>OU612097.1:63069686-65705056 GCA_914767995.1 Thecocarcelia acutangulata
CAAAGGAAATACAACCAGTTAGCCAATTTCTTACCTTTCTGGAGAACTACTTCCACAAACAGTGCACAATTTCAGGCCGCTGCCAGAAATGTGGAAAAATGCACAACACCCTGTTACATTTGGAACAAGCCCAGCAAAAGAATACACTATCTAGGAAGCATAACAAATCAAAGGGTGATACAGCGTCAACCAATGAAGCAGTTACAGCAAATAACTCGACACAACACGCGACCTCTCTAGTAAGCACACCAACAGAAGTTGAAAGCATGGCAGGAAGTTACACTAACAAAAGACCATATGTTCTACTGGGAACAGCATTAGTAAAGGTCAAGGCTAATGGTTTGGAAACTGAATGCAAGGTAATCCTTGATTCAGGATCACAAGTCAATTTGATCATAGAACGATTAGTCAACCGGCTTGGACTCCCAGCAAGGACCACTTCTGTCTCAATCAATGGTATTGGAAAAAACCGTACCAAGGTTCAACACCGAGTCAACATTACGCTACAATCTCGGAACAACAATTTTTCGACACGGCTTGAAGCATTCGTGTTGCCCCAAATTATTTCCCCTCAACCCGCTCAATCGCTTACAATCGATAGATGGTCCATTCCCAGCAACGTAGCATTAGCGGACCCAACATTCAACCGTCCAGAAAAAATCGATGTTTTGTTAGGGGCAGAGTATTATTATACTCACGATCGGACAAATTAAATTAGGCAAGGACCTTCCACTGCTACAAAATACAACTTTTGGATGGATCGTATCAGGAAAGGTAGCTGGCGAACAACTCTCATCAGCAATTTGCGGAGTCTTAACTGAAGAGGATAAGATGAATACAGCTATTGAGCGATTTTGGAAACTCGAGGAGGTTGAAAGAAGAGGTCAAAATTTATCACCTTATGATGCACAGTGCGAAGCACATTTCAATCAGCATACAACACGTCGATTCATAGCCGTTTTGTGCTGAAACATCTTTATTAGGGTCCTCACATAGCATTGCATTCAACCGGTTCCTCGCACTGGAACGTCGATTATCAAAAGATGCTTCATTGAAGGAACAATATGCGCTATTTATGAACGACTACGAAACAATGGCGCACATGTCGAAAATAAAGATAGACGAAGTAAAAGGGTATAAATACTTTATTCCTCACCACTGCGTTTTGCGACCCGACAGTAGTACAACTAAGCTCAGAGTAGTCTTCGATGCGTCAGTAAAAACGTCCTCAGGAAAATCGTTAAATGATATTCTGCACACTGGACCACCACTACAAAATTATCTATTTACGGTTCTACTGCGATTTCGGCTGCCGCGTTTCGTATTCACAACAGATATCGAGAAAATGTACCGCCAAATCTATATCCACCCCAATGACAGACAGTACCAGATAATCCTTTGGAGAAATAATGCCGCTGAACCCATTAGTTATTTCCAATTAAACACCGTTACCTATGGTACTAGACCAGCACCATATCTGGCAATCAAATGTTTGAAGGAAATAATCCAGGACAATAAGACGCAAGCTCCTTTAGCAGCCCGTTTCTTAGAAAATAACTTTTATGTCCGCAACATTCCCAGTTATGACCAAGAAGTCAGTCTTGGCTTCTCAGACGAAACTGATTACACGAAAACTCTGGGTATGGGTACCTAAAGATGACCTACTTAAAATCAAGGTCAACATTCAAACAATCAAAGTCGTGACTAAAAGAACAGTCACGTCAGACTTGGCGCGTATTTTTGACCCATTAGGAATACTGTCACCAGTAGTCGCCAGAGCAAAAATGTTTACCCAGGAATAATGGACTTTGAATCTCTCATGGGTTGAGGCTGTTCCTTCAGAATTTGACTCACGCTGGCGAGCCTTTCGAAGCAACCTAAGTGAACTTGAATGTTTTCAAGTGGAACTATGTACTGCACAATTGGGTCCTAACTTAGCTGCAAAAGTGAAACTAGACATGGATATGAATACAACCCCAACATTCTATTGGCCAGACTCTGCAATAGTGTTATCATGGATAAATTCAAGATCTTCTTCACTCCACACATTTGTAGCAAATCGAATCGCATCAATTCAGGAAAACACGCTACCTGAGCAATCGCGACATGTGAGTTCTAAAGATAACCCAGCGGATATCATCTCAAGAGGATTGGATCCACAACAGTTACAGCATACACCCCAATGGATGTATGGGCCATTCTTCCTTCATGGAGATGAGAAACATTTGCCTCCCAGTTTTGACCTAGATCCTAATTTGCCGACTCCTGGACAGAAGCAAGGATCTTACAATTCACTCATTGCTGTCAATAGTGAAAATTTTTTGCATAATATTGACCACCGAAATTCACTGAAAAGGCTCCAACGTAGGATACATTTTAAGTTTCATTAAAAACGCCAGAACTCTCAAGCTCGAGCGACAAACCCAACCAATTCTTACACCATTTGAATTACCCAACAATTCACATTCAAGGAAGACATTCAACAATTGCAACAGAAAAAGGAACTTACAGGATCAAGTCAAATGAAAAGCCTTTACCCATTTTTAGACGAATATAACATTCTAAGAGTCGGAGGCAGATTAGAAGCATACACATTATCGTTCAATGCCAGACATCCAATGTTGCTTCCTTATAATGATAAAATCAGCAGACTAATCTTTGAGTCGACCCACAAAGAAAATAAACATTGCGGTCCTACTGCACTCCTAGCAATCGTAAGACAACGTTTTTGGCCTATTAAAGGCAAACATTTGGCTCGGGAAACTGTGCACAAATGTGTGCAATGTGTACGAGCGAAACCAAAACTTCTGCAGCAAATTATGGGAAACTTGCCAGAAGCACGAGTAATACCAGCGAGACCCTTTATTAATGCAGGAGTTGACTACTGTGGTCCAATCTGGGTTCACTTCAAAACTCGGAGAAAGCGACCCCAAAAGGCGTATATTGCAGTATTCTGTTGCTTCTCTACAAAAGCAGTTCATCTGGAGCTTGTAACAGACCTTACAACCGACGCTTTCATTGGAGCGCTCAAAAGATTCATCGGCCGAAGGGGGCACTGTCAGCATCTCTACTGTGACAACGCAACAAACTTTGTGGGAGCTCGCAATCAATTAGAAAAGTTGTCAGCTGCTCTTTTCGCCACAACTGCACAAGAAAAAATTCAACAAGAGTGTGCCAGCAAAGGCATCAGTTTTCATTTTATACCTCCACGTGCACCGTACTTCGGCGGACTCTGGGAGGCTGCAGTCAAATCCGCAAAAAGGTTACTCGTTAAAGAAATGGCAAACGCATCTTTGACCTATGAAGAAATGAAAACTGTGGTCATAGAAGTTGAAGCAATCCTTAATTCGAGACCGATTGCACAGTTGCCGAATAATCCGAATGACGAGGCTGCACTAACACCAGACCACTTTTTGATTGGTGAACCTCTTACTACTCAAGTGGATGCAACTGCCAGGTCAAGTTCAACAACTCTTACGAAACGATGGGAGCTAGTATCACAAATCAAACATGAATTTTGGAAACGATGGTCGCAGGAATACCTCAGTGAACTCCAGCAGCGGAACAAGTGGCAAACCAAGGCTCAAAATTTGCAACGGGGTACCATAGTTATAATTAAGGACAACACACCAGTACGCTACACGTCAGTCACTGCAATATTTGTTTGTCTTTAATTGACTGTGAGAAAACTACTTTGGCTGATTAAATTACCGTTCAATATTTGTTTGTCTGTAATTAACTGTGAGATAAATAATTTGGCTGATCAAATTACCGTCCAGACAGTTAAAAAAAATGCAATAGTTGTGGGAAAAGAATTTCTTACAGTAAAACAGTGAACGATTTCCGGCATACTTCAATTTTGGTTTTATTTTAAGTTTTTACATAATTTTTTATTATTAAATTTAATTTTTGTTTAAATAGAGTAAATTTTTAGTAAAATTTATGATTGCTTCTTAGTCAGTCATCCAGAAAACATCGAGTTTCCTTTTATTTTTTTTGGAATTTTCCTTGTGAATCACTTGGAAAATTTAACTCTCCAATACCTTCCCTGTGCACCACTTGGAAAGGATACCAGCAAAAAAAAAAAGGGAAATATATATATATATATATATATATATATATATATATATATATATATAACTTGATGAACCACCAAGTTATCCATCCATTTAAAGTTAAGCAAGCAAACGAGTCTCTGCTTTAACAAAAGCAATACAGTATTAAATTTAGCTCTGTGATGAAATTAAAAAATCTAATACTAAAAAATTTATATTTTTAAATAATAAACTAATAATTGTATATAACTAATATTTTAGTATTGTTATTATATATTAATATTGTTATATATTATAAGCAATTGGGCTTTATTCGTAGCAACCAAGTCGAATTAATAATAGGTTAATTTTATTATTTTTCAAATGTAAATGGAATAATTAAAACAAATTTGAAAAAAAAAATAGTAAACAATTTTTAAAATTATGTATTGTATCTTTAGCGCCAGGTATAATCCAGAATTCTCCCCAATCTAGATGGCCGTTTTCACCGTTTCAAGCTCTAACAACTGAGACTTTGACGAAATAATAAAGTTTTTCTGTTATGTATGTATTAATGTTAAATAGTCGAACTTATTTTTAATATTACTAATATTATATGATCGGTTGTTGTCATTCGTCTAGCTCAAGTTCAATCCTGGGGCCAAATCACCGCATACGATATCGAGCAAAATTATCGAAATTTTTCATTTTGGTATCACGGCATACGATATCGAATAAACTGTATTGCATTAATATAAAAAAGTTAAAGGATTTATTTTTTTATTCCTACTTTTAGGGAACGTATGGTCTTCAATCTATTACATTTTGTTTAAATTACGATCCAATATGCATCGGTTGCCATAATTTAGATGTATCGTAATGTTATTCGATACGATAGTTAATTCGATATCGTATGCGGTGATTAGACCCCTGGCTAAAACCAAGAAATATTTTTATTTTTTAATTATACCAATAATTGATGAAAGTACTACATTTACGTTACGTTTTACATTTAATTTCTTCATTTTCTATCAAATTTATTGCCAGTCAGAGTAAAGCTTTGATAGTGAACGGACGTTTTTGTTTTTGATCGGAGTGTTATAAAAAATAAAAATAAAATAAAAAAAAACGGTTTAAGTAGAAAAACACAATAAGTGGATAGAGTGAATTTATACAAAAGAAAAACTTTGTGACAATTATTTGTATATACTTTTAAAGCAAAAGAAAAAAAATTGCATGAGTGTACCCAGTAGATGCAATTCTGAGAGAGAGTTTAGATCCACTAGAAAAAAACCTCTGGATTTCTGAGGAAGAATCTTTGAAAAAATCATTGGATAATCTCCTGTTTCTAAGAGATAAAAAACGCACGCGTTCGTGTTCGCCAAACATTGTTGTTACAACAGACGACAAACCATCTTCCAGTTTAGCTATTGTTGATAAACCGAAAACGCAAGTGGGTATGAATAGTTGAATATAACCGTGGTTAAACGTCAGCGAGGCCCTAAATCCGCGCAAATGTAATCACAACCAAAAATGTCTAAAGACGATATTACCACTGCGACAACGGATAGTAATATGTTTGCTATTCTCCAGACAGATGAGCCAACAACATCCAAAAAAACCATATAAACCATCACCAATATATTTAAGAGAGCCGACTTCTAGTGAACTGGTGAAACAACTTATTACGGCAATCGGCAAAGATACTTTCGACGTCACATCAGTGAAGCACGGCATCATCAGTGAAACTAAAATTCAGGTAAACCATGAAAACAACTATCGAAAATTGTCTGATGTTTTAGGAAAAAAAGATAATTTTACACTTACCAGCTCAAAAGTGCTAAAGGTTGTAACGCCCAAAGTCGGAGGCCTCGTTTTGGAGCAACACATGCGAAGTCTTGTTTCCGTTTTTTCATATATTTTTATTTATTTAGTTATTCATTTAATTATTTCATTTGTTGTTAACTATTAACACAAGAAGCGTTGTTATATGTGCTTTTGAATTAATAACTAATTTAGTATAATAAGTTACATGTAATGTAGGTTAAGTATTTCTAATTTTGAAAATTGTATTTAAAATTAACGGTCAGCGTAGATGGCACCACCATACAATGCATAAATATAAACCATGAGACAGTGTTTGCTAAACACAGCTGCACATATGGTTGCGCGTAGGTGTTAGTACGTGTATGTGTGCTCAGCGTAGAGTATAAAAACACGAGCATCAGCATATTCAGGGGAGTTTGGCAAGTGGACGGCCTTCAGGTAAGAAGTGCCTTGAAGAAGAGTTTTTAATTCTAATTCAAAGCATTTAGTTTTTTTGAGTGACCATATCCGTGACAAAGTACCAATAAGGGGTAGTGAGGAGCTCGTTATTCCTAAAATTTTACTCTGGGGTGGTTCATCTTTGCCTGATTTGCCTCATCGTCAGGTTGGTATTTGAAGGAGAGTTTTGATTTCTCCTGAGAACATTTTGCCAACGTTGGAGGGCGATGGAGAGTGCAGGTGTTATTAATACCTTCATCATCCGCCAGAGGATTTTTTAATTCCACTCCAGCTGCAGTAGGTCAGTGGGGAAGCGAGTGCGTCCGTGCAGGAGTTTTCAATTCCTCCATAGCAGCCCGCAACCCCGCTCCAACGTCAGCCGTAGGTGATGCCACAGCCGCATGTGACCAAACACATAAGGAATATTTTGTATTAGTTTATTTAAATAAAGAAACCACTTTGTTTCCTTTATTGAAACGACCCTGGACCACAGTGAGCTATCCCAGCATAAAGCGTAAGTATTTTTATAAGGTCTTCAGGTCGTTATTAAAGGTATTGACCCATGCGTAGATATTGATAATGTCAAAACCGGATTGGAAGATAAAGGTTTTAAAATAAAAATCGTAGTAAACATCAGGAACCGTGAAAAGATCCCTCACCCCATGTTTAGGGTTGAACTAGAACCCAGGGATGTTGTGCTAAAAAAAATGAAATTCATCCAATATATAACCTCAAATTTATTTTGCATCGTAAGGTTACCGGTGAGGAGCCACATAAGCGTTCAGGACCCGTTCAGTGCCTAAACTGCCAAGAATTTGGCCACACAAAGGCTTACTGTAAGTTGCCCACTGTTTGTGATGTAATTGGCGAACTTCACGGTACAACTCAGTGCAATAAGCCAAAGGCCGATGCAAGTGTTAAAAAATGCAGTAACTGTGGAGGTAACTACACTTCAAATTATAAAGGTTGCCCTGTCTATACTCACTTTAAGCGGTCAATGACAAATAAGTCATCGGTTTCTCCAGCAGCCCAGCAGCCAAATGTCATTGGTAAAAACAATTTTCCCCAGGTAGGCCATTCAACCAACTACACAAACATACAGAATTCCAAACAATTTTCATATGCTAATGTCGTTAAAGCCGACCAAATCTTGAATCAGAAGTCCAAACCTCAAAAGTGCGATCCAAATTTTAGTAATTTAGAGGTAACTCTGCAGACTCTTGTTCAATCCAGTAACACTTTTACCGTTTCTATGACAAACATGATGCAGGAAATGCTAAAAATACAATTAACTATTTTCCAGGCAATTTTAAACAAATGAATTGGATTAAAATATGTTTCTGGAACGCAAACGGTATCCGCCATCACAAAAATGAGCTTGAGCTCTTCCTTATGGAAAAGCAGATCGATATAATGATTGCTGAAACCCATTTGACAACCAACAGTTATTTCAAAATTAATGGCTACATACTGTACGACACAAAAGATCCCCGTGGGGGATCTTGCGGAGGATCGGCAATTCTAATAAAATCTAGAATTAATCACTATTTAATGAACGAAACACGTGAGGAGTTTATTCAAGCAACAAACATATGTACTGAACATTTCCATGAAAAAATTTCCTCGTTATTTCCTCACCGCCACGATTTTTAGTAACATAAAACCAATATTCACATTTTTTCAAATCATTTGGGCCTCTATTTTTGGCTGCTGGCGACTATAACGCTGAACACTCTTTTTGGGGATCACGTTTAATTACCTCGAAAGGCCGTGTGCTTTTTGACACCGTTTCCAAAATGGGCTTAGATGTGGTTTCAAGCGGACACCCCACTTATTTTCCGTCAGACCGACGAAAGATCCTAGATGTTATAGATTTTGAAGTTGCGAAAAATTTTCCTTTAGAGTGGATGCAAATGGAGCCTTCGTTAGATTTGTTATCAGATCACTCACCCAATATAATCTCTGTTTCGTTCGTCGTTGACCATCAATAGAGTTAATTGGCTAAAATAAAACAAACTTTGAGTACACATTGTACTGAAAATATTCCCTTGAGAAGTCCTGAGGATATTGAAGTGTCAACGATTTTTCTGAAAACTTCAAACTGGCCGTACAGCATGCTACCACTAGTCATATAAGATCCAGAAATGAGAACAATAGAACTTTTTCGTCTGAAATTGAACAAATTCTGTCAGAAAAAAAAGTTGGAAGAGAGTGGCAACTTCGCAGGTCTCCCCAGCTCAAAATTAAGCTACGGGAGTGCTTAACTCAATTAAGAAATCTGCTTGAAGTTCAAAGCATGGCTTTCCTTAAAAATTATCTGGAAGTTCTTGATGGTACCCCTCAATCCGACTATTCTCTGTGTAAAGCGACAAAAGGTCTGAAAAGACCCGTAAAAGGTAAGCCACCTTTGCGAACTTCAACTGGCAACTGGGTAAGAAGCGATTCTGAAAAGAGAATGGTGTATGTTAATCATTTGAGAAATGTTTTTATTACAAATGAAAAACATAGCACCATAGAACAAACGCACAGATTGATCAATCATTCACTCTGTGATTCTTCAACCGCATAGTCGTGTTTTTAAAAAGTGAAAAAAAAAACAAACCAAAAATCATTGTGCTAACATATTTTTAATCTGATATACAAAAACAATAATATATTGTATTAAATTGCAAAAACAATAACAAATTATTTAAAAAAAAAAACAACGGGAAAATAAATTCCTTACATTTCATTAACTAAACAATAAAATAAATTTCAATAAAACAAGTGCGGTGGCAGTGCATTGTTGTTGTTGTTATTGTGCGTAAAGATTACCTACCCAGTGGGAAAAAAACTTGCAAAACCGAAAATCTTTATGACAATTATTTTTATATACTTTTAAATTTAAAAAATATAAATAAAAAAAAAAAAATTGCATGAGTGTACCTAGTAGATGCAATTCTGAGAGGGAGCTTAGCTCCACTAGAAAAAACCTCTGGATTTCTGAAGAGGAATCATTGAAAAAATCGTTGGACAATCTCCTGTCTCTAAGAGATAAAAAACGCACGCGTTCGTGTTCGCCAAACATTGTTGTTACAACAGAAGACCAACCATCTACCAGTTCAGTTATTGCAGATAAGCCGAAAACACAAGTAGGCATGGACAGGTATGTAACCGTGGTTAAACGTCAGCGAAGCCCGAAATCCGCTCAGATATCATCACAACCAAAGATATCCAAAGAGGATAATACCGCTACAGCAACGCAAAGTAATAGATTTGCAATCCTCCAGACTGATGAGCCAAATACAGCAAAAAAAACATTTAAACCGCCACCAATAAATTTGAGAGAATCTACTTCTAATGAGCTGGTAAAACAACTTATTACGGTAATCGGTAAGGACAATTTCAACGTGACATCAGTTAAGCGCGGAAACATCAATGAAACAAAAATTCAGGTAAACCATGAAAACGACTACCGAAAATTGTCTGATGTCTTAGAAAAACAGAACAGATCATTTTACACTTACCAGCTCAAAAGTGCCAAAGGTCTTCAGGTCGTTATTAAAGGGATTGACCCATGCGTAGATACTGATGATGTAAAAACCGGATTGGAAGATAAGGGTTTTAAAATAAAAACAGTAGTAAACATCAGGAACCGTGAAAAGACCCCTCAACCCATGTTTAGGGTTGAACTAGAACCAGGGGATGTTCTGCTAAAAAAGAGTGAAATTCACCCAATATATAACCTCAAATATCTTTTGCATCGTAAGGTTACCGTTGAGGAGCCACATAAGCGTTCAGGACCCGTTCAGTTCCTAAACTGCCAAGAATTTGGCCACACTAAGGCTTACTGCAATTTGCCCGCTGTTTGTGTTGTATGTGGCGAACTTCACGGCACAACTCAGTGCAATAAGCCAAAGGCCGACGCAAGTGTTAAAAAATGCAGTAACTGTGGAGGTAACCACACTGCAAATTATAGAGGTTGCCCTGTCTATACTCATTTTAAGCGGTCAATGACAAATAAGTCATCGGTTTCTCCAGCAGCCCAGCAGCCAAATGTCATTGGCAAAAACAATTTTCCCCAGGTAGGCCATCCAACCAACCTCACAAACACGCAGAATACCAAACAATTTTCATATGCTAATGTGGTTAAATCCGACCAAAACTTGAACCAGCAACCCAAGCCCCAAATTTCCGATCCAAATTTTAGTAACCTAGAGGCAACTCTGCAGACTCTTGTTCAATCCATTAACACTTTTACCGTCTCTATGACCAACATGATGCAGGAAATGCTAAAAATGCAATCCACTATTTTACAGGCAATTTTAAAAAAATGAATTGGTTAAAAATATGTTTCTGGAACGCAAACGGCATTCGCCAACACAAAAATGAACTTGAGCACTTCCTTATGGAAAAGCAGATCGATATAATGATGATTGCTGAAACCCATTTGACAACTAACAGTTTTTTCAAAATTAATGGCTACATACTGTACGACACAAAAGATCCCCGTGGAAGATCTTGCGGAGGATCGGCAATTCTAATAAAATCCAGAATTAAACACTTTTTAATGAACGAGACATGTGAGGAATATCTCCAAGCTACAAATATATGCCTTAATTATTTTCATGAAAAAATTGTTATATCCTCGATTTACTCACCACCACGGTTTTCAATAACAGAAAGACAATATTCAATTTTTTTCAAATCACTTGGTCCTCGATTTTTAGCGGCTGGCGACTATAACGCTAAACACACTTTTTGGGGATCACGTTTAATTACCCCGAAAGGCCGTGTGCTTTTTGACACCGTTTCCAAAATGGGCTTAGGTGTGATTTCAAGTGGACACCCCACTTATTGGCCGTCAGACCAACGCAAGATCCCAGACGTTATAGACTTTGGAGTTACAAAAAATTTTCCCTCAGAATGGATGCAAGTGGAGCCTTCATTGGACTTGTCCTCAGATCACTCACCGACTATAGTTTCTGTTTCGTTCCCCCAGGGGGTTGGTTCCCCGTTTTGTGACTTGGCGTTGACCGTCACTCGAGTTAATTGGATAAAATATAAGAAATATTTGAGTACACATTGTACGGAATACATTGCCTTGAGAACGCCTGAGGATATTGATGTGTCGATTAACGAATTTTCTGAACACCTTAATCTAGCCGTACAACATGCCACCACTAGCCATATAAGATCCAGAAATGTGAGCAACAGAACATATTCGTTTGAAATTGAACAACTTCTAACAGAAAAAAGAAGAGTTAGAAGAGAGTGGCAACTTCGCAGGTCTCCCCAGCTTAAAAGCAGGCTACGAGAGTGCATAGCTCAGTTAAGAAATCTGCTCGAAATCCAAAGAATGGCTTCTCTTAAAAATTATCTGGAAGGTCTTGATGGTACCCCTCAAACCGACTATTCTCTATGGAAAGCGACAAAAGGTCTGAAAAGACCCGTAGTAGGTAAGCCACCTCTGCGAACTTCAACTGGAGATTGGGCAAGAAGCGATTCTGAAAAAGGGATAGTGTATGTTAATCATTTGAAAAACGTTTTTACTGCAAATGATACAGCGGATGATGTTGCTGAATTTCCGCCATATGCTGTTAGACCGCCTGTGCCTTTGAGACTTAGTTTTCAAGATGTTGAAAATGTTATTCGTAACACAAACCCCAGGAAAGCTCCAGGTATTGATAAAATTACTGGTAAAATGCTTGAGCAGCTACCTCGTGTAGCTCGTAGAATTCTTCTTTTTATTTTTAACGCTATTTTACGTCTCGAGTATTATCCTGTAGAGTGGAAAGTGTCCATGATTACTATGATACCCAAACCAGGGAAGGATCCCACTAAGGTAGAATCATACAGACCAATAAGTCTACTGCCAACAATTTCAAAACTGTTCGAAAAATTGTTAATGGCAAAGATGAGTCCAATGTTGAACACTGTGGGATGCATCCCTGATCATCAATTTGGCTTTCGGGCTAAACACAGCACAATAGAACAAACGCACAGACTAGTCAATGTCATAAGACAGACATTTGAGGAGAAGAAGTATTGCTCAGCTCTATTCATCGACATTTCCCAAGCGTTTGATAAAGTGTGGCACGAGGGCTTGATACACAAAATAAAGTTGAACTTGCCTGCAAATACACACAAGCTTCTGGAAAGCTACTTATGTGGGCGGAAGTTTGTTATCAGAGAAGGCGACTTTATAAGCCCAACTCAGCCAATCGAGGCAGGAGTTCCCCAAGGCAGCATACTGGGGCCTACTTTATATTTGATTTATGCCTCTGACATGCCAACGACACCCGGAATCCACACTTCAACTTTTGCAGACGATACAGCATTCTGCAGCGTACATGAAAGCCATCAAGTAGCTTCGCGAAATTTGCAGGAGTATATTTCAATATTAGAGATGTGGTTAAAACTTTGGAAAATTAAAGTTAATGAACAAAAGTGTACTCACGTTACATTCACGCTGCGTAAACAAACATGTTCAGCCATCCAAATCAACAATTCACCTATTCCGCAGCAAAATGAAGTCAAGTACCTTGGTATTCACCTGGACCGTAGGTTAACGTGGAAGTCTCACATAGATGCGAAAGTTACTCAGTTAAAGTTAAAAGCAGCTCAACTGAATTGGCTTATGGGCAGAAATTCGACATTGAAGCTGGATTGCAAACTTTTATTATACAACGCTATTCTAAAGCCTATATGGTGCTATGGAATTCAACTATGGGGCACCGCCTCCGCTTCAAACGTTGAAAAAATTCAAAGACGACAAAACAAAATTCTTCGAACAATTACCGCAGCTCCATGGTACGTAAAAAACTCACGAATTCATAAGGATCTCTGTGTTCCTCTTGTCAAAGACGAATTTTCAAAGTACGCAACAAGGCATATCAATAAATTGGAACTTCATCCAAATAGTCTTGCACGCAATATACTTAATTTTGGCGGCCACTCTCGGTTGAGAAGGAGGGACACCCTTGCCACCATCAGAACGTTAAATAGGTGATTTCACCGATATTGATCGTGCAAAATAAAACATTTTTGTCTAGCATTGGCTGGACTTAATTAATTTTATGTATTTAGTTTTAAGATTTGAATACTTATTGTTAGTTCACTTTGTGAAGATTCAATAAACAAATGAATGAGAAAAAAAAAAAAAAAAAAAAAAAAAAAAAAGATTGATCAATGTCATAAGACAGACCTTTGAGGAGAATAAGTGTTGCTCAGCTCTATTCATTGACATTTTTCAAGCTTTTGATAAAGTGTGACACGACGGACTCATTCACAAAATAAAGTTTAACTTGCCTGCAAACACTTACAAGCTTCTGGAAAGCTACTTATATGGGCGGAAATTTGTTATCAGAGGAGGCGACTTTATACCAAGGCAGCATACTGAGGCCTACGACATCCGGAATCCACACTTCAACCTTTGCGTTTTTGAGCGTTCATGAAAACCAATAATTAGCTTCACGAAATTTTTAGGAATATATTTCAATATTAGAGAAATGGTTAAAACTTTGCAAAATTCACACTGTGTAAGCAAACATGTACGCCTATCCAAATTAGCAACTCACCTCTTCCGCAGCAAAATGAAGTCAAGGACCTCGGTATTCACATGGTTCATAGGCTAACGTGGACATCTTACATTGAAGCAAAAGTCACTCAGTTGAAACTAAAAACAGCGCAACTAAATTGGCTTATGGGCAGAAACTCGACATTGAAGTTGGATTGCAAACTTCTGTTATGCAATGCAATTCTTAAGCGCATATGGTGCTAAGGAATTCAATTATGGAGCACTGCCTCAGTGTCAAACATTGAAAAAATTCAAAGCCGACAAAACCATATTCTTCGAACGATTACTACTGCATGGTACGTAAAAAATTTACGAATACGTAAAGATCTGAGTGTTCCACTGGTAAAAGAGAAATTTTCCAAGTACGCGACAAGGTATGTCAGTAACCTGGAACTTCATCCAAACCCTCTTGCCCGCAATATACTTAATTTTGGCAGCCACACTCAGCTAAGAAGGAATACCGTTGTTACCATCAGATTGCTAAATAGGTGATTTTACCGAAATAGCTCCCGTATAATAAAACTTTTTGTCTGGCATTGGCCGGACTTAAGTATAAATCACATTTTTTAAATTTTAAAGCACATTTTTTTAATTTTAAATTTAGTATTAAGATTTGAATACTAAATGTTAGTGCAGTTTGAAGATTAGATAAATAAAATATAAAAAAAATTATTGCTTAATTGTAGTGTTTTAAATGTATCTTACTGAATACTAAATTTCAGAAATCTTAAAATTCTTTTTTTTTTTTTCTTAGCGAATTACTGTGCCCAGTCTTAATAAGATCTTACAAATTTAACAAAATTTAAGACAAATAATTTTTTCTTCTCATTGCAGCTCAACAATCGGCCGCATTAATTGTTCCCAACGAATTGCCTTCAATACTGTCACTGGTTTACTCCAACATACCACCCATCAAAAAAGGCACCCAATCTTTTGTTTACTAAGAGTACACGCATAAGAAAGCACCAATGTAAAATTAACTATGCATTCTGTTGATTTTAATTAAGATCCTTGCAAAATATAAAACATTACCATGCTATACCTTGCAATTAGGGTAGAAAATAAATGCCTGAAATTCGCCATACACCCACCCCAAGGTTTATGAGTATTAGCGTTTACAAGGTGGCAGAGTTACGGCCAATTAGTTAGCAAACTAAAAAGAATGTGGAGAATTTGAGCAATGCTTTAAATACTCTCTTTTACAAAGGCAGGGTTGTAAAAGCTGAAAAATATGATCTGTGTCTGAGTTATTTAAAAACAAGTAAGAGTGTAGTATATATAGCTGGGGCGAAGGTAAAATAAGGGTATTATATAAGGGACAATAATCACGTCTATACTTGTATATATAATATATATTACAAATTTGAACTTAAAAATTTTTTTGCCTTGTAATCGCCATGTCAAAAACGTAATTTTTAATGGAAATTTGGCTATATCTGAGTTATATATCGGCCGATATCAGAAGTTTTCATTTTCTGCATTTTATTAACCTGCTTTTATAACTAGAACAGCTTCTAAGCAAAAAAATAAAAATGTTTCATTCATAAACCGGTTTGGGCTATATCTCGGGTATATATGGACTTATATCGGAAATTTTCCTTTTCTGTATTTTATTAACCTACTTTTATAACCAGAACTGCCTTTAAGCACGAAAATATTTTTCATGGAAAAATCGGTTCAGACTATATCTCGCGTATATATGTACCGGCATCGGACATTTTCACTTTCTGTATTTTGTAACCTGCTTATATTACCAGAACTGCTTTTAAACAAAAAAAGTTCTTGAAGTTCACTTACGCTGCACTTACACACGCAATTAGTGGCATGCAAATTTTGTATACATATTATCAACGAAAAACAATTCGAAATACTCAAATCTCTTGCCACTCCCTTTTCAGTTTACACATGCCATAGCAAATTCATTTTTAAAATGTCCTCGAAGCGTATACTTCAAGCAATTTGTTTACTTTTCGAATTTTGCCTCCATTTTGAATTTGTCTTCTCTTTACAAAATAGAGTTACCAAGTTCACCAAATTTGGGGAAACGATTAAAATTTATTTATTTTTTAATTATTTTAATAATCTAACGCTTTATAATTAACGAAACTGTTCTTTTTATGCGTATTTCAAGAAATAAATCCTAATAATCTATATGAGCAGCTAATCTTTGTAATTACATTTTGCATTAAGTTCTTGGCAGGGTAACATTGTTTATCATCTTGACATTCAGTAGCATGCAAATGTCAAATTTTCACTCGCATGCAAATTTGCTGCCACTGGAGCTGCCATTACGAAAAATGAATGTATTGAGTTTTTTAAACTGGCAGGGGCATGCGTAAACTCTAAGTTACGCAAAATTTTCATGGAAAAAATGGTTTAGGCTATATCTCCTATATACATACATACATACATACATACATACATACATACATACATACATACATATATGGACCAATATCGGGTAGAATTTTTTTTCATTTTAATTGTGACGACAAATAATTGTGTCAAGTTTGAAGCAAAACAAAAAAAATTTCAATTTCTGTATTTTGCTTTTCAAAAGTTTTCATACAAAACTGCAAACAAACATGGCTTTTTGGGAATTTCGGATATAAGTATCTCAGCTATATGTGAGCCGATTTAACTGAATTTCAATAGCAAACCCATAAATCGATGGGGCAATAGAATGGTGAAAGAAAAAAGTTTCTAATCTAAGTGTAATGGTTTTCTCAGAAACGGTATTTCAATTTCTATCAATGCTGATTCTGTATATGCATTTTTCCAGATATCGGTCCATATATGTATACCCGAGATATAGCCTTAGCCGGGTTTTTCATGAAAATGTCGCGTAAGCGAAATTAAACAATTTTTTTTTTGCTTAAAAGCAGTTCTGATAATAAATAAGGTTATATAAATATGGAAAATGAATATTTCTGATATCGGTCCATATATACCCGAGATATAACCTAAACCGGTTTTTTCATGAACATGTCGCATAAGCGAAAATTATCTCAAGAAGATTTTGGAAATTCTCCAAAAACAAACTCAACACAAATGAGCACGCGTTCTTGCCAAGGCGCGGTGTTCACAGTCTTTGTCACCAATTAGAGAAAACTTTACATTCCTTAGTTTTTTCGGAGGACCTTGAGAAGGCTTTCGACCGTGTTGGAATTTTGCTTGAGCTTAATGAATGGAATATTCCAATGGAGATAATAAGACTCAATAAATCTTTTCTTATTAATCGGGCGATGAAAGTAAATATTGACGGTTTTCCGCAAGACTCCCCTTTGTCAGTGGTTCTGTATGCCATATATGGAAACTCCTTACCTAAAGCACTTGGAAACTTACCCGGTATTGATTTCGTCGGGATCTACGCAGATACCATATTTGCTGTTGCTTCTGGCGAAGGAATGACGGTGCTGGAAAATCTTAACAATCTGCACAAAACTATTAATAACTTGGCAAAAAACAGAGGGGGCACAACACCTGTTGAAAAAATGGAGATTCTTCACATTTGCAAACACCGAAGCTGCAAAGAAATAAAAATTAATATTAAGCTAAATTCACACGATTGCCACAATGTACCAATTTTTGTGCTTTTTTATACCCCAATCGTGTGACTGCACCATTAATTGGTTCATGCGGCAATCGCGGCCAAGATTGTTCTTATTTTAACCATTCAAATGCAACCCTGATGCGGCAACCGTGTGACCTCTTTTAATACAACCGCGCATGGTGCAATTATTAGGTGGCAGCATAAGAGTTGTTGTACTACATACATAATATTTTGTTTGTGTAAAAATTCCGGACGCTGTCAAAAACATGTTTACAAAACAGAAGAAAATGAAGAAAGAAACTATATAAAAAGAACGAACAAAGAAAATTAATATAATTTTTTTTTATAAATTGTTTTCAACACATTTTAAGCAATTAAAATATTTTTGAAAACTTTTTTATTGTGTTCTTGCCCTTTTTCAAACTGTTTAAAATATTTTTATTTTTTCACACACAATTTTTGACACCCACAATTTTATGAAATAAAAAATTATCACCTGCGCTAGTGATGCCACTTGGTTAATTGCACCATGGACAAAAGTGTGCCAATATTTATTGTGTTGTTTAGCGGCAATCAAAGTTTCCAATACATTTTCACACTTTTTTGCGTGCCTTCAATTAGTTTTGTGAGTATAAAAGCTATCCTTTTAATCATAATTATATTTTTTTAAATTATATTTATTTGTATTTACATAGAAACAATTGTAACATTCATATAAAATACGCGTCAACATTTTAATTTCTTGCGAGCCTTCATTTATTTTCGTGAGTTATCCTTTTAATCTTTATCATATTTGTTTTAAATTATATTTATATGTAGGTACAATTTTTCATTTATTGTGTTCCTACCGGCTAGTAAGTTTTACATACCCACCAGCAACTTTTTCCTTCTTCACTGTGCCCATTTGTTTTCGCAAGTATGTATATAAAGTTTTTATTATTTTTATGTATCTACATATGTGCATGTAGTTGCAGTTGTGCTATGGAATTTCAGAGAGACTTTTGCGTCGTATTGGATGATTCCGCGTGCGCCGAAAACGTGTACTATAACCATATTCCAACAACACTTGTGCCAAAAAAAAAAAAAAAGGAAGAAGCCAAGTGTTATTGCTCCATGGACATACGAAGAAATTCATTGTCTCATATTGAGCATTGAAGAGCATCCTTGCATTTGGCAATATTCGTGCTCAGATTACAAAGACAGGTACAAACGGGAGCAAGCATGGTTCAAAATCCATGAAAAGTGTTACGGACATACAACGACGATTGCAAAGGCAAATAGGCAAATTTGAAACCGGCGTTCCAAAATGTTAAGAAGAAGATGAGCACAAAATCTGGTCAGAGTGCAGACAACACTAAACCACATTGGCCGCATTGGACTACAATGCAATTTTATAATCGTCATGACTTGGCAAAAAGTTCATGCTCAATATCAACAATAGATGTTGAAGACGACCAAGCGGATGATGAGCCAATAAGTATCCCTAAATTAAAAAATGTTTCATCTTCCGGAGACGATAAGCACGATGACTTAATGCAACGTGCAGTCAAATACCTGGAAACGGAAGAAGACAACTGGCATAGTATTGCAATGTATTTGGCATCACTAATGCGTGAGCCAAAATAAATAAAAAAGCTGCTAACAAATTGCATATGCAGATTGTTAAAACTGCTATGGAAGCTGTTTTGGAAGCAGACGAATAGTTTTTTTAAATTATTATAGTTTTTGTAATTTGGACTAATTTTAATTTAATTTTGTTTAATATCAAAGTTGCTATGTGATACTTATCGCTCCTTTATTGCAACATAGTCATATCTCAAAAAATGAGCTTTTCGAGTTAACAATGCAGAATTATTAACAGTACAATCATTTATATTGTGGCAAAAATTTATTCAAATTGCTTTTAAACTTTTTCCTTTAGGAGATATTTTCTAAAAAAATTTGCTAAGACTTGTATGCAAATGCGTTTTTCTCGAAAAGAGCTTTTTTGAGATATGGCTATGTTGCATTAAAGGAGCGATATGTCTGTGAAGTGCCTGAAGTACAGTATTATTTTTTTTACCAAATGTATTTTAAAATTTATTCTACGCTTTTTTTAAAGCTGCAAAATTTATATCGAATTTAAAAAAAAAGCCGTTTTTTAATTTCATATTTATTTAAATAGTATTAAAAAGTACCTGAATTTTTAAAATATATTTTTGATAAAAATGTTTCAATAAGAAAATTAAACCCTTATTTAACAAAAATCAAAATTACATTATGTTGCCTTTTTATTAAAAAGAAATTTTTGTCTTTTTTATAGAAAACAAGATTTTTATCTTTTACTAAATATTACAGTTTTAATTTAATTCAAAATTTCATTTACATTCGTCCATGTCACAGAGTTCTATCGCGTTCGAAAGTGGAATTCTATCTTCAGAAAACGAAAAACTTTTTCGAAATGAAATCATATTGTTTTGATATTACATATTTTTCCCCCAAAACTTCCGTTTTCGGTATGAATCGGAATATCATTTCGCCATTGTCATCATATCTGTCTACTAGCACAGATGCTGCATAGTTTTTCTTTTTTTTAGTAGAAAATTATGCAAGGCACAACAAGCTAATGTAATACTTGTAGTTTTTTCTGCATTTAATCTGGAGGAACGTGAAAATATTTGAAACCTTTTTGTCATAATTCCGAAGGCATTCTCCACTATACGACGAACCCTAGACAATCTGTAGTTAAATATTCTTTAGCCAGCAAATAGACTCTTGCCAGAATAAGGTTTTAACAAATGCTTCTGCATTCGAAAAGCATCATCTGCCACCAGAACAAAAGGTACGTTGGTTTGACGACCTGGTAATGGTTTAGGAGGCGGCAAATTAAGCTGATTGTTGTTTAAAGCACGTTGAAAAGAACAGTTGCCAAAGACTCCACCATCTGAAACACGGCCATTGCAACCAACATCAACATATAAGAAATTATATTCTGCATCAACTACAGCCATTAGAACAATGCTGTGAGTGCCTTTATAATTGAAAAAAGTGCTTCCTGAATGTGGTGGTGCTATGCACGTGCTTGCCGTCAACCGCCCCTATACAATTAGAAAAATTCCACAGCTTATTAAATTTAAATGCGACATCGTTCCACTCTTTTTGTATTGATGGCATCTGTGTACGTACATACATATGTACGTTAAAAGAAAAAATTAGCACAATTAATGAAATACATTTGTATGTATATTCAGAGCTGACGTACCTTTAAGTATCTGCCTTCAAAGCTTTATAAATAGCATCACACACAGTTGGAACAAAGAGTGATATACTGTTAGATGCAATACGAAAGAAAAACGAAAGACTTTTGTAGCTATCACCGCTGGCAAGAAATCGGAGTGTAGTAGCAAAGCGTTCGCGTAACGGAATAGCTTTCCGCATGTTAGTGTCTTGCTTACTTAAATACGGTGATACAAGTTCCAGCAGCTCAATAAAAGTTGCATCATCCATGCGAATAAAGTTTTTCAAAAGAAAATGTTGGTTGTCTAATTCGCGGAATTCCTGCAGGGATGCACCATCTGTAGCGCTTTTTTTCAGCCAATCTCTGACCCATATTGTTCGGTTTTTCGCCCTTTTTTATGCTTTATTTTTATGTGTGTTTTTAAATAAAGAACATAAAAAGCAGCCGCAAACTTTTTTTTTTTTAAAGAAAACATTTTGTGCAACAAACAAGCAATAACTAAATGTTTTTAGTTATTTGCTGGAAACTAAAACACCTGATTGTTGGTGTTGCTGCATGTTAGATCAATCGTGTGACTGGGATGTATCAATTATTGCCACAAAATATTTGTTCACAATCTTGCCGCAATCAAATTTGTGAAAAATGGGGCAATCATGTGATTGCAGAATATTTGATAGGGACAATTTTGTTATTGGGCACCAATCTGACACAATAAAAATTGGTTCAGATTGGTCTATTTGCGGCAATCGTGTGATCTTATCTTTAGATATTCTAGGATAATTATCGAGGAGGTGATGAAAATCCTTGGTCTAACTTTTAGTAGAAACCTTGTCTGGAATTAACATGTCAAACATCTGACCAATGAGATGACAAAAATAATCAACCTTCTTAGACTAATCTGCTCCAGAGGAAGAGGGCCTCACATTGATACAGCTCTATCCATATGTAAATCTCTTTCCTTGGGTGTTATTCAACATGGAATCACTCTGTATGGTTGGACATCAAAAAGAATATAAACAAATTAAACACTGATCGAAGTCTACTTCGATCTACATCATTAAAGCTATTAAGAAGTGAAGCCGAATTTTCTGACTTTAAATGTCTACTTGAGAAAAATATCTGTGGTTGTGGCTTCAAAGCCAATTATAATC
The DNA here is from genome assembly GCA_914767995.1 of Thecocarcelia acutangulata. Taxonomy (NCBI): domain Eukaryota; kingdom Metazoa; phylum Arthropoda; class Insecta; order Diptera; family Tachinidae; genus Thecocarcelia; species Thecocarcelia acutangulata. Next base: position 63,091,465 of record OU612097.1, read on the forward strand.
ACTAGCGACTAGAAAACCCATTGACAGCTGAAACATCCATAGAGAAAATAATTGCTCTTCTAAAGTGTTAATACCTCCTAAGCCACAGTCGACTTTCATCACAAATCATTCTTTGAGAGTCGATGACAGCCTTTCTTTTTTTTTAATAAAAGCAACACAGATCCTGTTGTCTTTAAAAAGCTGATGGCCGAAAAAATAGTAAGCTTCTCTCCTAATACTCTGCTATTCACAGACGGTTCCTTCCATAATGGAACATCAGGTTCATCAATAGTTCAAAGTCTGGATAATAAAAACTTTAATGTCGTTTTGGAAAAGCATCTACCTGACTTTGTTGGGATCCTTATTGCCGAAGTACACGCAAAAAAACTTGCCATCAACCTTGCTGTTCAAAAAAGAACAAAATCAATTATTTTCACTGACAGCCTAAGTGCAATAAGAGCCATTAGGAAGAATTGCAATGGGTTATATGATGACATTTTACATCTCCCAGATGCTGGCAATCCGTTGCTGCTGCTATGAATTCCATTACATATTGGTATCCAAGGCAACGAAGTGACGGATATTGCTTTACAATTTAGTAAAATTCAAGATGTTCCATGTTTTCAGAGGGCTTTATCAAAGCCCTTCAGGAACTTTGGAATTCAAATTAATCCGGTAACTAGAAAACCCAAATATAACAAAAATTTTAACACGTATGCAATGCATCACACTTGGTCGTTTAAGGGTTGGAAAACCCTTATTTGCAACACAGCATTACTATGGCAGATGTAGCTTCTGCAATGAAATACTCACTGTTCAGTATATCCTCGCGGAATGACCCAACTACAAGTTAGTCACAGCGCTTAAAGAGGCTCTTGATTGTTCCACTGAGAAACATCTTTCCAATATGTGGAAGTCCTTGAACTTTTTATATATTGCAAACATTTTGTATAAGCGGTCAATTGTTTTAGTATTTTTATTTTATTGTTTTAAATTCTATTTAATTTCATTATTGTTATTTTAGTTTTAAGTTGAAATTCGTACGCAAATGGTCTCGTCACCCGGCGCCTATAAAATATATACTATAAATTTACTGTCGAAGCTAATACTGTAGAAGCCTAAAAAATATATGTAAAAACATTTCACGTACAATTGTGGCAAGTAGACTTACAGCAATGTACTTGCTCGTTGCTCGGCTGCCTATAGACAATCAGCCTGTTTGGCGATATCGAATGAAAATAATAATAAATATAATAAAGTTAGAAAAAGCCAAATCAATTTTCTCTCGCCTAGAATGCGAATGAACTTATCCTTACGACATCGGCGAACTGGCTGAATATTTATACATTTGTTCTTGTCGCAATTCCTGGCGAGTTCGTACAAATAAATACATTCATTCGTAATATATGTATGTTTATAGTTTCCAACGATTAAAATCTTGTCTTCAATAATAAATATAAATTATATACATAAAAAGTTTTGGCGCATGAAATCACGTATCAGCTGTTTATTTAAAAATTACAACCAAATAATATCTGCCCCTCGTAAAGCAACTCTGGGCTGAAGAACAGCTTTCGCGTCATCGTTTCTGATAACATGCACCAGCCTGTGTGTTTGTTCTATGGTGCTATGCCTAGCCCTAAAACCGAATTGTTGGTTAGGAATACATCCTACTTTATTCAAGATTGGGGTCAACTTCGTCATCAGCAGTTTCTCGAACAGTTTTGAAATTGTTGACAATAGACTTATTGACTCAACTTTTGTAGGATCCTTTCCTGGTTTGGGTATCATAGTAATGACAGACACTTTCCACTCTGTAGGAAAATACTCGAGACGTAAAATAGCATTGAAAATAAAAGGGATGATTCTCTTAGCTACTCGGGGTAACTGCACAAGCATTTTATTGGTAATTTTATTAATACCTGGAGCTTTTCTGGAGTTTAAGTTACTAATAGCGCTCTCGACATCTTGAAAATGAAGTCTAAAAGGTACGGCATATCAGCTTCATCGTTCAGTCCGTCAATGGCAAACACATTTCTCAAGTGGTTGGCGTACAGCATCCCGTTTTTGGAATCCTACCTGGTGCGTGGCCTAGCTCTAACTGGTCCCTTTAACCCTCTTGCTGCTTTCCACAAAGAATAATCGGATTGAAGACTACCATCGAGGAATTCCAAATAAGTTGTGAGGGAAGCCATTCAATTAATAACATCCGGGATCTTTCGCTGGTCAGATGGCCAATAGGTGGGAGATTACATCTAAACCCAATTTTGATATACAGTAAAATTCGCTTATAGTCCACTGCACGCTTTTTGTGGACTATAAGGCGAATTGGACTATAGTTAGGTTTTTATATAAGCCACTTTTTGGCTTATAAATGAATTAGCATATAATAATTTATTTTGACTATATACAATCTGAAAGCAGATATTTCAATGCTCTCATTGAAAAAAAAACACATTTAACATTGCAAACATGTGTCAAAAATGAAATATGTACATATAAAAAAGGGTTGCATTTTTGTGTATGGTTTTTGTCTAGGAAAATTTTTATTAAATTTGCATTTTGGATTATATCTTTAATAACTTGCTTGAAATTAAGTTTTTTTCACACCGCATCTGGGTGGAATATAAGCGAAAATGGTCTATAACGCTAATAGACTATGTAACAAATACTTACAGGTATTTTATTTATTGATGCGAAAAAATTTCACATTTTGGACTAAATCGCTAATTCTACTATAAGCGGTGTGACCTGTAAACGAATTTTACTGTAGTACCAAAAAGCACACGACCTTTCGGGGAGATTAATCTTTAGCCCCAAAATGTGTGTTTAGCATTATAGTCACCAGCAGCTATAAATCGGGATCCGAGAGAAGTAAAAAAATTTGAGTAATGGTTTTTTGTAACTGAAAGCCGAGGCGGGGAATAAATCGATGAAATTACCAATTTACTGGGAATGTGTTCAATACAAATATTTGTTGCTTGAAAATATTCTTCACATGTCTCATTTAACAAGTAATGTTTAATTTTATTTTTAATTAGAAAAGCCGAACTTCCACATATAGCATATAGCCATTTATCCTGAAATAACTTCTTGACGTCAGGTGAGTTTCAGAAATCAACATAACATCGATTTGCCTTTCTCTCTCGAAGTGTTCAAGTTCATTTTTATGTTGACGTATACCGTTTGCGTTCCAGAAACATATTTTTAAATAAATCTTTTTTAAAAATAGCCTGTAAAATAGTTGATTGCATTTTTAGCATTTCCTGCATCGTGGTGGTCATAGAAGCCGTAAAAGCCGTATTTTCATGGAAAAACAATTATTTCATCGATTCATTCACCTTCCCGATTTTCAGTAACTAAAAGCCAATATTCACATTTTTTCAAACCACTTGGGCCTCGATTTTCAGCGGCGACTAAACGCTAAACACAATTTTTGGTGATCACGTTTAATTTCCTTGAAAGGCCGTGTGCTTTTCGACACCGTTTCCAAAATGTGCTTAGATGTGATTTCAAGCGGACACTTCACTTATTGGTCGTCAGACCGACGAAAGATCCCATACGATACAGAGTTTTGAGTGGCAAACAATTTTCTCTTAGAATGGATGCAAGTGGAGCCTTCCTTGGATTTGTCATTAGAAGTTTGCAAACTTCAGCTGGCGACTGGGCAAGAATCGATTCTGAAAAAGGGATGGTGTATGTTAATCATTTGAAAAACGTTTTTATTGCAAATGATACAGTGGATAATGATGCTGAATTTCCGCCATATGCTGGTAGACCGCCTGTGCCTTTGAGACTTAGCTTTCAAGATGTCGAAAACGTTATAAGTAAAGTAAACTCAAAAAAAGCTCCAGGTTTTGATAAAATTACTGGCAAAATGCTTGTACAGTTACCTCGTGTGGCTAGAAGAATTCTTCTTTTTAATTTTAACGCTATTTTGCGCCTAGAATACTATCCTGCAGAGTGGAAGGTGTCTATGGTTGCTATGATACCCAAGCCAGGGACGGATCCCACTAAAGTAGAGTCATATTGAGCAATAAGTTTACTGCCAACAATTTCAAACCTTTTCGAAAAATTGTTAATGGCGAAATTTACTCCAATATTGAATGATGTAGTATGCATCCCTGATCGTCAATTTGGTTTTCGGGCTAAACAAAGCACCATAGAACAAACGCATAGACTAGTTAACGTTAGGTTAGGTTTAACAGGCTGCCAGCTATTATAAAGCAAGCCCACTTGGGTCCAGTCAGGTCCCGTTGTGTTGCCTGGATATGATATGTATCTCAGTAGATCTACATATCACTGGCTTAGAACCAACCCGAGGATCGGATAAAGGAGTCCAGTCCACTTACATCGCATTCCGATACCTCCGTCAAATCATACAGCATCGGTCTTCCTAGGTACAATGCCCTTATATAAGAAAGAGCTGGACACTGACAGAGGAAGTGCTCAACGCTCTCTTCTTTCTCCCCGTCTCTGTAACTTCTACAGAAGTCATTAAATGGAAGATTTAACCTCCTTGCCTGATAGCCGAATTCATGGCTATTTCCACCATGAGATCAGCCGGCAGCCAGTTCAGCATAGTGAAAAGTGCTTTCGATGGCGTAGTGCCGGAAGCACCAGTCACCATCAAAGCCGCAGTACGCATTATCTTTTCTGCGATTTTGTAGTAGGTGGTTTTCTCCAACGGCTTCCACCACACAAGTGCCCCATATGTTAGAATGGGCTTTACAACCGTGCTGAAAAGCCAGTAGGAGTTCCTAGGATTTATTCTCCAGGTCTTTCCAATGGCCCTTTTGCAAAAGAATAAGGCGATAGCCGCTTTTTCTGCCCTTGACTGGACATTCTGCTGGCAGGATAGTTTGGAATCCAGGTAGATGCCCAGATATTTCGCACTGGCTGACAACACTAGCTCAACCCCCCTTACAGTTGGCAGAGTAAACGATGGAGTCTTGTATCTTCGAGTGAAGAGCACAAGCTCTGTTTTTTGCGGATTCACACTTAGATCGCTATTTGTACACCATCCTACTACAAGGCTTAGCACAGAGCCTAGTTGCTGTGATAGTATATCCAGGCACTTACCCGACACAGCAACCGCAATATCATCGGCATATGCTACTGTCCTAAACAGCATGGAATCTAATTCCATCAATAACGAATTCAGAGCTAAATTCCTCTTCTACGGAACCCCTCCCTGTGGAGTGCCCCTTCTAGCCACTCTGCAAATTGTGGCTCGCCCCATATTGGAAGTAATGACCCTATTAGTCAGTAAATTCTTTATGAAGCTAACAATTGACTGATGAACGTTCAGTCTTTCCAGAGCGATTAATATGGCCCTTGGCAACACATTATTAAATGCCCCCTCTCTATGAAGGAAGGCAACCAATGCTTACTACCCCTGCTCCAGAGCTCCCTCTCTCTACATACCCCACAAGCGAATGCCATGCCGTCTCAACAGATTTGCCTTTGGTATAGGCATGTTGAGATGCTGATAAACGGCTCGGAATAATTGACATTCTAAGATGTAATTCAATTACCCGTTCCAGGGGTTTAATCAAGAAGGATGACAAGCTTATAGGCCTGAAATTTTTCGGAGTGGTGTGTGAAGCCATCCCCCCTTTCGGAATAAAGACTACAACACACCTTCGCCATGATTGCGGAATGTAGGACCAACCAAGGCAGGCCGAGAAGATCCTTATCAACCATGGCACTATAAGTTCCGCATTTTTCTGCAAATCAGCTGGACCCGGTGATTTATAAAGCTATTCAACGCCCAAAGGATTCTGCTTCGATCAAAAGATAAGCAGATATCCCCTTGGCCATTGTATATACCGGTCATGCAGTCTCCCATAAAGGGTGTGCATCCAGGGAAATGCGTGTCCATGAGAACTTGTAGAGTCTCATGTCCGCTGGTTGTCCAGCTACCATACTGTTTCTTAACGACACTTGGTATGGGCTGGGTGCTAGATAGGATTTTGCGAAGCCTACTAGTCTCAGAAGCTCCTTCCACACTACTGCAAAAGGACCTCCATGAACTCCGCTTCGCATTCCTTATCAGGTTCTTGAATTTATTTACTGAGGCTTTGTACTCTGACCAGTTACCCAGTCTTTTGGCCTCATTAAAAAGTCTACGAGACTCTTTTTGAGCCTTCGCTATCTCAAGATCCCACCATGGTGGCTTACTCTTGCCCCGACACAGACTAGGCCTGCATGAACCTGAGATGGCCGTTTCGAAGGACCCAGTCAATATATCCACAGCTCTCTCAATGTCCTCACACTCCTGTATAGGAGGATCCGGAAGAAGATCTGAGAGAATTCTACCGTGCATCTCCCAATCCGTCTTCCTCCTATTTCTTCTGGGTGTTAATCCTCTCTCCTGAATTCCTATTTCGAATTCAATGTACCTGTGATCAGAGAATGAGCAATCTTGCGATACTCCCCATCCTCTAATGAACTCCGAATGTTTAGTGCTAATTAGTGTGATATCCAGAACCTCCCTTCTGTTTACCACAACAAAAGTGGGTTCCGAACCAACATTAATAACATCTAGATTATTACAAAGAATGAATTAAAAAGTTGACTCACCCCTTGCGTTAGTATCGGAGCTGCCCCACACCACATGGTGTGCATTTGCATCAGCTTCTATGATTATTGGCAGGTTCTTTTTTACCGCCATTTCTACAGCCTCGTGAACCCTGATTAGTGGATAGCTGGAGACAACCAGGAAAGTACCCGCATCCGTCTCCCAGGCAGCCGTCATTGTGTCTTCATCACTGAAATCAGAGAGAATGAAAATTTTTAATTCGCTCCTCGCCATTATACAGGATCCGACTCTACCTTGATCCGTGTATAGTAGCTTGTAGCCCTTCTACCTCAGTCCGCAAACCCTGCCCTTACAAAGCCAGGGTTCTTGGACCAGAACCAGCTTCTCTTGTCTTTCCGTCAGACGGAGAAGCAATGCAGTCGAGGCTGCTTTTGCATGGTGAAGGTTAACCTGCAGAGCTTTCACCATCATCTGCTTTCTGTACCACCGTGACGTTGACGACCTCTTGGTCCTGATCTTGATCAGAGTCCAAGGGGCGTTCTCATCAACTGCACCGTCGTGAACATGTTCGAAGAACTCCCCCACCAACTCACAGTTGGAGAGGGCGTCTTCGCCCGATGTTGCACTCGCAGCCTCATCCACAGACATGAGTTCCGCTTCGGTACCCACATCCTCCGGAACTAGTTCGCCGTTGGCGTCACCCCAGTATACTCAGAGAAAGATAGTATCAAAACACAGATACATCTTCCCCTTTCTAGCACGAAGTGGCGCCAGTGACTCCTGATTCAGCAGGATGGTGATATCCCTGCTATTGCCCTTTGATTTGGATACCCTGACAACCTTCCAATCATGGGTCAGAATGCCAGGATTTCCGCCTCTCAGGACCTCCAGGATCTCTGCCGCAGAACCAGAGATGTCTGGTGTCCTGGCGATGGCTCCAGGTCTCCGTGGAACGTCTGAAAGAGGAACCACGTCGAGCCTAGCTTCTTCCCATGGCCCGTTCACAAGAGCGACCGCTTGTTTAAGTAACAAGGCCGATCGCTCATCTGCACAAGGCATAAGTTTGATACGCTGTCGGTACCAGCCAGCCTCCTCACACCTGGGGTAGGCACCCGGATTGTCCTTCAAAACTCTCCGGATCGTATTAATCCCCATGATTTCACTATAACCCAATTAGAAGGGGTTATAGCCAGATCCACGTTGCCCCTGTCAATGATGGCCATCACGGGATGGTCTTTTGCCACCTCGCTGTACGACCTTTCCATTGACGTTTGGGGTCTTACACGCTTACTTGCGGGTTGTTGACCCTGTAGCACAGCCTCCTCCTCAGAACGTTGCCTCTTAGGCGCATCCTTGGATGTGAGTGGAGGCGAACATTGCAGCTCAGCTATAACTGCTTTTGCCCACGATAAATGGGACTTCTCTACAGCCGTTAAGGCATCTATTGGCTTTTTTACCAGTTCACCGAAAATTTTGTTCGCGGCACGCCGCTTCAAAAAGACCCGTCTAGCAGTTGGGATATCCGAAAACGAGTTCGCGGTTCCCTCGCTGTTCCTTCCGCGAGAGATCTGGGTTGAACTTGGTGACCCGAGAACTTGCTCGCGGTGACCTTATCCATAACCGGCACTTGGGTAGCTACCGTGCCAGAAGCACTGACAGCTCCCGAAACAAGGTGAGATGCCGTAGAGGCCCGGGTCTTTGTCGCAATCGAGGTACTTGGCTGAAAGGACAGAGGTACCCCAGTGCCAAGGTTGCGTTCCTCTTTCGAGGAAGCCTTTTCACATTTGGTAGCCTTGAATTTCCATGTCCGTATTCATGGTCGTCAACGTTTTGTTTGTTTATTAATTTTTGAAGGTTTCATTTTGTTCCCACGAGTATGGGGGAAAGGAATACCTCCGCGTCATAGCCCCCTTTAACGTGGAGGGAGCGTAGTCTATTTGCTGAGGTGCCCAGGTATCAGCAAAGCTCCGTTTAAATACAGTCACTTAACCCGTAACACCCCTGTTTGAGGGTTTGGATAACCTTTAGTTTGTAGACCGGCTTTAAAACTCTATCCTCTCCTCAGGCTCAACCATGAGAGCCTGAAACAGTACTCTCATGAGAGAATAGACGTCCAGCATACACTTAAGCCGCCACACCACGTTAAGGTAGTTACCCTGGTGAGGGTAGTTAATATTATAAGAAAGGCCTTTGAGGACAAAAAGTATTGCTCAGCTCTATTCATTGATGTTTCCCAAGCCTTTGATAAAGTGTGGCACGAGGGATTAATGTACAAAATAAAGTTAAACTTGCCTGCAAATACTCACAAGCTGCTGGAAAGCTATTTATGCGGCCGGAAGTTTGTTATCGGGGAAGGCGACTTTATAAGCCCAACTTTCAATTCTCCCGTGACTCTCCAACCGCACGGTCGTATTAATAAGAAGCGAACAAAAAAAAATAAAAAAATAAAATCATTGTGCTTAAGTTCTTTTAAACTTACATATAAAAACAATATATTGTATTAAATTGAAAAAACAATAACAACTTATTTTAAAAAACAACGGGAAAGTAAATTCCTCACATTTCATTAACTAAACAATAAAATCAATTTCAATAAAACAAGTGCGGTGGCAGTGCATTGTTATTGTTGTTATTGTGCGTGAAGATTGCCCAGTTGGAAAAAAGCTACACATTAAAGTTTTGTTTTCTGTATGAGTGATCCCGTCAGAAATAATTTTGAAAAAGAGCCTAGCTCCACCAGTAAAAGCATATGGACTTTTGAAGAAGAATCTATAAAGCAATCATTGGACAATTTTCTTTCTACAAGAGATAAAATCCGCTTTCGTTCCGGCTCGCCTTACATAGATGTTACAACAGAAGATAAAAGATCTTCTACTCTAATTAATGCCAATAAACCAAAAACGCAAGTAGGCGTGGATAGGTATATCACCATCACTAAACGTCAGCGAAGCCCTAAATCTGCTCAAATTGCATCCAAATCAAAAATCTCTAAAGATGCCGACACCGCTAGACCAACCGATCAAAACACATTTTCTATTCTTCAAACGGATGAGCCAACAGCATCGTCAAAAAAATCGTTTAAACCAATTTAGTAAAGAGAATCTGCCTCCAATGAACTGGTAAGAAAAATTGTTTCAGCAATAGGAGAAAATACATTTAACGTTACCTCCATCAAGCACGGCAACATTAACGAAACTGAAATTCAAGTTAACCATGAAAAGACTACCGAAAACTGTCTGACGAATTTGAAAAAGAAAAAAGAGCTTTTTATACTTATCAGCTTAAAAGCGCTAAAGGTCTGTAAGTCGTAATAAAAGGGATTGAGCCTTGCGTGGACATTAATGAAGTTAAGACCAGTTTGGCGGACAAGGGATTCAAAGTAAAAAATGTGTTCAACATCAGAAATCGTGGAAGGATCTCTCAACCCATGTTTAGGGTTGAATTAGAGCCAGGAGATGTGACTTTAAAGAAGAATGAAGTTCATCCAATATATAGTTAAAATACTATTTACATCGAAAAATAACCGTAGAGGAACTGCATAAGCGCTGAGGACCCGTGCAGTGCCACAACTGCCAAGAATTTGGCGACACTAAAGCGTATTGCAAGTTGCCTACAGTTTGTGTTGTGTGTGGAGAACTCCATGGTACAGCACAATGCAATAAGCCGAAACTCGACCCAAAAATAAAAAAATGCAGTAATTGCGGTGAAAACCACACAGGTTGCTCCGTCTACATCCACCTCAAGCGCTCAATGAACAACCAATAATATGAACCAATAATTTCTTCTAAGCCACCACAGCAGACTCAAATTTTTTCTAATAATTCTTTTCCTCCGACAGGACAGTCAACCACCGACATAACCGTTCAAAATCAAAAATCAAATTTCTTATGCCAATGTAGTCAAGTCTACTTTCGCAAACCCGAATCAGGAATCTATCTCAACCGCCCGATCAAAATTTCAGTAACCTTGAGGCAATAATACAGACCCTTATTCAAACTATAAACACTTTTACGTCGTCTATGATGACGACGATGCAGAAAATAGTGAAAATGCAATCCACCATTTTGCAGGTAATTTCGAAAAAATGATTTGGTTAAAAATATGTTTCTGGAATGCGAACGGCATCCTCCAACACAAAAATGAACTCGAATACTTCCTGATGGATAAGCAGATCGATATAATGATGATTGCAGAAATTCACTTGACGTCAACAAGCTTCTTCAAAATTAACGGCTACGTATTATACGATACTAAAGACCCCCGTGGAAGAGCTTGTGGAGGTTCTGCAATCTTGATAAAATCTAGGATAAAGCATTTTTGGTTGAACGACACATGTGAGGACTATCTTCAAGCAACTAATATCTGTGTGGAAAATTTTCTTTACAAATTGGTTATCTCATCGATTTATTCGCCGCCTCGATTTTCAGTAACGGAATCACAATATTCAAGTTTTTTTCACCTCATTAGGACCTCGTTTTATAGCAGCTGGAGATTACAACGCAAACACACACTTTTTGGGGCTCACGTTTAATCACCCCGAAGGGTCGGGTGCTTTTTGATACAATTTCTAAAATGGGCTTAGACGTAATATCAAGCGGACATCCCACTTACTGGCCGACTGACCGGCGAAAGATTCCTGATGTGATTGATTTTGGAGTGGTAAAGGGGTTCCCTGTAGAATGGATGCAAGCTGAGCCTTCGTTAGACTTGTTATCGGATCATTCACCTACTATTATTTCAGTGCGTTTTCCCCAGGAGACTTGGTCCAAGATTAACAATTTGCATAGGACTGTCACCCGAGTGAATTGGCTAAAATATAAAAAAATTTTGAGTACCCATTGCACTGAGAATATTGTTTTAAGAACAGATATAAGAAGATATTAATGCGTCACTAAGCAACTTTAGCGAAAACCTTAAACAAGCCGCTGAACTTGCTTATAGCGTTTATTTAACACACAGAAACATTCAAAATAGAACATATTCTTCAGAAATCGAGCAACTTGTGTTAGAAAAAAGAAGAGTTAGACGAGAGTGGCAACTTCGCAGGTCACCGCAACTAAAAAGAAGGCTCCGTGAGTGCACAAATCAACTAAGAAATTTGCCTGCAAAATAAAAAACGGCTTCTCTACAAACGTATTTAGAAAGTCTGGATGGTACTCCTCAGTCCGACTATTCTTTATGGCAGGCGACTAAAGGTTTAAAACGGCCAGTCAGAGGTAAGCCGCCCTTGCGAGAACCATCTGGTGACTGGGCTAGAGATGACTCGGAAAAGGGTAATTTATTTGTTAACCATTTGAAAAACGTTTTTACCACAAATAGGTCTGATAATGCAAATGAGTTGCCACCTATTGTTAGTAGACCTCCTGTGCCTTTTAGATTCAATCTTCAAGAAGTTGAAAATGCTATTGGTAATCTTAACCTTAAAAAAGCTCCAGGTATGGATAAAATCAGTAACCAAATGCTCGTAGAGCTGCCTAGTGTAGCTAAAAGAATTGTTCTTTTTATTTTTAATGCTATTTTACGACTTGAGTATTACCCTGCAGAGTGGAAGGTGTCCATGATAACAATGGTTCCTAAGCCAGGGAAGGATCACACGAAAGTAGAATCATACCGTCCAATAAGTCTACTGACAACAATTTCAAAACTTTTCGAAAAATTGCTAAAGGCGAAGTTGGATCCAATGCTTAATAAGGTTGAATGTATTCCTGATCACCAATTTGGTTTTAGAGCGAAACATGGCACCATTGAGCAAACACACAGGTTAGTTAACGTCATAAGAAAGGCATTTGAAGATAAAAAATATTGCTCTGCCTTATTCATCGACGTCTCATAAGCTTTTGATAAAGTGTGGCACGATGGCTTAATGCATAAAATAAAGTTTAACTTACCTGCAAACGTACATAACCTTTTGGAAAGCTATTTATATTGTCGCCAATTTATAATAAAAGAAGGCGATTTCATAAGCCCCGCCCAGTCTATTGAAGCTGGAGTTCCCCAAGGCAGCATATTAGGGCCTTATATTTGATCTACGCATCTGACATGCCGACAAGCACCAACGTTCACACTTCAACATTTGCATGATACAGCATTCCTTAGCATACAAAGTAACCACCAGCAAGCATCAATAAATTTACAGGAACATATCGACAAACTAGAGAAATGGCTCAAGCTTTGGAAAATCAAGGTTAATGAACAAAAGTGTGCCCATGTTACATTCGCACTGCATCTAGGAACATGCTCACCCATTACTATTAACAATAAAGTAATACCTCAACACAGTGAAGTCAAATACCTCGGTATTCATCTTGACCGTAGACTAACATGGAAGACGCACATCGATGCAAAAGTAACGCAAATGAAATTGAAAGCAGTGCAAATTAACTGGCTAATAGACAGAAATTCGACCTTGAAGCTTTATTGTAAACTTTTGCTTTACAACTCGATTCTAAAGCCAATATGGTGCTATGGGATTCAATTATGGGGCACAGCCTCGGCATCCAACATTGAAAAAATTCAAAGAAGTCAAAATAGAATACTTCGTAGAATTACAGATGCTCCATGGTACGTTAAAAACTCACGAATCCACGCAGATCTGAACGTACCTTTTGTGAAATCTGAATTTGTGAAGTACGCGACAAGATATATTAACAAACTTGAATTCCATCCAAATCCTCTTACAAATAATATTCTCAACTTTGGTGGCCATACCCGTCTGAGAAGGAGGGATACTTTGGCTACCATTAGAGCTCTAAACAGATGACTGAATTCTGAAATAATATTCGCATAAAAATAAATTTTTGTCCAGCACTGGCAGGACTTTAATTAGAATTTTTCTTTAGTATTAAGATTTGAATACTTATTGTCATTACATTTTTTATGTAGATTCAATAAATAAAATAAGAATGTTAAAAAAAAAATAAGCCCAACTTAGCCAATCGAGGCAGGAGTTCCCCAAGGCAGCATACTGGGGCCTACTTTATATTTGATTTACGCCTCTGACATGCCAACGACATCCGGAATCCACACTTCTACCTTTGCAGATGACACAGCATTCTGCAGCGTACATGAAAACCATCAAGTAGCTTCGCGAAATTTGCAGGAGTATATTTCAATATTAGAGTTGTGGTTAAAACGTTGGAAAATTAAAGTTAATGAACAAAAGTTTAAATAAACTTCAGTTAGCAGTTATTTATACTACAATGATTATAAACAGAATTATGCAAATCAGTTTATACCAACAGAATAATTTATAATTTAGAACTTAAAACATTACGGCAACCGGAGACGGTAGTGTTCCTTTTAACGAAACCCGGCAAAAATTTTATGTATTGAAAACAGCATTATGTTCAAATTCGGGCAGTCGGACATTTTTTTTTATATTTTGTTTTTTGATAAACAACATTGACTTCACCATCTTTGGCCGGTAACGGTGTTGTAATATATTAAAAAAACCCAAGTATTATTAATTAAGTAAGAAAATTTATATAATTAAATAGCTCTTTAGTATTTTGATAGGGTTTTTGGTATCAAAATGAATAATTTTAAAATTCCATTTCAATGTTCTAAAAAGTAGTAGTGATTAACGTAGATAAAAAAAGAGTATAAAAGATTTAATGCTGGAACGATTAATAATGTAAATAACAGAGTTCTGTTATTTACATAACTCTCCGATGTTAATAACAGCTCCAACGTTACTCTTTCAACATTTTATGTTTACGTGTTCAATAACCTATTCCATAATTCAATAAAAAAAAAAATGAGTAAAGACTGATATTCACTTACCTGGTTGCTTAGGGACCGACGAAAGATCTTTCTCCGGGCAGGCACCAGGACAGCGGTTGACTCCAATTTAATAAAAGCTATACACAGCTATAAAATAATATGCTGATATGAAATTTAGGTGTTTTTTAACATTCCAGACTCGACAATGTATTTTGTAGCGTAGCGTGCTGCTATGGCCCCCACGTTGGGCGCCATTTTATTATGTAGCATAACGTTGAGCGTTGACGTCGTTACCATTGCAATTGCATTATAACAAAACGAATGCAATATTCTTTTGTTAGAGAATGCTGGCCGGGCTGGTATGATGGCGGATGCTCCGGCTTTAGCTCGCCGATGGGGTGTGGTTCTTGCCAGCCAAATCTAACTACAAGCAGCTACAAAATAAAAAAACATACCAGCCTTTGCATTAAACACCAAAACCAAAGTAAAAGTTATGAGGCCCGAAAGTGAGTTGTTCATTGGCTGAAAAGAAATCAAAATCAAGAAGAAAAACAAACCTATCTCCAAAACACTATCCACCAGACACCATCAACTACCACCTGTTCTCTCCCCGTGCCACAACGAATTCCCTTCTGGCTGGTGTTGTGCCAGAATGGTTGACCCACCCGCTGAAGTCCCTAAAGGCTTCCCCGTGATGGCGTAGTGACCTGTAAATATTTTGGCCATCCCTAATTTTTTAGATTTAGTTTACCTCCTTCTCATGTCACCATACCCACAATACTTACTTCGTTTTACTCCACGACAGCATTCATTTCGAAATTGTAAAATTCAATTGTTAACGGAAATTTTTTCCTTTATTATAATTATTGTTTAAAACTAAGTTAAATAAAAATTATTCTGATTCATACGCGCTCAACTCTTACTTTACCTCCACATATACATGTCGTTGGTTTTCTTGTTTTTGTCGCTTACAAGTATATAAAAAAAATAATAGAAATTTATTCAAAATTTTAAATTTCCTGTGGTTAAATGTTATTAACAAGAAATTTATTTATGTACGTATATAATTCTATAGCAAAGTCATTAAAACTGAAATAAAGTGTTTCTTACTTCTAAACGTATTGACAGTAATTCATTATACCAAAAACTTATTTTTATTAGCCGAAGCCTTCCTTTTGGGTTTTGAAAAGAGTCCCAAAAGACAACACCTATCCTTGCACTGGTCAATAAGCCAGCTAACGAACTACCAAAATTTTCCCCCTACTATCTGTTTGTGAGCTCACCTACTTGTAGTTAGGACCTGGACCTCAATCAAAACCTAATTTACCGCGGTTAGGTGTTTGTCTTACTGACCAACCACTTGGTTGACCAAAAAGAAAACTACGAGCCTAATATTACACGATAAGTCTATCCTAAAGTAAATATAATTTTAAATTCCGACCACTTGTGGCTCTGTAATTTATTATTCTGGCCTTATGGGCTTCTATTACTTATAAATTGAAAATCAAAGTGAAAGTCAAAGACAAAAAAAAAAAAAAAAAAAACTAGAATAAACAACTAATTATCTCATAAACTACAACTTACGTTTGGCCTCTTCTGGCCTTACCAGGGACTACTGTTCTGCTGCGAAAGCTGCCGCTTGATGTAGCCTGTAGCTGTTGTGGCTGGTGGTGATTGCTTCTGTCGCGGTATTGGCTGTTGTTGACAGATGTTGTTGCCTAGATATGCCTGCTGCGACGTTAAAGTCGTTGTTGACGGTGATGTTGATGCAAAATTTGTAGTGTTGGCGGTTGTTGTACTATGCTCCCGCTGGTGTGGGCTGCTGCTGCTGATGGTTCGTTATTTGCTGAGGCAGCTGATTTAACTGTTGTTGGCCGGTTGGTTCGTTGCGGCAGGCGTGACGTTGCAATTGTTGATTTTCTGCTGCGTTTTACCGACGTGCGTGCAGCTTTGGCTTTTGTAGCGCTGATGCAGAATTTGAGGATTTCGGAACTTTTTGTTTGCTGTTGTCGGGTTTGGTGGAAGCAATTTCAAAAACAAATTGCCCACCAATAACCACCGTTAATGAGTGTGAAAATTTAATTGTAATGGAGAATTCGTTTTGGCTTGTATTTTTCTTTTTAGGCTGTGTGACTGGTGCGTCAGTCTTTTTATTATTTGTTATGAGTATGAAGGGAAGTGTTTTCTATCACTTTTTGAATGATAGAAGTTCGCAAACACGTTTTTATATATTATTTAAACCTGTCTTATTTTCAATAGTTTTTCTTTTAAAAAGGTTGTATATTCTTATTAAAGAATTTATTTTGCATTAATTTTCTTTGCATACACCTTTTTCTTAAGGAACCACACCACACCACGCGCTATTTGTTCGTTTCACCTTGTTTTTAACTTATTGAATCCACCATCGACTCTCCAACCGCACCTTTATATCTTACCCGCTCTACCCTCCATTTTCTTCTTTTTCCAGTCACAAGAAAAAAACCGCTAGCGCCATCTTTTTTTTGCTTCGGCCATCTTTTTCGATTCGGCCCAGCTTCCAGCTAATGTTCTGGAACCGTCTACCGCGTTTTTCGTCTCGCTTCTTTTTCCTTGCCATCCATACGAATTTGATAACGCCGGTGGCTGTCAACTGGTTGTGTCATCACTTTCTGTTTTTCACAGCCGGTATTGCCAACACACGTGCACGCCACAAATGGTGTGGCTATTGTTTTTTTATGGTTTTTATGATTTTGTGTTAAAGTACTTATTTACTAGTACTTGAGCTTTTAAGCTAAGATCACACGATTACCGCAATGCACCAATTTTCATACTTTTTTATACCCCAATCGTGTGATTGCACAATTAATTGGTTCATGCGGCAATCGCGGCCAATATTGTTCTTATTTTAACCAATCAAATGCAACCCTGATGCGGCAACCGTGTCACCTCTTTTAATACAACCGCGCGCCAATAAAAATGACAAAAGTGTGCCAATATTTATTGTGTTGTTTAGCGGCAATCAAAGTTTTCAATACATTTTCACACTTTTTGCGTGCCTTCAATTAGTTTTGTGAGTAGAAAAGCTATCCTTTTAATCATAATTATATTTTTTTAAATTATATTTATTTGTATTTACATAGGAACAATTGTAACATTCATTATGTTCCTTTACGCGAATCAAGATGCATATAAAATACGCGCCAACATTTTAATTTTTTGCGAGCCTTCATTTATTTTCGTGAGTATAAAAGTTATCTTTTTAATCTTTATCATATTTGTTTTAAATTATATTTATATGTAGGTACAATTTTTCATTTATTGTGTTCCTACCGGCTAATAAGTTTTACATACCCACCAGCAACTTTTTCCTTCTTCACTGTGCCCATTTGTTTTCGCAAGTATGTATATTTCTATACACCCATAAAGTTTTTATTATTTTTATGTATCTACATACATATGTGCATGTAGTTGCAGTTGTGCTATGGAATTTCAGGGAGACTTTTGCGTCGTATTGGATGATTCCGCGTGCGCCGAAAACGTGTACTATAACCATATTCCAACAACACTTGTGCCAAAAAAAAAAAGGAAGAAGTCAAGTGTTATTGCTCCATGGACATACGAAGAAATTCATTGTCTCATATTGAGCATTGAAGAGCATCCTTGCATTTGGCAATATTCGTGCTCAGATTAAAAAGAAAGGTACAAACGGGAGCAAGCATGGTTCAAAATCCATGAAAAGTGTTACGGACATACAATCGACGATTGCAAAGGCAAATGGGCAAATTTGAAAACGGCGTTCCAAAACGTTAAGAAAAAGATGAGTACAAAATCTGGTCAAGGTGACAACTGGCGTAGTATTGCAATGTATTTGGCATCACAAATGCGTGACTTAGCCAAAATAAATAAAAAAGCTGCTAAATAAAAATAATAAAATAAATAAAAAAGCTGCTTTATTTTTTCTGTGTTTTTAAATAAAGAACATAAACAGCAGCCGCTAAATTTTTTTTTTTTTTTTTAAAGAAAACATTTTGTGCAACAAACAAGCAATAACTAAATGTTTTTATTTGGTGGAAACTAAAACACCTGATTGTTAGTGTTGCCGCATGTTAGATCAATCGTGTGACTGGGATGTGTCAATTATTGCCACAAAATATTTTTTCACAATCTTGCGGCAATCAAATCTGTGAAAAATGGGGCAATCATGTGATTGCAGACTATTTGATTGGGACAGTTTTGTTATTGGGCACCAATCTGACACAATAAAAATTGGTTCAGATTGGTATATTTGCGGCAATCGTGTGATCTTACCTTTAGTCGTTTTTGTTGCACAATTGCTCTATTTGATTAAATTAAACGTTAACCTATTAACGCTGGAAAAACTGGATGCATGTTTAAATAACTTTAATAATGACTTGGATTTTTATATTAAATTACTTTGCGAGGCGTGTCACCCTCACTCTCAGCTGGCTGGGAAAATTGTTTTAAGTGCCAGTGACCGATGACCAACACAACTTTCAGATAGATCTGACTTTGCTTACTACTTGAACAAGGAGAGTTCCTTGCTTCATTTAGGGGTGTATCAACTGATGTGGTTTATACAATTGCTTCATTTAGGGGTGTTTCAACTGATGTGGTTTATACAATTAAGCAGGAATTGTATGACGTGTTTTGCACACACGCAGATCGCTGACATTGATCCTGGTTCTCCTAGATTAGGAGATAAGAAAGAACACCTGTTGATATTTATAGTGCAGTGGGCACAGTTTTCGAGCTTAAAGATGGTATCGCTTTGCTTCGTTAACCTGTGTCTGGCTTAATATCGGTGAGTGTGCGCACCTAAACTATAAAAAAATTTAGTTTTTTTTTTTTTTTTTGTTAAGCGTTTTTATTTATTGAATCTTCAAAATGAACTAACAATAAGTATTCAAATCTTAATACTAAATATAGGGTGTTTTTTTAAGCTAGATAGAACTTTAAATTGTAAAAAGTAACACAAAAAATTAAATTTTGATGAAACATTTTTTTTATTTGTTTCAGTATACTCTGACAAATCATCATGAATAGACTCACGCTTGAACAACGCTACGAAATTATCCAAATTTACTTTGAAAATCAGTCCCGTTGTTTTATCGCAAAATTGCGTTCAGCGATGAGGCGCATTTTTGGCTTAACGGGTTTGTTAATAAGCAAAATTGCCGCATATGGAGTGAGACCAATCCACAAGAGACCCTACAGACTCCATTACATCCAGAAAAATGCACTGTTTGGTGCGGTTTTCATGCTGGTGGCATCATCGGACCTTATTTCTTCAAAAATGAGGCCGGAGCTCGCGTTACGGTCAATGGAGATCGTTACCGCACCATGATCAATGATTTTTTGTTTGAAAATATGGATGACATTGATCCGGAGGAGATGTGGTTTCAACAGGATGGCGCTACGTGCCATACGGCGAACGCAACCATCGACTTACTGAAATCAAAATTTGGCAATAAGTTGATTTCGAGAAATGGACCTGTCAATTGGCCTCCAAGGTCGTGCGATTTGACACCTCTCGATTATTTCCTGTGGGGCTACGTGAAGTCACTGGTTTATGCTGATAAACCAGCAACAATTGACGCCTTGGAGGCCAGCATTGTTCGTGTTGTTCGTGACATACGGCCAGCAGTGCTCGAAAAAGTGGCCCAAAATTGGACGTTCAGAATGCGCTTCGTCAAGAACAGCCGCGGTGCCCATATGCCCGAAATCATTTTCAAATGTTAATGTCACGTATTGATCTTTCGAGTAAAAAAAAATTTTGATTACAATTTAATTTTTTGTGTTATTTTTTACAATTTCAAGTTCTATCGGGCTTAAAAAAACACCCTATATAAAAATAAAATAATTAATAAAAAAAAAAATAAAATGTGCTTTTTACTTACGTCCAGCCAATGCTAGACAAAAAGTTCTATTGTGCGGGAGCAATATCGGTAGAATCATCTGATGGTGGCAACGGTATCCCTTCTTCTCAACCGACTGTGGCCGCCAAAATTAAGTATATTACGCGCAAGAGTTCCAGTTTACTGACATACCTTGTCGCGTACTTAGAAAACTCCTCTTTTACCAGCGGAACACTCAGATCTTTATGAATTAGTGAATTTTTTACATACCATGGGGCTGCAATAATCGTTCGAAGAATTTTGTTTTGTCACCTTTGGATTTTTTCAATGTTTGACGCTGAGGCGGTGCCCCCTAACTGAATTCCGTAGCACCATATAGGCTTTAGTATTGCGTTGTATAACAAAAGTTTGCAATCTAATTTCAATGTAGAATTTCTGGCCATAAGCCAATTTAGCAGCGCTGCTTTTAGTTTTAACTAAGTGACTTTTGCTTCAATGTGAGACTTCCACGTCAGCCTACGGTCCAGGTGAATACCAAGGTACTTTACTTCATTGTGCTTCGGAATAGGTGAGTTGTTTATTTGGATATGCGCACATGTTTGCTTACGCAGTGTGAATGTAAAGTGACTACATTGCAAAAGTTGAAGTGTGGATTCCAGATGTCGTTGGCATGTCAGAGGCGTAAATCAAATATAAAGTAGGCCCAAGTATGCTACTTTGGGGAATTCCTGCCTCGATAGGTTGAGTTGGGCTTATAAAATCACCTTCTCTGATAACAAATTTCCGCCCATATAAGTAGCTTTCCAGAAGCTTGTGAGTATTAGCAGGCAAGTTCAACTTTATTTTGTGCATCAAACCGTCGTGCCACACTTTATCAAAAGCTTGAGAAATGTCAATGAATAGAGCTGAACAATACTTCTTCTCCTCAAAGGTCTGTCTTATGGCATTGACTAGTCTGTGCGTTTGTTCTATGGTGCTATGTTTAGCCCGAAAGCCAAATTCATGATCAGGGATACATCCCACATCATTAAGTATTGGAGACAACTTCGCCATTAACAATTTTTCGTACAGTTTTGAAATTGTTGGTAGTAGACTTATTGGTCTATATGATTCTACCTTTGTCAGATCCTTCCCTGGCTTGGGTATCATAGTAATCATTGAGACCTTCCACTCTACAGGATAATACTCAAGGCGTAAAATAGCGTTAAAAATAAAAAGTAGAAGCCTTCTAGCTACACGAGGTAACTGTTCAAGCATTTTGCCAGTAATTTGATCAATACCTGGAGCTTTCCTGGGGTTTATGTTACTGATACCTTGTTCTACATCTTGAATTTTTTTTTTTTTTTTTTTTTTATTCAAAATATGTTTTATTGCATACAACAATTAAATAATCGCCTCAGCGCCACTTGGGCATTATTGAGGCTAACTGGCCAAAAAGAAAATATTTTTTTTAACAGTTCTTTAACACATATGAATAAAAATAAATAAGAATTTTAATTTTAAATAAAATACAAAAATTAAAATACAGTTATTTAAAAAAAAACCTTCAAAATTGATTTAGTAAATAAATATACATATTAAAATTTATAAGATACTATATGAGAAGGGTTTCCATATTTGCAATTAGGTATTCTTTTAACTTTGTTTTAAAAATAAAAATTCTTTCAATATTTTTTATGTCTTGAAGAAGATTATTAAATTCAAAACTAACCATG
Source organism: Thecocarcelia acutangulata (assembly GCA_914767995.1). Taxonomy (NCBI): domain Eukaryota; kingdom Metazoa; phylum Arthropoda; class Insecta; order Diptera; family Tachinidae; genus Thecocarcelia; species Thecocarcelia acutangulata. Next base: position 63,113,280 of record OU612097.1, read on the forward strand.
TATTCAACACGTTGTTTTGTACATTCCAACCGACATCTTGTTGTCCTAAGATTTGTATTATTTCTGGTTCTAAATGTGGTTTGATTTTGTTGAAAGGAAATTGTGTGGTGACCAATGTTGTTAATTGATTAATAAACATAAAGTTGCAACTGGAATTTATATAACCCGTAGACAGGTAAAAAAATTTATGGAAATATCCTTGTACAGTGAAACTGTGGAATATGTTAATGGCAAATTGAATACAGCTTTTATAGCTTTGTTTTGCGTTCTTTGTAGCGACTTTAATTCGCTGCTTTTTTGACTTGCGTATACGATTGGTAAGTAATTTAAATGACTATTTATCAAAGATTTATATAATATCAGCTTTGTTTGTTTGTTGAACTTATTTCTGAATTTGTAGAGTAATCCAAGAGTAGATACTATTTTACTCTTAAGATTTTTAATGTGCAAATCCCATGACAAATTGTTTTGAAGATAAATACCAAGGTATTTTATTGATTCGCTTTCGAAAATTTCTATTCCATCCACAAATAGGAATCGCAAAGACACAGGCGGTCTAACTGCGTATGGTGGTAATTCAGATGCATCATTTGTTATATCATTCGTAATAAAAATATTTCTCGAATGGTTAACATACACCATCCCCTTTTCTGAATCGCTTCTTGCCCAGTCGCCAGTTGAAGTTCACAAAGGTGGCTTACCTATTACGGGTCTTTTCACACCTTTTGTCGCTTTCCACAGAGAATAGTCAGATTGCGAAGTACCATCCAAGCTTTCCAAATATGTTTTAAGGGAAGCCATTCTGTGGACTTCAAGCAGATTTCTTAACTGAGTTATGCACTCTCGTAGCCTGCTTTTAAGCTGGGGAGACCTGCGAAGCTGCCACTCTCTTCTGACTTCTTTTTTCTGACAGAAGTTGCGCAATTTCAGACGAATAAGTTCTGTTGTTATCATTTCTGGATCTTATATGACTAGTGGTAGCATGCTGTACGGCCAGTTTGAGGTTTTCAGAAAAATCGTTAATTGACATATCAATATCCTCAGGCGTTCTCAAGGCGATATTTTCAGTACAATGTGTACTGAGAAATTTTTTGTATTTTAGCCAATTAACTCTATTGAGGGTCAACGGGGAGCCAATATCTTGGGGGAACGAAACAGAGATTATAGTGGGTGAGTGATCTGATGACAAATCTAATGAAGGCTCCACTTGCATCCACTCTAGAGGAAAATTTTTCGCAACTCCAAAATCTATAACATCTGGGATGTTTCGTCGGTCTGATGGCCAATAAGTGGGGTGTCCGCTTGAAACCACATCTAAGCCCATTTTGGAAACGGTGTCAAAAAGCACACGGCCTTTCGGGGTAATTAAACGTGATCCCCAAAAAGTGTGTTTAGCGTTATAGTCGCCAGCCGCTAAAAATCGAGGTCCAAGTGAATTGAAAAAATTTGTATATTGATTTTCTGTTACTGAAAACCAGGGTGGGGAATAAATCGATGAAATAACAATTTTATGATGAAAATGTTCAATACATATGTTTGTTGCTTGAAGATACTCCTCATATCTCTCGTTTAGCAAATAGTGCTTAATTCTAGTTTTTATCAAAATTGCTGAGCCTCCGCAAGATCTGCCACGGGGATCTTTAGTGTCATATAGTCTGTAACCATTAATTTTGAAATAGCTGTTGCTTGTTTCAGCAAACAGCATTATGTCGGTTTGCTTTTCCATAAGGAAGTGCTCAAGTTCATTTTTGTGTTGGCGGATGCCGTTTGCGTTCCAGAAACATATTTTTAACCAGCTCAATTGTTTAAAATTGCCTGCAAAATAGTGGATTGCATTTTCAGCATTTCCTGCATCATGTTCGTCATGGAAACCGTAAATGTATTTATAGATTGAACAAGAGTCTGCAGAGTTGCCTCAAGATTGCTAAAATTTTGGTCGTTGTTTTGAGGCTTGGACTCTTTTTTCAAGTTTGAATTATCGGATTTTACCACATTCGCATAAGAAATTTTTTGGGTGTTTTGCACGTTTATATGGCTGGTTGACTCGTGTACCTGGGGAAAATTGCTTGTAGAAATGCTGTTTGTATGCTGAGGTGGCATATTTAAAATTGGTGACCTATTTGTCATTGACCTCTTGAAGTGAGTGTAGATAGGGCAACCCCTGTAGTTTGCACTATGGTTACCTCCACAGTTACTGCATTTTTTAACGCTCGCGTCAGTCTTAGGTTTTTTGCACTGTGATGTACCGTGAAGTTCACCACACACAACGGAAACTGCGGGCAACTTACAATAGGCCTTAGTATGGCCAAATTCTTGCCAGTTTAGGCATTGAACGGGCCCTAAACGCTTATGAGGCTCCCCAACGGTAACCTTACAATGCAAAAGATACTTGAGGTCATAAATTGGATGCACTTCATTTTTTTTAAGGCAACATCTCTAGGTTCCAATTCAACCCTAAACATGGGTTGAGGAATTTTTTCACGGTTTCTAATATTAACCACATTTTTAATTTTGAAGCCATTGTCCTCTAGGCCGGTTTTGACATCATTCGTATCTACAAAAGGGTCAATACCTTTTATATCGACTTGAATAACTTTCGCACTTTTAAGCTGATATGTGTAAAACGATCTTTTCTCCTTCTCCAGGGCATCAGACAACTTTCGGTATTCATTTTCACTGTTTACCTGGATTTTGGTTTCATTGATGCTGCCGTGCTTAACCGATGTTACATTAAACGTGTCTTTGCCGATTGCCGTAATAAGTTGTTTTACCAACTCACTAGAGGTAGGCTCTCGCAAATATATTGGTGGCGGCTTAAAGTTTTTTTTTGGTTATTGCTGGTTCATCGGTCTGAAGGATAGCAAACCTATTACTATCCATTGTCGTGGTGGTCTTATCATCTTTGGGTATTTTGGACTGAGATGACATTTGAGCGGATTTTGGGCTTCGCTGCCGTTTAACTACGGTTACATACCTATCCATACCCACTTGCGTTTTCGGTTTATCAACAATAGCTAGGCTGGAAGATGGTTTGTCGTCTGTTGTAACAATAATGTTTGGCGAGCACGAACGCGTGCGTTTTTTATCTCTTAGAGACAGGAGATTGTCCAATGATTTTTTCAATGATTCCTCTTTAGAAATCCAGAGGTTTTTTTAGTGGAGCTAAGCTCTCTTTCAGAATTGCACCTACTAGGTACACTCATGCAATTTTTTTTATTTATATTTTTGTTGCTTTAAAAGTATCGGGTGGTTAAATTTCAAAGGCCAATGTTGAATGTGAACCTAAACGTCAAGTTTTTTCCGTATTTTATTTGACATTTCTCTGTTTCAGACTTACTCAATTTGAACCATGGAGAGATACACAATCCAACAACGTGTTAAAGTTATCCAGACTTATTATGAAAATGATGATCAATTTTCGAAGAAAATCATCTTCAGTGATGAGGCACATTTTCACCTCAGTGGTTTCGTCAATAAACAGAATTGCCGCATTTGGGCGAATGAGAATCCAAGAGTGACTGTCGAAAAACCAATGCACCCACAAAGAGTGACTGTTTGGTGCAGTTTATGTGCTGGCGGCATCATCGGGCCGTATTTTTTCCAAAATGAGGCCGGTCAGGCAGTTACTGTGAATGGTGTTCGCTATCGTGAGATGATAACGAACTTTTTATGGCCCGAATTGGAAGATATGGATGTAGACGATATGTGGTTTCAGCAGGACGGTGCCACTTGCCACACAGCTAACGAAACAATTGCTCTTTTGCGCAACAAATTCAATGGCCGTGTTTTCTCACGTAATGGCGATGTCAATTGGCCGCCAAGATCATGTGATTTGACACCGTTGGACTTTTTTCTTTGGGGTTATTTTAAAGAAAAGGTATACGTCGATAAGCCAGCAACAATTCAACAGCTAAAGGATGAGATAATTCGGCACATTAACGGCATAGAACCTCCATTATGCCTCAGGGTCATCGAAAATTTGGACCATCGGATGGAGGTGTGCCGCCGTGGTCGCGGCGCCCATTTGGCCGATATCCATACATAATTGAGTAATACCAATATATCATAATAAAATAAAATTACAATAATTTCCTAAATTGTTTGTGTTTTATTCAAAATCAACATCGGTCCTTGAAATTTAACCACCCTTTATATAAAAATAATTGTCACAAAGTTTTTATTTTGTATTAATTCACTCTTCACTTATTGCGGTTTTCTACTTATACCGTTATCTTTTTTTTTTTGTAACACTCCGATCAAAAAACAAATACGTCGGTTCACTATCAAAGCTACACTCTGACTATGAATTTTCTAATTTTAGTTGTCTTTGATAAATATACATACAAGCGCCCCTACAATTTCAATGTTCATAGCTCTTCCTGGCTTCGCCATTCGAGTCATACAACTCCAGAAGGCCAATATGTTGAGTTATTCGCTGCGCGCAACCACCTAGCGCAATTATTGAAGGATCCAACATATATTTCATGTATTGAAGGGCACCATTCAAACACTCTTGAGCTATTTCTGACTTCACACCCTGAAAAGTATGGAGTCAGAGTTGGTGCACCCCTCGGCAATTCGGATCATTGCACCATTTCTGCCTCTTTTTCGATCTCTGAACTTCGTAACGTTCCGAAATCAGCTACGAAACGTTCAATATTTATTTACGAAAAGGCACGTTGGGCTGAGCACAACCAACTTTAAGAGCATTTTAATTGAAAACTATGCTTTCTAGATAATGCAATTTGTACTGCACTTTCCAAAGTAATGGCAAGCATGGTTAACCATCATCTTATGTGGTATCTACCCAGCGGCGAACTCTGCCTACCACATTACTTCTCTTCGATGATGTGTGCAACACTTTGTAATCAGTGAATGATAACTTACAAAGTGTATGAAAGTAGTATATGGAGTTCCGAAAAATGAATTACGTTCATCTTTTGTATCACATTTATATACATATGTATTTTTATTTTTTAGTTGTAAATCAAACGTTCGCTGTCTTTGTCAGACTACTCGTACGTTGCAAAAATTTTAATTAACAAAATTAGGTAAAAGTGCTAGAAAACAATTTAAAAAAGGTACAAGAAAGACAAAACATTTAAGGAAAAAATAAAAGAATGCAGTAGACAAAAAAAACAAAACAAATTTATTTAATGGAATATTCCCAAAAAACTGAAGTGCGCAGTACGTACGAGCTCCCTACTACCGGCTTACAATGTATGCGAGATTGTATTCGAACTGCCTACTGATAGCTTACAATGTATGTTAGGAAGTAATGAGCTTTTGTTGGATGAACACCACACTAACTCGCTTACTTTGTGTGCAGCTGGTAGGCGTTCACTCTACAAATGCGGCAATGTATATGAAAAAGTATACTAGGTTCGTATATGAGATGGTGTGCATTATTAACTTACAAGTGTGCATCGGATCATCTCTTCTGTAAGCGAAAATTTGGCCGCTGGGTAGAGTCGCATAAACTACTTTGTGATTATCAATATGGATTTCGTAAGGGTCGTTCTACTATCGATCTTATGGCATATCTCTCTGAGAAATGGTGCCACTCAATCCATCATTTTGGTGAAAGTAGGGTAGCCGCTTTGAATATTTCCAAAGCATTCGACAGAGTGTGGCATGGTGCACTAAGACAAAACTTACTGCTTCTGGTGTCGGTGATGACTTCTCTCGGTTTATATCAAGCTTTCTCAGGGACCGCACTGTACGAGTTGTTATAGATGGGATCTCATCAAACGAGTTCAAGATAAATTCAGGGGTACCGCAAGGCTCTGTTCTTTCTCCTACCCTATTTCTTATCTTCCTCAACGACCTTCTCTATCAAACTTCCAATCCTATCCACTCTTTCGCAGATGACAGCAGCATTTGCCATTCGTTCATATTTAGCCAAGAGGCTAAATATGAACGATTCACTGAATAGTGATCTTCTATTAATCTCCGAATGGGGTCGTATTAGCAGGGTCGCCTTCAACGCTCGTAAGACCCAGTGTTGTTTATTAACACACAAACATACGACCGCAGATGCCGCTTCATCTGTACTCATTGATGGTATAAATATTGAGAAATCGGATGATCTTGATGTCCTTGGAATGAAGATACAGTGTGATGTTCGCTGGACTGAACTTATTTTTCATGTCTCTAAAGAAGCATTCAAGTGCCTCGGTTTTTTGAAACGGTGTAAGATGTACTTCACTCCATCCGATCTCTTTACTATTTATACCACCTACATCCGACCGAAAATGGAATACAACTCTCATGTTTGGACCGGTGCCTCAAAGTCTATTTTGGGGTTACTGGACCGTGTGCAGGAGAGGGCGAAGAAGCTTATCAGCGACAGTAGGGTACCCAACTCTATTGACTCACTGGAGCATCGACGCAATGTGGGGTGCGTTACTCTGTTCTATCGTTACTACAGTGGATTTTGCTCTGACGAGATTAGGGATCTTATTCCCGAAAACCGCACATTTTTACGAAGCACGCGTTCTTCGTCCAGAGCTCATCCATTTGTGGTCGATTACCCAGGGAATCGTACAACGCATTACAGAGAGAATTCGTTTTTCAGGCGCACGCTTCACCTGTGGAATAAGTTGCCTACAGACGTGTTTCCTATCTGTTATAACATTGGAAAGTTCAAATCAAATGTTCACAAACACTACTCCCTCTTTCCCCCTCCTCATAACCTAATTTCCTAGTTCTTGTACAATGCACTTCATATGCATATGTAGGGGTGATCCCCTGAGTACTGGTCCAAAATATAAAAAAAAAATATCGGTTGGGAAAAATGTAGAGTCTACGAAGGTACGGATATAATACAATGTTTCAAATGCAACGGGCTTAACCATAAAGTGATCGAATGTAAAAATGATGTGGTATGTTTCAAATGGCATGGCCGTCACAAATCAAGAGAGTGTCAAGAGCATGTTATGAACAAATGTGTAAACTGTATGAGAGTAAACAAAAGACTAAACCTTGGCCTGAATAAAAATCATGCAACAATAAACCGAGAATGTCCAGTTTTTCAAAACAAACTTAATGCGAAAAGAAGACGAAATGGATTAACGGCATAATAATTAAGACAAATATATGGAATATATACCAATATGCAAGGATTTCTACATAATTTTAATCACATAGAAATTTTAGTACAAAAGAAAAAACCGGAATTCATTATGTTGGCGGAAACGCGTCTAAGAAAGGAAGTAAATGAAAATGCAACACTTTTAACTGTAACTCTTTATCGAATTCAAATAGGAAGGGAGGAGTAACTATTTATTTTAAAAAGAAATGGAACGTTAAAAAAATAGCTGAAAGTATTATTAATTCAAAAATTTTGATATCAGCATAGATGACACAGAAGGACAACAACAAATTTATTGTAGCCGCTATATACAGATCTCCAAGCAGAAACTGAATTTATAGAAGCTTTCACAGAAATATTAGAAGAAATTTGTGAATTAAGTAATGAATTTGTGAATTAAGTAATCATAATAGCACCTGATATAAATATAGACTGAAACAAGCAAAGTTATTACAGAAATAAGATTAAATGTCTTTTAGATGATAACGGATTAAGGCAGGTTATAGAAGATTTTACAAGAGTAACACCGAATTCAAAAACACTAATTGATTATGTATGTAATAACTAATAATAGAAAAATATCGGCTAATAAAAACATTTCAAATGAAATATCGCACCATGAAGCTATAGATATTATAATAGAAATGTTAGGCATAGAAACAAAAACACAACCAAAGAAATTGAAATTTTTAAATATGACAAACAAAAATTTTAAACAGAAATTCAAAGGTTTCTGCAAGAAGGCAGTGACGGTGATATAGACGATAAAGTCAACAGTCCTGACGAATGTTTGGTGAATGCGGTAAAAAAATTAATTATAAAGAAAACTGTCATGGAAAATATGGAATGCAAATGGTTTAATGACGAAATAAGTAGATTGAAGCAAAGAAAAATTAACAGTTATCATCGAACCAAAATCGAAAATACGATAAAATATAAAGAAATTCGAAACATCTACAAAGTGAGAATAGAAAATAAAAAAACAAATATATCAATAACAAAATAACTTTTGCGAAATACCAGAAAAAAAGTGGAGACTTATAAAAACCTTAATTTTAAGAAAACCAAAAAGTGCAATCGAAACTGTGATAATAAATATAAGAATAACAAAAATTCAGCAAATATTTCGTTGAGCAATATGTTCATAACGTACATCTGGTAGACTCCCAATTCAAATTCCGGGTAGTATCTCCAGCAGAATTAAAAATAATATGCAAAAACCTAAGGAATAAGCCAGTTTTTGATAAAACCAACAGCAAAATGATACTGGACAACTGGAATATAATAGGAAGTGTAATACTTGACATTATAAATGCTAGTCTTGTGTCGTTCATGAATAAATTACTTCAACTGAACGATTCTCTTCAGTGAACGAATGAAATACTTCAGTATTCTTTTTGTATTTCTTACATCATTCACTTTTCTTTCATATTTCTTCATTTGTTCAGGCTTTCGACAGCGTTGTCAACTACGTGCTTTTCGTACCTAGCGCTTTTTCAAAATTCCGACGCCAAAAACTCTAGTCAGTATAGTGTTTATCATTGTTTATAGGAGTGTATCAAGCATACAAAATTTTGATTTTCGTGCAAAAATTTTGAATGTTAGTGTATTCTAGCGCTAAATTTGTCATTTCAATGAAAATTTCGCAGAGTTAAGTGGAAGAAATCGAATCAAGAAAAACTTTTCTAGTTAGAATTTTTAGAATTGTATAAGAGTTTGCTTTCTTAGTTTTCTACAACTAAAAACCAAAGATTATAGTAACATAATCGCAAGAATAGTTTATAAAATAATTTATATTTTGCGGCGAGCAAATTACCATGACACAATCGCCATCTACTTGCGTTGAAAACAAAAAAAGTTATTAATTTTTTTTTTCTGTCTGTGTCATTTGCGCGCAAACGAAAGCATGTGTTAGGCAAATGGATACATAAAAAATAAGAAAATGTCAGATGGCAATATTGCCGGAGACGCTTAGTTTCCGAGTTATGGACCGAAGAAGTTTCATATGTACATATATACAATTTTCTACCAGATTTTTCAACCTATATGGTCAATATTGGCATCATTTGAAAGTTTATGAATATATTTTCAAATATACTAAAGTGCATATTCAATAAAAAATGTATTTGAAATTAATTTTAGTAAAATTTTGTAAGGAATTTTTGAATTAAAATACATTTCAAATTCTTTTAAATGTTTATTAATATGACCATAAAACTTCTGAAAAAAAATTAACTCGGTAAATATCATTAGTTTTAAAAAATTGTATCAAAGTGTTATATATCTTTGGTCTCATATAGAAAGGCCCTAACTCGCATTTTCGCTGAATTGGGGTTCTACAACATTTCACATAAGTACACAGTGTGACAAAGATTTAATTAAACAATTTCATACATATCGCTCTTACAAGCAATTGAGCAAAAAATTTACTTTTAGATGTATCTAGTAATACAGGTGGGTTACTCTCTATTGCGATGCGAAAGAAAAATCGAAGAGTTGGTACCCTGTATTGCGTTTCCGTATATTCCTTTCGCATTTAATTTTTCACTTTCGCACATTTGATTTTATATTTTTTTGCTATTGTTTATTTTGTGGTACCAATGTTGATTAATTTTTAAAGTATTTCGCCAAATTATACTCTAATCGCATTTACCTTTCGCATCGCAATAGAGAGTAACCCCCCAGTTTCCATTACGATTTCTCTCCTCTGTAGTATAACCAACACCAGCTTCGCTAACAAACGTGTTTTTACATAGCCGGCCTGCGGCCGGAAGCAGGAATTCTCTCCTGTATTTATTAACAAGCGTTTAAATGATACCAATAAAAGTTCTTCGTCCATAATTCGGAAACTAAACGTTTCTGCCAATATTGTCATTTCACATTTTTTTTTTTTATTATTTTTAAATTTTCTGTCACTCTATGTACTTTTTATCTCATTTGGAGTTGCCATCAGGAAAAATAACTTTGGAAGCGAGGCCGCTGTTTATTGTAAATTTCAATATTTGCAATAAATTTCTTCAGCTCAAGGTCCTTCTCATTTTTTTTAATGTTTAATGTTATAAATTCAATAAAATATTTGAATTGAATACACACAAACAAACCTTCCTGAAGAAGTTTTCCGAAGAAAGACGAAATATATTAAACATTTTTTAAAAACACAAAAAGGACCTTGGGATGAGGAAATTTATTGCAAATATTGAATTAAATAAAGGTCAAAACAAATAGGATCAAGAATTTATTATTAAATTAAATGCTTGTTTTAATTAACATATATGTATGTACATACATACATATGTAACACTTTGATACAACTTTTTAAAACTAATGATACTTCTTAAAATCCTTCCATTTCTCACAGCTCTTGGCATCACATAAATAAAAAAGTAAATAAATTTTTTGTTTACAATAAACTCGATTAACTTTTTTAAATTTTATGCCAATTCCTTTGTGCTGTGGAACAATGAAATAAATAATGCTTGTTTGCTGCCTGTATTGGTGTATAATTCGCTATGCTGCCACCTGAAATGCATAATTGAAACATTTTCTTTCATTCTGAAATATGCCTGGCATACTGAAAGAAAAGAATGAATTAATTCAGTTAATCGTTCTGAAAGAGAATGAAAGATTCACACAAATGAAAGATTTTGCCCAACACTAATAAATACATCACTCCAAATGGGCGTATTTCCGGAACATTGGAAAACATCAATGAAATGTGAGGAATTTCGACCAATTAATGCGCTAAAAACATGTGAAAAACTTATGGAGAAAGTAGTTAAAGAACAAATGGAACAGTATTTGGGAAATGAAAACTTACTGTCGAAATACTAGTCGGGACTTAGAAAAAATTTCTCATGTGAAACGACGGCCAGTTACATATGTAGTTAGCAAGTGGAAAAAATAGAAAAACATCGAAAAATAGTTGCATTGTTCCTTGACTTGAAACCATAGACAGGAATATTCTTCAAAAACTTTATAGTTACGGCATTCGAGATAAAGAATTAAAATGGTTTGAAACCTATTTCGCCGCAAGAAAACAGATAACAAAAGTAAACAACGTCCAATCAGGAATCAATTCCGGGAGCTTTGCTATTTATAGTTTATATTAATGATCTACCAGAAGTATTAAAAAAATGTAAAATAATTATGTATGCAGATGACACCATAGTGTTTGCAGAAGGAGAAACCGATCAACAATGTTATGAGAACTTAACAGCTGACATGAAAAATATAAATTCGTGGTTTAATCTAGTCACAAGTAGTCACTTTAATATTGAAAACAAAAAATGCTATGAAAGGTATGTTAGCAATGTTAAAAACAACATTAAAAGCAATCCAAAATTGTTTTTCAACTTTGTAAATGCCAAACGTCGGGTATCATCTTATCCTTCAACTATAAAATTCAATGGTCATACGTATTCCAATGATGATGACATAGCTAACACATTTTGCAAAATTTTTTGCTTCTACATTTTCTGAAAAAACGTTTAATTGTTCATCATATCCATATGAAATTCCACAAGCGTCGCCAATTTGCCTTTCATCATTAAATACATTAGTTGTGTTGCAAAATCTTAAATCGATGAAAGTTTCATACAAACCCGGCCCTGATGGTATTCCGAGCAGTATTTTAAGAAATTGTGCTGAAGCATTCCCTTGACTTATTTATTTGATGGTTCATTGAAGATCGGAGTATTCCCAGAATGCTGGAAAAATTCATTTATTATTCCCCTACATAAATCTGGTAGCCGAAATAATGCAACAAATTACAGAGCCATTGCAAAATTAAGTAACATTCCAAGTACTGCATTAATGGTACAGAGCTTACAACTGTTGACACTACTTTAGATCTTGGAGTCTACTTTGACAAAAAACTTAATTTTAACTCTCACAACAAAGCAAATAATATTTTATTAAACGCTGGGCGAAGGAATTTAAAGATCCTTACATCACCAAAAATCTACACTGGTGCGGCCTATTCTTGAATACTGCTCAGTAATTTGGGATCCGTAGTATAGCTTTTATATAAAAAAGGTGGAATCAGTCCAAAAACAATTCCTGCTGTTCTGTCTTAATCATCTCCACTGGAACCCAGCAGTGAATTTACCATCATACCGCAGTCGACTAGCTCTTATTAACCTCCCTACATTGAAAAGCCGAAGAATTACATCAAATATATTATTCTTTTTAAAGTTATTGCAAGGGGATACTGGTTCAATTCATCTTCGCGATAGAATAAGCATCAATATACCTAACAGACAGCTAAGGTCGTATGTTCCACTGTATCTTCAATTTCATCGATCAAACTTCTTAAATTTTGATCCTTTCCGTAGAGTTTGTGGCGAAGTAAACAGATTTTATGATCTCATCGACTTATCTGACAATATTCATGTTACTAAGAGAAGACTTCTTTTGTATTTAAACTCTAGTGATTATATTTATAACTGTTTGTAGTTTTCTAATGAAATTTTTGTTATATTAATTCTATCTATTTCCTTGTTATACTGATTTCTCAGCTGTTATTAAGCATTTAGTTGAAATAAATAAATAAATAAATAATATGAATAAGTTTAAATTGAATGAGAATAAAACACAACTATTAGAACTAAATACAAACAGTGACGTAATTCTTAAAATAAACAATCAAACAATAGCAAAAGTAAATGAAATCAAATATTTCGGACTATACGTGTAAAAAGATTGGTAAAAAATTAGTTTTTTCATAAGAATAAGGAAACAAATATCTATCACCACGGCAATAAATATTTAAAATCAATTTGAATTCTGTTCGACAATTTTGTATTCATGCTGCACGTCACAACAAATCGAGCGCCTGCAAAAGCTTCAAATAAAGCAATGCGATCAATTCTTAAATGTAATACGAGTAGATATACCCAGTGTTTAAAAACTGCAGTCAGTGCTTTTTCTTCGACTTCTCAATTTTTTGCTATTCAAACATAAACTGTTGCTTCGACTTCTGATTTCAATCATGCAAACAGTCGCAGTTAAGCTAGAGGCAAAAAACGAAAAGTTATATACTACGAAGACTTCTGATGTCGACATGTTTGAACAGTTTTTTGTTTGACTAACTTCAACTTCGAATAAGTTCGGAAGTTAAAGAAAAGTTGCTTGTGTGTATTTTCTTTTGACTTTTTTTACAATTGAGAGTTTAATTTTTTTTTTTTTTCTATGAAATAAGTTTTTTTTTTTTTTTTGAAGTTTTTGGCAGCTTACTTTTTAAATAAAATGAAATAAAAAAACCGGTCGAAAATTTTTTTTTTCAACAAAGATTTTTCTCAAATATAAAGTTGAATGTGTGAGAATATCTTTCAAAAATTTCCAAAGTCTACTGATGATTAGGGTAGTTCCTATGAAATGTCGACATATAAATAGCTGGGAAACATAGAAAACAAGCTATTTATAATTTTTTATTGGTATAAGTTATTATTTTTTATTCAAAAAATTCAAAAGCGACAAAACAAAAAAGATCTGTGTGTTCCACTGGTAAAAGATGAGTTTTCAAAGCATGCGACAAGGTACATATATCAGCAAATTGGAACTTCACCCAAACCCTCTTGCACGAAACATACTTAATTTTAGTGGTCACACTCGGTTGAAAAGAAGGGATACCGTTGCCACCATCAGAGCATTAAGTAGGTGATTCTACCGATATAATTGGCGCAAAATAAAACTTTTTGTCTAGCAATGGCTGGACTTAGTTAATTTTTTGTATTTAGTATTAAGATTTGAATACTTATTGTTAGTTCACATTGTGAAGATTCAAATTTAACATCACTCAGTACGCATGCACCAAAGAATTTACAATATTTATAAAAGCAACATCCAAACAAAATAAAGCATTAACAAAGATTTTATCTTAAAGCGCACTTCAAACATCAAAGTCAAAAGAAAGAAAAACTTCTTTAACTTTAGCTTTCGAACTTATTAAAACTACAACTTTTCTTTCACTTTAACTCCCGAACTTATTTGAAGTTGAAGTCAGTCAAACCAAAAACTGTTCAAACATGTCGACTGCAGAAGTCTTCGTAACGTATAACTTTTCGTTTTTTGTCTCCAGCTTAACTGCGACTGTTAGCATGTTTGGAATCAGAAGTCGAAGCAAATGCGAAAGCAATCACACATATCCGCAGTTTTTAAACGCTGGATATACCTCAATTCACTATATGCCACAATCTGTCAAATGGCTAAATATAAAACAGAGGATTGCTTTTAACACATTAAATTTCATCTAAAAACTGAAACGAGGAGAAGCACCGCAATATTTAATTGAACAAATTTCATATGTGGGAGAAGTCCAACCTTATAACCTGAGGAATATGAACAATTTCAGGATCGAAAGGGTTAATTCATCAGCCATGCAAAGAAGTTTATTCTACAAGGGACTACAGCTTTACAATACTCTACCGGGCTATGTAAAAAACGAGCAAATATAAACCAATTTAGAAATCTTACATCAAATTTTGTTAAATTAAATATACATTAGATTTTTTTTTTTATTAATTAAAAAATTTTATTTGTTTGTAAAAAATATTTTTAATGCTAATAAAGAAACTAAACTAATAAAAACAATCAACTTTATATCCCAACAATCTAAATAATTATTATTTATAATTTTTTGTTGGTATTAATGTTGGAAGCTAATATAGTGAATAAAGGACTCGATTGTTTGTTTTTCTTTTATATAAATTCACTCTTTCCACTTACCCGGTTTTATTTTATAACACTCCGATCAGACTCTGAAACATACAAATTTTTTAAATTTTTAGGTAAAGACGCAGAAAGAAAAAGAAGTAGCTTGAGTAACCATCTGAAAAATAATAACATAAAAATAACGAGCTTGTTCTAATCACGCTAAGACCCAGTTTTCGGCATCTTATTTCTTTTCAAAAAGTAGTGTTAATATAGGGCTGACGATCTCGAAAATAAAATGCGAATTTTTTCTTGCGAAATAATTGATATCTGCAGACTTTACTTCTTAGAATTCTGTATGTATGTACATAAACACTGTTTATGTACATACATAAATATATTCTCATTTTATATAAAAGCTTGTAAAATCAACATGAAATGCTAAGGAAACAAATTCAAGAATTGTTTTTGGTGACTTTCTTCTATGTGTTAAAATTTTTACGAATTCAATTTAATTAACCGACCTTTAATCTTTATCACTCCTTGTCTCTTTAGGTACTGATTCCCGTCTTGGTTTTGGATTTCGTCTAGGGGAGCATGCTGACTTTCAAATTTTACTCGAATTAGGTCCTCAGAAAGAAACAAGGCCAATCGGAGATCAAAACGATAATGGTGGTACCTCGTTTAATAAACGCCAGGTCAATAAAAAACAACAGCTAAGAGTGCAGCCGGAAATACTTCACACAGAACAACCTGCAGCTACTTGGCTGGAAAAGTGGTCAAATGAAGCCAACTCTTCCAAAAAATATATCAAAACAACAAAAAAATCAATTACTTATAAGCCTACTGTTGAAGTGCCCGCCATGCCCCAATTGCCAGATAAAACCTTGCGTCAATTGCAAATGTTATATAAAATGGCCACCAGTTCGACGTCCGAAAGTACAATTTCATCAACTGAAACCACTTTAACCACAGAGACAATTGATGCTGCCACTCATCTAAAGGCAAGACTGAAAACGTTTAAGGCTCCAGTCAATGTAGAAGACTTACAAGTTTTGCCGCACAAATCTTTAAAAAAAACAAACAGTGAAATCGCTAAAGAACTATTGGATGTCGATTTGGATAAATAATATTTTCTTCTGCAAAATTTCTATGCTTTTAGTATTTTGATTAAGGTGTAATAGTGCAAACAATTTGTTTATTTTATTATATTCATATGGTTATATTTTATTTGTAATTTACGTAAAATGGAAATAGGAAATGTAAAAGAAATTGTAAATAAATTTTAAAAAACTATAAAAATTATATTCGGTGTAAATTAAAAAAATATAAATTAAAATGTTGAGCCTAATATAGTGTGTGAAAAATAGAAATTAATATGTTGTCGTTCCACAAAATCCTTAATAAAAACTTTATTTTTCATACTTTTCATCAAAAACTTATTTTTTCGAATTACGCTGAAAATGTTGATAATTAAATAAACTATTTGTTAAAAAAAATACCACTTTTCAGACTATAACGTAGAAAAAAAAACGAAATGAAAAGTTTTGAAACAAACGTAAGAAATAAAGGGTGGTTAAATTTCAAGGGCCGATGTTGATTTTGAATAAAACACAAGCTATTTAGGAAATTATTGTAATTTTATTTTATTATGATATATTGGTATTACTCAATTATGTATGGATATCGGCCAAATGGGCGCCGCGACCACGGCGGCACACCTCCATCCGATGGTCCAAATTTTCGATGACCCTGAGGCATAATGGAGGTTCTATGCCGTTAATGTGCCGAATTATCTCATCCTTTAGCTGTTGAATTGTTGCTGGCTTATCGACGTACACCTTTTCTTTCAAATAACCCCAAAGAAAAAAGTCCAACGGTGTCAAATCACATGATTTTGGCGGCCAATTGACATCGCCATTACGTGAGATAACACGGCCATTGAATTTGTTGCGCAAAAGTGCAATTCTTTCGTTAGCTGTGTGGCAAGTGGCACCGTCCTGCTGAAACCACATATCGTCTACATCCATATCTTCCAATTCGGGCCATAAAAAGTTCGTTATCATCTTACGATAGCGAACACCATTCACAGTAACTGCCTGACCGGCTTCATTTTAGAAAAAATACGGCCCGATGATGCCGCCAGCACATAAACCGCACCAAACAGTCACTCTTTGTTGGTGCATTGGTTTTTCGACAGCCACTCTTGGATTCTCATTCGCCCAAATGCGGCAATTCTATTTATTGACGAATCCACTGAGGTGAAAATGTGCCTCATCACTGAAGATGATTTTCTTCGAAAATTGATCATCATTTTCATAATAAGTCTGGATAACTTTAACACGTTGTTGGATTGTGTATCTCTCCATGGCTCAAATTGAATAAGTCTGAAATATAAAAATGTTAAATAAAATTCGGAAAAAAAACTTGGCGTTTAGGTGTGGTTCACATTCAACATCGGCCCTTGAAATTTAACCACCCGATAGAAAAATTTTGAACATTGGGGTGCCATAACTCAGTCATTTCTTTTCCGATTCGCATTATATTGCTTTTATTTTAAGAGTGAACATGTTCAAATGTAATTTAAAAGTGATCACTATAAACTTTAAAGGAAACAGATTATTTTAATTGTGCATAAATGTGCATTAAATTTATTTTATTCAAACAAATTTTAATTTACTTTACATTTATGAAATAACTTATTTATAACTCATTATTAATTCATTAAATAAAATAGTTTCATTTACATTTAAAAAATAAGTCATTATGTTATCATATCTTTTTTAATCTAGCATATGTCTTTCCATTGTTAATTTGATGTAAATTCATAGGCAGGCTTGTGACATGTGAAATGTTAATCAGTTTTAGGCAATTTTGTTTTATATCAGTCTCGTAAGATTGAAAATTTACACCAAATTTAATAAGTCTTTTGTAATAAATGTGTCAGTGTTAAAAAATGCGGAAACCCATTTTTATATTTTTGTAAAAAAATTTGAAAAACAAAAAGAACTTTTCATAGCCGCTGTATAAGCAGGATTTAATCGAGATGTGATATTATTAAAATATATTTTTACATCTTTATGTTTTGGCTCGAAACGCATAGCCCAGACAAACTTAAGAGGACCACATTTCTCAATTGCGCGAGGGTAGTGCACCAAAAAATTATGCTTAGGCTTCAGATCACCGTAAAGTAGAATATATAACTGATGATGTGTTTTAATTAAATTTTTCAACTTATCTAGATCGAAAGTAGAAAAGCTAGAATTAAATAATAAATCTACTATTTCTATTAGCAACACCAATAGTTCCCAATGCTTCACATCCGGTGAAATTAATTTGTAAACCAAAAAACCTCACTAGCTGTCATTTTTAACTTGTCGGTCCATAAGAAGAACTTGCGAAATATTTCCTATTTCAAACTGAAAACAATTTTTTCTGCTGTTAATAATGTCTAATGAAATAATTTTGGTATTTACTAAACCCAAGATTATGTTGCAAATATCATATACGCAAATCCCTTTTGACACCTGTGTCTTGAAATTTATTATTAAATAAGTCATCTTCGTATTGAATTCGAGTTCTTAGCAGTTGTTTATTTTCTGAAACATCAATTTTAATTTGATCTTTAGTAGTTGTACATGCTCGACAGTAACGCTTGGCATTAAAAGATTGCACAAAACCCAAAATACTATTTACACCTAAATTATCTCCCACTACAAGGCCTAAAACGATATGTAGTTTGAAAGTCTGATCAGATGATTGAATTAATATCCCTTCCTCCAATGATTTAAGCTCTTCAAGTAAATGGGAGAGGGACGTTCTATTTCCACAACATTTCAAATCTTTTGTAGATATAAAAGCAGCATTAAAAATAAAATCAAGTTTTGACAGTACATGTATGTATATTGTGGCATAGTAGGGAAATTGTAATAACAACCGCATATTGAGAATGTGTGACTACCAAGAGCGTTATTAATTTGAAAGTCATCAAAATATAAAACATAGGGTATTACCAGTTGAGAATCGAATTTCAATTTAATTAAATGAAAAATTTCGCCATTACAAAAATTTTAAAAATTAGTATCTGTTAAAAACTTTTCTGTATTTTCTAAAGTCATTTGTAAAACATTATGTAACTCAAAAAGTGCTTTAAATTGAAATTTAAATGGCAATATTTGAATGCTAAGCATTTTACTATCGAGTGTAGGGTTTCCCCGAATAACTGTGTCAGCTATTTCATTAAGAATTACGAAAGACTTTGGGCTTTCATATAAATTCATCGCCTTCAAAACTGTAATTATTCGATGTTTAGATTTTATTTCCTTGAATGGATCATTACAAAAGTTGAGAATGCAGTCAATATCATTTTGTAGTCCGGTAAATAAGTTACTGGTTGAATTTGAAGTTATATTTCTGATTGTAGCAGAAACTGTTTCTAGTAAATCTGATACCATGTTTTGTATATTTAAAACATCTTTTCTTGGCATGGTACTTTTTGAATATAGTTGCAGACATGAAGCCAAAGACTTATTTTTTAAATCTGCTATGGTTTCTTCTCTATTTATATGAAATTGTGAAATTTTGTCTGGGATTGCTACTATGGTAGGTTCATCTGATAAAATGGGTTCACCTAACTTAATTTTTGAGGATGTGGCGGCTAACTCTACTGGTGTTTTTAAAGTGTAATTAATATTCTTATGTGTTAATAAATGTCGCTTTAGAGTACTATGTGCATATTCATAAAAAATTAAAATGTATTTGAAATGAATTTTATCAAAATTTTGTATGGAATTTTTGAGTTAAAACATATTTCAAATTCATTTAAATTTTTATGAATATGCCCACTAGAGTTTGGAAAAATTTGCTTACATTTATTTTGTTCACATTAAAGTATATCTCTATTTGACAATAAATGCATGTGTTTTAAATGTGTTATTAGCACATCGACATTTTTAAATAACTGAAAACATCTGAAACATTTATACATTATGGCAATCGAAAAATTTACAAAATTTAATTTTTTTCATTCATGTGTGTTAACAATGAAGTAAGATTTGAAGTTTTTAAATCAAATTTTGAATCCAATTCATAAAAATACTTTTGTATAAACATCCATGGCATTTCGCAGATCTTAGGATATTTAAGATTAAACACTTTAAAGATTTTAAAGCTTATGTCCAAACTTTCAATAAAAGAATTTTGTTTGTACAAAGTTTCGTCAAAGTATATATAACAATTATAAACGGCTGTACAGTCATTTTATTATAATAGTATTTACCGATAAGTTCTTTTATTCGTCTTGAGTAATCGCTAATTGTTGTTAACTGCAACACGAAGCTCTCATCTGCACTAAATCTTGCTGAAGGCAGCAGAACTGAATTGAGAAGAATTGTACAAATGTAGTCTTGACAATCTTGAAAAGAAAAAATATATGTAGTGTTATTTTATTAATTTAACAAAAAGCCCATAACTGTTACTCACCAATTTTTTTCGTCGTTTTTGCTTGGTTCAGAAGATCTATTGATTGCTGATTCCGTATGTTGACATCGTAGTAGCTCACTATCTTGGTTTAAAAATTATCCCACTTTGCTTTTAAAAGATTATCCTTTTGTGGATAAATCAAAATGAAATCTAGATTAATCTAAAAAATATATAAAAATGTGTATATCCTTGAATTTTATGTTAAAGTTGTTTTTAAATACCAGAAATGGTGCTCTGGAATCTTTTAAAATTGGCCACTCCTGCATAAAATCAGAATTTGAGAGATTTTTTTGCCATTTGTCAATAACCTCTTCCCAATTACTGGCATCTTTTTGAAGCGAAGTTTTTAAACATAACGACAGCGTTTCGTTAACTTCCCAATTTTCTTCCACTAATGAATCACGTACTTCCGCAGATGAACTACTCTTTCTAATATTTGTCTTTAAGTTAAAATATTTGGAATAGAGCTTGCCTGATGGGGTTTTTTTTCTTTGACGAGGAATGTAGTAATAATCCTGAAAAAAAAATCTGTTTATAATATGTTCTTTCTAATACACCGTTTTTAATAATACCTGGGACTCTTTTCCTTTGGGAAATAAACCAATTATTTCTTCCACAATATTAGCAAAGTGTTCCGGTCTAAGTTTTGCCTTTGTTAACATGACATCTTCTAAAATTATTTTAATGAGGTCATCACGTTGCTTATTCGTAAGACATGCCCGCCCTTTCCTCATAATATTGAATAAGTTGTTTTCCGGCTGAGTTATTCTTTAAAAATGTTGAAAGGGGCTACAATGCAGTGTATCATTAAATTTAATACAAAAGTGTTTATTGTATATTTTTACCTATTTTCCAAATGCAATTTTTGTTGAATTATTTGAAGAACAAGGTGAATCGTTGTGACGGTTTTTTTTCTAGCCAACCAAGAACCTTCGAAGTCTGGCTCAACGTTTCGTCTTCTATTCCAAACTGAAAAAATAAGGTTGCTAAATTATAAACGTAGTAATATCGGAATTGTACCTATGTACGTACTTTTCTCTAAACTCCGCTCGAAGACCAATATTTCTTACTGCTTCCGCAATTGACAAAAACTTTAAGCTTCGAAAAGTTATTCCAGCATCTAAGGAATATTAATAGTACTGCATAAATGTTAATATTGCCTAAGAATTTTTACTTACTTTTTAGGTCAACAAAAAGTGTTTCCAGATCAAACTCCTTTAGCAGATTAAGGAGATCCGTATCTTCCTTAACACACGTGTAGACTAAATCACCCTGCTCAATAATTTGAATATCGTTGCCGAGAATCCGCAGCAAGTCGCTTTCTTGTATAATTTTACCTTGACTAGTCATTCTTGTATCTCGTTCACACTTCTAAATTCACTTTACTGTAACGAAATCACACAAATGCCGCTAACGGTATAATTTTTACGTTGGGCTTTAAAGTGTTCACGTTTAGTTCCAACAAGGGCACTTTGAGTTTAAAAGTTAACACTTTTAATACAAAATGTACATTTTAAATGTCAAAGTAAATACTTTTAATCATAAACTGATGCTTTATGTATTAAAGTGAAAACTTTAAAATTAAAGTTAACACTTTTTACTCAAAACTAAAACTTTCAATATTAAAGTGAACACTTTAAATGTAAACCTTAAAACTCTTTTGCAAATTGATCACATTACATTTTAAAATCAACACTTCCAAAATAAACGTTTTCATTTTATTTTTTAAAGTTTTAAGTTTTTAAATTAAATGGATTCACTCTTAATACAATTTTACTTTATAAATTATATATTTTACTTTAAAATATAAAGTTTCGTCATTATAAAACAAAGACAACATTTTTAAATATAAGAATTTTACATTAAAAACAAAAATGTTAACTTTTAAATTAAGATTAAACACTTTAAAAAATTAAAATTAACACTTTTAAAAAATATTTATTTTATGTTATGGGGGGCACATAACAACCTATAGACTGAGGCACTTTAAATAAAATTTGAAAGTGTTCACATCTAATTTTAAAGCGCAATTTTTTTCTGAGTATAGTGTTTGTGGAGGTTTAACTTCTACAATAACAGCTCGAAAGACTAATGGTGTTTTCTTTTCTGATAAAAATGTTACACCTATGCTACATATAGTGGTTCAACACGTTCTTTTCTAACAAATTTTATACTATTAAAGGGTATCATGTTCTTTTCAAAACATGTTGTACTTAAAACTGGCAAAACATGTAGCATGTCCTACACTGTACTTCGAGTAAGGTGGAGATACTGCCCTTTTTTACATCTTTGTTTCATACGTGTTTATGCAAACATGAAATTCTTTTGTTATTGTAGATGAGTAAACGGTGCTGCTGATGATAGCTTTTATAAGATAAAAATAGTGATTAAAACGTTGGTATGTTAAAAGTAGTCATGATATATTTGAAACGCTAAGTGTACATTATTTCTAAATGCAACTTTGTTAGCATTTTTTGTTCTTTTGTGCTAATAACACATGTACAACTTTTTAAGGGTGATGGTAATCGGAAAAAAATGATAAACATATAAAGGGCAACATTTTTTTATCAGAAAAGAAAACACCATAAAACAAACTCTATTGCAGCATTTAAAATGTTGGAATTAAATTAGTTAAAACGGATCAGTGCCCAGTGTATATACCTTCGACACAGCTCAGATTTGCAAAATTTTAATGAAATGTATTTAAAAGATATATATAATATTGAATATCCAGGGTGTTTTTTTAAGCCCGATAGAACTTGAAATTGTAAAAAATAACACAAAAAATTAAATTGTAATCAAAATTTTTTTTTATTCGAAAGATCAATACGTGACATTAACATTTGAAAATGATTTCGGGCATATGGGCACCGCGGCTGTTCTTGACGAAGCGCATTCTGGACGTCCAATTTTGGGCCACTTTTTCGAGCACTGCTGGCCGTATGTCACGAACAACACGAACAATGCTGGCCTCCAAGGCGTCAATTGTTGCTGGTTTTTCAGCATAAACCAGTGACTTCACGTAGCCCCACAGGAAATAATCGAGAGGTGTCAAATCGCACGACCTTGGAGGCCAATTGACAGGTCCATTTCTCGAAATCAACTTATCGCCAAATTTTGATTTCAGTAAGTCGATGGTTGCGTTCGCCGTATGGCACGTAGCGCCATCCTCTTGAAACCACATCTCCTCCGGATCAATGTCATCCATATTTTCAAACAAAAAATCATTGATCATGGTGCGGTAACGATCTCCATTGACCGTAACGCGAGCTCCGGCCTCATTTTTGAAGAAATAAGGTCCGATGATGCCACCAGCATGAAAACCGCACCAAACGGTGCATTTTTCTGGATGTAATGGAGTCTGTAGGGTCTCTTGTGGATTGGTCTCACTCCATATGCGGCAATTTTGCTTATTAACAAACCCGTTAAGCCAAAAATGCGCCTCATCGCTGAACACAATTTTGCGATAAAACAACGGGAAATCGACGACTGATTTTCAAAGTAAATTTGGATAATTTCGTAGCGTTGTTCAAGCGTGAGTCTATTCATGATGATTTGTCAGAGTATACTGAAACAAATAAAAAAAATGTTTCATCAAAATTTAATTTTTTGTGTTACTTTTTACAATTTAAAGTTCTATCTAGCTTAAAAAAACACCCTATATAAGAAAACACAGACAATGGTGAAAAAATACAAAAAGAAAACACTGCTTCTTGACGGGGGAAAATGCTGTTCAAACAAGGCAATGAAAAATGTTGTGGGGACTCCACTGCATCAGAGACAACAATAAAACGTTGGTTTGCTGACTTCAAACGTGGTCGCAGAGATACCGATGATTAGAGCTGCAAAACAATCGATAGTACTGTCAATAGTTTTATTTTTAGCTAACAATCGATTGTTTTTGTTCGATAGTGATACTATCGACAATTTTTGAACGTATATACGAAGCCGGTTACATGTAGCTGGCATAACACTTCTGGCCATTTATTCAGGCAGGTTCTTAGACAGCCGCCATTAAATTTTTATAGTTATAGCGTAATTTACAAATAAAATCGTTTTTTATTTTTATAAAAAATTCAACAGTATTTATTTTCAACATTTCGATAACAATTTGTTATCATCGTCAGGAAAATTAATATATTATAACATATTAATTATAAATAAATACTGTTGAATTTTGTATAAAAAATAAAAAACGATCTTTAGCAGCAAAAATAAGAAATATTTACTTAAACAAGATCAAATAATTAAATATCAAATATATATTATATAAATTATATTATATATCAAGGTAAAGTGTATTATATCATTTATTTCTTTTATCTCAAATAAAAAAAAGAGTTTTTTTTATATAAAAAATGTTAGTTAAACATGTCAACTTATATCTGGCGGCTGCGGCCAAATGTAGACTGCAACTGAAAAAACTTTGTTCTCTTTGAATACAGGTGACGCTAATTAAATATTTCCACCTTTTGTGGGGGAAAAAAATATATATATTTTTTTCAACGCGTTTGCGTTTACTTTTTTTTATTTTTTATTTAACTTGAAATTACACTTACATAAAAACTATGCTTCTTATTTCACTACCATATCTTCACTCTCGTGTCCGACAATATTTTGTTCTCTTAAATACTAAAATGTTATCTTTGTTCTTAATATTTAGGTGGGTAATCATAAACAACATGTTTTCACATTTACAGATAACATAATTATGTTTGCTGTTTTATTAAGGGATTAGTATGTTCATGTTGTTTATCGTTACTTGATTGGTTATGGTTGTTTACTGTCTGCAATGTCTTAATTACATTTTGTTCCTTGTTCTAATGCTTAATCTATAGTCTTATGGATATTGTTTACAGTATACATTTTACATTTATGATCATGTTTACAATTGTTGATAAAGTACATTTATGATCATGTTTACAACTTACATATTCCATTCTTATTATATTTGTTTACATAGGATCATTCTTATCTTATTTCCTAATTAATATTTAATGTGTGTGTGAGTAAGAGCAACGTTTTACTTATGTGACGTTAACTCTCCCCCTCGTTAAAATGAATCGTCCCGATTCAAGGAGTGGTTAGCCTTGCCAGTTCCCTATTATAAATAACTTTAAAATTTTCGGCGGCTCTGATTTGTCTTAATGCTACGAAATACTTTATCAATTTCAAAGTTACCAATATTATTAATATTATGAAAATAATTGTGAAGAAGGAATAGATGAAAAATTTAACTGGGTGTTCCTCAATAGGGATCATGAACTTCTTTAGTGAGTCTAAATTATTAAATGATAAATTTGATGTCGATGCTAAAATTTCAATTATTTCTAAATTTTCATCATATTTATTATGAATTGCTTCTATTTAGTATTCTATCCTGTATATTTCTGAAAGTAATATTATTTATTTTTACCTCATCACTATAAGTAACTAGTTTAGTTCCTGATACCGTTTGATTATCTATAACATTTATTCCATCCAGGAGGATAAAACCTTCTTCTATTTGCATTAGTTGAGGGTTATATTCCTGTATTATTTTACATTGAGCTTTTCTATTTTCCAATACTGGTTTAATACAATTGTCTTGTTCATTGTTTGTTATACATATATTTTTGCTTAAGTAATTTTTGCAATTTTTTATTCTGATATATTCTTTGTCACAGAGTGCAATGTTTTCATCTGTTGCAATCTTACCATGTCCACTGTTGAGAGCTGTAAATTTATATAACTTGCAAAATTTATTTATAACTGGGTATTTGTTAATTGTAATGAATAGTTCGTTAGTTCTTGCAATGTAGATGTCGGAATATTCTAATACATTAATAATTGGTACCGTGTTTATTTCGTGTCGAACTATTTCTTTAACATCATCTAGATCGATTGATTCCGCTAAGTATTCATTATTCTTGGCTGCATTTATTGTCCTGACTAAAAGTAGCAATTGATCGTGTATTTCTCTTAGCAAAACGTGATTCATAATTTCTTGACCGTTTATGGAGTCTAATAGTTTTTCAAATCTTGAATTTATTATTTTTTGTTTTTCATTATTTCTAATTAGTTTATTTATTGTTGATTCAATTTGGACTGCTTCATCATGATCGGGTATACCAGTAATAAATTTTAGTGCTGATCCTAGGAAATTTAATCCTCGTTTAGGTCGATGTTCTTTGAGTTGTTCTAATAGTGTTTTAATCCTTTTCATAAGAATTAATTCTTCTGCAGTTGCATTGTAATAATTATAAAATTTCTCGTTATATGGTATATAAATTTTTGTTAAATTTGTTACATGAAATAAGAATTCATATTCATTAAATAAAAATACATCATCTGTTCTTGTTAATATGTATTTTTTTCCTTCTATGTTTTTTTGATTTGAGTTGTTGCTTCTGGTGCCTGAGGTGACATTACCAGCACGGCTAATATCAGGTAATTCAGTATCATGTTCTTTAATTGTGTTTTTAATATTGTTCTTATGAACAGTTTTTCCTCCTCGGGTTAGGATCGTGTCCCCACGGTCTTCTTCTACAATTTCTTTTTTAAACCTGGGTTGGCTTTTCTTTCTAACACCTGCGATTCTTACCAAAATTTGGGTGCCTTTTTCAAATATGCAATGTTTTGCGTGTGTGTTCAACCTTTTTAATACCTTGATTGATGCTTTACGTAACTTTTCTGTAACAGCTTCTTTACTGTAATTTATTGTACCGAACTGTATTTGCCTTGGCCTGTATCCTGTTACAGTATGTATTGAGTTGTTTAATTCTTTTATGGCTTTAAATATTTCTTCTTTCACTGTAGAGGAATTTTGTATTTTAAAAATGCGTATTAATTCACTGATAGAGTTATGAGCTCTTTCTACTTGTCCGTTTGCTTTCGATCGATGGACTGGTGTTTCTATCTTCTGTATACCATGTTTTATGCACATTTGTTTAAATGCTAGTGTAACAAAACTTGCTTCATTATCAGTCATGAGTCGTTTGCATTCGGGAAAATTACTGATAATTATTTCTTCCATTTTATCTTCTATTTTTGCTTTTGTAATTATATCTTGGGCGACTATGTATTTGGAAAATTTATCTATAGTCACAAGGTACGTGTTGTTATCATTAAAATAAATATCCGCATGTATATATTCCCTTGGTTGTGTTGGTATATCTGATTCTCGGAAAGGCTCATTAGTTGGGTTTCTCTCATAACGTCCAAATAAACATGCAGGACAGTGATTATTGAATTGCTTGCTATCCTTTTTTATAGTTGGCCAATAATATTTTTCTAAAATTTCTTGTGTTGTATTAATGTAGCTTCTATGAGCTCTTAAATGTGTTTCTTCTACGATTTGAAGTTGATTATTTCTATCAATTACATCTTTTAATTTTCTTGGCGTATGTACAAAGCTATTACCTATAAATGTTTCCTTAATCAGCGCTGCGCGTTGGTACAAATCTTCTATATTCATATGTATAGCTACGGTTCGATTTGGTACCAATATCTTTTTTAGTTCACCTATCAGGTCATTGTTATTTGAAAAATTAATAGTGTGGCGTACCTTATTAGAAAAAATCGTGCGTGGTCGTGTTTCAGTAAAATTTGGAGTAGGTACAAGTTCTAATTGTATGCCATATGCATTAAGTGGCTGTGTAACAGTTTTTATTATATTACTTGCGGAACTTTCGGCTGAGTGTGCCGTGTCTATAGAGGATGTATTGATTACTTGGCGTGACAAAGCGTCAGCTACGACATTTTGTGTTCCTGGCTTATATTTAATTTTTGCACCATAATCTTCTATTATAGACTTCCATCGTTTTAATTTGTGGTTTGGATTTTTTTCAGAGATTGCGTAGGTGAGGGATTGATGGTCAGTAAAAATTGTCAAATCGGCTATGCCATATATATAATTTCTTAATTTCTGTAACGACCAAATAATTGCTAACATTTCTTTCTCGTTAGTACTATAGTTTTGTTCTGTAGAACTTAATGTGCGAGACAAGAAATAAATTGGGTTTCTGTTCTGACTTCGTACGGCTCCAATAGCTATGTTGGAAGCATCTGTAGTAAGTTCAAAGGGTTTTTCATAATTTGGTTGAAATAATTCCACTTGTTCTTTTAATTTTAATTTCAGTATTCCTACAGCTTCTATGGCTGCTTGATCCAAGTGAATTTTAGTGTTATTACTTTTATTTTTGCCTATATGTGCATTTTCTCCTTTTAAATGGACAGTCAAAGGTTTTGCGATTTGTGCATAGTTTTGTACGAATCGTCTATAGTAACCAGTTAAACCTAAGAATCCTCGTAAATCCTTGAGTGTAGTGGGAGTTGGAAATTTCTCAATAGCTTTTATTTTCTCAGGATCTGTTGTTATTCTATTGTGTTTAATAATATGGCCCAGATACTCAACCTCTTGCATAAAAAATTTGGATTTCTCATCTGAAATCTTTAAAGTGGCGTTATTTAGAGCTTGGAACACTATATGAATATGCTTCATGTGTTCCTCAGGTGAATTTGAATAAATCAAAACATCGTCTATGTAGACGTAAACGAATTTTCCTATAAATTCTCTGAGTATGTCATCTACACATCGTTGGAAAATGGACGGTGCATTCTTTAAGCCAAAAGGCATACGTACAAATTCGTACTTGCCTCCATTAACGCAAAAAGCTGTTTTCTCCCTGTCTTCTTTCTTTATCTTAATTTGGTGGAAGCCTGATTCCAAGTCAAGCGTGGTAAAATACTTTGCTTTTCCTAAATTCTGTAAAGTAACATTTACATCTGGTATGATATATCTATCGGTTATGGTATGTTCATTGAGTTTCCTAAAGTCTATTACCATTCGACGTTTAGGTTTTCCATTCTTATCTAATCCTTTCTTGTGCACTGTCGACATCGGGGAATTGTAAGGACTGTAGCTTTTCTGTATAATTCCCTGTTCCAACAAATTCTGTATTAACGAATTCTGTATCGTTGAAATTACCCGGATACTGTTTTGTCCATATTGGTTCCGTTGTTGTGGTTCTAATACTAGCTTCAATAGTAGTAGTAAATGGTAATGGACCTATACTATTATTTTGTTTCATTAATTCGTTTATCTGTAATTCATATTTGCTATCTCCTATAGAGTAATTTATTTTCTGTGTTTCCCTCGGGACAATAAATAATTTTTTTTCTATGTCTATGACTGCGTTCAATATTGTTATGCCCTCGACTCCTAACATTAAGTCGTAATCGTCGTTATTATTAATTTCAAAAAATTCTAGCTCTTGTTTAAACACTTTTGTTTTCTGTTTATAATTTAATATTGATTCACCATGCATGGTAATCATTCGTAAAGGTTTTATTTTAATTCTAGGTCCTAAAAGTAATTTTTTGTTAATATAATTGTGGGTTGCACCACAATCTATAAAGATTTTATATTTTTCATTATCATTATCGTTCATAAATATATAGAGCAACCCGTCTATTAGTTTAAATCTTTATGAATATAATTACGGTTGTATTGAGACTTACTATTTTCTGTTGTAGTGCTGCCATTATCGCCTTCAAGTGGGGCTGCTTCTATTTTATTGTTTCGTTGAACTTTCCGGTTTTGGTTGAAGTTTCCACTTTGTTCTCTTATCCTCTTCCATGGTTGGCTGTGAAACCCTTGGTAGTTTCTTTGGGGTGCTGTATGGCCTGATGACGTGTCCATCGGTTCTGGTAGTGGTTGGGTATTATGAAAATCTTGATGAGGTTGTTGTTGTTTGTATGCTGGTACTTCATAATTTGGTGGCCGGTGTTTCTCTGGGATGAACTTGTTGTTGTTATGTCTGAAGTTATTCGATGGTGGTTTACTAGTTTTTTGTTCGTTATTATGATACGATAGACGTAGTTTTCTGTGCTCATCATCATGTTCTATCGTTCTTGCAATAGCGTAGGCGTGTTCAAGATCGTTAATGGGATTTCCATACAGTGTGGATCTAATGTAAGAATTATTGATGCCATCCTTAAAGACACGTACCGCTTCCTGTGTAGCTTCTTGAATCATGACATTTATAACTTGTTCTGAGTGACCAGACATGGCTATCTTTGAGGTGATTAATGTTAGTGCCTTATTTATTTCGTCATGGAATTGAACTGGTGCAGTTTTTTCATCTCGTCCTGCAAAACATAAAGAGGGCGCTGGTCCGCATATGTATAGTCAAGGCGATTTCTTATAGCATCAAAGTTGAAAATGGTATTATGATTTGTAAGGACATGTGCGGCTGCTCCTTGGATCTTGGTTTTGACGATAGAGAGGGCTTCTGCGTAACGGTTTGAATTTTGGTGTGTTTTGATACCATCCATTAGACGTGATACGTCTTCTCTCCAAATCCTATATTTTGATATATTGCCATCGAATACAGGAAGCGCCTTAAAAACGTCTAAATTAATATCATTTGGGTTTGCGTATGATATATTGAGAGGCTGCAATGGAGTTGTGACCGGTTGTGCTATCGCTGGGTTTGTTGGTATTTGATTCAGATGGTCTTTTAATACGTTGTTTTCTGCTTGTAGTGATTGTACGGCCACCTGTAATTCAGCCATTCGTTGAAGAATCATATTTATTTCTGGTTGGGCCATTTCGACTAGTGGTGATAATTTTCTGTTGTTGTCAAATTCCCGATTTAATTTCCTTGTGTATTTTTTCATGAGTTTGGGTATAATTTTTTGTGTCCTTTCTATGAGGATTTAGTTTGAAATTCGTTTGATATCCTATTCTATGTAGGATTTGTTTTTCTCCTTGCTGCGACAAGAAGATTGGTCTGCTTCTGGAGTAACAAAATTTATGCTACTCCTGGCAGGATCGCCAATTAAATATTTCCACCTTTTGTGGGGGAAAAAAATATATATATTTTTTTTCAACGCGTATGCGTTACTTTTTTTTATTTTTTATTTAACTTGAAATTACACTTAAATAAAAACTATGCTTCTTATTTCACTACCATATCTTCACTCTCGTGTCCGACAATATTTAGTTCTCTTAAATACTAAAATGTTATCTTTGTTCTTAATATTTAGGAGGGTAATCATAAACAACATGTTTTCACATTTACAGATAACATAATTATGTTTGCTGTTTTATTAAGGGATTAGTATGTTCATGTTGTTTGTCGTTACTTGATTGGTTATGGTTGTTTACTGTCTGCAATGTCTTAATTACATTTTGTTCCTTGTTCTAATGCTTAATCTATAGTCTTATGGATATTGTTTACAGTATACATTTTACATTTATGATCATGTTTACAATTGTTGATAAAGTACATTTATGATCATGTTTACAACTTACATATTCCATTCTTATTATATTTGTTTACATAGGATCATTCTTATCTTATTTCCTAATTAATATTTGATGTGTGTGTGAGTAAGAGCAACGTTTTACTTATGTGACGTTAACTCGCTACAGCTCAAAGTGTTTAGCTAAATAAAAAGAAAAGTAATTAAAAGTTATATTTTTTTTATCATAGAATAAAATTACGTAAATATTTTTTATATGTACAAAAAGTTGGCTATTCTGCGAAAATGGAGAAGTTTTTACAATCATCAAATGGTATGTATTATATTTTTTAGATGTGTAGGTAGGACTGCTTATTCATATGCATATGCATGTATGTTTTATATATATATGTTTTTAGAGTATAGCAACGAAAATATAGTGGAAGCCAGCGACGATGATAGGACCGTTCCCATAAAAAGACGTAGGACATCTTCAGATGTTTGGAAACATTTTGAAATGTTGAAGGGGCGAAACAGTGCGAAATGCCGTTTATGTGCAAAATGTTATAAAACCAGTGGCAATACAACAAATTTATTAGACCACCTTAAACGAGCGCATCCAAACTTCAAAGAAATAGAAAAATCGGCTAAGGTCATCACATCTTTTTTTTTTTTTTTTTGTGTAAAAATGACACATATGGCCCAGAAACAGTTCGTAAGCGGAATTTGGATCAAGCTCCAATGTCCATGATTCCTATTGACGTGCAGCCGTTTAGCATAGTTGAAGATAGAGGTTTTAGAGATTTTCTAAAATGTTTAGATGCTCGCTATATAATACCTTCTCGTACGGCTCTACAAAATAAAATGATGGTTGAAATGTACCAAAATATAAGAATAAAGTTTCAAGTGATTTCAAATGAAATAGAGCACTGTGCAATTAAAACAGATTGTTGGACATCACGAGCAAATGACGTTATCTCACCGTTACTTGCCACTTTATTAACAAAGAATTTTTTTGCGTACTGCTGTTTTGTCGACGCAAAAGCTTTTAATCGCTACGAACCACAATGCAGAAAATATTTCAAAATCATTGCAAACGGTGTTAGATGAGTGGGATATTATGTCAAAAGTATCTTCTATAGTCACTGATAATGATAGCACAATGATTAGGGTATGTGATTTATTGCAAAAAAGCAATCTTCCTTGCTTTGCACATACGCTAAATCTTGTAGTGCAGAACTGCTTAATACAAAGTGATATAACAGAAATTTTAGCAAAGTGCAAGAGAATTGTTACGTATTTTAAAAGTAGCACAGTTGCTTACGAGAAATTTAAAGCTGAACAAGGTAAAGAAAAGCCATATAGTTTACTTCAAGAAGTGCCTACTCGATGGAACAGTGCCTTGAAAATGGTTGAGAGAATCTTACTCACAAATTGCTGGATATCAAAAGTCTTACTGGCAACGCCAAAAACACCACTACCTCTAACAGCAGATGATATCGCAATACTGAATGATTTGAAAGATACCTTGACACCATTTGCGGCAGCAACAACACAACCTTCATCCAGCACTTCCGTTGCAGTATCCTTAATTATTCCAATAACGTGTGGTATTTTCCAAGCTTTGGAAGAAGTACAGCCAAATTTGAAAACATTTGAAGGGCAACAGGCATGTAATTACCTTATAGAAAGAGTAAGAAAAAGACTTTTTCCGTATGGAGAGCGAACGGTAGCAAGGCTGGGAACGTTGTTAAAACAGAACGGTTTTTTATCAACAAATAATACTGATATTGGGTCATAACTTTTAAAAAATGAATTAAGTTTTGTAAGCCGAAGTAGTACTTCTTGTGTTCAGCATAGAGAGCCATCAACTTCAAAGCCTAATTTACAACAGTTTGCTCTATTGAAATTTGTTGAATACAAAATAGCCAGAAAATTGAGAAGTTATCAAGTAGATGCCATAATATCCCTCAGACAGTATTTGGAGAACGAAAACTCTCTAATGGATATTGATCCACTTCAATATTGGAAGGTATAGTACACAAAAGTAGTTTAACAACAAATAATTAGTATTTATTTGTACAGAATATATGACCCGATTTGTCAATGGTAAAATCTTGTGCCTTAAAATATTAATGCATACCAGCAACGTCTGTGGAGTCTGAAAGAATGTTCAGCAAAACTGAATCTATAATTTCTGATCGCAGGAGTTGCTTAAAACCCAAAACGTTTGATAAACGTTTATTCATTAACAAATATAATTGGATAACCTAATATTCAACATGTGTCTTACACGATCAGTTCAATCTTGCTTTCAAGTATTAATTCTCTCATTTTTTACTCATGCCATCAAACTGAATAGAAAGAACTTTTTTCATTCAAGACGAGAGTTTAATTTACGCATCTGATCGCTGTTTTCTCTCTTGTATTTTGCTGAATTTTTTTGCTTAACTTTGCTTACTTTAACATAAATTTCAATACAACTTACTACGTCACTGTAAAATTCTTACACACACCTGAAACAAAATGGAAAAGACACTTGATGGTGTGACTGCGAAGTAAAACAAATGTTTTTATATACCAAAGTTTTGTTTGTTTATGTTTTGTTTTTTAATGTGAACTCGTTGGAAGTTTTAACAGTTTTTATTTTTTCTAATATTATATGGTGATGGGTTGGTATCATTCGTCTAGCTCGAGTTCAATCCTGGCTAAAGCCAAAAAACATTTTTATTTATAATTATAACAATAATTGCCGCAATTAATAACTCTTGATCAACGAAGACAGGAAAAAATAATTGAATACACTAATACAGCACCTAGTGGGTGCTGATGAGCAGACGCTACACTGCTCATCAGCACCCACTAGGATATAATAAAAATTATTGAAACATAAAATTTGGTAAACTGATTAAATAAAAAAATGAATATTAGCAAGTAGCTTTGAATAAAATTTAACAGATGACAACTTTCAATGAAATTTATATAAATGTACTTATGTACGTAGGTCACCACATTACCCCTTGCTCTTGATAGAGATTGCGTTAATGAAAAAAACTAGTTTTGAGCCAAAAAAAAACTGTGTTTTCGTTTTTGGACCGGTACTTTTCAGCCCATGCGTTACGAGTTTCGCTGCTTTTAAACTTTTTTAAAAAGACAACCAGTGTTCTTAAAAAACCTACAGGAGTCGATCATCGCTTGAAATATTTTAATAAACTAACGGCCTTATGTATAATCAAAATCCTGATGCTAACGTAACTAGCTGCTAAATTTTTTGTGTGTAAATTTCCATAAGGGAAAGATAGCAGCTAGTTAGTTAGCACAAGGTTTTTTATTATACCTAAGGCCGTAAGTCTTTTTCTAAGTATATTATATTTATGAAAAAAAACAAGTAAGAGTGTGGTATATTCGGTAAAATACCTTTCACGATAGTCACGTACATGTACAGTATATATTACAAATTTGAACTACGAGTATATATGCTCGGATATATATGGACCGAATTCGGGGAAAAAATATTGTTGCCTTGTAATCACTATTCCAAAAAAAAAAAATCTTTCATGAACATTTTCATGGAAGTTTGTCTATTTTCTGTATTTTAGTAAACTTGCTTTATAACGAGAATTGCTTTTCAGCAAAAAAAAAAAAATGTTAGTGGAAAAAACAGTATATGGACCGATATCGGAAATTTTCATTTTCCACATTTATATAACCTTATTTTAAAACCAGAACTGCTTTTAAGCAAAACAAGTTGTATAAATCCGCTTATGCGACATTTTCATGAAAAACCCGATTTGGGCTATATTTCGGGTATATATGGACCGATATTTGAAGAAATTTGTTTTGCCTTTTAGTCACCGCCTGAGTGTGTAAAATTTGAAGCAAAACAAACAATTTTTTTTCAAGAATTTCCATACAAAATTGCAAAAAAAAATGTATTTTTTCGGAATTTTGAATGTATCTCAGCTATACGTGAACCGATATTACTGAATTTCAATAGCAAACCCATGAATCGATGGGGTAAAAGAATGGTGAAAGAAAAAAGTTTTTAAGTCTAATAGTTTTCTTAGAAACGGTATTTCAACAGCAGACAGACGGACATCTCTTAACTATATATATATATATATATATATATATATATATATATATATATATATATATATATATATATATATATATATATATATATATATATATATATATATATATATATATATATATATATATATATAGATATATGTATATATCAGATCAGGACTTTGTTTCCGATTCCTTACCGCGTTCCTCAAATAGAAACTTACTTTGCAATGTTGGGGATGCCGGTTTAATTGATCGGTTTGTTGATCATTATAGTGTTGAAGGTATATACACTGGATACTATATGGTCCACCCAGCAACGATTAATTTCGGTTTCACCTGCACAACAAAAATAACATTTGTTTGTTGATCTTCCGCCGTGATGACAGGCAGCTTTAAAATAGACTATTGTAACATACGTGGGCTAAGGACGAAGTTTTTCTCTGTATATGCCCACACCTGTCTCCATCGGCCGAATATTTTCGCCTTGTGTGGACCCAGGTGTCTGAGAATGCTAATCCACATGACTTTCACATACCTGGGTATCAACTTCTATCCCTCTTTAATTTCCATCGGGGCCTTGTAATTTATGTTCGCAATGAAGTTGTCTAGGTTGTTCAGTCCATAAACACTTTTACGGTTTCTATGACAAACATGATGCAGGAAATGCTGAAAATGCAATCCACTATTTTGCAGGCAATTTTAAAAAAATGAATTGGTTAAAAATATGTTTCTGGAACGGCATCCGCCAACACAAAAATGAACTTCAGCACTTCCTTATGGAAAAGCAAATCGATATAATGATGATTGATTTGACAAGCAATAGTTATTTCAAAATTAATGGCTACACACTGTATGACACTAACGATCCTCGTGGAAGGTCTTGTGGAGGCTCAGCAATTCTAATAAAAAATAGAATTAAGCACTATTTTCTGCATGAGACACGTGAGGAGTATCTCCAAGCAACTAATATATGCATTGAATATTTGCATGAAAAAATCATTATTTCTTCGATCTACTCACCGCCACGATTTTCAATAACAGAAAATCAGTATTCACTTTTTTTCAAATCACTTGGTTCTCGATTTTTAGCGGCTGGTGACTATAACGCTAAGCACACTTTTTGGGGATCACGTTTAATTTCCCCAAAAGGCCGTGTGCTTTTTGACACAGTCTCCAAACTGGGCTTAGACGTGATTTCAAGCGGACATCCCACTTATTGGCCCTCGGACCGGCGAAAGATTCTAGAGGTTATAGATTTTGGAGTTGCAAAAAATTTTTCTTTAGAATGGATGCAAGTAGAGTCTTCATTAGATTTGTTATCGGACCACTCACCCACTATAATATCCGTTTCGTTCCCCCAGGAGGTTGGCTCCCCGTATAGTGACTTGGCGTTCGCCATCACTACAGTTAATTGGCTAAAATATAAGAAATTTTTGAGTACTCATTGTACAGAAAATATTGCCTTGAGAACCCCTGAGGATGTTGATTTATCAATTAAAGATTTTTCTGAAGACCTTAAACTAGCCGTGCAACATCCTACCACTACCCATACGAGTTTCAGAAATGAGTACAATAGAACTTATTCGTCTGAAATTGGGCACCTTTTGTCAGAAAAAAGAAGAGTTAGAAGAGAATGGCAACTTCGCAGGTCTCCCCAGCTTAAAAGCAGGCTACGGGAGTGCATAACTCAGTTAAGAAATGTGCTTGAAATCCAAAGAATGGCTTCCCTTAAAAATTATCTAGAAGGTCTTGATGGTAGCCCGCAAAGTGACTATTCTCTATGGAAAGCGACAAAAGGTCTGAAAAGACCCGTAATAGGTAAGCCACCTTTGCGAACTTCATCTGGCGACTGGGCAAGAAGTGATTCTAAAAAAGGGATGGTGTATGTTAATCATTTGAAAAACGTTTTTACTGCAAATGATACAGTGGATGATGTTGCTGAATTTCCGCCATATGCTGTTAGACCGCCTGTGCCTTTGAGACTTAGTTTTCAAGATGTCGAAAACGTTATAAATAAAGTAAGCTCAAAAAAAGCTCCAGGTTTTGACAAAATTACTGGCAAAATGCTAGTACAGTTACCTCGTGTTGCTAGAAGAATTCTTCTTTTCATTTTTAACGCTATTTTGCGCCTAGAATACTATCTTGCGGAGTGGAAGGTGTCTATGGTTACTATGATACCCAAGCCAGGGAAGATTCCCACTAAAGTAGAGTCATATAGACCAATAAGTCTACTGCCAACAATTTCAAAACTTTTCGAAAAATTGTTAATGGCGAAGTTGACTCCAAAATTGAATGATGTAGGATGCATCCCGGATCATCAATTTGGTTTTCGGGCTAAACACAGCACCATAGAACAAACGCATAGAAAGCTATTTATGCGGCCGGAAGTTTGTTATCAGAGAAGGCGACTTTATAAGCCCAACTCAGCCAATCGAGGCAGGAGCTCCCCAAGGTAGCATTCTGGGACCCACTTTATATTTAATGTACACTTCTGACATGCCAACCAGATCTGGTATTCACACTTCAACTTTTGCAGATGACACAGCATTCTGCAGCGTACATGAAAACCATCACGTAGCTTCGCGAAATTTACAGGAATACATTTCAATATTAGAGATGTAGTTAAAACTTTGGAAAATTAAAGTTAATGAGCAAAAGTGTACTCACGTTACATTCACGCTGCGTAAACAAACATGTTCAGCTATCCAAATTAACAATTCACCTATTCCGCAGCAAAATGAAGTCAAGTATCTTGGTATTCATCTTGACCGGAGGTTGACGTGGTAGTCTCATATTCACGCGAAAGTCACTCAGTTGAAATTAAAAGCAGCGCAATTAAATTGGCTTATGGGCAGAAATTCTATATTGAAATTAGATTGCAAACTTTTGTTATACAACGCAATACTAAAGCTTATATGGCGCTATGGAATTCAACTATGGGGCACCGCCTCAGCATCAAATATTCAAAGGCGACAAAACAAACTTCCTCGAACAATTGCTGCAGCTCCATGGTACATAAAAAACTCCCGAATTCACAAGGATCTGTATGTTCCACTAGTAAAAGATGAGTTTTCAAAGCATTCGACAAGGTATATCAGCAAATTACTTAAACATACTTAATTTTAGTAGTCACACTCGGTTGAGAAGAAGGGATACCGTTGCCACCATCAGAGCGTTAAGTAGGTGATTTTACCGATATAATATGAGCAAAATAAAACTTTGTGTCTAGCATTGGCTGGACTTAGTTAATTTTTTTGTATTTAGTATTAAGATTTGAATACTTATTGTTAGTTCACATTGTGAAGATTCAATAAATAAATGAAAGCTAAAAAAAGTATATATTTATTATTTGCGCCAAAATTGTATCTGGTTGCCTGATTCTTATATTACATTCCAACATTTCCACTCGGTTTGGCTGTGTAAAAATCCATATAGAAGGTAAAGCGGCAATTTTTTGTACATTAAATAAATACTGTTCCTGGTGCCTACACCAAAAAGAATTTTAACATATGTATGAGTAAAATTCATGTAAAATGATCAATTTTGAAATAAAGTTTAAAATAAATTGAATTATAACTCTCGTGTTTATAATCTATAGTGGATGCCAAGAACCCGGGCACCTTGCCCGATAACAAGTATGTTTTCTACTCGTTAGAGCTTACGTCTGTTAACTAGAGTATATAATATCGATCGTCTTTTGAACAAAATATATATCTACACATATTTTATGTGAGCATATTTAGTACAAAACCGGTAAAAAAATTACTTTTACTTTAAAAAAATCAATTTTTTGTGAAGCACATTCTCATAAAATTTTTTTATTTTATGTTGCTTTAAATATAATAACTTTTATTTCTTGGTTTTAATCCATAACCACATAAATGCACCGTTATACATACACACATACATATTTATAACCAATTGTGG
The DNA here is from genome assembly GCA_914767995.1 of Thecocarcelia acutangulata. NCBI lineage: Eukaryota > Metazoa > Arthropoda > Insecta > Diptera > Tachinidae > Thecocarcelia > Thecocarcelia acutangulata. The sequence goes on from OU612097.1 coordinate 63,152,737, forward strand.
AAAAAAAATTTATTTGAACTGAATTTCCGTTTAAAAATTTTCATCAAAAACAATCTAAATATCATCATTCAGTATGCTACTTTCAAAATCGTCAATATGGTTGTAAATTATAAAATCTGGCAGAAGCGATTTCAGTTAATGTTGAATAAAAAGTGACGCATATATACAGCAAAAGGATTTGTCAATAGTGTTGTTTTTACAAGTTAATTTTGTGGCGACGTCATTAAGAAAACAACTACACACTTTTTGGTGGTAGTTTCTTTCGCTCTTAAAAAAATACGAAGGACACGGCACAAGCCGCTTTTAAAGTACAAGAAAACAATGAACAGGCTAAATTAGCCAAGTAGTGTTTCGTCTTTTACTCTGTGCACACATCTTTTTTCTGTCGTGCGCGTTATTTTGTCAAGTGCACACGTTTTGTTGTTGGCGGGATCTTCTCTTTTATACCCTTCACAAAAATGTTAAGGGTATATATAAGTTTGTGATTCCGTTTGTAATTTCTACAGTTTTTTTTTTTGCGACCCTATAAAGTATATATATTCTGATTCAGAATTAATGGAAAAGTCGATTAAGCGATGTCCGTCTGTCGGTCGTTGAAATACCGTTTCTGAGAAAACTATTAGACATAGAAACTTTTTTCTTTCATCATTCTATTACTCCATATTGCCATGTGTTTGCTATTGAAATTCAGTAATATCGGTTCACGTATAGCTGAGATATATTCAAAATTCCGAAAGAAGCCATGAATTTTTTCAATTTTGTATGAAATTTTTTGACAAAAAAAGTTGTTTGTTTTGCTTCAAACTTCACACACTCATTAACCATGGTGACTAAAAGACAAAAAATTTTTTTTTTCAGATATCGGTCCATATATGTATACCCGAGATATAGCCCAAATCGGGTTTTTCATAAAAATGTCGCGTAAGCGAACTGAAACAACTTTTTTTGCTCAAAAGCAAAAGGTTATATAAATATAAAAAATGAAAATTTTCGATATCGGTCCATATATGCCGCAGATATAGCCTGGAACGGGGTTTTCATGAAAATGCCGCGTAAGCGAACTTAAACAACTTTTTTCGTTTAAAAGCAGTTCTGGTAATAAAATAAGGTTATATAAATATGGAAAATGAAATTTTCCGGTATCGGTTCATATATACCGGAGATATAGCCTAAACCGGGTTTTTCATGAACACGCGGCGTGAGCGAACTTAAACAACTTTTTTTGCTTAAAAGCAGTTTTGGTAATAAAATAAGGTTATAAAAGTATGGAAAATGAAAATTTCCGATATCGGTCTGTATGTACCCGAGATATAGCCCAAACCGGGGTTTTCATGAAAATGTCGCGTAAGCGAACTTAAGCAACTTTTTTTTGCTTAAAAATAGTTCTGGTAATAAATAAGATGAGGTTATATAAATATGGAAAATGAAAATTTCCGATATCGGTCCATATATACGAGATATAGCATAGACCGAGTTTTTCATGAAAATGCTTAAACAACTTTTTTGTGCTCAAAAGCAGTTTTGGTAAGAAAATAATTTTATATAATTATGGAAAATTAAAATTTTAGATACGGTCTATATACGCCCGAGATATAGCTTAGACCGGCGTTTTCATTAAAATGTCGTGTAAGCGAACTGAAACAACTTTTTTTGCTCAAAAGCAGTTCTGGTAATGAAGTAAGGTTATATACATATGGAAAATAAAATTGCTCGATGTCGGTTCATATATACCCGAGATATAGCCTGAACCGATTTTTCAATTAACATTTTTTTTTGCTGAAAAGCAATTCTCGTTATAAAAGAAGGTTACTAAAATACAGAAAATAGGAAATTCCGATATCGGTTCATATATAACCGAGCATATTTAGTTCAAATTTTTAAATATACTATACATATACGTGACTATCGTAAAGGGTATTTTAGATTCGGCCCAGCCGAATATACCACACTCTTACTTGTTTTTATATAAGTTTTGTTTTGTTTTCTGTGCGGTTTTTTTCTGTGATCATTTGCAATAACAATATACTAATTTAAATTAAACCATAAACAATAATTCAAGGCTGAAAATAATATACAATAAAAAAATTATAAATAGCTTGTTTTCTATGTTTCCCAGCTATCTATATGTCGACATTTCATAGGAGCTACCCTAATCATTTGTTTGAAAGGTGTAAAGAAATGTTAGAGACGTGTATAAATGAAAAAGCTTATTTTTTGTGTTTTGACAGGTATTATTAGAGCATTTTTCTTTTTGAATTCTCAACAATTTATTTAGATTGTTGGGATACAAAGTTGAATGTTTGAGAATATCTTTCAAAAAATTTCCAAAGTCTACTGATGATTAGGGTAGTTCCTATGAAATGTCGACATATAGATAGCTGGGAAACATAGAAAACAAGCTATTTGTAATTTTTTTTATTGGTATAAATGTTAGAAGCTAAAATCGCGAATAAAAACTCAATTGTAGATTTTCTGCCCATAAGCCAATTCAGTTGCGCTGTTTTTAACTTTAACTGAATAACTTTCGCATCTATGTGAGACTTCCACGTTAACCTAGACAACTTCATTGCGATCATAAATTACAAGGCCCCGATGGAAATTAAAGAGGGATAGAAGTTGATACCCAGGTATGTGAAAGTCATGTGGATTAGCATTCTCAGACACCTGGGTCCACACAAGGCGAAAATATTCGGCCGATGGAGACAGGTGTGGGCATATACAGAGAAAAACTTCGTTCTTAGCCCACGTATGTTACAATAGTCTATTTTAAAGCTGCCTGTCATCATGGTGGAAGATCAACAAACAAATAAAATTACCAAAAAAAAATTTTTGTAATTATCTCCCACTTAACGGTTTTTTTAGTACAACAACAAAAAATACTCAAAAAATCATTGGGCAAAACCTAAGAAACTTTTAATATTTGGTATAATAACCCTTATTTTTTATTACTGCGGCGCACCGACGCGGCATAGATTTGATTAAATTATCAATTATTTTTGGATCTATGCGTATTCATTCATCCTCCTGGCACAAAAATAAATCGTCTCTATTGGAAAATCGTTTCGATCCAACATTCCCCTTCAACATGGAAAATAAATTTTCGATTGGGTTCAAATCGGGCGATTGAGCCGGCAAATCAAGCACTTGAATCCCTTTCGATTGTATCCAGTCCTTCACCAACTTCGATGAGTGTTTCGGATCGTTATCATGTTGAAACACCCATCGAAGTGACATATTCCACTCGTCATATGGCAACGTCTTATTTTCTAAAATGTACCAATACGCAAATCTGTCCATTTTGGTAGAAATTCTGTGGAACGGCCCTAGACCATGACCTGAAAAACACGTCCACACCATCACACTGTCACCCCAATGCTTGATAGTGTTTTTTACAATATCGGGATTTGAGCCTTTCACCTGTATTGCGCCTAACACGACATACGCCATCGCAGTTGGACCAATTTAATTTGCTCTCGTAAGTAATCAAAATATTTTTTTGCAAATTCGAGCCTCAAAAAAATCAGACATCAATGGGTGACTTGCATAGCTTAAAAATACATACCATTATATTAATTAAATTTGTTCAACTCCGGTGGCGTATTTCGTCTGAGGCGCAATACAGGTGAAAGGCTCAAATCCCGATATTGTAAAAAACACTATCAAGCATTGGGGTGACAGTGTGATGGTGTGGACGTGTTTTTCAGGTCATGGTCTAGGGCCGTTCCACAGAATTTCTACCAAAATGGACAGATTTGTGTATTGGTACATTTTAGAAAATAAGACGTTGCCATATGACGAGTGGAATATGTCACTTCGATGGGTGTTTCAACATGATAACGATCCGAAACACTCATCGAAGTTGGTGAAGGACTGGATACAATCGAAAGGGATTCAAGTGCTTGATTTGCCGGCTCAATCGCCCGATTTGAACCCAATCGAAAATTTATTTTCCATGTTGAAGGGGAATGTTGGATCGAAACGATTTTCCAATAGAGACGATTTATTTTTGTGCCAGGAGGATGAATGAATACGCATAGATCCAAAAATAATTGATAATTTAATCAAATCTATGCCGCGTCGGTGCGCCGCAGTAATAAAAAATAAGGGTTATTATACCAAATATTAAAAGTTTCTTAGGTTTTGCCCAATGATTTTTTGAGTATTTTTTGTTGTTGTACTAAAAAAACCGTTAAGTGGGAGATAATTACAAAAATTTTTTTTTGGTAATTTTATTTGTTTGTTGATCTTCCACCATGATGACAGGCAGCTTTAAAATAGACTATTGTAACATACGTGGGCTAAGAACGAAGTTTTTCTCTGTATATGCCCACACCTGTCTCCATCGGCCGAATATTTTCGCCTTGTGTGGACCCAGGTGTCTGAGAATGCTAATCCACATGACTTTCACATACCTGGGTATCAACTTCTATCCTCCTTTAATTTCCATCGGGGCCTTGTAATTTATGATCGCAATGAAGTTGTCTAGGTTAACGTGGAAGTCTCACATAGATGCGAAAGTTATTCAGTTAAAGTTAAAAACAGCGCAACTGAATTGGCTTATGGGCAGAAAATCTACAATTGAGTTTTTATTCGCGATTTTAGCTTCTAACATTTATACCAATAAAAAAAATTACAAATAGCTTGTTTTCTATGTTTCCCAGCTATCTATATGTCGACATTTCATAGGAACTACCCTAATCATCAGTAGACTTTGGAAATTTTTTGAAAGATATTCTCAAACATTCAACTTTGTATCCCAACAATCTAAATAAATTGTTGAGAATTCAAAAAGAAAAATGCTCTAATAATACCTGTCAAAACACAAAAAATAAGCTTTTTCATTTATACACGTCTCTAACATTTCTTTACACCTTTCAAACAAATGATTAGGGTAGCTCCTATGAAATGTCGACATATAGATAGCTGGGAAACATAGAAAACAAGCTATTTATAATTTTTTTATTGTATATTATTTTCAGCCTTGAATTATTGTTTATGGTTTAATTTAAATTAGTATATTGTTATTGCAAATGATCACAGAAAAAAACCGCACAGAAAACAAAACAAAACTTATATAAAAACAAGTAAGAGTGTGGTATATTCGGCTGGGCCGAATCTAAAATACCCTTTACGATAGTCACGTATATGTATAGTATATTTAAAAATTTGAACTAAATATGCTCGGTTATATATGAACCGATATCGGAATTTCCTATTTTCTGTATTTTAGTAACCTTCTTTTATAACGAGAATTGCTTTTCAGCAAAAAAAAATGTTAATTGAAAAATCGGTTCAGGCTATATCTCGGGTATATATGAACCGACATCGAGCAATTTTATTTTCCATATGTATATAACCTTACTTCATTACCAGAACTGCTTTTGAGCAAAAAAAGTTGTTTCAGTTCGCTTACACGACATTTTAATGAAAACGCCGGTCTAAGCTATATCTCGGGCGTATATAGACCGTATCTAAAATTTTAATTTTCCATAATTATATAAAATTATTTTCTTACCAAAACTGCTTTTGAGCACAAAAAAGTTGTTTAAGCATTTTCATGAAAAACTCGGTCTATGCTATATCTCGTATATATGGACCGATATCGGAAATTTTCATTTTCCATATTTATATAACCTCATCTTATTTATTACCAGAACTATTTTTAAGCAAAAAAAAGTTGCTTAAGTTCGCTTACGCGACATTTTCATGAAAACCCCGGTTTGGGCTATATCTCGGGTACATACAGACCGATATCGGAAATTTTCATTTTCCATACTTTTATAACCTTATTTTATTACCAAAACTGCTTTTAAGCAAAAAAAGTTGTTTAAGTTCGCTCACGCCGCGTGTTCATGAAAAACCCGGTTTAGGCTATATCTCCGGTATATATGAACCGATACCGGAAAATTTCATTTTCCATATTTATATAACCTTATTTTATTACCAGAACTGCTTTTAAACGAAAAAAGTTGTTTAAGTTCGCTTACGCGGCATTTTCATGAAAACCCCGTTCCAGGCTATATCTGCGGCATATATGGACCGATATCGAAAATTTTCATTTTTTATATTTATATAACCTTTTGCTTTTGAGCAAAAAAAGTTGTTTCAGTTCGCTTACGCGACATTTTTATGAAAAACCCGATTTGGGCTATATCTCGGGTATACATATATGGACCGATATCTGAAAAAAAAAATTTTTTGTCTTTTAGTCACCATGGTTAATGAGTGTGTGAAGTTTGAAGCAAAACAAACAACTTTTTTTGTCAAAAAATTTCATACAAAATTGAAAAAATTCATGGCTTCTTTCGGAATTTTGAATATATCTCAGCTATACGTGAACCGATATTACTGAATTTCAATAGCAAACACATGGCAATATGGAGTAATAGAATGATGAAAGAAAAAAGTTTCTATGTCTAATAGTTTTCTCAGAAACGGTATTTCAACGACCGACAGACGGACATCGCTTAATCGACTTTTCCATTAATTCTGAATCAGAATATATATACTTTATAGGGTCGCAAAAAAAAAAACTGTAGAAATTACAAACGGAATCACAAACTTATATATACCCTTAACATTTTTGTGAAGGGTATAAAAGAGAAGATCCCGCCAACAACTAAAACGTGTGCACTTGACAAAATAACGCGCACGACAGAAAAAAGATGTGTGCACAGAGTAAAAGACGAAACACTACTTGGCTAATTTAGCCTGTTCATTGTTTTCTTGTACTTTAAAAGCGGCTTGTGCCGTGTCCTTCGTATTTTTTTAAGAGCGAAAGAAACTACCACCAAAAAGTGTGTAGTTGTTTTCTTAATGACGTCGCCACAAAATTAACTTGTAAAAACAACACTATTGACAAATCCTTTTGCTGTATATATGCGTCACCTTTTATTCAACATTAACTGAAATCGCTTCTGCCAGATTTTATAATTTACAACCATATTGACGATTTTGAAAGTAGCATACTGAATGATGATATTTAGATTGTTTTTGATGAAAATTTTTAAACGGAAATTCAGTTCAAATAAATTTTTTTTCCACAATTGGTTATAAATATGTATGTGTGTATGTATAACGGTGCATTTATGTGGTTATGGATTAAAACCAAGAAATAAAAGTTATTATATTTAAAGCAACATAAAATAAAAAAATTTTATGAGAATGTGCTTCACAAAAAATTGATTTTTTTAAAGTAAAAGTAATTTTTTTACCGGTTTTGTACTAAATATGCTCACATAAAATATGTGTAGATATATATTTTGTTCAAAAGACGATCGATATTATATACTCTAGTTAACAGACGTAAGCTCTAACGAGTAGAAAACATACTTGTTGTCGGGCAAGGTGCCCGGGTTCTTGGCATCCACTATAGATTATAAACACGAGAGTTATAATTCAATTTATTTTAAACTTTATTTCAAAATTGATCATTTTACATGAATTTTACTCATACATATGTTAAAATTCTTTTTGGTGTAGGCACCAGGAACAGTATTTATTTAATGTACAAAAAATTGCCGCTTTACCTTCTATATGGATTTTTACACAGCCAAACCGAGTGGAAATGTTGGAATGTAATATAAGAATCAGGCAACCAGATACAATTTTGGCGCAAATAATAAATATATACTTTTTTTAGCTTTCATTTTTATTGAATCTTCACAATGTGAACTAACAATAAGTATTCAAATCTTAATACTAAATACAAAAAAATTAACTAAGTCCAGCCAATGCTAGACACAAAGTTTTATTTTGCTCATATTATATCGGTAAAATCACCTACTTAACGCTCTGATGGTGGCAACGGTATCCCTTCTTCTCAACCGAGTGTGACTACTAAAATTAAGTATGTTTAAGTAATTTGCTGATATACCTTGTCGAATGCTTTGAAAACTCATCTTTTACTAGTGGAACATACAGATCCTTGTGAATTCGGGAGTTTTTTATGTACCATGGAGCTGCAGCAATTGTTCGAGGAAGTTTGTTTTGTCGCCTTTGAATATTTGATGCTGAGGCGGTGCCCCATAGTTGAATTCCATAGCGCCATATAAGCTTTAGTATTGCGTTGTATAACAAAAGTTTGCAATCTAATTTCAATATAGAATTTCTGCCCATAAGCCAATTTAATTGCGCTGCTTTTAATTTCAACTGAGTGACTTTCGCGTGAATATGAGACTACCACGTCAACCTCCGGTCAAGATGAATACCAAGATACTTGACTTCATTTTGCTGCGGAATAGGTGAATTGTTAATTTGGATAGCTGAACATGTTTGTTTACGCAGCGTGAATGTAACGTGAGTACACTTTTGCTCATTAACTTTAATTTTCCAAAGTTTTAACTACATCTCTAATATTGAAATGTATTCCTGTAAATTTCGCGAAGCTACGTGATGGTTTTCATGTACGCTGCAGAATGCTGTGTCATCTGCAAAAGTTGAAGTGTGAATACCAGATCTGGTTGGCATGTCAGAAGTGTACATTAAATATAAAGTGGGTCCCAGAATGCTACCTTGGGGAGCTCCTGCCTCGATTGGCTGAGTTGGGCTTATAAAGTCGCCTTCTCTGATAACAAACTTCCGGCCGCATAAATAGCTTTCTATGCGTTTGTTCTATGGTGCTGTGTTTAGCCCGAAAACCAAATTGATGATCCGGGATGCATCCTACATCATTCAATTTTGGAGTCAACTTCGCCATTAACAATTTTTCGAAAAGTTTTGAAATTGTTGGCAGTAGACTTATTGGTCTATATGACTCTACTTTAGTGGGATCCTTCCCTGGCTTGGGTATCATAGTAACCATAGACACCTTCCACTCTGCAAGATAGTATTCTAGGCGCAAAATAGCGTTAAAAATGAAAAGAAGAATTCTTCTAGCAACACGAGGTAACTGTACTAGCATTTTGCCAGTAATTTTGTCAAAACCTGGAGCTTTTTTTGAGCTTACTTTATTTATAACGTTTTCGACATCTTGAAAACTAAGTCTCAAAGGCACAGGCGGTCTAACAGCATATGGCGGAAATTCAGCAACATCATCCACTGTATCATTTGCAGTAAAAACGTTTTTCAAATGATTAACATACACCATCCCTTTTTCAGAATCACTTCTTGCCCAGTCGCCAGATGAAGTTCGCAAAGGTGGCTTACCTATTACGGGTCTTTTCAGACCTTTTGTCGCTTTCCATAGAGAATAGTCGCTTTGCGGGCTACCATCAAGACCTTCTAGATAATTTTTAAGGGAAGCCATTCTTTGGATTTCAAGCACATTTCTTAACTGAGTTATGCACTCCCGTAGCCTGCTTTTAAGCTGGGGAGACCTGCGAAGTTGCCATTCTCTTCTAACTCTTCTTTTTTCTGACAAAAGGTGCCCAATTTCAGACGAATAAGTTCTATTGTACTCATTTCTGAAACTCGTATGGGTAGTGGTAGGATGTTGCACGGCCAGTTTAAGGTCTTCAGAAAAATCTTTAATTGATAAATCAACATCCTCAGGGGTTCTCAAGACAATATTTTCTGTACAATGAGTACTCAAAAATTTCTTATATTTTAGCCAATTAACTGTAGTGATGGCGAACGCCAAGTCACTATACGGGGAGCCAACCTCCTGGGGGAACGAAACAGATATTATAGTGGATGAGTGTTTTTGACTTTTTGCACTATGATGTGCCGTACAGTTCTCCACATACAACACACACTGTGGGCAGTTTACAATAGGCCTTAGTATGGCCAAATTCCTGGCAGTTTAGGCATTGAACGGGCCCTAAACGCTTGTGCGGCTCCGCAACGGTAACTCTGCGATGAAGAAGAAATTTAAGGTTATAAATTGGGTGAGTTTCATTCTTTTTGAGAATAACATCCCCTGGTACCAGTTCAACCCTAAACATGGGTTGAGGAATCTTTTCACGGTTCCGCATATTTACCACATTTTTATACCCTTCACAAAAATGTAAATGGTATATATAAGTTTGTGATTCCGTTTGTAATTTCTACAGTCTTTTTTTGCGACCCTATAAAGTATATTATTCTGAATCAGAATTAATGGAAAAGTCGATTAAGCGATGTCCGTCTGGCCGCTGTTGAAATACCGTTTCTGAGAAAACCATTAGACTTAGAAACTTTTTTCTTTCACCATTCTTTTACCCCATCGATTCATGGGTTTGCTATTGAAATTCAGTAATATCGGTCCACGTATAGCTGAGATATATTCAAAATTCCGAAAAAAGCCATTTTTTTTTTGCAATATTGTATGAAAATTTTTGAAAACAAAAGTTGTTCGTTTTGCTTCAAACTTCACACACTTATTAAGCATGGTGACTAAAAGGCAAAAAAAATTTTTTTCAGATATCGGTCCATATATACCCGAGATATAGCCCAAATCGGATTTTTAATGAAAATGTCGCGTAAGCGAACTTAAATAACTTTTTTTTGCTCAAAAGCAGTTCTGGTAATAAAATTAGGTTACATAAATATGAAAAATGAAAATTTTCGATATCGGTCCATATATACCCGAGATATAGCCTAAACTGCGGTTTTAATGAAAATGTCGCGTAAGTGAACTTAAACATCTTTTTTTGCTTAAAAACATTTCTGGTAATAAAATAGGGTCATATAAATATGAAAAATGGGTTTTACATAAAAGTGTCGCGCAAGCAAACTAAAACAAAATTTTTGTGCTCCAAAGCAGTTCTAGTATTGAAATAAAGTTATATAAATATGAAAAATGAAAATTTCCAATATCGGTCCATATATACCGCAGATATAGCCTGGAACGGGGTTTTCATGAAAATGCCGCGTAAGCGAACTTAAACAACTTTTTTCACCTTAAAGCAGTTCTAGATATTAAATAAGGTTATATAAATATGAAAAATGAAAATTTTCGATATCGGTCCATATATACCCGAGATATAGCCTAAACCGGGTTTTTCATGAAAATGTCGCGTAAGCGAACTTAAACAACTTTTTTCACCTTAAAGCAGTTCTGGTAATAAAATAAGGTTATATAAATATGGAAAATGAAAATTTCCGATATCGGTTCATATATACCCGATATATAGCCTAATAGGTTTTTTGATGAAAATGCCGAGTAAACAACTGTTTTGTGCACAAAAGCAGTTCTGGTAATGAAAAAAGGTTATATAAATATGGAAAATGAAAATTTTCGATATCGGTTCATATACATATACCCGATATATAGCCTAATAGGTTTTTTGATGAAAATGCCGAGTAAACAACTTTTTTGTGCTCAAAAGCAGTTCTGGTAATGAAAAAAGGTTATATAAATATGGAAAATGAAAATTTTCGATATCGGTCCATATATACCCGAGATATAGCCCAAACCGGGTTTTTCATGAAAATGTCGCGTGAGCGAACTTAAACAACTTTTTTTGCTTAAAAGCAGTTCTGGTAATAAGATGAGGTTATATAAATATGGAAAATGAAAATTTTCGATATCGGTCCATATATAACAGAGATATAGCCTAATCCGTGGTTTTCATGAAAATGCCGCGTAAGCGAACTTAAACAACAAAAATGTTAAATTAATATTATAAGTTTTATTGTTAAATATTGTAATTAAAAAAGATTTTATTACATATGTGAGAGAGTATTATAAACTATAATAAATAGTATTTTAATTCAATTAATTAGCATATGCTTACAATTTTCATTTCGTCGTATATATTGTATAAAACATATTTTTTCTTGTGTTATTGATTAATAATATAAATATACGCTTAAATAATTATTCAAATTCAAATCAAAAATAAAGAAATCTAAAATTGAAATTAAAACTCTTAAACAAATTTGGAAAACACTTAGTGAGGAAATGTAATATTTCTTTTTACACCAATAAATAAGTTTAAAAACATATTATATTTTGCATTCTTTACGTATATACTTATTCTGTAAACTTTAACTAAAGATGAACGTTTTATTTTCCTTGAAATTCTCCCAGTCAAAATTTATATCATCTTCATAGCGACCTGAAAAGATGCAATTTATACAAATTTAATTAAACTAATATGAATGTATGTGCGTACATATGTACGACACTTTATTGAAAATGTCGTCAAAACTTCACCAGAACAAGAAGCAAAGACACTTCGCGCTTAGCTTCCTTCATAATAGTTATGGGACGTACATATGTACATGTGAATGTATGTTATAAACACAAATACATATCTTACTTGTTGAAAGCTTATGTTGAAACGACGTCCTAGCATAATTTAAAAGCATATAACGATGAAAATTTAAGTTAGCCTGCACCAAAAGATTCGTAATACGTTTTGCCTGCTTGTTCTTTAGAATTCAGGGGGCTAATTCTGTCATTCGCTTACGAGAGAGTTTTTACTCGAATGCGCGAGTTTTCACACTTTTGGGATTACCTCTTTCGATATCGAGTAAAAGGTTTCGAAATTTCTAATGATGGCATTCGATAGCGAGTAACCATTCGAATGCAACCGTGCAACTTTTTACTCGTAAGCAAAAGTACTATCGAAAACCAGCCAAACAGAAAAACACAAAAGAAATGTAAATTAAAAATTAGTTTTGAATAGCAATAGTAGTTAAATTAAATTGAGATTTTTTGATTCTTAAGGATTTTATCAATTCATATGATGATGTACATATATGTATATACAGGGGGCTAATTCTGTCATTCGTGATCGAAATTACTATCGAGTAGAAAATAATTTCGATATCGTGTAAATTTCTAATGATGTGACTCGTTACGTAACGAATCGAGTTATCACTTCAGTGTTGCAAAATACTGACAAAATGTGTTTTATAACACTGCCGAAAACTGTGTGTATTTGCATACTTTGCGTACATGTTTTACATTAAAAAATAAACACACATACCTTCACAATAACAATTCATTTAAATCTGTCATGTATGTATGCGTGTTTGGACATTAAAAAGTAAGTAAATAGAAATAAAACAACCATTTAAAAAACAAAAAAATATTCTTGAATATAATAACATGTGACTTCAAATATAAGTATTTTTGTTCTTTATACACATATACCTGTATATATTAGCCATGAATTAAAAAAAAGTCTTAAGAACTAAAAATGCTCAATTTAATTTAACTATTATTGCTATTCAAAACAAATTTTTAATTTACATTTCTTTTGTGTTTTTCTGTTTGGCTGGTTTTCGATAGTACTTTTGCTTACGAGTAAAAAGTTGCACGGTTGCATTCGAATGGTTACTCGCTATCGAATGACATCATTAGAAATTTCGAAACCTTTTACTCGATATCGAATGAGATAATCCCAAAAGTGTAAAAACTCGCACATTCGAGTAAAAACTCGCTCGTAAGCGAATGACAGAATTAGCCTCCAGGTATATGTATATAAAGATGAGTATTGCTAAGAACACAAAAACTTATATTTGAAGTCACATGTTATTATATTCAAGAATTTATTTTTGTTTTTTTTTAGCAATTCATATATACATACATATGTATGCTTAAACATAGTTAAATAGTTGTTTTTTACATACATAGATATTTATTGAATTGTTATTTCTATTCACTTCCTTTGTAATGTACAAACACGCATACATGACTGATATAAAAGAATTGTTATTGTGAACGTATGTGTGTTTATTTAGTTTTTAATGTACAACAAGTATAGAAAGTATGCAAATACATACAATTTTCGGCAGTGTTATAAAACACATATTTTGCAACACTGAAGTGATAACTCGACTCGTTACGTAACAAGTCACATCATTAGAAATTTACACGATATCGAAATTATTTTCTACTCGATAATAATTTCGATCACGAATGACAGAATTAGCCCCCAGTTTCTTTATGGGTCTAAATCACCACCCTTTTTGTCGGCATGTACAAAACTTGAGCACAAACTCACCTTTGGTGTAAAAAGTAATGTTAATTAAGAATAATTATTACAAAAATAAAGTTTCAAATATGTTATTACCTCCACGAGATGTTTTTTATGTTCAAAACCGCGATCAAAATGTCCGGCACAAAGAAAAACAGTTTTGCCACCAATTAGAGCCGCCATCAAAAGCCTGTACAAAAAGGCGAATAAATATGTTAATATATACAACATTAATAAATATACACATATAGAAATCACTTTTACTTACCTTTTCTGACTGTTGGACAAGAATTTATTTCTTCCGGACACTGAATTACCACAGACTCTTACGAATGTTGATACCAGCCACAGCCACCACCAAGTCCGTTGAGAAAAACAAAGATGTAATTTCTTGTTACTTTTCGAACATTTATAGGTACATATGTATATGAAACACTTTTACTCACACTTTGTTCACATTGGAACACAATTTTATTATATTAAGCGCTTGGAATATGCAAAAAGTCCAAAGCGCAGAAAACCAATCCTGAACCAATTGCAGCCACCACCAAACAGACAAAACAACAAATAAACTTCTTAAAATTTATATTGCACACACGAATAGAAAACAATTTTACTTTTAATTGCACACTGTTTACTTATTTTTTAATAGTTTTTAGTTAAAATTACACTTTTCCAGCAATTTTATTTTGCTTATTGAATGTTTTGTTTACAAAAATCAAAACAAATGGTGCGTATATAGCTGTTTCTTCTATCGTATTATAAAGAAGCATACATGTGTTTGTTTTACTCGCTCAGATTTCACTGGTAACGAAATATGATAACATGAATTTTCAATCGTCATTGCAGAGGTTCAATTCGTCGCATAGTTGTCGGCGGCGGTGGCTGGGCAAAAAGAAGGTCGGCGGCGGCTAAAAACCGGCTGTATCCGACATATGTGCTTTTTTCGCATACATGTAGTAATATTTTAATTTATTAATATATCACATGTCAAAACATTGTTTAAAAAAGTACGTTTTTAGAAAAAAAAACTTTTTCACTATTTTTTATCTAAATTCACAAAAATTTTAAACTAATTATATAAAAACTTTTGTTGAACAAATTTACTAAACATCGCTGATTTACTAAAACGACGTCATAGTTCAATATATACACATAATTATTTCGAGCCAACGATGCAAATTTTTGAACAATACTATCCTTTGTAGTGTTCCATAAACTCATTCAAATAACTTTTAGGAGATATTTTCTCAACATACATATTTTCTAAAACGGGTATGGAATGAAAAATGTGTTTTTTTTAACTATGGTTTTTGAGTTATAAGGTTTTTTATTAAGAAACAAGTATTTTGGAAAAGAAATAAATAACATTACATGGCTCAATTTATTTGGCCAAAACTGATCTTAAATAACAATACGCGGCTCAAAGTAATTCAGATTTTAAGAAAAGGTAAGCTTATAGGAATCTGTCACCTGAAAAATATCGGATCTTTTCTAATAAAATACCATAAAACCACATAATTTTCAAGGCGACACTAAATATATTGTAACAAGGCACATCTTGTGGTATGATCATACTGTCAAACTCTTACATGACATAAGAAACTGTATAAAATACTTAAACAAAAGTGTGAGGTCATATGTTTTGACAGTGACAAAAAGTCATTATGCTGCTACGAATATGCCACCTTGTAGAGCTAAGTCGGCTTAAGCTGTCGATTACGTAAATACGGCGGCTGAAAATAAACCGATTTCAGCCGCCATAACGGCGGCGACTGGACAAAGTAAAAAAAGACCGGCGGCGGCTCAAAGCCGGCTATCAGCCACACGAATTGATCCTCTGCGTCATTGTTGAGATATCTAGTTATATATCTGTGCCATAAACACTTCTGCAAATATTCACTCTTCTTCTTATTTAATTACACTGGAGAGATAACAAACTATTTAACAAACTATATCAAATCGACATAACTGAAAAACGAGCAATTTTTCTGGATCAAACCTTTTGCAGTTAAAAGAGGACCTCTTAAGCTTTAATTTCGCATATAACTTATATAGCCCAAAAGTTTTTGGAAGAACAGTTTCAATTTGAAAAAATTTTAGTATTTGCACTCAAACACTAATGGGCTTCCCGAGTCTAAATCAGAAATTCTTCCTAGACTAAACCTTCTGCGAACTACCGCTGAAAAAATACAACAACAAAACACATAAAATAAAAATCATTATTTCAAAGATACAAAAAACAACAAAAACAATTTCTCTTAAAATATAAAAAAATTCACTGAGTTGTCTTTTTAAAATTTATAAGTATGGTTGGAAAGGGTAGGGTGGCTGTACAGGTTGTAGCATCTATGCATGTTGTGGCATCTATACAGTTTGTGGCATCTGTGCAGGTTATGATGGTTGTGCTAGCGGCCCATAGTAAGGCTAGCCATAGGGTTTATAATATTGCTAAACAGTGTACCCTTCCCGCTGCTTTTCAGGCAGCTTTAGTATTTAATTTAATTGCTTTCTAGCACTGCAGACACTTTATGTTCTGAAATAGTGACAAAATATCAAAACAGTACTTCACAAATTACAACTGTCCAGATATTAGATTTAAGTGCAAATTTATAATTTCGTTTGGATTATTATATTTAAAACAATTGTTTATTTCTTGAAGAAATAATAGCGAACAAATACGTTGAAGATCTATAAATTGACACTTAGTACATTAAATGTTCTGATATTAGAACCAGAGGTTTCCATAGCATGAACAAATAGAAGATAACGTATTTCAAGAACAAGAAACAAATTCCAGAACTATGCAAATGTTCTAACACCAGCTTACATTAAACCACAATACATTAAATTGCAATATATTAAAATTTACCATAAAAATTTGTAAATTAAACATAAAAAGTTTCTAATAATTAGTATACTACCATGTCTTATTTCTGAATTATTTTTAAAGCAAACTTTTAAACTTTAGCTTACTATGCAGTTTCTAGTGATGCTATTACTAGTGATACCATATTAAGCTCTAAATCATAGACTAATCTCGACACCTCCAAATCAGTGCTACCAAGTTACCACTGAACTTAAAAAGGGATAGAAAATTTATAATTTTTTATATAGCTATCTCTTTCAGATTTCCCAGGCAATAAACAAAGGAAAATTTTTCAGCAAGAAATTGGCGCCAAATTGGTAAAAAAATCTTTATTTAGCAAAGTTTTAAAGTTAATAGTGTGTTTTTCCAGCAAAATCTACTGGCAAGCCACCCCCAAAGTTGCAAACAAGCAAAATAAAGAAGAAGAAAAACAGCAGCGAACATGTAAGTAGAAATATATTTGATTTTTGTTAGCAAAATTTTTTTACAAGACCATTGTATTTTTCAGGAGCAGAGTTTGTATTGCTGGTTGTCCTCCAGGAGCTAAATTGCATAAATTTCCAGCGGACCCGATAAGGTAAGTTTTTTTTTACATAATTTATTAGTGAATTTATAAAATTTGTGTGCTGCAAAATATATGTGAATGTTCATGAAGAATTGTGCGTCCGGTAAATACTCCACTATTGTTTCCGGTACAACTTTATTAGAGTTTTTGCAAATTTGTCCGCAAGGTTGAACTTGTGTAGAATGGTAAAAGTTTCATTGTGGCCAGCGTACGTACTGAATGAAAAAAAATTTTGTTTATTGTTGTGGCAAAAATTAAAAGGTCATGATAAATCATATTAATGATTATGATTTTGTAGATGCTGAATCATGTTATGTTTGTGAAAAAATAGGATGCACATTATGGGCGGAGTAACAAAGACCTTATGCCCAATATATACATACATATAAAAAAGAAACAGGTCATGAATATGATGGCATTACTTGACAGGCAACCGAAATGACCACATCTAAGTTTTATAGAATTTATAAAAACAAAGATTTGATTATTATTTTTCTTGTCTTCTTCAATCAATAATTATTGATCACAGCAAATTTGTATTGTAAAAAATCCTTCTTAAGAAAAAAATTAAGAAAGGAAAAACTTGAACTAAAAACCTGTTGTACATATGTACAAACCAAACAATTTTTAATTTAAAAAATTATAAAAGTTCAACAAAAATTTAACAAATTAAGTGTAATATATGTATGTTTCACTGTTTAATTTTTACGAAAAACCATCCCTAATAATAATTGACTTGTAATACAAACAATTTATTTTCCAGAATGAAGATAACAATTTCAAAAAGGTCGACGCCAAAAGATGTAGATTCAACTATCATCAACAAAAATATCCATATATATACTTATATACTTTGTATAAAGTGAAGTTTGTTACGTAATATAACGTTTCCTTTTTTAATTAAGAAATAATTTTAAAAAATGTTAAATTAAAATTATAAGTTTTATTGTTAAATATTGTAATTAAAAAAGATTTTATTACATACATATGTGAGAGAGTATTATAAACTATAATAAATAGTATTTTAATTCAATTAATTACCATATGCTTACAATTTTCATTTCGTCATATATATTGTATAAAATATATTTTTTCTTTTGTTATTGATTAATAATACAAATATACGCTTAAATAATTATTCAAATTATAAATAAAGAAATCTAAAATTGAAATTAAAGCTCTTAAACAAATTTAGAAAACACTTAGTGAGGTAATGAATTATTTCTTTTTTTCACTAATAAATAAGTTTAAAAACATATATATAATATTTTGCATTCTTTACGTACATATTCTGTAAACTTTAACTAAAGATGAAGGTTTTTTTTCCTTGAATTTCTCCCAGTCAAAATTTATATAATCTTTATAGCGACCTGAAAAGATTGTGCAATTTATACAAATTTAATGAAATTACTATGTATGTGCGTACATATGTACGACACTTTATTGAAAATGTCGTCAAAACTTCACAGAACAAGAAGCAAAGACACTTGCGCTTAGCTTCCTTCAGGATAGCTTTTGGACGTACATATGTACATGTGAATGTATGTTATAAACACAAATATCTTACCTGTTGAAAGTTTATATTAAAACGACGTCCTAGCATAATTTAAAAGCATATAATGATGAAAATTTAAGTTAGCCTGCACCAAAAGTTCCGTAATACGTTTTTCCTGCTGGTTCTTTAGAATTCAGTTTATTTATGGGTCCAAATCACCACCCTTTTTGTCGGCATGTACAAAACTTGCACACAAACTCAACCTTGGTGTAAAAAGCAATGATAATTAACGATAATTATTACACAAATTAAGTTTGTAATATATTATTACCTCCACGAGTTGTTTCTTTGTGTTCAAAACCGCGATCAAAATATCCGGCACAAAGAAAAACAGTTTTGCCACCATTAATAAATATACACATATAGAAATCACTTTTACTTACCTTTTCTGACTGTTGGACCAGAATTTATTTCTTCCGGACACTGAATTACCACAGACTCTTACGAATGTTGATACCAGCCACAGCCACCACCAAGCCCGTTGAGAAAAACAAAGATGTAATTTCTTGTTACTTTTCGAACATTTATAGGTATGTATATGAAACACTTTTACTCACACTTTGTTCACATTGGAACACAATTTTATTATATTAAGCGCTTGGAATATGCAAAAAGTCCAAAGCGCAGAAAACCAATCCTGAACCAATTGCAGCCACCACCAAACAGACAAAACAACAAATAAACTTTTTAAAATTTATATTGCATACACGTATAGAAAACAATTTTACTTTTAGTTGCACACTATTCACTTTTTTCCAATTATAAACAATAATTTTACTTAAAATTGCACTGTTTACAACCAGAGACCTGCGCCGTCCATTTTTATCGGCGGCTGCGGCTGATGATATATTACTCGGCGGCGGCTCATAGTCGGCTATAGCCAGGATTTGACCGGCTAGCCTTTTTCCCATCGGCTCTTATAAAAAATCGGCTACATGAGTTTCTATAAACATATTCGAACATATTCTACATTCCACGTGGAACTTTTAAAACTTTATTAGCAGTGTAGATAAAAAAAACGGCAATTAAAACAAGGCCTCCAACGTGGAATGCAATAACGGAACTAATTAAATTTACATACATACAAATTTCTTATGCGAATGTGGTAAAATCCGATAAACCAAACTTGAATCAGGAGCCCAAGCCTCAAAATTCCGACCAAAATTTTAGCAATCTTTAGGCAACTCTGCATAAATACATTTACAGTTTCCATGACAACCATGATGCAGGAAGTGCAGAAAATGCAATCCTCTATTATGCAAGCAATTTTAAACAAATGAGTTGGCTAAAAATATGTTTCTGTAGCGTAAACGGCATCCGCCAACACAAAAATGAATTTGAGCACTTCCTTATGGAAAAGCAAATCGATATAATGTTGATTGCTTAAACTCATTTGACAACCAACAGTTTTTTTTCAAAATTAATGGCTATACACTATATGACACTAAAGATCACCGTGGCAGATCTTGCGGAGTATCGGCAAATCTTTTAACTTAATTATAAATCGTTTTTGAGTTGATTTTTTTTGTCGAATAATGTAACAGTAGTTTTAGGGGCGAATTCATAACAGGTGAAATTGACAGCACAGCTGATAACTTTTTTTAAATTTTAATCTGTTTCAGATGTCAATGGCATAATTAAAACAAAATTGGAAAAAAATTAAAAACAATTTATTATATATAATTATGTATTGTATCTTGAGCGCCAGATATCATTCAGACTCGTCCTCAATCTAACTGGCCATTTTCATCTTTTCACGATATAATTAAAAGTTTGTATTTTCTTGTAAACATTTTATTATTAAATTTTTTTGAATTCCCTTTTGTGTTTATATTTTTCTCTTGAAATTTGAAAAATATTTATTTTTGTAGTGTTGTATATATTGCTCCCTCATATACCTGATATGAATTCGTCTTGGTAGTTTTTTAAGCAAAATAAACGAATGCCATATTAGTTTAGAAAACATCTAATTAATGGAATACAAAAAAAAAAATTTAAAAGGAGTTTATTTATTGCTATTAACGAAATCTATTAAATTATCAATATTAATTTCTTTTGCATAGCATTTGATCTTTAGCAATATCTCCAAATGATTACCCGTCAGTTTATTTCCAAATTTGTTTTTAATCTG
This sequence comes from Thecocarcelia acutangulata, assembly GCA_914767995.1. Lineage (NCBI taxonomy): Eukaryota > Metazoa > Arthropoda > Insecta > Diptera > Tachinidae > Thecocarcelia > Thecocarcelia acutangulata. Next base: position 63,173,707 of record OU612097.1, read on the forward strand.
AGACATTGATGAAAATGCGGACTCGCGGATGTATGTCGTGCCAAACATTGAAAAAAGATTTAATATTAAATCCCTAACTGCCGGGTATTTCTGAGGGCAAATATTTTTCCAAAAGTTGAGACTCATTTCCATTGGAATCACTAAGTCTTGCCGCCAATTTATTAACGTCAATTCGTCTTCAACAACCTTCGGTAAATTTTCCAATGAGCGTGTAAGAGGACTATTATAAATTTTGACAATCCATTGTAGGTTCAAAAAATCCTTAAATCTACTTTGAAAATTATCCAAGAGTAAATTTATTTCTTCCGCTAACTCTTGAAGTTTTTCATTATTTAGAAATTGTGTAAACATTTCTTGAGTTTTTGGAAAACTTGATAAATTTTTACATCCAATTTGACTTTTTAAAATAGAAAGTTTTATCATTTGTTGCATGCAATAGTTCATTTATAATTTTATCTTTTCCTTGTAACACTAGATTCAATTTATTAAGGTGCTGTGCTACGTCAGCAAGAAAGCTTAAGTCATAAAGAAAACTAGGACTTTTTAAGGAATTTAAAATGTCTGCATCTTTCGAACAAGCCTGCGATTGTAAAAAATCTTCTACCTCTACTCTTAGATTAAAGAGACGCTCTAAGTATTTTCCACGACTTAGCCATCGAATCTCCGTAAACATTAATATGGCATCATAATTTGCGTCTATATCTTTCAGATACTCTATTAACTTTCTGTGTGTTAGGCTGTTATGCCCTCCTCTAAGGTTATTAATTATTTTAACTGAAATTTTCATGGATTCTTAAAGCCCTATTCGTTTTGAAAACAATGCTTGTTGGTGAATTATACAATGAAATGTCTGTAAATTTATCCCAGCTTTCATTAACCCTGGTTTCGTCCAACAATTACTGCAGCGCCGTCAGTGCAAATAGAGGATATTTTTTTCTTTTTCAACACCAGAGATAAAACTTTCCTGTTGAAAGCATCAAAAATGGCTTCACCAGTTACATTTCCGTAAAAGGAATGTAAATTTAATATATCCTCAAATGAATTAAAACAATTGTCAACCGATCTAATACAAATTATCATTTGGCTAGTATCGCAAATGTCAACACTTTCATCCAAACATATTGACACGTCTTTGGCATTTTGTATGCGTTCATTTGTTTCGTGTTGAATAAAAGTCCCTGTATCTTCCATTCGGCGAGATAATGGCATTCCATTAATTATATCTCCTATTTGTTGTCCAGCTTCTCTAAATAAATAGAGACATAGAGACTGTCAACATACAAACATATGTGCGTTGATAAATAATAAAAAATAACTGGTTGTTCAGTGACAGCAAACTGAAGTACAAACAACTGGGATTATAACAAATTGCATATGTATGTGATCAATATGAGACAAATATAGACGAAAAAATAAATAAGGGCTCAGTGGCTGAGATGGTTAAGCAGCCGTATTAAAAATACATCATGTTCACATGGTACTGAGTTCGAATCTTAGTGGGTGCTGATGAGCAGTGTAGCGACTGTGAACCAGCTAGTTGTCCCCCAGCTTTAGTGTATTCAATTATTTTTTCCTGTCTTCTTTGATCAAGAGTTATTGATCGCGGCAATTATTGTTATAATTATAAATAAAAATATTTCTTGGCTTTAGCCAGGATTGAACTCGAGCTAGACGAATGATACCAACCCATCATCATATAATATTAGAAATATTAAAAATAAAGTTCGACTATTTAACATTAATACGCAAAAATGTTTAATTTTGTTATTTTTAATTTTTTTTTATCTTGTCCCAGAACTCAGGGGATAGCCCCTACATATGCAGTGCATTGTACTGGAACTAGAAAAATAGAGTATGAGAAGGAGGAAAGGGGGAGTAATGTTTGTTAACTTAACATACGGAACGACCAAAACAAACATTATTACAGCATTTAAAATGTGGAAATTAAATTAGTTAAAACTGATCAGTGCCCAGTGTACATACCTTCGACACTGCTCAGATCAACAAAAATTAATTCAACATCGTAGGATAATAAAATACATAGGAGAACATAAAACAGAATTTAATAATAACAAATAGAGAAAAAACAAATGACAGTAAAAAAATAATATAGCATTTATCTACTTAGAACTTAATTGTTGATGATAATTACATCAATTTTTTTAAGTTGAAAAGCAGTGTAATAAAATAAGTGTATGGTATGTTTTGGGGAATTTTAAGTAAGATCTTGTTATGTAAAATTTTAGCTTGGTAGCAACTCTAGTTTTAAAAAATCCCGATCAGTAATTGAGAATAACAGAACAAGTTCGTAATCTGTACCTCGTTTCTGTAACTTTAGTAAGAAGTTTTCGCATCGAAAACTATGAAATAAAAAATTTCACTGTTTCTCGATTAGTGAGAAAATAGTGTTTCTGTATTTCAAAGTGAAAACAGACAACACTAGCTCTATTTTATTGGAATATTTCCAGAAAATAAAATATAAGAAATATATTAAAATAAATATTTAAAATCAGAAAAGTAATTAAAAAACTTAGCGAGATATATATAACTCTGTAATTTATTGCAAACGACTAATCTGTGGCGACGGCAAACGTCCAATGATAATTGGTTTTACGTTTTATGGCTGGTGCTGCTGCAGGTGATATTTCGCAGGCTGCCATCTATCCCATGCTAGTATTAAAGACACGTTCAGCTTTACCCCAGTCTATATAAAGACATTTTGGATGCAGCGAAAAAGATTAAAGAAGGTTCTCGTCGCTTTTATTATGCTAACATTTCAAATGTGTTGATCAATATACCATGTGCGGACATTGATTTCGTCATTTATGAGACTCTGAAGAAGAAATATTACTAGCCAGCTGTGCTTTCTCAACATTAGGTCATGTGTGTTCGTTTCCTTTGGCGCCAGTGCGAACTCGACTGCAAGCTCAAAGTAAATATTTTAGTGACTTCTACACATTAGGTTTAACTTATTTGTATTGTTTGCCGACTTACAGTTGTACTTAAATCGAACTAAACAGAGTATGGGTGGCATACCATTGAAACAAGCTGGTACTGGCAGTGATGGCAATATGTAAGAGCCTCTAGTAATCGTGAATTATGCGTTTAAAAAATTCAAATTAAATAAAAAAAAGATAAAAGTTAAAACGGGTCAATTTGATTGGTTTGTTTAGCAAAGAAAATACTATAAAAATATTCACTGTGCTGCATTAACAGAGACTAAATATTCCTTATGCTGTTTTTTTACTTGGCCGTTGCTAAGACCCTAAAAGATAATTTAAATTTAAAAATCTTAATAGTTAACACAAATTTTTGTACATATTTATCAAATTGTGAATACAATCTTGTCGGGTACTTTCTTTACAATTGCCTTTACTTTGCATCTGTAGTGGCGGTAGACTTAATTTCAGCTTGTGTTGTAAGTTCGTTTTTTCGTCAAACGCTCAAGTTTTACAGCTTTCTTACTTTTGTTGCTCTTAAATAAATTATAAATATTACTTTAAACACACTGCATTTAAAAAAATATGTAAAAAGGTTACTTTTTCTGTACTTTTGAGATCCATTTCAACACTTTATTTTCGTTTTTCTCTATTTCCGCACTATTTTTGTTTGTGAAATATTTTGACAGCTGCTTCTCACACAACTTTATTACAGAAACACATTTATTCCCAACTTTCCAATAATTTATGTCAGAAAGCTCAACTGACATATAGTTTTCACAAAAATGAATTGAAGAAACACTTGTGTGTGAGATATGAGTTTTTGTTTCAATTTACATCATTTTTCTTTCAATTCCCTTGCTTCATGTGAAAAATTTCTCGATGCGAGAAATACAGAAACGAGGTACTGGGCAAACCAGCGCCTATCATTGGTTTATAGGGTAAGTGTACCTAAAGCCGGTATATACCAGTAGTCGGCAGTGTTAGCAATTAAACCTAAATAGCTAAGCCTAACGGTATTTATATAAAATTTATTTTATATTAAGAGAGTATTCATAGTTCTCTCAGTAAAAAATAAACTAACGCACATAAGTATTTCAGTCTGATTTTGATCTTATTCGGCAACAGCATTTCAACAAGCGCAGTTGTGCAGTGTTTCGAAGATTGTTTTTAGTGGGTAAGCCAATTTAAGAAGGTAAGAAAATTATTTTAATATACGTTATATTGCTGTTATAATTGTTTTTGGAGGTAGAAATAGCTTTAAATATCGTGTTAAATTTATACAATTATTTTAAAAATATAACTTAAATTCTTGGCTGCCGACATTAGGTATGAAAACTGTGTTGATATCCAGTGATCGGCAGGGGGGTGCCGACTTCTGGTATATAAACCTTTTGCAATGAATGTACTGAAAGTACATGAAAATGTGTACTATTAATCTTCCTTCACTCTCGTTTTACAAAAAATGAGCAGAAACTCCATATACCCAGTAGTCGGCATAGTATTTGTTGGTTACTGTATTGGTTAATGAGTGTTCCATAGTCGGCAGAAAATTTACATACATAAGTTTATTTAACCCTTATTGCGGGAGTTTCAAATTGGGATTCAATTTTGGATCTGTATTGACGTTTATTATGAGTGTTACTTGCACTTCTAGATTTACATTTAGCCCAATTATGAATAACAATTCCCCGGGAGGTGTTCCGGTATTCTAAATAAATTCTCCCCGGAAAAGTTTTTTCTTTTCCCATTTCCCCTATTCTAGACAAACTTCGAAAGTGGGAAACTCTACCCCGGGAAAAAAGTAGGTATTACGAATTTTTTTTTTCTTATTTATTTATTTATTGAATCTTCACAAAGTGAACTAACAATAAGTATTCAAATCTTAATACTAAGTACATAAAATTAATTAAGTCCAGCCAATGCTAGACAAAAATGTTTTATTTTGCACGGTCAATATCGGTAAAATCACCTATATAACGTTCTGATGGTGGCAAAGGTGTCCCTCCTTCTCAACCGAGAGTGGCCTTCAAAATTAAGTATATTGCGTGCAAGACGATTTGGATGAAGTTCTAATTTACTGATATACCTTGTTGCGTACTTTGAAAATTCGACTTTTACAAGAGGAACACAGAGATCCTTATGAATTCGTGAGTTTTTTACGTACCATGGAGCTGCAGTAATTGTTCGAAGAATTTTGTTTTGTCGCCTTTGAATTTTTTCAACGTTTGAAGCGGAGGCCGTGCCCCATAATTGAATTCCATAGCACCATATAGGCTTTAAAATTGCGTTGTATAATAAAAGTGTGCAATCCAGCTTCAATGTAGAATTTCTGCCCATAAGCCAATTCAGTTGCGCTGCTTTTAACTTTAACTGAATAACTTTCGCATCTATGTGAGACTTCCACGTTAACCTACGGTCGAGATGAATACCAAGGTACTTGACTTCATTTTGCTGCGGAATAGGTGAATTGTTAATTTGGATAGCTGAACATGTTTGTTTACGCAGCGTGAATGTAACGTGAGTACACTTTTGTTCATTAACTTTAATTTTCCAAAGATTTAACCATTTCTCTAATATTGATATATACTCCTGCAACTTTCGCGAAGCTGCTTGATGGTTTTCATGTACGCTGCAGAATGCTGTATCGTCTGGAAAAGTTGAAGTGTGGATTCCGGGTGTCGTTGGCATGTCAGAGGCGTAAATCAAATATAAAGTAGGCCCCAGTATGCTGCCTTGGGGAACTCCTGCCTCGATTGGCTGAGTTGGGCTTATAAAGTCGCCTTCTCTGATAACAAATTTCCGCCCACATAAGTAGCTTTCCAGAAGCTTGTGTGTATTTGCAGACAAGTTCAATTTTATTATGTGTATCAAGGTCTCGTGCCACACTTTATCAAAAGCTTGAGAATGAATAGAGCTGAGCAATACTTCTTCTCCTCAAAGGTCAGTCTTATGACATTGACTAGTCTGTGCGTTTGTTCTAGGGTGCTGTGTTTAGCCCGAAAGCCAAATTGATGATCAGGGATGCATCCCACATTGTTGAACATTGGACTCAACTTTGCCATTAACAATTTTTCGAACAATTTTGAAATTGTTGGCAGTAGACTTATTGGTCTGTATGATTCTACCTTAGTGGGATCCTTTCCTGGTTTGGGTATCATAGTAATCATGGACACCTTCCACTCTGCAGGATAATACTCGAGACGTAAAATAGCGTTAAAAATAAAAAGAAGAATTCTACGAGCTACATGAGGTAGCTGCTCAAGCATTTTACCAGTAATTTTATCAATACCTGGAGCTTTCCTGGGGTTTGTGTTACGAATAACATTTTCAACATCTTGAAAACTAAGTCTCAAAGGCATAGGCGATCTAGCAGCGTATGACGGTAGTTCAGCTGAATTACTCGCTGTATCATTTGTGGTAAAAACATTTCTCAAATGATCGACATACAACATTCCCTTTTCAGAATCGCTTCTGTACGATTTTACGAATGTCAATTAAAGGGAGAATGTGATGACAAATTTTTAGAATTATTCCGCCAAAAAATTGCAAGGGAGTTGTGCTAAAAAATGTATGTTTATTAATGTTTCTTTTGTAAAATAAGTCATCAATGCGTTCCTTATTTTCAGGTCCAAAATAACAAATAAGAAGCAGTTAGAAGTCCTTTTAAATGAAATGCAAACCCACCCAGATATTGCTTGTGGAATGCACAAAAGAAGCAAACAGGATGCAAACAGATTTTGGTGCAATTTGAAGGCGGAGCTGAACTCAGCAGGACCACCAACAAAAAATGGTTCACAGTGGAAAAAGGTATGTTTGATGGTATTCATGTTGTACACATGAATGATAAGTGCGAAATATATTTCAGGTATGGTCTGATCAAAAACACACAAGTTCAATTTTATTATGTGTATCAAGGTCTCGTGCCACACTTTATCAAAAGCTTGAGAATGAATAGAGCTGAGCAATACTTCTTCTCCTCAAAGGTCAGTCTTATGACATTGACTAGTCTGTGCGTTTGTTCTAGGGTGCTGTGTTTAGCCCGAAAGCCAAATTGATGATCAGGGATGCATCCCACATTGTTGAACATTGGACTCAACTTTGCCATTAACAATTTTTCGAACAATTTTGAAATTGTTGGCAGTAGACTTATTGGTCTGTATGATTCTACCTTAGTGGGATCCTTTCCTGGTTTGGGTATCATAGTAATCATGGACACCTTCCACTCTGCAGGATAATACTCGAGACGTAAAATAGCGTTAAAAATAAAAAGAAGAATTCTACGAGCTACATGAGGTAGCTGCTCAAGCATTTTACCAGTAATTTTATCAATACCTGGAGCTTTCCTGGGGTTTGTGTTACGAATAACATTTTCAACATCTTGAAAACTCAGTCTCAAAGGCATAGGCGATCTAGCAGCGTATGACGGTAGTTCAGCTGAATTACTCGCTGTATCATTTGTGGTAAAAACATTTCTCAAATGATCGACATACAACATTCCCTTTTCAGAATCGCTTCTGTACGATTTTACGAATGTCAATTAAAGGGAGAATGTGATGACAAATTTTTAGAATTATTCCGCCAAAAAATTGCAAGGGAGTTGTGCTAAAAAATGTATGTTTATTAATGTTTCTTTTGTAAAATAAGTCATCAATGCGTTCCTTATTTTCAGGTCCAAAATAACAAATAAGAAGCAGTTAGAAGTCCTTTTAAATGAAATGCAAACCCACCCAGATATTGCTTGTGGAATGCACAAAAGAAGCAAACAGGATGCAAACAGATTTTGGTGCAATTTGAAGGCGGAGCTGAACTCAGCAGGACCACCAACAAAAAATGGTTCACAGTGGAAAAAGGTATGTTTGATGGTATTCATGTTGTACACATGAATGATAAGTGCGAAATATATTTCAGGTATGGTCTGATCAAAAAAAGTATGTTCCACACAATGCCGCCCAAAACCTTAAAAACAGTAAAGCAACTGGTTCACCAAGAGCTAATAATAGCTTCACAAAGTTCAGCTATTATTAGCTCTTTTCTTAAGAATAATTATTATTCAAAACCCCTAAGATTTCCCCCCGTATCAATCGCAACGTCAATAGTCAGATATGAGGAAATGATTGTGTCACCGATGTTTGAAAAGTATTTGTTCTTTCCAACAATACCTAACTCATCCCGCGATGTTAGGGGTGCCTAGCGCTATATCTGCTTTAGCGTGGAGGAATCACTTTCAATTGAAAGAAAATTAAAAAAGTCGAAATCGGATGCGATAAAAAAGCGAAAGCTTGAAAGAGAAAACAGAAAAAAAGGAAACAAATATGGAAAGCCTAAAAAATCGAAACAAAGGTAATAGTGTGGTACCTGTGATCAAGAATTATATTAAAGAACGTTGGGTGTGATTACTGTCCTAAATAGTTTCACTTTAAATGTACTGGGCTACAAAACTTGTACTACAGCAAATTAATTGATGTAGATTTCGTATGCAAAACATGCAGAAATTAAATACTTTGTGTTATATTTTTACACTTTTTTATCCTTTAGAAAAATATATATTTTGTTTTATTGTTACTTTAATGTTTTAATGATGATCTCATAAATATTGAATAACAAGATCTGAATTAAGTTATTATTTTTATTGAAGCATTTTTGTTGAGCGGTTAAATTGCACAAAAGAATTTAAATTCCAAAAATTTTATTTATTTCATAAATACGAAAGAACATAAATAAAAGTTATTTAAATAAATAAGCACTTAAAAACGTTTAAAACCCAAAGATTTTTTCGATTCAAAATACCTTGCCGACAATAGGATCATCATGTGCCGACTACTGGAAAATCGTACATATTTTGTGAAAGTGAAATTCTTTTGTAATAAACAAAAATATTATTAATAACTATATATAAAATTCGGAACAAAACTCCTCATTGAACTGTAAAAACTACTCACAGTGGCAATATGCGTTTCCGATATTTTACAATACCAGTTTCAAAAAAGAAAACCAGTTAAACTGCCGACTACTAGAACACTTACCCCAAGGAGTATTAACGTATATGCGGTGGCAGCACTAGAGCAAAATTACAACAAGACAACAAAAACAGACATGTGGTAAGCTATGTTTGCCAAAATTATTTGTAACTATTTTCACAATTATAAACTATGAATGTACCTTTTCATAATTATAAATTATTTTTATTTGAATTACTTTTATGTTCACAAAATAAGTTGTATATGTTTAATTCAGAATAAGACACTAAATTCTCTTCCAAATATGTAAACAATACATTTGACGTAAATAGCTTACTATATTGCCAGTAGCAAAAAACTGTCATATGCCGTAGTGCTGCCACCGTGTATACGTTAATGCACCTTGACTTACCCTATGTTTTAATTATAAAAAAATAATCGTTAAAAACAGCTGTTTTAAGTGCCAAATAAACTACGCAAACTGCTTGTCAAACACACGCTTTCTGCTTATACCCAAACCATACATGCAAATGTAACTTAATCACACAAACAAATACAAATTAATTTATTTATTTTCAATACTATTTTAGCAAACTATATCAAATCGACATGACTGAAAAATGATGTATGAAAAAATGTCTTATTATTAATGAAAATTTAATAATTAAAAAAAAAAATTACATGCAATTATATAAGTTACGTTGTACTTGAAAGTATAGTTTCATTTATATGGTCCAAAAAGTCCCTTATATTTCAGCAAACCTAAAATCATCAAACAACACAAATAGGTCTCTAGAGTTCAAACCAGAAATTCTTCCTGGACCAAATCTTTTCCAGATTAAAAAATACCATTTGAGCTTTAATTTGACACATAATTTATATAGCCCAAAGTTTTTGGTAGACCAGTTTCGATTTTAAACAAATTTGTCATGCAGTCAAACACTAATGGGCGTCCCGAGTCCAAACAAGAAATTCTTCCTGAACCAAACCTTTTGCAAGATAAAGAGGACCTTTTTAGCTTTAGTTTGATATATAATTTATATAGCCCAAGAGTTTTTGGTAGAACAAAGTATCAATTTTAAGAAAATTTTGTCATTGCACTCAAACACTAATGGGCCTGCCGAGTCCGAACCAGAAATTCTTCCTGGACCAAACCTTTTGCAGGTTAAAGAGATGTCATCAGCGGTAGAAACCATCTTTATTACAATAGAAAAGGTTACTATAGCTTAAACGTAATGTTGGTAAGTATTATGTACAATAAATCGATTAATATATTAGAGAATTAAAAAAATAAATATTTTTGCTAGATTTGCGACCAAAATATGGTCATAAAATATGTGGATGCACGACACCCAGAAGCCAACCACAATGCTTTTATTTGGGACCAAAGTGCGGCAAACCACTTTATGTAATTTTACTTTATGTAATTTTACTTACTTTTAGCAAAAAAAAATTATTTTTTATGAAAATTACTGAAAGTTTATTATTTTATAACGTATACAAGCAGTTTTTTGTGCTTGTCTGTTTTTGACAGTAGTCACCATTGCAATACAGAAAATATATACAGTCACTCACATTTAAAGTCGGGCAAACATTGTCGAAAATTTATGATCTTAATATTTATGTTTTGATGAAAGATGATGCGTTTAACTTTTTTTTGTTTTATCATAAAAACTCTTATTAATAGAAAAACCATAGAAATTTTATTTTAAGTCCCGTTATAAAATACATAAGAATAACAAAATGAGAAAAAGTAAATTCCATGATACAAAAAACAAGGCAGCCGCTTCGCTACAACAATAAAAAAACAACAGGTATTTTGTTTGTGTAATAAGGCGAATTCACACTTACGCTGTCAAAAGTAGTTGATAAGCCTGTGGTCAGACAGAACGATTTTAATTGCCGAACTTTTTAGCAATTTTCTTTTGGAATTGCTTTCTTGTCCACACACAAAAACTTTTTTCGGCAATTCTTGAGCAATTCTCTACCTTTTGTTTCATGCAATCTACATTGTATATGCACATACACATACACACATGAGAGAAAAGTAAGGAATTGCTGAGAATTGCCGAGTACCGGGAATTCTTTTTCCCTTCTTATTCCCCTCACCGAAAGCTTCTATAAAGTCAAGAATTGCTCAACTAAAGTTGCTGTGTGTGACCATACACTTAAGACATGTACATAAATTTAAATGGCACCGTAAAAGGTAAACAAAACTTGACAGAAAAAGTGCCGCCATATTAATTGAATTCGCCTGAATTCGCCGATGCATCCACCTAATAATTAATTCGCCTTGGTAAATTCTCTGTCTCACATTGAAAGTCGGGCACCTAATGTTTTGTACAATGAAAAAGTGAAATATACCGTTATTTCCACTTTTTTCTTCTTTTGTCGCCAAAACAATTATTTCTTCTTACACTATCATTCGATCAGTGAAGATTATAAAAGTTTTTTGAAAAATGCCGCGCAAAATTAAACAATCCACCTTCGAAGAACGGAAAATAATAATTGAGTTGCACTTAGATGGAAAATCTGAAAGGGAAATATCTAATATGATAAAAAAAAGCAAATCTACAGTGCATGATATCATTTCTAGATATAAAGAAAGTGGTTTTGGTAGCAAATAAAAAACGCGGAGCCCGAGCAAGAAAGCTTTCACCCAAAAATGAGAGCATGATTTTAAAACAGGTGAAGAAAAATCCTTTTATTTCTGCTCCAAAACTGACAGCAATGGTCAAGGAAGCTTCTGGGGCGGAGGTAAACCCAGAAACAATAAGAAGACTTCTTCGCAAGAATGACTTTCATGGCCGAGTGGCACGGAAAAAAACTCTTATAAGTAAGAAAAACCAAAGCGAACGGCTTGTTTTTGCTCGTCAATATATGACCAAAGATTTTGATTTCTGGAGTACCGTAAGTTGGAACAAACATAAAAATTTAATTAGGCTTATTATTAATATTTAGGTATTGTTTACTGACGAAAGTAAATTTAACTTATTTGGGTGCGATGGAAGAGGCAAACACAACAAAGAGATGGAAGGCAAGAATTTAAGAACAACAGTAAAGCACGGTAGTGGATCGGTTATGGTTTGGGAATGCATGGCAGCCTCAGGAGTTGGAAATTTGCATTTCATTGACGGTGCTATGAATAAGAATGTTTATTTAAATATTTTGAGAAAAAATTTAAAAGAAAGCGTAAAAAAATTTGGCATTGAAACTAATTTCCAATTTTACCAGGACAATGATCCTAAACATTCAGCATATGATGTAAAGAATTGGCTGCTCTATAACTGTCCGAAGGTTATTAAAACCCCTGCACAAAGTCCGGACCTCAATGTTATTGAACATTTGTGGGACGAATTAGGCCGCCGGATGCAGGGCAGGCAGTGTACGTCAATTCCACAACTAAAGAATGCCTTACAGGAAGAGTGGAATAATATAAGTCCTGAGGTTTGCAAAAAATTAGTGGAATCTTTGCCTAGCCGCTTACAAGCTGTTGAAACCCAAAAAGGTGGATCTACAAAATATTAATTTTGCGTTATGTTCACACAATGCTAATTTTTTATTAATTGCCCGACTTTAAATGTGAGTGACTGTATATATATATATATATATATATATATATATATATATATATATATATATATATATATATATATATATATATATATATATATATATATATATATATATATATATATATATATATATATATATATATATATATATATATATATATAGCTTTTGAAAGTAAAGTTAGTTTTCTTTTGTTTATAGTAGACGAAAAGTATACTTTTTCTTAAGCATTACTTTATATTTTTTAAAGTATACTTTTTTAATGACTATAGTTATAGCCCATTTAAATTACGTAAACTACTCCTTTGCCTAGTGTTTACAAATGCGAATAGCTCTCACATAATATCTAAGAAAACGTCTGCAGAATGACTTTATATCCTAACAATCCAAATAAATTGCTGAGAATTTAAAAAGAAAAATGCTTTAATAATATCCGTCAAAACACAAAAAAAACAAGCTTTTCTATTTATAAACGTCTCTAACAAATTATAAAACGTTATAAAATTTTGTATTTAACATGTATAAAACATATTTTCCCACCTGAACAATCTTAGGCGAATTTAGATTTTTACATTCTCAGGAAGTTTTAAAATAACAAAATACCAAAATACATAGTATTGAATTTGCCCTTCCGCTTGCATTCTCCCAAGGCCAAGGCGACTTTATACAGGTGAATGCAAGCGGAAAGGCGAATTCAGTACTATGTATTTTGTTATTGTAAAACATATCGTGAATGTCATAATCTAAATTCGCCTAAGATTGATCAGCAGAGAAAATATTTTATATAAACGTTAAATATAAGCTTTAATAATTGTTTGTAATTAAAATCACAGATTATATTAGTTTTTCACTTTTAAATTCACACAAATTTCTTGAAATTGTACTAAATCATGCAAAAAAATCTACAGATTAAAATGGCGCGAAAGAGTTTGTAAACAAAGTTTGACAGTCTCATTGGAAAAAACGCGAGAAGCAAAAAATAATCACCTGTGCTGTTAAGTTCACCTGGTAATGAATTCGCCTTGCCCAAGGCCAAGACGAATTTATTACTAGGTGAACTTGACAGTTCAGGTGATTATTTTTTGCTTCTCGCGTTTTTTTAAATGAGACTGTAAAATTTTTTTCTTTTGTTTACAAACATTTTTCGCGCTGTTTTAATCTGAAGACTTTTTTGTATGATTTAGTGCAATTTCAAGAAATTTGCTTGAATTTAAAAGTGAAAAAGTAATATAATCTGTGATTTTAATTACAAACAATTATAAAAGTTTATATTTAACGTTTATATAAAATTGTTTGCCTGCTGAACAATCTTAGGTGAATTTAGATTATGACATTCTGATTAAATTTAACAATAATAATATACATAGTGGTGAATTCGCCTTCCCGCTTCCCAAGGCGAATTAATTATTAAGGCCCATTTAGCCGACCGTAGAAATTGTAACTGTAAGGTAAATGTAAATGTAACGTAAATGTAAATGTAGTAGCACTTATAGAACACGTAAAACCGTATCAGGTGTTTTTGATACAAACAAAAAAACAAAAGTGCATGTGAAGAAAAAGTGTTCACTTATTACTTATTTACAGAAAAAGTGTTCTGTTTTTCATTTTAATATTATTGTATGTTAAAGAAAATAATTAATTTTTCATCACCCATGTCTTTATATCAAATAATTTACAAGAATAAAATAGAAGCAATACAGCTGTTCATAGCAGTGATGAGAGTTCATAGTATTCAGTACATATACAATAGGTACGAAAATTGTTTAAATGGTACCTAAAATTTCTAATATTTTTTTTCTGTCTATTGTCGACATTTCATGTGAGCTACAGCTGGAAAATATAAAAAAACAAGCTGTTTATAATTTATTTCATTAATACCAATGATGGAAGCTAATATAGCGAATAAATCTCAAATGTTTGAATTTTATTTCTCTGCTCTGTAGTACTTCTAAAAAACAAATTTATTTGCTTATAATATATAATAATATTAATATATAACAGGAGCGTATTTAGATTCGGCCCAGCCTTCAAGATAGTCAACTATATACATATATATAGTATATAATAAAAATTTGAACTACGTATATGATAGTCACCTATATACATATATATAGTATATATTAAAAATTTGAACTAAATATGCTCGGACCGACATCGGGAAAAAATATGTTTCCCTTGTATTCACCATTCCAAAAAGGAAATCTTTCATGGAAATTATCATGCAAAAATTGGTTTAGGCTATATCTCGGTTAAATATGAACCGATAATGGAATTTTCCATTTTCTGTATTTTACAAGTAATTACCTCGTTTTATAATCGGAGCTGATTTCAAGCAAAAGAAATTTTTCACTAAAAAATCGGTTTAGACTATATCTCGGGTATATATATACCGATATCCGAAATTTTTTTCTCTATGTGGTAACCTCCTTGTATTATCAGAACATCTCTTAACCAAAAAAAAAAAACATTTATGGAAAAATCGTATATGGACCGATATTGGAATTTCTCTTTTTCTGTATTTAAGTAACCTCCTTTTATTACTATAATAAGTGTGTGAAGTTTGAAGCAAAACAAAAAAATTTTTTTTTTTAATTTTCATACAAAATTGCAAAAAATAATGACCTTTTTTGGAATTTTCAACATATCTCAGCTATATGTGAACCGATATTACTTAATTTCAATAGCAATCCCATGACTCGATGGGGTAATAGAATGATGAAAGAAAAACGTTTCTAAGTCTAATGGTTTTCTCAGAAATGGTATTTCACCGACCGACGGACGGACAGACGGACACCGCTTTATCGACTTTTCTATTAATTCTGATTCAGTATATATATATACTTTATGCGGTCGCAAATAAAAATTGTAGAAATTACAAACAGAATCACAAACTTATATATACCCGTTACATTTTTGTGTATAAAAGTATTAAAATGCTAGTTATATATAATTATTAGCTTATTGTACTTAAAAAACGTTAAAAATTGTTTATTACTACTTTTTCATTTCATCACAGACTTAAATTTATACTGTATTGCTTTCTTACATTTATATCAGCATAACTCTATATTATAACCCAATTTTTAAAATTCATTTTATCGTTGGAAGATTGTACTTAATAAATATATTTTTGGAAATCGGGCGAATAAATGTTGTGGTTACGTATAATGTGACAGTTGCAAAAATTGTGCGCTTTGTATAAATTATGCTACCATGTTTATCCATTTTGCGTATTTCACAGAAAAGTCTTAAATTTATTACAATATATTATGTGTGTATACAAATATAACTATTTAAACATTGCAATTATCAAATAAACAAAAAGTACGAAAACAGGGTTTTTGGGCCATCCTGCCATTCACAATAATAAATACCATCACTGACAACATTTGTCACGTAAACACGTAATGAAATTCTATTTTCTACAGGTTCAGACGTTACGGTTACATTTCATTACAGTCAAATAAGCGTTTTCATTGTTTCTCGTATAACAGAAACGATCAGCTGTTCCGACTACTTTTACATTTCTACATTTACGGTCGGCTAAATGGGCCTTTACGTGGATGCATCGGCGAATTCAGGCGAATTAATATGGCGGCACTTTCTCTGTCAAGTTTTGTTTTCCTTTTTCGGCGGCTACCTTGTTTTTTGTATCATGCATTCACCTATATAAATTCGCTTTTACCCATTTACGTCAAAAATGTTGTTTACTATATGTGAATTTAGTGGTTTATTTATTTATTCTATTTCTATCTCTATTTATATTTCTATTTCTAACTCTATTTCTATATCTATTTCTATATTAGAAATATTAAAAATAAAGTTCAACTATTTAACATTAAGACATACATATATATCTCACAGCACAGAGACTGTCAACATACATACATACGTACGTTGATAAATAATAAAAAATAACTGGTTGTTCAGTGACAGCAAACTGAAGTACAAACAACTGGGATTATAACAAATTGCATATGTGATCAATATGAGACAAATATAGGCGAAAAAATAAATAAGGGCTCAGTGGCTGAGTTGGTTAAGCAGCCGTATTAAAAATACATCATGTTTACATGGTACTGAGTTCGAATCCTAGTGGGTAGAGTTGGGTAGTTCGCGAACGAACTAGTGTCACTGAACTATTCACTTCAGGGAGCTAAGTGAGCCGATCATTTCTGCGAGCTCTTTTAGTTCCGTAGTTCATGTTTCTTTCTTTTGTCGTCAAGTTTTCTTCTTCGTTTATGTTTCTTTCTTTCTGGTAGATATGTATACGGAAGTAGTCAAACAGTGCTGCCAGAATTTGACGTAGAAAGTACATATCTATGTTATATAGAACTATTCACAATATTAGAGAACACAATTTTACTCTGGTTTTTTTGTATTATAAAAATAAATGATATGATATGCGACCATAATTGAATATAAAAACATCGAGACATCATCACAAATATATAGTTTTTTTTTTCTTTTTAATAAAATTATTTTTCATCACACCTGAACATTTCTAATCTAACCTTTTATTAATCCTTATAATAATTGTACTTTTCATTTGTTTACAGCAATTTTGTTTTGCTTTTCTTTATCATGAGACCTGAACAGAGCTATTCATTGAAAATATTATTTACGGAGCACTGAACTATTGAACTAAAAGACAGACATATTTCAGTAAAAAGAGCTGAACTAAAAAGAGCACTCTCTCAAAAGAGCTCATGAACTCAACTCTACTAGTGGGTGCTGATGAGCAGTGTAGCGACTGTGAACCAGCTAGTTGTCCCCCAGCTTTAGTGTATTCAATTATTTTTTCCTGTCTTCTTTGATCAAGAGTTATTGATCGCGGCAATTATTGTTATAATTATAAATAAAAATATTTCTTGGCTTTAGCCAGGATTGAGCTCGAGCTAGACGAATGATACCATCCCATCATCATGTATATTAGAAATATTTATATATATATATATATATATATATATATATATATATATATATATATATATATATATATATATATATATATATATATATATATATATATATATATATATATATATATATATATATATATATATATATATATATATATATATATATATATATATATATATATATATATATATATATATATATATATATATATATATATATATATATTTATATTTATATTTACATTTATATGTATATATATATTTATGTTTATGTTTCCTGCACAAATTAAACTTGAAATAACAAATAAAAAATTATGTGAACTTAAATATAGTTCAAATAAAAATTTGCTATTGTAATTAGCCTATATTTATGGACAAAGTTACAATGTACTGTTGTAGTATTGATCTAATGCTGCCACCTTTTAGACGTTATTGCACATTGTAAACACCTGATTAATTCGCCTTGGCCTTATGTATAGAATGGTGGAGGAATGGCAAGCCTGATTCGTTATTGTATTTAGTCCGTTTTTAACTGTCAAACTCGTGAGATGTGCGTTTTTTGTGTGTTGGTGAAAATTTTTTTTAAAGCGGCTGCAAGATAAAGTGCAAAATTAAAAAAGGCCTGCAACAAATAATTATTGAAATTAAACAAATCAATAGAAAAGTAAATAAAAAAAGTCGCAAACCAACTAAGCAAAAACATATTAAAATGTGCAAAAAATGTAAAGGAATTTTATAAAAAAAATTGTTGGCAAAAAAAAAGTATAAAAGAGTGAGAGCATATATGAAATACAAAGAAACTGCTCTGCCAGCGTTAAAACTTTTTTTCTTTGTAAACTGTTTCTGCATTCAGTGCCGAAGTATTTCTGAGTATATGAGTATTTTTTTTTAATTGAAAAAGTATACATTTTCCTGCTGATATTGTTTGAAATAAATAAATTGATCGTCTGTCGTGAAAATGATGACGGAAAACTAATTACATATGTATGTATATTAGAAATTAAACCTTCAAACAATTTTGCAAATTCCAGTTTTGTTGTTTTACATGCATTTACAAAACACACCTGCTCTTGTCGCATGAAAAAATAGTGAATGTTATAGATGTTTTAACGAGGCTTCAAGTCTTGTCTGAGTGTTGTTGCTTTACTTGTTTTCAGTTATTTCTGCAAAACGAAAAAAAAGAAAAAATTAAAGATACCCGGTGTTTGAAAACTTTTTCACATCCTAACTACCTATTCCAAACATAAATCCAAAAATCGAGGAATAAATGAAGACATGAGATTAATCGATTCAAGCCAACAAAAGTAATAACAAAAAAAAAATAATAATAATAATAATACCAAATTAAAAAATTGCCCAAAATGCAAAGAAAATAAACAAAAGTAACTATAAAAAAAAAATATATCATTGTTTTATGTTCTCTTCTGTCGGTATTTCTGCAGCCAGTGTTTCTCAGTTAAATAAAAGGGTTGCCCTAAAACACCAAAAAAAATCAAAATTTTATTAAAACGTTACAAATTAGTAAATATAATTTTTATATCTGCTTAAATACACATTAAAATTAATGTAAGAAGTTTTTAAATACTACTGCAATTATTTCAGTACAATTCAATTACCCTGTACGCTAAATTCATATCTCCAAACATGAAATAAAAACCAGTGGAATTATGACTAAAAGGTAAGATTTCTATCAGTTTACGGATCATGAAGAATTTTTTGAATGTTTGTTGTTTAAAATGTTAATATGCAAACTAGCCTATTGTTTCGACCAGTGATACCAGAAACTTTTATCAAAAAATCTTCAGTTGTCAAAAAAATATAAATTTTAAGAAAAAAATCTTAAAATGTTTTGAGCCTGGGCTTTTGACACCAAATAGTTGTATGCTACAAAGAGGTGGTTATTCCAGCAATACAATATAGAACAAAAATTGTGCACCAAAATTCAATTAAATTTCTTTCCAAAATTATTAATATATGTATATGTAGCTTCGTACATACATACATATGTATATATTGTACTTGGAAGCAAAGGTTATTCTAATTGCTATAAACCAGAGGTTCAATTCTTGTGGCTGACAGCCGGCTTTTAGCCACCGCCAGAGACCTGCGCCGAAGCGGCTATAGCCGACTAAGTCGAGCCGCCGATGATATTCGATAGCCGCCGCCGCCGAAATTTTTACGGCTAATTTCGGCTAAAAATGAGCCGCCGATACTAGGTCACGGAATTATTAAATATAAGCCAAATTGTACGTTTTGTAGCTATAAATGCCAAACTCAGCTTAAAAAAATAAATTAGTATTTGCATAACACAATGGATAAACATTTTCTGCGCAACACATTTAGCGCTTCGTGTTCATCAGAACAAATTAACGATACTCTAGCGATTTTTGAGACTATCGTAATGTTTTCACCGAAAGAAATTAAAACAGAAACATTGTTTACTTGGAATTTGATACGGCAACAATGATAACGTTCATTTTTCGTTTTTAATACGGTAACTCAATCAAGTGCAGTGATGCAAACTCTATGATAATTACCGCTTTTTACGGTAATACGGTAAAAATAGTTATTAGATATTGTACTGAATCTCTTTTTGTTTATATGTTTTCTATTTTATCTGCATACATACATACATATATATAAAAATCTTAAAAATAATATATCATCTCGAGGTTATAAAACAATAATTAAAAGCTTTTAATTCAATATTTCGTTTTTCTTTAGAAAACTTCTTAAGGATTGTATTTGTTGATTAATTATAAAATCGAAAAAATTTTTCTGATAGAAAATAAAACAACATCAAAAGCTTTAACATACATACACACATAATTACATTTAACGTAAAAATAATGTTATTTTACTTCCTATCAAAACATGTTTGATTTTATAATTAATTAATACTTTCCTTAAGAAGTTTTCTAAAGGAAAACGAAATACATATTGAATAGAAAACTTTTTAATTATTGTTTTATATAAAAATATTATTATATTTTATATAAAAATATTATTTATTTTTGTTGTTTACTAACTTTTATTGTTTTATGTTTGTTTTTTATTAAATAAATAGTTTATTAGATAAACTTAATAAATAAAATATTTAAACAAGATAAATCAACATTTTTTTAGTTAAACCTGCAAAAAAAGGGGTATTAATTAGTAACTATTTATGTGGTTAAATATAACTGCTGCCTGAAACAGCTGATTTTAAAACCCAGCATACGATGTTTAAAGTACCGTAATAATTTTAACGGAAAAATTGCGGCTTAAAAAGCATAGTGAATCGCACTACAGGTATATTTATTAGACTCAATTTTTAATGTTTCTATAATTGCAATTGGTCTATTATTGAAAACTATAGTTTCTGTTCAACTATGTAAAATTCCACATAAATTCTTAAGACGCTTGAAAGTAACAAATAGAATTGTGTAAATATTTATTAAATTTAATTTTCTTGTAGACCTGGTTTATTCTCAAATAAATTACTATATGCGATCTTCTACTTCATAAAAAATTAAGGCCAAATCAAAGCTTTATGTAAATTTAATTAGTTCCGTTATTGCATTCCAAGTGAAATTTTCACGTTGGAGGTCTTGTTTTAATTTCCTTTTTTTAATCTAAACTGCTAATAAAGTTTTAAAAGTTCCACGTGGAATGTAGAATATGTTCGAATATGTTTTCAGAAACTCATGTTTCGGAACAAATATTTTTTTATTGATTTTTAGCCGATTTTTTATAAGAGCCGCTGAGAAAAAGGCTAGCCGGTCAAATCCTGGCTATAGCCGACTATGAGCCGCCGCCGAGTAATATATCATCAGCCTCCGCCGCCGATAAAAATGGACGGCGCAGGTCTCTGGCCACCACCGGTCTTGTTTTACTTTGTCCAGCCGCCGCCGTTATAGCGACTGAAATCGGCTTATTTTCAGCCGCCGTATTTACATAATCGACAGCTTGAGCCGACGTAGTTCTTTAAAGTGGCATTGTCATAGCAGCATAATGACTTTTTGTAACTATCAAAACCAGTGACCTTCAGGTTTTGTTTATGTATTTTATACAATTTCTTTTGTTTTATGTAAGAGTTCGACAGCATGATCATACCGCAAGCGGTTTCCTGTTATAGTTACGATATACTTAGTGCTACCTTGGAAATTGTTTGGTTTTATGGTATTTTATCAGAAAAGATCCGATATTTTTCTAGTGACAGATTACTATAAGCTTACATTTGCTTTAAATCTTAATTAATTTGAGAACATATTGTTATTTAAAATCAATTATGTTATACCAATAAAAAATTATAAATAGCTTGTTTTCTATGTTTCCCAGCTATATATATGTCGACATTTCATAGGAACTACCCTAATCATCAGTAGACTTTGGAAATTTTTGAAAGATATTGGTTCTCAAACATTCAACTTTATATCCCAACTATATAAATAAATTGTTGAGAATTTAAAAGAAAAATGCTCTAATAATACCTGTCAAAACACAAAAAACAAGCTTTTTCAACGTCTCTAACATTTCTTTACACCTTTCAAACAATTGAACAACCGTTGGTTGCTACGATTTGCTTTTTGAAAGTATCGAAAAGCAGAGAACAAAAATTCAAACAATTAAGTTTTTTATTCGCCATTTTTAGCTTCTACCATTTATACCAATAAAAATTATAAATAGCTTGTTTTCTATGTTTCCCAGCTATCTATATGTCGACATTTCATAGGAACTACCCTAATCATCAGTAGACTTTGGAAATTTTTGAAAAATATTCTCAAACATTCAACTTTATATCCCAAAAATCCTCATGCTCCTTGTGAGGGTTCATATTTCGTTGTGCCAACTTCGATACTGAATGTAAAATGTCTGGTCTTGTGCACATAGCTGAATACATAAGACTACCAATAGATGATTGATACGACGTTTAATCTATTTTCTCACATTCATTATTTGTGCAATTAATCTGGAAACCAACATCTAATTGCGTTGATGCAGGACGACATTTTTCCATTCTGTGTTGTTTCAATAACTGTTTTATATAATTTGCCTGACTCACAGCTATAGTCCCGAGCTCTCCCTCTCTTTCTATTTGCATTCCAAGAAATAAATTCAGTGGACCCTTGTCGATACAATCAAAGCTATCCGAAATGTAGTGTTTAATATTCATCAAACTATTTTTATCCTTACAGGCAAAAACCAAATCGTCTACATACACAGCATATTAATTTCTGCTGCAAGTCCAAGTATCAATCAACTTGCTTCATACCTGATCACTGGTGAAAATGTCTCAGTATAATTCACAACTAGCTGTTGACTACAGCCTTTTGCCACTAATCGCGATTTAAATTTGTTGATGTCACCATTCACGTTGCGCTTTACACTGAAGACCCATTTTGATCCAATGGCCTTTTCCCCTCAGGAAGTTTTACTAACGACCATGTATTGTTTGCAATAAGAGCGTCGTATTCCTTTTTCATGGACTGTTTCCATTCTGACGAAAATGTACTGCTTTCTGCTTCTTCTACTGTTTGGGGTATTACAATGTTGTCATTATTTATTAATTTTAAAACGTTGCGTAATTTTTTGGGACGACCAGGTTTTCCAGTATGTACAATCTTTTTTCTGCCCCTCTTTACAACATGCTCCTCCTTATTCAGCACTTTTATATTTTGCTCGCAGTCAAAAAACTCTTCGCCAGTTGCCTCCTCCTCGAAACCAAAAAATTCGTCATCACTATCACTTACATTACTCTTTAAAACATTGTGGCAGATTCTTCATTGTTAAATTCATTTTCTTCGCTGGTTATTAAAATGTCAGTCATATCAACAGAATCTTCTGCATTTAAAACAGGATTTTCTATAAACATAACATCACGCTTTTCGAAAACTATTTGTTTTGTAGCATCATGCAAGCGATATGCCTTAGATGTTAACGAGTATCCTACCATTTTATATTCAATTCCTTTAGGTTGAAATTTTCTGTGTGCGGTTTTATCCAATGCAATAGCTTCTGAACCAAAAATACGGAAGTGTCTAACTGATGGTTTTTTTACCTGTGAATATTTCGAATGGTGTTTTTTTCCTATAATTTTTGTACGCGACCGATTCCGAATATAAACAGCAGTTGTTACCGCTTCAGCCCATAAAGATTCGCCTAAACTGGATTCAAGAAACATAGCTCGCAACATTTCGACAATTGTACGGTTTGCACGCTCGGCTACGCCGTTTTGTTGGGGTGTATGTGACACGGTAAGTTGCCGAACTATACCATTTTTTTTCAAAATAATCATCAAATTGTTTGTTTACAAATTCACCCCCGTTATCACTTCTTAAAACTTTAATCTTCTTTGACATTTGGCGTTTAATCATTTCTTTAAATACTTTAAATTTCTCAAATACTTCGTCCTTACGTTTCACGATTTATCGTCTCGATTTATCGTCTATAAAAGTTAAAAAATATTGCGCACCACCGAGTGATTTAGTTTTAAACGGTCCGTACACATCTGAGTGCACTATATCAAGAATTTGTGCCGGCCGTGTTTCACTATTTTTGAAAGGTTTCACATGTATCTTTGTCTTCATGCATATTTTACACGGATTGTTTTTTGAAAAATTAACGTCTTCAATACCGTATACCATATTCTTATTTTTCAGTTGCTGCAAACTACCATAATTCAAAAGTCCGTATCGACTGTGCCACTTTACGGCTGTTTTATTTACCGCACTAAAACATTGTGTACGATTATTTACAATAAAAAATAAGTTTTGTTTCTTTGTAACCGTACACATAACACGATTGCTTTTGTCTCTTATTTCCGCAAATTTTTCTTTAAATATAACTTTATAATTATTTTCACATAATTTGCCAACAGATATGAAATTTCCTTTCATATTCGACACATACAAAACATTCTGCAATACTAAATTACAGCTTTCGACTTTTATTCTCACTTTACCTATGCCTTCAGCTTCTATACGATTATCAGCAGCCAAACATATGCTTTCTTTATGCTTTTTCAAGTTTACAAAAAATGAATGCGCAGTTGCGCCGCTGTCTTAACATTATTATTAATTTCTCTTGAATGCATTTCAATACCTTGTAGTGTGGAAGGCGTTGGTCTAAATTTTGCTAATCTGAGCAGTGTCGAAGGTATATACAGTGGGCACTGATCAGTTTTAACTAATTTAATTCCAACATTTTAAATGCTATAATAGTTTGTTTTAGTCTTTCCCTACTCCCTCTGATGAGGAACATCATAACCTATTTTCCTAGTTCCAGCATAATGCACTGCATATGTAGGGCTCATGCCCTCAGTACTGGTCCAAGATAAAAAAGGCAATTGGTACAATTTTAAAATGCAATCTTTATACACCCAATAGAGCTAATGTTGGACAATTTGAGATGGCTCAACGTAAAGCAACGATTACAGTTAAATACAATTATGTTCATCCAAAAGATGATAATTGGGAAAACGCCAGAATATCTATCAGAACAACCCAAATACATTGGTGAAGTGGAACCTAAGAAATTCAACAGACTTTAGAATCTAGCAAGTTAATAGCAGTGCCATGCAGAGATCATTATTTTATAAAGAATTAAATATTTACAACAATATGCCTATCAATATTAAAAATGAAAAGAATATGTATACATGCAGTTACATTAGATGCTATAAATGATTAAATCTATAGAAAATTTTAATTTATTAGTAAACAAATTTAAAGTATTATAAATGCCAATAAATAAATATATAATAAACATAAAACTGATTTCATGCTGTTATTATTATGGGTGCTAAAATAAATAATTCTTATATTTTTACATATCAATAATTTAATATATCAATAATTCTCATATTTTGATGATTATTTTTGTTTATATAAAAAGGCTACTGATCCGATAACCCCATTGGTAGTAAAAAATATGGATACATTGGTGGTAAAAAATATGGAGCGAAAGATTTATTCAGCTTAATTATTTTCCCACACTTGCGAATTTTTAGAACCATTTAAAAATTTTGCCAATGCATATTCGTAATTAAAAGTTTTTTACTTTTCTAATTTCTATTTGACACAGTTTGCCCAAAAGTGTCTCAGTATGAGTGCGTTTGCCTATGTGTTTAAGTGGAAGGGTGTTTGTGTGAGTGTACAAAAGTTTTTAAGCTTTAAAGTAGAATGAACGCTCTCAATAAGTCATAAAAATATAAGAATTATTGATTTTAGCACCCGTAATAATAACAGCATGAGCCACACACAGTTGATTCAGCAACATTTACGAAGTCAATTAAAAAATTAACTTTGTAATTGTAGATGAAAGTCTTAAAATAATATAAAGAGTGCTTCTTTCCTAATCGAATGGTCACAAAATTCACTTATCTGTGACTATTTTATATCGAACACATACACTGTAATGCAGTACTAGTCGGGCCCATCATCACCTTTTTATTTTTTGTATCTTCTAATTAGTCTTGTGTCATTCATGAATGAATTAATTCAATTTAATGATTCTCTCATGTGAAAGAATGAAATATTTCTCTATTATTTCTCTTTTTCTTACGTCGTGCTCTTTCTTTTCATATTTCGTCATCTTTTAGTACCCATAAACATTGAAAATCAATTATTAATTTTATTTTGTACTTTTAAATTTAAATCAATTTTAAAAATTAACACTAATTAATTTTTTTATATATTACGTTTAAACAAATTGTTATACAAACAAATAATGGCGTAGTTGCTTTATAATAAGTCGTTATGCTGCCACCTGACACATAATTGAAATATTAGCTTTGTTCGAGGAAATTCCAGATAAAGTCCGGTAAAATGTGAGTAAACAAAAAATACTCTCAGAAAACACACAATTTGCCAAAAATTATTGGAACACAAAAAAACACATTTCAAGCCCGAAATTAAAAACAGCTGTTATTTATTTATACAATTTTCAAATTCAGTGCTCTCAACTTCTAAATTGTACAATGCATTGAAATCCAATAAAAACGCGTTTTACATTTATGAAAAAAATAACTATGTATCACTTACTTATTTTTCAAATTTTGTTCAATTTGAAAAGTAAATTAGCTTTCAATTACGACGTTTATGTACAGCCTACTCGCAAATAAAAACTATTTGCAAATTATTAACTGACTGTTTATGCGTCAATTTGTATATGGAAAATTTTATTTTTTTAGTATGGCTTATGTTCAAAATGTAACTATTGGGTAGCATTTTGATTACTAAAATAATGACATAAAAATAAAAAATTAAATGTTTTTTTGTAATTCAATGAAAGTAAATTAAAATTTGTGAGTATTTATTTCTGCATGCAATTTTTAACATTTTTCTTGTGTGCCACTTCCACAGAAAAGAACGTACTTTGTGGCCCCAGCAACGAAATCTTTGAAATTGTGCAGTGACAACTCTTTATATCTTATTTGCTACACATATTAGACGAGTGTCAAGCTTTTCACAATGCTAGAATAAAACTGTTCAAATCCACCCAATCATCTAAATGTTTAAAAAATATAGGGTGTTTTTTTAAGCTAGGTAGAACTTTAAATTGTAAAAAGTAACACAAAAAATTAAATTTTGATGAAACATTTTTTTTATTTGTTTCAGTATACTCTGACAAATCATCATGAATAGACTCACGCTTGAACAACGGTACGAAATTATCCAAATTTACTTTGAAAATCAGACCCGTTGTTTTATCGCAAAATTGTGTTCAGCGATGAGGCGCATTTTTGGCTTAACGGGTTTGTTAATAAGCAAAATTGCCGCATATGAAGTGAGACCAATCCACAAGAGACCCTACAGACTCCATTACATCCAGAAAAATGCACTGTTTGGTGCGGTTTTCATGCTGGTGGCATCATCGGACCTTATTTCTTCAAAAATGAGGCCGGAGCTCGCGTTACGGTCAATGGAGATCGTTACCGCACCATGATCAATGATTTTTTGTTTGAAAATATGGATGACATTGATCCGGAGGAGATGTGGTTTCAACAGGATGGCGCTACGTGCCATACGGCGAACGCAACCATCGACTTACTGAAATCAAAATTTGGCGATAAGTTGATTTCGAGAAATGGACCTGTCAATTGGCCTCCAAGGTCGTGCGATTTGACACCTCTCGATTATTTCCTGTGGGGCTACGTGAAGTCACTGGTTTATGCTGATAAACCAGCAACAATTGACGCCTTGGAGGCCAGCATTGTTCGTGTTGTTCGTGACATACGGCCAGCAGTGCTCGAAAAAGTGGCCCAAAATTGGACGTCCAGAATGCGCTTCGTCAAGAACAGCCGCGGTGCCCATATGCCCGAAATCATTTTCAAATGTTAATGTCACGTATTGATCTTTCGAATAAAAAAAAAATTTGATTACAATTTAATTTTTTGTGTTATTTTTTACAATTTCAAGTTCTATCGGGCTTAAAAAAACACCCTATATTAATGAACACAACATGAACTTCTCCATAAATTCATATTAGATTGTAAACTACTTCACAGTTTGTAAATTAAATGTATTTAACTATATGAGACGAAAGCCTTGGTAGCTAGTTCTCGTTTTTTTTTTCTTTTAATTACTATAATTGTATTATTATAATTAATTTTGATAAATAAATAAATAAATAAATAAATATCTTATTTGCAAATAAATATTTAATCAGTAAATATTTTCGTAAATTATCTATTCGAAAAAAAGCTTTCTTTACTGTTTATGCGGCAATTTTGGTTATTTACAATAGTTTTATTCACACAGACGAGTAACATGTACGTATAAACGTATTAAATAATATCCATTTTACATTCCGATTGTTAGGCATTAACGAATACTTAGATTGGATAACGGCCATATAAATTACGTAAACCGTATGTCCCGCTTGCACATAAACAATACAAATACAAACACATGCAAACGCAATGAATCGCGTATACAAACACATATTAATACATTTTTTGTTTTTAATAAGAATGGCCATTGTGTTGCGGCAATTTGCTCGCCATATGAAGTTCGCACAATATAAATAAAAGTTCACAAATTGTTATACTCTCTATTCTTTGATATTCTGTTTCCGTAATCTTTATGTTTTTAATTTCTAAAACGAAGGTAAACTTTTATACAATTCGAAACATTGTTACAAGAAAACATTTTCTTGATTCACTTAGTGTGTTTTCTCTTCCACCACGTCACTCTGCAAAAATTTCATTGAAATGACAAAATTTAAACTTGCATTCATAATGTTTGCACGAAAATCAAAAATTGTTTATTTTTGTGCAAACATGCACAAAATATTTGTAAAAACCAGCAAACAGCCCCATAAACAAAAATGTTTGTACAACCCCAAAATGTTAACATGTTTGGTAACAGTTTATGTAGTTTATACAAAAAAATCGTAAAGTTCGTAAAATACACCTCAAATATTGTTGGATTAGTTCCCCATATTGCAACTCTGTCTTTCTTCTGTTTATACTTTTGTATACTTATTCTGACGTTTATGTTTTGTATGTATTCGCAATTTTAAATTTAACGTGTGATAAAGCACATTGTAACTTTAATTATTACTAAATATTTCTTATTTTTGCAGCAAAAGATCGTTTTATGTTATATACAAAATTTAACAGTATTTATTTTCAATATTTCGATAACAATTTGTTATCATCGTCAGGAAAATTAATATCTTATTTAATAACATATTAATTTTCCTGACGATGATAACAAAGTGTTATCGAATTATTGAAAATAAATACTGTTAAATTTTTTATATAACATAAAACGATCTTTTGCTGCAAAAATAAGAAATATTTACCAAAACAAGATCAAATAATTAAATATTAAATTTAATTATTACTTGTTGAATAAAGTCAAAAACTTATCAAACGAGGACAAACGTATAAACAAAGCTTTTTATTCAATAAACTTTTGCATATTTAGTTTGTGGTTTTAACAAATTTCATATAACATAAATTTTTTTTTCTAGGTGGTAACAAATTAGCAATACTCGTATATTGATATCAAATAAAATTTATAAAATTTTGGTGCAAGAAATCGAAATCAGTGCCAGCAACAACTTATTGAATAAGCCAAAACGAAATGCAGAAAATATATATAAGCAAAGTTTTTTAAATATGTAGCTATCAGTACAGATTGGTTGAATACTATTAAAAGAAAGTGCACTAAAAATTAAATAAAAGCATCGTACATTGATTTACAAATTCTTTGTGCGATTTTTAAAAACCACTAAAATCAGTGTGAAAAGCGCTGAGTTGACAGCGCTGTTGCAATTCAAACGAAACATTTTTGCCAATTTATTTAAACATTTTGAGCTAGATAAAAACGGAAGATAATCTTTATTTTAATATAACTTATTTAAATATAACGTATTGTTACATTTTCAAATATTTTTTTTATAATTTGCACTTTGCTATTTCATTTTCATAAATAACAAACAGCTGATTAAATAGTTTTACAATTTTACCATTTTGCACGTAAAAAAAGTACGGGTAAAGTCTGGTAAAATGAGAAACACAAATTACTCTCTCAGTAGCTTTCTCATTTACCCAATTTGCCCAATTTTCAACACAAGAAACAGTTTTCGTACAAATTGGGAGCCCGCGGGTTCCCGCGGTAACAACGTTGAACACAACTATTTTCATTCATTCTGAAATGTTTGGCAAGTAGAAAGATGAAAGAAAATAATGAATTAATTCACCTAACCTTTCTGAAAAAAATAAAGATTCACACAAGTGAAAGATTTTGCCCAACACTACTTCTAATCGAACGAATAATAATAATAATAATAATAATAATAATAATAATAATAATAATAATAATAATAATAATAATAATAATAATAATAATAATAATAATAATAATAATAATAATAATAATAATAATAATAATAATAATAATAATAATAATAATAATAATAATAATAATAATAATAATAACTTATAATTAAACATTATAAACATAAAAAAAACATATTATTTCCGCATATTAAGAAGCAGCAGTTTAAAATATTTTTTTCAGCGCTAAATTCAATCAAAAAAATTGGATTGTTTCTGCATATTGTCGTTTACGGCATTAAGATAGATGAGAGAACGAGTTAGAACTCCGAAACAAGCGTAATTAGTGCGACGAAACGGCATTTCAAAAAGTTTTGAAAATCTAAGATTCCTCGGGGGAATACAAAATGGAACAGCTGATAATAGTTCAGGGCAATCACTGTTACCATTGATAATATCAAAAATAAACAAAGCAGATTGTACTTTACGTCGTAATTCCAAGGACTGTAATCCAATGAACAAGCATTTAGATTCATAAGACGCACTAGCTAGATATGACAGAGGTAGGGTAGCAAATTTAAAAAATAAGCGTCGAAGTCTCTCAATACGTGACACAAGGTAAAAAACATGTGGTCTCCAAATGTTTGCAGCATATTCTAACTTAGATCGTACAAAAGTTAGTTAATTTTCATTTAAATTTAAGTTGTATATAAATGTAAGTTTAGTTTTTCAGTCTTTTTAAGTAATTGCTCCTATATAAATGCGATATCAAATCGATCAAATTCCAAATATTCTGAAAAGTGTTCCACAGAACAGAATAGAAAAATTTTTAAAGAAAAATATAAAAGCAATTGAGTTTTACTCGCTATATTAGCTTCTAACATTGATACCAGCGTTGTCAACATTGAAATTTCAAAACGCACCAAAATTGAGGAAAAAGTGCATTAATTCAACAAAAACACACCGAATTTTGAATTCTTCCTTTCGTTTTTAAAACCTTATAATATTTTTATATTAACATAAATAAAATTTTTTTAAAACATACCTTTAAGCGACTATTATACAATGAAACTGAGTATAATAGCACCGCCGGATGCCATGCCATCAAATTCGTTCAATAGCTAGAATTCGTTTTTGTCAAATTTGACCTCTAGTACGATTCTGTTAGTTTTTTTTAAGATAATGTTATATAATTATAACGATATTTTGTAAAATTTATTACTAAGCAATATCATTTAATTACATTTGTGTCGACCGTATTCAGCTGTTACTTTTACGAGTACTGCCTATTATCAGGGATATAAAAATACAGCTGCTTACCGTCGGCCATTGCTGACGAAAGAATTTACGATTATCGGATCATTAAAAGTTACAGAATCGCACTACTAGCCTTCAAATTCGATTAACAAAAATTCTATCACACACACTGTCCATTTCATTTGTGTTTTCGTAAGCGGTGTCTTGAAAAGAATTTATTGAAATATACGAAAATTTGCCAGAATTAAAACAAATAAAAGATCAAGATAATAATAATCAATATTTAATACAAACTTTTTGAAAAAATTTTATAATTTATTTAATAATTTGGTAATTTCTCAATTACCAAAATAGTTACAAATTCACACGCCACTATAGGTAT
Source organism: Thecocarcelia acutangulata (assembly GCA_914767995.1). NCBI lineage: Eukaryota > Metazoa > Arthropoda > Insecta > Diptera > Tachinidae > Thecocarcelia > Thecocarcelia acutangulata. The sequence goes on from OU612097.1 coordinate 63,205,509, forward strand.
GAACTTCATTGTTCAGAGGCTGCTTTTATTGTAATATTTGACAAACTTGGCTTGATCGTTTATTAGCAAAACACTGTCTAAAAGCACTTGAATGAACTTGTTTTTTACATTGAAACAAAAAGTTGAGTTCAATTTGATTTTGTGCCACCAAAATTTTAAAAACGCACTGAAAATTAAAAAAAAGCGCACTCCGCACCGACTAAAGAATTTTGTTTGTTTAGTAAGTAGTATTTATCGAATACTTTTAAATTTACAATATAAATATTAAATATTAATATGTATTTTTAACCTTTTCTGTGAGTATTATTAAAGATTGTTTCCAATTTTCAGGGAACTCTCCGTTTTCAAGTGATTTATTTATAATTTTGCGTAAAATAGGACCAGTAATATTCCAATTATCTAAAATCATGGCATTTGTTATTCTGTTACAGTCAGGCTTTTCTTTAATGTTTTTATTACATATTATTTTTAATTCTAAGATAGATATTGCACGGAATTTGAATCGTGAATTCACAAAATAATTGTTAAAGTTTTCGGCTATTTCTATGTTTTCTTTATACTCTACTTGATTTTTCGCACAAATAATTTTAAAAAGCACCAAAAACGGTGCGAAACGAACTGTGTTGCCAACGCTGATTGATACCAATCAAAAAATTATAAACAGCTTGGTTTCTATGTTCCCCAGCTGTCTATATGTCGACATTTCATAGGAGCTTCCCTAATCATCAGTAGACTTTGGAAATTTTTGAAAGATATTCTCAAACATTCAACTTTGTATCCCAACAATTAAATAAATTATTGAGAATTTAAAAAGAAGTAAGAGTGTGGTATATTCGGCTACGTCGAATCTAAAATAGCATTCACGATAGTCACGTATATGTATACTGAATATGCTCGGATGTATATCGAGCGATATCGGGGAAACAGATTTTTGCCTTGTAATCACCATTCCATAAAAGAAATTTTTCATGGACATTTTTATGGAAAAGTTTATTTAAGCTATATCTCGGTTATATATGAACCGATATCGGAAATTTTCATTTTCTTTCTTTAAATAACCTTCTCTTAGTACCAGAGCTGCCTTTAAGAAAAAAAAAAGTTGTTTAAGTTCGTTTACGCGACATTTTCATGAAAACCCCGATTTAGGCTATATCTCGGGTATATATGGACCGATAACAGAAATTGTTATTTTCCATTTGATATAACTACTAGAACTGCTTTTAAGCAATAAAAAAAGTTGTTTCAGTTCGGTTACGCGACATTTTCATGAAAACCCGGTTTAGGCTATATCTATGGTATATATGGACCGATATCGGATATGCTCATATCCATATTTATATAGCCTTCCTTTATCACCAGAACTGATTTTAAGCATAAAAAAGTTGTTTTAGTTCGTTTACGCGACATTTTCATGAAAACCCCGGTTTAGGCTATATTTAGGGTATATATGGACCGATACCGGAAATTTTAATTTTCTTCTTTTAAATAACCTTCCCTGAGTACCAGAACTGTTTTTAAACAAAAAAAAGTTGTTCAAGTTCGCTGACGCGACATTTTCATGAAAAACCCGGTTTAGGCTATATCTCGGGTATACGTGGACCGATATCGGAAATTTTAATTATCCATATTTATATAACCTTTCTTCATTATCGAAACTATATATATATATAGGCTATATTTAGGGTATATATGGACCGATACCGGAAATTTTAATTTTCTTCTTTTAAATAACCTTCCCTGAGTACCAGAACTGTTTTTAAGCAAAAAAAAGTTGTTCAAGTTCGCTGACGCGACATTTTCATGAAAAACCCGGTTTAGGCTATATCTCGGGTATACGTGGACCGATATCGGAAATTTTAATTATCCATATTTATATAACCTTTCTTCATTATCGAAACTGCTTTTGGGCAAAAAAAGTTGTTTAAGTTCGCTTACGCGAACTTAAGATTTGAATGCTTATTGTTAGTTCATATTTTCAATAAATAAAGGTATGAAAAAATATATATACTTATATATACCCGAGATATAGCGCAAACCGAGTTTTCATGAAGCAAATTTGTTTTCGGCTTAAGAAATTAAAATTTGCAACATCGATCCATATATATCCGATATATACCCTAAACCGATTTTTCCGTGAAAGATTTCCCTGAAAGATTATCTTTTTGGCATGGCGATTCCAACGCGCAAGAATTTCTTTTTTGACATCAGTCCATATACACTGCGAGTCATCAGGTTACCGCCTCCCAAATTACTCAATTACTTTTTACCTTTTCTATTGCAATATTGCGTCCAACTTCTTAATTTTTGTTTTTTGCAAACATCATATACGATTTCTCTCACATGAAAACTAAGCTCAATAAAGGAACCGGTATACGAGTATATTATATATTGTTTTATTTTTCACAAAGTACCCTGCACTTATTCTGCTTCATTAGATTAGCGCCCGCCAAACAGAATTCAAGTTATCTAGTTTGCCTTTGCAATTACTGTCATCAATTTTTTGTGTGACTTAAAATATTCATTATCTCCAAACAATTGCAAAATATAGAAAAAGAAACAGTGTTATGGAGGAAAATCGAAAATTGACGCCTATTGTGACACAGGACTACCCGTCCTTAAAATTGCCGAAAAGAAATTAAATTTTCTTAAAAATAAAGAAAACTATGGAAAAAACTTTACAGGCGGTAACAATCGAGTAATTTCTGAATCAGATAGAAGAGCTATACTGAGGGAAGCATTTAATTCCCACGGCTCGTCTGCCAAAATTAAGGGAAAAAGGGTAATAAGGATAGCAGCATATATACGGAGACAGAAATTGAAAATCCACCGCTTAATACACTCAGAAAGGAAATGCCTTAGATTTTACCCGACCTCACATGATATGGTCTGCTCGGTAGAAATACGTGGTCTTTTCAGTTGAAAAGAATTTCAATTTAGAGGGCCCGATGGGTACAATTATTACTTCCATGACCTACTTAAAGAGAAGCACCACTTGGACCAGTTGCACAGCCGAGAAGAAGGTGTGATGGTGTGGTGAGCTATATCCTACTATGGCACCACCGAATTGCCCCAATTCATACAGCCAAATCCATAAAATCCTAGATTCAAAACCAAAAAGTTGATGTCCTTGAGTGGACACCGTACTCGCCCGACCTAAATATAATCGAAAAAGTATGGTGCTGGTTGGCTAGGAAAGTACTCGCATACGCGTTCGGAAAGCAACACAGCATAAAAACAACTAATCGAAGCCATTAAACACGTTTGGTCCACCATTGGATTACATTGCAAGTCTGTACAAGTCCATTCCCAATCGAATTTTCGAGGTGATTTCAAATAAAGGTGGAACCACACATTACTAATTTTATTTAAAAATTTTCAAAATTATTTTTACCGTCTTGATAACAAATTTTTTTTTTCTTTTATTTATTGAATCTTCACAATGTGAACTAACAATAAGTATTCAAATCTTATTACTAAATACAATAAATTAACTAAGTCCAGCCAATGCTAGACAAAATGTTTTATTGTGCGCATACTATATCGGTAAAATCACCTACTTAACGCTCTGATGGTGGCAACGGTATCCCTTCTTCTCAACCGAGTGTGACCACTAAAATTAAGTATGTTTCGTGCAAGAGGGTTTGGGTGAAGTTCCAATTTGCTGATATACCTTGTCGCATGCTTTGAAAACTCATCTTTTACCAGTGGAACACACAGATCCTTGTGAATTCGTGAATTTTTAACGTACCATGGAGCTGCAGCAATTGTTCGAAGAATTTTGTTTTGTCGCCTTTGAATTTTTTCAACGTTTGAAGCGGAGGCGGTGCCCCATAGTTGAATTCCATACCACCATATAGGCTTTAGAATTGCGTTGTATAATAAAAGTTTGCAATCCAGCTTCAATGTAGAATTTCTGCCCATAAGACAATTCAGTTGAGCTGCTTTTAACTTTAACTGAGTAACTTTCGCATCTATGTGAGACTTCCACGTTAACCTACGGTCGAGATGAATACTAAGGTACTTGACTTCATTTTGCTGCGTAATAGATGAATTGTTAATTTGGATAGCTGAACATGTTTGTCTACGCAGTGTGAATGTAACGTGAGTACACTTTTGTTCATTAACTTTAATTTTCCAAAGTTTTAACCACATCTCTAATATTGAAATATACTCCTGCAAATTTCGCGAAGCTGCTTGATGGTTTTCATGTACGCTGCAGAATGTTGTGTCATCTGCAAAAGTTGAAGTGTGAATACCACATCTGGTTGGCATGTCAGAAGTGTAAATTAAATATAGAGTAGGCCCCAGAATGCTACCTTGGGGAACTCCTGCCTCGATTGGCTGAGTTGGGCTTACAAAGTCGCCTTCTCTGATAACAAACTTCCGGCCGCATAAATAGCTTTCCAGAAGCTTGTGAGTGTTTGCAGGCAAGTTCATCTTTATTTTGTGCATTAATCCCTCGTGCCACACTTTATCAAAAGCTTGGGAAACATCAATGAATAGAGCTGAGCAATACGTTTTGTCCTCAAAAGTCTTTCTTATAACATTAACTAGTCTATGCGTTTGTTCTATGGTGCTGTGTTTAGCCCGAAAACCAAATTGATGATCCGGGATGCATCCTACATCATTCAATATTGGAGTCAACTTCGCCATTAACAGTTTTTCGAAAAGTTTTGAAATTGTTGGCAGTAGACTTATTGGTCTATATGACTCTACTTTAGTGGGATCCTTCCCTGGCTTGGGTATCATAGTAACCATAGACACCTTCCACTCTGCAGGATAGTATTCTAGGCGCAAAATAGCGTTAAAAATGAAAAGAAGAATTCTTCTAGCAACACGAGGTAACTGCACAAGCATTTTGCCAGTAATTTTGTCAAAACCTGGATCTTTTTTTGAGTTTACTTTATTTAAAACGTTTTCGACATCTTGAAAACTAAGTCTCAAAGGCACAGTCGGTCTAACAGCATATGGCGGAAATTCAGCAACATCATCCACTGTATCATTTGCAGTAAAAACGTTTTTCAAATGATTAACATACACTATCTCTTTTTCAGAATCACTCTTCTAACTCTTATTTTTTCTGACAGAAGTTGCTCTATTTCAGACGAATACGTTCTATTGCTCACATTTCTAGATCTTGTATGGCTAGTGGTAGCACGTTGTACGGCCAGTTTAAGGTCTTCAGAAAAATCTTTAATGGATATATCAACATCCTCAGGGGTTCTCAAGGCAATATTTTCTGTACAATGAGTACTCAAATGTTTTTTATATTTTAACCAATTAACTCGAGTGACAGTCAACGCCAAGTCACAAAACGGGGAACCAACCCCCGGGGGAACGAAACAGAAACTATAGTTGGTGAGTGATCTGATGACAAGTCCAATGAAGGCTCCACTTGCATCCATTCTGAGGGAAAATTTTTTGTAACTCCAAAGTCTATAACGTCTGGGATCTTGCGTTGGTCTGACGGCCAATAAGTGGGGTGTCCACTTGAAATCACACCTAAGCCCATTTTGGAAACGGTGTCAAAAAGCACACGGCCTTTTGGGGTAATTAAACGTGATCCCCAAAAAGTGTGTTTAGCGTTATAGTCGCCAGCCGCTAAAAATCGAGATCCAAGATTTGAAAAAAATTGAATATTGGCTTTCTGTTATTGAAAATCATGGTGGTGAGTAAATCGAGAATATAACAATTTTTTCATGAAAATAATTAAGGCATATATTTGTAGCTTGGAGATATTCCTCACGTGTCCCGTTCATTAGATAGTGCTTAATTGTGGTCTTTATCAAAATTACCGAACCGCCGCAAGATCTTCCACGGGGATCTTTTGTGTCACATAACGTGTAACCATTAATTTTGAAATAACTGCTGGTTGTCAAATGGGTTTCAGCAATCATCATTATATCGATCTGCTTTTCCATAAGGAAGTGCTCAAGTTCATTTTTGTGTTGGCGAATGCCGTTGGCTTCCAGAAACATATTTTTAACCAATTCATTCTTTTAAAATTGCCTGTAAAATAGTGGATTGCATTTTTAGCATTTCCTGCATCGTGTTTGTCATAGAGACGGTAAAAGTGTTAATGGATTGAACAAGAGTCTGCAGAGTTGCCTCTAGGTTACTAAAATTTGGATCGGAATTTTGGGGCTTGGGTTCCTGGCTCAAGTTTTGGTCGGATTTAACCACATTAGCATATGAAAATTGTTTGGAATTCTGTGTGTTTGTGTAATTGGTTGAATGGCCTACCTGGGGAAAATTATTTTTACTAATGATATTTTGCTGCTGGGCTGCTGGAGAAACCGACGACTTATTTGTCATTGACCGCTTAAAATGAGTGTAGACAGGGCAACCTCTATAGTTTGCAGTGTGGTTACCTCCACAGTTACTGCATTTCTTAACACTTGCGTCGGCCTTTGGCTTATTGCACTGAGTTGTGTCGTGAAGTTCGCCACATACAACACAAACAGAGGGAAGTTTACAATATGCCTTAGTATGACCGAATTCCTGGCAGTTTAGGCATTGAACGGGCAATAAACGCTTGTGCGGCTCCTCAACGGTAACCCTACGATGAAGAAGAAATTTGAGGTTATAAATTGGGTGAGTTTCATTCTTTTTGAGAATAACATCCCCTGGTTCCAGTTCAACCCTAAACATGGGTTGAGGAATCTTTTCACGGTTCCGCATATTTAGCACATTTTTTACTTTAAAGCCCTTATCCAGCAGTGCAATCTTAACCTCATCCGTGTCTATATAAGGGTCAATACCCTTTATAACAACCTGGAGGCGTTTAGCACTTTTAAGTATAAAAAGATCTTTTCTCTTTTTCCAGAGCGGCAGAAAGTTTTCGGTAATCATTTTCACAGTTGACTTGGATTTTTGTTTCACTTATTTGTCTGTGCTTAACTGATGTTACGTTGAAGGTGTCTTTACCAATTGCCGTAATAAGTGCTTTTACCAGCTCACTAGAAGTAGGTTCTCTCAAGTACATTGGTGGCGGTTTAAATGTTTTTTTTTGATGTAGTTGGCTCGTCAGTCTGAAGGATAGCAAACCTATTACTATCCGTTGCCGTAGTCCTATTATCATCTTTGGAAATTTTCGGATTTGATGATATTTGAGCGGATTTGGGGCTTCGCATACGTTTAACCACGGTTACATACCTGTCCATGCCTACTTGTGTTTTCGGCTTATGTGCAATAACTGAACTGGTGGATGGTTGTGTTAGAAGTTGAATTATTCGAATAACCAATGCGGCTATTTTTTGTGTAAGTACTTTTTTTGTAATTGCAACTATGTTTTTCTTTACTTGTTATAAACAACCTTGCGAGGTGAAGCTTAATATTTGTTTAGTCTTTATACGTACTTTAAAATAAACGCATCTTAATAAGAATATTCTCCTGTGTATAACTTACTGGAATAAGACGGTTCGGATCACAAATATATTTAATAGGTTATGGACCCAGGACAAAAAGCAGTGGTTTTGTGAAAAATTGGAAAATGAATTCCCTATACCAAATTGACAAATTGGACGAAAAAAAATTTTGATGCCTGGTGTGTCCAGATGAAGAGTGTTTTAATACATTCAGGTATGTGGAGTATTGTGAGCGGAAAGTTGAAGAAAGAAGATACTACTAAAGCAGAGGAATGGGATCAACAAGATGAGAAAGCCCTGGCCACAATAACTCTAAGCGTAAAGCCATCGCAATTGAATCATATAAAATTATGCAAATTATCAAATGATGCGTGGAATAAGTTGGAGAGTGTCCATCGTCCGAGCGGTCCAGTGAGAAAAGTGTATGACGGATAGTGAGGATGTGTCCAGTTTTCTAAATGATTTTTCTAATAATGTAGAAAAGTTAGCAGAAGTAGGAATTAAACTTCAGGATGAATTAATAGTGATAATATTATTATCAAGCCTTTCAAAAACCTATGAGCAGTTTGTAGTTGCTATGGAGACAAGGGATACGTTACCTGAATTTCAAATTTTGAAAATAAAGCTTCTAGAAGAAGCAGAGAGAAAAAATCAAAATGGCACAAGGGAGAACAATGTTGAAACTCACGCATACATAGCAAGAAACCGTTTTAACAATGCAACAGAAAAGTCTAGTAAGAACAATTTCAATCGGAGACAAAAGACAAATTTCAAGTGCTTTAAGTGTGGTAAGCGTGGTCACTATGCAGCAAACTGTTACACTAACACAAACAAGAAAGAAAAATACAAGGAAGAAGGTAAAAAATATGAGCAGCAATTTACCGTTCTAGCAGCAGCTGACATAAACGTTATTAATAAATCAACCTGGTGTTTAGACAGCGGCGCAACTGCGCATATGTGTTCGGAGAAATCATTTTTTGTAAACTTGAAAAAGCATAAAGAAAGCATATATAGGGTGTTTTTTTAAGCCCGATAGAACTTGAAATTGTAAAAAATAACACAAAAAATTAAATTGTAATCAAAATTTTTTTTTATTCGAAAGATCAATACGTGACATTAACATTTGAAAATGATTTCGGGCATATGGGCACCGCGGCTGTTCTTGACGAGCGCATTCTGGACGTCCAATTTTGGGCCACTTTTTCGAGCACTGCTGGCCGTATGTCACGAACAACACGAACAATGCTGGCCTCCAAGGCGTCAATTGTTGCTGGTTTATCAGCATAAACCAGTGACTTCACGTAGCCCCACAGGAAATAATCGAGAGGTGTCAAATCGCACGACCTTGGAGGCCAATTGACAGGTCCATTTCTCGAAATCAACTTATCGCCAAATTTTGATTTCAGTAAGTCGATGGTTGCGTTCGCCGTATGGCACGTAGCGCCATCCTGTTGAAACCACATCTCCTCCGGATCAATGTCATCCATATTTTCAAACAAAAAATCATTGATCATGGTGCGGTAACGATCTCCATTGACCGTAACGCGAGCTCCGGCCTCATTTTTGAAGAAATAAGGTCCGATGATGCCACCAGCATGAAAACCGCACCAAACAGTGCATTTTTCTGGATGTAATGGAGTCTGTAGGGTCTCTTGTGGATTGGTCTCACTCCATATGCGGCAATTTTGCTTATTAACAAACCCGTTAAGCCAAAAATGCGCCTCATCGCTGAACACAATTTTGCGATAAAACAACGGGTCTGATTTTCAAAGTAAATTTGGATAATTTCGTAGCGTTGTTCAAGCGTGAGTCTATTCATGATGATTTGTCAGAGTATACTGAAACAAATAAAAAAAAATGTTTCATCAAAATTTAATTTTTTGTGTTACTTTTTACAATTTAAAGTTCTATCTAGCTTAAAAAAACACCCTTTATTTGGCTGCTGATAATCGTATAGAAGCTGAAGGCATAGGTGAAGTGAGAATAAAAGTCGAAAGCTGTAATTTAGTATTGCAGAATGTTTTGTATGTGCCGAATATGAAAGGAAATTTCATATCTGTTGGCAAATTATGTGACAATAATTATAAAGTTGTATTTAAAGAAAAATTTGCGGAAATAAGAGACAAAAGCAATCGTGTTATGTTTAAGGTTACAAAGAAACAAAACTTATTTTTGATTGTAAATAATCGTACACAGTGTTTTAGTGCGGTAAATAAAACAGCCGTAAAGTGGCACAGTCGATACGGACATTTGAATTATGGTAGTTTGCAGGAACTGAAAAATAAGAATATGGTATGCGGTATTGAAGACGTTAATTTTTCAAAAAACAATCCGTGTAAAATATGCATGAAGACAAAGATACATGTGAAACCTTTCAAAAACAGTGAAACACGGTCGGCACAAATTCTTGATATAGTGCACTCAGATGTGTACGGACCGTTTAATACTAAATCACTCGGTGGTGCGCAATATTTTTTAACTTTTATAGACGATAAATCGCGACGTATGTTTGTGTATTTCCTGAAACGTAAGGACGAAGTATTTGAGAAATTTAAAGTATTTAAAGAAATGATAAGACGCCAAATGTCAAAGAAGATTAAAGTTTTAAGAAGTGATAACGGGGGTGAATTTGTAAACAAACAATTTGATGATTATTTTGAAAAAAATGGTATAGTTCGGCAACTTACCGTGCCACATACACCCCAACAAAACGGCGTAGCCGAGCGTGCAAACCGTACAATTGTCGAAATGTCGCGAGCTATGTTACTTGAATCCAGTTTAGGCGAATCTTTATGGGCTGAAGCGGTAGCAACTGCTGTTTATATTCGGAATCGGTCGCCTACAAAAATTATAGGAGAAAAAACACCATTCGAAATATTCACAGGTAAAAAACCATCAGTTAGACACTTCCGTATTTTTGGTTCAGAAGCTATTGCATTGGATAAAACCGCACACAGAAAATTTCAACCTAAAGGAATTGAATATAAAATAATAGGATACTCGTTAACATCTAAGGCATATCGCTTGCATGATGCTACAAAACAAATAGTTTTCGAAAAGCGTGATGTTATGTTTATAGAAAATCCTGTTTTAAATGCAGAAGATTCTGTTGATATGACTGACATTTTAATAACCAGCGAAGAAAATGAATTTAACAATGAAGAATCTGCCACAATGTTTTTAAAGAGTAATGTAAGTGATAGTGATGACGAATTTTTTGGTTTCGAGGAGGAGGCAATTGGCGAAGAATTTTTTGACTGCGAGCAAAATATAAAAGTGCCGAATAAGGAGGAGCATGTTGTAAAGAGGGGCAGAACAAAGATTGTACGTACTAGAAAACCTGGTCGTCCCAAAAAATTACGCAACGTTTTAAATTTAATAAATAATGACAACATTGTAATACCCCAAACAGTAGAAGAAGCAGAAAGCAGTACATATTCATCAGAATGGAAACAGTCCATGAAAAAGGAATACGACGCTCTTATTGCAAAAAATACGTGGTCGTTAGTAAAACTTCCTGAGGGGGAAAAGGCCATTGGATCAAAATGGGTCTTCAGTGTAAAGCGCAACGTGAAAGCAATAAATTTAAATCGCGATTAGTGGCAAAAGGCTGCAGTCAACAGCTAGGTGTGAATTATACTGAGACATTTTCACCAGTGATCAGGTATGAAACAATTCGATTGATACTTGGACTTGCAGCAGAAATGAATATATGCATTTTCATCATATGGATGTCTGTACGGCATATTTGAACAGTGACTTGTCAGAGGAAGTATACATGAAGCAGCCAGAAAATTTCGTAAGTAAAAAGCATCCCAATTATGTTTTAAAATTAAATAAGGCTATTTACGGCCTAAAACAATCGGGTCGGGAATGGAACTTGAGGCTGAGTGAAGTTCTTCAAGAGTATGGTTTTACACCCTGTAAAAATGACTCGTGTTTGTTTAAAATGATGGTCGGAGAGAACTTATGCTTAATAGCTGTGTATGTAGACGATTTGGTTATTGCCTGTAAGGATAAAAATAGTTTGATGAATATTAAACACTACATTTCGGATAGCTTTGATTGTATCGACAAGGGTCCACTGAATTTATTTCTTGGAATGCAAATAGAAAGAGAGGGAGAGCTCGGGACTATAGCTGTAAGTCAGGCAAATTATATAAAACAGTTATTGAAACAACACAGAATGGAAAAATGTCGTCCTGCATCAACGCAATTAGATGTTGGTTTCCAGATTAATTGCATATATAATGAATGTGAGAAAATAGATCAAACGTCGTATCAATCATCTATTGGTAGTCTTATGTATTTAGCTATGTGCACAAGACCAGACATTTTACATTCAGTATCGAAGTTGGCACAACGAAATGTGAACCCTCACAAGGAGCATGAGGCAGGCATTAAACATGTGCTTCGTTATTTGGCAAGTACTATTAATTACAACTTAGTGTACAAGTATACTGGAAAAATGATAGAAGGTTATGCTGACGCAGACTGGGGCAGCAATGCGCTTGATTGTAAGTCTTTTTCGGGATACGCATTTACACTTGGCGGTAGCGTTTTTTTTGGTCATCGAAAAGGCAGAATTGTGTGGCCTTAAGCAGCACCGAAGCGGAATATATTGCACTGGCAACAGCGGCTAAAGAAGCAGCATATTTAAAAAGTTTATTGAGCTAAATTGGTGTTTATGATGTGCAACTTCCAATCGTAGTCTATGGGGATAACTTGAGCGCACAGCAACTTACAAAGAATCCTGTTTATCATTCTCGTAGTAAACATATAGATATCAGATATCATTTTGTCAGAGAAATGGTTTGTAAGAATATTATTGAATTGAAGTATATATCGACTGACCAGATGATAGCTGATATATTAACAAAGAATTTGTCAAAATTGAAACATGAAAAATTTGTAAAGAGTTTGGGTTTAATTTGAATATAGTTCGAAAAAATTATCGCATTGAGGAGGAGTGTTAGAAGTTGAATTATTCGAATAACCAATGCGGCTATTTTTTGTGTAACTACTTTTTTTGTAATTGCAATTATGTTTTTCTTTACTTGTTATAAACAACCTTACGAGGTGAAGCTTAATATTTTTTTAGTCTTTATACGTACTTTAAAATAAACGCATCTTAATAAGAATATTCTCCTGTGTATAACTTACTGGAATAAGACTCAACGGTTCGGATCACAAATATATTTAATAGGTTGGTCTTCTGTTGTAACAACAATGTTTGGCGAGCACGAACGCGTGCGTTTTTTATCTCTTAGAGACAGGAGATTGTCCAATGATTTTTTCAATGATTCCTCTTCAGAAATCCAGAGGTTTTTTCTAGTGGAGCTGAGCTCCTTGATAACAAATGATTTTAAAATTTATTTAAGAGTTAAAATACAATAATATATGAATATTCTTTCATAATTATTAATCTTCTTAAATACACACAAATTACATTGTAACCGTTAGGTAAATTTTAAATTCTTTACATTTGTAAAGCTATTGCTTTATTTTAACTTGCAGTTGGTTTCATTAAATTGGTACTTTCCTGAATTCCAAATTCACCGGTAACAAGGTTGTGGGCAAGTGTCCAACATGAAAGTAAGTAGACAGTGTAGTTTTCTTTTGCTTAGCCAAAAGCTGAAGCGGAAATAATTTAAACACATTCAAATTGGCTCATGATTGGTTGCTGTGACTGCCAAACACACAATATTTTGTACGTTTTTCTCTTAAAGAGTTTAGTGTATTTTTTATTTTTAATGCTTTTAAGAATTTTAAGCACAATGTAAGGTAAACAGTGATCAGTTGTAATACTATTTGCAGCAAGTAACATAAATTCTTAATTTATGCACTAAAAAGAAAATGCATCCAACCGTACTTAAATCAAACATAAGAGGTGTCAAAAGTACGGTAAGTACAGATTTTCTTAAAACATGTACGCTACGTCTGATTCAAGTACAGATTATTCAAGCACTAAATACTTAATTTTATATAAACTAAATCTCGATTTTGTAGTCTAAATAAACCGCAAAGGAAGTTGATTTGAGAAAAACTGAGCTGGAACCCAGTTTAAAATGCGATTAATTCAAGAATTTTAAAGTTAATTTAATCCCGAATTCGTACTCGAAATAAACTGCATTTATTCCACAACACAATATAAAACCGATAAATTTCTATAGAGTATCAGTATGGTGGAAATCACTGGGCTTCGCAACCAACAGACTGCAAATTTAAAAAGACAGTTGAACCATGGCAATACTGACCACAGGGGTCATGAGGCTAACACTAACCAAAGTACTTCTTGCACTTATAAGCTGGATGCCATGTGACTAAAGTACTAAAAGCTGCGATCAGATTGAACGCGACAGGAGCATGGAACAAAAGATCATGGGGACATGTTCATATACTTGAGATTGGAAGGGATCAGGTCCCCGATCTAATCGGCTACTGCAAACCATTCCTCTCAAAGAGCTTCGGCTACCAAATCGAGGAATCTTCCTTGGGTCCAGAAGAAGAGAAAGAGCTGGGGGTGGCGTTTACATAGAAGAATTCAACACTAAAATATCCTTTAGACTATCAGACGGATGTAGTGTTCTTCAAGCTGAAATATCGGCTATAAATAAAGCAGCCTGATGACTGACGTTTCACAAGATATTCGGTAGGGATATCATCATAGTAACGAACAGCAAGGCCGCCACTCAACAGCTTCGTTATCGTGAAATTGGCCCATAATATTAGTAATATTAAAAATAAGTTAGACTATTTAATATTAACACATACATATGTATCACACAGCACAGAGACTGTCAACATACATACATACGTACGTTGATAAATAATAAACAAAATAACTGGTTGTTCAGTGACAGCAAACTGCAGTACAAACAACTGGGATTATAACAAATTACATATGTGATCAATATGAGACAAATATAGACGAAAAAATAAATAAGAGCTCAATGGCTGAGTTGGTTAAGAAGCTGTATTAAAAATACATCATGTTTACATGGTACTGAGTTCGAATCCTAGTAGGTGCTGATGAGCAGTGTAGCGATTGTGAACCAGCTAGTTGTCCCCCAGCTTTAGTGTATTCAATTATTTTTTCCTGTCTTCTTTGATCAAGAGCTATTGATCGCGGCAATTATTGTAATAATTATAAATCAAAATATTTCTTTGCTTTAGCCAGGATTGAACTTGAATGATAACAACCCATCATATAATATTAGTAATATTAAAAATAAGTTCCACTATTTAACATTAATACATACATATTAATTTCCTATCCTATTTTTATGTTGTAAATTAGGTGCCTATAATTCTGTGGTAAATTTTTCGTATCCTTCGTAAAACTCGTTCTGAAGAGCTTATAGCTGGCATCTACCTTGTCTAACCTCCATATTTCAAACAACATATTTTGGTTTTAAAATTTCGTTATAAGGTTAGTTATACAAATAAGGAAAATACAGTACATGCTTTCTAAATTTAAAATTGTTTACAATGAAACTAGAATGAAACATTGCTTTTATTCTCTACTATTTACCAAAACAAGTATTAAATTACTTAAAAGCATCATTGCAACAAATAATCAAAATACTCGTACGTTAACGTTGAAAGTATCATGATAATGTTTTTACTTAATAATGAAAACTAAAAAAAGTGAAAAGAAATACATGTATGTAAGTACAATTGCATGCATATATTTCATAATTATTTAACTGTCCTCGTCATTATTGTTCTCGAAACACACACTATACATCATTTCATTAACTACAATGCAATTTTGCAACATCATCTTATAATCATTGAGCGTTCAAGTAAAACATTAAGTGTAATATTTCCGTTAACATATGTTTCACAAAAGAGAAAAAGTATTTTCATGATTTTCTACTCTAAAACAGAAATGAACAAGCTAAAAGTCGTTAAATACTCGTACTAACATTTCCATTCGAATGTATGTATGTAAGCACCAAAAGAAATTTGTAAAATTGTAAATGTTGTATGTGTGTCAAGATAAATTTTAAAATATTTAACCTCAGCCTCACTGTTACGACTTTTGACCATTGGACATCGTTGCGGACGGCCTAAGGAGTGATCTATCTGCAATAATATCTTTTCGTCCATCTCCTACCATTTTCATAAAAGGAACCAAAGTCCATTTTCAAATATCAATGGGCCATTTTTTTTAAATGGCTGTTATTTCTAGAAAAACGCACTGTTACGACTTTGGCCCATTGGATAATTTTTTTTCGCCCATCTTTTTTTACTTCTGAAAAATTTTATAATATTTGTAATTTTAAGTTCGTGCAATTTTCTTTGATTAGAGGGTTCTTTTAAAAATTATAAAACCCTTCTTTACAGATTTTGATTCAAGAAAACCATCTGAAATTGTTTCTTATAAATTTGTTAAAATTATTGGTTTAAAATACATTTTTATTGCTTAAATTGCGATTTTCATGTGTCAACCGCTGAGTAGTCAACACTTAAAGTATACAACCCTGTACTTGCCGACACACGGCGTCTTTTTGCTAAGAAGTTTAACGAACGTGTGAGTCATAGTTTGTCTCTAGATTTTTCTGTACGAACACGTCCTGACATAACTACGTATAAATTAATCGTGAATAAAATATTTCTTATGTTTAAATAAAACCAACGAATAACTTGTTTCGTTTCATTTTAAAAAAGGAATTATATTTTAAACGTTTTTCATCTGTGACACATGCTTAACAGAGCCATGTTAGTACATTAACAGAGGTATGTTAAAATAGCAGGTTGGTTTGTGGCTGGGGTTAAAAATTATAAAATTTATCTTCACACACATTTGGAATAGATTGCCCACGATTTTTTGTGTTTAACAGAGCTATGTCCTCCTTAACAGATCTCTGTTAAATCAATTGGTTTATGTCTAGGGCTATAAATTTTAAAATTTGTCTTCATACACAAATACGTTTATGGTTTCTGTGACAACCATAATGCAGGAAATGCTGAAAATGCAATCCACTATTTTGCAGGCAATTGTAAACAAATGATTTGATTTAAAATATGTTTCTGGCACGCAAACTGCTGCCACCAACAAAAAAATGAGCTTGAGCACTTCCTACATACTACATATGCATATGACACTAAAGATCCCCTTGGAAGATCAATTCTAATAAAAACCAGAATTATTTACTGAATGAACCACGTGAGGAGTATCTCCAAACAACAAATATATGCATGAACAAATTGTTATTTTCATAAATTCATTTCATATAAATTTTCATTAAATGAAAATTAATATTCAAATTTTTTTAAATAACTTGGTCCTCGTTTTGGAGCAGCTGGCGACTATAATGGTAAACACACTTTTTGGGGATCACGTTTATTTTCCGCGAAAGGCCGTGCGCTTTTAACACTATTTCCAAAATGGGCTTAGATGTGATTTCAAAAATTTCCTTTAGAGTGGATGCAAGCGATGAAGCCTTCATTATATTTGTCATCAAATCACTCACCCACTATAATCTCTGTTTTGTTTCCCCAAGAGATTGGCTCCCCGTTTAGTGACTTAGCATTGACCGTCACTAGAGTTAATTGGTTAAAACACATAAAATGTTTGAGTGCACATTGTACGGAAAATATCGAATAATATGGAAAATATCGAATAAAATAACGATTTTTCTGAAAAACTCAAACTAGCGGTACAGCATGCCACCATTAGTCATATAAGAACGAGAAATGAAAACAATAAAACTTATTCGCTTGAAATTGATCAACTTCTGCCAGAAAAAAAAAGTCAGAAGAGAGTGGCAACTTCGCAGGTCTCCCCAGCTTAGAACCAGGCTACGGGAATGCATAACTCAGTTCTGCTTCCCTTTAAACATATTTCGAAAGCCTGGTTGGTACTACTCAATCTGACTATTCTCTGTGGAAAGCGAAAGTCTGCAAAAACCCCGTAATAGGTAAGCCACCTTTGCGAACTTCAACTAGAAGCGATTCTGAGAAGGGGATGTTGTATGTCGATCATATGAGAAACGTTTTTATTACAAATGATTCAGCGGAATTACTACCACATGTTGTTTGACCGCCTGTGTATTTGCGACTTAATTTTCAAGATGTCGAAAACGTTATCGGTAACACAAACGCCTGGAAAGCTCCAGGCATTGATCAAATTACTGGTAAAACACTTGAACAGTTACCTCGTGTAGAAAAGTTTTTATTTTTAACGCTTATTTTATATTACTTTTTATTTTAACGCTATTTTACGCCTTAAGTGGTATCCTGCTGAGTGTAAGGTCTCTGTGATTACTATGTATACCCAAGCCAGGGAAGGATCCGACTAACTTAGAATCATGTAGACAAATAAGTCTTTTACCATCAATTTCAAAACTATTCGAAAAATTGTTAATGACGAAGTTGACTCCAATATTGAACAATGTGGAATCTATCCCTGATCAACAATTTGGCTTTCGGGCTAAACACAGTACTATAGATCAAATGCATAGACTAGTCAATGTTATAAGACAGGCCTCTGAGGAGAAGAAGTATGGCTCAGCTCTATTCATTGACATTTCTCAAGCTTTTGATAAAGTGTGGCACGACGGCTGGATGCACAAAATATACTTGCCTGCAAATACTCACAAGCTTCTGAAAAGTTACTTATATAGGCAGAAATTTGTTATCAGAGAAGGCGACTTTATAAGGCCAACTAAACCAATCGAGGCAGGAGTCCCCCAAGGTAGCATGCTAGGGCCTTCTTTATATTTGATTTGCGCCTGTGACATGCAACGACATCCGGAATCCACACTTCAACTTTTGCAGACGACACATTATTCTGCAGCATCCATGAAAGCCATCAAGTAGCTTCAAGAAATTTACAGGAATATATAATTCAATATTAGAGAAATGGCTAAAACTTTGAAAAATGAAAGTTAGTGAACAAAAATGTACTCATGTCACATTCACACTGTGTAAACAAACATGTGCGCCTATCCAAATCAACAACTCACCTATTCCGCAGCACAACGAAGTCAAGTACCTTGGTATTCACCTGAACCGTAGGCTAACGTGGAAGTCACACGTTGAAGCAAAAGTCACTCAGTTAAAACTAAAAGCAGCGCAATTAAATTGGATAATGGGCAGAAATTCTACATTGAAATTAGATTGCAAACTTTCGTTGTACAACGCAATATTAAAGCCTATATGGTGCTACGGAATTCAGTTATGGCGCACCGCCTCAGCGTCAAACATTGAAAAAGTTCAACACGCAACATATTTAATCTTGGCGGCCACACTCGGTTGAAAAGATCGGATACCTTTGTCACCATTAGAGCGTTCAATAGGTGATTTTACCAATATAGTTCCTTCATAATAAACCTTTTTGTCTAGCATTGGAAGGACTTAAGTAAAAAGCTATTTTTTTATGTTTAGTGTTAAGATCTGAATCCTTATTGTTAGTTCATTTTGAAGTTTCAATAAATAATATCTTTAGAGGATGAGTTCCAGGGGAACAAAGGAAGATGGCCGGATGAAAGTTTCAGGTTATCATCATTTTTGAGTTATTTTAAAGGAACAAATAGCTAAAACCTATAGAAGCACCCAGAAAGTAAGAAATTTCGAATTTTTGAAAGTGGAAAATTCGGAATTTTTTTAGATGATGGATTCTGGACAAATCCAAAAGATGGACGAATAAAAATTGATGGAGTTGGTAGACATTATTTCTGTCTAACGGATTTAATGCTCAGAATCTTTGACAGAGATCTAAAAATTAAAATATTTAGATGTTTTGAAAATTCGGTATATGAAATTTCTTTAGAGTATCAATTCCAGGAGTACCAAGAGAGATGGGCGACTAAAAGATTATGATATCCAAAAGTTTTTTCCACACATCTTCGTTTGTTCTGCTGGAAGTCATCCTCTGAAGAAATTGCTCCAACTCTGAGCATTGGTCAGTTGTAACTAATTCGTAAACTTTAAATGCTTGTTTTGGTATTTCCATATTGTTTTTGATAGGTGCAAGTCAACCGCCCACAAACACTACTCCTTCGTTCCTACTACTCATGATCTATTTTATAAACAAAAATATATTAAATTTTTGGTTTGTACATTTGTACAACGGGTTATAGTTCAGGTTTTTTCCTTTCTTAAGTTTTTTTCTTAAGAAGGATTTTTTGCAATACAAATCTGCTGTGATCAATAATTTTGATTGAAGAAGACAAGAAAAATAATAATCAAATCTTTATAGCTGGGGGACAACTAGCTGTTTTGTAGTCGCTACACTACTCATCAGCACCCACTGGGATTTGAACTCGGGTCATGACGTGTCATGATCTGCTGCTTTAACCACTCAGCCACCGAGCATTTAATTATTTTCTATCTATATTCATCTCATATTGAATCACATGCATTTTTGATAATTGCCCGCATTGCTTGTATGCTGTCTCAGAACTAGGTGTATTTATTTTATTAACATACATATTTTTGTATTTTAATATTCTCCGTACCCAGAGATGTAAATATTAATTTCTTAAATTTTTGTTGAACTTTATAATTTTTTAAATTGAAAATTTTTTGGTTTGTACATATGTACATCGGGTTTTAGTTCAAGTTTTTCCTTTCTTAAGTTTTTTCTTAAGAAGGATTTTTTTACAATACAAATCCAGAACAATATGGCAATTTTCGCACCAAATTGAAAAACCGTTAATAGTTCAGATACGTTCCACGGCCAAAACGCACACCGAATATGGAAAACCGTTTCCGATTTGGTTAGCGAAGCCGGTTCGAGTGTTTTGGGAATTCCCAAAGTTGGTTTCACGAAACGTCAAAATCCTCCCACTTTTTCGGCAACTTCAATTTTCGCAATAAAGCGAATGACCATTTATAGTTCAAAAATGCGCACCGAATATGAAAAACCGGTTAGCGAAGTGGTTCCGAATTTTTTTTTTTTTGCAATTTTTGTTAGTCTCTGATATATATGTAAAGCACGTTACGATAAATATTGTTACAGGAAAAGTTTTAAGTTTAAAATACATATAGTAGACAAGTCATTGTTTAATTTTTTTCTGTACTCTACAGTACATGCTATTTTGTCTGTACTCTACAGTACACGCATTTTTGTTGTTGTTGAAGCCGATAAGATTAGCCAGCTGAATTTTCTTCATAAAAATAAAAAAATTAGTACTCTTCACAAGAAAGTAAAAATACTCATTTGAGTCTTATTCAGTAAATCGAAACTTAAATTGTCACTTTATTATTCTTGGATCAAACACAACACAATTTAATTAAAAAGTGTGTATAAAAAATATACACACTTACTTCTATCATTATCGAAGTACAATGGAAGCAAAACAGAAATGGTCATTAACATTAAAAGGAAAAAGAGATACTTGAGAAATACAAAATTTATTGATGATACGAACAAATGCTCCGATAATGATCAATGTGATAATGGTGATTATAACATTAACTTTCATATATTGAATTAAATGCAACGTTACAATAATGAACAGCCACTTGTTAAACTCATTTAAGAATTAAAGTGAAGGTGCTTTTTTGCAGTCATGACTGGGAGTCAAGAGAAAATACCGATTAAATCAATACAAGCGATTAAGTTGGTGCATGCAACAATTCAAGATGTATGTGTTTTTGATGTTGCTAAACATAATTTCATAAAACTACTTTCTTTTTCTTGCTGCTATTAAAGTAGATAACACACGATATGTTTTTAACAATGTACATGTCATTTTTCACAATGTAAAATGCCTACATGTCTTCTGTTACCTCAAAAACATTGCGTTTGAAAAAAACATGACAACATTTGAAATAGAGTGTGTTCTGCTAGTATTTTGTTATGTTTAAACATCTGACATTACCACTCTATTCCTTGCTAACAATTCAGAGGACGTCTTTGGTCAGTAAAAATAGTGGACTTGAAGAAATTTTAATGCAGAAATATTTTAATGTGTTTTAAATAATTATTTTTTATAATAATAAAAAGCATAGACAATGTCAGACGTAAATATACATGAACGTTTGTGAGCAAATTTTAAAAACCATCTGTAAAAATGAAAATTTTTGACACACATGATGTTTGAACTTTTTTTGCCCTCTTTTGAACTTCTGTAATTACACTTTTGTTCTTAACTCTGTTTTCAAGTTTACTTTTCTTTCAGTAAGTCAGTCAGTTTCTTACACTTGAATCGTTTGTTTAATTTTAATTGCTTTGAACAACAAAGAAGAATTTAATGTGAAGATTTGTAGTTTTCTTTCTATAAATACTATATAGAACCGATTAGAACCGATTTCTCAAAACATTGTTGGTCCTTCGAACCGGATCGGTCTATAAAATACAAAATTTTGATAAAGGAAAGAATATTGACTTTTGGCTTTAGATGTATGCAAATATGCTACCTCTTTGGTTAATAAACGCAATAAGGTTCAACACTAGTATGTACATATGTACATAAGTATGCGCATGCTGATACATGTATGTCAATTGTAAAGTGCAATAAATTAAGTCATCAAGTATTGCTTTCATAAAATATTTAAAACATTGAAAAAGTGTCTAGTTAAAATACAAAGAATTTATAGCGGTTTCTTCGTCATCATTATCAACATCATCATCATTATTGTTTGCTACTTGTATTTTACTGACTTCTCTGCCCGTATTTGCGACTGCGCATTCAACTTACTGAGTTCTCGTCACTCTGTTGTTATATTTGTAATTACATGCATATTTTTGCTTATTAACATCATCGTCAACTCAGTTAGTCTCAGTTTACACACATCAGGTTTTCTTGATCAATTCTGCTTCAATTTGCTTTGAACTTGCATTTATGTTCACACACAAAAGCTTTATGTCGTCAAGTTTAAGTTCTTTTGCCTTCAAGTTTTCATATTTTTTGGTATTTCATTTTAAACGGTACCGTCAACGTCAAGTCTGCACCTTTTTCCATTCTCTTTTCCCCGTTCTCCCACAAAGTTAAGACTTGACGAGTCAAACTTGATGTGTGTAAACTGGCACTTAAAAAGCAAATCTCATTCAACGGAATTTATTGTAATTTACCCCGCATACCTACAGTTAAAATGTTCTTAAACATATGTATAAAAAAAATCAGAAAAAATCATTGCACATAAGAGGAAAGGTGAAACGATTTTTTAATTAATCTTAAAATGGCTGAAACTCGGGAGTCACTTCTCCTTAGTCAAGAACTGACATATGCGAATATAAAATCAATCTTGATGAAGTTTAACGCACTTTCAAAGGAAGCTTGTACTAAAACTCAAGTGGAAACACGATTGTCGAATCTAGAGGCAAGCTGAAACAAGTTTAAGGCATGACTCGTAGTAGGCTTACAGAGGAGGTGAAGAAAAATAAATATTTCACAGATGATTTATACTCTGAATGTGAGGAAATCTATATCAACGCCAAGTCGATAATGCTGACCTACTTAGAAGAAATTCGAAGCAGCTCTACTGAAAACAGCATGTTAAATCAGTCTATAAGCATTTCTTCACACTTGCGCTCTTTGCCAAAAATTATTTTACCAACTTTTTCGGGAAACTATCATGATTGGAGACCATTTCATGACCTTTTTACATCCATGATATATTCTAATTGTGAATTATCAGACGTCGAAAAATTTTACTATCTTAAAAGCAGTCTCAATGGCGAAGCACTTCAATGTATTGCCAATATGCGTGTATCATCTGAGAATTTTTCGCCGGCTTGGAAGCTTTTATGTACACGGTATGAAAATACCCGTATGTTAGTTAACTCTCATTTAAATTCCATATTTGAACTGCCACGTATTCAACTTCGACTTGAAAAATCTCTTAGCCGTTGTAAAGGAATCGCTTGGTGCTTTGAAAGCTTTGGGCTCACCCGTGGACCAGTGGGATAATATTATAGTTTATATTGTGCGGCGCGTGGACACATCATCTCACGAAGCCTGGGAATTGTCTCGCAGTTGTTCCAAAAAACCTGCAAAATTTTCGGAATTAGAGATTTTTCTGAGTGGCCGCATTCAAGCCTTAGAAAGCATAGAATCCAGGACAATTCCAACGAAGGCTCTTAAATAATCAAGTGCAACATCCCATGTATCTACATCTGCAAATTAAAATCGGGTTGTTGAGGTTTCCAATAAAATTTTCAATCCATCAAATAATACTTCTTGTATATTTGCATCAAATAATACTTCTTGTATATTTTGTATACTTCTTGTAATTTTCAATCCATCAAATAATACTTCTTGTTCTATATAGTGGGATATGTGTAGTATTTCGTATTTTCCCCAAAAAGTCAGCTTTAACTGAAAACATTTTTTCCCAAAAAATAAATTTGTTCAAAACTTTTTTTCAAAATTATTTCAGAAATACCACTTATACCACGGCTTAGAGGACCCTTTGAGCCATCTTTTCTATATAGTGGGATATGTGTAGTATATCGTATTTTCCCTGTTGTAAGTTATTAATTACTTTAATTTATTTTAACCAAAGAAAACTTTGATTTTTATTGAAAATATTTGAAACATGAAAATAATATTTTTCAGTTTAATAAAAGAAATCTGGTAAATTGTATAAGAACTTGAATTGGTCCGAACTGTTTTAGTTTAATTCATCATAGGTTATGGGCCCAGTCCTTAACCTTCGTCTAAACGAAATTAAATAATGTAAAACAATGAGCTATTCGGGTTTTAAGATTGATTCATTGTGTAAGGATAATTTTGACACACGGAAAATCCAGGTAGAGGCACTACTAACTAAAAATGATGGATGGAAATTTGTAAATGGAACGTTTGCCAAGCCAGAAAATCCACCAGAAAGCGTAAGTGCATGGGAATGCAAAAGTAAGAGCTGATTTGATACTATTGGTTTCAACAAATGAATTGAAGCAGATAAAGAACTGCACTACATCTAAAGATGTATGGGAGAAACTACATAGCATCTATAAATCAAAGGGAACAGCTATTGCTATTGAAAAATGTTATATTGTTGAAAATGCAAAGCTGAGAAGATATAAGAGACCACATAAGAAAATTTTTTAATATTGTAGATAAAATTAATGAAATTTTTTTTTTTTTTAAGCTTCTTTTTATTTATTGAATCTTCACAATGTGAACTAACAATAAGTATTCAAATCTTATTACTAAATACAATATATTAACTAAGTCCAGCCAATGCTAGACAAAAAGTTTTATTATGCGCATATTATATCGGTAAAATCACCTACTTAACGCTCTGATGGTGGCAACGGTATCTCTTCTTCTCAACCGAGTGTGACCACTAAAATTAAGTATGTTTCGTGCAAGAGGGTTTGGGTGCAGTTCCAATTTGCTGATATACCTTGTCGCATGCTTTGAAAACTCATCTTTTACCAGTGGAACACACAGATCCTTGTGAATTCGGGAGTTTTTTACGTACCATGGCGCTGCAGTAATTGTTCGAAGAATTTTGTTTTGTCGCTTTTGAATTTTTTCAATGTTTGACGCTGAGGCGGTGCCCCATAACTGAATTCCGTAGCGCCATATAGGCTTTAGTATTGCGTTGTATAACAAAAGTTTGCAATCTAATTTCAATGTAGAATTTCTGCCCATAAGCCAATTTAATTGCGCTGCTTTTAATTTTAGCTGAGTGACTTTCGCGCCAATGTGAGGCTTCCACGTTAACCTACGGTCGAGATGAATACCAAGGTACTTGACTTCATTTTGCTGCGTAATAGGTGAATTGTTAATTTGGATAGCTGAACATGTTTGTCTACGCAGTGTGAATGTAACGTGAGTACACTTTTGTTCATTAACTTTAATTTTCCAAAGTTTTAACCACATCTCTAATATTGAAATATACTCCTGCAAATTTCGCGAAGCTACTTGATGGTTTTCATGTACGCTGCAGAATGCTGTGTCATCTGCAAAAGTTGAAGTGTGAATACCACATCTGGTTGGCATGTCAGAAGTGTAAATTAAATATAAAGTGGGTCCCAGAATGCTACCTTGGGGAACTCCTGCCTCGATTGGCTGAGTTGGGCTTATAAAGTCGCCTTCTCTGATAACAAACTTCCGGCCGCATAAATAGCTTTCCAGAAGCTTGTGAGTGTTTGCAGGCAAGTTCATCTTTATTTTGTGCATTAATCCCTCGTGCCACACTTTATCAAAAGCTTGGGAAACATCAATGAATAGAGCTGAGCAATACGTTTTGTCCTCAAAAGTCTTTCTTATAACATTAACTAGTCTATGCGTTTGTTCTATGGTGCTGTGTTTAGCCCGAAAACCAAATTTATGATCCGGGATGCATCCTACATCATTCAATTTTGGAGTCAACTTCGCCATTAACAATTTTTCGAAAAGTTTTGAAATTGTTGGCAGTAGACTTATTGGTCTATATGACTCTACTTTAGTGGGATCCTTCCCTGGCTTGGGTATCATAGTAACCATAGACACCTTCCACTCTGCAGGATAGTATTCTAGGCGCAAAATAGCGTTAAAAATGAAAAGAAGAATTCTTCTACCAACACGAGGTAACTGTACTAGCATTTTGCCAGTAATTTTGTCAAAACCTGGAGCTTTTTTTGCGTTTACTTTATTTATAACGTTTTCGACATCTTGAAAACTAAGTCTCAAAGGCACAGGCGGTCTAACAGCATATGGCGGAAATTCAGCAACATCATCCACTGTATCATTTGCAGTAAAAACGTTTTTCAAATGATTAACATACACCATCCCTTTTTCAGAATCACTTCTTGCCCAGTCGCCAGATGAAGTTCGCAAAGGTGGCTTACCTATTACGGGTCTTTTCAGACCTTTTGTCGCTTTCCATAGAGAATAGTCACTTTGCGGGCTACCATCAAGACCTTCTAGATAATTTTTAAGGGAAGCCATTCTTTGGATTTCAAGCACATTTCTTAACTGAGTTATGCACTCCCGTAGCCTGCTTTTAAGCTGGGGAGACCTGCGAAGTTGTCATTCTCTTCTAACTCTTCTTTTTTCTGACAAAAGTTGTTCAATTTCAGACGAATAAGTTCTATTATTCTCATTTCTGAACCTCGTATGGGTAGTGGTAGCATGTTGCACGGCCAGTTTAAGGTCTTCAGAAAAATCTTTAATTGATATATCAACGTCCTCAGGGGTTCTCAAGGCAATATTTTCTGTACAATGAGTACTCAAATATTTCTTATATTTTAGCCAATTAACTCTAGTGATGGCGAACGCCAAGTCACTATACGGGGAGCCAACCTCCTGGGGGAACGAAACGGATATTATAGTGGGTGAGTGGTCCGATGATAAATCTAATGAAGACTCTACTTGCATCCATTCTAAAGAAAAATTTTTTGCAACTCCAAAATCTATAACCTCTGGAATCTTTCGCCGGTCCGAGGGCCAATAAGTGGGATGTCCGCTTGAAATCACGTCTAAGCCCAGTTTGGAGACTGTGTCAAAAAGCACACGGCCTTTTGAGGAAATTAAACGTGATCCCCAAAAAGTGTGCTTAGCGTTATAGTCACCAGCCGCTACAAATCGAGAACCAAGTGATTTTAAAAAAAGTGAATACTGATTTTCTGTTATTGAAAATCGTGGCGGTGAGTAGATCGAAGAAATAACGATTTTTTCATGCAAATATTCAATGCATATATTAGTTGCTTGGAGATACTCCTCACGTGTCTCATGCAGACAATAGTGCTTGATTCTATTTTTTATTAGAATTGCTGAGCCTCCACAAGACCTTCCACGAGGACCTTTAGTGTCATACAGTGTGTAGCCATTAATTTTGAAATGACTATTGCTTGTCAAATGAGTTTCAGCAATTATCATTATATCGATTTGCTTTTCCATAAGGAAGTGCTCAAGTTCATTTTTGTGTTGGCGGATGCCGTTTGCGTTCCAGAAACATATTTTTAACTAATTCATTTTGTTAAAATTGCCTGCAAAATAGTGGATTGCATTTTCAGCATTTTCTGCATCATGTTCGTCATAGAAACCGTAAATGTGTTTATGGACTGAACAAGAGTCTGCAGAGTTGCCTCAAGATTGGTAAAATTTTGATCGGAATTTTGGGGCTTGGGCTCCTGATTCAAGTTTTGTGTATCGGTTTTGACCACACTAGCATATGAAACTTGTTTGGGGTTTTGCATAATTATTTGGCTGGTTGACTGGCCTATCTGCGGAAAATTGTTTGTATGAATTATGTTTGGCTGCTGGGGTTGTTTATAGGTGATTGATGACTTATTTGTCATTGACTGCTTAAAGTGAGTATAGACAGGGCAGCCCCTGTAATTTGCAGTGTGGTTGCCTCCACAGTTACTGCATTTTTTAACACTTGAGTCAGTTTTTGACTTTTGGCACTGTGATGTGCCGTGCAGTTCTCCACACACCACACAAACTGTGGGCAGTTTACAATAGGCCTTAGTATGGCCAAATTCCTGGCAGTTTAGGCATTGAACGGGCCCTAAGCGCTTGTGCGGCTCCTCAACGGTAACCCTGCGATGAATAAGAAATTTGAGGTTATAAATTGGGTGAGTTTCATTCTTTTTGAGAATAACATCCCCTGGTTCCAGTTGAACCCTAAACATGGGTTGAGGAATCTTTTCACGGTTCCGCATATTTACCACATTTTTTATTTTAAAGCCTTTATCTAGCAGTGCAGTTTTAACCTCATCCGTGTCTACATAAGGGTCAATACCTTTTATAACAACCTGGAGGCCTTTAGCACTTTTAAGTTGATAAGTATAAAAAGATTTTTTCTCTTTTTCCAGAGCGGCAGAAAGTTTTCGGTAATTATTTTCGCAGTAGACTTGGATTTTTGTTTCACTTATTTGTCCGTGCTTAACTGATGTTACGTTGAAGGTGTCTTTACCAATTGCCGTAATAAGTGCTTTTACCAGCTCATTTGATGTAGGTTCCCTCAAGTATATTGGTGGCGGTTTAAATGTTTTTTTTGATGTAGTTGGCTCGTCAGTCTGAAGGATAGCAAACCTATTACTATCCGTTGTCGCAGAGGTAATATCGCCCTTACACATTTTTGGTTGCGATGATATTTGCGCGGATTTAGGGCTTCGCTGACGTTTAACCACGGTTATATACCTATCCATACCCACTTGAGTTGTCGGTTTATCAACAATAGCTACACTTGCAGATGGTTTGTCGTCTGTTGCAACAACAATGTTTGGCGAGCACGAACGCGTGCGTTTTTTATCTCTTAGAGACAGGAGATTGTCCAATGATTTTTTCAATGATTCCTCTTCAGAAATCCAGAGGTTTTTTCTAGTGGAGCTAAGCTCCCTCTCAGAATTGCATCTACTAGGTGCACTCATGCAATTTTTTATTTTTTTTTTTTTTTTGATTTATATTTTTTTTTTTAATTTAAAAGTATATAAAAATAATTGTCATAAACTTTTTCTTTTGTATAAATTCGCTCTTCCACTTATTGCGGTTTTGTAAGAAAACAAAAAATTTTAATGTATATTTTTTTCCCACTGGGTAGTTAATCTTCACGCACAATAACAACAATAACAGTGCACTGCCACCGCACTTGTTTTATTGAAATTGATTTTATTGTTTAGTTATTGAAATGTAAGGAATTTATTTTCCCGTTGTTTTTTTTTTTAAATAATTTGTTATTGTTTTTACAATTTAATTTTAAAGGCGTTTAAGCAATGATTTTATTTTATTTTTTTGTTCTCTTTTTACGACCGTTCGGTTGGAGAGTCACAATTTTAATCCAAAATTAATGAAATGGAATTAGAAATAATTGATGACCTAATCACTATTCTACTCTTATATAGCGTTCCTGAAGAATACGAATCATTTAGAATCGCTATTGAAACTCAAGGAAAATTGCCGAGTCCAGAAATATTAAAAATAAAATTACTTGAAGAATATGAAGCCAGAAGAAGAAACGCATGCAAAGAGCCATCAGATGCAATGTTTGCTAAGAAGAAGAAGGAAAAATTTTTTAAACAAGATTGGAATCAAGATAAAGAGAAAAGTGAGAAACTTAAATTTTCTTGTAACAACTGTGGAAAAGTTGGACACAAAGCGAGGGATTGCTGGTCAAAATACCAAAACAAAAGTATGAATAAAAATCAGGAATCAACAAGAAAAGCTGAAGCAGTACTGCAAATTAATAGACAAATTGGTAGCTAGTGCCTAGATTCAGGAGCATCATCTCACATGTGTTCAGAGAAAACAAAGTTTCATTTAATGATGTATCCATATACAGAAGAGCTTCATTTAGCAAATAATGAATCAACGAGAATTGAAGGAAACGGTGTCGTGAAAATTAAAACTGAAACTGGTTACACATCAAGATTGGAGAATACACTTTATGTTCCAGATTTAAGATCAAACCTATTATCTGTGGCAAAAATAACTGATCATGGCTACGAGGTAAAATTTAATAAAAAAGAGGCTATAGTGCAAAACCCAAGTACTGGTGAAAAGATAATGATAGCTAAGCGCAATAAAAATCTATATTACGTTGAAGAATTAGTCGAAAACTGTAAAGCAGCTTATACAACAAGCTTAAAAGAATGGCACGAACGTTATGGGCATCTAAATGAAAACGATTTGAAAGACTTGTTAAGAAAACAAAAGGTAAATGGAATTAGTTTTAACCTTAATGGGAAATTACTGGGTTGTGAAGTATGTCTGAAAGGGAAGCAAACACATGAACCGTTTAAAAGATCGATTACAAAATCAGAAGAAGTTTTAGAACTGATTCACACAGACGTTTGTGGTCCTATGAGAGTCAATTCCATAGGAGGTTCAAGATATTTTTTAACATTTATTGACGACAAATTAAGATGGTGCGAAGTTTATTTTTTGAAGAAGAAAAGTGAAGTTCTGGAAAAATTTAAAGAATTTAAAAGTGCGGTTGAAAACCAAGCTAACAAGAAAATTAAAACAATACAATGCGATACGATCTGACAATGGAACCGAATATACGAATAACGAATTTCGAAATTTTGTGAAGAGAGAAGGTATAAAACATGAATTCACAGTGGAATATACACCACAGCAAAATCGGGTGGCCGAAAGGAAGAACCTTACTTTAGTGGAGATGGCCAGATGCATGATGATACAATCGGGGCTTAGTCCAATTTTTTGGGCAGAAGCAATTTTAACAGCAAATCATATTCGTAACCGATGTCCTTCTAAAAGTATTGGTAACGAGACTCCATTTAAAATTTGGGTTGGAAGAAATCCATCAGTTAACTATTTTCAAAAATTTGGAACAATTGCTTACACGCTCATAAAATCTAAGAAGCAAGGGAAATTTGATCCAAAATCAAAGAAATGTATTTTTGTCGGATATTCAATAAAATCAAAAGCGTATAGATTGTGGGACGAAACGGATGGGAAAATAATATGTGCACGAGATGTAAAATTTACAAATTCTTATCAATCAAGCAATACCTATGTAGACATCGGGAATGATGAATTTGAAATAGTTGATGATGAGAAAATAGAAATAATTTTTAATCCAAAAGAAGAGAAAAATGTAGAAGTGCAAACTTACGAAAATATAGTGGAACCTGAAGAGAGTAGCGAAGGTGAAGGGGATAGCTTTTATGGTTTTTCGGAATCTGAGGCAGAAAGCGTAAGTAAAGAAAACATCAATAATTCAAATAATGATTTTCAAACCCCTTTAACTACAAAACGTGGCCCTGGAAATCCAAAGAAATTAAAAACTGGCAAAAGAGGTAGGCCAAGAAAATTATTCAACATGATTAAGAGAGATAAAACTGAAGATGATTATCATTTTGCACAAATGATAGACCAAAACGAAACATTAACTGTAAAAGAAGCTATTACTAGTGAAGAAGCCATTAATTGGAAGAAAGCTATGAAAGCTGAATTTGACGCGTTATTGAAAAATAAAACCTGGGTCTTAGCTGACTGTCCAAAGGATAAGAAAGCTATAGATTGCAAGTGGGTATTACGAAAAAAGTTCAAAGCTGACGGATGTGTAGAAAGATATAAGGGTAGATTAGTAGCAAAGGGTTTTACACAAATACCTGGCATTGATTATTTAGAAACGTTTTCGCTCGTAGCGAGAATTGGTTCCATACGATTATTATTGGCACTGTCAGTACAGTTAAAACTTGATGTGTATCAACTAGATTTTGTGACTGCGTATTTAAATGGAGAATTAGAGGAGAAAATTTACATGAAAATTCCCAACGGAATCGAATCGATCGTAGAAGATAATGAATATAAAAAGTACCAAGGTAAAACGTGCTTGTTAAAGAAAGCCTTGTATGGACTAAAGCAGTCAGGAAGGCAATGGTACAAGAAACTTGACGAAAAATTAAAGCAACTGAAATTCAAATCGCTGAAATCAGATAATTGTATATATATATATATATATATATATATATATATATATATATATATATATATATATATATATATATATATATATATATATATATATACATATATATATATATATATATATATATATATATATATATATATATATATATATATATATATATATATATATATATATATCAAGTCAATTCCATAGGAGGTTCAAGATATTTTTTAACATTTATTGACGACAAATTAAGATGGTGCGAAGTTTATTTTTTGAAGAAGAAAAGTGAAGTTCTGGAAAAATTTAAAGAATTTAAAAGTGCGGTTGAAAACCAAGCTAACAAGAAAATTAAAACAATACAATGCGATACGATCTGACAATGGAACCGAATATACGAATAACGAATTTCGAAATTTTGTGAAGAGAGAAGGTATAAAACATGAATTCACAGTGGAATATACACCACAGCAAAATCGGGTGGCCGAAAGGAAGAACCTTACTTTAGTGGAGATGGCCAGATGCATGATGATACAATCGGGGCTTAGTCCAATTTTTTGGGCAGAAGCAATTTTAACAGCAAATCATATTCGTAACCGATGTCCTTCTAAAAGTATTGGTAACGAGACTCCATTTAAAATTTGGGTTGGAAGAAATCCATCAGTTAACTATTTTCAAAAATTTGGAACAATTGCTTACACGCTCATAAAATCTAAGAAGCAAGGGAAATTTGATCCAAAATCAAAGAAATGTATTTTTGTCGGATATTCAATAAAATCAAAAGCGTATAGATTGTGGGACGAAACGGATGGGAAAATAATATGTGCACGAGATGTAAAATTTACAAATTCTTATCAATCAAGCAATACCTATGTAGACATCGGGAATGATGAATTTGAAATAGTTGATGATGAGAAAATAGAAATAATTTTTAATCCAAAAGAAGAGAAAAATGTAGAAGTGCAAACTTACGAAAATATAGTGGAACCTGAAGAGAGTAGCGAAGGTGAAGGGGATAGCTTTTATGGTTTTTCGGAATCTGAGGCAGAAAGCGTAAGTAAAGAAAACATCAATAATTCAAATAATGATTTTCAAACCCCTTTAACTACAAAACGTGGCCCTGGAAATCCAAAGAAATTAAAAACTGGCAAAAGAGGTAGGCCAAGAAAATTATTCAACATGATTAAGAGAGATAAAACTGAAGATGATTATCATTTTGCACAAATGATAGACCAAAACGAAACATTAACTGTAAAAGAAGCTATTACTAGTGAAGAAGCCATTAATTGGAAGAAAGCTATGAAAGCTGAATTTGACGCGTTATTGAAAAATAAAACCTGGGTCTTAGCTGACTGTCCAAAGGATAAGAAAGCTATAGATTGCAAGTGGGTATTACGAAAAAAGTTCAAAGCTGACGGATGTGTAGAAAGATATAAGGGTAGATTAGTAGCAAAGGGTTTTACACAAATACCTGGCATTGATTATTTAGAAACGTTTTCGCTCGTAGCGAGAATTGGTTCCATACGATTATTATTGGCACTGTCAGTACAGTTAAAACTTGATGTGTATCAACTAGATTTTGTGACTGCGTATTTAAATGGAGAATTAGAGGAGAAAATTTACATGAAAATTCCCAACGGAATCGAATCGATCGTAGAAGATAATGAATATAAAAAGTACCAAGGTAAAACGTGCTTGTTAAAGAAAGCCTTGTATGGACTAAAGCAGTCAGGAAGGCAATGGTACAAGAAACTTGACGAAAAATTAAAGCAACTGAAATTCAAATCGCTGAAATCAGATAATTGTATATATATATATATATATATATATATATATATATATATATATATATACATATATATATATATATATATATATATATATATATATATATATATATATATATATATATATATATATATATATATATATATATATATATATATATATATATATATATATATATATATATATATATATATATATATATATATATATATATATATATATATATATATATATATATATATATATATATATATATATGCTAAAACAAGGGGAAGACATCACCTTAATTGCCATTTACGTAGACGATTTAATAGTAGCAACAAACAATAAAAACAAGTGGAAAGAATTAAAGTCAGAATTTTCAAAATCTTTCGAGATGAAGGATATGGGTAGATTAAACTTCTGTCTGGGCATAGAATTCAAACAAGACGAAAATACAAAAGAAATAACAATGTCACAAAGGAAATATATAGAAAACGTTCTTAACAAGGCGAATTCATTATTAGGTGGATGCATCGGCGAATTCAGGCGAATTCGGTTAATATGGCGGCACTTTCTCTGTCAAGTTTTGTTTACCTTTTCCGGCGCTATTTAAATTTTTGTACATGTTCGTTATCAACTACTTTTGACAGCTTAAGTGTGAATTCGCCTTTTTACACAAACAAAATACCTGTTGTTTTTTTTATTGTTGTATTGTTGTAGCGAAGCGGTTACCTTCTTTTTGTATCATGGTTCTTAAGAAATTTAATATGGAAAACTGTAAATCTTCATTAACTCCTTTTAACACGGGTATAAAGCTGTCTAAAGAGATGTGTTCTGCAGATGAAGAAAAATTTGAAGTTGAGCAATTACTTTATCAGAACTTGATAGGATCACTGATGTATTTAGCAGTTTCAACAAGACCAGATATTGCTCATATAATAAGTGTACTAAGTCAGTATAACACTACTATGGAAGAGAACATTGGGTTGCTGCAAAACGAGTTTTACGATATTTAAAAGGTACTCAGAACATTGGTCTACATTATAAATGAACAAATGAAGATTTAATAGGATATGCTGACGCAGATTGGGGAGCGTGTGTGGATGATAGAAGATCTTACACAGGATGTTTTTAAACTAGCGAATCCGGCTATCAGCTGAGATTCAAGAAAACAAATGGTTGCAACGTCAAGTACAGAAGCAGAGTATATGTCACTCTCTGAATCCACAAAAGAGGCAATTCACTTAAAAAGATTTTTAGAAGAAATTTTGGGGAATCAAAATTCAATCGTAATTTCAATGACAACCAAGGCGCTGGACTTTTGAGCAAGAATCCAGTGCTTCATAGAAGAACAAAGCACATGGATATACGTCACCATTTTATTAGAGAAAATGTAGCTAACAAAAATATTGAAATAAAATATCAACCAACTACTAAAATGCCAGCCGATATTTTAACAAAAGGATTAACATCAATTAAACATAATAAGTGCATTTCGCAATTAGGATTAAAAATTGTTAACTAATTATTGCAAAGTAATGATTCAGGGGAAGTGTTGTAATAAATTACTACTTTGTTATTAATTACTTTAATTTATTTTAATCAAAGAAAACTTTGATTTTTATTTAAAATATTTGAAACATGAAAATAATATTTTTCAGTCTAATAAAAGAAATCTGGTAAATTGTATAAGAACTTGAATTTGTCCGAATTGTTTTAGTTTAATTCATCATATTCCCCAAAAAGTCAGCTTTAACTGAAAAAATTTTTTCACAAAAAATGAATTTGTTCAAAACTTTTTTTCAAAATTATTTTAGAAATACCACTTATACCACGGCTTAGTGGACCCTTCGTGCCAACTTTTCTATATAGTCGGATATGTGTAGTTTTTCGTATTTTCCCCTAAAAGTCATCTTTAACTGAAAAAATTTTTTCACAAAAAATGAATTTGTTCAAAACTTTTTTTTCAAATTTATTTCAGAAATACCACTTATACCACGGCTTAGAGGATCCTTTGGGCCATCTTTTATATAGTGCGATATGTGTAGTATTTCGTATTATGCCCAAAAAGTCAGCTTTAACTAAAAAAAATTTTCACAAAAAATAAATTTGTTCAAAACTTTTTTTTCAAAATTATTTCAGAAGTACCACTTATACCACGGCTTAGTGGACCCTTCGTGCCAACTTTTCTATATAGTCGGATATGTGTAGTTTTTCGTATTTTCCCCTAAAAGTCATCTTTAACTGAAAAAATTTTTTCACAAAAAATGAATTTGTTCAAAACTTTTTTTTCAAATTTATTTCAGAAATGCCACTTATACCACGGCTTAGAGGACCACCTTTTTTATATAGTGGGATATGTGTATTATTTCGTATTTTCCCCAAAAAGCCAACTTTATATGAAATAATTTTTTCACAAAAAATAAATTTGTTCAAAACTTTTTTTTCAAAATTTTTTCAGAAATGCCACTTATCCCACGGCTTAGAGGACCCTTTGAGCCATCTTTTCTATATAGTGGGATATGTGTAGTATTTCGTATTTGCCCCAAAAAGTCAGCTTTAACTGAAAAAATTTTTGCACAAAAAATAAATTTGTTTAAAACTTTTTTTTCAAAACTATTTCAGAAATACCATTTATACCACGGCTTAGAGGACCCTTTGGGCCATCTTTTCTATATAGTAGGATGTGTGTAGTATTTCGTATATTTTTGTTATGACTACTTTTCTTCCCAAGAATATCAGATGTTTTAAATAGCCTTTTATTTTGGAGAGCATATTCCGATTGATTCTTTATATTTTTGTGGCCCAGTTATGGAGATTTCTCTCCAAGAAAAATATATTCCAAATTAACATTCACTGTTAAACAGTTAACAGAGCTCTGTTAACGAAATAATTACAAATGTGGTTTATGTCTGTACTAGTTAAATTTAAAATTTATCTTCACACACATTAGTGAACGGACGTATTTGTTTTTGATAGGAAAGTTATAAAAAAAATCGGAATAGGTGAAAAGACAAACTGTGACACTTTTTTATACCCTTTTAAATTAAAAAAAAGAAACAAATAATTGCATGAGTGTACCTATCAGATGTAATTCTGAAAAGGGCTTAGCTCCGTTAGAAAGAATCTTTGGATTTGTTGGATTCCTTGAAAAAATCATTGGACAGCCTACTGTCGCTAAGAGAAAGAACCCGCACGCGTTCGTGTTCACCTCATATAGTTCTTACAACAACCGTGGTTAAACGTCAGCGTAGCCCGAAATCCGCTCAAATATCATCACAACCAAATATATCTAAAGATGAAATACCGCTACGGCAATGGAAAGTAACAGATTTGCAATCCTTCAGACTAATGAGCCAAATACAGCAAAAAAAAAAAACATTTAAACCACCACCAACATATTTGAGAGAACTTACTTCAAGTGAACTGGTAAATCAACTAATTATCAATAGCAATCGGCAAAGACACCTTCAACGTTACATCAGTAAAGCATGGCAGCATCAGCGAAACGAAAATCCATGTAAACCATGAAAATGATTACCGAAAATTGTCTGATGTTTTGGAAAAGGAGAAAAGATCGTTTAATACTTGTCAGCTTAAAAGTGCTAAAGGTATTCAGATCGTTATAAAAGGTATTGACCCACGTGTAGCCACGGATGATGTTAAGGTTAAATTTCTCTTGCACCGTAAAATTACCGTAGAGGAGCCGCATAAGCGTTTAGGGCCCATTAAAGCCTAAACTGCAAGGCATTTATCCATAATAAGGCCTATTGTAAACTGCCCGCATTTTGTGTTGTGTGTGGAGCATTGCACAGCACTTCACAGTGCAAAAAATCAAAGACTGACTCGAGCGTTAAAAAAATGTGGCAACTGTGGAGGTAACCATACTGCAAATTACAGGGGCTTCCTGTCTATACTCATTTTGAGCAGTCGATGAGAAATAAGTCATCAACTACCTTTAGGCAACCCCAGCAGTCAAACATTATTTCTGCAAACAATTTTCCAGCCAGTCAACCAGCTTCTTACGTTAATGTGTTCAAAACCGATATACAAAACTTGAATTAGGAACCCAAGCCCCAGAATTTCCATCAAAATTTTAACAATCTTGAGGCAACTCTGCATAGTCTTGTTCAATCCATAAATACATATACGGTTTCTATGAATAATATGATGCAGCAAATGCTGAAAATGCAATCCACTATTTTGCAGGCAATTTTCATAAAAACTAGAATTAAACACTATATGCTAAACGAGACACGTGAGGAGTATCTCCAAGCAACAAACATATATATTGAACATTTTCATTGTAAAATTGTTATTTCTTCGATTTATTCACCACCTCGATTTTCAGTAACAGAAAACCAATATTCACATTTTTCAAACACGGGCCTCGATTTTTAGTGGCTCGCGACTAAACGCTAAACACACTTTTTGGGGATCACGTTTAATTACCCCGAAAGGTTATGTGCTTTTTGACACCGTTTCCAAAATGGGCATAGATGTGGTTTCGAGCGGACACCGCACTTATTGGCCGTCACCCCGACGAAAGATCCCAGATGTTATAGATTTTGGAGTTGCGAAAAATTTTCCTTTAGAGTGAATGCAAGTGGAGCCTTCATTAGATTTGATATCAGATCACTCACCCATTATAATCACTATTTCGTTCCCCCAAGAGATTGGCTGATCGGCGTTGACTGTCAATAGAGTTAATTGTACGGAAAATATCGCCTTGAGAAAGCCTGAAGATAATGATGTGTCAATTAACGATTTTTCTGAAAGCCTCAACCTGGCCGTACAGCATGCTACCACTAGCCATATGATCCAGAAATTATAACAATAGAACTTATTCGTCTGAAATTGAGCAATTTCTGTCAGAAAAAAGAAGAGTTAGAAGAGAGTGGCAATTTCGCAGGTCTCCCCAGCCAGCGTTGGCTTTTATGATACTAAAGTGTCAGTATGACCCTTTTTGATGTCTGTGACACTTTTTATGCCCGTTTTTGACCGTTTTTGCAAACATGGAACTTTTTGTTGAGAACGATCGAACAGCTGTATACCTAAATACTCAGTTCTCATTCATATTTGAGCAAGGTTATATTAAACTGCTCTTATGTGGGTACATACATGTATGTATATTAACTAAAAAGTATGTATGTATCTATATGAAGGTGTGGCAGCTTCACTTAAGTTCCAAATATTATGAAGAGCGTTACATAGAATAGGTGTTTGTTAGTGGAAGAATAGAAAAACTCTTAAAGTAAAATATTAAATTTATTAACAGCATAGAAAAACTTAATGATTGCATTTCATGTGATGTTATTTTTCATTAGATATAATATTGAGTTCTTGTTTAGTGCAAAATTAACAACTAATTTCAAAACATCCTTTACAGGCAATAGCTTGTATGTGTGTTTTCTTTACCTTTTTTGCACTAAACAAAAGCAAGCACACAAAAACCATATATGGTATATGAGATAAACTTAAATGAAGAAGTGTGGGCATTTAAGTGTAGCTCAAAGCAACAAGCAAAGCAAGCAAGCAAGCACACAAAACCCCCAGGAAAGCTCCAGGTATTGATCAAATTACTGGCAAAATGCTTGAGCAGTTACCTCGTGTAGCTAAAGGAATTCTACTTTTTATTTTTAACGCTATTTTACGCCTTGAGTATTATCCTGCAGACTGGAAGGTCTCTATGATTACTTCCCAAGTCTACTACCAACAATTTCAAAACTATTTACAAATTGTTAATGGTTAAATTGAGTCCAATATTGAACAATGTGTGATGCATCAATTTGGTTTTCGGGCTAAACACAGCACCATAGAACAAATGTACAGACTAGTCAATGTCATAAGACAGACAAGAAATATTGCTCAGCTCTATTCGTTGACATTTCTCAAGCTTATGATAAAGTGTGGCAAGACGGCTTGATACATAAAATAAAGTTGAACTTGCCTGCAAATACAAGCTTCTGGAAAGCTGCTTATATGGGCGGAAATTTGTTATCAGGGAAGGCGATTTTATAAGCCCAACTCAACTTATCGAGGCAAGAGTTCCCCAAGGTAGCATACTGGGGCCTACTTTATAATTGATTTACGCCTCTGACATGCCAGCGATATCTGGAATCCACAGTTTAACTTTTGTAGACGACTCAACGTTTTTGAGCGTTCATGAAAATCACCAATTAGCTTTACGAAATTTACAGGAATATTTCAATATTGGAAAAATTGCTGAATTCAAATTAACAGCTAACCTATTCCGCAGCAAAATGAAGTCAAGTACCTTGGTATTCACCTGGACCGTAGGCTAACATGGAAGTCTCGCATTGAGGCAAAACTCACTCAGTTGAAACTAAAAGCAGCACAACTAAATTGGCTTATGGGCAGAAACTCGACATTGAAGTTAGATTGCAAACTTTTGTTATACAATGCATTTCTAAAGCCTATATGGTGCTACGGAATTCAATTATGGGGCACCGCCTCAGCGTCAAACATTAAAAAAATCCAAGGGGACAAAACCAAATTCTTCGGACGATTACTGCAGCTCCATGGTACGTGTGGAGATCTGACAACACTAGTTAGATGTAGAGATCTGGCAACACAGATATAGTTGTGGAGTTTCTCGTGAAAAATGGTATTGAAAAATAAGCGAGCAACAGAGTAGGTTTTGGAAAGAAATTCAAGCTAAAGAAAAAATATAATTAAATTGAAAGAATATAATTAAATTGAGAAAATATAATTAAATTAGAAAAAATATAATTAAATCGAAAATCTTTGGTGTTTGGTGATTGGGTCAGGGAAGAGGTTATTACATTGGCGACTGAGGTAAATATTTAATTGCAGATGCGAGAATATTAAATTGACTGCATTGAATTGGAAAAATTTAAATTCCTTTGCATTAAATTGCAGCGGAAGACATTAAATTGTCGGCATTGACTTGTAATAGTAACCTGTGGGAAGAGAAGAGGGGAAAAGAGAAACCATGTGAGTGTAACATTTAATTGTAACAAATGGGAAGACATTAAATTGTTTTGCATTTAATTGTAGATAGGGAGATACTTAAGACATTAAATTGTCGGCCGCGAAGTAAACAATTGCATTACATTTAATTGTAAAGACCGTGAACTGGTGGAAATCTTTGTAGAGATGAGTGCGGCAAGTATATCGGCTTTCCTCTGTGATGCCATAGATAAGGCACTTCTGCGCACAGAATGGGAAAAATGGTACCGTTCGTTTTCCATATATCTGGACGCAGAAGAAATAAAAGACGCTGCGAGGAAAAGGAACAAACTGCTGTATTTGGGCGAAACACAACTCCAAGAGGTTGTATACAGTATTCCCGGGGCACTTTTAGGGTCCGAGGATACAGATAAAGGTGTGGATGTATTCAAAACTCTGGTTGGAAAGCTCAACGAATATTTTTCACCGGAAAGGAACTCGACTTTTGAAAGACACCTTTTCCGTTCGCTGAAGCCTGAAGGGGGTGAGTGTTTTAACAAATTTCTTGTACGGCTACGAAACCAGGCCGCAAAATGCCAATTCGGTGAGACGAAAGATGAGACATTAGGAATAAACTTAAAAGCCAAGCTTATTGATAGTTGGGCACCAAATGATTTAAAGAAACGGCTCTTGGAAAAAGAATATACGCTCACAGAAACCATCGAAATGTGTCACGTCCATGAGCAGATAAATAACCAGTCAGAGGCTATGAAGTTGCCCAATGTATCCATCGAGGCAAAGAATCAACAAACTGAATGTAGCAGATGTGGTCGTCGAGGTCATGAAGGTACAAGTGCTGACTGTCCTGCTAAAAATTCAAAATGTAACAAATGCGGGTTTGTTGGCCATTTTGCTCGCAAATGCAAGACGAAAGGTTCAAAACGCAAGCAGCCTGGTGCTGGTTATACAGATGGGAAAAAGCGGAAATATTCAAATGTTCAATTTGTCTCAAGTGACGGTGTAACGGAGGCTGGGGCTATGCAGAATAGGTGGAACGAACACAATTGTTTCCAGATAGCAGACAAGTTAAGCCAACAGATGGACGAGATGATAGAGCGCTATGTCGGGGGCCGGAAGATTGTCATGCTGATTGACTCTGGGTCACATTACAACCTGTTGAGTGAGGAAGATTGGGAGTGCCTCTGTAAGGAAGATGCCACGATTTGGAACATACGAGCTAATTCTGAGAATCAATTTCGTGCGTATGCTGGGAACAATTTACTCAAGGTGAAAGTTGTTTTCGAAGCGGTAATTGGCCTTGATCTAGTTTCAAACTTGATTTCCTCGTTCTACGTAATTGAAAATGGGCGTAGATCATTGCTACGTCAAGTGACTGCTATCAAATTGGGCGTTTTGAAACTAGGGCGTGGAATAAATCAAATCGAGAACTGCCATGTTTTCTCAAAAATTAGAGACATAAAAGTTTCACTGACAATTAACAAGTCTATAAAACCTGTCCAACAGCCATTGCGCAGAGTACCAGCTGCCATAGAAGAGAAGGTCGAAAGGAAATTGGATGAAGCTGTGGAACAGGGTATCATAGAGCCCGTGATGGGACCTAGCCCCTGGATATCTCTGCTAGTAATTGTATTTAAGAGGAACGGGGATATTCGATTATGCATCGACATGAGACGTGCGAATGTGGCCATATTACGGGAAAATTATCCGCTACCAACATTCGATTCCTTCATGACCAAGCTACAAGGTGCTAAATATTTTCTAGGTTGGATCTCAAAAATGCGTACCACCAGTTGGAGCTAGAGGAAGATAGTCGTGAGATAACAACCTTCATCACGTCAAAAGGGTTATGCAGGTTTAAAAGGTTATTATTCGGCGTGAACTCTGCACCGGAAAATTTTCAAAGGGTGATGGAAAGCATTTTGGCGTCGTGTAACTGTGAATCTGACAACACTAGTTAGATGGAGAGATCTGGCAACACAGATATAGTTGTGGAGTTTCTCGTGAAAAATGGTATTGAAAAATAAGCGAGCAACAGAGTAGGTTTTGGAAAGAAATTCAAGCTAAAGAAAAAATATAATTAAATTGAAAGAATATAATTAAATTGAGAAAATATAATTAAATTAGAAAAAATATAATTAAATCGAAAATCCTTGGTGTTTGGTGATGGGGTCAGGGAAGAGGTTATTACAGTACGTAAAAAATTCACGAATTCGTAAAGATTTGAGTGTTCCGCTGGTAAAAGAGGAATTTTCTAACTACGCGACAAGGTATGTTAGTAAACTGGAACTTCATCTCTTGCGCGCAATATACTTAATTTTGGCGGCCATACTCGATTGAGAAGGAGGGATACCGTTCCCACCATCAGAACGTTAAATACGTGATTTTACCGATATTGTCCGTGCAAAATAAAACTTCTTTGTCTAGCATTGGCTGGAATTGATTAATTTAGTGTATTTAGTATTAAGATTTGAATACTTATTGTTAGTTCACTTTGTGAAGATTCAATAAATAAATGAATGAGAAAAAAAATTGACTATGAGAAAGCTCTGTTCAAAGTGGGTGCCGCGATTGCTCACAGTTGACTAAAAATTAGAACGTGTTGATGATTCTGAGCAGTGTTTGGCCGTGCTTAAACGTAACAAACCGAAATTTTTGCGTCGATATGTGACAATGGATGAAACATGGATCCACCACACATAATTAAAAAGTCGAAAGCTAGAAAAGCTCCAGGAATAGATGGAATTAATAATAGGTGTCTTAACCATCTACCAAAAAAAGCAATTGAATTCCTGAACATAATTTTTAATTCATGTCTTAATTCCAATACGAAATCCAAATAAACCCGCAGATACTTCGTCTTCCTACCGTGCAATAAGTTTGTTGTCATCAATAGGAAAACTTTTGAGAAAATTATAAATTATAAATTTGTACCTTTTATTGAATCCAGAGGAATTTTTCCTATTCACCAATTCGGCTTCCGAACAGAGCACAACACAGTCCGATCCTTAGTACAAATTAGAAAACGGATGACTAGAAATTTTGAACTTCAAAAATCAACAGCAATGATATTACTCGACGTAAAAGCTGCTTTTGATACTGTATGGCACGCTGGGCTTATTTATAAAATGATCAAATTTGAAATACCACATATTTTAATCAAAATAGTTGAAAGCTTTCTGTTAAGCCGATTTTTCAAGGTTTTTATAGGATCATCGTGCTCCGAGTTCTATAAACCTTTACTCGCCCATCTTTTTTGGTTCTCCTGGTATTGATCCTCTAAAGAAATTCCATATACCGAATTTTCAAAAAATCAAAATTTTTTAATTTTTAGACCTTCGTCAGAGATTCTGAGCAATAATTCCGTTAGACAAAAATAATGTCAACCAATTTCATCTCTTGGAGTTCATATGACTTGCTAAAAATTTTTATCATTTTTAATATTTGTATATTTTTACTTCGGTTATTAATTTCTTACTAGTTTTTTTGTTATTGTAATATCTAATGGGGGTATGGGTTAACTTTAACTTACTTTTGGGCTAGAGAGTCCAAAAATGCGCCCACAATTGTATTTGGAATACATTGCCCACGATTTTTTTATGTTCAACAGAGCAACTTATGTTAACTCCTTAATAGATCTGTTAAGGCAGTTGGTTTATGTCCAGGGTTATTAATTTTAAAATGTATCTTCACAGATATTACAAAATACAGAAGGCAGTGGTGGAGGAAGACAAAACACTACTTATTTTTGTTGCCAATTGCTTTTGTCATAATCAATTTTTTGGCGCGTTTTAGAAGTGTTTCGAAGATTGGAAAAAAACGCTGGCATAAATGTGTTATATTTGAGGGGGATTACTTTAAAGGGGATAAAATAGTTATTGGTGAATAAATACTTTTTAAAAAAATAGAAAATAACGTTTATTTTTGGATCA
This sequence comes from Thecocarcelia acutangulata, assembly GCA_914767995.1. NCBI lineage: Eukaryota > Metazoa > Arthropoda > Insecta > Diptera > Tachinidae > Thecocarcelia > Thecocarcelia acutangulata. The sequence goes on from OU612097.1 coordinate 63,249,808, forward strand.
GCCCTCGTCTAAATAAGATCTATTAGAATCTGATAGTTATAGCAGACTATAAATATATAAAGATGCTCTACGTCCATGCATTGTACTTTCAGTGCATAGTTTGACGATGGATTTTCTTTTTCAAAGAGAGTTTATTATTTATTTCTCACAGAATTTATCATTCTCATGTCTGCTATTTGTTTAAAAGAGTGTGCCTTTGCGTACATATATGTGGACGAGTATATTTTTTTAAGTAAAACGAAAAAATAAACAAACAAAAAGAGATTGTGTTTTCGCACATTATAGATATGTACATATGAGTATGAATGGACATAAACTACGTAAAACTTAATATCGCCGATTGATTGTTTGTATGGCAAAAATATGTACTTTGTTGTTGTACCATTGCAAATGCATCGATTCGCACCGAATTTAAAATCGAAAACACATTTTTTGCTTTCTTTGTGAATATTTTTTATATTTCAAATAGGTATGATTTCAGTTCGTTGTAACTGGTGTTGTCATCCGTCCTCTATTTTCCGCATACTGTCCCCTTTTTTGAATACCTGTTCTCTCGTAAAAAATATGTGTATGCTCAAAAATTTTGTGCACAAACAGTTTATTTTTCCCTTGGTACTTCCCCCGCAGCATCAATAAACGCAAAAATTTTTTGGATTTTTTTAATCTTCTACGTGGAACATCTTTATATATATACATATATATGTAGTCTTTAGTTATAGTATATTTTACAGTGGTTGGAAGATGGATGATGCGCAAATAATATGCATGGGAATCACTTCACTGGCAAATTTGAACAGACGGCGAATCTCCTGTTGTACATCAACCTGAAGGTCTAAATGGGGTCTATTAGAATCTGAAATAAGCTTCAATTTATTTTTAAAATTTTATAAAACTGACGTTATATTTTTTAAACTACTCGTAGGAGAATTTTCCGGCGCCAAGTTGTGCCGTTACTCCAAAAAAAAAAATCAATTATTCATTTAAGGTTTTTCTTATTCTAATAGCTGAGGCCGTATGGGTTAGCGTTAACTTATTTTTGGGCTGGCGAGTCCAAATATGTGCCCACAATTACATTTGGAATACGTTGCCCACGATTTTTATGTTTAACAGAGCTATGTTAAGTCCTTAACAGATCTTTGTTAAGTCTGTTGGCTTATGTCTAGGGTTATAAATTTTAAAACTGATTTAACAGAGATCTGTTAAGGAGTTAACATAGCTCTGTTAAATATAAAAAATCGTGAGCAATGTATTCCAAACGTTATTGTGGGCACATATTTGGACTCACCCGCCCAAAAATAAGTTAAAGCTAACCCATACGCCGTCAGCTATTAGAATAACGAAAAACTAATAAGAAATTAATAACAGAAATTAAATTATACAAATATCAAAAATAATAAAATTTTCCAGGAAGTCATCTGAATTCCAAGAGAACCAAAAAAAAAAAAAAAAAATGGGGGGATAAAAATTGTTGGAATAGGTAGACATTATTTCTATCTAACGGAATCAATGCTCAGAATCTTTGACGGGGGTCTAAAAATTTTAAAAATTCGATTTTTTTAAAATGCGATACACGGAATTTCTTTAGAGGATCAATTCCAGGAGAACCAAGAAAGATGGCGAGTAAAGGTTGATGGAATTTTTAGTTTAAGAGCCCCTCTAACGGAACCAATCGTTAGAATTATTAGCAGCGCTCGAAAAATTTAACATTTTGAAATTTCAATTTCTTTAGAGGATGAGTTTCAGGAGAACAAACTAAGATGGGCAGATGAAAATTTTTGGATGTCATAGTTTTTGGGTTACTTTAAAAGAACACATAGCTAAAACCTTTGGGAGCACTCCAGAAAAGAAGAAATTTAGATCTTTTTAAAATGGATCAATTTGGAATTTTCTAAAAGATGAATTTCTGGACAAGAACAAAAGATGGGCGGATAAAAATTTTTGAAATAGGTAGACATTATTTCTATATAACGGAATCAATGCTCAGAATCTTTGACGGGGGTCTAAAAATTAAAAAATTTAGATTTTTTTAAAATACGATATATGGAATTTCTTTAGAGGATCAATTCCAGGAGAACCAAGAAAGATGGGCGAGTAAAGGTTGATGGAATTTTTAGTTTAAGAGTCCCTCTAACGGAATCAATCGTTAGAATTATTAATAGCGCTCGAAAAATTTAACATTTTGAAATTTTTAAATTTCAAGTTCTTTAGAGGATGAGTTCCAGGAGAACAAAGGAAGATGGGCGGACGAAAATTTTTGGATGTCATAGTTTTTGGGTTACTTTAAAAGAACAAATATCTAAAATCTTTGGGAGCACTCCAGAAAAGAAGAAATTTCGATTTTTTGAAAATAGAAAAATTTGGAATTTCTTTAGAGGATGAATTTCTGGACAAGAACAAAAGATGGGCTGATAAAAATTGTTAAATTAGTAGAAATTATATCTATCAAACGGAATCTATGCTCAGAATCTTTGACGGGGGTCTAAAAATTAAAAAATTTAGATTTTTTTAAAATAGGATATTTGGAATTTCTTTAGAGGATCAATTCCAGGAGAACCAAGAAAGATGGGCGAGTAAAGGTTGATGGAATTTTTAGTTTAAGAGTCCCTCTAACGGAATCAATCGTTAGAAGTATTAACAGCGCTCGAAAAATTATGAAATTTAACATTTTGAAATTTTTAAATTTCAATTTCTTTAGAGGATGAGTTCCAGGAGAACAAAGGAAGATGGGCGGATGAAAATTTTTGGATGTCATATTTTTTGGGTTACTTTAAAGGAACAAATATCTAAAACCTTTGGGAGCACTCCAGAAAAGAAGAAATTTCGATTTTTTGAAAATGGAAAAATTTGGAATTTCTTTAGAGGATGAATTTCTGGACAAGAACAAAAGATGGGCGGATAAAGATTTTTGGAATAGGTAGACATTATTTCTATCTAACGGAATCAATGCTCAGAATCTTTGACGGGGGTCTAAAAATGAAAAAATTTAGATTTTTTTAAAATACGGTATATGGAATTTCTTTAGAGGATCAATTCCAGGAGAACCAAGAAAGCTGGGCGAGTAAAGGTTGATTTTGTTTTTTTAAAATGGAAAAATTTGGAATTTTTTCAAAATCTTAAATTTTACAATTTTTTGTGCGCTGTTAATAATTCTAACGATTGATTCCGTTAGAGGGACTCTTAAACTATAAATTCCATCAACCTTTACATGTCCATCTTTCTTGGTTCTCCTGGAATTGATTCTCTAAAGAAATTCCATATATCGTATTTTAAAAAAATCTAAATTTTTTAATTTTTAGAACCCTGTCAAAGATTCTGACCATTGATTCCGTTAGATAGAAATAATGTCTACTTATTCCAACAATTTTTATCCGCCCATCTTTTTGGGTTCTTTTGGAATTCAGATGACTTCTTGGAAAATTTTATCATTATTAATATTTGTATAATTTAATTTCTGTTATTAATTTCTTATTAGTTATTCGTTATTCTAATAGCTGACGGCGTATGGGTTAGCTTTGAGTTATTTTTGAGCTGGTGAGTCCAAATACGTGTCCACAATTACGTTTGGAATACATTGCCCACGATTTTTTATGATTAACAGAGCTATGTTAACTCCTTAACAAATCTCTGTTTAATCAGTTGCTTTATGCCTAGGGTTACACATTTTAAAATATATCTTCATTTACATCTATATAAATATATACTCGTATATATAGATATAGAGATTGATCAGCAAATGGGTATTTTACGCTTGCTCCACAAAATATCTAAGAAATTTTATTATGAATTTAAACAGCATAAAAGAAATCTTGTGAATTAAGTTTCACAAGATTTCACAAGTTTATTAATGAGATATATTTCAGTATGTATACAGTTTTAAAACTCCGAGTAACGCCCAGTGCCCCAGTAACTTAAAAACTTAAACGGCATATATAGCTCAAATTTGTAATATACTATATATTTACGTAACCATTGTGAAGGGTATTTTAGATTCGGCCCAGCCGAATATGCTACACTTTTACTTGTTAATATATAAAAAAAACTAAGTGTATGTAAAATATTTCATTAGTTAATGACTTGCACAACTTAATTATTTCTGTGGGCCAAAAGTATTGATGATGTTGGTGGGTTGGTTATTAATGATGATGCAGCTTTTATGTTGACCGTTACGACGTAGCGTTATTGAGCTTAAAGACATTCTTTTATTTCTCGATGCACGCAGGGTTTCTTCATTACATTCTCCTTGTGATCTTTTTTTTTTTTTTTTTGCCAACTTTTACATGAAATATTAATTTCATTATTGGCATGTTCAGCCAAACGTAAAAGAAGACCAAGAAGAAACCGAAGTATTTATGTGGCTGTTGTTTGCTCAACGAAAAGTGTGTCAGAGAATGCAAAAAAGCAACAAAGAACCAGTTGGAAAAAATTTTATCGTTGAAAGCATATTTATTATGTTATGTCCAACTTATTTTTCAATTCATTTAAAAACAAAAATACAAGCATACACCGAGCCCATAGTGAGAGTATTTGAGAAAGAGAACTAGAGAAAGAGAACGTGTAATGCAAACAACATGCAGCATGTTGTAGGAAACAAATTCAGGTTAATTGTCAATAATTGCTTAAAGTGGCTAAACAAATCTCATTTGACTTTCTTTAATTTTTTCTTTCGTTCGTAAAAATCGCCAAAGTTTAGGAAATACTTAAATACATGAAGCCTATAAATGCTTTTAGCGTAATGAAATTTTTTTTGAATTGATTTGGTAGTTGCAGGCGGAAAGACAACATATCTGCTTGCATGTTAGACAGTAAGAATAAATTTCAATTAGGAAAATATTGATTTTTTGAAAGTTTTATTTCTCAAAACAACATTTTTATTTGAAGCTATGTTTTTTACTTATTTCAAAAACCTCAAGTAAAAGTTCATTGTTGGCTAAAATGTCCTTAATTGGCCTAATTAAACACTTGCGCTTAATTGTCTGTCTTTTGTATAAAATGCATTAGTTTTTCCTTCGTGTCAGCAATTGATTGTGCTTAACTTCAATTAAACTGAGTTGAACTGTACCTACAATTAATTAAAAATGATTAATTCATTTGAAGATATAAAATTCACACGAATTTTGAATTCAAGGTACTTTTGGAGGTCTATCAACAGAACTCAATTACATTGCATGAATAAAACATTTTAGAGTGAGGTTTTTTTCGACGCATTTATGCAATGCCAAATTTTTATAGACAGTGCATAATTTCGGGGCGGGTGTTCTGTAATTTCAATTGTATTGCAAAAAAAAATGTATGTTAGTCGTTGTTGTTAAAAAACTACTATTTTGACTTCGAAATACGTTCTCTTTGGGTAAATCTACTTTCAGGTGAAAGTATTATAATGGGTGGTTAAATTTTAAGCGACGATTTGAATGTGAACCACACCTAAACCTCAAGTTTTTTCTGTGTTTCATTTTACATTTCTCAATTTTAGACTAACTCAATTTGAACCATGAAAAGATACACAATCGAGCAACCCGTTAAAGTTATTGAGGCTCAAAAGATTTGTCAATAAGCAGAATTGCCACATTTCGGCGAATGATAATCTATGAGAGATGGTCGGAAAACCAATGCACCCACAAAGAGTGACTGGGTTGTTTTTTTTTCCAAAATGAGGCCGGTCAGGCAGTTACTGTGAATGGAGTTCGCTGCCGTGAGATGATAACGAACTTTTTATGGCCCGAATATGGATGTGGACGATATGTGGTTTCAACAGGACGGCGCCAGTTGCCACACTGCTAACAACAGCAATGGATCTTTTGTGCGAGAAATTCAATGACCACGTGGTGGCGATGTTAATGCCAGATATAAAATAGGAGAAATTTTCAAAATTATTATACAATTATAATATCGATCGATTTTGTTTTGCCTTCTTAAGACTTTTTTCGATTCGTTTCATTCCGACAAATTTTATCTTTGGTATTTTTATGGTGTGGCAATATTAATCATTAAATATGGTAACAATGTACAAATCGAAATAAAATCATATGTTTAAAACAAAGTGAGGAAGTGTAAATTTTTTTTTAAAGATTTAACAAAGCTTAAAATATATAAGCAAAATGATTTGCATTTCAGTTGTTGCAATGCTAAACACTCAAAGACGGCAACAATTTACCGAAAAATTGCGGCGAAGAAATTTGAAGGATGCTTCAGATCAACTTTCCTGCTCAGACGAAGTGTAAGTGTTTTTGCTGTTATACTTAAATCTAAGTAATTACACATATATTTTAAGTTATATAAGCTACTAACTTAACCCGGTGTGCGTTGCTACCCCATAATTACAGTGAAATAAAAAGTGCTTATATAGCTTAAAAAATATTTTATTTGCTATACTGATGATTTTGCCAACCATTATGGCGCGATGGGATCTACAATTATTCTAGCTTGTCTATATGAAACATAAACAAATAAGTCCTTAGGTTTTCCTACATGAGAATACGCAATGTAAAGCAGTCAGTGACAGAAACATGAACTTGATAAATTCAAGCCACATGAGAACACGCAACGTAAAGCAGTCAGTGGGAGAAATATGGACTTGACAAATAGAAGCCACAAATTTGTACGGATTGACCTTGAACTTTAATAAATGTCTGCAAACACTAAACGACCAGAAAACTGCAATCTTTTGAAATCAGATGGCAAGTCGATTGGAATAATTGAAATTTGTGGCAGTAGCATATTTGTACCTTTATTTTTGCTCTTTATAATATCCCTTCGATTATGTTGTGTCGCAGCTTTTTTACTGCAAGTCGAGCGCCATTGTAAAGTTATAGTGGGTAGCTGATGCGCAGTTGATACTTCCAATTTTGAGTTGCAGCACATATGATGGAAGTACTGAAAGATCAATTGAGTTAAAAAATTCAAAAGGATATTTGACAGCATCGTCATCTCTTATCACGGTATCGATAGATTTTTGTGTAACTGTAGATTGGCTGATTTTATTTAAAATTCTATTGTTTATTGAATTCAAATCTTTATTTTTGGCAGAAAGTGACGCTCACTCACGTAACCACTGGTAATTTTTGGAATTGCGTTTGACATTTGGAAATACACAATTAAGTAACTCTTCAATGCATTGTGTCATATTACAAAAGTTCGATGGAAAAATAATGCAGTTTGAGCATCATATTACAGCTGGCATATTTGTTCTTAATTTCAATACGCCAAAGAAGATGTGATTTGAGGCACGCACTAATCTCACCATCAGTGGAATTGCAGGCTATTTTCGTTGGAAATCACCGGTTACCACAAATAGTGATCCTTCAAATAATTTTTTGTTGCTGAAATCTTGTAACATGCGATCAAGGGCCTCTAAAGTTTTTTTTTTTTGGGTCATTGTGCATTTATCCCATACTCTGATCTTACAAATTTGGAGCACTTTACCCCTTTGAGGAGTGTTTTTTTTTTAATATTGTATGTGTGCGTATCTCAGAATTGTGGCTTTAGAGGTAACTTAAGTTCCAAATACGCTGTTCTGCCACAATAAAAAGTATTGTGGCCGGACGATGCTAGGGCTAGTGCAGTATTTTTTTTTTTTTTTTAATTTGGACCAGTACTCAGGGGATGAACCCTACATATGCAGTGCATTGTACCAAAACTAGGAAAATAGGTTGTGAAGAGGGGGAAAGATGGAGTAGTGTTTGTGAACATTTGACTTGAACCTTCCAACGTTATAACAGACAGGAAACACGTCTGCAGGCAACTTGTTCCACAGACGAAGCGTACGGCCAAAAAACGAATTCGCTCTGTAATGCGTAGTACGATTCCTCGGACAATCTCAGAAACGGATGATCTCGTCAGAGCAAAATCCATTGTAGTAACGATAGAACAGAGTAACGCACCCCACACTGCGTCGATGCTCCAGTGAGTCAATAGAGTTGGATACCCTACTGTCACCGATGAGCTTCTTCGCCCTCTCCTGCACACGGTCGAGTAACCCCAAAATAGACTTTGAGGCACCGGCGCAAACATGAGAGTTGTATTCCATTTTCGGTCGGATGTAGGTGGTATAAATAGTAAGGAGATCGGATGGCGAGAAGTACACCTTACACCGTTTCAAAAAACCTAGGCACTTGAATGCTTCTTTAGAGTCATGAAAAATGTGTCCAGTCCAGCGAACATCGCACTGTATATTCATACCAAGAATATCAAGAGCATCCGACTCCTCAATATTTATACCATCCATGTGTACGGATGAAGCAGCATCTGCGGTCGTTTGTTTGTGTGTTAATAAGCAACATTGGGTCTTACGAGCGTTAAAGGCGACCCTATTTTTACGACCCCACTCGGAGATAAATAGAAGATCACTATTCAGTGAATCATTCATATTTAGCCTCTTAGCAGCGACCTCTGATAGGCTGGGTCTATAACTAAAAGAGTACGAGTGGCAAATGCTGCTGTCATCCGCAAAAGAGTGGATAGGGTTGGAAGTTTGATAGAGAAGGTCATTTAGGAAAATAAGAAATAGAGTAGGAGAGAGAACGGAGCCTTGCGGTACCCCTGAATTAATCTTGAACTCGTTTGATGAGACCGCATCTATAACAACTCGTATAGTGCGGTCTCTGAGAAAGCTCGATATAAATCGATAAAAGTCATCACCGACACCAAAAGCAGTAAGTTTTGCCAGTAGTGCAGCATGCCACACTCTGTCAAACGCTTTGGAGATATCGAGAGCTATCACCTTACTTTCGCCAAAATGATGGATTGACTGGCACCATTTCTCAGAGAGATATGCCAGAAGATCTCCAGTAGAACGGCTCTTACGAAATCCATATTGACTATCACAAAGTAATTTATGCGACTCTAGATACCTTACAAGATGGTAATTGACCATACTTTCCATTACTTTGGAAAGCGCAGAGCAAATTGCAATTGGGCGGTAATTTTCAGGGTTATTTGCCTCATCGTTTTTGGGAATTAGCGTTAGATTAGCAACTTTCCAGCATGATGGGAACTCACCAGCATGGTAAAGTATGCTGAAGAGGCGTGCTAATGGACGCGCAAGCGCTGAAGAACACTGCTTCAAGACCAGTGCTGGAATGCCATCCGGTCCAGGAGTCTTATTTATGTCGAGGTCTGTCAAACCCCTTTTAACTGCTCGAGCCCGGAAGAATATATCTGGCATAGTTACAGATACTCTTTCGAGCTCGGGGAGTGGTTGACTGCTTTCCGGCAAGTAAGAATGGCTTGCAAAAATTTCAGCCAACAGGTTAGACTTGTCAACCGGGTCGGTGAATACTTTGTCATTCATTAAGAGAGTTGGAATTGATGAACTAGCATTGTTCTTTACTCTCTTAACGAATGACCAAAAGGTCTTACTGCCCCGGGGAGCTGTAAGGACCTTGGCACGAAGACGCTGTTCGTGAAGAAACTTTTCACGCCTAAGTACCTTGGCACACGAAGTCCTTGCCTTTTTGCGTAGCAAATCAGTGTTAGGGTTTTTGTTTAAACGCCAATTACTGAATGCTTCCTTTCTGGATCTGACTGCATTTTTGCACGTCTGATTAAACCAGGATTTCACTCTTGGTTTAACCGAAATCAGCTTGGAGGGGATGAATGATTTCATCCCTAGCAATATCATGTTCTCGACCATTTTTGCTGAAGCATTTATGTCGTTATCTACAAAGCAAAGTTTCCAATTAAAATGCTCATAAAATTGGTTGAGCTGAGCCCAACGCGCCTTTTCGTAAATAAATATTGAACGTTTCGTAGCTGATTTTGAAACGTTACGAAGTCCCGAGATCGAAAAGAAGGCAGAAATGGTGCAATGATCTGAATTGCCGAGAGGTGCACTAACTCTGACTTCATACTTTTCAGGGTGTGAAGTCAGGAATAGGTCAAGTGTGTTTGAATGGTGCTCTTCAACACATGGAATATTCGTTGGCTCATTCACTAATTGCGCTAGGTGGTTGTGCGCACCGAATAACTCGACATATTGGCTTTCTGGAGTTGTATGACTCTAATGGCGAAGCCAGGATGAGTTGTGAACAATGAAATCACCAGCAACAACGATTTTACTGCTCGGACAACTTTCCAGGATCTTCGATATGCAGTCGGAGAGGGCATCGAAACCAAAAAAGGTAGTAGCCCTCCCCGCATTTGGACTTCTGTATAGAAACCCGAAATGCAAAAAGTGTGACCTGATTTTATATTTAAACCAAAGACAGGTAAATTCTCATCATGTATGCCTAAAGCTGGATTCACCCATTGTTTCCGAACAAAATTTTTGTCCGGACAAAATTTTTTTAATATGTAGTTTGACGTCTTCTTGAGAGAGAGAAAATATTTTTTACGAATAACTCTCAACTTCAATTGGTTTAATTTTACAAAATTGAAATGGGATGCCAATAGGATACATTTTTACGCACAAAATTGTATTGAGTTGCCCCATCGAATAAAAAATTTGCATAGTAATTAAATATTCGTATTATTTGATCTTGTTTATATATATATTTTTTTTTTTCCTAAATTTTCCAGCTAAAGATCTTTATAGTAATTTTATTCTGATGAAATTTCAATAGTGGCTGCCATTTGTATATACATAGTTTTAATAGTTATTAAAAAAATAAGTAATAATTTTAATATGGAAATAAATGAATTGATTGCCCAAAAACTTATTAAAGAAATGAAAAAGCCAGGAAGAGAGTGTATGTACGATATAATGTGTAAAAATAACCCATTGCTCTTCTTTGCTTTAAAAGTCTTTTCACTGCAAATCTTTTTAATTTTTTTATATATATGTACTTGGCTAATAATAATGCTTTATGTACATATTTCAATGGCCATAAGCAAAAGCAGTTTTCTTTTTTCCATTATTATCACACAATATTTACTAATAATAGAGAATATGTAAAATACGCCAGAAAATAAACCAAAATGATAACAAGCAGTACTGCCACCTTGTAAAACTAATAGATTTTGTTTATATATGGCAGCTCTGATTTTCCGGAACATTTTTTGCAATGGTTGAATAGAGCTGCAGAAAACTCTCAGTAAAAAGATTTTTGTCCGGACAAAAATTTTGTTCGGAAACAATGGGTGAATCCAGCTTAATGGTTGCTGACATTGAAACACAACTTCATCGCGAACGTAAATTACAAGGCCCCGAGGGATAGAAGTTGATACCCAGGTATATGAAAATCCTGCGGCTTTAGCATTTTCAGATACCTGGGTTTCACACAAGGCGAAAATATCCGGCCGATGGAGACAAGTGTGGGCGTAAACAGCGAAGAAGTTCGCTCTTAGCCCACGTATATTACAAAAATCGATCTTAAAGTTTCCTGCCATCACGCTGGAAAATTGACAAAACAAATGTTGACTCAACTGTGTAAGAGAGGCCGGAATTAATTGTTGCTGGGATGACCATATAGCATCCAGTGTGCATACCTTCGATACTATAATAATCCACAACAGTTAACCCGACCTCCCTAACGTTATTAATTAATTGTTATTATTTTTTTTATTTAACGGACACGGAAGGGATTTGATACAACGCCCGTAAAAAAAGGATCATAAAAGCCCTGATCTGGCTATGTATTTTATAGTGCAAAAAAAGTTATTTTATAATTATTTTTTTTTATATTCAAAATTTTATTTATTTATTTTTCATTTTATGATTGTGCGTGTTTTATGTGTTTGCTATTGCATGGTTTGCTGGGTTTTGCTTGCATGCTGAGATTTCTTTATTTGTTGTTATTGGATATTTGTATGTATTTAATTTTATATATTTAGTGGCTGTTGTTGTTTTCCTTTTTTATTTGCTTTTATGAATACGGCCGTTAATGTATTTGGTGACTGTTGTTGTTTTCAGATTTGTATTTATTATTTTTGATGGGATAATTTTTTTTATATTTAATTTGGTTTTATTGCTGTTGTAATATTAATGTGTATTGAATGTAATTTTAATTTGTTTTATTTATGTACATATATCAATTTTTTCTTGCACAGAGAAAAAACATATAACAGTTAATTTCAAACACATAAAATGAATTTTGAAAAAAAAGAACACAAAACACTGTTGCCACAAAAAGGACAAGAGTCAGAACACTACTCTATTTTGTGATTGAACTTTAGCCAATATTAACGAAAGCATAATAAATTTTTCTGTTCCATCCACATTAAAATATTTTATGCCGAGAGTTGCACCTACTGTAAATGTAGTAGATTTTCAGCCATAATTAGAAACTTTTTCGTGTGGGTCAGATCATCATCATTGCCTGCTTGATTAGGACTTATCATAACAACTTCCGAGAGTGCCTTGTTGTTTATTTGCAAACATTTATTTGATTTAGAATCAATGCCTCATTATAAGTTTCATGTGAAAATTCAATTGTTATGTTGTTACAGGTAATTCTCTTTCGATATGTGCTTCATATGTATTCCAAAGTTGATTTGTTTCGGATGAAAAGCAATTTACCAATATGATAGCAAATAATACTTTTTGGCTCTATGTAGATGATTAGATATAGTTGCGTTGTGAATCGTTTTCTAACAAATTTAGCTTTTGGCACGCATCCCGATAAGTTGCTTATGAATTTGTATGTCAGAATGTATGCAGCCCTTGTTGTGTTTTTTAAGCATTTATTGAATATTAAAAAAAAAGGTAACTAACAATAAGTATTCAAATCTTAATACTAAACAAAGCATATATATATATTCGAGCTGAACAGATAAATGCACAGCAGTTGAATGACGCTCAAAGATTTGGGAATCCCAAAATTCTCCAAACAGCTTAATTGCTGCTAATGTATCGGGCCATTGTATATTGTGTAATTTAATCGTTTGGTTACGTATTTGCAGATATACTTACTTGATTTGAAGAAATTACAATACTCGACACTAATATACGTTTTGTACGTTTTTGAAAACACTGGGCAATATAGCGCTATCGAACGCTTTTCAACATCAATTTAATTGTTTTGCACATTTAATGTAATTGATTGTCCACCACCGTTGATCTATGACGATAAAGCGGGTGTAGCAATCAACACCAGAGATTGTTTCTTGAAGCAATTCTATAGGATACTTTTTCATATATTTCCCATCGACCACGCATCGTGGATTTGAATTAATACCATAAAGCATGTTTTTAACCACAACTTCATGTAAGTATGGATCAATATTAGTATCAGTATAATTTCATCTGACGTAATTTTGTCAACCAACCATACCGAATGTGGAAATGAGGCATACCACGTGTCTGCCATTCAATAAAATATATCCAGCATCACGTTCTCCGAAAACACGTAACTTAACAATAAAATCCATTAGCAATAAAATCCTCATTCTGACCCGCCCTCCTCTGAATAAACAATTTTTTTGGACCTTTTCCATATGCAAAAATAATTTTTTGAAATTGGTCCACATTTGACGAAGTTGCTTGATAATCAATTACTAAAAAAAAAAAAAAAATTGGTACAGCTTTTCTGCATGCAAAAAGAATTTTAAAAATTGGACACAAACGCCGAAGTTGTTTAATAATGAATTTTTGAGTTTTAAAGAAGTTTTTCGATATTTTTTATATTAAAAAAGAATTTTCAAAATTGGTCCACAAATGACGAAGTTAGTTGATAATTAATTATGGGAAAGGCAATCACGCCACCAATTTCCCAAAACAGAAAAGAAATTATGAATTCTTTTTGTTGATTTTTATTAATGAATTGTTTTGAGTGTCAGTCAATAAGCTTCCGGTTTTATGTTATGCGGAAAATTTGTTTTTGTTGTATTGTAATACGCGTATCCTTTTAGGTACGATTTCCTGCTGGACATAGTTACAGTCATATGCACATACCAAGGCGACTTTATACAGGTGAATGCAAGCGGAAAGGCGAATTCAGTACTATGTATTTTGTTATTGTAAAACATATCGTGAATGTCATAATCTAAATTCGCCTAAGATTGCTCAGCAGAGAAAAAATTTTATATAAACGTTAAATATAAGCTTTTATAATTGTTTGTAATTAAAATCACAGATTATATTAGTTTTTCACTTTTAAATTCACACAAATTTCTTGAAATTGCTCTAAATCATGCAAAAAACCTTCAGATTAAAATGGCGCCAAAAAGTTTGTAAACAAAAGAAACAAAATTTGACAGTCTCATTGGAAAAAACGTGAGAAGCAAAAAATAATCACATGTGCTGTTAAGTTCACCTGGTAATGAATTCGCCTTGTGTACATACATACATAAGAGTTCAGTGAATCATGACTGTTTATTTTTTTACGGTAAACTTTACATTTTTTGCAGTCTGCGTCTGCAGTGTAAAATTTTGTTTCATACTAAAAGTGATTAGTGGGTGTACACTTTATATACTTTTAAAAAGAAAAAAAAAAGATTTTATCGACAGTTTCTATATAACAACCATTATACGATACCAACGTAAAACTTACATTTTCTGTAATGTGATTTTAAAATTACAACTTGCGACTACTTTTTCCGTCATTGCTATCGATTTGCAATGACTGGTATTCCAAAACCTGAATCGGGCCGTCAAAATAGAAATCCCATAAATACGTTCACCCAATAAAATAATTTACGTGGTGAGGGCGTTCTTACAAATCTTAAGCTATGTACACACGGTTGTCAGACGTTACAATATTATAAGATCAGGCAATATGCTGACAATGTGGTGACAATGAAAAATTGTCCCGCAGAAATAAATTGTGTGTTCAGGCGATCGTAAGAAAATCTTACAATTTCATTGTTGGACTATGGTCTGACAAATAATTCATCTGACAACAAAAATTGTCAATTCACGCGGTTGTCAGATTGTTAGATGAAAAAAATTGCCAGACATGTTGTAAGGCATTGCCACTTATGTATATCAACAGCTAACTATCTGTTTGGCAGTGTTGCCCATCAATTTTTTTCCTGACAATGATGCCATTGTCAGATGCATTAATCTTATACATCTGACAATTAAAACTGAGCTTACAATACCTGCCAATTACCTGGCAATGCGGACGAAGAGTGTCCTCACGATTGTCAGATGCCTGACAACATTGTCGTCTTACAAATGTTTGACAATGGTTTTTCTGACAACGTTGTAAGTTAAAAATTGGCAGTTCACACGATTGTAATACATTTTCAGACAATTTTACTGGAAATATTGTAAGATCTGACAACCGTGTGTACGTAGCTTTAGTGTGAAAGAAGTTGTGTGGCCATGGCTTTTTGGTTTGAATTCAAGTTACCCTCATGAGGAATTTAAATAAAATAAATCATCTCATTTTATTGGCATTAACAATTTTTAAGTTTTTGTTATATTGTATACTTTTTTCATATGTACTCTGAATGTTTATCAATGAACAAAAAGACACGCAGAACATGTCTATAAAGCACCTTAAGCACCCTCTACACCAGGTTACCCAAAAGTTCTTTAAGGAAGAGCAAACTTTAATTCATTTAAGGAACAAATAATTTTATTTCATATTTTTTGTTATAAAAAACAAAATATATTAAAAAAAATATATATCCACACTGATAATCGCTTTCGTTATTGTTTACCAGCAAAGCATGCGAAAGTTTTGCTGTTTTGCTCTTGTGTGTGTACAGGGAAGAACGACAAAAATATATAAGCCAAAGTTGTTTGCATATTTTTAATTGCTAGTGCTGAGTGCACTATGTGTGTATTAAAGAGCGCAGCCCTATAGTTAGCCGCTTTTACAAAAACAAGCATGAAGCGCATAGTTCTGGGAACTTCTGCTCTAAACATTCAACAGACGGGTCTAAAACTTTATTATTATTCTTTTTTTGCGGAATGAGGTCAAAAGAGGCAACTTGAAAGAAAAAAGTTTAGATATTTGTCCCCTTCAAATAAATAAGCGTTTGTTTCTACAGTAACTCTTGAATATTTTTTAAAGCTCGGAACCAGAAAATGGAGAGTTGTTTTTAGCCCCAATCGTAAGGTTTCGCGATAGTCAGGTCTGGGCAGTATTTGTAATTCTTATATTTGAAATACAAATACCTATTTTGTAGAGGGTGTTTTTTTAAGCCCGATAGAACTTAAAATTGTAAAAAATAACACAAAAAATTAAATTGTAATCAAAATTTTTTTTTATTCGAAAGATCAATACGTGACATTAACATTTGAAAATGATTTCGGGCATATGGGCACCGCGGCTGTTCTTGACGAAGCGCATTCTGGACGTCCAATTTTGGGCCACTTTTTCGAGCACTGCTGGCCGTATGTCACGAACAACACGAACAATGCTGGCCTCCAAGGCGTCAATTGTTGCTGGTTTATCAGCATAAACCAGTGACTTCACGTAGCCCCACAGGAAATAATCGAGAGGTGTCAAATCGCACGACCTTGGAGGCCAATTGACAGGTCCATTTCTCGAAATCAACTTATCGCCAAATTTTGATTTCAGTAAGTCGATGGTTGCGTTCGCCGTATGGCACGTAGCGCCATCCTGTTGAAACCACATCTCCTCCGGATCAATGTCATCCATATTTTCAAACAAAAAATCATTGATCATGGTGCGGTAACGATCTCCATTGACCGTAACGCGAGCTCCGGCCTCATTTTTGAAGAAATAAGGTCCGATGATGCCACCAGCATGAAAACCGCACCAAACAGTGCATTTTTCTGGATGTAATGGAGTCTGTAGGGTCTCTTGTGGATTGGTCTCACTCCATATGCGGCAATTTTGCTTATTAACAAACCCGTTAAGCCAAAAATGCGCCTCATCGCTGAACACAATTTTGCGATAAAACAACGCGCGAATCGACGACTGATTTTCAAAGTAAATTTGGATAATTTCGTAGCGTTGTTCAAGCGTGAGTCTATTCATGATGATTTGTCAGAGTATACTGAAACAAATAAAAAAAATGTTTCATCAAAATTTAATTTTTTGTGTTACTTTTTACAATTTAAAGTTCTATCTAGCTTAAAAAAACACCCTTTATTTGTATTTCAAATATACGACCTAAAAGTATTTAGTATTTTGTATTTCAAATACATGACTTAAAAGTATTTTGTATATATTATTATATGTTAATGTGACTCAAAAATACATTTTCACAAAATACATTTATTTATTATAATAAATTCAAAATAAGTTGTTTGGCAGTACTGTAATTCAGCTTTCAGTTGTTTTGTCCAGAGCATTATTATAATACGTTTTATACTAATCAGGAGATATCAAAAGAATTTCCTCATATTCGCCACCAGCTTTTTTCCAACGCTTTGGATTATATACAGAGAAATAATACTTGTTAAGAAAACAAAAGGTAAATGGAATTAGTTTTAACCTTAATGAGAAATTACAGGCTTGTGAAGTATGTCTGAAAGGGAAGCAAACACATGAACCGTTTAAAAGATCGATTACAAAATCAGAAGAAGTTTTAGAACTGACTCACACAGACGTTTGTGGTCCTATGAGAGTCAATTCCATAGGAGGTTCAAGATATTTTTTAATATTTATTGACGACAAATTAAGATGGTGCGAAGTTTATTTTTTGAAGAAGAAAAGTAAAGTTTTGGAAAAATTTAAAGAATTTAAAAGTGCGGTTGAAAACCAAACTAACAAGAAAATTAAAACAATACAATGCGATACGATCTTACAATGGAACCGAATATACGAATAACGAATTTCGAAATTTTGTGAAGAGAGAAGGTATAAAACATGAATTCACAGTGGAATATACACCACAGCAAAATGGGGTGGCCGAAAGGAAGAACCGTACTTTAGTGGAGATGGCCAGATGCATGATGATACAATCGGGGCTTAGTCCAAGTTTTTGGGCAGAAGCAATTTTAACAGCAAATCATATTCGTAACCGATGTCCTTCTAAAAGTAATGGTAACAAGACTCCATTTAAAATTTGGGTTGGAAGAAATCCATCACTTAACTATTTTCAAAAATTTGGAACAATTGCTTACACGCTCATAAAATCTAAGAAGCAAGGGAAATTTGATCCAAAATCAAAGAAATGTATTTTTGTCGGATATTCAATAAAATCACGAAACGGATGGGAAAATAATATGTGCACGAGATGTAAAATTTACAAATTCTTATCAATCAAGCAATAGCTATGTAGACATCGGGAATGATGAATTTAAAATAGTTGATGATGAGAAAATAGAAATAATTTTTAATCCAAAAGAAGAGAAAAATGTAGAAGTGCAAACTTACGAAAATATAGTGGAACCTGAAGAGAGTAGCGAAGGTGAAGGGGATAGCTTTTATGGTTTTTCGGAATCTGAGGCAGAAAGCGTAAGTAAAGAAAACATCAATAATTCAAATAATGATTTTCAAACCCCTTTAACTACAAAACGTGGCCCTGGAAATCCAAAGAAATTAAAAACTGGCAAAAGAGGTAGGCCAAGAAAATTATTCAACATGATTAAGAGAGATAAAACTGAAGATGATTATCATTTTGCACAAATGATAGACCAAAACGAAACATTAACTGTAAAAGAAGCTATTACTAGTGAAGAAGCCATTAATTGGAAGAAAGCTATGAAAGCTGAATTTGACGCGTTATTGAAAAATAAAACCTGGGTCTTAGCTGACTGTCCAAAGGATAAGAAAGCTATAGATTGCAAGTGGGTATTACGAAAAAAGTTCAAAGCTGACGGATGTGTAGAAAGATATAAGGGTAGATTAGTAGCAAAGGGTTTTACACAAATACCTGGCATTGATTATTTAGAAACGTTTTCGCTCGTAGCGAGAATTGGTTCCATACGATTATTATTGGCACTGTCAGTACAGTTAAAACTTGATGTGTATCAACTAGATTTTGTGACTGCGTATTTAAATGGAGAATTAGAGGAGAAAATTTACATGAAAATTCCCAACGGAATCGAATCGATCGTAGAAGATAATGAATATAAAAAGTACCAAGGTAAAACGTGCTTGTTAAAGAAAGCCTTGTATGGACTAAAGCAGTCAGGAAGGCAATGGTACAAGAAACTTGACGAAAAATTAAAGCAACTGAAATTCAAATCGCTGAAATCAGATAATTGTATATATATATATATATATATATATATATATATATATATATATATATATATATATATATATATATATATATATATATATATATATATATATATATATATATATATATATATATATATATATATATATATATATATATATATATATATATATATATATATATATATATATATATATATATATATATATATATATATATATATATATATATATATATATATATATATATATATATATATATATATATATATATATATATATATACTTAATTGCCATTTAATAGTAGCAACAAACAATAAAAACAAGTGGAAAGAATTAAAGTCAGAATTTTCAAAATCTTTCGAGATGAAGGATATGGGTAGATTAAACTTCTGTCTGGGCATAGAATTCAAACAAGACGAAAATACAAAAGAAATAACAATGTCACAAAGGAAATATATAGAAAACGTTCTTAAGAAATTTAATACGGAAAACTGTAAATCTTCATTAACTCCTTTTAACACGGGTATAAAGCTGTCTAAAGAGATGTGTTCTGCAGATGAAGAAAAATTTGAAGTTGAGCAATTACCTTATCAGAACTTGATAGGATCCCTGATGTATTTAGCAGTTTCAACAAGACCAGATATTGCTCATATAATAAGTGTACTAAGTCAGTATAACACTAACTATGGAAGAGAACATTGGGTTGCTGCAAAACGAGTTTTACGATATTTAAAAGGTACTCAGAACATTGGTCTACATTATAAACAAACAAATGAAGATTTAATAGGATATGCTGATGCAGATTGGGGAGCGTGTGTGGATGATAGAAGATCTTACACAGGATGTTTTTAAACTAGCGAATCCGGATATCAGCTGGGGTTCAAGAAAACAAAGGGTTGCAACGTCAAGTACAGAAGCAGAGTATATGTCACTCTCTGAATCCACAAAAGAGGCAATTCACTTAAAAAGATTTTAGAAGAAATTTTGGGGAATCAAAATTCAATCGTAATTTCAATGACAACCAAGGCGCTGGACTTTTGAGCAAGAATCCAGTGCTTCATAGAAGAACAAAGCACATGGATATACGTCACCATTTTATTAGAGAAAATGTAGCTAACAAAAATATTGAAATAAAATATCAACCAACTACTGAAATGCCAGCCGATATTTTAACAAAAGGATTAACATCAATTAAACATAATAAGTGCATTTCGCAATTAGGATTAAAAATTGTTAACTAATTATTGCAAAGTAATGATTCAGGGGAAGTGTTGTAATAAATTACTACTTTGTTATTAATTACTTTAATTTATTTTAATCAAAGAAAACTTTGATTTTTATTTAAAATATTTGAAACATGAAAATAATATTTTTCAGTCTAATAAAAGAAATCTGGTAAATTTGTATAACAACTTGAATTTGTCCGAATTGTTTTAGTTTAATTCATCATATAATTATTATTGAGGAAAGCTTTTGCCTACCTTAATGTCTGTGAGAACCAGATTGGATCGTCTGCAAATATAATAATTTCAGGCATTTCAGCCGTATTTTAACAAAATTGTTAGAGAGCTTGAAAAGGAGATTTATTGAGTTTCTCATGCTGACACTTGAAGCAAATAGATCCATATTGGCATCATGTTTCCCCCCTAGTTTCAAAATACGCTGGTGACCAGAAAACATCTTATTAGAAGAGAGCCAACGAGTTCAAGCCCTTGGGGAAAAATGACAAAAAACGCGAACCCAAGCGTGGATGCAGCAGAAGAAATAGCAGTTGCAGTAAAGATGATGAGGATTTTATTGTTTTTATGCATTTATAGAAATTGGCAGCAGCTTACGTTTCACAGGACCAGTAGACATATTACTTTCCTCAGCGGGTTTATTCACTCCCCAATAAGAGGTTGTTTGTCGGATGACTCATTAAAATACATATGTATATTGTTTTTATTAAAGGAAATACTTGTTTTATCGAATGAAGAATCTTTTATTTACTATTTATCAAATCCTAAATATTAACTTTTCTATTAAATTCACAGCTTGCGAGTTTAGAATAATCATATAAATATACATACTTATGTATGTCATACGTGTATACCTATATGTAAAATGTATATAGTATTAAATGTATATACACGTAGAAAAAAATATATGGTTGATACGACAATATTCTAAGGGCAACATTCTATTGTTGAATTATATGGTTGTAGCCAATAACAGTATATTGTTATATTTAAAACATCAAAACATATCATAGTACTCGTATTGTAAAAAAACATATTATAAGTAACCATACTAATGTAGTCATTAACTTTATTGTAAACATATTTTTCTTATAATTTGCACAATTCATATACATATATAATTTTATAATTGTTAGCAGAAAAACAACGCTTGGTTTTCTAATTGTACAAAAGACTGAATCGAAAAATTTATTTTCAGTATAAAACACATTACAAATATTTCAAAGCTATTAAGTATATCTATATTTAATATTAACAGGTATTAAAACAACAATAAATTTCAATTTTTTAATAAACAATCCCTTGATGAATCGTTTTTTTTAAATACTTTAAAATACGTTTTATTCCTAAAATGTGTGTTTCTTTATAAGAATCTAAGTAACGATTTGCATATGAAACTGCAAAAGCTATGTCCGGTCTTGAGACTGCTGCTAAATACATTAAAGACCCGACTGCTTCCCTAAAAGGAAATTTTAGTTCACTTGTTGTTGAATTTGTTGCCTGTATGTATTCTGCAGGTGTGCTGACTGGTTTGGCTTCACTCATTTGAAATTTCTCTAGCATCCTTCTAATATAAGATGACTGACATACAGTTATTTTGTTGGACTCCACTGATATTTCCATACCAAGATAATGTAAACAACTAAATGTTTTTATATCAAATTCATCCCTTAAGTAGTTGATAAATTGCCCGCCAGTTTCTTCCGACTCAGATGCAACTATACCATCGTCAATGTATATAGCCAGAATTATCTTCTTGTTTTCAAGCTCACCAATGAAAACGCAGGAATCCGCTGTACTAATTTTAAAATTAAAATTCTTTAAACAATTTGTGAGTCTTTTCCAAATTGCCATATAAAAATGCAGTTTTTATATCAAATTGGGTTAATGAAAAATCAAAACCAGCACTCAAAGCTAGTATTGATCTTATTGATGTACACTTGACTACTGGACTAAAAGTCTCTTCGTAGTCTATTCCCTCCTTCTGACTAAACCCATGAACAACTAACCTTGCTTTGTAACGCTCTACACCACCATTTTTAATTTAAAGAAATAATTTTATATACCCACTTGTTTGAAATTAGTGATTTATCTTTTGGCAGATCTATTTTTCATGAGATCATACTCCTCGTTCATTGCTTTCTTCCACTTAATTCTAAATTTACTATTCACTGCCTCCTGATAACTCTGAGGTTCTGCAGAGCCAGCTAGAAAAGCATAATTAGTTTCACTTTCTACGGCATTTGGTTTTCTTGGCCTAAGATTATGTGTCTTCAATATCAGATACTTTACTACTTTCTATTAGAACACCCTAAGCAACAAGTGTTTCTTGCATACTAGAATCTATTGAGCGTACAGATCTATTGTTCTCTGCATTCTCAAATTTATCATTAGATTCGCTCTCTTCTAATAAATAAGGTTCACCTTTCTCTGTTACCTCGTTCTTTTCAGTATTGATTTTAGCTATATTTTCAACCTTCGATTTCTCTCACTATTAAATTTCTTGAATTTTCAATCCGCTTTTCGTTAGGCATCCAGATACGATAACCTTTACAATTTTCTGGTAATCCACAAATATACCCCTCTTCGATTTTGGAATCAAGTTTGCTGCGTTTTTCCTGAGGAATGTGGACATACGAAATCGAACCAAAAATGCGTAACATCGAAATATCAGGCATCATCCCAAACCACAGCTCATAAGGACTTTTATTCTTTTGACTACTCTTCCCTGTTCTATTTAATGTATAAACTACATGATTAACTGCTTCACCCCAGTAATCAAGACTAATACCTTTGCTATATATTATTGTTCTAGCACCTTCAACTACAGTTCTCATATCACGCTCAGCTCTACCGTTATGTTCAGGTGTATATGGTGTTGTTTTTTGATGTGTAACTTTCAATTTACGTAAAACGTCACTTACTTCTTTATTCACAAATTCCAACCCATTATCTGACCTGATTGCTTTTACTTTTTTCCCGGTGTCTGCTTCCACTTGATCCAAATATTTTGAAATAAATTGACAAACATCGGATTTCTTTTTAATGCAGTAAACTTTTGTGTAATTTGAATGATCATCACGAAACATCAACATAAAACGAGCGCCCCCAAAGGATTGAACTTGCATTGGTCCAGATAGGTCTGTATGTACTAGCTGTCCAACATACTTTGCTCTGGAATTACTTTCTTTAAATGGTAGTCTGTGCTGCTTGCCAAAAACACAGCCTTCGCAGAAGAAATCGCCAGATGAATACTTGATATTTTGATGCGCCAACACATTTTTGACATGAATTTTATCTTGATGACATAACCTCCGATGCCATGTTTCCAACGAATCAATGTTAATTGCTATATTTCCTTGCTGACAGTCTTCTTCTACTCGTATTAGTAATTTGAAAAGTTTTAATTTTTCTCTGACATCTTTTAGACAAATCTGGCCATTACGTTTAAATAGACATTCATCCCCATTTGCTTCTAGTGAATATCCCTTGTCTATACACGCATTTGTAGAGAAAAGATTTAATTTTATCTTTAGAACATAAAGCACATTCGACAAGAAATTTGAGTTCCAAGCCTTCTAGTCATAAGTTTGGACATGAATATTACCTTTACCAACAGCTGGAATAATTTCACCATTCCCAATTCTAATACTTTTGGGAGTTTCAAACTGTATGTAGTCTCTGAACTATTGCTTCTTGCTTGACATATGGTCACTAGCACCAGAATCAGCAAACCATAAGCTTTCTTCAGATGCTAGATGATGTTAGAAACATTACCTTTTCACCGATAAAAGCTTCTCCAAAATTACTATGTCCTTTATTTGGACAGTCACGTTTCCAATGCCCAAATTTTTTGCATATAAAGCATTTTTCTTTACCACTCTTCTGATGTTGCCCATCGGTTTTCCGTGTTTTCTTAGTAAATTTCTTTGCTAAAAAGACTTCCGATTTTGTAGGTTGAACTCCGAGCCTCGACTCTTCCATACATAGTCTTGATGTGAGATTTTTCAAAGTTCTCTCCTTTTTCTCTGTAGCTTCCCATGAGGAAATGAAATGCTTAAAATCATCAGGAAGTGTCATCAAAATTTTCGTTATCAGCATATTATCTGTTATATTTTCACCTAAGTCTTCCAGCTGCTTGCTCAGCTTTTGCAGTTTTGAAATATGAATCGAAATTGAGTCTTTCGGGTCCTTCTGGTATTGGAAAAATTACTGCTGTAGTAGATGAATCGATGTTTCTGACTTTTGTTCATAAATATTCTCAAGGACAGACAACATGTCAGCTGCTGTATTGCAATTCATTACATAGAGCATTGGCGCCTCACCTATAGATATCACCAATATTTTCTGAGCCTTTGCATCCAAAACCAGCCATTTATTTATCTCCACAACATTTTGTGCAGGCTTTGCATCAGTTCCGCTAACAATTCCATAAAGATTACTAGCCCGTAGTAAAACCTTCACCTGGAATTTCCATAGCGTCCAGCCTTTTGAACCTTTTAACTTAGAAATCTTGAAAACCTCCATTTGATACAGCAATATGAACGAACAATTTTACCAAATTACTATTTTAAGAATGTCCTGGGTCCATAACCTGTTAGCAAAAAAACAACGCTTGGTTTTCTAATTGTACAAAAGACTGAATCGAAAAATTTTATTTTCAGTATAAAACATATTACAAATATTTCAAAGCTTCAGTATAAAACAAGGTCCATTAATGTATACACGGTGGCAGCACTAGAGCAAAATTACAACAATACAACAAAAACCGGCATGTGGTAAGCTATGTTTATCAAAAATATTTGTAACTATTTTCACAATTATAAACTATGAATGTACATTTTCATAATTATAAATTATATTTATTTGAATTATTTTTATGTTCACAAGATAATTTTTATATGTTTAATTCAGAATAAAACACTAAATTCACTTTCAAAAATGTAAACAATACATTTGACGTAAATAGCTTACTATATTGCCAGAAGCAAAAAATTGTCACATGCCGTAGTGCTGCCACCGTGTATACGTTAATGCACCTTGGTATAAAACATATTACAAATATTTCAAAGCTACTAGGTATATCTATGTGGGAATATATTTGTGAGTAGACGAACGAGTGAGTGAACAACAGCAAGCCACTTAAAAAGAAGACGCCGTATAGTAAAGACGTGTGAGCGGTTCAAAAAATATTCAATTTTTACACATATATTAGTTTAAATGTAGAAACTTTTCATTTATAAGCAACTTATTCATTTTTATTTATAATTAATAAATAAAACACTATAAAATTTGGGGACTCAACCAAAATCTAGAATTGTAAAAGTGTCGGATGTTTTTTTTATTAAATATAAAAAAGGAAATAATTCGTGGAAAAGAAAGATAACGCGTAGAAGCGGAAAAAATAACTCGTTGAAAACGTGTGTTGGTAACAGAAGCTTGTGTGTGTGTGTGCAAACTGTAACGGCTTGGGTATACCGACAAAAAAGCTGTGGCATTGTCAAAGAAAAGAAAACACAGTCGTAAAGTTTCAAAGAAATAGAACTTTTTACTGTTACGAACTAATTTTGTTTTTTCCTCAAACACACAATGGCCAGTTTGGGTATGTTTGATTGTATGGTGAGAATTTACGCCACACAAGAAGACAGAATGTTGTTGCACATAAATTATATATTTGAGTATGAGGGAGATCGTGACAACAGAAAACGTCTCAGAGAATTTCAAGGTTTTGAGTACAGCGAAGATGACGAAGAATATGTAAGAAAGGCGGCATACATAGTGAAAAACATAACTTTTGCAGAACTGACCTCTATTTGCAATGTTTTATGTATAAGTTATGACGACAGAGACTTAAAGTTATACATATTCAAACATTTGAAAAAAGGTGCTTTGTTGAGAGCAAACAATAGTGACGACGACGGCGGTGACGTGAGCAGCGATGAAGACGAAGCTGCATGTAGCAGTGAAAAACAAGAAGCAGCAAGAAGTAATAAGCAAGCACCAGCAACGTTTAAAGATGATGAAAGTTTTGTTTCTATTGAAAACAACAATTTGGCAACAACAACGAAGAGCAAATGACGCAACCACCTATTCCTAGATTTTCCATTAATTTTTGGGAATGTTGAGGATTCAGTAAGACCATTTGATGGAAGTGGCAGTTTACCAGTTGGTGTCTGGATTAGTGAGTTTGAAGAAACCGCAACTATATTATACTGGGATGAGTTTCAGAAGTTTATTTTCGCTAAAAGTCACTTGTTAAAATTGTTTATAGCAAGTGAAAGAGGTATAACAACTTGCGTTAAGTTAAAACAGGCATTACTTGATGAATTTAAAAGTACAACAAACAGTGCTCAACTACATAAAATGTTAACAGATCGGAAAATGAAAAAGGATGAAAGTGTTCAAGAATATTTTTTGAAAATGAAGGAAATAGCTTCACGCAGTAATATTGAAGGCAGTGCTTTAATACAATACGTTATTGATGGTATAAAAGACTTAAGGCCGTATCCAAAAAAAAATCTTACTTGAGTTTTAACGCATACGTTAGTTACCAAACACATTAACACTACCATACATTTGTTAAAAAAGTTTATGCAAAAACAGCACGTTAACTTTTTCATGTAGTAAGGAATTTAATTGTTTTGTTATAGCAACGCCGTTGTGTTCAGTTGTAATTTTTTGAATAGTGACGAATAAAAACTAATATTCGAAAATCGAAAAACAAATTTAAAAAATAAAAAATTTTTATTATTGCACAAAATAACACTTTTTGGACAACTATTTCCTGGATTTACCTTTTTAACAAATAAAGAATATATAATATGTAGTGTATTAATGAAATTCAGAAAAATTAATAGGACTTCTTATACTACACAGATTTGTACTATTCGAATAACGTTTTTAGTTGTATTCGTTCGATTGAAAGTGCATCACTAACATATTTTTTATTTATGTTTCCCTTTCAAAATTAATATTTTCAATTCATATAAAATGTAAAGCGCTAATTTATTTTTCTAACAATTATAATATATTGTTGTTCTTAATATTTTTCATAAAATTGTGAATTTCAAGGCAAATCAACATCAAGAAATCAAATGTCATTTTAACGTACAGTTAAAGTGGCTCATTTCAAATTTAAATGTATGGTAAGCTAATAACTGTTTTTGGATACAACGTTAGGAAATTTTTCTTAACAATAGCTTACCAAGCTTTGTTAAGTTTTTTTACATACGGCCGTTAACCCTTAACAAAACGATTTTATACGGTGCGGGTTATTTAAAAGACTTTGAAGAAAAACTTAAATATTACGAAACGATGCAAGAAAAATCTAAACAGAAAATCGATGTTATAACAATGAACAATAGACCGGTTGTGAAAATAGAAAAGACTATATTGTGTTACAATTGCGGTGAAAAAGGACATACGTCCAAAAACTGTAAAAATAAAGAAAAAGGTATAAAGTGCTTCAGTTTTAATAGATTTGGCCACATTTCCAAAGAAAACCGAAAGAGCCAATGTAAGGCATTTAGCTGTTGAGAACATTATGAAGATAGGTGTGAAATTTTCTGATAAAGTGAATTGTTTAGCTTTATTCGATACGGGAAGCAAATTTAATGTAATTACCGAAAAGATATACAAGTTGCTAAATAAACCAAAATTAACTGAATCAGATTTTTATCTTGTTGGATTTGGAAATAACTCCAGTGCCGGGAAAATAAAACCAATCGGAAATTTGTAAAGTTTCTGTCGAAATCGAGTGTGAAGAATATTATTTAACTTTTCATGTGGTTCCATATGCTTGTATTGACGTTGATGTGATTCTTGGAATTTTTTTTTTCTCATTCAATTATTTATTGAATCTTCACAAAGTGAACTAAAAATAAGTATTCAAATCTTAATACTAAATACATAAAATTAATTAAGTCCAGCCAATGCTAGACAAAAATGTTTTATTTTGCACGGTCAATATCGGTAAAATCACCTATTTACCGTTCTGATGGTGGCAAGGGTGTCCCTCCTTCTCAACCGAGAGTTGCCTTCAAAATTAAGTATATTGCGTGCAAAACGATTTGGATGAAGTTCCAATTTATTGATATACCTTGTCGCGTATTTTGAAAATTCGTCTTTTACAAGAGAAACACAGAGATCCTTATGAATTCGTGAGTTTTTTACGTACCATGGAGCTGCGGTAATTGTTCGAAGAATTTTGTTTTGTCGCCTTTGAATTTTTTCAACGTTTGAAGCGGAGGCGGTGCCCCATAGGTGAATTCCATAGCACCATATAGGCTTTAGAATTGCGTTGTATAATAAAAGTGTGCAATCCAGCTTCAATGTCGAATTTCTGCCCATAAGCCAATTCAGTTGCGCTGCTTTTAACTTCAACTGAGTAACTTTCGCATCTATGTGAGACTTCCACGTTAACCTACGGTCGAGATGAATACCAAGGTACTTGACTTCATTTTGCTGCGGAATAGGTGAATTGTTAATTTGGAGAGCCGAACATGTTTGCTTACGCAGTGTGAATGTAACGTGAGTACACTTTTGTTCATTAACTTTAATTTTCCAACGTTTTAACCATGTCTCTAATATTGATATATACTCCTGTAAATTTCGCGAAGCTACTTGATGGTTTTCATGTACGCTGCAGAATGCTGTGTCATCCGCAAAAGTTGAAGTGTGGATTCCGGATCTCGTTGGCATGTCTGAGGCGTAAATCAAATACAAAAAAGGTCCTAAAATGCTACCTTGAGGAACTCCTGCCTCGATTGGCTGTAAGGGGCTTATAAAATCGCCTTCTCTGATAACAAACTTCCGGCCGCATAAGTAGTTTTCCAGAGGCTTGTGAGTGTTTGCAGGCAAGTTTAACTTTATTTTGTGCATCAAGCCGTCGTGCCACACTTTATCAAAAGCTTGGGAAATGTCAATAAATAAAGCTGAACAATACTTTTTGTCTTCAAAAGTCTGTCTTATGACGTTGACTAGTCTGTGCGTTTGTTCTATGGTGCTGTGTTTAGCCCGAAAGCCAAATTGATGATCAGGAATGCATCCCACATTGTTCAACATTGGACTCAACTTTGCCATTAACAATTTTTCGAACAATTTTGAAATTGTTGGCAGTAGACTTATTGGTCTGTATGATTCTACCTTAGTGGGATTCTTCCCTGGTTTGGGTATCATAGTAATCATGGACACCTTCCACTCTGCAGGATAATACTCGAGCCGTAAAATAGCGTTAAAAATAAAAAGAAGAATTCTACGAGCTACACGAGGTAGCTGCTCAAGCATTTTACCAGTAGTTTTATCAATACCTGGAGCTTTCCTGGGGTTTGTGTTACGAATAACATTTTCAACATCTTGAAAACTAAGTCTGAAAGGCATAGGCGGCCTAACAGCGTATGACGGTAGTTCAGCTGAATTATTCGCTGTATCATTTGGGGTAAAAACATTTCTCAAATGATCGACATACAACATTCCCTTTTCAGAATCGATTCCTGCCCAATCTCCAGTTGAAGTTCGCAAAGGTGGCTTACCTATTACGGGTCTTTTCAGACCTTTTCCCGCTTTCCATAGCGAATAATCGGATTGAGGAGTACCATCAAGATCTTCCAGATAATTTTTGAAGGAAGCCATTCTTTGGGATTCAAGCAGATTTCTTCACTGAGTTATGCATTCCCGTAACCTTGCTTTAAGCTGGGGAGACCTGCGAAGTTGCCACTCTCTTCTAACTCTTTTTTTCTCTGACAGAAGTTGATCAACTTCAGATGAATAAGTTCTATAGCTCACATTTCTGGATCTTATATGTCTAGTGGTAGCAAAGTTTTGCAAAGGTGCTGAGATAATCATTAAACCCAGTGTGTTAGCAATTCGAAAGATTAATGATGATATTGCAGAAGAAATTCATAGCATGATGGTAATGGATGTTTGTATGGATAATGAGGTATGTACAATAAATATTGAAAAAACCGCCAGTGAATACGCTCAGAAGAAGGTGATGGAAATGATAGGAAATTATCAACCCAACAAAATTAAAAGAACAGATATTGAAATGCGTATAATTTTAAAAGACGAAAAACCTATATATTGCAATCCAAGACGATTACCGTTGACGGAACGGCATATTGTCGAGAATCAAATTGACAATTGGTTAGCTGAGGGAATAATAGAACCGTCTGTATCAGAGCTTTGTAGCCCAATAGTTTTGACAAAAAAGAAAGACTCTACACCAAGGCTTTGCGTTGACTTTAGGAGAATTAACAAAGTAATTGTGAAGGATCGTTATCCTTTACCGCTAATTGAGGATCAACTTGATCGCCTTCAAGATGCAGTTATTTTTAGCACGATCGACTTGCGAAACGGATTTTTTCACGTAGACGTTAACAAAGAAAGCAGAAAATATACTTCTTTTGTCACGCATAATGGACAATACCAGTTCAGAATGGTACTCTTTGGTTTATCCAACTCTCCAGCGAAACATTAATGCAATTTTTCGTGATTTGACGCTCCAGGGCATAGCTCTGCCATATATCGATGATATCATCATACTGGCAAAAGATGAGGAAGAAGCACTAAATTTTCTGAAACTTGTATTAGATCTTAGCCGAGACTATGGTTTAGACATAAACATTAAAAAATGTAACTTTTTAAAAAGAAAAATACAGTTTCTGGGACACATAATTGAAGACCATCGTGTATCACCGTCACCTGAAAAGACGACCGCATTGAGGAAATATCCTGTACCTGTAAATGTTAAGCAACTAGAACGATTTCTTGGACTCGCCGGTTACTTTAGGAAATTTATTCCCAACTTTTCAGTACTTGCTAAGCCACTCACTGACCTTAAAAAACAGAATGCAAAATTTGTATTTGGCGACAAACAAATGAATTCATTTAAAACATTGAGAAATGCTCTTAGCAATGATCCAGCTCTCAATATTTTCAATCAAAAATATGAAACCGAGGTACATACGGATGCATCTATGGATGGGTATGGAGCAGTATTGTTGCAGAAAGCCCCAAACGACAGTCTCTTACACCCGGTGTACTATATGAGAAAAAAACGACCGATCAAGAACGAAAATATTCAAGTTATGAACTTGAAGTGCTTGCAGTGATTGAAGCTTTAAAGAAATTCCGAGTCTACTTAATTGGTGACCGACTGTAATGCTTTTACAAAGACGCTAGACAAAAAAGATTTAAGTACCAGAGTCTCGCGATGGATTTTGTTTCTGCAGGAATATGATTACACCGTAGAACACCGCCCAGGGTTGCAAATGAGACATGTTGACGCATTAAGCCGACATCCTGTTATGGTAATACAAGAAGATAGCCTGATTTCAAAAATTAAACGTTTACAAGCCCAGGACGAAGATTTGAAAACTATAAAATATGTCTTAAGCGACAGACCATTATACAACGAATATTTTCTAAAGGGAGGTATTTTATATAAAGTTGTCAACGATTGATGGTAATCCCAAAAGGTATGCATGGTGAAGTGATTAAAAAGGCGCACGAAAGAGGACATTTTTCAGTCAAAAAAACGAAGGAGTTAATAATTAAAGACTATTTTATACCAAAATTGGAAGAGAAAATACAGAAATTTATATCTAACTGTACACGTTATAATCACGAATAGGAAAAGGGGAAAACAGGAAGGTGAATTACATCCTTTGAACAAGGAAGCAATGCCGCTACATATTTACCATATCGACTACCTAGGTCCACTAGAAAGCACAAGTAAAATGTATCATCACATATTTGCCGTTATTGACTCGTTTACTAAATATTGTTGGCTGTATCCAACGAAAACAACGTCGGCCAGAGACGCCATTTCCCGATTACAGTCACAAAGTATTATTTTTGGCAACCCTTTCCAGATCGTTTCCGATCGTGGTTCCGCTTTTACGAGTGAAGACTTTAAATCCTACTGCAAGGAAGAAGGCATATTGTAACTTTTAATAACAACAGGCTTACCCCGCGCAAACGGACAGGTTGAAAGGCTCAATAGCACCATAATTTCCGTGTAAGCTAAACTAAGTGTAGAGAATCCCGCTCAATGGTATAAATTCGTCGGGAGGGTACAACAAGTTATAAACTCAACACATCACAGAAGCATTGGAAACACACCGTTTGAAATGTTGATTGGAACGAAAATGAGAACAAAAGAAGATATTCAGCTAAAGGAGTTAATAGAGTAAGAATTTGCTACTAAATTTGATGAACAAAGAAATGAAATGAGACAAGCCGCAAAACAACAAATATTACAAGTTCAAGCTGAGAACAAGAAAAGGTACGATTTTCGACGAAAGCCTCCTAGGAAATACAACGTCTCGGATCTGGTCGCCATTAAGAGAACACAGCTGGGTGCCGGTCTCAAACTTAAGCCGAAGTATTTAGGTCCATATCAAATAGTTAAAGTGAAGCAGAATGATACCCATGATGTTATTAAAGCTGGAGAAAATGAAGGCCCTAGACGTACTACGACATGTGCTGAATTCATGAAGCCATGGCTAGATGAAACTGTAAACGGGCTATACGAGATTGATGAGCTGCCAAGTGAAGGTGAAGATGATGCAAATTGACTAAACTCGCAGGATGGCCAAGATGTGGGAATGTATTTGTGAGTAGACGACCGAGTGAGTGAACAACAGCAAGCCAGTTGAAAAGAAGACGCCGTATAGTAAAGACGTGTGAGCGGTTCAAAAAATATTCAATTTGTACACATATATTAGTTTAAATGTAGAAACTTTTCATTTATAAGCAACTTATTCATTTTTATTTATAATTAATAAATAAAACACTATAACTATATTTAATATTAACAGGTATTAAAACGACAAGTAGATAATGTTTAATTATGAA
The DNA here is from genome assembly GCA_914767995.1 of Thecocarcelia acutangulata. Taxonomy (NCBI): domain Eukaryota; kingdom Metazoa; phylum Arthropoda; class Insecta; order Diptera; family Tachinidae; genus Thecocarcelia; species Thecocarcelia acutangulata. Next base: position 63,282,890 of record OU612097.1, read on the forward strand.
ACAAACTATTATTTCTAACAATAATAATTATTTTATTAAGGAAATACAAATAGATAATTAATTTTATTCACTTCATTTGATTAAAAACATATCGCAAAATAGCTGTAAATATAATCGGGCTGCATTTCAACCGAATAAAGCACGAATTTCTTCTCAGAAGTTGAAACTTCCATTAGCTTGATTTTTCTACTATAACGCGTTTTTTCCTTTTGTTTATAATATATATGTATGTATGTTTGTACATTTTTTTTAATTGAATACAAAAAACATCTATTTTTTTTTTCTTCCAAAGAAAAACCGAAACTGACAGAAAATTTTATGTCAACGAGTAGAATGAAAATATCGTTAATAACAACAAAAGCAAGTTTATACTATAAACTTAATTTTGTTGCATGTGAATCAGCGTGTTATACATATAATAATAACAATTATTGTATTAGTATTGGGTGTGATAAAAGCTATCGTTGTTTTTAAAAAATTTTCATAATTGTTATTATTGTATGTAACCAAATCTAAAATATAAAGACATTATAGAAATGTAAACAGTAAAATATTTGTAGAGAAACGAATTATAATTTTATTGATAATACAACGTTTTTAACAATAATACATAATATTATACATTATATACTAGTGTAGTTGCAACCATATTTCAAACTGCCCTTTTTCTGCGTGTAATAAAAAACATAAAACATATTTAATATAATATTACATAACTTTATTTCTAGTATTTGAATATATAGTTTAGTATATATGCAGTTGTAAAGGCCCATTTAGCCGACCGTAGAAATTGTAACTGTAACGCAAATGTAAAAGTAGTAGCACTTATTGAACACTTAAAATCGTATTATGTATTTTTGACATAAACAAAAAACAAAAGTACATTTGAAGAAAAAGTGTTATTTTTTTCATTTTTATATTAGGTGTATTCATTTACGTTGATCCTAATTTATTGACCTTTTTTAATTAATTTTCTTCTTTTTTGAATAATTTGCAATATTCGATGTCGTTTTTTTATAAAAAAGTTTAACAAATATATTTCGTTTTCCGTTGGAAACCTTCTTCAAGAAAATAATTGTTATAATTTGTTTTCAAAAAATTCGAAAACAATTTTTGTGACAGAAAAACAAATAACATGAAAAAATATTTAACATACATACATATACGAAATAATATTTAACATATCTACACACAAAATTGAATTTAACATACAAAAATCGTCACAATAAACATCATATACAACAACAACAACAACATTTTTAAAATGTTAATTTCTTATTCTATTCTTATAAATTAAATGCCTACAATTACTAGCTAAATTTTCCGTATCCTTTCTAAAATTTATTCTATTTTCTATTGGTACATTTATAATTTGTAGCATTTCAAGCATATATCGTTTTTATAACTATCCTCTGTACTTAATATAGAAACATTCTCAAAATCTGGATTATGATTTGAGTCGCGGCAATGATTCGATAATACTGTTTTCTGCGAAGAATTAATATACCTATACTTTTGGTCACTCTTATGTCCTGCTAATCTAGTTTTCAATTTATTTTTGGTTGTTCCTACATAAAGCTTATTACATTCCTCATTATCATTACCACAACAAGGTATTTTGTATACTAAATTAGACTTTTCTAACTTATTTAATTTATCCTTTGTTTTGCTAAATAATCTGCCTACCGTTTTATAAATTTTATGGGCCATTTTGTATTTCTCCTTATCAAATATACTTGATTTTTCCAACCTCTCAGACATTCCAGGTATATAAGCTATTGATATAAGCTATTGATTTGTCTCCTGAGTAACATCTAATCTACTCCTTCTACTGTATTGTCTAATTAATTTGCAAATAAGTTCTTCAGGAAAACTATTCACTAGTAATATACCTTTAATTATTGTTTCATTTTTCTTATGAAAACAAATATCACTTGTATTAAATACTCTATCTATAAGATTTTTAGCTGTATTTATTATTATTCTTTTCGGATGTTTTGAAAAATAGTTAATAATTCTTCCTGATGAAGTTATTTTTTGATACCAATCAATTAATGAATTATTTCCTTGTCTAATTACCATTGTATCTAAGTAAGATATTCTATTGTTTAATTCCTCTTCAATTGCAAATTTAATACATGAATCAAATGAGTTTAAGATAGAAAGTAAAAGATTAATTTCATCCTTGTTAATGATACAAAATAAATCATCTACATATTTTGTTAAAATTTTTGGCTTAGTTCTCATTTTTTCTAAGCAAGAATCTAGTAATTTCTCCATAACAATATCAGTATTCACTTACTAAAAATTTTCACAAATTTGTAACAATTGTTACTAGAAAGCGTTCATTAACCCAAAAAACTTGCAACGTCACAAGAGCGTACAAAATTGGGAGAGTGAAAAATTTTTGCAAGTAAAATTTTTACATGCAATAATTATTCAAACAGCTGTTTTGCGTCTGTGTTTACAAAAAAATATTTCTAAATTAAGTTAAAAATAAAAATATTTTGGAAAATTTTAAAAATTGTAAGTGTATGTAAACTTTTAAAACGATAAAAAGTGTTAAAGAGGTAACAATTTTTTTTTGCGTAACTGAGGAGCAACAGAGGTAAAATAAGACGTCTAATGGAAATGAGATAAGCAGCACAGTATCTGGCTGCATCAATGGCAAAGGATGATATGGCAAATTTACTTGCTTGAATGTGTTTAAAACTGTTAGGGGAGCAATTAAATTGACACTTAGATCCTTCCATTTCTAATTATATTAATATTTTTTTAGCGGCACAGCCTCGGCATCCAACATTGAAAAAATTCAAAGAAGTCAAAATAGAATTCTCCGTAGAATTACAGATGCTCCATGGTACGTTAAAAACTCACGTATCCACGCAGATCTGAACGTACCTTTTGTGAAATCTGAATTTGTGAAGTACGCGACAAGATATATTAACAAACTTGAATTCCATCCAAATCCTCTTGCAGTTAATATTCTTAACTTTGGTGGTCATACCCGTCTGAGAAGCAGGGATACTTTGGCTACTATTAGAGCTCTAAACAGATGACTGAATTCTGAAATAATATTCGTATAAAAATAAATTTTTTTCCAGCACTGGCAGGACTTTAATCACATTTTTTTTAGTATTAAGACTTGAATACTTATTGTCATTACATTTCTAATGTAGACTTAATAAATGAAATAATAAAACTAAAAAAAAAAGGAAAAAAAAAATTTTTTTTTTAGTTTTAACCTCTGAAATGTTTTTGTTTTTTGCTTCTTTAATTTTTCAGACTGCTGTTATTTTTAGTATTGTAAATATTATGAGTACCTAGCTACTCGGTACTTTACACTTTGAAATTAATTTGAAATAAAAATGCTATATGTATGCAGGCTGTTATAACGGATAAAGCGGGTCATACACGTTTCAGTTCAATTGTTGAGTCTTTCAATTGAATTGATTCTTGGCCACACACTACATAAACTGAATTGGAAGATTTTCATTCAACTATCAGGTTCAATGAAATTAAATACAATTTTAGAAATTATTAACGGTCTCCTTGCAAAAAAACGACAAATATAAATTTTGACAGCTGGTCAGGAGGCTCGAACACACACAGTACAATGGAATTGAGAGACTTACTAACGAACTTGAAAAAATCTAAATCTTTTGATTTTGCTTCAATCAACTCGACAACTGCAAACTAATCAATTGACCAAACCCAGAAACCCATGCAATAGCAATCTCATAAAAAACGAAGAAACAATAGGGGGGGAATTAAATTAAATAATAAATATATAAAAAAAATAACAATTATAAAATACATGTCATAACAATTATAAAATACAGGCGTTGTATCAATCCCTACCGTGTTCGTTCAATAAAAAATAATTAACAATTACTTAATAATAACGTTGAGGAGGTCGGGTTAACTGTTGTGGATTATTATAGTATCGAAGGTATGTACACTGGATGCTATATAATCATCTTAGCAACAATTAATTCCGGCCTCTTTTACGCAGCTGAGCTAACATTTGTTTTGTCAATTTTTTAGCGTGATGGCGGGAAACTTTAAGATTGATTTTTGTAATATATGTGGGCTGAGAGCGAACTTCTTCGCTGTTTACGCGCACACTTGTCTCCATCGCCTTGTAATTTACGTTCGCGATGAAGTTGTGTTTCGATGCCAGCAACCATTAGGCATGCATGATGCCGAATTTACCTGTCTCTGGGTTAAATTCAAAATCAGGTCACATTTTTTGCATTTCGGGTTTCTATACAGAAGTCCAAATGCGGGGAGGGATATTACGTTTGCTGGTTTCGATGCCCTCTCTGACTCCATATCAAACATCCTGAAGAGTTATCTGAGCAGTGCAATCGTTGTTGCTGGTGATTTCAATGTTCACAACTCATCCTGGCTTCGCAATTGGAGTCATACAACTCCAGAAGGCCAATATGTTGAGTTATTCGCTGCGCACAACCACCTAGCGCAATTAGTGAATGAGCCAACGCATATTCCATGTGTTGAAGGGCACCATTCAAACACACTCGACCTATTCCTGACCTCACACCCTGAAAAGTATGAAGTCAGAGTTAGTGCACCTCTCGGCAATTCGGATCATTTCACCATTTCTGCCACCTTTTCCATCTCTGAACTTCGTAACGTTTCGAAATCAGCTACGAAACGTTCAACATTTATTTACGAAAAAGCGCGTTGGGCTGAGCTCAACCAATTTTATGAGCATTTTAATTGGAAGCTTTGCTTTCTAGACAATGACTTAACTGCTTCAGCAAAAATGGTCCAGAACATGATATTGCTAGGGATGGAAATATTCATCCCTTCCAAGCAAATTTCGATGAACAAAATAAATAAAATTACTCAAAATAAATTGAATATATGTGTAATAATTTTGCTTCAAAATTATTTTAGTTGGTGGCGTAGCAACGCGCACAGGGCCCCATACTCGAAGAATTCTTAGCTGATACCAATCTTTCTCGGACGTTTATTGTCTTTAAGACATTTCAAATCAGAAACAATATCACAAAGGTGTCCAGTCTATGAAGAACATATGTATAAACGTAACCCCAACTTACAGATACAAAATCATAAATCAAAAAGTAAAATGGTAGGTGAAGAACTATAATGGCAACGCTGAAATGTTATACAAGTATTTGCAAGATAATTATTTACGCTTTCTTTTCCATCAGCTTTTTCAAACAATTTCTGAGAATATTTTTTTTAAAGCGGATCCATTGCAACTAAATTATTTCTTTCGAGGCTCAAACTGTAACTTTGTTTTGTCGTATCATCTATAATTTTACGATTGATGTATTGTGTTAAATTTAACTCTTTTAATTAAAAGCAGCGCAACTAAATTGGCTTATGGGCAGAAATTCGACATTGAAGTTGGACTGCAAACTTTTGTTATATAACGCAATTTTAAAGCCTATATGGTGCTACGGAGTTCAATTATGGGGAACCGCCTCAACATCTAACATTGAAAAAATTCAAAGACGACAAAACCAAATTCTTCGGACGATTACTGCAGCTCCATGGTACGTAAGAAACTCACGAATTCACAAGGATCTGTGTGTTCCGCTGGTAACTAACGAATTCTCTAGGTATGCCACAAGGTATATCAGTAAACTGGAACTTCACCCAAATCCTCTTGCACGCAACATACTTAATTTTGGCGGCCACTCTCGGTTGAGAAGAAGGGATACCCTGGCCACCATCAGAACGTTAAATAGGTGATTCTACCGATATTATTCGCGCGAAATGAAACTCTTTTTTCTAGCAGTGGCTGGACTTAAATAACTTTTATATTTAGTATTAAGATTTGAATACTTATTGTTAGTTCATATTTTGAAGATTCAATAAATAAATGAATGACAAAAAAAAATTTAACTCTTTTAACAAAGTTTGTTTAAGTTTGTTTTGTTTAACAAAGTTATTTAAAGTTAATTTTTTTTCTGTTTAACGTTTGCGTTTTTTTTTTATTTAAATACATTTCTGTTTATTTGCGTTTTAACATAACATACATTAAACTTTTGCTTCGTTCGGGCGTTCGAGATAGAAAACGCCCGCAATCGTGCTCGCCAAATATTGTTGTTACAACTGAAGACAAACCATCCTCCAGTTTAATTGTTGCTAATAAGCCGAAAACACAAGTAGACATGGACAGGTACATAACCGTGGTTAAACGTCAGCGAAGCCCCAAATCAGCTCAAATATTACCTCAACCAAAAATCTGTAAAGATGATAATAGGACTTCGGCAACGGATGGTAATAGATTTGCTATACTCCAAACAGATGAACCAACAACATCTAAGAAAACATTTAAACCGCCACCAATTTATTTGAGAGAGCCTACTTCTAGTGAGCTGGTAAAACAACTTATTACGGCAATCGGCAAAGACACCTTCAACGTTACATCAGTAAAGTATGGCAGCATCATCGAAACGAAAATTCAGGTAAACAGTGAAAATGAATACCGAAAGTTGTCTGACGTTCTGGAGAAGGAGAAAAAATCTTTTTGCACCATCAACTTAAAAGTGCTAAAGGCCTTCAGGTAGTTATTAAAGGTGCTGACCCTTGTGTAGATACGGATGACATTAGACTGGACTGGAAGAAAAAGGATTTAAAATAAAAAATGTTGTTAATATTAGGAACCGTGAAAAGATCCCTCAACCCATGTTTAGGGTTGAACTAGAACCCAGGGATGTTGTCCTAAAAAAAGGTGAAATTCATCCAATTTATAACCTTAAATTTCTTTTGCGCCGTAAGGTTACCGTTGAGGAGCCAAATAAGCGTTCAGAACCCGTTAAATGCCTAAACTTCCAAGAATTTTGTCATACTAAGGCTTATTGTAAGTTGCGCGCAGTTTGCGTTGTGTGTGTCGAACTCCACGGCACAACTCAGTGCAATAAGCCAAAGGCCGACGCAAGTGTTAAAAAGTGCAGTAACTGTGGAGGTAATCATACTGCAAATTACAGGGGCTGCCCTGTCTACAATCACTTTAAGCGGTCAATGACAAATAGGTCATCAATCCCCACTAACCAACCCCAGCAGTCAAATATCATTTCTAAAAATAGTTTTCCCCAGATGAGTCAGTCAGCCAGCCACATAATCGTGCAAAACCCCAAAGAAGTTTCCTATGCAAATGTGGTAAAATCCGATAAACCAAACTTGAATCAAGAGCCCAAGCCTCAAAAATCCGATCCAAATTTTAGCAATCTTGAGGCAACTCTTCAGACTCTAGTTCAATCCATAAATACATTTACGGTTTCCATGACAACCATGAAACAGGAAATGCTGAAAATGCAATCCACTATTTTACAGGCAATTTTAAACAATTGAATTGGTTAAAAATATGTTTCTGGAACGCAAACGGCATCCGCCATCACAAAAATGAACTTGAGCACTTCCTTATGGAAAAGCAAATCGATATAATGTTGATTGCTGAAACTCATTTAACAACCAACAGTTTTTTCAAAATTAATGGCTACATACTGTACGACACAAAAGATCTTGCGGAGGATCGGCAATTCTAATAAAATCCAGAATTAATCACTTTTTAATGAACGGGACATGTGAAGAGTAACTCCAAGCAACTAATATATATATTTTTTTAATTTTGTTATTTTATTTGTTGAATCTACATAAGAAATGTAATGACAATAAGTAATCAATTCTTAATACTAAAAAAAAATTGTGATTAAAGTCCTGCCAGTGCTGGACAAAAATTTATTATTATGCGAATATTATTTCAGAATTCAGTCATCTGTTTAGAGCTCGAATGGATGCCGAGGCTGTGCCCCATAATTGAATCCCATAGCACCAAACCAAAATTGAATCCCATAGCACCAAGCAACTCGATTTTTAGCCGCTGGCGACTATAACGCTAAACACACTTTTTGGGGATCACGTTTAATTACCCCGAAAGGCCGCGTGCTTTTTGCCACCGTTCCAAAATGGGCTTAGGTGTGATTTCAAGTGGGCTTAGGTGTGATTTCAAGTATTCTATTTTGACTTTTTTGAATTTTTTCAATGTTGGATGCCGAGGGTGTGCCCCATAATTGAATCCCATAGCACCAAACCAAAATTGAATCCCATAGCACCAAGCAGCTAATATATGCATCGAATATTTGCATGAAAAAATCGTTATTTCCTCGATCTACTCACCGCCTCGATTTTCAATAACAGAAAGCCAATATTATATTTTTTCAAATCACTTGGTCCTCGATTTTTAGCCGCTGGCGACTATAACGCTAAACACACTTTTTGGGGATCACGTTTAATTACCTCGAAAGGCCGCGTGCTTTTTGACACCGTTTCCAAAATGGGCTTAGGTGTGATTTCAAGTGGACACCCCACTTATTGGCCGTCAGACCAACGAAAGATCCCAGACGTTATAGATTTTGGAGTTACAAAAAATTTTCCCTCAGAATGGATGCAACTATAGTCTCTGTTTCGTTCCCCCAAGGGGTTGTTTCCCCGTTTTGTGACTTGGCGTTGACCGTCTCTCGAGTTAATTTGTTAAAATATAAAAAATATTTGAGTACTCATTGTATGGAAAACATTGTCTTGAGAACGCCTGAGGATATTGATATATCGATTAACAAATTTTCTAAACACCTTAATCTAGCCGTACAACATGCTTCCACTAGCCATATAAGATCCAGAACTGTGAGCAATAGAACTTATTCATCAGAAATTTATCAACTTCTGTCAGAGAAAAGAAGAGTTAGAAGAGAGTGGCAACTTCGCAGGTTAAAACTAGGCTACGGGAATGCATAACCCAGTTAAGAAATCTGCTTGAATCCCAAAGAATGGCTTCCCTCAAAAATTATCTGGAAGGTCTTGATGGTACTCCTCAATCCGATTATTCGGATGGAAAGCGACAAAAAGTCTGAAAAGACCCATAATAGGTAAGCCATCTTTGCGAACTTCAACTGGCGACAGGGCACGAGGCGATTCTGAAAAGGGGATGTTGCATGTTAACCATTTGAGAAATGTTTTAACCACAAATGATACAGCGAATGATTCAGCTGAACTACCGTCATAGTTTTCAAGATGTTGAAAATGTTATTTCTAACACAAACCCCAGAAAAGCTCCAGGTATTGATAAAATTAGTGGTAAAATGCTTGAGCAGCTGCCTCGTGTAGCTAGAAGAATTCTTCTTTTTATTTTTAACGCTATTTTACGTCTCGAGTATTATCCTGCAGAGTGGAAGGTGTCGATGATTACTATGATACCCAAACCAGGGAAGGATCCCACTAAAGTAGAATCATACAGACCAATAAGTCTACTGCCAACAATTTCAAAACTGTTCGAAAAATTGTTAATGGCGAAGTTGACTCCAATATTGAATGATGTAGGATCATCAATTTGGTTTTCGGGCTAAACATAGCACCATAGAACAAACGAACAGACTAGTCAATGATGTGTGTGAAGTTAGCTCCGTCGTCAGCTACGTTTATAACAACCCTGTTCTTTTTAACAGTCTGCTATACAGCATCTGTTATCTTAACAGACTGTAATATTTGATAACATTTTTATTTTATTTAAGTAACATAACAAATATTTCAATGGGAAATGTTACTAACATGCCTATGTTAAAGACGTAGCTGAAATTAGCTTCGTCAGCTCCGTTTTTAAAAACCTGTAACTCTAAAAATATTAAAGTTATTTGAGAAAAATTTTTAATGTTGACAAATTTAGAGAAAATTAATTTAACGTAATATATAAATGTGACCTAAGTGATAATTTATGGCCAATTTGAGGAAAAAAACGAAATTTTGTTAATGCAAACTTTTTTAAAATGAGAAAAAATGGCCAAAATCGAGAAGGTGCTGTCATATGGACCTATATGGGTGAAAGCCATGACAATGGAGATTTCAAAACTGTATAGCTTATATCCAAAATCAGTATAGATTTTGAGAAATTCAATTATGAAAAAAGTGAATTTTACCATATGGGCAAATTTTCAAAGTCAAAAAAATGGCCAAAATCGAGAAGGTGCTGTCATATGGACCTATATGGGTGAAAGCCATGACAATGGAGATTTCAAAACTGTATAGCTTATATCCAAAATCAGTATAGATTTTGAGAAATTCAATTTTGAAAAAAGTGAATTTTACCATATGGGCAAATTTTGAAAGTCAAAAAATTGGCCAAAATCGAGAAGGTGCTGTCATATGGACCTATATGGGTGAAAGCCATGACAATGGAGATTTCAAAACTGTATAGCTTATATCCAAAATCAGTATAGATTTTGAGAAATTCAATTATGAAAAAAGTGAATTTTACCATATGGGCAAATTTTCAAAGTCAAAAAAATGGCCAAAATCGAGAAGGTGCTGTCATATGGACCTATATGGGTGAAAGCCATGACAATGGAGATTTCAAAACTGTATACCTTATATCCAAAATCAGTATAGATTTTGAGAAATTCAATTTTGAAAAAAGTGAATTTTACCATATGGGCAAATTTTGAAAGTCAAAAAATTGGCCAAAATCGAGAAGGTGCTGTCATATGGACCTATATGGGTGAAAGCCATGACAATGGAGATTTCAAAACTGTATAGCTTATATCCAAAATCAGTATAGATTTTGAGAAATTCAATTATGAAAAAAGTGAATTTTACCATATGGGCAAATTTTGAAAGTCAAAAAATTGGCCAAAATCGAGAAGGTGCTGTCATATGGACCTATATGGGTGAAAGCCATGACAATGGAGATTTCAAAACTGTATAGCTTATATCCAAAATCAGTATAGATTTTGAGAAATTAGGCTAAATTTCTCAAAAATGTTATCTTATATTACATAATGTTAATAACAGTTCTTGTGTGAGACAATGTTAAAAACGTAGCTGAAATTAGCTTCGTCAGCTCCGTTTTTAAAAACCTGTAACTCTAAAAATATTAAAGTTATTTGAGAAAAATTTTAAATGTTGACAAATTTGGAGAAAATGAATTTAACGTAATATATAAATGTGACCTAAGTGATAATTTATGGCCAATTTGAGGAAAAAAACGAAATTTTGTTAATGCAAATTTTTTTAAAATGAGAAAAAATGGCCAAAATCGAGAAGGTGCTGTCATATGGACCTATATGGGTGAAAGCCATGACAATGGAGATTTCAAAACTATATAGCTTATATCCAAAATCAGTATAGATTTTGAGAAATTCAATTTTGAAAAAAGTGAATTTTACCATATGGGCAAATTTTGAAAGTCAAAAAATTGGCCAAAATCGAGAAGGTGCTGTCATATGGACCTATATGGGTGAAAGCCATGACAATGGAGATTTCAAAACTGTATAGCTTATATCCAAAATCAGTATAGATTTTGAGAAATTCAATTATGAAAAAAGTGAATTTTACCATATGGGCAAATTTTCAAAGTAAAAAAAATGGCCAAAATCGAGAAGGTGCTGTCATATGGACCTATATGGGTGAAAGCCATGACAATGGAGATTTCAAAACTGTATAGCTTATATCCAAAATCAGTATAGATTTTGAGAAATTCAATTTTGAAAAAAGTGAATTTTACCATATGGGCAAATTTTGAAAGTCAAAAAATTGGCCAAAATCGAGAAGGTGCTGTCATATGGACCTATATGGGTGAAAGCCATGACAATGGAGATTTCAAAACTGTATAGCTTATATCCAAAATCAGTATAGATTTTTAGAAATTAGGCTAAATTTCTCAAAAATGTTATCTTATATTACATAATGTTAATAACAGTTCTTGTGTGAGAAAATGTTAAAAACGTAGCTGAAATTAGCTTCGTCAGAAAGTTAAAGCTTTGTACTTGAACACATGTACTTTTTTTGCTTTGCCTGCAAAGCCATTAATGACCGTTAAACAAGGAATTTTTTGAATTTACGTAAGGAAAGTTTTAAGAACGTGGAATATATGTATTCAAAATGCAAAAGCAGAGAATTGAATTGAGAGAGTGTTTTTTTTTTCATCAGAAAGTTAAAGCTTTTTACTTGAACACATGTACTTTTTTTTGCTTTGCCTGCAAAGCCATTAATGACCGTTAAACAAGGAATTTTTTGAATTTACGTAAGGAAAGTTTTAAGAACGTGGAATATATGTATTCAAAATGCAAAAGCAGAGAATTGAATTGAGAGTGTTTTTTCATCAGAAAGTTAAAGCTTTTTACTTGAACACATGTACTTTTTTTGCTTTGCCTGCAAAGCAATTAATGACCGTTAAACAAGGAATTTTTTGAATTTACGTAAGGAAAGTTTTAAGAACGTGGAATATATGTATTTTGAGAAAAATAAAGTAATGAAAAAATTATAAACAGCTTGTTTTCAATGTTTCCCAGCTGTCTACATGTCGACATTTCATAGATAATATCGACATATAGACAGCAGGGAAATATTGAAAACAAGCTGTTTTTATAATTTTTTGATTGGTATCAATGTAGAAGCTAGTATAGTGAATAAAACTCAATTGTATAAAGTAATAAATAAATGTGAGCTTTTTATTAAAAAAAACATAATTATTTCTGAAACTATGTTAACAATTATTATTTTTATTATATTAATATTATTATATTATTATATACTCGTACAAAAAAAATGTATGTGTTTCACATTATTATCAATAATTATTATTAAAATAATGAAATGAAGTTCTCAGGTACATATAGTAGATATTGTCTTCTTACTAACATGCACATTTTACTTAAAATTTTTATTATACACATTTTTTAAAGAATAAGAGAATAAAGTTAAAAAAAATTAAATACTGTAATGTTACAAAAATACTTTTGTTTATAAATTGCTATATACAGATATACATATTTGTGTACATTTATATGTACATATACATATATATGTACATATTTAATAACCATAAAATAAAAGCTCGATATATAATGCTTATCAGTAAATGAATAAATTGATGTTTATTTAGCATATGAAATGGTAGAAAAATGATTAAGAGATAGCTTTTTTATACTGTACAAGTATTTACATGTAGGTATACAAAGATATTCATTCGCTCATAATATGTACGAAAATAACATTTAAAATTGTAGATGTGGCATATATCAAATAAGATCCGCATATTGTTCAATAAAAATGCAAATTACAAGATTGATTGACTTCAAAAAATTTTAAGGTAATAACTAGAGAAATAGTAACCGCTGAGCTAAATTGACAAAAACTAGATGAGGTTGAAAAATACTGTGTTTTTATAAAATCTTTGTAAGAAGTATAAATTATACACTGCGACACACTAAATTTTAATACCGAGGCACATAGAATGCGTGTTACGTCGTCATCCTTGGTTATTTACAACTGACATTGACGTAACGACAGAAGAAGCTAACGCAATGCGTACGTACTTCGTTCAGATATTTAATCAGTCAAACAACAGACAAATCTAACCCCAAAAGATATTAGTAATAATAATAAACAAAAACAAAAAGTCACAGTATTTCAGTTGTCAGGCAAACGATAACGTACAGCGGATTCTATGTGCATTGGCCATTAACTCTTTATAAAGCGACGAAGTGGCCTAGAAAACCAAACTTATTTCCGTTCAGATTGATCTTAATTTATGAAGCTTTTTAAATAATTTACTTATTTAATAATTAGAAAATTCGAGGTCGATTGTTTTTTATGAAAAATTTGATAATTTTTTTTAATTTCGTTTAGGAATATTTTCTTTAGGAATAATGGTTGTATAATTTATTATTTAAATTTATGGCCTGATTCATAAAAAAAATTGTACAAGTATGTTTATTAAACTGTTATTTGGCAAATTTCTATAGAAAATTTGTCAAATAAGTGTTTAATAAACATACAATATCTTTTATGAATACGGCCGTTATTGTTTAATAAATAATAATTGTTTAATAAAAAATAAATTTATTATTCTAAACAAATTATAAACATTATTTCTGAAGAAGTTTTCCAAAGAAAAACGATATATTGAATAAATTTATAAAATTAAAAAAAAAAAAAAAATTCGACATTGATTAATTAATCGATTAATTAAAGAAACTTAGTTCTGTTCTGTATGATCTTTAACAAAACTGAATTTGTACAAGAGATCTCTTGAATAGTGTTTTACAGAGTATTTTTACAATATGTAAGTACATAGATGGCATTTGAAATGTTGGTCTCCTACTGCAGTTTCTTTGTAATATTGTTCGAAGCAGTAATTATCAACTGGCCTTTGACAAGTATTGCAGCGTTTAAATGACACACTGCCTATGCCTTCACAATGTACACATTCATTTTGCATATCTTTGCTATATTTGAAAAATTTATTTTTCATTTCATACCTATATATGTTAGGATTTATTGTATTATCTAAGGGAGTTTTTTTTATTAAAGCTTCTGCAAATTGGCAGCAAAAAATACCACAATTGAATTTATCTGTTTGTTTTGAATGTGAAATGTCATTAAATGTCCACCCATCATCAAGTAGATCTATTTCTTCCAATATTTTAAAAAATTTTTCGCTTATTTCAGTCTTTAATTTCCCCGTAGCACCCATTGGGTCAATGTAGCTAAAGACCTTCTCAGCGAAATTAGCAAAAAATAAGGTAAAATGGTGCCCTCGTAAAATCGGAATTAAGTACATGTCTTTCTTTCCTATTTCAAAAATGGTTTTAAAGTCTAAAGAAATATTTAAAAAAAAAATTCCTTGTTTAACGGTCATTAATGGCTTTGCTGGCAAAGCAAAAAAAGTACATGTGTTCAAGTACAAAGCTTTAACTTTCTGACGAAGCTAATTTCAGCTACGTTTTTAACATTGTCTCACACAAGAACTGTTATTAACATTATGTAATATAAGATAACATTTTTGAGAAATTTAGCCTAATTTCTCAAAATCTATACTGATTTTGGATATAAGCTATACAGTTTTGAAATCTCCATTGTCATGGCTTTCACCCATATAGGTCCATATGACAGCACCTTCTCGATTTTGGCCATTTTTTTGACTTTGAAAATTTGCCCATATGGTAAAATTCACTTTTTTCATAATTGAATTTCTCAAAATCTATACTGATTTTGGATATAAGCTATACAGTTTTGAAATCTCCATTGTCATGGCTTTCACCCATATAGGTCCATATGACAGCACCTTCTCGATTTTGGCCAATTTTTTGACTTTCAAAATTTGCCCATATGGTAAAATTCACTTTTTTCAAAATTGAATTTCTCAAAATCTATACTGATTTTGGATATAAGCTATATAGTTTTGAAATCTCCATTGTCATGGCTTTCACCCATATAGGTCCATATGACAGCACCTTCTCGATTTTGGCCATTTTTTCTCATTTTAAAAAAATTTGCATTAACAAAATTTCGTTTTTTTTCTCAAATTGGCCATAAATTATCACTTAGGTCACATTTATATATTACGTTAAATTCATTTTCTCCAAATTTGTCAACATTTAAAATTTTTCTCAAATAACTTTAATATTTTTAGAGTTACAGGTTTTTAAAAACGGAGCTGACGAAGCTAATTTCAGCTACGTTTTTAACATTGTCTCACACAAGAACTGTTATTAACATTATGTAATATAAGATAACATTTTTGAGAAATTTAGCCTAATTTCTCAAAATCTATACTGATTTTGGATATAAGCTATACAGTTTTGAAATCTCCATTGTCATGGCTTTCACCCATATAGGTCCATATGACAGCACCTTCTCGATTTTGGCCAATTTTTTGACTTTCAAAATTTGCCCATATGGTAAAATTCACTTTTTTCAAAATTGAATTTCTCAAAATCTATACTGATTTTGGATATAAGCTATACAGTTTTGAAATCTCCATTGTCATGGCTTTCACCCATATAGGTCCATATGACAGCACCTTCTCGATTTTGGCCATTTTTTTGACTTTGAAAATTTGCCCATATGGTAAAATTCACTTTTTTCATAATTGAATTTCTCAAAATCTATACTGATTTTGGATATAAGCTATACAGTTTTGAAATCTCCATTGTCATGGCTTTCACCCATATAGGTCCATATGACAGCACCTTCTCGATTTTGGCCAATTTTTTGACTTTCAAAATTTGCCCATAAGGTAAATTCACTTTTTTCAAAATTGAATTTCTCAAAATCTATACTGATTTTGGATATAAGCTATACAGTTTTGAAATCTCCATTGTCATGGCTTTCACCCATATAGGTCCATATGACAGCACCTTCTCGATTTTGGCCATTTTTTTGACTTTGAAAATTTGCCCATATGGTAAAATTCACTTTTTTCATAATTGAATTTCTC
This sequence comes from Thecocarcelia acutangulata, assembly GCA_914767995.1. Classification (NCBI taxonomy): domain Eukaryota; kingdom Metazoa; phylum Arthropoda; class Insecta; order Diptera; family Tachinidae; genus Thecocarcelia; species Thecocarcelia acutangulata. The sequence continues at coordinate 63,299,160 of OU612097.1, forward strand.
AAAATCTATACTGATTTTGGATATAAGCTATACAGTTTTGAAATCTCCATTGTCATGGCTTTCACCCATATAGGTCCATATGACAGCACCTTCTCGATTTTGGCCAATTTTTTGACTTTCAAAATTTGCCCATATGGTAAAATTCACTTTTTTCAAAATTGAATTTCTCAAAATCTATACTGATTTTGGATATAAGCTATATAGTTTTGAAATCTCCATTGTCATGGCTTTCACCCATATAGGTCCATATGACAGCACCTTCTCGATTTTGGCCATTTTTTCTCATTTTAAAAAAATTTGCATTAACAAAATTTCGTTTTTTTCCTCAAATTGGCCATAAATTATCACTTAGGTCACATTTATATATTACGTTAAATTCATTTTCTCCAAATTTGTCAACATTTAAAATTTTTCTCAAATAACTTTAATATTTTTAGAGTTACAGGTTTTTAAAAACGGAGCTGACGAAGCTAATTTCAGCTACGTTTTTAACATTGTCTCACACAAGAACTGTTATTAACATTATGTAATATAAGATAACATTTTTGAGAAATTTAGCCTAATTTCTCAAAATCTATACTGATTTTGGATATAAGCTATACAGTTTTGAAATCTCCATTGTCATGGCTTTCACCCATATAGGTCCATATGACAGCACCTTCTCGATTTTGGCCAATTTTTTGACTTTCAAAATTTGCCCATATGGTAAAATTCACTTTTTTCAAAATTGAATTTCTCAAAATCTATACTGATTTTGGATATAAGCTATACAGTTTTGAAATCTCCATTGTCATGGCTTTCACCCATATAGGTCCATATGACAGCACCTTCTCGATTTTGGCCATTTTTTTTACTTTGAAAATTTGCCCATATGGTAAAATTCACTTTTTTCATAATTGAATTTCTCAAAATCTATACTGATTTTGGATATAAGCTATACAGTTTTGAAATCTCCATTGTCATGGCTTTCATCCATATAGGTCCATATGACAGCACCTTCTCGATTTTGGCCAATTTTTTGACTTTCAAAATTTGCCCATATGGTAAAATTCACTTTTTTCAAAATTGAATTTCTCAAAATCTATACTGATTTTGGATATAAGCTATACAGTTTTGAAATCTCCATTGTCATGGCTTTCACCCATATAGGTCCATATGACAGCACCTTCTCGATTTTGGCCATTTTTTTGACTTTGAAAATTTGCCCATATGGTAAAATTCACTTTTTTCATAATTGAATTTCTCAAAATCTATACTGATTTTGGATATAAGCTATACAGTTTTGAAATCTCCATTGTCATGGCTTTCACCCATATAGGTCCATATGACAGCACCTTCTCGATTTTGGCCAATTTTTTGACTTTCAAAATTTGCCCATATGGTAAAATTCACTTTTTTCAAAATTGAATTTCTCAAAATCTATACTGATTTTGGATATAAGCTATATAGTTTTGAAATCTCCATTGTCATGGCTTTCACCCATATAGGTCCATATGACAGCGCCTTCTCGATTTTGGCCATTTTTTCTCATTTTAAAAAAATTTGCATTAACAAAATTTCGTTTTTTTCCTCAAATTGGCCATAAATTATCACTTAGGTCACATTTATATATTACGTTAAATTCATTTTCTCCAAATTTGTCAACATTTAAAATTTTTCTCAAATAACTTTAATATTTTTAGAGTTACAGGTTTTTAAAAACGGAGCTGACGAAGCTAATTTCAGCTACGTTTTTAACATTGTCTCACACAAGAACTGTTATTAACATTATGTAATATAAGATAACATTTTTGAGAAATTTAGCCTAATTTCTCAAAATCTATACTGATTTTGGATATAAGCTATACAGTTTTGAAATCTCCATTGTCATGGCTTTCACCCATATAGGTCCATATGACAGCACCTTCTCGATTTTGGCCAATTTTTTGACTTTCAAAATTTGCCCATATGGTAAAATTCACTTTTTTCAAAATTGAATTTCTCAAAATCTATACTGATTTTGGATATAAGCTATACAGTTTTGAAATCTCCATTGTCATGGCTTTCACCCATATAGGTCCATATGACAGCACCTTCTCTATTTTGGCCATTTTTTTGACTTTGAAAATTTGCCCATATGGTAAAATTCACTTTTTTCATAATTGAATTTCTCAAAATCTATACTGATTTTGGATATAAGCTATACAGTTTTGAAATCTCCATTGTCATGGCTTTCACCCATATAGGTCCATATGACAGCACCTTCTCGATTTTGGCCAATTTTTTGACTTTCAAAATTTGCCCATATGGTAAAATTCACTTTTTTCAAAATTGAATTTCTCAAAATCTATACTGATTTTGGATATAAGCTATACAGTTTTGAAATCTCCATTGTCATGGCTTTCACCCATATAGGTCCATATGACAGCACCTTCTCGATTTTGGCCATTTTTTCTCATTTTAAAAAAATTTGCATTAACAAAATTTCGTTTTTTTCCTCAAATTGGCCATAAATTATCACTTAGGTCACATTTATATATTACGTTAAATTAATTTTCTCTAAATTTGTCAACATTAAAAATTTTTCTCAAATAACTTTAATATTTTTAGAGTTACAGGTTTTTAAAAACGGAGCTGACGAAGCTAATTTCAGCTACGTCTTTAACATAGGCATGTTAGTAACATTTCCCATTGAAATATTTGTTATGTTACTTAAATAAAATAAAAATGGTATCAAATATTACAGTCTGTTAAGATAACAGATGCTGTATAGCAGACTGTTAAAAAGAACAGGGTTGTTATAAACGTAGCTGACGACGGAGCTAACTTCACACACATTAGTCAATATCATAAGACAGACCTTTAAGGAGAAGAAGTATTGCTCAGCTCTATTTATTGACATTTCTCAAGCTTTTGATAAAGTGTGGCACGACGGCTTGATGCACATAATAAAGTTAAACTTGCCTGCAAACACTCACAAACTTCTGGAAAGCTACTTATGCGGCCGGAAGGTTGTTATCAGAGAAGGCCATTTTATAAGCCACTTACAGCCAATCGAGGCAGGAGTTCCCCAAGGTAGCATTCTAGGCCGTACTTTATATTTGATTTACGCCTCAGACATGCCAACGAGATCCGGAATCCACACTTCAACTTTTGCGGATGACACAGCATTCTGCAGCGTACATGAAAACTATCTTCGCGAAATTTGCAGGAGTATATATGAATAGTAGAGAAATGGTTAAAACTTTGGAAAATTAAAGTTAATGAACAAAAGTGTACTCACGATACATTCACACTGCGTAGACAAACATGTTCAGCTATACAAATTAACAATTTACCTGCTCCGCAGTAAAATGAAGTCAAGTACCTTGGAATTCATACCGACCGTGGGTTAACGTGGAAGTCTCACATTGACGCGAAAGACACTCAGTTGAAATTAAAAGCAGCGCAATTAAATTGGCTTATGGGCAGAAATTCTACATTGAAATTAGATTGCAAACTTTTGTTATACAACGCAATACTAAAGCCTATATGGCGCTACGGAATTCAATTTCAAATTCAAAAAAAATCAAACATTGAAAAAATTCAAAGGCGACAAAACAAACTTTTTCGAACAATTACTGCAGCACCATGGTACGTAAGAAACTCACGATTCCACAAGGATCTGTGTGTTCCTCTTGTAAAAGAGGAATTTTCAAAATACGCGACAAGGTATATCAATAAATTGGAACTTCATCCAAATCGTCTTGCACGCAATGTACTTAATTTTGAAGGCCACTCTCGGTTGAGAAAGAGGGACACCCTTGCCACCATCAGAACGTTATATAGGTGATTTTACCGATATTGACCGTGCAAAATAAAAAGTTTTTGTCTAGCATTGGCTGCACTTAATTAATTTTATGTATTTAGTATTAAGATTTGAATACTTATTGTTAGTTCACTTTGTGAAGATTCAATAAATAATTGAATGAGAAATAAAAATTTTCGTTCTAAGCAAAGGTCTTATTTTTTTACAAACGAACTGACTGACCTGCAATAAAAATAAAACTTTTAATCTCGAACCACGAGATATTTCATAATTCGTTCACTCGCATTTTTTGCTTTCCCTTTTCTGTTTGTACCGCAATGATTGAGAACGCAAATGTGTTAAAAGCCCACATTGATCAAATTATGAGTGTAAATATTCATTCACAAATCAATTACATGTTGCGGTCCAATTTAAAACTAAAAGTAGAAGAAAATTGTTGCAACTAACGTGTTTTTCTTAAACAACCTTTCACATTTCCCTTGTGAGCATTCTGCTCTAAAAACTTCCACAGCATTTCTCATGAAAGAAGAATGATAAAAAAGTCTATTAAAAATTGACATCTTTCCTCAGCTGTAATTAATACCATAAAATTGTTGTTCTTCTTTTTCTTTACTTTAACATGTAGTATGCAGAACAATCGAGTGCAACTAGATACATTCGAGTATTTTTCCTCCTATTTTGATATTTTTCCCATTTAATTAGTTGAAGAGATAATAGTTGACTGAAAAAACAATCAAAATATTCATTCATATTTAATTATAAATAAAAAATAATTTGTAGCGTTATATTGTTTAATTAACATTCACTTCTTAGCCTACAAAATGAAGTCTGCAAAAATTAGCGAAAGAATACAGAAGCAAGTAATAAAAACTATTAAGTCGCTATACATACAGGGTTATCGGTTGTTATATGGACAAGAGTTTTTCATTTAATACGAGTGATTAAAACAATTTCATTAACTACTTTGGAGCTCAATACGAAGAAGATTAGCATTAAATTTAAATAAAAAGATTCGCCACGATAATAAATATTTTATTTACTTCATTAGTAGACTTTATTAACACGAAAGTAAAAAAGAAGTAAAGAGTCTTTAACTAAGTATTTTGTTTTTTTTTAATGAATATAAAACAAAATATATGTGAGACGTCATTGAAAATTATTATACATTTTAAAAGCTCATCGATGCTAAGATATATTGCTGGGTGCCCATTACTCTTACGCCTAAACCATTGAATTTGACTTATTAAGTGAGTTATGTTGACTTTCAGTATCGCTGGGGTGCCACTTAGAAAACGCAGTTCATGTCAGTTTCTCGTGAGATGATATATATAAAATGCTTAATGTGTGTGAAAATAAATTTTAAATTTAACTAGTACAGACATAAACCACATTTGCAATTATTTCGTTAACAGAGCTCTTTTAACTGTTTACCAAAGAATGTTAATTTGGAATAAATTTTTCTTGGTCAGTTCTCCTGTGACTCTCCAACCGCACGGTCGTACTAATACAAAGCGAACAAAAAAAAATAATAAAATCATTGTGCTTAAACTCTTTTAAAATCAATAATATATATTATAAAATTGTAAAAACAATAAAAAAATTATTTAAAAAAAAACAACGGAAAAATAAATTCCTCACATTTCATTAACTAAACAATAAAATCAATTTCAATAAAACAAGTGCGGTGGCAGTGCACTGTTATTGTTGTTATTGTGCGTGAAGATTACCTACCCAGTGGGGCAAAAAACTATACATTAAAGTTTTGATTTCTTGAAAAAACGCAATAAGTGGAAGAGCGAATTTATACAAAAGAAAAACTTTGTGACAATTATTTTTATATACTTTTAAATTAAAAAAATATAAATAAAAAAAAAAAAAAATTGCATGAGTGTACCTAGTAGATGCAATTCTGAGAGGGAGCTTAGCTCCACTAGAAAAAACCTCTGGATTTCTGAGGAAGAATCTTTGAAAAAGTCATTGGAAAATCTCCTGTCTCTAAGAGATAAAAAAACGCACGCGTTCGTGTTCGCCAAACATTGTTGTTACAACAGAAGACCAACCATCTTCCAGTTTAGCTACTGTTGATAAACCAAAAACGCAAGTAGAAATGGATAGGTATATAACCGTGGTTAAACGTCAGCGAAGCCCTAAATCCACTCAGTTATCATCACAACCATAGATAGCTAAAGAGGATAATACCGCTACAGCAACGAAAAGTAATAGATTTGCTATCCTTCAGACTGACGAGCCAACTACATTAAAAAAAACATTTAAACCGCCACCAATATACTTGAGAGAACCTACTTCTAGTGAGCTGGTAAAAGCACTTATTACGGCAATTGGTAAAGACACCTTCAACGTAATATCAGTGAAGCACAGACAAATAAGTGAAACAAAAATCCAAGTCAACTGTGAAAATGATTACCGAAAACTTTCTGCCGCTCTGGAAAAAGAGAAAAGATCTTTTTATACTTATCAACTTAAAAGTGATAAAGGCCTCCAGGTGGTTGTAAAAGGTATTGACTCTTATGTAGACACGGATGAGGTTAAGATTGCACTACTAGATAAAGGCTTTAAAGTAAAAAATGTGCTAAGTATGCGGAACCGTGAAAAGATTCCTCAACCCATGTTTAGGGTTGAACTGGAACCAGGGGATGTTATTCTCAAAAAGAATGAAACTCACCCAATTTATAACCTCAAATTTCTTCTTCATCGTAGAGTTACCGTCGAGGAGCCGCACACGCGTTTAGAGCCCATTCAATGCTTAAACTGCCAGGAATTCGGTCATACTAAGGCATATTGTAAACTTCCCTCTGTTTGTGTTGTATGTGGCGAAATTCACGGCACAATTCAGTGCAATAAGCCAAAGGCCGACGCAAGTGTTAAGAAATGCAGTAACTGTGGAGGTAACCACACTGCAAACTATAGAGGTTGCCCTGTCTATACTCATATTAAACGGTCAATGACAAATAAGTCGTCGGTTTCTCCTGCAGCCCAGCAGCCAAATGTCATTAGTAAAACAAATTTCCCCAGGTAGGCCATTCAACCAACTACACAAACACACAGAATTCCAAACAATTTTCATATGCTAATGTGGTTAAATCCGACCAAAACTTGCACCAGGAACCCAAGCCCCAAAATTCCGATCCACATTTTAGTAACCTAGAGGCAACTCTGCAGACTCTTGTTCAATCCATTAACACTTTTACCGTCTCTATGACAAACATGATGCAGGAAATGCTAAAAATGCAATCCACTATTTTACAGGCAATTTTAAAAAAATGAGTTGGTTAAAAATATGTTTCTGGAACGCAGACGGCATTCGCCAACACAAAAATGAACTTGAGCATTTCCTTATGAAAAAGCAAATCGACATAATGCTGATTGCTGAAACCCATTTGACAACCAACAGTTATACAAAAGATCCCCGTGGAAGAACTTGCGGCGGTTCGGTAATTTTGATAAAGACCAGAATTAAGCACTATCTAATGAACGGGACACGTGAGGAATATCTCCAAGCTACAAATATATGCCTTAATTATTTTCATGAAAAAATTGTTATATCCTCGATTTACTCACCACCACGATTTTCAATAACAGAAAGCCAATATTCAATTTTTTTCAAATCGCTTGGTTCTCGATTTTTAGCGGCTGGCGACTATAACGCTAAACACACTTTTTGGGGATCACGTTTAATTACCCCGAAAGGCCGTGTGCTTTTTGACACCGTTCCCAAAATGGGCTTAGGTGTGATTTCAAGTGGACACCCCACTTATTGGCCGTCAGACCAACGCAAGATCCCAAACGTTATAGACTTTGAAGTTACAAAAAATTTTCCCTCAGAATGGATGCAAGTGGAGCCTTCATTAGACTTGTCCTCAGATCACTCACCAACTATAGTTTCTGTTTCTTTCCCCCAGTGGGTTGGTTCCCCGTTTTGTGACTTGGCGTTGACTGTCACTCGTGTTAATTGGCTAAAATATAAAAAATATTTGAGTACACATTGTACGGAAAACATTGCCTTGAGAACGCCTGAGGATATTGATGTGTCGATTAACGTATTTTCTGAACACCTTAATCTAGCCGTATAACATGCCACCACTAGCCATATAAGATCCAGAAATGTGAGCAATAGAACATATTCGTTTGAAATTGAACAACTTCTAACAGAAAAAAGAAGAGTTAGAAGAGAGTGACAACTTCGCAGGTCTCCCCAGCTTAAAAACAGGCTACGAGAGTGCATAACTCAGTTAAGAAATCTGCTTGAAATCCAAAGAATGGCTTCCCTTAAAAATTATCTGGAAGGTCTTGATGGTACCCGTCAATCCGACTATTCTCTATGGAAAGCGATAAAAGGTCTGAAAAGACCCGTAATAGGTAAGCCACCTTTGCGAACTTCAACTGGAGATTGGGCAGGAATCGATTCTGAAAAGGGAATGTTGTATGTCGATCATTTGAGAAATGTTTTTACCACAAATGATACAGCGAGTAATTCAGCTGAACTGCCGTCATACGGTGCTAGACCGCTTATGCCTTTGAGACTTAGTTTTCAAGATGTTGAAAATGTTATTCGTAACACAAACCCCAGGAAAGCTCCAGGTATTGATAAAATTACTGGTAAAATGCTTGAGCAGCTACCTCGTGTAGCTCGTAGAATTCTTCTTTTGATTTTTAACGCTATTTTACGTCTCGAGTATTATCCTGCAGAGTGGAAGGTGTCCATAATTACTATGATACCCAAACCAGGGAAGGATCCCACTAAAGTAGAATCATACAGACCAATTTCAAAATTGTTCGAAAAATTGTTAATGGCAAAGTTGAGTCCAATGTTGCATCCCTGATCATCAATTTGGCTTTCGGGCTAAACACAGCACCATAGAACAAACGCACAGGCTAGTCAATGTCATACGACTGACTGAAGTATTGCTCAGCTCTATTCATTGACATTTCTCAAGCTTTTGATAAAGTGTGGCACGAGGGCTTGATACACAAAATAAAGTTGAACTTGCCTGCAAATACACACACGCTTCTGGAAAGCTACTTATGTGGGCGGAAATTTGTTATCAGAGAAGGCGATTTTATAAGCCCCTTACAGCCAATCGAGGCAGGAGTTCCTCAAGGTAGCATTCTAGGACCTACTTTTTATTTGATTTACGCCTCAGACATGCCAACGAGATCCGGAATCCGCACTTCAACTTTTGCAGACGATACAGCATTCTGCAGCGTACATGAAAACCATCAAGAAGCTTCGCGGAATTTGCAGGAGTATATTTCAATATTAGAGAAATGGTTAAAAGTTTGGAAAATTAAAGTTAATGAACAAAAGTGTACTCACGTTACATTCACGCTGCGTAAACAAACATGTTCAGCTATCCAAATGAACAATTCACCTATTCCGCAGCAAAATGAAGTCAAGTACCTTGGTATTCATCTCGACCGTAGGTTAACGTGGAAGTCTCACATAGATGCGAAAGTTATTCAGTTAAAGTTAAAAGCAGCGCAACTGAATTGGCTTATGGGCAGAACTTCGACATTGAATTTGGATTGCAAACTCTTATTATACAACGCAATTTTAAAGCCTATATGGTGCTATGGAATTCAATTATGGGGCACCGCCTCCGCTTAAAACGTTGAAAAAATTCAAAGGCGACAAGACAAAATTCTTCGAACAATTACTGCAGCACCATGGTACGTAAAAAACTCACGAATTCATAAGGATCTCTGTGTTCCTCTTGTAAAAGTACGCAACTAGGTACATCAGTAAATTGGAACTTCATCCAAATCGTCTTGCACGCAATATACTTAATTTTGAAGGCCACTCTCGGTTGAGAAGGAGGGATACGCTCGCCACCATCAGAACGTTAAATAGGTGATTTTACCGATATTGACCGTGCAAAGTAAAACATTTTTGTGTAGCATGGGCTGGACTTACATAATTAATTTTATGTATTTAGTATTAAGATTTGAATACTTATTGTTAGTTCACTTTGTGAAGATTCAATAAATAAATGAATGAAAAAAAAAAATTTTTTTTCTTGGAGAGATATCTCTATAACTGGGCCACAAAAATATAAAGAATCAATTGGAATATGCTTTTCAGAATATATATTTTTTAGTTTTGCAAGTTTTCACTTAAAATAAATTTGTTCAAAACTTTTTTTTCAAAATTATTTCAGAAATACCACTTAAACCACGGCTTTGGGCCATCTTTTCTATATAGTGGGACATGTGTAGTATTTCGTATTTTGCCCAAAAAGTCAGCTTTAACCAGAAAAAAAAATTCACAAAAAAAATTTGTTCAAAACTATTTTCAAAATTATTTCAGAAATACTACCTATAGCACGGCTTAGAGGACCCTTTGGGCCATATTTTCTATATAGTGGGATGCGTGTAATATTTCGTATATTTTTGTTATGACCACTTTTCTTTCCAAGAAATTAAATAGCCTTGTTTTTATTAGAAGGGATAATTAGTTATTTACTTTTGAGGCAAAACTAAAAAATATGTAATTTGGAGAGCATATTCCAATTGATTCTATATATTTTAGTGCCCAGTATGGAGATTTCTCTCCAAGAAAAATATATTCCAAATTAACATTCTTTAGTAAACAGTTAACAGAGCTCTGTTAACGAAATAATTGCAAATGTGGTTTATGTCTGTACTAGTTAAATTTAAAATTTATCTTCACACACGTAAATACTTAAGCCTTTCTGTTCAGACAGGTCGCAACTTTTATCATTTGTTTGTAGCCATATGAGCACACTCCTTGCCGAAGAGCTTGGGCCTTCTAATCCCTCCTATATGCAACTGCCTGCCCGAACAGTCAATGGAAGACAAAACTCCATGTGTTGGTAGGCCGAAGCCCATCAGCCCTTTCCCAACGCTTGCGATATGGTTTGAAGGGATGTCCTCATGATTCCTTCTGCGGATCATTTATTTATAGAACCTCATAATGGTGTCTTGCTCTCAAGCTGTATGCATATGCTGATGATCTTCTTGTTTTGTTTAAAGGATGGTTTCATTCTGAGCTGTGAAGGGGTGAGGAGGCAAGACCGCGATAATCTTGCTGAAAAGCACATTGTTTCGTGTTGCATAAAAATATGAGGGTCTCAGGAACAAGATGCCTAATCTCATCAGAGGAAAATCAATTTTAGTAGCGATAAAACAGAGAAACGCGACAAAACAGAGTTAAAACAGAGTTGGCTACCCTACGGTCACCGATAAGCAACTTTGCTCTTACTCTCTCGTATACGGTAGAGTACTTCCGAAAATAGACTTTGAGGCTCCGGCCCAAACATAAGAGTTGTTCGTTGGCTACGCTACTTTTGCCGCTGCTCAGTGCTTCTTTATTGCTGTTTTTTCCTATTTGCTGTTGCTTCTACACTTATTGTTCTATGCGGTGCTGTGTGCCCGAATAGCTAGGTTCCCGTTTTCCTGCATGCCTGTATGTGTTTTCTTGTTGATGTCTTGTTGTGTGGAAGTTTTGTCTGAAGCTCCTGTGCTCCTTATAGCGACTAGTAGTTTCTCTAAACGTTTGGGGATCGAAACTGTAATATCCCTTTTTAGGGTTGAGATCTGACCAGAAGCTACTATTTTCTGTTATCACAATAGTCGGGAGCCACGGCAACTTTGTTCCCGCCCGGCTAAGGAGAGGTCCTTCGGGAGCAACGTGGTTCAATACCCAAATGCGGGGAGAGTTTTTGAGCTGGGTGTAGAGTTGCTCTGCAACCGGGTGCTTTGACCCTGCGATTGATAATAGTGCTAGCAAGGCTTAGCTTCGAAACATGTGGGAAAGCAAGCGCCATTTAGCATGTGATCAAAAATGTTGCCCATGCATGACAATCTAGCATGCATGACGGTTTGTCGTGTACGGGGACCTTTTCGAGAGCGCTTCCTCTTCACCTGGTTATAGAATCACGATAGCGTTGGGACGGAACCCAAGTAAAACATCTTCAGATTCTGTCGCATACAACGCAGATAGAAAAACGGAAATCACTATAGTTTATAGTCAATAGTTTCATTCATGTACTGCTGCGCCTGGATTCATCGTAGCTTATGCTCTTATTGCAATTTTTCAAGACAATTAAAGTTTTACAGAGTATACAAACACAACAATTGCCATAACGATTTAAACCAATTTAGATTAACTTTATTTTTAAGCCTACTGTCTGCAAACCTCTTGCTTACGCTGTATATTTATTGGCTTTCTCTGCTGACTAGTAAAATCATAAGATTGTGTTATGTATTTTGTCTGCATTTTAGTTCTACAATATTTGTTGACTTCACCAATTGTGCCACATTCCAGTGGGATTTTTTTTTTACCTTTGCAGCTGTACCTTTTTTTTTGCGTCAGCAAGAACTGGTATATCATCAGAAGAAGAAAAAAAGCATTTTCAAAGGAGCAAGAAGATCATCAAACGTGTTATAATTTCCGTTGTTTGTTATTTTCATTTCTCAAAGACTGCATTGTTTGCTTAAATTCTGGTTGTTGATGGTGTTGCGTGCAACTTACTGGTAGTATTTGTTCTTTGGCTACAATATTTTATTTGCTTCTGTAATCTTTGGTTTTCTGAATAGACAAAATTGTTGTGATGGCAAATAATAGCAAAGAATATAGGCAACACTAAGAAACTACAAAAAGCTTGAAGGTTATTTAATATTTTTATTGTCCACAAAAAGAAAAAAATTATTTTGCATTATAAAGATGATAAAGTTGTTGTTGATGTTGTTGCTGCATCTGAGTATGAAGTAAGAGAATATTTGTTAAAAGCTGCTTCAGGTAAAAATATGTCATGCTTGGTTTATTTGCAATGTACAACAGATTTATAAGATTAACTTACAGCATTGCAATTGATGTATGTAAATTTAGTTGTTGTTGTTGGGTTTTTATAGTGTTTTTGAGATTCTTCGCTGTCTGGGCTTCAATACAACTAATAATTATCATCTCCAAAATATACCAGTTAAAATGCCAGTCAGGCTGCATTAAAATTCTCATAAATTTTTATTAATTGAATTTGTACTTCACTTTAGCTCGTAAATAGAAAGAATTCAGATAGATACCCAACTTGAAAACCTGTTCTTATTCATTTAAATTTGTATATAGTACAATTTTTAATTTAAATTGTTTTTTTTTTTTATAAATTTTTTTTATTTATTTGTTGAATCTTCAAGAAGAACTAACAACAATTATTCAAATCTTAATAACTAAAAAATTTTCCAGCCAATGCTAGACAAAAAATTATGATTCAGCGAATGTATCAGAATACCGTGCCTCAGGACATCATCTGTTATGCTCCCGAATGGAAGCCAGGGTGTCCCTTCTTTTTAATGTCTCGAGCAAGTGGATTTGGGTGGAGTTCAAGTTTGGTTGTATACCTTCCAGCATATTTGGCAAATTCATCTTTTACTAAAGGTACGTTTAGGTCCTTGTGCATTCGAGAATTTTTTACATACCATGGGCCTGCTGTAATCGTACGTAGAACGCTGTTTTGACGCCTTTGAATTTTTCCAATATTCGATGCGGAGGCGGTGCCCCATAGTTGAATTCCATAGCACCATATTGGCTTTAGGATCGCGTTATACAACAAAAGTTTGCAGTCTAAGCTCATGGTGGAATTTCTGCCGATGAGCCAGTTCAATTGCGCGGCTTTTAATTTCATCTGGGTTGTTTTTGCGTCAATGTGTTTCTTCCAAGATAGTCGACGGTCGAGGTGAATACCGAGATATTTGACGTCACTGTGTTGTGAAATTATTTGATTATTAATTTTTATTTACGGGCATGTATTTTTACGCAGTGTGAACGTGATATGGACACATTTTTGTTCATTGACTTTGATTTTCCAGAGTTTTAACCATTTCTGTAAATTGTAAATATGTTCCTGCAAATTTGGTGTGCTGTTTGGTGGTTTTCATGTACACTGAAAAGAGCCGTATCGTCTGCAAACGTGGATGTATTAATTTTATCGCTTGTTGGCATGTCAGAAGCATAAATCAAGTATAAGGTAGTGCCCAGTATGCTGCGGTGTGGGACGCCTGCGTCGATTGGTTGAATGGGGCTATAAAAGTCACCTTCCTTAACGATAAATTTACGTCCATACAAATAACTTTCAGAAAGTTTGTGGGTGTTCGCAGGAAAGTTTAGTTTTATTTTGTGCATTAAACCGTCATGCCACACTTTGTCAAAAGCTTAGGAAACGTCAATGAAAAGTGCAGAGCAATACTTCTTGTCTTCAAATGATTTTCTTATGACATTAACTAGTCTGTGTGTCTGTTCGATGGTACTATGTTTGGCCCTAAAACCGAACTGATGATCAGGAATACATTCTATTTTTTCCAGTACTGGACTCAACTTCATCATTAGCAATTTCTCAAATAGTTTTGAAATTGTTGGCAGTATACTTATTGGTCTGCACGATTCTACTTTAGTATGATCCTTCCCCGGCTTAGGTATCATCGCTATCATAGACACTTTCCACTCGACCGGATAATACTCAAGGCGTAAGATAGCGTTGATAATAAAAAGAAGAATTCTTCTAGACACGCGAGGTAGTTGTACAAGCATTGTACCAGTAATTTTATCCATACCTGGAGCTTTTTTAGAGTTTATTTTATTGATAACGTTTTCCACATCTGGAAAACTAAATCTCAAGGACACAGGCGTTCTTACGGCAAATGGCGGAAATACTGCTATGTCGTTTGCTGCATCATCTGCAAAAACATTTCTCAAGTGATTTACATACAACATCCCCTTTTCGGAATCGGTTCTTGCCCAGTCGCCAGTTGGGGTCCGCAAAGGTGGCTTACCTCTAACGGGTCTTTTTAAACCTTTTGCCGCTTTCCACAGAGAATAGTCTGATTGAGGAGTGCGATCAAGGCTTTCCAAATATGATTTAAGGGAAGCCATTCTTTCTGTTTCAAGCAGATTTCTCAATTTGGTTACACATTCTCGTAGCCTAATTTTAAGCTGGGGAGACCTGCGGAGTTGCCACTCCCTTCTAACTCTTCTTTTTTCTGACAAAAGTTGCTCAATTTCCGAAGAATAAGATCTATTGTTCTCGTTTCTGTATCTTATATAGTTAGTACTAGCATGTTGTACGGCCAGTTTAAGGCTTTTGGAAAAACTATTAATGGACACGTCAATATCTTTAGGCGTTCTCAAAGCAATATTCTCCGTACAATGAGTACTCAAATATTTTTTATATTTTAGCCAATTAACTCTAGTGGTCGTCAACTCTAAGTCAGTAGACGGGGAGTAAAACTCTTGGGGGAAAAAAACAGATATTATTGTGGGTGAGTGATCTGATGACAAATCTAACGAAGGCTCCACTTGAAACCACTCTAAAGGAAAACTTTTCGAAACTCCAAAATCTATAACATCTGTTGCTTTATTATTAAAAGTTTAAGGAATTTATTTTCCCGTTGTTTTTTTTTTTTAAATAGTATGTTGTTGTTCGCACAATTTATTACAACGTATTTTGTTTTTGTATGTTTACCAACATGTATAAAAAATTGTTTTTGTCCGCTTTCAATTGACACGACCGTATGGTTGAAGAGTTGTGAACAAGAAAAATAAATGAATAGGTAAATTAAATTGCGAATTGAAAAAATTCTACGTAAAATTGGTAATTTTCTTCTTCCTCTTAATATATAAAATTGAATGTGTTTATATGTTTGTTTGTCTTCCTGAAATTTTCGCAGTAATTAACTGAAACACTTGAATTATGTTATGTTTTGAACTATGTTATTTCTTTCACAAGGTTTTTATCACATTTTTTAATATAAATGAGTATAAATTCTCCATTTTTAAACCAAATTTCAAAAATTTTTTGTGCTTATGCAAAATAATCAAAACAACTAAGATTATTTTGGAGGGATGAAGTTATCGCTAATTGCCCACCCCAATGATTGGTTGTTAATTGACTTCAGTATTTATGGAGCAATTTTCAAAATTCCTGCAATTATAATAAACAGCTACAACGTAAACTTCTTTTTTAGATATATGCATGATTGATTATATTGTTCAAACTTTACTCAACATACAAATTGATTCGAAAACTTGCGTACCATTAACTTACGAGATGCGTGCCAAACGCTAAATTTATTAGAAAACGAATCAAATTGGAAACAACACTAGCAGATACATTTATATCTAATCTGAGCTAGATAAGAACATTTGCTATCATATTGGTAACTTGCTCTCCATCCGAACCAAATCAATTTTAGAATACATTTAAAGCAGATATGAGTGAAGACATACTGCATCAAAAAAGAATTACCTGCAACTACGTAAGAATTGAATTTTCAGATGAAATTTATAATGAGACGTTGATTCTAATAGAAGGCAAGTGTTTGCAAATACCCAACAACAAGACATTCTCGGAAGTTGGTATAATTAGTCCTAATCAATCAGATGACCAAAATCTACAACGAGAAAGCAATTGCAACCCACAAGATTTAGAGCTATTTTCTGGATACAAATCCACCACAAGTACAACAGGTTCAACTCTCGGCATACAACGTTGTAATGATTGCACTTACTAATGAATATGGTGGATTTGTCAGGAAAAACGTCTATAATTTCATTAATATTGGCTAAAGTTCGATTGCAAATTAATGTCGCACTAGCCCTTGCATCGCCTGGCATAGCAGCAACATAATTGTATGGTAGAATAACAACGCATTTGATTTGTAAAGTGTAGCAAATTTGTAAGATCATAGGATGAATCTACAATGGCCGACAAAAAATTTCTTGTTGGAAATGTCAGTCTAGACTCCCGAACAAGTTTGCAATTGAGAAAAAGCTATTTCTAAAACGTTTCTGTGCGCGACGTTAAAAACTGCAATTCGCAAGTGCCATAGTAGGATTAGCTCACCACACCATCACACCTTCCTCTCGGCTGTGCAACCGGTCAAAGTGGTGTTCCTCTTTAAGTAGGTCATGGAAGTAATAATTGTACCCATCGGGCCATTTCTAAATTGAATATCTTTTTTACTAATTTTAACTTGATCGATTTTTTGAGTGTAAGTTGAAGCATTGAACAGGGCCAAACTTAGTCACAGTTTGGTAATAACAAGTTCTTGCAACCCGGAAACCGTTATATGAAGTTTTTTCAACAATTTGTATTTGCTTGCCAAAAATTTACAGACGACGTTCAGTTGGATGACCAGCGATAAAAAAAAATTGCTATAACAAAAGTTTTTTATGTTACTGCTGTCTAGCGCACATATTTTACAATCAGCTGTTGTGTTGTTTCGGTTTAAACAACAACAATTTAAAAAACCAGACAGACTCAAAGACTTCATAAATTCTTTATTGCTGTTGCTGACGTTCTGTTTTTTTCTTATTAGTGACGCAAGACACGTTTATTCCTCTTTAGTTTTGTTCTTCATAAAAGTACTTATGTTTTTAATACTTTTTTTAATACTGCTGTTGCAAACGCAATCCAACATGTTGGGAAAAAACTTTTTCTTGAGTCGTTTAAGCGCAACGGACGATAATCTCCCAAATCTATGACTTGTTGGCTTGATAACAACACATTATTATAAATTTAAGAAAAAACGTTCGAATGAACTTCCCAGACAATAATGAAGTTCTCTGCTTCGTTTCTGTATTTCTCACATCGAGAAATTTTCACATGAAACAAAGGAATTGAAAGAAAACTGATGTGAATTGAAACAAAAAATCATTTCTCACACACAGGGGTTTCTACAATTCTTTTTTGTGACAACTCTATCAATTGAGTTTTTTGACGTAAATTATTGGAAAGATGCGAGTAAATGTGTTTCTGTATTAAAATTTTGTGAAAAGTAGCTCTCAAAATATTTCCCAAATAAAATCGGTGCAGAAGTATAAAAAACAACAAAACAATGTAGCGTAATTGATCTCAAAAGAGGTAAAGTATTACATATTTTTTTGATTGCTGTGTATTTAAAATAATATATATAATTTATTTAAGTGCAATGAATGTAAAAAAGATAAAAGTTAAGAGTTAGATGGAAAAATAATGTAAGAAACAAACTGGAGCTGAATTTACTACCGCTAATGAAATGTTTTTGATGTTTTGTTTCACAGTTTGATAAACTTGGGCAAGTTTTTTTATTGCTATTTTTTGTTTTTTTTTTTGTTAAGCGTTTTTATTTATTGAATCTTCAAAATGAACTAACAATAAGTATTCAAATCTTAATACTAAATATAAAAATAAAAGAATTAATAAAAAAAATAAAATGTGCTTTTTACTTACGTCCAGCCAATGCTAGACAAAAAGTTCTATTATGCGGGAGCAATATCGATAGAATCACCTATTGAACACTCTGATGGTGGCAATGGTATCCCTTCTTCTCAACCGACTGTGGCCGCCAAAATTAAGTATATTACGCGCAAAAGGGTTTGGATGAAGTTCCAGTTTACTGACATACCTTGTCGCGTACTTAGAAAACTCGTATTTTACCAGCGGAACATTCAGATCTTTATGAATTCGTGAATTTTTTACATACCATGGAGCTGCAGTAATCGTTCGAACAGTTTTGTTTTGTCGCCTTTGGATTTTTTCAACGTTTGACGCTGAAGTGGTGCCCCATAACTGAATTCCGTAGGCTTTAGTATTGCGTTGTATAACAAAAGTTTGCAATCTAATTTCAATGTAGAATTTCTGGCCATAAGCCAATTTAGCTGCGCTGCTTTTAGTTTTAACTGAGTCACCTTTGCTTCAATGTGAAACTTCTACGTTAGCCAGGTGAATACCAAGATAATTGACTTCATTGTGCTGCGGAATAGGTGAGTTGATAATTTGGATATGCGCACATGTTTGTTTACATAGTGTGAATGTGACATGAGTACATTTCTGTACATTAACCCTGATTTTCCAAAGCTTCAGCCATTTTTCCAATATTGAAATAAATTCCTGTAAATTTCGTGAAGTTAATTGGTGGTTTTCATGAACGCTCAAAAACGCTGTGTCCTCTGCAAAAGTTGAAGTCTGGATTCCAGATGTCGTTGGCATGTCAGAGGCGTAAATCAAATATAAAGTAGGCCCAAGTATGCTACCTTGGGGAACTGCCTCGATAGGTTGAGTTGGGCTTATAAAATCACCTTCTCTGATAACAAATTTCCGCCCATACAAGTAGCTTTCCAGAAGCTTGTAAGTATTTGCAGGCAAATTCAACTTTATTTGTCAAAAGCTTGAGAAATGTCAATGAATAGAGCTGAGCAATACTTCTTCTCCTCAAAGGTCTGTCTTATGACATTGAGTAGTCTGCGCGTTTGTTCTATGGTGCTGTGTTTAGCCCGAAAACCAAATTGATGATCAGGGATGCATCCCACATTGTTCAATATTGGACTCAACCATTAACAATTTTTCGAATAGTTTTGAAATTGTTGGTAGTAGACTTATTGGTCTATATGATTCTACCTTAGCCGGATCCTTCCCTGGCTTGGGTATCATAGTAACCATAGACACCTTCCACTCTGCAGGATAATACTCAAGGCGTAAAATAGCGTTAAAAATAAAAAGTAGAATTCTTTTAGCTACACGAGGTAACTGTTCAAGCATTTTGCCAGTAATTTGATCAATACCTCGAGCTTTCCTGGGGTTTATGTTACTGATACCTTGTCCTACATCTTGAAATGTGAATCGCAAATCTAACTGCATATGGTGGTAATTCAGATGCATCATTTGTTATATCATTTGTAATAAAAACATTTCTCAAATGGTTAACATACACCACCCCCTTTTCTGAATCGCTTCTTGCCCAGTCGCCAGTTGAAGTTCGCAAAGGTACTTACCTATTAGGGGTCTTTTCAGACCTTTTGTCCCTTTCCACAGAGAATAGTCAGATTGCGGAGTACCATCCAGGTTTTCCAAATATGTTTTAAGGAAAGCCATTCTGTGGATTTCAAGCAGATTTCTTAACTGAGTTATGCACTCTCGTATCCTGCTTTTAAGCTGGGGAGACCTGCGAAGCTGCCACTCTCTTCTGACTCTTCTTTTTTCTGACAGAAGTTGCTCAATTTCAGACGAATAAGTTCTATTGGTTTCATTTCTGGATCTTATATGACTAGTGGTAGCATGCTGTACGGCCAGTTTGAGGTTTTCAGAAAAATCGTTGATTGACACATATATCCTCAGGCGTTCTCAAGGCGATATTTTCAGTACAATGTGTACTCAAAAATTTTTTGTATTATAGCCAATTCCCGCTATTGACGGTGAACGGGGAGCCAATCTCTTGGGGAAACGAAACGGAGATTATAGCGGGTCAGTGATCTGATGCCAAATCTCATGAAGGCTCCACTTGCATCCACTCTAAAGGAAAATTTTTCGCAACTCCAAAATCTACAACATCTATAACATAGTTTTCCTGTGACTCTCCAACCGCAGGGTCGTACTAATACAAAGCGAACAAAAAAAAAAATAAAATAAATAAATAAAATCATTGTGCTTAAACTCTTTTAAAATCAATAATATATTGTATAAAATTGTAAAAACAATAACAAATTAGTTAAAAAAAAAAAACGGGAAAATAAATTCCTCACATTTCATTAACTAAAAAATAAAATCAATTTCAATAAAACAAGTGCGGTGGCAGTGCATTGTTATTGTTGTTATTGTGCGTGAAGATTACCTATCCAGTGGGGGAAAAAACTATACATTAAAGTTTTGATTTCTTGAAAAAACGCTAAAGTGAAAGAGCAAATTTATACAAAAGAAAAACTTTGTGACAATTATTTTTATAAACTTTTAAATTAATAAAATATAAATTAAAATAAAAATTGCATGAGTGTACCTAGTAGATGCAGTTCTGAGAGGGAGCTTAGCTCCACTAGAAAAAACCTCTGGATTTCTGAGGAAGAATCTTTGAAAAAGTCATTGGATAATCTCCTGTCTCTAAGAGATAAAAAACGCACGCGTTCGTGTTCGCCAAACATTGTTGTTACAACAGAAGACCAACCATCTTCCAGTTTAGCTACTGTTGATAAACCAAAAACGCAAGTAGGAATGGATAGGTATATAACCGTGGTTAAACGTCAGCGAAGCCCTAAATCCACTCAGTTATCATCACAACCATAGATAGCTAAAAAGGATAATACCGCTACAGCAACGAAAAGTAATAGATTTGCTATCCTTCAGACTGACGAGCCAACTACATCAAAAAAAACTTTTAAACCGCCACCAATATACTTGAGAGAACCTACTTCTAGTGAGCTGGTAAAAGCACTTATTACGGCAATTGGTAAAGACACCTTCAACGTAACATCAGTGAAGCACAGACAAATAAGTGAAACAAAAATCCAAGTCAACTGTGAAAATGATTACCGAAAACTTTCTGCCGCTCTGGAAAAAGAGAAAAGATCTTTTTATACTTATCAACTTAAAAGTGCTAAAGGCCTCCAGTAGTGCGATTCACTATGCTTTTAAAGCCCCAATTATTTCGGTTAAAATTATTAACCACAAAATTAACCTTTTTCCTATTCACAAGTACTTTAAACGCCATATGGTGGGGTTTAAAGTCAACTGTTTGAGGCAGCTGATGTATTTAACCACATAAATGGGTGTTAAATAACACCCCAATATTTTGTGAGTTTAAAAAAGTGTAGATTTATATTGTGTACATATTCATTTCATTTAATTTATGTAATAAACTATTTGTCTAATAAAAAAACAATAAAAGTTAGTAAACAATAAAGTTAAATTTTGAAAATAATATTTTTCTATAAAACAATAATTACAAACTTTTTATTCAATATGTATTTCGTTTTCCTTTAGAAAATTTCTTAAGGGAAGTATTTGTTGATCGATTATAAAATCAATTATCAATTATGTTAAATGTAATTATTGATGTATGTATGTGTTAAATCTCTTCATGTTATTTTATTTCCTATCACAAACATGTTTTTAATTTTATAATTAATCAAAAAATACATTCCTTAAGGAGTTTTCTAAAGCAAAACGAAATATTCAATAAAAAACGTTTAACTATTGTTTTATATAGAAAGGATCTCGAGCTCATATATTATTTTGAAGATTTTTATACATATATATAAAAAGATCAAAGTTACAAAAGATGAGGAAAACATATAAATAAAAAGAGATTCAGTACAATAGATAATAAAAATGAAATGGAGAGTTGCCACGTTATAACAATCTGAACGTGAAGAAAAATAAAACCCTTTACGGTGGCTAAATATAGTTAGTGAATAACGCAGAGGTTAGTGCAAACAACAAAATGTGTGGTTAAAGTTAACACTTCTAATTGGGGTGTAAAGTTAGTGAATTGCACTACAGGTGGTTATAAAAGGTATTGACCCTTATGTAGACACGGATGACGTTAAGATTGCACTACTAGATAAAGGCTTTAAACTAAAAAATGTGCTAAATATGCGGAACCGTGAAAAGATTCCTCAACCCATGTTTAGGGTTGAATTGGAACCAGGGGATGTTATTCTCAAAAAGAATGAAACTCACCCAATTTATAACCCCAAATTTCTTCTTCATCGTAGAGTTACCATCGAGGAGCCGCACAAGCGTTTAGGGCCCATTCAATGCTTAAACTGCCAGGAATTTGGTCATACTAAGGCATATTGTAAACTTCCCTCTGTTTCTGTTGTATGTGGCGAACTTCACGGCACAACTCAGTGCAATAATCCAAAGGCCGACGCAAGTGTTAAGAAATGCAGTAACTGTGGAGGTAACCACACTGCAAACTATAGAGGTTGCCCTGTCTATACTCATATTAAGCGGTCAATGACAAAAAAACGTCGGTTTCTCCTGCAGCCCAGCAGCCAAATGTCATTAGTAAAAACAATTTTCCCCAGGTAGGCCATTCAACCAACTACACAAACACACAGAATTCCAAACAATTTTCATATGCTAATGTGGTTAAATCCGACCAAAACTTGAACCAGGAACCCAAGCCCCAAAATTCCGATCCAAATTTTAGTAACCTAGAGGCAACTCTGCAAACTCTTGTTCAATCCATTAACACTTTTACCGTCTCTATGACAAACATGATGCAGGAAATGCTAAAAATGCAATCCACTATTTTACAGGCAATTTTAAAAAAATGAGTTGGTTAAAAATATGTTTCTGGAACGCAAACGGCATTCGCCAACACAAAAATGAACTTGAGCATTTCCTTATGAAAAAGCAAATCGACATAATGCTGATTGCTGAAACCCATTTGACAACCAACAGTTATTTCAAAATTAATGGCTACACACTATATGGCACAAAAGATCCCCGTGGAAGATCTTGCGGCGGTTCGGCAATTTTGATAAAGACCAGAATTAAGCACTATCTAATGAACGGGATACGTGAGGAATATCTCCAAGCTACAAATATATGCCTTAATTATTTTCATGACAAAATTGTTCTATCCTCGATTTACTCACCACCACGATTTTCAATTACAGAAAGCCAATATTCAATTTTTTTCAAATCGCTTGGATCTCGATTTTTAGCGGCTGGCGACTATAACGCTAAACACACTTTTTGGGGATCACGTTTAATTACCCCAAAAGGCCATGTGCTATTTGACACCGTTTCCAAAATGGGCTTAGGTGTGATTTCAAGTGGACACCCCACTTATTGGCCGTCAGGCCAACGAAGGATCATAGATTTTTTTTTTCATTCATTTATTTATTGAATCTTCACAAGTGAACTAACAATACGTATTCAAATCTTAATACTAAATACATAAAATTAATTAAGTCCAGCCAATGCTAGACAAAAATGTTTTATTTTGCACGGTCAACTAAGAAATTTGCTTGGAGTCCAAAGAGTGGCTTCCCTCACAACCTATTTGGAAAGCCTCGATGGTAGTCCTCAATCCGATTATTCTTTGCGGAAAGCAGCAAGAGGGTTAAAGAGCCACGTTAGATTTAAGCCACCCTTGCGTACTCCAACTGGGGTCTGGGCCAGAAGTGACTCTGAAAAGGGAATGCTGTACGCTAACCACTTGAGAAACGTGTTTGCCATTGACGGACTGAATGCTGAAGCTGATATGCCGCCATATGCAGTTAGACCTCCCGTACCTTTTAGACTTCGTTTTCAAGATGTCGATAATGCTATTAGTAACTTAAACCCCAGAAAAGCTCCAGATATTGATAAAACTACCAACAAAATGCTTGTGCAGTTACCCCGAGTAGCTAGAAGACTCGACCTTTTTATTTTTAATGCTATTTTATGTCTCGAGTACTTTCCTACTGAGTGGAAGGTGTCTGTCATTACTATGATACGCAATCCAGGAAAGGATCCTACAAAAGTTGAGTCATATAGGCCGATAAGTCTATTGCCAACAATTTCAAAACTGTTCGAGAAATTGCTAATGACGAGGTTGACCCCAATCTTGAATGAAGTAGGATGTATTCGTAACCATCAATTCGGTTTTAGGGCTAAGCATAGCACCATAGAACAGACACACAGGCTGGCGAATGTTATCAGAAACGCGTTCCAAGATAAAAATATTGCTCAGCTCTATTTATTGACGTTTCCAAAGCTTTTGACAAAGTGTGGCACAAGGCTTAACTCATAAAATAAAATTAAACCTGCCTGCAAACACGCACAAGCTGGTAGAGAGCTACTTATATGACCGGAAATAAACCTGCCTGCAAACACGCACAAGCTATTAGAGAGCTACTTATATGACCGGAAATTCGTCGTTAAGGAAGGTGATTTCAAAAGCTCGGCTCAGCCAATCGAAGCTGGAGTTCCCCAGGGTAACATATTGGGTCCAACTTTATATTTGATTTATGCTTCAGACGTGCTAACGAGCTGCAAAATTCTTACTTCAACTTTTGCAGATGATACAGCATTCATCAGGGTCAGTGAAGACTATAAATTAGCATCACAAAATTTGCAAGAACACATTCTTATATTGGAGAAATGGCTGAAACTTTGGAATATAAAAGTAAATGAACAAAAATGTACCCATGTTACATTCACACTACGTAGAAAAGCTTGTTCGGCTATTAAAATCAATAACTACATTGTTCCGCAGCGCAGTGAAGTCAAATACCTTGGTATTCATCTCGACCGTAGGCTCACGTGGAAGTCTCACATTGACGCTAAAGTCACCCAGATGAAATTAAAAGCGGTGCAACTAAATTGGCTCATCGGCAGAAATTCTATCTTGAAGTTAGATTGCAAACTTTTGTTGTATAACGCAATCCTAAAGCCAATATGGAGCTATGGAATTCAATTGTGGGGTACCGCCTATGCATCTAACATTGAGAAAATTCAAAAGCGCCAGAATAAAATTCTCCGTATAATTACTGCAGCTCCATGGTATGTTAAAAACTCTCGAATTCACAAAGATCTAGGTGTTCCCTTAGTGAAAGATGAATTTTCAAAACACTCGATAAGGTACATTAACAGACTGGAGTCTCACCCGAATCCTCTGGCACGTAGCATCCTTAACCTTGGTGGCCACACTCGACTGAGAAGGAAGGACACCCTTGCAACCATCAGAGCGTTGGAAAGGTGATTTACCAACAAAATACACGCAAGAAACAACTTTTCGTCTAGCATTGGCTGGATCTAAGTAAATAAAATTTTTCAATATTAATTAATTTTTTTTTCTATATTAATTAATGAATTTTTATTTTTAAGATTTGCATACTTATTGTTAGTTCTTTTAGAAGATACAATAAATAATTGAATTAAAAAAAAAAAAAAACTTTGGGTTTTCTCCGGTTTATTTCTACAAAATTTTCTGTTATATTCCGTAACTGAAGTTGCCTTTGGCCACAAGAATTATAGAGCCTGGAAAAGCGTGAATTGTTATCTTAACATTTAAATTTTTTTAGAGAATGAGTATCAGGAGAAACAAAAAAGATGGGCGAGAGAGAATTTTTGGACATCGACATCACGATTCCTTTTGAATATTATGCCGAGATTTTATGTGCTTAACAGAGCTCGGTTAATAAATTAACAGTGGGTTTATGTCTTCGGTTATTGATTTTGAAATTCATCTTCACACACATTCAATGTTTTAGTTAAGAAGAATAAGAACATGTGGGTAATGCGTTGGAAGTTCGATGCAAAATTTGTTAACTTTTTTTTCTTGATCGTTGGTTGAAAAAAAAATTTAACAATTGAACGTTTAATACAAGGTTCTAGATAATGTTAAAATTTGGGTTTCTTAAATATAGTTATTATTTAATAGTTTTTTTTTTCTTTTTTTATTTGTTTTACTATTCGTCACTAAAGTTCAAAAATCTTACCGGTAAACTAAAAAATATCACTAATTTAATAAGAACTACAGTTGTTTGAAACTTGTATGGGCGTTGCCAAACGAGAAAACGCCGCAACAATACTTAAAAATAGCAATAATCAAGTTCGGCAGACACAAAGACACCGGCGAAAATTTTGCTTGTTTTCTTTATTTAAATAAATAACTTGACACATGAAAAGCTAACTACAAACAACAAAGTCAGCAATAAAGAAAACATGACTCAATTTGTCATTATTGTATTTTGAGTTTTTATTTCTTGTTGCACAAAGTAGCGAAAACAAACAAAGAAGAGTTCAGCGTAGAACTGACCTGCGTTGCTATTTATTAAGTGGCGAGGATGCTTAGTATCATGCAGTGGGAGTGAACGGGAGTGATTTCAGGGGGCTAATTCTGTCATTCGCTTACAAGCGAGTTTTTACTCGAATGTGCGAGTTTTTACACTTTTGGGATTATCTCATTCGATATCGAGTAAAAGGTTTCGAAATTTCTAATGATGGCATTCGATAGCGAGTAACCATTCGAATGCAACCGTGCAATTTTTTACTCGTAAGCAAAAGTACTATCGAAAACCAGCCAAACAGAAAAACACAAAAGAAATGTAAATTAAAAATTTGTTTTGAATAGCAATAGTAGTTAAATTAAATTGAGAATTTTTGGTTCTTAAGGCTTTTTTCAATTCATATGAAGATGCATATGACGTACATATACAGGTATATGTATATAAAGATGAGTATTGCTAAGAACACAAAAACTTATATTTGAAGTCACATGTTATTATATTGAAGAATTTATTTTTGTTTTTTTTTAGAAATTCATATATACATACATATGCTTATACATAGTTAAATAGTTGTTTTTTACATACATACATATTTATTGAATTGTTATTTCTATTCAATTCCTTTTTAATGTATAGGGTGTTTTTTTAAGCCCGATAGAACTTGAAATTGTAAAAAATAACACAAAAAATTAAATTGTAATCAAAATTTTTTTTTATTCGACAGATCAATACGTGACATTAACATTTGAAAATGATTTCGGGCATATGGGCACCGCGGCTATTCTTGACGAAGCGCATTCTGGACGTCCAATTTTGGGCCACTTTTTCGAGCACTGCTGGCCGTATGTCACGAACAACACGAACAATGCTGGCCTCCAAGGCGTCAATTGTTGCTGGTTTATCAGCATAAACCAGTGACTTCACGTAGCCCCACAGGAAATAATCGAGAGGTGTCAAATCGCACGACCTTGGAGGCCAATTGACAGGTCCATTTCTCGAAATCAACTTATCGCCAAATTTTGATTTCAGTAAGTCGATGGTTGCGTTCGCCGTATGGCACGTAGCGCCATCCTGTTGAAACCACATCTCCTCCGGATCAATGTCATCCATATTTTCAAACAAAAAATCATTGATCATGGTGCGGTAACGATCTCCATTGACCGTAACGCGAGCTCCGGCCTCATTTTTGAAGAAATAAGATCCGATGATGCCACCAGCATGAAAACCGCACCAAACAGTGCATTTTTCTGGATGTAATGGAGTCTGTAGGGTCTCTTGTGGATTGGTCTCACTAAATATGCGGCAATTTTGCTTATTAACAAACCCGTTAAGCCAAAAATGCGCCTCATCGCTGAACACAATTTTGCGTCTATAAGTTGCGCGAATCGACGACTGATTTTCAAAGTAAATTTGGATAATTTCGTAGCGTTGTTCAAGCGTGAGTCTATTCATGATGATTTGTCAGAGTATACTGAAACAAATAAAAAAATGTTTCATCAAAATTTAATTTTTTGTGTTACTTTTTACAATTTAAAGTTCTATCTAGCTTAAAAAAACACCCTATACAAACACGCATACATGAATGACTTAAATGAACTGTTATTGTGAAATTATGTGTTTATTTTTTTTCTAATGTACAACATGTATACAAAGTATGCAAATACATACAATTTTCGGCAGTGTTATAAAACACATTTTGTCAGTATTTTGCAACACTGAAGTGATAACTCGACTCGTTACGTAACGAGTTACATCATTAGAAATTTACACTATATATATATATATATATATATATATATATATATATATATATATATATATATATATATATATATATATATATATATATATATATATATATATATATATATATATATATATATATATATATATATATATATATATATATATATATATATATATATATATATATATATATATATATATATATATATATATATATATATATATATATATATATATATATATATATATATATATATATATATATATGTAATAATTTTGATGACTTACTGTCATCAATATAATTTCTGTGTGTGGCATTAGCATTTTACTCTCTACACTCCCATTGTATGCGTTATTTAACTAACGTCGCATGTGATGACAAAGTGTCACCAAAATTATGTATTATCATTCGTTTATATATTCGCTTTATAGTGATACTTATTTGCCTTGGCTTGTAATTATAAATTTACATCAATATGATGCATTTTACTTTTGCTACATTTTTTAAATTTAATTTAAGATTTGAATGCAGTTGTGATGACGTTATGTCAGAAATATGACGTTGCCGCTACAGCTGGTGGAGTTAATTTTACTTGTTATTTGCATAATCCTAAGTCTGTGCTGGTAAAATGTATAAGTGGAAAACCGCAATAAGTGGAAGAGTGAAATTATACAAAAGAAAAACTTTGTGGCAATTATTTGTATATACTTTTAAATAAAAAAAAAATATATATATAAATAAAAAAACAAAAATTGCAAGAGTGTACCTAGTAGATGCAATTCTGAGAGAGAGCTTAGCTCCACTAGAAAAAACCTCTGGATTTCTGAGGAAAAATCTTTGAAAAAGTCATTGGATAACACGCGTTCGTGTTCGCTAAACATTGTTTTTTACAACAGAAGACCAACCATCTTCCAGTATAATTGTTGCAGATAAGCCGAAAACACAAGTAGGCATGGACAGGTATGTACCGTGGTTAAACGTCAGCGAAGCCCCAAATCCGAAAATTTTCAAAGATGATAATAGGACTACGACAACATATAATAATAGGTTTTCTATCCTTCAGACTGACGAGCCAACTACAAAAAAAAAAAACTATTAAACCGCCACCAATATACTTGAGAGAACCTACTTCTAGTGAGCTGGTAAAAGCACTTAATACGGCGGTTGGTAAAGACACATTCAACGTAACATCAGCGAAGCACGGCAGCATTAGTGAAACAAAACTCCAAGTCAACTGCAAAAATTATTACCGGAAACTATCTGCCGCTCTGGAAAAAGAGAAAAGATCTTTTTGTACTTATCAACTTAAAAGTGCTAAAGGCCTTCAGGTTATTATAAAAGGTATTGACCCTTATGTAGACACGGATGAGGTTAAGACTGCACTGCTAGATAAAAGCTTTAAAATAAAAAATGTGGTAAACATGCGGAACCGTGAAAAGATTCCTGAACCCATGTTTAGGGTTGAACTGGAACCAGGGGATGTTATTCTCAAAAATAATGAGACTCACCCAATTTATAACCTTAAATTTCTTCATCGCAGGGTTACCGTTGAGGAGCCGCACAATGCCTAAACTGCCAAGAATTTGGCCATACCAAGGCCTATTGTAAACTGCGCGCAGTTTGTGTCGTGTGTGGAGAACTGCACGGCACATCACAGTGCAAGAAGTCAAAAACTGACTCAAGTGTTAAAAAATGCAGTAAATTACAGGGGCTGCCCTGTCTATACTCACTGTGGGCAGTCAATGACAAATAAGTCATCAATTACCTTTAAGCAACCCCAGCAGTCAAACATCATTTCTGCAAACAATTTTCCCCAGGTAGATCAGTCAACCAGCCACATAATCATGCAAAACCCGAAACAAGTTTCATATGCTAGTGTGGTCAAAACCGATATACAAAACCTGAATCAGGAGTCCAAGCACCAAAATTCTGATCAAAGTTTTACCAATCTTGAGGCAACTCTGCAGACTCTTGTTCAATCCATAAACACATTTAAGGTTTCTATGTCGAACATGATGCAGGAAATGCTGAAAATGCAATCCACTATTTTACAGGCAATTTTAAACAAATGAGTTGGTTAAAAATATGTTTCTGGAACGCAAAGGGCATCCGCCAACACAAAAATGAACTTGAGCACTTCCTTATGGAAAAACAAATCGAAACTCACTTGACAAGCAACAGTTATTTAAAATTAATGGCTACACACTATATGACACTAAAGATCCCCTTGGAAGGTCTTGTGGAGGCTCAGCAATTCTAATAAAAAATAGAATTAAGCACTATTGTCTGCATGAGACACGTGAGGAGTATCTCCAAGCAACAAATATATGCACTGAAC
The DNA here is from genome assembly GCA_914767995.1 of Thecocarcelia acutangulata. NCBI lineage: Eukaryota > Metazoa > Arthropoda > Insecta > Diptera > Tachinidae > Thecocarcelia > Thecocarcelia acutangulata. The sequence continues at coordinate 63,329,539 of OU612097.1, forward strand.
ATTTTCATGGAAAAATAGTTATATCATCAATTTACTCACCGCCCCGATTTTCAATAACAGAAAATCAGTATTCACAGTTTTTCAACACACTTGGGCCTCGATTTTTAGCGGCTGGTGACTATAACGCTAAGCACAGTTTTTGGGGATCACTATTAATTTCTCCGAAAGGCCGTGTGCTTTTCGGCACCGTTTCCAAAATTGGAAATGGGTGTGATTTCAAGCGGACATCCCACTTATTGGCCCTCAGACCGACGAAAGATTCTAGATGTTATAAATTTTGGAGTTGCAACAAATTTTCCTTTAGAATGGATGCAAGTACAGTCTTAATTAGATTTGTCATCGGACCACTCACCCACTATAATATCCGTTTCGTTCCCCCAGTTCGTTTTGTGACTTGGCGTTCGCCATCACTAGAGTTTATTGGCTAAAATATAAGAAATATTTGAGTACTCATTGTACAGAAAATATTGCTCTGAGAACCCCTGAGGATGGTGATGTATCAACTAAAGAAGACCTTAAACTGGCCGTACAACATGCTACCACTACCCATACAAGTTTCAGAAATGAAAACAATAGAACTTATTCGTCTGAAATTGAGCTACTTTTGTCAGAAAAAAGAAGAGTTAGAAGAGAATGTCAACTTCGCAGGTCTCCCCAGCTTATAACTAAGCTACGAGAGTGCATAACTCAATTAAGAAATCTGCTTGAAATCCAAAGAATGACTTCCCTTAAAAATTATCTGGAAGGTCTTGATGGTACCCCTCAATCCGACTATTCTCTATGGAAAGCGACAAAAGGTCTAAAAAGACCCGTAATAGGTAAGTCACGTTTGCGAACTTCAACTGGAGATTGGGCAAGAAGCGATTCTGAAAAGGGGATGTTGTATGTTAATCATGGGAGAAATGTTTTTACCACAAATGATACAGCGAATAATTCAGCTGAACTACCGTCATACGCTGTTAGGCCGCCTATGCCTTTGAGACTTAGTTTTCAAGATGTTGAAAATGTTATTCGTAACACAAACCCCAGGAAAGCTCCAGGTATTGATAAAATTACTGGTAAAATGCTTGAGCAGCTACCTCATGTAGCTCGTAGAATTCTTCTTTTTATTTTTAACGCTATTTTACGTCTCGAGTATTATCCTGCAGAGTGGAAGGTGTCCATGATTACTATGATACCCAAACCAGGGAAGGATCCCACTAAAGTAGAATCATACAGACCAATAAGTCTACAGTCAACAATTTCAAAACTGTTCGAAAAATTGTTAATGGCAAAGTTGAGTCCAATGTTGAATAATGTGGGATGCATCCCTGATCATCCATTTGGCTTTCGGGCTACACACAGCACCGTAGAACAAACGCACAGACTAGTCAATGTCATAAGACTGACCTTTGAGGAGAAGAAGTATTGTTCAGCTCTATTCATTGACATTTCTCAATTTTGATAAAGTGTGGCACGAGGGCTTGATGCACAAAATAAAGTTGAACTTGCCTGCAAATACACTCAAGCTTCTGGAAAGCTACTTATATGGGCGGAAGCTTGTTATCAGAGAAGGCGACTTTATAAGCCCAACTCAACCAATCGAGGCAGGAGTTCCCCAAGGCAGCATACTGGGGCCTACTTTATAATTGATTTACGCCTCTGACATGCCAACCAGAGCCGGAATCCACACTTCAACTTTTGCAGATGACACAGCATTCTGCAGCGTACGAATGCTGTGTCACGAATTAGCTTCGCGAAATTTGCAGGAGTATATTTCAATATTAGAGAAATGGTTAAAACTTTTGAAAATTAAAGTTAATGAAGAAAAATGTACTTACGTTACATTCACATTGCGTAAACAAACATGTTCAGGTATCCAAATTAACAATTCGCCTATTCCGCAGCAAAATGAAGTCAAGTACCTTGGTATTCATCTCGACCGTAGGTTAACGTGGAAGTCTCACATTGACGCGAATGTTACTCAGTTAAAGATAAAAGCAGTGCAACTGAATTGGCTTATAGGCAGAAATTCTATATTGAAGCTGACCTGCAAACTTTTATTATACAACGCAATTTTAAAGCCTATATGGTGCTATGGAATTCAATTATGGGGCACCGCCTCCACTTCTAACATTGAAAAAATTCAAAGGCGACAAAATCAAATTCTTCGGATGATTACTGCAGCTCCAAGGAAGGTAAAAAACTCCCGAATTCATAAGGATCTCTGTGTTCCTCTTGTAAAAGACGAATTTTCAAAATACGCAACAAGGTATATCAGTAAATTGGAGCTTCACCCAAATCCTCTTGCACGCAATATACTTAATTTTGAAGGTCACTCTCGGTTGAGAAGGAGGGATATCTTGCCAGCATCAGAACGTTCAATAGGTGATTTTACCGATACTGACCGTGCAAAATAAAAAATTTTTGTATAGCATTTTATGTATTTATTATTAAGATTTGAATACTTATTGTTAGTTCACTTTGTGAAGATTCAATAAATAAATGAATGGCAAAAAAAAAAAAAAAAAATTTATGCTTGTTTGTTTGCGTATTATGTCTTTAGTATATGTTATGTTATTAGTATATGCTATCATTACAATTTTTTATTTATCTCGCACCAGTAAGCAGCGCATGACCCCTACGTATGATGGGAATTATACTGGAACTAATAACATAGGTTATGAGGAGGAGAAAAGACGGAGTAGTAGTTATGGACGTTTGCCCTTAACCTATCACATAAAGACCAAAACAAACGTTTTCACAGCATTTAGAATTCACCAATTTGGCTTTCGGGGTAAAGACGTAGATCAAACGCACAGACTATTCGGGGTCGGAAGACAGACTTTTGAAGACAAAAAGTATCGTTCAGCTCTATTCATTGCTATTTCCCAAGCTTTTGATAAAGTGTGGCATGACGGTTTGATGCACGAAATAAACTTAAACTTGCCTGGAAATACTTACAAGCTTCTGGAAAGTTACTTATGTGGGCGGAAATTTGTTATAAGAGGAGACAACTTTATACGCTGCTCAGAGCCAATGGAGGCAGGAGTTCCCCAAGGTAGCATACTGGAGCCTAGTGTATATTTGATTTACGCCTCAGACATGCCAACGAGATCCGGATCCAGATGACACAGCATTCTGCATATGAAAACCATCAATTAGCTTCGCAAAATTTGCAGGAGTATTAGAGAAATGCTTAAAACTTTGGAAAATCAAAGTTAATGAACAAAAGTGTACTCACGTTAAATATACATTGCGTAAACACCTAAATAATATTCTCTGTACAAGGAGTAACTCTAGTGACGGTCAACGCCAAGTTACTAAACGGGCAGCTACCCTCCAGGGGGAACGAAATAGAGATTATACAAACAGCGGGCAACTTACAGTAGGCCAAAGCTTAAAAATAAACTGACTCGTTGCCGCCGACCTGCTTGCTATTTATACGTCTTTTTCAGTTTCTACAATCGGCATGATCTTTCTAGTCATTCATATTTCTAGACTCAAATGTATTTTATAAAAATTCTTAACAGTATATATAAGGAGTTAATTATGACGAATATATGATCCTATTAAAATAAAGTTATTTCCGACATTAGTATAGTTATTTAATGAAATTAATGTAGTTATATACCGGTATGACAAGTATGATACTGATATGGTAACTTCAATTAATAATATAGAATAGTTATTTATATTACTTTTTTATAATACTATAGAGAGTCATATCAATTTCGATTTAAATATAAAAATATAATATTATTTTATTGAATTTTTGTTGAACTTTATAATTTTTAAATAAAATTTTAGGTTTGTACATTTGTACAACGGGTTATAGTTCAAGTTTTTTTCCATTCTTAAGTTTTTTTCTTAAGAAGGATTTTTTACAATACAAATTTGCTGTGATCAATAATTTTTGATTGAAGAAGACAAGAAAAATAATAATGAAATCTTTAGCTGGGGGACAACTAGCTGTTTCGTAGTCGCTACACTACTCATCAGCATCCACTGGGATTTGAACTCGGGTTATGACGTATCATGATCTGCTGCTTTAACCACTCAGCCACCGAGCATTTAATTTTACAATATAATGTTATAAGGTACAACCATATAATTCAACGATAGTTTGTTGTTCCTAGAATATTGTCACATCCATTTATAACCATAAATTTTTTTCTACGTGCGCTTTTCTAAATTTAATGTAATTTAAGTTTGTTTTTTAAATTAAAATTCGACAAAAATGTTACACCTATAGTGGTTAATCGTGTTCTTTTCTAAAAAAAATTGTTACACTCTTGGTGGGTGTAACGTCCTTTTCAAAATATGTTGCACATAGAACTGGCTAAAAATGTAACATGTCCTACCTACACTCTACTTCAAGTTCCATGTTTATGCAAGTAAAAGTTTTTTTTTTTCTTGTTGATGCTGATAATACTAACCTTTATTTGATAAAAATAGTGAGTAAAATATTAGTTCGTTTAAAGTAATTATTACGTATTTGAAACGCTGAGTGTACGTTATTTGTAAACGTCATGTTGTTACCATATTTTGTTCTTTTGTGTTAATAACAAACGTATCACTATTTAAGGGTGATGATAGTCGGGAAAAGTTTTAAATATCTAAAAGGCATCATCTTTTATCTGAAAAGAAAACACAATTATATTATTACTTAAAAGTTTTTATTTAACTCATGTTTTGTTATCATTTTCAGGTAAACACATTATAAAACACAACCCAAAAAATGGTACTAATAAGTAAGCATTTCTCAATTTTTTTATTCAGATAAATAAAAAGGCAAATTCATACTTTTTTTTTTTTTTTTTTGTAGCATTTTTTATTTATTGAATCTTCCAAATGAACTAACAATAAGTATTCAAATCTTAACACTAAATTTAAAAAATGGGATTCTTAAGTCCGGCCAATGCTAGACAAAAAGTTTTATTATGCGGGAGCTATTTCGGTAAAATCACCTATTGAGCAATCTGATGGCGGCAGCGGTATCCCTTCTTTTAAGCCGAGTGTGGCCGCCAAAATTAAGTATATTGCGCGCAAGAGGGTTTGGATGAAGTTCCAGTTTACTGACATACCTTGTCGCGTACTTGGAAAATTCCTCTTTTACCAGCGGAACACTCAGGTCGTTATGAATTCGTGAATTTTTTACGTACCATGGAGCTGCAGTAATCGTTCGAAGAATTTGGTTTTGTCGCCTTTGAATTTTTTCAATATTTGACGCTGAGGCGGTGCCCCATAATTGAATTCCGTAGCACCATATAGGTTTTAGAATTGCATTGTATAACAGAAGTTTGCAATCCAACTTCAATGTCGAGTTTCTGCCCATAAGCCAATTTAGTTGCGCTGCTTTTAGTTTCATCTGAGTGACTTTTGCTTCAATGTGAGACTTCCACGTTAGCCTACGGTCGAGGTGTATACCAAGGTACTTGACTTCACTGTGTTGCGGAATAGGTGAGTTGTTTATTTGGATAGGCCCACATGTTTGCTTACACAGAGTGAATGTGACATGAGTACATTTTTGTTCATTAACTTTGATTTTCCAAAGTTTTAGCCATTTCTCTAATATTGAAATATATTCCTGTAAATTTCGTGAAGCTAATTGGTGGTTTTCATGAACACTCAAAAACGCTGTGTCATCTGCAAAGGTTGAAGTATGGATTCCGGATGTCGTTGGCATATCAGAGGCGTAAATCAAGTATAAAGTAGGCCCCAGTATGCTGCCTTGGGGAACACCTGCTTCGATTGGCTGAGTTGGGCTTATAAAATCGCCTTCTCTGATAATAAACTTCCGCCCATATAAGTAGCTTTCCAGAAGCTTGTGAGTATTTACAGGCAAGTTTAACTTTATTTTGTGCATCAACCCGTCGTGCCACACTTTATCGAAAGCTTGAGAAATGTCGATGAATAGAGCTGAGCAATACTTCTTCTCCTCAAAGGTCTGTCTTATGACATTGACTAGTCTGTGCGTTTGTTCTATGGTGCTATGTTTAGCCCGAAAACCAATTTGATGATCAGGGATACACCCCACATTGTTCAATATTGGACTCAACTTCGCCATTAACAATTTTTCGAACAGTTTTGAAATTGTTGGTAGTAGACTTATTGGTCTATATGATTCTACCTTTGTCAGATCCTTCCCTGGCTTGGGTATCATAGTAATCATTGAGACCTTCCACTCTACAGGATAATACTCAAGGCGTAAAATGGCGTTAAAAATAAAAAGTAGAACCCTTCTAGCTACACGAGGTAACTGTTCAAGCATTTTACCAGTAATTTGATCAATGCCTGGAGCTTTTCTTGGGTTTGTATTTGCGATAACGTTTTCGACATCTTGAAAATTAAGTCTCAAAGACACAGGGGGTCTAACAACATATGGTGGTAATTCCGCTGTAATATTCTCTGAATCATTTGTAATAAAAACGTTTCTCAAATGATCGACATACAACATCCCCTTTTCAGAGTCGCTTCTTGCCCAGTCGCCAGTTGAAGTTCGCAAAGGTGGCTTACCTATTACGGGTCTTTTTAAACCTTTTGTCGCTTTCCACAAGGAATAATCAGATTGAGGAGTACCATCAAGGCTTTCCAAATATGTTTTAAGGGAAGCAATTCTATGGACTTCAAGCAGATTTCTTAACTGAGTTATGCATTCCCGTAGCCTAGTTTTAAGCTGGGGAGATCTGCGAAGTTGCCATTCTCTTCTGACTCTTCTTTTTTCTGACAGAAGTTGCTCAATTTCAGACGAATAAGTTCTATTGGTTTCATTTCTGGATCTTATATGACTAGTGGTAGCATGCTGTACGCCAGTTTGAGGTTTTCAGAAAAATCGTTAATTGACACATCAATATCCTCAGGCGTTCTCAAGGCGATATTTTCAGTACAATGTGTACTCAAAAATTTTTTGTATTTTAACCAATTAACTCTATTGACAGTTAACGGTGAGTCAATCTCGTGGGGGAACAAAACAGAGATTATAGTGGGAGAGTGATCTGATGACAAATCTAATGAAGGCTCCACTTGCATCCACTCTAAGGGAAAATTTTTCGCAACTCCAAAATCTATAACATCTGGGATCTTTCGTCGGTCTGACGGCCAATAAGTGGGATGTCCGCTTGAAACCACATCTAAACCCATTTTGGAAACGGTGTCAAAAAGCACACGGCCTTTCGAGGTAATTAAACGTGATCCCCAAAAAGTGTGTTTAGCGTTATAGTCGCCAGCCGCTAAAAATCTAGGACCAAGTGATTTGAAAAAATTTGAGTACTGGCTTTCTGTTATTGAAAAGCGTGGCGGTGAGTAGATTGAGGAAATAACGACTTTTTCATGCAAATATTCAATGCATATATTAGTTGCTTGGAGATACTCCTCACATGTCTCGTTCATTAAAAAGTGTTTAATTCTGGATTTTATTAGAATTGCCGATCCTCCGCAAGATCTTCCACGGGGATCTTTTGTGTCGTACAGTATGTAGCCATTAATTTTGAAATAACTGTTGCTTGTCAAGTGGGTTTCAACAATCAGCATTATAAACGCTTATGCGGCTCCTCAACGGTAACTCTGCGATGAAGAAGAAATTTAAGGTTATAAATTGGGTGAGTTTCATTCTTTTTGAGAATAACATCCCCCGGTACCAGTTCAACCCTAAACATGGGTTGAGGAATTTTTTCACGGTTTCTAATATTAACCACATTTTTTATTTTAAAGCCTTTATCTAGCAGTGCAGTTTTAACCTCATCCGTGTCTACATAAGGGTCAATACCTTTTATAACAACCTGAAGGCCTTTAGCACTTCTAAGTTGATAAGTATAAAAAGATTTTTTCTCTTTTTCCAGAGCGGCAGAAAGTTTTCGGTAATTATTTTCGCAGTAGACTTGGATTTTTGTTTCACTTATTTGTCCGTGCTTCACTGATGTTACGTTGAAGGTGTCTTTACCAATTGCCGTAATAAGTGCTTTTACCAGCTCGCAGGTTCCCTCAAGTATATTGGTGGCGGTTTAAATGTTTTTTTTGATGTAGTTGGCTCGTCAGTCTGAAGGATAGCAAACCTATTACTATCCGTTGTCGCAGAGGTAATATCGCCCTTAGACATTTTTGGTTGCGATGATATTTGCGCGGATTTAGGGCTTCGCTGACGTTTAACCACGGTTATATACCTATCCATACCCACTTGAGTTTTCGGTTTATCAACAATAGCTACACTTGCAGATGGTTTGTCGTCTGTTGCAACAACAATATTTGGCGAGCACGAACGCGTGCGTTTTTTATCTCTTAGAGACAGAAGATTGTCCAATGATTTTTTCAATGATTCCTCTTCAGAAATCCAGAGGTTTTTTCTAGTGGAGCTAAGCTCCCTCTCAGAATTGCATCTACTAGGTGCACTCATGCAATTTTTTTTTTTTTTTATTTATATATTTTTTAATTTAAAAGTATATAAAAATAATTGTCATAAAGTTTTTCTTTTGTATAAATTCGCTCTTCCTTTTATTGCGGTTTTGTAAGAAAACAAAAAATTTTAATGTATAGTTTTTTTCCCACTGGGTAGTTAATCTTCACGCACAATAACAACAATAACAATGCACTGCCACCGCACTTGTTTTATTGAAATTGATTTTATTGTTTAGTTATTGAAATGTAAGGAATTTATTTTCCCGTTGTTTTTTTTAAATAATTTGTTATTGTTTTTACAATTTAATTTTAAAGGCGTTTAAGCAATGATTTTATTTTATTTTTTTGTTCACTTTTTACGACCGATTGGTTGGAGAGTCACAAGAGAACTGATTCATACTAATGTGCTTGCCGTTCACAGAATACACACGGACGACCCGTCTAGAAAATTTGTATGAAAAGTGCTGAATCTACCAAAAAGCGTTAAAAACCGCTAAACTATGCACAGTCACAAAACACAACATTAATCAACAAATTCTAAAGATTGAATTTTGAAGATACAAAAATTAAAAAGACTGACCCACATAAAAAGTCTAAAAAATACATTGTATGACCACTTAAACCATGTTTTAGAATATGAAGTATTAAGACATGATCAATCTAAAGCTGCTAGTTTTCAAATTATGTTTATCTTCATAAAACTGTTTGGATGTAATATTTCGAATTCCCGTAAGTATTTTGATTTACATCAGATGGAATACTATAATATATTCTTATAGCATTTATTCCGTTCTACGCGCTTATTTTATATGTATATTTACCCGTAGACATAAAATCAATTGTAAATTTTTTGAATTTCGCTTTCAAAATCAGTAAACTCTCTAAAAAATATAAGGACACCCTTTTTGATTTTCTTAGCAACAAAAAAAATTTTTTTTAATCAATTTTTTTTAGAACTTTTAATATTCTCGGCAGAGTTTTACATAAATATACCAAATAACAATATTCATTCAATACAGAGTAAATATCACCTTCTAAATTATTAATTTTCACTACAGATTTTTGAAGGTATGCAAAGGTAAGCGTATAAATAGCGCAATTTTAGCAGATTAAAAAAACGAAAGTTTAGCGCGAAAGGTGTCGATTTCGGCTTAATGTACGATCACATGGTAATACAAGTGTTGAGATCTGTCGAAAAACTGAATACAATTACGAAAATATTATCGAGTGAAAGTTAAATAAAATAGAAACACTTCTGTGAATTTAATACATTGTGTAAACTTTTATTGGAAAATTTCAATTTTCTTTTTATTTGTATAAACTTTTATTCAATCTTTTTCAATTATCTCAATTGTGTAAATCTGTACATGTAAGCTAATAAGACTGCCGACTTGCTCCAATAATGCCTTTAAGGGGCTGGAGCTGTTACTAAATGATCATATTGTACTCTGAATTATTAATAAATATTTATATATATATATATATATATATATATATATATATATATATATATATATATATATATATATATATATATATATATATATATATATATATATATATATATATATATATATATATATATATATATATATATATATATATATATATATATATATATATATATATATATATATATATATATATATATATATATATATATATATATATATATATATATATATATATATATATATATATATATATATATATATATAATAATAATAATAATAATAATTATGTAGATACGAATGATGTCAAAACCGGCCTAGAGGACAATGGCTTCAAAATTAAAAATGTGGTTAATATTAGAAACCGTGAAAAAATTCCTCAACCCATGTTTAGGGTTGAATTGGAACCTAGAGATGTTGCCTTAAAAAAGAATGAAGTGCATCCCATTTATAACCTCAAGTATCTTTTGCATCGTAAGGTTACCGTTGAAGAGCCTCATAAGCGTTTAGGGCCCGTTCAATGCCTAAACTGCCAAGAATTTGGCCATACTAAGGCCTATTGTAAGTTGCCCGCAGTTTGCGTTGTGTGTGGTGAACTTCACGGTACATCACAGTGCAAAAGACTGACGCCAGCGTTAAAAAAATAAAAAGTAACTGTGGAGGTAACCATACTGCAAACTCTACACTCACTTCAAGAGGTCAATGACAAATAAGCCATTGATTTTAAATATGCCACCCCAGCAGTCAAACACCATTTATACAACCAATTTTCCCCAGGTACGCCAGCCAACCAGCCATATAGACGTGCAAAACCCCCAACAAATTTCTTATGCGAATGTGGTAAAATCCGATAAACCAAATTTGAATCAGGAGCCCAAGCCTCAAAACTCCGACCAAAATTTTAGCAATCTTGAGGCAACTCTGCAGACTCTTGTTCAATCAATAAATACATTTAAGGTTTCCATGACGAACATGATGCAGGAAATGCTGAAAATGCAATCCACTATTTTGCAGGCAATTTTAAAAAAATGAGTTGGTTAAAAATATGTTTCTGGAACGCAAACGGCATCCGCCAACACAAAAATGAACTTGAGCACTTCCTTATGGAAAAGCAAATCGACATAATGCTGATTGCTGAAACTCACTTAACAAGCTACAGCTATTTCAAAATTAATGGTTACAGACTATATGATACTAAAGATCCCCGTGGCAGATCTTGCGGAGGCTCAGCAATTTTTATAAAAACTAGAATTAAGCACTATTTGCTAAACGAGACATGTGAGGAGTATCTTCAAGCAACAAACATATGCATTGAACATTTTCATCATAAAATTGTTATTTCATCGATTTATTTCCTACCCCGGTTTTCAGTAACATAAAATCAATATACAAATTTTTTCAATTCACTTGGCCCTCGATTTTTAGCGGCTGGCGACTATAACGCTAAACACACTTTTTGGGGATCACGTTTAATTACCTCGAAAGGCCGTGCGCTTTTTGATACCGTTTCCAAAATGGGCTTAGATGTGGTTTCAAGCGGACACCCCACTTATTGGCCGTCAGACCGACAAAAGATTCCAGCGGCCACACTCGGCTTAAAAGAAGGTTTACCGCTGCCACCATCAGATTGCTCAATAGGTGATTTTACCGAAATAGCTCCCGCATTATAAAACTTTTTGTCTAGCATTGGCCGGACTTAAGAATCACATTTTTTAATTTTAGAATCACATTTTTAAATTTAGTTTTAAGATTTGAATACTTATTTTTAGTTCATTTTGAAGATTCAATAAATAAAAAAATGCTAAAAAAAAAAAATATATATGAGAGCAGTTTGTTATAAAACCATGCTTAAACATAAATAGCACCACATATAAGAGCCATTAACGATAAGAAACTTTTGCACCAGCGTTGTTAACAAAAAATTTCAGTTTTGAAAAAAGAGGCAAAAAGTATCAAGAAATTATTAAAAATTATACAAAAGGGTATTAAAAAAAAGGGGCAATGAAAAGTGTCATGGACATCAAATAGGGTCAAATTGACACTTTAGTATCGTAAAAGGCAACGCTGGATGTAATAGAGTTTTTTTTGGTCTTTTATGTTGTTATTGTTGAAGTTAAACACCCACAAACACTACTCCATCTTTTCTCCTCCTAATAATCTATTTTCTTAGTTCCAGTACAATGCACAGCATATGTAGGGGTAAACCCCCGAGTACTGGGTCAAGATTAACAAAAAATTATCTTTAATGGATGAAATCACTTTCAAATGGAAAGGTAAGCAACGATTTTTAAAAACTTTGTTTCTGAAACGTTAGGCGGATAAAGTTAAACGCATAAGTTGTCATGTAAGGAAAACAAAACTGTTGAAGCTATTTGAAGTTTTACATGAATGTTTGTTTCGGAAATAGTCCCACCTACAAACAAAAACAAGGTTTAAAAAAAAATTAACACTATGTCTAGTCCCATGTAAGGGCAAGTTTAGCATCTGGAAAGGAGGCGTGTTTATGTTGATACCATAGTAGGTAGCGTTTTGCTGAAAATGCGGGAAAATTTATTCAACTCTGCTGAATTATGTAATACACTTTTGTTTGTTACTGAAAAGTGCATAAGAACTATATTTTATGTTGACACAGAAACTGAAATTTCAAATTCTCCCTGTTAGATGGAACTTTGTGCTTACTAAAGCGTTGCGTCCAATCATTGGAGGCGATCTTCTTCGTCATTATCATCTTTTTAAAGGCCTAAAGCAAAAATCACTAACCAATGAAAAAACAAATCTAAACTCTAGCGGTTGTATCGTGAACGATTTATTGCTGGCATTGAAAAGGTTTCTGACGGTATATTTATAAATTCATTTCATTAATTACATTTAGTTATTACAACCTTACCAGCGTTTCATACAGACTTTGACGTGCATATTTTGTGAAACTCAAGGCTGTCAATGAAGAATTCCAATACAAGGAAATCACCAGACCACACAGCAGTAATTGGGTTTATCTTGATTATAAGCCCCAACGGTAGATGCGGCGGTTGCAGAGTTTTGAATAGAATCACGGTTGTGGACAAATATCTTGTTCCTTACCTTACCGATTTTTACTCCTATATGAATTTACATGGAGCGTTAATTTGTTCAAAGTTGGATTTGACTAAGGCATTTCTCCAAGTTCCAGTCCATCCAGATGACATACAAAAACCGCTTTTAGAACACCATTTGGAACAATTGAATTTTTAGAATACGTTTTGGGCTTCATAACTATTCAAACTGCCGTTTCAATTTTTCTAAATATATGTAGAATTTGATTTTGTTAATATCTGTCTATTGATTTATAAAGTGCAACTGTAAATGCAAATTTTGGTCCACTTTCATTCAAAGCTTTCCTTTTTTTTGTTCTTGCATTCATTTGCTGCTAAAATATAATGAAGCAGTGCTGTTTGTGCCGGCATGCCATTTAAGTTTTATGCTTTAAAAGCTTGAGTAGGTTTTTTCTCTCTTTTATTAGTTTTTTTTTTCAATCAAAAAGTAAAATTTTATTTAATGGAAGCTGCTGAATTAATAAATTTTTCAGTAAATAAATGTACTGCAAAGAGAATCCGTGCTTGCATTTTGTGTGATATTGTTTAGATGAGGTGGTGACTGCTGTGGCGGCAGGCCTTTCAACCCACCAACCAGCCCACTAACTCATTCACTCATTCGTTCATTCATCACGAAAATAAGATAATCTTCCACAAATGAAAAGAAAACAAATATTGTGTAAATACTGATCTCAGTTAATAGTTGCTTGCATACGATGAATTGATTGTTGTTGCCTGCAGCAGGGCCTGGCACAATTCAAATATGTATGTACGTTGTTTGCATTCAAATAAATAAACCCGTGTTTCTTAAGGGGAGGCTTTCTTTTGAATTGCAGAAATAGTTTAAGTTTCCATACGCTTACATTGCACGACACACAAAAAATGAATGAAACTTCTTTAAACTGATTATCGAATTAGATTATCAATGAGCATTACCATTACGTTATGGAACATGTGATTCTAAGGTTTAAAAAGAAATTAGCTATAATCTCAGAGTGTAGAGCACAAGTATATAATACGAGGACGGATTGATATTGAAGCTACCTAGCGCTAGATGGCAGCACAAACACGACAAAATTAAAAAAAAAAAAATTCGATGCTGAATGCATCGATTCGTTTGTGTTGTAGTCGTTTGAAGTAAGCAACTTTTGTGTTTTCTTTTTTTTTTTTGGTTATCAGGGGATAACCAATACAAATGCAGTGCATTGAGGGAGTAGTACTTGTGTACGGTTGACTTGAACTTTCCAACGTTATATCAGACAGGAAACACGCCTGTAGGCAACTTATTCCATAGGTGAAGTGTACGGCTGAAAAACGAATTCTCTATGTAATGCGTTGTACGATTCCCTATGTAATGGACCACAAATGGATGAGCTCTTGATGATGCACGCGTGTTATGTGCATTACACGTCCGTTCACTAGCTTCAATAGTGAACGGACGTGTTTGTTTTTTATGGGAGTGTTGTAAAATAAAACCGGAATAAGTGGAAAGAGTGAATTTATTCAACAGAAAACTTTTGTGACAATTATTTTTAAATTAAACTAAGAAAAACAAATTGCATAAGTGTAACTAGCAGATGTAATTCTGAGTAAGAGCTTAGCTCCACTAGAAAAAACCTCTGGATTTCTAAGGAAGAATTTTTGAAAAAATCATTGGATAATCTCCTGTCGCTAAGAGATAGGAAACGCCAGCGTTCGTGTTCCCTAGATATTGCTGTTACAACAGAAGACAAAACATATTTCAGTTTAGTTATTGCTAATAAGCTGAAAACAGAAGTAGATATGGATAGGTATATAGCCGTGGTTAAACGTCAGCGAAGCCCTAAATCCGCGCAAATATCACAACCAAAAATATATAAAGACGATAATACCACTGCGACAATGGATAGTAATAGAAGTGCAATCCTTCAGACAGATGAGCCAACAAGAGATGAATGGATAAAAATTCATTATTGATCTTGCTGAACTAGTCCTTAAAACTTTTAAAAAACTTGTAAAATTCCACGTTAATCGGCTTACAGCGGTGGTAGCACCATTGTAAGGACTTTGCTGTATCAGCAAGAACATGAGCATCTCGCGATTTAAGGACACTACATTTTAGATGACAACTTTCAAGACACAGCCAACATGTAGCCATACGATCGTTGGCAGTAATATTACAATTAGAGGTTAGGCATTCCATTTTATTTTTGAATCTCGCCGGATAAAATATGAATTTAACAAATAGATGGCGCTATAATACTGCTTATCCAAAACACAACCCTGTTTGTAAATATCAACCAAATTTATAAAAAAAAATTGTGAGATATTTAGTTTTTTGATTATCTACTCGTAAGTGGTAGTAATTGGGTAACAATTTTTAGTCTTCGACGTTCTTGATAAACGAACAGACGAACGAACGTATTTGCTGGCCAGAAAGCAGGATTGATTATAATATACTGATCAATATTAACAGAAATTTTAAACGAATCAATACTTCTAGATTCAGAGAACGAACATTTCTTTACAAGAACATCATCATACGTTCTTAAATTTGATTTAATTTAATATCTTTAGTGGTTGTTGAAGACGCAAGTCCGGAAACAAAAATGTGTTTTTGTGTGGCACAATAACTAACCTTTATTTGCCACTTGATCATTTAAAATCTGCGAATTGGCAGTTTCATTAGAAGGAAAGCGTGGGAAAGCAAATACTGGAGTTGCTAACGCTGAAGATGACTACTGGTTGTAATTACCACTGTTAACTGTCGCGTCAATTGTGATCGATGGAAAATTATTATCAGAATGGTAGTCAGAGTCTAGCTTTGATAGTGAACGGACGTATTTGTTTTTAATCGGAGTGCTATAAAAAAAAAGCAATGGTATAAGTAGAAAACCGCAATAAGTGGAAGAGTGAATTTATAAAAAAGAAAAACTTTGTGACAATTATTTTTATATACTTTAAAGTAAAAAAATATAAGTAAAAAAAAAAAACAAAATTGCATGAGTGTACCTAGTAGATGCAATTCTGAGAGGGAGCTTAGCTCCACTAGAAAAAACATCTGGATTTCTGAGGAAGAATCTTTAAAAAAGTCATTGAATAATCTCCTGTCTCTAAGAGATAAAAAACGCACGCGTTCGTGTTCGCCAAACATTGCTGTTACAACAGAAGACCAACCATCCACCAGTTCAGTAATTGCAGATAAGCCGAAAACACAAGTAGGCATGGACAGGTATGTAACCGTGGTTAAACGTAAGCGAAGCCCCTAATCCGCTCAAATATCATCAAATCCGAAAATTTCCAAAGATGATAATAGGACTACGCCTACGGATAGTAATAGGTTTGCTATCCTTCAGACTGACGAGCCAACTTCATCAAAAAAAAAAAAAACCATTTAAACCGCCACCAATATACTTGAGGGAACTTACATCTAATGAGCTGGTAAAAGCACTTATTACGGCAATTGGTAAAGACACCTTTAACGTAACATCAGTTAAGCACGGACAAATAAGTGAAACAAAAATTCAAGTCAACTGCGAAAATGATTACCGAAAACTCTCTGCCGCTCTGGAAAAAGAGAAAAAATCTTTTTATACTTATCAACTTAAAAGTGCTAAAAGCCTCCAGGTTGTTATAAAAGGTATTGACCCTTATGTAGACACGGATGAGGTTAAGACTGCACTGCTAGATAAAGGCTTTAAAATAAAAAATGTGGTAAATATGCGGCCCCGTGAAAAGATGCCTTAACCTATGTTTAGGGTTGAACTGGAACCAGGGGATGTTATTCTCAAAAAGAATGAAACTCAACCAATTTATAACCTCAAATTTCTTCTTAATCGCAGGGTTACCGTTGAGGAGTCGCACAAGCGTTTAGGGCCCATTCAATGCCTAAACTGCCAGGAATTCGGTCATACTAAGGCCTATTGTAAGTTGCCCGCAGTTTGCGTTGTGTGTGGTGAACTGCACGGCACATCACAGTGCAAGAAGCCAAAAACTGATTCAAGTGCTAAAAAATGCAGTAACTGTGGAGGCAACCATACTGCAAATTACAGGGGCTGCCCTGTCTATATCCACTTTAAGCAATCAATGACAAATAGGCCATCAATTACCTTTAAGCAACCCCAGCAGTCAAACATCATTTCTGCAAACAATTTTCCCCAGACCCCCAAACAAGTTTCATATGCCAATGTGGTCAAAACCGATACACAAAACTTGAATCAGGAGACCAAGCCCCAAAATTCCGATCAAAATTTTAACAATCTTGAGGCAACTCTGCAGACTCTTGTTCAATCCATAAACACATTTACGGTTTCTATGTCGAAAATGGTGCAGGAAATGCTGAAAATGCAATCCACTATTTTGCAGGCAATTTTAACAAAATGAATTGGTTAAAAATATGTTTCTGGAACGCAAACGGCATCCGCCAACACAAAAATGAACTTGAGCACTTCCTTATGGAAAAACAAATCGACATAATGCTGATTGCTGAAACTCACTTGACAAGCAACAGTTATTTCAAAATTAATGGCTACACACTGTACGACACTAAAGATCCCCGTGGAAGGTCTTGTGGAGGCTCAGCAATTCTAATAAAAAATAGAGTTAAGCACTATTTTCTACATGAGACACGTGAGGAGTATCTCCAAGCAACAAATATATGCATTGAGCATCTTAATTGAAAAATAGTTATATCATCAATTTACTCACCGCCCTGATTTTCAATAACAGAAAATCAGTATTCACATTTTTTGAACACACTTGGGCCTCGATTTTTAGCGGCTGGTGACTATAACGCCAAGCACACTTTTTGGGGATCACGTTTAATTTCTTCGAAAGGCCGTGTGCTTTTCGAAACAGTTTCCAAACTGGGCTTAGATGTGATTTCAAGCGGACATCCCACTTATTGGCCCTCAGACCGACGAAAGATCCCATATGTTATAGATTTTGGAGTTGCAAAAAATTTTCCTTTAGAAGGGATGCAAGTAGAGTCTTCATTAGATTTGTCATCGGACCACTCACCCACTATAATATCTGTTTCGTTCCCCCAGGAGGTTGGCTCCCCGTTTAGTGACTTGACGTTCGCCATCACTAGAGTTAATTGGCTAAAATATAAGAAATATTTGAGTACTCATTGTACAGAAAATATTGCCTTGAGAACCCCTGAGGATGTTGATATATCAATTAAAGATTTTTCGAAGGTCTCCCCAGCTTAAAAGCAGGCTACGGGAGTGCATAACTCAATTAAGAAATCTGCTGGAAATCCAAAGAATGGCTTCCCTCAAAAATTATCTGGATGGTCTTGATGGTAGCCCACAAACCGACTATTCTCTATGGAAAGCGACAAAAGGTCTGAAAAGACCCGTAATAGGTAAGCCACCTTTGCGAACTTCATCTGGCGACTGGGCAAGAAGTGATTCGGAAAAAGGGATGGTGTATGTTAATCATTTGAAAAACGTTTTTACTGCAAATGATACAGTGGATGATGTTGCTGAATTTCCGCCATATGCTGTTAGACCGCCTGCGCCTTTGAGACTTAGTTTTCAAGATGTCGAAAACGTTATAAATAAAGTAAACTCAAAAAAAGTTCCAGGTTTTGACAAAATTACTGGCAAAATGTTTGTACAGTTACCTCGTGTTGCTAGAAGAATTCTTCTTTTCATTTTTAACGTTATTTTGCGCCTAGAATACTATCCTGCAGAGTGGAAGGTGTCTATGGTTACTATGAAGGATCCAGGGAAGGATCCCACTAAAGTAGAGTCATATAGACTAATAAGTCTACTGCCAACAATTTCAAAACTTTTCGAAAAATTGTTAATGGCGAAGTTGACGAGTTGCATCCCTGATCATCAATTTGGTTTTCGGGTTAAACACAGCACCATTGAACAAACGCATAGACTAGTTAATGTTATAAGAAAGGCTTTTGAGGATAAAAAGTATTGCTCAGCTCTGTTCATTGATGTTTCCCAAGCTTTTGATAAAGTGTGGCACGAGGGATTAATGCACAAAATAAAGTTGAACTTGCCTGCAAACACTCATAAGCTTCTGGAAAGCTATTTATGCGGCCGGAAGTTTGTTATCAGAGAAGGCGACTTTATAAGCCCAATTCAGCCAATCGAGCCTGGAGTTCCCCATGGTAGCATTCTGGGACCCACTTTATATTTAATTTACACTTCTTGCATGCCAACCGGATCTGGTATTCACACTTCAACTTTTGCAGATGACACAGCATTCTGCAGCGTACATGAAAACCATCAAGTAGCTTCGCGAAATTTGCAGGAGTATATTTCAATATTAGAGATGTGGTTAAAACTTTGGAAAATTAAAGTTAATGAACAAAAGTGTACCCACGTTACATTCACACTGCGTAGACAAACATGTTCAGCTATCCAAATTAACAATTTACCTATTCCGCAGCAAAGTGAAGTCAAGTACCTTGGTATTCATCTCGACCGTAGGTTAACGTGGAAGTCTCACATTGACACGTAAGTCATTCAGTTGAAATTAAAAGCAGCGCAATTAAATTGGCTTATGGGCAGAAATTCTACATTGAAATTAGATTGCAAACTTTTGTTATACAACGCAATACTAAAGCCTATATGGCGCTACGGAATTCAATTATGGGGCACAGCCTCACCGTCAAACATTGAAAAAATTCAAAGGCGACAAAACAAAATTCTTCGAACAATTACTGCAGCACTATGGTACGTAAAAAACTCCCGAATTCACAAGGATCTGTGTGTTCCACTAGTAAAAGATGAGTTTTCAGAGCATGCGACAAGGTATGTCAGCAAATTGGAACTTCACCCAAACCCTCTCGCACGAAATATACTTAATTTTAGTGGTCACACTCGGTTGAGAAGAAGGGATACCGTTGCCACCATCAGAGCGTTAAGCAGGTGATTCTACCGATATAATTGGCGCAAAATAAAACTTTTTGTCTAGCATTGGCTGGACTTAGTTAATTTATTATATGTAGTATTTTTTTATATTTAGATTTGAATACTTATTGTTAGTTCACATTGTGAAGAGTCAATAAATAAATAAAAGCTAAAAAAAAAAAAAAAAAAAAAAAAAAGAATGGTTTTTATATTTTTTTCCTGTCGGTTTTCGGCGTTTAGGAGACACGTTTAGCTCAATGCTGTTGTTTGTCCCAGCTTTATTAAGATGTTTAAAATCATTCAATAAAATACCATAAGATGCAATTTCGTTGGATAAAGATTCATTTTTTTTTTTTAATATTCGCAAAAGTAATTTTGGTGCTTTGAAAAAAGTTATAAAACTCAACGCCAACATCATGACCAAAGACTATAAATATATAATCTTTGTCATGACAGTCATCACAACCACTGCAAACCAATAGTATTTGTAAGAGCTTCTGCTATTAACGTTTATAGACCATTGTATTTAAAGTGGCAAAGCCCATGACAAAGCCAGCAAGTTATCGTACGTTCACCATAATTGCTAACGGAACAATTTTTATTTAAGCATTTAAATTTAGCTTCGTTATTACTCGCCTTTTTATATTACACAAATGAAGAAAATAACTTTCTTTAAATCGGTAAAAATTAATCAACTATTTATATATGTACAACAGATATAAGTATGTATGTATGTACGTTGTAAAAAATATTGAGACGATATTGTGCTCGCAAACAAATTAACGGAGACACACACATGGTTGCCATATTTATCGTCATTTTTACGATATTGGATGCTGAAAATAGCACTTTAACGATTTGACGATTTAAGGTCCGTTTTTGACGACTTTTACTTTCATATCCTTCAAGCAACTACATGCATACTTCCTGTTGTTTAAGTTAATTTATGTAAGAAATTGAACTCATATTTATGGTATGTAAATATACATACATGTATGTTTGTAATACTAAATTATTATGTGATAGTTATTGTAGAGTATATATAATATCATATGTGGATAGCGCTTAAAAAAAAATTATAATCTAAAAATTGTACAAATTTGTATGTAGAAGCGTGTGCTTATATTTTAGGGATACTAAATTTGAAGATGAATTCAAAACTTTAACTTTTATAAATCCTTACGATATTATAAGAGAAGAAGGTGTATTTTTCTAACGTAGAATTCGAAAGTCGAGAAATTTAATACGAGTTAAAGTACCGAAACTTGGAAAATTTTTTTACGCAGTAAATATGAAAATGCTAGATTTTTGGGATAAACTATGACTAAGTTTATACCAAAAATATTAGTCTTATCATTTTCTGCAAATGTATGAGTTTGCATCCAAATGCTCGTATCTAAAACTTTGCAACTTTTGTTGTTATGACTTAGATATTAGTATAGCTAATTTAACAGAAGCATTTAGTATAATAATAGTACCTTTTATCAAATGAAATCTTATTTTAAAAATATATGTATGTCACAAATATTAATGAATGAAATAAACTTCATGTTTGTTGTTGTAGCTTTAAATGCTGTAGTTTTTTATGAAAGGCAACAACGAATTATTTTTCTTTACTTTATCCTGTGGAAATAATACTTTAATTCAAAAATAATTAATTTTACTACCTGACGATTTTTTTGACGATTTGCAATAATGATAATGACGATTTTGACGATTTTTTCCGTCGAATTTGACGATTTTAACCAGAATTATCTGGCATCTATGGACACACATTATATGTGTAAGTTTTAATTTGTTGTTGAAAACTCCATGGATTGCAGTAGTTGTTTCTATTGTTGTTATGTTTTAAACATTAATTTTAGTTATTGAGACACAAACATGCATGTATTTATTGTTGTTGTTAAAAGTTGCAGTATTTAAAGTTTAGTCTATTGAATTTATATAAGTATGTATGCTTTGGCCCCTAAATTATATTTAGATTAGTTTTAAATCAACATGTGTTAAATAACTATTTTTAAATATTTGAACATTTGTTTAATGCGGTAATTCATAAAGAACAACAAATATACGGAAAGTTTACGGATCTAATATAAAAACGAATGTTCTGTCTTCTGAAAGAATGAATAAATTGAAGAAATAAATAAAAGATTTTGAAAAAATCTTTTACACTTGTTTAAAAGTTGTCTCTATTGTTTGTATTTTTTATATATATTTTTTTAAATTATTTTTATTAGTATTAAAAATACTTTATTTTAAAAATACTTTATTACGTTATAAAACATTATTTAAAAATTATATCATATATATCAAAAAATAATATTGTATAACAATATATTAATCAAAACATTACTCCATATTTAAATTATCTGAACTTGTATTAAATCGTACAAAATTTACACATTTTTTTATTGAATATGTTATTGTTGACTTCGGTTTTCATATTGTATGGCAACGAATTAAATAATTGAAGTCCTTTGTAGAAAAGTGTTTTCTGCATTTGTGTAGAAGTACGGGAATCTTCTGAATTTCTTAGTTCATATGGTTGGCTACTCCCCGTATTGTACTTGATCACAAAGATATTCAGCTGCATCTTCCATCTTCATTTTCCAAACAAACCGTAAAGTGTTGGACTTTAACCTTTGTTTTACATTCAGCAATTTTAGATTATTTAGCATTATGTTTATATGCGCATAATGAATCCAAAGGTACACCTGTATTTCTTAAGTTCAATAAATTTAAATTCTTGTTGAAATGAATATTCTTGTTTTTTTTTTTGTTTTATTAGAACATTTTTCTATGATGTGATATGTATTTAATTGCTTGTAAATAATTTTCCAATGGTGTATCCTCCATGAAATATCGACATACAGACAGCTACTCGTGGGTAACATAAAAATCGAGCTGTTTTGTTTGTACTTTTTGATTGTTATAAATATTACATTCACACTACGTAGAAAAACTTGTTCGGCTATTAAAATCAACAACTACATTGTTCCGCAGCACAATGAAGTCAAATACCTTGGTATTCACCTCGACCGTAGGCTCACGTGGAAGTCTCACATTGACGCTAAAGTCACCCAGATGAAATTAAAAGCGGTGCAACTAAATTGGCTCATCGGCAGAAATTCTATCTTGAAGTTAGATTGCAAACTTTTGTTGTATAACGCAATCCTAAAGACAATATGGAGTTATGGAATTCAATTGTGGGGTACCGCCTCTGCATCTAACATTGAGAAAATTCAAAAGCGCCAGAATAAAATTCTCCGTATAATTACTGCAGCTCCATGGTATGTTAAAAACTCTCGAATTCACAAAGATCTAGGTGTAGGCTTAGTGAAAGATGAATTTTCAAAACATGCGATAAGGTACATTAACTGACTGGAGTCTCACCCGAATCCTCTCGCACGTAGCATCCTTAACTTTGGTGGCCACACTCAACTGAGAAGGATGGACACCCTTGCAACCATCAGAGCGTTGGAAAGGTGACTTACCAACAAAATACACGCAAGAAACAACTTTTCGTCTAGCCTTGGTTGGACCTAAGTAAATAAAATCTTTCAATATTAATTAATTTTTTTTCTATATTAATTAATGAATTTTTAGTTTTAAGATTTGCATACTTATTGTTAGTTCTTTTAGAAGATACAATAAATAATTGAATAATAAAAAAATTAAAAAAAAAAAATAAAAATATTAATAAGTAACGATAAACTAAATTTTTTTAAACTATCTACTTTTATAAATGTTTCTTAAGATTTGGAGTTCATATTTCGAAGATACAAGAAAGAATTTAACAAAAAGAGCTTTAATGGCAACCAGGTGGATATCTTCACCACCACCAATCACTACAAGCCATCTGTCTTTCGCATTCAGTTTCATTTTTTTTTTTTTTGAAAAGTGGTTTATTCAAATGTAAAATTTTCTTAAAGATCTCCGCCCAACTGTTAGACATTGTTTGGCAAGTGCAAAGAAAAAGAAGCTTTAAAATGATATATGTACATACTTACTACTTTAAAAATGTAAATACTTTTGTTAACAAATATTGTAGCTCTTCTTTTGATTACTAGAGTGTGTTTCGTGAGTTTCTTCATAATCAGACAACATAGACGAAACCTAATTATGTTCGTGGTAGTTTGTATAAAAATATCTGTTAATACAAATATGCAAATTATTTCCACTTGAAAATTTTCCTGATTTTTTTTTTTTTTGTACAAACGAAAAACTAAAATTTCACGATTTGCCGCTGTTATATTGGGAAAGTGTACAATGATTTGCTTGAAGTTTTCTTTCATGATACCATTTATGGACATTATTATTTCTCGTATATATTTTGTTGCTGTAGATTTTGGACACAATAATGATGATGATAACAAAAAAGTAATGATGATAGATAAAAAACTAACAAGTGGGGTAGAATTCATGATTTATGTTTCCTGTTGTGGTAAAATGTTTGAGCTTTTTCTGCTTAAACAATTAAAAAACATTAAAAGTGAAATTGCTGAATTTAAGGCTAGAAACTTTAAGATTATAGTGGTTTTAAAGTTGAACAATTTTATTATTTCGAAATGTCAAACTAGTAAGAGTTTGCACGCTGTATCTTCGAATTCGTTGTTTCATTTTATAAACAGAACTTTTTCAAAATCAGACAGAAACTTGAAGAATGCGTTGTAATCAGACATAATTTTACAAAAATAAAAAAATTATTCAAAATAATTAATAAAAAAAAAAAACTGCTGAAAAGTGAACAATTTTTAAAGTCACGAAACCATGAACCTGTTTTACTTATGTATATTATATTTCCTGCACAGTAGGACTACGTCTTATAGTTACAGTATAGTAGAGATTAAACAAAGTAAAAGTGATTCATTTTTATATAGGAACAGTACTCAGGGGATGATATCTACGAGTAGATTGGCCGTGTATTACACTGGAACTAGGAAAATATGTTATGAAGGCAAGGAAACAGAGAATAGTGTTTCAACCGATTAAAAAGAAAAGTTTTGGGTCAGATTAATTATCATATTGTTAGATTTTGATAGGGTTTGGCACCATCTAAAGTTTCCGACTCCACCTCTTCGTGCAAAGTTCATTGTTTAATATTATTTGTTGAATTGGATCTGGCTTATTTATTTTCATCAAGATTTTTCTCTCTGCCTTTTTCTCCAATAAATCAAATACACATCATCTGCACATAAAATAAAAAAACAAAATAAGCGATTTTTTTAGTTTGCATATTTGGCTACAGAATTTTACTTTTTAAGCATGATTGATTTTTTTTTTTTTGGAATTTGTTTGTTATAGAACGGCATATATGAGTACATAGCTTATTTATTACAACAACGACATAACTAGAAAAAGCTTTTTTTTAAGCGTTTTTATTTATTGGATCTTCAAAATGAACTAACAATAAGTATTCAAATGTTAATACTAAATGTAAAAATAAAATAATTAATAAAAATAAATAAAATGTGCTTTTTACTTATGTCCAGCCAATGCTAGACAAAAAGTTCTATTATGCGGGAGCAATATCGGTAGAATCACCTATTGAACGTTCTGATGGTGGCAACGGTATCCCTTCTTCTCAACCGACTGTGGCCGCCAAAATTAAGTATATTACGCGCAAAAGGGTTTGGATGAAGTTCCAGTTTACTGACATACCTTGTCACGTACTTAGAAAACTCCTCTTTTACCAGCGGAACATTCAGATCTTGAATGAATTCGTGAATTTTTTACATACCATAAAGCTGCAGTAATCGTTCGAAGAATTTTGTTTTGTCGCCTTTGGATTTTTTCAATGTTTGATGCTGAGGCGGTGCCCCATAACTGAATTCCGTAGGCTTTAGTATTGCGTTGTATAACAAAAGTTTGCAATCTAATTTCAATGTAGAATTTCTGCCCATAAGCCAATTTAGCTGCGCTGCTTTTAGTTTTAACTGAGTGACCTTTGCTTCAATGTGAGATTTCCACGTTAGCCTACGGTCCAGGTGAATACCAAGGTACTTAACTTCATTGTGCTGCGGAATATGTGAGTTGTTAATTTGGATATGCGCACATTTTTGTTTACATAGTGTGAATGTGACATGAGTACATTTCTGTTCATTAACCCTGATTTTCCAAAGCTTCAGCCGTTTTTCCAATATTGAAATAAATTCCTGTAAATTTCGTGAAGCTAATTGGTGGTTTTCATGAACGCTCAAAAACGCTGTGTCGTCTGCAAAAGTTGAAGTGTGTATTCCAGATGTCGTTGGCATGTCAGAGGCGTAAATCAAATATAAAGTAGGCCCAAGTATGCTACCTTGGGGAACCCCTGCCTCGATAGGTTGAGTTGGGCTTATAAAAACAAATTCTCTGATAACAAATTTCCGCCCACATAAGTAGCTTTCCAGAAGCTTGTGTGGATTTGCAGGCAAGTTTAGCTTTGTTTTGTGCATCAAGTCGTCGTGCCACACTTTGTCAAAAGCTTGAGAAATGTCAATGAATAGAGCTGAGCAATACTTCTTCTCCTCAAAGGTCTATCTTATGACATTGACTAGCCTGTGCGTGTGTTCTATGGTGCCGTGTTTAGCCCGAAAACCAAATTGATGATCAGGGAAGCATCCCACATTGTTCAATATTGGACTCAACTTAACAATTAACAATTTTTCGAATAGTTTTGAAATTGTTGGTAGTAGACTTATTGGTCTATATGACTCTACTTTAGCGGAATCCTTCCCTGGCTTGGGTATCATAGTAATCATAGAGACATTCCACCCTGCAGGATAATACTCAAGACGTAAAATATTGTTAAAAATAAAAAGTAGAATTCTTTTAGCCACACGAGGTAACTGTTCAAGCATTTTGCTAAAAAAAAGCTTGCTGCGCGAAAAACGCATGTTAAATTTTTAGGTTTCACACACGTCTTAGAAACAATTTTTAGAAAATATCTTTTAAAGGTGGCAGTTTAAAGCAATTCGAATGTATTCTGGCACAATATAAAGGATAGTACTGTTACAAATTCTGCATCGTTAACTCGAAAATCTCATTTTTGAGATATGAGTTTGTTGCAATAAATGATAGATTTGTGGGGCCATATGGGCGCACAACAATTTAAGGTGCGAATTTGGTTTCTGAGTCATAATTTTTTGTTTTTCATATTAACCATAAATAATTATGCAAATCTTAATTAAAATTTAAAAAAGTTTTCTATATAATTAAAAATTAAAATTTAGTTCAGTCCAAAGTGGTGTAGACTTCGGACGCTTTAAATTTTACTTGTAGTATTTTTAATATTTTTTTTTTTTTAACAAAGGAAAACAATCTGAAATTGTTTGAATAAGTAAATTTGTTTGTACCTTAATATGTTCGCCTTCCAGTAGAGGTGTATAGAGTTATTAAATAAAAATATAAATAAGGGAAAATACAGAAAACCGTACATCAGATTGAATAAACTTATTGTAGTGTGTAAAATAAAAGGTCGGGTAATCAGTATCGCACAACATTTTATTCTTTTCTGGTGTAGCATATATATGTATATGACAACAATAATGCAATTTAAGCAAAAAGTGAATTAGTGGAGAAAAATGGCGGAGAGAATAGTCTTGATGAAAATAAATAAGCCAGATCCAATTCAACAAATAATATTAAACAATCGTTGACATATTCTATTCACGTCGCATGCACAACACAAGACTGAAAATTTTACACTAGGATATAATTCGACACTTACAACTATATTATGTAAAATTGGAAAAAATGTATTGTTGAATAGATATGTTTTTGGCTTGTGGTTATTTTTATACAATTACGAATCCTTTTTGTAATTTCAAAAACATATTTTTATTTTCCTATATTTCGGTCAACATTTTTGGTCATCCTCAGGGAGTTATTTAAAACCAAGTCTATCCATCTAGCTATTTTCAAATCAGAAAGCGCCTTGCGAAGCGGAAAAAGCGCTGAAAAGATAAATATTAATAAAACAAAACTTCAACGGTTTACACAAAAAAAAATTTTTTATTTAAATATAAACATATGTATGTATGTACTACATATATTAAATTTATTTCTTTCACACGCGTCATTTTTTAAAAACATACATGCGTCGAAATCATTAAATATATTATAAATACATACCACACTATACATATGTAATGCTATATACAGTAGGGTGAAAAAATGAATAAATTTTTGTATATTGTGCACCTTTTATTTCATAAAAATTTAAATAGTAAATTAAATCCAACTTGTTGAATGTTGAATTCAATTTAACTTTTTGTTTTGCCGCTTCAATTTGTCAAACCAAAAAGTAAAGAAAACAAGTAAGAGTGTAGTATATTCGGCTGGGCCGAATCTAAAATACCCTTCAGGATAGTCACGTATATGTATAGTATATTTAAAAATGTGAACAAAATATGCTCAGTTATATATGAACCTATATCGGAATTTTCTATTTTCTGTATTTTAGTAACCTTCTTTTATAATGAGAAAAATTTTCAGCAAGAAATATATATTAATAGAAAAATCGGTTCAGGCTATATCTCGGGTATATATGGACCGACATCGGAAATTTTAATTTTCCATAATTATATAAAATTATTTCCTTACCAAAACTGCTTTTGAGCACAAAAAAGTTGTTTAAGCATTTTCATGAAAAACCCGGTCTTGGCTATATCTGGGGTATATATAGACCGATATCGGAAATTTTCATTTTCCATATTTATATAACCTGATTTTATTACCAGAATTTGTTTTAAGCAAAACAAAGTTGCTCAAGTTCGTTTACGCAATATTTTCATGAAAAACCTGGTTTCAGCTATATCTTGGGTATATATGGACCGATATCGGAAATTTTCATTTTCCATATTTATACAACCCGATTTTATTACCAGAACTGCTTTTAAGCAAAAAAATTTTAATGAAAACCGCGGTTTAGGCTATATCTCGGGTATATATGGACCGATATCGGAAATTTCCATTTTCCATATTTATATAACCTTATTTCCGTACCAGAACTGTTTTTAAGCAAAAAAAGTTTCTTAAGTTCGCTTATATGGCATTTTCATGAAAACCGCGGTTTAGGCTATATCTCGGATATATATGGACCGATATCGGAAATGTTCATTTTCCATATTTATATAACCTTATTTCATTACCAGAACTGCTTCTAAGCAAAAAAAAGTTGTTTAAGTTTGCTTACGCCGCATGTTCATGAAAAACCAGGTTCAGGGTATATCTGGGGTATATATTGACCGATATCGGAAATGTTCATTTTCCATATATATATAACCTTATTTTATTACCAGAGCTGCTTTTAAGCCAAAAAACGGTGTTTAAGTTCGCTTACGCGACATTTTCATGAAAAACCCGGTTTAGGCCATGTCTCGGGTATATATGGACCGATATCGGAAATTTTCATTTTCCATATTTATATAACCTTATTTTATTACCAGAACTACTTTTAAGCAAAAAAAAAAGTTGTTTAGCTTCGCCTATGCGACATTTTCATTAAAAATCCGATTTGGGCTATATCTCGGGTATATATGAACCGATATCTGAAAAAAAATTTTTTTGCCTTTTAGTCACCATGCTTGATAAATATGTGAAGTTTGAAGCAAAACAAACAACCTTTGTTTTCAAAAATATTCATACAAAATTTCAAAAAAAAATGGCTTTTTTCGGAATTTTGAATATATCTCAGCTATACGTGAACCGATATTACTGAATTTCAGTAGCAAACCCATGAATCGATGGGGTAAAGAATGGTGAAAGAAAAAAGTGTCTAAGTCTAATGGTTTTCTCAGAAACGGTATTTCAACAGCGGACAGACGGACATCGCTTAATCGACTTTTCCATTAATTCTGATTCAGAATATATATACTTTACAGGGTCGCAAATTAAAACTGTAGAAATTACAAACGGAATCACAAACTTATATATACCTTTTACATTTTTGTGAAGGATGTAAAAAAAAACGTAGAGAAAATAGAAGAAAAAAAGTTATATTTTTATTTTCGTTTTTAAAATTTTTAAGAACTAAATTTTTTCATTTATTTTTGCGTTAAAAAAGACAAAATATTTTCTTTGTTTAAATTTCGACATATAAATTTTTACTTCAATTAGCCGTGTTCATTTGCCTACATCAAACAAATTCAAGCGGCAAATACAACAGCTGGTTGCCGCCCATTGCCGCATGCCGCTTACATTGGCCTTTCACTATTAGTATTTAGTCCAATATCCGGTGTTGCATAAAATATTTTCTACGCGTACATATGCAGTGCATTGTGCTGCAACTACGAAATTATATTATAATTATTTGTTGGTTGTTTTAATTTTGTTTTGAATAATTTTTTTGTTTTGAATAAGCTTTTGTAAAGAAATTCTACGAATTCTGTGCCTCGTTTTTTGCTATTGAGCTTCGAACGTAAATGGACGTTGTCGAATTTGATCGGTAAGTACTAAAGTAAAACCAAAACCAGTAAAATTCGAAATAAAGCATTAAACACATTCGAGACAGCAGGCTACACGAACACACGGCTACAAATGCCGCTGGCTACAAATGTAGCTTGTAGCCAGCTAGATAATTATATTGAAGGCGACAGCTACATAATAAACAGCTGGTATTGTTTTCTTTAACTCCTTACAAACATTAAAAAGCTTTTTGTGCATATAAAATGGCTGAGGGAAATTTAGAAAATACTATAGTAGCTATTGCTTAAATAGTGCCAGCTACTTAGTATTCAATGTAATAATATATGTAAATATTAAAAAATTAAATATTTGCAAATCACAATCAAATTCCAGAATTAAAATTAAAACTTCTGAAATATAAACAGCTGCTTTTTTGCATTTCAATGGTGCCACTTATAATTTTTTTAGCTGTTTCTGAAGCTATCAACTAGGTTGTGAAGAGTAAAGCATTAAACACATTCAAGACAGCAGGTTACAAGCTACAAAAGCTCAATATTAAAATACACGTGTTTTATGAGAATGATTATTTTGAAAACAGCAAGGCAGTACGGCTGCAGGTTGTTGTCCATGTTGGTTTTGTCGTTGTAGTCCAATTAAACTAGTTTCTATTTTTATTGGCTACAAAAGTTTTGTTAGTGATGTCAGTATCAACCAAAGTCAAATAAATTAGTGCTTTGAAAAGAAATTTACAAATTGTATTCATAAAAAAGTTAAACAGCTTTAGAAATGATTTTGGGGCAAATACAACAAAACTTTATTCATACAAGAATTTTACGGTAAAATATTCTGCTAAGTACTTTTTAGGTTAACCGTTTTTAAAGATGATTGCACGCCTTTTTAAGACAAGTGCCAGGCGACGTTTGTGTTTTTAGATATTGTTTCTTTACACGAGTATATTATATATAGCAAAAAGTTTTGTTTAAATCTAAAATTTTTTTAATTCTTATACTCGTATGTGCTGTTTTTGGTAAAAAGAATTAGCAAAAAGTATTGTTATTTAACATGTCGGATAGTTTTAGTTCTGTGTGCTTATAAAAAGGAAATGTGGTCCAAGAGTAAAAGCAATCAATTTTATATTTTCTGGTATGCATTACATATTGTAATTGATCGCGGCAATTATTGTTATAATAGGAAAATAAAAATCCTGCTTGGTGAAAGCCAGATTTGAACTTTATTAACAAGAAAACAATGAACCATTTAAATATAAGAGCATAACTTCAAATTTAATTTTTAAATAACTAAAATACACATAAACAAATTTTCATACCTGCAAAATCAACATGATAGATTTCCGTGTCTAAAAACTGATTTTTGTAACCTGAAATTTCGTATAGAGTAGTACACTGCGTATACTACTATAAATTAATAAACAAAAAATGATATAAACCAGAAGTGAACCATTAGCAGAAAACTGTATTGGTTTCACTTTCGAGCAGTTTTTTTTTATTCGGGTTTGAAATTAGTAAAATTGTGCGAATTTTTATTCGGTTTTGAAATGTGTAAAATTATTTGAATTCAGAACACAAAAAAAATTTTAAATACAAATTTAAAAAAAAAAAAACTTTAAACTTGCATATAAAAACAATAATATATTATATTAAATTGTAAAAACAATAACAAATTATTTTAAAAAACAACGGGAAAATAAATTCCTCACATTTCAGCAACTAAACAATAAAATCAATTTCAATAAAACAAGTGCGGTGGCAGTGCATTGTTGTTGTTGTTGTTGTTGTTATTGTGCGTGAAGATTACGTACCCAGTGGGAAAAAAATCTGGAAAATAAAAAATTAAATAAAAACTGCATGAGTGTACCTATCAGATGTAATTCTGAGAAAGAGCTCAGCTCCACTAGAAAAAGTCCTTGGATTTCTGAGGAGGAGTCCTTGAAAAAATCATTGGAAAATCTGTTGTCGCTAAGAGAAAGAAACCGCACGCGCTCGTGTTCGCCACTTATAGTTGTTACAACGGATGACAAACCATCTAACAGTTCAGTTATTGCAGATAAGCCGAAAACACAAGTAGGCATGGACAGGTATGTAACCGTGGTTAAACGGCAGCGAAGCCCAAAATCCGCTCAAATGTCATCTCAGTCCAAAATACCCAAAGATGATAAGACCACCACGACAATGGGTAGTAATAGGTTTGCTATCCTTCAAACTGATGAACCAGCAATACCTAAAAAAACTTTTAAGCCGCCACCAATATATTTGCGAGATCCTACCTCTAGTGAGTTGGTAAAACAACTTATTACGGCAATTGGCAAAGACAGTTTTAATGTAACATCGGTTAAGCACGGCAGCATCAATGAAACCAAAATCCAGGTCAACCACGAGAATGAATACCGAAAATTGTCTGACGCTCTGGAGAAGGAGAAAAGATCGTTTTACACATATCAGCTTAAAAGCGCCAAAGGTATTCAGGTCGTTATAAAAGGGATTGACCCTTTTGTAGATACCAATGTAGATTAGAAGACTATGGTTTTAAAATTAAAAATGTAGTAAACATTAGAAACCGTGAAAAAATTCCTCAACCCATGTTTAGGGTTGAATTGGAACCAAGAGATGTTAAAAAAGAATGAAGTGCATCCAATTTACAACCTTAAATATCTTTTGCATCGTAAGGTTACCGTTGAGGAGCCTCATAAACGTTTAGGGCCCGTTCAATGCCTAAACTGCCAAGAATTTGGCCATACTAAGGCCTATTGTAAGTTGCCCGCAGTTTGCGTTGTGTGTGGTGAACTTCACGGTAGATCAGAGTGCAAAAAATCTAAGACTGACGCGAGCGTTAAAAAATGCAGTAACTGTGGAGGTAACCATACTGCAAACTACAGGGGTTGCCCTGTCTACACTCACTTCAAGAAGTCAATGACAAATAGGCCATTGATTTTAAATATGCTACCCCAGCAGTCAAACACTATTTCTACAACCAATTTTCCCCAGGTACGCCAGCCAACCAGCCATATAAACGTGCAAAACCCCCAACAAATTTCTTATGCGAATGTGGTAAAATCCGATAAACCAAAGTTGAATCAGGAGCCCAAGCCTCAAAATTCCGACCAAAACTTTAGCAATCTTGAGGCAACTCTGCAGACTCTTGTTCAATCTATAAATACATTTACGGTTTCCATGACGAACATGATGCAGGAAATGCTGAAAATGCAATCCACCATTTTGCAGGCAATTTTAACAAAATGAATTGGTTAAAAATATGTTTCTGGAACGCAAACGGCATTCGCCAACATAAAAATGAACTTGAGCACTTCCTTATGGAAAAGCAGATCGATATAATGATGATTGCTGAAACCCATTTGACAACCAACAGTTATTTCAAAATTAATGGCTACACATTATATGACACAAAAGATCCCCGTGGAAGATCTTGCGGCGGTTCGGCAATTTTGATAAAGACCAGAATTAAGCACTATCTAATGAACGGGACACGTGAGGAATATCTCCAAGCTACAAATATATGCCTTGATTATTTTCATGATAAAATCGTTATATCCTCGATTTACTCACCACCACGATTTTCAGTAACAGAAAATCAGTATTCACATTTTTTCAAATCACTTGGTCCTCGATTTCTAGCGGCTGGCGACTATAACGCTAAACACACTTTTTGGGGATCACGTTTAACTACCTCGAAAGGCCGTGTGCTTTTTGACACCATTTCCAAAATGGGTTTAGATGTGGTTTCAAGCGGACACCCCACTTATTGGCCGTCAGACCGACGGAAGATCCCAGACGTGATAGATTTTGGAGTTGTGAAAAATTTTCCCTTAAAGTGGATGCAAGTGGAGCCTTCATTAGATTTGTCATCAGATCACTCACCCACTATAATCTCTGTCTCGTTCCCCCAAGATATTGACTCCCCGTTGACCATCAATAGAGTTAATTGGCTAAAGTACAAAAAATTTTTGAGTACACATTGTACTGAAAATATCGCCTTGAGAACGCCTGAGGATATTGATGTGTCAATTAACGATTTTTCTGAAAACCTCAAACTGGCCGTACAGCATGCTACCACTAGTCATATAAGATCCAGAAATGAGAACAATAGAACTTATTCGTCTGAAATTGAGCAACTACTGTCAGAAAAAAGAAGAGTCAGAAGAGAGTGGCAACTTCGCAGATCTCCCCAGCTTAAGACTAGGCAACGGGAATGTATAACTCAGCTAAGAAATCTGCTCGAAATCCACAGAATGGCTTCCCTTAAAACATATCTGGAAATCCTTGATGGTACTCCTCAATCTGATTATTCCTTGTGGAAAGCGACAAAAGGTTTAAAAAGACCCGTAATACGTAAGCCACCTTTGCGAACTTCAACTGGCGACTGGGCAAGAAGCGATTCTGAAAAGGGGATGTTGTATGTCGATCATTTGAGGAACGTTTTTATTACAAATGATTCAACGAATAATACAGCGGAATTACCGTCATATGCTACTAGACCGCCTGTGCCTTTGAGACTTAATTTTCAAGATGTCGAAAATGGTATCGGTAATATAAACCCCAGGAAAGCTCCAGGCATTGATCAAATTACTGGTAAAATGCTTGAACAGTTACCTCGTGTAGCTAGAAGAGTTCTACTTTTTATTTTTAACGCTATTTTACGCCTTGAGTGTTATCCTGCAGAGTGGAAGGTCTCAATGATTACCATGATTCCCAAGCCAGGGAAGGACCTGACAAAGGTAGAATCATATAGACCAATAAGTCTTTTACCAACAATTTCAAAACTATTCGAAAAATTGTTAATGGCGAAGTTGAGTCCAATATTGAATAGCGTGGGATGTATCCCTGATCATCAATTTGGTTTTCGGGCTAAACATAGTACCATAGAACAAACGCACAGACTAGTCAACGTCATAAGACAGACCTTTGAGGAGAAGAAGTATTGCTCAGCTCTATTCATTGATATTTCTCAAGCTTTTGATAAAGTGTGGCACGACGGCTTGATGCACAAAATAAAGCTAAACTTGCCTGCAAATACACACAAGCTTCTAGAAAGCTACTTATATGGGCGGAAGTTTGTTATCAGAGAAGGCGACTTTATAAGCCCAACTCAGCCAATCAAGGCAGGAGTTCCCCAAGGCAGCATACTTGGGCCTACTTTATATTTGATTTACGCTTCTGACATGCCAACGACATCCGGAGTCCACACTTCTACCTTTGCAGATGACACAGCGTTTTTGAGTGTTCATGAAAACCACCAATTAGCTTCACGAAATTTACAGGAATATATTTCAATATTAGAGAAATGGCTAAAACTTTGGAAAATCAAAGTTAATGAACAGAAATGTACTCATGTCACATTCACTCTGTGTAAGCAAACATGTGCGCCTATCCAAATAAACAACACACCTATTCCGCAGCACAGTGAAGTCAAATACCTTGGTATACACCTCGACCGTAGGCTAACGTGGAAGTTTCACATTGAACCAAAAGTCACTCAGTTGAAACTAAAAGCTGCGCAACTAAATTGGCTTATGGGCAGAAACTTGACATTGAAGTTGGATTGCAAACTTCTGTTATACAACGCAATTCTGAAGCCCATATGGTGCTACGGAATTCAATTATGGGGCACCGCCTCAGCGTCAAACATTGAAAAAATCCAAAGGCGACAAAACAAAATTCTTCGCATGATTACTGCAGCTCCATGGTACGTAAAAAATTCACGAATTCATAAAGATCTTAGTGTTCCGCTGGTAAAAGAGGAATTTTCTAAGTACGCGACAAGGTATGTCAGTAAACTGGAACTTCATCCAAACCCTCTTGCGCGCAATATTCTTAACTTTGGTGGCCACACTCGGCTTAAAAAAAGGGATACCACTGCTACCATCAGATTGCTCAATAGGTGATTTTACCGAAATAGCTCCCGCATAATAAAACTTTTGTCTAGCATTGGCCGGACATAAGAATCATATTTTTTAATTTTAAATTTAGTATTAAGATTTGAATACTTATTGTTAGTTCATTTTGAAGATTCAATAAATAAAAATGCTCCAAAAAAAAAAAAAAAAAAAAAAAAAAAAAAAAAAAAAAAAAAAATATATGTATATTTAGAAACGTTGAATGAACTATTTTGGCTCTAATATATCGCCAATGACTTACATGTATCATTTTTTTTCACACGTTATTGTAATTGCACTTCATAATGATCCTCTTAATACAATTAAGCTAATGTTTAATACAAACAATTAAAGTAATATTGTGTTTAATTTAACTTCAGCAACAACACTTCATTTTAAAAATGGATTTATTTGCGTATTTTATAGTTTCTACTTTTAATAAGAGAAATATTTCAATTAACGTTTATCTATACAATTATTATTATGTTTTAATTAAAACAAATGTTAAGCACTTTTCCTAATTTGTGAATATCGCTTAATGCCGATTGCGTTGTATGTTTTTTAAAATTAAAAAGGTAACTTAAAGAAAAAGATTGTTCCTGCTATGGGTGACAAGTACTAATTATATGGTCTTCAATTTACTAGAAATGGAAGCTTGAAACTCTTAAAACGTGTTTGAAATATTTATTACCAAATTTTTTTGCAAATGGTATCTCTAATAAAGATAAGTTGGTGATTTATGTTTAGTTTGGTTTAGCATTTCAACATGCATAGTCTGATGCCTGAAAGACGCATTCAATTTGTGCAAATGGGCCCAAAACAAAACTGACGCTGATCCCGATTTTCATAAGCAAATTTTGGTTAACTCAATTTTGTTTGATGGTAGAGTGATGATAGCTCTCAGTCACAAAAAGTGACTGTTTAGTGGGCTTTATAGGTTGGCATAAATACCCACCGGAAATTGGACCTCCAGAGAAGACTACGTCAGACCCAGCGGTGGCGGTCGTATGCCGGTAATCATACTTAAGTTATTATGTCACAAAATTATCTTTCGAAAAAATTAAATTCCATGCCAGTTTAGAAAAATCGTTTTCGTTTTATTTCTTTTTAAAGTTGTATACCTGTTTAAAAAAACACCCTTTAAAAATGTCTAACAAAAATTTGTAAACGGAAAATGCTTTGTTAATAGTTTGTTACATAGTATTGATTTCACTAAGCTGTAAATTGCTTACCAAGTATAATAATATCGTTTGAAAAATCAATTGAAAACTTACATCTGCCACAACCATCCAAACTATACATATGAGGAGTTTTGTACCAATAAAAGATATGTATATACAGATAGCTGTCTACATGCCGACGTTTCATGGGAGCTACCCAAGGCTTGGAAACCCTGGAAAAATATAAACTTTATCTTTTAAACTTTTAACGATATTTACTTCTTAGGGCCATTATTATAACTGACGAATAGTTAACATTAGGATTTTATCTTACAGATATTTTTTTTTTTTTTTGGTTACTACAACTCAAAATTAAACTAAAAAGTTGCTGATAACTTAACATCAGGTTTATCCTCATGGTAAATTTCAAAGTTAATTTTAAGCATTTGAATCCTGTCATCCTTTCTGCTGAAAATATTGCAATTTCAACTGCCT
Organism: Thecocarcelia acutangulata; assembly: GCA_914767995.1. NCBI lineage: Eukaryota > Metazoa > Arthropoda > Insecta > Diptera > Tachinidae > Thecocarcelia > Thecocarcelia acutangulata. The sequence goes on from OU612097.1 coordinate 63,367,240, forward strand.
CAACAATGCCTTTTAGGCGCAAGGCAACCTATTGTAAATGAATTATACTGTGAAATAAAATTTATACATAATAAAAACCAAAAAATAAAAAATGGGTAAGATTTAATGGTGCCTTTATCGATCACGTTAACTAATGTTACGGTTAACTATCAAGAACTTTATCGTTGGGTCGTAATAATGGCCCTTAACAAGTTTTATACAAATGAACAACCATTGGTTACTACTAGGGAGATCGATTATTCAACTTTTATCTAAAACCGGAGTCGATATTCGAAATCGAATATTGACGATTTTAGAAAAACCTGGGTTCGGTTGATAATTAAATAAAACCCCGGTTAACAGAGATTTTTACAATACATTAATTAAAAACAAATTTGTTAGAAAAACAGTACTTAAAAAATAAAGTCATTTACAAGGACAAATGCTCACAAATACAAATAAATATGTCTCATATCTGCAAAAATGATTCTCTAAATGGTTTAATTTCTAAAAATAGAAATTTCAAAAATATTATTTATGTGGGAATAGGGACTAGAAGACCTCTGAACACACAAAGGGTTAATAGAACATTCTCGAAACGAATACAGAGTAAAAAGACAATACGAAACACAAGACAAACGAACAAACAAACGATTATGCTATGAACATAAGAGTCAGTCTTTGTCATACGCGCAACCAAGCCACAAGTTTATTAAACAGTAAACACAACTATTTAAATTACTTAATTTAGAATTATAATTAAATAAGAAACTGAATTAAAATAAATTGAATTCAAATAAAGTTGTGTTTCATTTGACAATACCGACTCAGGAGTGGGAGTTTCATCCCCACAACATGGGGGCTCAATTTTAAAGACATAAAGCTAAAGTGACAATTACATGTGTAGTGAAAAAATCGCTCTACAAAAAGAAGGTTAAGGAAGGTTAAAACCTAAAAATTTAATATACTTGTGATTTTGAAAACAAAAGGTGTAAGAAAAGACAATTTCAAACACTAAAGTTAAAAAAAAAAAAAAAAAATTTATGTATGTATTTACAACGGCACACATTTCTGGAATTATTTGAACATTTTGTGCACATGAACAAATCGAGTGAAAAATTTTTTAAGTAGAAAAAAAAGAACTAAAGTGAAGAAATAGAAGCCGAAAAAATAGATATAACGGAATCCCGTTTTACATCACAGAATACAGAAAAAACTTACTCTCGCACAATCAAGTATAAAAAAAAAAAAATTAATAAAAACAAAACTGTTATACAAGTGCCTTAACATAAAATAAAAAGCTTTCGCTGTTTGAAGGAAAAAGTCGCTCTGTTTCGATACAACAGAGACTGCGTAAGAGAATCTAGACGAAGGAAAGAGAAGCAGATGAAAACAAAGTGGTGGTTGCTGCGTAATTCGAGTTGAACGTGGATACAAACACACATGGTGAGCAGAAAAGTTGCAGCATATAGGACGTTGGTGCAGAACTTGGTAAATGAAGGTGTTATGCAGCAAATAAACAGATAAGTTTTCAAAATTATAAAAACGTGCATTAAAGTAGACGGTAGATGTTGAGAAGAGACTTGTTTGTTATTTTTTTTAATATAAACTGTAAAAAAGAAGAGAATATTTCATTTGAGCATTAAAGAGGAAAAGAGAAGGAGTTAACATCGTATGAGATGAATATTGATTGTAAAATTTTGTGAGGAATTTTTACGAAGTAAAAGAAGAAGAAGGAAAGTAAACAGAGGAGAGAGAAAAAATTTAAGTGTATTAAACCTTATCGGAAAATTGAAATTTGGAATAACGCATTGATTTTGCAAATAGATTTATTTAAACTTGAAGTTAATTTAACATTAATTAATTAATTCAACATTATTTCCATTCCTATGAGATGAATCTTGAAGATAAATTTTTGAGAACAATCTTTTTTTTGAAGTAAAAGAATAGACTAAAGAGAGAAGAGAATTTAAGAGTGTTAAATCTTGTTGAAAACAGAATTTTAAAACAACGCATTTATTGTAAAAGTGAATTTATTTAAGATTGAAATCGAATTTAATATTAATGAATTAATTCAATATCATTTCCAAACTTTTTTAACCAACATTTATAGGAGTCATTGGAATTTTTATTTGATCTATAACCGAAAATTAATATTTTCAATATTATTTGGTTTTTCATTTTATATTACTGTGAATTAATTAAATTTTATATTTGGTTAAGTATTCAATTTTTGTAATTGTGGGTTGGTCGTGTTTTAATAAAGATGGACGCTAAGACGGTTTTGGCTATGACAGTGGAAGAGTTGAAGCTTAAGTTGGGGGAGTTAGATTTACCAAGGACAGGTAATAAGTCTGAATTACAGGACAGGCTATTGGGTAGTCTAGAATTACAACGAGACAACGAAGAAGATTCAGATTACGGGGAGGCATCTGCCATAGTGAGACCAATAAGTTTCGACCGCGGTGCTTGTTTTACGTTAAGAGACATTCAGGACTCAGTTTCAACCTTTTCCGGAGATGGGTTGCCTGAAGTCGAACAATGGGTGCAAGAATTCGAGGACGTTGCGTGTACGGTTGGCTGGGACGATTTACGCAGATTTATCTATGCAAAGCAATTACTGAAAGGTGCGGCAAGATTGTTCGTGAGAGGCCAAACTGGCATAACAAGTTGGGAAACGCTAAAAAATGCCTTAAAAAAAGAGTTCGGAATAAAATTAACTGCATTGCAGGTCCACAGGATTTTAGCTAGCCGAAATAAAAAACAACACGAAACATGCAGGGAATATTTGTATAGCCTTCAAGAGATTGGCAAACCCATAAAAATTGACGATGAGAGTCTCATAGATTATTTTATTCAGGGGATAAGAGAGTCAAACACCAATAAATATATTTTATACGAGGCGAAAAACATAGAAGAAGTTAAAGAAAAAATTAAAATTTATGAAAAAATTAAGTCGTCCGGACAGTCATCAAACTCGAAGGAGTTTGGACATAATTCAAAACTGAACACTTGGGAAAACAAGGGGAAAAATTGTTTTAAATGCGGTGGTAAAGGGCATATGGCAAACGAATGCAAAAATTCAGAAGTAAAATGCTTTAGATGCAACTCTTTTGGGCACAAATCATTCGAATGCACCAACAGTGTGAAGAAAGAGATAAAGGATAAAAAAGTCGAGAAAATGTCTACAAACAAAAACGTCCACACACTGGCAGATGATATCGCAAGCCCGTCACGAAGAATTTTTACTGATATCCAAATCAATGGTAAAGTTATCACTGCAATCGTTGACACTGGTAGCGACATAAGTCTGATAAGATATGACACATTAATGTTGTTGAACGATATCGAACTAGAGCCGAATTATAAATGTTTAAAAGGAATAGGCGGTAAAACAATTCGAACATTGGGCAGTTTTAAGACTTGGGTAAAATTAAAAGCAGCTGAGGTAGAAATAGAACTACAGGTAGCCAGAGAGCGTGATATACTGTATTCGGCGGTACTAGGGAATGATATTCTAGAACAGGTTGACTTGATTATCGACGAAAATGGAGCAAAATTTCGTCAAAAAATTAAAACATGGTCATTGGGCAAAGCAAAAGATGACAGCTTTGACAATATTACTCCACGCAATAAGCAAGAAGCTCTTGACGTCAACGAAATCCCCGAATTATTCAACGAATTTGCAGATATCGTACATTTAGCTTCACACGGCGTTTTCGTAGAACCCGAAGATAAGTTAAAACACTTAAACGGAAAACTTCAACAAAAAGTAAGGAGTATGTTAGAAATATACCAACCCATAAAACCAAAAACTTTCCCGGTTTCAATGAAAATAGTACTTAAAGATGAATCTCCAGTGACACACAGACCTAGACGCTTACCATACACCGATCAACTAATTATCGATAAACAAATCAAAGAGTGGTTGGAGGAGGGTATAATAGAAGAAAGCTATTCTGAATTTTCCGCCCCAGTGGTATTAGTTAAGAAAAAGGATGGGTCTAAACGGTTATGTTGCGACTACCGCAAATTAAACGAGAAAATAATTAAAGATAATTTTCCTATGGTCCTCATGGACGATGTAATCCAACAGTTAAAAGGCGCTAAAATTTTCACGACGTTGGATTTAAGGGACGGGTTTTTCCATGTACCGATTGAGCAAAATTTACAGAAATACTCCGCATTTGTCACTAAACATGGCCAATATGAATTTAAGTTCGTACCATTTGGAATTTCAAATTCCCCAGCAGTATTTTGCCGGTACATTTCAGCTGTTTTCAGAGAATTGATTCCAAATGGAACGTTAATTACATACATGGACGACATAGTAATTCCTGCCGAGAACGAAGAAGAAGGTATAGAAAAGCTCAAACGTACATTAAAAGTCGCAGAAATAAACGGGTTGAACATTAAATGGGAAAAATGCCAATTTTTACAAAAACGAATAAATTTTCTAGGTTTTGTTTTCGAAAACTCCACAGTATCTTCCTCCTATGAAAAAACAGCAGCGATTAAAAATTTTCCAGTACCAAAAAGCACAAAAGCTATACAGAGATTTTTAGGCTTAACATCATTTTTTAGACGTTTTATACCTGGATATGCTTCTATCGCAAGACCACTTTCAAATCTACTCAAAAAAGATGTAATGTTTAAAATGAGGGATGAGCAGATTTTAGCATTCGAACAGTTAAAAAATGCGATGATAAGACCACCTATTCTCAGAATTTTTGACCCAAAGCTTGACACCGAAATTCACACAGATGCTAGCTCACATGGTTATGGAGCTGTGTTACTACAAAAAGGGGAAAACTCAACACTCCACCCAATTGAGTATATGAGTAGGAAAACGACGGATGCCGAAAAGAAGTATAGCTCGTATGAGTTAGAAGTTCTGGCAATCGTGGAAGCTCTTAAAAAGTGGCGCATATTCGTACTAGGCATACCGATTAGAATCGTAACCGATTGCAATGCATTTGCATTAACAATGCGCAAGAATGACGTTCCACCTAGAGTGGCGAGATGGGCTCTTCTGTTGCAGGAATTTGATTACAAGATAGAACACAGGCCTGCAACGAAAATGAAGCACGTAGATGCTCTAAGTCGTTTGAATTGCCTCTTAATTAGTGATTCATTAAAACACCGATTAAAGCAGGCACAGTTGGAAGATGACTGGGTTAAGGCGGTCAGAAAGATAGTAGAAATAGAAACATATGAGGATTTTTTTTATTAAATTCGACATTTTACACAAAGATTTAAACCGTGAATTAATAGTCATTCCTAACTCTATGGAAAAAGAAATAATTCAGGTCGCACATAGGCAAGGTCATTTCGCTTCACGAAAAACCCAGGAAATAATAGAAAAAACATATTATATTCCGAAATTGGCAGAGAAAGTTGACAAAATTGTAAAAAGTTGTATCGAGTGCCTGGTTTCCGAAGCAAAAAAAGGACGTAAAGAAGGGTTCCTCAGCCCCATCGACAAAGCAGACAAGCCGCTTATAACGTATCATATCGACCATATAGGGCCGATGGAGTGCACACGGAAACAATATAATTATATTTTAGTGGTGGTCGACGCTTTTTCCAAGTTTGTCTGGCTATACCCCACCAAGAGTACAGGAGCAAACGAAGTAGTGGACCGGTTATCAAAGCAAGCTGTAATATTTGGAAACCCACAGAGGATTATAACAGACAGAGGAAGCGCGTTTACGTCAAACCAATTTGAGGAATACTGCACATTACACAATATCCAACACCTTCTGATAGCAACTGGCGTACCAAGAGGCAACGGCCAAGTAGAAAGGCTCAACCACACAGTGATCACCGTACTTTCTAAACTTTGCGCAGAAAACCCTATAAACTGGTATAAACATGTGGGAAGAGTTCAGCAAGCCATCAACAACATACCACCAAGAAGTACGAAATTTACACCCTTTAAATTGCTGACAGGGTTGGACATGAGAAGTAACGACACGAAAGATATTAAAAAGCTATTAAATGATTTGTCAATCGAAACACTAAATGAGGAAAGAGATAACATGCGGGAAGAAGCTCGAGAAAATATTCTGGCTATACAACAGGAGAATTGCAAGCAATATAATCATAAAAGAGTTCCAGAAACCGTGTACGACGTAGATGACCTTGTTGCCATTAAGCGCACGCAATACGGAGTCGGAATGAAGTTGAGGCCTAAGTTTCTCGGACCTTATAGAATAAAAACTAAACTCAACCACGGTCGGTATGAAGTTGAACGCGTGGGTAATTTTGAGGGCCCGCGCAGCACTATAACGGTAGTAGACTCAATGAAAACATGGGCGGGCATTCGAGGGCGAATACCCAATCAGGACGGCCGATTGTGGGAATAGGGACTAGAAGACCTCTGAACACACAAAGGGTTAATAGAACATTCTCGAAACGAATACAGAGTAAAAAGACAATACGAAACACAAGACAAACGAACAAACAAACGATTATGCTATGAACATAAAGGCCTAACTATAATGTGCATAAACTAATTTAAGCCAGCTTAAGCAACTGTGCGAATACGTATAATCAAATCTGTACAACTATAATGTGCTTAATGAAACTTTTCGTTAAGTTTCGTCTAATGTCAGTTGCTTAAGCAAAGTACGAAACTGAACGCACTTTCTGTGCGGAATCATTTGTTTTCAGGAGTTTGTGTGTGTGTGTTTACAAAAATTATTAAAATAAAGAAAAATTTAAACAAATAATATTGTATTTAATTTAATAGAAATGCATTTTAGCTTTTTTCAATTTTTAATTACACAAATTACCACAAAATTGTTTTTACTTTTTGTTTGGAAATTATTGCATACAAATACTTTGTTGTCATTTTTAGTACTTTTTATATAATCTACTTAGTATTTACGCAAGCACTACGCAGTTGTGCAACAATGGGTTTAAAATCATTAAGTTCATATAAGTACATTATGGCCAACTAAAAGTCGTTTTTCATTCACATATGCATTTGACAGACTTTTCGTTTAATTTTGGTAAAAGCTTAAGCCAATCTATGCACATTATAGTTAGGCCTTAAGAGTCAGTCTTTGTCATACGCGCAACCAAGCCACAAGTTTATTAAACAGTAAACACAACTATTTAAATTACTTAATTTAGAATTATAATTAAATAAGAAACTGAATTAAAATAAATTGAATTCAAATAAAGTTGTGTTTCATTTGACAATACCGACGCAGGAGTGGGAGTTTCATCCCCACATTTATTAAATATCATTAATTGAATTGCTTATTTCTGAAAAGTATTAGCAGTAGAGGCGTTGCATGGTACTTCATAGAGTGATCTTTGTATTTTTTCGGGGTGATCTTTATTATTTTTCAAATAATTGCTTAACGTACTGACGAACCGCATTATTCATATGTATCTGCCATCTTACCACAGATAAAAACATAAGAAAAACTATATCATACAAGCCTTATGCATTTTACGAAGTATGCGATACTTATGTGTAGGATCGCCGGTCTAGAGGCTCACTTATTTAATTAAACTCTTTGTTTTTCTTCAGATTCAGTTGCGTTTTGTTAAATTCACTCTTGTTAAAATTTAAAGTAAATAATAGTAATTTTTCTTAAGTATATAATATATAGTTTTAAGTTTAACAAATTAAGTTTATTTCATTTACAGTATTCTTCCAAGTAAATTATATATAGTTTTAAATTTAACAAACTAGGTTTATTTCATTAACAATACTTTTAAGTAAATTAATAAGTTCACAGATTTCGCGTTCGCGAGATCGTTCTTGCTTGGCTGCCGAATTTACTCTGTTCTTTTGTGTTTTCAATATTCAAGTTGAAGCCTAAAAGAATGTGTGGAATGTGTAGGACCGTTAGCTTATGTAAAGTTAGTCTGTATATCATGTACATAGTAAATAATACATTTGTATTAGTTGTTTGTCCGTAACAAAAGTAATGGTTGCGTCATGGTCGACTGTCTCACCCTACATGTATGTAATATCAGTTACTATGAGAATTACCGCCTCAGGTATATGTGAAACTAATTGTGGACTGTATTAAACACATGAAAATATGCAAACAACTTATGTTGAATATAGTCAGAGCTGGATACCAGCGCTGACTACAGCGCTGAAATCGCTGTTTTGTAAAATTTGCTGTTTTTAGAGCGTGTTTTGCTATAAACAATCAAGCCAAGTTTGTCCAATATTGAAAAATTTTCGTATATTTCAATGAATTTTTTAAAAGATAGAATTGCTATCAATTGAATTTGAAGGCTTGTTGTACGATTCTGTAACTTTTAATGATCCGATAATCGTAATTTCTTTCCACAGCAATAGTTGTATGCTCTAACAATACAATTTTGTCGACGGTAAGCAGCTGTATTTTTGTGCCCCTTATAATACGCAGTAAAAGTAACAGCTAATTTCGGTCGACAGCAAATATAATTAAATGATATTACTTGATAATAAATTTGGTAAAAGATCATAAACAGCTTGTTTTCAATGTTTCCCAGCTGTATATATGTCGACATTTCACATCATATTTTTTATTGGTATCAATGTAGAAGCTAATATAGTGAATAAGACTCAATTGTTTGATAAAAGATCGTTATAATTATTGTAAATGTAACATTATCTTAAAAAAGCTTGTATTGAATTTGATGGCATGTTTCATTATTGCACTCAAAATATCCACGTTTAAAATACACAAAAAACTTTGTACTTTCTACGAAAAAATTCGTCATTTTGACGGCACGAAAGCATTCGTAGAATGCACGTAATAGTTTCGTGTAATTTACTCAACATTTTTTTTTTTTTAGTTTTACGAAAATTTTGCATACTTACCAATATTATTTTGTGAATATACGAAAAAAAAGTACAAATGTTTTGTTTATTTTACGAATTTTTATTTAATATTACGAAATATATTTTCTAAAAGTAAGAAAATTTTGTAATAATACAAACTTATCTGATTTATTTTATCGAAAAAGTTTAGTGTATTTTATGAAATTTTTGTACTTCAACGAAAATCTGATCGTTATGTTACGAAGTTTTTCGTACAGGTTACAAATAATTTTCGTAATACTATAAAATCATTTAGCAAGATCATAAATTTTTTTGTTAATATACAAATTTTTTTTCGTTTATTTTAAGAAAATTCGTTACACTACTAAATCTTACATTCTGAAATAAAATAATAGTTACATAAAGTCTTCTGTAAAAAAAAATAAATTAATTAAAATTCACTTTTGATGAAAAACATTAAAGGTTTATAATGACAAGAACAGAAATACTTCTCTTAGTAGTAAGCTAAAGTCTTAAGTAAATAAGTTATTTGAAATTATAAAATAATTTTTTAATTTTTAGAATAGTGATGATTCTTTTTCTGCTAAAAATACAATATTTATTATTGGTTTTCAATTTCTAGAGACAGAAAGTTATTGTAAATTTTTTATTTTAACATTGTTAACTAAACTCACCTTGTATGGTTTTACACAACATTTTTGTTGCAGCATTAAGCTGTCCTTTTTCTATTTTCTAGAACTACGCATTTATAAAGTCCTACATATGGCTGCAAGGTTCAGCATATATAATAGAGAATACATGATAAGCTTTAAAATAGATATCTATAGCCTTAATAACACTATAAACTTTGTATTTGATGTTATAAAAATCGCAGAAAAATGATAGAGGTTTGTAGATGTCGCCAATAACTGTAACAAATGGAGCTACTGAGCCTTCTGTTAAGATTTTAGTGTCCAAATGCTCTTTATAATATTCTACATTCGATGCAAAGGATATGAAGGATCGCTTTGATTCAAGATTGGTATAAAATTTATTTTTTTTTTTGCCGGAAGTTTTCGATTTAATTCTTGATGGTGGTAATAGTGAATGCAGTAATGAAAACACTATTAAAAATTTGGTATCTGAAAACACACATAGGTGGAACTAATAATAACAATATGGTTTTAAAAATAACATTATTTTACTTACTATAGTCAATACAATTATTTTGTTGTATAAAGTTCCAAAGCTTTTGGTCATCTTCGTCTTTGAACTTAGATATGTTGTTTGGAAATATTTTTACGATCATTAAATTTGAAAAATCATCAAATCGGTCAAAAAATTCGTTTCGCTGTCCATATATGTGTTCAAAGTCATTATGAATCTAAATATGAATTCATATACATAGAAATATTTTCCGTTCGATAAATTTAATTTGTATTCAACTTACTAAACGAACTCCCATTGGATCTTTGAACATTGGCCACAGATCTGTTATATGTGTTTTTGACGAAAGATCACACAGTTCTTTTACGATATTCGAAACAATGTTTAAGAATTCGTACATGTCCCTCCTTATCGCCGACAGAGTTGTTCAAGATTGAATAAGTCCAAACTTGATAAACCTGTATTTAAAAATTAATATACATTACACAATTGTGAATTATCTATAAACTAGAGCTAAGCAACAAAATGCTACATAACGGATTCTGCATTACTCCATTTTGCATTCTTTTTTTGTTGTCCAGTAGCTAAAGTTTTTACTAGAAGAAAAGTGTGCAGATTGTAATATAGATACCTAAAGCTTAAATATTAATAGATGAATAAATAATTATCAAAGTTACACAAAAGCTGTAAGCATCGATATTTGGTCTACAGCTGTTTTCTGCACACCATTGATCAATATTGCAATTTGACTTTTCACGCATTCAGAACTTTGCCAAAAACAATCTTAAAAATTTTAAATCAAAATGTCGACTGAAGAAAAGGTAAATGCGTATCGTACTGCAATTCAAAACTTTCGTAGCAACACAAAAAAAAAAAAAAAAAAAAAAAAAACGCAAAAGCTAAACAAACTTCGGGATTTATTCAAGTACGAATAAAATTGCTGGAAGACTACTGGCAAAAATATTGTGAAGCAAGGTATATTCTGGCTGCGGAACTGAATAAAGACACTGCCGACCAGGTGGTGAGTGAGCACGTTCAACTATTGATTAGTGATGAGGACTACGTCGATATCGAAAACACATATTGTGAAACCTTAGGTGAGTTTAATGATCAATTGCAGCAATTACGTACGACCACAATTTCCACTGCCAGCATACAACAGCCAAGTACTGCCAGTACGTCACAAGCAACACATTTGCCTGCCATAAAAATACCTTCATTTGATGGTAAATTCCTAAATTGGTTTCCATTTAAAGACCTTTTTGTGTCAGTTGTAAAGGGTAACAATCATATTACGAATACACAAAAGCTGCAATATTTAAAAGATGCTCTAGTAGATGACGCAGCATGTGTTAGACAATATCGCAACAAATGACGCAAACTTTTTTGCTGCTTGGGATTTATTAGTACAAAAATATCAAAACAAACGAATAATAATCAATTCGTTTCTTACGTAAATCATCAATTTGCCACCTGTATCAACGGAATGCGCAGCAAGCTTACGCAAATTGAATGATGGGGTCACGTCTGCATTACGAGCGCTTCAACAGCTCAAACGCCCAGTAGATCACTGGGATGATTGGCTGATATATTTGATAGTCAACAAATTAGACAGTGAAATAAGAAAGGCTTGGGAACTGTCACTACAACCGAACGATGATTTGCCTAGGTATTCAGCACTAAAAGAATTTTTAGATGCTCGCATCCAATCGTTGGAAATGTTTCAAACAACAGCTAATGACAAATGTGGTGCTAAACCAATAAAAGAAACATCCAACAAATCAAAATTATTCGTAAAAAAATATGCACACAACAACACAACATTGCCATTATTGCTCTGGTAACCATTTATCATATAACAGTATCAAAAAAACGCGATATTGTTATTCAAAATAAATTATGTTTCAATTGTTTACATCAAGGGCATTTAATTCGTACATGCCCTTCTCAAGGTCGTTGTCAAAAATGCCAAGCAATGCATCACACATCGTTACATGAAGAAAAAGACTACGCACCAACCAGAAAACGCAGCAACGAATTTGATGAGCCTGTTACAGCACATAATGTTCGTGTACATACTACCCGTTCGCTATCAAAAGTTTTGTTAGGTACAGCCGTTATTGAAGCTTAAAGCGAGACAGGCCAAAAGCTCAAACTTCGAGCACTGATCGATAGTGGTGCAGAAGCAAGGTTTCTGAGTGAATTTGCGGCGACTTACCTGCAGTTACGACGCAAACCAAATAAAGTGTCCATACACGGTGCAAATGTTGAACGATTAGCAACGTCTAAAGGCACTGTATTTTTCAAACTGCAGTCATTAACATCACAATTTAATATGCACTGCGAAGCTTTAGTTTTACCCCACGTGGGTAATATAACTCCAACACTGCCTATAGCTGATGATGATCTACGAGAGTTCTTCAGTTTAAAGTTAGCTGACTCGAACTTCAACAAGCCTGGAACAATCGACATGATTCTTAGCGCAACAATAATTAAAAACGACAAAACGCAGTAACATAAACAATTTTATTGCGCAAAATACGCAATTGGATTGGGTTATTTTTGGAAGCATGACAACTACATTGAACTTAAAAAATTGTTGTTTTATACAACTTGATTTGGTTGATAACATACGAAAATTCTGGAAAGTTGAAGAAATCAAGCAAAGAGATTTATCAGATGTTACACTAAACTGGCGGCCATATCGCGTGGCGTTTACTGGTGATATAAAAAAAATATACCGCCAGATATTGGTTGACAGAAGTGATTCAGAATTGCAACGGAAACTTTGGCGTAATTCACCCTGTGAACCACCAATTACTTTCCGATTATTAACAGTCACATACGGCACTAATTGCGTGCCGTACCAGTTGCTTCAAAAATCATCAAAACTGAATTTTATGTCAATGACGCATTATCTGGTGGTGAAAATGTTGCTGATGCATTAAGCAAACTTCAAAATTTAATAGATCTTCTAAAAACAACAGGGTTTCATTTGCGAAAATTTAATTCGAACTCTCAAGAATTATTAGCAGCGCTACCGCCAGCAGATCTGGAGCAGCACGAGGCATTGGATCTCTCTTTAGAAAATGAATTGAAAGCATTAGGGCTAGTGTGGTATACGCAAACCGATCAGTTTGGGTTCAAAATTAATTTTGACTACAATAAATCTGATTTTACTAAACGACAAATGCTTTCCAAATTGTGTAAAATATTTGACCCTCTTGGATTTTTAGCTCCAGTTATTATTACAGGTAAAATATGTCTACAACAACTTTGGTTAACAGGGCTCGATTGGAACGACCACTTGTCCTCAGAATTAGAAAAGTCTTGGCGGCTCTTTCGCAAGGAATTACAAGACTTGCCTGACCTGCGCATACAGCGATGGATCGAAATGACAGATGACAGCGCAATTGAATTTCACACATTCGCTGATGCTTCTTAGTTTGCATACGCTGCATGTGTCTATGTAAGGTCAGTAAGAGGAAACACCTCGTCAGTGAATTTGGTCATAGCAAAAACAAAAGTTGCGCCATTAAAAAAATTAACTATACCGCGCCTGGAGTTGTGTGCAGCTGTTCTAGCTGCAAAGCTTTTAAAAAAGTTAAAAGATGCATTTTTCTTGTATAATACTCCATCCGTTTTTTGGACTGATTCCACGACAGTCTTGTGCTGGATTCGGTCACACCCCACAAGGTTAAAGGAATTTGTTGCCAACCGAGATGCACTAATTCAAGAGTTGACAAACACTGATAGTTGGAAATATGTACCCACAGATCAAAATCCAGCAGATTGTGCCTCTAGAAGAATTTCTGTACATCAGTTCATTGAACACTGTCACTGGTGGAATGGGCCATCATGGTTGGCGTTAGAGAAGCCACAGTGGGCTTCGTTTGCATTTAATATTCCAACAACAGTACCGGAAGCTAAAGCCGTACAAGCGCTGACTACTCAAACCATACCAAATTTGTACGATTTTCTTGAACGTTTTTCAGATCTAAATAAATTACTCGCTGTCGTTGCATGGTGTTTCCGGTTTTACAATCGATGCCGAAAAGTACACGCAAGCTCAAGTGTGTTTTGCGACTGGGGTGAAAGATACGCAGCGCTAAAAAGGTTAGTAACCCTAGTTCAAAATTTCGAATTCGCTGACGAGATGTTAGCACTTAAGCAAGGAAAGATGATCAATAGACGCAATAAACTTTTAAAATTAAATCCGACTGTAGATTTCGAAAATATTATGCGAATCTGTAGTAGACTAAAGAACGCAGACATACCATTTAATGAAAAATGTCCAATGATTTTACCAAAGAGCAATCCGTTTACGTAGCGGTTATAAAAGCTACAAAGGCTACGTGTCACTTTTCGTTTGTATGGCTACACGTGCAGTCTAGAAGTAGTCAGTGATCTGACTACCGAATCCTTCATTGCAGCCTTAAAACGATTTACATCAGTCAAAGGATGTTGCTCTGATTTATACAGTGACCAAGGCACGATGTTTGTGAGTGCAGATGCCTTACTCTAAGAAGCACAAAAACTATTTCTTGCACAACTTCAGGCTGGCGCAGTATATGCCTCCCAAGGGCAGAGCAATTACTGCCATACCGGAGCCGAATGTTTTAGACCAACGAATTGCGATAACCCGCAGATGGAAACAAATTTCACAGATGTTCCAAGACTTTTGGAAACGTTGGTCCAGCGAATATCTGCATAGTCATCATGCTCGCACCAAATGGCAAAGACCATTCAAAAACGTTGAAGTGGGTTAGCTAGTTCTAATAAGAGATGAACGACTTCCTCCCAGCAATTGGCTACTAGGACGCAATATAGAAACACATCCTGGTCCCGATGTCGCAGTTCGAATCGTTACTTTAAGGACGCAGACTTCAACATTGCGACGACCGATTTCAAAAATATCATTGCTGCCTTTTGAATATACCAATACGTCCGAAGACGGTGGTCGGCTAGACCACTCCACCTAAATAATCGTGCATTTTACAGTTGTCATACGTAAGCTGTGTAACAAGCCAATATGTAGCTTTAGAGGGTTAGTTATATAAAAACAAATGTAACTGTTAATTCCTATATATATATATATATATATATATATATATATATATATATATATATATATATATATATATATATATATATATATATATATATATATATATATATATATATATATATATATATATATATATATATATATATATATATATATATATATATATATATATATATATATATATATATATATATATATATATATATATATATATATATATATATATATATATATATATATATATATATATATATATATATATATATATATATATATATATATATATATATATATATATATATATATATATATATATATATATATATATATATATATATATATATATATATATATATATATATATATATATATATATATATATATATATATATATATATATATATATATATATATATATATATATATATATATATATATATATATATATATATATATATATATATATATATATATATATATATATATATATATATATATATATATATATATATATATATATATATATATATATATATATATATATATATATATATATATATATATATATATATATATATATATATATATATATATATATATATATATATATATATATATATATATATATATATATATATATATATATATATATATATATATATATATATATATATATATATATATATATATATATATATATATATATATATATATATATATATATATATATATATATATATATATATATATATATATATATATATATATATATATATATATATATATATATATATATATATATATATATATATATATATATATATATATATATATATATATATATATATACAGCTATGGACATATAAATGGCACAAACTCCAATTGAGCATAAATTCACGCGCTTTACAACAAAAAAGTTTCAAAAATACAAGTTTTTTTGTTTTCTTATTATTCGTTGTAAGATTAATTATCTCAACAACATTCAAATGTTCCGTTATATTTCGTTAATAGTTCACCGTTATATTTTTTTTATAAAAAGTGCTAATTTTAAGTGGACATATAAATGGCACAATTTACTTAAAGAAGGCAGTTCTCGCGAAAATTTATTTCAAACCACTTCTTATTTTTCCTAGTTAAAAAATAATTGTAAAGTGTGAAAATTTTTTTTAAAAATGGGTTCAGGCAAACATACAACAACTGAGGAAAGGCGAATAATATGGAAACTGCATGAAGACGGAAAAAAAGTGTCAGAAATTGCTGTAGTAATGGAAGTTTCTAGAAAAAAAGTGTATAACGCAATCAAATCATGTGTTGAGAACTCCGATGTGTTGATTAAGGGTAAAACTCGAAAGCCAAGGCCTCGAAAAACAAATAAAAAAGCCAAAGCTAGTAGGGCTGCAACTCTCCGCCGAAAGGAAAGGAAAAGTAAAAAAAGCAACAGAATTCCTTGCAACTCGAAATTCACAAAATAGATTTTTATTAATTTCAAAGTTAAATTAATTACACTGACACTGGTGATATTAAAAATGTGGAAAAACGAACAGTTCTTTCTTTACACCAAAAAAATAAGTATATAATAAAAAGCGCGGCAAACCAACTAACAAAATGTCGTTTTTACTTTTATATTACAACAAAAACTTATACATATAAAGTAGTAAGTGTCAAAAACACTACGGCTACAGCGCCACCTAGGAGTCAGATTCCACAAATGATAAATTGGCCAGATTTAAGCTGCTTAGAGACAATCCCCAATTTTGGCTTAAACATTCCGCCCGCCTTGCAGTACTGCAACCAATCTGCATCGGTATTGCCTAAATAGAAAGAAATAAAAAAGAAAAAAAGAAAACAAGACTTCGGAGAGTTCCTCAAAAAAAATTCAGGTGGGAACCAACGAGTTTTTATTACTTAAAAATTAATAATATAACAAAAATGTATTCGAATTCACACTTATCAGCATCAAAGTTCGAGGACTATGAGGACCCAAAACACGACTCACTGGGCACACGATCCAGATATAAGGTAGCCAAAAATGGAATACTGCGCCAACGGTTTACCAAACGAACCTCCGGATACACCATTCCGCATAATTCTCGTGTATACGTCACAGCCAAGTTTCACCTCAACCGGAGCCGACACATAAAACTGGGGGTCTGCAAACTGGAGACCTGGGAACTCGTCCGTGACCCTTCCGTCAATTGATTTCGCAGGCGTGACAATCTTAAATTTTCTTCGAACTGTGGCGTATACTTCCACGGTTTCACTGTTACCGTGATTACCTCTCATCACGAGCAAACACTTCTCCTCTTGTCCCACACGAACCATTTTTCCATTGAAACGTCTCACTACTTCCTCCGACATCACTGAAGTTTCCGAACTGGGATCAATTAGTACCCTTGCGCACACGTACTTGTCTCTTGCCACAAACTGAACAACCGCAGTTGGCTTCAATAGCACGCTTCCCATGACTTGATACCCTGGTAAGGCCAGCACTCTTTCGGGAGCTTTCCGCCCCATTGGATAAGCTTGCCGAGTCTCCGAATTGATAGAGACTAGGGCCAAAGACGAGCTAGGTCGGCCGCGCTCATGATCATTGGACGGACGAGGTCCCCTGGCTGAGTGTCGAGACGAACTAGGTCCTTCACTCTTCGAGCGGGTAGACGAACGAGGTCCCCTTTTGCAGCGTTTGACATGTTTACGTTTTTTCGAGCCAGACGAACGAGGTCTTACGCTCGATTTATGCAACAATGTGTGATGCATATCGCCACAACGTCTGCACTTGCCCTTACTTTCACAAGTACGCCAGGTATGATCATGGCTCAAGCAGCTTGCACAATACTTGTAAATAGATACGAGCTGTGTTCTTTCTTCGATGTCCACCTGTAAGAACTTATCACAAAAACGTAAGGGGTGATTCCCTAGACACAGGCGACAGACCATTTTGTTGACGGAAGTGTGAGACTGGGTGTACTTTTTCTTCGAAACCATGATACTGTAAAGAGATTTAAATAGAGACAACAAATACTAATCAGTTGGAAGAACTACCAACTTCACAACTGGTCTAGTTATTATGCCACGCCCTGTTTTCAACTCCACAACTCTGACGTGACCATCTTTACCGAGGTGAATTCGTGTTACACGACCCATGCGCCACTCATTCGTTGCCACATTATCTTCACGAATCACGACAAGATCACCAACTTTTAAATCTCGTTTCAAAAACTTCCACTTATTGCGTTTCTGTAAATCCTTTAGATAGTCATTTTTCCACCGAGCACATAAACGCTGATTCAACGCTTTAACCCGCTGCCACCGATTGACAATCGACAGTGGAGCCTCCCTGATTTCTGCTTCAGGTGGGCCTAAAAGTGGGCCACCAATAAGAAAATGACCCGGCGTTAAAATATCAAGACTTTCGATGTTCTCCAATAAAGTACATAATGGACGAGAGTTTAGGCAGGATTCAATACGTGCGAGTAGTGTGGAAAATTCTTCAAATGTATATCTCAAATTTCCAGCAATTCTTCTAAAATGATGCTTGAAGCTTTTCACACCTGCTTCCCATAGACCTCCCATGTGTGGTGCACTGGCTGGGTTAAAGTGCCATTCGAGCCCTTGAGGTCCATATTGAGCATTCACTGCTGAGCCTGTGCCTCGCAAAACCGCCTGAAATTCGGATTTTATAATTCTTGAAGCACCTACAAAATTTGTCCCATTGTCAGAATACATCTTCATGGGATACCCACGTCGAGAGACAAATCATTCAAAAGCTGCCAGAAACGCTGCTGTCGATAAATTACTAACAGCTTCTAAATGAATCGCTTTCGTGGCAAAACAAACAAATAAACAAACATACCCCTTTGTAACTAAACACGCTCGACCGGTATAGTTTCGTATGTCAAAGGGCCCTGTGAAATCGACACCAGTAGTTGAAAAAGGACGAGAAATAACAGTCCTACACGTGGGGAGGGCGGCCATAATTTGGCTCTGTGTAGCCTTTTTCTGTAAAGTACAACTCTTGCACCGCCCAATAACCTTCTTTATCAAATTCTTAGCATGCGGAATAAAAAATTCAGTGCGTATTACTCTTAGCATTAACTGGCTTCCCCCGTGCATCGTAATTTTATGAACAAACTGGACGAACAGTAAGGAAAATTGACAACCTGGGTGTAATACGATAGGAAATTTCTCGTTATAAGTCAAATTTGGGGCATTTGATAAACGACCTCCGACACGAATTATACCTTTTTCATCCAAAAAAGGGCTTAAATTCGATAAGTTTCCACTTGATACAGACTGATCATTCGACAACTTATGGTATTCGGTGCCAAAAAATGCCTTTTGCGAAACAATAATTAGCTTCTCTTTGACTGACTGGATCTCACCAGTACTAATTTCCAACTGCTCAATATGGCTCACTTGTCTTAAAATAAGTCTCCAACCTCTAACTACCAAAGCTAAAACCCGCAAAGCTCGTTGATATGAAGAAAATCTTTGCAAGATATCATAAAACCTATCAAAATATACAAAACATACTTGCTGTTTACGCTCCTCCTCATGAGTCCCAAAATCCTCCCTGATTGTCGCGTTACACCAGCGAGCAGAAGAAGAAACAAGCCATGAGGGGCCATGCCACCAAAGTGGATTTTTGGCTAAGTCTTGTGGTCGTACACCTCTGCTTAGCAAGTCTGCCGGGTTGTCGTTCGAACTAACATGCCTCCAGCAACCCTTGTCAACCCTCTCAACTATTTTTGAAACCCTATTTGCTACAAAGGTGGTCCAAGTACTCGAAGGTTTCTGTAACCAAGCCAAAACAATCATCGAATCACTCCAAGCGTATGTCTTAGTGCGATTTTCATCAAATCCAAAATCATTTTTAACAGCAGTTATTAAATTCGCTAAAAGAAACGCACCACAAAGTTCTAAGCGTGGCAGGGAAACCGTTTTCACGGGAGCTACTCTTGACTTCGCTAACAACAAATGAGATTGAATGACATTCATCTCATCTTTGAGACGAACGTACACACAAGCACCATATGCCTTTTCAGAGGCATCCGAAAACCCATGTATTTCCACGTTACATGTTGGTGTAAATCCTACCCAACGACAAATTGTAATTCTATTAATGGAAGCATGATCGCCAATAAACTGCTTCCACTTTCTACTGCTGTCAACCGATAAGTATTCATCCCAATCGGTTTTCTCAGCCCAAATTTGTTGCATCAGGACCTTTGCTACGATTACAATAGGTCCTAACCACCCCGCGGGATCAAAAAGCTTTGCTATTATCGATAAGACTTCTCGTTTAGTAAAATTCTCTTTTGCTGGTATAGGAGAGGTTGCGAAGTAAAACTTATCAGTCTTAGCGTTCCACCTAATACCTAATGTTTTAGTGGTGCTGTAGTCATCAATTTCCAAAAAATGTCCATTTAAAAGAAGTTCTGTTGGCAAGTCATTCAAAATACGATGATCGTTTGAAGTCCACTTTTTCATAGCAAATCCAGCCGACGATAAAGCCATCAGCAACTGATCTCGAGCTGCGATTGCTGCCGCAATGTCATGCGCTCCCGCCAGCGCATCATCCACATACATCATTTTCCGTAAAATCTTTGAAGCGAGTGGCAAAGAGGTTTCAACGTCATTCGCTAATTGGTGCAAAGTTCTTATTGCCAAATACGGCGCGCAATTAACTCCAAAGGTGACGGTTTTTAGCTCGAAATCTTCTAAATCGGCATCCGGGTTGCTACGAAAAACAATACGCTGAAACTTAGTTTGTTCAGGTTTTACTAAAATTTGGCGATACATTTTCTCAATATCGCCGTTAAACACATAACGATAGCCACGCCATTTCATTATCAACATTGTCAGATCGTTTTGCAAAATGGGGCCAGTCATTAAGACATCGTTAAGACTTAGGCCAGACGATGTAGCACTCGAAGCGTTGAAAACAACCCTGACCTTAGTAGACAAACTCTCAGGCTTGAAAACTGCGTGATGCGGCATATAAAATGACAATTTGAAATGTTTGACTCAACTCGAGCCATATGTCCTAATTCAACGTACTCCGATAGGACTTTGTCATACGTGGTTTTGAGAACTAAATTCTTCAACAGAGACGTCTCGTTTCTCAAAAACTGACGCTGGGCCTTTTCGCGCGAGGAGCCCAGCCCGCTGTCGACCGAGTACTGAGGCTTAAAGGGTAACGAAACCACGTACCGACCATTAGCGTTCCGGGTTGTAGTATTTGTATAATGTTCTTCGCAGTAGTCATCCTCCGGTGTGGACCGCGAAGCCTTCGGGGGCTCCTCTAGTGCCCAAAATTGCTCTAACTGTTTATCTAACCCAACTTCTGTGCAAAACGAAACGTAGGTTGCAAAAGTCCTAGTTCCAAGTCCAGTTAGGCACCCGGTTAAAATCCAGCCAAATACAGTTTCCTGAGCCATTAAGTTCTCGCCGATATCCCTTATGACTCCGTCTTTCATAACCTTGGCGTAAATGTCAGCACCAATAAGAAGATCGACTTTACTACTTCTCGCAAAATCTGGATCCGCTAGCTTTAAACCTGCTAATACTAGCGATTCAGGCATATGTATCGATTCTGTAGGCAAATTCCCAGTCAACTTGGGTAAAACCAAACCATCGATCGCTACATGCAAGCTACTATCTAACGGTGAGCCCAAATAAAAAGAGCAAATTTTTTGAACCGAGCCAGCCAGCGTACCATTTACACCAGACACTTGAGCTCGAGTTCTTCTAGAAGGTAAATTAAGTTTTCGCTCCAAGCTCTCAGAAATAAAAGTCGCCTGAGAACCGGAATCAATAAGAGCTCTGACACGAAAAATGTCCCCGCGGCATACTATGTTAACAATAGCCGTGCCTAGTAATACTCGCCGCGATGTAGAAGCAAAACAGTTTTGAATTGATGCATGTTGTTGCGCCGCCTTGCTAGTACTTGGCCCGTCCAGTTGACCATCATTTATCACTTCCCTGTGTAACAACGAGTGGTGTTTCAATTTACACACCGAGCAGCTGAAAGTACTTTTACATGTGTTTAACTTATGGCCATCACTAAGACAGTTAATACACAAATTGTGTCTCTTCACAATCAAAAACCTTTCAGCTGGGTTCAGCCCAAGAAATTTAGAGCAAGTTCTCAAAAGATGATCTTTAGAGCAACTAGGACAAACCTTTTTCGTAACATTCGCCTGATAAGTTCTAAAGTTCCTATTGTGAACAAAACCTTTTTTATGTTCAGGGCGGAGATCTTTTCGAAAATTAGTGCCAGGAGAGGCACTTTTATCTAATTGGGCTTTCCCAGTGAAAACAGAAGCGCTTTTTCGAATACCTGTGACTGTTTCTAGTGACTGAAAACGAGAAGTCAAAAAACTGTCCATATCCTCCCACTTTGGAATTTCCGTTTTCTCTTTAATGGACTGTTCCCACAATGACAGTGTCAAGTCGGGCAATTTGATGGAGCAAAGAAAAATAAAAATTGGGTCCCAGTTTCGTATATCAACAGCATGTAAGTGAAGAGCAGAAATACAATTATTGATATCTCTATGCAATCTTTTTATTTCTGGGGCCGATTACGTCCTGACTTCCATTAAATTGAACAAAATCTTGAGTTGGATATTAACAAGAATTCTCTTATTTTCATACCTATCTCTTAAATTTTTCCATGCAGTTTCGATACCATCATTTGTGAGCGGAGACTTTTTCGCAATTTCTAAAGCCTCATCGCGAGTGTTTTGTCTAAGGTAGAAAAGTTTTTCAACAGCCGACAATGAACTACCATTAATATAAACTGCCATGAATATATCTCTAAAAGCTGGCCATGACTGATAGTCTCCATAAAAAGGTTCGGTGGTACAAGGCGGTAGCCTGACTTGGTGATTTACTATAACAGAAGCTTCATTCGGGTTGAAGACACCTTGAGTGGAAGAGAGCGAAGGTTGATTAACCAATGTTTGTGACAATTCACCCATCTGTGCAGCACAAGTGATGTAGGCCAATCTACACTCCTTGAAAAGATCCTTTGCTGCCTGACAGTCCTCTTCAGAGTCAGTATTTCCACTTGCCATTGAGAAAGTTTCATAATATAACTTTACCTTTTCCCATAAGGACTTAAGTTCTTCCCTTTCCACCTCGACCATAAACGCCGTTTGATTTGCTTTATCATTTTCGTTAAAATCACTTTCAAATTCAAGAAATAGACCTGCATATTTCTCAAAAGTTGTCAGATTTGCCGACTTTACCATTTTCTTGCAACCAACGAATTATTAAAAGAAAAAAGAAACAATATCGACAAATCACAAACGAATATTTACCAAGCACGCAAAAAAAAGAATGTAAAATTCTCTCAGCAAATCTTTTCAGAACTATGGTCTGAATGTCCAACCCTTCTTCTCAAATAGAAAAGAAAATCAACCACACAAATAAATTTCACCAAATAATGAAGTATCAAAATCAGTTGCTATTAAGCCCGCCAATGCAAAAATAAATTATTATATTTTATTATTATTCATGTAAAAATGATTCAAACAAAATTTTTTCCAATAGCACTTGATGCTATTTCCTTGCACACTATTTTGCAAAGTAAATGAAAACGAAAAAAAATATATATATTTTGCAAAAATCGAAACAAATTTTCTATGCTGCTATTTATGTCAACCGAGCTGTGAAGTTTACAGGGTGGCTCCAATAGTTTGCTTCAATTGTTGGGGTTTGTCTTCGATAAGTCAACAATTATACCAGTGCCTTTCAAACTAGTTTCCTAAGGGGAATTTTTGCCTTTATCAAACCAAAAGGAAAAATTCACACCAAAGATAATTATTATGAAAAAAATGTATTTGTTTTATTTCTTCTTTTATCAAACCAAAAAGCAAGAAACAAAATAGTGGTTTGTAACAAAGTATAATTTCTCTTGCAAGTTTAAGCAAATATAATTAATATGCATGCAAGCGCAAAACTTCCCAAATTTTTTCCTCTATCAATACAAAAGGAAAAAATTTCAACAAGAAGATATTTGTTGTTGCTTTAGCAGAGAAACACTTTGCAATGAAAATTGTCACAAACAACAATGTCCATAAACTTATATATGGATATTACTAATTAATAGCATAAAAACCTTTTTAAACCAGTAATTCCTTTCGGTTTTTGGATGTATGACTCCTCCACTGCCTCAAGAATCCGGATCGATTGGACCAATAAAAAAGCCAAAGCTAGTAGGGCTGCAACTCTCCGCCGAAAGGAAAGGAAAAGTAAAAAAAGCAACAGAATTCCTTGCAACTCGAAATTCACAAAATAGATTTTTATTAATTTCAAAGTTAAATTAATTACACTGACACTGGTGATATTAAAAATGTGGAAAAACGAACAGTTCTTTCTTTACACCAAAAAAATAAGTATATAATAAAAAGCGCGGCAAACCAACTAACAAAATGTCGTTTTTACTTTTATATTACAACAAAAACTTATACATATAAAGTAGTAAGTGTCAAAAACACTACGGCTACAGCGCCACCTAGGAGTCAGATTCCACAAATGATAAATTGGCCAGATTTAAGCTGCTTAGAGACAATCCCCAATTTTGGCTTAAACAACAAATGTGCGTACGGATGGAGCTATTGTCAGAATGGCGAAAATTGATACATTTAAGTCCTCACGACAGATAGCATCTGAAGTTAACAAATATTTGGGCGCGGAAATATCTAGCAGACTTTTTAGAAGAAGATTAAATGAGGCAAATCTCTTTGGGCGAATTTCCAGAAAAAAGCCACTCCTCCGAAAAAAGAATATTTCCAAACGATTAGTCTTCGCCAGAACGCACAAAGAAAAACCTATTAGTTTTTGGAAAAACGTATTATGGAGTGATGAAACTAAAAAAAATAGAATAGGACCAGATGGTAGAACCTTTGTAAATCGTCCTAAAGGACAAGAATACAATCATCGGTTCACTCAGAGGACGGTAAAATACGGCGGAGGTAGCATTATGGTATGGGGTGCATTTTCTTGGCATGGCGCAGGTTCTCTTGTAAAAATTAATGGGAAAATGGACAAGTTTCAGTACCTAGACATTTTAAAAAACCATATGGAACCATACGCTTTCGATTCGATGCCAATTAAGTGGAAAGTCATGAAAGACAATGACCCCAAACACTCCTCCAAACTAATAAAAAATTGGTTTAGTGCAGAGCAGATCGACGTTTTGTATTGCCCAGCCCAGAGTCCTGACTTAAATCCAATAGAAAACCTTTGGAACCTTGGAAGTCAAGGTTGAAATCGCGAAAAAAAATTATAAAAATATGGACGATTTGTGGTCAGCCGCGCAAGAAGCTTGATATGCCACACCTAAAGCAAAGTGCCAAAAACTTGTGGAAAGTATGGGTCGTAGGTGCGAAGCGGTCATCGAAAATAAAGGTTACAGTACCAAATATTAACGGTAAAATACTTTTACATACCAAAAACCCAAATAATTCAATACTAAAATCATTTTTTTCTTATATTTAGATATTGTGCCATTTATGTGTCCAGTTTTTTTCACTGGTGTTTTTTTCTTTTAATAATAAAATTTTTTTTAACTAATGAATTTTTATTTTAGTTCTTATCAATAATAAATATACTTAATAACTCTTAGAAAAAAACTAAAAACTTGTTGCTTGTTAATTGTTTTTACCCAATAGTAGCATACGAATGAACTCTCTGTAAGATGTGCCATTTATATGTCCATAGCTGTATATATATATATATATATATATATATATATATATATATATATATATATATATATATATATATATATATATATATATATATATATATATATATATATATATATATATATATATATATATATATATATATATATATATAGGGTGTTTTTTTTAAGAACTTGAAATTGTAAAAAATAACACAAAAAATTAAATTGTAATCAAAATTTTTTTTTTATTCGAAAGATCAATACGTGACTTTAACATTTGAAAATGATTTCGGGCATATGGGCACCGCGGCTGTTCTTGACGAAGCGCATTCTGGACGTCCAATTTTGGGCCACTTTTTCGAGCACTGCTGGCCGTATGTCACGAACAACACGAACAATGCTGGCCTCCAAGGCGTCAATTGTTGCTGGTTTATCAGCATAAACCAGTGACTTCACGTAGCCCCACAGGAAATAATCGAGAGGTGTCAAATCGCACGACCTTGGAGGCCAATTGACAGGTCCATTTCTCGAAATCAACTTATCGCCAAATTTTGATTTCAGTAAGTCGATGGTTGCGTTCGCCGTATGGCACGTAGCGCCATCCTGTTGAAACCACATCTCCTCCGGATCAATGTCATCCATATTTTCAAACAAAAAATCATTGATCTCCATTGACCGTAACGCGAGCTCCGGCCTCATTTTTGAAGAAATAAGGTCCGATGATGCCACCAGCATGAAAACCGCACCAAACAGTGCATTTTTCTGGATGTAATGGAGTCTGTAGGGTCTCTTGTGGATTGGTCTCACTCCATATGCGGCAATTTTGCTTATTAACAAACCCGTTAAGCCAAAAATGCGCCTCATCGCTGAACACAATTTTGGATAATTTCGTAGCGTTGTTCAAGCGTGAGTCTATTCATGATGATTTGTCAGAGTATACTGAAACAAATAAAAAAAATGTTTCATCAAAATTTAATTTTTTGTGTTACTTTTTACAATTTAAAGTTCTATCTAGCTTAAAAAAACACCCTTTACTATATATTATTATTTTATTTTAAGAAGAATTTATAGAAGTCAAATAGATAAAAATTGTAAATGCATAACACAAATAGATTAGGTACCATTTAACATTAAAAAAAAGTGTAAAGGCGGGCGCAAACCTAATGACGCGCAATGTATGTTGCACTCATTGAGACCCATTTTTGAAAATTGTTCCAGATATGAAGGCTGTAATTGTGTAAACGTTTCACTGCTGCGATAATCGGCGGTTGCTGCTAACACGTGCGCACTGTATCTCACATTTTTAGTTACAAAATAACCATAATTCAATTGACTTCAAACTTGAATATTCTTTTGTATAAAATTTTAAAATGAAAATTTCTTTACCAGACAACTTATCTGCAAACTGATAATACCCAATGAACTTGGCAATCGTCCATATTATTTTCACAAGCAGTTTCTTGCACTCTTTTTGTATTTTCTTTACATTATCCTTTTATTTTCGATTACAATTTTATCCTAAATAGATCGCCTAAAGACCATACGAAGTAATAAAAAAAAAAAAATAATAAAACTAGAAATGTCATTGTCAATTTAAGTTTGGTTTGAGTAGAAAAGCAGTTTTTCGATAAACATTTAAAGAGCACACAACAAAACCGCAGGCTAGATAGAAAATGAAATTTTCAACAATAAACCTTGAAACTTAGATAATAGACAAATGATGCTTGATATAAAATTTTTTATTAGGCTTTTGTTTCAAATTATTTAAATTTCTTTAACTTAAGTTTAAATAATTTTTTTTTTTTTTTGCAAACATTGTGGTGTGTATTCGTATTCTTATTTTATCAGGTGGTTAAATTTTAAAGGCCGATGTTGATTGTGAACCACACCCAAATGTCAAGCTTTTCTCTGCATTTCATATGGCGTTAAAGATATTTAGACTTATTATAAAAATGAGTGTTCCACTCAAAATTCAATTCCCTTGTAGTGTGGAAGGTGTTGGACTAAATTTTGATAGTCTGAGCAGTGTCGAAGGTAAATACACTGGGCACTGATCAGTTTTAACTAATTTAATTCCAACATTTTAAATGCTGTAATAGAGTTTTAAATGCTGTAATAGAGTTTCCTTTGGTCGTTCATGTTATTATTGTTAAAGTTAAACCTCCACGAACACTACTCCCTCTTTTCTCCTAATGCACTGTATATGTATATGAGTACTGGTCCAAGATAAAAAAAATGGATATCGTGCACTTCGCGATTTTCTCGGTTAATTTAATCGTCCAAATATGCGTACAGTCGAAAAAATCGTGCAAAAATTTCAGCAAACCGAGTCTGTAAGAGATGTGAAAACACCAATGCGTGGTCGTACAACTTGTTCTGCAGAAAATATTACTGCTTTTCCCGATAGTGTGGTTCAAAAGCCGTCCATCTCAACTCGTCGTCGTGCCCAACAATTGCACCTCTCACGCTCGTTGTTGATGAACATTATACATAAAGACTTGCATTTACACGCTTAGAAGGTGCAATTGACTCAAGAACTAAAGTCTCTTGACCATTTCAAGCGTCGTCAATGGTCACAATGGTGGCAAGAAATGGTAACAATGGATGATCAGTGATCGAAGATAATCGTTTTTAGTGATGAGACACATTTTTACTGCAGTGGATTCTTCAATAAACAAAATTGCCGCATTTGGGCGACTGATAATTCAAGAGTGATCGTCGAAAAACCAATTCACCTATAAAGAGTGAGTGTTTGGTGTGGTTTATTGCTTGGTGGCACCACCGGGCCGTATTTTTGCCAAAATGAGGTCGATCATGCAGTTACTGTGAATGGTGTTCGCTATCGTGTGATGATATAGAACTTTTTTGGTTTCAACAGAACGGTTCTACTTGCAACACAGCTAACGAGGCAATGACTCATTTGCGCGACAAATTCAATGGCCATGTTATCTCACGTGGGGGCGATGTCAATTGGCCGCCAAGATCATGTGATTTGATACAGTTGGACTTCTTTCTTTGGGGTTATTTCAAAGAAAAGTTGTACGTCAATAAGCCAGCAAGAATTCAAGAGCTAAATGATGAGATAATTCGGCATATTAACAGCATGGAACCTCAACTATACCTCAGCGTCTGATGGCGGTGCTCCGCACAGTGGCACATTTGAAGAGATGGCGGCCAAAACTCTTTCAAAAACATTTTTTATGTGTCACCGATTTAATTTTTTTTTTATATATAAAAGTAAATACATAGGAACCTCCAAATCCAGAAACGTAAGTTTTTATTTCGATTATTTCTCTTCGAATAGGGTGATGAAAAACGCGATTTTTTTAAGAGAAGCTGAAATTCAAAATATTTTAGAAAATTTTTGAATTTAGGCCATTAAAAAATGTGTAGTTACATATAAGCGAGGGTAGGCACATGAGTTATTGTATTTGGACTGATGTATTCGGCCTTTTATTATAACTTTATTGTGTACTCAGGTAGCTGCTGCTCATATGAAGGTTAAAATACGATAGACACATCAGGTTTTCTTGAAACAAGTCTCTTTAGTTCTCTTTTAAACCTGCCCGATTGTTTAGACACAGACAGTTTGTGTTCAAGTTTTTAATGAGTTCGGAATATGAGAATGAAATAATAAAATAATTGAAGTAACTTGTCGGTACAATCATGTCTGGACCCCCCTTCTTTCCTCTCTCTCGTTTAAACACATACCTGCTTCAAGAAAACTTGATGTGTATAAAAACAGACAAAAATAATAAAGATGATCAGTATTGTCAAAACGATGGCTAAGTTCAGTTACAACGATCTTGCTAAAATTTATTTTGAACAAAAAAACAAAAACGATGTTATATTACACATTTTAAAAGATCCTTATTATGAGTTGTGCGACCAAGTGAGGAAAAAATGTTTAACTGCAACAAGCAATGGCTTACAAGCGAACTTGTATTTGAAAGCCAACAAAAACCAGCAAATGTGGGTCGACCTCCCAGACCAGTTGACCGAAGACGAAAGCTGCAAAGCATTAATGAAGAATTTTCTCAAGAAATAATTAAAGATACGTTTTTCCATCAACTAGGACCAACAAAAAATAAAACTAAAAAAATTTATGTAATAGAAAATATAATTAAAGCGAGCCCCAAGCGTGTAAAAAGGATTTTAAAGAGCATTCCAACACCAACCGATGATAAAAAATTTACATCTGAAGAAGCATTTTCAATATTTCTAGGCTTAAAGCTAACAAAATATCAGTATATGGAATTGCGAAAGCGGGCAGTTGGAAAACATTGCTTCATTTATCCAGAATATAAAGATTTGGTTTTAATTAAAAAAGAATGTTTACCACCACTAAATTCTATAAACATTACAGAAAGTTCAGCAGAGGTGGTATTGCAAGACATATTAAATCATACTGCAGAAAGAATGTTGAATCCATTGGACGCAGATAATATTAAAAAGCTTGGTGACTGTAGCCTAACATTAATCTTTAAATGGGGATGCGATGGATCTTCTGGATAAAACCAGTATAATGCAGAAAAAATATCAGATTCTGGTTTTTTATGATATCTTTTATTCCGTTAAGACTAAAAACAAATAACATTAATTTTGAGCCATCTACTAGCAAAGAAACCGATATTGACATATGGAAAAACGAAATACCTTCCTCAACAAAATATTGCAGACCAATTAAATTTGCTTTTAAGAAGGTAACGAAGGATGTAATATTAGAAGAAGTATCTAGTCTTAAACAACAAATAGATAAACTTCAACCGATAACTTTGTTACTTAACGATCAAGAGATTCAAATATATTATTAAATGTTACTTACAATGATTGATGGAAAAGTTGCACAGGCCATAACTGAAACAAAATCATCTTCGAGCTGTGTTATTTGCAAAAAAACTGGAAGCCAATTAAGTCAACTTCCAACAGAAGACACTACTTTCCAAAGCCAAAATTTTATGAGTTTGGCTTGTCCCCACTCCATGCTAAAATTCGACTTATGGAACACATATTAAAGCTAAGCAATGATTTAGATTTTAAAAGAACAGTACGAAATAGTGACGAAAATAAAGCCAAAAGAGAGGCAAAAAAGAAACACGTACAAGAAAAATATTTAGATTTGGGTTTACTGATCGATCAGCCAAAGCAAGGAGAAGGAAGCACAAATGATAGCAACACAGCAAGAAAATTTTTTTCTGATCCTCAAACTGCTGCATCTATTACAGGAGTAGATTTCGAATTAATAAAACACTACAAAATCATACTGCAAGTAATATCATGCAATAAAAAGGTAAATGCAAAAAAATTTGGTCAGTATGCTAATGAAACAGCGAAACTATACAACGAAAAATATGGTCGGAGAAATATGCCATCAACAGTCCATAAAATACTATATCATGGAGAAAACATTATTCAACACAATATGCTGCCGGTTGGTGATCTTTCTGAAGAAGCGCAAGAAAAAAGGAACAAAGATTATAGATATTTTCGCGAGCACAACACAAGAAAGATATCTAGATATAGTACCAATGAAGACCTCTTTAATATTTTACTGTGCACTTTTTGTGCACTATCTCCAGCATTCGACAAAAATGAAATTCCACTCCCATGGAATTGGACAATGACGCCAAGCCGCTCCTTGAAGATGAACAGGAGACATACTTAGATGAAATTTTCAGTAAGACAGTTAAATGAAAAACATACTCTAAGCAAATTAACATAAAAATTAGAGCAAAAAAGAACAATAAATATTGAAAATTCATAAAAGAAATTTTATTTTATTTGGAATAAAAAGATTTTCTTAGAATTTATGGTAAAACCTTTTTTCGGATATGGATCTCCTACATATCTGTTATGGATTCAAGTTTATATATTATATTATATTATATTATATTATATTATATTATATTATATTATATTATATTATATTATATTATATTATATTATATTATATTATATTATATTATATTATATTATATTATATTATATTATATTATATTATATTATATTATATTATATTATATTATATTATATTATATTATATTATATTATATTATATTATATTATATTATATTATATTATATTATATTATATTATATTATATTATATTATATTATATTATATTATATATTTAAATAGTTCAAATAATAATAACATTTAAAGCTGTCGAACTTATATTTGTTAGTGAATTATGATCACCAAGGCTATTTTTTGAAATTTGACTTACAAGGGCCCAATGAGTAAATGAGGACCGATTGCGCTAAAATTTCACAGGGATATTAACGACTTAAAATTAGTTTTGCTTAATATTATATCAATATTAATATATTTGAAACAATTATGAGCTCCAAACCCGTATTCCAAGTGGTTCATTGGCGAAGAGGGCTAAAGGTCAAAATAAAATGGACCCAGTGGATGCTGGTGAGTAGTGTAGCGACTACGAAATAGCTAGTTGTCCCCCAGCTAAAGAATTGATTATTATTTTTCTTGTCTTCTTCAATCAATAATTATTGATCACAGCAAATTTGTATTGTAAAAAATTCATTCTTAAGAAAAAAATTAATTCCATTGAACTATTCTTCGATGTTTTTCAACTGTATCAACAGTTTTTAATAGTTCAGAAAAAATTTAGCCTTAATTGGACTATCAAAAATAGTAACGATATGTGGTGGTATTAATTCAGTAGCACATATGAATAAGAAAGCATTCAACTATATCACTGATATCTGCGTGTTGTAGTCTAAATAAAAAAGTTACGGTGTTGTTGAAGCGATTTAAATAATTTCACCTTTCTGCTGGAATTAAATAGATTCTGTTTCAATTCTTATTGAAGCTTTTAAAATACTGCTTGCATTTTTTAGGAACATTGAAAAAGTTCAAACGCGAAAAAATCAAATTCTTCGGTTGATTAAGTTGGCCAAATAGTTTCAATCAATGGTGCTCGCTATCGTTGACGATCACGGACTTTTTCTAACCTCAAGCTCATAAAAATCTCTGTGTGCAGGATGGAAACAATGGCTAACAGGACGGAACAGCTTATGAAACAATGGCTCTTTTGTGCGAGAACTTCAATGGCGGCCGATGAACACCGCCACGATTATGTGATTTGACACCATTGGACTTCTTTTGTTCTAGAAAACTTGGGGCAATTCTGTTATTATTTTTGACTGTGGTTCTAGAAATGCTATTTAGGGTTACGGCTCCAAAAATAATAAAAATTAGCCACAATAATTGAAAAATGTCTCCAGTGAATGTAGTGTGGCGCCTTTTGTTACCGCTATCCGTATTTTCTATATATGTTTATTATTAATTTCGTATGAAACTAAATTGCACAGGAATAGGGAGCAAACTGCGTACATGTGATTCTTTTTTGTCTCTTCACAGTTGTTCGTATTTTCTATATATCGTTAGTCTCATGTAGAAAGGCCCTAACTCGCATTTTCCCTGAGTTGAGCTCTTGTAGAGATTCTACTACGTTTCACACAAGTACACAGTGTCACAAAGATTTAATTATAAAATTTCATACATATCGCTCTTACAAGCAATTGAACAAAAAAGTTACTTTTAGATGGTCCTAAGTATACAGTTTTCATTACGATTTTTCTTTCCCCTATAAAATTGTAATTATATTAGTTAGGGCCTTTCTATATGAGAAAAAATTTTCTCTTTTTTTTACCGTTTTTCGTGTTTTCTTTGTATGCTCATTATTAATTTCCCTTGAATGTACTTCATTACCTTGCAGTTTGGAAGATGTTCGACTAAATATTGTTAGTTTGAGCAGTGTCGAAGGTAACAATATTTGGGGCACTGATCAGTTTTAACTAATTTAATTCTAACATTTTAAATGCTGTAATAGAGGTTGTTTTCGTCTTTCGTGTTGTTATTGTTCAAGTTAAACCTCCACAAACACTACTGCGCCTTTCTTCCTCATAACCTGTTTTCCTAGTTCCAGTATAGTACTGGTCTAATAAAAAAAAGGATGAGATAATTCGGCATATTACGATATTGAACCTGAATTAGGTCATTGGAAATATGGACTATCTTAGCCATGGCCGATGTTTTGTTTCACACATTTTCATAGATCCTATCACAATAGAAAATTTTAAGACAATTCCCTAAAAAAATTTTGTTTTATTTAAAGTTATTATTCTTGGACCATTTTTTACATATGTATATATAAAAATTTATTTAAGTCCAGCCAATGCTAGACAAAATCATTTCGTTTTGCGCAAACTGTATTAGTAAAATTACCTATTTAACGTTCTGATGGTGGCACCTCTTTTCTTTTCAACCGACTGTGGCCTCCAAAATTAAGTATGTTGCGTGCGAGAGGATTTGGGTGAAGTTCCAGTTTACTGATATACCTTGTCGCGTACGTAAAAATTCTTCTTTTACAAGAGGCACACAGAGATCTTTAAGAATTCGTGAGTTTTTCTACGTACCATGGAGCTGCAGTAATCATTCGAAGAATTTGGCTTTGTCGTCTTTGAAGTTTTTCAATGTTTGATGCTGAGGCGGTGCCCCATAACTGAATTCCATAGCACCATATAGGCTTAAGAATTGCATTGTACAACAAAACTTTGCAATCTAACTTCAATGTAGAAATTCTGCTCATAAGCCAATTTAGTTGCGCTGATTTCAATTTAAACTGAGTGACTTTCGCATCAATGTGAGACTTCCACGTTACGCTACGGTCGAGATAGATACCAAAGTACTTAATAAGTATGTTTGTTTTATTACAGCTAACTTCAACTTCCAAGAAGAAATTTGTGCATCAATTCGGTTGAGATGCAACCCGATTATTATTTTAAATTATTTTACAATCTGATTATACTGTTTATGATTGGTATCAATATTAAAAGCTAATGAAGTGAATAAACTCAATTGTTTATTTGAATTATTTTATACAATAATTATTATAAAATTATATTACATACTCTCCCTTTTTTGTAGTTAATTATATATGTATATGAATTTGTGCAAATTATAAGAAATATATGTTTGCAATAAAGCTATTTACCACATTAGTATGCTTACTTAATGAAGGTATATAAGAAAAGTATGGTTGGCTGTCATAATTATGTGGTTGAGTGTGACAATTACTTGGTGACGTTCATTAATACCGTAGATACTTAATATTATAACAATTTTAAACCCAAATATAGTATGGTTACTTATAATATTTATGTTTTACAATACTATGGTGTGTTTTGATGTTTTATATATAACAATATACTGTTATTGGTTACAGCCACATAATTCAACAACAGTATGTTGCCCTTAGAACATTGTCGTATCAACCACATATTTTTTTCTACATGTAGGAACTGTCAAAAAACGTCTTGTTTTTAATGAACACTTAAGATATACATAGGTGTCAAATCGGTGCGTTTCGCACCGGTTTTGGTGCTATTTAACTTTTTTTGGGCAAAAAATTCTTTAGCCGATGCGCGGTGTGCTTTTTTTAAATTTCGGTGTGTTTTTTAACTTTCGGTTGCAACATATCAAATTCAACGAATTTTTTTGTTCCATTTTAAAAAATTGTTTTGTGTACAATATATATTAAGCACTTTTACTTGGTAATACAAATATTTAGATCTGTCAAAAATGAGTATAGAGTAATGGAAATCTTACCGTGTAAAATAAAATCCATTTAGTAGAAGAGAAATCCAAAGGCAAAAATTAATATGCGGGCGGTAAGTCTTTATTTTCTAAACCATTGCAGAAAACTCTGTATTCTCATCATACCACAGTTGTATTTTTCAATTTGCATTGGCAGCACTTCGAGTATATATTATAGCTGCTACAATATTTACAAACCCAAACAATGACAGTTCAAGAATATTGCTTGTTGTTTTTGTAAAGGTTGTAGAATTGCAGCCATCAGTAATTTTATTAGACTTTCAAAATAAGACTGATTTTACTTATCCCACAAATTTAAACGTGAAAAATACTTACAACATATTTTTATTTACTTTCGTAAGGAGAGAATTTCGTAATATTTAACTCCCACAAAGTCTTAACAATCTTGTATTACCATGTCAACGTTCCTTTAGTAATACATTCAATACAATTACTACGAATTAGCAATAATGTCGTATAAGCGTCCCATACACGTTTCAATTCAATTATTAATTGATTTCAATTGAATTGATCCTTGCTTACACACTTCTTAAGCAGAATTGAAATTTTTTTATTTTACTGTCAAATACAATGAAATTAATAACAAATTCCAAAATACTTATCTAACGTTTTCTTTGCCAAAAAAAAACTACAAACATAAATTTTGAGAACTAGATTTTTTTTTACATACTCGTATGTACATCGGGTTTTAGCCTAAGTTTTTTCCTTTCCTAAATTTAAGAAGGATTTTTTTATTCCAATACCAATTTGCTGTAAATAATAATTTTTTTTATCAATAAATTTTGCCAGCTGATCAAGAGACTCGTACACACACAGTATAATCGAATTGACAGACTTACTAGCCAACTTAAAAAAATTTAAATTTTTGATTTTTCTTTAACTAACTCGAGAACTGCCAAATTAATGAATTAACAGAACTATAAACGCCTTGATTTGGACAACAACCGACTTAGCTGTCAATCGAGTTGAAACCTGTATGAGATGCTTAAAACGCACAAAATTATAAGTGTAAAGTAAAACAGTGTTGCTATTTATATTATGCAAAGGAAACGCAACATTAATTTTTTTTTTTATAAATTGGTTGTCCCTTTTAGTTTTTCACAGTACAAATATAATTTTTTTTTTGTGAAATTTTTTTTATTAACATGTTCAATATAAAAATATTATACTTTTTATAAAAAGAAAATTTGCACTCAGTTTTTAGAAAGCTTTGTATACAATTATTTAGACGAGTCGCTCGTCTGTGTTCTGTAAACAACCTGCGAAAAAGGGAAAATGCTAAGCTTTTATTAATTTGAGTCCCTGTTACAAATATTGTTTTTGATCCTTTTTAATAATTTTGTGAAGAACTTACTTCATTAATAATACAAAAAATATATCTTGATATAACGCGTTTTTTCTCACATTTTGGTGCATTTTGAAATTTGAAAATTGCCAACTCTGAGCATATATTAAGGAAAACATATCAGAATAGTACTCGTATTTTAAATACTTCAATAGTTTTCGGCAATCATGCCTAATGATTTACAACTTGATCAAATTTATCGTCTATACAATATAGAATAGATTATAGTGAAAAATTTCAATATTGTTTACACATCTTAAGAAAACAATTCATACTCATAGAGAAACATAAAGTAAGAAATAAAAATTACTGTTATATATTAATTTCACAAATAGTATTAATGACTAAGTGTTTGTTAAAAAAGAACCATGTAAAATTTTTTAAAACATATTATAGTGTTAAGGCCTCATTAGTTTTTACTTTAAGTTGCTGTTTTTACAGTAAACCAAAAAAGAAAAATATTTGAATTAAGATTTTTCGTAAAAATTGTTTTATTTAAAAAAATAAATAACAAAAAATTTAATTACTTAGAAATGGTGGCAAAACAGCCAACTTTTCTCTCACGATCTGCTGAATTTACGACATTTCTTATACAAAATATAATGTTTATTCGCTAAAATTATATTTTTTTGACATTCATAGTGGCTTAATTGATTGATATACATACATTAAATTTGAATAATTTTGAGTAAAAACAAATTATTTTAGCTTTCGATAAAAGAAAATTGTATTCATATGACTAAAAAATTAGTTTTTCCATACCAGAAAAAAGTAAAACATACACATATCTGGCTGTCACTTCACGTTGAATTCTATTTTCAACAGATTAGTCCGCAACAGAACAGAACGTAAAAGTAAAAACAAACCATGTACATATAGTTTACATTGAACAGAAACAAGACAGCTGATTCAGAGCGGAAAAGAACGTACAAACTAATTCTGCCTTTACTCTATATAAGTCGAAGAAAAGAAAAATCCTTTAGAGAAAAAGAAAATTTATTATATACAACCAAATCTAAATAATGGTAATTCTGCTTTGATATGTAAAAAAATATATAGAAATGGATTATGTAAACATAGGAAATAAGAAAAACAACAACTAAATTACAAATACAATTTTTTTTTAACATTACAAATACATTTTTTTACCATTCAAGTTTGTTCTACAATTTCGTCAACGACAGTTTGAGGTGAGGTGTCGTCAACACGTCTAATACGAGTTTCTTAATACAGACTTGTACCCGTCGTTAAAATGAAGGAAATTTTTTTTGGATATACATATAGACAAACATTGATATAATAACTACATACATACATGTACACACATATTAATTAAACGATAATAAAATTAATAAAATTCTCGAATTTTTTTCAGATTCTTTCGAAACAACATTAACTAAATATATAGTACTACTTGTATAATAATAAAAACCTATCCGCCATTGATCTCATCTGAAACTGCCCAACAAACCTTCAATGTAAATAAGAAAGAACAAAATTGCAACGAATTCTAGCTTTGTATCACTTTAAATGATTTTAACTTGTAATCTACAAAAACTCAATAACAATCTATAACCGGAAACATATCATCCACCTGGTCGAATTGTAATAGAAAAGTGTAGAAAGAAAGCCTAAAGAGCAGAAAACGTTACCTTCCATTAGTAATTTTACATTCCATTTTGTACAGAAAAATGTTTTAGTCCAGACACAACTCATATATATGTGGATTGTGCGTAACGTTAAATGTACTCCACTTAGCGACGACATTCGTTTAGCAAAGTTATACACCGCTACTCTGGCAACGCTATTTGTCAGTGGATCGTAGTACAAAAAACAGCATGCCCCAGAAAGTAATTTGAGGTTTGTGACTTGGCTGTTAAAAATAAATCTATTCGGTTTGATGTGGTTTTTATATTCCATATATATGTTGTACCGCTAAAACTTGTTCTGGTCGTGCCTGTCTTATTTTTGTTGTAATCAGCAGTAATTTAATTTGAAGGAAAAAAAACAAAAATGGATTCCACAGATGGCCGCATTCTACGTACTCCATCGAGACGTAAACGTAACGATGAGCAACTATGTGATAGGGTAAGTTCAATTTTTTTGGTTAAAATAACTTTAATTTTCATTTGATTTCTTAAAAAGCAGCAGAAAACTTAGAAAAATTTAAATAGAAAGATACGATTTATCTGCTAGTCCAGTGGCTGTGTTCTGTAACTTTGGCGAGAAGTTCTCGCGTCGAAAACTTGTGAAACAAATTATTCCATCGTTTCTCGAAAAGTGAGAAAAAACTGCGTCTGTAACTCATGTCGAAAACTATCCAAAACGATTACGTCGTTACGTTAGAAATGTCTGAAAATATAAAACGATGCCGACATGCAATTATAAAAATGAAATCGCCAGCCACAATAAATACCGCCGCCGACCAAAAAATTTCTAAAGTTAAGAAATTTTGTATGAAATAAATGTATCGTATGGCTCTAACGTTTACATTTTATTTACAAACACATACTTACATACATACTTATGTACAAAATGTTGTAAAATTAGAAAACAATTGCAATTTGTGAATCCTGAAAAAAAAAAACATAAAAGTATTACAATATTATTTGTAGGGAAATTAAAAAAAGAAAAAAAAAAAAAAAAATTATATATATATATATATATATATATATATATATATATATATATATATATATATTAATATATATATATATATATATATATATATATATATATATATATATATATATATATATATATATATATATATATATATATATATATATATATATATATATATATATATATATATATATATATATATATATATAGAACTTTTTTTTTTCAAAATTATTTCAGAAATACCACTTATACCACGGCTTAGAGGACTCTTTGGGCCATATTTTCTATATAGTGGGATATGTTTAGTATTTCGTATTTCGCCCAAAAAGTCAGCTTTAACTTAAAAAAATTTCTCACCAAAAATAAATTTGTTCAAAACTTTTTTTTCAAAATTATTTCAGAAACACCACTTATACCACGGCTTAGTGGACCCTTTGAGCCATCTTTTCTATATAGTGGGATATGTGTAGTATTTCATATTTTCCCCAAAAAGTCAACTTTAACTGAAAATTTTTCACAAAAAATTAATTTGTTCAAAACTTTTTTTTCAAAATTATTTCAGAAATACCACTTATACCACGGCTTAGAGGACTCTTTGGGCCATCTTTTCTATATAGTGGGATGTGTGTAGTATTTCGTATATTTTTGTTATGACTACTTTTCTTTCCAAGAATTTTAGATGTTTTAAATAGCCTTTTTTTTATTAGAAGAGATAATGAGTTATGTACTTTTAAGGCAAAACTAAAAAATATGTATTCTGGAGAGCATAGTCCAATTGATTCTTTATATTTTTGTTATGGAGCCGTGTTTATATCAAATGGAAATTGATGAGGAACAAATAATAATAGCCGTATATGTAGACGATATTCTGATTGCGTGCAGGGAAGAATCGATTATTGGAAGAATCAAGTTGAAGTTGTCAAGAGAATTTAGTGTCAGTGATAAAGGCCCAGTGCGACATTTTCTTGGGATGGAAATCAGCAGAGGTAACATAAAAGGTGATTTAACCATAAGTAATGTTCAATACATTAGATCGTTATTGAAAAAGTACAACCTTGAACAATGTAAGAAGGTATCAATACCTCTTGATCCTGGGTTTCAAGTGGCATATAATAAAAGTTGCGCAAGAGCAAATGTAACTTATTATTAGACTTTAATGGGTGAATTAATGTATTTGGCGATAACAACGCGACCGGACATATTGCATTCGGTAGCAAAATTATCACAGAAAAATATAGATCCACATGTTGAGCATTTGCAAGCTGCAAAGAATATTTTAAGGTATTTGTGTGGAAGTATTGATTTGAAACTTGAATACAAAAGTGGTCAATCAGAGTTAATAGGATCTGCTGATCCTGATTGGGGAGGAAATGCTCTTGATAGCAAATCATTTACAGGGTTCATGTTTTACTTTGGAGAATCATTAATCGCATGGGAGTCTATATATATATATATATATATATATATATATATATATATATATATATATATATATATATATATATATATATATATATATATATATATATATATATATATATATATATATATATATATATATATATATATATATATATATATATATATATATATATATATATATATATATGCATATATATATATATATATATATATATATATATATATATATATATATATATATATATATATATATATATATAGGGTGTTTTTTTAAGCTAGATAGAACTTTAAATTGTAAAAAGTAACACAAAAAATTAAATTTTGATGAAACATTTTTTTTATTTCAGTATACTCTGACAAATCATCATAAATAGACTCACGCTTGAACAACGCTACGAAATTATCCAAATTTACTTTGAAAATCAGTCGTCGATTCACGCAACTTCAATTGCAAAATTGTGTTCAGCGATGAGGCGCATTTTTGGCTTAACGGGTTTGTTAATAAGCAAAATTGCCGCATATGGAGTGAGACCAATCCACAAGAGACCCT
This sequence comes from Thecocarcelia acutangulata, assembly GCA_914767995.1. Lineage (NCBI taxonomy): Eukaryota > Metazoa > Arthropoda > Insecta > Diptera > Tachinidae > Thecocarcelia > Thecocarcelia acutangulata. Next base: position 63,408,513 of record OU612097.1, read on the forward strand.
ACAGACTCCATTACATCCAGAAAAATGCACTGTTTGGTGCGGTTTTCATGCTGGTGGCATCATCGGACCTTATTTCTTCAAAAATGAGGCCGGAGCTCGCGTTACGGTCAATGGAGATCGTTACCGCACCATGATCAATGATTTTTTGTTTGAAAATATGGATGACATTGATCCGGAGGAGATGTGGTTTCAACAGGATGGCGCTACGTGCCATACGGCGAACGCAACCATCGACTTACTGAAATCAAAATTTGGCGATAAGTTGATTTCGAGAAATGGACCTGTCAATTGGCCTCCAAGGTCGTGCGATTTGACACCTCTCGATTATTTCCTGTGGGGCTACGTGAAGTCACTGGTTTATGCTGATAAACCAGCAACAATTGACGCCTTGGATGCCAGCATTGTTCGTGTTGTTCGTGACATACGGCCAGCAGTGCTCGAAAAAGTGGCCCAAAATTGGACGTCCAGAATGCGCTTCGTCAAGAACAGCCGCGGTGCCCATATGCCCGAAATCATTTTCAAATGTTAATGTCACGTATTGATCTTTCGAATAAAAAAAAATTTTGATTACAATTTAATTTTTTGTGTTATTTTTTACAATTTCAAGTTCAATCGGGCTTAAAAAAATACCCTTTATATATATATATATATATATATATATATATATATATATATATATATATATATATATATATATATATATATATATATATATATATATATATATATATATATATATATATATATATATATATATATATATATATATATATATATATATATATATATATATATATATATATATATATATATATATATATATATATATATATATATATATATATATATATATATATATATATATATATATATATATATATATAGACTCCCATGCGATTAATGATTCTCCAAAGTAAAACATGAACCCTGTAAATGATTTGCTATCAAGAGCATTTCCTCCCCAATCAGGATCAGCAGATCCTATTAACTCTGATTGACCACTTTTGTATTCAAGTTTTAAATCAATACTTCCACACAAATACCTTAAAATATTCTTTGCAGCTTGCAAATGCTCAACATGTGGATCTATATTTTTCTGTGATAATTTTGCTACCGAATGCAATATGTCCGGTCGCGTTGTTATCGCCAAATACATTAATTCACCCATTAAAGTCTGATAATAAGTTACATTTGCTCTTGCGCAACTTTTATTATATGCCACTTGAAACCCAGGATCAAGAGGTATTGATACCTTCTTACATTGTTCAAGGTTGTACTTTTTCAATAACGATCTAATGTATTGAACATTACTTATGGTTAAATCACCTTTTATGTTACCTCTGCTGATTTCCATCCCAAGAAAATGTCGCACTGGGCCTTTATCACTGACACTAAATTCTCTTGACAACTTCAACTTGATTCTTCCAATAATCGATTCTTCCCTGCACGCAATCAGAATATCGTCTACATATACGGCTATTATTATTTGTTCCTCATCAATTTCCATTTGATATAAACACGGCTCCATAACAAAAATATAAAGAATCAATTGGACTATGCTCTCCAGAATACATATTTTTTAGTTTTGCCTTAAAAGTACATAACTCATTATCTCTTCTAATAAAAAAAAGGCTATTTAAAACATCTAAAATTCTTGGAAAGAAAAGTAGTCATAACAAAAATATACGAAATACTACACACATCCCACTATATAGAAAAGATGGCCCAAAGAGTCCTCTAAGCCGTGGTATAAGTGGTATTTCTGAAATAATTTTGAAAAAAAAGTTTTGAACAAATTAATTTTTTGTGAAAAATTTTTCAGTTAAAGCTGACTTTTTGGGGAAAATACGAAATACTACACATATCCCACTGTATAGAAAAGATGGCTCAAAGGGTCCACTAAGCCGTGGTATAAGTGGTGTTTCTGAAATAATTTTGAAAAAAAAAGTTTTGAACAAATTTATTTTTGGTGAGAAATTTTTTTAAGATAAAGCTGACTTTTTGGGCGAAATAAGAAATACTAAACATATCCCACTATATAGAAAATATGGCCCAAAGAGTCCTCTAAGCCGTGGTATAAGTGGTATTTCTGAAATAATTTTGAAAAAAAAGTTTTGAACAAATTTATTTTTTTTGAAAAATTTTTTCAGATTAAAGCTGACTTTTTGGGCACAATACGAAATACTACACATATCCCGTTATATAGAAAAGTTGGCCTAAAGCGTCCTCTAAGCCGTGGTATAAGTGGTATTTCTGAAATAATTTTGAAAAAAAAGTTTTGAACAAATTTATTTTTTGTGAAAAAATTTGTTCAGTTAAAGTTGACTTTTTGGGCAAAATACAAAATGCTACACATATCCCACTATATAGAAAAGTTGGCTAAAAGTGTCCTCTAATCCGTGGTATAAGTGGTATTTCTGAAATAATTTTGAAAAAAAAGTTTTGAACAAATTTATTTGTGTGAACATTTTTTTCTGATTAAAGCTGACTTTTTGGGCAAACTACGAAATACTACACATATCCGACTACATAGAAAAGTTGGCCCTAAGAATCCTCTAATTTTGAAAAAAAAAGTTTTGAGCAAATTTATTTTTTGTGAGAAATTTTTTTTTGGTTAAAGCTGACTTTTTGGGCAAAATACGAAATACTACACATATCCCACTATATAGAAAAGATGGCCCAAAGGGTCCTCTAAGCCGTGGTATAAGTGGTATTTCTGAAATAATTTTGAAAAAAAAAGTTTTAAACAAATTTATTTTGTGTGAAAAAGTTTTTTCAGTTAAAGCTGACTTTTTGGGGAAAATACGAAATACTACACATATCCCACTATATAGAAAAGAACGCGCAAAGGGTCCTCTAAGCCGTGGTATAAGTGGAGAGGAGTCATCACAGACACCAAAAGCAGTAAGTTTTGCCAGTAGTGCACCATGCCACACTCTGTCAAACGCTTTTGAAATATCCAGAGCCACTGCCCTACTTTCACCGAAATGATGGATTGAGTGGCACTATTTCTCTGAGAGATATGCCATAAGATCGCCAGTTGAACGACCCTTACGAAATCCATATTGACGATCACAAAGTAATTTGTGCGACTCTAGATATTTCACAAGGTGGTAATTGACCATACTTTCCATTACTTTGGAAAGCGCAGAGTAAATTGCAATTGAACGGTAATTTTCAGGGTTATTTGCCTCACCTTCCAGCTTGATGGAAAGTCACCAAAATGGTAAAGTATGCTGAAGAGGCGTGCTAATGGACGCGCAAGCGTAGAAGAGCACTGCTTCAAGACCAGTGCTGGAATGCCATCCGGTCCAGGAGTCTTGTTTATGTCGAGGTCAGCCAAAACCCTTTTAACTGCTCGCGCCCGGAAGAATATCTTTGGCATAGTTGCAGATACTCTTTCGAGCTCGGGAAGAGGTTGACTGCTTTCCGGCAAGCAGGAGTTGCTTGCAAAGATTTCAGCCAACAGGTTAGCTTTGTCAACCGGGTCGGTGAATGCTTGGTCATTCTTTAAGAGAGTTAGGATTGATGAACTAGCATTGTTCCTTACCCTCTTAACGAATGACCAAAAGGTCTTACTGCCCCGGAGAGCTGTAAGGACCTTGGCACGAAGACGCTATTCTTGCCTTTTTACGTAGCAAATCAGTCTCTGTTTTTTTTTTTTTTTGCTTAAACGCCAATTACTGAATGCTTCCTCTCTGGATCTGACTGCGTTTTTGCACGTCTGATTAAACCATGATTTCACTCTTGGTTTAACCGAAATCTACTTGGAGGGGATAAATGATTTCATCCCTAGCATTATCATATTCCAGTCGTTGTTTAGCTTCGATAGCTAAAGTAAAAAAAAATAAAACGGGATTAAGTAAAAACCGTAATAGGTGAACAGAGTGTTTTTGTTTAAAAGAAAAACTTTGTGACATTTTTTAAATACCGTTTTAAATTGTAAATAAAAAATAGAAACAATTAATTGCATGAGTGTACCTATCAGATGTAATTCTGAAAAAGAGCTTAGCTCCGGTAGAAAAAACCTTTGGATTTCTGAAGAAGAATCGGTGAAAAAATAATTGGAAAATTTCCTGTCTCTAAGAGATAGGAAACACCCGCGATCGTGTTCGCCAAATATTGTTGTTACAACTGAAGACAAAACATCTTCCAGTTTAATTGTTGATGATAAGCCAAAAACCCAAGTAGGCATGGACAGGTACATAACCGTGGTTAAAAGGCAGCGAAGCCCCAAATCAGCTCAAATATCATCTCAACCGAAATTTTCTAAAGATGATAATAGGACTTCGGCAACCGATAGTAATAGGTTTGATATACTGCAAACAGATGAGCCAACAGTATCTAAAAAAACCTTTCAGCCGCCACCAATATATTTGCGAGAGCCTACCTCTAGTGGTAAAACAACATATTGCGGCAATCGGCAAAGACACTTTTAACGTAACATAGGTTAAGCACGGCGGCATAAATGAAACTAAAATCCAGGTAAACAGTGAAAATGAATACCGAAAGTTGTCTGACGTTCTAGAGAAGGAGAAACGATCATTTTACACTTATCAGCTTAAAAGTGCCAAAGGTATTCAGGTCGTTATAAAAGGGATTGACCCTTTTGTTGACACGAATGAGGTCAAAACCGGACTAGAAGACAATGGCTTCAAAATTAAAAATGTGGTTAATATTAGAAACCGTGAAAAAATTCCTCAACCCATGTTTAGGGTTGAATTGGAACCTAGAGATGTTCTCCTGAAAAAGAATGAAGTGCATGCAATTTATAACCTCAAATATCTTTTGCATCGTAAGGTTACCGTTGAGGAGCCTCATAAGCGTTTAGGGCCCGTTCAATGCCTAAACTGCCAAGAATTTGGCCATACTAAGGCCTATTGTAAGCTGCCGGCAGTTTGCGTTGTGTGTGGAGAACTTCACGGTACATCACAGTGCAAAAAACCTAAGACTGACTCGAGCGTTAAAAAATGCAGTAATTGTGGAGGTAACCATACTGCAAACTACAGGGGTTGCCCTGTCTATACTCACTTCAAGAGGTCAATGACAAATAGGTCATCAATTTTAAATACGCCACCCCAGCAGTCAAAAACCACTTTCTCAAACAATTTTCCCCAGGTACGCCAGTCAACCAGCCATGTAAACTTGCAAAACCCCCAACATATTTCTTATGCGAATGTGGTAAAATCGGATAAACCAAATTTGAATCAGGAGCCCAAGCCTCAAAACTCCTACCAAAATTTTAGCAATCTTGAGGCAACCCTGCAGACTCTTGTTCAATCTATAAATACATTTACGGTTTCCATGACGAACATGATGCAGGAAATGCTGAAAATGCAGTCCACTATTTTGCAGGCAATTTAAAAAAAATGAGTTGGTTAAAAATATGTTTCTGGAACGCAAACGGCATCCGCCAACACAAAAATGAACTTGAGCACTTCCTTATGGAAAAGCAAATCTATATAATGTTGATTGCTGAAACTCATTTGACAACCAACGGTTTTTTTCAAAATTAATGGGTACGCATTATATGACACTAAAGATCCCCGTGGAAGATCTTGCAGAGGATCGGCAATTTTAATAAAATGCAGAATTAAGCACTATTTAATGAACGAGATACGTGAGGAGTATCTCCAAGCAACTAATATATGCATTGAATATTTTCATGAAAAAATCGTTATTTCCTCGATTTACTCACCGCCCCGATTTTCAATAACAGAAAGCCAATATTCAAATATTTTCAAATCACTTGGGTCTCTATTTTTAGCGGCTGGCGACTATAACGCTAAACACACTTTTTGGGGATCACGTTTAATTACCTCGAAAGGCCGTGTGCTTTTTGACACCGTTTCCAAAATGGGTTTAGATGTGGTTTCAAGCGGACACCCCACTTATTGGCCGACAGACCGACGAAAGATCCCAGATGTTATAGATTTTAGAGTTGCGAAAAAATTTCCTGTAGAGTGGATGCAAGTGGAGCCTTCATTAGATTTGTCATCAGATCACTCTCCCATTATAATCTCTGCTTCGTTCCCCCAAGAGATTGGCTCACCGTTGACTGTCAATAGAGTTAATTGGTTAAAATACAAAAAAATTTTTGAGCACACATTGTACTGAAAATATCGCCTTGAGAACGCCTGAGGATATTGATGTGTCAATTAACGATTTTTCTGAAAACCTCAAACTGGCCGTACAGCATGCTACCACTAGTTATTTAAGATCTAGAAATGAGAACAATAGAACTTATTCATCTGAAATTGAGCAACTTCTGTCAGAAAAAAGAAGAGTCAGAAGAGAGTGGCAACTTCGCAGATCGCCCCAGCTTAAAACTAGGCTACGGGAATGCATAACTCAGCTAAGAAATCTGCTTGAAGTACATAGAATGGATTCCTTTAAAACATATTTGGAAAGCCTGGATGGTACTCCGCAATCTGATTATTCCTTGTGGAAAGCGGCAAAAGGTTTAAAAATACCCGTAATAGGTAAGCCACCTTTGCGAAATTCAACTGGCGACTGGGCAAGAAGCGATTCTGAAAAGGGAATGTTGTATGTCGATCATTTGAGAAATGTTTTTACCACAAATGATACAGCGGAATTACCACCATATGTTGTTAGACCTCCTGTGTCTTTGTGATTTAATTTTCAAGATGTCGAAAGCGTTATCGGTAATACAAACCCCAGGAAAGCTCCAGGCATTGTTTAAATTACTGATAAAATGCTTGAACAGTTACCTCGTGTAGCTAGAAGGGTTCTACTTTTTATTTTTAACGCCATTTTACGCCTTGAGTATTGTCCTGCAGAGTGGAAGGTCTCAATGATTACTATGATACCCAAGCCAGGGAAGGATCTGACTAAGGTAGAATCATATAGACCAATAAGTCTTTCACCAACAATTTCAAAACTATTCGAAAAATTGTTAATGGCGAAGTTGAGTCCAGGGATGCATCCCTGATCATCAATTTGGCTTTCGGGCTAAACATAGCACCATAGAACAAACGCATAGACTAGTCAATGTCATAAGACAAACCTTTGAGGAGAAGAAGTATTGCTCAGCTCTTTTCATTGATATTTCTCAAGCTTTTGATAAAGTGTGGCACGACGGCATGATGCACAAAATAAAGCTAAACTTGCCTGCAAATTCTCACAAGCTTCTGGAAAGCTACTTATATGGGCGGAAGTTTGTTGTCAGAAAAGGCGACTTTATAAGCCCAACTCAGCCAATCAAGGCAGGAGTTCCCCAAGGCAGCATATTGGGGCCTTCTTTATATTTGATTTACGCCTCTGACATGCCAACGACATCCGGAATCCACACTTCTACCTTTGCAGATGACACAGCGTTTTTGAGTGTTCATGAAATCCACCAATTAGCTTCACGAAATTTACAGGAATATATTTCAATATTAGAGAAATGGCTAAAACTTTGGAAAATCAAAGTTAATGAACGGAAATGTACTCATGTTACATTCATACTTTGTAGGCAAACATGTCCGCCTATCCAAATTAACAACTCATCTATTCCGCAGCACAACGAAGTCAAGTACCTTGGTATTCACCTGGACCGTAGGCTAACGTGGAAGTCTCACATTGAAGCAAAGGTCACTCAGTTAAAACTGTAAGCAGCGCAGCTAAATTGGCTTATGGGCAGAAATTCGACACTGGAATTAGATTGCAAACTTTTGTTATACAACGCAATACTAAAGCCTATATGGTGCTACGGAATTCAGTTATGGGGCACCGCCTCAGCGTCAAACATTGAAAAAATCCAAAGGCGACAAAACAAAATTCTTCGAACGATTACTGCAGCTCCATGGTACGTAAAAAATTCACGAATTCATAAAGATCTGAGTGTTCCTCGGGTAAAAGAGGAATTTTCTAAATACGCGACAAGGTATGTCAGTAAACTGGAACTTAATCCAAACCCTCTTGCGCGCAATATACTTAATTTTGGCGGCCACACTGGGCTTAAAAGAAGGGATACCGCTGCCACCATCAGATTGCTCAATAGGTGATTTTACTGAAATAGCTTCCGCATAATAAAACTTTTTGTCTAGCATTGGCCGGACTTAAAAATCACATTTTTTAATTTTAAATTTAGTATTAAGATTTGAATACTTATTGTTAGTTCATTTTGAAGATTCAATAAATAAAAAAAATGCTTAAAAAAAACATATTCTCGACCATTTTTGCTGAAGCATTTATGTCGTTATCTAGAAAGCAAAGTTTTCAATTAAAATGCTAATAAAATTGGTTGAGCTCAGCCCAACGCGCCTTTTCGTAAATAAATATTGAACGTTTCGTAGCTGATTTCGAAACGTTACGAAGTTCAGAGATCGAAAAGCAGGCAGAAATGGTGCAATGATCCGAATTGCCGAGAGGTGCACTAACTCTGACTTCATACTTTTCAGGGTGTGAAGTCAGGAATAGGTCAAGTGTGTTTGAATAGTGCCCTTCAACATATGGAATATGCGTTGGCTCATTCACTAATTGCGCTAGGTTATTGTGCGCAGCGAATAACTCAACATATTGGCCTTCTGGAGATGTATGACTCGAATGACGAATCCAAGATGAGTTGGGAACATTGAAATCACCAGCAACAACGATTTCACTGGTTTCGCAACTATCGATATGGAGTCAGAGAGGGTATCGAAACCAGAAAAGGTAGTATCTCTCTCCGCATTTGGACTTCTGTATAGAAACCCGAAATGCAAAAAGTGTGATCTGTTTTTGAATTTAACCCAAAGACAGCTAAAAACTTCACTGCGAACGTAAATTACAAGGCCGCGATGGAAATGAAATAGAGATAGAAGTTGATAACCAGGAATATGAAAATCCTGTGGATCAGCATCCTCGGATACCTTGGTCTCACATAAGGCGAAAATATCCGGCCGATTGAGACAAGTGTGGGCATAAACAGAGAAGAAATTCGTTCTTAGCCCACGTATGTTACAGAAATCTATTTTAAAGTTACCTGCCATTATGCTGGAATACCAAGAACAAACGTTGTATATTGTAATGCTGACGAGGCATGGATTAATTGGTGCTGATTAGACTATAAAATACCCAGTGGACATGCCTTCGATACTGTACAGTCAGCAACAACCAACCCAACATCGCCAACATTACAATATAACTTGTATTTAAAAAGAAGAATGAAGGGCGATGGCAACAACAACTAAATCAAGGCCATAAAAGCCCTGGTCTGGCCAAATATTCATTTTTTTTATGTGCTTTTATTATTTTTAATTTTTGAAGCTGATTTTGATTTTAAGTGTGGTTGGTTTTTCACGTCTTCTTTAATGTTTGTTGGGTTACATGAATGTGCACAAAGAAATAAAAATTTAACAGTTATTTTTTTTTATTGAACGTTTAATAATTTGTTTTTATAATTTTTCTGAGGGAATGTTTGTCACTAATTTGTTTTGTTATTATTTGATTTTCTTTTAGTTTAGTTAATTTTATTGCTATTTTTATTTTATTATTTTATTTATATATTTATTTTTTCTTTTATGTAATTCCAGTTTATTTATTTATTTTCACACAGGAGTTTTTAGAAAAAACAAAATATTTTTGTTTATTATTATTTGTATTAAGCACAAATATTTAAGACGCAGTATGCTCAAATATCAATGCGCTTCCTGTGATTCATTGTTTATTTGCTTTGTTGTGATGTTTTGTTTTGGATTTTGCTGTAAAATAGTCAAGCACTGTCGTGGAGGCGTTTCAAAACTATGAAGAGTTTGTTCTGTTTCTAATTGTTCTATAGCTTGTTTGGTTTGTTTTACGAATGATTTTTAAATACAGTGCTTGGAGCTACTGCACAGTAGTGAGCAGTGTTCTTTAGAACATTCTGTGCAGTCTTTTAGTGCACAACAACAAATATAATTGTTTTTGTTCAAAGTTACAATTTTTTTTTTGTTATTTCAATACCACATCATCCACAAAAATACTGAAAATCCTAATTGACAAGCAAACAATAATTAAAAACTATACCAACAACTACAACAAAATGCAAAGAAAAGTTTTACCGACACAGTGAAAACAATACCCTTTCCAAAATAAAGAAACAAAATGTTAAAAAAAAAAACAAAAACAATTATGACAATAAAACAAAAAAGAAACTAAAGCCACTAACAAAATCAAGTTCATTGCACAACAACAATAAATGAGAATTGTACAATGTACGTTGTTGTTGTTTATTTTTTAATTTCATATGGCCCAAATGATTTTATTTTTTCTTCATCATCATTCGCATGTTCATATATTGAACCTATAGTAGTAAAATATGAAATGAAAATTATGAAAACAATAATTGTATTTTCGCGTATTAAACTGCTTGTGCACCCTACACTATTTCAGTGTTCGGAAGCACATTAATGTGTTTGTTTTTTTTAGAAAAGGACGTTTTTCAAAAAATCTAATCTTGAAAAATATTATTTTTTATTTTGAAAAATGTCTAAAAAAACACACTTGAACATTGGAAGTTCTTAATTAAGGACGCCGCAATAATTTTTTTCGCCCATCCTCTGCTATAAAATGGTTTTTAAATGCATTTCTACAATATTCTACTTTTCGCGGGTTTATTGCAAACATTTATGATTTAGTTTTATAAAATTTCATTCGGAGTCTAGCTTCGATAGTGAACGGACGTGTTTGTTTTTGATCGGAGTGTTAAAAAAAAACGGAATAAGTAGAAAACCGCAATAAGTGAAGAGTGAATTAATACAAAATAAAAACTTTGTGACAATTATTTTTATATACTTTTAAAGTAAAAAAAATATATAAAAAAAAATTGTATGAGTGTACCTAGTAGATGCAATTCTGAGAAAGAACTTAGCTCCACTAGAAAAAAACTCTGGATTTCTGAAGAAGAATCTGAAAAAAATCATTGTATAATCTGCTGCATCTGAGAGATAAAAAACGAACGCGTTCGCTAAAAATTGTTGTTACAAAAGAAGACAAACCATCTTCCAGCTTAGCTATTTATAACCGCGCAAATATCATCATAACCAAAAATGTCTAAAGACGATAATACCACTTCGACAGCGGATAGTAATAGGTTTGCTATCCTTCAGACAGATGAGCCAACAAAATAAAAAAAATAAAAAAAACCTATAAGCCACCACCAACATATTTAAGAGAGCCGACTGGTAAGAAAACTTATTACGGCAATCGGCAAAGATACTTTCAACATCACATCAGTGAAGCACGGCAGCATCAGTGAAACTAAAATACAGGTAAACCATGAAAACGAGTACCGAAAATTGGCTGATGTGTTAGAAAAAGAAAAAAAAAAATTTTACACTTACCAGCTTCATATTAAAGGTATTGACCCTTGCGTAGATATTGATAATGTCAAAATCAGATTGGAAGATAAAGGTTGTAAAATAAAAACCGTAGGAACCGTGAAAAGATCCCTCAACCCATGTTTAGGGTTGAACTAGAACCAATGGATGTTGTGCTAAAAAATAATGAAATTCATCCAATATATAACCTTAAATTTCTTCTGCGTCGTAAAGTTGCCGATAAGGAGCCACATAAGCGTTCAGGACCCGTTCAGTGCCTAAGCTGCCAAGAATTTGGCCACACTAAGGCTTATTGTAAGCCCTCTGTTTGTGCTGTATGTGGCGAACTTAACAGCACAACTTAGAGCAGTAATCCAAAAACTGACGCAAATGTTAAAAAATTCAGTAACTGTGGAAGTAACCAAACTGCAAATTATGGACGTTGCCCTGTCTATACTCACTTTAAGCGGTCAATGACAAATAACAAAACAATTTTCATATGCTAATGTCATTAAAGCCGACGAAATCTTGAACCAGGAGCCCAAACCTCAAAAGTGCGATCTAAATTTTAATAATCTAAAGGCAACTCTGCAGACTCTGGTTCAATCCATAAACACTTTTACCGTCTCTATGACAAACATGATGCAGGAAATGCTAAAAATGCAATTAACTATTTTCCAGGCAATTTTAAACAAATAAGTTAGTTTAAACTATGTTTGTAAAACGCAAACGGCATCAGTCAACACAAAAATGAACTTGAGCACTTAATTATGGAAAAGTAAATCGACATAATGCTGATTGCTGAAACTCACTTGACAAGCAACACTTATACAAAATTAATGGTTACACACTGTATTATACTGCGGAGGCTCAGCAATTCTAATAAAAAATATAATTAAGCACTATTTTCTACATGAGACACGTGAGGAGTATTTCCAAGAAAAAAACATATTTATTGAACATTTTCATGATAAAATTGTTATTACCTGTATTTATTCCCCACCCCGGGCTTCAGTAACAGAAAATCAATATTCACATTTTTCAAATCACTTGGGCCTTGATTTTTAGCGGCTGGCGACTATAACGCAAAACACACTTTTTGCGGATCACGATTAAGTACCTCGAAAGGCCGTGTGCTTTTTGACACCGTTTCCAAAATGGGTTTAGATGTGGTTTCAAGCGGACACCCCACTTATTGGCCGACGGACCGACGAAAGATCCCAGATGTTATAGATTTTAGAGTTGCGAAAAAATTTCCCGTAGAGTGGATGCAAGTGGAGCTTTCATTAGATTTGTCATCGGATCACTCACCCAAAATAATCTTTGTTTCGTTCCCCCAAGAGATTGGCTCCCCGTTGATCATCAATGGCGTTAATTGGCTAAAATACAAAAACTTTTTGAGTACACATTGTACAAATGTATGCAACTGAATTATCTTTATATGCAGATAGACCGCCTGTGTCTTTGCGATTCATATTTCAAGACGTAGAACAAGGTATCAGTAACACAAACCACAGGAAAGCTCCAGGCATTGTTTAAATTACTGGTAAAATGCTCGAACAGTTACTTCGTGTAGCAAGAAGCGTTCTACTCTTTATTTTTAACGCTATTTTACGCCTTGAGTATTATCCTGCAGAGTGGAAGGTCTCTATGATTACTATGATACCCAAGCCAGGAAAGGATCTGACCAAGGTAGAATCATATAGACCAATAAGTCTACTACCAACAATTTCCAAACTATTCGAAAAATTGTTAATGGTTAAGTCGAGCCCAATATTGAACAATGTGGGATGCATCCCTGATCATCAATTTGGTTTTCGGGCTAAACACAGCACCATAGAACAAACGCACAGACTAGTCAATGTCATAAGACAAACCTTTGAGGAGAAGAAGTATTGTTCAGCTCTATTCATTGACATTTCTCAAGCTTTTGATAAAGTGTGGCACGACGGCATGATGCACAAAATAAAGCTAAACTTGCCTGCAAATCCTCACAAGCTTCTGGAAAGCTACTTATGTGGGCGGAAATTTGTTATCAGAGAAGGTGATTTTACAAGCCCAACTCAACCTATCGAGGCAGGAGTTCCCCAAGGTAGCGTACTTGGGCCTACTTTATATTTGATTTACGCCTCTGACATGCCAACGAAATCTGGAATCCCCACTTCAACTTTTGCAGACGACACAGCATTTTTGAGCGTTCATGAAAACCACCAATTAGCTTCACGAAGTTTATTTTTTTTTTATTTATTTATTTATTGAGTAGTATCTATAATACTTTAAATTTGTCTATTAACAAATTAAAATTTTGTATAGATTTAATTATTTATAAATTTAGCTCTGTATAACACTATATCTAATGTAATTGAGAACATTTTTCCTAAATGTATACATATTCTTTTCATTTTTAATATTGATAGGCATATTGTTGTAAATATTTAAACATTAATAAAATAATGATCACTGCATAGCACTGCTATTAACTTGCTGAGTTCTAAAGTCTGTTGCATTTCCTAGGTTGTATGGTTGCACATTTACAGGAATATATTTCAATATTAGAGAAATAGCTAAAACTTTGAAAAATCAAAGTTAAGGCTGTGTAAGCAAACATGTGCGCCTATCTAAATTAACACCTCACCTATTCCGCAGCACAATGAACTCAAGTACCTTGGTATTCACCTGGACCGTAGGCTAACGTGGAAGTCTCACATTGAAGGAAAAGTCACTCAGTTGAAACTAAAAGCATCGCAACTAAATTAGCTTATAGGCAGAAACTCGACATTGAAATTGTATTGCAAACTTCTGTTATACAACGCAATTCTAAAGCCCATATGGTGCTACGGAATTCAGTTATGGGGCACCGCCTCAGGGTCAAATATTGAAAAAACTCAAAGGCGACAAAACCAAATTCTTCGAACGATTACTGCAGCTCCATGGTATGTAAAAAATTCACGAATTCATAAAGGTCTGAGTGTTCCACTGGTAAAAGAGGAATTTTCTAAGTACGCGACAAGGTATGCCAGTAAACTGGAATTTCATCCAAACCCTCTTGCGCGCAATATACTTAATTTGACGGACACACTCGTTTGAGAAGAAGGGATACAGTTGCCACCATTAGATTGCTCAATAGGTGATTTTACCGAAACAGCTCCCGAATAATAAAACTATTTGTCTAGCATTGGCTGGACTTAAGTATTTATAAGTTTGTGATTCCTGTAATTTCTACAATTATAATTTGCGACCATATAAAGTATATATATTCTGAATCAGAATTAATGGAAAAGTCGATTAAGCGATGTACGTCTGTCCGCTGTTGAAATACCGTTTCTGAGAAAACCATTCGACTTAGAAACTTTTTTCTTTCACCATTCTTTTACCCCATCTATTCATGAGTTTGCTATTGAAATTCAGTAATATCGGTTCATGTATAGCTGAGATATGTTGAAAATTCGGAAAAATTCAATTTTTTTGCAACTTTGTATGCAATTTTTTGAAAAAAAATTATTTGTTTTACCTAAAACAAAAAGACAAAAAAAAATTTTTCATATATCGGTCTATATATACCCGAGATATAGCTCAAATTAGGTTTTTCATGAAAATGTCGCATAAGCGAAGTTAAAAAACTTTTTGCTTAAAAGTAGTTCTGGTAATAAAAGAAGGTTACATAAATGTGGCAAATGAAAATTTCCAATATCGGACCATATATACTCCAGATATAGATTAAACCGGGGTTTTCATGAAAATGTCGCGTAAGCGAACTTAAACAACTTTTTTGTGCTCAAAAGCAGTTCTGGTAATAAAATAAGGTAATCGAGTATGTTCTTGATTCTACTTTGAAGTGAAAATAGTTAGAAATCACTTCAATTTCAAGCTTTCTACTCTATACTTTTCATTTGGGTTTTGTTTTCAAACATTAATTCGTAGTGAATTGTCTGATTCTGGAAAGTGCGTTTACACAAAAAGTAGTAGTTTGAAAACACTTTTTAATTTCATTGTGAAAATTAAAACTTTTACAGAAAAACTGAGTATAATTACAATCCCATTGAAATAAAAGAGTTAGATGACGAAATATTTATTTGAGATACAATTTTGCACATATTTATAGGCAAATGAGGAACATTATATAAAAAACTGTTAAAATGTTATATTAACTGAAGTCGATTGGCTATATCATCTCTTATAACAGTGGTTACGGATTCACTAACTTATCTGAACCATCGTCATCACTTCCATGTCTTAAATTTACCCCTACCGGCTGTACCAAATTTTTGCAAGCGCAATGGCGCTTAAAAAAATTACAATCATCGTTGTTGATGGAGAATTTGACAAACCTAACTAAATTTTGCTCTTATAAAATAACAAGCATTAGATAAAAAATTTTGTACGTTGTTTTTTGGGCAAAAGGCATATCGCAAAAAATAAAATAAAATTGAAAATATGGGTCATATCTGTACTGGATTATATAAAAAAATAAAACTGAAAACGTGGTTCGTATCAGTACTAGTTATATGAACATTTATCCAAGTTTTATTTTCGAAGTTCAGTTCGAACGAAAGAATGAAACACCCAAACTACTCCTTTTTAGAAAATGAAAATTTCCGATATCGGTCCATATATACCCAGATATAGCGTAGAACAGGTTTTTCATAAAAATGCCGCGTAAGCGAACTTAAACAACTTTTTTTTTTTGCTCAAAAGCAATTCTGGTAATAAAATAGGGTTATATAAATATGAAAAATGAAAATTTCCGATATCGGTCCATATACACCCGAGATATAGCCTGAACCGCTTTTTCCATTAAAAAATTTTTTTTCTGAAAAGCAATTCTCGTTATAAAAGAAGGTTACTAAATACAGAAAATAGAAAATTCCGATATCGTTTCATATATAACCGAGATATTTTTTTTTTTTTTTTTTTTATAATATTTTATTTGCAATCTGTTTACTAAAAAAAAAAACAATAAGCAAATCTATTAACTATACTTAGAATAATATAACAGTAGTGTTAAATTCCATTAAATTTAACAATTTAAAATTATTTTTGGTTTTTTAAAAATCTTACAATGGTGTTTTTTTATCAAAATATATACGCCTTAAGAACTAAAGGGGAGATCAAGTATACATATGTAGTCTTTTTAGTCGTCTTACTTCATCACCGTCATCTAATAGAGTTATCGCAAGAACATTTCCATGGCCGCTAAGTCTTTTTAGATAATTCGTGCTGTACTTTTTAATTTCATCTTTAATACTTGGAATATCGAGATCATTATGTATTGTAGTGTTTCTTATGTACCAAGGAGCACCTATTATAAGTCTAAGTGTTTTAGACTGATACTTTTGAATGATATAAATGTTAGAGTAAGAAACTGTTCCCCATATTTGAATACCATATGTCCATACAGGTTTTAATACTGTTTTATACAATAGTAATTTGTTTTTAACACTTAATTTCGACGTTGGCCCGAGAAGCCAGTACATTTTTCTTGTTTTAGTGTTCAGTTGTTTTCTCTTTGCTTTTAAATGTGCTTTCCATGTTAAACGCCGGTCAATGTTGAGACCTAAATACTTAACTTCATTTGATTGAGGTATTACAACTCCGTTCAGATATACAGGCGGACAATCTCCATTTTTGAGGGTAAATGTGACGTGAGTAGATTTTTCTGCATTCACTTTAATGTTCCATTTATTAAGCCAATCACTAATTAAGTCAAGCTGCATTTGAATGATGTTAGATGCAATACCTGCAGATTCATTTACTGCAAGTAAAGCTGTGTCATCAGCGTAGGTTGCGACCACTACATCGTTTTTTTGTTGGCATGTCAGAAGTGAATAATGTGTACAGAGTTGGACCCAGTACGCTTCCCTGCGGCACACCAGCCTTGATATCACCAATTTCAGAATTCTCGTCATTGATGTTAACATAAAAAGTACGTTCACTCAGATAGGACTTGAGCAGTAAGTAGAATGGAGCTTCTAGCAAATACTTTAACTTAAACAGAAGGCCATTATGCCACACTCTGTCAAATGCTTGTTTCACGTCTAGAAAAACAGATGAACAGTATTGTTTGTTTTCAAGAGACTCTCTTATTGATTTAACAACTCTATGACATTGTTCGGGAGTCCCATGTCCATCTCGAAAACCAAATTGATGATCAGGTATAATCCGTAGGGATTCTAACTTTGGCATTAATCTTTTTTGAAAAAGTCGTTCAAATAGTTTCGATAATACGGGTAGCAAGCTGATAGGCCTATATGACTCAACGGAGTTTTCCGGCTTGTTAGATTTATGAATCATAATAATTTTTGCATGTTTCCATTGAATTGGAAAATATGACAGCCGTAACACAGCATTAAATACAACTGTGATAAAAATGATAGCTTTTCTAGGTAACTTTTTCAGAACGTTTCCGTCTATGTTGTCATAACCTGGAGACTTTTTTGTATTAACCTTACTAATTTCTGCTTCAATTTCTCGACATCTAAACGACTTAATTGGTTTACTCATTTGACATGCGACATCCAAAAAGTAATTTACTTCGGTGTCTTGCTGCGTTGAACAAAAAGAAAATGGAGTAAAAGTGTTTTCGAGGTGGGACCTAAAAGCAGCAGCTTTACTAACATCAGATCTACACCATTCGCCATTTGTATCTTTTATTGGAACGTTTCGCTTTTGTGCATGCTTTAGGTATTTTGTAGCTTTCCAAAGATTATGTTCATTATTATTTTCTGGACGTAAATTACCTAAATATCTACCAATGGAATCGTTCTTTAGCTCTTTTAATTTTCTTTTCAAATCGTTAGCTGCACGATTGAAGTTTGTTTTATCTAAGGGTGATCTTGTTCTTTTCCAGATTTTCCGAAGTCTCCTTTTCAATGCAATTAGTTGCCTTATTTCAAAAGATAAGTGCAAATTGGAATTTTGATAATTCACTTGTGGTGTTGAAACAAACGAAGCTTCATGTATTAATTTTGTAAAATTTTCAATGGCCATATCTATCTCGTATCCGGACTTTAGAGACAAATTTAAATCAAGTTCAGCTTCAATAAATTGTGTGAAGTAGCTGGTGTTAGTGGTTTTAGAAATAAGCTTAGGATTTTTGATTCGCTTTTTACACTCAGTTGCAAAGTTAAGGATAATTGGACTATGATCCGAACTTAAATCATCACTTGATGCTATTTCCAGAGAGGAAGGAGGGATTCCTTTATTCCTGAAAAGCAATTCTCGTTATAAAAGAAGGTTACTAAATACAGAAAATAGAAAATTCCGATATCGTTTCATATATAACCGAGATATAGCTTAAACAAACTTTTCCATGAAAATGCTCATAAAGATTTCGTTTTTGGAATAGTGATTACAAGGCAAAAATATTTTTTCCCCGACATCGGTCCATATACATATATCCGAGCATATTTAGTTAAAATTTGTAGTATATACTATACATATACGTGACTATCGTGAAGGGTATTTTAGATTCGGCATAGCCGAATATATCATTAAGATTTGAATACTTATTGTTAGTTCATTTTGAAGATTTAATAAATAAAAAATGCTTAAAAAAAATCTATTCGAAAATATTTTATTTAAATTATTGGCCTAAAGTTCATTTTTAGTGCATTTTTTGGGATGCAGTTTTATAAAATTTTGTGATTTAGTTTTATAAAATATCTATTCGAAAATATTTTATATAAATCATTGGCCTAAAATGCATTTTTAGTTCATTTTTTTGTTCAACAGTTTTTACTCCATTATTAGTGATATATTAGTATAACAGACTTCTTATATCCCCAGTCAAATATATTAACATTTAATTTCGAACGCATACAGATCTACATACAGCCAGTAAACCAAACCTGTTTTAAATTTTCCTTTGCGTAATACCTTGTGAATAACAGCCGGTTGGTCTGAATTTATGCTCTGCTGAAAGTATGTGCCCATACTGTAAATTAGTTATTAAAGTACTTTCAAAATAATTTATAGCAAATGAGTATGGGACTCCAAATTTGAATAGCATTATGCATCGCTAGCCGCCTCAAGAATCCGCCATTTGTACCTGCTTGTAAAAATTTCTGCTTAATTCCTATCAATGAAGCTTTAAAATTACTTTGCTTCTAATAATTATATATACTTAATATTTCTAGATAGCCCCAACTACAGATTGAAGCCACCATACGAGGGCGGTTCGGAAACTTCTTAGTCTATCAACGAAAGAGAATCGTTAGTTTTTCAAAAATATTTTTATTTTTCAATATAATCTCCTGAAACTTCAATAGACTTAGTCCAACGCTTTTCTAGCAATTATATCCCTTGATTAAAATAGTTTTCTTCAAGGTCTTCAAAACGCTTGCCAGCAAGGAATTTTTTAGATTTGGGAACAGGTAAAAGTCACTGGGAGCTAAATCAGGAGAATAAGGTGGGTGGTCAAGTAACTCGTACTTTAATTCGTTGATTTTACCCATTGTTAAAACACTCTTGTGCGTTGGTGCGTTGTCTTGATGTAAAATTATTTTTTTGTGTTGTAAGCCAGGACGTTTTTCTCGAATTTGTACATTTAATTGATACAAAAGGTTGCAATAGTACTCTGAATTTATTGTTCTAACCTTTTGCAGATAGACAATCAATAAAATACCTTTAAAGTCCCAAAAACCCGTTGGTTTTTTGGTCGACTGTTCACAAATGCGGCACCCATCTTGAAGAAAGCTTCTTCATCTTCATGCAAAATTAAATCCACTCGATAATTTGGGATCCCATGATATTAGCTATTTCACTCACTTTTATTCGTCGATCATTTAATACCATACCACTTTGGCTACAATTTCTGTTGTTGTGTTTGGACGTCCATTACGTGGTTCATCTTCAATACTTGTACGACCACGTTTAAATTCAGCAACCCAATTTTTTACTGTTGCATATGAAGGGGCACTTTCACCTAACACATTCACCATATCATTATGAATTTCTTGTCCCGATAAACCATTTTTATGTAAATATTTAATGACACCACGCATTTCTAATTTTTCCATTGTAAAAAAATCGCGGATGCGTCTTTTGTGAACACCTGTTTCTATATGAAGGAGTTACCAGATCGAAACAAAATTTAACATAGCAGAGATGGAAGTTTCCAAAACACTTAACCTTTTTCTGTTTATACCGCGCTTTTTGTGCTAGGCTAAGAAGTTTCCGAACCACCACCAGACATTCACAAAGCTTAATTTTAGTATATTTACATTACAATATTAAATAATGGTTACTGCATCTGACTTGATTTCTTTAAATTAATTTATATTTGTATAATTCAGGCTCAGAAGTGCGTACATGTATCTAAGGTTTAGTATTTTCTTTAATTTTTCTATAATTAAATGTTCCCACAATGTGCTTTATTTTTAAAACGTGAAAATAAAGTCGACCAAAGTCTTCAGTATTTATTTAAAAAAACAACCAAAAAATTGAATTTTAAAATAAATACTTAAACAAAAGCGTTATGTCATCATCGTTATCGTTTTGAATGTTTTATGATCATCATCATTAGTTTGAAGGCTACTCGTACTCGTAAATACTCGTACGTAAACAGCAAAATAAAATATTTACTCGCCTAAGCAAAAGAAAACATAAAATTAAGAGACAAGAGAAAGAATTTTTACCAGCTCTTTTGATATTGATAGAAAACTACTCATTTAAAAGTTTAGTAAATTCAAAGTTTTTGGTAATATGGATTCCGGATATCGTTGGCATGTCAGAGATGTAAATCAGATATAAAGATGGCCCTAGAATGCTGCGTTGGGGACCTCCTGTTTTGATTGGCTATGAGGGGCTAATAAAATCGCTTTCAGCCCATATAAGTAGCTTTCCAGAATCTTGTGAGTGTTTGCAATTAAGTTTAACTTCATTTTGTGCATCAAATCGTCGTGCCACACTTTATCAAAAGCTTGAGAAATGTCAATGAATAGAGCTGAGCAATACTTCTTGTCCTCTACGGTCTGTCTTATGACATTAAGTAGTCTGTGCGTTTGTTCTATGGTGCTGTGTTTAGCCCGAAAACCAAACTGTTTTGAAATTGTTGGCAGTAGACTTATTGGTCTACATGATTCTACTTTAGTGGGATCCTTCCCTGGCTTGGATATCATAGTAATCATAGACACCTTGCACTGTGCAGGATAATACTCAAGACGTAAAATAGCGTTAAAAACGAAAAGGAGAATTTTTCTAGCTGCTTCAGCATTCTATCAGTGAAGTCGTAAAATAGCGCTAAAAATAAAAAGTAGAACTCTTCTAGCTACACGAGGTAACTGTTCAAGTATTTTACCAGTAATTTGATCAATGCCTGGGGCTTTCCAGGTGTTTGTGTTACCGATAACGTTTTCGACACCTTGAAAATTAAGTCTCAAAGACACAGGCGGTCTGAAAGCATATGACGGTAATTCCGCTGTATTATTGTCTGGAAAAAACCTTTCCTAAATAGTTAACATACACCATCCCCTTTTCAGAATTGCTTCTTGCCCAGTCGCCAGTTGAAGTTCGCAAAGGTGGCTTACCTATTACGGGTCTTTCAGACCTTTTGTTGCTATCCACAGAGAATGATCAGATTGAAGAGTACCGTCCAGGCTTTCCAAACACGTTTTAAGGGAAGCCATTCTTTGGACTCCAAGCAGATTTCTTAATTGAGTTATGCATTTCCGTCTCCTGGTTTTAATCTGGGGAGTCCTGCAAAGTTGCCACTCTCTAAGTCTTCTTTTTTCTGACTGAAGTTGCTCAATTTCAGACGAGTAAGTTCTATTGTTGTACTCATTTCTGTATCCATATAGGTTAGTGGTAGCATGTCGTACGGCTAGTTCAAGGTTTTCAGAAATTCGTTAATTGACATATCAATATCCTCGGGTTCACAAGGCAATATTTTCCGTACAATGAGTACTCAAAAAATTTTTATATTTTAGCCGATGACTCTAGTGATGGTCAACGCCAAGTCACTAAACGGGGAACGAAACAGAGATTATATTGAGTGAGTGGTCTGATGACAAATCCAATGAATGCTCGAAGAAATAGCAATTTTTGCATTTGTTGTTTGGAGATATTCCTCACGTGTCTCGTTTAATAAATAGTGCTTAATTCTGGCCTTTATCAAAATTGCCGGGCCTCCACAAGATCTTCCACGGGGATTTTTTGTATCATAAAGGATGTAGCCATTAATTTTGAAATAACTGTTAGTTGTCAAATGAGTTTCAGCAATCAACATTATATCGATTTGCTTTTCCATAAGGAAGTGCTTAAGTTCATTTTTTGTTAGCGAATGCCGTTATCGTTCCAGAAACATATTTTAAAACAACTCATTTATTTTTTTTATTGTAATGCAATGGTTGGTTGTAATATTTACAATTTGTCAGCACATTGTTTAACCAGACAGTATTGTCAGATCTGACAATCGTCTAAACAAAGCTTGACAAGTGCAGGCATTTTAGATTTCTTCAACTGCTAAACTCCTGTTTTTCCCTAAATGTTACTGCAAAAGCTTTTCTTACTCTTTAGAGAAAATTTGCTCAAGTTTAACTCTAAATTGTTTTGACTTTTATCTTTTCTAACGCTTTAGCATTTTTGGTTTTCTACTCACTTTTTTATTCTCCCAAACACTCAGTATCTCTTCACCGATCATGCACCAACTTGCGATTGCATGTTTGAAAAAACACAGAAAGCAGAAAAAGAAGAAAACTTGTTAGTACATTTTAATGCTATAAAAAATCTTTACGTATTTGTAAGTTTTCCCCCCATTTTTAGACAAATCCAGTTGCCAGTGGTTGGCACTCACCGCTTCCAAGTTAAATGGTGTAAACCGATATATTGAGTCGCTTATGTCTGTTCGTACGGCCTTTTGCACACGGGGCCGGAGTTGTGCTGAGAGGTTCGATTGTTTTGTTGCATCGTGTGGTTGTTGGCATATTGTTTTCTTTTTTGTTTGAAAACACTCAATTTCTGTTTCTAGTCCATGACAACAGTTCGTTTTTGGTATTTTCTTTAGTTGTTTATGTGTGATGATAAAGTACGTCGCGATTACGCTGAAACAAAATAAATTTAGTTTACTGTTTGAATCAAAATAGCTTAAATGTTGCAACAAATAAATGAATAAATATTTGATAAATAAAAAGCAAAATTGCATAAAAATTTCTTCAAAATAATGTGAATTTATTAATATACGGTTGGAATTAGCACGCTCATGTTAAATTTTAAATTTTTTTTACTCTTGATTATTGTCGTTAATCTGCTCGATAACGATTTTTCTTTATTGTTTTCTTTTTTATGGCGATTTACTTATTTTTTTTATTTTATTTGTGTTTTGTTTATGTTTTTGTAGTTGAAAGAAATTATAAAATTTTGCTATCTGCTTTTTTTCAATCCCCCGACAAAAGGGTGTGAATGAACGAATGACAAGAGGAGAACAGCGCTGCCAGAAATAAAAATTTTAAGTTTATAATACAACTATATTTTACAAAGAGCAAACTAATCAAACAGTGAGAAACTAAAAAACTAAAGTTAATAATATTGATATTTTAGTTCGTCTTAAATTAACAATTTATAGTTCGTTTGAGGAAACTTTTATTTTGTCGATGTACATATGTATGAATCTTTACTAGCCGGGCAGATAGTATTGTGCATAAAGCGTTATAGTGTGTACGAAAAGTAAACAACTAAAACAGTATTTATGAAAAATTAAGAGATCAACATTATTTACAGCACTGACTGTAAGGAACAAAAGAAACGTAAAATAATAAAGTTTGCTTATAGTTCATACTGATTCAAATATATTCCAGTTTAGGGGATATAATTGTATTAAAGGTTACTTCGTTGAGAACACAAAAAGTCTTAGGCTAAACTTAAGAGTTGTGTTCAAGGCAAGAGTATAAATAATTCAAATGCCGGCTTTGGTTTATTTCCATGATTGTATTTTTTTTTGTTATAATTAAAACCAGAATTTAAAGTTTTGTTATAATAGTTGCAAACAACTTATTATTTCTTTATTTCGACCCTTTTTTCTTCTTCTTAATATGTGCAATTGGTAAAATATTTTTTTTTACAAAACAGTAATCGTTTTTTAAAAGAGAAAACTGTTGGAAAAAGAAATTAAACAGCTTGTAAAAAATCCAAAAATGCAATTTAATCATACTTAGGTTTAGGTTTGGAAAACCAGCAAATTGTTGAAAACGCCAAACAAATATTTTTTTCAAAAAATATTGTACAAAAAAGAAACTAAATGGATCAAATAATCATAGATACGAATTGACTTAAAGATGTAATCAAGCAAGTTTGTTAAAAAAAAATTTAATAATAAATCGGCTTATAAAATTAAAAACTTCTTTTGGGGTGTACAGAAATTTTAAATTAAAATAATGCAATTAAATTAAAATTGTATTTGATTGTATTAAACTTTTTTTAACTGATTTTATTAAATTTTTATTTATATCTTTAAAAAAATTACTTACATCTTTACCCATAGCATAGACTATGCGACTTTCGCTACAACACGTTGGCTTGCCAAGATGTGTGTTTTGCTTACAAATTGTGCTACATCAATTCACAATTTCATTTCTTACAAAAATTTGTTGAGTAAAGATGACCGCATATGCAACAGTTGAATATATAAAATAATAGCAAATCAAAATAAAGTTATACAACATGCTCCTAAAAAAATCAAAACTTTTTAATCATTCGTACAACCGAGACAGAACTTCATACGACGACCCCACACACTTCACAATCTAATAACTAACCAACATCGTCATGTTGTACAACTAGTCGCATAGCCTGTGGTTTGCTTTACAACAACAAAAACATTTCGATTGAATTTTATATGAAGCAATATTTCGTTAAATGTTTGTTAGCAAATATATATTGAATTTGGAGTAATATAATATATAACATTTTATATTGCTTCATATGGCGCTAAGTATTAAACTCTTAACGTTTTTTTTTCCCCACTTGCAAAAAGCATATGAGTCTTCTTAGGAACAACCTTAATTTGAAGTAGTTTCCCGTATTATGATAATAAAATCAAAAGCACATAACCTGTGGAATTATTAGTGATAAGAACCAAAAGACAGCATTAAACAGCAACTGAACAAGCTCAACAAAATTATCAACCATTATTATTGTTATTTTTTGCTTTCTTTAGAAACCATTAAAATTCACAGTATTTTAAAATAGTTGTTCAATACAGTAATTACTCTGTTAATTGATTCATTTACTCAAATAAAAAAAAAACTCTCCTAAATGAGCAGCTCAGTTAGTAAAACGAACAAACGTACGTATGTGTAACAGAGTATAATGATATGTATGTATGTCTTATGGTGTTTTCTTTTCTGATAAAAAATACTGCCCTTTAAATATTTATCATTTTCTTTCCGATTACCATCACCCTTAAAAAGTTGTACATGTGTTATTAGCACAAAAGAACAAAAAATGCTGACAAAGTGGCATTTAATAATAATGTACACTTAGCATTTCAAATATATCATGACTACTTTTAAGATACCAACGTTTTAATCACTATTTTTATCTTATAAAAGCTATCATAAGCAGCACCGTTTACTCATCTACAATAACAAAAGTATTTCATATTTGCATAAACACGTATAAAACAAAGAAGTAAAAAAGGGCAGTATCTCCACCTTACTCGAAGTAGAGTGTAGGACATGCTACATGTTTTGCCAGTTTTAAATGCAACATATTTTGAAAAGAACATGATACCCTTTAAAGTGCATCAAATTTTTTAGAAAAGAACGTGTTGAACCACTATATGAAAAGCAGAGAACAAAAATTCAAACAATTAAGTTTTTTATTCGCTATTTTAGCTTCTAACATTTATACCAATAATTTATAAATATAATATTTATAATTTTTTATTGGTATAAATGTTAGAAGCTAAAATAGCGAATAAAAAACTTAATTGTTTGAATTTTTGTTCTCTGCTTTTCGATACTTTCAAAAAGCAAATCGTAGCAACCAACGGTTGTTCATTTGTTTGAAAGGTGTAAAGAATTTTTAGAGACGTGTATAAATGAAAAAGCTTGTTTTTTGTGTTTTGACAGGTATTATTAGAGCATTTTTCTTTTTAAATTCTCAGCAATTTATTTAAATTGTTGGGATATAAAGTTGAATGTTTGAGAATATCTTTCAAAAATTTCCAAAGTCTACTGATGATTAGGGTAGTTCCTATGAAATGTCGACATATAGATAGCTGGGAAACATAGAAAACAAGCTATTTATAATTTTTTATTGGTACATATAAAAACTATTTTGTGAACATAGAAATAATTCAAATAAAAATAATTTATAGTTATGAAAAGGTACATTCATAGTTTATAATTGTAAAAAAAGTTACAATTATTTTTGACAAACATAGCTTACCACATGTCTGTTTTTTTTTGTATTGGTGTAATTTTGCTCTAGTGCTACCACCGTGTAGACATTAATGCACCTTGATGCATATATTGCAAATGTTAGCTGTAAAGTATCACGTGCTTCACTGATGTTCAATTGTGTACTGTCCCGGTTTAAATTGCTCAAGTTTTCTTTATGAAATACTGGAAATAAAACAAAATGTAATAAAAAAAGTTGTAAGGGATTCAAACATTTTCGGTAATTTTGAGCCACCGCGTGTTTATATATCTTAATGGAAAAAAAAGTTATTTACATTTTATTTTGTTTTCATTTGCAATCTATTTTACAAGAAATATTAAGTACATTTTTTTAAACTAGCATTCATTTAGGTGCCAAGTTCCATTGATCTGAGCAGAGAAAAGAAAAGCAGAAAATTGATTTTAAGTGTAGATGCAAGAATTCACTATAACTTCAATATTGCCTCAATACGCATTCGATTGAGTAAAATTCTTTTAAGTTTTATATCAAAGTACAATTTACAACCAACGTTTGCCACTTTGCTGCCTAACGCTACCATTCTGTTTTCTGCTACGTTATATGTTGGTTGAAATACAAATTCATTTGAATAAATTTTTTTATTTGTAGATTCGTTCTCTTGCTGTGCCAATGACTCTGCTTGAATAAGAGATGTCATTATCACGTCTGTAAAAAATTTATAATGAAAAAACAAAAAATTCTAAAAAAAAAAAAAAAACTGAAACTAAAAACACAATTTGCTCAATTTTTCTAGCACTTGTTACAAGTATTTCGAGGTAGTAATTAAGTTTTATTACGAAAATATTAGATAAAGAATTAAAAGAAAAACAAATTATTGTTATTAGTTAGTGTTCATAGTTGAAAAAAATTACCTCATTAACTTATGTAAATGTCGCAGGTTGTTTTTTTAATTTTTTGCTTTATTTCTTCAAAGTAAATTTTAAGTTAAACATAATAAATTTTTAACAATTAGAAAAATAAAATAAAAAAGTCCGTGCGTTTAGTGACTTACTTGAATGAGGCCGTCTTAGGTTAAATCATTTCCGTTTTTAAAACATTTGCAGCCAAATAAATTAACAGTGGATTTGTATTTTTCTGCACAAAGAAAAAAAAACACTGAAAAATATAAAATAAAGATAGTAACACCCCATAAACAAATAAAATTTAAATAAAAAGTGAAAATGTAAATATTTTTTTTATATATTAAAGTGTAATAATAAATAAAAAAGGAAAACAAAACTAAATACGAAAATAATGGTAAAAGTGAGAATTTTAGGTGGTCTAAATCATAAAAAATAATTAAAGACAAAATGTCTATGAAATTTTTATAATTGGTTATTAAACAAAATATACATATATTTATATAAATAAAAATATTTATATATGAAAAATGTTTACCTCCGTCCGTCGCATTTTACCACTCAATAACTATCAAAATAGTCAGAGTCCATTATCGTATACGAGTACATCTTTAACTGCACCAGCCTCTTTAATGAGTTCGGCGTACGATTATCCCCCCATACCAAAAGTACACAAAGTTTCATCAAAATTACCGGCAAATTATGAAAGAACAGATAAAGTAAGTTTTACCTGAGAATAAGAAAATTTCTTTCATTGTGGAAAATGCCCAGTGAAATTTTTGTCACATACATACATCTTCGATATAAGACTATTGACAATGTAAGCGTGACCCCCAACACTATATACATTATAATCAAAGATTGGATAAGTTCAAAACTATAGGGTGTTTTTTTAAGCTAGATAGAACTTTAAATTGTAAAAAGTAACACAAAAAATTAAATTTTGATGAAACATTTGTTTCAGTATACTCTGACAAATCATCATGAATAGACTCACGCTTGAACAACGCTACGAAATTATCCAAATTTACTTTGAAAATCAGTCCCGTTGTTTTATCGCAAAATTGTGTTCAGCGATGAGGCGCATTTTTGGCTTAACGGGTTTGTTAATAATCAAAATTGCCGCATATGGAGCGAGACCAATCCACAAGAGACCCTACAGACTCCATTACATCCAGAAAAATGCACTGTTTGGTGCGGTTTTCATGCTGGTGGCATCATCGGACCTTATTTCTTCAAAAATGAGGCCGGAGCTCGCGTTACGGTCAATGGAGATCGTTACCGCACCATGATCAATGATTTTTTGTTTGAAAATATGGATGACATTGATCCGGAGGAGATGTGGTTTCAACAGGATGGCGCTACGTGCCATACGGCGAACGCAACCATCGACTTACTGAAATCAAAATTTGGCGATAAGTTGATTTCGAGAAATGGACCTGTCAATTGGCCTCCAAGGTCGTGCGATTTGACACCTCTCGATTATTTCCTGTGGGGCTACGTGAAGTCACTGGTTTATGCTGATAAACCAGCAACAATTGACGCCTTGGAGGCCAGCATTGTTCGTGTTGTTCGTGACATACGGCCAGCAGTGCTCGAAAAAGTGGCCCAAAATTGGACGTCCAGAATGCGCTTCGTCAAGAACAGCCGCGGTGCCCATATGCCCGAAATCATTTTCAAATGTTAATGTCACGTATTGATCTTTCGAATAAAAAAAAGTTTTGATTACAATTTAATTTTTTGTGTTATTTTTTACAATTTCAAGTTCTATCGGGCTTAAAAAAACACCCTATATATTATTAGCATTTGTTTTCTTCTTTGCTTCTTATGTACATTTAATTTAACAAAATGAGTAGAAAAAAAAGACTAATCTGAATCGGATTCTAGTTGTTTATTGTGCTTAACATGTTTATTTTGATTTTTTCTGTTGACCCAATCGTTTATAAGTGTGTACTAAGTTTTCAAATATAAAAAGTAAAAACTACAATAACGTACACATTGTCAAGGGTTACTATATGATATTCAATAGTACTAACATTTTCTGTCAGAATAATGATGTTTTTGATAGAAATTTGTTCAAAACTTTTTTTTCAAAATTATTTCAGAAATCGGCTTAGAGGACCCTTTGGGCCATCTTTTCTATATAGTGGGATATGTGTAGTATTTCGTATTTTCCCCAAAAAGTCAGCTTTAACCAGAAAAAAATTTTCACAAAAAATAAATTTGTTCAAAACTTTTTTTTCAAAATTATTTCAGAAATACCACTTATACCACGGATTAGAGGACACTTTTAGCCAACTTTTCTATATAGTGGGATATGTGTAGCATTTTGTATTTTGCCCAAAAAGTCAACTTTAACTGAAAAAATTTTTTCGCAAAAAATAAATGTGTTCAAAACTTTTTTTTCAAAATTATTTCAGAAATACCACTTATACCACGGCTTAGAGGACCCTTTGGGCCAACTTTTCTATATAGTGGGATATGTGTAGTATTTCGTATGTTGCCCAAAAAGTCAGCTTTAATTAAAAAAATTTTTTCGCAAAAAATAAATGTGTTCAAGACTTTTTTTTCAAAATTATTTCAGAAATACCACTTATACCACAGCTTAGAGGACTCTTTGGACCATCTTTTCTATATAGTGGGATGTGTGTAGTATTTCGTATATTTTTGTTATGACTACTTTTCTTTCCAAGAATATCACATGTTTTAAATAGCCTTTTTTTATTAGAAGGGATAATGAGTTATGTACTTTTAAGGCAAAACTAAAAAATATGTATTCTGGAGAGCATATTCCAATTGATTCTTTATATTTTTGTGGCCCAGTTATGCAGATTTCTTTCGAAGAAATATATATTCCAAATTAACATTCACTGTTAAACAGTTAACAGAGCTCTGTTAACGAAATAATTGCAAATGTGGTTTATGTCTGTACTAGTTAAATTTAAAATTTATCTTCACACACATAATAAAATTCTCCGTACAATTACTGCAGCTCTATGGTATGTTAAAAACTTTCGAATTCACAGAGATCTAGGTGTAGGCTTAGTGAAAGATGAATTTTCAAAACACGCGATAAGATACATTAACAGACTGGAGTCTCACCCGAATCCTCTCGCACGTAGCATCCTTAACTTTGGTGGCCACACTCGACTGAAAAGGATGGACACCCTTGCAACCATCAGAGCGTTTGAAGTGTGATTTACCAACAAAATACACGCAAGAAACAACTTTTCGTCTAGCATTGGCTGCACCTAAGTAAATAAAATTTTTCAATATTAATTAATTTTTTTTCTATATTAATTAATGAATTTTTATTTTTAAGATTTGCATACTTATTGTTAGTTCTTTTAGAAGATACGATGAATAATTGAATTATAAAAAAAACAAGTGAGTGTGTAGTATATTCGGCTGGGCCGAATCTAAAATACCCTTCACAATAGTCACGAATATGTATAGTATATTAAAAATGTGACCTGAATATGCTCGGTTATGTATGAACCGATATCGGAATTTTCTATTTTCTGTATTTTAGTAACCTTCTTTTATAACGAGAATTGCTTTTCAGCAAAAAAAAAAAAATTTTAATGGAAAAATCGGTTCAGGCTATGTCTCGGGTATAGATGGACCGATATCGAAAATTTTAATTTTCCATATTTATATAACCTTATTTCATTACCAGAAATACTTTTGAGCACAACAAATTGTTTAAGTTCGCTTACGCAACATTTTCATGAAAAACCCGGTTTAGGCTATATCTCGGGAATATATGGACCGATATCGGAAATTGTTATCTTCCATATTCATACAACTTTATTTCATTACCAAAACTGCTTTTGAGCACAAAAAAGTTGTTTAAATTCGCTTACGCGATATTTTCATGAAAAACCCGGTTTAGGCTATATCTCGGGTATATATGGACCGATATCAGAAATTTTAATTTTCTCTATTTTCGTAACCTTCTTTCATAACAAGAACTGCTTTTCAGCAAAAAAAAAAAAAAAAAATGTTATTGGGAAAATCGGTTCAGGCTATATCTCGAGTATATATGGACCGATATCGGATATTTTCTTTTTCCACATTTATATAACCTTATTTCATTACCAGAACTGCTTTTGAGCACAAAAAAGTTGTTTAAATTCGCTTACTCGGCATTTTCATCAAAAAACCGGTTAGGCTATATATCGGGTATATATGTATGGGCCGGTATCGGAAATTTTAATTTTCCATATTTATATAACCTTACCTTATTACCAAAACTGCTTTTAGGCGAAAAAATTGTTTAAGTTCGCTTACGCGGCATTTTCATGAAAACTCCGGTCTAGGCTATATCTCGGGTATATATGGACCGATATCGGAAATTTTTATCTTCCATATTTATATAACCTCATCTTATTATCAGAACTGTTTTTAATCAAAAAAAGTTGTTAAAGTTCGCTTACGCGACATTTTCATGAAAAACCCGGTTTGGGCTATATCTCGGGTATATATAGACCGATATCGAAAATTTTAATTTTCTATACTTATATAACCTTATTTTATTACCAGAACTGCTTTTAAGCAAAAAAAGTTGTTTAAGTTCGCTTACGCGGCATTTTCATGAAAACCCCGTTCCAGGCTATATCTGCGGTATATATGGACCGATATCGGAAGTTTTCATTTTTCATATTTATATAACCTTATTTTATTACCAGAACCCCTTTTAAGCATATAAAAATGTTTAAGTTTGCTTACGCGACACTTTTATGTAAAACCCGGTCTAGGCTATATCTCGGCTATATATGGACCGACATCGAAAATTTTAATTTTTCATATTTATATAACCCTATTTTATTACCAGAACTGTTTTTAAGCAAAAAAAAAAAGATTTTTAAGTTCACTTACGCGACATTTTCATTAAAACCGCGGTTTAGGCTATATCTCGGGTATATATGGACCGATATCGGGCATTTTCAT
Organism: Thecocarcelia acutangulata; assembly: GCA_914767995.1. Lineage (NCBI taxonomy): Eukaryota > Metazoa > Arthropoda > Insecta > Diptera > Tachinidae > Thecocarcelia > Thecocarcelia acutangulata. The sequence continues at coordinate 63,441,001 of OU612097.1, forward strand.
TTTCCATATTTATGTAACCTTATTTCATTACCAGAACTGCTTTTGAGCACAAAAAAGTTGTTTAAGGTCGCTTACGCGACATTTTCATGAAAAACCCGATTTGGGCTATATCTCGGGTATATATGGACCGATATCGGAAATTTTCATTTTTCATATTTATGTAACCTTATTTCATTACCAGAACTGCTTTTGAGCACAAAAAAGTTGTTTAAGTTCGCATACGCGGCATTTTCATGAAAACCCCGGTCTAGGCTATATCTCGGGTATATATGGACCGATATCGAAAATTTTTATTTTCCATATTTATGTAACCTTATTTCATTACCAGAACCGCTTTTAAGCAAAAAAAGTTGTTTCAGTTCGCTTACGCGACATTTTTATGAAAAACCCGATTTGGGCTATATCTCGGGTATATTTGGACCGATATCTGAAAAATTGTTTTTTGCGTTTTAGTCACTTTTCTTAATGAGTGTGTGAAGTTTGAAGCAAAACAAACCACTTTTTTTGTCAAAAATTTCCATTAGAAATTTCAAAAATTCATGGCTTTTTTCGGAATTTTGAATATATCTCAGCTATACGCGAACCGATATTACTGAATTTCAACAGCAAACACATGACAATATGGAGTAATAGAATGGTGAAAGAAAAAAGTTTCTATGTCTAATGGTTTTCTCAGAAACGGTATTTCAACGACCGACAGACGGACATCGCTTAATCGACTTTTCCATTAATTCTGAATCAGAATATATATATGTATGTACTTTATAGGGTCGCAAAAAAAACTGTGGTGTAGAAATTACAAACGGAATCACAAACTTATATATACCCTTTACATTTTTGTGAAGGGTATAAAAAAAAACAGGAGAAGGAAACAAGTTTATAAAATTCTTCAATTTCTAGGCACGATAAAGTTTTAATAAAATTTTTAATCAAAATAGGCAACACATTTTATTTCAAATAAAATGGTTTATATTTTCTTTTAATGAAGATATCTAAGAAAGGAGGTTCTTCCTCTGTCGGTATCTAGGACAATGGCTGGCTGCCTATTAAACCTAACCTATGTTATCTAAGATAGGCCCTTTTGTCAGTCATATATGTGAAAAAAATAAGTTAAGGCTTTTTTAAATTTTTCTTTTGTGTTTGCTATTTTGCACGTCTTTCGTTGCCGACTTTGATATGTGTTACATAAATTTATAATTGTCAGTTATGTCTGTTCTAAAACAGGCATAACAGGCTCGTAGTCGTTTTGTTATAAAAAGACCATTTCAATAATAATTACTTGGTAGATTTCTGGCGAGCGAGTTTGATTTTTCCTTAAGTCTTTAATAACACACGTTGCACAAATAGAACATACTAGATTTCCATCCATAATTGTCAGATTCATGTGTTGAAATATTATATGTTGTGAAATTATTTGGTAAAATATTGAAGGGGTAATTTTACCTCATACATACAATAGTACATAATCTGGTCTCGCCACTTTAAATGTCATTATATTTTTCTTCTCGCATTTTATTTTCGCATTTCTTCTGTATGGTGCTTATAATCGTCGTCTGGCATATTACTAGCTTTATGTAATACGCACACATCACACTGATCTTACCTAAGTTTAAATTTCTTGATAGGTTGAAAATCCGATGGTATTCTTTCGGTAATAATGGGACTCCATTTTTAGCAATTTATCTAAAAATTTGTTTAGGAATGTCCGCCTATCTCCGTTGCGCTTTCTTGTGACAGATGACCTTTTGCAGATTTCTGTAGATTTGAAGCCCAATCCGAACTTCTTTGCTTACCATGTTTGCTGGTCCCGCTTATCCAATTTCTAATCATCTTTGAACAAAACATATTATGGCAGATCTGTAGTCTAAGGGAGTTATATGATAGGGCTTTTCTTTCAAAAAATTTTTTGCTTGACTCAAAAAAGCTTTTTATGACATCGTTATAAATCTGTTATTTGCAGTTATATTGCCCTGGAACTTTGAGGCAAAATGTATCCGGCATTTGTTTACCAGACTAAACAAATAACGCTATTTGGAAAAAATTGAGTTACGCCCTTTTTATATTAAGCCATCGATGTGGAAATAAATTTTTTAAATGTTTTCTCTTACAATAAAATAAAATCGTTAATGGAACAGCCTTAATTGTGCAAAAATTAAAAAAAAAAATAAATTGAGTTTTAATGTTTATTTCAACGCAACAACGTTTAATGATTGCAATTATTAAATACAAAATTTTGAACGTAATAGCAAAAACAAAACGAAGAAAAATATTGCTTTTTCTGAAATTATGCAGAAATAAAATTTAATCTTTAAGAATTTGTTTGTTATTGTTTATCGTTTGATAAATTTCAAGTATCTCTAAAACGTCATGAAGAGGAGAACTGGTTAAAAATTTATTTTCTTTTCAAAATATTTTTCACATCTTGTAGTTTCTGCAAATATTTTGTTTTTAACTTATAACAATTAGTATTTCTTTTTATAAGATACAGAAGTAAAATGAAAATCCAATTATTCAATTCATCAGCGTTAAGATATGATTGAAAAGAAAAATGCAACATTGTTGAAATTGTAACAAAAACTGAGAGGAAATTTTTCTACTTAATGACTTTATTTTATGTTACGGCCGCAGAGACCAGGGAGGTTTCCAACTAGCTACTTTTCTCTGAGCACAGACCACTCAGTGGGTTCCAACCCTCTCCCTGGGTACGCCGACATAAAAAAATATTTATTTATACTGAAAAATCAAACATTTACTCAAGCCGCTTTGCTTGCCACTTTCCCGATCTCTTATAGGGGAGAAACTGGATGTTTTTGATTGTGACACGTGAAAAATATTACAGAAGGCTTGTTGTGAATTGCGATGCGAAAGATATTTGGTATTCTGTAAGTCTCTCGTATTCGCATTCGCAACTAATTTCAAAATGAGGCACTGATGATTAGGGTAACTGCTGTGAAATATCAAAATATAAACAGCTGAGAAACGTAAAAAACCAACTGTTTATAATTTTTTGATTGATAAAAAAATTGTGTTATTTTCAAGAATTAACTGCGTTGCCCTATAGGAAATAAAAAAATGAAAAAATAGACAGAATATTGCTTAGAAGAAAATCCGACATTATAAGTTTGGGTGAAAAAAGTTATTTTATTTTGTCTAACGAGTATTTGGCGTTTTTAAGTGGTCCTTGGCCAAGTTACTATGCTTTTTCCTGAATTCCATAATTACTTCGAATTGTCGCATCTTAGCTTCTGTTGTTTGTTTCCTTGAGTGAAATTTCGTTATTAGAAGCAATTAATCTATCAGCTACCACAATAATATATTATTTAGTTAAATAATATCTTATTGCTTTGGTTTAAATCACTATCCTCACTTTGAAAATGTTTCAATAATAAAAACAGAAACAAATTATAGGAAACGTTATATGCTAGAAATTATGAATACACCTACAGAACAGAGGATTAATTTTAAATTAGACACAGATAATTTAGCACATAGTTTAGGCATTTAGTTAGCAAAAAGTTAATACATTGAAATAAATAATACTTATGTATACAATGTTATTTATTGGGATATTGTTAATTTGTATAAAATTTGTTGATGTTATTTTGTGAGCAACATATCGCTCCTTTATTGCAACATAGTCATATACCAAAAAATGAGCTCTTCGAGTTAACAATGCAGAATTGTTAACAGTACTACCTTTTATATTGTGCCAAAAATGTATTCAAATTACATTTAAACTGTTTCCTTAAGAAGATATTTTCTAAGGGCCAGTTTCACGATAACGAAGCTGTTCGTTCGTTCGCACAATTACATTTGAAACAAAAACAACATTCAAAATTTTGTTATTGTTTTAAATGTAGTTGTGTGAACGAACGAACAGCTTCGCTATGGTGAAACTGGCCCTAAGACTTGTATGGAAGCTAAAAGTTTGAAATGTGTTTTTCTCGGAACAAGCTTTTTTGAATTATGACGTTGCAATAACGGAGCGATATGTTATGTTAATCTGTTAAAGGTAGAGGTACAATATGTTGTAATCGTTAACAGGGCATGTGTTGTTTGAAGAATAAGTTTAATTTAAATTATTTTTTTTAATTTTTCAGAATAGCATTAACATTCGTATCGCAATTCAGAATAAGCCTCCAGGAAAACGATATTTGCAAGATTTTACTTGAGTAAAAAGGAGACTTCCGAACTGTAGACAGTTGGTTACGGCCATACTATAGAAGATTTCGAATTGCCTGTTTTTATCCAATATATTTTTATCACCACGCAAGGATACATGCAGGATTCACTAGCTGCATGTAGCTTAAGCAGGACTGAGGCCAATGCCACGCAGCACAGCACAATTTGAATATTCTGCATGGGCGATTTGTTCATGTCACGTGGAGATGATGGCCATCTGAAACAGGTGAATTGATCCCGTCAGAATTTTTCTATTACGGTTTTCTTAAGTTTGAGGTCTATACTGGGAAATGGTAGACTGCATAGGCCTTCAAAGTCAGCATATGTAGTACGAGTACATACTATTAGCCAAATTCAGGCTTATTTATGCGACAGAGTTATGCAAAGTTTTATATTTCGGATGCGTGCCACCTAAGAAAATCAAGGCGACTGTTTATATGATGTTATGGGATATTCTACTGAAAGAAAAAGTTAAATTTAATTTAGTTAAATTTAATGAGTGATATTCGCTTGGAAACACTGCGTTTTATGCTCGCCGTTAACACAGGTGACCTGAGCAACATTAATTTCTTTTCGAAAGCCATGGTCAATTTGGACCTGTTTCATACCCCATTCAACAAATACATACATGTTGCTTTTCATAGTCATTTTCGGTCCGGTTTTGAACTAGTTCACACAGGTCGAAGGCAGATTTAAAGTGCATCGTGAAATTCACCCAATTGTGAAGCTAAGAAGGTCCTATATGACACCTGATATCTGAAATAATCTTGGGAATTGCGAAATATGACTTAACAAAAATTGAATTTTTGAACTTTTGGTGAAGATGAAGCACTTTTTTGGGAAAATTTAGACTTGCCCCAACTACACACCATATAAAAATGGAAGCTAAGAGGTCAGATGTGTGTGAAGATAAATTTTAAAATGTATAACCCTAGATATAAATCAACTGACTTAACAGAGGTCTGTTAAGGAGTTCACATAGCTCTGTTAAACATAAAAAATCGTGAGCAATGTATTCCAAACGCAATTGTGGGCACTTAATTTTTAAAAAGGATCTGGCTTCCTAGTTTTTCTTTAGCCTTTTTTTTTAAATGACGTCAAATTTGCGTCCACTGTTAAAATCGTTAACAGAGCTCTGTTATTGAAAAATCTGGCTTTGCTAAGAACGAGTGGTGTTTGTCTGAGAACTTAAATACGTATTTATCTTCACACACATACTCCATTCTATATTGGAGTCAACTTCACAATCAACAATTATTAGAACAGTTTGGAAATTGTTGGTAAAAGATATATTGGTATATATGATTCTACTTTAATCGGATCCTTCCTTGTCTTGGATATCATAGTAATCATAGACAACTTCCATTTTGCAGAAGAATACTCAAGACGTAAAATAGCGTTAAAAATGAAGAGTAGAATTCTTCTAGCTGCTCAAGCAGTCTATTAATAATTTTATCAATACCTGGAGTTTTCCTGGGGTTTGTGTTACTGATAACGTTTTCGACGTCTAGAAAATTAAGTCTCAAAGACTCAGGCGGTCTAACAGCATATGATGGTAATTCCGCTGCGTCATTTGGTGTATCATTTTGTAACAAAAACGTTTCTCAAATTGTTAACATACCGCATCCCTTTTTCAGAATCGGTTCTTGCCCAAAGTTGAAGTTCGTAAAGGTGGTTTACTTCTTATGGGTTATTTCAGACATTTTGTCGCTTTCCACAACGAATAGTCAGATTGAGGAGTACCATCAAACTTTTCAAAATATGTTTTAAGGGAAGCCACTCTCTGGATTTCAAGTAATCTTTCAGTTGGATTATACATTCCCGTAGCCTAGTTTTTAGCTAAGAAGGCCTGCTCTTTTTTTCTGAAACTGTTCACTTTCAGACGAGTAAGTTCTATTGTTCACATTTCTGAATTTTAAGGTTTTTCAGGCGTCCTTAAGCCAATATTTTCCGTACAATGTGTACTCAAATACAGTGGACTCGCGATAATTCGTGATCGCAAGGGACCGCCCATTTGTTACGAATTATAAGTTACGCTCGGCATTTTCCAGCCCATTTGTTAAGCAATTCTTTCGTGAAAATATTCAATAAATATATTTGTTGCTTGCAGATAATTCTCACGTATCTTGGTTAGTAAATAGTGAGATGACGAGAGTGGATTGATCTTGAAGCTACCTAAGTAAGAACACAAATTTTTTTAAAACTATTTATTTCCCTTTGAGCTCAATACACTTAGTAAGACAATATTCCAACTTTATTATATCATCTGAATAATACGATTTTGGGAACCCCTCAAAATACGCGCTACTTTTGGTAATCACCTATCCATTTGAGGTGAATCTATTTCCTGCGAGCCATTTTTTTCAAATTTTTAAAACAGAAAAAAGACACTAGGATTTAAATCTGGACCATAAAACCAAATGATCAACCAATTCGAAGCGTATTTCACGTAATTTTAGCATCGTATCTATTGCTGTGTGAACCTGTGCGTTGTCTTGAAGAAGGAGCACTTTTGTCTTCTTTAAATATTGCGGTTTTTTCTCGATTGCATCAATCAATTGATTCAATAGTGCACGATAATAGTTTCTTGTGATTGTGGATCCTTTTTCAAGATAATCGTGTGCATCCCAAAATACAGTGGCCATAACACTTTCACCAGCTTCCAACCATTGTTTCGATTGATTTTTGGTTTCAAGTGTGTAGTAGTGCAACCACGTTTCATCGACGTCAAAAATCAATAGGCTTTATTATGCCCAAACACCGCTGTCTGTCGAACCCGTTTTTGGTCGACACTTGGCAAACGCAGTACCCATCTTGCCGAAAGCTTTTTCATATGAAAATGTACATACAAAATGTTGAACACACGTCCATATGATATGTTTACCATTTCAACAATCTCACGCAACTTGACTCGGCGATCAGTGGGGCGATCTCTGAAGAAACAGAATCACCGTAATATGTATAGAGCTTTTCTTTTGTATCTTTCGCCTTTTTTTCCTTTCAAATAATAGTAGCCATCTAACGCTAGGTATCTTTAATATCAATCCGCCCTCGCAGTATGTAGCTATTAATTTTGAAATAACTTTTGAATGTCAAGTGAGTTTCCGCAATCATCATTGTATCGATTTTCCTTTCCATAAGGAAGAGTTCAGGTTCATTTTTGAGTTGGCAGATGTCATTTGCGTTCCAGAAACATATTTTAAAACAAATGATTTGTTTAAAATGGCCGGGAAAATAGTGGACTACATTTACTCTTTCGATTTTGTTTTTCTGCATCTTACGAGGGCGGTTCGGAAACTTCTTAGCCTAGCACAAAAAGCGCGGTATAAACAGAAAAAAGTTAAGTGTTTTGGAAATTTCCGTCTCTGCTATGAACACATGTTAAATTTTGTTCCGATCTGGTAACTCCATCATATAGAAACAGGTGTTCACAAAAGACGCATCCACGATTTTTTTTACAACGGAAAAATTAGAAATGCGTGGTATCGTTAAATATTTACATAAAAAAGGTTTATCGGGGCAAGAAATTCATCATGATATGGTGAATGTGTTAGGTGAAAGCGCTCCTTCATATGCAACAGTAAAAAATTGGGTTGCTGAATATAAACGTGGTCGTACAAGCATTGAAGATGTACCACATAGTGGACGTCCAAAAACAGCAAAAACAACAGAAATTGTAGCCAAGGTGTGTGAAATAGCTAATATCGTGGGCATCTCAATTGATCGAGTCCATTTAATTTTGCATGAAGAACTACTGAGGAAAAAGCTTTCTGCCGTATTTGTTAACAGTCGCATAAGAATGAACATTTCTCAAGCTTGTTTGGATCGTTTTAAGCGAAATAAAATGGATTTTTTTGTCGTTTCATAACTGTTGACGATACATAGATCCACCACTATACTCCAGAGACAAAAGAATAATCCAAACAATGGTTATAGCAACGATTTTGGGACTTCAAAAGTATTTTATTGATTGACTATCTGCAAAAGGGTAAAACAATAAATTCAGAGTACTATTGCAACCTTTTGGATCAATTAAATGTACAAATTCGAGAAAAACGTCCTGGCTTACAACACAAAAAAATAATTTTTCATCCAGACAAGAGTGTTTTAACAACGGCTAAAATCAACGAATTAAAGTCCGAGTTACTTGACCACCCACCTTATTCTCCTGATTTAGCTCCCAGTGACTTCTACCTGTTCCCAAATCTAAAAAACAGTTGTAAACCACTATTTTGAAGAGCTTGAGGAAAACTATTTTAATCAAGGGATAGAATTGCTAGAAAAGCGTTGGACTAAGTGTATTGAAGTTTCAAGAGGTTATATTGAAAAATAAAAATATTTTTGAAAAACTTATTATTCTAAGAAGTTTCCGAACCGCCTATGTATTTATTTTCTTCTTTATTTGTTTATTTATTGTTTTTTTAATGCTGCTTAATGGAATATGCTACTAAAAGCACAACATGTGTTCCTTGTTTTCACTTTGTACAGAAACGCTGTGTTGTTGAGTTTTTTGTTTTATAGTTCTCGATGCAAAGACCTTTTACTAAAATTACAGAAACGAGGTGCAGCGATACGTCTCATTCGAATCTTATTACAACTTTGTTAACGTGTAGTGTAAGCCGGTACACCAGCAGAATATAGTATTAAAGTGGTTATACGCTTCTGAAAAATACCTATAACTTGTGGATGAGAATTCAACTAAATAAAGTTTTGACTATGCCATGTAGCTTACGAACGGACTGGGATCAGGAATTTTTTATTGAACCAATAAAGCCAGTGGCTTAGGCTATAGCTTTACCTAAACCACGATATTTTACTATCCATTGTATCTTAGAACGTAGTCATTCATGTTCCATCAATATGTGAAGACCTTTTGGCGTCCAACATTTTTAAGTTTCTTACATTTTTATGCAGATTTACTTGTGGACTCAATTTGCTCCCATTTATTTCTTTCGTGTTTGGAAATGTTTCTCTTTGTAATCATAACCAAGTGCTTTTAACAGTTTTTTAAACATCATTAAAGTTCAGTTGTATAACAAGTTTTTGCAGCCTTCATCTTTACTGCTACATGTCCGCATCTTATTTCCAAGTAGTATAGAACATCCAGTATCAATTTATCAATATATAAATATAATCATTAAACATTTTTTTTAGCAAAAATATAAAAATTTCTCCCATTAAAAAATTAAAAAGAAAATCTTTAACCTCCGGAAATAGTTGAAATCTGCGCAGCATTTGCAAAGATTAACAACTTTAACTTGTACGCTATTTTGCCGCCATTCTTTCAATCATTTCTTTGATTTATGTAGTCATGACTTTATAAAAAACAGGCATCATCATTATCACCAGCATTTAATCTGTTCAGTTGTTTTTGTTCCGTGAATGAAAAGTAAAATTGCAAATGCGTGAAAGTAGATAAAAATGCTTGAAAGAGAGAAATGAAAAATGTAACTGTAACAAGAAAACATTGTTCGTTTTCTTTTCTAGTCAGCTTATCAAACAACATCCTTTCCAATAAATAAAATATGGCAATTTCCTCAAAAAGAAAATATATTTCATTTGGTCGGTGAAAGGAAGTATTAGAAAATATGAAAACGATTTTAATAGAAAATATGTACAAATAAAAATGCATTGATCATATTTAAGTGCAACTTTGTGAGAAAACAAGCAAGAGTGTGGTGTATTCGGCTGGGCCGAATCTAAAATACCCTTCACGATAATCACGTATATATGAGTATATAGTATATTACACATTTGAACTAAATATGCTCGGATATATATGGACCGATATCGGGGAAAAAATATTTTTGCCTTGTATTCACCATTCCAAAAAAAGAAACCTTTCATCAACATTTTCATGGAAAAATTTGTTTAAGCTATATCTCGGTTATATACGAACCGATATCGGAATTTTCTATTTTCTGTATTTAAGTAATCTTCTTTTATAACGAAAATTGATTTGCAGCAAAAAAAAAAAAAAATTTTAACAGAAAAATCGGTTTAGTATATAAAGACTGGTATCGAAAACTTTCATAATCTGTATTTTAATAACCTTGTTTTATAATCAGAAGAAGCAAAAAAAATTTTTTATAAAAAATCGGTTCAGGCTATATTTTAGGATTACGAGTATATGGACCGATATCAGATATTTTCATTTTCTGTATTTTACCAACTTCCTTTCATAACTAAAAGTGCTTTTAAGCAAAAATAAAAAATAAAAAATAAAAATTTCGTTGAAAAATCGGTTTAGACTTATCTCTGGTATGTATGGACCGATATCGGAAATTTTCATTTTCCATATGTATATAACCTTCTTTTATTACCAGAACTGCTTTTAACCAACAAAAAAAGTTGTTTAAGTTCGCTTACGCGACATTTTCATTAAAAACCCGATTTGGGCTATATGGACCGATATCTGGATTTTTTTTTGCCTTTTAGTCACCATGCTTAATAAGTGTGCTAAGTTTGAAGCAAAACAAAAATCTTTTTTATTCAATATTTTTCATACAAAATTGCAAAAAATTGCTTTTTTCGGAATTTTGAATATACATATCTCAGCTATACGTGAAATGATATTACTGAATTTCTGTAGTAAACCCATGGATCGATGGGGTAAAACAATGGTTAAAGAAAAAAGATTCTAAGTTTAATGGTTTTCTCGGAAACGGTTTTCAACAGTGGACAGATGGACATCGCTTAATCGAATTTCTTATCAATGCTGATTCTAAAAAATCTTTGTTAAGAAAAAACTTAAGAAAGGAAAAAACTTAAATTATAACCCGTTGTACAAATGTACACACCAAAAATTTTATTTAAAAATTGTGAAGTTCAACAAAAATTCAGTAAATTAATGTTTTCAGTAAATTACATATTTACGCAGAATATTAAAATGCAAAAATATGTATGTTAATAACTAAAAAGTAATACCGCTAGTTCTGAGACAGCAAACGCTGTACAAACAATGTGGGCAATTAACAAAATGCATATGTGATTCAATATGAGATGAATATAGATAGAAAATAATTAAATGCTCGGTGGCTGAGTGGTTAAAGCAGCAGATCATGATACGTCATGACCCGAGTTCAAATCACAGTGGGTGCTGATGAGTAGTCTAGCGACTACGAAACAGCTAATTGTCTCCCAGCTAAAGATTTTTTTTTTTTTTTTAGCTTTTTTTTATTTATTGAATCTTTACAATGTGAACTAACAATAAGTATTCAAATCTTATTACTAAATACAATAAATTAACTAAGTCCAGCCAATGCTAGACAAAAAGTTTTATTATGCGCATATTATATCGGCAAAATCACCTACTTAACGCTCTGATGGTGGCAACGGTATCCCTTCTCCTCAACCGAGTGTGACCACTAAAATTAAGTATGTTTCGTGCAAGAGGGTTTGGGTGAAGCTCCAATTTGCTGATATACCTTGTCGCATGCTTTGAAAACTCATCTTTTACCAGTGGAACACACAGATTCTTGTGAATTCGGGAGTTTTTTACGTACCATGGAGCTGCAGTAATTGTTCGAAAAATTTTGTTTTGTCGCCTTTGAATTTTTTCAATGTTTGACGCTGAGGCGGTGCCCCATAATTGAATTCCGTAGCGCCATATAGGCTTTAGTATTGCGTTGTATAACAAAAGTTTGCAATCTAATTTCAATGTAGAATTTCTGCCCATAAGCCAATTTAATTGCGCTGCTTTTAATTTTAGCTGAGTGACTTTCGCGTCAATGTGAGGCTTCTACGTTAACCTACGGTCGAGATGAATACCAAGGTACTTGACTTCATTTTGCTGCGTAATAGATGAATTGTTAATTTGGATAGCTGAACATGTTTGTCTACGCAGTGTGAATGTAACGTGAGTACACTTTTGGTCATTAACTTTAATTTTCCAAAGTTTTAACCACATCTCTAATATTGAAATATACTCTTGCAAATTTCGCGAAGCTGCTTGATGGTTTTCATGTACGCTGCAGAATGCTGTGTCATCTGTAAAAGTTGAAGTGTGAATACCACATCTGGTTGGCATGTCAGAAGTGTAAATTAAATATAGAGTAGGCCCCAGAATGCTACCTTGGGGAACTCCTGCCTCGATTGGCTGAGTTGGGCTTACAAAGTCGCCTTCTCTGATGACAAATTTACGGCCACATAAATAGCTTTCCAGAAGCTTGTGAGTGTTTGCAGGCAAGTTCAACTTTATTTTGTGCATTAATCCCTCGTGCCACACTTTATCAAAAGCTTGGGAAACATCAATGAATAGAGCTGAGCAATACGTTTTGTCCTCAAAAGTCTTTCTTATAACATTAACTAGTCTATGCGTTTGTTCTATGGTGCTGTGTTTAGCCCGAAAACCAAATTGATGATCCGGGATGCATCCTACATCATTCAATATTGGAGTCAACTTCGCCATTAACAGTTTTTCGAAAAGTTTTGAAATTGTTGGCAGTAGACTTATTGGTCTATATGACTCTACTTTAGTGATATCCCTCCCTGGCTTGGGTATCATAGTAACCATAGACACCTTTCACAATGCAGGATAGTATTCTATGCGCAAAATAGCGTTAAAAATGAAAAGAAGAATTCTTCTAGCAATACGAGGTAACTGTACAAGCATTTTGCCAGTAATTTTGTCAAAACCTGGAGCTTTTTTTGAGTTTACTTTATTTATAACGTTTTCGACATCTTGAACACTAAGTCTCAAAGGCACAGGCGGTCTAACAGCATATGGCGGAAATTCAGCAACATCATCCACTGTATCACTTGCAGTAAAAACGTTTTTCAAATGATTAACATACACCATCCCTTTTTCAGAATCACTTCTTGCCCAGTCGCCAGATGAAGTTCGCAATGGTGGCTTACCTATTACGGGTCTTTTCAGACCTTTTGTCGTTTTCCATAGAGAATAGTCGGTTTGCGGGCTACCATCAAGACCTTCTAGATAGTTTTTGAGGGACGCCATTCTTTGGATTTCAAGCAGATTTCTTAATTGAGTTATGCACTCCCGTAGTCTGCTTTTAAGCTGGGGAGACCTGCGAAGTTGCCACTCTCTTCTAACTCTTCTTTTTTCTGACAGAAGTTGCTCTATTTCAGACGAATACGTTCTATTGCTCACATTTCTAGATCTTGTATGGCTAGTGGTAGCATGTTGTACGGCCAGTTTAAGGTCTTCAGAAAAATCTTTAATGGATATATCAACATTCTCAGGGGTTCTCAAGGCAATATTTTTTTATATTTTAGCCAATTAACTCGAGTGACAGTCAACGCCAAGTCACAAAACGGGGAACCAACCCCCTGGGGGAACGAAACAGAAACTAAAGTTGGTGAGTGATCTGAGGACAAGTCCACCTGCATCCATTCTGAGGGAAAATTTTTTGTAACTCCAAAGTCTATAACGTCTGGGATCTTGCGTTGGTCTGACGGCCAATAAGTGGGGTGTCCACTTGAAATCACACCTAAGCCCATTTTGGAAACGGTGTCAAAAAGCACACGGCCTTTCGGGGTAATTAAACGTGATCCCCAAAAAGTGTGTTTAGCGTTATAGTCGCCAGCCGCTAAAAATCGAGAACCAAGCGATTTGAAAAAAATTGGATATTGGCTTTCTGTTATTGAAAATCGTGGTGGTGAGTAAATCGAGGATATAACAATTTTTTCATGAAAATAATTAAGGCATATATTTGTAGCTTGGAGATATTCCTCACGTGTCCCGTTCATTAGATAGTGCTTAATTCTGGTCTTTATCAAAATTGCCGAACCGCCGCAAGATCTTCCACGGGGATCTTTTGTGTCATATAATGTGTAACCATTAATTTTGAAATAACTGCTGGTTGTCAAATGGGTTTCAGCAATCATCATTATATCAATCTGCTTTTCCATAAGGAAGTGCTCAAGTTCATTTTTGTGTTGGCGAATGCCGTTTGCGTTCCAGAAACATATTTTTTACCAATTCATTTTTTTAAAATTGCCTGTAAAATAGTGGATTGCATTTTTTAGCATTTCCTGCATCATGTTTGTCATAGAGACGGTAAAAGTGTTAATGGATTGAACAAGAGTCTGCAGAGTTGCCTCTAGGTTACTAAAATTTGAAAATGAATTTTGGGGCTTGGGTTCCTGGCTCAAGTTTTGGTCGGATTTATCCACATTAGCATATGAAAATTGTATGGAATTCTGTGTGTTTGTGTAGTTGGTTGAATGGCCTACCTGGGGAAAATTGTTTTTACTAATGATATTTAGCTGCTGGGCTGCTGGAGAAACCGACGACTTATTTGTCATTGACCGCTTAAAATGAGTGTAGACAGGGCAACCTCTATAGTTTGCAGTGTGGTTACCTCCACAGTTACTGCATTTCTTAACACTTGCGTCGGCCTTTGGCTTATTGCACTGAGTTGTGCCGTGAAGTTCGCCACATACAACACAAACAGAGTGAAGTTTACAATATGCCTTAGTATGACCGAATTCCTGGCAGTTTAGGCATTGAACGGGCCCTAAACGCTTGTGCGACTCCTCAACGGTAACCCTAGGATGAAGAAGAAATTTGAGGTTGTAAATTGGGTGAGTTTCATTCTTTTTGAGAATAACATCCCCCGGTTCCAGTTCAACCCTAAACATGGGTTGAGGAATCTTTTCACGGTTCCGCATACTTAGCACATTTTTTACTTTAAAGCCTTTATCTAGCAGTGCAATCTTAACCTCATCCGTGTCTACATAAGGGTCAATACCGTTTATAACAACCTGGAGGCCTTTAGCACTTTTAAGTTGATAAGTATAAAAAGATCTTTTCTCTTTTTCCAGAGCGGCAGAAAGTTTTCGGTAATCATTTTCACAGTTGACTTGGATTTTTGTTTCACTTATTTGTCCGTGCTTAACTGATGTTACGTTAAAGGTGTCTTTACCAATTGCCGTAATAAGTGCTTTTACCAGCTCACTAGAAGTAGGTTCTCTCAAGTATATTGGTGGCGGTTTAAATGTTTTTTTTTTTGATATCGTTGGCTCGTCAGTCTGAAGGATAGCAAACCTATTACTATCCGTTGTCGCAGAGGTAACATCGCCCTTAGACATTTTTGGTTGCGATGATATTTGCGCGGATTTAGGGCTTCGCTGACGTTTAACCACGGTTATATACCTATCCATACCCACTTGAGTTTTCGGTTTATCAACAATAGCTAGACTTGAAGATGGTTTGTCGTCTGTAGCAACAACAATGTTTGGCGAGCACGAACGCGTGCGTTTTTTATCTCTTAGAGACAGGAGATTGTCCAATGATTCCTCTTCAGAAATCCAGAGGTTTTTTCTAGTGGAGCTAAGCTCCCTCTCAGAATTGCATCTACTAGGTACACTCATGCAATTTTTTATTTTTTTTTTTTTAATTTTTTTTTATTTTTTTTTTAATTTAAAAGTATATAAAAATAATTGTCACAAATTTTTTCTTTTGTATAAATTCGCTCTTCCACTTATTGCGGTTTTTCAAGAAATCAAAACTTTAATGAATATTTTTTTTCCCACTGGGTAGGTAATCTTCACGCACAATAACAACAATAACAATGCACTGCCACCGCACTTGTTTTATTGAAATTGATTTTATTGTTTAGTTAATGAAATGTGAGGAATTTATTTTCCCGTTTTTTTTTTTAATTTGTTATTGTTTTTACAATTTTATACAATATATTATTGTTTTTATATGTAAGTTTAAACAAATATTTTAGCACAATGATTTTGTTTGTTTGTTTTTTTTTTTGTTCACTTTTAAATAACACGACCGTGAGGTTGGAGAATCACAGAGCGAATGAGCTAAAGATTTGATTATTATTTTTATTGTCTTCTTCAATCAAAAATTATTGCTCACAGCGAATTTGTATTGTAAAAAATCCTTTTTAAGAAAAAACTTGGACTTAAACAAACCAAACATCTAATACAAACAAACCAAAAATCTAATTTAAAAATTATAAAGTTCAACAAAAATTTAATAAGTTAAATAAAAATAGTTTTTCCTTAGATGTATTGGTGTGTACTTTTCCATATAGAACTTGTGGGCACCACTGCTTTATATAGTCGGAAATGAAAATTGTAGAAATTACGAACGAAATCGCAAGCTTAGATATACCCTTTACATTTTTGTGAAGGGTATAAAACAATGGACACGTTCATTTTCTTAATTTACTTTTACTTACACACGTAAGTAAAACTTTTCCAGTTTTAAGGTGAATAAAATTTCACTAGCCCTAGGGGCTTGTATAAATTTTTAAAATGGTATAGAAATATTTTAAATGTAAGAATTTGATTGAAATAAACTATAATTGAAAATTTTATCACTTATTGCGTGACTTCGATAGTGAGCTGACGTGTTAGTTTTTGATCGAAAAGTAATAAAATAAAACCGTAATAAGTAAAAAAATGATCTTATAGAAAAGAAATATTTTGTGACATTTTTTAAAATTAATTTTAATTTATTATTAAATAACTTGCAAAACGCCCAACAAATTTCATATGCTAACGTGGTTAAAGCTGATACTCCAAATTTAAATCAGCCACCCAAGTCCCAAAACTGCGATCCAAATGTTAGCAATCTTGAGGCAACGCTGCAGACTCTTGTTCAATCAATAAACACTTTTACGGCTTCTATGACGAGCATGATGCAAGAAATGCTGAAAATGCAAACCATAATTTTGCAGGCTATTTTAAACAAATAAAAAAATGATTTGTTTGAAAATATGTTTCTGGAACGCAAACGGCATCCGCCAGCATAAAAATGAACTTGAGCACTTTCTTATGGAAAAGCAAATCGATATAATGTTAATCGCTGAAACTCACCTGACGTCAACAAGTTATTTCAGGATTAATGGCTATATACTATATGACACCAAAGATCCCCGTGGAAGATCTTGTGGGGGATCGGCAATTTTGATAAAAGCCAGAATTAAGCACTATTGGTTCAATGAAACACGTGAGGAATATCTGCAAGCAACTAATGTATGCATTGAATTTTGTAATGAGAAAATTGTTATTTCCTCGATTTACTCACCGCCTCGGTTTTCAGTAACAGAAAACCAATATTCGGATTTTTTCAAATCACCTGGGTCTCGATTTATAGCGGCTGGTGACTATAACGGTAAACACACTTTTTGGGGTTCACGTTTAATTTCTCCGAAAGGCCGTGTACTTTTTGATACCATTTCTAAAATGGGCTTAGATGTGATTTCAAGTGGTCACCCCACGCATTGGCCGTCAGACAGGCGAAAGATTCCAGATGTTATAGATTTTGGAGTTTGGAAAAGTTTTCCTTTAGAGTGGTTTCAAGTGGAGCCTTCGTTAGATTTGTCATCAGATCACTCACCCACAATAATATCTGTTTTGTTCCCCCAAGAGTTTTACTCCCCGACTACTGACTTAGAGTTGACGACCACTAGAGTTAAATGGCTAAAATATAAAAAATATTTGAGTACTCATTGTACGGAGAATATTGCTTTGAGAACGCCTAAAGATATTGACGTGTCCATTAATAGTTTTTCCAAAAGCCGTACAACATGCTAGCACTTACTATAAAAGATATAGAAACGAGAACAATAGATCTTATTCGTCGGAAATTGAGGAACTTTTGTCAGAAAAAAGAAGAGTTAGAAGGGAGTGGCAACTCCGCAGGTCTCCCCAGCTTAAAATTAGGCTACGAGAATGTGTAACCAAATTGAGAAATCTGCTTGAAATAGAAAGAATGGCTTCCCTTAAATCATATTTGGAAAGCCTTGATGGCACTCTTCCATCAGACTATTCTTTGTGGAAAGCGGCAAAAGGCTTAAAAAGAATCGTAAGAGGTAAGCCACCTTTGCGGACTCCAACTGGCGACTGGGCAAGAACCGATTCCGAAAAGGGGATGTTGTATGTAAATCACTTGAGAAATGTTTTTACAGATGATGCAGCAAACGACATAGCAGTATTTCCGCCATTTGCCGTAAGACCGCCTGTGTCCTTTAGATTTAGTTTTCCAGATGTGGAAAACGTTATCAATAAAATAAACTCTAACAAAACTCCAGGTATAGATAAAATTACTGGTACAATGCTTGTACAACTACCTCGCGTGTCTAGAAGAATTCTTCTTTTTATTATCAACGCTATCTTACGCTTTGAGTATTATCCGGTCGAGTGGAAAGTGTCTATGATAACGATGATACCTAAGCCGGGGAAGGATCATACTAAAGTAGAATCGTACAGACCAATAAGTCTACTGCCAACAATTTCAAAACTATTTGAGAAATTGCTAATGATGAAGTTGAGTCCAGTACTGGAAAAAATAGAATGTATTCCTGATCATCAGTTCGGTTTTAGGGCCAAACATAGTACCATCGAACAGACACACAGACTAGTTAATGTCATAAGAAAATCATTTGAAGACAAGAAGTATTGCTCTGCACTTTTCATTGACGTTTCGTAAGCTTTTGACAAAGTGTGGCATGACGGTTTAATGCACAAAATAAAACTAAACTTTCCTGCGAACACCCACAAACTTTTTGAAAGTTATTTGTATGGACGTAAAGGTGACTTTTATAGCCCCATTCAACCAATCGACGCAGGCGTCCCACAAGACAGCATACTGGGCCCTACCTTATACTTGATTTATGCTTCTGACATGCCAACAAACGAGAAAATTCATACATCCACGTTTGCAGACGATACGGCTTTTTTCAGTGTACATGAAAACCACCAAACAGCATCACAAAATTTGCAGTAACATATTTACAATTTAGAGAAATGGTTAAAACTCTGGAAAATCAAAGTCAATGAACAAAAATGTGTCCATATCACGTTCACACTGCGTAAAAATACATGCCCGTCAATAAAAATTAATAATCAAATAATTTCACCACACAGTGACGTCAAATATCTCGGTATTCACCTCGACCGTCGTCTATCTTGGAAGAAACACATTGGCGCAAAAACAACCCAGATGAAATTAAAAGCCGTGCAATTGAATTGGCTCATCGGCAGAAATTCCACCCTGAGCTTAGACTGCAAACTTTTGCTGTATAACGCGATCCTAAAACCAATATGGTGCTATGGAATTCAACTATGGGGCACCGCCTCCGCATCGAATATTGGAAAAATTCAAAGGCGTCAAAATAGCGTTCTACGTACGATTACAGCAGCGCCATGGTATGTAAAAAATTCTAAACTCTAAAGGACCTAAACGTACCTTTAGTAAAAGATGAATTTGCCAAATATGCTGGAAGGTATATAACCAAACTTGAAATCCACCTAAATCCACTTGTTCGAGACATCCTTACCTTTGGTGGTCACATAAAGAAGGGACACCCTGGCTTCCATTTGGGAGCATAACAGATGATGTCCTGTAGCACGGTATTCTGATACATTCGCTGAATCATAATTTTTTGTCTAGCATTGGCTGGACTTAAAGAAAATTTTTTAGTTATTAAGATTTGAATAATTGTTGTTAGTTCCTCTTGAAGATTCAACAAATAAATAAAAATTGATAAAAAAAAAAATTGCGACGGCCTTTGGCTTATTGCACTGGGTTGTGCCGTGAAGTTCGCCACATACAACACAAACAGCGGACAATTTACAGTAAGCCTTAGTGTGGCCAAATTCTTGGCAGTTTAGGCACTGAACGGGTCCTGAACGCTTATGTGGCTCCTCAACGCTAACCTTACGATGCAACAGAAATTTGAGGTGAATTTCACTCTTTTTTAGCACAACATCCCCTGGTTCTAGTTCAACCCTAAACATGGGTTGAGGGATCTTTTCACGGTTCCTGATGTTTACTACTGTTTTTATTTTAAAACCCTTATCTTCCAATCCAGTTTTGACATCATCAATATCTACGCATGGGTCAATCCCTTTAATAACGACCTGAAGACCTTTAGCACTTTTAAGCTGGTAAAATGATCTTTCCTGTTTTTCTAAAACATCAGACAATTTTCGGTAGTCGTTTTCATGGTTTACCTGAATTTTAGTTTCACTGATGCTGCCGTGCTCCACTGATGTGACGTTGAAAGTATCTTTACCGATTGCCGTAATAATTTGTTTCACCAGTTCACTCGAAGTCGGCTCTTTCAAATATATTGGTGGAGGCTTATATGTTTTTTTGGAAGTTGTTGGTTCATCTGTCTGAAGGATAGTAAACCTATTATTATCCGTTGTCGCAGAGGTAATATCGTCCTTAGACATTTTTGGTTGCGACGCTATTTGCGCGGATTTAGGGCTTCGCTGACGTTTAACCACGGTTATATACCTATCCATACCCACTTGCGTTTTCGGTTTATCAACAATAGCTAGACTGGAAGATGGTTTGTCGTCTGTTGTAACAACAATATTTGGCGAGCACGAACGCGTGCGTTTTTTATCTCTTAGAGAAAGGAGATTATCCAATGATTTTTTCAATGATTCCTCTTCAGAAATCCAGAGG
Organism: Thecocarcelia acutangulata; assembly: GCA_914767995.1. NCBI lineage: Eukaryota > Metazoa > Arthropoda > Insecta > Diptera > Tachinidae > Thecocarcelia > Thecocarcelia acutangulata. Next base: position 63,461,591 of record OU612097.1, read on the forward strand.
TTTTTTCTAGTGGAGCTAAGCTCCCTCTCAGAATTGCATCTACTAGGTACATTCATGCAATTTTTTATTTATATTTTTTTAATTTAAAAGTATATAAATATAATTGTCACAAAGTTTTTCTTTTGTATAAATTCGTTCTTCCACTTTTTGCGGTTTTTCAAGAAAACAAAACTTTAATATATATTTTTTTTTTTCCAACTGGGTAGGTAATCTTCACGGACAATAAATACAGTAACAATGCACTGCCACCGCACTTGTTTTATTGAAATTGATTTTATTGTTTAGTAAATGAAATGTGAGGAATTTATTTTCCCGTTGTTTTTTAAAATAATTTGTTATGGTTTTTACAATTTAATACAATATATTATGGATTTTAAAAGAATTTAAGCACAATGATTTTATTTTTTTTTTTTGTTCGCTTTTTTTTGATACGACCGTGCGGTAGGAGAATCACAGGAGAACTGCTATTAAAGTTAACAACCATATTGTCCCGCAGCACAGTGAAGTCAAATACCTTGGTATTCATCTCGACAGTAGACTCACGTAGAAGTCTCACATTGAGGCTAAAGTCACCCAGATGAAATTAAAAGCGGTGCAACTAAATTGGCTCATCGGCAGAAATTCTACCTTGAAGTTAGATTGCAATTTTTTGTTGTATAACGCAATCCTAAAGCCAATATGGAGTTATATAATTTAATTGTGGGGCACCGCCTTGAGAAAATTCAAAAGCGCTAGAATAAAATTCTCCGTACAATTACTGCAGTCCCATGGTATGTTAAAAACGCTCGAATTCACAAAGATCTGGGTGTACCCTTAGTGAAAGATGAATTTTCCAAATATGCGATAAGGTACATTAACAGACTTGAGTCTCACCTGAATCCTCTCGCACGTAGCATCCTTAACTTTGGTGGCCACACTCGACTGAGAAGGATTTACCAACAAAATACACGCAAGAAGGAACTTTTCGTCTAGCATTGGCTGGATCTAAGTAAAAAAAATTTTTCAATATTAATGCATTTTTTTCTATATTAATTAATTAATTTTTAGTTTTAAGATTTGCATACTTATTGCTAGTTCTTCTAGAAGATAAATTAAATTGGTAAAAAAAATATATAATTAAAAGCGTAAAAGTGAAATAATATGAAATTGTCTAATGAAACAGCTTTTCACACTGCAAAAATCACATACTACAGACAAATTATTTTTCATTATAGTACTTCGCTGCCGTTTCGCACTCATCCAAAATAATGAAAAAAAGAAAAGAAAAAACAAAACAACATAAAATATTCAACAAGAAATATATAACATAATAAGTTTGCATTAACTTTGCCACGATCTTGCTTTGCTTAATAAAACAAAGGGGAGAAAATTTTCATCGAATGTGAAAAGTTTGTTATTAAGTCAAGTAAAAATAATACTTTATAACAATACATATGTGCATAGCATTTCGCATTTCGAATTCGATATTTTACATTAAATTTGCGATTATTATTCAAGTTCAGGAAATTTTTAAGATTTAGATGCCTGAATTCTCGGGATTGCCATATCACTTAGTATATTTTATCAGGCATTCAGTTTGACTGGTCGATTACAACAAATAGTGTAAGGCCAATTTACGAGGGCGGATTGATATTGAAGCTACCTAGCGCTAGTTTTTACGTCGCGAACCAGGGTTGAATAACAATAATGACACGAAAACAAAGGATGTCACAGCATACAAAAAATTCATTTTATAACGCTTAATACTCATACATGGAACTACTATTGACCATTACAATATAGAACATTAGTTTCAAACTCACAATACATATGTTATGAAAGCAGTTAGCAAAAATTAATCGCCATTCATTTTCTCTTTTATATACAAATGTACATATATTATAATTATTTGGTTTTACTCACAACTCTCTATAGAGATCTGCAACGAGTGCTGGTTTTGATGATTCAAATATGTTCGCCTAAAAACGAGATGCGGTGTGTTTAACGCAGCAATTTGCTTGCGTATCCACTCGTGACACTCGCAAGAATTTGCGTTTGTAATACACGAGCCTTCAACAAACACAATCAAATTTTCACAAGTTGTCTCTTACTGCCATCCCTAAACAAAAGCGGCAAGCGGAACATTGTTTTCCGCTGAGCTTTAACGCTGAAACACCATCCCTAAACAAAAGCGGCAACGTTATGTCAAAACGATAAAAGCAGGGTTATCAAACAAACAAATAAAATAACCCTGATAATCTTGATAGCTGGACGGACTTTTATGACTTTTTTATTATATTAAAATAAAATAATTAAAGTTTTAAAAATGAGTTATTTAGATAAGTTGGAAGGTTGCTATATCATATTGAAAATAGTTTGTAACTCTATTTCCTAATAAGAAATACAAAAATTTTTTATTTGCTCATTTATTTTCCTTTCTTATATTTTTTCTTCACTCTTTTGTTTACAATTGTTTTCTTTTGCAACTTACTTCACTGTGAAACGCACTGTCAAAACTGGATTTTCCAATTGCAAAGCGTTGCCGTTGCGTTGCCGCCGTGTTGTTTCTGTATGCTCCATACAAAATGTACGGGCATGAGAACTTTTGACAGCTAAAAAATGCTTGCCGCCCTTGTTTAGGGAGTATTTTCGTTAGTAGTTTTTTAACATACAGCAATACCATCGTGTTTCAAATAAACAACAAAAAAATTCGTCTTATTTCTAATCAGGGCTACCAGATAATTTCTTTAAAAATCAGCATCATTGGCACTTTAATTTCCAAAAATCGGCAAATTAAAAATATAAATTTTAAATTCGTTTAAATGTTTTATTATTAGCAAAAAATAATACAACAGCACAATTAAGCATTAATAAATGTTAATATATGAAATAACATTAAAAAATTTAAAGATAAACGTTTTCAAAACAAAGTATAGCTAATAAAAAATTTGTGTTGTATATACATATATAATACATCTTAATGTATAATTCTCACCGTTGTCAACTCCTTTCGCACATTTTCGATGCGTTTTTTAACTTCGATGGCACAAAATCAAATTCAACTCAACTTTTTGTTTTATGTAAGAAACAAGTTTAATCAAGGGTTCAAAATTTTTACGTTTCATTTTGCGTGGTATATTACCAAATTATTAATTAAATTATAATATTTTTCTAAAACGTTTGCATTATATAATGATTAGGGTAATCTTCATCTTTTATTTGTTATAATTGTGGCTAATTTTCGTATATTTCAATAAAATTTTTTAAAGACACCCACACGAAAACAAAAATGAAACGTACTCTGTATTTGATAGAATTGCAATGAATCGAATTTGAAGGCTTGTAGCGCGATTCTGTAAATTTTAATGATCGTAAATTCTTTCGACGGTCGTATGACTCTAAATAAATTTTGATGACGTTAAACAGTTGTGTTTTTATATATTTGATAACAGGCATTAAAAGTAACAGCTGATTTCGGTCGGCAGCAAATATAATAATTAAGCAATAAAAATATTGCTTAATAATAAATTTTATAAAATATCATTATAATTATTGTAAAGGTAACATTATCTGAATAAAATTAAAAGAGTCATATTAGTGGTCAAGTTTGACAAACACGAGTTGTAGCTATTGAACGAATTTGATGGCATGTCATCAGGCGGTGCTATCAGACCCAGTTTGATTGTATAATAGTCGCTTAAGGGGCTGTTTCATTATCGTGCTTTTAAAGTAAAAAAATTGTACTTTTTAAAATACAAAATTGGTTTTTAAAAATTAAGTGAAAAAATCAAATTCGGTGCGGTTTTGTTAAAATAACGCGCTTCTTTCCCCATTGTGGTTCGTTTTGAAATTTTAAAGTCGACAACGCTGATAATTCTGTATTACATATTATGTGTATTTTGTACTTTACGGTATATTTTTTAAGTTTGTAAAAAAGAGTTTTTAGCTTTTTTATATCAACGATTTTTTATATGTACATATTTGAGTTTGTCATTTTTATTAAATCTTGTTTAATACCAACATCGAAACAGTTAGCATTGCAAAATTTTAAATAATCTTTAGAAAAAAGAATTCCTTCTACATATTGATTTTCCACAGAAGATCGAAATTTTGTTTTGTTCAGGTAGACTTTACTGAAAATTCTTTCAACATTTGCAGAAAAATATGGAAGAATCAATCCATTTTGTACAAATTTTGACATTTCCAGTAAAGCATTAGAAAAGTCCCCATGCTTTAAATCTGAAATTTGTTGCCAAAAGTTTTGCAAACTAAATTGTTTTCCTTCAAAAATTTCTTCAAAATCTAAAAATCTTAGCTCTCTGAATCCGGAGTCTACAGCTATGTACACACGGTTGTTAGATGTTACAATATTGTAAAATCTGGCAACATGCTAACAATGTAGTGACAATGAAAAATTGTCCCGCAGAAGTAAATTGTGTGTTCAGACGATCGTAAGAAAATCTTACAATTTCATTGTCAGACTATGATCTGACAAATAATTCATCTGACAGCAAAAGTTGTCAGTTCACACAGTTATCAGATTGTTAGATGAAAATATTGCCAGACATGTTGTAAGGTATTGCCACTTATGTATATCAACAATGATCTGTTTGGCAGTGTTGCCCATCGAACTTTTTTCTGACAATAATGCAATTGTCAGGTACATTAATTTTATACATCTGACAATTAAAACTGAGCTTACAATACCAGCCAATTATCTGGCAATGCCGGCGAAGAGTGTTCTCACGATTGTCAAATGCCTGACAACATTGTCGTCTTACAATTGATTGGCAATGGTTTTTCTGACAACGTTGTAAGTTAAAAATTGGCAGTTCACACGATTGGAATACATTTTCAGACAATTTTACTGCCAATGTTGTAAGATCTAACAACCGTGTGTACGTAGCTTAATATTTCTTTTTCGGAAATAAAGCTGGAAATTCTTAGCTCGTTTTAGTAATTTTTTTAAGGTAAATTATATTTGTAGAGTTATAAGATTTATTATATATTATATTATTTAGTTTTATATAAAAATAAGAGGAGTTTTTCGTTGATTTCGCTTTTGTTAATTTTTGATTTTCATATTAATTCATTAGCCAATAATCCCATATACACCTCATCATATTTCAAAAAATATTCTGGATTCATAAATTCCGTTAAATAAATGTTTTAATTTTTTATCATATCTTTTTTGATAAAAGTAAAAGAAAAGTAAATTTTTAAAGCCTCATACATATCTAGTACTCTAACAACTACTGCTTCATGCTATAACCATCTGGTTTGACTTGGATGCAGCAATTTTTTTGGCTTTACTTCTTGGATGCAGCAATTTTTAAATATTTTAAAATTGATCAAGTCTTTTTGGGTTTGATACATAATTGTAAGTGTCTCCGACTATAGTTTCAATTTCGTTTTTTAACAATTTCGCTACTGATTTATTTTTGCCTGTCATACTAAGCATGGGTACATATTTAAGAATTGCATAAATAATGAAACTATTGCTTCTACATGGTCGAAATATATTAACCACCTAAAAATATCGAAAAATAACAAACTTAAAATATTCAATGCGTGCTCAAAATCTATCATGGTTTATGCCGCACAAGTTTGGGGTTACGAAAAGTTTGATGATGTAGAAAAATTATTCTGCTTCTTTATTAAAAAGCTGTTATACTTGCCCACTACTACGCCCAACTACATGCTATATTTAGAAACTGGATTTAACTCCTTGTACATCTCAGTTTTAAAAATGCATCTTTGTTACGTCTATAAGATATTGTCATACGCTTCGAACAGACTGTCGCGAGTATTGGCAGACAAAATAATAGGGCTAGATACATCATGGGCAAAACAATGGAAACTTTTATGTAACTCTCTGCAGTATATTCCTGTTAATCCCAACGTTCTTATGGAAAGATACTATAAACCTGCTGAAAACAAAAGACACTAGTGATTTTGCTGTTCTTGCCACCAACTCACAGTTTCATGATCTTTACGCGGTACTTAACTTCAACAAAACTTCCAAGCTCACGGCTAATCTTCCATCTCGGGCTACAAGTCTAATTATTAAAGCCAGAGGTGGCCTTCTTGATTTAAACTCTAGATGCTTTAAAAGTAATACAGATGCTATATGTACAATTTGTACCCCCGAAAACACCTACCACCTCATCGGAATTTGCCCTATTTATAGAGAATTTCGACTCATATACTTTGGCCAGTCTACACTACGCTAACACGATGTATTGAAGATATTAAACGGTTTAAATTTTCACGCACTACACAAATATCTGGAAACATGCCTAAAATACAGATCTGTAATGCTTTTTTTTTTTGTTTTTTGTTTTTTTTTTTTTTTTTTTTTAAAGCATTTTTTATTTATTGAATCTTCAAAATGAAATAACAATAAGTATTCAAATCTTAATACTAAATTTAAAATTAAAAAATGTGATTCTTAAGTCCGGCCAATGCTAGACAAAAAGTTTTATTATGCGGGAGCTATTTCAGTAAAATCACCTATTGAGCAATCTGATGGTGGCAGCGGTATCCCTCCTTTTAAGCCGAGTGTGGCCGCCAAAATTAAGTATATTGCGCGCAAGAGGGTTTGGATGAAGTTCCAGTTTACTGACATACCTTGTCGCGTACTTAGAAAATTCCTCTTTTACCAGCGGAACACTCAGATCGTTATGAATTCGTGAATTTTTTACGTACCATGGAGCTGCAGTAATCGTTCGAAGAACTTTGTTTTGTCGCCTTTGGATTTATTCAATGTTTGACGCTGAGGCGGTGCCCCATAATTGAATTCCGTAGCGCCTTTAGGCTTTAATATTGCGTTGTATAACAAAAGTTTGCAATCTAATTTCAGTGTCGAATTTCTGCCCATAAGCCAATTTAGCTGCGCTGCTTTTAGTTTTAACCTTTGCTTCAATGTGAGACTTCCACGTTAGCCTACGGTCCAGGTGAATACCAAGGTACTTGACTTCGTTGTGCTGCGGAATAGGTGAGTTGTTAATTTGGATAGGCGAACATGTTTGCTTACACAGTGTGAATGTAACATGAGTACATTTCTGTTCATTAACTTTGATTTTCCAAAGTTTTAGCCATTTCTCTAACATTGAAGTATATTCCTGTAAATTTCGCGAAGCTACTTGATGGTTTTCATGAAAACTCAAAAACGCTGTGTCATCTGCAAAGGTAGAAGTGTGGATTCCGGATGTCGTTGGCATGTCAGAGACGTAAATCAAATATAAAGTAGGCCCCAGTATGCTGCCTTGGGGAACTCCTGCCTGGATTGGCTGAGTTGGGCTTATAAAGGCGCCTTCTCTGATAACAAACTTCCGCCCATATAAGTAGCTTTCCAGAAGCTTGTGTGTATTTGCAGGCAAGTTTAATTTTATTTTGTGCATCAAGCCGTCGTGCCGCACTTTATCAAAAGCTTGAGAAATATCAATGAAAAGAGCTGAGCAACACTTCTTCTCCTCAAAGGTTTGTCTTATGACATTGACTAGTCTGTGCGTTTGTTCTATGGTGCTATGTTTAGCCCGAAAACCAAATTGATGATCAGGGATGCATCCCACATTGTTCAATATTGAACTCAACTTCGCCATTAACAATTTTTCGAATAGTTTTGAAGTTGTTGGTAAAAGACTTATTGGTCTATATGATTCTACCTTAGTCAGATCCTTCCCTGGCTTGGGTATCATAGTAATCATTGAGACCTTCCACTCTGCAGGATAATACTCAAGGCGTAAAATGGCGTTAAAAATAAAAAGTAGAACTCTTCTAGCTACACGAGGTAACTGTACAAGCATTTTACCAGTAATTTTATCAATTCCTGGAGCTTTCCTAGAGTTTGAATTACCGATAACGTTTTCAATATCTTGAAAATTAAATCTCAAAGACACAGGAGGTCTAACAACATATGGTGGTAATTCCGCTGTATTATTCGCTGTATCATTTGTGGTAAAAACATTTCTCAAATGATCGACATACAACATTCCCTTTTCAGAATCGCTTCTTGCCCAGTCGCCAGTTGAATTTCGCAAAGGTGGCTTACCTATTACGGGTCTTTTTAAACCTTTAGTCGCTTTCCACAAGAATTAATCAGATTGAGGGGTACCATCGAGGCTTTCCAAATATGTTTTAAGGGTAGCCATTCTATGGACTCGAAGCAGATTTCTTAGCTGAGTTATGCATTCCCGTAGCCTAGTTTTAAGCTGGCGCGACCTGCCAAGTTGCCACTCTCTTCTGACTCTTCTTTTTTCTGACGGAAGTTGCTCAATTTCAGATGAATAAGTTCTATTGTTCTCATTTCTAGATTTTAAATGACTAGTGGTAGCATGCTGTACGGCCAGTTTGAGGTTTTCAGAAAAATCGTTAATTGACACATCAATATCCTTAGGCGTTCTCAAGGCAATATTTTCAGTACAATGTGTGCTCAAAAATTTTTTGTATTTTAACCAATTAACTCTATTGACAGTCAACGGTGAGCCAATCTCTTGGGGGAACGAAACAGAGATTATAGTGGGAGAGTGATCTGATGACAAATCTAATGAAGGCTCCACTTGCATCCACTCTAAAGGAAAATTTTTCGCAACTCGAAAATCTATAACGTCTGGGATCTTTCGTCGGTCTGTCGGCCAATAAGTGGGGTGTCCGCTTGATACCACATCTAAGCCCATTTTGGAAACGGTGTCAAAAAGCACACGGCCTTTCGAGGTAAATTAGCGTGATCCCCAAAAAGTGTGTTTAGCGTTATAGTCGCCAGCCGCTAAAAATCGAGGCTCAAGTGATTTAAAAAAATTTTAATATTGGCTTTCTGTTATTGAAAATCGGGGCGGTGAGTAAATCGAGGAAATAACGATTTTTTCATGAAAATATTCAATGCATATATTAGTTGCTTGGAGATACTCCTCACGTGTCTCGTTCATTAAATAGTGCTTAATTCTGGATTTTATTAGAATTGCCGATCCTCCGCAAGATCTTCCACGGGGATCTTTAGTGTCATATAATGCGTACCCATTAATTTTGAAAAAACTGTTGGTTGTCAAATGAGTTTCAGCAATCAACATTATATCGATTTGCTTTTCCATAAGGAAGTGCTCAAGTTCATTTTTGTGTTGGCGGATGCCGTTTGCGTTCCAGAAATCTGTAATGCTGAATGAATTTAATAGTTATTACTAACTCATAATATTTTAGTATTATATTATCAGTTTATCTGCTTTCATTATTATGTAAAATATCACCATTACTAAACATACACCGCCAACCTGGCTTATAGCAATAACGCTATGCCATATATAGATTATAATTGAATTAATTAATTTATTGTTCTTATATTGAATTGTAACTAAATTATTAAATCTATTTGTAAAATAAAAAAATAATGAAACAATTATTAAGTATACATCCGTCGAAAGTACGACAAATCATTTACATCTGGCAGCCCTCTCTATTAAAAAGCACATACAAAAAATATGCTAAACATTTACGCAGTATGTATTTTGTTTCATATTGTTCCAAGCAACACACTCGTTTAGCTGGAATACAAAGACGTATTGAGTGTCAAGACAGAAAAAACACAAACCTTTTCTCTGACTAGCTGTATTATTGTAGTTGCTCTTTTCTCTGCTCTTACTTAAGCTCTATTAAAACAAGTAAGAGTGTGGTAAATTCGGCTGGGCCGAATCTATATAAAGTACCCTTCACTATAGTCACGTATAAAAACGCGGTATAGGCTATATCTCCGGTATATATGTACCGATATCGGAAATTTCCATTTTCCATATTTATATCACCTTATTTCGTTACCAGAACTGTTTTTAAGCAAAAAAAGTTGTTTAAGTTCACTTACGCGGCATTTTCATGAAAACCGAGGTTTAGGCTATATCTGGGGTATATATAGACCGATATCGGAAATTTTCATTTTCCGTATTTATAACGAGTGATTTTTTTGCTATTATCTTTTTGGCAACACTAGTTTTGACAGCTCACGCACGTTTTGTATCTTGTGTCACTGTCAAACATCTTCAGTTTGGTCTATAATTTAATCATGAATCGTCTTACAAACGAACAACGCTTGCCAATTATTGAATTTTATTACCAAAATGCGTGCTCTGTTAAGAAAGTTCATCGCGCGCTTCTTTCATTTTATGGTCAGTTTAATCGACCTACTGAGGCTTCTATTCGGGCTATTGTAAAAAAACTTCGCACCAAATTTACATTGTTGGACATTAAACCACCAACACGCAAGCAAAACTGCCGTATTTGGAGTGAAGAGCAGCCAGAAGCATTGCAAGAGCTACCAATGCATCCACAAAAAACAACCGTTTGGTGCGGATTATGGGCTGGCGGCATCATTGGGCCGTATTTCTTCTAAGATGATGCGAATCACAACGTTACTGTGAATGGTGAGCGCTACCGTGCGATGATAACAAACTTCTTTTTGCCCAAAATGGAAGAGCTTGACTTGCATGACATGTGGTTTCAACACGACGGTGCCACATGCCACACAGCACGCGAAACAATGGACCAATTGAGAGGCGAGTTAGGTGAATAGTTTATTTCACGCTTGGGACCAGTCAATTGGCCGTCCAGATCGTGCGATTTAACGCCTCTAGACTATTTTTTGTGGGGCTATGTTAAGGGTAATGTCTATAGCGACAAGCCCGCTTCGATTGACGCACTGGAAGCCAACATTGCCAACATTATTCGTGAGATACCAGCCGAAATGTTCGAAAGAGTATGCGAAAATTGGACTAAGCGGATGGACCATTTGAGGCGCAGCCGCGGCCAACATTTGCATGAAATAATCTTCAAACATTAAATTATATCGACCCAACTATCGATCCAAATAAATATTTCATGCATTTTTCTGAATTTTATGTGATTTTTTTTTTAATTTCCGATAGTTCTTATAAAATCACCCATTATAACTGCCTTTGAGCAAAAAAGGTTGTTTAAGTTTACTTACGGGACATTTTCATGAAAAACCCGTTTTAGGCTATACCTCGGGTATATATGGATCGATATCGGGCATTTTCATTTTCCATATTTATCTAACCTAATTTTATAACCAGAACTACTTTTGATGAAAAAACGTTGTTTAAGTTTGCTTACGCGGCATTTTCTTGAAAACCCCGGCTTAGGCTATATCTCGGGTATATATGGACCGATATCGGAAATTTTCATTTTCCATATTTATATAACTCTTTTTCCTTACCAGAACTGCTTTTAATGAAAAAAAGTTGTTTAAGTTTGCTTACGCGGCATTTTCTGGAAAACATCGGTTTAGGCTATATCTCGGGTATATATAGACCGATATCGGAAATTTTCATTTTCCATATTTATATAACGTTATTTTATTACCAGAACTACTTTTAAGCAAAAAAAAGTTGTTTAGCTTCGTCTATGCGACATTTTCATTAAAAATCCGATTTGGGCTATATCTCGGGTATATATGGACCGATATCTAAAAAAAAAAATTTTTTGCCTTTAAGTCACCATGCTTATTAATAAGTGTGTGAAGTTTGAAGCAAAACAGACACCTTTTGTTTTCAAAAATTTTCATACAAAACTGCAAAAAAAAATGGAATTTTTTCGGAATTTTGAATATATCTCAGCTATACGTGGACCGATATTACGGAATTTCAATAGCAAACCCATGAATCGATGAGGTAAAATAATGGTGAAAGAAAAAAATTTCTAAGTCGAATGGTTTTCTCAAAAACGGTATTTCTACGGCGGACAGACGGACATCGCTTAATCGACTTTTCCATTAATTCTGATTCAGAATATATATACTTTACAGGGTCGCAAATTAAAACTGTAGAAATTACAAACGGAATCATAAACTTATATATACCCTTTACATTTTTGTGAAGGGTATAAAAACAGCACTCGCGTGTTAAAATTACATAGTAATAAAAAGTAAGTGCACTCGCGAGTGTAACGTCTTGTCGCAGATCTCTGACTCTCTATTTTGAAGACCTCACAACGCGTGCATCATTATTTTTCATAAGTTCTATACAAAAAGCACTATACTGTTAATTGTATTTATTTCAAGTTTATTCCTTATCTTTGTTTTAATTATTAAAACATTAAAAAAAATATTAAAGAAAGAGGTGAAAACTTACGCTCAGCAGCTCCAAAACTATATGGGAGCGAACGTAAATTGAATAAAATATTAGCAAGCACTGACAAATGTTCTGTCTCTCGTCGTGTGCACATGTCTTTTGTTACTGCTGTCCGTATTTTCTATATATGTACGTTCATTAATTAAATTCATATAAAATCAAATCGCACCGTAATAGGTAGTAAGCTGTGTACATGTGTTTATTTTTCTTACTCTCTTTTTTAACCGTTGTTCGTATTTTCCATCGTAATGACAGGAAGGTTTACAAGGTTTCTAATATAAGTGGGATGAGAGCGAATTTCTTCTCTGTTTATGCTCACACGTGTCTCCATCGGCCGGATATTTTCGCCTTATGTGAAACCCAGGTATCTGATAATGCTGAATTCGTTTTAATTTTATTTATTTTATCACAAAAGTTCTTTTATTTGAAAACAACAAAAACAATTTATTCCAAATTCTTTTATTAAATGTATACGAAGGCTTAACTTAAAAAAGGTCACTTTTCAGTCTCACATTTAAAGTCGGGCAATTAATAAAAAAAATAGCATTATGTGAACATAACGCAAAATTAATATTTTGTGGATCCACCTTTTTGGGTTTCAACAGCTTGTAAGTGGTTAGGCAAAGATTCCACTAATTTTTTGCAAACCTCAGGACTTATATTATTCCACTCTTCCTGTAAGGCATTCTTTAGTTGTGGAATTGACGTACACTGCCTGTCCTGCATCCGGCGGCCTAATTAGTCCCACAAATGTTCAATAACATTGAGGTCCGGACTTTGTGCAGGGATTTTAATAACCTTCGGACAGTTATAGAGCAGCCAATTCTTTACATCATACGCTAAATGTTTAGGATCAATGTCCTGGTAAAATTGGAAATTAGTTTCAATGCCGAATTTTTTTTACACGTTCTTTTAAATTTTTCTCAAAATATTTAAATAAACATTCTTATTCATAACACCGTCAATTAAATGCAAATTTCCAACTCCTGAGGCTGCCATGCATCCCCAAACCATAACCGATCCACAACCGTGCTTTACTGTTTTTCTTAAATTCTTGCCTTCCATCTCTTTGTTTGGTTTGCGCCATACTTTGCCTCTTCCATCGCACCCAAATAAGTTAAATTTACTTTCGTCAGTAAACAATACCTAAATATTAACAATACGCCTAATTAAATTTTTATGCTTATTCCAACTTACGGTACTCCAGAAATCAAAATCTTTCGTCATATATTGACGAGCAAAAACAAGCCGTTCGCTTTGGTTTTTCTTACTTATAAGAGGTTTTTTCCGTGCAACTCGGCCATGAAAGTCATTCTTGCGAAGAAGTCTTCTTATTGTTTGTGGGTTTACCTCCGTCCCAGAAGCTTCCTTGACCATTGCTGTCAGTTTTGGAGCAGATATGAAAGGATTTTTCTTCACCTGTTTTAAAATCATGCTCTCATCTCTGGGTGAAAGCTTTCTTGCTCGGGCTCCGCGTTTTTTATTTGCTACCAAACCACTTTCTTTATATCTAGAAATGATCTCATTCACTGTAGATTTGCTTTTTTTTATCAAATTAGATATTTCTCTTTCAGATTTTCCATCTAAGTGCAACTCAATTATTATTTTCCGTTCTTCGAAGGTGGATTGTTTAATTTTGCGCGACATTTTTCAAAAAACTTTTATAATCTTCACTGATCGAATGATTGTGTAAGAAGAAATAATTGTTTTGAAGACAAAAGAAGAAAAAAGTGGAAATAACGGTATATTTCACTTTTTCACTGTACAAAACATTAAGTGCCCGACTTTCAATGTGAGACAGAGAATTTACTTTTTCTCATTTTGTTATTCGTATGTATTTTATAACGGGACTTAAAATTTCTATGGTTTTTCTATTAATAAGAGTTTTTATGATAAAACAAAAAAAAAAGTTAAACGCATCATCTTTCATCAAAACATAAATATTAAGATCATAAATTTTCGACAATGTTTGCCCGACTTTAAATCTGAGTGACTGTACATACATATGTTCATTATTAATTTCGTATGAAATCAAAGTGCACCGGAATATGTAGCAGTATGTGTACACCCGTTTCTTTTTTTGTTTCTTCTTTCACCGTTCCGTGTTTTCTTTATATGCACAATATTAATTTCTTCTGAATGTACTTCATTACCTTATAGCGTGGAAGGTGATGGACTAAATTTTGCTAATCTGAGCAGTGTCAAAGGTATATACACTGGGCAATGATCAGTTTTAAATAATTTAATTCCAATATTTTAAATGCTGCAATAGAGTTTGTTTTAGTCTTTCGAGTTGTTATTGTTTAAGTTAAACCTTCACGAACACTACTCCCTCTTTCCTACCTCATCATAACCTATTTTCCTAGGTCCAGTACAATGCACTGAGTACTGGTCCAAGATAAAAAAAGACAAAAAATTCTATCGTTCCTCCATTAGAGGAAAAACAGTGTTTCTGTACTTTAAAGTGGAAACCGGCAACACGAGTTGTGCTTTTATTAGAATATTCCATTAAGCGGCAGTCAAAAATCAATTATTAAACAAATTAAAAAGAAAATAAGATACAGAAAAACAAAAAACAGCAAATTTTTAAATATTGCAACTCTTTAAATTTCTTATGCAGTAAATGTAGTCCACTATTTTCCAGGCCATTTGAAACAAATCATTTGTTTTAAAATATGTTTTTGGAACGTAAACGGTATCTGCAACTCAAAAATGAACTTGGACACTTCCTTATGGAAAGGAATATCGATATAATGCGGATTGCGGAGCCTCACTTGACATCCAAAAGTTGTTTCAAAATTAATAGCTACCTACTACGAAGGCGGATTGATATTAAAGCTATCTAGCGCTAGATGGCAGAAAAAACGCAATTTTTTTTGTTGAAATTTCGTCAGCTCTTAAATTTTTACCCAAATTCATGGATTAGTTTATTTGTTGTAGTCGTTTGAATTAAGCAGCTTTTGTGTTTTTTGAAAAATGGAAAAATTGAAACTCGTGCAGTGATTAAGCACTATTATTTGAAATGAAAAACGGCGAAAGAGCCAAAAGAAAAGCTCAATAAACATTACGGTGAGTCTGCTCCGTCAGATTACATGGTGAAATATTGCATTGCTGAATTTAAACGTGGCCGTACAAGCACTGCACCGATTGCCGAGTCAAGTTATGTGAGATTGTTGAAATGGTGAACATATCATATGAACGTGTGTTCAACATTTTGCATATACATTTGATGGGTACTACGTTTGCCCAGTGTCGACCAAAAACGGGTTCGACAGACCACTTCATAGCGGTGTTTGGACATAATAAAACGTAATCCTGTTTATTTTTGGCGTCGGTAAAACGTGGTTGCACCACTATATACCTGAAACCAAAAATCCATTGAAACAATGGTTGGCAGCTGGTAGAAACGCCCCGAAGAAGGCGAAGACAGTATTTTAGGATGCACACGATTATCTTGAAAAAGGATCAGCAATCACAGGATAGTATTATGAGATTATTGGATCAACTACATATAAAGGAGAAAAAAGCGCTCTTTCTTCAAGACAACGCACCGCGCACACAGCATTAGATACGATGCCAAAATTACGTGATATACACTTCGAATTAGTTGATTATCCACCTTATAGTCAGCTCCAGAGAGGAAGCATTCAGTAAATGGCGTTTAAACAAAAAGGCAGACACTGATTTGCTACGCAAAAAGGCAAGATGTTCCCGTGCCAGGGTACTTAGGCGAGAAAAGTTTTTTCTCGAGCAGCGTCATCGTACTAAGGTACTTATATATCCCCGGAGCACTAAGACCTTTTGGTCTTTCGTTAAGAGAGTAAAGAACAGTGCTAGTTCATCAATTCCAAATCTTAAAGAATGACCAAGCATTCACCGACCCGGTTGACAAAGCTAAACATGTTGGCTAAAATTTTTGCAAGCAATTCTTAATCGCCTGGTAGCAGTCAACCACTTCCCGAGTTTGAAAGAGTTATGCCCTCGAGCAGTTAAAAGGGTTTTGGCCGATCTCGGCATAAAAAATACTTCTGGATGGCATTCCAGCACTGGTCTTGAACCAGTGCCCTTCTACGCTTGCGCGTCCATTAGCACGCCTCTTCAGCATGCGTTACTTTGTTGGTGAGTTTCCATTGTGCTGGAAGGTTGCTAATGTAACACCAAGCCCCAAAAAGGGGTGAGGTGCGTAACCCTGAAATTTAAATTGCAATTTGCTCTGCGCTTTCCACAGCAATGGAAAATATGGTTAATAACAATCTAGAGTCGCATAAATTACTTTCTAATTTTCTTTCTTTCGAGATAGCTACCACGAGGCTAAATATGAATGATTCACTGAACAGTGACCTTTTATTAATCTCCGAATATGGTCGTAAAAACAGGGACACCTTTAATGCTTTTAAGATACAATGTTGTTTATTAGCACACAAACAAACGACAGCAAGTGCTGCTAGCCTAACCTGAAATGTACTTCACTCCATCCGACTTCCTTACTATTTATATCACCTACATCCGACCGAAAATGGGATACAACTCTCATCTTTGGGCCGGTGCCTCAAAGTCTATTTTGGAGTTACTCGACCGTGTGCAGGAGAGGGCGAAAAAGCTTATCTTTGTCAGTAGGGTTTCCAACTCTATTGACTCACTGGAGCCTCGACGCAGTGTTGGGTGCGCTACTCTCTTCTATCGTTATTACAATGGATTTTTCTCTGACGAGATTAGGGATCTTGTTCCCGAAACTCGCACATTTTTACGTAGCACGCGCTCACCGTCTAGAGCTCGTCCTTTTGTGGTCGATTGACCGGGGAATCGCACTACGCATTACAGGCAGAATTCGTTTTTCAGCCGTACGCTTCGTCTGTGGAATAAGTTGCAAGTTCCAGTCAAATGTTCACAAACACTACTTCCTCTTTCCCCCCTCATAACCTATTTTCCTAGTTCTGGTACAATTCACTGCATACGTAGGGGTCATCCCCTGAGTACTGGTCCAATCTAAAAAAAAGGATGCTAGCAAATTGTTATCAAAATTTTGAAATGCAGGATTTGCGTTTTTATAAAACGCAAATCTTAAAACTTAAGCTGTAAAATTTAGATAATTGAACTCTTAAATATATTTTTTCGTTGGATGCAGTGTAAATCTCCAATGGAAAGAAATTCAAATGAATATATAACGTTTCAAATGAATATATAAAGTTTCCTTTTTCATGGATTTAAATTTGATGGAACCCTTCCGCCAGATCTACAGTTGTGAAGTATTGACAGCGACCGAGCTTCTCTAATATTTCATCTATATTTGGTATAGGGTACTTGTCGTCTATAATCACTTTGTTAAGCTTTCTATAGTCTACGACAAGTCGCCATTTCTTTTTACCGCTGGTGTCCAATTTTTTGGGCACGATTCAGACGGGCGCAGAATATGGGGAGTGACTTGGTCGGACTACTCCTTTAGCCAGCATCTCCTGTATCTGCCTTTGTACCTCCTGTTTGTGTACGTACGGGTATCTATATGTTTTAGCAGTTATTGGTATGTTACTGGTTGTCCTTATCTCGTGTTTTATTGCGTTCGTAAAAGAGAGGTCACTTTTCTCCGAGTAGAAGATATTCCTAAATTGTTTTAGTACTCCTAATATTTTTTGTTTCTATTCATCATTTATATTATCTGTCTCTTTTCCAATTTAAAAATATTGTCTTGCTTTTCATCTTGATTCTGTAAAAATTTGTTCGCGTATTCGAGAGGAATTTTATTCTTATTAATTATCAGCACATTGTCCATCATATTGACAATGGCTCGTAAGGTTTTAAGGATATTATTTCCTACTAATCCATCATAGTATTCATGAAAAGCATAAATTAAACAAGTAAGAGTGTGGTATATTCTGCTGAGACGAATCTAAAATACCCTTCACGATAGTCATGTATATGTATAGTATATTTAAAAATTTTAACTAAATATGCTCGGTTATATATGAACCGATTTTGGAATTTTCTATTTCCTGTATTTTAGTAAGCTTCTTTTATAACGAAAATTGCTTTTCAGAAAAAAAATGTTAATGGAAAAACGGGTTCAGGCTATATCTCGGGTATATATGGACCGATATCGGAAATTTTCATTTTCCATATTTATATAACCTTATTCCATTACCAAAACTGCTTTTGAGCAAAAAAAGTTGTTTCAGTTCGCTTACGCGACTTTTTTATGAAAACCCCGATTTGGGCTATATCTCGGGTATATATGGACCGATATCTGAAAAATTTTTTTTGCCTTTTAGTCACCATGCTTAATGAGTGTGTGAAGTTTAAGGCAAAAAAAAAAAAAAAAAACAATTTTTTTTTTAAATTTCCATACAATATTGCAAAAAAAGAAATGTATTTTTTTCAGAATTTTAAATATATCTCAGCTATATGTGAACCGATATTACTGTCAATTTCAATAGCAAACCCATGAATCGATGGGGTAAAAGAATGGTGAAAGAAAGAAGTTTCTAACTAATGGTTTTCTCAGAAACGGTATTTCAACAGCTGACAGACAGACAGACGGACTACGCTTAATCGACTTTTCCATTAATTCTGAATCAGAATATATATATTTAATAGGGTCGCAAATAAAAACTGTAGAAATTACAAACGGAATCACAAACTTATATATACCCTTTACATTTTTGTGAAGGGTATAAAAATCAATTTTTGTTCTTGGCATTCCGCCAAATTCTTGGAAAATCGGTATAGAGACCTTTTCCTTTATTTCTATTATATTTGATAAAGTTTTAATATTTTTAATATTACAGGGTACTTTCCATTTCGGATCGCATATCCCTGGGTTGGTGACGGAGTGAGTAGCTCTCGTGTCAATTAGGAATTCTAATTGACCTAGTTTTGATTTAATTTTTATATATGGTAGTTGTCCGTATGGGCACCTGGCCGAAAATTTTGCGCTGTGTTGACTTCCATTGGTTCAGGAGTATGATGTCGTTGGTTGTAGCTGTTTTGTACTCGGGGACTTTGTTGAGGATTTCTATAGAATTGTTGTCGATTTTGTCCATGTAAATTTTGGTGCTCTCCTTGAGAATCTTTCCTGTACAAATCTCTTCTGGTGTAATTTCCATTCTGGGACTGTTGCTGATTCTGTCTGTGTAAATTTTGGTATTCTCCTTGGTAGTTTCTTCTGTTAAAATCTCCTCTGTTGTGATTTCCATTTTTGAACTTTTGTATTTGATTACCACGATAAGTTGTTTCCGTACTTTTCCTTGGGCATTTCAGAGTATTTTCGTCCATCTTTCCCAATTTTATCGTAACCATTTTCGTAGAGAATGCTCATGGCACTCTCGAGGGATTGAGGGTTCCTGCAAGCGAGAACCGTTTTCATCGGTTCTGGAATCTTACTTTCAAATACGTTCAGAGCTGACCTCTGATTGTTCATAGCAACCTGATTGGCAGCTTCGCCCTCTCCTAGTATGATAATTGATTTGTTATTCAGTCGTCTTAATCTAAATTTTATATGATTATAAAAATCTATTGTGTTAGTTTCGAAAACGACTGATTTTAAGTCATCAAAAAGCTCTTCGTAACTTTTCCTTTCCCCAAAATTATTATTAAGAATTTCTTTTATTTCATTCCATGACTGTGCTTGCGAGATAATTTCGAGAATTTCTTTTGCCCTACCTGAAATTCTACTTTTAATTATATCTGAAAAAACTAGTTGGGATAATTCGCAATAGGTTGAAAGAACGGGGTGAATTCTGTCTATAAGCTTGGTAGTTCATTTATATTTGCAGAAAACTGTGGGAGGTTATTTAGGTATTAAACTGGGTCTAATTGGATTTTAGCCATTTTGAATAACTATATAATTTTAGCAAAATTGCTTTTATAAAGGATTTTTATTATGAAATTAATACAAAAGCAAAAAGGATAATTCAGCGATATATAAAAATTTGTGTTTATGCCATTAATTAAAAATTTTTCCAATTTTTTTTTTTCACATTTTAATCTTAAGTAAATTTATAGCTTAATAATAACTTACTATAAAATGTTGTGAATATGTTCGCTGTTGCTGGGTTGAGTACACTCCCTTCTTCTTGTGGTGGTTGTACTCGTGGGTTTCTAGTACTTCGCTTCCTTTCTTTGAAGTTTGTGCTGATTCTGTTTTTGGGCTTTTGCGGTTTTTCTATTTCCACGTATCCGGGTTTCTTGGTAAATATATTGGTCACTTCATAAAAGTCACGCCAAAAAAATTTTGTATTTTTACATGAAAGTCACAGCAGGAAAACTATAACTTTGCGGAAAATTTTATTATATATTTTTAATATTTCTAATATTATATGATGATGGGTGGGTATCATTCGTCTAGCTCGAGTTCAATCCTGGCTAAAGCCAAGAAATATTTTTATTTATAATTATAACAATAATTGCCGCGATCAATAACTCTTGATCAAAGAAGACAGGAAAAAATAATTGAATACACTAAAGCTGGGGGACAACTAGCTGTTTCACAGTCGCTACACTGTTCATCAGCACCCATTAGGATTCGAACTTAGTACCATGTAAACATGATGTATTTTTTAATACGGCTGCTTAACCAACTCAGCCACTAAGCCCTTATTTATTTTTTCGTCTATATTTGTCTCATATTGATCACATATGCACAAACAACTGGGATTATAACAATCATGTTTACATGGTACTAAGTTCGAATCCTAATGGGTGCTGATGAACAGTGTAGCGACTGTGAAACAGCTAGTTGTCCCCCAGCTTTAGTGTATTCAATTATTTTTTCCTGTCTTCTTTGATCAAGAGTTATTGATCGCGGCAATTATTGTTATAATTATAAATAAAAATATTTCTTGGCTTTAGCCAGGATTGAACTCGAGCTAGACGAATGATACCCACCCATCATCATATAATATTAGAAATATTAAAAATAAAAGTTCGACTATTTAACATTAATACATACATTATATATATTTTTTTTAATTTTACATAAAATTCATCGCAGGATAATTGTAATTTTGCAATAAAATTTGTATTTTTATACAGCAGGATAATCATAATTTTGCAAAAAATTTTATTATTATTTTTCTTTGTTTTTACATAAAAGTCACAGTAAAAGTTTTGTATTTTTACATAAAATTCGTCGCAGGATAATAATTGTGATTTTGCAATAAAATTTTTATTTTTGTATAAAAGTCACGGCAGGTTAATTATAATTTTACAATAAAATTAGTTTTTTTATACAACAGGATAATCATAATTTTGCAAAAAATTTTATTATTATTTTTCTTTGTTTTTACATAAAAGTCACATTAAAAATTTTGTATTTTTTATTTTTTTTAAAGTCACAGAAGGATTATTGCAAAAAAAATTTTGTTCCACTTCGATTATTTTGCTCCGTGTAGATTTGTTTTTACTTTTGGCTTCTTTATTTTAATTTTACACTTTACTTATTTTAATTACTTCCATAGATTTTAGATTTACACTCTTTTGTATGTAAATCCGTTTATGTTGATTATGTTTATCTTTTCTTTTAATTATATATGTTTTTATTTTGTTTAATTTTGAACAGGTAGTTAACTTATATATTTTTGCACACACTTTTGTAAATAAAGTTTATTATGTTTACTTTTAAACATAGGTTTTAAATGTATGTACTTTTCACACAAATTCGTTTATTTTAAATATGTTTTTTTATTTAAATATAGATATCTTTTGTAAGATTAATGTATGTATTTTTGTTCATAAATTATAAGGATATTAAGATATCAATCCTATCCTCGTCGCCAGTTTCGATCTGCGTTTTCGCAGGAGATAAAAAAAACACGAAGACTTTTGTCTTTCGTTGCTTTCTTAACTGCCTTTATTCTTCAAAATACAAATACAAAATTAAAATTATTTTTTAAAGTAAATTTTGCTTATTAAGTAAAATTCTATTTAGATTGCAAAACAAACATTTCCGAGAATTCCGTCTGCAGGTGTTTTACCTGCATAGACAAAAGTATAGGATGGCATTTTCGTTAGGGGGCAGAAATGCAATTTTATTAAAACAAAAAGAATTTAATTGGGTTGCATTTTTGTTAATAGACAAAAATGTATTTTATATTGAAAACATATTTCTTAGATTGCATTTTTGTTAGTGAACAAATTGCGTTTTATATTTCAAACACTTAAATTATATTAACCCTCTTTATGGGAATAACGGGTGGTACTGTAGCAGTTAACTTACAGTACCACCTGCTTGCAGCAGATATTTTTTATTTTTTAAATGGTTTTTAATTACTAAATTCCTGTAGCTATTTTTTTTTCTTAAGATATAAACATAATGTAGTAAAATTGTTTTTCTAACGTGTGTTACACCTCGACTTTCAAAGACCTTCACTTGTCAGATGTAGTGCTATTCCAATTGAAGCAGTTAGAAATTAAGTTGCTTTTCAATTCAAATTAAATTAACTTTGCTTAAAATCAAATATTCAAAATATATATATTTTTTTCAGGTATGTACTTCGAATATCAAGAACGTAAGTACGAGTAAATTGAATGCACATTCATGAAAAATATCTAAAAAATCTCTAGCAATTAAGTTGCGCTTGAAATCATGTTTAACCTAAGCAAAAGCGTAAAAAAATCCTGATGATTATCAGAAAACTCAATTATAATTGTGTATAGCAAACAGAAGCATTAGTGGGTACATTCCATTAAAGACCTTTAAAATCACATCTCTTGTTATCTTAAATCAGCTAGACTCGATTTAAAATCACTTGCTTACTTCTCCATCTATTTTATTATGAATTTCGAGTCAGAGTGTAGCTTTGATAGTGAACGGACGTATTTGTTTTTTGATCGGAGTGTTACAAAAAAAAAAAAAGATAGCGGTGTAAGTACAAAACCGCAATAAGTGAAGAGTGAATTAATACAAAATAAAAACTTTGTGACAATTATTTTTATATACTTTTAAAGCAACAAAAATATAAATAAAAAAAAAAAATTGCATGAGTGTACCCAGTAGGTGCAATTCTGAAAGCGAGCTTAGCTCCACTAGAAAAAACCTCTGGATTTCTGAGGAAGAATCTTTGAAAAAGTCATTGGATAATCTCCTGTCTCTAAGAGATAAAAAACGCACGCGTTCGTGCTCGCCAAACATTGTTGTTACAACAGACGACAAACCATCTTCCTATTGTTGATGAACCGAAAACGCAAGTGGGTATGGATAGGTATATAACCGTGGTTAAACGTCAGCGAAGCCCTAAATCCGCGCAAATGTCATCTCAGTCCAAAATACCCAAAGATGATAAGACCACCACGACAATGGATAGTAATAGGTTTGCTATCCTTCAGACCGATGAACCAGCAATACCCAAAAAAACTTTTAAGCCGCCACCAATATATTTGCGAGAGCCTACCTCTAGTGAGTTGGTAAAACAACTTATTACGGCAATCGGCAAAGACATTTTTAATGTAACATCGGTTAAGCACGGCAGCATCAATGAAACCAAAATCCAGGTAAACAGTAAAAATGAATACCGAAAGTTGTCTGATGTCCTGGAGAAGGAGAAAAGACCGTTTTGCACATATCAGCTTAAAAGTGCCAAAGGTATTCAGGTCGTTATAAAAGGGATTGACCCTTTTGTAGATACGAATGATATCAAAACCGGCCTAGAGGACAATGGCTTCAAAATTAAAAATGTGGTTAACATAAGGAACCGTGAGAAAATTCCTCAACCTATGTTTGGGGTTGAATTGGAACCTAGAGATGTTGCCTTAAAAAAGAATGAAGTGCATCCCATTTATAACCTCAAGTATCTTTTGCATCGTAAGGTAACCGTTGAGGAGCCTCATAAGCGTTTAGGGCCCGTTCAATGCCTAAACTGCCAAGAATTTGGCCATACTAAGGCCTATTGTAAGTTGCCCGCAGTTTGCGTTGTGTGTGGTGAACTTCACGGTACATCACAGTGCAAAAAACCTAAGACTGACGCGAGCGTTAAAAAATGCAGTAACTGTGGAGGTAACCATACAGCAAACTACAGGGGTTGCCCTGTCTATACTCACTTCAAGAGGTCAATGACAAATAGGTCACCAATTTTAAATATGCCACCCCAGCACACAAACAGCATTTCTACAAGCAATTTTCCCCAGGTACACCAGTCAACCAGCCATATAAACGTGCAAAACCCCCAAAAAATTTCTTATGCGAATGTAGTAAAATCCGCAAAACACC
Source organism: Thecocarcelia acutangulata (assembly GCA_914767995.1). Taxonomy (NCBI): domain Eukaryota; kingdom Metazoa; phylum Arthropoda; class Insecta; order Diptera; family Tachinidae; genus Thecocarcelia; species Thecocarcelia acutangulata. The sequence continues at coordinate 63,485,897 of OU612097.1, forward strand.
GGCCAAAATTTTAGCAATCTTGAGGCAACTCTGCAGACTCTTGTTCAATCTATAAATACATTTACGGTTTCCATGACAAACATGATGCAGTAAATGCTGAAAATGCAATTCACTATTTTGCAGGCAATTTTAAAAAAATGAGTTGGTTAAAAATATGTTTCTGGAACGCAAACGGCATCCGCCAACAGAAAAATGAACTTGAGCACTTCCTTATGGAAAAGCAAATCGATGTAATGTTGATTGCTGAAACCCATTTGACAACCAACAGTTATTTCAAAATTAATGGGTACGCATTATATGACACTAAAGATCCCCGTGGAAGATCTTGCGGAGGATCGGCAATTCTAATAAAATCCAGAATTAAGCACTATTTAATGAACGATTCCGAATTTGTTATTTTTTGTTTTGTTTTTTTTTTTAGGGTCTGCTTCAAAACGATCCCTTGCCATTGTTGACCTGGTGTGTTAGTAAATCCTGTTCACCCAAAGTGTGGGCTTGTAGAAGTCGTGTATGTCCAATGTCCCAACACTCAGTATGTCTGTGTTTGAAATGTATAGGTACTTAAGACAATACAGACACAGATACTTAAGACAATAACTTCAATTTGGTTTTTCTCAGTCAGCCACATTCTAAAATTTCAATTTATTATTCTACACCAATTTACGCAGCAGAACTTTTTAATGGTTAACTAATGCAATATAATTTATTTTATGAAGTCAAATTTCATCTTTCGATTACAAAGATTGACATAATTGTAATCTATAAAAGTTGTTAGTGTTTCTTATAGCTCTATTCCACTTAATTAACGCTTATAGGGCACCCGTCAATCGCCAAGGTTGTGCTTTAAGTTTTCGTTCATATCTGAATAACACACTAGCATTTGCAGTAATGGTATTTTATTTTACTTTTATTGTATGATGTATGGTATCTTTTGGATATAATATGCGTTTGGGGGTTTTATGTTCGTGTATGAAAAGTTTGCGTTGTTGATTTTTTCGGAAGACAAAATACTAATTTTATTTCTTGAACTTTTTCTTTTCTTGCTGCAAATGTCTTCTGTTGTCTTGCCTTTAATTGCATCTATTCTTTACTGTTACGAATATCTTTCTCTTGCAAGCTTTTTCTACATATCGCTCCTTTATTGCAACATAGTCATATCTCAAAAATTTAGTTTTTCGAGTTAACAATGCAGAATTGTTAACAGTACCACCTTTTACGAGTATATTGTGTCAAAAATGTATTCAAATTACTTTTGAGGTGATTTCTTTAGGATATATTTCCTACAAAAAATTTTCCAAGACTTGCATGGAATCTAAAAATATAAAATGTGTTTTTCTCGAAACAAGCTTTTTTGAGCTATGTCTATGTTGCAATAAAGGAGCAATATGTTCATGCCGGCATGGCCACCAAATTGTTACATTGAATTATGTGTTATTTTATTCATTTGGTTGCTGGCAAACAAAACAGAAAACGTGAATTGTTTTTAAGCTTTCGACGGCTTTTTCAAAATGAAAAATTTAACGGAAAAAAAAATATGAAACGAAATTGTTAACTACAAAATAACGGATAAACGTTGTTTGGAATGAATGAAGTCTGTTAAAAAAAAAAAAGTTTTTTTTTTTTGCTTTTGATGTCAGATTAAAAGTTCAAAAGATTTTAATTTCGGCTCAAGTCATACAATTTTTACCACTTTTGTTTTCTCTATTCCCAAAGATAAAAAAGAAAAAAATAACAAATGCCATGCTATTTCTCACCGATTTAAACTACATTCTCATAGACAAAAAAGTATGAAACTATGTGTGTCCAGTCATCTGTCTGGCGTTGGCAGTTTCCAGATTTGACTGTTAACTAAAATACGTTGTTGAGAGTAATTTCTTTTCCAAGTATTTTCTTTTAGATACAAACAAATTTATCCACCCGCCATTATAATTTTTTATTCTCCGATAGCTTTCTGAGCCTTGAGTCAAACGCTTTGTAATGGAAACAAATTTTTTTGTTTTTTTTTGGAAAATTTCACAAAAAATCTGTGCAAAAATCTAAAACAATATAATATGCCTTTGTTTATTTGAGCATGGTTGCAGTTTCTATTTCTGCTGTCAAACGCTTTTGCGTCACCTTTAACAACAACATTAATTTATGGGTTCAAATCGTGATTTTTTCTTTTGTGATTTTCCAATTTTGAAAGCCAAAGTTGTTTACATTGTTTTGCTCTTTGTTTTTGTGGAAAATATATGCTGGTTTCAAAACATAATTAAAGTTTTTCTTTCCTTTTTAATATACATACAAGGAAAGCCCAACCCAATTAACTGTGCATGGAAAATGTCCGTTTTCCAAGTGTCTTTCTTGTCTAAAGTCCATTTGTGGCTAAAGCGTAGGTAGGTTTAAAGTCACAAATTAAATTTTTTTATCATTGCCTTTGTTTATTATTATATTCGTGCTCATATTTTGGCCACTACAATTTACGCCGAAGAATAACGATTTTTTTAATCACAATTCACATCCTATTTCGTTGGTATGCATGAGGATTTTTTGTTTAACAAATGGCCTTGGTTAGTTTTAACATAATATTTGGCTTTAATTTCTGTTGTAAAACGACGAGAAAAAGATCGTAAGCACAAAATGATGTTGAAAATAAGTGCTGCCCTGCCGGAAAAGTGAGGTGACCAGTCGCTACAATACTCATTAGCACCCACTGGGTTTTGAACTCGGGTGATGACGTATAATGATCTGCTGCTTTTACCACTCAGCGAAGTAGTAGCGACTACGAAATAGTTGTCCCCTAGCTAAAGATTTGATTATTATTTTTCTTGTCTTCAATCACAAATTATTGATCACAGCAAATTTGTATTGTAAAAAATCCTTAAGAAAAAACTTACGACAGAAAAAACTTCAACTAAACCCAATGACGCTGAAGCGGTGTCCAATGATTGAACTCCACAGCACCATATAGGCTTTAGGATTGCGTTGTATAACGAAAGATTGCAATCCGACTTCAAGGTAGAGATTCTTTCTACCCATAAGCAAATTTAGTTGCGCTGCTTTTAGTTTCAACTGAATGACTTTTGCTTCAATATGAGACTTCAACGTTAGCCTACGGTCCAGGTGAATACCAAGATACTTGACTTCATTGCTCTGCGAAACAGGCGAGTTGTTAATTTGGATAGGCACACATGTTTGTTTACAAAGTGTGAATTTGACAATATTACATTTTTGCTCATTAACTTTAATTTTCCAAAGCTTTACCTATTTCTCCAATATCGAAATGTATTTCTGCAAATTTCGTGATGCTAATTGACGTCTTTCATGAGCGCTGCAGAATGCTTTGACATCTGCAAAAGTTAAAGTGTGAATTCTAGATATCGTTGTCCTGTCAAAGGCGTAAATTAAATATAAAGTGGATCCTAGAATACTAACTTCGGGAGCTCCTGTTCCGATTGGCTGTGAAGGGCTTATAAAATAGATTTCTCTGCGGCCGCATAAGTAGCTTTCCAGAAGCGTGTGAGTGTCTGCAGGCAAGTTCAACTTTATTTTGTGCTTCAAGCCGTCGTGCCACACTTTACCAAGAGCTTGATAAATGTCAATGAATAGAGCTGAGCAATACTAATTATCCTCATTTGACATGACATTGACTAGTCTGTGCGTTTGTTCTATGGTTTCGCCCGAAAACCAAATTGATGATCGGGACTGCATCCCTTAGGAAAACTATTTTCAATTAATATATTTTTAAGTACTTTTTTATTCTTCCTATGGAATCTAATATCACTAATATTAAATACTCTGTCTATAAGATTTTTTGCGGTATTTATTATTACTCTCCTTGGATGTTTTGAGTAATAATTAATTATTCTTCCAGACCTTGTTTGCAAATTAATTAGACAATATGATAGCAGAAATAGATCAGATGTTAGTATAGAAACAAAAATTTATAAATCGTTAGCGTATGTACCTGGAATGTCTGAAAGGTTACAGAATTCTAGTATATTTGATAAAAGAAGATATAAAATGGCACACAAGATTTATAAAACAGTTGGAGGATTATTTAGTAAAACAAAATATAGAATTAGTAAGCTAGGTAAGTCGAATTTAGTGTACAAAATACCTTGTAGCGGTAATGATAGTGAACAATGTGACAAGGTATATATACGAACAACGAAGAATAAATTGAAGACTAGATTAGCAGGACATAAGACAGATCAGAAATATAGAAATATTAATTCGTCTCAGAAGACTGCTTTGTCTATTCATTTTCGAGATTTAAATCATAACCCAGATTTTAATAGTGTTTCCAGATTGAATACAGAAAATAATTATAGGAGACGTTATATGTTTGAGATTCTGCAGATAATTAATGTACCATTAGCAAATAGAATTAATTTTAGAAAATATACGGAAAGTTTAGCTCAGAATTATAGACATCTAATTTATAAAAATAAAGTAATAAATTAGCATATTAAGAAATCTATTATTATGTTAATAACAAATTAAAATACACAAAAATGTTTTTTGTGTATTTTAATTTTTTATGACACTCTATGTAGAATGTATTTATGTATGTATGTATTATTTTCATTTCCTTTCAAATAATTTATAAACAAAAAAAAAAACAAAAAAAAAATCAAGAAAACTTTCCTGAAGAAGTCTTCCGAAGGAAGACGAAATATTGAATTAAATAAACAATTTTTTAAAAAATTTTTTATAAAAAGACCTCAAGCTTGAAGATCATTACATCTTAATTTAAGAAAAAGGTCGAAAAATTAGGATAAAGAAATTTTTTTTTTTTTTGAGACAACATCTTTTGGTTTCAATTCAACCCTAAACATGGGTTCGGGAATTTTTACGGTTTCTAATGCTTACTACATTTTTAATTTTAACCCCTTTGTCTTCTAATCCAGCTTTGTCATCATCCGTATCTACAAAAGGGTCAATCCCTTTTATAACGACCTGAAGACCTTTTGCACTTTTAGGTTGATAAGTGTAAAACGACCTTTTCGCCTTCTCCAGAACGTCAGACAGTTTTCCGTAATCATTCTCATGGTTGACCTGAATTTTTGTTTCATTGATGCTGCCGTATTTAACCGGTGTTACGTTGAAAATGTCTTTGCCAATTGACGTAATAAGTTATTTAACCAGCTTACTAGAAGTAGGCTCTCGCAAATATATTGGTGGCGGTTTAAATTTTTTTCTTGGATGTTGTTGGCTCATCTGTTTGAAGGATAGCAAATCTCTTACTATCTGTTGCCGCAGTCGGATAATCATCTTTATATATTTTCGGATGAGATGTTATTTGAGCGGGATTGGGGCTTCGCTGCCTTTTAACCACAGTTACATACCTATCCAAGCCTACTTGTATTTTCGGCTTATCTACAGAAATTAAACTGGTAGAAGGTTTGTCGTCTGTTATAACAGGTATATGTGGGGAACGCGAATGTTTACAGGCTCTTTCGCTTTGCAATAGTGGATTGTACAATGATTGTTTCAAAGATTCCTCCTCAGAAATCCAAGGGCTTTTTCTTAAAAATACATCTAAAAGGTAGCCTGATACAGTTTTATATTATGTTTTCACTTTAAAATATATAACAATAAATGTTACAATGTTTTCCTTTTATATAAAGTCACTCTTTTCACTTATCCCGGTTTTGTTTTTACTTTCCGTTCAAAAATTAACACGTCCGTTCACTATCGAAGCTAGACTCCGAATGTGAAAATACTAAAATGATAAATCACAGTATTAAAACCCAGTTTCGTACCTAATTCGGGAAAACTAAATTTTTATGGAAAAGGTTTTTAAGATTAAAATTGGATATAAATGGTACTTGTATAAAAAAAAAGCTTTTTGAAAAGTCTCAAATACTTCTGCAATGCATTTATAATTGACTTAAAGTCATGTATTCTTTTTATATTATATAAAATTATCCAAAACATCTTCCGAAATTTTGATAGTTTTTATCGACACCAACACTTATCAACACCAAGACTTATAAGCAATTAGCTTTTTTAATGACATTTTCAAATAGTTATTCGTAAGCGAGAATGGTAAGTACTTGCCCCCAATGACATCGTCAAGTTAAAATAATGACTTCAAATGCCAAAGTAGAAGTAGTGAAGAGTATGTTTTTTAATATTTTAACACATTATTTTACAATGGAAGTTTTTGCTGGGTTCATTTCTATTGAGTCTCTGGTCACCTTCTTCATTATTGATTTTGCCACCAACAAATGAATCCTTATGTGTGAACAATGTGTCTGTATTCATATTTTAACGATATGAAAATAAAAATACCAGCAGTTTTTTTTCTATTCAACTTTCTACAGATTTTGCTGTTGTCTGCTTTCTTTCCTCCATTCAAACCAACAATGATTTTTTTCGTTCCTTTTACTTTCAGTCTGATATTTGTAACAGTTTGTGTTAATTTTTTGAACATTTTCAATGGCCTGTGCTAGTTTCTGTTTTCATTACTTGTGCTAGCATCAGTTTTCCCTATCTTTGCCTTGGCTCTTTTGCAATGCATTGGTCTTGTGTGTTTATGTATATCATTTATTTCGCCTACAATTACCGCAAGAAACTTTTTTTTTTATATCTCAATATGCCCTGTTTTCTGTTATACCACCACCACTCAAGTACGAATAATTGCTGGAGTACTGAGACGCTCGTAGATATTTTGTTTTAGACAAGTAGTTTCTTAACAACGTTGTTTTATTACAATCAATTTCATTGTATTTAAAATCAAACATCAGCAACTGTTGAAAAAAAATGAAAAAAAAAACATTTATTTTCGCAAAAATTTTAGTCATTTTTTATGGGTTGTAGTTATTGCTGTCTTAGTGCTTATCTATTTTTAACGTACGTATTTAAAAAAAAAATAAATACAATTTTTCTTTGAAGACGGCTTATTCGTGCATTAAATATATTTTGCATACAGTTTGATTTAAATTTTTTGCTTTGAATGCTGCTGTTGTGATTCTTCTGTGTGTTTAATTTATGCAGACTTTTTCTTTGTTTTGGGTTCCGAAGTCAGTTTGATAAGTTAGTGAATTAAATTTAATCTTTAGAGACATCTTTTAATGAACAAAGCAGCTATTAATTTTCTATATCATCTTGAATTTTAATTTAAATGATTTAGCAGTAATTTTTTATAGACCGAATGAACACTACTTGAATAAAGTTGGGTAACTTTATTATAAATTGCTCTCTTCTGATTGGCTGGCGGGTTGGCAAAGTCTGAGTGGACTAGGGGCCAATCTAGACGAGAGGAATTAATTATAATTACTCAGTTGGAAGCAAGTATAATTAATTTGATTAGAAGTAAAATGGGGAACATAAATAGCACGTACGTAGAACTCACCGAATTCAGCAATTTCGTAAAAAAGAACTCAACTTACAAATCTTCCTTAAACTATTGGTTTATTTCAATTCAATTCCAATATGGCTATTAATTTCAATAAGAGTATGTGGTCCAGAGGTTGCCCACTACAGTACAATAAAAATGAAATGATTGAGTAAAGAGTTAGAATGCAAGTGACAAAAGTTCATTATGTTTACTTTAAAGAAACTTTAAAAGCTACATTTTCTGCTGCTTTGCAGAATAAACAATAATTGACAATTCAAATCTGACGGTACTAAAAATTTCTGTGGTACCAAATTCATACAAAAAATATACGTTACAATTTAAATGTATTAATATAAATAATTAATATAAAATGTATAAAATTCATTGTTAATTTTAAATCTAAAAATTGTTCTCAATTGTGCAATTTGCATATGCATATTTTTAAGTTCCAAACCAAGTTTGGACACTACTTTTTCTTAAGGGTGTGAAGATAAATTCGTGAGTTAAATACGTCCCACACCTCTGTTAGCTAAGTTCCACACCAATGTTAAACAATGTTAAAAAACAAACTTTTTTAAATTTGCTTTTGTTTTTAACAATACATGAAATTATTAAATTTTTTTTTAGAATTTAGAAGAAAACACGTCAAAATAAAGAAAAATATAAAAAGTATGCAAAAATATTAAATTTTTCTTAGACTTTTACCATACTTAATATGACAACTTCCTGGACAGGATAAAAGGTCCTTCCAACAGACCTGCCTGCGTTTGACCCATATTTTTAGAAAGAATAAAGGAAAATGATTATAGAACAGTCAATTTAATATGCAGTTGTTTCTCAGGCTCCGATCTACAGCGGATGCAAAATTGGGTCTTCATGAAATAGAGATAAAAGGGAGATGTTTAGAGCGTTCTGTGTTCCTCATGGAACAGATTTTGAAAAAATTTAAAACATCTTTTAAAAGATCATTGAAAGACAATTTCATATGCGAAAAAATGTGACCATCAACCCATTGGTGAAGTCGCAGTGCATCATGAAATATTGTAGAAAAATTTTGAAATTTCTAAAAAATTTTAAGCGTAAAATGGGCAAAACTAAGAGACCTGCCCGACATCGTCCTACACTCAACGAAACCCCTTAACAAACAGTCTTTAAATCCGTTGAGACTTTACTCAGTTATTTCTCTGGAAGCTTGTTATCCGTGATGGAATTTATGTGGACCTCATATACGAGTATGAGCATTGAAGTATATTTAATGAACTATAGAAATATCGAACACAGTCCTGGCAAGTATTTCTGTATATCAAATTATAGACCTAAATGGGAGCTACTAGACTCTTGCTTCTCCGGAAAAATTTTATGGTGGGTGGAATTTGGGTAATACACAAAAAATTTGCATGGGCGTCAATTCATGGATACATTTAGGCTATTTGGAACAGACCTGCCAGGTACTGTTGTACAACAAATTAAAGGCATTAATCAGGACTATTGAAATCTGGAAGTGCTGTAGTAGATTGTTTCTCAGGGAAAATTATACAGTGGGTGGAATTTGGGTGGTACGCAAAAAATATGCATGGGAGTCACTTCATTGGCACATTTGGGCTATTTGGAACAGACCTGCCAGGTACTGTTGTATATCATATTAAAGGCATTAATGAGGACTATTGACATCTGGAAGTGCTGTAGTAGATTGTTTCTCAGGGAAAATTATACAGTGGGTGGAATTTGGGTGGTACGCAAAAAATATGTATGGGAGTCACTTCATTGGCACATTTGGGCCATTTGGAACAGACCTGCCAGGTATTGTTGTACATCAAGTTAAAGGTATAAATGAGGACTATTGAATTTAGGAAGTGCTGTAGTAGATTGTTTCTCAGGGAAAATTATACAGTGGGTGGAATTTGGGTGGTATGAAAAAAATATGTATGGGAGTCACTTCATTGGCACATTTGGGCCATTTGGAACAGACCTGCCAGGTATTGTTGTACATCAAATTAAAGGTATAAATGAAGACTATTGAAATCTGGAAGTGCTGTAGTAGATTGTTTCTCAGGGAAAATTATACAGTGGGTGGAATTTGGGTGGTATGAAAAAAATATGTATGGGAGTCAATTCATTGGCCCATTTGAGGTATTTGGAACAGACCTGCCAAATACAGTTGTACTTCAAATTAAAGGTATAAATGAGGACTATTGAAATCTGGAAGTGCTGTAGTAGATTGTTTCTCAGGGAAAATTATACAGTGGGTGGAATTTGGGTGGTATGCAAAAAATATGCATGGGAGTCACTTCATTGGCACATTTGGGCTATTTGGAACAGACCTGCCAGGTACTGTTGTATATCATATTAAAGGCATTAATGAGGACTATTGAGTTTAGGAAGTGCTGTAAGAGATTGTTTCTCAGGGAAAATTATACAGTGGGTGGAATTTGGGTGGTACGCAAAAAATATGCATGGGAGTCACTTCATTGGCACATTTGGGCTATTTGGAACAGACCTGCCAGGTACTGTTGTATATCATATTAAAGGTATTAATGAGGACTATTGAAATCTGGAAGTGCTGTAGTAGATTGTTTCTCAGGGAAAATTATACAGTGGGTGGAATTTGGGTGGTATGCAAAAAATATGTATGGGAGTCACTTCATTGGCACATTTGGGCCATTTGGAACACACCTGCCAGGTATTGTTGTACATCAAATTAAAGGTATAAATGAAGACTATTGAAATCTGGAAGTGCCGTAGTAGATTGTTTCTCAGGGAAAATTATACAGAGGGTGGAATTTGGGTGGTACGCAAAAAATATGCATGGGAGTCACTTCATTGGCACATTTGGGCTATTTGAAACAGACCTGCCAGGTACTGTTGTACATCCTATTAAAGGTATAAATGAAGACTATTGAAATCTGGAAGTGCCGTAGTAGATTGTTTCTCAGGGAAAATTATACAGAGGGTGGAATTTGGGTGGTACGCAAAATATATGCATGGGAGTCACTTCATTGGCACATTTGGGCTATTTGGAACAGACCTGCCACGTACTGTTGTATATCATATTAAAGGCATTAATGAGGACTATTGAGTTTAGGAAGTGCTGTAGTAGATTGTTTCTCAGGGAAAATTATACAGTGGGTGGAATTTGGGTGGTACGCAAAAAATATGCATGGGAGTCACTTCATTGGCACATTTGGGCTATTTGGAACAGACCTGCCAGGTACTGTTGTATATCATATTAAAGGTATTAATGAGGACTATTGAAATCTGGAAGTGCTGTAGTAGATTGTTTCTCAGGGAAAATTTTACAGTGGGTGAAATTTGGGTGGTACGCAAAAAATATGCATGGGAGTCACTTCATTGGCACATTTGGGCTATTTGAAACAGACCTGCCAGGTACTGTTGTACATCATATTAAAGGTATAAATGAAGACTATTGAAATCTGGAAGTGCCGTAGTAGATTGTTTCTCAGGGAAAATTATACAGTGGGTGGAATTTGGGTGGTATGCAAAAAATATGTATGGGAGTCACTTCATTGGCACATTTGGGCCATTTGGAACAGACCTGCCAGGTATTGTTGTACATCAAATTAAAGGTATAAATGAAGACTATTGATATCTGGAAGTGCTGTAGTAGATTGTTTCTCAGGGAAAATTATACAGTGGGTGGAATTTGGGTGGTATGCAAAAAATATGCATGGGAGTCACTTCATTGGCACATTTGGGCTATTTGGAACAGACCTGCCAGGTACTGTTGTACATCATATTAAAGGTATTAATGAGGACTATTGAAATCTGGAAGTGCTGTAGTAGATTGTTTCTCAGGGAAAATTATACAGTGGGTGGAATTTGGGTGGTATGCAAAAAATATGTATGGGAGTCACTTCATTGGCACATTTGGGCCATTTGGAACAGACCTGCCAGGTATTGTTGTACATCAAATTAAAGGTATAAATGAAGACTATTGAAATCTGGAAGTGCCGTAGTAGATTGTTTCTCAGGGAAAATTATACAGTGGGTGGAATTTGGGTGGTACGCAAAAAATATGCATGGGAGTCACTTCATTGGCACATTTGGGCTATTTGGAACAGACCTGCCAGGTACTGTTGTATATCATATTAAAGGTATTAATGAGGACTATTGAAATCTGGAAGTGCTGTAGTAGATTGTTTCTCAGGGAAAATTATACAGTGGGTGGAATTTGGGTGGTATGCAAAAAATATGCATGGGAGTCACTTCATTGGCACATTTGGGCTATTTGGCACAGACCTGCCAGGTACTGTTGTATATCATATTAAAGGTATTAATGAAGACTATTGAAATCTGGAAGTGCTGTAGTAGATTGTTTCTCAGGGAAAATTATACAGTGGGTGGAATTTGGGTGGTATGCAAAAAATATGTATGGGAGTCACTTCATTGGCACATTTGGGCCATTTGGAACAGACCTGCCAGGTATTGTTGTACATCAAATTAAAGGTATAAATGAAGACTATTGAAATCTGGAAGTGCTGTAGTAGATTGTTTCTCAGGGAAAATTATACAGTGGGTGGAATTTGGGTGGTATGCAAAAAATATGTATGGGAGTCAATTCATTGGCACATTTGGGCCATTTGGAACAGACCTGCCAGGTATTGTTGTACATCAAATTAAAGGTATAAATGAAGACTATTGAAATCTGGAAGTGCCGTAGTAGATTGTTTCTCAGGAAAAATTATACAGAGGGTGGAATTTGGGTGGTACGCAAAAAATATGTATGGGAGTCACTTTATTGGCACATTTGGGCCATTTGGAACAGACCTGCCAGGTATTGTTGTACATCAAATTAAAGGTATAAATGCAGACTATTGAAATCTGGAAGTGCTGTAGTAGATTGTTTCTCAGGGAAAATTATACAGTGGGTGGAATTTGGGTGGTTTGGAAGTTTCAAATAGCCCAAATGTGCCAATGAAGTGACTCCCATGCATATTTTTTGCGTACCAGCCAAATTTCACCCACTGTAAAATTTTCCCTGAGAAACAATCTACTACAGCACTTCCAGATTTCAATAGTCCTCATTAATACCTTTGATATGATATACAACAGTACCTGGCAGGTCTGTTCCAAATAGCCCAAATGTGCCAATGAAGTGACTCCCATGCATATTTTTTGCATACCACCCAAATTCCACCCACTGTATAATTTTCCCTGAGAAACAATCTACTACAGCACTTCCAGATTTAAATAGTCCTCATTAATACCTTTAATATGATATACAACAATACCTGGCAGGTCTGTTCCAAATGGCCCAAATGTGCCAATGAAGTGACTCCCATACATATTTTTTGCGTACCACCCAAATTCCACCCTCTGTATAATTTTCCCTGAGAAACAATCTACTACGGCACTTCCAGATTTCAATAGTCTTCATTTATACCTTTAATTTGATGTACAACAATACCTGGCAGGTCTGTTCCAAATGGCCCAAATGTGCCAATGAATTGACTCCCATACATATTTTTTGCATACCACCCAAATTCCACCCACTGTATAATTTTCCCTGAGAAACAATCTACTACAGCACTTCCAGATTTCAATAGTCTTCATTTATACCTTTAATTTCATGTACAACAATACCTGGCAGGTCTGTTCCAAATGGCCCAAATGTGCCAATGAAGTGACTCCCATACATATTTTTTGCATACCACCCAAATTCCACCCACTGTATAATTTTCCCTGAGAAACAATCTACTACAGCACTTCCAGATTTCAATAGTCCTCATTAATACCTTTAATATGATATACAACAGTACCTGGCAGGTCTGTTCCAAATAGCCCAAATGTGCCAATGAAGTGACTCCCATGCATATTTTTTGCATACCACCCAAATTCCACCCACTGTATAATTTTCCCTGAGAAACAATCTACTACAGCACTTCCAGATTTCAATAGTCCTCATTAATACCTTTAATATGATATACAACAGTACCTGGCAGGTCTGTTCCAAATAGCCCAAATGTGCCAATGAAGTGACTCCCATGCATATATTTTGCGTACCACCCAAATTCCACCCACTGTATAATTTTCCCTGAGAAACAATCTACTACAGCACTTCCTAAATTCAATAGTTCTCTTTTATACCTTTAATATGATGTACAACAGTAACTGGCAGGTCTGTTTCAAATAGCCCAAATGTGCCAATGAAGTGACTCCCATGCATATTTTTTGCGTACCACCCAAATTTCACCCACTGTAAAATTTTCCCTGAGAAACAATCTACTACAGCACTTCCAGATTTCAATAGTCCTCATTAATACCTTTAATATGATATACAACAGTACCTGGCAGGTCTGTTCCAAATAGCCCAAATGTGCCAATGAAGTGACTCCCATGCATATTTTTTGCGTACCACCCAAATTCCACCCACTGTATAATTTTCCCTGAGAAACAATCTACTACAGCACTTCCTAAACTCAATATTCCTCATTAATGCCTTTAATATGATATACAACAGTACGTGGCAGGTCTGTTCCAAATAGCCCAAATGTGCCAATGAAGTGACTCCCATGCATATTTTTTGCGTACCACCCAAATTCCACCCACTGTATAATTTTCCCTGAGAAACAATCTACTACAGCACTTCCTAAACTCAATAGTCCTCATTAATGCCTTTAATATGATATACAACAGTACCTGGCAGGTCTGTTCCAAATAGCCCAAATGTGCCAATAAAGTGACTCCCATGCATATTTTTTGCGTACCACACAAATTCCACCCACTGTATAATTTTCCCTGAGAAACAATCTACTACAGCACTTCCAGATTTCAATAGTCCTCATTAATACCTTTAATATGATGTACAACAGTACCTGGCAGGTCTGTTCCAAATAGCCCAAATGTGCCAATGAAGTGACTCCCATTCATATTTTTTGCGTACCACCCAAATTCCACCCTCTGTATAATTTTCCCTGAGAAACAATCTACTACAGCACTTCCAGATTTCAATAGTCCTGATTAATGCCTTTAATTTGTTGTACAACAGTACCTGGCAGGTCTGTTCCAAATAGCCTAAATGTATCCATGAATTGACGCCCATGCAAATTTTTTGTGTATTACCCAAATTCCACCCACCATAAAATTTTTCCGGAGAAGCAAGAGTCTAGTAGCTCCCATTTAGGCCTATAATTTGATATACAGAAATACTTGCCAGGACTGTGTTCGATATTTCTATAGTTCATTAAATATACTTCAATGCTCATACTCGTATATGAGGTCCACATAAATTCCATCACGGATAACAAGCTTCCAGAGAAATAACTGAGTAAAGTCTCAACGGATTTAAAGACTGTTTGTTAAGGGGTTTCGTTGAGTGTAGGACGATGTCGGGCAGGTCTCTTAGTTTTGCCCATTTTACGCTTAAAATTTTTTAGAAATTTCAAAATTTTTCTACAATATTTCATGATGCACTGCGACTTCACCAATGGGTTGATGGTCACATTTTTTCGCATATGAAATTGTCTTTCAATGATCTTTTAAAAGATGTTTTAAATTTTTTCAAAATCTGTTCCATGAGGACCACAGAACGCTCTAAACATCTCCCTTTTATCTCTATTTCATGAAGACCCAATTTTGCATCCGCTGTAGATCGGAGCCTGAGAAACAACTGGATATTAAATTGACTGTTCTATAATCATTTTCCTTTATTCTTTCTAAAAATATGGGTCAAACGCAGGCAGGTCTGTTGGAAGGACCTTTTATCCTGTCCAGGAAGTTGTCATATTAAGTATGGTAAAAGTCTAAGAAAAATTTAATATTTTTGCATACTTTTTATATTTTTCTTTATTTTGACGTGTTTTCTTCTAAATTCTAAAAAAAAATTTAATAATTTCATGTATTGTTAAAAACAAAAGCAAATTTAAAAAAGTTTGTTTTTTAACATTGTTTAACATTGGTGTGGAACTTAGCTAACAGAGGTGTGGGACGTATTTAATTTACGAATTTATCTTCACACCCTTCTTTTTCTTTACACTTAAACTAATTGATGAATTCTGTGAAGCCTCTATAGCTTCAAGGGTGGAATTCACTGACATGCATTTTAGTCCCTACTCCTCACTTTCAGTTAGTTTAAAAGTGGCCTTTTCAATTCTAAAATAAATGAAATTTCGTTAAATATCAGCGGTTTGAGGCATTTTAAGCAGTAACTAAAATAATTAATAAACGTTGCTAACAGTAAAAAAACTGTTAGAATATTTTATTCCTTTGAGCAAAATTAAAACAAATATTTTTAAAATAAGCGTAACCGAGGAAAACAAAAAGGCGGATATTCAAAAAATTATATATTATTTTCTGTACCTGCTCTTGTAGCTAAAATCAATGCAATCAAATGCAAAAACCTTAATTTGACAGCTTGGTTTTGACTTCTAATCAGAATTTTCAGTACATTCTCAACTGCCATGAACAATCAACCAGCAAATGTATACCAAAAAATTTTCCTCGGAACTTTTAAGTTTTGTTGTAGACGTATGGTTTCAATTACTATTAGTATTCTGTTTGCTTTAAAAACAATCTAAATTAAAATGAGGCAATCGCTCTCATTGTTTTTGTTTTACTCTCGGCAAAGAGTTCTCCTGTGACTCTCCAGCCGTACGGTCGTACTAATAAAAAAAAAACAAAAAAAAAAAATAAAATCATTGTGCTTAAACTCTTTTAAAATCAATAATATATTGTATAAAATTGTAAAAACAATAACAAATTATTTAAAAAAAACAACGGGAAAATAAATTCCTCACATAGGTTGCCCTGTCTATACTCATTTTAAGCGGTCAATGACAAATAAGTCGTCGGTTTCTCCAGCAGCCGAGCAGCCAAATGTCATTAGTAAAAACAATTTTCTCCAGGTAGGCCACACAGAATTCCAAACAATTTTCATATGCTAATGTAGTTAAATCCGACCAAAACTTGAATCAGGAGCCCAAGCCCCAAAATTTCGATCCAAATTTTAGTAACCTAGAGGCAACTCTGCAGACTCTTGTTCAATCCATTAACACTTTTACCGTCTCTATGACAAACATGATGCAGGAAATGTTGAAAATGCAATCCACTATTTTACAGGCAATTTTAAACAAATGAGTTGGTTAAAAATATGTTTCTGAACGCAAACGGCATTCGCCAACACAAAAATGAACTTGAGCACTTCCTTATAGAAAAACAAATCGACATAATAATGATTGCTGAAACTCATTTGACAAGCAATAGTCATTTCAAAATTAATGGCTACACACTGTATGACACTAAAGATCCTCGTGGAAGGTCTTGTGGAGGCTCAACAATTCTAATAAAAAATAGAATTAAGCACTATTTTCTGCCTGAGACACGTGAGGAGTATCTCCAAGCAACTAATATATGCATTGAACATTTGCAAATCGTTATTTCTACGATCTACTCACCACCACGATTTTCAATAACAGAAAGCCAATATTAAATTTTTTTCAAATCGCTTGGTTCTCGATTTTTAGCGGCTGGAGACTATAACGCTAAACACACTTTTTGGGGATCACGTTTAATTACCCCAAAAGGCCGTGTGCTTTTTGACACCGTTTCCAAAATGGGCTTAGGTGTGATTTGAAGTGGACACCCCACTTATTGGCCGCCAGACCAACGCAAGATCCCAGACGTTATAGACTTTGGAGTTACAAAAAATTTTCCCTCAGAATGGATGCAAGTGGAGCCTTCATTAGACTTGTCCTCAGATCACTCACCAACTATAGTTACTGTTTCGTTCCCCCAAGGGGTTGGTTCCCCGTTTTATGACTTGGCGTTGTCTGTCACTCGAGTTAATTGGTTAAAATATAAAAAATATTTGAGTACACATTGTACGGAAAACATTGCCTTGAGAACGCCTGAGGATATTGATATGTCGATTAACGAATTTTCTGAACACCTTAATCTAGCCGTACAACATGCCACCACTAGCCATATAAGATCCAGAAATGTGAGCAATAGAACATATTCGTTTGAAATTAAACAACTTCTAACAGAAAAAGAAGAGTTAGAAGAGAGTGGCAACTTCGCAGGTCTCCCCATCTTAAAAGCAGGGAGTGCATAACTCAATTAAGAAATCTGCTTGAAATCCAAAGAATTGCTTCCCTTAAAAATTATCTAGAAGGTCTTGATGGTAGCCCGCAAAGTGACTATTCTCTATGGAAAGCGACAAAAGGTATGAAAAGACCCGTAATAGGTAAGCCACCTTTGCGAACTTCAACTAGCGACTGGGCACGAAGCGATTCTGAAAAGGGAATGTTGTATGTCGATCATTTGAGAAATGTTTTTACCACAAATGATACAGCGAGTAATTCAGCTGAACTGCCGTCATACGCTGCTAGACCGCCTATGCCTTTGAGACTTAGTTTTCAAGATGTTGAAATTGTTATTCGCAACACAAACCCCAGGAAAGCTCCAGGTATTGATAAAATTACTGGTAAAATGCTTGAGCAGCTACCTCGTGTAGCTCGTAGAATTCTCCTTTTTAGTTTTAACGCTATTTTACGTCTCGAGTATTATCCTGCAGAGTGGAAGGTGTCCATGATTACAATGATACCTAAACCAGGGAAGGATCCCACTAAGGTAGAATCATACAGACCAATAAGTCTACTGCCAACAATTTCAAAACTGTTCGAAAAATTGTTAATGGCAAAGTTGAGTCCAATGTTGAACAATGTGGGATGCATTCCTGATCATCAATTTGGCTTTTGGGCTAAACATAGCACCATAGAACAAACGCACAGACTAGTCAACGTCATAAGACAGACTTTTGAAGGCAAAAAGTATTGTTCAGCTCTATTCATTAACATTTCCCAAGCTTTTGATAAAGTGTGGCACGACGGCTTGATGCACAAAATAAAGTTAAACTTGCCTGCAAACACTCACAAGCTTCTGGAAAGCTACTTATGCGGCCGGAAGTTTGTTATCAGAGAAGGCGATTTTATAAGCCCCTTACAGCCAATCGAGGCAGGAGTTCCTCAAGGTAGCATTTTAGGACCTTTTTTTTATATTTGATTTACGCCTCAGATATGCCAACGAGATCCGGAA
The DNA here is from genome assembly GCA_914767995.1 of Thecocarcelia acutangulata. Lineage (NCBI taxonomy): Eukaryota > Metazoa > Arthropoda > Insecta > Diptera > Tachinidae > Thecocarcelia > Thecocarcelia acutangulata. The sequence continues at coordinate 63,504,276 of OU612097.1, forward strand.
TCCACACTTCAACTTTTGCGGATGACACAGCATTCTGCAGCGGACATGAAAACCATCAAGTAGCTTCGCGAAATTTGCAGGAGTATATTTCAATATTAGAGATATGGTTAAAACGTTGGAAAATTAAAGTTAATGAACAAAAGTGTACTCACGTTACATTCACACTGCGTAAGCAAACATGTTCGGCTCTCCAAATTAACAATTCACCTATTCCGCAGCAAAATGAAGTCAAGTACCTTGGTATTCACCTGGACCGTATGCTAACGTGGAAGTCTCACATAGATGCGAAAGTTACTCAGTTGAAGTTAAAAGCAGCGCAACTGAATTGGCTTATGGGCAGAAATTCGACATTGAAGCTGGATTGCTAACTTTTATTATACAACGCAATTCTAAAACCTATATGGTGCTATGGAATTCAACTATGGGGCACCGCCTCCGCTTCAAACGTTGAAAAAATTCAAAGGCGACAAAACAAAATTCTTCGAACAATTACCGCAGCTCCATGGTACGCAAAAAACTCACGAATTCATAAAGATTGCCACCATCAGAACGTTAAATAGGTGATTTTACCGATATAGACCGTGAAAAATAAAACATTTTTGTCTAGCATTGGCTGGACTTAATTAATTTTATGTATTTAGTATTAAGATTTGAATACGTATTGTTAGTTCACTTTGTGAAGATTCAATAAATAATTGAATGAGAAAAAAAAAAAAATTTTGGCAAAGTACTAAACAAAATCTTGCCAACTGATTCACATTGTTTATTTTCATATTCTAATTTTACTGATTACTTTTAACATTCACACATGAACTCTAAAGCTGTACGGGCATGCGCAACACTTGCCTATGAGAACAATCATATGAAATATTAAATATATATATATCGTTTATTTTGATACAACGTTCGGCAATCCTATGGAGTTTGTGAGATGTACGCGTAATAATGTGTAGTCAGATAATTGCATTCTAAGAACACCATTGGTATATATAATTTTTTTTTGCTATCATAAGATAAACTGTGATAAGTTACGATTTTTTTTTTTTTCATATTATATGCTTTCCACAGTAATTTGAATAAATAATATTGTATCAAATGTTTGTTTGTTTGTTTGCAAAAAATGCATCTTAAATGGCTTTTGCTAACGACTCTCATTCTTGCACTTTTAATTAAAACTAAAACAATATTAATATCTTTATTATTTGACATATGTACTTACATAAAAAATTTTATTTTAGAAAACTTCCATAGAATTGAAAAATTTATATGTACCTAAATAAAAAGACTTCAATATCACGCAGTAGCATTAATAATAAAAACCGAAATCTACGGCGCCTATACGTGGGGACATCGAAAATGCATTTTTGCATTGTGTACATGATAGCTTAAAATTGGTTCATAAAAATTAATTAAAAGTTGGCTATTTTTGTAGTCAGTTACTGATTATCCGACAGGGTAGAAACAGCTTTTGACAGTTGATGTTTTACAAATAGAAAAAAGTAGTACATCTGTTTTTTCAGTTTCAGCTTGTAAAATGAATTCGCCTTGGTTGTACTGTTTCAAATTATATTTTATAGTGAAAGGCCAATGTAAAGCCCAGTTCAGACTATTATACTTTGTCAAAAATTCAAATAATACGTGCAAGTCTGTAATCCGTCATACATACGACAAAAATTTGACATCCCATACGACTTTGTGGTTTTTTGAAACTTTTCAAAACGATAATACTTTACATTGGATCAGGGTTGTGTTTTTTTTAGCAAACCAGCTAATTAAAAATTGAGTAGTCGGCTATTTCGTAGCCGATGGGGTGCCGTCACTGATAGTATTTTTTGTCGTTATAAAAAAGCTCGAAATTTGGAATTTAGCTGTCATTTATAAACATATTTTGCTCATGCTATATTTAGAACATAAAATATGTTTGTGCTATTGAATTTGGATGTGTTATACATAATTATTATTTTAACTGTTGAAGAATTTCACGCGCCGGCACGTCTATCGCCTACGGCGAATAGCGCACCTGCCACCGTGAAAAGTTTTATGATGGCACATCTATGTTGGTGTATATCGAGTGTGATGGTGTGAATGCAAAATCTAATTTACATTAGACTTTTTGACAGTCGCAAGAAATGTGTTTAAACTTTTATCTCACAAAATCTAATGAAAGTATTTATACTTGTATAATAGTCTGATTGGGCCTTAAGCGGCATGCTTCAGCGGGTGGCAACAATGTGACCCATTTACAAAAAATTAGTTTGTTTATAAAAATATTCATACAAAACTTTCAACATGTTGAATTTAATTTAATTTGGCAATGCCGTTAAAGGCGACCGAGCGGCAATGTTAAATTCAATTTAACTTTTTGCTTTGCCGCTTCAATTTGTCAAACCAAAAAGTAAAGGAACAAAACATAGAGAAAATAGAAGAAAAAAACACATTTTCTTTATTTTCGGGCTAAAAATTTTTAACAATTAAATTTATTGATTTATTTTTACGTTAAAAACGTCAAAAGGTTTTTTTGCTTAAATTCCGGTACATAAATTTCTACTTCAATTAGCCGCGTTCATTTGCCTATATCAAATAAATGCAAGCGGCAAATAGAACAGTTGGTTTCCGCCCGTTGCCGCATGCCGCTTACATTGGCCTTTCACTATTAATATTCCTAAATGTATTTAGTTCCTTTGAAATTTATGCTAAAATTAATTATATTTTTTCTTTGTGAACATTTTGAGTAATTAATATTAATATGAGTAAAAAATAATTAACATTAATATTACAAATAAAACAGTAATCCTTAATTTTTCAATAAAAGCACATTAATTTAACATGAAATAGCGTAGAGCCAATTATTAGTTATAAGGCCTCATATCATTTTGTGAAAATTCAGCGAAATAATTTGGAGAAAATATTTTTTTCTGAAAAGAATTTGTCACTGATTACATTAGATGTCATCTTTTAATTGTCTGTAATAATTCATAACTATATGGATCCATTATATAATGAATTAAAATTCAATAAAACTTATTTTGAGTGTGGCCCACATCAATGTTAAGTTTTTCTTAATAAAAATGTAAGTGGAATGGTGGTGTAAAAACGAAATGTAAGAGGTATAAATCGAGTCTTTTAGTTTTTGAATACGTTTGAACAATATCGAAACTCTTTCAAATTTTATATATCAAGTTAATCATATTTAAACCTATTTAATTAAAAACAAACATTTAACTAACTCAATACTATTTTTTTTTTATTTACAGGTATGTTTAAACTTCCTTGACTATAATACTCGCTAATGGTAATTTAATTGTATATTGTAAGCGGTATATAATTTTGACCTATTCATAAAGGTATAAAAAAATAAATGCGTACATGTGAGTATGGCGCATACTGAATGAAAAACTGCGTTTTTAAGGTAAACCTTTAAAAATCTTCCTGAGATTATCTTGAAATTGTTGAAAACTTTGAATTTAATTATTTACTATATTTAGTATACCTGCACCATTATTTGTGTTTCCACAGGACAAACATGAGACGTGTGTGAAATATTTGTATAGAAATACCTAAAAAAAAATGTGTGTTTGTCACATAAGTTACGTTTTTGGGTACGGAGAATTATTAAAATACAAATATATGTATGTTAATAACTAAAAAGATAAATGCCGCTTGCCCAGAGACGCTAAACGCTGTACAAAAAATGCGAGCAATATAGATGAATATAGATATGACGTGAATATAGACTGAGAATAACTCAATGGCTCGGCGGTTGAGTGGTTAAGGCAGCCGTTCATGATACGCCATGACCCGAGCTGAAATCCGAAAATGGTGCTGATAAGTAGTGTAGCAATATATATATATATATATATATATATATATATATATATATATATATATATATATATATATATATATATATATATATATATATATATATATATATATATATATATATATATATATATATATATATATATATATATATATATATATATATATATATATATATATATATATATATATATATATATATATATATTTTTTATTTTTTTTTGTCATTCATTTATTTATTGAATCTTCAAAATATGAACTAACAATAAGTATTCAAATCTTAATACTAAATATAAAAGTTATTTAAGTCCAGCCACTGCTAGACAAAAAAGTTTCATTTTGCGCGAATAATATCGGTAGAATCACTTATATAACGTTCTGATGGTGGCCAGGGTATCCCTTCTTCTCAACCGAGAGTGGCCGCCAAAATTAAGTATGTTGCGTGCAAGAGGATTTGGGTGAAGTTCCAGTTTACTGATATACCTTGTGGCATACTTAGAGAACTCGTCAGTTACCAGCGGAACACACAGATCCTTGTGAATTCGTGAGTTTCTTACGTACCATGGAGTTGCAGTAATCGTACGAAGAATTTGGTTTTGTCGTCTTTGAATTTTTTCAATGTTAGATGTTGAGGCGGTTCCCCATAATTGAACTCCATAGCACCATATAGGCTTTAAAATTGCGTTATATAACAAAAGTTTGCAGTCCAACTTCAATGTCGAATTTCTGCCCATAAGCCAATTTAGTTGCGCTGCTTTTAATTTCAACTGAGTGACTTTTGCATCAATGTGAGGCTTCCACGTTAGCCTACGGTCGAGGTAAATACCAAGGTATTTAACTTCATTATGCTGCGGAATAGGTGTATTGTTAATTTGGAGAGCCGAACATGTTTGCTTACGCAGTGTGAATGTAACGTGGGTACATTTTTGTTCATTAACTTTTATTTTCCAAAGTTTCAACCATTTCTCTAATATTGAAATATACTGCTGCAAATTTCGTGAAGCTTCTTGATGGTTTACATGAACGCTAAGAAAAGCTGTGTCATCTGCAAAAGTTGAAGTATGGATTTCGGATCTCGTTGGCGTGTCAGATGCGTAAATCAAATATAGAGTGGGTCCTAGGATGCTACCTTGGGGAACTCCTGCTCCGATTGACTATGAGAGACTTGTAAAGTCACCTTCTTTGATAACAAATTTCCGGTCGTATAAGTAGCTTTCCAGAAGCTTGTGAGTGTTTGCAGGCAAGTTCAACTTTATTTTGTGCATCAGTCCGTCATGCCACACTGTATCAAAAGCTTGGGAAATGTCGATGAATAGAGCTGAACAGTACTTTTTGTCTTCAAAAGTCTGTCTATAGTCTGTGCGTTTGTTCTATGGTGCTATGTTTAGCCCGAAAACCAAATTGATGATCAGGGATGCACCCCACATTGTTCAATATTGGACTCAACTTCGCCATTAACAATTTTTCGAACAGTTTTGAAATTGTTGGTAAAAGACTTATTGGTCTATATGATTCTACCATAGTCAGATCCTTCCCTGGCTTGGGTATCATAGTAATCTTTAAGACCTTCCACTCGGCAGGATAATACTCGAGACGTAAAGTAGCGTTAAAAATAAAAAGTAGAACTCTTCTAGCTACACGAGGTAACTGTTCAAGTATTTTACCAGTAATTTGATCTATACCTGGAGCTTTCCTGGGGTTTATGTTATTGGTAACGTTTTCGACATCTTGAAAGTTAAGTCTCAAAGAAACAGGCTGTCTAACAGCATACGGCGGAAATTATGCTGCAGCATCCGCTGAATCATTTGTCGTAAAAACCCCTTTTCGGAATCGCTTCGTGCCCAGTCGCCAGTTGAAGTTCGCAAAGGTGGCTTACCTTTACGGGTCTTTTCAGACCTTTTGTCGCTTTCCACAGAGAATAGTCAGATTGCGGAGTACCATCCAGGCTTTCCAAGTATGTTTTAAGGTAATATATTCTCTGGATTTCAAGCAGATTTCTTAGTCGAGTTACACATTCCCGTAGCCTAGTTTTAAGCTGGGGAGACCTGCGGGTTTGCCACTCCTTTCTAACTCTTCTTTTTTCTGACAGAAGTTGCTCAATTTCAGCCGAATAAGTTCTATTGTTCTCATTTCTTGATCTTATATGACTAGTGGTAGCATGCTGTACGGCCAGTTTGAGGTTTTCAGAAAAATCGTTAATTGACGCATCAATATCCTCAGGTGTTCTCAAGGCGATATTTTCAGTACAATGTGTACTCAAAAATTTTTTGTATTTTAGCCAATTAACTTTATTGACGGTCAACGGGGAGCCAATCTCTTGGGGAAACGAAACAGAGATTATAGTGGATGAGTGATCTGATGACAAATCTAATGAAGGCTCCACTTGCATCCAGTCTAAAGGAAAATTTTTCGCAACTATATATATATATATATATATATATATATATATATATATATATATATATATATATATATATATATATATATATATATATATATATATATATATATATATTTTTTTTTTTTTTACCGCCAAGTGACGTTCAATGCATATCACTCTCTTGCGGAAACAAAACAGAGATTATAGTGGATGAGTGGTCCGTATAGTGCATCAGTCAGAGTGTAGCTTTGATAGTGAACGGACGTATTTATTTTGATCGGAGTCTTGCAAAAAATAAAAATAGAAATAAGATATAAATAATAACGGTATAAGCAGAAAACCGCAATAAGTGAAGAGTGAATTAATACAAAATAAAAACTTTGTGACAATTATTTTTTTATACTTTTAAAGCAACAGAAATATAAATAAAAACAAAATTGCATGAGTGTACCCAGTAGGTGCAATTCTGAAAGAGAGCTTAGCTCCACTAAAAAAAACCTCTGGATTTCTGAAGAGGAATCATTGAAAAAATCATTGGACAATCTCCTGTCTCTAAGAGATAAAAAACGCACGCGTTCGTGCTCGCCAAACATTGTTGTTAACACAGACGACAAACCATCGTCCAGTCTAGCTATTATTGATAAACCGAAAACGCAAGTGGGTATGGATAGGTATATAACCGTGGTTAAACGTCGGCGAAGCCCTAAATCCGCGCAAATAGCGTCGCAACCAAAAATGTCTAAGGACGATATTACCTCTGCGACAACGGATAATAATAGGTCTGCTATCCTTCAGACAGATGAGCCAACAACTTCCAGAAAAACATATAAGCCTCCACCAATATATTTGAAAGAGCCGACTTCGAATGAACTGGTGAAACAAATTATTACGGCAATCGGCAAAGATAAATTCAACGTCACATCAGTGAAGCACGGCAGCATCAGTGAAACTAAAATTCAGGTAAACCATGAAAACGAGTACCGAAAATTGTCTGATGTCTTAGAAAAACAGAAAAGATCATTTTACACTTACCAGCTCAAAAGTGCCAAAGATCTTCAGGTATACACCTCGACCGTAGGCTAACGTGGAAGTCTCACATTGAAGCAAAAGTCACTCAGATGAAACTAAAAGCAGCGCAACTAAATTGGCTTATGGGCAGAAACTCGACATTGAAGTTGGATTGCAAACTTCTGTTATACAATGCAATTCTAAAACCTATATGGTGCTACGGAATTCAATTATGGGGCACCGCCTCAGCGTCAAATATTGAAAAAATTCAAAGCCGACAAAACCAAATTCTTCGAACGATTACTGCAGCTCCATGGTGCGTCAAAAATTCACGAATTCATAACGATCTGAGTGTTCCGCTGGTGAAAGAGGAATTTTCCAAGTACGCGGCAAGGTATGTCAGTAAACTGGAATTTCATCCAAACCCTCTTGCGCGCAATATACTTAATTTTGGCGGCCACACTCGGCTTAAAAGAAGGGATACCGCTGCCACCATCAGATTGCTCAATAGGTGACTTTACCGAAATAGCTCCCGCATAATAAAACTTTTTGTCTAGCATTGGCCGGACTTAAGAATCACATTTTTTAATTTTTAAATTTGGTATTAAGATTTGAATACTTATTGTTAGTTCATTTTGAAGATTCAATAAATAAAACACGCTACAAAAAAAAAAACTTGCATCCGCTCTAAAGAAAAAATTTTTGTAACTCCAAAATCTATAACATCTGGAATCTTTCGTTGGTCTGACGGCCAATAAGTGAGGTGTCCGCTTGAAGTCACATTTAAGCCCATTTTAGAAATAGTGTCAACAAGTAAACGGCCTTTCGGGGAAATTAACCGTAATCCCCAAAAAGTATGCTTAGCGTTATCAAGGGCGCTAAAAATCGAGGACCGAGTGTTATCAAACAAGTAAGAGTATGGTGTTATCGTCTTGGCCGAATCGAAAATACCCTTCACGATAGTCACGTATAAGTATAGTATATATTATGAATTTGAATTAAATATGCTCGGATATATATGGACCGATATCGGGGAAAAAATATGCTTGCCTTGTAATCACCATTCCAGAAAAGAAATCTTTCATGAACATTTTCATGGCAAAGTTTGTTTAAGCTATATCTCGGTTATATATGAACCGATATCGGAATTTTCTATTTTCTGTATTCTAGTTAACCTTCTTTTCTCTTATAATGAGAATTGCTTAGGCTATATCTCGGGTATATAAGGACCGATATCGAAAATGTTCATTTTCTGTATATTAATAACTTTGTTTTAGAATCAGAAGAAGCAAAAAAATTGTCATTGATATTGTCATTTTCTGTATTTTACTAACTTCCTTTTATAATCAGAACTGCAATTAATCAAAAAAAATTTTTTTGGTTGTAAAATCGGTTTAGTCTCGGGTATATATGGACCGATATCGGAAATTTTCTTTTTATTATTATAGTAACCTTTTTTATAGTCAGAACTGCCTTTAAACAAAAAAAAAAATTTTTTTCATGAAAAAATATGTTTAGGCTATATCTATGTATGTATGAACCGATATCGGAAATTTTGATTTTAGTGTTGGGTAAAATCTTCATTTGTGTGAAATCTTTCATTCTCTCTCAGAAAGGTTAAGTGAATTAATTCATTCTTCTCTTTCATCTTTCTGCCTGCCAAACGTTTCAGAATGAATGAAAATGTTTCAATTATATGTGTCAGGTCAGGCAGTATAACGAACTTGTTTAAACGCAATATATAAACAAATTACTTCATTTGACTTCATTTCATTTTCAAAATTGATTTAAATTTAAAAGTTGAAAATAAAATTAATGGGCTGTATTCATAAACAATCATTAAATTCGACTCTTGTTAAAGTAAATCTTTAAGCAAAAAGGTGTTGATATGTTTTTTGTATTCATAGTTGAAAAAAAAGTATTCTTTAAGTTGAACTGGCTTTAAATGGGTGTTAAGTTTTATTTGCTGAACTTTATTCACAATTCCTAATCAAACATTAGAAAGTGGCAACCTTGTACAGCTGCTTTTCTTTTGTTTACATTTCTTTAAGAATATTGTAAAAATTTATACATTTTCTTTTTAATATTTTATAAGTTCCTTTGCGAAAAAGTGGTGTAAAATGGAGAAACTAAAAATGGTAAGTTTGAAGTATATATACAAATGTATGATTAGTCAATCAATGATCTATTTTCAGATAGTGAAAAAGCCAAGAGACAGAGAGGCAAATTGGAGTGCCGCTGAAAAGGAATGTCTGCGGGAGTGTGTAAGTGTCTATCTGGATGTTGTGGAGAACAGAGCAAATGATATATCCATGATAGCAAAGAAAAAGACTGCATTGAAAGATATACGAGAAGCTATGCTGTCATCTGGATATGATCGTGACACTTGCAAGCTAAAGGCGCAATGGGTGCGTATGAAAATGAGTACCAAAAAGCCGTTGCAAATATTAAGCGGGCAACAATTGCGTGCAATCGATGGCTCCAATTACATTTGGGAATTGGGCCAATTGGTAAAATTAGCTTTTTACATCTCTAATCTCGGGAATGCTGTGGAATTTAATAAATTCTGGCAGTAGTAACGCCATTTTTTTACAAACATTTTTTATTATTTTGCTGACGGTGGGCTGAGATAGTCCATGAAGATCACCTGAAAAATTGTAATTTTAAAATTTTTGTAGCAATTTAACATTTTTGTAATAGAACTCTTACCGATATCACTTTGATGAACATTTCGTCCCAGAAACCTCAAAGTTGTTAATACCTGCAAACTTGTTGAAATGGGCAGTCCTCGATTGTTTTTTGGTTCGACAATATTCAACAAGTTTATCAAGAACTTAGTTGTAATTTTATCAAACCTGTAGCGAGAATAAAAATCCTCATCACTAAGATCGAAAGGATTAAACCTATTTTTATATATTTTAGGCTTCCTTTGTTCAACATCTTCATCACAATCTTCAATAATTGCAAAATCTCTTTCTATATCTTGAAATGTGCACATTCTGATTAATTTCTTAAATTTTTTCACTTTCTGATTAATTTCTTGAATTTTTTCACTTTACAATGAACAGCTGATGGTATCGTTAAATGAGTTAAACACAGGTTCAGCTGGTTTTAAATTTAGAGTTGGCTTTAACGGAAAAACTATACTTTAAGTTGTCTATGAATAAGTTAGAGCCGACTCTTAGAAAAGTTGGCTTTAATTGTCTAAAAGTGTACTTTATTTTCAACTATGAATACAGCCCAATAATTTTATTGAATTTTTGATGAACTTTTATAATTTTTATACCCTTCACAAAAATGTAAAGGGTATTTATAAGTTTGTGATTCCGTTTGTAATTTCTACAGTTTTTTTTTGCGACCCTATAAAGTATATATATATTCTGAATCAGAATTAATGGAAAAGTCGATTAAGCGATGACCGTCTGTCCGCTGTTGAAATACCGTTTCGGAGAAAACCATTAGACTTAGAAACTTTTTTCTTTCACCATTCTTTTACCCCATCGATTCATGGGTTTGCTATTGAAATTCAGTAATATCGGTCCACGTATAGCTGAGATATATTCAAAATTCCGAAAAAAGCCATTTTTTTGCAGTTTTGTATGAAAATTTTTGAAAACAAAAGTTGTTCGTTTTGCTTCAAACTTCACACACTTATTAAGCATGGTGACTAAAAGACAAAAAAATTTTTTTTCAGATATCGGTCCATATATACCCGAGATATAGCCCAAATCGGATTTTTAATGAAAATGTCGCATAGACGAAGCTAAACAACTTTTTTTTGCTTAAAAGTAGTTCTAGTAATAAAATAATGTTATATAAATATGGAAAATGAAAATTTTCGATATCGGTCCATATATACCCGAGATATAGCCTAGACCGGGGTTTTCATGAAAATGCCGCGTAAGCGAACTTAAACAATTTTTTTTTTGCTCAAAAGCAGTTCTGGTACTGAAATTAGGTTACATAAATATGGAAAATGAAAATTTCCGATATCGGTCCATATATACCCGAGATATAACCCAAATCGGGTTTTTCATGAAAATGTCGCGTAAGCGAACTTAAACAACTTTTTTGTGCTCAAAAGCAGTTCTGGTACTGAAATTAGGTTACATAAATATGGAAAATGAAAATTTCCGATATCGGTCCATACATACCCGAGATATAGCCCAAATCGGGTTTTTCATGAAAATGTCGCGTAAGCGAACTTAAACAACTTTTTTGTGCTCAAAAGCAGTTCTGGTATTGAAATTAGGTTACATAAATATGGAAAATGAAAATTTCCGATATCGGTCCATACATACCCGAGATATAGCCCAAATCGGGTTTTTCATGAAAATGTCGCGTAAGCGAACTTAAACCACTTTTTTGTTCTCAAAAGCAGTTCTGGTAATGAAATAGGGTCATATAAATATGAAAAATAAACATTTTCGATATCGGGCCATATATACCCGAGATATAGCCTAGACCGCGGTTTTCATGAAAATGCCGCGTAAGCGAACTTAAACAACTTTTTTGTGCTCAAAAGCAGTTCTGGTAATGAAATTAGGTTACATAAATATGGAAAATGAAAATTTCCGATATCGGTCCATATGTACCCGGTCCATATGTAGCCCAAATCGGGTTTTTCATGAAAATGTCGCGTAAGCGAACTTAAACAAATTTTTTTTGCTCAAAAGCAGTTCTGGTAATGAAATAAGATTACATAAATATGGAAAATGAAAATTTCCGATATCGGTCCATATGTACCCGGTCCATATGTAGCCCAAATCGGGTTTTTCATGAAAATGTCGCGTAAGCGAACTTAAACAAATTTTTTTTTTGCTTAAAAGCAGTTCTGGTAATGAAATAGGGTCATATAAATATGAAAAATGAAAATTTTCAATGTCGGTCTATATATACCCGAGATATAGCCTAGACCGGGTTTTACATAAAAGTGTCGCGTAAGCAAACTAAAACAACATGTTTGTGCTCAAAAGCAAATCTAGTAATGAAATAAAGTTATATAAATATGAAAAATGAAAATTTCCAATATCGGTCCATATATACCCGAGATATAGCCTAGAACGTGTTTTTCATGAAAATGCCGCGTCAGCGAAATTAAACAACTTTTTTTGCTTAAAAGCGGTTCTGGTAATAAAAGAAGGTTATATAAATATGAGAAACGAAAATTTCCGATATCGGTCCATATGTACCGCAGATATAGCCTGGAACGGGGTTTTCATGAAAATGCCGCGTAAGCGAACTTAAACAATTCTTTTTGCTTAAAAGCAGTTCTGGTAATAAAATAAGGTTATATAAGTATGGAAAATGAAAATTGTCGATATCGGTCTATATATATCCGAGATATAGCCCAAACCGGGTTTTTCATGAAAATGTCGCGTAAGCGAACTTTAACAACTTTTTTTTTGATCAAAAGCAGTTCTGGTAATAAGATGAGTTTATATAAATATGGAAGATAAAAATTTCCGATATCGGTCCATATATACCCGAGATATAGCCTAAACCGGGGTTTTCATGAAAATGCCGCGTAAGCGAACTTAAACAATTTTTTCGCCTTAAAGCAGTTCTGGTAATAAAATAAGGTGATATAAATATTGAAAATGAATTTTTCGATATCGGTCCATATATACCCGATATATAGCCTAAACCGGGTTTTTTATGAACATGCGGCGTAAGCGAACTCAAAAAATATTTTTTGCTTAAAAGCAGTTCTAATAATAAAATAAGGTTATATAGGTATGAAAAATGAAAATTTCCGATATCGGTCCATATATACCCAAGATATAGCCCAAACCGGGTTTTTCATGAAAATGTCGCGTAAGCGAACTTAAACAACTTTTTTGCTTAAAAACAGTTCTAGTAATAAGATGAGGTTATATAAATATGGAAAATGAAAATTTCCGATATCGGTCCATATATACCAGAGATATAGCCTAAACCGTGGTTTTCATGAAAATGCCGCGTAAGCGAACTTAAACAACTTTTTTCACCTTAAAGCAGTTCTGGTAACTAAATAAGGTTATATAAATATGGAAAATGAAAATTTCCGATATCGGTCTATATATATCCGAGATATAGCCCAAACCGGGTTTTTCATGAAAATGTCGCATAAGCGAACTTAAACAACTTTTTTCACCTTAAAGCAGTTCTGGTAATAAAATAAGGTTATATAAATATGGAAAATTAAAATTTCCGATATCGGTCCATATATACTCGAGATATAGCCTGAACCGATTTTTCCAATAACTTTTTTTTTTGCTGAAAAGCAGTTCTTGTTATAAAAGAAGGTTACGAAAATAGAGAAAATTAAAATTTCTGATATCGGTCCATATATGCCCGAGATGTAGCCTAAATCGGGTTTTTCATGAAAATATCGCGTAAGCGAACTTAAACAATTTGTTGTGCTCAAAAGCAGTTCTGGTAATGATATAAGGTTATATAAATATGGAAAATTAAAATTTTCGATATCGGTCCATATATAGCCGAGATATAGCCTAAACCGATTTTTCCATTAAAGAAATTTTTTTTTTTTTTTTTTTTGCTGAAAAGCAATTCTCGTTATAAAAGAAGGTTACTAAAATACAGAAAATAGAAAATTCCGATATCGGTTCCTATATAACCGAACATATTTAGGTCACATTTTTAATATACTATACATATTCGTGACTATCGTGAAGGGTATTTTAGATTCGGCCCAGCCGAATATACTACACTCTTACTTGTTTAAATTAAATTTTTGGTTTGTACATTTGTACAACGGGTTATAGTTCTGATTTTTTCTTTCTTAAGTTTTTTTTTTTTTTCTTAAGAAGAATTTTTTTTACAATACAAATCTGCTGTGACCAATAGTTTTGATTGAAGAAGACAAGAAAAATAATAATCAAATCTTTAGCTGGGGGACAACTAGCTGTTCCGCAGTCGCTACACTACTCATCAGCACCCACTGGGATTTGAACTCGGGTCATGACGTATCATGATCTACTGCTTTAACCACTAAGCCACCGAAAATTAATAATTGATTTTGAATGTTTATGGGTACTGAATGAAAGATGACGAAATATGAAAAGAAAGAGCATGATGAAAGAAATAGAAAAAGAACACAGATATATTTCTTTCTTTCACTTGAGATAATTATTCATTTTTTTATTTTGGACCAGTGCTCAGGGGATAACCCCTACATATGCAGTGCATTGCACTGGAACCAGGAAAATTGGTTATAAGGAGAAGGAAAGAAGGAGTAGCGTTTGTTAACAATAATAACACGAAATACCAAAATAAACTCTATTACATCGTTTAAAATGTTGGAATTATATAGTTAAAATTGATCAGTGCACAGTGTATATACCTTCGACACTGCTCAGATTAGCAAAACAAGGTAATGATGTACATTCAAAATATATTATGAATGAACACATAAAGAAAACAACGGTGAAAAATGAGAGAAGCAACAAGAAATAGCTTGCTACCTATTCCGGTGCAATTTGGTTTCATACGCACATATATAGAAAATACGGACAACAGTGAAAAAAAGAGACAAAAAAAAAACGTGTACACAGTTTGCTGTCTATTCCGGTCCAATATATAGAAAATATGAACAGCAGTAACAAAAGACGGCTGTACAGTTATGGAAGACGAAACACTACTCATTGAATTAATTCATTCATGAATGACACACGACTATTTAATTTCCTTTATTTAGTAACCTTCTTATATTACCGGAACTGCTTTTAAGCAAAAAAAAAGCTGTTTAAGTTCGCTTACGCCACATTTTCATGAAATCCCAGGTTTAGGCTATATCTCAGGTATATATGGACCGATATAGGAAATTTTCATTTTCCATATTTAAGCAAACAAAGTTGTTTAATTTAGCTTACGCGACATTTTCATGCAAAAATCGGTTTAGGCTATATCTCGGGTACATATGGACCGATATCTGATAAAAATTTTTTTGTCTTTTTCTCACCATGCTTAATAATTGTGTGAAGTTTGAAGCAAAACGGCGGACAGACGGACATCGCTTAATCGAATTTTCTATCAATGCTGGTTCTGAATATCATGCATGAAAAACACAAATCGCTTAAATTTAGCGTTTTCGATTTGAAAACGCCAAATAGGTGTTCTGAGAAACGTATAACGCAAGAAATACAGTTTTGCGATTTGAAATCGCCAAATAGGTGTTCTGGAAAACGCATATCGCTTAAAACTGGTGACTTCAACTCGCATGTATATATTGAAGTGAACTGATTGAATTTGCTAAGACTGAACTTGCAAAAGGCAATAAAATTATTCACTATTAAAATTTAATATGTTTTCTTTTTATTTCAATAAAAAGTTTCAAGAATTTTACACATTTTCATTAAGAAAACTAAATAGAAAATTTTTTCTATTTGCTGTCAATTTTTTTTTCGTTTTGTATTACTACCACATACATATATATGTATATAAAATACATGTTGTATTTTTTCGGAAAAAAACTCCTAAACGCCAGTAAAACGCACTTTCCTCAGAACACCTAAAAATCATTTAAGCGTTTTTCAAAACGCATTGCGGTTTCAGAACGCGCGAGATAAATCCTCTACTAAGGATTGAATCAAAAAAATAATATTGTTTTTTCGCTGCACCGAAACGTGCACTTTATTTTAATATATTCTTAAGACTAATTACAAAATGTAACTTAACAACTATTTATAGGAAGGTGATATCTTCTTGACCTTCAATATTTTTGTTTGTGGTAAAAGAGTTTAGATAATATATTTGTTTAGGCTGTATCTAGTTAGCAATATATTTAATTACTTAGTATATGTATTTGTTTAGGCTGTGTCTAGTTAGCAATATATTTAATTACTTAGTATATGTATTTGTTTAGGCTGTGTCTGGTTAGCAATACATTAGTATATTTGTTTAGGATTACAATACTGTCTGCTTGTGTTTACTCTTGTGTCGTGAAATGTTTGTTTCTTAAATGATATCGCTAACACTTATTTGGTTGTGATATCTTTCTTCTATGGTGGTTGTTTCATGTTCTTATCTTTTTTACTACTATCCGTGATGTATGTATAGCTGAACATATGTCGATATTAACTCGCGTTCTCGGAACATGGCTGTATGTATACTTTATATGGTCGGAAATGAAAATTGTAGAAATTACAAACGGAATCACAAACTTATATATACCCTTTAAATTTTTGTGAAGGTATAAATATGCAAATATTGGAGTTACGAGTATGTTACTGAAAATCGGGGCGGTGAGTAAATCGAGAAAAAAACATTTTTTTCATGAAAACCTTCAATGCATATATCCTCACGAGTGTCATTCAGTAAATAATGCTTAATTCTAGTTTTTATTAGAATTGCTGAACCTTCACAAAATCTTCCACGAGGATTAAAGGGTTAAAATTTTGATCGGAGTTTGCGGTTTGGGCTCCACAATTCAAAAATCTTATAATTAAAAAAAAAAATTTTTTTGGAAGCACAACAAGACTTTTCGTATGCATCTTGGTCATAATGGCAAGGTCCAGGCGTCATTATAATGAAATTAAAGTTTCATAAAAATCATAGTTTTATGAGTATATTTACTTTTAACTTTACATTGCAAGACGAAAAATGGACGATTTGTAAGCATGTACTGTATTGAGACCAATACATTTGAAAAAAAATATTTTAATTTTTAAACTTTTCCACTAAAAGTATTTTCTTTGGTTGTTTTCGCCACAAATGCACTAAGACAAGTTGTTTTGCAAAAACACTGTTCCTGTAGAACATCATTTTATACGATTAGTAAATACAAAGAAAAGAGAAATATGATGCCCTCTAAAACATAATAGCATTCACACATCAATTTTTGAAAATTATATAGGCATATTGTATATTATTTTTAGTTCCAATTGCAAATAAAATGTCAAGTTTCCAAAACAGTATAATTAAACACCACCCACAAAGTTAACAACAATATGTTGAAGTATACGTCAGCAACAAGATGTAATAAATTGAAATGGGCGTTTGGCTGTTGATATTAGTATTTAAATAAAAAATTCCTAAGATTTTATAGCAATAGAGCTTTAGAAAGCCCCTGCAGAAAAGAAAACAAGTCACGTTTTCATTTCAATTTTGAGTTACAAAAAAAAAAAAAATAATAATAATGATAATGATAATGATAATAAAAAAAAAAGAAAAACGAAACATCGGATTGGCAATGGCTTAAAAAATACATTTATATTTTTGCGCAAGAAACAAACAAAAAATAGCAACTTAAATTAACAGTGTAAATAAGCAAGCAATTGCGAATAAATTTAATTTTGTATATATATTTTTTTTCTTGTTCAACAAACTACCCAGTTTTTGTTTTGTAAAACGACATTTTTCTGTACGTTGTCTAAATTCTCATTCAAATGAACCTTAAATTGGAGTTAAAGAGTTCAATGACTTTCGTTGGACAACTAAGTCTGGTTATTTTGTTTGCCACTATTTAGGTTTAATTACGTATTTGTTTTTTTTTTCTTTTACTGTTTAATGTTCATGTGCATTTATTCATGTTGTTTAATTTTAAAACAAATTTATAACAGTTTGTACTGTTTTATAAAACTTTAACACGAATTTAATACCTACCGACTAACTAAACTTGTTAAGAGACCTACAAAAATATTGAGCAATGTTGCAAATGAAGTGCTTACTCGCATTATTATTGTAATCATTATAGAAAGGTGAACAAATCTTTATTTGAACTTGTGCAATTTTTTCTGTTAATTGGAAAATATGATATCAGCCAAGTGGTGCCCGTTTTATTGCATTTCCTTGACTTATCGCAATATCTCTGGCGATAACTAATGGCATTCATGTCGAATATTTTCCTTAAGGGTCTGGGGCATAAATCCGTGACTTCAAGTAGCTCCAAAAAAAGAAGATTTTCGACTGCAAATCATCCTCCTCGTTGTTGAGATAGAGGATGGCTCTACATGCGGAGTATAGCGCTCTATTGTTTGTTAGTTTGCCTTCTGCAGCTGTCTAGCTCACTAATGTCAAATATGACTGACGTAAAATACCATTTGCAAATGCTATTACAGCTTTTTTTATTTTATTATTTATTTCATATTTAGTTCTTTGATCTTGTTTAAGTAAATAATTTTTATTTTTGCAGCAAAATATCGTTTTGGTTTTATATAAAAGCTCAACAGTATTTATTTAAATTTAATTTTTTAAAATATTGTCAAAAAATTCATACACAAAGAAAAATTCTTAATTCATAGACATAAAAAAAATCCTAACAATATTATCGAATTGAAAAATTAAAAAAAAAAAAAAAAACAAGAAAATAACAACAATTTAATTTAAAATTCAAAATAATATTACTAACAATACATAAACTATGTAAATTAACCTAATTTTGCGATCGACAAATGTTTTGCCCACATTTGCAACATGTTGTTTTTCAACTTTATATAAGCTAGCAAACCAAATGTTTTTTACAGAATAACATGGAAAATTATTAACATAATTTAAAAAATGTCCTAAAATTCATTCGTATACATCCAAATCTAGAATTTCTTATTAATTAAATATCTATAATTCTCTGCGAACTCCTCTGTGTCTAACTTAAAGTTAATTCTCTGTGTTGTTGGTGTATTTATAATCTCTAACATTTCGCTTCTGATAATTATTTTCTGTTCTTAAAACTGAAATATTCTCAAAGTTCGGAGAGTGATTAAATTTTGATCAATGAGAAGATAAACCTGTCTTTTGTGAATTAATATACCTAGAAGAATATCCGAAGAAGGCGAAGACAGTGAAATCGTCTGACAAGGTTATGGCCACTGTATTTTGAGATACACACGGAATATTGCTCACCGCTTATCTTGAAAAATGATTCGCAATCACAGGAAAGTATTATTGTGCATCAAAGATCAATTGATTGATGCAATCAAGAAAAATAACGACCACAATTAAAGAAGAAAAAGTGCTGTGCTTCAAGACAACGCACCAGTTCACACAGCGTTAGGTACCATGCTAAAATTACGTGAAGTCTTCGAATTGCTGGATCATCCACCTTATAGTTCAGATTTCGCTCCTAAATGGCTCGCATGAAAAATATTGATCTCAAACGAAGAAGTGATTACCGATATTAATGCGTATTTTGAGGAGTTCCCAAAATCGTATTATTCAGAAGGCTAAAAAGTTGGAATATTGTCTTACCAAGGTTTTTGAAAAAAAAAAAACGATTTTTTCCTACTTCAATATCAATCCGCCCGCGTAAATTGTTTTATGATCAGATCGCACGTTTCAAAAATATAGATTTATTACCTTTTTTGGGGTGGCCCCACTGTGCGTAGTGGGATCAATCTTATTAAGTAAGATGGAAGTTTCACCATATATTGCGATAGGGTGAGTACAACAAAAAATTTTGTAAACGAACTAAGAAATAAATAAATGCATTAAAGTACAACTTAGGCAGTCGCAAATAAATAATGCTGTTGAGGCACCTTTTAGGAATTTCTTTTTCTATATACAATAGTAGAAAAGTAAAATCTTTATTTTGATGGAAATGCACAGAAAGAAACCAATTAAATCTGATCCGTTAAAAAATGTAACAAAGTATATAAACTTTTTTCTGTCCCAATTCTATATTCTTTGCTGCATATGAAAGCGAAGAAACCCACTCCCTCACTGCTTTAACTTAAGTTTCGGCTAAAGTTACAAAGTGGATTGTAAGCTCGTTATATTATGTATATATATATATATATATATATATATATATATATATATATATATATATATATATATATATATATATATATATATATATATATATATATATATATATATATATATATATATATATATATATATATATATATATATATATATATATATATATATATATATATATATATATATATATATATATATATATATATATATATATATATATATATATATATATATATATATATATATATATATATATATATATATATATATATATATATATGTGTGTGTGTGTGTTGTATTTCAACAATGTTGGCGAGGTAAATTTACAATTTTAAATGAATTCCGATTATATTTCCTGTTTTTCCACGAGTTTCCCAAAAATATATGTACGTTTGCACATAGAATTTTTCGAAATATTGACTTTCAGTAAGTATTATGTGTATCGCCGCGTGAAAAACGCTCTTGATTTTTAACAATTCTAAATATATCGAGTTTGACTTAAAGGAGGCCTTTTGTGAAAAGAACCTTTATAAATTAAGGCATCTGGGAATCGGAAAACCTGTACCCTGTTTTCAAGAAGTTAGTACACCTTAACGCTGATATCGCAGGATAATTTACCGCAAAACCAGATTCATCTACTTAATTTTAATCAACAATTCAGAACGTGTTTGCCATTTCAGTTTATAAGTTATACACGTATAGTGCAAACTACGAACTTGGCAACGTGAGTCTCAAAAATATTTCATTACGATTTTGCAAACCTTAACATATTTTCCAGTTCTTACCAATAAAAGATGGTTTCCGCTTATGAATTGTTTATTCTACCCTTCCGCAAGTAAACTTTGTACTGCAAATTTGCTCTAATTTTGAAAATCTGTGTTAAATATATAACGTTGTCGTCTTGTTTTATAATATATAGTCTTATGTAACAAGTGATAATTTATATTTTCATACTTTCCTCTGTATATTTTGTTTTGCGAAGTTGTTTTAGTTTTGAACATTTGAGTTTAAAATTACATTTTTCGAGTTCTTGAAAACTTTACACAATTTTTGTTTTAAAGGGTTAATTTCTTTAATGAATTTTAAGAGCTCTACTAAAATTGCAACCTTATGCATGAATGTTACGTAATCTCTATTTTTTCTAAATAATTCAAATTTAAATTATAGATTTGGCTAGGATGCGTTAAAACAAGTAGAATTTGGGCTGAGAACTTAAAAAGTACTGTTTGTTGTATTTTATTGCTTTTCATCACGTTTATTTCATAATGTTTACATATAAATATTAAGTGAGTTAATGTTAAGTTTTTATGTTCCACAAGCGACTGTTAATGTTTTAAGGTTTTTTCCAGTTCTTATTAGTTAATAGAGTTGTCGTTAAATTAATTTCGTTAAGACTTTTGTTGCCTCTTTCAACAACCATTTTGCTGTCATTTACTTGTTTGCTCACTTACTACTTAAATAAAAATATTCTTAAGTAAAATTTCTTACCACCATCAGTTTTGGAAATGGTGGCAACAAACACATACGTACCAAATAAAAAAATAAATATAAAAATTAAATAATTTTTAAAATTAGTTTTTCACCTTATAGCCTTAATAGCGGTTGTTTAGCGACTATGGTTGCCATATTTGACTATTTATTGTCATTTTGACGAAGTCTTTGAAAAAGTCATTGGATAATCTCCTGTCTCTAAGAGATGGGAAACCTCGCGTCACAAACGCCAAATATTATTGTTACAAAAGAAGACAAACCATCTGACAGTTTAGTTATCGCTGATAAGCCGAAAACGCAAGTAGATATGTATAGGCACATAACCGTGGTCAAACGTCAGCGAAACCCTAAATCCGAGCAAATCCCATCACAATCAAAAATATTTAAAGACGGTAATACTACTGCAACAATAGGTTTGCTATCCTTCAGACAGATGAACCAACAACATCGAAAGAAACATATAAGACACCACCAATATATGTATGGAGAGCCCACTTCAGGTGAGCTGGTAAGAACACTTATTACGGCAATCGGCAAAGATACTTTCAACGTCACATCAGTTAAGCACGGCAGCATCAGTGAAACCAAAATACAGGTAAACCATGCAAGTGATTACCGAAAATTGTCCGATTTCATAGAAAAAGAGTAAAGATCATTTTACACTTACCAGTTTAAAAGTGCTAAAAGTCTTCAGGTCGTAATTAAAGGTATTGACACCTGACTAGAAACTGATGATGTCAAAACTGGATTGGAAAATAAGGATTAAAAAAATTTTTTTTATTTTTAACTTTATTATTTTATTTATTGAATCTATATAAGAAATGTAATGACAATAAGTATTCAATTCTTAATACTAAAAAAAAATGTGATTAAAGTCCTGCCAGTGCTGGACAAAAATTATTTTTATGCGAATATTATTTCAGAATTCAGTCATCTGTTTAGAGCTCTAATGGTAGCCAAAGTATCCCTCCTTCTCAGACGGGCATGACCACCAAAATTCAGAATATTAGCTGCAAGAGGATTTGGATGGAATTCAAGTTTGTTAATATATTTTGTCGCGTGCTTCACAAATTCAGATTTCACAAAAGGTACGTTCAGATCTGCGTGGATTCGTGAGTTTTTAACGTACCATGGAGCACCTGTAATTCTACGGAGAATTCTATTTTGGCTTCTTTGAATTTTTTCAATGTTGTCTTCAGGTCATAATTAAAAGTATTGACACCTGATTAGAAACTGATGATGTCAAAACTGGATTGGAAGATAAAGATTTTAAAATTGAAAATGTAGTAAACATCAGGAACCGTGAAAAGATCCCTCAACCCATGTTTAGGGTTAAACTATCTCCAGCTGATGTTGTGCTAAAAAAGAAATAAAATTCACCCAATTTATACCGTAAAATGTCTTTTACATCGTAAGGTTGAAGAGCCACATAAGCGTGCAGGACAAGTTCATTGCCTAAACTACCAAGAATTTGGTCACACTAAGGCCTATTGCAAGCTGCCCGTTGTTTGTGTTGTATGTGGCGAGCTTCACGGCACATCTCACTACAACAAGTCAAAGGCCGACGGGAGTGTTAAAAAATCCAGTAACTGCGGAGGTAACCATACCGCGAATTACAGCGGTTGCCCTGTCTATACTCACTTTAAGCGGTCAAATAAGTCAGCAATTTCTCCAGGACACCAGCAGTCAAATGTCATTGCTCAAAACAACATTCCCCAAGTAGGCCATTTAACCTATCACACTAACAAGTAAAACTTCAAACAATTTTCATATGCTAATGTGGTTAAATCCAATCAAAATCGATTTAATGATGATTGCTGAAACTCAATTGACGCTAAAGATCCCCCTGGCAGATCTTCTGAAGGCTCAGCAATTCTAATAAAAAACAGAATTAAGCACTATTTACTGAACGAGACACGTAAGGAGTGTCTCCAAGCAACTAATGCATGCATTGAACATATCCATGAAAAAATTGTTATTACAGTTATTTCCGCTTAATTGAGTTTCTAAAAATACACGACTTTGACGCAATTAAACGGGAACTCATTTAAGCAGTTCTTAATTGAGCAAGACGTGCAATTAAGTGAAACACCCATGTATAGATAGAAAATAAAACCTATTTCGATATTTATCAAGTTAAAAAATTTGTTATCTTTGTTGAAACGAAGTAAAAATCAGGTACGTTTATCGTACAATGTTTAAAAAAGAACAAAAATCACAAAATTCAATATAAAAGGAGATCAGAAATTAAAAATATTTGTATGGAAATGTATATTAATGTATGTTAAAAAAATCTGTCATCAACATTTAAATTTTAGATTTGATAAGGCTTTCGATAAAACGATTTTCTATATCAAGTTCATGTAAATAATAATTTTGTGCTAACAAAAAGTCTCGAAGTACATTGATACAATTCAATGCCTGTTTGGTTGAATTATTTGGAATTTATTACGTAATGCTCGGAAGAACAAACCACTTTCATCGGCGTTAAATGTGTCTGAAGGCTCATGCTTTGATATTAAATTTGGCAAAACTTTATCAAGGAATGCGTTTGCCTCATCAATATCGGCAGACGCACCTTCTCCTTGCTCTTTTTTAAAATTATGGCTTCCCTTTTTTGCCAACGATGAAGCCAACCATTACTCGGTTTGAAAACAACACCCATTTCCACAGCGAACTTTTTAGCCTTTTCCAAAATTATGTTGCGGGAAATTAAGGCTCCCGATTAACGCATTTGTTTTGAACAGGCACTTCTTCGGTTTCTTTTTGTTGACATCTTCAACGTTTTAGAGTTTTCTACAATTGAATCTTTACTTTTTAATATTCTATTCATTGTGGCTTTAGAACACTTATATTTTTCGCAAAGTGAACTTTTGTCATATGTTTTTGAATCGTGAATTAAATTTAATTTTAATTTAATATTTAAAATAACCTGTTGAAAGTTTTCCCCTATAAATGTAAACAATTCACAATAACATATGAATCGAAATTGTCTTTTACATTTTTTTTTCATTCATTTATTTATTGAATTTTTACAAAGTCAACTAACAATAAGTATTCAAATCTTAATACTAAGTACATAAAATTCATTAAGTCCAGCCAAAACTAGACAAAAATGTTTTATTTTGCACGGTAAATATCGGTCAAATCACCTGTTTAACGTTCTGGTTCTCAACCTAGAGTGGCCTTCAAAATTAAGTATATTGCGTGCAAGACGATTTGGATGAAGTTCCAATTTACTGATATACCTTGTTGCCTACTTTGAAAATTCGTTTTTTACAAGAGGAACACAGGGATCCTTATGAATTCGTGACTTTATTACATACCAGGTAGCTGCAGTAATTGTTCGAAGAATTTTGTTTTGTCGCCTTTAAATTTTTTTAATGTTTGAAGTGGAGGCGGTGCCCCATAATTGAATTCCATAGCACCATATAGGCTTTAGAATTGCGTTGCATAATAAAAGTTTGCAATCCAGCTTCAATGTCGAATTTCTGCCCATAAGCCGATTCAGTTGCGCTGCTTTTAACTTCAACTGAGTAACTTTCGCATCTATGTGAGACTTCCACGTTAGCATACGGTCCTGGTGAATACCAAGGTACTGGACGTCATTTTGCTGCGGAGTAGGTGAATTGTTAATTTGGATAGCTGAACATGTTTGTTTACGCAGTGTGAATGTAACGTGAGTACACTTTTGTTCATTAACTTTAATTTTCCAAAGTTTTAACCATTTCTCTAATATTGAAATATACTCCTGGAAATTTCGCGAAGCTTCTTAATTTTTTTTTTTTTTTTTTTTTTTATAATTCAATTATTTATTGTATCTTCTAAAAGAACTAACAATAAGTATGCAAATCATAAAACTAAAAATTCATTAATTAATATAGAAAAAAAAATTAATTAATATTGAAAAATTTTATTTACTTAGGTCCAACCAATGCTAGACGAAAAGTTGTTTCTTGCGTGTATTTTGTTGGTAAATCACCTTTCCAACGCTCTGATGGTTGCAAGGGTGTCCATCCTTCTCAGTCGAGTGTAGCCACCAAATTTAAGGATGCTACGTGCGAGAGGATTCGGGTGAGACTCCAGTCTGTTAATGTACCTTATCGCGTGTTTTGAAAATTCATCTTTCACTAAGGGTACACCTAGATCTTTGTGAATTCGAGAGTTTTTAACATACCATGGAGCTGCAGTAATTATACGGAGAATTTTATTCTGGCGCTTTTGAATTTTCTCAATGTTAGATGCAGAGGCGGTACCCTACAATTGAATTCCATAACTCCATATTGGCTTTAGGATTGCTTTATACAACAAAAGTTTGCAATCTAACTTCAAGATAGAATTTCTGCCGATGAGCCAATTTAGTTGCACCGCTTTTAATTTCATCTGGGTGACTTTAGCGTCAATGTGAGACTTCCACGTGAGCCTACGGTCGAGATGAATACCAAGGTATTTGACTTCACTGTGCTGCGGAACAATGTAGTTGTTGATTTTAATAGCCGAACAAGTTTTTCTACGTAGTGTGAATGTAACATGGGTATATTTTTGTTCATTTACTTTTATTTTCCAAAATTTCAGCCATTTCTCCAATATAAGAATATGTTGTTGCAAATTTTGTGATGCTAATTTATAGTCTTCATGGACACTGATGAATGCTGTATCATCTGCAAAAGTTGAAGTGTGAATTTTGCAACTCGTTGGCATGTCTGAAGCATAAATCAAATATAAAGTTGGGCCCAATATGCTACCCTGGGGAATTCCAGCTTCGATTGGCTGAGCTGAGCTTTTGAAATCACCTTCCTTAACGACGAATTTCCGGTCATATAAGTAGCTCTCTAAGCTGTTAGAGAGCTACTTATATGACCGTGTGTGTTTGCAGGCAAGTTTAATTTTATTTTATGGGTTAAGCCTTTGTGCCACACTTTGTCAAAAGCTTTGGAAACGTCAATATTTTTTATCTTCGAACGCATTTCTGATAACATTCACCAGCCTGTGTGTCTGTTCTATGGTGCTATGCTTAGCCCTAAAACCGAATTGATGGTTAGGAATACATCCTACTTCATTCAAGATTGGGGACAACCTCGTCATTAGCAATTTCTCGAACAGTTTTAAAATTGGTGGCAAAAGACTTATCGGCCTATATGACTCAACTTTTGTAGGATCCTTTCCTGGTTTGGGTATCATAGTAATGACAGACACCTTCCACTCAGTAGGAAAATACTCGAGACGTAAAATAGCATTAAAAATAAAAAGGACGAGTCTTCTAGCTACTCGGGGTAACTGCACAAGCATTTTGTTGGTAATTTTATCAATACCTGGAGCTTTTCTCGGGTTTAAGTTACTAATAGCATTATCGACATCTTGAAAACGAAGTCTAAAAGGTACGGGATGTCTAACTGCATATGGCGGCATATCAGCTTCATCATTCAGTCCGTCAATGGCAAACACGCTTCTCAAGTGGTTAGCGTACAGCATTCTCTTTTCGGAGTCACTTCTAGCCCAGACCCCAGTCGGAGTACGCAAGGGTGGCTTAGATCTAACGGGTCTCTTTAACCCTCTTGCTGCTTTCCACAAAGAATAATCGGATTGAGGACTACCGTCAAGGCTTTCCAAATAGGTTGTGAGGGAAGCCTCTCTTTGGACTTCAAGCAAATTTCTTAGTTGACTTACGCATTCTCGAAGCCTAGCTTTAAGCTGGGGAGACCTGCGAAGTTGCCATTCTCTTCTGATTCTTCTCTTTTCTGAGACAAGGTGTTCGATTTCAGAAGAACAAGTTCTGCTATTCATATTTCTAAAATTTGTAGTGGTAGCATGTTGCACGGCTTTTATACTATTTTGGGAAAAATCATTAATTGACTCATCAATATCCTCTGGAGTTCTCAAAGATATATTTTCCGTACAATGAGTACTTATATATTTTTTATATTTTAGCCAATTCTTTCTAGACTGGAATACACCTATGTTGTTAAATGGGGATCCAATGTTCTGGGGGAAACATATAGAGACCATAGTAGGTGAGTGATCGGAGGACGAATCCAATAAAGGCTCCACATGCATCCATTCTAAGAGGACGTTTTTTACGATTCCAAAGTCAATAACATCTGGGATCTTTCGCTGGTCAGATGGCCAATAGGTGGGACTCCCGCTGGAGATTACATCTAAACCCAATTTTGATATAGTATCAAAAAGCACACGACCTTTCGGGCAGATTAATCTTGAGCCCCAAAATGTGTGTTTAGCATTATAGTCACCAGCAGCTATAAATCGGGATCCAAGAGAAGTAAAAAAATTTGAGTAATGGTTTTCTGTAACTGAAAGCCGAGGCGGAGAATAAATTGATGAAATTACCAATTTACTGTGAATGTGTTCAATACAATGGCTTCTTAATGGTTTTCGTGTACGCGCGCTTTTACATGACGAATAAAAGCATGAAACATGACTTTCTGCCCTAAAGTATGTTTTTGTTTAACATTTGTGGAGCAAAAGCACATTAAGCCGACGGTACCAATTAACCGAAACATTTGCTCCTGTTTTTCGTAATGTGTTCTCATTTTGCGAAATAATTAAGCGGGTGACGCAATTAAACGGAACTCAATTAAACGGGTATTTTTAAATAGACAGCTATACTGTATGAATTCGTTACATGATATTTAGTGCAATAAAGCGAGAAACTCAATTAAGCGGGGCTCAATTAACCGAAAACAACTGTACCTCGATTTACTCATCGCCCGGACATTCAGTAACAGAAAATCAATACTCAAATTTTTTCAAATAACTCTGTCCTCGATTTTTAGAAGCAGGTGACTATAATGCTAAGCACTATTTTTGGGGATCATGGTTAATTTCCCTAAAAGGCCGTTTACTGTTCGACACTCTTTCCAAAATGGGCATAACTGTGGTTTCAAGCGGACACCCCGTTACCATTACTAGGGTTAACTGGCTAAAATGTAAAAAATATTTGAGTACTCATTGTACAGAGAATATTGCCTTGAGAACGCCTGAGGATATTGATGTGACAATTTATGAGTTTCCTGAAAACCTTAAGCTACCACTAACCGTACAAAATCCAGAAATGGGAGTAATGGAGCTAATTCGTCTGAAATTAATCAACTTCTGCTAGATAAAAGAAGAGTTAGAAGAGAGTGGCAACTTCGCAGGTTAAAACTAGACTACGGGAATGCATAACTTCCCTTAAAACTTATTGGGAAAACCTTGATGGTACTCCCTAATCTGACTCTTCCTTGTGGAACGTGACAAAAGGTCTGAAAAGACCCTTAAGAGGTAAGCCACCCTTGCGAACTTTAACGGGGGACTGAACAAGAACCGGTTCTGAAACAGGGATGCTGTATGTTAATCATTTGAGAAAAGTTTTTATTACAAATGATACACCAAATGACGTAGATAAATTATCATCTTATTCAGTTAGACCGCCTGTATCTTTTTTTTTAAACAATTCAATTATTTATTGTATCTTCTAAAAGAACTAACAATAAGTATGCAAATCTTAAAACTAAAAATTAATTAATTAATATAGAAGAAATTAATTAATATTAAAAATACTAGACGAAAAGTTGCTTCTTGCGTGTATTTTATTGGTAAATCACCTTTCCCACGCTCTGATGGTTGCAAGGGTGTCCATCCTTTGTAGCTTTGATAGTGAACGGACGTATTTGTTTTTGATCGGAGTGTTATAAAAAAAAATAATAATAATAATAACGGTATAAGTAGAAAACCGCAATAAGTGAAGAGTGAATTAATACAAAATAAAAACGTTGTGACAATTATTTTTATATACTTTTAAAGCAACAAAAATACAAATAAAAAAAATTGCATGAATGTACCCAATAGGTGCAATTCTGAAAGAGAGCTTAGCTCCACTAAAAAAACCCTCTGGATTTCTGAAGAGGAATCATTGGACAATCTCCTGTCTCTAAGAGAAAAACGCACGCGTTCGTGCTCGCCAAACATTGTTGTTACAACAGACGACAAACCATCTTCCAGTCTAGCTATTATTGATAAACCAAAAACGCAAGTAGGAATGGATAGGTATATAACCGTGGTTAAACGTCAGCGAAGCCCTAAATCCGCACAAATATCTTCAAAATCAAAAATTTCTAAAGACGATAAACCCACTGCGACAACGGATAGTAATAGGTTTACTATCCTTTAGACAAATGAACCAACAACATCCACAAAAACATATAAGCCACCACCAATTTATTTGAGAGAGCCGACTGGTGAAACAATTTATTACGGCAATTGGCAAAGATACTTTCAACGTCACATCAGTGAAGCACGGCAGCATCAGTGAAACTAAAATTCAGGTAAACCATAAAAACGATTACCGAAAATTGTCTGATGTGTTAGAAAAACAGAAAAGATCGTTTTACACTTACCAGCTCAAAAGTGCTAAAGGTCTTCAGGTCGTTATTAAAGGCATTGACCCATGCGTAGATATTGATGATGTCAAAACTGGATTGGAAGAGAAAGATTTTAAAATAAAAACCGTAGTAAACATCAGGAACCGTGAAAAGATCCCTCAACCCATGTTTAGGGTTGAACTAGAACCAGTGGCTGTGTTCTGTAACTTTTGCGAGAAGTTCTCGCGTCGAAAACTTGTGAAACAAATTATTCCATCGTTTCTCGAAAAGTGAGAAAAAACTGCGTCTGTAACTCATGTCGAAAACTATCCAAAGCGATTACGTCGTTACGTAAGAAATGTCCGAAAATATAAAACGATGCCGACATGCAATTTTAAAAATGAAAGCGCCAGCCACAATTAGTACCGCCGCCGACCAAAAATTACTATACTTAAGAAATTTTGTTCGACGGCGTCACATTATAACCGCCGGCTCTTCTAGAAAATGTATGGTATGGCTCTAACGTTTACATTTTATTTACAAATACATACATACATATTTATGCACAAAATTTTGTAAAATTAAAAAACAATTGCAATTTGTGAATTCTGAATAAACATTATAAAATTATTACAATATACTTTGTTGGGTCGGATATTAAAATTGTTGAAATTACAAACTTAGGTATTCCCTTAAAACTTGTTGTGTGAAGGGTATAAAAATTAATTAAAAAGTAAAAATAAAAAAAAAAACAATCATTCTTAACTGTGTAAATATGTATTTGATACTTAAATTAACAACAAAATACTTATTTTTTCAGTATTATTATTCATTTAATGATGATTATTTTTATTTGAAATACTATCTCACAGCCTTTTTATTTGCGAGAAATAATGACAGTTGAAAGCGGGAAATTTTTTGGCAAAAGATTTACAGACACAGTTTTTCTGTAAAATGGCGAGTAATTTTCTTACGTGACAGCTATTACTCACCAAGAAAAGTTATAGATACAGTTTAGTGAGAAAAGCAGCTGTTTGTGTCAACTTTGCTTCATTTCGCACGTTTCAGTCGAAAAGTTTCTCGTGGCGAGAGTTACAGAACACAGCCACAGGAGATGTTGTGCTAAAAAAGAGTGAAATTCATCCAATATCAAATTCAAATTTATTTTGCATCGTAAGGTTACCGTTGAGGAGCCACATAAGCGTTCAGGACCCATTCAGTTTCCAAACTGCCAAGAATTTGGCCACACTAAAGCTTACTGTAAGTTGCCCGCTGTTTGTCTTGTATGTGACGAACTTCACGGCACAACTCAGTGCAATAAGCCAAAGGCCGAAGCAAGTGTTAAAAAATGCAGTAACTGTGGAGGTAACCACACTGCAAATTATAGAGGTTGCCCTGTCTATACTCATTTTAAGCGGTCAATGACAAATAAGTCATCGGTTTCTCCAGCAGCCAAATGGCATTGGTAAAAAAAATTTTCCCCAGGTAGGCCATTCAACCAACTTCACAAACACGCAGAATTCCAAACAATTTTCATATGCTAATGTGGTTAAATCCGACCAAAACTTGAACCAGGAACCCAAACAAATGAGTTGGTTAAAAATATGTTTCTGGAACGCAAACGGCATTCGCCAACACAAAAATGAACTTGAGCACTTCCTTATGGAAAAACAAATCGACATAATAATGATTGCTGAAACTCACTTGACAAGCAAGAGTTATTTTAAAATTACACACTGTATGACACTAAAGATCCCCGTGGAAGGTCTTGTGGTGGCTCAGCAATTCTAATAAAAAATAGAATTAACCACTATTTTCTACATGAGACACGTGAGGAGTATCTCCAAGCAACAAATATATGCATTGAACATTTTCATGGAAAAATAGTTATATTATCAATTTACTCACCGCCCCGATTTTCAATAACAAAAAATCAGTATTCACATTTTTCAACACACTTGGGCCACGATTTTTAGCAGCTGGTGACTATAACGCCAAGGACACTTATTGGGGATCACGTTTAATTTCTCCGAAAGGCCGTGTGCTTTTCGACACAGCTTCCAAACTGGGCTTAGATGCGATTTCAAGCGGGCATCCCACTTATTGGCCCTCAGACCGACGAAAGATTCCAGATGTTATAGATTTTGGAGTTGCAAACAATTTTCCTTTAGAATGGATGCAAGTAGAATCTTCACTAGAGTTAATTGGCTAAAATATAAAAAATATTTGAGTACACATTGTACGGAAAACATTGCCTTGAGGACGCCTGAGGATATTGATGTGTCGATTAACGAATTTTCTGAACACCTTAATCTAGCCGTACAACATGCCACCACTAGCCATATAAGATCCAGAAATGTGAGCAATAGAACATATTCGTTTGAAATTAAACAACTTCTAACAGAAAAAAGAAGAGTTAGAAGAGAGTGGCAACTTCGCAGGTCTCCCCATCTTAAAAGCAGGGAGTGCATAGCTCAATTAAGAAATCTGCTTGAAATCCAAAGAATGGCTTCCCTTAAAAATTATCTAGAAGGTCTTGATGGTAGCCCGCAAACCGACTATTCTCTATGGAAAGCGACAAAAGGTCTGAAAAAATCCGTAATAAGTAAGCCACCTTTGCGAACTTCAGCTGGCGGTTGGGCAATAAGCGATTCTGAAAAAGGGATGTTGTATGTTAATAATTTGAAAAACGTTTTTATTGCAAATGATACCGTGGATGATGTAGCTGATCTTCCGCCATGTACTGTTAGACCGCCTTTGCTTTGAGACTTAACTTTCAGGATGACGAGAACGTTCTAAATAAAGTAAATTCCGGAAAAGCTCCAGGTTTTGATAAAATTACTGGCAAAATGCTTCTACAGTTACCTCGTGTGGCTAGAAGAATTCTTCTTTTTATTTTTGACGCTATTTTGCGCCTAGAGTATTATCCTGCAGAGTGGAAAGTGTCTATGGTTACTATGACACCCAAGACAGGGAAGAACCCCACTAAAGTGGAGTCATATAGACAAATAAGTCTACTGCCAACAATTTCAAAACTGTTCGAAAAATTGTTAATGGCGAAGTTGACTCCAATGTTAGACAATATGGGATGCATCCCTGATCATCAATTATGGCTTTCGGGGTAAACATAGCACTATAGAACAAACGCACAGACTAGTCAACGTCATAAGACAGACTTTTGAAGACAAAAAGTATTGTTTAGCTTTATTCATTGACATTTCCCAAGCTTTTGATAAAGTGTGGCACGAGAGATTAATTTACAAAATAAAGTTGTATTTGCCTGCAAACACTCACAAGCTTCTGGAAAGCTACTTATGTGGCCGAAAGTTTGTTATGAGAGAAGGCGACTTTGCCTTCCTACCTTTTATAACAACCTGAAGACCTTAACACTTTTGAGCTGGTAAGTGTAAAATTGTCTTTTCTGTTTTTCTAAAACATCAGACAATTTTCGGTAGTCGTTTTCATGGTTTACCTGAATTTTAGTTTCACTGATGCTGCCGTGCTTCACTGATGTGACGTTGAAAGTATCTTTGCCAATTGCCGTAATAAGTTGTTTCACCAGCTCACTAGAAGTAGGTTCTCTCAAGTATATTGGTAGCGGTTTAAATGTTTTTTTTTTTTTTTTTTTTGATGTAGTTGCTCGTCAGTCTGAACGATATCAATCCTGTAACTATCCGTTGCTGTAGTCCT
Source organism: Thecocarcelia acutangulata (assembly GCA_914767995.1). Lineage (NCBI taxonomy): Eukaryota > Metazoa > Arthropoda > Insecta > Diptera > Tachinidae > Thecocarcelia > Thecocarcelia acutangulata. The sequence goes on from OU612097.1 coordinate 63,537,726, forward strand.
TTTATCATTTTTGGAAATTTTCGGATTCGATGTTTGAGCGGACTTGGGGTTTCGCTTACGTTTAACTACGGTTACGTACCTGTTCATGCCTACTTGTGTTTTCGGCTTATCTGCAATAACTGAACTGGTGGATGGTTGGTCTTCTGTTGTAACAACAATGTTTGGCGAACACGAACGCGTGCGTTTTTTATCTCTTAGAGACAGGAGATTACCCAATGACTTTCAAAGAATCTTCCTCAGAAATCCAGAAGTTTTTTCTAGTGGAGCTAAGCTTCCTCTCAGAATTGCATCTACTAGGTACACTCATGCAATTTTTGTTTTTTTATTCATATTTGTTTACTGTAAAGTATAAAATAATTGTCACAAAGTATTCCTTTTTTATAAATTCACACTTCCACTTATTGCGGTTTTCTACTTATACCGTTGCTTTTTTTAATAGCACTCCGATTAAAAACAAATACGTCCGTTCACTATCAAAGCTAGACTCTGACCTTCCCCTCTTTACCCGAAAAACAGAATACCCAGGTTCGTAATACGCCAAGGCAACACCTGTTCCCCGAGGGGAATCACATGTGATGTCACAATCGCAATTCCCACTTTTCTCTGTGTTGAAGATGGCGCTATTTTGTATGGGAAAAAAACTAGTTATGCCATCTGAAGACGCTATTTTTAAAGTCAGCAAATGCAACAGAATAATCATATAAAAAAGTATATTTTTTAATTGCAAATTTTTTCATTAAATTTTATGAAAATGCACATTAAATTTTATTTAAACTCTTTCAGTCTACGCTTTGACCATTAATTTTTGTAATATAAGCAAGTTCACTTCATCAATTGCTTGCGAGTTGAAATATCAAATTTTTTTTTTAGGAACTTGAAGGAATTTTAATAGTTTTTTAAGTCTTTGGCCAATTGACTAAATTAATGCGGATCAGTATATCTAATTCCTTGTTTAGTTTCTTTCAAACGACATCTGGAGGAATTACAATTTTCTAATTGTCTGTGTATTATTTATATATGTTAAAATTGAATTGATTGATAGCAATTTCTCTTACTGGTGTAATGTTTTAAACATGGTTTATAAAATGGTAATCTATAGAATATGGCGTGGGCAGATAAAACACAGGTCGTCAGCTACGTTTTTATCAACCCTGCGTTTTTTAAATTGTATTACGCAAAAATTGTTATTAGCATTGTTCAATATAAGATAACATTTTTGAGAAATTTAGCCTGATTTCTCAACATCTATACTGGTTTTAGACATAAGCTATACAGTTTTGAAACCTCCATTGTCATGGCTTTCAGCCGTATAGGTCCACTTTCTCGATTTTGGTAATTTTTTTGACTTTCGAAATTAATTCATATAGAAAAGTCAGAGTGTAGCTTTGATAGTGAACGGACGTATTTGTTTTTTGATCGGAGTGTTACAAAAAAAAAAAAAAAAAAAAAAAAAAAAAAAAAAAAAAAAAAAAAAAAAAAAAAAAAAAAAAACAGATAACGGTATAAGTAGAAAACCGCAATAAGTGAAGAGTGAATTAATACAAAATAAAAACTTTGTGACAATTATTTTTATATACTTTTAAAGCAACAAAAATATAAATAAACAAAAAATTGCATGAGTGTACCCAGTAGGTGCAATTCTGAAAGAGAGCTTAGCTCCACTAAAAAAAACCTCTGGATTTCTGAAGAGGAATCATTGAAAAAATCATTGGACAATCTCCTGTCTCTAAGAGATAAAAAACGCACGCGTTCGTGCTCGCCAAACATTATTGTTATAACAGACGACAAACCATCTTCCAGTCCAGCTATCGTTGATAAACCGAAAACGCAAGTGGGTATGGATAGGTATGTAATCGTAGTTAAACGGCAGCGAAGCCCCAAATCCGCTCAAATGTCATCTCAGTCCAAAATACCCAAAGATGATAAGACCACCACGACAATGGATAGTAATAGGTTTGCTATCCTTCAGACCGATGAACCAGCAATACCCAAAAAAACGTTTAAGCCGCCACCAATATATTTGCGAGAGCCTACCTCTAGTGAGTTGGTAAAACAACTTATTACGGCAATCGGCAAAGACACTTTTAATGTAACATCGGTTAAGCACGGCAGCATCAATGAAACCAAAATCCAGGTAAACAGTGAAAATTAATACCGAAAGTTGTCTGATGTCCTGGAGAAGGAGAAAAGACCGTTTTGCACATATCAGCTTAAAAGTGCCAAAGGTATTCAGGTCGTTATAAAAGGGATTGACCCTTTTGTAGATACGAATGATATCAAAACCGGCCTAGAGGACAATGGCTTCAAAATTAAAAATGTGGTTAATATAAGGAACCGTGAGAAAATTCCTCAACCTATGTTTGGGGTTGAATTGGAACCTAGAGATGTTGCCTTAAAAAAGAATGAAGTGCATCCCATTTATAACCTCAAGTATCTTTTGCATCGTAAGGTAACCGTTGAGGAGCCTCATAAGCGTTTAGGGCCCGTTCAATGCCTAAACTGCCAAGAATTTGGCCATACTAAGGCCTATTGTAAGTTGCCCGCAGTTTGCGTTGTGTGTGGTGAAATTCACGGTACATCACAGTGCAAAAAACCTAAGACTGACGCGAGCGTTAAAAAATGCAGTAACTGTGGAGGTAACCATACAGCAAACTACAGGGGTTGCCCTGCCTATACTCACTTCAAGAGGTCAATGACAAATAGGTCACCAATTTTAAATATGCCACCCCAGCACACAAACAGCATTTCTACAAGCAATTTTCCTAAGGTACACCAGTCAACCAGCCATATAAACGTGCAAAACCCCCAAAAAATTTCTTATGCGAATGTTCTAAAATCCGATAATCCAAACTTGAATCAAGAGTCCAAGCCTCAAAACTCCGACCAAAATTTTAGCAATCTTGAGGCAACCCTGCAGACTCTTGTTCAATCTATAAATACATTTACGGTTTCCATGACGAACATGATGCAGGAAATGCTGAAAATGCAATCCACTATTTTGCAGGCAATTTTAAAAAAATGAGTTGGTTAAAAATATGTTTCTGGAACGCAAACGGCATCCGCCAACACAAAAATGAACTTGAGCACTTCCTTATGGAAAAGCAAATCGACATAATGCTGATTGCTGAAACTCACTTAACAAGCAACAGCTATTTCAAAATTAATGGTTACGGACTATATGATACTAAAGATCCCCGTGGCAGATCTTGCGGAGGCTAAGCAATTTTGATAAAAACTAGAATTAAGCACTATTTGCTAAACGAGACATGTGAGGAGTATCTTCAAGCAACAAACATATGTATTGAACATTTTCATAATAAAATTGTTATTTCATCGGTTTTCAGTAACAGAAAATCAATATACAAGTTTTTTTAATTCACTTGGGCCTCGATTTTTAGCGGCTGGCAACTATAACGCTAAACACACTTTTTGGGGTTCACGTTTAATTACCTCGAAAGGCCGTGTGCTTTTTGATACCGTTTCTAAAATGGGCTTAGATGTGGTTTCCAGCGGACACCCCACTTATTGGCCGTCAGACCGACGAAAGATCCCAGATATAGATTTTGGAGGTGCGAAAAATGTTCCTCTAGAGTGGATCCTTCATTAGATTTGTCATCAGATCACTCACCCACTATAATCTCCGTTTTGTTTCCCCAAGAGATTGGCTCCCCGTTGACCGTCAATAGAGTTAATTGGCTAAAATACAAAAAATTTCTGAGTACACATTGTACTGAAAATATCGCCTTGAGAACGCCTGAGGATATTGATGTGTCAATTAACGATTTTTCTGAAAACCTCAAACTGGCCGTACAGCATGCTACCACTAGTCATATAAGATCCAGAAATGAGAACAATAGAACTTATTCGGCTGAAATTGAGCAACTTCTATCAGAAAAAAGAAGAGTTAGAAGAGAGTGGCAAACTCGCAGGTCTCCCCAGCTTAAAACTAGGCTACGGGAATGCGTAACTCGACTAAGAAATCTGCTTGAAATCCAGAGAATATCTTCCCTTAAAACATATTTGGAAAGCCTGGATGGTACTCCGCAATCTGACTATTCTCTGTGGAAAGCGACAAAAGGTCTGAAAAGACCCGTAATAGGTAAGCCACCTTTGCGAACTTCAACTGGGGACTGGGCAAGAAGCGATTCAGAAAAGGGGATGGTGTATGTTAACCATTTGAGAAATGTTTTTATTACAAATGATATAACAAATGATGCATCTGAATTACCACCCTACGCAGTTAGACCGCCTGTGTCTTTGCGATTCATATTTCAAGATGTAGAACAAGGTATCAGTAACATAAACCCCAGGAAAGCTCCAGGTATTGATCAAATTACTGGCAAAATGCTTGAACAGTTACCTCGTGTAGCTAAAAGAATTATACTTTTTATTTTTAACGCTATTTTACGCCTTGAGTATTATCCTACAGAGTGGAAAGTCTCTATGATTACTATGAAACGCAAAACAGGGAAGGATCCGACTAAGGTAGAATCATATAGACCAATAAGTCTACTACCAACAATTTCAAAACTATTCGAAAAATTGTTAATGGCGAAGTTGAGTCCAATATTGAACAATGTGGGGTGCATCCCTGATCATCAATTTGGTTTTCGGGCTAAACATAGCACCATAGAACAAACGCACAGACTAGTCAATGTCATAAGACAGACCTTTGAGGAGAAGAAGTATTGTTCAGCTCTATTCATTGACATTTCTCAAGCTTTTGATAAAGTGTGGCACGACGGCTTGATGCACAAAATAAAGTTGAACTTGCCTGCTAATACTCACAAGCTTCTGGAAAGCTACTTATATGGGCGGAAATTTGTTATCAGAGAAGCCCTACTCAACCTATCGAGGCAGGAGTTCCCCAAGGCAGCATACTGGGGCCTACTTTGTATTTGATTTACGCCTCTGATATGCCAACGACATCTGGAATCCACACTTCAACTTTTGCAGACGACACAGCGTTTTTGAGCGTTCATGAAAACCACCAATTAGCTTCACGAAATTTACAGGAATTTATTTCAGTATTGGAAAAATGGCTGAAGCTTTGGAAAATCAGGGTTAATGAACAAAAATGTACGCACGTTACATTCATACTCCGTAAGCAAACATGTGCGCATATCCAAATTAACAACTCACCTATTCCGCAGCACAATGAAGTAAGGTACCTTGGTATTCACCTGGACCGTAGGCTAACGTGGAAGTCTCACATTGAAGCAAAGGTCACTCAGTTAAAACTCAAAGCAGCGCAGCTAAATTGGCTTATGGGCAGAAATTCTACATTGAAATTAGATTGCAAACTTTTGTTATACAACGCAATACTAAAGCCTATATGGTGCTACGGAATTCAGTTATGGGGCACCGCCTCAGCGTCAAACATTGAAAAAATCCAAAGGCGACAAAACAAAGTTCTTCGAACGATTACTGCAGCTCCATGGTACGTAAAAAATTCACGAATTCATAACGATCTGAGTGTTCCGCTGGTAAAAGAGGAATTTTCTAAGTACGCGACAAGGTATGTCAGTAAACTGGAACTTCATCCAAACCCTCTTGCGCGCAATATACTTAATTTTGGCGGTCACACTCGGCTTAGAAGAAGGGATACCGTTGCCACCATCAGATTGTTCAATAGGTGATTTTACCGAATTAGCTCACGCATAATAAAACTTTTTGTCTAGCATTGGCCGGACTTAAGAGTCACATTTGTTAAATTAATTAATTTTAAATATATAGAAAATTCACTTTTTTTCAAAATTGAATTTCTCAAAATCTATACTTGTTTTTAATATAAACCATTATGTTTTGAAATCTCCATTGTCATGGCTTTCAGCCATATAGGTCCATATGAGACCACATTCTCGATTTGGCCATTTTTTGGCTTGATCAAAAAAGACAGGAAAAATTAATTGAATATACTAAAGCTGGGGCAACTAGATGTTTCACAGTCGTTACACTGCCAATCAGCACTCACTAGGATTCGAACTCAGTACTATGTAAACATGATAGATTTTTTAATACGGCCACTTAACCAACTCAGCCACCGACCTCTTATTTATTTTTATACACTTCACAAAATTGTAAAGGGTATGAAGAAAAATGGTGTAGTCCCACAGACTTTAGGGTTATTTCATAGGAGTGGACTGTATGTGTTGTTAGGAGTAGGCCACCACTTTTCTCACTACTATACCTTAGTTTTAGAATCTGATTGCGGATGGTGCGTCTGTGTGAGGATAAGTATGTGTGTATGTTCTTAGTATTAGGTTATGGTTGATGATAGTATGCGAAACAAATGTAAATTTTCAATTAATAAGTTTTATTTATTACAATAAGTCTTCATATATTGTTTTAAATAATACAAATTTACGTTTTATATTTAAATAATAAACTCTAATTAATGCCAATAAACCAAAAACGCAAGTAGGCATGGATAGGTATATCACCATCACTAAACGTCAGCGAAGCCCTAAATCTGCTCAAATTGCATCCAAATCAAAAATTTCTAAAGATGCCGAAACCGCTAGACCAACAGATCAAAACAGATTTTCCATTCTTCAAACGGATGAGCCAACAGCATCGTCAAAAAAATCGTTTAAACCACCACCAATTTATTTAAGAGAATCTGCCTCCAATGAACTGGTAAGAAAAATTGTTTCAGCAATCGGAGAAAATACATTTAACGTTACCTCCATCAAGCACGGCAATATTAACGAAACTAAAATTCAGGTTAGCCATGAAAATGACTACCGAAAACTGTCTGACGAATTTGAAAAAGAAAAAAAAGCTTTTTATACTTATCAGCTTAAAAGCGCTAAAGGTCGTAGACACTGATGAAGTTAAGACCGGTTTGACAAACAAGGGATTCAAAGTAAAAAATGTGTTAAACATCAGAAATCGTGAAAAGATCCCTCAACCCATGTTTAGGGTTGAATTAGAGCCAGGAGATGTGACTTTAAAGAAAAATGAAGTTCATCCAATATATAGCATAAAATACCTTTTACATCGAAAAATAACCGTAGAGGAACCGCATAAGCGTTTAGGACCCGTGCAGTGCCACAACTGCCAAGAATTTGGCCACACTAAAGCGTACTGCAAGTTGCCTACAGTTTGTGTTGTGTGTGGAGAACTCCATGGTACAGCACAACGCAATAAGCCGAAATTCGACCCAAAAATAAAAAAATGAAGTAATTGCGGTGAAAACCACACAGCTAATTATAGAGGTTGCTCCGTCTACACCCACCTCAAGCGCTCAATGAACAACAAACCAATAATTGCTTCTAAGCCACCACAGCAGACTCAAACTTTTTCTAATAATTCTTTTCCTCCGACACGACAGTCAACCATAGACATAACCGTTCAAAATCAAAAACAAATTTCTTATGCTAATGTAGTTAAGTCTAATTTCGCAAACCCGAATCAGGAATCTAGATCTCAACCGCCCGATCAAAATTTCAGTAACCTTGAGGCAACAATACAGACCCTTATTCAAACTATAAACACCATCGAAAGGCACTGGCAGTGATGGTGGTTGCCAGTAGTGCGAGACTTTAACTCGCTGAAAAACACCCCTTCGCCCTGACCCAGATGCTCCCCGAGGGACTGCCGCAAGGCATTTGTGTTTGGATGTACATTTGGAAACTACGTGACCTTCTGAAAGACAATTTATGCATAAACTTAATTTCTTCACTGTAGTAAAGCGGTTCTCACTATTCATATCTTGAAACTTAGAACAACCAGTCAGCCAATGATCTAAGCATTTACAAAGAGAACACGATTTTTGTTATGCATAAAATGAACGGTAATTTTGTTGGTGTTGTGTATAACGTTTCTGATTAATTGTTTTAGCTTCTGAATACGATGGCAAATTCTGTGATGATTCCAAGAATTGGCATCTGCGTTCCAGAAATTTGCAATATGGAGTCCATGAAGGTAGTTCTGCGTAATCTACCATTTCCTTCCATTTGATTTGGGTATCGTTGTCTGCTTTTTCGTTTATTATGTGAATAATAAGCGCATTGCAGATATCCTCAAAACTCCCGAGTGACTTCAATGAACTATAAATGGCCGATGCGCTATCCACCAAGCTTCTCAATTGCATGCCCGATGGAGCAGTCATGGTGGGTAGATCATAAAAGTTTTGAATGTGCTCCATGAAAATCAGAGTTTTATTGTCATAACGCTCTCGGAATCGCTCTAATGCCTTTTCATAGTTTTCTGTGGTAATTTGAAAGGCACGAACGGTGTCCAGGGCTTGGCCTGACAAACAATGTAAAAGATGATTAAATTTTTCAATGTTGGACAATGAAGAGTCGTTGTGAACAAACTGTGACGATACGAAGTTCTTATATGCTGAATATTTGCCATCGAATTTTGGCAAATCTAAGCTCGGAAGCTTACTATGTGTTGCGAAGGGGACAGCAATTGAAGTGTCTAACGTTTGACGCTTGTAATTGTCACCCAGCAACTCTATAATTTTTGATTTTGTTTTTATGCACAGACCTTCAAGATCAACTCTTGCTGCGTCTTTTGAGTTGAGTTCTTCTATGCTCGTTTGTATTGATAGCAGCTGTTTGAAATATGCTTCGACTAAAGATAAACGACATTCTAATTCCGCAAGAGACATAGAAGGAGAAATAAGGTTTTTTATTCTCGTAACGTTTGCCTTTGTCGTTTGTCGCTGTTTTGTAAGAGCTTCTAACTCTGCCATATTAAGAGAAGACAAAATGTGTAACAATTGGTCTTACTAAATTGTTGAATTTGCTGTTAGATAAACGAGGAAGCTTTTGTACGTACTTATCTACGAGTACACGAAATGTATATAAAAATGTAAACCCAAGAATGTCAACGATGATACCCTTTAGTTAAAATTAACTTAAGGTACTGCGATTATAAAAGTAGAGTTTTGTAATTTAAAAAATTTAAATTATTTAAACACTACTTTTTCTTCACCAGAATTAATACTTAGTTCTTTATTGTTATTTTGTATTTTTATTGAATATTATGTAAAAAGACTCGTGCCCCACGTTGGGCGCCAAAAAATGTATGATTTGTGAATTCCCAAAGTAAAACAACGTGTTTTTCATGAAACGTTATAACTTCAACTGATTTTATATTTATTAAATTTCTTGCATTATACGCAAATAAAAGTTCTGAAACGGTAATTATGTAAAGATTTTATGATACATAAAAAAGAAACATTGTAATCAACGACAAAAAAAATGTACAGAGCTGTTGAATAGAATAGCATTGATTCACTGTATAAAATCAAAGTAAGAGGCCGCAACAGTTGGGTTTTCGGCTTATTAGCGCTAGCAAGTAATTTTAACAAAGATGTAAAACTTAAAATGTTGTTTATATTTCCTATTTGCATTGTTTTTTAATAGCTCGTACTATTGCTTATATTTTTAACACTATTGTTATTTTTCATTCATGTTTATGTAATTTTATTAAAATACTAAACATTTCCACCAGGCAAATGGACACTCCGTCACCAACAATACAAACAACGCATTTTAACGAAGAAATAAAACTTAATATGTTGTTCTTACTTCTTGTTTGCATTGCTTTGTAGTATCTAGTACTTTAAATTATATTTTTAACATTATTTATTTCACTTTTCATTCATGTTTCCACTTTTTTATTAAAATATTGAATAAAACAAATTTTTTTCAACCACCTTTTTTTTTAATTTACATTTTTATTTGTATAGATTAGCTGTTTTCATTTGCACATTGATTTTGTTTTTCTGTACTGCTCGCACGCCTCTTGCCTTAACACATGTTTTGCCCATTTTGACATATGGCAATGTTGCCATATCTGGTTATATCTGTGTTGCACTGCTAAAGCCTATATGGTGCTATGGAATTCAATTATGGGGAACCGCCTCAACATCTAACATTGAAAAAATTCAAAGGCGACAAAATCAAATTCTTCGGATGATTACTGCAGCTCCATGGTTCGTAAAAAACTCACGAATTCATAAGGATCTCTGTGTTCCTCTTGTAACAGACGTATGACGAGGTGATCGTAACGTGTGTGGGTGAGGTGGCCAGTGAGGGAGTAGTTCCTGGGAGTAAGCAGCCTTTCAGAGAGTCGCGCAATAGGAAGAAGAAGGTGCAAGCGGAGGGAGTGATTGCGGACATGAAGCGCATCACGGAGAAGGTGATGGATGTTGTGATGGCTGATGATGCGGGCAGGGGGGTTGCACGCAGGCTGTTGAAGGAAGTGGGAGAGTACGAGGCACTTCTTATGGGATTGGTGGCCGAAAATGAGCGGTTGAGGGGGAGATTGGAGGCTGGTGCGGTGGGAGTTGCTGCTGCCCCGATGGCGAAGTCGATGACCGTACCCCCAGTAAGTAGCAGAGTTGTGACCAGGACACAGGAGGCGGTAGCGCCAGTGTCATACCCGGCCCTGCCGTTGGTAAAACCGGTGGAAACTTGGTCGGTAGTGGTAAAAAGTAAGGCTGGGAAGAGTGCGAAGGAGGTGGTGGAAAAGGTGGTTGGGGAGGTTGGGCCGACTTTGGGGGTACGCGTGCACGAGGTGCGCCAAACGAAGGAAGGAGCCGTGATTCGCACGCCATCGGAGGCTGAGAGGAGGAAGGTGGCTGGTAACACTAAGTTCGCTGAAGTGGGGTTGGAGGTGGCTGTTAAGGACAAGTTGGGGCCTAAAATAGTGGTTCAGCGCGTCCACAAGTAGATTTCGCCGGATGAGTTCATGGAGGAACTACACTCCATGAACCTCGGGGAGTTGATGTCTTCCGCGGAATATAGGCGATCCGTTCGACTGATGAGCGCACCTTGGAAGGTGGAAGAGGGCACAACTAACGTGACCCTAGAATGCACGCCGCGTATTGCTGAACATTTACGGACAACGGGGGCGTATATAAAGTGGTTCCGCTTCGCGGTACGGACGTTGGACCCCATACCGGCGTGCTATAGATGTCTAGGTTTTGATCACCGGGTGCGCGACTGTAAGTACCAGTCGGATGTGTGTAGACGGTGCGGTGACGCTGGCCACTGGGCGAGCCGATGCCCCAACGAATTGCGGTGCAGGAACTGTGCGTTCAAGGGACTGCAGGCGGATCATATGATGATGTCTGCAGCGTGCCCGGTCTATGCGACCATGGTTGCTAGGGTGAACGCTCGTCATTAAGATGGATACCGCGGTTGTAATACAGCAAAACCTTCAGAAGTCGTACGTGGCCACGTGCGAACTTGGGCAGGCGATGTGGCGACGGGGTGCGCCTGTTGCCTTAGTGCAGGAGCCGTACCTCCGGTTTGGTGACATCAGGGGGCTTCCTGGGGGTATGCGGGTTTTCCCCGATTTGGAGGGGAACTCTGCGGTAGTGGTGGATGACCCGGGGGTCGATTGTACGGTCGTGAGCTGTACCCAGTGGGGGGTCTGCGTTGCTGTACAGGGGAAGTTTGGGCGGGTGCTCTTTGCAAGCCTGTATTGCAGGTTTGCCGTCCCTTTGGAGCCGTACATTCGGTACATGGATACGGTCCTACTCCTAGCGAGTAGTGCACTCGTTATTCTAGGCCTGGATGCAAATGCATGTTCCTCTGTGTGGTTCAGTAAAATGCCCAGGCATGCGCCTGGTCATATGAACCACACTAGAGGAATCATGCTCGGCGAATGGCTGGTCACAGTTGGTGCTTCGGTGTTAAACGAGGCTAGTGATCTGTACACGTTTGACGCTCCACAGGGCCGCAGCGATATCGATGTGACAATTGCCAATAACTTGGCGTTGTCATACTTCGACTTCAGCTGGAGAGTATGTGACAACGCTGGTGTGAGTGATCATAATCTCATTGAGATTCGGTTCACTTATCGCCGGCGGAGTTGGATATCTGGGTCACCTCGCGGGTGGCGTAAAAGGGACATAGACTGGGGCGGTTACGCGAATAGTGTTAGGGCGGCTGCTATGGTACAGCCTATAGATGAATTCAGGGAATTGGGTATAGACGCTCAGGTTAGCCAGATTGACGACTGGATGTGCGAGCCCGTCCGGGTAGGCCAAGAAAAGTCAAGTGGTGGACCGATGAACTGGATCTGATGCGGAGGAGTGTCAGGCGCCTCAGGAAGAGATTCCAGAGGGCCCGGCAGTCTAACGCAGATGATCTAGCTATTCGTAAGGTTGAATATCTGGCTAGCCTGAGGGAATATAAGGGTAGAATTTGTAGGGTAAAAGAAGACGAGTGGAGGGAATTCGTGCGTGAAAATAGGGACGATCCTTGGGGTCGTGTCTGTCGCGTTTGTTCGGGTCGACACAGGCGTTTAGAAGTAGGAAGTCTCCAGGTTGACAATGTAACATTGTCTTCCTGGAGCGATATTATGGGCGCGTTGTTGGGGGTTTTCTTTCCGGTTGTACGGGCGGGCGGTAGCCCTCCTCTCATTAGGGAGGGAGCCGCCCCTCCTGCGCTGGAGAGATCCGAAATAGAGGTTTGTGTCCATAGGGTCAAGAGTAGGAAATCTCCGGGTATAGACGGTATGACTGGAGAGATGTGTAAAAGCATCTGGAAGGCCATACCGGAATACCTGGAGTCAATATTTTCGAAGTGTCTCAGTGAGGGCTACTTCCCTGAGGCTTGGAAGAAGGCACGTGTTGTGGTGCTCTTAAAGTCCCCCGGAAAAGTGAGGACTGATCCTCGCTCTTATAGGGGCATTAGTCTTCTTCCAGTGCTTGGAAAAGTACTGGAGAGGATAATGGTCTTTCGACTGAAAGAGTGTCCGGGTGCAGCACTGTCTGAATTCCAGTTCGGTTTCAGGGAGGGGAGGTCTGTTGACGATGCCTGGCTGCATGTTAAGTCAAGTGTTGCTAGCTCTGCGGAAAGATATGTACTGGGACTCTTCGTAGACTTCAAGGGTGCGTTTGACAATCTCCTGTGGAGTGTAGTTCTCGATAGACTACGTAGTGTGGGCTGTCGGGAGCTCGCTCTATGGGAGAGTTACTTCTGCGGTAGGAAAGCCTGTGTGGTGGGCGCCAGCGACACGGTTTGGAGGGACGTTGTACGCGGCTGTCCGCAGGGGTCCATCTGTGGTCCATTTTTATGGAACCTCATGATGGATTCCCTGCTGAGGTCGTTGCAGCGTGACTTCAAACTGTGTGCATATGCGGATGACTTGCTCATCTTGGTTGAAGGACAGTCTCGTGCTGATCTGGAAAGCCGGGGTGAGAGGGCCATGCGTGTTGTGCGCGAGTGGGGCGATAGTGTGGGTGTGGAGGTGGCTATGGACAAGACCGTGGCAATGCTGCTGAAAGGCAGGTTGTCTCGGGGTCGTCCACCACTCGTTCGCTCTGGCGGCATTAGTCTCCGGTATGCGACGGAAGTCAAATACCTGGGAATAATGGTGAGTGAGAGGTTGAACTTTATGGTTCACCTCTCATATGTGAGGGACAGGCTTACTGCTGTAGTAGGTAAAGTTAGGCGCATCCTTAGAAGTGAATGGGGCCTCAGCAGGCGGGCTACTCGTACCATATATGGTGGACTGTTTGTTGCATGCGCAGCTTATGGTGCACCTGTGTGGTACGAGACAGTCATGACTGTTGTTGGCCGCAATAAGATAGAGTCCGCCCAGAGAACTGCGATGCTTGCTTGCATGCCAGTTTGTAGGACGGTGTCAACAGATGCTCTACAGGTCTTGCTGGGGGTGGCTCCCCTTGATCTGGAGGTGATTCGCCGTGCGATCGGCTTCAAGGTTAAGAAGGGGCTACCGCTTTGTCCACATGATTGGCTTTCTGCTCTTGATCTTGTGGTTAATAGGGAACCCAGTCAGATCAAGGCGCTCCTTTGGGAACGTCTTGTGTCTGCCTGGCGGGCGCGATGGGCGAATAGTACAAAGGGGCGAGCAACGCACGAACTCATTCGCGAGGCTGATTTTGTTGTGGGACGGCCGGAATTTGGCTTCAGTCTCAGTACGGGCTTCTTGCTTACGGGGCATGGTTCCCTCAATGCATTTTTGCATAAGAGGGGCCTGTCCGAGACTGCGCTGTGCAGATGTGGTGAGAGCCCTGAGGACTGGAGACACGTTCTGGTCGAATGTCATCTTTATGATGACATTAGGGATCTAGAAGGAATGGGCGTAGTAGGGGCGGGCGACCATTGGGATTTCAGTAGGGTTTTGGCGGTCGGCGCGTCTTTTGACGCGTTGGGCGCGTATGCCCGTGAGGTCTTTAGGCGGAGACCAAGGTAGGGAGGGTAGCCTCCCTGTTGTTGCCATTTCCGGAACCGTCGTTTGTTGAACCGCAGGTTCGCGCGTGACTGTGTGCGTCTCTCGTCGGCGGAGTTGGTTGCAGTTGTGGTTGAAGTCTTAGTGTAGGCAAGCATGAGGAGCATAGAGCACAGTTCCTGTGCCCTGTGCTGTTCCTGGTGTCATGTACTTTGCTGTGTGTTGTTTGCTGGTGGCTGTTTGCTGTGTTGCTGGTTGCTGTCTGCTGTTTTGTTTTGATGTCGCAGGGTTGCTGGCAACGTTGTTTTTGTTTGTAAGTCCTCCGTGAGGGGGGTCATGTCTAATTGTTGTTTTTTGTTTTGTTCGTGTTGTAAAGGGCTGGGCCACAGGGGGGTGGCCAATGTACTCATCCGTGAGGATGAATGTTGAATGTTTTTGTTGTTTTTGTTTATTGTGCCTTGTGCCCGTGTGTGTTTTGTGTTGCAGGTGATGCAGTTTATATACGTTGAGTGGCTGCTGTTTTGCTGTTGTCGCTGACGTTCCTGTTGTTCCTGTTTTATGTTGTTGTTGCTGTTATTGCTGTGTTCCTGTGTGCTGTTTACTGTAAGTATGGTTGCAGGGGGTCACCAGTCCCCGAGCCGTTTGGGGCTCTACTGGTAGTAGTCCTTGGGCTACGAAGTCTGACCGGAGACTTAATCTGGTACCACGGGAACCGGGAGCCCCAGGAACTTGTTCCTGCCCGGTTATGGTGCGGCCCTTCGGGGAGTATCGTGGTGGTTGTGGTTTAAACCCAAATCGCGGGGAGAGTTCATTTGAGCTCGATGTGGAGTTGCATTGCGACCGGGTGCCGTGACCCAAAGATCGGAAGGAGTTTTAGAAAGGCTCCGCTCCTAACCAAGGGGGAGATCATGTCCAAACAACATGAGATCGAATTGGTACTCATGCATGGCAGTTTGTCATGTATGGAGGCGCTGGTAGACGCATTGTATTCACCCGGTGTTAAGATCACCGTGGGGTAAGGCCACAATGGCAGGTACCCACGTAAATCGTTTTCACAACTGTACACAATCTTACAATCTTCTGCAGATTATACTCTCCAGCAGTTTTCGACTTGTATCTATCATACAGAGCGGACGATTGGAGGAGGGGTCGTCTAGCGGCTTGTTATCCTTAGGTAACAACACCAATTTCTGCCTCTTCCAGATTGTTGGAAAAGTTCCCTGAATCAAGCATGCGCTTATTACTTTCAAGAAATAATCAGGATGGAGTTTAACAGCCTCCTTCAGTACCATATTTGGGATGCAATCTAAGACTGGTGCCTTCTTGTCTTTGAACCGGAGGAATGTCGAATAATTTAGCTGGATAGCTGTGTTGCTATGTCGGAGCTTCCTGTTGAGAAAAAAGATGGTCTACAATTCCATTGAGGATATTCTCTTCTCTTGGCGGTGATGGGCCAAGACATTTAAGTTTCCTGGTTACTAGTTTATATGCTAAGCCCCAAGGATTACTATCTATTTCATCACAAGCATCCAGGAAACACCTACGCTTGCTCCTACAAATTGCAATATTCAATGCCTTTCTTTTATCCCTATACAACTGGTGTTGCACATTATTCTCTAACCGACCCCTCGTTCGTGTATACCGCCTTCGGGCGCTAATACACTCTGAACGCAAGCTAGCAATTTCATCATTCCACCAATACACTGGAGGCTTATTTGGCGATCTTTTTCGCCTTATCATAGCTACATTGCAGGCACTAGTGATATTGCGCACTAATTGCACTGCCATGTCTTCTGCTGAACCAGCCATTTCCATGTTCTCCATGTAAGCTGCGAAGCTATCCTCATCAAAGGTATTTACCTTTCATCCTGTCAAGACACGTGCTTGTACAATAGCACGGGGCTGTGCGTCTTGCACATCTATTATTATAGCGCTATGATCGCTATGTGTATAGATGTCAGATATTCTCCAGTTCACTTGGGTTGCGATACTGGCACTGACGAATGTAATGCCAATTACTGAGCCAGCATCACCCCCTCTGAAGGTGTGTTCAACTCCATTATTGATGAGTACAACACCCAGTACAGAAAAGGCTTTAAAGAGTATTCTTCCTCTTGGGTTTGCTGAGGGACAGCCCCATTCAACAGCCCACGCATTGAAATCACCTGCTAACTATTATTACGGGGGTTCTTCCAACTGCATCCGTTACAATACTGTCAACTATTACCTATAACAGCTGTAAATAGTGATGCCAGATATAACCGCTCGAGCATATCCACATTGCGTTGTTATTCTATCGCGCATAGTTAGCGTGCTGGTGTTCCATATTGCCGATGTACCCGTGTTATCGGAAACCCAGTTTACAGATGCCATGGTCCGATATGGCTCGCTTAGAATAGCGACATCTACACTTATGTCTCGAACGCTTTGCTTAAGAAGCTCTTGAGCTGCCTGGCAATGGTTGAGATTTGAAAATTCATTGTATGTATGTATGTATGTATGCAAATTGTATGTATGTATGTATGCATGTATGTATGTATGTATGTATGTTTATAAGTGTGTACAATAACATACCTTCAAAGTTCTTTTACCAACTCAAATTTATGTACGAGTATATGAGTTAGATACAGATATACATATATGTACATACATTTATATATGTTAGTCAATTCTGGGTTTTAGATTATTTGATTTTCTTATGGTTTTTCTAATTTATCCGCATATATGAAGATATGTGAAGCTATAATGTTTATAGCTTCACAAAATCCGTAGATGAAAAATTACTCTTAGAGTCATTAGTAAGTTATAAAATGAAAGAACATATGCCAAAAATTGATAAGTTATCTTAAAGATTTCCTAATTTCCTATTTATGTATCTGAATTTTTACACAAATTAATTTATTAACTTATTTGTTCGTTAATTTTTAATTCTAAATAGATTTTTCACAAATATTTATTCACTGCGCTGCAAAATTCTTAGATTTTCTTCACATTTTCATAGAAATACTGCATACGTATGTAAATTTAACCACAAATTGTAAAACTGACAACGAAAATGTTCTTGCTGTTTATGTAATTTTAACAGCTGATGTTACCTTAGAACTTAGCGGCAAAAGTTACTGAATAGCACAGACGTTAATATTGTTGTTAAATATTTTTAACAATGTCAATTGACGTTAAAATTCAATAGTGAATTGCACTACTGGTTATAAGCGACGGTTACTAAAATACAGAAAATGAAAATTTCCGATATCGGTCCATGTACATATATTCAAAATATAGTCTTTTTTTAATGAAAAATTTTTTTTGCATAAAAGCAATGAAAATTTCCGATTTCGGTCCATATATATCCGAGATATTGTCTAAACCGATTTTTTCATGAAAAAAGTTTTTTTTCTAAAGCAGTTTTGGTGATAAAAGAAGGTATAAATACAGAAAATTAAAACTTTTGATATCTGTCCATATATATATATCCGAGTATAGCTGCGGTCTGAAGCAGTTCTGGTTACAAAAAAAAAAAAAAAACGGTTGCTAGTATAAAGAAAATGTAAAATTCCGATATCGGTCCACATATACCCTAGATATAGTCTAAACCGACTTTTGCATGAAAATGTCGCGTAAGAAAACTTAAACAATTTTTTTTGCATAAAAGCAGTTCTGATAATATTTATAAGGAGGTTACGAAATAGAAAAAATTAAAATTTCCGATATCGGTCCATATATACCATAAATATAGCCGAAACATATTTTTCCAGGAATTTTTTTTTTGTTTAAAGACAGTTCTGGTTATAAAAAAATATTACTAAAATACAAAAAATGAAAATTTCCGATATTGGTCCATACGTACACGAGATATAGCCTAAACCGATTTTTCAATGAAATTTTTTTTTTCTTAATAGCAGTTCTGATTAAAAAGGAAGTTAGTTAAATACAGAAAATGAAAATTTCCAACATCGGTCCATATACTCGTATACCCGAGATACAGCCTGAACCGATTTTTCCATGAAAAATTTTTTTGTTGCTTAAAATTAGTTTTGATAATTAAACGGGGTATTAAAATACAGATAATGAAAATTTTCGATATCGGTCCATATATACCCGAGATATAGGATAAAACTATTTTTCCATAAACAGTTTTTTTATAAAGAGAATTGCTTTTTTTAAAGCAATTCTCTTTATAAAAGAAGGTTACTGAAATACAGAAAATGGAAAATTCCGATATCGGTTCATATATAACCGAGATATAGCTTAAACAAACCTTTCCATGAAAATTTTCATGAAAGCTTTCTTTTTTGGAATGATGATTACAAGGCAAAAATATTCTATCGGTGCATATATATCCGAGCATACTTAGTTCAGTTTTGTAATATATATTATACATATACGTGACTTTCGTGAAGGGGGTTTTAGATTCGGCCCAGCCGAATATACCACGCTCTTACTTGTTTATTAATCGAATATGTATTTTTGATCGAGGATGCATTTCTGTTTAATTTTCTCAATTCAAGTAAACGTTTTTCAGTTATAATTTAATATATTCTCTTATATATTTTATAACGTTAATGATTCACTGTTTTGTTTATTTTTCTGCTCCATAAACTCTGTTTGCTCACTGATATAAATTCCAAATTCGCTCAAATACGTCGTACGTCGAAAGTTTGGTTCCAATAACTGTGCAAGCGTATTCATTACTATAACTTTTAAATGAATAGTTATCATGAATCAATTTAAATCAACATTTATGGATCTATCCCTAAAAAATGTCTGTAAATCTTGTGCGAAAATGTTAAATTTTCGTTTAAACTAAAATTTATCTCCATTAGAATGGGAGTGCCAACAGAATACAATAATGCACATAAATGCCGTTTATGTATGTTATATTTTTTATTGTATGGTGTGCCATTAAAAATATTTTTGACCTGCTTTTTCAATAAAACAAAACGAGCTAAATATATTTTTATTGGCTGGAAAATCTTAAAGTGTGGTTTGAATAACAAACTGAAAATTTACTGAATTTTCAAACCATTTTATAGCATGACGCGATCGGCCAGCAATAAAAAATAAACCTATTGAAAAATTGCTGTAATAAAATGTGAATGGTATAAACCAAGTGTTTGTATTTTTATGCAAAATAATTATTAAAATTATATGAGCGAACGGTCTCTATTTAGTTGGCTGATCGTTTGTTCTTTTGTGGTCACACTATTCATAATTGAACTGGAAGAACGTAAAATCAAATGTAATTTCATTAATGGCATTGTTAACTCACAAAAAAAAAATTGCTACATTGATTAATTATTAAACAAATACTTGAACTTTTTATGAATTAATCTTCTTAATTAAATCTTTAAAAATTTTAATTCTTACGTTATAGGATGATAATTATGTTAGACACTCATAATGATAGTTACGTGTAGTTTTAAAAATCATTTTTGTGATATTTAAGCTTTAGACACATAGACCACAGCAGACTTCTCAACTTCACGACAGCAAATGCTGCAACCGGCAATCGTAGTTGTGTAGGCGACTGCTGAAATATTTCGAACATGGCAGCAACATAAATACATTTGAAAAAAAGTATACTTCAGTGTGGCCATCTTAGAACTTTTAGCTTTACGAAATTCCATTGTTTTGCAAACCGAGTTCTGTTTATATCAATCATTCATTAAAAAAGTTCTCTCTAAAAAAGGCGTCAAAATCGAAAAAAAACACAACTTAATTAAAAAAGCTTTTGTTTGCCACGCTTAATTCAGTAGTGCGATTCACTATTCAATTTTAACGTCAATTGACATTGTTAAAAATATTTAACAGCAATATTAACGTCGGTGCTATTCAATAACTTTTTTAACAATAACGTTTACCGCTAAGTTCTAGGTTAACGTCAGCTCTTAAAGTTTAATAAACGGCAATAATATTTTCGCTGTTAATTTTTCAATTTGTGGTTAAATTTACATACATGTATGGCCTTTCCCAAAAAGGTGTGTTTAGCGTTATAGTCGCCAGACACTAAAAATCGAGGCCCAAGTGATTTGAAAAAATTTGAGTATTGACTTTCTGTTATTGAAAATCGGGATGGTGAATAAAGCGGTAAAATAACTATTTTTCCACGAAAATTTTCAATGCATATATTTGTTGTTAAATTTTTGTTGAACTTTATAATTTTCAAATTAAAAATTTTTTGGTTTGTACATATGTACATCGGGTTTTAGTTCAAGTTTTTCCTTTCTTAAGTTTTTTTCCTTAAAAATGATTTTTTACAATACAAATTTGCTGTGATCAATAATTATTGATTGAAGAAGACAAGGAAAAATAATAATCAAATCTTTTAGCTGGGGGACAACTAGCTGTTTCATAGTCGCTACACTACTCATCAGCACCCACTGATAATTAAATAATTAAATGCTCGGTGGCTTAGTGGTTAAAGCAGCAGGTCATGATACGTCATGACCCGAGTTCAAATCCCAGTGAGTGGTGATGAGTAGTGTAGCGACTACGAAACAGCTAATTGTCCCCCAGCTAAAAGATTTGATTATTATTTTTCTTGTCTTCTTCAATCAATAATTATTAAGCATAAATTTGTTGCTTTTAGATGCTCCTCGCGTATCTTGTTTAGCAAATAGTGCTTAATTCTAGTTTTTTTTTATCAAAATAGCGGAGCCTCTACAAAATCTGCCACGGGGATCTTTAGTATCATATAGTGTGCAGCCATTCATATTTTAAATAATTTGCGAGCGTCAAGTGAATTACAGCAATCACCATTATGACGATTTGCTTTTCTTTTTGTTCAAGTTCATTTTTGTGTTGGCGGATGCCGTTTGCATTCCAGAAACATATTTTAAAATAAATCATTTGTTTAAAATTGCCTGCAAAATAGTGCATTGTATTTTCAGCATTTCCTGCATGATTGTTGTCATTTAGACCGTAAATGTATTTATGGATTGAACAAGAGTCTGCAGAGTTGCCTCAAAATTGCTAAAATTTGGATCGGAGTTTTGTGAATTGGGCCCCTGATTAAAATTTTGTTTATCGGATTTTACTACGTTAGCATAAGAAACTTGTTTGGGGTTTTGCATGTTTATATGGCGGGCGTTTCCTATCATTTAGTGACAGGAGATTATCCAATGATTTTTTCGAAAATTCTTCCTCAAATATCTATAGGTTTTTTCTAGTGGAAGTAAGCTCTTTCTCAGAATTACATCTGCTAGATACATTCATTCAATTGTTTTTTCTTTATTTACTTTAAAAAGCATATAAAAATAATTGTCACAAAGTTTTTCTTTTGTATAAATTTACTTATTCCGCTTTTCTACTTATTCCGGTTTTATTTTACTGCACTCGGATCAAAAACAAATACGGACGTTTGCTAGCCGAAGCTCGACTCTGATTGAATATGATTTTTAATCATCACTGCATTTTACGTTATTATTTAAAATTAACAAAAGTTTTTGTGTCGTAAAACCGTGATTTTTAAGTTCTCTGGCGGATTGATATTGAAGCTAATTAGCGCTAGATGGCAACAAAAATACAAACATTTAGTGTATTCAATTATTTTTTCCTGTCTTCTTTGATCAAGAGTTATTGATCGCGTCAATTATTGTTATAATTAAAAATAAAAATATTTCTTACCTTGAGCCTGAGCCAGACGAATGATATCCTCATGTAAAATTAGAAACATTTTTTTTTTGTTTTTTGAAATTGCAATCTATCTGTCAAACGTCACCAGCTAAAATTTCAGCCAAATTTATCGATTAGTTTATTTATTGTAGTCGTTTGAAGTAAGCAGCTTTTGTGTTTCTTGAAAAATGGAAAACAATGAATTTCGTGCAGTGATTAAACATTATTATTTGAAAAGGAAGAAAAGCTCGATAAACATTTCGGTGAGTCTGCTCCGTTAAATTATATGGTAAAATATTGCACGGTAATACTTTCCTGTTTTTCGATAATCGATGAGCAATATTCCGTGTGCATCCCAAAATAAATTGGTCATAACCTTGCCAGCCGATTTCACTGTCTTCGCCTCTTTCGGAGTGTAGCAAATGATGCACGCTGTTACAATTGCAATTGCAACCTGCCGCTAACACCACGTTTGGCCACCCGTTGGGCGCCTTTTTATTATATAGTAGCGTAGTCGCGTTGTTGTGCGGTTGTTGTTATATTACTTCGAAACGAAGGAAATATTATTTTGTTAGAGAGTGCTGGCGGTTGCTCCGGCTGTGGCTCGCCGATGGGGTGTGGTTCTTGCTAGCCAATTTTAACTACAAGCAGCTACAAATAAAAAAAAATCATACCAGCCTTTGCATTAAACACCAAAATCAAAGTAAAAGTTATGAGGTCCGAAAGTGAGTCGTTCATTTGCTGAAAAGAATTGAAATCAAGAAAATGAAAAAAATAAGCCTATCGCCAAAACGTTATCCACCCGACATCACCAACTACCACCTGTCTTCTCTCCGTGCCACAACGAATTCCCTTGTGCCAGGAATGGTTGGCCCATTCGCTGAAGTACCTAAGGGCTTCTCCGTGATGGCGTAATGACCTGAAAATATTTTGGCCATCCCTAAAATTTGATTTACTTTACCCCCTTTTCTGTCACCAACCCACAATACTTATCTATCTATATCTCTTTACTCGGCGAAATGATTCATCTTATTAATTTCCTTAACTCAAAGTTATATAAAACTTATATAAAATAAAAGAAAAAAGAACTATTATTACTACCTGCTTAACATACTTAAAAATCCTTATCTTAGAACATTCTTATTCCAATAAAACAATAAAAAAACGATATGATTATTTTAAGCCTTATTATTTTCCTCCTTTTCTTTGGCTTTAGTTTTCATTCAAGGATTCAACCTAAGGTTTAAAAGCTCTGCTGGCTAACGTGCCAATTATCGCACAACCAAACCTGTCCTCCTACTACCTATTTTGTCAGCTCACCTACCTGTAGCTAGGGTATGAGCCTAATTGTAGGCCCTTCAATACGTCTACTTTACCGCGCGAGTTACGTCAGAGACAGCTCCGACTCCACCAAAAATAAATGTTAATTGGCAAAAATAATAAAAGGTCGATTACCCAACTAAAGTTGTGCAATCGACACTTCCGGCTTTATTATTAATTAAGAAAAAGACACCGACCTGTTAGCCAGTGTAATTTGACACTCTTTAGTTTTAAGCAAATACAACTCCCTATCTTTTTGCTAATTCAACAAAATAATTTATAAATTAATTTTAAGTTATTAATTAGGTCAAGTTATATGTAAGCATTTTTTGATTGTGGTAAAATAAAATAAAAACCAATTGTAAATTAGTTTTAGAACCCCAATTGATTTTAATCAATAAAGAAAGAAGGTCTAAAGACCGAACAAAAACTTATTTTTTTATCACTTTGCTTCATGTAAAGTTTTAAGTGGCGCAGTCGCGGTAGGATCTAGTCCCGAAGGATTAGATAGGTGAACATAACATAAAATTTTGAACAATTTTATATCCTGAAGGATTAAAAGAAAAAAAAAAAAGAATTCCTTAAGGAATTTTAAAAAGAACAAACCAACTTTTTAAAAAAAAAAAAAGAAAAAAAAATATTAACAAAAAAAAAAAAAAAATCAACAAAGACAAATTTTACAAGTAAAACGAGTGAAGAAATCATAAATCACAAAGTCATCAAAATGGAAGCATCCAATGCAGCAGATTCAACCCCAACAAATAACCCAACCAACACCGATTAACCACCAATAGCTTTATCAGAAGTCCTGAAGGAAGCTTCAAGAATCCGAGAATACAACGGAAGCAGAGATTACGCCCTATCCTCATTTATAAGGGAAGCCGAGCTGTTTATTCCGATTTTTAAAGGTACTACTTTAGAAGATTACGTATTTCAAAGATGTATAGTCAACAAAATCCAAGGATCAGCACTAAACATAATACGGACTTTGGGGCTCAATCCAAACTGGAGTCAGATAAAAAAGGAGCTCATCGCGAATTTTGGCATCAGAGAAACATACCACCAGCTATATCACAAAGCCCTATCAGCAAGTAACGTTAACGTAAGTGAATATTATTTTAATTTAAGTAGAATCTTAAATAAGCTTAATGAAAAGTACGAACAAGACGAGGATAAACCTATTGAATTTAATCCAAAAATAAATGAGTCTATGATTTTGAAAACTTTCTTAAATAATATTCCGCCTTACATGGCCAGCATCATATACAGTAGAGACGTCTCAAACATTAGATTAGCTTATCACACCTTGGAGGAGACAGGGATAATAAGACAGAATAGGCGTACTGAAAATAGGGAATTTAACTACATAGGTCATAGTTCACGAAATAGACAAACAAACAATGGTGCTCAGTTCAAACAACAAAATAATTCGAATCCTTTTAGACAGCCAAATAATTCTGGACAATTTAGGCAGACAAATCAATCAGGAATGTACCGACATACTCAACCATTTATTTCAAACCCGTTCAGATCAGAACAACATAGGCAAGCATCAGGACAAACTAGAAACTCGTTTAGACAAAACTTTAACAATAGACCAGAACCAATGGAAATTGACCACATCGAGGAAGGAAATTTTCAGTCACCAGCCTTAAAGCAAGTTTACCGTTAGTTGAACTAACAATAGGTAAAACCAAAATAAAATGCTTAATAGATACAGGTTCTTCAACTACTTTACTAAATAAAGACATTCTCCCTCAATATGAACGTATAAAATTAAAGAAACCCTGAGTCTTTAGAACACTAAACGGACAGATGGAAGTCAGCTATGAAATTATAGCAGAAATCCCAAAAGAATTTAAAGACAGTAACCTTATGTGTTGGAAGCTGACGGACTTTAAGAACAAACAATTTGACGGATTAATAGGACAGAATATTTTAAAAATTTTAAAAGCCAATATAAATATAGGCGATGAATATATCGAAGTTAATAATAATAGAATTAAATTCTGCAATGCATGCCCATTTGATTATGAAAACGTTCATATACTGGAGGGTGCAGAAAACGGCGAAGTCATACAAAAGCTCATAAGAGACGACATGACAAAGGAAGAGACTAGAAAACTACAGGCTATATTAAACAAAAATAGGGATTTATTTTTTCAAGAGGGCATGGTATTAAGCCATACCCATGAAATTCAACATGAAATCGTTACAAAGACAAATAACCCCGTATATTCTAAAATATACAGATACCCTCAAATTCATGAGGATGAAATAAATCGTCAAATGAGAGAAATGCTCGAACAAAATATTATCAAAGAAAGCACTTCTCCATACAACTCGCCAATCTGGATAGTCCCTAAAAAGACGGACTACTCTGGAAAGAAAAAATGGCGGATAGTCATAGATTATCGAAAGCTTAATGAAATAACAGTGGACGATAAATTCCCTATGCCAAATATTGAGGGCATATTAGACAAACTTGGGAAGTCCCAATATTTCACAACCCTTGACTTAGCCAAGGGTTTTCATCAGATAAAAATTCGAAACGAAGATAGAAAAAAAACAGCATTTTCAACTCCATTAGGTCATTACGAATTTATTCGTATGCCTTTTGGTCTGAAAAATGCACCTTCTACATTTCAACGTCTGATGAATTCCGTTTTAAGAAACCTTATTAACAAGATCTGTGTCGTATACCTCGACGACATATTGATCTTCAGCACTAGTATAGAGGAACATACGGAAAATATACAAAGAGTATTTGATAGGCTACGTGAACATAATTTAAAAATCCAAGTGGATAAGTGCAAATTTTTTGCAAAAGAAACAGAATATTTGGGACACATTCTGACTACAGAAGGTGTCAAACCAAATCCTTTGAAAATAGAAACAATACAGAAGCTGAAGCTTCCAGAAACTCAAAAACAAATAAAGTCTTTTCTTGGAGCTACCGGTTACTACCGAAAGTTCATCCGAGACTATGCAAAAATTGCACAAGGTATGACAAAATACCTCAAGAAAAACACAAAAATTAATAAAAATGACCCTCAGTACATTGATGCATTCCAAAAGCTGAAAAGGCAACTTATTAACCCACCCATACTTAAATACCCAGACTACACCAAGAAATTTAAGCTGATAACTGATGCCAGTGATTATGCCATTGGGGCCGTACTCATGCAAGGCGACCATCCGGTCAGTTATGCAAGCAGAACCCTCAACGATCATGAAAGAAAATATGCAACCGTAGAAAAGGAACTACTAGCAATAGTTTGGGCTGTCAAGTACTATAGGCCATATATTTATGGAAGACCCTTTGATCTCGCAACGGACCATCAGCCTTTAGTCTGACTTTATACAAAACACAAAGGAAAGGACATCAACCCGAGACTTCAAAGATGGCTTATGGAGTTAGGCGAATATAACATAAATATGAATCATATTAAGGGTAAAGAGAATAGA
Organism: Thecocarcelia acutangulata; assembly: GCA_914767995.1. NCBI lineage: Eukaryota > Metazoa > Arthropoda > Insecta > Diptera > Tachinidae > Thecocarcelia > Thecocarcelia acutangulata. The sequence goes on from OU612097.1 coordinate 63,564,297, forward strand.
ATTGCAGACTTTTTAAGTAGAATTAACTCTGATACAGGAGAAATCCATGCAATTGACAATGATGATAACATTAGTACAGCAGCAACAATCCACTCACAGCAGGAAGAACAAAACGATCACTTCCCAATTCTAGACACAGTTGTAAATAGATTTACAACTCAAATAATATTAACTGAATACAAAACAAAGGAAATCGAAATTGTACACGGACAAAGGAAAATTTTCGTAAGTAAAGATGATATTGAGTCCAACTTCATGACCGATATTTTTAGGAGATTCTTAAAAAAAGGTAAAGTAGGGATTTTTTCTGAGTTAGGTGATGAAATTTATAATCAAGTACAGCTAAAGCTGATTGAACTTTTTGACAATAGCATAAAGTTTTACAGGTGTAATCACCATGCAAAAGACATGAGCAGTGAAGACGAAACTTTTAAGCAAATTGCAAAGTACCACAAGTTAGAAACGGGACATGGTGGTATTACAGAAAATTATGAGGGATTAAAAAAGAAAATTTATTTTAAAAACCTAAAAACTTTAGTTCATAAATATATTAATAATTGTGATACTTGTAATAAGTCGAAATACGATCGCAATCCTCTAAAACCAAAATTTCATTTAACAGAGACCCCCTCGGATGTAAATCAGATTATACACTTAGACGTATATACCATTAAGAAGCACAGCTTCATGACATTCATAGATAAATTTTCTAAGCATGCAGTAGCAATCTATTTAGAAGATAGAAACAGTACAACAATTGTTGAAAAGTTAAGACAATTTCTATCAGTTAGAAGTAAGCCTACTAAAATAATCACAGACAACGAATTTAATTCTACAAATGTTAAACAGTTTTTAAGACAGGAAGGAATTGAGGTTCATTTTACGAAACCCAATAGCCATACTGGAAATGCGGATATAGAAAGACTACACAGTACGATTTCAGAAAAATACAGGGCATTGGAATCGGAAAATTCTGTACTATCGACACAAGAACGAGTTTTTAAATGTATAGAATGGTATAACAAATCATTTCATTCAATTATTAAAGTAAGACCAATAGATGTTGTAGAAGGCAGGGTTGGCAAAGGTAAACTAAAACAAAGAATAGAACAGGCAAAACTTCATATAGTTAATAAGAGAAATGAGAAGAGGGAAAATTATGAAAAAGTAGATGAAGAAGGTTATGTTAAAAATTATAAAACATTGAGACATAAATATGAACCTAGATACCGTAAACTAAAACTAGAAGACGTACATTCTACAAATATTAAACGGAAAAATAAATTTTCAGATCAAATGGATATTAATCGTTATAATGACTATAATTCCAACGACAACAAGATCTCTGAGAATCCAACCAATCAATAATTCCGACGGATTCGCCGAAATCAAATTAGATGAAACAAAAATAATTTTAAACTATAACAAAATCATTCATATAATAGATATTCAAAAAATAACAGAGCTAATCAACAGCTTAGAAAAAGAAATAACGCAATTTCAATCCATTACAAATAAAATTCTTCTTGAACATGAACTAGAAAAACTTAAGGTAAAGGTACAAACCTTACACAGTAACAGACGTAAAAGAGGTTTATTTAACGCTATAGGCTCAGGATTAAAGTGGATAGCAGGAACAATGAGGGACGAGGACCGAAGAGACATTGAAGAGCACTTAAAAATGATAGACGAAAACAATCACAAAACAATAGACAATATTAATAAAAACATATACATAAATGACTACTTCAATCGGACACTAAACAAACTTAAGACAACAATAGATACAGACAGGAAAATTATCTCAAACCAGTTCAACATAATAAGGAAGAATGACGATAAAATACTTGATGAGATAAACTATTTAGATACTCTACTCAAACTAAAAATTCTATCAGACAATTTAGAACACATTCAAAATAATATAGTTTCCGCAAGACTCAATGTAATGACCAGTAATATTCTAACGGACAAAGAAGTAAACGATTTTAAAATTGATTTTTACGAACTTCAGTATATGCAGTTAGGAGCCGCAAAATACAAAGACGAGCACATTATATTTGTAGTAAAATTCCCTAAAGACACAGTGACCGTTAAAAGATCTCTTATTATACCCATTACAGATGCAAATTCCACACAATTAAATTTTAAACCACAAGAAATTATACACTATAATGGAGAAATTTTCGAATATAGACAAAACCCTAATTTTAAAGATATAAAAAAATCTAACTTGTGTATTTACCAAGACAATTGCAAAAAAATAAGGGAATACAAAAAAGAAAATTTAGAAATAGAACCAGGTTTAATAATTTTAAAGAATTCAAACGGAACTATTGTTACTAGTACTTGTGACGAGAGAAATCTCTCAATAACTAAAAATTATTTATTTTCATTCCATAACTGTAAAATAATTATTGATAATGAAACATTTGTAAATTTTGAAAAAACCTACCGAGACAATTTTGTAATTCCGTCAAAAAATACAATTACTAAATTTGAAGCTATACCGCCGACATTTGATGAACTAGTTTTTGAGAACGTAAAAGAAATAAAAGAATTAAGTTACCATAAAAAACATAGCAGCATATCAATCATAGCAATATTTATAATAATAACTATATTAATTTTTTTACTAACAGTAGTCAGCGTCTACACAATAAAAATACAAAGAAAATTAAAGCCAAAAATTCAGGAGAATTTTTACACAAGGGGGGTAGGAGTTACGTCAGAGACAGCTCCGACTCCACCAAAAATAAATGTTAATTGGCAAAAATAATAAAAGGTCGATTACCCAACTAAAGTTGTGCAATCGACACTTCCGGCTTTATTATTAATTAAGAAAAAGACACCGACCTGTTAGCCAGTGTAATTTGACACTCCCTACAACACCCTATCTTTTTGCTAATTCAACAAAATAATTTATAAATTAATTTTAAGTTATTAATTAGGTCAAGTTATATGTAAGCATTTTTTGATTGTGGTAAAATAAAATAAAAACCAATTGTAAATTAGTTTTAGAACCCCAATTGATTTTAATCAATAAAGAAAGAAGGTCTAAAGACCGAACAAAAACTTATTTTTTTTATCACTTTGCTTCATGTAAAGTTTTAAGTCGCGTAGGTGTTTGCCTCAACGGCTAAACACAAAAAAAAGAGAAAAATTTCTAGTTTAAACTGGGTTATATGCTGGCCGTTTGTTCTACAGCGACCAGTCTATTTTACAAAAAGATTTGCTTTACAAAATATTTCTCACATAAAAAGATTTGTTATATAAGAAGATTTGTCGTATAAAGTGATTTGTTATATATGTATATGCGGCTTGCCCTCACAACAGCTTAAGTCGATTTTTCAAAAATTGCAAATATTACTGCTAATTTGATCATTGGAATTAATCTGTTAGCAGAAATAATATTTCGTATTCTTCACAAAATTTTGTTATAATTATGGTTTATCTTCTTTCCTTATATCGACTTAGGCTTTAGCGACAAAATGCCCCATTTGTATATACACGTATAAATCCTTAAAGACACTAAACTGAATGTAACTCTTATGGAATTATTGTCAGAAAAATTCAAAAATGTTAAAAGTGGTTAGGTAATTTTTCTTATTTTCAGGTTACATATGTATACTCAAATGTTAGCATAAACGCGCCATTATGTTTTCAAATAAAATATGAATTCGGTGAAATCCAAAGAAAAATTTACGCACATTTGTTTTAATTTACAAGGGAACGTTATGAATTTTCACTTCTGTAAACGTTGATTTCGCCTGAACAATAAGAGACTCAAATTTTTTAGTTTGTTGTATCAATTTATTTCTTATTTGAACTTGTCGCTTTGACTTCTACTTAACAACTAAAATTTCATCTGCTATTCTTAGGTCCCTGTACCGGCAGTTTACATATTTTCTTTTTATTTCTTTTTCTTCTTCCTTCTTTTAAGTGTTGCCACAATTCGGCCATCCTGAGTCCAAATCGCCCCGATTTCACCTTCAACTTGAAATGAATTGGGTAACCATGGTTTAATATTAGCGGCTTCCCAAATTCCTTCGTATGGAATTTGGCTAACTTGAAGACCGTCAACATCCCTCAACACATATCTGTCGTTAGGAAGAACTTTAATGATCCTATAAGGACCTTTGTATTTAGGGACGACCTTCCTATAAGCCCCAGAATCAGTGACAAAATTCCTTATAGATACATAATCACCTACACTATAAACTCTGGTAATTCTATTACGATCTTTTAATTTTTTATTATATTCTTGACATTTTTCAATTCTCTTGGAAGCAGATTCTCGTATGGACTGTAGATCTCTCCGAGGCTTCTGTTCATTACACTCTTCCAGTTTTTCTTTTAAAAAGTCAATAATCCTACCTTTTTGCCTAACACCGAAAAGTAATTCACTAGGAGTTGTTCCAATGCTCCTATGGAATGTATTATTTAGTGTGAACTCGATATCTGGTAAAACTTTGTCCAAACTATACATCGTTCCTGCACTTGTCAATTTTGCTATCATTGGCGACAAACTGCGATTGACTCTTTCTACCTGGCCGTTAGCCTGTGGTGAAGCTGTAGCAATCTTAATGTGTTTTATATTATTACTTTCAAGAAAACTCTGAAACTCCCTAGATGTAAAAGCACTACCTCTATCTGATACTATAACCTTCGGCCTGCTATAAGCATGGAAATAAGAGGATAAACAATTACATACCTCTTTTGCATTGGTGGTACGAACCGGATACAGCCGCACAAATTTTGTAAACCCATCTATCATAAGAAAAACGTACTTTTTTTTAGTTGCCTTTATATTCACCGGCCAAAATGATCTATATGAACCGTTTCAAAAGGTATATCACCTTTAGGGATGTTATGTAGCATGCCCTCGTGCTTACCACTCTTTTGAGAAAATGCAATACATTTTAAACAATCGCCAATGTGATTCTTTATTTTTTCCTTTAGCTTAGGAAACCAGTACGATCTCAGTACCATTTCAGCTACTTTATCACAACCCACATGACCCATTTCATCATGATACATACGCAAAATATTCCCCTCCATATTTTTCGGTACATAGAATAATATTTTATCACCCAGTTTCTTATAAACAAGCCCGCTTCTCATTTCATAAAAGCTGTTTTCCCCTCTTTCCAATTGTGATCTTAACTCATTAATTTTCTCATCTTTATATTGACAAATTGACTAATTTTGTTCGAAAGTATTTTCCTCTAAAACAAAAATATTAGTATTCCTGCTCAGAGCATCTACGTGCTGCATTTTCTCTCCCTTCCGATGCTCCAACGTATAACTGAAATTTTCCAATTCAAGAGCCCACCTGACTATTCGAGGATTTATTTCCTTTTTATTCAACGTAAGGGTTAGTGAGTTACAATCCGTTATAATTTTAAACGTGATTCCTTGCAAATATATCCTAAATCTTCGCAGTGCATAAACAATAGCTAGAGTCTCCAGCAACACGACTATCTTTTGCAATATGTAATTTAACCCTGGGCTTTTCTTAAAAAATCCTTTCCCAATATTAATTGATATTGCATAGTTTGATTAGGTACAACATATATTTTTAATTCAATACATTTACTTTTGTAAAATATTTTACATTTAACTTCACCTAAAATATAAAGCCGACTGTTATTTATTCCATAGAACCTAGAATTGGAACTTGTGCTGCTTATAAAACAACTAGGTACAAATTTCTGACGCACAAAACTTATAGGACTGCCGGTATCAATTAGTGCTCTTAACAAAATTTCGTAATTATCATTATGTTTATAAAAAATACAGTAAAAATTTCTTACATATTGTTTGGTCATAATAGCCGAATAATAATAATAATAAAAAATATAAATAATAATAAATAAATAAATGAATATTATAACAAAAATTTTCATACAAAAAATAAATTTGTTAATCTTGAAATTAACTTTTATCGATTATTCTTGGTAGAATTAATATTTTAATTCACCAAAGGCTTAAAGAAAGTGGTAGAGCAAAAAATTAAATAAATTGTTTTTAATTTTCCGGAACAAACTGATAATTTTCAAATAGAAAGTAAAAGAATATTTTACAAGAAATTTCCCAATATTTATTGCCGGTGAGAGAATAATACCTCATTTTATTAAATTCATTAAAAAGCACCAATAAGTTAATTTGGTTTTTACTTAATTGATAGTACCAATAACATGCCAGGTAAAAAACAACAAGATTCTTCAAGCGTAGAAACGTTGGAGAAAATATTAAACAAGAAAGCAAAGGTTGTTAAAAATATAGAAAGAATTCGTCAATCCATTCGGGGAAAGACAATTTCTTTCAATCCAATTGAATTAGAATGTCGCTTGGACATTCTAAAAACTTATATCGACCAAGCCATGAAGTACCAATCGGAAGTTGATAGTATAGATCCCGATAATGATGACAGGGCTGAGCTTAAGGACATTTGTGTTACAACAAAATCGATGTTTTTAAGTCTCTTGTCTAAATGTAGACAGCCAAGCATGCCTGAAACGTCTTTCAGTATTCAAGGTCATCATTCAAAACTTCCAAATATGAAGCTACCTAAATTTACTGGGAAATACGCGGAGTATAAAAACTTCATGAGTTTATTTGAAAACTTGGTCCGACGTTGACAGATATCGAGGAATTTAATCATCTGATCTCATGCTTGTCCGATTCAGCTTTAGGAACTGTTAAAGCGTTTCAGATTTCAGAGGAAAATTATCCCAAAGCGTTTGCCAGTTTGAAGAAGGTTTATGACAACGAATGTCTGATATTTTTTGATAATATTGCCAAACTTTTTGAGTTGCCACAAATTTCGAAACCTTCAGCTACTGCTTTGAGAAGCATGATAGATACTGTTTCTATCATATACGACTCCTTGTTATCAATTGGGGATGACAAGAAAATAACTAATGCCATTTTAATACATTTAGTGATGTCAAAAGTAGATCCAGTGACCAAAACAAAATGGGAAGAACAGCTTGATTTCGAAAAGCTGCCATTATGGTCAGACCGTGAAGCCGCTTTGAACAAACGATACCAGCACATTTCTGCTGATGAAGCGTCGGGTTCAAGAGCGAGGTTTAATACAAATAATAAAAATAAAACTGACAATTCTACATATAAAAGTTTCCGAACATCACTAAATTGCACAAAATCTAAACAATCTGCTGACAAATGCTTATTCTGCAAATCAAATCAGCATGTAATAAACAATTGCGCTTCTTTTGCTGCTGAGGCTGTAAACAAACGATTCGATTTTATAAAATCAGTGCCAGCATGCATAAATTGTCTAAAAAAGGGACATACAGTAGCTAGATGCTCATCTGATAAATGTAGGATATGTGGTGGTTCACATAATTCGTTGCTACATAAATATACAACAAGTTCTAGCAATGCGTTAAGAGACTACTCTGACCAGCCGTCCACTTCTCACGCTTCGGTGAACTATTCATCATCAGATGAACAAATAATTCTCGCGACAGCTGTTGTCAGAGTAAGAAACAGTTCTGGTCAACTGATCCCGGCCAGAGTTCTTTTGGATTCCGGTTCTCAGCCAAATTTGATAACTGAGGAACTTGCTCAGCTACTGCGACTGAAAAGAGAAGGAGGCAGATTGAATTTAAATGGTATTAGCGAAACAAGTTCGGTGTCGAAATCGCGCGTTAGTTTAACTGTCACGTCGAGGGTTAACTCTACTCAATTCACATCTAAGTTTTGGGTATTGAGTTCTATAACAAATCTACAACCTGATCGTAAATTGAATACAACTCGTCTTAATATTCCTAAGAATATTGAAATGGCTGATCCTTGCTTTGACAAACCACAGAAAATTGACTTATTAATTGGTGCAGAAATTTTCTTTGAATTGTTGTGTGTTGGCCAAATTAAATCTGGCCCGAGCCTTCCAATACTCCAAAAAACTTCACTTGGTTGGATTGTTACGGGAAAATACTGTAGTGCCATCACTATATACTACTATTATATACAACTACTACGAATACTATTGTGAATAGCAAACTTACATCTAAAACAGAATTCAATAAAGTAGGCAGTTGCCTGAGACCTATTGAACAAGCTGGTGTTTCATTTATAATATATATATATATATATATATATATATATATATATATATATATATATATATATATATATATATATATATATATATATATATATATATATATATATATATATATATATATATATATATATATATATATATATATATATATATATATATATATATATATATATATATATATATATATATATATATATATATATATATATATATATATATATATATATATATATATATATATATATATATATATATATATATATATATATACGTTAAAATACAATCAACCAAAGGTCTCACACACCAGTAAAATTTTTCATTTAAGTACTTCGGTTGAAAATGAAAGCAATATCTACTCAATTGTTAAGAAATTTTGGGAATTAGAGGAAATTCCTAATGAATCAACAGTAATTTATTCTGAAGAACAGCAACAGTGCGAGGAAATCTTTAAGAATTCATTACGACGTTTAACGTCAGGACGCTTCGAAGTGTCTTTGTCTTTCAAATCTGATGGAAAATTGTTGGGTTCATCTTTTGAAACTGCCAAAAGACGTTTTCTTGCCTTAGAAAGGAAACTTTCTAAGGACACTACTATGCGGCAAATGTATCACGATTTTATGAAAGAGTATTTCAATTTGGGTCATATGTCACTTCTAGACAAAATGCCAGATTTCCCTCACTATTTCATTCCACATCAATGTGTGTTGCGTCCTCAGAGTACGACTACGAAACTTCGAGTAGTCTTCGATGCTTCGTGTATAACTTCTTATCATGTAAGTCTAAATGATTTGCTGATGGTTGGCCCTACAGTTCAAGAAGAATTGTATTCTACACTTATCCGTTTTCGATTCCATAAATATGCAATCACTGCAGATATTGAGAAAATGTATCGTCAAGTCTTAGTTGGCGGTAACTATAGAAATTATCAATTGATCCTTTGGCGCGAGAATCCATCTGATGAATTAAAAGTGTTTCGACGGCACGGCTTCTGCTCCATTTTTGGCTATCAGATGTTTGATTCATTTAAGCGATTTATACAAAGAGACTTTGCCTGTTGGTGCAAAAGTTGTTCGCAGTGATTTCTACGTTGATGATTTGCTTACCGGGGATGAAAGCTATACACTTGGTATACATTGGGTTCCGAAGAATGATACATTTATATTTCATTTGGACGACAATTTTCAGGATTTAAAAGCCACTAAGAGAAACATATTGTCAGTTTCTTCTCATTTGTTTGATCCTCTCGGACTGTTGTGCCCAATTGTAACAAAATCCAAAATGTTACTTCAAGAACTTTGGATTCAAAAACTTGACTGGGATGAATCGATTCCCATGAGACTAAATACTTCATGGGACAATTTCAAATCTAATTTGCTGGAAATTGATTCGATTTCAATCCCAAGATTCGTCCACACAACATCAGCGGCGAAGATTCAGATTCATGGGTTTGCTGATGCATCAATTCAAGCGTATGGGTGCTGCTTATACATAAGAAGCTCCGAATCAAGTGCAATTGTTTCGAGACTACTAACCGATAAATCTAAAGTTGCTCCGCTCAAGACAAAATCTCTCCCGAGACTTGAGCTATGTGCTGCACACCTTCTGGCTAAGTTGTGGAATCGAATTAAGTTAATGATTAGCTTTGATGTCGAGAGCGTTTATTTCTGGACTGATTCAGAAATAACCCTTCATTGGATTAAGACACATCCGTCCTCTCTCAATACTTTTGTCTCAAATCGGGTCGCTGAGATTCAGGAGTGGTCTGAACAAGTTTCATGGCGCCATGTACCTACAAAACAGAATCCAGCAGACATCGTTTCAAGAGGATGCGATATGCAGGAACTGAAAAGTTCAATTTGGTTTGAAGGACCGTCGTTTTTGTTAAGCGACTGTTCGAACACTTCGAGTTAACAGAGAACCAAAAATTATTGGAAACAAGAAAGACTCACGTATTTCTTGCAGTAAAGGATCCGCAAAATTGTTTGTTGGATCTGGTCGGAAAGATTTCTTCGTACAAAGAGTTACTGCGAGTAACTGCCTTTGTACTAAGATTTGTTGACGTTCTTAAAAAACGTAACATAAACAGAGAGATAGTACCTACTGCCACAGAATTAAAATGGTCATTCTATCGGCTCATAGAAGCGATTCAGAAAGCTAATTTTTCTGAGGAGATTTCTAAGTTACAGAAATCTCTAACCTTGCCGTCAAATATGCAAAGATTGACTTCATTTGTTCATGCGTTTGATGAAGAGAAACGCTCGTTTTCACTATTGAGGGTAGGTGGGAGACTGCTTAACGCAGATGTGAAATATGACACAAAATTCCCACTTTTATTGCTGAAAAGAAATAGCTTTGTCACACTTTATTTGCGTAATCTGCATTTCGAAAATTGCCACGCTGGCACGAAAACGCTTGTTGCTCTTTCGCGTGAGCATATTTGGCTCATTAATGCGAAAGAAGAGTGCAGCAGAATCGTTCGGAAGTGTGTACACTGCTTCCGCTATAAGCCTAAGCTTATGTCCCAAATAATGGGCAACTTACCCACTAGTCGAGTGAGGGCTGCTCGACCATTCCTAACGGTCGGAGTAGATTTTTGTGGTCCCGTTAACGTTTCATTGAGAATACGTGGTAGACCACCCATAAAAATGTATATAGCGGTTTTCCTGTGTTTCACTTCTAAGGCGGTACATTTAGAATTAGTGTCTGATCTGTCGACTGATGCTTTTCTTTTATCTTTTAAAAGGTTTGCTGTCAGGAGAGGACTCCCAGCCAAAGTATGGGGCGACAACGGCACGAACTTCGTCGGAGCGAGTCGCGTTCTGAAGGAACATCAAGCGCTTGTCGACAACCAGAAGGCCGTCGAATTATTCGGAGCGTCGTCCGGGGTGAAGTTCAGCTTCATACCACCTCGGGCTCCCCACTTCGGAGGGCTGTGGGAGGCAGCAGTCAAGCAGGCGAAGTTTCTACTTCTGCGCGTCGTGGGCAATGCATCGCTCACTCAAGAAGAGATGGGCACAGTGCTCGCAGAAGTAGAGGCGGTGCTCAACAGTCGGCCAATAGCACCGCTGTCTCCAGATCCGAACGACGGAGAAGCACTAACCCCAGCGCATCTGCTAATAGGGAAGGATCTGCGTTCGCAGCAGCAATGATTCGCAGAAGACGTGACCGCCAGAGGGCTGACATTATGCAAGCGATGGCGTCTGCTCTGCAATCTCAAGCAGACATTCTGGTAAGCTTGGTCCCGCGACTACATCCTCGGCCTACAATCCAAGGCCAAGTGGTACGACCCAATGCCCAATCTAGAAGTCGGGCAGGTCGTGATAGTCCACGAAGACAATTGCCCGCCACACCATTGGGTGACCAGGAGAGTCGTTCGCGTCCAAGAAGGAGGAGACGGCAAGGTCAGGGTGGCGGAGGTCCGGACCAAAAGCGGCGTTCTTAAGCGCCCAATACAAAAGTTGGCTCCACTGCCTGTAGATTGAAGACGTGCAGTCCTTCAATCGGGCCGGAATGTTTGGTCATAATAGCCGAATAGTAATAATAATAAAAAATATAAATAATAATAAATAAATAAATGAATATTATAACAAAAATATAAGACAAATAACTAAATAAATTGTAAATAGACATAAGCGGTTTTTAATTCAAATAAGTCCCGTTTTTATATACTTAGTTTTAAGTTATTTTTTATGTGAATAAATTCTTTACTTGCAAAGTAATTGTAAAAAGAACCTGTCGTGTTTTAATCGTTTTTCCACCGTGCCCTAAAGTTTATTTAAATTATAATTTATTTAATTTAAATTCGATCTCGAATTATAAGTTGCTTAATTCGGGTTTTCCTAAAAACTATTAGGAAAAAACACATATTCATCCTCTTCTTCCTGTCTTTCTACGGCATGAACCTGATAAGGCTTCCTCTTAGAACATACGGCAGCCAAATGACCCTTCTCAGCACATACGAAGCATGCACCAACTTCTCTTTTAGGTTTACGGCACTCGTTTGCCACATGACCCAGTGAATTGCAGTTATAGCAGCGAATTTCTCTAGCTTTTCCATCAGCGCTACTTCGACGATCTGCTTTTTTTGGCAAGGCCACAGCATGAAGAGCTTCCAACAATTGTTTTTTATTTTTAAAGCACTGCATTTGAGCATATGACCGCAACGTTAAATCATATATTCCTTCGATGAGATATTCAACCATTTCCGACTCCCTTATCATTGCCTTACTAGCCAAAATGTTTTTATCAGGCGGCTTGACCTGTCCTCAAACAATGATTTCATATCGGTCAAAAGTTTTTCAATGGGAACCACCATCAAATCAGGGCGGGAGTGCAACCATCTTAGTGCTTTATCTTTTAGTTTGTTTGAAATGAGCGCTCGCATATTGTTGTCGTCTAAATTATAATTTGTTTTGATATTTCTTAGCTGAGTAACCCATAGTTCAAAATTATCTCCGCTTCCATAAAAATCGGAAAGAAGATCTTTAACCACAGTAAAACTCACTTTTGATAAATTTTTTTCTGAATCAACCCCACTGTTTTTATTCTTTAATAATTCGTTTTCCATTTTCAACAACTGCATTTCTTTCTTTTGTATTTCCATTTCTCTCTTCATTATTAGTAGTTCTTTTTTCATTAATTCAAATTCCTTATTTTTCAATTTATTTTCTTCAGTTGCACCCACTTCGTTCATTTTCTCACTCATTTCTGTTCCGTTATTCCTTTCCTTGTTTTCAACTATTTCATCTATTATAATACCAAACGCACCACACTTTTTCAAGTCATTTGCATTTTCAACACTCAATTTGTTTTCGATCGTTTGCCCATTCATTTTATACTTATCAACAGAGAAACTCATTTTTTCATTTAAGTTAACGGTATCTTCTTCACTTCGCTTCTCTTCTCCATCAGCTAGACCGCTGCCACCACTTTTCGAACCGCTTTCATTATTATTGTTGTTGTACACATCATCAACCGCAATGCTGCCGCCTTCTGCTTTTGCATTTCGTTTCATTTGATTCAGTAAACGTTGGCTTTCTTCTGGAAATTCCAGAAGACGTAAAACCAATTCATTTTTATTACCAGTTGTTTTTTTCTCCCAGGCCTTCTAGAATATTCTTTAATTCTTTTACAGTGCAGGAATTTAATAATTGTTCATCCATATCTCCGGTTAGATCGCTCTTCTGATCTTGTAAACGTTGATTTCGCCTGAACAATAAGAGACTCAAATTTTTTAGTTTGTTGTATCAATTTATTTCTTATTTGAACTTGTCGCTTTGACTTCTACTTAACAACTAAAATTTAATCTGCTATTCTTAGGTCCCTGTACCGGCAGTTTACATATTTTCTTTTTATTTCTTTTTCTTCTTCCTTCTTTTAAGTGTTGCCACACTTCTACTTTAAATATACAAAAGAAAAATAAAAAAGACTTACGCTTGGCCACGGAGGCCCTTACCGCCGCTGGTGTTGACTGGCTGAGTTGTGTTGTGGTTGCTGCGTTCCTTTGCCACGACTTGAAATTGTGAGGTTGCCGTTGGACGGATATCTTGGACGCCCTCTGCTGATGTCGTCACCGCTCGAGGTTGCAGGCAGCTGTTGTTGTGGCTGGTTGTTGTGGCGCCTGCCGTTGGTGCTGATGTTCCTGCTTTCCCCGTTGTGGTTGAGTTGGATGGCTGCCTCTGGTGCTTGTGGTCGGCTGACTGCTGGATCTCGGCGGCTGTCGTGTCGTTAAAATTGTTGGCGTGAGCAAGGTTGAAACTAGCGTTAGGGTTGCTTGTGGTGATTGCGTTTTTTTTTCAATTCTTCTAAGAGAAAGTCACTCTTTAACTTCATCGCTGCTGTCTCTTGCTTTTGCGTTGAACAATGACTTTATTTTTGGCCTGGTTAACAAGTTCTGTTTGCAGGGGTTCTTTTCTTCAGAGAATGTGGTGTAAACAAGCGCTGTTGTTAGTTGTTGGATGGTTGGGTTTGCTTGAATTGTTACACGATTTGGCAAACACAACAATAGGAACACTTGCAGCAATAAAGTATGTACAACATCCGTAAAAACCACACCAATAAATAAAAAAATCTAGGTTTTACGATTTACTTCTTTCAAGATTTAACTTTGGATGTTATGTTTCTATTTCTTTATACCCAAGGAAGCTTAAAAACCACTAATATTTGACAGTCGTCTAATTGAAATAAATTCCAATTGCAACGTATCTGCACAAAATGGCCGACTCTATCCAAAAGAAACCGATACTCCCCAACCGCTCACGCTTACCTTCTGTTCCACCATTTTTCTTTTCTTTGTTTTCAATCACCAAAAGCGCGCCCGCGCCATCTTTTTTCCCTATATTCGGCTTGTGGATTTTTTTTTCCGAATATTCCACCTGCTGCTGACTAATGCTGCTTCTTCCTTGCCATCCATCCAGATTTGATAACGCAGGTGGCTGTCAATTAGTGGTGTCATCCATTCGGTTTTTTCACCGCCTGCGTTGTCAACACACGGGCACGCCACAAACCCGGCCATTCCAAAACCCTCCCAGGGTACTGGAATGGACGGGAACGAGTGTCCCTGTAACCTACGCAGCTCCCTGCCTGGACTACCAAGATGACCTGTGCCCCTCCAAGCCGCCATCTACCATCCGCCATCTACATTCCCCCGGTCCAAAAGCCTAATAAGAGGACCAAATAAAATGAAAAATGAATATATATATGCACTTATCTACACGCGCATGTACACCTACGCCTAAATATACATGCACGTGCGCATAGGCGCGCACATACATGTATTATGTAGCGAACACGGCGCTGCTCCCTTCCCCACCGTGTAACACCCAACAACACATCGTTCGGACGGACGGACACCAAAAACATATTCCCCCTGCGTATCTTAGAATTAAATTTCGGAACGACCAGAAAACAGAAATTCTCCCCCCTCGGACTTAAAATTAAACTTCAGACGGACTAACTTCTCCTTGTACAGGTTTACATTACACTCGGACTTGTAATCGGACGGACTAGACTCCTGCGGTGTTCCGCAGCGCTTTATTAACCGGACAGACTGTACTACTTAGCGTACCTTAAACCGTCAGACGTGGAATTGCGTTAAACTCGGACCGACATCGTACCACGAGAACTATTTCCCTCAAGGATAGGTGAACGACCTGCTGTCTACTCTACATGAAAACGACGGGTGAAAACGGCGGGTAGAAACCCCTTAGCAACTCGATCGAGTTATAGTATGCTGACACTGGAAACTCTAGCAACAAAACCCTATGTTTCGGAGCCTACGAGTGGACATGCCGCGACTAGACCCTCCCAATAACCTTGCAGCTACTGTTTCAAGTCCTTGGCATGGAATACCATTAACGACCGACCTTGTAAGTCCTTTATCTCGTAAAGACTGTTCCCTACGGGTCGTACTATACGGCACTTAAGAAACTTGCGGGCAAGCTTAGCGTTGAAATTTCTCTTAAAGTCACTTTGCTGAAAGTTGCGCCTGTACACTTCCTGACCTGGTATATACTTGACCTGACGACTCCGCATATTGTACCCTTTTTCGGCCCTTAAATATGCCTTGTGCAAATGTTCACGCACTTTGTTTCGTATCAGCTCCAGTTTATCGTGCTTGGCCAGTATGTTCAGCTCGGACTCACCTACGCTTTGTAACTTCCTAGCTAACTTATATACACTTCCATGGCTCACCATGTTTATGCCGAAAAGCGCAAAGTACGGTGTAACCTCTATGGAAGCCTCAACAGACGAACGTAACGAGAACTCAATGTCGGACAGATATTTATCTCACTCCGTGTGGTCTTCCTGTAAGTATGGTCTAACTGCGGCCAAAATCGATGCTCTGAAGCGTTGGCCTGAGGCGAATAAACTGCTGTTCGAACATGATTAATCCCAAAGTTGGTCATGAGATCGCTAAACTCTTTGATCTGGAATTGCTTTCCGTTATCTGAAACTATAGTCTCAGGAGCGCCAAATTTATGAAATACCTCGCGGATAAGAAATCTAATTAAGTTTTTGGTGCTAGCCTTAGGCATCGCTTTCAACAAGACAAACTTGGTTAGGTGGTCTAACACTATAAAGATGTAACTATTAACGCGCTGAAACGGGCGTTCAGAAATGGTTTCGGTTCCCATTGGTGGCCTGAGCGTAATATTGGCTGGTTTGGCCTCTCTGCAACTTTGACAATTTCGCACATGGTCTCTTACTTGAACGGTTTGATTTGGCCAGTAGAAATACTCGCGTATTCTCTTGAGTGTTTTCGCAATTCCGCCGTGTGCCATGTTCGGTGGGTTGTGTGCCTTACTTATCAGATCAGCTGTCAGTTCCATTGGCACCCACAGCTTCCATGCGAAATCTTCGCTGATCTCATCTCCATCATATGGCCGCATACGTTTATACACACGCCCCTCTAACACTTTAAGGTCTGGTAATTGGTCGGCGTTTTTCGAGACTTGTTCCATTAATTCCCGGTATTGAGCAAACTTAAATGCTTCTGCCTCCAAGTCGATCAAGTTGCCCGCATCTGCCGCGATTTCCTCCAGGTTGTATCTAGAAAGAGAGTCTGGCACAATGTTCTTGGACCCTGAACGATGCTCAATTGTAAACACGTAAGCCTGCAAATAAAGACTCCACCTTGCCAGGCGACCACTCAGGTCTTTATCGCTTGTTAGCCATTTGAGGCTGCTATGATCCGTGATGTCTGAAAAAGGCATCAGCTCAATATACGGTCTAAACTTCTTGATTGCCAAAACCACTGCCAGACATTCCCTCTCGGTGACCGAGTAATTTTTCTGCGCAGAGGTCAATTTATGGTAGAAAAACGCTATCGGATGCTCCCCATCTTCATCGTCCTTCTGAAACAATACGGCTCCTACTCCTATATCTGACGTATCGCATTGTACTGCAAGCAACTGGGCTTGTTGTGAGAGCTAACTTTAACTCGTCGAAGGCGGTTTTAGCTTCATCAGTGAAACAGAAGATTTTCCCTTTCTTTAAGCTGTTAAAAATCGGTGCGGATATTGCTGCATAGTTCGGAATGAATCGTCGGTACCATCCGGCGGCGCACATAAAACTCCGGACGTGCTTCACCGTCTTTGGATAGCTGTAGCCAACAATCGTTGCAATTTTTCCGGGGTCTGGTTTCATTTTGCCGGCTCCCACAATATATCCTAGGTACCTTAGCTCTTTAAAGCAGAATTTCGATTTCGCCACGTTTATCGTTAGGCCAGCCTGTTCCAAGCAATCGGCTACTCGCTTTAGCAGTCCTAGGTGTACCTCAAAGTCCGGCGAGACCACCAAAAGATCGTCCAGAAAGACAAAAACCCTATCACGAAGCTCCGCGGGGATCACCTTATCCATTAAACGGCATAGCCTTTGAGCTGCATTACACAACCCAAAGGGCATGACCGTAAAATGATAAAGTGGTCGTCCAGGAACCGTGAATGCAGTTTTTCTCTACTGGACGCTTCTAATGGGATCTGCCAGAACGCGCCTTTGAGGTCCACGCTAGAAATGTAGTGCGTATCCCCCAACCAACTGAGGAGACCTTCGATGTTCGGGAGAGGGTAGGCATCCTTGACCGTGAGAGCAATGAGCCTGCGAGCATCCAGACAAAGCCTGTTCTTCTCGCCATTGCGCACGAGAGTCACAGGATGGCTCCACGGGCTTTCGCTATGCTCAATGACTCCAAGGTCAAGCAAACTCCAAGGTTTAGCGTTGTAGCTAGCCCTCGGTCGACTGACCGAGTCTCCCCAGTGTGGGACTGGGTCCCGATCCGGTTTCTCTGGCAGCATGAACATTTCGGTGTGACTACGTTCTCCCTGCCACATTTGAAGCAGAAAATCTTCCTCGTGGATGCTGAACAATCCATGAAATTATGGCCTGGCAACTTACAGTTCCTACATTTATAGCTGCTTGGTGCCGTTACTGCAGTCACTGAAAAACTTTCGCCCCCCAACTCCTCAATCTCAAACTCCAACTCGCTGACTCTTTGCGGTGCATAAGGTCGTGCCGGACATAGCGATCTCCGTGATATTAATAAACTCTCAGCCCTTTGGCTTGATGACAAAACTCGTTGAGAGTGTCGAAACGCCCTGAAAATAACAATTGGGAAAGAGAAGGTTTTAAATTGCCCCTCATAATTTCTACCAAATCGCGTTCACTATACGGCGACCGTTGTTGGTTTCGCAGCTTCAGCACTCCATTGAAAAAATCTTCGAAAGGCTCCTGTTGTCCTTGCCTGCGGTCCATAATCCTTTTCTGAATTTGAAATTCACTCTCGTATCTTCGGAACTGTGTTAAAAACGCTGACATTAATTCCTCCCAAAACATTACCGGGTTCAGTTTGCGATAATAGAACCAGTCCACTGCCTGACCTTCGAGCAAAGAATGGAAACTGCGCCGCAAGGCATTGAAAGTAAGTCCAAAATCCGTTCGCAGTACCTCGACACGAAAGATGAAATCCTCCGCACTCATTGACTTCGGTGTACCATCAAATTTAATTCCCCACTTTGATAAATCTACTCGGCTCTGAGTCGTGACAAACGGATCACTTGAGGGCCATTCGTCTCTAGACGCTGATGCAAAAGGATGATTCGACATGTTGGGCTGCTGCCGCGTGTTAAAGATTGCTGATGTAAGTCCAGGTGGATCAAAAGGTGCTGGTGGCGTGACTTGAGCCGTGTTATTTGCCCTGCGTGTCTGCCCCGCTGTTGTAACTGGTGTATGTGCGGTGGTCTGAATCGGTGATGTCCCATTTTGACTTCTCGACACCGGTAACCGAGCACTATGGCCTTGCTTGCACTAAAACTCGATTTAACGTTTGTGATATCTGTTGCTGTAGAGCCAATTAGAGTCCTCTCATCTGTCTCGCTAACTCCCCCTGTATATAGCCGGCTATGCCGGACCCAGCTCCACTAGCGTTTGTAGTCTGACCCATTGCAAGAGCAGTCGCCCCTCCGGTTTGCTCCCGTGTAAAACTCTGCTGACCGTTCCTCGCGGTTAAACTGCTATACTTCGGCGATGGAATTGAGTCGCTGGAATTGTGACTATCTCCGTGTGATCTATTCGCTTGATCTTGTGCCATAGACATAAATTGCTGCACCGGGGGTACGACGTTTGATTCTGTAGTGATCACAGTTGCCCCTATATTTACGCGTGAATTAACCGATTCCACCCTCACGGATGTTCCAGTTCGCGGTGGATTATCCTCCATGGTTTGCCCTGTACTCAGACCCACACTATAACTCGCTTGTTGCCTTCGCCCTGACCGCGTAATAACCATGCGTTCCTTTCTACACAACAAACAGAACACACAACCAACCAGAAAGACAAATGTCCAAAAGATGAATACAAGGACACAACCCAAGATAAACTCTCAAAGACTCCCGATACAAGGTTCAACGAAAATTTGGAATAAAGAAAAGTTCCAATCAAAGCCTATAGAACCACACTCGCGAAAACTAACGTAAACAAAGTTTGATACGCCAAGTCAGACTGCCAATACAAATCAAATAACCGTATAGAAAATAACTCCAATGCTCTCAAGAGGAAAATGTATGCAGGATAAAAAAATCTATAATAATTATAAACTAAATGTATGTACCCGAAACAGATCTATCGCGAATCAAAACCAGATACGAAATAAAATTTTTTTTTTTTAATGAGAATTTAAACGCGCTTCCCACTAAAGGAGACTATTACCCAAAAATAAAAAGAATAAATGATATATAAATTATAAAATAATTACCTGAAAAATAATGTTTATAAAATGAAATACCGCAATAACCAAGAAATTCAACTTGATTATGAACTAACTTAAACAAAAATGAACAATGAAGACCAAGGAATCAAAACAAATGTAATGAAAATATGACAAATGTTCAGATTCGTGACTTAAGGTCGCTATATAAAAAAAAGAAATATATATATGTATACCTCCACTGACGAAGTCAGGTTCAAAAAGAAAAACATAAAAAAGATAGCATAAAAATAACTAATTTTAAGTATATATGTATATATCTCTAAAAGTATATATATATCTATATATTGCAACTCAAAATCTGTACTGTGGAATTTCTAAGTGACAAAAAGGGAAAAACTATATTTGGAATTCGTTGTGGGAGAAGAGAACCCAAACCCACAATCCCCAGGTGAAGTGGTCGGTGGTGCTGGCCGATATCCTGAAACTAATTTTGAAATTAAAATTGAATTTAGAAGTCATATCAGGCTCAACACGACTGTAGCAAAAGCTGTCCATTGTGAAACAGCTTGAGTCAGCCGGTCTACCCCAATGCTATTCCTATTGTTGTATTTCACTGCCGCTCCTGATCCCCATCCACCCTTCGCAACGCGTGGCAAGAAAAAAAATCTTTGAAACCATGGGACTTACAGGCCGTTGTGGACCAAAATCAACAGCGTCCTACCACAATGCTTGCAAAAAAAGTAAAATAAAAAACTCTTAACTGTTGACTCTAACTGATATAGGCTTCAAGAAAACTGTTTTGCCTAAGAACTAGTGTCGCAACGCGTCGAAAACTTCTCTGGTTTATCAACGGGACTTACAACAGCCTTCGTCGCATCAGCTCCCCCTTAAAGCTTAAAAAAAAAATGGCGCCCAACGTGGGGCCCCACGTTGGGCGCCATTTTTATTGTAACGAATGATGCACGTTGTTACAATTGCAATTGCAACCTGCCGCTAACACCGCGTTTGGCCACCCGTTGGGCGCCTTTTTATTATATAGTAGCGTAGTCGCGTTGTTGTGCGGTTGTTGTTATATTACTTCGAAATGAAGGAAATATTATTTTGTTAGAGAGTGCTGGCTGTGCTGGCATGCTGGCGATTGCTCCGGCTGTGGCTCGCCGATAGGGTGTGGTTCTTGCCAGCCAATTCTAACTACAAGCAGCTATAAATAAAAAAAATCATACCAGCCTTTGCATTAAACACCAAAACCAAAGTAAAGGTTATGAGGCCCGAAAGTGAGTCGTTCATTTGCTGAAAAGAATTGAAATCAAGAAAAAGAAAAAAATAAGCATATCGCCAAAACGTTATCCACCCGACATCACTAACTACCACCTGTCTTCTCTCCGTGCCACAACGAGTTCTCTTGTACCAGGAGTGGTTGGCCCACCCGCTGAAGTACCTAAGGGCTTCTCCGTGATGGCGTAGTGACCTGAAAATATTTTGGCCATCCCTAAAATTTGATTTACTTTACCCCCTTTTCTGTCACCAACCCACAATATTTATCTACCTATATCTCTTTACTCGGCGAAATGATTCATCTTATTAATTTCCTTAACAATTCATAACTCCAAACAATATTTATTATATTTCAAACTTATATAAAATAAAAGAAAAATAACTATTATTACTACCTGCTTAACATACTTAAAAATCCTTATCTTAGAACATTCTTATTCCAATAAAACAATAAAAAAACGATATGATTATTTTAAGCCTTATTATTTTCCTCCTTTTCTTTGGCTTTAGTTTTCATTCAAGGATTCAACCTAAGGTTTAAAAGCTAAGACCCACGACTCTGCTGGCTAACGTGCCAATTATCGCACAACCAAAACTGTCCTCCTGCTACCTGTTTTGTGAGCTCACCTACCTGTAGCTATGGTATGAGCCTAATTGTAGGCCCTCCAATACGTCTACTTTACCGCGCGCGCTGTTAGCAGAAATAATATTTCGTATTCTTCACAAAATTTTGTTATAATTATGGTTTATCTTCTTTCCTTATATCGACTTAGGCTTTAGCGACAAAATGCCCCATTTGTATATACACGTATAAATCCTTAAATACACTAAACTGAATGTAACTCTTATGGAATTATCGTCAGAAAAATTCAAAAATGTTAAAAGTGGTTGGGTAATTTTTCTTATTTTCAGGTTACATATGTATACTCAAATGTTAGCATAAACGCGCCATTATGTTTTCAAATAAAATATGAATTCGGTGAAATCCAAAGAAAAATTTACGCACATTTGTTTTAATTTACACGGGAACGTTATGAATTTTCACTTCTACTTTAAATATACAAAAGAAAAATAAACAAGTAAGAGTGTAGTATATTCGGCTGGGCCGAATCTAAAATACCCTTCACGATAGTCACGTATATGTATAGTATATTAAAAATGTGACATAAATATGCTCGGTTATATATGAACCGATATCGGAATTTTCCATTTTCTGTATTTTAGTAACCTTCTTTTATAACGAGAAATGCTTTTTAGCAAAAAAAAAAAAAAAATATGGAAAAATCGGTTCAGGCTATATCTCGGTTACATATGCGGAAATTTTCATTTTCCATATTTATATAACCTTATTTCATTGCCAAAACTGCTTTTGAGCAAAAAAAAAGTTGTTTACGTTCGCTTCCGCGGCAGTTTAACGATAAACGCGGTCTAGGCTATAGCTCGGGTATATATGGACCGATATCGGAAATTTTCATTTTCCATATTAATATAAAATTATTTCATTACCAAAACTACTTTTGAGCACAACAAAGTTGTTTAATTTCGCTTACGCGACATTTTCATGAAAAACCCGGTCTAGGCTATATCTCGGGTATATATGGACCGATATGCCTTTAAGTCATCATGCTTAATGAGTGTGTGAAGTTCGAAGCAAAAGAAACATTTTTTTTTTCAAAAATTTCCATACAAAATTGCGAAAAAAAAAAATGGATTTTTCGGAATTTTGGATATATCTCAACTATATACGAACCTATATTACTGAATTGCAATAGCAAACCCATAAATCGATGGGGTAAAAGAATGGTGAAAGAAAAAAGATTCTAAGTGTTCTCTGGAACGGTATTTCAACAGCGGACAGACGGACATCGCTTAATCTACTTTTCCATTAATTCTGAATCAGAATATGTATACTTTATAGGGTCACAAATAAGAACTGTAGAAATTATAAACGGCATCACAAACTTATAGTTATATAGGTTTATATTTCGAATTCAAGTTTTTATTTATTTAGCTAAAAATTTACAAAATGAAATAAAAATAAAGTCATTACTCTTAATTTTTCCTCAATATAATTTTCTAAACCAATTTTGGGTGGTTCCTATTGCAACCTCATATCAATCATAATAAGATAATAATTGTTACAATCGGAAGGTGCTACCGTTTCGACTGACTGTTTAATTATTGTTATCAAGTCCAAATTATTATCCGCATCAGCTAATAAATTTCGGGCAGGTAGTTTTGTTTTAGAAAAAATTTTTTTATTGGATTAAGCTCACGTATGTAGCTATGTAAGGAGGAAGAAAATTTATAATGTGCCCGGATTCTGCAACCTTATCCTTTGTATCTTAGCATTATTAAGGACCAGCCAAGCACATTCGGTGCTGGTTTCAGCTAATTTACTGAATAGCTAACTCTTCCAGGAAAAGTATGAAAATATTGGAATTTACAGATGAATTAGCAATGATCGTCTTGTCTTTCAAAAAATAAATTTATTACAGTTGAAATATCGGGAGAACATATTTTTTTAATTTATTTTCAAATTTAAAATAAAGTTTATTTCATAAACTTTTCTCAAAATTTTTTACTTATAATGTAACGTCTATTGAGTTTTTTTTTTTTTTAATAAAGCTGTAAGTTTTTAGCCAAATAAACAAAAAATTTAATTCGAAGTTAAACAAATTTAATTTGAAAAAACACAAAAAATTTAATTTGAAATAAAATAATTTTAATTTGAAATAGAAAAAATTTAATATGAAATGCAAAGAATTTAATTTGAAGTGCAAGAAATTGAATTTGTGTTGCAAAACATTGTGTTTGACTTGTAAAAAATTGAATTTGAGTACAAAAATCGTTAATTTGAAAGTAAAAACCTATATACCCTTAACGTTTTTTTGAAAGGTTGTAAAGGAATGCAACTTTGATAAAATTTTCGACAATAAATACTAGTGAGGTGGCTGCAGGTCTTTTAACAAAAGCGGTTACCTTACAAACAAATTTATTTTGTTTCACGAATATGGGTTTAAATATTGTAAAGTAAATTTGAGTATAGATGTTGTACTCATGGCGAACTCATTTTACCAGGCGAAACTGGGATTACAATAAATACAACAATGCAAAAACAACATAGGCATTTGTTGTTGCTTGAGCGGCTGGTGTGTCAAAAAATTTGTATAGAAAATATGTACATACTAAAGGGCTGCACAGAATGTTCTAAAAAACACTGCTCACTATGGTGTAGAAGTTCCAAGGAAAATACAAAACAAAACCTAACAACAAAGCAAATAAACGATGAATAACAGCAAGCACATTGGCATTTGAGTATATTGGGTCTTAAATATTTGTGCTGAAAACAAAGACAAAAACCATGAACAACAACAACACACACACATGGGCATACTGTGAATACAGCACTTGTGCACTAACACAAAGACAAAAACCATGAACAACAACAACATTTTACAAACAAAACTTAAAACATTGCTTCAATCTAGAGTTGAGTTCATGAGCTCTTTTGAGAGAGTGCTCTCTTCAGTTCAGCTCTTTTTACTGAAATATGTCTTTCTTTTAGTTCAATAGCTCAGTGCTCCGTAGATAATATTTTCACTGAACGGCTCTGTTTCAGCTTTCATGATAAAGCAAAAGAAAAGCAAAACAAAATTGGTGTAAACAAATGAAAAGTGCAATTATAAACCAAAAAAGAAGGATTCATTAAAGGTGATATTAGAAATATTCAGGTGTGATGAAAAATAATTGTATTGAAAAGAAAAAAACAAACGATTTATTTGTGATCAGTCTCGATGTTTGTTTTTGTATTAATTTTAATAAGAAACATGAACGAGAAAGAAATTTGAAGGCAAAAGAAAGAAACACGAACTATGGAACTAAAAGAGCTCGCGGAAATGATCGGCTCACTTAGCTCCTTGAAGTGAATAGTTCAATGATACTAGTTCGTTCGCGAACTACACAACTCTACTTCAATCAAAGACTATAAATATATAAAGATGTTCCACGTAGAACATTAACTAAAAACCCAAATTTTTTGCCTTTATTGATGCTGCGGGGGAAGTAACAAGGGAAAAATAAACTGTTTGTTATCTGAGCACAAACAAAGAGAGCACAAAATTGTTGAGCATAAACACTTTCTATATGTGCATTACATTTTGATTTTGCCGCTGGATATACACACACCCACACACACACACATGTATATATGTATATACATATGTAAATGAAGTTTATTGAAAAATTTGTTTGTATGGTATATTTTTTGTTCAAAGCACATTCAAGTAGGAGAAAAAAATGAAATAAATAAGAGAACTTTCTTGGTTGGAAATAATTAATGTGAATTTTTGTAAGAACCCCGTACCGGCCTTTATACGACAATTTGTGGATCTAACTTACTTTTTTCAGAAAAAAATTGGTCCATATTTGAGTTACGCTATGTAGGATAAACTTTGTAGCAAAGAAATAAAAGAAAAAGACTATTCTTCATCAATTGAGCATCGAAGCTTAAAGATAAGCCCAGGAATCCGAGTTTGACGTCTTGAAACTTATCTATGAATACATGAAAAATTATCAAAGGTTGCGGTCTAGATTTAAAATAATTTTCCAAATATTTGATAAAGAAATCTAGTTTGGAATTTTCACTGAGACTTGAAATTTTTTTGAAGTTTTTTTAGCTTTTAATGACAAGAAATTTTTTAAAATTGTGTAAATTCAATAATTGACGCTAAAATATGCAACAAGCGGTAAAAACGAAGACTTTCCAGGATGACAACTTGAGTTAGAACGATCTGAAAGCATTAAATTTAATATATAAAATATATTCGCAAAGAATGCAAAAATTGTATTATCGATTTTAAATTTGATGCGATCGGCCATATTAAGTTTTGCATAGCTTATACCCACATACATATCTATAATATGCGAAAACACAAGTTTTTTTTTGAGTTTATTTTTTCTTTTGCTTAAGAACAAAATAAACATCCACACATACTCATGCATAAAATGGCACATACTTTTAAACACATGCAGCCAAATAGCAGAGATGAGAATGATAAATTCTCTGAAAAATAAATAATAAGCTCTCTTTGAAAGATATGGATTTTGTACGGAACCCATCGTCAAATTATGCACTGAGAGTACAATGTATGGATGTCGAACATCTTTATATATTTATAGTCTTTGCTTCAATGCTTGAAATTCTACTTCAAAATTGTTCTATTTCATTTGGTTCTACTTGTGTTTTTTTCTGTTTGTTCTAAATGCTTATAAGACAGTATTCGTTTGTGTGTTTAGAACATTTCGGCACTGAAGTGTTTGTTTTGAAATGTGAAAGAAGACGATGGATACTTGAAAATACTACGATGTTTTGTAACACATTTTTATTGTGCTTGAACAGCCCTCTAGTACATACATACACACAGTTACACATTTTACTTGCTGATATGTTTGTATGTGAGCAAACCACTCTGTCGGAAAATCAGTTAACTTTAAACTAACTTAAGTGCTGACTGACTACTTTTCAATGGAAGCAACTAACTATTTTAACATTTTCAGTTAACTTTTTGAAGCTAGCAACGAACAGTTAATTGTTGACACTGTAGGTAAAAAACACCTTATTGTAACTAGCTGACACCTAAAAATCATTCATTCATGTAATATTTTTGGTAATAAAATAAATTAGTCAACATTTTTAACGTATTTATTTGTAATTTGTAATTTTTCATTTTTATATTACATATTACACCAAACAAAAAATATTACATTGCATGTTGCAAAAAACTTAAAAATTTCAGAAATAATTTAAATAAATAATATTGTATCAAATGTTTGTTTGTTTTTTTGCAAAAAATGCATCTTAAATGGCTTTTGCTAACGACTCTCATTCTTGCACTTTTAATTAAAACTAAAACAATATTAATATCTTTATTATTTGACATATGTACTTACATAAAAAATTTTATTTTAGAAAACTTCCATAGAATTGAAAAATTTATATGTACCTAAATAAAAAGACTTCAATATCACGCAGTAGCATTAATAATAAAAACGGAAATCTACGGCGCCTATACGTGGGGACATCGAAAATGCATTTTTGCATTGTGTACATGATAGCTTAAAATTGGTTCATAAAAATTAATTAAAAGTTGGCTATTTTTGTAGTCAGTTACTGATTATCCGACAGGGTAGAAACAGCTTTTGACAGTTGATGTTTTACAAATAGAAAAAAGTAGTACATCTGTTTTTTCAGTTTCAGCTTGTAAAATGAATTCGCCTTGGTTGTACTGTTTCAAATTATATTTTATAGTGAAAGGCCAATGTAAAGCCCAGTTCAGACTATTATACTTTGTCAAAAATTCAAATAATACGTGCAAGTCTGTAATCCGTCATACATACGACAAAAATTTGACATCCCATACGACTTTGTGGTTTTTTGAAACTTTTCAAAACGATAATACTTTACATTGGATCAGGGTTGTGTTTTTTTTAGCAAACCAGCTAATTAAAAATTGAGTAGTCGGCTATTTCGTAGCCGATGGGGTGCCGTCACTGATAGTATTTTTTGTCGTTATAAAAAAGCTCGAAATTTGGAATTTAGCTGTCATTTATAAACATATTTTGCTCATGCTATATTTAGAACATAAAATATGTTTGTGCTATTGAATTTGGATGTGTTATACATAATTATTATTTTAACTGTTGAAGAATTTCACGCGCCGGCACGTCTATCGCCTACGGCGAATAGCGCACCTGCCACCGTGAAAAGTTTTATGATGGCACATCTATGTTGGTGTATATCGAGTGTGATGGTGTGAATGCAAAATCTAATTTACATTAGACTTTTTGACAGTCGCAAGAAATGTGTTTAAACTTTTATCTCACAAAATCTAATGAAAGTATTTATACTTGTATAATAGTCTGATTGGGCCTTAAGCGGCATGCTTCAGCGGGTGGCAACAATGTGACCCATTTACAAAAAATTAGTTTGTTTATAAAAATATTCATACAAAACTTTCAACATGTTGAATTTAATTTAATTTGGCAATGCCGTTAAAGGCGACCGAGCGGCAATGTTAAATTCAATTTAACTTTTTGCTTTGCCGCTTCAATTTGTCAAACCAAAAAGTAAAGGAACAAAACATAGAGAAAATAGAAGAAAAAAACACATTTTCTTTATTTTCGGGCTAAAAATTTTTAACAATTAAATTTATTGATTTATTTTTACGTTAAAAACGTCAAAAGGTTTTTTTGCTTAAATTCCGGTACATAAATTTCTACTTCAATTAGCCGCGTTCATTTGCCTATATCAAATAAATGCAAGCGGCAAATAGAACAGTTGGTTTCCGCCCGTTGCCGCATGCCGCTTACATTGGCCTTTCACTATTAATATTCCTAAATGTATTTAGTTCCTTTGAAATTTATGCTAAAATTAATTATATTTTTTCTTTGTGAACATTTTGAGTAATTAATATTAATATGAGTAAAAAATAATTAACATTAATATTACAAATAAAACAGTAATCCTTAATTTTTCAATAAAAGCACATTAATTTAACATGAAATAGCGTAGAGCCAATTATTAGTTATAAGGCCTCATATCATTTTGTGAAAATTCAGCGAAATAATTTGGAGAAAATATTTTTTTCTGAAAAGAATTTGTCACTGATTACATTAGATGTCATCTTTTAATTGTCTGTAATAATTCATAACTATATGGATCCATTATATAATGAATTAAAATTCAATAAAACTTATTTTGAGTGTGGCCCACATCAATGTTAAGTTTTTCAAATTTTATATATCAAGTTAATCATATTTAAACCTATTTAATTAAAAACAAACATTTAACTAACTCAATACTATTTTTTTTTATTTACAGGTATGTTTAAACTTCCTTGACTATAATACTCGCTAATGGTAATTTAATTGTATATTGTAAGCGGTATATAATTTTGACCTATTCATAAAGGGATTTTGAACGGTATAAAAAAATAAATGCGTACATGTGAGTATGGCGCATACTGAATGAAAAATTCGTTAGACCTACGGTAACCCTTAAAACTATCTTGAAATGTTTGAATTTATTAATTTACTTTATCACAAACAAGCGACATGTCTGAAATATTTGCATAGAAATACATTTTTTTAGCTTTTATTTATTTATTGAATCTTCACAATGTGAACCAACAATAAGTATTCAAATCTTAATAGAAGTTACCGTTGAGGAGCCGCACAAGCGTTTAGGGCCCGTTCAATGCCTAAACTGCCAGGAATTTGGCCATACTAAGGCCTATTGTAAACTGCCCACAGTTTGTGTGGTGTGTGGAGAACTGCACGGCACATCACAGTGCCAAAAGTCAAAAACTGACTCAAGTGTTAAAAAATGCAGTAACTGTGGAGGCAACCACACTGCAAATTACAGGGGCTGCCCTGTCTATACCCACTTTAAGCAGTCAATGACAAATAAGTCATCAATCACCTATAAACAACCCCAGCAGCCAAACATAATTCATACAAACAATTTTCCGCAGATAGGCCAGTCAACCAGCCAAATAATTATGCAAAACCCCAAACAAGTTTCATATGCTAGTGTGGTCAAAACCGATACTCAAAACATGAATCAGGAGCCCAAGCCCCAAAATTCCGATCAAAATTTTACCAATCTTGAGGCAACTCTTCAGACTCTTGTTCAGTCCATAAACACATTTACGGTTTCTATGACGAACATGATGCAGGAAATGCTGAAAATGCAATCCACTATTTTGCAGGCAATTTTAACAAAATGAATTGGTTTAAAATATGTTTCTGGAACGCAAACGGCATCCGCCAACACAAAAATGAACTTGAGCACTTCCTTATGGAAAAACAAATTGACATAATGCTGATTGCTGAAACCCACTCGACAAGCAACAGTTATTTCAAAATTAATGGCTACATACTGTACGACACAAAAGATCCCCGTGGAAGATCTTGCGGAGGATCGGCAATTCTAATAAAATCCAGAATTAAACACTTTTTAATGAACGAGACATGTGAGGAGTATCTCCAAGCAACTAATATATGCATTGAATATTTGCATGAAAAAATCGTTATTTCCTCAATCTACTCACCGCCACGCTTTTCAATAACAGAAAGCCAATACTCAAATTTTTTCAAATCACTTGGTCCTAGATTTTTAGCGGCTGGCGACTATAACGCAAAACACACTTTTTGGGGATCACGTTTAATTACCTCGAAAGGCCGTGTGCTTTTTGACACCGTTTCCAAAATGGGTTTAGATGTGGTTTCAAGCGGACATCCCACTTATTGGCCGTCAGACCGACGAAAGATCCCTGATGTTATAGATTTTGGAGTTGCGAAAAATTTTCCCTTAGAGTGGATGCAAGTGGAGCCTTCATTAGATTTGTCATCAGATCACTCTCCCACTATAATCTCTGTTTCGTTCCCCCACGAGATTGACTCACCGTTAACTGTCAATAGAGTTAATTGGTTAAAATACAAAAAATTTTTGAGTACACATTGTACTGAAAATATCGCCTTGAGAACGCCTGAGGATATTGATGTGTCAATTAACGATTTTTCTGAAAACCTCAAACTGGCCGTACAGCATGCTACCACTAGTCATATAAGATCCAGAAATGAAACCAATAGAACTTATTCGTCTGAAATTGAGCAACTTCTGTCAGAAAAAAGAAGAGTCAGAAGAGAATGGAAACTTCGCAGATCTCCCCAGCTTAAAACTAGGCTACGGGAATGCATAACTCAGTTAAGAAATCTGCTGGAAGTCCATAGAATTGCTTCCCTTAAAACATATTTGGAAAGCCTTGATGGTACTCCTCAATCTGATTATTCCTTGTGGAAAGCGACAAAAGGTTTAAAAAGACCCGTAATAGGTAAGCCACCTTTGCGAACTTCAACTGGCGACTGGGCAAGAAGCGACTCTGAAAAGGGGATGTTGTATGTCGATCATTTGAGAAGCGTTTTTATTACAAATGATTCAGCGAATATTACAGCGGAATTACCACCATATGTTGTTAGACCCCCTGTGTCTTTGAGACTTAATTTTCAAGATGTCGAAAACGTTATCGCAAATACAAACCCAAGAAAAGCTCCAGGCATTGATCAAATTACTGGTAAAATGCTTGAACAGTTACCTCGTGTAGCTAGAAGGGTTCTACTTTTTATTTTTAACGCCATTTTACGCCTTGAGTATTATCCTGTAGAGTGGAAGGTCTCAATGATTACTATGATACCCAAGCCAGGGAAGGATCTGACAAAGGTAGAATCATATAGACCAATAAGTCTACTACCAACAATTTCAAAACTGTTCGAAAAATTGTTAATGGCGAAGTTGAGTCCAATATTGAACAATGTGGGGTGTATCCCTGATCATCAATTTGGTTTTCGGGCTAAACATAGCACCATAGAACAAACGCACAGACTAGTCAATGTCATAAGACAGACCTTTGAGGAGAAGAAGTATTGCTCAGCTCTATTCATCGACATTTCTCAAGCTTTCGATAAAGTGTGGCACGACGGGTTGATGCACAAAATAAAGTTAAACTTGCCTGTAAATACTCACAAGCTTCTGGAAAGCTACTTATATGGGCGGAAGTTTATTATCAGAGAAGGCGATTTTATAAGCCCAACTCAGCCAATCGAAGCAGGTGTTCCCCAAGGCAGCATACTGGGGCCTACTTTATACTTGATTTACGCGTCTGACATGCCAACGACATCCGGAATCCATACTTCAACCTTTGCAGATGACACAGCGTTTTTGAGTGTTCATGAAAACCACCAATTAGCTTCACGAAATTTACAGGAATACATTTCAATATTAGAGAAATGGCTAAAACTTTGGAAAATCAAAGTTAATGAACAAAAATGTACTCATGTCACATTCACTCTGTGTAAGCAAACATGTGGGCCTATCCAAATAAACAACTCACCTATTCCGCAACACAGTGAAGTGAAGTACCTAGGTATACACCTCGACCGTAGGCTAACGTGGAAGTCTCACATTGAAGCAAAAGTCACTCAGATGAAACTAAAAGCAGCGCAACTAAATTGGCTTATGGGCAGAAACTCGACATTGAAGTTGGATTGCAAACTTCTGTTATACAATGCAATTCTAAAACCTATATGGTGCTACGGAATTCAATTATGGGGCACCGCCTCAGCGTCAAATATTGAAAAAATTCAAAGGCGACAAAACCAAATTCTTCGAACGATTACTGCAGCTCCATGGTACGTAAAAAATTCACGAATTCATAACGATCTGAGTGTTCCGCTGGTAAAAGAGGAATTTTCCAAGTACGCGACAAGGTATGTCAGTAAACTGGAACTTCATCCAAACCCTCTTGCGCGCAATATACTTACTTTTGGCGGCCACACTCGGCTTAAAAGAAGGGATACCGCTGCCACCATCAGATTGCTCAATAGGTGATTTTACCGAAATAGCTCCCGCATAATAAAACTTTTTGTCTAGCATTGGCCGGACTTAAGAATCCCATTTTTTAAATTTAGTGTTAAGATTTGAATACTTATTGTTAGTTCATTTGGAAGATTCAATAAATAAAAAATGCTACAAAAAAAAAAAAAAAAAAAAAAAAAAAAAAAATCTTAATACTAGATACACAAAATTATCTAAGTCCAGCCAATGCTTGACAAAAAGTTTTATTTTACGCATATATCGGTAAAACCACCTACTTAACGCTCCGATGGTGGCACGGGTATCCCTTCTTCTCAACCGAGTGTGACCGCTTAAATTAAGTATGTTTCGTGCAAGAGGGTTTGGGTTAAGTTCCAATTTTCTGATATACCTTGTCGCATGCTTTGAAAACTCATCTTTTACCAGTGGAACACACAGATTCTTGTGAATTCGGGAGTTTTTTACGTGCCATGGAGCTGCAGTAAATGTTCGAAAAATTTTGTCTTGTCGCTTTTGAATTTTTTTAATGTTTGACGCTGAGGCGGTGCCCCATAACTGAATTCCGTAGCACCATGTAGACTTTAGTATTGCGTTGTATAACAAAAGATTGCAATCTAATTTCAATGTAGAATTTCTGCCCATTAGCCAATTTAATTGCGCTGCTTTTAGTTTCAACTGAGTGACTTTCGCGTCACAAAGTTTTTATTTTGTATTAATTCACTCTTCACTTATTGCGGTTTTCTACTTATACCGTTATTATTATTATTTTTTTTTTTGTAACACTCCGATCAAAAACAAATACGTCCGTTCACTATCAAAGCTACACTCTGACTGATTTTCCAACACATTCACAAAAATTTTATACGTATATGATATTTTTGAGAATGTGGTAAAAGAAACATCACACGTACACGAAACTTTCGGTCATTTTCTTCATATTGCCCTTAATAACTTGATAGAAAGTTTTGACCTATGTTTCGGACAACAATGTCGGTCAAATGACCGGTCATTTGACCGTCACTGTTCTTCTAGGGCAGTTAACTCTAGTGACGGTCAACGCCAAGTCACAAAACGGGGAACCAACCTTAAAAAATTTTCTTTACATGTCGCTTGCTTGTTTTATGGAACATATGTTTGTTTTATGGACATAGTTACAGTTCCAATTTTATGTTATTCATTTAATACAAAAAATATTATCAGTGGAATTAATGAACTAAACTGATTAAAAAGGAATTTCCTAAAAGATTGCGTCTGATTCCAAAAACGAAAAGTGGTATGGAAAAGTTGCCATTCAGAAACAACGCATCGAAATTTTTGAAATTTTTTCTCCTTATTTGCTCAAGTAGGCAGTTCAATTCTACAGTCGCTATCAACTTGTCTAAGAACAAAAGAACTCTTATCTTAAGAAGACTTCTAAAAATAAGTAACATAGAGAGTCTTTGACTATACAAAGACTTGGTGACGCTGTTTAGTTCACGTATTTATTATCTTATGATGTTGTTATATAGGACTTCACTTATGCTGTCACAAATAGAAAATTATTCACATCCGTATATAAGGGTTGGTGTTAAATAAGTTTTTGAAAATGGATTTTACGATGTAAAATATTGTTCGGGTCATAAGGTTTTAAGTTTAATGTAAATTTGTCCAGCCAATAAACTTGTATGGTTTGCCCAAATTAAGTTGCTTTTGAACTCTACTCCTACGTTTTATGCTGTTTGCATTGTACATTATCAATTTTCTTATTGTATACTTGTATTATTCTATTATAGGAGAGACTGTCTTTTTTTTTATAAATTAAAAGATGTTTTGATTTTTGTTGATGTTGTAACGCCCAAAGTCGGAGGTCTCGTTTTGGAGCAAAACGCGTGAAGTCGTGTTCCCTTTTTTCATATATTTGTATTTATTCAGTTATTCATTTGGTTATTTCATTTATTATTATTAACGCAAGAAGCGTTGTTTTATTTGCTTATGAATTAATAATTAATTTAGTATAATAAATTACATGTAATGTAGGTTAAATTATTTCTAAGCTTAAAAATTGTATTTAAAATTAACGGTCAGCGTAGATGGCACCACCACACAATGAATAAATATCAACTATGACACAATGTTTGATAAACACAGCCGCACATTTGGTTGCGCGTAGGTGTTAGTACGTGTATGGGTGCTCATCGTAGAGTATAAAAGCACGAGCATCAGCATATTCCTGGCAGCTTGGTCAGTGGCTGGCCTGCAAGTAAGACGTGCCTTGAAAACAGAGTTTTTAGTTCTATTTCAAAGCATCTTGTTTTCGAGTGATCACAGCTGTGGCGAAGTAACCAACAAGTGGTTAGTGAGGAGTTTCAATGCCTTACCTTTTACTCTTGAGTGGTTCATCTTTGCCTGGTTTGCCTCTTCGTCAGGTGGGTATTCGAGGGAGAGTTTTGAATTCTGCTGAGAGCAGTTGCCAACGTTGGAGGGCGACGAAGAGTGAAGGTGTTATTAATACTTTCACCATCCGCCAGAGGAGCTTTTAATTCCACGTGAGCGCGACACCAGAGGCAGTGGATCGTTGGGGAAGCGAGTGCTACCGTGCAGGAGTTTTCAATTCCTCCATTGCGGCCCGTGCCCCGCTCCAACGTCAGCCGTAGGTGATGCCAAAACCCCACGTGATCAAACACATAAAAAGGGAAGAAAGATTTTCTTTTATTATTTTATTTAAATAAAGAGCCAACATTGAAGATTAATTCTGTTTCTTTATTTCTTTATTGAAACGGCCCTGGACCACGCTGAGCTATCCCAGCATAAAGCGTAAATGTCGTTACAATGTAAATAAAATCCACTTGGAGATGTCTGTCTACGCCTATTGTTGAGGTGAGAACTGAGTTTTTCAACATTCGCCTTAATTGAGGATAGCGGGCTACTTAAGTGTAACTGTATATCATCTACGTACATGTACACGCGTTCATGTAATATATTTAACATTACATCAATCTCACGTAACTTGATTCGGCGATCATTCATAACGATATCGAAGATTTTTTTTACTATTTTCTTCAGTAACCACCTCTTTTGTCCTTCCTATTGATGGCATTATTACAGTGGTTGTTCGGCCACATTTAAATTCAGCAACCCAATATTTTATGTAATCTGACGGGGCGAACTCTCCGCAATGTTTATCGAGCTCTTCTTTTGTCTCTTTCGCCGTTTTTCTTTTCATATGATACTGTTAAATCACTGCGCCAAAATTCGCTTTTTTCAAAAAACATACAAGTTGCTTAGTTTAAACGACTGCAACAAATAAACAGATAGATCGCAATTTAAAAAAAAAAAATAATTTTTTTTTGTGTTTATGCTAGGTAGCTGCAATATCAATCCGCCCTCGCAAACAAGTAAATGCTTAAAAAATGTTGACCAAAGAAATCACGAAGTTACGTTTTAATTGAACGCCCATGTTCGTAAAAGGCTGCAACGATCTTAATGCGCTGCTCAATTGTTTACCTCTCCATGGTAGAATTTGTCAAACCCTGAAGCAAAGAAGTGTCAAATTGAGTTGGGCGAAATACTTGAAGTTAAGGTATGACTCACAATTAATATCGTGCATTATTATTGTATCACCCTTTATTGCGCTATTAAAGTTGTTTAGGTCTTCTAAGAACTAATTTAAATTCATTTCAGCTTCGTTTAACTCTTCTCATTGAAATGACTAAATTCCCAGCTTGAGTACGGTCATCCCTTTCGAGCTATTTGAAAAGAAAACCAGGTGAATGTAAACAACAAAACCAAGATAGATACACAGATAATAAACATAACAAACAATAACATTACATATCTGTCATTTGTTAAGAATTGTTATGAAAAAACAACAACAATAAAACACATGCCACCGCTACACCGATAGGCATACATACGGTCATACACGATTCTGTTTGGACGGAACATGAAGTCATTTAAACAGTCAAGTCGTAGAGCACGAAACGAAACCTAAACTTTTTAGAATAAAACAAAACACAAGAAAACGAGGCAAAACAAAATTCGAAATATCAAGCTAAACACAGAAATGCGTTAATAAGCAGCGTTGTCAACTTTGAAATTTCAAAACGCACAAAATGGGGAAAATATTGCGTTATTTCAACAAAAGCGCACCGAAGTTTTAATTTCCCTTTTATTTTTAAAAACCTATTTTATATTTTAAGAAGTACTATTACTAATATTATATGTATGATGGATTGTTATCATACAACCATCACTGTCGAAATAATTTACGATTATCGGAATTCACAGAATCGTACTACAAGCCTTTAAGTTCGATTAATAGCAATTCTATCAAACACGGTGTAAGCGATATCTTTAAAGGAATTTATTGAAATATACGAAAAGTTGCAAGAATTTTAACAAATAAAAGATGAAGTTTACCGTAATAAATATTTAATGCAAACGTTTTGCAAAAACTTTATAATTTATTTAATAATTTGGTAATTTCTCAATTACCAAAACCGTAACGAATTCACGAACTTCTCTGTTCAGAGACAAACTTGGCTTGATCGTTTAATAGCAAAACACTTCCTAAAAGCAGCAAATTTTGTAAAACAAAATGTTTTGTTTTCTTTCGAAAGTGTGCATATAACATGGTACATTTCCACACAAAATGAAACGTAAACATTTTGGACACTTGATTAAACTTTTGTCTTACATTAGAAAAAAAAGTTGAGTTGAATTAGATTTTGTACCACAAAAATTTAAAAAACGCACCGAAAATGTAAAAGAAACGCACCCTGCACCAACTAAAGATTTTTTCGCACAAATAATTTTAAATAGCACCAAAAACGATGAGATACGCACCGAGTTGACAACGCTGTTAATAAACAACTAAAAGTTCCAACCAGTGCTTCCACAACCAAAAAATTTCTTATAATCAAAATTTTTAAAAAGTTGTCAAATGTGCGAAAAATAACCAAATTTAAAGTACATTTTTTACCTGAAGAAATATTAAAGTTTATTTTAATTTTGATTATACCAGGATGGATAGTTGCACGTTATAGTTAAGTAAGGGGTTTCCCGATTGTTAATGCAAACTGTGCAAACGTTGCAAATATGTGCAAAAATACTTCGCTCTTTTACGCAACAACATAATATGCAAAAATACTCCGTTGCATAACAATAATATTTGATCTTGTAGCGCCATATTGTTATTTGTTAAAAAAGTGTGTACAATGAGTGCAATGAGTGAAAAATCTTCAAAAAGCAAAGAGTAAGAAAAGATCCTGGTACAAATCAAACTCGTCATAAGAACCAACACGTTAACAATCTTTTCTGTTTTTCTAGTTCTGGCCATTCTTATTTATTAAAAAATTTATTTTAATATATTTGTGTCTAATTGTAAACAAATGCAGATTTTTGAGGACTTCTGCTAGTGCAGCCAGTAGTGCAATTCACTAACTTTTAAAGATTTTGAAAGAACATAGTTTAACGCGAACTATTGTGGTTTCCACCAACGCTTATGTGTTTGACTAACTTATTTTTAACGCCTCTCGTTGTATGTTAAAAAAATTTCAAATAATGTGACAGCTTTGTTAAAAATAAAGAAAACCACAAAGAACAACAGAAAAAAAGGTACAAATATGCAAATAATTCCATGTTTAAGGTAAGTAAAACTGTTTATAAATTTGTTTAAAATATTTTTTTAAAAGTAAGATAAGTTCTCCTCACGGAGAACACGTCGACCGGCTGTTGGACCGCTAAACGTAGGCTGATCTTCCGACAACCCGTATGCCAAATACTCTGAAGTTATTTTAACAGAAATTTTAATGACACTGTTGTTAAAATAAACAGCACAAAAATAATATGTGTGTGAAGTTAGCTCCGTCGTCAGCTACGTTTATAACAACCCTGTTCTTTTTAACAGTCTGCTATACAGCATAGTATTTAAGTAACATAACAAAGATTTCAATGGGAAATGTTACTAACATGCCTATGTTAAAGACGTAGCTGAAATTAGCTTCGTCAGCTCCGTTTTTAAAAACCTGTAACTCTAAAAATATTAAAGTTATTTGAGAAAAATTTTAAATGTTGACAAATTTAAAGAAAATTAATTTAACGTAATATATAAATGTGACCTAAGTGATAATTTATGGCCAATTTCAGGAAAAAAACGGAATTTTGTTAATGCAAATTTTTTTAAAATGAGAAAAAATGGGCAAAATCGAGAAGGTGCTGTCATATGGACCTATATGGGTGAAAGCCATGACAATGCGGATTTTAAAACTGTATAGCTTATCCAAAATCGGTATAGATTTTGAGAAATTCAATTTTGAAAAAAGTGAATTTTACCATATGGGAAAATTTTGAAAGTAAAAAAATGGCCAAAATCGAGAAGGTGCTGTCATATGGACCTATATGGGTGAAAGCCATGACAATGGAGATTTTAAAACTGTATAGCTTATATCCAAAATCAGTATAGATTTTGAGAAATTCAATTTTGAAAAAAGTGAATTTTACCATATGGGCAAATTTTGATGCAGATGTTAGTAACATTTCCCATTGAAATCTTTGTTATGTTACTTAAATAAAATAAAAATGTTATCAAATATTACAGTCTGTTAAGATAACAGATGCTGTATAGCAGACTGGTAAAAAGAACGGGGTTGTTATAAACGTAGCTCACGACGGAGCTAACTTCACACACATAAAAATAATTGGTGCTTAGTTAACGCTAATCAGTCAAGCTATAAAAACAGCTGACTTAAACCGAAGGCAAATAGTGTTAAAAACTGTTACAGAATCGTGAAAATGCCAATATTGGTGTTAATTTCTCTAAACGAATTTTACTAGCGTTAAAACAGGTTAGTGAAATGCACTACAGGAGCTTTTCGTGTTTCCAGAACAAAAGAGAAATCGGGTATACTCACGATCAACCAGAATATGCACAGCAAATTTACAAATTGCAAATTTGCACAATGACAATCGTGAAAACCCTTGATAACGACAAAAGCAGAAACCTACGTAATTTTACATATTAAAAATTACTTTCTTATATGAAAAAGATGGTGGCTAAGAAACTTATCTGATAACAAGTCTTTGATTTATGAACTTTATTCATAACAAAAAATATTTTTCAAAAGAATCCAAGTCTGCTGATGATTGGGGTAGCTTCCTATGAAATATCGGCATATACACAACTAGGAATCATAAAAAACAAGTTGTTTGCATTTTATCAAAAATATGTTTGTTTAATAAGAGATAAGCCGGTCAAGAAAATAAATTTAAAACGAGGACACACTTCTTCGTATTGAAATTCAGTTATCTAATTAAGTTATTATTATATTAACAATCTTATTTATACATTTTTTTCATGTTTATTAAGATCTTTAAACAAATTTTATAGAGAATTATGTGCAGTAAGAACTTAATAAACATGAAATGTTTGTAGTGTAACTGCCTAGTTACACTACAAGAAGGAAATGAAACTAATTCTTGTACACCTGGATTACTCATATGCTTCTCCAACTCGCATGATTTAATCGCGTTGACTTAAAAGTATGTTGAGTTAAAATTTTTTTTTATTTTTTTTTTTAACTTGGACCAGTGCTCAGGGGATGACCCCTACAAATGCAGTGCATTGTACCAGAACTAGGAAAATAGGTTGTGAGGAGGGGGAAAGAGGGAGTAGTGTTTGTGAACAATTGACTTGAACCTTCCAACGTTATAACAGACAGGAAACACGTCTGCAGGCAACATGTTCCACAGACGAAGCGCACGGCCAAAAAACGAATCCTCTCTGTAATGCGTAGTACGATTCCTCGGACAATCAACCACAAATGGATGAGCTCTGGACGATGAGCGCGTGCTACGTAACAATGTGCGCGT
This sequence comes from Thecocarcelia acutangulata, assembly GCA_914767995.1. Classification (NCBI taxonomy): domain Eukaryota; kingdom Metazoa; phylum Arthropoda; class Insecta; order Diptera; family Tachinidae; genus Thecocarcelia; species Thecocarcelia acutangulata. The sequence goes on from OU612097.1 coordinate 63,604,656, forward strand.
TTCGGGAACAAGATCCCTGATCTCGTCATAGCAAAATCCATTGTAGTAACGATAGAACAGAGTAACGCACCCCACACTGTGTCGATGCTCCAGTGAGTCAATAGAGTTGGATACCCTACTGTCACCGATGAGCTTCTTCGCCCTCTCCTGCACACGGTCGAGTAACCCCAAAATAGACTTTGAGGCACCAGCCCAAACATGAGAGTTGTATTCCATTTTCGGTCGGATGTAGGTGGTATAAATAGTAAGGAGATCGGATGGCGAGAAGTATAGGGTGTTTTTTTAAGCCCGATAGAACTTGAAATTGTAAAAAATAACACAAAAAATTAAATTGTAATCAAAATTTTTTTTTATTCGAAAGATCAATACGTGACATTAACATTTGAAAATGATTTCGGGCATATGGGCACCGCGGCTGTTCTTGACGAAGCGCATTCTGGACGTCCAATTTTGGGCCACTTTTTCGAGCACTGCTGGCCGTATGTCACGAACAACACGAACAATGCTGGCCTCCAAGGCGTCAATTGTTGCTGGTTTATCAGCATAAACCAGTGACTTCACGTAGCCCCACAGGAAATAATCGAGAGGTGTCAAATCGCACGACCTTGGAGGCCAATTGACAGGTCCATTTCTCGAAATCAACTTATCGCCAAATTTTGATTTCAGTAAGTCGATGGTTGCGTTCGCCGTATGGCACGTAGCGCCATCCTGTTGAAACCACATCTCCTCCGGATCAATGTCATCCATATTTTCAAACAAAAAATCATTGATCATGGTGCGGTAACGATCTCCATTGACCGTAACGCGAGCTCCGGCCTCATTTTTGAAGAAATAAGGTCCGATGATGCCACCAGCATGAAAACCGAACCAAACAGTGCATTTTTCTGGATGTAATGGAGTCTGTAGGGTCTCTTGTGGATTGGTCTCACTCCATATGCGGCAATTTTGCTTATTAACAAACCCGTTAAGCCAAAAATGCGCCTCATCGCTGAACACAATTTTGCGATAAAACAACGCGCGAATCGACGACTGATTTTCAAAGTAAATTTGGATAATTTCGTAGCGTTGTTCAAGCGTGAGTCTATTCATGATGATTTGTCAGAGTATACTGAAACAAATAAAAAAAATGTTTCATCAAAATTTAATTTTTTGTGTTACTTTTTACAATTTAAAGTTCTATCTAGCTTAAAAAAACACCCTATACATCTTACACCGTTTCAAAAAACCTAGACACTTGAATGCTTCTTTAGAGATATGAAAAATGTGTTCAGTCCAGCGAACATCACACTGTATCTTCATACCAAGAACATCAAGAGCATCCGATTCCTCAATATTTATACCATCCATGTGTACGGATGAAGCAGCATCTGCGGTCGTTTGTTTGTGTGTTAATAAGCAACATTGGGTCTTACGAGCGTTAAAATTTTTACGACCCCACTCGGAAATAAATAGAAGATCACTATTCAGTGAATCTTTCATATTTAGTCTCTTAGCAGCGACCTCTGATAGGCTGGGTCTATAACTAAAAGAGTACGAGTGGCAAATGCTGCTGTCATCCGCGAAAGAGTGGATAGGGTTGGAAGTTTGATAGAGAAGGTCATTCAGGAAAATAAAAAATAGAGTAGGAGAGAGAACGGAGCCTTGTGGTACCCCTGATTTAATCTTGAACTCGTTTGATGAGACCCCATCTATAACAACTCGTATAGTGCGGTCTCTGAGCAAGCTCGATATAAATCGATAAAAGTCATCACCGACACCAAAAGCAGTATGTTGAGTTAAAATATAACAAAGCAGTATATATTACATTTTCTAGTACTACATTGCACTAAACTTTAAATTCTGATCATCTAGTAGCAGGGAAATGTGTTGACAGCGTTGTGTAACAAGTAGTATAAGCTGGTAAAACACAACGTTTTAAATATTTATATATGTCTATGAAAAATTAATTTTGAAAGCTTAAAAGTTTAAACATAAATATATTAATAATATCTATTATTACTTAAAGTTAAAAACCACAAACGGCAACTCTGGCTCTAACCAAGAAATGAAAACAACAAAAACAAACTATCAAACATCGCACCCTCAATCTTAAAAACAAATTAAAATGTGTGGAGCGAAAATATGAGCAAAAAGAATAAATAAATTTATTGAAAACGTCAGCGTTTTAGCAATAATATGAAAAGTAAATATACATACAATAAATACACCAGTACATTTATTTATTCATAATAAATAAAAAAATTTAGTTTTACCCAATTGACCACACTGAAGATATACGTAAATAATAAGAATTTTTGCATCTCGAAAGACCTAATATCACGGCAAGACTCATTTCTGTTTGGCTAGATTTTTACGATACCCGTATTTTTTGTGACGAAATAAAAAAAGTTGTGGCAAAAATTACAATATACTTAACTTTTATGCCAATAACGATTTGGCTATGCTAAAATCACAAGATTATCGAATAGGAACTCCAGATCTTTAGAAGTTGCTAGCGGCCATATCATGTTTGCTGAATTAGGCGAAAATTATAAAATTGTTGTATCAAACGTTAACTATATGGTGACAATAATCATACTACTGACAGAGCAAATATTTGCCGACTGGTTCAACAGTTAACGAAGAAATACGCCAACACAACCCAATACCTGCCGAAAACATGGCTACTCTTCACAGCAGTGTACAGGAAAATACAAAAAAGTAAATTCAACATCGTTTGCAAAAAGGGCGACCTGAACATTCTGTAATTCAAATATATATATTTTTTATGAAACTTGTAATTGTTAAGGTTCCTCAAATGTTTACTGGGCATAGAAAATAAGTCACTCAAATCTCATATCTCAAAAAATTTGACTTTTCGAGCTAACAATGCAGAATTGTTAACAATACTACCTTTTATATTGTGCCAAAAATTTATTGAAATTACTTTTAAACTGTATCCTTTAGAAGATATTTTCTAAAAATTTCTTGAAAGATTTGTATGAAAACTAAGAGTTTGAAATGTGTTTTTCTCGAAGCAAGCTTTTTTGCGATATGTACTTATATGCTTTTAATTTCTGGATGTATGTTATTCATTCTAAAAATTGAATCACAGAAATATTTTATAATACCTTTGCGAAAAATTTTGTACATAGTTGGCAAGACATAGAAATTCGAGAAAGAAGATTAGATTTTGGTCAATGTGGTCGAAAGCAGTGGTAGCAACTGTTTTGAAACGACAACATTTATTAACTGAGAGAGTGAGCGTCTGAGTAGGATCTTTGAAATGCTCAGTATTGAAAGAGACGATAGATAGATGGTGGAGCATGACTGTTTTACTAATAATAAATATACAATTGTTGTTTACTTGATAATAAATATAATTATAAAAGTTGGTTTTTTGTATTCCTTACAATTATTTTGTATGGCGGGTTTGATACTTTTGTCTTTTTTTTGTGTTACAAAAGAGCACGCATATTAACTTGTTATAGAGGTTATGAGTGTCGCAGTTACTAGTAGAATAACACAGCGTACATACAATCGTATTTATAAACGTACCAGCAATTAACTCACACTTAAGTAAAATAATATTGTCAATATATATTAACAGTGGGTTAGGAGAGACATTTTGTTGTATTTAATTTAAATAGAATGCACGTCGGAGCTATTGACAGGCGTTTTTGTTGGCTATATATTAAAAACACTGTTTGGAAGTATTAATAGTGGAAGTCGGTGTGGAAACCCCAATAACGAAGCGTAAATTATTTTTTGAAAATTCAATTCAAACATTGGAAGGAACTCCCTGCAAGGTAGACCACTTGAAAGGTTCAATTTACCAATCAAAAAATTGTAAACAGTTTGTTTTCTATGTTTCTCAGCCGTCTATATGTCGACATTTCATAGGAGCTACCCTAATCATCAGTACACTTTAAAATTTTTTTAAAGATATGCTTAAACATCCAACTTTATATCCCAACAATCTAAATAAATTATTGAGAAAAACGATTTAATAATACCTGTCAAAACACAAAAACAAGCTTTTTCATTCATACACGTTTAACATTTCTTTACACCTTCTAAACAACTGAACAACCGTTGGTTGCTACGATTTGTTTTTTGAAAGTATCGAAAAGCAGAAAGGTGTAAAGAAATGTAGGGGCGTGTATAAATGAAAAAGCTTGTTTTTGTGTTTTGACAGGTATTATTAAAACATTTTTCTTTTTAAATTCTCGATAATTTATTTAGATTGTTAGGATATAAAGTTGAGTTGATTGTTGGGATATAAATTTCCAAAGGGTAGCGCCTATGAAATGTCGACATATAGACAGCTGGAAAACATAGAAAACAAGCTGTTTATAATTTTTTGATTGATATCGATGTTAGAAGCTAATATAGTCAATAAAACTCATTTGGTTCAATTCACCGTTGTTCTATTCAGTATTGGTCCGTAATCTTTCAAATTACATGAGTATGTGTTTGCGTCTGAGTAGTACATCATTACCGATTTCTAAATAAAAATATGACCGCTATCAACTATTTAAGTTCTGAAATCCATGATTGAAGATCCTACACATAAATTTGCATTAGTGTCTCTCTTTAATTATATGCATAACTTTTAAACAAAACAAGAAAAAAAAAGATTATTTATTTAAGCAATTACTTTTTACAAAAGAAGTTGTAGAAGATGCGTGTGTATATGCATGAGGCGATTTTAAGAACTAAAAGTTGTTTTTGCGTTTTACAAATGCAATGGGTGATTTTATAAGAACTATCGGAAATTAAAAAAACACAAAATTCAGAAAAATTCATGAAATATTTATTTGGATCGATAGTTGGGTCGATATAATTTAATGTTTGAACATTATTTCATGCAAATGTTGGCCGCGGCTGCGCCTCAAATGGTCCATCCGCTTAGTCCAATTTTGGCATACTCTTTCCAACATTTCGGCCGGTATCTCACGAATAATGTTGGCAATGTTGGCTTCCAGTGCGTCAATCGAAGCGGGCTTGTCGCTATAGACATTAGCCTTAACATAGCCCCACAAAAAATAGTCTAGAGGCGTTAAATCGCACGATCTGGGCGGCCAATTGACTGGTCCCAAGTGTGAAATAAACTGTTCACCGAACTCGCCTCTCAATTGGTCCATTGTTTCACGTGCTGTGTAGCATGTGGCATCGTCTTGTTGAAACCACATGTCATGCAAGTCAAGCTCTTCCATTTTGGGCAAAAAAAAGTTTGTTATCATCGCACGGTAGCGCTCACCATTCACAGTAACGTTGTGATTCGCATCATCTTTGAAGAAATACGGCCCAATGATGCCGCCAGCCCATAATCCGCACCAAACGGTTGTTTTTTGTGGATGCATTGGTAGCTCTTGCAATGCTTCTGGCTGCTCTTCACTCCAAATACGGCAGTTTTGCTTGTTCACGTATCCATTCAACCAGAAATGAGCCTCGTCGCTGAACACAATTCTTCGATAAAAAAGTGGATCTTCATCTAAGTTTTCAAGAGCCCATTCACCAAAAATTTGGCGTTGTGGTAGGTCGTTTGGCTTCAATTCTTGCACCAGCTGTATCTTATAAGGCTTCACACCCAAATCCTTCCGCAAAATTTTCCACGTAGTGGAGTAACAGAGGCCCAATTGTTGCGAATGGCGCCGAATCGATAATACACGGTCATCACCAACACTGGCCGATACGGCTGCGATATTTTCTTCAGTTCGCACTCTACGTAAGCGTGTTGGTGGTTTAATGTCCAACAATGTAAATTTGGTGCGAAATTTTTTTACAATAGCCCGAATAGAAGCCTCAGTAGGTCGATTAAACTGACCATAAAATGGAAGAAGCGCGCGATGAACTTTCTTAACAGAGCACGCATTTTGGTAATAAAATTCAATAATTTGCAAGCGTTGTTCGTTTGTAAGACGATTCATGATTAAATTATAGACCAAACTGAAGATGTTTGACAGTGACACAAGATACAAAACGTGCGTGAGCTGTCAAAACTAGTGTTGCCAAAAAGATAATAGCAAAAAAATCACTCGTTAGATTATAGGATTTTAACATTTGTTAATTTCAGTAATTTTTGTATTAAAAACGTTTGATTCTAAAAAGCGACATACATAAGAGAAACTTCAGTGACTTCAAGAATAAATTAAATTGAATTTTATAACTTGTGTGTCACTGTACCTCGTTTAGTTATTTGTAGTATTGTATGTGGTGTTAGAGCGAGATTTTGTTGGCAGCTTGGAATTTTTTTAATTCATATTTGTATATTTTTTCTTACATTTATTTATTTGTTTCTTCTTGCTCCCCAGATTTAGCATTAACTTACAGAAAATGTTGAGACAATCAGTTTGATTTGAGCCGTGTTAATAAACGTATCTCTAGATGCGATACAATAAGATAAACAACAGCAGCCACCAAGTCTTGATTATAAAATATTAGCAAAATAAAAATATTTAAATGGTGTTTTTAATGCGGTTGCTGTGGGCTATATTGATTTAAATAGAAAAAAAACGAGCGACTTTAACGAGTTATTTCAAAAATTTAATTAAAGGAAAGAAAAATTTGGATGCAAACAAGTATCTGACGAGTACGTGTTTAAGCATAAAATAGAATCTTTCAATAATAACAAAAGAATCTACATACATACATTCATATATATATGTATATTCTAACAAAACGAGGAAGTTTAAACTAAAATCGAGTAAAGTAATCTTTAAATATATCGCAAAGTTTAAGAAATAATTCACATTTATTGAAATTTGCGGTGGTGCAAGAGAAACAGCAACAACAACAACTTGTAAACAAAAAAAATTTTAAAGTAACAAGATTAAAAATTAATTAAGAAAAAATTGCTATATATTATTTTGTGTTCTTTTGACCTTGCCTCCAAAGTTTGACAAAGAAAAAGCACAAACAGATACAAAATACAATTTAAAAAAAACAGATACAAAATATTTAAATAATTAACAAAAACTTAAAAACATAATAATAAAACAAGTTAGATTTAAACACGAGTGCTTGACTTAACAATTAAGTAAACCCAGTCCAGTCATCTGATGTTGTGTTAAAAATATCAAACAGAATGAAAAAAAAAATAAGACAAAAGGAAAAAACACTACGTGAAATGAAATCATAAAGAATATGAAGATTTTTTACTCAACTAAAATTTTTTATAGCAGGCGTTTTTACCTTACTCTCTTATTCTCACTTTCAATAAATTTATTCTTCTAAAAAGTGCCATATTATTTTGTAATTGTTGAAAACGGTTAAAATTTTGTTTGTATAATAAAATAATTTAGTTACAATATAAAAAAGATTTAGAATTATGCAGTAAAGAGTTTGCAAACGGTATTGTGTCAACAAGTAGAGTGCAAGAAAGCCTCAAAAATGCCTTAGTGTCGCAGAGGCCTTTATTGTGAACATAAATAATGCATATGTAAATAAATTGAATGGAATTATATATACAAATATATGTATATAAAAACTATCAATATAAATTTAAAAAATGTTTGCGCCGCGTAATTCGTCACCAGTTGCCATGTATGGTAGAGAGGACGTTGCTACTTATGAGGTAAAAAAAAAAAATATATATATATATATATATACACATATGTTATAAATTCATGTTACGCAGTCGAACATGAAAGAGCAAAGCCAATTTCGAATTGCAGCGGGCAAAAATAAATACATACAACGACACACGTTTATTTCTATAAATTCCGTTTTTATTAAATAATTATAATAAATTTATCACCGCTATAACGGTAAAGTATGTTTAAGAAAAAAATGTGCGTACAGAGGAGAGACTGAAGATCGACTAACTCTTTTATATAAGTTTTTTATGTAATTTTCAAGACAAAGCAAAAGAGAAAAATATCGTGATACATACTGTATATAATGCATATATATAATAATACAAAAAATCACTTGCATGATGTTAGGGTTGCCAAAAGTGCAAGTTTTATGTGTATATATTTTAACACTCCTTTTCAAACCAAATATCATGCATAAATTAATGAACATTAAAAATGTAAAAGTAAAAACTAATTCTTTTTTTTTTTAATTTCAAATTAAATTGGTCTTCTTTGACTTAGATTATTCCATTTAATTTTTTTATTTAATTTTAATATATACCAAGGCTATTAACAAATTTTATGTGTTTTAATTTTGGCAAATTTTTTGTTAAGACATCAGCAAGTTTTCAGCACTATTAACATATTCTAAAACCATTCTTTTATTTTTGATCATTTCCCTAATATGGTGGTACCTAATGTCTATGTGCTTACTACGAGCATGATATACTTGATCTTTTGCCAATTGTTGCGAACTCAAATTATCAGTCTTAAGAACAATAGGTTTTCTTTCGTTATAGTAGCCAATTTCAGTCATTAAATTTTTTAAGTAAATTGCTTCCTTAGCTGCACTTGAGCTTTTTGGATTCCCATGATATGGCTCCTCCCGCTAGCATAAAAACAAATCCTGTAAACGATCTTCTATCGATTAGGTTACCACCCCAGTCTGCATCCGAATAGCCAAACACATCACCGTCGCTGCTGCCATAGTGTAGCTTGTAGTTTGCCGTTTTTGCCAGATATCGCAGTATTTGTTTTGCACCATTTTCATGACCTGTATTGGGATCAACATTGCATTGGGCGAGTTTTACTGTTGAATGAAGGATGTCAGGACGCGCCGTGACTGCCAAATACATTAATGCTCCGATCAACGATTGATAGGCTGTTGATTGACTTTATTTCGAGAACTATCTTTTGTTACCTGATATCCCGCGTCAAGTGGCGTAGACCGCTGACGACAATTTTCCATGCCGTGTTCAGCTAACAAGTTTTCAATATATTGTTTGTGACCAATACTAATTTTACGAACTTCATCCTGACGTTCGATTTCCATGCCTAAAAACAGTTTAAGCGGACCTTTATCGACTAAATCAAATTCATTAGCCAATTTCTGTTTAATTTCATTAAGTTCTGTCTTTGATGAACAAGCTATGATAATATCATCAACGTAGATAGCGACTAGTACAGCACTATTGTTGTCGTTCTTTCTATATAAGCATGGCTCATTATTGCATTGTATAAGGCCAATTTTTTTCAGGACAGAATCTAATTTAGAGTTCCACTCTCTGCCGGACTGCTTTAAACCGTAAAGAGTTTTGTTTAGTTTAAGCACTTTGTTTGGATACTCTTGATCGATAAAACCATCTGGCTGCTTCATATAGCATTCTTCCCGTAAGTCGCTGTTAAGGTACGCAGTTGTGACATCGAGTTGATGAAGATGCATTTTATATTTCGCCGCTAGCACAATCACCATTCTTATCGTCGCGTATCTTACAACGGGAGAGAATGTTTCAAAATAATTTACTCCATACTGCCGACCAAAGCCTTTAGCAACCAGCCTGGCTTTAAACCTTTCTATTTTTCCATGCTCATCCTTTTTTAAACTAAAAATCCATCTGCATTCAATCGGCTTTTGTCCCGGAGGTAAATCGACTAACGACCAAGTGTTGTTTTTGATTAACGAATCATATTCGCTTTGGACTGCACCATACCAATTTTTCGAAAACTGGTTACCCTCAATATCGGAATACTTTTGTGGAATGACGATGTCGTCGGTTTCTATTGCAGAACTCAGAACATTATATTGTTTGATTGGCCGACCTGGTCTGCCATTTCGTACAATTCTGGGTCTACCGGGCCCCACCCGCAACGAAGTTGCTTCATTTTCTGTAGATCCAGATTCGTCGTCATCGATTTCGTCAGTAGCGTTGCTTCCAATTATTTCGCAATTTGTTTGATTTTCATCATCTATTATATTTTGCATTTCATTTTCAGATTGGATTTCACGGATTTTTATATTACGATTTTTTTTCATTTTCCATACTTATACAACCTTATTTTATTACCAAAACTACTTTTAAGCAAAAAAAGTTGTTTAAGTTCGCTTACGCGGCAATTTCATGAAAACCCCGTTCTAGGCTATATCTGCGGTATATATGAACCGATATCGGAAATTTTCATTTTTCATATTTATATAACCTTATTTTGTTACCAGAATCGCTTTTAAGCAAAAAAAGTTGTTTAATTTCGCTGACGCGGCATTTTCATGAAAAACCCGTTCTTGGCTATATCTCGGGTATATATGGACCGATATCGAAAATTTTCATTTTCCATATTTATGTAACCTAATTTCATTACCAGAACTGCTTTTGAGCACAAAAAAATTGTTTAAGTTCGCTTACGCGGCATTTTCATGAAAACCCCGGTCTAGGCTATATCTCGGGTATATATGGACCGATATCGAAAATGTTCATTTTTCATATTTATATGACCCTATTTTATTACCAGAACTGCTTTTGAGCACAAAAAAGTTGTTTAAGTTTGCTTACGCGACATTTTCATGAAAAACCCGGATTGGGCTATATCTTGGGTATATATGGACCGATATCGGAAATTTTCATTTTCCATATTTATATGACCCTATTTTATTACCAGAACTGCTTTTGAGCACAAAAAAGTTGTTTAAGTTCGCTTACGCGACATTTTCATGAAAAACCCGGATTGGGCTATATCTCGGGTATATATGGACCGATATCGGAAATTTTCATTTTCCATATTTATGTAACCTAATTTTATTACCAGAACTGCTTTTGAGCAAAAAAAAGTTATTTAGCTTCGCCTATGCGACGTTTTCATTAAAAATCCGATTTGGGCTATATCTCGGGTATATATGGACCGATATCTGAAAAAAAAAAATTTTGCCTTTTAGTCACCATGCTTAATAAGTGTGTGAAGTTTGAAGCAAAACGAACAACTTTTGTTTTCAAAAATTTTCATACAAAACTGCAAAAAAAAATGGCTTTTTTCGGAATTTTGAATATATCTCAGCTATACGTGGACCGATATTACTGAATTTCAATAGCAAACCCATGAATCGATGGGGTAAAAGAATGGTGAAAGAAAAAAGTTTCTAAGTCTAATGGTTTTCTCAGAAACGGTATTTCAACAGCGGACAGACGGACATCGCTTAATCGACTTTTCCATTAATTCTGATTCAGAATATATATACTTTATAGGGTCGCAAAAAAAAACTGTAGAAATTACAAACGGAATCACAAACTTATATATACCCTTAACATTTTTGTGAAGGGTATAAAAATTATTAAATTCTTGATTAACGTATTCGCGGCCATTGTCTGTTCGTAGCTTTTTAATCTTTAATCCTGTTTGCTTTTCAACTAGAGCTTTGGATATTTTAAATTTTTCAATCACTTCGTCTTTAATTTTAATGAAATAAATGAACACTCTTTTTGAAAAATCGTCTATAAAAGTTGCAAAGTATTTTGATTTATTAAGCGATTCTGTAGGAAATGGTCCGCAATCATCCGAATGGATTAAATCAAGGTTTCGTGCTTATTTTGCAGCTCATACATTCTACACATTTTTCGTTCGGTATTTTAATTTCGTCTAACCCGCGCACAATATATTTCATTTTTTATTTCAATTAAGCTTTGATAGTTCAAGTGGCCGAGCCTGTCATGCCATTTTATTGAGTTTTCAATACACGAAAAATTTACTTCATTATCGCAACAAAAAGTACATAAGTTATCTTCTTTATACGCTTTAATTAACACATCATTATATTTGTCTTTTATTATTACATTATCAGCTTTAAAATATAATGTAGCACCCTTTTCAACGCATTTGCTGACAGACAAAAAACTTACTTCTCCTCTTCCTTCTGCATATACGACATTCCCTCCAGCCACCATCACCTTCAATTTATGTATATATATATATATATATATATATATATATATATATATATATATATATATATATATATATATATATATATATATATATATATATATATATATATATATATATATATATATATATATATATATATATATATATATATATATATATATATATATATATATATATATATATATATATATATATATATATATATATATATATATATATAATGGGTGATTTTTTAAGAACTATCGGAAATTTAAAAAAAAAACACATAAAATTCAGAAAAATGCATAAAATATTTATTTGGATCCATATTTGGGTCGATATAATTTAATGTTTGAAGATTATTTAATGCAAATGTTGGCCGCGGCTGCGCCTCAAATGGTCCATCCGCTTAGTCCAATTTTGGCATACTCTTTCCAACATTTCGGCCGGTATCTCACGAATAATGTTGGCAATGTTGGCTTCCAGTGCGTCAATCGAAGCGGGTTTGTCGCTATAGACATTAGCCTTAACATAGCCCCACAAAAAATAATCTAGAGGTGTTAAATCGCACGATCTGGGCGGCCAATTGACTGGTCCCAAGCGAGAAATAAACTGTTCACCGAACTCGCCTCTCAATTGGTCCATTGTTTCGCATGCTGTGTGGCATGAAACCACATGTCATGCAAGTCAAGCTCTTGCATTTTGGGCAAAAAAAAGTTTGTTATCATCGCACGGTAGCGCTCACCATTCACAGTAACGTTGTGATTCGCATCATCTTTGAAGAAATACGGCCCAATGATGCCGCCAGCCCATAATCCGCACCAAACGGTTGTTTTTTGTGGATGCATTGGTAGCTCTTGCAATACATTTGGCTGCTTTTCACTCCAAATACGGCAGTTTTGCTTGTTCACGTATCCATTCAACCAGAAATTAGCCTCGTCGCTGAACACAATTCTTCAATAAAAAAGTGGATCTTCATCTAACTTTTCAAGAGCCCATTCACCAAAAATTTGGCGTTGTGGTAGCTCGTTTGGCTTCAATTCTTGCACCAGCTGTATCTTATAAGGCTTCACACCCAAATCCTTCCGCAAAATTTTCCACGTAGTGGAGTAACAGAGGCCCAATTGTTGCGACCGGCGCCGAATCGATAATTCACGGTCATCACCAACACTGGCCGATACGGCTGCCATATTTTCTTCAGTTCGCACTCTACGTAAGCGTGCTGGTGGTTTAATGTCCAACAACGTAAATTTGGTGCGAAATTTTTTTACAATAGCCCGAATAGAAGCCTCAGTAGGTCGATTAAACTGACCATAAAATGGAAGAAGCGCGCGATGAACTTTCTTAACAGAGCACGCATTTTGGTAATAAAATTCAATAACTTGCAAGCGTTGTTCGTTTGTAAGACGATTCATGATTAAATTATAGACCAAACTGAAGATGTTTGACAGTGGCATAAGATACAAAACGTGCGTGAGCTGTCAAAACTAGTGTTGCCAAAAAGATAATAGCAAAAAAATCACTCCTTATATATATATATATATATATATATATATATATATATATATATATATATATATATATATATATATATATATATATATATATATATATATATATATATATATATATATATATATATATATATATATATATATATATATATATATATATCTATATATATATATATATATATATATACATATTTAACTCGGCATATTTATATATATATATACATATATATATATATATATATATATATATATAGTATAATTTACCAATAAAAAATGTTTTCTTTTCAAATGATGTTGATTTTTTTTTTTTGTTAGATGCTGTGTGCTCCATTTCTGCATTTTGTAGCAGGTTATTAGCAAAAGAAAAAAAATCACTTTTTGAATTATCACTTTTCATTAAAAGGTAATGAATCTTGGCCAAAAAACTAAAAATTTTCTTATTTAACATTTTTCTTTTAAAAAATTTTAATTACAACTTTTCACTTATTGTCTCTAAATCACCTTGATTCCAAAAAAGAAGCCACAAAAGGCCTTTTTTTAAAATAAAATAATATAATTTCATTGCTATTGAATTTGAATTTCTTTTTTGCAACTTCAAACATGTTAATCAAACTATCTAATATTTCAACATGCTCGTACTAACTTTGTTATGTTAACATCAAATATTTGCTCAGATTGCCAATTTTCCACTAGGTTAAAATTTAAAAATTTAAAAAAAAAACTCCCAAATACAATTGAGATTAGCCACGTATATCAGCGTTTAGAGGACACTCTTGGCTTCCTATTCCAAAAGGTCCTATTGAGTGACAACCAAAAATGTGCCCATATATGGGCAAATTCTTTCGCGGATCACGAATTTTCCACTAAATTGTTTTATATTTTCCATGTTAAAATTTCAGCATTTCAGTTTCAAATAATACAAATGTATTTGCACAATTTTTTTCGTTTTAAGGTATTGTGTATTTTTTTTTAATAAAAGTTATTTCAAACACATAAACAAACATGTTAGTTCGTTGGGACGTTACGTCAAACATATTTATCTTCACACTTAAATATGTCGTTACGTCATTCCATTACGTCAAACATATTTAACTCGGCATATTTATCTTCACACACATTTGTTTATGCTGTATTTGCAGAATTTTTTTCGTTTTAAAGTATTGTGTATTTTTTTTAATAAAAGTTATTTCAAACACATAAACAAACATGTTAGTTCGTTGGGACGTTACGTCAAACATATTCATCTTCACACTTAAATATGTCGTTACGTAATTCCATTACGTCAAACATATTTAACTCGGCATATTTATCTTCACACACATCTATAAAGCAAAGTTTGCAATTAAAATGCTCGTAAAATTGGTTGAGCTCAGCCTAACGAGCCTTTTCTTAAATAAATTTTGCACATTTCGCAGCTGATTTAGAAATGTTACGAAGTTCAGAGATCGAAATGGAGGCAGAAATATTCATGTGATTATTTACACTCAAGCATTACAAATTTCTTTACCATTTTCTTTAAATTCTTTTACTATTGTCTTGTACTCACTCGTAAACATATTTATTAGCAAAAAAAAGTCTTTCCAACGTTCACCTTTATTTATGAACGAGTGTTAGAATTCTTTTCAATTTTAAACCAAATACCTGTAATTAAACGAACTTACATACTTTTTAGAAGAAGGTTCTGTATAGTCGATTATTGCATATGAAATCATATATTTCATGTATCAACATTCTTTTTAGTTTTTTGGGAGGATACAATAAATAATAAAAACGACGAATGCCAATGTGTATTAAATTTTTATTAATTTCAAAAGCGTATCTGTCAAATGAACGATGAAAATATATCTGATAGACCGAACAGACATGTGTTGCTGCATATTAATTTTTATTAGCAGACAGACAGTTTAGGTGTGCGAGTGTAGAAATTAAGCGTAAATTATTTGCTAACATTCATTCAGACATCTAAATTTTTGCCTATTGTTTGTTTCTTTTTAATCAATATTTAAATTGTAAAATGTTTGAATATTGTATAAAAAAAATATATTTCTTTAAACAACTTAATTTTAAAAAAATGTCTTGTCAATAATGAATTTTCACGCTGTAAACAAACACGGCTTAGTTAAATTTTTAAATAATACCATTACATATTTTGTCTCAGTAAGAGTCTAGCTTTGATACTGAATGGACGTATTTGTTTTTAATCTGAGTGCTATAACAAAAAGAAACGGTATAAGTAGAAAACCGCAATAAGTGGAAGAGTGAATTTATACAAAAGAAAAACTGTGACAATTATTTTTATATACTTTTAAAGAAAAAAAAATTAATAAAAAAACAAAAATTGCATTTGTGTACCTAGTAGATGCAATTCTGAGAGAGAGCTTAGCTCCACTAGAAAAAAACTCTGGATTTCTGAGGAAGAATCTTTGAAAAAGTCTTTGGATAATCTCCTGTCTCTAAGAGATAAAAAACGCACGCGTTTTTTATACTAATCAACTTAAAAGTGCTAAGGGACTCCAGGCCCCCCCCCACCACCTTATGTAGACACGAATGAGGTTAAGACTGCACTGCTATATAAAAGCTTTAAAATAAAAAATGTGGTAAATATGTGGAACCGTGAAAAGATTCCTCAACCCATGTGTAGGGTTAAACTGGAACCAGGGGATGTTATTCTCAAAAAGAATGAAACTCACCCAAGTTATAACCTCAAATTTCTTCTTCATCGTAGGGTTACCGTGGAGGAGCCGCACAAGCGTTTAGGGCCCAATTCCTACACAGCCAGGAATTCGGTCATACGAAGGCATATTGTAAACTGCCCGCAGTTTGTGTTGTGTGCGGCACGGCACATCACAGTGCAAGAAGCCAAAAACTGACTCAAGTGCTAAAAAATGCAAATTACAGGGGCTGCCCTGTCTATACTCACTTTAAGCAGTCAATGACAAATAAGTCATCAATTACCTTTAAGCACCCCAGCAGCCAAACATAATTCCTACAAACAATTTTCCGCAGATAGGCCACACAATCATGCAAACCCCAAACCAAGT
This sequence comes from Thecocarcelia acutangulata, assembly GCA_914767995.1. Taxonomy (NCBI): domain Eukaryota; kingdom Metazoa; phylum Arthropoda; class Insecta; order Diptera; family Tachinidae; genus Thecocarcelia; species Thecocarcelia acutangulata. The sequence goes on from OU612097.1 coordinate 63,620,961, forward strand.
TTCATATGCTAATGTGGTCAAAACCAATATACAAAACTTGAATCAGGAGCCCAAGCCCCAAAATTCCGATCAAAATTTTAACAATCTTGAGACAACTCTGCAGACTCTTGTTCAATCCATAAACACATTTACGGTTTCTATGTTTAACATGATGCAGGAAATGCTGAAAATGCAATCCACTATTTTACAGGCAATTTTAAACAAATGAGTTAGTTTAAAATATGTTTCTTAAGCGCAAACGTCATCCGCCATCACAAAAATGAACTTGAAAACTTCCTTATTGATTATTGCTGAAACCCATATGACAATCAACAGTTATTTCAAAATTAATGTTTACGCACTGTATGATACTAAAGATCCACGTGGTAGATCTTGTGGAGGCTCGGCAATTTTGATAAAAATTAGAATTAAGCCCTATTTGCTAAACGAGACATGTGAGGAGTATCTCCAAGCAACATTTTCATGATAAAATTGTTATTTCCTCGATTTATTCCCCACCCCGGTTTTCAGTAACAGAAGTCCAATATTCACATTATTTCAAATCACTTGGGCCTCGATTTTTAGCGGCTGGTGACTATAACGCTAAACACACTTTTTGGGGATCAGGTTTAATTATCTCGAAAGGCCGTGTGCTTTTTGTCACCGTTTCCAAAATGGGCTTAGATGTGATTTCAAGCGGACACCCCACCGTTTGGCCGTCAGACCGACGAAATATTCCAGACGTTATAGATTTTGGAGTTGCGAAAAATTTTCCTTTAGAATGGATGCAAGTACAGTCTTCATTAGTACAGTCTTCATTAGCCAAGAGATTGGCTTACTGTTGACTGTCAATAGAGTTAGGGATGGTATATGTTAATCATTTGAAAAACGTTTTTATTACAGATGATACAGTGGATGATGTAGCTGAATTTCCGCCATATGCTCTTAGCCCGCATTTGCCTTTGAGACTTAACTTTCAAGATGTCGAGAACGTTATAAATAAAGTAAATTCCGGAAAAGCTCCAGGTTTTGATAAAATTACTGGCAAAATGCTTCTACAGTTACCTCGTGTTGCTAGAAGAATTCTTCTATTTATTTTTGACGCTATTTTGCGCCTAGAGTATTATCCTGCAGAGTGGAAAGTGTCTATGGTTACTATGACATCCAAACCAGAGAAGGACCCCAAAAAGTGGAGTCATATAGACCAATAAGTCTACTGCCAACAATTTCAAAACTTTTCGAAAAATTGTTAATGGCGAAGTTGACTCCAATATTCAATGATGTAGGATGCATCCCTGATCATCAATTTGATTTTCGGGCTAAACACAGCACCATTGAACAAACGCATAGACTAGTTAATGTTATAAGAAAGGCTTTTGAGGGTAAAAAGTATTGCTCAGCTCTGTTCATTGATGTTTCCCAAGCTTTTGGTAAAGTGTGGCACGAGGGATTAATGCACAAAATAAACTCACACTCACTCGCAAGCTTCTGGAAAGCTACTTATGTGGCCGGAAGTTTGTTATCAGAGAATGCGACTTCATAAGCCCAACTCATCCAATCAAGGCAGGAGTTCCCCAACGTAGCTTTCTGGGACCCACTTTATATTTAATTTACACTTCTGACATGCCAACCATTCCAACCAAGTATATTTCAATATTAGAGATGTGGTTAAAACTTTGGAAAATTAAAGTTAATGAACAAAAGTGTACTCACGTTACATTCACGCTGCGTAAACAAACATGTTCAGCTATCCAAATGAACAATTCAGCTATTCCGCAGCAAAATGAAGTCAAGTACCTTGGTATTCATCTCGACCGTAGGTTAAAGTGGAAGTCTCACATTGACGCGAAAGTCACTTAGTTGAAATTAACAGCAGCGCAATTAAATTGGTTTATGGACAGAAACCCGACATTGAAGTTGGATTGCAAACTTCTGTTATACAACGCAATACTAAAGCCTATAGGGCGCTATGGAATTCAATTATGGGGCACCGCCTCAGCGTCAAATATTCAAAAAATTCAAAGGTGACAAAACAAAATTCTTCGAACAATTACTGCAGCTCCATGGTACGCAGAAAACTCCCGAATTCACAAGGATCTGTGTGTTCCACTGGTAAAAGATGAGTTTTCAAAGCATGCGACAAGGTATATCAGCAAATTGGAACTTCATCCAAACCCTCTTGCACGAAGCATACTTAATTTTAGTGGCCACACTCGGTTGAGGAGAAGGGACCGTTGACCGTTGCCACCATCAGAGCATTAAGTAGGTGATTTTACCGATATAATATGCGCATAATAAAACTTTTTGTCCAGACTTTTGTCTGGACTTAAGAATTTAATACTTATTGTTAGTTCACATTGTGAAGATTCAATAAAAAAAAACATATTTTGTCTAGAAAATTTTTTTTATGAATATATTTCATAAACTTATTATTTCTCTATTTCGACCCTTGTTTTTTCTTCTTAATATTGTGTAATTGATCGAGCTTAAGGTCTGTTAGGAAGTTTTCGGTTTTTTTGGTTCTTTATTATCTTGCAATATTTCGATTTATTTTTGTTGTTTTAATTTTTTTTTTTTAATTTTTAAAGATTGAAATTAAATAAATATTATTTGGCCTGGAGAAGCTATCAAAAGGAAAGCGAAATATTGCCAGATAATAAAGAATAGACCTTACGCTCGATCAATCACAAATATTATATATCATAAATTTATATGTATTTAAAGGGACTGTATAAAAAAAGTTTTTAATATGTCTAAAAAAATTACAAAGTTTTACTTCATTTCACTCTTGCAGTTTTAAATTTAGTATAAAAAAATGAATTTTTGGTATGAAAACGTTTAGAATCTGACACACATTCTTCTGATATTGCGATTTTAATCAATGCCATATTTGTTGTTTCCAAAACACCCATAAATTCTCAATAGAATTGAGATCGCAGCTTTAGGCGGGTGTATCGTTGACGTGCCCACAGTTATATAGCAGCCATATTCTTACCACGTGTAACTTATGTTTTGGGTCATTGTTTGGTTTGTTATGCCTTATAAATTCAAATTTCTTTGCGCTACTATTTTCTATGGATTGATGAGTCCGCAAAATGTCCAAGTATTGATACGCATCCATTGTTGAATTAACGTGACACACGCACTCCTGGACTTGAGATGCAGACCCAAATCGTTATAAACATATTTCCATATAACGCGAAGCTCTTCGTTTAGCTCTGTTTCTAGTCCTCTTGTAGAAATTTGGGTCAGTTTTCCTGAAACCGCTCAGCATAGCAAGTCGGCTTATCTTATATTTTCGCCCACCTCCATGTTTTTTCTTTTTCAGCTCGATTTATGACATTTTAAACTGTTCTTCGGAAACAATTCAGACAACTCATACGCAATCCTTCCTACTTGGCGATTATAATAAATTAATGGAATGACGTTATACTACAATCTTTTACCTGGCAATTTCAAAACTTCAAATGTAGTAGTTTTATGATGTGTACACTGTATAATTTTATCACAAATTAATTTAAAAATTCAATGTCATAAACAATGTGTGCAAATTATAACGGTAAATCACCAAGAAATTCTATCATTCTTGAGATTACGCCAATCCGAATACAAAAATTTTAAGTTTTGCGCATGTTAGTCAAATGACGTCACATTCTGACATTTCAAAGAAATACCTAACAATGGAGCAATTTCTTTAAATAATTTTTAATAATATTTTAATTTCGTTTTTATTTATTACCTATTTTTTATATATACTCCTAATTTAAATACTCAGCCCAATTATGGATATTCTCAAATAATTTATTTCTCGCGTAATTAATTTCTCACGTAAAGTACTTTTTTCCAATTCAAATTAAAGAAAAAAAGCACAATTTTTCTTAACTTTATTGTAGGAATTGAAAATTTGACCTCCCTATAGTTTTTTCAGTGAATGGAGAAAAGGAAAAAATATGAAAACATCATACATAATTTTTGTTTATAATTGGAGGAAAGGGAATAGTGAAAAAACTCCCATGTAATTTTCATTTGTAATTGGGCTGAATATTAAAAATGCATAATTATATCATTTAAATTATACGATTTGTTTGTTATTTTACTAAACTTTCTTTTTCTGTTATTTATATATTATGATTAATTTCAGCATTAAGCGATTTTATTCTAAAGTGCATCCTGCATTTAAAAAAGTTTTTTTTTTCACTTCTTCACTTGTTGTTTAAAATGTAATCACTGAATTATCTGTGCTGCTCACTGTTGAAAAACTGACACAGCTGAAGTAAGATTTGTTAAAAGCACCCAGAAACTTTGCCTTTAGTGCAATTTCTCACTCCATTTTTTCCATCGTTTTGCTTGCATTTGTCCACAGCACACAATTTACTTCCTGCTTTCAAAATTTTTTTTTGCACTTCACACTTTGCATTTACAATAATAATTTTTTATTCTATATTTTATTATAAATTTTTTATATTAATTTTTGAAGAACTGTCACAGTGGTTTTTACTGCAGAGTTGTCTAATCTCACACAACATATAAATTTGTCGGTAAACACTTAGGAATTAATATAGAGTACATTGACTTCTCAGACTTCTTAAATTATTTAGCCGCAGGCTTCTCTGGAAGTCTCTCATTGGTGTAAAAGCTAATCAGTTGAAACTAAAACTAGCGCAACTAAATTGGATTGGAAACTTTAATTATACAACGCAATTCTAAAGCCGAAATGGTGCTACGGACTTCAATTATGGGGCACCACCTTAACGTCAAACATTGAAAAAATCCAAATTGTTCGAACTATTACAGATGCTCCATGGTATGCAAAAAACTCACGGATCACGGTAAAAGACGAATTTTCTAAGTACGCAAGAAGCAAAGTTGAGTTTTATACAACAGTAATTAAAAATGTTAAACTACCTACTTAACCCCTTTCATAATACATTTTTATAATTGAAAATTTCTTCGATTACATTGTTTTGATAAAAAAGCCATAATCAAAATGCTTAGTTTTGGTTTATTTTTTTTTTTATTATAATCTGATTAATTAAAATAATTAATTGATTTTGTTTTTTGTTTAGTATTAAGACTGTTAGGTCATTTTGAAGATCCAATAAATAAACGAATGAAAAAAAATTATAATATGATCATTCATATCGTATGCATTTCGTTTAGCTTTATTACATGCAAAGCAATACATATGCATATTTGTATTTTTTTTAACTTAGTGCTTTGAAGCGTCTAAATTAAGGGAGTCCGACAAAAATTTCTGGGTTTCGTCTACATTATCTATTTTATGCCTGGTCAAAAAATAAATCTGAGATCTTAATATACTCTTCGACCGTAAGCTAACGTGGAAGTCTCACATTCATGCGAAAGTCATTCAATTGAAACTAAAAGCAGCGCAATTAAGTTGGCTTATGGGTGGAAATTCTACATTGAAGTTGATTTGCAAACTTTTGTTTACAACGCAATTCTTATGCATTTATGGTGCTATGGAATTCAATTTTGGGGCACCGCCTCAACGTCAAAAATTGAAGAGATTCAAAGGCGACGAAACCAAATTTTTCGAACGATTACTGCAGCTCCATGTTACATAAAAAACTCACGAGTTCACAAGGATCTGTGTGTTCCACTGGTTCCACAAATTTTCAAAGTACGCGACAAGGTATATCAGTAAACTGATATACCTGCTTCTCCCGAAGCAGTTGTGCGAAATCTCTGCACACGCGAAAGAATTAAGTTTAAAATCTGTTGGTCAAGTGTCCGCCGAATACCGAACTTTGAACAAAAGATCGGCTAAATGAGATCGGCTAATGTTGATTTTCGGTCTACTTTTATGAACATTATACAGGATGTCTCAGAACTCAACGTCAAGATGAAAAATCTTTATGTATGTAACTTGGGTTAACTTTTGATGATTCACAGAATTATTTTTATTGCAATAAACAGGAGTAGAAAAAACTGAAACATAAGCATGTGTTGTCACAAAACGTTGTCACTGGAAGCTCTAGGCCAACATAGCCTTTACCCAATTCAGATACAGCAACTCTTCAAGCTTTTTAATAATGTGTGTCTAAGACCTACTTGAAAAATACTTAACGGCTCTTGTGATCATGACTTTAAATTGACTCGTTTTTTTTTTAGCTCAAGTTACACATTTTTATCGACACTGTGGAACTCAAATTGAAAACCCAAACACATCCACGCTCGCAATGGTAGTTGGTTTCAACATTCTGCGAGTCATATGTATGAGTATATACTATGTGATCATGAGAAATAGAAATAAAGCCAATAAGAAATGTATATAAATATATTTAAGAAAATGTTTATTGTGTTCTTTAGTTCTAAGAGCAGCAGCAAAAACAACAAGACACAAAACATTCTATAGAAACCATAAACATAAAGACCTGCAATGATAACTAGCTGGTTCATTATTTGGTGGGATGGCATTGGCTTGGCCATGTCATGTCAAATATTCAGTTAACGGGTGGACGAGGCAAGGAGTCAGCCAATATGCCACATACTCGACTTAAGTAAATGCAAACATGACGCTTGCTGTGGCATAAGACTAAAATGAGCTACACTGAAAAGAATTCCTTCATTAATATAATGAATTTTGACATTAATCTAATGAAAATTTTCATTATTTTTCGGCCAATGATGGCCTTCATTGGACTAATGAATCTTCTTTCATTAAAAACTATTTAATGAATACATTCGTTAGATTAATGAAAACTTCATTAAGTTAATGAAGAATAAATCATTACATTTATGAATACTTTTCATCAAAACAATGGAAAAATTCATTAGGCTAACGACTCAATTTCATTAGTTTTATGAATTTGGTACATTAACATTAAGTAAAACTTTCATTTCTTTAATGAATCTTCTTCATTATTCAAACGTTATTTGTTCATTAGGCCAATGAATGTGCTACATTATTTTTATGAAATATTTTCACTATTTTAATGAATACATTCGTTGAACCAATGATAATCTTCACTAATTTGGTGAAAATTTTTCTTCACTCTAATGAAATAAAATCATTAGTTTAAGGAGGAGTTTCATTATTCTAATGACCTTTTTTCATTAGCACTGTGCTACTGAAAATAAACTAAACAATTTTTTTATATTAGGCATAAAAGAATTTTTTATTGTTTTAATAATAATGGAAAATAATATAAAATTAATAATATTAATACATTTCATTTAGAATGATGGTTAAAAGAAAATCAAAACATTTTAATTCAACACAAAATAACTTAAAAAATAATATGTAATGTTACGTTACATATATAAACATTTTGGATAATTAAATAAGTTTAAACAATGGTTATTTGACATTTAACTATTTGATCTTGTTTAAGTCAATATTTCTTATTTTCAGCTAAAGATCGTTTTATTTTTTATAAAAAATTCAACAGTATTTATTTTCAATATTTCGATAACAATTTGTTATCATCGTCAGGAAAACATATAAAATATTAATTTTCCTTTAAACAATGAACTTCAGCAAACTTCACTTTAAAAAATGAACTGCAGCAAACTCATTTCTTTTTTTAAACGTTTGCTTCTACTTTTGGAAACTTGTGATGTTTTGCTTTTTGAAGAACGAAAAAAAAGTCCCGTTGCGTGCAAAAACAAAACGTTTGCTTTGGGTATAGATACATAATTGTTCACAACGAACGCTAAAGAAAAAATTAAGTGTGACTTTGTTGTTGCATTTGTAACGGAATAAATATTCTTTTAACCAAAAAACGAGAGAAGAGCCCATCTCTTTGCTTTTGATTTCAACTATGTAGGTATTTAAAATGAGGGTAGTTTATGAATTCTAATGAAAAGTTTAGTTAATATAATGAACATTTTCATACGAAGTAAAAAACTATTGAAATTTTTATTAAAATCATTTTTTACACAGTAATTAGTGTATAAAATAATTTACTTTGTCATTTAGTTAATAGTTATAATATATTTATTTTCTCACTTTTAATAAATCTCTAAAATATTGTACACAGCCTTCAAAAATTTTTTATAACAAATCCAATGAAATTTTCTAATGAAATTATGAAAACTAATGAATCAATTTTAATGAATATTTTCATTAATGCTATGAATTTTCATTCATGGAACGTAATTTTTCATTCCGTTAATGAAAATTATCTAATGAATGGGGTTCATTGGAAATATGAAGCAAATATTTTTCAGTGTAAAGAAATGTATTCATACAAAGTATTTTTGTGCGTTTTGAGAATATTAAGTACTTGTTCTTTAATTTTAGAGATACAAAAATTTGAACTCGCATATGTATATTTAGCTTTAGACTTTGGTTGTAACTATGTATTTATTATAAAAAAAAATAAAGAGATATTTTGCTTAAGACATTGTCAGCCAGCGAGAAGTTTATTTGCCAAGGCAAACGTTTATGAATATCAATATGCGTTTGTCTACTGTGAAGTGAATTTATGCAGGGCAGCTAGAATAGTTCTGAATTTGGGAAAAAAGGACATTTTGGTAAACTTTTACTTTTATAGTAAACTTTTGTTTTTTAAGTAAATCTTGTTTGGAAGTAAAACTACTTAATTAGGAATCTATATGAAACCAGCTTATAGATTCCATACAGGAAATAATACTTTTCGCCACTTCTTTTAAATTTAAAGAGATAGCTAACAATTAGACGCCTGAAAATTGAAAATTTGGCTTATAGAAATACAGGTCGCTGTACCTGCAATCTCCAAAATAATTTTTATTTCTGGTAGATGTCTCATTCCTTTAATTTGTTTAAGCATTTTTTATTTATTGAATTTTCAAAATGAACTACCAATAAGTATTCAAATCTTAATACTAAATTTTTTTTTTTTTTTTTTTTTTTTTTTTTTTTTTTCTCATTCATTTGTTTATTGAATCTTCACAAAGTGAACTAACAATAAGTATTCAAATCTTAAAACTAAATACATAAAATTAATTAAGTCCAGCCAATGCTAGACAAAAATGTTTTATTTTGCACGATCAATATCGGTGAAATCACCTATTTAACGTTCTGATGGTGGCAAGGGTGTCCCTCCTTCTCAACCGAGAGTGTCCTTCGAAATTAAGTATATTGCGTGCAAGACGATTTGGATGAAGTTCCAATTTATTGATATGCCTTGTTGCGTACTTTGAAAATTCGTCTTTTACAAGAGGAACACAGAGATCCTTATGAATTCGTGAGTTTTTTACGTACCATGGAGCTGCGGTAATTGTTCGAAGAATTTTGTTTTGTCGCCTTTGAATTTTTTCAACGTTTGAAGCGGAGGCGGTGCCCCATAATTGAACTCCGTAGCACCATATAGGCTTTAAAATTGCGTTATATAACAAAAGTTTGCAGTCCAACTTCAATGTAGAATTTCTGCCCATAAGCCAATTCAGTTGAGCTGCTTTTAACTTTAACTGAGTAACTTTCGCATCTATGTGAGACTTCCACGTTAACCTACGGTCCAGGTGAATACCAAGGTACTTGACTTCATTTTGCTGCGGAATAGGTGAATTGTTGATTTGGATGGCTGAACATGTTTGTTTACGCAGCGTGAATGTAACGTGAGTACACTTTTGTTCATTAACTTTAATTTTCCAAAGTTTTAACCACATCTCTAATATTGAAATATACTCCTGCAAATTTCGCGAAGCTACTTGATGGCTTTCATGTACGCTGCAGAATGCTGTATCGTCTGCAAAAGTTGAAGTGTGGATTCCGGGTGTCGTTGGCATGTCAGAGGCATAAATCAAATATAAAGTAGGCCCCAGTATGCTGCCTTGGGAAACTCCTGCCTCGATTGGCTGAGTTGGGCTTATAAAGTCGCCTTCTCTGATAACAAACTTCCGCCCACATAAGTAGCTTTCCAGAAGCTTGTGTGTATTTGCAGGCAAGTTCAACTTTATTTTGTGTATCAAGCCCTCGTGCCACACTTTATCAAAAGCTTGAGAAATGTCAATGAATAGAGCTGAGCAATACTTCTTCTCCTCAAAGGTCTGTCGTATGACATTGACTAATCTGTGCGTTTGTTCTATTGTGCTGTGTTTAGCCCGAAAGCCAAATTGATGATCAGGGATGCATCCCACAGTGTTCAACATTGGACTCAACTTTGCCATTAACAATTTTTCGAACAGTTTTGAAATTGTTGGCAGTAGACTTATTGGTCTGTATGATTCTACTTTAGTGGGATCCTTCCCTGGTTTGGGTATCATAGTAATCATGGACACCTTCCACTCTGCAGGATAATACTCGAGACGTAAAATAGCGTTAAAAATAAAAAGAAGAATTCTACGAGCTACACGAGGTAGCTGCTCAAGCATTTTACCAGTAATTTTATCAATACCTGGAGCTTTCCTGGGGTTTGAGTTACGAATAACATTTTCAACATCTTGAAAACTAAGTCTCAAAGGCACAGGCGGTCTAACAGCATATGGCGGAAATTCAGCAACATCATCCACTGTATCATTTGCAGTAAAAACGTTTTTTAAATGATTAACATACACCATCCCTTTTTCAGAATCGCTTCTTGCCCAATCTCCAGTTGAAGTTCGCAGAGGTGGCTTACCTATTACGGGTCTTTTCAGACCTTTTGTCGCTTTCCATAGAGAATAGTCGGTTTGCGGGCTACCATCAAGACCTTCTAGATAATTTTTGAGGGAAGCCATTCTTTGGATTTCAAGCAGATTTCTTAATTGAGTTATGCACTCCCGTAGTCTGCTTTTAAGCTGGGGAGACCTTCGAAGTTGCCACTCTCTTCTAACTCTTCTTTTTTCTGACAGAAGTTGCTCTATTTCAGACGAATACGTTCTATTGCTCACATTTCTAGATCTTATATGGCTAGTGGTAGCATGTTGTACGGCCAGTTTAAGGTCTTCAGAAAAATCTTTAATGGATATATCAACATCCTCAGGGGTTCTCAACGCAATATTTTCTGTACAATGTGTACTCAAATATTTTTTATATTTTAACCAATTAACTTGAGTGACAGTCAACGCCAAGTCACAAAACGGGGAACCAACCCCCTGGGGGAACGAAACAGAAACTATAGTTGGTGAGTGATCTGATGACAAGTCCAATGAAGGCTCCACATGCATCCATTCTGAGGGAAAATTTTTTGTAACTCCAAAGTCTATAACGTCTGGGATCTTGCGTTGGTCTGACGGCCAATAAGTGGGGTGTCCACTTGAAATCACACCTAAGCCCATTTTGGAAACGGTGTCAAAAAGCACACGGCCTTTCGGGGTAATTAAACGTGATCCCCAAAAAGTGTGTTTAGCGTTATAGTCGCCAGCCGCTAGAAATCGAGGCCCAAGTGATTTGAAAAAATTTGAATATTGGCTTTCTGTTATTGAAAATCGGGGCGGTGAGTAAATCGAGGAAATAACGATTTTTTCATGAAAATATTCAATGCATATATCAGTTGCTTGGAGATACTCCTCACGTGTCTCGTTCATTAAAAAGTGTTTAATTCTGGATTTTATTAGAATTGCCGATCCTCCGCAAGATCTTCCACGGGGATCTTTTGTGTCGTACAGTATGTAGCCATTAATTTTGAAAAAACTGTTAGTTGTCAAATGGGTTTCAGCAATCATCATTATATCGATCTGCTTTTCCATAAGGAAGTGCTCAAGTTCATTTTTGTGTTGGCGAATGCCGTTTGCGTTCCAGAAACATATTTTTAACCAATTCATTTTTTTAAAATTGCCTGTAAAATAGTGGATTGCATTTTTAGCATTTCCTGCATCATGTTGGTCATAGAGACGGTAAAAGTGTTAATGGATTGAACAAGAGTCTGCAGAGTTGCCTCTAGGTTACTAAAATTTGGATCGGAAATTTGGGGCTTGGGTTGCTGGTTCAAGTTTTGGTCGGATTTAACCACATTAGCATAAGAAAATTGTTTGGTATTCTGCGTGTTTGTGAAGTTGGTTGGATGGCCTACCTGGGGAAAATTGTTTTTGCCAATGACATTTGGCTGCTGGGCTGCTGGAGAAACCGATGACTTATTTGTCATTGACCGCTTAAAATGAGTATAGACAGGGCAACCTCTATAATTTGCAGTGTGGTTACCTCCACAGTTACTGCATTTTTTTACACTTGCGTCGGCCTTTGGCTTATTGCACTGAGTTGTGCCGTGAAGTTCGCCACATACAACACAAACAGCGGGCAACTTGCAGTAAGCCTTAGTGTGGCCAAATTCTTGGCAGTTTAGGCACTGAACGGGTCCTGAACGCTTATGTGGCTCCTCAACGGTAACCTTACGATGCAAAAGATATTTGAGGTTATATATTGGGTGAATTTCACTCTTTTTTAGCAGAACATCCCCTGGTTCTAGTTCAACCCTAAACATGGGTTGAGGGCTTTTTACTTAAGTTCGAGCAATGCCAGACAGAAAGTTTTATTAGGCGAGAGCTATTTCGGTAAAATCACCTGTTGAGCAATCTGATGGTGGCAGCGGTATCCCTTCTTCTCAGCGAAAGAGGGTTTGGATGAAGTTCCAGTTTACTGACATACCTTGTTGCGTACTTAGAAAATTCCTCTTTTACCAGCGGAACACTCAGATCTTTATGAATGCGTGAATTTTTTACGTACCATTGACCTGCAGTAATCGTGCGAAGAATTTGGTTTAGTCGCCTTTGAAATCTATCGGACGCTGAGGCCGATATCGGACGCTGAGGCCGTGCCCCATAATTGAATTCCGTAGCACCATATTAGTCTTTAGAAGTTTGCAATCCAACTTCAATGTGCAGTTTCTGCCCATAAGCCAATTTAGTTGCGCTGCTTTTAGTTTAAACTGAGTGACTTTTGCTTCAATGTGAGACTTCCAGGCAAGCCTACGGTCGAAGTGTATACTAAGGTACGTGACTTCATTGTGATGCGGAATATGTCAGTTGTTAATTTGGATAGGCGCACATGTTTGCTTACACAGTGTGAATGTGACATGAGTACATTTTTGTTCATTAACTTTGATTTTCCAAAGTTTTAGCCATTTCTCTAATATTGAAATATACTCCTGTAAATTTCGTGAAGCTAATAGGTGGTTTTCATGAACACTCGAAAACGCTGTGTCACCTGCAAAGATTGAAGTGTGGATTCCGGATGTTGTTGGCATGTGAGAGGCGTAAATGAAATATAAAGTAGGCCCCAATCTGCTGTCTTGGGGAACTCCTGCCTCGATTGACTGAGTTGCGCTTATAAAATCGCCTTCTCTGATAACAAACTTCCGCCTATATGAGAAGCTTTTCAGAAGCTTGTGTGTATTTGTGCATCAAGCCGTCGTGCCACACTTTAACAAAAGCTTGAGAAATGTCAATGAATATAGCTGAGGAATACTTCTTCTCCTCAAAGGTCTGTCTTATGACACTGACTAGTCTGTGCGTTTGTTCTATGGTGCTATGTTTAGCCCGAAAACCAAAATGATGATCAGGGATGCATCCCACATTGTTCAATATTGTACTCAACAACAACGCCATTAACAATTTTTGGAATAGTTTTGAAATTGTTGGTAAAAGACTTATTGGTCTATATGATTCGAGTCATACAACTCCAGAAGGCCAATATGTTGAGTTATTCGCTGCGCACAACCACCTAGCGCAATTAGTGAATGAGCCAACGCATATTCCATGTGTTGAAGGGCACCATTCAAACACACTTGACCTATTCCTGACTTCACACCCTGAAAAGTATGAAGTCAAAGTTAGTGCACCTCTCGGCAATTCGGATCATTGCACCATTTCTGCCTCCTTTTCGATCCCTGAACTTCGTAACGTTTCGAAATCAGCTACGAAACGTTCAATATTTATTTACGAAAAGGCGCGTTGGGCTGAGCTCAATCAATTTTATGAGCATTTTAATTGGAAACTTTGCTTTCTAGATAACGACATAAATGCTTCAGCAAAAATGGTCGAGAATATTTTATTGCTAGGGATGAAATCATTCATCCCATCCAAGCAGATTTCGGTTGAAAAAAGAGTGAAATCCTAGTTTAATCAGACATGCAAAAACGCAGTCAGATCCAGAGAGGAAGCATTCAGTAATTGGCGTTTACACAAAACCCAGAGACTGATTTGCTACGCAAAAAGGCAAGATCTTCGTGTGCCAAGGTACTTAGGCGTGAAAAGTTTCTTCACGAACAGCGTCTTCGTGCCAAGGTCCTTTCAGTTCCCCGGGGCAGTAAGACCTTTTGGTCATTCGTTAAGAGGGTAAAGAACAATACTAGTTCAGCAATCCCAACTCTCTTAAAGAATGACCAAGCATTCACCGACCCGGTTGACAAAGCTAACCTGTTGGCTGAAATTTTTGCAAGCAACTCCTGCTTGCAGGAAAGCAGTCAACCACTTCCCGAGCTCGAAATAGTATCTGTAACTATGCCAAAGATATTCTTCCGGGCACGAGCAGTTAAAAGGGTTTTGGCAGACCTCGACATAAACAAAACTCCTGGACCGGATGGCATTCCAGCACTGGTCTTGAAACAGTGTTCTTCTACGCTTGCGCGTCCATTAGCACGCCTCTTCAGCATACTTTACCATTTTGGTGAATTTCCATCAAGCTGGAAGGTTGCTAATGTAACACCAATACCCAAAAAGGGTGAGGCAAATAACCCTGAAAATTACCGCCTAATTGCAATTTGCTCTACACTTTCCAAAGTAATGGAAAGCATGGTTAACCATCACCTTATGAAGTATCTAGAGTCGCATAAACTACTTTGCGATCGTCAATATGGATTTCGTAAGGGTCGTTCTACTGGCGATCTTATGGCATATCTCTCAGAGAAATGGTGCCACTCAATCCATCATTTCGGTGAAAGTAGGGTGGTGGCTCTGGATATTTCAAAAGCGTTTCGACAGAGTGTGGCATGGTGCACTACTGGCAAAACTTACTGCTTTTGGTGTCGGTGATGACTTCTCTCGGTTTATATCGAGTTTTCTCACAGACCGTACTATACGACTTGTTATAGATGGGGTCTCATCAAACGAGTTCAAGATTAATTCAGGGGTTCCGCAAGGCTCCGTTCTTTCTCCTACCCTATTCCTTATTTTTCTAAATGATCTTCTATACCAAACTTCCAACCCTATCCACTCTTTCGCAGATGACAGCAGCATTTGCCACTCGTACTCTTTTAGCTATAGGCCCAGCCTATCCGAGATCGCTGCCAAGAGGCTAAATATGAATGATTCACTGAATAGTGACCTTCTATTAATCTCCGAATGGGGTCGTAAAAACAGAGTCGCCTTCAACGCTCGTAAGACCCAATGTTGCTTATTAACACACAAGCAAACGACCGCAAATGCTACTTCATCTGTACTCATGGATGGTATAAATATTGAGGAATCGGATGCTCTTGATGTTCTTGGTATGAAGATACAGTGTGATGTTCGCTGAACTGAACACATTTTTCATATCTCTAAAGAAGCATTCAAGTGTCTAGGTTTTTGGAAACGGTGTAAGATGTACTTCTTGCCATCCGACCTCCTTAATATTTGTACCAGCTACATCCGACCGAAAATGGAATACAACTCTCATGTTTGGGCCGGTGCTTCAAAGTCTATTTTGGGGTTACTCGACCGTGTGCAGGAGAGGGCGAAGAAGCTCATCGGTGACAGTAGGGTATCCAACTCTATTGACTCACTGGAGCATCGACGCAGTGTGGGGTGCGTTACTCTGTTCTATCGTTACTACAATGGATTTTGCTCGGACGAGATTAGGGATCTTGTTCCCGAAACTCGCACATTTTTACGTAGCACGCGCTCATCGTCCAGAGCTCATCCTTTTGTGGTCGATCGCCCGGGGAATCGCACAACGCATTACAGAGAGAATTCGTTTTTCAGCCGAACGCTTCGTCTGTGGAATAATTTGCCTGCAGACGTGTTTCCTGTCTGTTATAACGTTGGAAGGTTCAAGTCAAATGTTCACAAACACTACTCCCTCTTTCCCCTCCTCACAACCTATTTTCCTAGTTCTGATACAATGCACTGCATATGTAGGAGTCATCCCCTGAGTACTAGTCCAATATAATAAAAAAAAAAAAAAAATGATTCTACCTTAGTCAGATTTTTCCCTGGCTTAGGTACCATAGTCCTTGAGTATTATCCTTCCGCTCTGGAGGATAATACTTAAGGCGTTATTTTACGCGTTAAAAATAAAATGCAGAACTCTTCTAGCTACACGAAGTAACTGAATCATTTGTAATAAAAACGTTTCTCAAATGATCGACATACAGCATCCCCTTTTCAGAATCGCTTCTTGCCCAGTCGCCAGTTAAAGTTCGCAAAGGTGGCTTACCTATTACGGGTCTTTTTAAACCTTTTGTCGCTTTCCACAAGGAATAATCAGATTGAGGAGTACCATCAAGGCTTTCCAAATATGTTTTAAGGGAAGCTGTTCAATGGACTTCAAGCAGATTTCTTAACTGAGTTATGCATTCCCGTAGCCTAGTTTTAAGCTGGGGAGATCTGTGAAGTTGCCACTCTCTTCTGACTCTTCTTTTTTCTGGCAGAAGTTGCTCAATTTCAGACGAATAAGTTCTATTGGTTTCATTTCTGGATCTTATATGACTAGTGGTAGCATGCTGTACGGCCAGTTTGAGGTTTTCAGAAAAATCGTTAATTGACACATCAATATCCTCAGGCGTTCTCAAGGCGATATTTTCTGTACAATGTGTACTCAAAAATTTTTTGTGTTTTAGCCAAGTAACTCTATTGACAGTCAACGGTCAGCCAATCTCTTGGGGAAACAAAACAGAGATTATAGTGGGTGAGTGATCTGATGACAAATCTAATGAAGGCTCTACTTGCATCCACTCTAAAGGAAAATTTTTCGCAACTTCAAAATCTATAACGTCTGGGATCTTTCGTCGGTCTGACGGGGTAATTAAACGTGATCCCCAAAAAGTGTGTTTAGCGTTATAGTCGCCAGCCGCTAAAAATCGAGGACCAAGTGATTTGAAAATATGTGAATATTGGTTTTCTGTTATTGAAAACCGGAGTGGGGAATAAATCAAGGAAATAACAATTTTATCATGAAAATGTTCAATACATATGTATGTTTGTTGCTTGGATATACTCCTCACATGTCTCGTTTAGCAAATAGTGCTTAATTCTAGTTGTTATCAAAATTGCTGAGCCTCCAAAAGATCTGCCACGGTGTCTTTAGTATCATATAATGTGCAACCATTAATTTTGGAAGTGCTCAAGTTCATTTTTGTGTTGGCGGATGCCGTTTGCGTTCCAGAAACATATTTTTAACCAACTCATTTTTAAAAATTTTTGCATTTTGTTTTGATTTTCGTTTCATTGATGTTGCCGTGCTTAACCGATGTTACGTTGAAAGTGTCTTTTCCGATTGCCGTAATAAGTTGTTTTATCATCTTTAGATATTTTGCGCAGACTTCGGGCTTCGCTGACGTTTAACCACGGTTATATACCTATCCATAACCACTTGCGTTTTCGGTTTATCAACAATAGCTAAACTGGGAGATGGTTTGTCTTCTGTTGTAATAACCATGTTTGGCGAACACGAACGCATGCGTTTTTTTATCTCTTAGAGACAGGAGATTATCCAATGATTTTTTTAAAGATTCTTCTTCAGAAATCCAGAGTTTTTTTCTTGTGGAGCTAAGCTCTTTCTCAGAATTGCATCTACTAGGTACACTCATGCAAATTTTTTTATTTGTTTTACTTTAAAAATATAAAAATAATTGTCACAAAGAATTTCTTTTGTATAAATTCACTCTTTTCACTTATTGCGGTTTTCTACTTATACCGTTTTTTTTATAACACTCCGATTAAAAGCAAATACTTCACTATCAAAGCTAGACTCTGGCATTATTGCAAAGTTTCCAAATGATACGAAACTCATACTTTCCACAGGAAGTATAATATACATCTTACTTAAATAGCCTGATTGACGAAAGCCATTTGTTTATACATACAAAAAAGTTGGCGGAAAAATTTACTCGCTGTATATTTTTCACTGTATGACAAATCGGTCCTTAACTATCGAGTGATTATCTAGTGAAATAAAATGATTAAATTTATAGAATTTTTTTTTTTTGTTGAACTTTTATAATTTTATAAATTAAATTTTTGGTTTTTGTACATTTGTACATCGGGTTTTTAGTTCAAATATTTCCTTTGTTAAGTTTTTCTTAAGAAGAATTTTTTACAATACAAATTTGCTGTGATCAATAATTTTTGATTGAAGAAGACAAGAAAAATAATAATCAAGTCTTTAGCTGGGGGACAACTAGTTGTTTCGTAGTCGCTACACTACTCATCAGCATCCATTCGGATTTGAACTCGGTACATGACGTATCGTGAACTGCTGCCCTAACCACTCAGTCACATTGAATCACATATGCATTTTGTTAATTGCCGGCCGAACAAGCGGTATTTCCTTTTTAGTTAATGATAATAAAATTTTTTCAATGAAAATGTTTAGAAATGCAAAAAAGTTTCTAGATTTCAACAATTGAGATTTCAAAACTCTATTGCGACTTCAAAACAGTATTGTGTGTCGAACTCTTTTTATTCGTAATAAATATCTTTCGCTTTCGAAAATATGTTCCATTTGGCTTTATTAATACAGTTTTTAACTCTATTCAGTAAAACTTTTCACTATAAGATAAAAGTAAACAAATGTTTTTATTATATTGTTACGAATTTGTACCACATCTAACCCAGTGTGCTTGCTATAAATGTACAGCACAGTCACACAAACAAGATACAACTAAAAACACAATACACAAACATACATGATTTAATGTACCCAAAATTCCAAATATATCAACGATAAATGATGTTGCTGTTATTCTTGGATTCTTGGTATTTCGTTTCTTATTGTTTTGTTATTGTAATTATGAATCACTAGAAAGATCATGATGATTGTAGAAGATAATAAAGAAGTATAAATAGCATACAGGTCGGCGGTGACGAGTTAGTTTATTTTTAAACTTTGTACAAGAAGAGTCAGAAAGTAAGCAAGTGTAGTGTTTTAGTACGCAGTGGTATCAATTTTAAATAAAATTGTGCATACAATTGAGTTTTTATTCGCTATTTTAGCTTCTAACATTGATACCAATAACAAATTATAAATAGCTTGTTTTCCATGGAATAACAACTCAATTGTTAAATTTTTGTTCTCTGCTTTTCGATACTTTCGAAACGGTTGTTCACAACCTATTTTCCTAGTTCTGGTACAATGCACTGCATATGTAGGGGTCATCCCCTGAGTACTGGTCCTATTAAAAAAAAAAAAAAAAAAAAAAAAAAAGGTGTAAAGAAATGTTAGAGACGTTTATAAATAGAAAAGCTTGTTTTTTGTGTTTTAACAGGTATTATTAGAGCATTTTTCTTTTTAAATTCTCAGCAATTTATTTAGATTGTTACGATATGAAGTTGAATGTTTGAGAATATCTTTCAAAAATTTCCAAAGTCTACTGATGATTAGGGTAGCTTCTATGAAATGTCGACATATAGATAGCTGGGAAACAAGCTTTTTATAATATTTTTATTGATATAAGTACTGTGTGTCACTATTTCATTTGCAATAGAAAAATCCGGAAAAGCGTTTTTAAAGGCTAAAACGTAGCAATTGGTGTCAGGAATGAAATTGAAAAATGAGATTTGACGAGCTTAGGGTGAAGCAACTCAAAATGGAGTTGGACAAGCTAGATTTGCCTACAGCTGGTAATAAAGCGGAGTTGCAGAAGAGGCTTGTCGCAGGGTTCAAGCATATTGGTGTGGACATTGATTCTTATGAATTCGAGGAAAAAGAAGTGGAAATGAGTGCAGAGTCAGCTGCTAGTAACATGTGTGCTGCCTTGATGCAGAGGATGAAAAAAAAACTCTAAGAAGCTCTAGAACAATAAATGAGAAGTTAATGGAGATCTCTTAGACCAAAAATGTTCATAAAATTATGAGAAAAATATGAGAATATTGTTGGCGCCCCGGGAATAAATTGAAATAATGTAAAATTATTATAGTAATAATAGTTTTTAATTATTTTGATATGGTATAAACTATTGCAATCATTCTTACATAACAGTGTGACACTACAACGCCATTTTTAAGCGATTTAGTAAAGTTGGCCAGACTTTTAAAACATTTTCTGTGAATGAATCGTATGATCGCGTAGCATAGTGAATCAGGAGATACAAGCTTTAATCATTTAGCAACTAATGTGTACATGAAATCAAAAATTTTTTTATACCCTTCACAAAAATGTAAAGGGTATATATAAGTTTGTGATTCCGTTTGTAATTTCTACAGTTTTTTTTGCGACCCTATAAAGTATATATATTCTGAATCAGAATTAATGGAAAAGTCGATTAAGCGATGTCCGTCTGTCCGTCTGTCCGCTGTTGAAATACCGTTTCTGAGAAAACCATTAGACATAGAAACTTTTTTCTTTCACCATTTGCTATTGAAATTCAGTAATATCGGTCCACGATATATTCAAAATGCCGAAAAAAGACATTTTTTTTTTGCAGTTTTGTATGAAAATTTTTGAAAACAAAAGTTGTTTGTTTTGCTTCAAACTTCACACACTTATTAAGCATGGTGACTTAAAGGCAAACAATTTTTTTTTCAGATATCGGTCCATATATACCCGAGATATAGCCCAAATCGGATTTTTAATGAAAATGTCGCATAGGCGAAACTTAAAAGTAGTTCTGGTAATAAAATAAGGTTATATAAATATGGAAAATGAAAATTTCCGATATCGGTCCATATATACCCGAGACATAGCCTAAACCGGGTTTTTCATGAAAATGTCGCGTAAGCGAACTCAAACAACTTTGTTTTTGCTTAAAAGCAGCTTTGGTAATAAAATAAAGTTATATAAATATGAAAAATGAAAATTCCCGATATCGGTCCATATACACCCGAGACATAGCCTAAACCGGGTTTTTCATGAACATGCGGCGTAAGCAAACTTAAATAACTATTTTTTGCTTAAAAGTAGTTCTGGTAATGAAATAAGGTTAGATAAATATGGCAAATGAAAATGCCCGATATCGGTCCATATATACCCGAGATATAGCCTAAACCGGGGTTTTCATGAAAATGCCGCGTAAGCGAACTTAAACAAGGTTTTTTGCTTAAAAGCAGTTCTGGTAATAAAATAAGTTTATATAAGTATGGGAAATGAAAATTTCCGATATCGGTCCATATATACCCGAGATATAGCCTAAACCGGGTTTTTCATGAACATGCGGCGTAAGCGAACTTAAACAACTTTTCTTGCTTAAAAGCAGTTCTGATAATAAAATAAGGCTATATAAATATGGAAAATGAAAATTTCTGATATCGGTCTATATATACACGAGATATAATCTAAACGGGGTTTTTCATAAAAATGCCGCGTAAGCAAACTTAAACAACTTTTTTTCCTTAAAAACAGTTCTGGTAATGAAATAAAGTTTGATAAATATGGAAAATGAAAATGCTCGATATCGGTCCATATATACCCGAGATATAGCCTAAACCGGGGTTTTCAAGAAAATGCCGCGTAAGCGAACTTAAACAACGTTTTTTCATTAAAAGCATTTCTAGTAATAAAATAAGGTTAGATAAATATGGAAAATGAAAATGCCCGATATCGGTCCATATATACCCGAGATATAGCCTAAAACGGGGTTTTCATGAAAATGTCCCGTAAGTAAATTTAAACAACTTTTTTTGCTCAAAGACAGTTCCGGTAATAAAGTAAGGTTATATAAATATCGAAAATGAAAATTTCCGATATCGGTCCATATATACCCAAGATATAGCCTAGAACGGGGTTTTCATGAAAACTTAAAAAACTTTTTTTTTCCTCAAAAGCAGTTCCGGTAATCAAGTAAGGTTATATAAATATGGCAAATGAAAATGCCTGATATCGGTCCATATATACCCCAGATACACCCTAAACCGGATTTTTGTTGAAAATGCCGCGTAAGCGAACTTAAACAACTTTTTTTGCTTAGAAGCAGTTCTGGTAATGAAAAAAGGTTACATAAATATGGAAAATGGAAATTTCCGATATCGGTCCGTATATACCCGAGATATAGCCTAAACCGCGGTTTTCATGAAAATGTCGCGTAAGTGAACTTAAACATCTTTTTTGCTTAAAAACAGTTCTGGTAACGAAATAAGGTTATATAAATATGGAAAATGGAAATTTCCGATATCGGTACATATACCGGAGATATAGCCTAAACCGCGTTTTTATACGTGACTATAGCGAAGGGTATTTTAGATTCGGCCCAGCCGAATTTACCACACTCTCCTCATTTTAGAATATTCATACATTGTGCCAGCACTTTTATTATATTAATTTCAATATAAATATCTCAATAAAAAAAAATGTTTAAAAAGAGATTATAAGAACTATTCCTGAAAAAGTTTTCCAACGCAAGACGAAATATTGAATAAAATTATGTAAACATTTTTATAAAAACAATAAAAATGACCTCAGATTTAGCTAATTATTTAGAAGACAGGAACTTGTTATTGATTAAAAAGGTCGATAAGAACACTCATGTACTTATTAATTAACCCAAAACGCCTTCCAAGTAGCCTGACAATTCGTATGTTGAAACAAACTTACACTTGATTATGTTGCGCCGTAGTAACGCCACGTAATCGGTAGACGATTGCTTTTCGCTTTGATATATAAAAAGAAACGATATTGTATCACCAATATGTGATTTTCAGGACATAAATGATTTTCAGGTTTCTTCACAATGTCGTCGTATTTTATTTCTGATATATTTTTCGGGACCACCAGAGATGTCTTTTTTTGGAGCGATTTTCAAAACTGAAACTGCTGGCAGTTTAGTGCTATAAACAGGTTTAATAATCGGGCAAAAATGTATACATTCGGAATATTTGTAGATCAATTACTAAACTCTTCCATCTAAAGCGCTTAAAATCGTGTTGTAACTCTCCAAACACGTCTGCATATGTTTGCTACCCTTTTGTATTATTCAGGTCGACGTAGAATTGTGAAGCACAATGTAAATATCTTACTCTTTTCCTCTAAAAGCTAAAAATTTCGTCAATTTAAAATAAGTTAAACCCACATTGAAGACATCCGAACTGATTTAATATCATAACAAAGTTTTTAACCAACAAAATACAAAACTTTAACGAAATGTGTTTTGTTTTTTGTTAAAAGAGCTGCGATATAATAGATTTAATGACAACGACGAATGCTATCTACATGTCTAGTAGAACTGCAGCTAAATGTTTTAAATTTTTTCTTTTAAGACTGGTTTAAACATTTTTTCTGATTGCACGAAACTTAAATTCTGAAATAAATTTCAAAAGCTTTCAAGAAAAAAACTCCAAACCATTAAAATAAATTTAATTTTTTTAGTTATAAAATGTCGCTGGTGACAAATCTTGTGTAAATTGCGAAGAAAAAACACTTACTTGGAAAACCAAATATGCTACGTGGGCTGATTGTTGCTGATACAGATTTCAATTTTGAACAAAAACGTTGTTTTTGTAACTTAATTTTAAAAGTAAAACAGTCAATAACATATTTTAAATAAATAACAGGTGTCAGTCAGCAAGTTAAATTTTTCTGTGGTTTTTGAAGATTCAAACTTTTTTGTGACGTTTTAGTTATATCCCGTAAACGGGATATTAAAATATAAACAATGATGTAAACCAAAAAATAAATTTAAAAATAAACTGCGTTTATTGTAAATTGTTTCCATTTTTGGAAAGAAGCGAAAATGTTTTTGTTATCGAAATCAAGTTCACAAGGGCTTTTTGTGTAAGCGATTAATTTGCATATATTGCAATAACATTTTTGTGATTATATGTGATTTCAAAAAAGGAGAATATTAAAGAAATCTGTAGTAATACATAGCTCGCATAAAAGTGCCAAAAAAAAAATATGTTTTGCCTTCAATTTTTATTTAAATTGGTGTACATAGTTAAAGTGCGGAAAAAGGAACATAGACACATTAGTTTTCAAAATTAACGCCCCAAACACACAATAAATGGTTTTAAGATTTGCTAATTGTCAATAGTCTGAATTTAGACGAGCGAACATTTGGAAGAAAAACATTTGGAACACAGTCGAACATGTTGCCGGCAACATTCCATTATGATTTGTTTTCGTTATGTTGTCTGTTTCAGCAAATATTTCGATGTATAATAATTACGACAATATTATCTTCACTAAGATTAATTTTTCCACAATTTTTCTTTCCCATTTATATTCCATATTTATTAAAATTTCGTTCTCTTTAACAGAATTAACAAAAATTTTAAAACCACACAAAACTCCAGAAAATGTAAATTAAATTAAAATGTCAATAAATTAAATGTCAACAAAGCGTGTTGCCGAGTACCGAACACAAAATCGATTCTTCTTCCCCACCGGTAATTTGCTACCAAACTAAATGTTTCCCTTCCAAATTTTTTCGTGTCTACATGCAGATATACCAGCCGTACTGACAAGTAGAGCTGTCTTTTTTGGTAATATTAAATAAAATTGATAATATTTTTCTTCAATGTGGAGATGCGAATATATTTTTAATTTAGTTAATTTTTTTCTTACATACATGCAATCGGGGCTGTGCAGTATTTGAAATTGGAATGCGTATTTGAAATACAAATACGTATTTTATATCTGTATTTCAAATACACGGCCTGTAGTGCGATTCACTACGCTCTTTGAGCCCCAATAATTTCGGTTAAAATTATTAACCACAAAATAATCTTTTTCCTATTCACAAGTATATTTAGGGCCATTTTCACAATCTAAAATTAAGTTGCCATTAAAAAATTATTAACTAATTGCCGGTTCGCTTAACAAGCACTATTTAACCAACAGTTAGTAATTTGGATTGCACCATCTTTCGGTTACTTAACAGAAAAAAATTTAACAAGTATGGTAATGTTACTTGTATTTGTTTACGAAAAATAGTGTAATGACGAACACAATTTTTAGAAAGAAGCTTTTTTTACTTCTTCGGCCTTCAAATTTCAAAAATATTTTTCATAAAATTTTATTAAAAAAAATGATGAATGGATAAGTTTTCTCGGAAAATCAGCAAGTCCTCTTGCGAACTTGGCATTTTTATAAATTTTCTTGACAGCTTTGCAATTGATTTTTCTACCACAAGCATGTTTATAATTAAAAATATTGCAAAAATATAAATGTTGATTTCTATTTACGTGCATTTTATTATTAGTTGTATGTTTTTTCTTTATTTGAGTTCTCATTAACTTCTTAACCTTAAATTTAACAGCAACTTATCTGTTAAATAGTGCCGGTTAAGACTTAATTATACATTGTGAAATACATTTTTCTCTAACCAGCGGTTAAAGTCTCAATTAAAATATAATCAGACTTGGTGTAAGTGGCCGTTAACCACATAAATAGGTGTTAATTAACACCCCTATTTTTTCTGGGTTTAAAAAAAAGTGTTGATTTATGTTGTTTACATATGTATTTATTTAATTTAAATTATGTAATAATCTATTTGTCTAATAAAAAAACAATAAAAGTTAGTAAAAAACAAAAATAAATCTTGAAAATAATATTTTTGTATAAAACAACAATTACAAATTTTTTATTCAATATGGATTTCGTTTTCCGTTAGAAAACTTCTTAAGTCTAAGGTTAGACATTGCGATTTTAAATGCCGAACTTTTTAGCAATTTTCTTTTGGATTTGCTTTCTTGTCCACACACAAAAACTTTTTTCGGCAATTCTTGAGCAATTCTCTACCTTTTGTTTCATGCAATTTACATTGTATATGCACATACACATACACACATGAGAGAAAAGTAAGAAATTGTATGTATGTATGTATGTATGTTTTTTTTTTTTTTTTTTTTTTTTTTTTTTTTTTTTTTTCGCGGGGTGAAAAACCATCGAAAGGCACTGGCAGTGATGGTGGTTGCCAGTAGTGCGAGACTTTAACTCGCTAAAAAAAACACCCCTTCGCCCTGACCCAGATGCTCCCCGAGGGACTGCCGCAAGGCTTTACATCTCGGGGTGGGAAAGGTGATACACCCTACATCTAAACTAAACTACATTGATTCAGCTGCGAATCTGTTCTAACCTACGAAGTTCCAACAAAACCAATTTTACAAAACTACAGACGTACGTCCAGTTGCACAAAGATTCCAACATGATTGGAACGATACTGCTCGGACTGATACTACGTCCTAGGACTGTTTCTAAATATTCCCTATCACTATTAAACCGTGGACAGATGAAGAACACATGCTCAGCATCTTCCAAGACATTACCATCACAACTCGGACAGAACGGAGTACTGTCATGTCCAAAACGGTACAAGTACGACCTAAAACACCCATGCCCAGTTAGAAACTTTGTAATATAGTAGTTCAAATCGCCATGCTTTCTTGATAGCCATGCTCTGATGTCTGGTATCAGTAAGTAGGTCCATCTTCCCTTGTCAGCTGTCGCCCATCTTTCTTGCCATTTTCGCAGACACGATTCTCTCAACCCAACCGTGATGTCCGAAGCGGCCTCTAGCTCGATCGGTATCATGCCGGTAATGACAAAAGCGGCCAGGTCCGATACAGTTCGGAATGCGCTACATACACGCAAGGCGATCAGCCTATACACAGGAGATATCAGGTTCACATAAGTAGGATATCTAAGTGAGCCTGACCATATACTACACTAGAGAGTAATTTCCTCTGCAGATATTTTGGACCTCTTGTATTCGGCATGATCCGGCATAGCGCTGTGCATGTTTTTGATGCTTTACTGCCTACGTACTTCAAGTGCTCTTGAAAAGACAGACGAGTGTCAATCATGACCCCAAGGTATTTTAAACATTCCTTAGATTCTATGCTACACGTGCCAATATTTAGCCTGACAGTTTCCCTAATTTTCCTACTACTAATCAGAACCGCTTCCGTTTTATGGTCAGCTAGAGTTAGGCCCATTGATCTTAGCCAAGATCTTACGATCTGAATACTGGCGTTTGCAATGGTTTCCACCTCTAGTAACTCTTTCCCTTCACACACTAACGCTATGTCGTCTGCGAATCCAACTATCTTCACCTTTTCCGGTAGATCCAATCTTAATACTCCGTCGTACATGACGTTCCACAATAGTGGGCCAAGAACTGAACCTTGAGGCACCCCACCAATGATCTTGCGCCTCTTAGTACCTTTATCGGTATCATAAACTAGCTCTCTATCCCGGAAATAGTCTCGTACAATTGCTAGTAGATACCCTGGGATGTCTATACGGACCAAAGCATTAACTATATGCTCCCAGTTTGCCGTATTGAAGGCGTTTTTTACATCTAGGGTTATAACCACACAATACCCTTTTGTTCCATTCCTCCACCTCTTCCCTTGGATAGCTTGAGCAGCGGTTTCTACTACAACTTTGATAGCGTCCACCGCTGACTTTGCTTTCCTGAAGCCAAATTGGTTATCTGATAAACCTAGGTTAACTTGTACGCAATCTTCCAATCTTCTGCAGATTATACTCTCCAGAAGTTTTCCACTTGTATCTATCATACAGAGCGGACGATAGGAGGAAGGGTCGTCTAGCGGCTTGTTATCCTTAGGTAACAACACCAATTTCTGCCTCTTCCAGATTGTTGGAAAAGTTCCCTGAATCAAGCATGCGCTTATTACTTTCAGGAAATAATCAGGATGGAGCTTAACAGCCTCCTTCAGTACCATATTTGGGATGCAATCTAAGCCTGGTGCCTTCTTGTCTTTGAATTTTGAGACAGCACCTTCTATCTCGACGACCGTAACCGGAGGAATGTCGAATAATTCAGCTGGATAGCTGTGTTGCCATGTCGGAGCTTCCTGTTGAGGAAAAAGATGGTCTACAATTCCGTTGAGGATATTCTCTTCTCTTGGCGGTGATGGGCCAAGACATTTAAGTTTCCTGGTTACTAGCTTATATGCTAAGCCCCAAGGATTACTATCTATTTCATCACAAGCATCCAGGAAACACCTACGCTTGCTCCTACGAATTGCAATCTTCAATGCCTTTCTTTTATCCCTATACAACTGGTGCTGCACGTTATTCTCTAACCGACCCCTCGTTCGTGTATACCGCCTTCGGGCGCTAATACACTCTGAACGCAAGCTAGCAATTTCATCATTCCACCAATACACTGGAGGCTTATTTGGCGATCTTTTTCGCCTTATCATAGCTACATTGCAGGCACTAGTGATATTGCGCACTAATTGCACTGCCATGTCTTCTGCTGAACCAGCCATTTCCATGTTCTCCATGCAGGCTGCGAAGCTATCCTTATCAAAGGTATTTACCTTCCATCCTGTCAAGACACGTGCTTGTACAATAGCACGGGGCTGTGCGTCTTGCACATCTATTATTATAGCGCTATGATCGCTATGTGTATAGATGTCAGATATTCTCCAGTTCATTTGGGTTGCGATACTGGCACTGACGAATGTAATGTCAATTACTGAGTCAGCATCACCCCTTCTGAAGGTGTGTTCAACTCCATTATTGATGAAGGTGTGTTCAACTCCATTATTGAAAAGGCTTCCAAGAGTATTCTTCCTCTTGCGTTTGCTGAGGGACAGCCCCATTCAACAGCCCACGCATTGAAATCACCTGCTATTATTACGGGGGTTTTTCCAACTGCATCCGTTACAATACTGTCAACTATTACCCGAAAGTCTTCTATAGAATACCTAGGGGGTATATAACAGCTGTAAATAGTGATGCCAGATATAACCGCTCGAGCATATCCACATTGCGTTGTTATTCTATCGCGTATGGTTAGCGTGCTGGTGTTCCATATTGCCGATGTACCCGTGTTATCGGAAACCCAGCTTACAGATGCCATGGTCCGATATGGCTCACTTAGAATAGCGACATCTACACTTATATCTCGAACGCTTTGCTTAAGAAGCTCCTGGGCTGCCTGGCAATGGTTGAGATTTAACTGTAATATACGCATTTTGGTGACTTAGGTTCTACTCTACTCCCTAAGTTTCTGTAGAGCTCTTTTATAAAACGGGCAAACTGCACCTCCGGTGACATGGTCACTAGCGGTGTCTGCTCCCTTCTTGCAGAGCAAGCAGGATGGTTTATTGGAACAGGTTCCAATTTTGTGGCCCGTTTTGCCACACCGTAGGCAATTCCCTGAAAGGTCTTGCCCCTTACAGTTCCCTGCTACGTGTCCATTATCCAGACATTTAAAGCATCTTTTTGGTGCTACCTTTTCGCGTATTCGGCAAACCACCCAGCCAATACGTATCTTTGTCATCTCTATAAGGCGGCGAGCTATCAGTGCACTCACGCCAATTGTGGCGGTCTGTGTCCCACCGTATGCTCTCCTTAGCGACTTAACTGCCGTAGGGTGCAAAGCTTTAAATTCGTCAGATATTTTGACGAGAGCTTCATAAATATCCTCCTTAGAGGTTACTTCGTCTATATCCCTAATCTCAAGCCTGACCTCATGAGATAGTGATCTAACCTTAGCAGCATCACCTAGCACCTCTTCTATAGCCGACCTAAATTCGCCCGTATTCTGGTGCGCGGGTCTATTCAGCTCAAACAACAGTTCACCCCTCCCTGTCTTCCTAATGCTCTTCACATTTTGACCCAGGTTGTTTAGCTTAGGGTCCCTCTTCACCTGTCTGAGAATATCCGCATAGGAAGTATCTCCACATGTTTTAATCACTATAGCATCTGGTTTAACGGACGCTTTCTTTGTTTTAGCCCTTGGGCCAACCTTAACCCAGCCAGGATCTTTAGCACTTAGATCCGGTTTGCCAGCCAAGTTTAAGTTTATAGCCTTGGGTATAGTGTGTCCACCTACCCTGACTACTTTATTAGGGGTTGTTCCCCTATTCTTTTTAGCTCTGTTACCTTTTGGGCTTAAGTCCTCCCTTCTACGCTTTGGAGTTCCGCCCATCACAGGATTGAGCCTTGGTGGTTCGTCTGTTTGAGTATGCGTACTAGTATGTGCTTTCTTTGTACTACTAGCACTTCCACTACTCAATTCATCTGAGACTTGCATGTACAATGCCTGTATCTCACGTGACATCGTCACTATTTCCTTATGCACGTTTGAACGTGCCTTTAGGAAAGCTACGAGCTTTGAGATCTTCTCTCCTAGCCTCTGGACGTTATTTTGTCCATTTTCACTATTTTCAACGGTGCCTGGCACCGGAACGGTCCTACTCACCGCTGTAGGAGGTGATCTGGTTATCACCGATTTCTTAGCAAAAGGGTTTACAATTTCACCCATGCTCAACTCATTTATACTCTCATTATTATTATTTTTATTCATTTTTTCAGTTGGGTCCCCGCTTAAAGCTGTAGTCTCCGTTTGCCGCACACTCAATAAAAAGTTTTTTCTTTGTCCAAAACATTCCCGCATTTTCCAGGTTAAGTTAATTTTATTAAAATTTAGTTCACTTTTTGTTGAGTGAATGTGCAGTTACCCTTGTAGTGACCCCGAGGGTGGTTATGCAAGCAGTGAGTTCCTCGCGAGGGTTGACACAAGGCCTTATGAGACTTGTGTACAGAGCCAGGTCGGGAGCTGATTAGGAGTCATCTCAACTAACCCTGCACAGCCAAAAACTATTGGCTACAAACTTTGATCATACTTTAAGCCCCTGCCAGGGTTTTACCGGGACGGAGGTAGCTTCCGCATTAGCCCGTGAGCCATTTCAGCCCGATGTCACTCGTGCTTAATCAGGTCACGGAATACGTCAGCTCCCAGCCCATAATCGTCTGCGTCAGGTCGTCATCCAATCCATTATCGCTGTCACACAGTTAGTTCATTCTCAACTTTTGAGAACTATTCAGTAGCGCCACGAGAAGGCCGTGTGACAACTTGGTTTGAGCAGGGACAAGGATCGTGTATGTATGTATGTATGTATGTATGTATGTATGTATGTATTATAGAGGGCAGGGCAAGAGACGGTTAGCCGCCTAAACTCGGCAAATTTGTCTTACTGTTTTTGAATAAATATCTCCGTCCTCTGATAAAAGCCGAAAGTTAATCCCTTCGTTTGGTATGCACTATAAGCTAAACGTCTGAATCAATATCGATGCAATTTGAAACATATGTATATAGATAAGTTTATGATTGTTTGAAAACTATGACCAAGCGGGCTCAAGGGTAATTTTTTGTGTGCAAAACTAAACTCACTTTTATCAAATTTAAAAACTAGATATAGCTACGTTTAAAAACCAAACAACCAAATTAAAAGCAAAAATTGATGTATGTAATGCAGTAAAGTTATTTGCTTTTTCAGAAACCAGAATCTTTAATGCATTAACGTTAAGTTTTATATCCCAAAACTCTTATGGTGATTTCGTTTCTACAAAAAATGTGCCATTTTATTTCAAACTCTTCTTTTCATCAACCCTTTTCTTGCTGAAGGAGCACAGTCATCGGTTTGAAAAAGGTAATTTTCTCTTTTTGCTTAGCCTGCGTTCTGTTGCAAACCACAAATTGATTTTTTGCAATGATTGCAAAATAGTTTTTGTTTTTACCTTTGAATAAGGCAGCATTTTTTGTGTAGAAACGAAAACACTATTAATGTTTACATAGGTGTACAATTTTGCTTCCGCCGTTTTTTCTCCAAAATTGGAGGCTTTATTGTAAAAAATGGTATACATATATTACATTGGTATACATTTATGATTCAAAGTATAGTCTGTAGCTGGCCACTATTTTCTATCTTTCGAGCAGCGTACGAAATCCGCCTTAAAAAAAAACTGCTCATTTTTTGAAGTGATCCACGAATCGATCCAATTTTTACTTCTTGATAAGACGGCAAGTGCTGGTCAGCCAGGCTGTGTGCCATTGACTGAAATAAGTGATAGTCCGAGGGAGAATACGTCGGGTTGGATAGGACTTCACATTTCAAACTTTTCAAGTATGTTTTGGCCTCTTTTGCAACATTGAAAATTGAACATTGTCTGTCATACTGTAAAATCACTTTACCGTCGACGTGAAAGTATGGCTGGGATATCTCCATAATTTGCTTGAAATTGATGAATGCACCCATTTTTGTGTCCATTCACAATGCGATGCAGAAACCCCTTCGATCTTTGCTTCCAAGTAACTATTCACAACAAGCAAACGCCGCTCAAGATCTCTCGGCTTCAATTCGTACGTCACATAATTTCCTTGTTTCTGAATCATTCCCATGACTTGTTGCGTCTTGCTAATTCTTGCTTGTGTGCATATAGTACGAGTCCTGATCAAGCAATGCTTTCAATTCTGCATCTTCGAAAACCTGTCTTCCACCGCCATGCTGATCTTAGACGTCAAAATCACTGTCCGTGAAGCGTTGAAATCACTCCTCGTCACGTTTTGCCACCAATAGCGGCCTCACCATAGGTATTCGATGAGCCTCAGGTGCAGATTTGTCCATATTACTGCAGAAAATTAAAACGTCCCGCAAATGACGAAAACTTGACTCGTAAGCTTACATGTTTAATCGAGAATAATTTTATGATGCAGACATAAACCGACTAATATTTCGATGGTGTTATATTTCACAAGTAGTGTTTTGTCTCTCACCAAGTGCACACGTCCTTTGTATGTGTATGTTCATTAATTAAATTCGTATGAAACCAAATTGCACCCTAATAGGTAGCAAGTTGTGTACACGTGTTTATTTTTGTTTCTCTCTCTTTATTTACCGTTGTCCGTATTTTCTATATATGTATGTTCATTTCGTATGAAATCAAAGTGCACCGGAATAAGTAGCAGTATGTGTACACGTGTTTTTTTTTCACCGTTGTCCGTGTTTTCTTTATATGCTCAATATTAATATTATTTTCAATGTATTTCATTACCTCGTAGTGTGGAAGGTGTTGGTCTAAATTTTGCTAATCTGAGCAGTGCTGAACTGGGCGCTGATCAGTTTTAACTAATTTAATTCCAACATTTTAAATGCTGCAATAGAGTTTGTTTAGTCTTTCGTGTTGTTATTGTTAACACTACTCCCTCTTTCCTCCTCATCATAACCTATTTTCCTAGTTCCAGTACAATGCGCTGCATATGTAGGGGTCATCCCCTGAGTACTGGTCCCAGATAAAAAAAAAAAAAACTTTCACCCTAGTTTCAAAATGCGCTGGTTACCAGAAAGCATCTCAGTAAAAGAGCGGCAAACAATTCCAAATCTTGCAATAGATACCTTGCAGAAAAATTGCAAAAAACCCGGAACCACGCCTGGATGCAGAAAAAGAAGTAGTAGTTGCAGTAAAGTGATGAAGATTTTATTGTTGTTGTGGACAACACATTAATCAACCTCGTAAATCAAACATGGAATTTTAGTTTATCAGTTTTCTAAATGATAAAAGCCAGGATTCTGCCATTCTTGCAGCTTGTACTCCTCAGGACCTGTAGAAAGATTATTTCCCTCAGCAG
The DNA here is from genome assembly GCA_914767995.1 of Thecocarcelia acutangulata. NCBI lineage: Eukaryota > Metazoa > Arthropoda > Insecta > Diptera > Tachinidae > Thecocarcelia > Thecocarcelia acutangulata. Next base: position 63,654,320 of record OU612097.1, read on the forward strand.
GTTTTATTCGCTTATCTAGATTTTATTAAATGAAATACTTGTTTTGCGAATGAATCTTTTATTTTCTATCTATCAAATGCTAAATATTAGGTTTGTTCCTTTAATTTCCCAGCAAGTTTAGTATACGAACGTATGTTGTACGTGTATATACATATGTAAAATGTATGTAATGTTAAAAACATACAACAAAAAAAAAAGAAGAGAATTTTATATAATATTACACAACTTTATTTCTAATACATACTGGAATACAAGTGTATATGCAGTTGTAAGTATGAACATACATATATACTGTCGTCTAACGGCAAAAGAGCGTAACTGATAAAAAATTTTTAGTCCGTGATTTTTATTAAATGAGGCGTTATTACCAATAATACAACTATCCACAAATTTTAATAGGCTTTCCGTATTATGCCAGCTACATCCTTTTGTGTTTTATGTGGCAAAATGTATTTGTATCTTTTAGTGGTATTTTGTATTTAAAATACGCAGCTTAAAAGTATTTTGTATTTGAAATACACACTTGTAAAGTATTTTGTATCTTGTATTTGAAATACATAAAGTGTGTATTTTGCCCAGGCCTGTATGCAATGAAACTTCTCATAACCGAACACTCACCAACGCGGAATTTTTGGCCGATTATGAGAGGTGCCCGCTTCAAAAAGAACACATTTATTATTTCAAACACTTTCAATGCGACAAAGTCGTCTCTAGCAAAATGCTTTAGAAAAATATGTATTTATCCTTCAATATAAGAAATTATGGAATCAGTTATTTTTACATTTACCTCATCCTAAGAGTTTGCAGACAGACTTATCCCCACAAGAGCTCTTGAATTTAATCTTTTGATATAGCGTCTACATCGAGTAGACGCTTTCACCGTCTTTCAAATGCTCGTCAAAGCCATTTTATGGACCAAACAATTTTATTAAATTAAATACTACTCTTTCTTTTTAGTGTGTTTCATTAAATACAACTCTAGTTAGAAAGTTTCAAGCACAGTGAGTTAATTTTGAACATTAATTCGCCTTGTTTTCAACACTTCTGCCCGCTTATGAAAGATATTTTAAATATTAAAGTGTCTGGCTATGGGAAAAACTTTTGCACGGAAAAACGTAGGAAAATCTCGTTTCAAAAAATTTTTCCGGTTATGGGAGGAGCTATTAAGTTTTGTTTACCTGCTTTGTAATTATAATATCATATAACTGTAAAGTGGAATTATCTTTTGTATTATAGCACAAATTGGATTAGATTTATATATTTGTCGATAAAAATAAAATCATATTAATTTTGGTCGTTTTTTTTTCAATACTTGGTAACTTTTTGAAAAATTTTGGTTGTAATAATTTTTTGGCCGTGGCAGCACCGCTGACGACTGCAAATGCTTAAAATGGAATTTTAAGTCTGTAAGAACCATTAGATCCCGTGGTATCGAAACGTTTTGCTATTATAATTTTCTATAAGTATTGTTACTTTAATAACTGTGTTTATTCACTCTGTGACTCTCCTACCGCACAGTCGTATTATTAAACAGTGAACAAAAAAAAAAAAAAACAAACAAACAAAAAAATCATTGTGCTCACTAATTTTTAAACTTACATATAAAAACGAAAATACATTGCATTAAATTGTAAAAACAATAACAAATTATTTTAAAAAACAACGGGAAAATAAATTCCTCACATTTCAGTTACTAAACAATAAAATCAATTTCAATAAAACAAGTGCGGTGGCAGTGCATTGTTATTGTTGTTATTGTGCGCGAAGATTACCTACCCAGTAGGAAAAAAACTATACATCAAAGTTTTGTTTTCTGTATGAGTGATCCCATCAGAAATAATTCTAAAAAAGAGCCTAGCTCCACCAGCAAAAGTATATGGACTTCTGAAGAAGAATCTATAAAGCAATCATTGGACAATTTTCTTTCTACAAGAGATAAAAGCCGCTCCCGTTCCGGCTCGCCTAACATAGATGTTACAACAGAAGATAAAAGATCTTCTACTCTAACTAATGCCAATAAACCAAAAACGCAAGTAGGCATGGATATATCACCATCACTAAACGTCAGCGAAGCCCTAAATCTGCTCAAATTGCATCCAAATCTAAAATCCCTAAAGATGCCGACACTGCTAGACCAACCGACCAAAACAGATTTTCTATTCTACAAACGGATGAGCCAACAGGATCGTCAAAAAAACCACCAATTTATTTAAGGGAATCTGCGTCCAATGAACTGGTAAGAAAAATTGTTTCAGTAATCGGAGAAAATACATTTAACGTTACCTCCATCAAGCACGGTAACATTAACGAAACTAAAATTCAGGTTAACCATGAAAATGACTATCGAAAACTGTCTGACGAATTTGAAAAAGAAAAAAAAAAAGCTTTTTATACTTATCAGCTTAAAAGCGCTAAAGGTTTTCAAGTCGTAATAAAAGGGATTGACCCTTGCGTAGACACTGATGAAGTTAAGACCGGTTTGACAGACAAGGGATTCAAAGTAAAAAATGTGTTAAACATCAGAAATCGTGAAAAGATCCCTCAACCCATGTTTAGGGTTGAGTTAGAGCCAGGAGATGTGACTTTAAAGAAGAATGAAGTTCATCCAATATACAGTATAAAATACCTTTTACATCGAAAAATAACCGTAGAAGAACCGCATAAGCGCTTAGGACCCGTACAGTTCCACAACTGCCAAGAATTTGGCCACACTAAAGCGTACTGCAAGTTGCCTACAGTTTGTGTTGTGTGTGGAGAACTCCATGGTACAGCACAATGCAATAAGCCGAAATTCGACCCAAAAATAAAAAATGCAGTAATTGCGGTGAAAACCACACAGCTAATTATAGAGGTTGCTCCGTCTACACCCACCTCAAGCGCTCAATGAACAACAAACCAATAATTGCTTCTAAGCCACCACAGCAGACTGAAATTTTTTCTAATAATTCTTTTCCTCCGACAGGACAGTCAACCACCGACATAACGTTCAAAATCAAAAACAAATTTCTTATGCTAATGTAGTTAAGTCTACATTCGCAAACCCGAATCAACAATCTATATCTCAACCGCCCGATCAAAATTTCAGTAACCTTGAGGCAACAATACAGACCCTAATTTAAACTATAAACACTTTTACGTCGTCTATGATAACGATGATGCAGGAAATGGTGAAAATGCAATCCTCCATTTTGCAGGTTATTTCGAAAAAATGATTTGGTTAAAAATACGTTTCTGGAACGCGAACGGCATCCGCCAACATAAAAATGAACTCGAATACTTCCTGATGGATAAGCAGATCGATATAATGATGATTGCAGAAACTCACTTGACGTCAACAAGCTTCTTCAAAATTAACGGCTACGTACTAGACGATACTAAAGGCCCCCGTGGAAGAGCTTGTGGGGGTTCCGCAATCTTGATAAAATCTAGGATAAAGCATTTTTTGTTGAACGACACATGTGAGGACTATCTTCAAGCAACTAATATCTGTGTGGAAAATTTTCATTACAAATTGGTTATCTCATCGATTTATTCGCCGCCTCGACTTTCAGTAACGGAATCACAATATTCAAGTTTTTTCACCTCATTAGGACCTCGTTTTATAGCAGCTGGAGATTACAACGCAAAACACACTTTTTGGGGCTCACGTTTAATCACCCCGAAGGGTCGAGTGCTTTTCGATACAATTTCTAAAATGGGCTTAGACGTAATATCAAGCGGACATCCCACTTACTGGCCGACTGACCGGCGAAAAATTCCTGATGTGATTGATTTTCCCTGTGGAATGGATGCAAGCTGAGCCTTCGTTAGACTTGTCGTCGGATCATGCAACAAATATTATTTCAGTGCGTTTTCCCCAGGAGACTTGGTCCCCTATTAACAATTTGTATAGGACTTTCGCCCGAGTGAATTGGCTAAAATATTTTTGAGTACGCATTGCACCGAGAATATTGTTTTAAGAACACCTGAAGATATTAATGCGTCACTAAGCAACTTTTGCGAAAACCTTAAACAAGCCGCTGAACTTGCTTCTAGCGTTTATTTAACACGCAGAAACATTCAAAATAGAACATATTCTTCAGACATCGAGCAACTTGTGTTAGAAAAAAGAAGAGTTAGACGAGAGTGGCAACTTCGCAGGTCTCCGCAACTAAAAACAAGGCTCCGTGAGTGCACAAATCAACTAAGAAATTTGCTTGCAAACCAAAAAACGGCTTCTCTACAAACGTATTTAGAAAGTCTGGATGGTACTCCTCAGTCCGACTATTCTTTATGGCGGGCGACTAAGGGTTTAAAAAGGCCAGTTAGAGGTAAGCCGCCCTTGCGAGAACCGTCTGGTGACTGGGCTAGAGATGATTCGGAAAAGGGTAATTTATTTGTTAATCATTTGAAAAACGTTTTTACCACAAATAGGTCTGATAACGCAAATGAGTTGCCGCCTATTGTTAGTAGACCTCCTGTGCCTTTAAGATTCAATTTTGAAGAAGTTGAAAATGCTATTGGTAATCTAAACCTTAAAAAAGCTCCAGGTATGGATAAAATCAACAACAAAATCCTCGTAGAGCTGCCTCGTGTAGCTAAAAGAATTGTTCTTTTTATTTTTAATGCTATTTTACGACTTGAGTATTACCCTGCAGAGTGGAAGGTGTCCATGATAACAATGATTCCTAAGCCAGGGAAGGATCACACGAAAGTAGAATCATACCGTCCAATAAGTCTACTGACAACAATTTCAAAACTTTTCGAAAAATTGCTAAAGGCGAAGTTGGATCCAATGCTTAATAAGGTGGAATGTGTTCCTGATCACCAATTTGGTTTTAGAGCGAAACATGGCACCATTGAGCAAACACACAGGTTAGTTAACGTCATAAGAAAGGCATTTGAAGATAAAAAATATTGCTCTGCCTTATTCATCGACACAAGCTTTTGATAAAGTGTGGCACGATGGCCTAATGCATAAAATAAAGTTTAACTTACCTGCAAACATACATAACCTTTTGGAAAGCTATTTATATTGTCGCCAATTTATAATAAAAAAAGGCGATTTCATAAGCCCCGCCCAGCCTATTGAAGCTGGAGTTCCCCAAGGCAGCATATTAGGGCCTATCTTATATTTGATCTACGCATCTGACATGCCGACAAGCACTAACATTCACACTTCAACATTTGCAGATGATACAGCATTCCTTAGCATACATAGTAACCACCAGCAAGCATCAATAAACCTACAGGAACATATCGCCAAACTAGAGAAATGGCTCAAGCTTTGGAAAATCGAGGTTAATGAACAAAAGTGTGCCCATGTTACATTCGCACTGCGTCTAGGAACATGCTCACCCATTACTATTAACAATAAAGTAATACCTCAACACAGTGAAGTCAAATACCTCGGTATTCATCTTGACCGTAGACTAACATGGAAGTCGCACTTCGAGGCAAAAGTAACGCAGATGAAATTGAAAGCAGTGCAAATTAACTGGCTGGCTACTAGGCAGAAATTTGACCTTGAAGCTTGATTGTAAACTTTTGCTGTACAACTCGATTCTAAAGCCAATATGGTGCTATGGGATTCATTTATGGGGCACAGCCTCGGCATCCAACATTGAAAAAATTCAAAGAAGTCAAAATAGAATTCTCCGTAGAATTACAGATGCTCCATGGTACGTTAAAAACTCACGAATCCACGCAGATCTGAACGTACCTTTTGTGAAATCTGAATTTTTTTAAGTACGCGACAAGATATATTAACAAACTTGAATTCCATCCAAATCCTCTTGCAGTTAATATTCTTAACTTTGGTGGTCATACCCGTCTGAGAAGGAGGGATACTTTGGCTACCATTAGAGCTCTAAACAGATGACTGAACTTTTTTCCAGCACTGGCAGGACTTTTAATCACAATTTTTTTTTAGTATTAAGATTTGAATACTTATTGTCATTACATTTTTTATGTAGATTCAATAAATAAAATAATGAAGTTAAAAAAAAAATAACTGTGTTCACCAGAGGGCTAATTCTGTCATTCGATTACGGGCGATTTTTTACTCGAATGTACGAGATTTTGCACTTTTCGAGGTTTCGAAATTTCTAATGATGGCAATTGATAGCGAGTAACCATTCGAATGCAACCGTGCAACTTTTTACTCGTAAGCAAAAGTACTATCGAAAACCAGCCAAACAGAAAAACACAAAAAAAGTGTAAATTAAAAGTTTGTTTTAAATTGCAATAGTAGTTAAATTAAATTGAGAATTTTTGATTCTTAAGGCTTTTTTCAATTCATATGATGATGTATATGACGTATATATACAGGTATATGTACATATATAAAGATGAGCATTGCTAAGAACACAAAAACTTATATTTGAAGTCACATGTTACGAATATTATATTCAAAAACTTATTTTTGTTTTTTTTTTTTTTTTGTTAGATATGCATATATACATACGCTTATAAGTACATAGCTAAATGGTTGTGTTTTACATACATATTTATTGAATTGTTATTTCCATTTACTTACTTTTTAATGTACAAACACGCATACAGGACTTAAATGAATTGTTATTGTGAACGTATGTGTGTTTATTTATTTTTTAATGTACAACATGTAAACAAAATATGCAAACACATACAATTGTCGGCAGTGTTATAAAACACATTTTGTCAGTATTTTGCAACACTGAAGTGATAACTCGACTCGTTACGTAACGAGTCACATCATTAGAAATTTACACGATGTCGAAATTATTTTCTACTCGATAGTGATTTCGATCACGAATGACATAATTAGCCCCCAGTATTCTTCCCGGAACCCGAGTGTCATTACAAAGATATGGATATTTTCACTCTTGAATGCTATTAAAGCTGATTCACAAGAAACCAGAAAACAAGCAATTTATGCTGTAGCTTAAAAGACTTCAAAATGCATAACTTATATTTGAAGCAGTTTATACGCTTTTTTTTATTATTAATATCACTAAGTACTCAGAGATTAAAAAGTAATGTTTAAATAAAATATAATCTAGTTTTTGAATTTTCGGAGAGATCGGAACAGATACAGCATAGGTGTGTTATTGTTTTCACCTACTCAAATATGCCTTTGAAGTTGCAAAAGACTTTGAATATAGACCAATAAAACCACAAAGCGCGGATAGAAAAATTCAAAAGATAAACACAATATTACATTTTTGTTTCATATATGTTTACTTTGTGATTTAGATTAATGAATAGAAGAAAATTATACCAATCAAAAAATTATTATGTTTCCCATAATAATATAAAGTTGAAGGTTTCCAAAGGCTACTGATGATTAGGGTAGCTCCTATGAAATGTCGACATATAGACAGCTGGGAAACATAGAAAACAAAGCTGTTTATAATTTTTTTATTGGTATCAATGTTAGAAGCTAATATAGTGAATAAAACTCAATTATTTGAATAAATAATAATAAAATATGCAAATGACAGAAAGATTGATAAGCTAAAAGCAGTCAAAAGCAAATAGTGTTCGAGCACATTTTGTGAGATCATCTTAACAGCGACAATAAACAATGCACCTAATTCGAACAATTTATTTCGATACTAAATTTTATTTAAAAAAATGGCAAGGTAATAAATAACTTTAAAATAAAACACAACTTTATTTGATTACTTTTTTGTATTTTGCTGCTGTAAGGAAAAAACTACAAACGCCCACAATTTTAATTCTGTTTTAAATCGCATTTTTTAGATAATTTGAGCGTAATGAGCTTGTATGAGAGAGTGATTGAAGGTTTTTCGAAAATGTGAATGAATAAATCTAAGCGAAGAACTGAGGGCGTTTAAATGGCCGTTTTAAATAGTGTTTTTGCTTTGTTGACTTTATGGTGTTACTTAATTTTATTTAAATTCTATGAAAAAAAAAACTTTTCTGAGTTCCATACAGTTTCTTTGGGATTTGATAAATACAAATTGTCATCAAAAGAATTTGCGATAGTGGCTTACATAAATATTGTTTTATTTGCCGTATACGGATACATGCATATATAGCAGGGAAAAGTTTTTTTTGTCACAGTTGGGCATATTGCAAAAATGTTGCTTATTGGCATGTTACTATAGTATTATAGTAGATTGTTTAATCGAAACCGATTGAGAATCGAAATAAAATAGTAAACATAGCTTAAAAGTATGTAAAAACTAGACATGTATTATAAAATCGTTGCATTTTCATTTATCATTATCGATGCCTCAGTAGCAAAGTTCTTATCCGGTAAATCCGATTTCAGTTAATAGACTCGTTACTTACAGCGCTAACACCAACGCATATTTTTTTAGCTTTTATTTATTTATTGAATCTTCAAAATGTGAACTAACAATAAGTATTCAAATTTTAATACTATATATAAAAAGTTATTTAAGTCCAGCTAATGCTAGAAGTTTTATTTTGCGCGAATAATATCGGTAGAATCACCTATTTAAAGCTCTAATGGTGGCAACCGAGTGTGACCTTCTCAACCGAGTGTGACCGCTAAAGTTAAGTATGTTTTGTGTCAGAGGGTACGGATGAAGTTCCATTTTGCTGGAACAAACAGATCCTTAGGAATTCGTGAGTTTTGTACGTACCATGGAGCTGCAGTAGCATCATATAGGCTTGAGAATTGCGTTGTATAACAATCCAGTTTCTATGTAGAATTTCTGCTCATAAGCCAACTTAGTTGCGGTGCTTTTAATTTCAACTGAGTAACTTTCGCATCAATGTGAGGCTTCCACGTTAGTCTGCGGTCGAGTTGAATACCAAGGTACTTGACTTCATTGCGCTGCGGAATAGGTAAATTGTTAATTTGGATAGCCGAGCATGTTGCTTTACGCAAAGTGAATATAATGTGAGTACACTTTTGTTCATTAACTTTGATTTTCCAAAGTTTTAACCATTTCTGTTTATTTTTTATCTTGGACCAGTACTAAGGGGGTTACCCCTACATATGCAGTGCATTTTACCAGAACTAGAAAAATAGGTTGTTCGGAGGGGGAAAGAGGGAGTCGATGGGGTAATAGAATGGTGAAAGAAAAAAATTTTTGTGTCTAATGGTTTTCTCAGAAACGGTATTTCAACGACCGACAGACGCACATCGCTTAATCGACTTTTATATCAATGCTGATTTAGAATATATATACTTGTTTAAGGTCACGAATGAAAATAGTAGAAATTACAAAGGGAATCACAAACTTATGAAGGGTATGAAAAAATCATTTTAAGTAACTTGGCAAATTTGATTTTTTTACGCTGTAGCTCTCAGCACAGTTGAATTAAAAAAGAACTGTCGCCACGGGAAGTAACTTTCACAAGGCCTGGTGTGTGATTTTATTGTCTATTCAATCTAGTGGTTTCAACTCCATCACAAGCAGATGCTTGACTTATTGTTAAGTGTAACTACACGCGAAATTCGTAGGTGATCAGCCGACATCATTGCAATCATTGTTTTAAGAAAAAAATAAAACAATTGTTTGTTTTTTTTTTCTGGCTACAATATTAAACTGTTAACTTTCTTTGAAATTAATATTTTCTTGAATTATAAAGCCCTTAGAACTTTGATTGGTATGTTGCTATTGTTCTTGTCAAGTACAGTTGTGAAAAGATTTACATCAGCACCTGCCTTGCGGCCTAATCTGATGATGAACCAATTTCGAATACGCCAAGGTAAAACCTGTTCCCCGGAGGGTCTTGTCAAGTACAATCAGACTTTTAACCCGAGATATGAATTTTTTTCATCTTCGCCATCAACTATCACTTTATTAGCAACTGTTATATTAACAGGAGCTGATAGTTTTAAAGCCGTAGTTATCAACTTATGCAAATTAATGTGAATATCACAAGCTGTTGACTTAATAACATATAACTGAAGGTAGATATTATTGTTTTATCTGTAGTTAATTTATTCTATTAATATTTCTAATAAAATAATACAAATCCTACCAGAAATATAAATATATTATATAAATCTGAGTATAATTTTAATCATATTCTCATATTCATTATAATTATTATAATCGGGTATGTTCTGGTTTCTACTTTGAAGTGAAAATAGTTTGAAATCACTTCAATTGGAAACTTTGGTGTTCTACAGTTTACTCTTAACTTTTCATTTAAGTTTTGTTTTCGAACGTAAATTCGTAGTGAATTATCTGGTTCTTTTTCACAAAAAGTAGTAGTAGTTTCAAAACACTTGAAAATTTCGTTGTGGAAATTAAAGCTTTTACAGAAAAACTGAGTATAATTACAATTCCATTAAAATAAAAGGGTTATTTGAGATACAATTGTGCATATCGTTGGTCTCATGTAGAAAGGCCCTAACAAATATAATTGTAATTTTACAGGAAAAATCGTAATGGAAACGGTATAAATAGGTACATCTAAAAGTAACTTTGTTTGCTCAAGTAGTGTTTTGTCTGTCATCCTGTGCACACGTCTTTTGTTACTGCTGTCCGTATTTTCTATATGTGTATGTTCATTAATTAAATTCGTATCAAACCAAATTGCACCGGAATTGGTAGCTAGTTGTGTACACGTGTTTATTTTTTTTCTGTTTTTTACCGATGTCCGTATTTTCTATATACATATGTATATATGTATGTTCATAATTAATTTCGTATGAAATCAAAGTGCACCGGGATAAGTACCAGTGTACGTACACGTTTTTCTTTTTTTCACCGCTTTCCGTGTTTTCTTTATATGTTTAATATTAATTTCTTTTCAATGCACTTCATCACCTTGTAGTGTGGAGGGTGTTGGACTAAATTTTTCTAATCTGAGCCGTGTCGAAGGTATATACACTGGGCACTGATCAGTTTTAACTAATTTGATTCCAACACTTTAAATGCCGCAGTAGGGTTTGTTTTAGGCTTTCCTGTTGTTATTCTTAAAGTAAAACCTTCACGAACACTACTCCCCTTCTCATCATAACCTATTTTCCTAGTTCCAGTACAATGCACTGCATATGTAGGGGTCATCCCCTGAGTACTGGTCCAAGATAAAAAAAAAAAAAAAAAATTACTTGTAAGAACGATATGTATGAAATTATACAATTAAATCTTTGTGACACTGAGAACTTGTGTGAAACGTAGTAGAATCCCTAAGAGAGCTCAATTCATGGAAAATGCGAATTAGAGCTTTTTTACGTGAGACGTAATGATATATTCATAGTAACGATATATTCATAGGGAAAATAAGGAAAATATATAAAAAACTAATATTTGTTATTTTGTTACCTATACTCAAAAAAAGCTAAGTACATTTAAGTAAATTTAATTTAACTTGAAGAAATTCAGGAATGATTTGGCTCCAAAGAAAACGTGATTTAAATCAAGTATGCTATTTTTATAAAAATTAGTAAAAACAAGTAAGAGTGTGGTATATTCTGCTGGGCCGAATCTAAAATACCCTTCACGATAGTCAGGTATATGTATAATATATATTACAAATTCGAACTAAATATGCTCGGATATATATGGACCGACATTGGGGACGAAATATGTTTGCCTTATAATCACCCAAAATTCCAAAACAGATATCTTTCATGTACATTTTCATCGGTTATATGAACCGATATCGGAATTTTCTATTTTCTGTATTTTAGTAACCTTCTTTTATAACGAGAACCGCTTTTCAGCAAAGAAAAAAAAAAATGTTAATGGTAAAATCGGTTCTGCTATATCTCGGTTATATATGTTATATATATTTTATTACCAGAACTGCTTTTAAGCAAAAAAAGTTGTTTACGTGCGCTGACGCGGCATTTTCTTGAAAAACCCGGTTTAGGCTATATCTCGGGTATATATGGACCGATATTGGAAAATTTCATTTTGCATATTTATACAACCTTATATTATTACCAGAACTACTTCTAAACAAAAAAAATTTGTTTAAGTTCGCTTACGCGGCATTTTAATGAAAAACCCGGTCTAGGCTATATCTGGGGTATATATAGACCGATATCGGAAATTTTCATTTTCCATATTTATTTAACCTTATTTCACTGCCAAACCTGCTTTTCAGTACAAAAAGTTGTTTACGTTCGCTTACGCGACATTTTCATTAAAACCCTGGATTAGGCTATGTCTCGGGTCTATATGGACCGATATCAGAAATTTTAATTCTCATATTTATATAATCATATTGCATTACCAAAACTGCTTTTAAGCAAAAAAAAAGTTCTTTGAGTTTGCTTACGCGGCATTTTAATGAAAACCCCGGTCTAGGCTATGTCTGGGGTATATATAGACCGATATCAGAAATTTTCATTTTCCATATTTATTTAACCTTATTTCATTACTAAAACTGCTTTTGAGCAAAAAAAGTTGCTTACGCGACATTTTTTTGAAACCCCGGTCTAGGCTATATCTCGGATATACATATGTATATGGACCGATATCGGAAATTTTCCTTATTTATATAACCTTGCTTTATTACCAAAACTGCTTATAAGCAAAAAAAAAAGTTGTTTAAGTTCACTTACGCGGCAATTTAAGGAAAAACCCGGTCTACACTATATCTGGGGTATATATGTACCGATATCAGAAATTTTCATTTTCCAGATATATTTAACCTTATTTCATTACCAAAATTGCTTTTGAACACCCAAACTACTACGTTTTCAACACCTCGTTTCTGTAATTCTAGTGATAAATTCTCACATCGAGAACTCTGCTGTATATGCATGTATCCGCTAGACTAGCTTTGATAGTTAACGGACGTATTTGTTTTTGATCGGAGTGTTATAAAAAAAACGGTATAAGAAAAAAGAAAAAGAAAAACTTTGTGAAAATTATTTTTATATTTTTAAAGTAAAACAGATAAAAACAATTTGCATGAGTGTACGTAGCAGATGCAATTCTGAGAAAGAGCTTAGCTCCACTAGAAAAAAACTCTGGATTTCTGAGGAAGTATCTTTGAAAAAATCATTGGATAATCTCCTATCTCTGAGCGATAAAAAATGCACGCGTTCGCCAAATATTGTTGTTACAACAGAAGGCAATAAACGGAAAACGCAAGTAGGTATGGATAAGTATATAACCGTGGTTAAAAGTCAGCGAAGCCCTAAGTCCGCGGAAATATCTTCATAACCAAAAATGTCTAAAGACGATAATACCTCTGCGACAACGGGTAGTAATAGGTTTGCTATCCGTCAGACAGATGAGCCAACAACATCCAAAAAAACATATAAGCCACCACCAATATATTTGAGAGAGCCGAGTTCTAGTGAACTGGTAAGAAAACTTATTACGGCAATCGGCAAAGATACTTTCAACGTCACATCAGTGAAACACGGCAGCATCAGTGAAACTAAAATTCAGATAAATCATGAAAACGATTACCGAAAATTGTCTGATGTTTTAGAAAAAGAGAAAAGATCATTTTACACTTACCAGGTCAAAAGTGCTAAAGGTCTTCAGGTCGTTATTAAAGGTATTGACCCATGCGTAGATATTGATGATGTCATAACCGGATTGGAAGGTAAAGGTTTTAAAATAAAAACAGTAGTAAACATGAGGAACCGTGAGAAGATCCCTCAACCCATGTTTAGGGTTGAACTAGAACCCAGGGATATTGTGCTAAAAAAATGAAATTCATCCAATATATAACCTCAAATTTATTTTGCATCATAAAGTTATCGCTGAGGAGCCACATAAGCGTTTAGGACCCGTTCAGTGCCTAAACTGCCAAGAATTTGGCCACACTAAGGCTTACTGTAAGTTGTCCGCTGTTTGTGTTGTATGTGGCGAACTTCACGGCGCAACTCAGTGCAATAAGCCAAAGGCCGACGCAAGTGTTAAGAAATGCAGTAACTGTGGAGGTAACCACACGGCAAATTATAGAGATTTCCCTGTCTATACTCACTTTAAGCGGTCAATGACTAATAAGTCATCGGTTTCTCTAGCAACCCAACAGCCAAATGTCATTTATAAAAACAATTTTCCCCAGGTAGGCCATTCAACCAACTACACAAACAGGCAGAATTCCATACAATTTTTATATGCTAATGTGGTTAAATCCGGCCAAAACTTGAACCAGTAACCCAAGCCCAAAAATTCCGATCCAAATTTTAGTAATCTAGAGGCAACTCTGCAGGCTCTTGTTCAATTTATTAACACTTTTACCGTTTCTATGACAAACATGATGCAGGAAATTCAAAAAATGCAATCCACTATTTTACAGGCAATTTTAAAAAAATGAATTGATTAAAAATATGTTTCTGGAACGCAAACGGCATTCGCCAACACAAAAATGAACTTGGACACTTCTTTATGGAAAAGCAGATCGATATAATAATGATTGCTGAAACCCATTTGACAACCAACAGTTATTTCAAAATTAATGGTTACACACTATATGACACAAAAGATCCCCGTGGAAGATCTTGCGGCGGTTCGGCAATTTTGATAAAGACCAGAATTAAGCACAATCTAATGAAAGAGACACGTGAGGAATATCTCCAAGTGACAAATATATGCATTGATTATTTTCATGAAAAAATTGTTATATCCTCGATTTACTTACCACCACGATTTTTAGTAACAGAAAACCAAAATTCAAATTTTTTCAAATCATTTGGACCTCGATTTTTAGCGGCTGGCGACTATAACGCTAAACACCCTTTTTGGGGATCACGTTTAACTCCACGAAAGGCCGAAAGGCGATTTTGACACCGTTTCAAAATTGTGTAGACAGTTAACCAATGAGAATGAGAAGCAAAACTCCAGATTTCCAAACAACAACGACAAGAATGACCGCACTTTAGAAATAATTGCGATGACGCGAGAGCTGTTCTCCAGCTCAATACCTCGTTTCTGTAACTGAAGTGAGAAGTTTGTGGAAACAGACAACACCAGCTCTATTTTGATTGGAATATTTTCATTAAGCAATTGTCAAAACGCAGTATCAAATAAGAACAAAACTTAGACGTGCAATGACAAAAATAAGCATTGAAATAAAATATAAGAAATATAATAAAATAAATATTTAAAATCAGAGAAATAATTTAAAAATTTAGCGAGATATATTTAATATTGTAATTTGTCGCGAACAATTAATCTGCGGCGACGACAAATGTCCAATGGTAATGGTGAACGTTTTGTAGCTGGTGCTGCTACAGGTGGTATTTCGCAGACTGTCACCTACCCCGTGATAGTATTAACGACATGTTTAGCTTTACGCAAAACTATCCAATATAAAGGCATTTTGGATGCAGCGAAAAATATTAACGTACACGAGGGTCGTCGTAACTTTTATCATGCTAAGATTTCAAATGCGTTGAGCAATATACTATGTGCGGATATTGATTTAGCCTTTTATGAGACTAAAGAAGAAATATTTAAGCGGTATCACTAGTCTGCGGCTGTGCTTTCTCAACATTAGGTCATATGTGTATGTTTCCTTTGGCGCTAGTGAGAACTCGACTGCACGTTCAAGTAAATATTTTAATGACTTCTACAGATTTATATTTGATATTTGACTTATTAGTATTGTTTGTCGACTTACAGTTGTATTTAAATCGAAGCAAACAGAGTCACCTATGGCTGGAATATCATTGAAACAAGCTGGTACTGGCAATAATGGCAATATGTCCTTATGTAAAAGCCTCTAATAATCGTATATAATGCGTTTAAAAAGTTCAAATTCAACCGAAGGAAGGGATGGCTTAAAAAGTTTTATGGGGACTCCGCTCTATCAGAAACAACAATAAAACGTTGATTTGCTGACTTCAAACGTGGTCGTACAGACACCGATGATGAAGAACGTAGTGGACGTCCAAATGAGGCGGTAACATCAGAAAATATAAAAAAATCCACAAAATCGTTTTGAATGATCGGAAAGTGAAGTTGCGTGAGTTAACTGACATCGTAATGATATCAAAAGAATGCGTTGGCTTTATATTACATGAGCATTTGACTGTGAGACAGCTCTGTTCAAAGTGGGTACCACGTTCACACGAGAACGTGTTGATGATTTTGATCAGTGTTTGGCCCTGTTTAAACGTAACAAAATGGAATTTTTGCGTCTATATGTGACAATGGATGAAACATGAATCCATCACTTCATTCCAAATTCAAAACAATCGTCATCTGACTGGACAGCAACTGGTGAACTTCGTCCAAAGCGCCCGAAAGCACAACAATCGGCTGGAAAGGTTATGGCCTCGGTATTTTGGGATGTGCGTGGTGTAATACTCGTACTCATCGACTATCTTGAGAAAGGAAATACCATTAACAGTGAATATTATATAGCGATGTTGGAGCGTTTGATGGTTGAAGTTGCAAAGAAACGATCGCATATGGCAAGGAAAAAAATTTTGTTTCATCAAGACATCACACCGTGTCACAAGTCAATCAAAACAATGGCAAAACTACATGAATTGATCTTCGGAATGCTCCCACATCCACCGTATTCGCCAGATTTGGCTCCCAGCGAATACTGGCTGTTCGCAGACCTGAAAAAAATTATCGGCGGAAAGAAATTTCGCACGAATGAACTGTGGGCAATTTTGAAGTAAAAGATAAATCATTCTTCAAAAGTGGAATGATTGCGTTGCACTTGATGGAGATTATGTTGATAAATAAAGCTATTTTTGAACCAAAAAAACTGTGTTTTCTTTGTTAGGCCCGGAAATTTTCAGTCCATGCTACAGAAACGAGGTACAGAGCTGTTTTACGACTGAGACTTAAAGTAAACAAGTTTGTAACTGTAAGCATTTTATATGATTAGAAATTTTGTTCATATTAGTTACTTCATAAGGTGAATTCATATTTTGGAAATCATGTTTCTCATATTGTAAAATATTTAACTTAACATTTGTTGTGTTCAATTTCTTTTTGTTTTCAGATAAAACTGAAAAAAGTTTTAGGCCTCACTGTATGCAGCAATGCAGCATTGGACTGTTCATCCATCAGTGGCCTTTTGGCCTATCCAGCTGGGTAAGTTTTTAGAAATCTGCTAGCGATAATAAACTATTTGAAGCAGTAGATATTTTAGAGCATAAAATCACATATTAAGATATTTTAAATATTTCAGTTCAATATTTGTAGGAACAAACATATTAGGTAAGTAGACAGGAATGTAGTTATAAATTAGTTATTCTATAGAAGCAATATAATAAATTACCGTAAAGTATAGATGTTATTGCTTACCTTTATACGAGTATTTAACCTTTTAAAGTGTTAAGTGTGCAAAATGTTTAAACAAAATTGTTAAACGTATGACAAGTTTTGTAATAATTAACTTTGACTTACCAAAGCTTCAGCCCTTTCTCCAATATAGAAATATTTCTTGCAAATTTCGTGAAGGTAATTGATGATCTTCATGAACGGTGGAAAATGGTGTATTACCGGAAATTTTGAAGAGCAAAATATACGCCTTAGGAAACTTCTGCTCCGATGGGTTGAGCTGGGCTTATAAACTCCCGTTTTCTGATGACGGCGGTCATATAAGAATCATGTAAACGCTTGTTAGTGTTTGTGGGCAAGTCTGATTTTATTTTATTTATTTTTCGATTGCTGCAAGTGTAGCCGAGTTTTATCCATTAAGCTGGCTTTAACATCGTCGGGATCTTCGTAATTGTCAATACTTTCAATAATGACTTGCAAACTTGTAGTGCTTTTTTCAAGACATCAGAAAATATTCGGTAATTATTTTCGTGGTTTACCAGAATTTTTTTGTGCCGTACTTGACAGAGGTTGCTCTAAAAATATTTTCATCGATTGCTGAAATAATTATTCTTACCATTTTACTGGAGGTTATTGCTCCGTGTAATATAAGAACGTTTCTTTCTCGTCAGAGTAGCTGAGCCAGCCCAAGTTTACCCAAACTTCCCTTTTGAACGAAATATCAAGTCTCGTTTATTGTTTAACAATTTTCTTTATTTAAATAAGAAATCTATTTAGACATCGTGGTCTGTACGTATATCCTGCCCTGCATTATTCTCCAGAAAAAAGCATCAACTTGTGATGAAAACCATGTGCTTAGGTTCTGATTTTTTTCAAAAAGGTGTAACTGCAATAAGAAACATGCTTAGCCGCGGATGTCAATTATCACTTACCTTACTGTACGAGTAAGTAAAAGTGATAACGTGTAAGTCTGTAAAATATCGTTGGTCTCATGTAGAAAGGCCCTAACAAAGTTAGTTGCAATTTTACAGGAGAAGGAAAAATCGTAATGGAAACTATATAAATAGGTACATCTAAAAGTAACTTTTTTTGCTCAATTACTTGTAATAGCGATGTGTATGAAATTTTATAATTAAATCTTTGTGACACTGTGTACTTGTGTGAAACGTAGTAGAATCTCTACAAGAGCTCCATTCAGGGAAAATGCGAGTTAGGGCCTTTCTACGTGAGACTAACGATATTTAGAAATAGGATTAAAAACGTCTTGCTTTACTATCCCCAAACCTAATTTTTTATAACTTTTCATTAAGCAACCTTGCTTACGGGTGCAGTACGCAAATTTTTGCTTGGGCATATAAAATTGAAGTATCCAAGATAATGAGGAAGGTTATTTATAAATCATGCAAAGTGATATGGAATGAATTGCTTAAAATCTATGTGTCTAATGCTAATATAAATGATTGGCCCCAAATGTCATTTCCTTTTTATGGAAAAAGTGGTTTTCCTCTTTGGGGGCCATCAATATCAATATTATTAATCTTCTTTATACGGGAACTTCTCGACTGAAAATTATAAGACAGTAACACTTAATAATTTCTTCGATAATTCCTTCGTTACTATCCATTTTTTCTTCTCACGTTAATATATTTTTTAATTTTTATATTTCACGACAAACATTTGTAAACTTCAAAAGCATTTTTTTGTTTACAATAATGTTGTGAAAATCGCCAATTATTCAAAAACTATGGCAACATCGGAAAGAGAGTGAAAATTTTATAGAATAAAATAGTCCGTAATGAAAATAAAATAAATTTTAATTTTATGCCGCGCGGCACTGCGATTTTTTACATCAAAATCGTGTGTAAACCCGCACTGCGGTAAATTATCGTTACTTTGTGTTCAGACTCTAATACTGTTTTGCTCTCATTAAGTTCTCTTACTATGCTAGTTTTTTTTTTCTCTTAACATGTTAAATCAATGCCTTATACTAAATGAGCACATAAAGTATAAAAATATATCAAACTTACTTTAGGGAAATAATTAAAGATAAATAATAATAGACATCGTGGTCTGCAAATTAACTATAATAATACTAATAATAATAGTCATAATGCCAGGAAGCGATATTTTTTTTAGCATTTTTTTATTTATTGAATCTTAAAAATGAACTAACAATAAGTATTCAAATCTTAATACTAAATTTAAAATTAAAAGAAAAAAAATGTGCTTTATACTTAATTCCGGCCAATGCTAGACAAAAAGTTTTATTATGCGGGAGCTATTTCGGTTAAATCACCTATTGAGCAATCTGATGGTGGCAACGGTATCTCTTCTTCTAAGCAGAGTGTGGCCCCCAGTTTACTGACATACCTTGTCGCGTACTTAGCAAATTCCTCTTTTACCAGCGGAACACTCAGATCTATCTGAATTCGTGAATTTTTTACGTATTTTTACGTACCATGGACCTGCAGTAATCGTTCGAAGAACTTGGTTTTTTCGCCTTTGAATTTTTTCAATATTTGATGCTGAGGCGGTGCCCCGTAATTGAATTCCGTAGCACCATATATGCTTTAGAATTGCATTGTATAACAAAAGTTGGCAATCCAACTTCAATGTCGAGTTTCTGGCCATAAGCCAATTTAGTTGCGCTGCTTTTAGTTTCAACTGAGTCACTTTTGCATCAATGTGAGGCTTCCATGTTAGCCTACGGTCGAGGTGTATGTATACCAAGGTACTTGACTGCATTGTGCTGCGGAATAGGGGAGTTGTTTATTTGGATAGGTGCACATGCTTGCTTACACAGTGTGAATGTGACATGAGTACATTTCTGCTCATTAACCCCGATTTTCCAGAGCTTCAGCCATTTTTCCAATATTGAAATAAATTCATGAACGCTCAAAAACGCTGTGTCGTCTGCAAAAGTTGTAGTGTGGATTCCGAATCTCGTTAGCATGTCTGAGGCGTAAATCAAATATAAAGTAGGCCCCAGTATGCTGCCTTGGGGAACACCTGCCTCGATTGGCTGAGTTGGGCTTATAAAATCGCCTTCTCTGATAACAAATTTCCGCCTATATAAGTAGCTTTCCATAAGCTTGTGAGTATTTACAGGCAAGTTTAACTTTATTACATACATACAGATCGGTTGTACTGGCGGGGTTTCCAGCTAGCTCTAACTGTCCTCAGGAGGTTCCAACCCTTCCCACCAGCCGCGTATCTGAACACCAAAATAAATAAAAATGAAATGCAACTCACAAAAAAAAAACATCAACCAGCAACAAACGAGAAACCACACATGAACAAAAACCATGACCAGAGATAGGTGTAATTCTCTGCACTGCCCTCCCAACCTTGTCGCAAACTAACTCCACAACTGCAAATTTTTATGTGCGACCCACAACACGGTCAGCTTCACTTTCGCTTACCACTCCATCACCACCTGTATCTTCAGCAATTTAGCACCACATTATACAACGCATTACGTTAAAACAATTCTTATTTATTCAAACAAAAATACATGTATATATGTATATATATATATATATATATATATATATATATATATATATATATATATATATATATATATATATATATATATATATATATATATATATATATATATATATATATATATAATATATATATATATATATATATATATATATATATATATATATATATATATATATATATATATATATATATATATATATATATATATATATATATCCTTATAAATATCTATCTATTACAATCAATTATGCACTAACTTATTTGTAGATTAACAAAAACTGTAATAAAAACTAACCTTTAATAACGACCTGAAGACCTTTAGCACTTTTGAGCTGGTAAGTGTAAAATGATCTTTTCTCTTTTTCTAAGACATCAGACAATTTTCGGTAGTCGTTTTCATGGTTTACCTGAATTTTAGTTTCGCTGATGCTGCAGTGCTTCACTGATGTGACGTTGAATTTATCTTTGCCGATTGCCGTAATAAGTTTTCTTACCAGTTCACTAGAAGTCGGCTCTCTCAAATAAACTGGTGGTGGTTTATATGTTTTTTTGGATGTTATTGGTTCATCTGTCTGAAGGACAGCAAACCTATTACTACCTGTTGTCGCAGAGGTAATATCGTCTTTAGGCATTTTTGGCTGCGATGATATTTACGCGGATTTAGGGCTTCGCTGACGTTTAACCACGATTATATACCTATCCATACCCACTTGCGTTTTCGGTTTATCAACAATAGCTAAACTGGAAGATGGTTTGTCTTCTGTTGTAACAACAATGTTTGGCGAACACGAACGCGTGCGTTTTTTATCTCATAGAGACAGAAGATTATCCAATGATTTTTTCAATGATTCTTCTTCAGAAATCCAGAGGTTTTTTTTCTAGTGGAGCTAAGCTCTCTCACAGAATTGCACCTACTGGGTACACTCATGCAATTTTTTTTTATTTATATTATTTTTGGCTTTAAAAGTATATAAAAATAATTGTCTCAAAGTTTTTATTTTGTATTAATTCATTCTTCACTTATTGCTGTTTTCTACTTATACCGCTTTTTTTTTGTAATACTCCGATCAAAAACAAATACGTCCGTTCAAAGCTACACTCTGACTGCAGTAAACAATATAAATTTTAAATTCAAATATTTATATAAAAAAAGTATAATTCTCAGTTTCCACTATGCAAGTCTTATTGCTGAACTGATTAAGTTTTAGAGAACGAGGTGAGGTATTGTACCTCATCCAGTAAACGAGTACATACTTGCATGTACTTGCAATTCGTTTTACTTTCATATTCGTATGTATACTATTCAAGCTAAAATCAGTTGAGTTTAAGCAATAAGACTTGTATAGTGGAAACGACAAAGAAAGTTCAAAGAAGAAAATGAGAAATTGCAATCTTATTTTCTTGTATAGTGGAAATAGGCACTAATGTAATGATCAATTCGTTACATCTACCTCTTAGTTACGTAAGAGTATATATATGTTTTTGAGTTTCCTCCAGTATGAAGAAGTCCATTTTTACGTAACTTTGGGGTTTTGGAAAGATAAACTTTTCTTGTCTATGGACTACCCAGACATCCAGTGAAAACCGTATGTACACTGAAACGGTTGTCTGAAATGCTCTTTTCTCATCTTCTATGAGCTCGATTGTGCCAAGAGCCATTGTCAATATACTATGTGGAACGTCACAAGTCTCCTCGAGACCAGTTGCTAGAAAATTTACATTAGAAAAAAACAATTTTTCTAATGTAAATACATATACATATGTGTGAACATTACCTTAATTAATGTTGTTACATCTGAATTTATAACAAAATTATTTTTATAAGGATTCTAAATCAGAAAATGTGGAATTAAAAACACAACGTTAATTTAACACAACTCTGTAATTAGTGTTATCCGTCCCTTCCTTTAAGTTCATCGTTTTGCTTAAGTTTTGCTGTATCCGTAAACACTCAATTGTAAAACCATTTTTCGTATTATTTTCTATGTCCAAAATTTTAACGTTATCAATATCAGCTGAGTGTCCAGTTTGTAGAATGTGTTGTGCAAGTGCTGTTATTTCTTTTTTTCTTTCTATGTCCATTTTGTGTTCTCCCATTCTAGTTCTTAAGCTTCTTTTTGTGTTGCCAATATACATACATATATGCAATGGCTGTTTGCGTTGTTTTTACCATTGCATTTAATTTCATAAACAACGTTACTTTTATGTTCTTTCTGTATAGTTGTTTTTGTTTTTGAGAATATTGTATTTATTATTTGGTTTGGTCTGTATGCAAAGCATATGTTTGTTTGTTTAATTGTTTTCCTTAGATTTCTGTTATCAATAAGATTAGGTAAGTACGTGACACTGTAGAATTTTTTATTTATTAAGGCGCCGTATTGTCGTTTTGTGTGTTTTTATTGTTTTTTGTATTTTGAATGTAATTTACTAGTGATTTAATTACATTTGTTGGAAAACTATTTTTTCTCAATATTTTATTAATGAGCTCTATGTTTTTTGAAGGAAAACGTTCATTGCTGATATTTAAAACCCTTTTTATAAAACTTTTTGCCGTGTTCATTATTTGGATTTTCGGCTGTGTTATGTGGAAGTTTATAATCCGTCCAGACGCCAGCTCTTTGAAATACCAATCAAAACATAATTTCCGGTTTTCCCTATATATTGACGAGTCTAGGTAGGGTATTTTATTGTCATTTTCCATCTCCATAGTGAACTTGATTTTGGGATGGTAGTCATTTAGATTCGTCAAAATTATATCCTTTTCACTGATCTTTACGATAGCCAATATACTGTCTACATACTTCGTAATGATTTTTTTTTTTTTAACTTGGACCAGTACTCAGGCGATGACCGTTACATATGCAGTGCATTGTACCAGAATTTTGTTAAAACGTTATCTAGTAACGTATCCATGATAATATCTGCTATTGTAGAGGAGAGGATTTCCCATGGGCATTCCGAAAATCTCTTCGTATATTTTGTCCTCATATAATGGGTGATTTTATAAGAACTATCGGAAATTTAAAAAAAAAAAACACACACACAAAATTCAGAAAAATGCATGAAATATTTATTTGGATCGATAGTTGGGTCGATATAATTTAATGTTTGAACATCATTTCATGCAAATGTTGGCCGCGGCTGCGCCTCAAATGGTCCATCCGCTTAGTCCAATTTTGGCATACTCTTTCCAACATTTCGGCCGGTATCTCACGAATAATGTTGGCAATGTTGGCTTCCAGTGCGTCAATCGAAGCGGGCTTGTCGCTATAGACATTAGCCTTAACATAGCCCCACAAAAAATAGTCTAGAGGCGGTAAATCGCACGATCTGGGCGGCCAATTGACAGGTCCCAAGCGTGAAATAAACTGTTCACCAAACTCGCCTCTTAATTGGTCCATTGTTTCGCGTGCTGTGTGGCATGTGGCACCGTCGTGTTGAAACCACATGTCATGCAAGTCAAGCTCTTCCATTTTGGGCAAAAGAAAGTTTGTTATCATCGCACGGTAGCGTTCACCATTCACAGTAACGTTGTGATTCGCATCATCTTTGAAGAAATACGGCCCAATGATGCCGCCAGCCCATAATCCGCACCAAACGGCTGTTTTTTGGGGATGCATTGGTAGCTCTTGCAATGCTTCTGGCTGCTCTTCACTCCAAATACGGCAGTTTTGTTTGTTCACGTATCCATTCAACCAGAAATGAGCCGTGTCGCTGAACACAATTCTTCGATAAAAAAGTGGATCTTCATCTAAGTTTTCAAGAGCCCATTCACCAAAAATTTGGCGTTGTGGTAGGTCGTTTGGCTTCAATTCTTGCACCAGTTGTATCTTATAAGGCTTCACACCCAAATCCTTCCGCAAAATTTTCCACGTAGTGGAGTAACAGATGCCCAATTGCTGCGAACAGCGCCGAATCGATAATTCACGGTCATCACCAACACTGGCCGATACGGCTGCCATATTTTCTTCAGTTCGCACTCTACGTAAGCGTGTTGGTGGTTTAATGTCCAAAAATGTAAATTTGGTGCGAAATTTTTTTACAATAGCCCGAATAGAAGCCTCAGTAGGTCGATTAAACTGACCATAAAATGGAAGAAGCGCGCGATGAACTTTCTTAACAGATCACGCATTTTGGTAATAAAATTCAATAATTTGCAAGCGTTGTTCGTTTGTAAGACGATTCATGATTAAATTATAGAAAAAACTGAAGATGTTTGACAGTGACACAAGATACAAAACGTGCGTGAGCTGTCAAAACTAGTGTTGCCAAAAAGATAATAGCAAAAACATCACTCTATATAAAGTAATTATTTTTAATTAAGCAAACTTTCAATACATGTAAAAATTAATCACGTGAAATATTTGTTAAGGTTTTAATGTCCGGCCATTTTGTCATAATGATTCTAATCGCCATCTGGGTAGGAATATTTGTAAAAAGCGAGATGACATCGAAATACACTAAAATGTCATTTTTTTCTAATTTTATGTTTTTCATTCGATCCTGTAACTGTATAGTTGTTTTTTACGTTGTATTCAGTGGAAACTGTTCTTCTCAAAATATTATTAATGTATTTGGATAATTCATAACATGGAACATTTACCGATGATACTATTGGTCTAAGGGGGGTATTATGTTTGTGGATTTTCGGTAATCCATAAATCCTAGGAGCTATAGCTGTTGATGACGTAAGGATTTTTTTTTTTTTGCCAATTATCAATGAGACCATTATTAAATAATTCTGTCACGATTTTATGGTTTTCCTTTTGTAGATTTAATTTGGGGTCTGAGCTAAGTCGTCTATAGGTATCCTTGTCCTTAATCAATTCCATCATCTTTGCTCGGTAATCTTCTTTGTAAATCATGACTGTTTTGTTGCCCTTATCCGCTTGTGCCATTATTATGTTTTCATGCTGTTTTGAAAAAGTTTGGTTTCGTTAAAAATTACCAAAAAAAATTTTTTGCGATCTGTATTTTTAATATTCTTCCTAAAAGAACTTAAACCATTGGAAGGCTTTGTTCTAGCGACGTTCTTTTGTGCATTGTCCTCCATTGATTGGATGCATTGTTCCACATCTGCTATGATATGTAGAGAATAATAATTATTTTTGTGTATTGGTGACGCAAATTTTTTTCCCAGTAACAATAGCTACATATTTGCATTGCCATGGTATGTTGACATCCGTCTTATTCTCAAATCAATCTTCGTTATACACAAAGCCTATTGTTCTAAATTGGTTGTCCCTTAATGTATTAAACTTCCTTTTTTGGACCTCCTAATCTTGTCTTTTAAAACTTTCTCTCTTTCCACCTGTTTCTTTATAAACATTCTGTGATCTTCAGTGGATATATTGTTTTTTATGTTGTTGTACAAACTTTTAATTTCCCGTTTTGTCTGGTAGATATTTATGTTAGCTTGGGAGACTTCTAAATTTAAAATTTTCTGGTGGAATTTCTGCATTGTCTTTTTGAGACTTCCCAACATTTTTGTATGCGGAAATAGTATGTTTACTTGTTTTGTGTCGGAATTATGCCATGTCGTCTGCATTTTAATAAGAAATTTAGCCTTTCTTCTAATTGTGTCAATCTTTTGATTTCGTTACAGTAACTTTTCATTGTCCTGCATAGTTCCTTGTCATACTTTAGTGCGATGTGCTTGAAATAATTATTGGCTTCTATTTCTTTTTCTCCTTCTTGGTCTTAACCAAAAGGGACAAGTTTTTAGAACACAATAGACCTTGCGAATTTACCAGTGATGAGATATTGAATATTTAGCGTCGGAAGGTTTGACTCTATTGCAATAATATGTACTCCAACCCAGACGTCTGTATCTCGATTATCTTCTTGAGCTTTGTATTTTTTCGCTCCATTGCTTGTTTGAAGCGAATGCAATTTTGTTTAAACTTCCGGTCGGCAATCTCTTGCACTACTGCGTATAGGAAGAAAGTTATTAGTAAAGTAACTTTTCATTGTTCTGCAGAGTTCCTTGTGATACTTTAGTGCGATGTGCTTGAAATAATTATTGGCTTCTATTTCTTTTTCTCCTTCTTGGTCTCGACCAAAAAGGACAAGTTTTTAGAACACAGTAGACCTTGCGAATTTACTAGTGATGGGATATTGAATATTTAGCGTCGGAAGATTTGACTCTATTGCAATAATATGTACTCCAACCCAGGCGTCTATATTTCGATTATCTTCTTGAGCTTTGTATTCTTTCGCTCCATTGCTTGTTTGAAGCGAATACAATTTTGTTTAAACTTCCGGTCGGCAATCTCTTGCACAACTGCGTATAGAAAGAAAGAAAGTACGTGAGTAACGCGGCTTAAATGCTTTTACTCGTAAATTTTTGGATTTTATGGCTCGACTAAGTGCACTATCATAGGCGAATTAAAACTTGTAACCAAATAAGGATCTTTAGAGCGTCGAGAGATTTTATTGCTCGACTAAGTGCACTATCATAGGCGAATTAAAACTTGTAACCAAATAAGGATCTTTAAAGTGTCGTCCCAACTTAGCAGTAAACTGGTCGGCTGCCTTTGATGAAAAGTGTGGCCTACTCAGGATGCCTAAGGATAAAATGTGTTGTTTGCGACGCTATGCGCGAATAGCCCCGAACTAAATTGAAATCTTCTTAAAAGAATTTAGCACTCACGTCAATTCAAGAACATGTTCATCCAATTTCTGCTGATTCGGCATTGGGCAATCATTGTTTTTATCGTTCAATTTCGGTAGGGGTTTCATGACTCGAATATGGTGCTGTAAATATCTGGTTGATACCAGAATAAAATACTTCTGGCATTTGTTGCCGTGAACCGATCCTGAGAATGGTGTGCCATGATTGAAAAACTTGAAACGTGTGCATTTTTCCCGCTGGAGTCTGTTGAAGGGTCTTGAAGCACTTTTCCACATATCTGGTGATATCTCTGAAAATACCCGGCCAATAATACATTTTTATCGCTCTAGCAATAGCTTTGGCAATACATAAATATTCCGCTGTTTATCGCTGTTTTGTAGTGACACTCTTTGAGTACACAATCGCGATCTTCTTTTGGTACTACTAATTTCCACGGAAATGATCTTCTTCGTTATAAGCAGAGGCATCATAGATCTCTTCTTAAATTTTCGTCTTTATCAATTAAATAGTCTGGTAACTTTTCAGGATTATTCTTTACATTCTCAACCTTTTTTGCGTACCAGTAATCTTCACTATTGGCCGGTACTTTCATTGCTAGTAATATAAATGAATGTTGTGTTTGAGGGATTCGCGTTTAAGCTTACCCTTTTTGTATTTAACCTCGTGGTCGTATTGCCCAGCGTGTAGTTCTGCCTGAGGAAGATTCAGTGGAGTTCAGCCATTTTAGAGACTGGTAACAATGATGAAGTGGTAACCCTCCAGGTAGAGTCTCATATTGCGATTGCCCCAGATAATCACCAAGCACTTCTTTTCTATGACTGTGTAATTACGTTCTGGTGATGTCAGAGTATGGCTAGCGTAGGCGACTAATTTGTTTACCGTCGTCAAACTCTTGAGTTAACACAACGTCCAGGCCAACGTCACTAGCATCAGTTTAGTTCTTTTTTATCTTGGACCAGTACTCAGGGGATGACCCCTAAATATCCAGCGCATTGCACTGGAGCTAGGAAAATAGGTTATAATGAGGAGGAAAGAGAGAGTAGTGTTCGTGGAGGTTTAACTTTAACAATAACAACACGAAAGACTAAAAGAAACTCTATTGCAGCATTTAAAATATTGGAATTAAATTAGTTTAAACTGATCAGTGTCCATACCATATACCTTCGACACTGCTCAAACTAGCATAATTTAGTCCAAGACCTTCCATACTGCAAGGTAATGAAATGCATTGAAAAGAAATTAATATTGAACATATAAAGAAACACGGACAATGGTGAAAAAGGACAAAAAAAAAAAAGAAGCACGTCTACACATATTCTATGGAAATCTGGACAAGTTAGGGACGGAGTCTCGATTAATTTGTGTTTGATCTATTCGAATGCAGCCATCGGCTCAATTCCCCATTAACATCGCTTATTTATTTTAACAGTTTATTCATAGGGCTGGAAAACATTGAAAAGTCCGGAACAAATAGTCGGTGTCAAGCCGACGTGTTTAAGAAGAAAGGTAGTTTTGTAACAGTTGTTGGTGCGGGATCTGTGTGAACACCTTTCTAATTACGTGTCCTTACTGATACCGTTCCGTCTTCTACGCAAGTATGCATTTATCTGTATTGGCTCGAAGATTAGCCATTACCATGCGGTCAAGTACCGCAAAGCATGTGTGTGAATGTGTATATGCGTGAGAATTACATTTGTACGTTTGAGTCTGGAGTTATGAATCAATGGAGGGATCATGATGATTGTTGAAGAGGATGGAGAAGTGTAAATGGTACTTTTTGCAAGACAGCCATAAAAGTAAGCAAGTCTAGTATATTTATACACAGTGGTATTAGGTGTAAATAAAGCTGTGAATTATTTAAGTACTGTGTAACAAACAAGTGTAAAGCTCTAAACACACGACGACAGCAGACTTCATGAGTACAAATGAAGTTAGCTTCAAATGCTGCGTTCTCATCAGCAACATAATTATTTTAAAGACAACAGCAGCACTATGTGTATTTAAACAATACAAATATCAGAGGCGCCACGTATATATTTTACATGAATAAAATTAAAATTACTGACTAAAAACGTAATAATATCACGTAAAACTGTAAAAATGTTTATTTCTATTAAATATTTCAAAAAAAAAAACTTTAGTTCTGCATTTACTTTTTGCTGCTTACGAAAATATAAATCAGTCTAAGTTGGCAGCAGCAAATGCTGTTGTGAAGTCGTGCTGCTGGGATGTCGTTAAAATAATGGTGTGCATCTAAACACATGTATTTTATTTTTGACAGATTACTGCATGCTGTCGTCTATGTGTTTAGAGCTTGAGTGTCATTATTTCATTGACAAAAGCTTTTTTAAAGGCAAAAACGTAACAACATACTCGTATTCACGAACATCTATCCGCCCTATACAATGCCAAAAAAGAGTAGCCTGTATTGAAACTGCTAGCAGGTGCTCTGTAATCGCAACTGCTGCGATTTGAATGCATAGGTGGCCTCTTAAAAGTACCCAGTTTCTGTTTTAAAGGCTTACCTCTGTTTTAAGAGCTTACCAAGAAGCTCATAAATTTCAGTGTTCACTTCTCTAAAGAGATGTACTCTTGTTTTGATAAGTTCTAGAACTGTATGATTTTTAATTATTTGAATCCGCTGCGTACTATACTAAACATATTTTAAAGCATGTGGACCTAGTCGAATGGAAGAAAAAATTATTAATTTGTATGTAATATTTTTATTGTTTTTTTTTTCCTTTTTTTTAACTATAAATTTTTTTTTATATTGGACCAGTACTCAGGGGATGACCCCTACATATGCAGTGCATTGTACTAGAACTAGGAAAATAGGTTGTGAGGAGGGAGAAAGAGGAAGTAGTCTTTGTGAACATTTGACTTGAAATAAAACAAAAAGTGTGTAAATCTTTCGTCATATCTGTAAGTTTAACGCATCAACACTGCACGCAATATACAGCTCGTGTTAAGGCACTTATCAATATTTTTTTAGCTGTTATACATTATATACTGTATTTGTAGCTATACAGTTGCAAATAAATTTGCAAAGTATAGGATGCACAGCATGGGCGGAGTAACGTAGACCTTATGCCCTTATGCCTTCGCATAGGTATTTGCCGCATGGTTAACAACGAAATACCCCAGAAAAAGTGTAAACTAATACAGTTAGTTGAGGTTAACCAATGAGAGCGAGACGCAGAACTCTCGAAGGCCAAACAGCAACAACAAGCCTGATCGCACTTGTAACGACACTTACGCTTTATGCTGGGATAGCTCAGCGTGGTCCAGGGTCGTTTCAATAAAAGAAATAAAAAACAAAGAAAATAAAGAATTAGTCTTCAGTGTGGTTTCTTTATTTAAATAAACTAATACAAAATATTCCTTATGTGTTTGGTCACATGCGGCAGTGGCACCACCTACGGCTGACGTTGGAGCAGGGTTGTGGTCTGCTATGGAGGAATTTAAAACTCCTGCCCGGACGCACTCGCTTCCCCACTGGCTCTGGTATTGCACTGGCGTGGAATTAAAAACTCCTCTGGCGGATGGGGAAGATATTAATAACACCTTCACTCTCCGTCTCCCTCCAACATTGGCAAACTGTCCTCAGGAGAATTCAAAACTCTCCCTCGAATACCAACCTGACGATGAGGCAAACCAGGCAAAGATGAGAACCACTCCAGAGTAAAATGTTAGGAATTAAGAACTCCTCACTACCCCTTATTGGTACTTTGCCATGGCTATGGGCACTCAAAAAAAACTATATGCTTTGAATTAGAATTAAAAACTCTTCTTCAAGGCACTTCTTACCTGCAGGCCGTCCACTTGCCAAACTCCCCCAAATGTTCTGATACTCGTGCTTTTATACCCTAATCTGAGCACACATACACGTACTAACACCTACGAGCGACCATATGTGTGGCTGCGTTTAGCATACATTGTCTCATGGTTGCTATTCGTTCATGGTGTGGTGGTGCCATCTATGCTGACCGTTAATTTTAAACACAATTTTAAAACATGTAAATTATGATCATCAATTCATGATTACAAACAAATAATAAGAAGATATCGATAACTTCACGAATAATAATAAAGAAATATATATATAAATTCATTACGTAGATAATCATAACTAAATATAACTGTGCTTCTTGCACGTACAATGAGAAAATATATATAAATTCATTAAAAAGATACAATATGGATATGTCTGGAAAACAGGATATGCCTACACTGCTGTTGCTTCAAAACGAGGCCTCTGACTTTGAGAAATAATTACAATGACGCGAGAGCTGTTCCCCAGCCCAGAGCTACTTTATTTTTTAGCTGTAGCGCAAAAATATAAATCAAATATAGAATACTCGTATACGTAATTAGCCACCACGTATTTAAATATAAATACAATTTTCCTTAATTAAATTACGCAATCAAGGAAGAGCACAGGTTATTTCATTTCCCCCTTTTTTATTTCTGTTCATCTTTAGCTTTACATTGTGAAGAGTCAATACATAAATAAAAGCTAATAAAAAAATCTTTAGCTTCTGCGAACCACATTTAGATTTTAATGTGATGTAATATTCATAAAATATGTATGCGCTTTAAATGTTGCAATTTACTGTAACAATTTTCTATGCAAATGATTTACCAATTTATGGAAATTTTTCATCATACGGAAATGTTTGTGGGTGTAAAAGGAAAATACTTACCAGAAAAAAATTTTAAATATTGGTTGATATATTATCATTATTTAAATATGATGTGTGATATGATTTAAAATTGGATTAAATAAGCGTAAAATAATCAGACCAATCATAGCAGAAAATTTCTTATGAAATTTTGCACTTTTACCTTTACTCCTTCCTATTAAGTTAAAATATTCCGTGAGAAGTGTTGATTTGCCATTGCTGTTTAATAAATTGCGAAAGAGAAAAATATTCGGCGGGAGAAAAAGTAGGTGTTCAAAACACAAATGTTCCTGCTTTTTACATAAACTATGTTTCATCTGCAAAATACAAGGGAGATTTCAAAAATGTTTATGTAAGTATTTTTATTAAAATAAGAATTAAATAAAAAAAAAGTTTTTTTACAGGTTGAAAAGTTAACATTTGCAGACACTGATGGAAGCCAACCTCAATATTGCTTGTAGGTTTTTTGAAGGCAGCAAGGAGGTACTTTTTAAATTTTGGCGCAAAGCTGAAACTGAACTTAACTCTATGGGACGTCCAACAAAGTGTATTGCTGAATGGAAAGAGGTTTTTTTCTTCAGTCAAATTATTTACTAATCACACTGACATCATTTTTTAATGTATGAATGTATGTATATTCCTACATATTCTTATAAGTATGGGCAGACCAAACAAAAAATATGTACGGCAGAAAGCATCAAAAAATTCGAGAGAAAAAAAATTGTGCTGAAAAAGCCATTTATAATTTAATAGGGATGAAAGCTTTTATTGAAGGTGTGCCAGTAAGATCTTTCGGCTACAGTCCTCCACATACTGAAACATTAGTAACACAAATTACAGAATTCAGTTCTGTGGCGTATCCGAGGGCACGGAAGAATTTATAGAAATTGAGCTATTAACTTTTACCACAAAAACAGTGCCAGCTCATCAAACGGATGGGTCCAGAAGAGGAGAAAGAGTTGGGGGTGGCGTTTACATAGAAGAATTTAACACTTCGGACTATCAGACGGATGCAGGCTGAAATATCAGCTATAAATAAAGCGGCCAGATGGCTGACGTTTCACAAGATATTCGGTAGGAATAACATGATAGTAACGGACAGCAATGCCGCTATTAACTCCCTGATTGGAATATACACTAATTCCAGTCTAGTCAGGAATGCCGGACATCTTTAAATAAGATGGCGAGACATTCTAGCCTAACCCTAAAATGGGTATATGGACATGGGTCCAACAACGACAACAATATCGCTGATGACTTAGTTAAAAAAGGGACCGCCCTAGAGGATAGGGATATAGATCCCTTTTGAGGACAACCCTTATGAGCGTGCTGGAAAAGTATAAAAGTCCACACGCTGGAACGCGCGCAAGAAAAGTGGCACATGCCTTATATCAAGAAACCTGTGAACGTTCTCTATGAGAACGTGGGAGCTATTAAAACTGCCCAGATCTCACTTAAGAGTGACTGTAGTAGTCATCACTGGACATTGCCCGTTAATGAAACATGCCAGGAGATTAAGCCTACCCTATAACGACGTCTGTAGAAGTTGCCAAGAGAAAGAGGACGAGACGGTTCTTCATCTACTCGGTACATGCCCTGCATTGGAGGGTCATAGTCTAAAATACTTAGGCGAGCGGACTTCAACAGCCTTTCATGTCTGGCCTCGGTCAAACCGAACGCGCTAGCCTCTTTCATAACAAGCAGCGGATGACTAGTAGAGCAGCTCGTAACGCAACACTAATAGGTTCCCGTCTTTCATTCCCATCCCCGCACATCCATCTCCTCCATTCACACTCTACTCCCCACAACGTGTGTTCTTCTCTTCTTCACTTCACTATCCAACTTTTCAGGCAATCACAAAGGAACGCCTCAGGACCTAGGCTAGTCCGGGGGATCCAGCGGCCTGCCTACCTAACCAAACCTATAAAAAATTCAAATAGCCAAAAGTTGGGCGAGCAAAAACTTCCCACTCCTTAATAGTTCCATCCTAAAGTTTTGAAACTACTACATGAATTAAAAACGAATCATTATCGTGTAGTTCGATTTTGTGAGTTTTCAAAATTGCCAAACAGTCATTGATTAAATTTTGAATATGTCTGAGAGATTTCACGTTTTCATTCGAAGCAGGAGTAATCGCATGACTCTTTTTTACTTGATCGTGCACAAGTAGTCTTTTGTTCTCACACCGAGCCTTCAATTTTGCCCAAGCCAATTCAAAATTTTCATCTACCAAGTCGAAATCTTTTATGACTTGGTAAGCCTCCCCCCTCACCTTGCTGCGCAAATTATATAATTTCTGGGCTGCAGCCACTGAATTGTCCTTTCCAATGACTGCCTCAAACATGTTTCTAAAGGCAGGCCACTTGGAGTAGCCCCCATCAAATATTTGAATTTCGCAAGCCGGCAATTTAAGTGAGGACCGAACATTGACGATATGAGCTGACTCTGGTGTACGAGATTTCATTTTATCCACTATTTTTGTTTTCAATTCCTCGTATGAAACACTTGCTTCTTCGTATTTTAAGGATATATCCTATTTAGAATCTTCTTTTGCGGTTTCTTCTTCAATCATATACTCTTTATATGATAAGTTCAATTTTGCCCATCTTCTGTATAATCTTCGGGATTAATTTTCTCAAAATTCGTGCAAAAAGAAATTAATTGAACAAGATCAAATTTACATCTCCTTTTTGATGCCGCCATTTCACTCGCTCAAAAAAATTTTGTGGCTAGTGCAATTAAAACCTTTCAAAAATCCCAAGATTTACTTGTATTAAAATATGTTTCGTTATATTTTTTGAAGAACCAAGTAATTCTTCTATTATAAAAAAGTTTTGAAGAAATGCAATTTTTTTACAATGTTTTATTTCATTTTCTTGTATTATTGGCAATTATTGAATTATATTTTAATTATCATTTGCCATAGAAAATAAATTTTCATATTAATTTTTGAGCCTCTTTAATGATTTCGCTCGAACAATTTATTTTTAAGTAACTAATCCACCTAATTAGTTAATCAGTACTATCCAATTAATAAATTGAACACACCAGTTATTTATTCCGTCGCTTTAACGGTTTTGTTTGCGAACCTCTGACTATCAAAAAATGTAAAGTTGATGATGACGTCACAGCTGCATGAACTTGGAGTCCCGTAATTTTTTGTTTGTTGGTTATTTTTTTACACTTTGTTGTTTTATTTGATAAAATATTTTATTTAATAGAACAAATTTCATTTGTTTTTTCCACTTTTATTATTCGTTTTTTAGTTGTTTAATTCTTTTTACCAACTTTTTACGTTAATGTTTAAACGTTTTGCCGCCTTTAAATTTTTTTTGTAATTTTCTGTACATTAACTTTGAATGTGAAATTATTCTTGTAAGAGGAACAAGTTGAAACTGAACATAAATAGGTGTAGGTGCGACGATGACAATAATATATTCTCTAGGAATTTATAACTCTCGCTATCCTTTTCGATGTTAGTACTGCCAACGTTCTAGTGGTGTAATTACTGGTACTTTTAATTTTAACAATAAATGGTTTTTGTAATTGTTCTTCGTCGACTTTTCCATGTATGTCAACCAAGTGTATTTAGGTTATTTCGACATACACGAACATTTATTTAAATTTTATTAAAATTTTTTACCCCTTTTTGGATTTTTAGAGAAAAATGTCACACAAAATAACTAATCACCACAGTACATACCTTAATATTGATTTCCTTGTTCCAAACGCTATTTACCTTGACCTTTTGCTTTTTTTTAACTTCCCAAAGCGGATGCACTGATAATACTTTCTAGGTGTTGACGTCTTTACTGGCACGTTATGCACAAAATAGTACCTCCTTGCCGCGAGTATGATAAATTGTATACGAGTAATTGATGTCCAGACACTTTTGATGGTTGTGGTTGGACAACCCTTTTCTTCTTTGTAGTTGAAGTTATCGTCAAGACAACTGCCAATGTGTACTTGAAGTCACTAATTCTTCCTGTTCTAGCCTATTCTAGAACTTTGTCGAAGGACCAATGTCTGGGCCACGGCCTTTCCGTTCCCAAAATTTATTAAGTAATTAAAACCCCTTTGTTTGGTTTTATTTTCAAGAGTAAAGCTCCGTGCTTTATTGAGTTCAATAACTAGACTAACTTTAACAATTATGTTGTAGATATATAAAAGTATGTACAAACGGTATTTATGTATTAGAAAAAAATGGGTGTGTATAAGAAAGTTAATTCATGATGAAAGAAGAAATAAGGATAATTTGTTCGTTAAGTTGTGACAAAGAAAAAGAAAACAGAGTTGCTAAAACAGTATTAAACATAAAAAATGCTAATTATAAAAAAATGGTTGAACAGAGTTCAACAGTGTATTTTTTCTGATATAATCAAAGAGGGTTCATATTTCATAGTAGATTTCGAAAGACGAGAAACTAATCCGAATTAAAGCAACAAAGCTTATTAATCTTGGAAAATTTGTATGGCAATGCTAGATTTTTGGAATGAGTTATCAAAAATGATTCTTCGGTAAGTTTTCTTTCTATGGGTAAGTTTATAGAAAAAATATTAGTTAGCAAATGTGAGACTAAGCATCCATATATATGTAGCTTTAAAAACCCAAAATGAGAAAGTAGTTGAAGAAACTAGTTTCAGAAGAAATGTTATATTCCTATTAAAGCCAACTTAAGACTTAGCAACTATGGTTGTTTTGACTTAGCTATGTCCTATTTAATTGAAGTGTTTATTAAATATAGTATATGAAAGGAAATTTCAAAATTCCTTTTATTAATTGAAATGTATCTAAAAAAAGGCGTTGTGTACAAAAATTAGTGCTGTAATATTAACTTCATGTTGGCTCAAGTATATATTTTTTTCTTTTGATATTAACTTCATGTTTGTTCAAGTATAAATTTTTTAGTAAAGCTCAAAAGCTGGTTTTATTAAAGGCAACCATGAATTATTTTGCTATATATTAACCTGTATATATTTTATGCAAAAACTAGTTATTGTACTAGCTGACGATTTTTTTTACGATTTGCGATAACCATATTGACGATTTTTTTCAAAATTTGACGATTTTAAAACAGATTTATCTGGCATCTATGGTCGTAGATGAGTAAATAGTGCTGC
The DNA here is from genome assembly GCA_914767995.1 of Thecocarcelia acutangulata. Taxonomy (NCBI): domain Eukaryota; kingdom Metazoa; phylum Arthropoda; class Insecta; order Diptera; family Tachinidae; genus Thecocarcelia; species Thecocarcelia acutangulata. Next base: position 63,691,401 of record OU612097.1, read on the forward strand.
TGATGATAATTTTTATTTAGCTTCGATAGTGATCGGACGTGTTTGTTTTTGATCGCAAAGTAAAAAAATAAAACGGGAATAAGTAAAAACCGTAATAGGTGAACAGAGTGATTTTAATTAAAAGAAAAACTTTGTGACATTTTTTTTATTACCGTTTTAAATTTGTAAATAAAAAAAATGGAAACAATTAATTGCATGAGTGTACCTATCAGATGTAATTCTGAAAAAGAGCTTATCTCCGGTAGAAAAAACCTGTGGATTTCTGAGGAAGAATCTGTAAAAAAATCATTGGAAAATCTCCTGTCTCTTAGAGATAGGAAACGCCCGCGATCGTGTTCGCAAATATTGTTGTTACAACTGAAGACAAACCATCCTCCAGTTTAATTGTTGCTAATAAGCCGAAAACACAAGTAGGCATGGACAGGTACATAACCGTGGTTAAAAGGCAGCGAAGCCCCAAATCAGCTCAAATATCATCTCAACCAAAAATTTGTAAAGATGATAATAGGACTTCGGCAACTGATGGTAATAGATTTGCTATACTCCAAACAGATGAGCCAACAACATCCAAGAAAACATTTAAACCGCCACCAATTTATTTGAGAGAGCCTACTTCTAGTGAGCAGTAAAGCATGGCAGCATCATCGAAACGAAAATCTAGGTAAACAGTGAAAATGAATACCGAAAGTTGTCTGACGTTCTGGAGAAGGAGAAAAGATCTTTTTACACCTATCAACTTAAAAAGGCCTTCAGGTAGTTATTAAAGGTGTTGACGCTTGTGTAGATACGGATGACATTAAGACTGGAATGGAAGAAAAAGGTTTTAAAATAAAAAATGTTGTTAATATTAGGAACCGTGAAAAGATCCCTCAACCCATCTTTAGGGTTGAACTAGAACCCAGGGATGTTGTCCTAAAAAAAGGTGAAATTCATCCAATTTATAACCTTAAATTTGTTTTGCATCGTAAGGTTACCGTTGAGGAGCCACATAAGCGTCTAAGACCCGTTCAATGCCTTAACTGCCAAGAATTTGGCCATACTAAGGCCTATTGTAAGTTGCCTGTAGTTTGCGTTGTATGTGGCGAACTCCACGGCATAACTCAGTGCAATAAGCCAAAGGCCGACGAAAGTGTTAAAAAGTGCAGTAACTGTGGAGGTTATCATACTGCAAATTACAGGGGCTGCCCTGTCTACAATCACTTTAAGCGGTCAATGACAAACAGGTCATCAATCCCCATTAATCAACCCCAGCAGTCAAATATCATTTCTAAAAGTAGTTTTCCCCAGAATAGTCAGTCAGCCAGCCACATAATCGTGCAAACCCCCAAAGCAGTTTCTTATGCAAATGTGGTAAAATCCGATAAACCAAACTTGAATCAGGAGCCCAAACCTCCAAAATCCGATCCAAATTTTAGAAATCTTGAGGCAACTCTGCAGACTCTAGTTCAATCCATAAATACATTTACGGTTTCCATGACAACCATGATACAGGAAATGCTGAAAATGCAATCCACTATTTTACAGGCAATTTAAAAAAAATGAATTGCTTAAAAATATGTTTCTGGAACGCAAACGGCATTCGCCAACACAAAAATAAACTTGAGCACTTCCTTATGGAAAAGCACATCGATATAATGTTGATTGCTGAAACTCATTTGACAACCAACAGTTTTTTCAAAATTAATGGCTACATACTGTACGACACAAAAGATCCCCGTGGAAGATCTTGCGGAGGATCGGCAATTCTAATAAAATCCAGAATTAAACACTTTTTAATGAACGAGACATGTGAGTAGTATCTCCACGCAACTAATATATGCATCGAATATTTGCATGAAAAAATCGTTATTTTCTCGATCTACTCACTGCCAAGATTTTCAATAACAGAATCAAATCACTTGGTCCTCGATTTTTAGCGGCTGGCGACTATACCGCTAAACACACTTTTTAGGGATCACGTTTAATTACCCCGAAGGGCCGCGTGCTTTTTGACACCGTTTCCAAAATGGGCTTAGGTGTGATTTCAAGCGGACACCCCACTTATTGGCCGTCAGACCAACGAAATATCCCAGACGTTATAGATTTTGGAGTTACAAAAAAGTTTCCCTCAGAATGGATGCAAGTGGAACCTTCATTAGACTTGTCATCACATCACTCACCAACTATAGTTTCTGTTTCGTTCCCCCAAGGAGTTGGTTCCTCGTTTTGTGACTTGGCGTTGGTCGTCTCTCGAGTTAATTGGTTAAAATATAAAAAATATTTTAGTACTCATTGTACGGAAAACATTGCTTTGAGAACGCCTGAGGATATTGATATATCGATTAACGAATTTTCTGAACACGTTAATCTAGCCGTACAACATGCCACCACTAGCCATATAAGATCCAGAAATGTGAGCAATAGAACATATTCGTTTGAAATTGAACAACTTCTAACAGAAAAAAGAAGAGTTAGAAGAGAGTGGCAACTTCGCAGGTCTCCCCAGCTTAAAAGCAGGCTACAAAAGTGCATAACTCAGTTAAGAAATCTGCTTGAAATCCAAAGAATGGCTTCCCTCAAAAATTATCTGGAATGTCTTGATGGTACCCCTCAATCCGACTATTCTCTATGGAAAGCGACAAAAGGTCTGAAAAGACCCGTAATAGGTTAGCCACCTTTGCGAACTTCAACTGGAGATTGGGCAAGAAGCGATTCTGAAAATGGGATGTTGTATGTTAATCATTTAAATAATGTTTTTACCACAAATGATACAGCGACTAATTTAGCTGAACTACCGTCGTATGCTGTTAGACCGCCTATGTCTTTGAGACTCCGTTTTCAAGATGTTGAAAATATTATTTGTAACACAAACCCCAGGAAAGCTCCAGGTATTGATAAATTTACTAGTAAAATGCTTGAACAGTTACCTCGTGTAGCTAGAAGAGTTCTACTTTTTATTTTTAACGCTATTTTACGTCTCGAGTATTATCCTGCAGAGTGGAAGATGTTCTTGATTACTATGATACCCAAACTTGGGAAGGATTCCACTAAAGTAGAATCATACAGACCAATAAGTCTACTGCCAACAATTTCAAAACTGTTCGAAAAATTGTTTATGGCGAATTTGACTCCAATATTAAACAATGTGGGATGCATCCCTTTTTTTTTATCAATTTTTATTTATTTGTTGAATCTTCAAGAAGAACTAACAACAATTATTCAAATCTTAATAACTAAAAAATTTTTTTTAAGTCCAGCCAATGCTAGACAAAAAATTATGATTCAGCGAATGTATCAGAATACCGTGCCACAGGACATCATCTGTTATGCTCCCGAATGGAAGCCAGGGTGTCCCTTCTTTTTAATCGTGTGTGACCACCAAAGGTAAGGATGTCTCGAGCAAGTGGATTTGGGTGGATTTCAAGTTTGGTTATATACCTTCCAGCATATTTGGCAAATTCATCTTTTACTAAAGGTACGTTTAGGTCCTTTAGAGTTTAGAATTTTTTACATACCATGGCGCTGCTGTAATCGTACGTAGAACGCTGTTTTGACGCCTTTGAATTTTTCCAATATTCGATGCGGAGGCGGTGCCCCATAGTTGAATTCCATAGCACCATATTGGCTTTAGGATCGCGTTATACAGCAAAAGTTTGCAATCTAAGCTCAGGGTGGAATTTCTGCCGATGAGCCAATTCAATTGCGCGGCTTTTAATTTCATCTGGGTTGTTTTTGCGTCAATGTGTTTCTTCCAAGTTAGTCGACGGTCGAGGTGAATACCGAGATATTTGACGTCACTGTGTTGTGAAATTATTTGATTATTAATTTTTATTGACGGGCATGTATTTTTACGCAGTGTGAACGTGATATGGACACACTTTTATTCATTGACTTTGATTTTCCAGAGTTTTAACCATTTCTCTAAATTGTAAATATGTTCCTGCAAATTTTGTGATGCTGTTTGGTGGTTTTCATGTACGCTGAAAAAAGCCGTATCGTCTGCAAACGTGGATGCTTGTTGGCATGTCAGAAGCATAAATCAAGTATAAGGTAGGGCCCAGTATGCTGCCTTGTGGGACACCTGCGTCGATTGGTTGAATGGGGCTATAAAAGTCACCTTCCTTAACGATAAATTTACGTCCATGCAAATAACTTTCAAAAAGTTTTGTGGGTATTCGCAGGAAAGTTTAGTTTTATTTTGTGCATTAAACCGTCATGCCACACTTTGTCAAAAGCTTGGGAAACATCAATGAAAAGTGCAGAGCAATACTTCTTGTCTTCAAATGATTTTCTTATGACATTAACTAGTCTTTGTGTCTGTTCGATGGTACTATGTTTGGCCCTAAAACCGAACTGATGATCAGGAATACATTCTATTTTTTCCAGTACTGGACTCAACTTCATCATTAGCAATTTCTCAAATAGTTTTGAAATTGTTGGCAGTAGACTTATTGGTCTGTACGATTCTACTTTAGTATGATCCTTCCCCGGCTTAGGTATCATCGTTATCATAGACACTTTCCACTCGACCGGATAATACTCAAGGCGTAAGATAGCGTTGAAAATAAAAAGAAGAATTCTTCTAGCCACACGAGGTAGTTGTACAAGCATTGTACCAGTAATTTTATCCATACCTGGAGCTTTCTTAGAGTTTATTTTATTGATAACGTTTTCCACATCTGGAAAACTAAATCTCAAGGACACAGGCGGTCTTACGGCAAATGGCGGAAATACTGCTATGTCGTTTGCTGCATCATCTGTAAAAATATTTCTCAAGTGATTTACATACAACATCCCCTTTTCGGAATCGGTTCTTGCCCAGTCGCCAGTTGGAGTCCGCAAAGGTGGCTTACCTCTAACGGGTCTTTTTAAACCTTTTGCCGCTTTCCACAAAGAATAGTCTGATTGAGGAGTGCCATCAAGGCTTTCCAAGTATGATTTAAGGGAAGCCATTCTTTCTATTTCTAGCAGATTTCTCAATTTGGTTACACATTCTCGTAGCCTAATTTTAAGCTGGGGAGACCTGCGGAGTTGCCACTCCCTTCTAATTCTTCTTTTTTCTGACAAAAGTTGCTCAATTTCCGACGAATAAGATCTATTGTTCTCGTTTCTGTATCTTATATAGTTAGTACTAGCATGTTGTACGGCCAGTTTAAGGCTTTTGAAAAACTATTAATGGACACGTCAATATCTTTAGGCGTTCTCAAAGCAATATTCTCCATACAATGAGTACTAAAATATTTTTTATATTTTAGCCAATTAACTCTAGTGGTCGTCAACTCTAAGTCAGTAGACGGGGAGTAAAACTCTTGGGGGAAAAAAACAGATATTATTGTGGGTGAGTGATCTGATGACAAATCTAACGAAGGCTCCACTTGAAACCACTCTAAAGGAAAACTTTTCGAAACTCCAAAATCTATAACATCTGGAATCTTTCGTCTGTCTGACGGCCAATGCGTGGGGTGACCACTTGAAATCACATCTAAGCCCATTTTAGAAATGGTGTCAAAAAGTACACGGCCTTTCGGAGAAATTAAACGTGAACCCCAAAAAGTGTGTGTAGCGTTATAGTCACCAGCCGCTATAAATCGAGACCCAAGTGATTTAAAAAAATCCGAATATTGGTTTTCTGTTATTGAAAACCGAGGCGGTAAGTAAATCGAGGAAATAACAATTTTCACATTACAAAATTCAATGCATACATTAGTCGCTTGCAGATATTCCTCACGTGTTTCGTTGAACCAATAGTGCTTAATTCTGGCTTTTATCAAAATTGCCGATCCCCCACAAGATCTTCCACGGGGATCTTTGGTGTCATATAGTATGTAGCCATTAATCCTGAAATAACTTTTTGACGTCAGGTGAGTTTCAGCGATTAACATTATATCGATTTGCTTTTCCATAAGGAAGTGCTCAAGTTCATTTTTATACTGGCGGATGCCGTTTGCGTTCCAGAAACATATTTTCAAACAAATCATTTTTTCATTTGCTTAAAATAGCCTGCAAAATTATGGTTTGCATTTTCAGCATTTCTTGCATCATGCTCGTCATAGAAGCCGTAAAAGTGTTTATTGATTGAACAAGAGTCTGCAGCGTTGCCTCAAGATTGCTAACATTTGGATCGCAGTTTTGGGACTTGGGTTGCTGATTTAAATTTGGAGTATCAGCTTTAACCACATTAGCATATGAAATTTGTTGGGTGTTTTGCAAGTTAATATGGCTAGTTGCCTGGCCCGCCTGGGGAATACTATTTGCAACAATGATATTTGACTGCGGTGGCTGCTTAGGAGGTATAGAACTCTTATTTGTCATTGACTGTTTAAAGTGAGCATACACTCGGCACCCTCTGTAATTTGCAGTGTGGTTACCTCCACAATTACTGCATTTTTTAACGCTCGAATCAGTTTTTGATTTTTTGCATTGTGATGTGCCGTGAAGCTCTCCACACACAACACAAACTGCGGGCAATTTACAGTATGCCTTCGTGTGGCCAAATTCTTGGCAGTTTAGGCATTGAACGGGACCTAAACGTTTATGCGGCTCCTCTATGGTGACCCTACGATGCAAAAGAAATTTAAGGTTGTAAATTGGATGAACCTCATTTTTCTTCAGAGCGACATCCCCTGGTTCCATTTCAACCCTAAACATGGGTTGAGGAATCTTTTCACGGTTCCGCATATTTACCACATTTTTTATTTTAAAGCCTTCCTCTTGCAATCCAGTCTTAATATCATCCGTGTCTACACAAGGGTCAATTCCTTTTATAACGACCTGAAGACCTTTAGCACTTTTAAGCTGATAAGTGTAAAAAGATATTTTCTCCTTCTCCAGAACGTCAGTCAGTTTTCGGTATTCACTTTCATTATTTACCTGGATTTTTGCTTCACTGATACTGCCATGCTTAACTGATGTAACGTTAAAAGTGTCTTTGCCGATCGCCGTGATAAGTTGTTTTACCAGCTCACTAGTAGTAGGCTCTCTCAAATATATTGGCGGTGGTTTAAAGGTTTTCTTAGATGTTGCTGCCTCCACAGTCTGAAGGATAGCAAATCTATTATTTTCAGTTGTTGTTTTGGTGCTATCATTTTTAGGTAGTTTCGATTGAGACGACACTTGAGCGGATTTGAGGCTTCGCTGGCGTTTAGCTACAGTTACGTACCTGTCCATGCCTACTTGTGTTTTCGGCTTATCTGCAACAATTATAGTGGATGATTGTTTGTCTTCTGTTGTAAGAACATTATTTGGCGAGCTCGAAGGCCGGCGTTTCTTATCATTTATGGAGAGCAGATTATTCAATGATTTTTTAATAGATTCCTCTTCGGAAATCTATAAATTTTTGCTAGTAGAGCTAAGCTCTTTCTCAGAACTACATCTGCTAGGTAAGCTCATGCAGTGTTTTATTAAAGAAAAAAGTTTTTTATTATAGAAAACAAAAATTTAATTTATAGTTTTTTTCTCAGACTACCTTGGTATTCTTCCGCACAATAACAACAATAAAATTTATGCACTGTTTCTGCACTTGTTTTGTAATTGGTATTATTGCTTTATTATTAAAAGTTTAAGGAATTTATTTTCCCGTTGTTTTTTTTTAATAGTTTGTTGTTGTTCGCACAATTTATTACAATTTATTACAACGTATTTTGTTTTTTTTATGCACGTAATTTAGCACTATGTATTATTGTTTTTGTATGTTTACCAACATGTATAAAAAATTATTTTTGTCCGCTTTCAATTAACACGACCGTATGGTTGAAGAGTTGCGAGCAGTTTTTTCATCAGGGATGCATCCCTGATCATCAATTTGACTTTCGGGCTAAACATAGCACCACAGAACAAACGCACAGACTAGTCAACGTCATAAGACAGACTTTTGAAGACAAAAAGTATTGTTCAGCTTTATTCATTGACATTGATGCGTGATGCATGAAATATAGTTAAACTTGCCTGCAAACACTCACAAGCTTCTGGAAAGGTACTTATGCGGCCGGGAGTTTGTTATCAGAGAAGGCGATTTTATAAGCCCCTTACAGCCAATCGAGGCAGGAGTTCCCCAAGGTAGCATTCTAGGACCTACTTTATATTTGATTTACGCCTGAGACATGCCAACGAGATCCGGAATCCACACTTCAACTTTTGCGGATGGCACAGCATTCTACAGTGTACATGAAAACCATCAAGTAGCTTCGCGAAATTTGCAGGAGTATATATCAATATTAGAGATATGGTTAAAACGTTGGAAAATTAAAGTTAATGAACAAAAGTGTACTCACGTTACATTCACACTGCGTAGACAAACATGTTCAGCTATACAAATTAACAATTTACCTATTCCGCAGCAAAATGAAGTCAAGTACCTTGGAATTCATCTCGACCGTAGGTTAACGTGGAAGTCTCACATTGACGCGAAAGTCACTCAGTTGAAATTAAAAACAGCGCAAATAAATTGGTTTATGAGCAGAAATTCTACATTGAAATTAGATTGCAAACTTTTGTTATACAACGCAATACTAAAGCCTATGTGGCGCTACGGAATTCAAATATAGGGAACCGCCTCAGCGTCAAACATTGAAAAAATTCAAAGGCGACAAAACAAACTTCTTCGAACAATTACTGCAGCACCATGGTACGTAAGAAACTTACGAATCCACAAGGATCTGTGTGTTCCTCTTGTAAAAGACGAATTTTCAAAATACGCGACAAGGTATATCAGTAAATTGGAACTTCACCCAAATCGTCTTGCACGCAATATACTTAATTTTGAAGGCCACTCTCGGTTGAGAAGGAGGGACACCTTTGCCACCATCAGAACGTTATATAGGTGATTTTACCGATATTGACCGTGCAAAATAAAACATTTTTGTCTAGCATTGGCTGGACTTAATTAATTTTATGTATTTAGTATTAAGATTTGAATACTTATTGTTAGTTCACTTTGTGAAGATTGAATAAATAATTGAACGAGAAAAAAAAATTTAATTAAAAAAAAGTAACAAAAACGTTGGTTTAGTAAAATTATATATTTGAAACGCTAATTGGACATTATTATTAAACGGCATTTTGTTAACATTTTTTTTTTTTTTTTTTTTTTGTTCTTTTGTGTTAATAACAAATATTGATGGTTTCATGCAGAAAGGCCCTAACAAAAATAATAGCAATTTTACAGGAGAAGGCAAACCCATAATGGAACTGTATACCTAGGTTTATTAACAAGTCATTCTTTTATTTAATTGCTTGTAAAAACGATATTTATGAAATTATTTCATTAAATTTTTTGACGCTGTATATTTTTGTGAAACGTAGTAGAATCCCTAAAAAAGCTCGATTCAGGGAAAATGCGAGTTAGGGCCTTTCTACATGGGGCTAACAATATACAACTTTTTAAGGGTGATCGGAAAAAAATTATGTATATTTACGTTAAAGAGCAGAAATTTCAGAACAGAAAACACCACAAGTTTGTGGGAAAGTCTGTACTTTTTACAGGCTCTAAACTTGATTTAGACTGACCTAAGTTAAATTTATGAGAATAGTTAGTTTACTACTGTGGTTATTGTAATAACAACTCTTGGAAAAATCTCACTATTATTTTTTTTTTTTTTTTGTTGGTTTTAGGTGTACGATCGTTTTATTCAACGCCAAAAGACAGACACAGGCCTATTTGGTCAATACCTCTCGCAAAGCATTCACTTCGGTAGCATTTTCACGCTGCGGGCGTTATGTGGCCACTGGCGAATGTGGCTTTAATCCAGCAATTAAGGTTTGGGAGCTAGAGGCGCCCAACGGCAATCTTGAACAATGTACAGGCGGTAATGTTATAGCAGAATTTGTCGACCACAAATACGCCGTAACATGCGTGGTAAGCCAAAAATTTTAATAATATATTTTAGCCAGCTAAGTAATAATTTGTATCTTATAGGCTTTTTCCCCCACTGGCAAATTTTTGGTGTCAGTGGGTTCACAGCATGACATGATCGTCAATGTATTCGATTGGAAATCCAATTTAAAAATGGCCTCGAATAAAATTAGTTCTAAAGTATCGGCTGTTAGTTTCGCCGAAGATGGTAGTTATTTTGTGACGGTGGGCAATCGTCATGTCAAGTATTGGTATTTAGAAGGAGGACGTAAATACAAAGATCCCATACCTTTAATGGGTCGTAGTGCCATATTGGGAGATTTACGTGACAATGATTTTTGTGCAGTGGCCTGCGGGAAAGGTATTACAGCTGAAAGCACGTATGCAATCACGCGCCAAGGTCATTTGGTGGAATTCAGTTCAAGACGTTTGTTGGACAAGTGGGTGCAGTGTCGTACCACAAATGCCAACTGTATAAGTGTAAATGGGCAATTTATATTGGTGGGTTGTGCAGAGGCTATAATACGCATTTTCAATGCAGCTACTTTAGAATACGTAACCACATTGCCTCGAACACATTATTTGGGGGTTGATGTTGCTCAGGGCATACACATCAATCATATAATGACCGTGCCACCACATGCAAAATATCCTGATTGCATTGCAATGGCATACGATGAACAAAGATCAAAGGTAGGTCTAAAATTTAATCTCGTCAGTTTTATATTTTTCAATATGCCAGTTTTCCTTTTGTGTTAGGTGACTTGTGTCTACAACGATCACTCACTTTATATATGGGATATGCGGGATATCAAACGTGTGGGCAAATCACATTCCTTTCTTTATCACTCCACGTGTATATGGGGTGTGGAAACAGTGCCATACAATATGGAACGTGAAATATCGCCCACTCTGCCCCATGACTCTTTTGTAACCTGCTCTTCAGATGACACCATACGCGTTTGGGGTTTGGAAGGTTGTGCCAACAATGAAATTTATCGTAAAAATATATATTCAAAGGAATTACTTAAAGTGGTTTATATAGATGATGATTTGAATTTTATTAAAGACTTAGAAATAGTGAGCGATAAAAGTGCTCCCATTTCTAATTCCAGCTATGATGGACGCAATGGTGTACGTTGCATCAAAATAAGTCCAGAACTACAGCATTTAGCTAGTGGCGACCGTAGTGGTAACATACGCATTTTCAATTTAAACAATTTAAAACTGATAACAACAATAGAGGCTCATGAATCAGAGGTTCTGTGCTTAGAATACTCAAATGAAAAAATCGAACGCAAATTGCTGGCCAGCGCTAGCCGTGACCGCTTGATTCATGTTTTTGATGTGGCTCAAGACTACCGTCTGCTACAAACTTTGGATGATCACTCATCTTCGATAACTTCAATTAAGTTTGTAGGAGCTGGCTTAAATTTTCAAATGATTTCATGTGGTGCTGACAAATCTATAATGTTTAGAACGTTTCAGGTAAAATGCTTCTGAGAAATAAGTGTAGTGAATCTTATGAAAATATTATCATCTATTCCAGGGCAATATATTTTTAAGAGGTACTCACACATCTGGTAAAACTACTTTGTATGACATGGAAGTTGACTCGAATGCGAAACATATTTTAACAGCTTGCCAAGATCGCAACATACGTGTATATGGTACTCAAAATGCAAAACATACCAAAACTTTTAAAGGCTCGCATTCCGATGAAGGAACTTTAATAAAATTGAGCCTGGATCCTAGTGGCATATATGTAGCCACTTCTTGTACGGATAAGACGTTGGCTGTATATGATTATTATTCGAATGAATGTATGGCACGAATGTATGGTCATAGTGAATTAGTCACAGGGTTAAAATTCACTAATGATTGCCGTCATTTAATTTCGGCCAGCGGTGATGGTTGCGTTTTTATTTGGCAAGTCCCGCACGATATGATTGTTACAATGCAAGCACGTTTATCACAACAAAAATTGCGATCGGGGCACAGCCTTTTACCCAGGCCGTTGTCGGATGCGTTATTGGCGCTCGAAGGTTCTTTTTTTGAGTTTCCTACACTTGAAATAGATGAGGCTTATAAGTTTAATTTTTCACCCAGCTTTACGCAAGGTGAAGTTGCCCTTACGCCAGGTTATAAATTATCTGATGTAGGTCAATTACCACAGTGGGCGAAAAGAAAAGCTGGTGCAACCACATCTTGTCCTACTGATAATGAATCTCCAGGTCTTAATATACCCTCCGCAAACTCTTCATCTACGACCAATTTAAGTTCTTCGCCCACCCAAGCTGGCCTAGCTCACAAACCACGTAATCGTTGGGCCCAAAGAGGTCAAATAGATGCCGACACTCTAACTGACATACGTTCCAACTCAGAGAGTCCTTTAGGTAGTGTTTCGACGGCAGCTGGTATAGCAATAAATTTTCATGGCGCTGGCTTGGGCAATACGCAGACATCGGACTACAACAGCGCTTCCTCCAAGGACATCATGTACAACCAAACTTATTTAAGTGAAGACTCTTCCATTGATTCAGGTATGGAAACAAGGCGAGAATTGCAATTTATAGGCAGTAATAATACTGGTACCGTACCCACCGTAACAGCCACTGCAGCGGGAGCACATCGCAGCACTGCAGCATTCGTTGCGGATAAACGTAAACCTGGTCTCCGTTTCGATACCATCTCCAACAACGATCATGATGGCGACATCGAGGATATATCGGATGGTGAGAGGACTAGTTCGGATCATGGAATGTTCTACAACAACATATCACCAAGTACACCCACGTAAGTTTAGCATATGTACATGAAAACAACAATTGCGAAAGCCAAAATAATGTTAAATTTTACTAGAGATTTCAAAGTAACCGCCATGAATGAAGAAGAGCTGAGAAAATCTGTTAGGCGACAGAAATTTGAGAAAGCCGGCCTAAGCTTGAGTGGTAATGGTTCACATACCGCTAGTACTGGTACGGGCACATCGGATACGGAAGATGAAGGCTCGACACCCAGTGCTGATAATGCCGATCGGTCATTGGCCTCAACGCTGGGTGGTAGTTCAGAAAGCATACCGCAAACATCAAGTAGCTTTCTGCAAGCCGCTCTACCCGATGGTCCTGGTAATCTGCTAGAAAGAGGCAGTACTAGTAAGATAGTTTTTCTGTTCTACTTTTAATTCAACAATATATATTTTTATTTGTTAACGAGAACCATATATATCGTCAAATTTTTTAGGTCGTCGTAGTATAAGTGCCAAACACAATAATGATTCCAGTAAGCCTGGAAATTCCGCCCCGCCAACTATAACCAAATCATACACCAGCACTAAAAAAACAGAGCTTTTGAAAGTCATAAACGAAGCGAAACAGAAATTGGAAAATGTAAGTTTTTAAAATTATAGAATTTTTATTAAATATACATGCATATATAATTTATATTCTTTTTATTTTTTATTTTAACTGTTTATCTGTTATAATATATTGTTTGTTATAAAACACCAACAAAATATACTATTAATGTTGTCGTTTGCCGGTACGGCTACATTTAGGGTTCACGTGTAAATGGTGTAAAGAAATTGAATGCCATATCTGAGGTGAGCACTTTCTTCCAATAGGTATCCGACTTTTTCAGCTTTTATCACAATAATCGTGCTTTAAGTATGTTAGAGGGAATAGCTTTCTAAACCGGATTTTTTTTTACCTGTATCATGATTTATAACAACTACATATGCAATTACATCTAACAAGTTGCAAATTAACAAGTCTAAACAGTTTTTATAATTCGCACTATTTTTCACCAAAATATTACGGACAACTAAGATTAACGTACGCTCTGTTTGACAGGTATGAGAATATTTGTCTGCGTACATTATTGTTTGACTGATTAATCATTTATTTAGCATTCATATTACTATTTTAAATGTTATAGATTTTTGTGAAGCAGCAAAAATAATGTTTTCTGTTTAAATTTTACATAATAAGAATTGAAATTTTACATAATAAGAATTGATGTAAAAGTAAAAAAATTTGCGTTCTGAAAGTTAATTAAATTATATACATATGCAATAACTTTACATTTGAAAATACAAATGTTTGATTCATTCTTTAATTATTGTAGCTTTGCGAATGCACTGCTGTGATGGCTTATTACCACTGACTGCGCAAAACGTTTCTCGATATAACCCTATAAACAAGCTGTCAATTTTTATGTTTTCAAAATAACTTAATCCGCAAATGAGTTCGAAAATTGTAGCATCTCTTTTTTGTCTAGCAGTGAATGATCACCTTGGGCTTTTTCAAATATCAATTTCTTTTTTGGTGTTTACACTGCAAAAAATATTTTTTTACTGCTTTTTGAATAAAAGTATATGGACTTGTTTAATGCGCTTAATTCAAATCTGTTTTCAATTTTTCACGCCTTTCAAATTATTCGGTCTTGCTAACATCTTTTACCATAAACCGAGAACGGCTTCTCCAAATTTAATAATACAATACAAAACGTTTATAATTAAAGCATTTATACAATTAAGTTTCTTATTCGCTATTTTTAGCTTCTACCATTTATACCAATAAAAATTATAAATAGCTTGTTTTCTATGTTTCCCAGCTATCTATATGTCGACATTTCATAGGAACTACCCTAATCATCAGTAGACTTTGGAAATTTTTGAAAGATATTCTCAAACATTCAACTTTATATCCCAACAATATAAATAAATTGTTGAGAATTTAAAAGAAAAATGCTCTAATAATACCTGTCAAAACACAAAAAACAAGCTTTTTCATTTATACACGTCTCTATCATTTCTTTACACCTTTCAAACAAATGAACAACCGTTTCGAAAGTATCGAAAAGCAGAGAACAAAAAAGAAAAAAACTTAAGAAAGAAAAAACCTGAACTATAACCCGTTGTACAAATGCACAAACCAAAAATTTAATTTAAAAAATTATAAAATTCATCAAAAATTCAATAAATGTATATTTACATCTCTGGGTACGGAGAATATTAAAATACAAAAATATGTATGTTAAAAAATAAAAATAAATACCGCTAGTTTAGAGACAGCAAACGCTGTACAAACAATGTGGGCAATTAACAAAATGCATATGTGATTCAATATGAGATGAATATAGATAGAAAATAATTAAATGCTCGGTGGCTTAGTGGTTAAAGCAGTAGATCATGATACGTCATGTCCCGAGTTCAAATCCCAGTGGGTGCTGATGAGTAGTGTAGCGACTACGAAACAGCTAGTTGTCCCCCAGCTAA
The DNA here is from genome assembly GCA_914767995.1 of Thecocarcelia acutangulata. Taxonomy (NCBI): domain Eukaryota; kingdom Metazoa; phylum Arthropoda; class Insecta; order Diptera; family Tachinidae; genus Thecocarcelia; species Thecocarcelia acutangulata. The sequence continues at coordinate 63,706,508 of OU612097.1, forward strand.
AGATTTGATTATTATTTTTCTTGTCTTCTTCAATCAAAATTATTGATCACAGCAGATTTGTATTGTAAAAAATCTTTCTTAAGAAGAAAACTTAAGAAAGAAAAAACCTGAACTATAACCCGTTGTACAAATGTACAAACCAAAAAAATATAAAGTTGAATGTTTGAGAATATCTTTCAAAAATTTCCAAAGTCTACTGATGATTAGGGTAGTTCCTATGAAATGTCGACATATAGATAGCTGGGAAACATAGAAAAGAAGCTATTTATAATTTTTATTGGTATAAAGCATTTATAATTAAAGCATTTAGAAGCCGTTGTTGCTAAGCAAAAATAATCACTTCATGAGTTGATTAATAAACCACTCAAGCAAAAAATTGAACAGAACTAAAAAAGTTTCAGAAACCAATAGTTCTTCGAAAAACTATTAGATATTACAATAAAATTTGAAATTGGTCATAAATGTTGAGAATAGAAAGGCAAAATTACACTAAAATTAAAGAAAGCTGCTCTAACTATACGTGAAAATTTTAAAAACTTTTGAAATGTACTGTGGACAAATATATTACTTGTCGTAATTACCATAACAGTGGTTATACATTACTAAATTATAACATTGATAATATCTATTAGTACCAGATCTATTCATTTGAAAATGTAAATGTTTCTCTTTACGCAAATTTAACTCTGAATATTATAATAAGGCCATGAAAAAAAACGTAAATACTGGGGTGGTTCCCTGTTGATATTGGGGTGTATGTCAGTGGTTGGGGTTGGCAAAATACATTTTATAAATGAAACTATGGATTCGAACTGTCACTTTGATGTTTTGAAAGAATATGTAAAAGACAGGACGGGTAATGTTGGTATAAAAGTCGGTTTTGTGTCAGTAACCCCAAGCATAAGCCTTGAAAAGCACGCAATAGGCAGATTTAAAATTGTTCAAAAGTAATGGGGATTCCTATCCAGTCACCAGAGTTCAACGTTGTGGAACACATTTGGGTAGAATACAAAATGTCTTATCAAATAATTTTTTTTAATGGAAGTGAGATAACTTTTAATTAATTTAGATTTTATTAAATGAATTATAATGAATTATATTAAATTGAGTTTCTAAAATTTAATCATGCCTTTTATTTTTCATTTAAATCCCAAGAGACGCAAAATTTTTTTGTGTGTCCCATTTTCAGTGTTAGTAGCTGTATAACACAATTTAATTTAAAATCTTCAAACTTGTCGATATAACTTTTCGCACAGGTACCAAAATGTGGTTTTTCGTTAACTTTACAGTAAAATGCAGTAAATGATTAATTTTCCAGAAAATTGTGAAAATGACTGAAAACTCTCTTATCCAAAAAAAAGTACTCGAACGGAAAAATAGTAAAAATTCGTAACTTTAGTAAACATCTCATAAAATTATATCCAAATATTACAGCGCACACAGGGGTAATTGCATATCTGAGTAGCTAAAAGTTAAGTCAAAACTTGACCACCTTTTACTGTACATACGACGATTATCGTTATTGTGATCGTTGTGATCAGATAAAAGTTTTCAAAAAACTATGTAAAAAATATTCGTAGACACAAACTAATTTTTTTGAATAAGGACTTTTATGTGATATTTCCACTACACAAACAAACGACTCATCTTTAATAATTGTATGATTTATACTCGTATAACTGAGTGATTTTCATATATGTAAAATTTCGTAACAAGTCGCTTGTTTGTGATGTGGAAACATCACATTAAATTTTACTTATAAGTAAATAAAATAATTAACTGATAGTTTTGCTTTGTGTTTTCATAGAAAAATGAAACAAATTTAAATAAGAAAAAACTTAAATAAATTTTAGGCAGCCGGATTTGCGATAGGGGTATGTGCTGCGTCACAATTTTTAATCACATTTTTTTAACTGGTTGTTGCATCCTGACAGACTACTTACTACAAGCGAAAACTGTACCGTCTTTGCCATTTACTTTTATAATCATTTACCTCTAGTATTATTAACTTTTCTAAAAAACTTTGTTTTTGTTTACCATATATTTTTCATCTTACTAAACTTTACTGTAAGACATTTGTTTAAAACATTTTTTATTTATTGAATTTTCAAAATGAACTAATAATAAGTATTCAGATCTTAATACTAAGCATAAAAATAAAAAATAAATAAAAACAAAGATGTGCCATTTACTGAAGACCGTTCAATGCTGTACAAAACGTTTTATTATGCGAGAACTGATGGTGCAAATGTATTCCTTTTTCTCAAACGTGTGTGGCCGCCAAAATAGAGTATGTTGCGTGAAAGAGGATTTGGGTGAAGTTCCAGCTTACTGATATACTTTTACCAGTGGAACACACAGCTCCTTGTTGATTCGTGAGTTTTTTACATGCCATGGAGCTGCTGTAATCGTTAGAAGAATTTGATTGTGTCGCCTCTAAATTTTCTCAATGATTGATGTTGTGACGGTGCCCCATAATTGAATTCCATATCACCATATAGGTTTAAAGGTTGCGTTGTATAACAAAAGATTGCAATCCAACATCAATATAGAATTTCTGCCCATAAGCCAATTTAGTAGCGCTGCCTTAAATTTCAGCTGTCAGTGAGTTTCGCATCAATGTGAGACTTGCATATTGGCCTACGGTCGAGGTGAATACCAAGGCTCTTGACTAAATTGTACTGCGGAATAGGTATGTCGTTAATTTTGATGGGCGAACGTGTTTGTTTACACAGTGTAAGTGTAACACGTGTACATTTTTGTTCATTAATTCTAATTTTCCTAAGTTTTAGACGTTTCTCTAAAATTGAAATATTTCGTGAGGCTAATTGATGATTTTCATGATCACTGCAGAATGCTATGTCATATGCATAAGTTGAAGTATGGATTACGGATCTTGTTGGCATGTCAGAGGCTTACTCGTAAATCAAATATAAAGCAGGTCTTTTATGAGTGAAAATTATAAAATCGCCTTTTCTGATAACATATTTCCGGCCACATACATAAGTAGCTATCCAGGAGCTTGCCTGCTTGAATGTTTGCAGGCAAGTTTAACTTTATTTTGTGTATCAAACCGTCGTGTCACACTTTATCAAAAGCTTGGGAAACGTCAATGAATAGAGCTGAACAATACTTTTTGCCTTCGAAAGTCTTTCTTATGTCATTTACTAATCTTTGTGTTTCTATGGTGCTGTGTTTAGCCCGAAAGTCGAATTGATGATAAGGGATACATCCCACAGCGTTCAATATTGGGGTCAACTTCGCCATTAGCAATTTTTCGAAATTTTAAAATTTTTGGCAAAATAGTTGTTGGTCTATATGATTCTACTGGAGTCGGATCCCTCCTTGGCTTGGAGTAGATAGATACTTTCCACTCTGCAGGATAATACTGGAGACGTAAAATAGCGTTAAAAATAAAAAGAAGAATTCTAGCTACACGAGGAAATTGTACAAGCATTTTACCACCAACTTTATCAATACTTTTTTTTTTTATATATTGGACCAGTACTCAGGGGATGACCCCTACATATGCAGTGCATTGTACCAGAACTAGGAAAATAGGTTGTGAGGAGGGGGAAAGAGGGAGTAGTGTTTGTGAACATTTGACTTGAACCTTCCAACGTTATAACAGACAGGAAACACGTCTGCAGGCAAATTATTCCACAGACGAAGCGTTCGGCTGAAAAACGAATTCTCTCTGTAATGCGTAGTGCGATTCCCCGGGTGATTGACCACAAATGGATGAGCTCTGGACGATGAGCGCGTGCTACGTAAAAATGTGCGAGTTTCGGGAACAAGATCCCTAATCTCGTCAGAGCAAAATCCATTGTAGTAACGATAGAACAGAGTAACGCACCCCACACTGCGTCGATGCTCCAGTGAGTCAATAGAGTTGGATACCCTACTGTCACCGATGAGCTTCTTCGCCCTCTCCTGCACACGGTCGAGTAACCCCAAAATAGACTTTGAGGCACCGGCCCAAACATGAGAGTTGTATTCCATTTTCGGTCGGATGTAGGTGGTATAAATAGTGAGGAGGTCGGATGGAGTGAAGTAAATCTTACACCGTTTCAAAAAACCAAGACACTTGAATGCTTCTTTGGAGACATGAAAAATGTGTTCAGTCCAGCGAACATCACACTGTATCTTCATTCCATCCGATTCCTCAATATTTATACCATCCATGAGTACAGATGAAGCAGCACCTGCGGTCGTTTGCTTGTGTGTTAATAAGCAACATTGGGTCTTACGAGCGTTGAAGGCGACTCTGTTTTTACGACCCCATTCGGAGACATTAATAGAAGGTCACTATTGAGTGAATCATTCATATTTAGCCTCTTGGCAGCGATCTCGGATAGGCTGGGCCTATAGCTAAGAGAGTACGAATGGTAAATGCTGCTGTCATCTGCGGAAGAGTGAATAGGGTTGGAAGTTTGGTAGAGAAGATCATTTAGAAAAATAAGGAATAGGGTAGGAGAAAGAACGGAGCCTTGCGGAACCCCTGAATTAAGCTTGAACTCATTTGATGAGACCCCATCTATAACAACTCTTATAGTGCAGTCACTGATAATGCTCGATATAAACCGAGAGAAGTCATCACCGACACCAAAAGCAGTAAGTTTTGCCAGTAGTGCACCATGCCACACTAAGTCAAACGCTTTTGAAATAATAAGAGCCACCACCCTACTTTCACCGAAATGGGGGCAGCATTTCTCTGAGAGATATGCCAGTAGAACGACCCTTACGAAATCCATATTGACGATCACAAAGTAGTTTATGCGACTCCAGATACCTCATAAGGTGATGGTTTACCTAGCTTTCCATTACTTTGGAGAGTGCAGAGCAAATTGCAGTTGGGCGGTAATTTTCAGGGTTATTTGCCTCACCTTTTTTGAGTATTGGTGTTACATTAGCAACCTTCCAGCACGATGGAAACTCACCAAAATGGTAAAGTATGCTGAAGAGGCGTGCTAATGAACGCGTAAGCGTAGAAGAACACTGCTTCAAGACCAGTGCTGGAATGCCATCTGGTCCAGGAGTCTTGTTTATGTCGAGGTCTGCCAAAACCCTTTTAACTGCTCGCGCCCGGAAGAATATCTTTGGCATAGTTACAGGTACTCTTTCGAGCTCGGGAAGTGGTTGACTGCTTTCCGGCAAGATGAAATTGCTTGCAAAAATTTCAGCCAACAGGTTAGCTTTGTCAACCGGGTCGGTGAATGCTTGGTCATTCTTTAAGAGAGTTGGGATTGATGAACTAGTATTGTTCTTTACCCTCTTAACGAATGACCAAAAGGTCTTACTGCCCCGGGGAGCTGTAAGGACCTTGGCACGAAGACGCTGTTCGTGAAGAAACTTTTCACGCCTAAGTACCTTGGCACACGAAGATCTTGCCTTTTTGCGTAGCAAATCAGTCTCTGGGTTTTTGTTTAAACGCCAATTACTGAATGCTTCCTCTCTGGATCTGACTGCGTTTTTGCACGTCTGATTAAACCAGGATTTCACTCTTGGTTTAACCGAAATCTGCTTGGATGGGATGAATGATTTCATCCCTAGCAATATAATATTCTCGACCATTTTTGCTGAAGCATTTATGTCGTTATCTAGAAAGCAAAGTTTCCAATTAAAATGCTTATAAAATTGATTGAGCTCAGCCCAACGCACCTTTTCGTAAATAAATATTGAACGTTTCGTAGCTGATTTCGAAACGTTACGAAGTCCCGAGATCGAAAAGGAGGCAGAAATGGTGCAATGATCCGAATTGCCGAGAGGTGCACTAACTTTGACATCATACTTTTCAGGGTGTGAAGTCAGGAATAGGTCAAGTGTGTTTGAATGGTGCCCTTCAACACATGGAATATGCGTTGGCTCATTCACTAATTGCGCTAGGTGGTTGTGCGCAGCGAATAACTCAACATATTGGCCTTCTGGAGTTGTATGACTCGAATGACGAAGCCAAGATGAGTTATGAACATTGAAATCGCCAGCAACAACGATTTCACTGCTCGGACAATCCTCTAGGATTTTCGATATGGAGTCAGAGAGGGTATCGAAACCAGAAATGGTATTTGGACTTCTATATAGAAACCCGAAATGCAAAAAGTGTGACCTGATTTTGAATTTAACCCAAAGACAGGTAAATTCGGCATCATGCATGCCTAATGGTTGCTGGCATTGGAACACAACTTCATTGCGAACGTAAATTACAAGGCCCCGATGGAAATTAAATATGGATAGTAGTTGATACCCAGGTATATGAAAATCCTGTGGATCAGCATTCTCAGATACCTGGGTCTCACACAGGGCGAAAACATCCGGCCGATGGAGACAAGTGTGAGCATAAACAGAGAAAAAATTCGTTCTCAGCCCACGAATGTTACAATAATCAATTTTAAAGTTACTTGGAGCTTTCCTGGGGTTTGTGTTGCTTATAGCGTTTTCGGTGTCTAAATTAAACCTCAAGGGCACAGGCCGTCCAACAGCATAGGGCAGTAATTCAGATGCATCATTTGTAATAAAAAAATTTTCAAATGGTCAACATAAACCATCCTCGTTTCGTAATCGGTTCTTGCCTAGTCCCCATTTGAAGTTCGCAAAGGCGGCTTACCTCTAACGGATCTTTTCAGACCTTTTGTAGCTTTCCACAAAGAATAGTATTGATTAAGGATTAATACTAAGACTTTCCAAGTATGTTTTATGAAAAGCCATTCTCTGGATTTCAAGCAGATTTTTTAATTAAAGTTTGCATTCCTGTAGCCTAATTTTATGTTCAAATGACCTGCGGTGTTGCTACTCTCTTCTGCCTTTTCTTTATTCTGACAAAAGTTGCTTAATTTCAGACGAATAAGTTTTATTGTTCTCATTTCTCGATCTTATATAGCTAGTCGTAGTATGCTTTACGGCTAGTTTAAGGTTTCCAGAAAAATCGTTAATTGACTTATCAATATCTTCAAGCGTTCTCAAGGCAATACTTTCCGTACAATGTGTACTCAACCAATTAACGGTCAATGGTAAGTCATTAAACGGTGAGCCTATATCTTGGGGGAATGAAACATAAATTACAGTAGGTGATTGATCTGATGACAAATCTAATGAAGGCTCCACTTAGATTCGCTCTAAAGGAACATTTTTTGCAACTCCAAAATCGATTACGTCTGGGATCTTTCGTCGGTCTGACCGCCAATACGTGGGGTGTCCACTTGAAATTACATCGAAGCCCATTTTGGAAACAGTGTCAAAAAGCATACGGCCTTTCGAGGAAATTAAACGTATTCCCCAAAAAAGTGTGTTTATCATTATAATCGCTAGCCGCTAAAAATAGAGGCCCAAGTGATTTAAAAAAATGTGAATATTGATATTCATTTACTGAAAATCGGGGCAAAGAATAAATTGAGAAAATTTAATGATTCGAGTGATGTTACTCGTATGCGACCTGGCAACACTACGCGAATTCAGCCAACTTAATAAAGGGTGTTTTTTTAAGCTAGATAGAACTTTAAATTGTAAAAAGTAACACAAAAAATTAAATTTTGATGAAACATTTTTTTTATTTGTTTCAGTATACTCTGACAAATCATCATGAATAGACTCACGCTTGAACAACGCTACGAAATGATCCAAATTTACTTTGAAAATCAGACCCGTTGTTTTATCGCAAAATTGTGTTCAGCGATGAGGCGCATTTTTGGCTTAACGGGTTTGTTAATAAGCAAAATTGCCGCATATGGAGTGAGACCAATCCACAAGAGACCCTACAGACTCCATTACATCCAGAAAAATGCACTGTTTGGTGCGGTTTTCATGCTGGTGGCATCATCGGACCTTATTTCTTCAAAAATGAGGCCGGAGCTCGCGTTACGGTCAATGGAGATCGTTACCGCACCATGATCAATGATTTTTTGTTTGAAAATATGGATGACATTGATCCGGAGGAGATGTGGTTTCAACAGGATGGCGCTACGTGCCATACGGCGAACGCAACCATCGACTTACTGAAATCAAAATTTGGCGATAAGTTGATTTCGAGAAATGGACCTGTCAATTGGCCTCCAAGGTCGTGCGATTTGACACCTCTCGATTATTTCCTGTGGGGCTACGTGAAGTCACTGGCTTATGCTGATAAACCAGCAACAATTGACGCCTTGGAGGCCAGCATTGTTCGTGTTGTTCGTGACATACGGCCAGCAGTGCTCGAAAAAGTGGCCCAAAATTGGACGTCCAGAATGCGCTTCGTCAAGAACAGCCGCGGTGCCCATATGCCCGAAATCATTTTCAAATGTTAATGTCACGTATTGATCTTTCGAATAAAAAAAAATTTTGATTACAATTTCATTTTTTGTGTTATTTTTTACAATTTCAAGTTCTATCGGGCTTAAAAAAACACCCTATATAATTCAATTACATATAACTTAAGTTTGAATGTACTGTTTCCGGTTTGGGGGGGAAATAAAATAAATTCAACCAAGCAGGTTATAATTTTAGGTATGGGGTACAAACTTCATAATTTAAGGTTGTACAGGCCGCCAGTTTCATGAAACCAGCCCACTTGGGTCCTTTTGGTCCCGTTGTGTTGTTCATAATTTAAAAAAAAAATATAAAAAAAAAAAAAAAAAATTTGACAGAATTCAAATTCTAATTTGAGTGCCTGCATAATATTGCGATACAGTTACTGAAACTTAAATTATAAATGGACTTACGACCGAGAGTTACACGCCAATCATTGATGGCAGCGTTGGACGCAGCCGGGGTTAATTTCCCGGAATCAGCTTCGGTGTCACAACTGAGATCGTTATGTGAGTCGTTTAACACCAAAGAGGAGAATGGAAATAAATGGGCCACTGCAGCAGCAGACCCCGCTGAAGTTGACTCCATATTTAATAAAGAGGGAATATCTGAAGCCAACACAGAAACTTGTGATGCTGTTATCAATAAAACTGATGCTGCTATTGAGGTTATTGCCGCTACGGTCGATTCAGTTGCCGCCACCGCAGATTTCAATGACGTCGATGTTGACGTTTCCGCAATACCCAATAGATCCTTTGCTGATGTTGGTGCACAGAACAAACCAAATTATGCCGATGTTGGTGCGCAGAACAAACCAAATTATGCCGAAGCTATATATAATACTGAGCCCCATTCGGCTGCTTGCATATCAGAGATTAAGGCTGTCAATGCTAGCTTGGAGGAAGAAGTGCAGAATTTAAAACTTTGGCTAGAAACGTTGAAACTTCAGCGAGAAATCGATGCACTTGAGCGTAATGTTCACAATGAGTTTCGCACTCGGGGGGTTGATTTGACTGAACTGGAAATTTGTTAACACTTAAGTCAGTTTTTGACTTCTTGCACTGTGTGCCGTGACGAAAAATACAGGCAGTTTACAATAGGTCTAAGTATGGCCAAATTCTTAGCAGTTTAGGCATTGAACGGGTTCTAAATGCTTATGAGGCTCCTCAATGGTTACCTTACGATGCGAAAGAAATTTAAGGTTATAAATTGGATGAACTTTACCTTTTTTTAGGACACCATCCCTGGGTTCTAGCTCAACCCTAAACAAGGGTTGAGGGATATTTTCATGGTTTCTAATATTATCTACATTTTTTATTTTAAATCCTTTTTCTTCCAATCCAGTGGGGCTACTTTTATTGCGATGCGAAAGAAAAATGGTTCGTAATCAAAGAATTGGTACCCTGTATTGCGTTTTTGTATTTCGCTTTCTTATATAATTTGTTTCCTTTCACACATTTTATTTTATCATTCTTCGCTATTGTTTATTTTGTTGTACCAGCGTTTCTTCATTTTGAAACTAATTCGCGAAAAAGTTTGCGCAAACGGCACATAGCACCAAACGGCACATAGTATTTACCTTTCGCTTTGAAGTTACTTTCGCATCGCAATAGAGAGTAACCCTCCAGCCTTGGCGTTTTTATTGCGAAATTCAGGTGTTTTTAAAAATGGTACCGCCATTGAATACGACAAGTTTCAAATCTATTACAAAAACTCCATTAAAATGGTACAGTGTTTGTCGTATTTGGCATATCAAAGTATTTGCTCTCAGCAAATAATTAAAATCGGATAAAATAAAAAAATATCAAAAATAAAAATATGAATTCTACTTTCTTCAATTTTTGCGTATGATTGCTGTTACATTTTCTCATTTGAAATGAGTATTTATTTATGTACATATGTTATATTTAAAAACATAAATATTAAAGCTACCGTTCGCGAAAATTTAAATTATGGTAATCTATCGCGTTCCGTGGAGGGTTGTTCGAAGGCGTGTACTGATTTTAAACATATGAACATATGTGAACAAGCATTTATAATACATCATTTAGTATTTTTTGTTGGAAAGCGCAAATACTGTCACTTGCTGCTGTCTCAGCTGCTTTTTTATATAGTTAGTTTAATGCCTGTTTCCCCCCTTTATATTCAGAGGATGCGTAAAATGCACAAGATTTATGTGTTTAAACTAAGTGAAAAATATAAAAAAATATATATAAAAATATTTTCTGATTTGAAATCCTTATAAAAATAATTTGCTATAAATTCAGATGTAACAACATTAATTAAGGTAATGTTCACACATATGTATATGTATTTACATTATAAAAATTGTTTTTATATTTATACCAATAGACGCTACCTTGAAAATATAGACAAAAAATCTGCGAAACGTCGGGAAAAGAAAAAACAACATGTTTCTTATTTAAAAATAGGTCAAACAGCAAAAACATTTTAAGCAACATTTACCTAAAAATTTACCATATAAAAATATAAAAACTGATATATCGGATTGCTAGCTTAAAGTATTACATTAATTAAATAATAAAAACAATAACAACGAACAGAAAATATGAAGGGTTATTTCAAGCACATCGCACTAAAGTATGACAAGGAACTATTCAGGACAATGAAAAGTTACTGTAACAAAATCAAAAGATTGACACAATTAGAAGAAAGGCTAAATTTCTTATTAAAATGCAGACGACATGGCATAATTCCGACACAAAACAAGTAAACATACTATTTCCGCATACAAAAATGTTGGGAAGTCTCAAAAAGATAATGCAGAAATTCCACCAGAAAATTTTAAATTTAGAAGTCTCCCAAGCTAACATAAACATCTACCAGACAAAACAGGAAATTAAAAGTTTGTACAACAACATAAAAAACAATATATCCACTGAAGATCACAGAATGTTTATAAATAAACAGGTGGAAAGAGAGAAAGTTTTAAAAGACAAGATTAGGGAGTACAAAAAAGGAAGTTTAATACATTAAGGGACAACCAATTTAGGACAATGGGCTTTGTGTATAACGAAGATTGATTTGAGAATAAGACGGATGTCAACATACCACGGCAATGCAAATATGTAGCTATTGTTACTGGGAAAAAAAATTTGCGTCACCAATACACAAAAATAATTATTATTCTCTACATATCATAGCAGATGTGGAACAATGCATCCAATCAATGGAGGACAATGCACAAAAGAACGTCGCTAGAACAAAGCCTTCCAATGGTTTAAGTTCTTTTAGGAAGAATATTAAAAATACAGATCGCAAAAAAATTTTTTTGGTAATTTTTAACGAAACCAAACTTTTTCAAAACAGCATGAAAACATAATAATGGCACAAGCGGATAAGGGCAACAAAACAGTCATGATTTACAAAGAAGATTACCGAGCAAAGATGATGGAATTGATTAAGGACAAGGATACCTATAGACGACTTAGCTCAGACCCCAAATTAAATCTACGAAAGGAAAACCATAAAATCGGGACAGAATTATGTAAAAAAGGGTCTCATTGATAATTGGCAAAAAGAAAAAAATAACCTTACATCATTCTTCTAGAATTTATGGATTACCGAAAATCCACAAACATAACACCCCTCTTAGACCAATAATATCATCGGTAAATGTTCCATGTTATGAATTATCCAAATACATTAATAACATTTTGAGAAGAACAGAACAATACGGCCCTAATAAATAAAAAATTCTACAGTGTCACGTACTTACCTAATCCCATTAATAACAGAAATCTAAGGAAAACAATTAAACAAACAAACATATGCTTTGCATACAGACCAAACCAAATAATAAATACAATATTCTCAAAAACAAAAACAACTATACAGAAAGAACATAAAAGTAACGTTGTTTATGAAATTAAATGCAATGGCAAAAACAACGCAAACTGCGATCGCATAATTATTGGCACCACAAAAAGAAGCTTAAGAACTAGAATGGGAGAACACAAAATGGACATAGAAAGAAAAAAAGAAACAACAGCACTTGCACAACACATTCTACAAACTGGACACTCAGCTGATATTGATAACGTTAAAATTTTGGACATAGAAAATAATACGAAAAAGAGATTTACAATTGAGAGTTTACGGATACAACAAAACTTAAGCAAAACGATGAACTTAAAAGAAGAGACGGATAATATTAATTACAGAGTTGTGTTAAATTAACGTTGTGTTTTTAATTTCATATTTTCTGATTTAGAATCCTTATAAAAATAATTTTGTTATAAATTCAGATGTAACAACATTAATTAAGGTAATGTTCACACATATGTATATGTATTTACATTAGAAAAATTGTCTTTATATTTATACCAATAGACGCTCCCTTGAAAATGTAGACAAAAAATCTACGACACGCCGGGAAAAGAAAAACAACATGTTTTTTATTTAAAAATAGGTCAAACAGCAAAAACGTTTTAAGCAACATAAAAACAACTATTTTTATGTCCTTTTCGTTATTTATAAACATTTGTTTGACACTTCTTTAACAGGATGATTCATAATCATTTCTTGTATTGCATTTGTAACGATGCAGTTGCAAATAAATTTGCAAATTATAGGATGCACAGCATGGACGGAGTAACGTAGACCTTATGGCTGCGATGGTATTAACAGTAATTTTTTGCGACTCTGTGCCTAACTACCGACCTTTGCCTTCGCATAGGAAGTTGCCACGTGGTTAACAACGAAATACCTCAAAAAACTGTAAACTAATACGGTTAGTTGAGGTAAACAGTTAACCAATGAGAGTGAGACGCAAAACTCTCGAAGGTCAAACAACAACGACAATCCTAACTGTAATTGAGAAATAATTACGATGACGATAGTGCTGTTCCCCAGCCCAGAGCTGCTTTACTACTGTCATAATCATTTAGTTTGACATAATCTTTTACATTATGATTCATTTACAAAATTTTGCTTGTAAATGTGACAGCTACCAAGAGAGCTGTCGTTTTACGATTACGCCAAACACAATAAGGCTGAATATCATCTGTGTCTATACCTTTAATAACTACCTGAAGACTGATAAATGTAAAAATAAATTTTCGATGTTTACCTGGATTTTCGTTCCACTGATGCTGCCCTGCTCAATTGATGTAAAGTTGAAAGTGTATTTACCGTTGAAGTGTATTTGTTTCACCAGCTCACTCTTTCTCAGAATTACATCTGATAGGTACACTCATGTAATTTTTTGTTCTTTACAATTTAAAAAGGTACTGAAAAATGTCACAAAGATTTTCTTTTATAAAACGCCGCTTTTATCACTTATTCCGCTTTTCTACCTATTCCGGTTTTATTACTTTCAGATCAAAAACCAACACGCCCGTTCACTTTCGAAGCTAGACTCCGAATGTATTATTTTTATGAAAATGGGCGTTTAAATTAAAATGCATATCCTGCACTTCGTGTTTTTTGGTCAATTTAATCGTCCAAATGTACGTACAATCGGAAAAATCGTGCAAAAATTTTAAGAAACCGGGTCTGTAGGAGATTGAAAACACCAGTGCATATTGCTGCTGTTCGCGATAGTGTGGCTGAAGAGTCGTCCACGTCAACTCGTTATCGTACCCAGCAATTCAACATCTCATGCTCGTCGTTGATGAGTATTATGCATAGTCTTTATGCATAACATTCATCATGACATTTACACACATACAAGGTGCAATTAACTCAAGAAATAAAGACCATTCCAAGTGTCGTCAATAGTCAGAATGGTGGTAAGAAGTGGATTATCAATTTTCGAAAAAATCATCCTCAGTGATGACGCGCATTTTAATATCAATGGATTCGTCAATAAGCAGAATTGCCGCATTTGGGCGAATGTAAATCCAAGAGTAATTGTCGAAGAATCAATTGTGCGGTTTATGGGCTGGCGGCATCATCAAACCGTATTTTCCAAAGTGAGTTGGTCTAAAATTAAGAAATATCGAATGAAATGCGAAAAAAAATTTACGTTTAGGTGTGGTTCTCATTCAACATCGGCACTTAAAAATTTAATCACCCGATAGTATTATTGTGAATTAATCGTGGGGCGATTTGTGTCATATTTTTCGTATATCAAGCGCTCGATATACGTAATATTTCTCGATACAAAAAAATATGACATAAAGCCCCACGCTCAATTCACAATAATACTTATATTTTTCATTCACTATTGTTTAAGATTCTTAATATTAGTTCTTACTTTTTGATACATATTGAAGCGTGGTTTTTTTGTTATATTTATTATGATTCCTGAAACTATTATTTTAACAATGATTATTTTCTGAATATGAGGCCTTACCGACCGTTTACCCTACCCTAAATTCTTTATATTTCATACGTCTGTAAGAAGTTTCATTCTGCATTTTATTGAAAAAATTCTGAAAATCGAACCAGTAGCATGAAAAAATGCATCTTCATATTGATGACGACGTAACATCAGTATTAATTAAAGAGTCATCAGCAGTGCTGCGTTAACTAAAAAAAAGAATATACAGCGAAAGTAAACAAAATTTGCTCTAAGTTCTCAAAAGTATTATTCAAACATTTATGTTTTTAATTTTCTTGAAAATCGCAGTAATTATTCTGATGTTAATAAACCATCATATTAGTGACATTTTTGCATCAAATGGAATCCAAATTACAGTTGGTCCGATATTAGTGTGCCATTTTATTGATGATATTATGACATTACATTGACTTCATTTAGTAATTTCTACGATATTAGAGTACCATTGTATGTGATAAAAGCTCGCATGCAACGTATTTTGATAAAGCGTGTCTATGATGACATTATGAGATTCTATTGATAGCGGCATAATTGCCGCTATTTCCGAATAGCTGATTAAAAAACTGTTTGCTAATAAAGTACAAAACGTTGCTACTTTACTTGACGCTTTTACGGGATTTGTCGATGTGGTGCACATAATACCACATGAAATAACGTAAAAATTTCCTGCAGAAACAAATACTGCAAATTAAATTTTTTATTATTATTTGCTTTAATTGAATTACAAAAAAAAAGTTTAATATTTTGATTTTTCTTTTATTATAATTGATATTTCTGGCTATTATAACGCTAAAAACACTTTTTGGAGATCACATTTAATTTCCCCGAAAGGACGCGTCCTTTTTCTTTTTTCGTTTCCAAACTGAGTGGCAAAAAATTTTCCCTTAGAATGGATGCAAGTGAAGCCTTCATTAGATTTGTCATCATATCACTCACCCACTATAATTTCTGTTTCGTTCCCCCAGGATGTTGGTTAACCGTTTAGTGAGTTGGCGTTGGCCGGCACTAGAGTCAATTGGCTAAAATATAAAAAATATTGTAAGTACTCTTTGTACGGAAAATATTCCCTTGAGAACCCCTGACGATTTTGATTTGTCAATGAACGATTTTCTGAAAACCTTAAAATAGCTGTACAACATGTGCATGATCATTTTCCTGACGATGATAACAAATTGTTATCAAAATATCGAAAATAAATATTGTTAAACTTTTATATAAAACTAAAACCATCTTTAGCTGCAAAAATTTGAATTAATTACTTAAACAAGATCAAATAACTAAATATTAAACTTAAAAAAAATATTTTAATTTATTTGATATTTTGAAACAAATGTTCTGTAAACGGCGAATTCCAAACAGGTGAAATTGACAACGCAACTGATAACTTTTTTAAATTTTATTCTGTTTCAGATGTCTATGGCATAATTACAATAAATTTGAACAAAAAATTTTTTAACAACTTTTTAAATTATGTATTGTATCTTGAGCGCCAGATATCTATCATCAAGAATCCTCCCCAATCTGGCTGGCCATCTTCACATTTTCACGCTCTATAATCTGGGACTTTAAGTTTCACGAAATAATTAAAAGTTTCACAAGATAATAAAGTTTTTCCTTTATTGTAAATATTTTTTAAGAAATTACAAAAAAAAAAATTAAAACCATTTTTTAAATTATGTATTGTATCTTGAGCGCCAGAATCCTCCCCAATCTGGCTCACATTTTCACCTTTTCAAGCTCTATGATCTAAGACTTTCATTTTCACGAAATAATTAAAAGTTTCACGAAAGAATTAAAAGTTTGACTTGTCTTGTATTTTTTTTATTATATATTTTTTTAAATTCCGTTTTGTGTTTATGTTTTTCCCTTGACATATGAAAAAGATATATTTTTTGTAGTGTTGTATTTATTGCTTTTGCATATACCTGGTATATTATGTACACATAAAAATTATATACTAGTTCACATGTTGAAAAATCATTTGCTGGCATATGTTGAATTTAAGAAATTAAATTTTCAGCATAACGTGTGGACCATTATAATTTTTAATATGTTGATAGAGGCATTTGTTGTTAAAGCATAACAACATATCGTGTAGACATAGTTTTACGCATATACACTCTCACACACATGCTAGCGAACAATAAGCAAGTAATAACAACAAACATTAAGTAAGGAAATACCAAGAATGCAAGAACAACAACAACATCGTTGCTTTACTTGGAATTGTGTGTACTTTAAATCATGTATGTTTGTTTGTTTGTGTATTATGGTTTTAGTTTTATATTGTTTGTGTATTTATAACAAGCAGATCAACGGCTGAACACTGAGTTAATTTTTTTTTTATCAATTTTTATTTATTTGTTGAATCTTCAAGAAGAATATATATATATATATATATATATATATATATATATATATATATATATATATATATATATATATATATATATATATATATATATATATATATATATATATATATATATATATATATATATATATATATATATATATATATATATATATATATATATATATATATTCTTCTTGAAGATTCAACAAATAAATAAAAATTGATAAAAAAAAAATTAACTCAGTGTTCAGCCGTTGATCTGCTTGTTATAAATACACAAACAATATAAAACTAAAACCATAATACACAAACAAACAAACATACATGATTTAAAGTACACACAATTCCAAGTAAAGCAACGATGTTGTTGTTGTTCTTGCATTCTTGGTATTTCCTTACTTAATGTTTGTTGTTATTACTTGCTTATTGTTCGCTAGCATGTGTGTGAGAGTGTATATGCGTAAAACTAAGTCTACACGATATGTTGTTACGCTTTAACAACAAATGCCTCTATCAACATATTAAAAATTATAATGGTCCACACGTTATGCTGAAAATTTAATTTCTTAAATTCAACATATGCCAGCAAATGATTTTTCAACATGTGAACTAGTATATAATTTTTATGTGTACATAATATACCAGGTATATGCAAAAGCAATAAATACAACACTACAAAAAATATATCTTTTTCATATGTCAAGGGAAAAACATAAACACAAAACGGAATTTAAAAAAATATATAATAAAAAAAATACAAGACAAGTCAAACTTTTAATTCTTTCGTGAAACTTTTAATTATTTCGTGAAAATGAAAGTCTTAGATCATAGAGCTTGAAAAGGTGAAAATGTGAGCCAGATTGGGGAGGATTCTGGCGCTCAAGATACAATACATAATTTAAAAAATGGTTTTAATTTTTTTTTTGTAATTTCTTAAAAAATATTTACAATAAAGGAAAAACTTTATTATCTTGTGAAACTTTTAATTATTTCGTGAAACTTAAAGTCCCAGATTATAGAGCGTGAAAATGTGAAGATGGCCAGCCAGATTGGGGAGGATTCTTGATGATAGATATCTGGCGCTCAAGATACAATACATAATTTAAAAAGTTGTTAAAAAATTTTTTGTTCAAATTTATTGTAATTATGCCATAGACATCTGAAACAGAATAAAATTTAAAAAAGTTATCAGTTGCGTTGTCAATTTCACCTGTTTGGAATTCGCCGTTTACAGAACATTTGTTTCAAAATATCAAATAAATTAAAATATTTTTTTTAAGTTTAATATTTAGTTATTTGATCTTGTTTAAGTAATTAATTCAAATTTTTGCAGCTAAAGATGGTTTTAGTTTTATATAAAAGT
Organism: Thecocarcelia acutangulata; assembly: GCA_914767995.1. Lineage (NCBI taxonomy): Eukaryota > Metazoa > Arthropoda > Insecta > Diptera > Tachinidae > Thecocarcelia > Thecocarcelia acutangulata. The sequence goes on from OU612097.1 coordinate 63,724,814, forward strand.
TTAACAATATTTATTTTCGATATTTTGATAACAATTTGTTATCATCGTCAGGAAAATGATCATGCACATGTTGTACAGCTATTTTAAGGTTTTCAGAAAATCGTTCATTGACAAATCAAAATCGTCAGGGGTTCTCAAGGGAATATTTTCCGTACAAAGAGTACTTACAATATTTTTTATATTTTAGCCAATTGACTCTAGTGCCGGCCAACGCCAACTCACTAAACGGTTAACCAACATCCTGGGGGAACGAAACAGAAATTATAGTGGGTGAGTGATATGATGACAAATCTAATGAAGGCTTCACTTGCATCCATTCTAAGGGAAAATTTTTTGCCACTCAGTTTGGAAACGAAAAAAGAAAAAGGACGCGTCCTTTCGGGGAAATTAAATGTGATCTCCAAAAAGTGTTTTTAGCGTTATAATAGCCAGAAATATCAATTATAATAAAAGAAAAATCAAAATATTAAACTTTTTTTTTGTAATTCAATTAAAGCAAATAATAATAAAAAATTTAATTTGCAGTATTTGTTTCTGCAGGAAATTTTTACGTTATTTCATGTGGTATTATGTGCACCACATCGACAAATCCCGTAAAAGCGTCAAGTAAAGTAGCAACGTTTTGTACTTTATTAGCAAACAGTTTTTTAATCAGCTATTCGGAAATAGCGGCAATTATGCCGCTATCAATAGAATCTCATAATGTCATCATAGACACGCTTTATCAAAATACGTTGCATGCGAGCTTTTATCACATACAATGGTACTCTAATATCGTAGAAATTACTAAATGAAGTCAATGTAATGTCATAATATCATCAATAAAATGGCACACTAATATCGGACCAACTGTAATTTGGATTCCATTTGATGCAAAAATGTCACTAATATGATGGTTTATTAACATCAGAATAATTACTGCGATTTTCAAGAAAATTAAAAACATAAATGTTTGAATAATACTTTTGAGAACTTAGAGCAAATTTTGTTTACTTTCGCTGTATATTCTTTTTTTTAGTTAACGCAGCACTGCTGATGACTCTTTAATTAATACTGATGTTACGTCGTCATCAATATGAAGATGCATTTTTTCATGCTACTGGTTCGATTTTCAGAATTTTTTCAATAAAATGCAGAATGAAACTTCTTACAGACGTATGAAATATAAAGAATTTAGGGTAGGGTAAACGGTCGGTAAGGCCTCATATTCAGAAAATAATCATTGTTAAAATAATAGTTTCAGGAATCATAATAAATATAACAAAAAAACCACGCTTCAATATGTATCAAAAAGTAAGAACTAATATTAAGAATCTTAAACAATAGTGAATGAAAAATATAAGTATTATTGTGAATTGAGCGTGGGGCTTTATGTCATATTTTTTTGTATCGAGAAATATTACGTATATCGAGCGCTTGATATACGAAAAATATGACACAAATCGCCCCACGATTAATTCACAATAATACTATCGGGTGATTAAATTTTTAAGTGCCGATGTTGAATGAGAACCACACCTAAACGTAAATTTTTTTTCGCATTTCATTCGATATTTCTTAATTTTAGACCAACTCACTTTGGAAAATACGGTTTGATGATGCCGCCAGCCCATAAACCGCACAATTGATTCTTCGACAATTACTCTTGGATTTACATTCGCCCAAATGCGGCAATTCTGCTTATTGACGAATCCATTGATATTAAAATGCGCGTCATCACTGAGGATGATTTTTTCGAAAATTGATAATCCACTTCTTACCACCATTCTGGCTATTGACGACACTTGGAATGGTCTTTATTTCTTGAGTTAATTGCACCTTGTATGTGTGTAAATGTCATGATGAATGTTATGCATAAAGACTATGCATAATACTCATCAACGACGAGCATGAGATGTTGAATTGCTGGGTACGATAACGAGTTGACGTGGACGACTCTTCAGCCACACTATCGCGAACAGCAGCAATATGCACTGGTGTTTTCAATCTCCTACAGACCCGGTTTCTTAAAATTTTTGCACGATTTTTCCGATTGTACGTACATTTGGACGATTAAATTGACCAAAAAACACGAAGTGCAGGATATGCATTTTAATTTAAACGCCCATTTTCATAAAAATAATACATTCGGAGTCTAGCTTCGAAAGTGAACGGGCGTGTTGGTTTTTGATCTGAAAGTAATAAAACCGGAATAGGTAGAAAAGCGGAATAAGTGATAAAAGCGGCGTTTTATAAAAGAAAATCTTTGTGACATTTTTCAGTACCTTTTTAAATTGTAAAGAACAAAAAATTACATGAGTGTACCTATCAGATGTAATTCTGAGAAAGAGTGAGCTGGTGAAACAAATACACTTCAACGGTAAATACACTTTCAACTTTACATCAATTGAGCAGGGCAGCATCAGTGGAACGAAAATCCAGGTAAACATCGAAAATTTATTTTTACATTTATCAGTCTTCAGGTAGTTATTAAAGGTATAGACACAGATGATATTCAGCCTTATTGTGTTTGGCGTAATCGTAAAACGACAGCTCTCTTGGTAGCTGTCACATTTACAAGCAAAATTTTGTAAATGAATCATAATGTAAAAGATTATGTCAAACTAAATGATTATGACAGTAGTAAAGCAGCTCTGGGCTGGGGAACAGCACTATCGTCATCGTAATTATTTCTCAATTACAGTTAGGATTGTCGTTGTTGTTTGACCTTCGAGAGTTTTGCGTCTCACTCTCATTGGTTAACTGTTTACCTCAACTAACCGTATTAGTTTACAGTTTTTTGAGGTATTTCGTTGTTAACCACGTGGCAACTTCCTATGCGAAGGCAAAGGTCGGTAGTTAGGCACAGAGTCGCAAAAAATTACTGTTAATACCATCGCAGCCATAAGGTCTACGTTACTCCGTCCATGCTGTGCATCCTATAATTTGCAAATTTATTTGCAACTGCATCGTTACAAATGCAATACAAGAAATGATTATGAATCATCCTGTTAAAGAAGTGTCAAACAAATGTTTATAAATAACGAAAAGGACATAAAAATAGTTGTTTTTATGTTGCTTAAAACGTTTTTGCTGTTTGACCTATTTTTAAATAAAAAACATGTTGTTTTTCTTTTCCCGGCGTGTCGTAGATTTTTTGTCTACATTTTCAAGGGAGCGTCTATTGGTATAAATATAAAGACAATTTTTCTAATGTAAATACATATACATATGTGTGAACATTACCTTAATTAATGTTGTTACATCTGAATTTATAACAAAATTATTTTTATAAGGATTCTAAATCAGAAAATATGAAATTAAAAACACAACGTTAATTTAACACAACTCTGTAATTAATATTATCCGTCTCTTCTTTTAAGTTCATCGTTTTGCTTAAGTTTTGTTGTATCCGTAAACTCTCAATTGTAAATCTCTTTTTCGTATTATTTTCTATGTCCAAAATTTTAACGTTATCAATATCAGCTGAGTGTCCAGTTTGTAGAATGTGTTGTGCAAGTGCTGTTGTTTCTTTTTTTCTTTCTATGTCCATTTTGTGTTCTCCCATTCTAGTTCTTAAGCTTCTTTTTGTGGTGCCAATAATTATGCGATCGCAGTTTGCGTTGTTTTTGCCATTGCATTTAATTTCATAAACAACGTTACTTTTATGTTCTTTCTGTATAGTTGTTTTTGTTTTTGAGAATATTGTATTTATTATTTGGTTTGGTCTGTATGCAAAGCATATGTTTGTTTGTTTAATTGTTTTCCTTAGATTTCTGTTATTAATGGGATTAGGTAAGTACGTGACACTGTAGAATTTTTTATTTATTAGGGCCGTATTGTTCTGTTCTTCTCAAAATGTTATTAATGTATTTGGATAATTCATAACATGGAACATTTACCGATGATATTATTGGTCTAAGAGGGGTGTTATGTTTGTGGATTTTCGGTAATCCATAAATTCTAGAAGAATGATGTAAGGTTATTTTTTTCTTTTTGCCAATTATCAATTTTTTTTTTTTTTTTTTTTTTTCTCATTCATTTGTTTATTGAATCTTCACAAAGTGAACTAACAATAAGTATTCAAATTTTAAAACTAAATACATAAAATTAATTAAGTCCAGCCAATGCTAGACAAAAATGTTTTATTTTGCACGATCAATATCGGTGAAATCACCTATTTAACGTTCTGATGGTGGCAAGGGTGTCCCTCCTTCTCAACCGAGAGTGTCCTTCGAAATTAAGTATATTGCGTGCAAGACGATTTGGATGAAGTTCCAATTTATTGATATGCCTTGTTGCGTACTTTGAAAATTCGTCTTTTACAAGAGGAACACAGAGATCCTTATGAATTCGTGAGTTTTTTACGTACCATGGAGCTGCGGTAATTGTTCGAAGAATTTTGTTTTGTCGCCTTTGAATTTTTTCAACGTTTGAAGCGGAGGCGGTGCCCCATAATTGAACTCCGTAGCACCATATAGGCTTTAAAATTGCGTTATATAACAAAAGTTTGCAGTCCAACTTCAATGTAGAATTTCTGCCCATAAGCCAATTCAGTTGAGCTGCTTTTAACTTTAACTGAGTAACTTTCGCATCTATGTGAGACTTCCACGTTAACCTACGGTCCAGGTGAATACCAAGGTACTTGACTTCATTTTGCTGCGGAATAGGTGAATTGTTGATTTGGATGGCTGAACATGTTTGTTTACGCAGCGTGAATGTAACGTGAGTACACTTTTGTTCATTAATTTTAATTTTCCAAAGTTTTAACCACATCTCTAATATTGAAATATACTCCTGCAAATTTCGCGAAGCTACTTGATGGCTTTCATGTACGCTGCAGAATGCTGTATCGTCTGCAAAAGTTGAAGTGTGGATTCCGGGTGTCGTTGGCATGTCAGAGGCATAAATCAAATATAAAGTAGGCCCCAGTATGCTGCCTTGGGGAACTCCTGCCTCGATAACAAACTTCCGCCCACATAAGTAGCTTTCCAGAAGCTTGTGTGTATTTGCAGGCAAGTTCAACTTTATTTTGTGTATCAAGCCCTCGTGCCACACTTTATCAAAAGCTTGAGAAATGTCAATGAATAGAGCTGAGCAATACTTCTTCTCCTCATAGGTCTGTCTTATGACATTGACTAGTCTGTGCGTTTGTTCTACTGTGCTGTGTTTAGCCCGAAAGCCAAATTGATGATCAGGGATGCATCCCACAGTGTTCAACATTGGACTCAACTTTGCCATTAACAATTTTTCGAACAGTTTTGAAATTGTTGGCAGTAGACTTATTGGTCTGTATGATTCTACTTTAGTGGGATCCTTCCCTGGTTTGGGTATCATAGTAATCATGGACACTTTCCACTCTGCAGGATAATACTCGAGACGTAAAATAGCGTTAAAAATAAAAAGAAGAATTCTACGAGCTACACGAGGTAGCTGCTCAAGCATTTTACCAGTAATTTGATCAATACCTGGAGCTTTCCTGGGGTTTGAGTTACGAATAACATTTTCAACAATTATCAATGAGACCCTTTTTTAAATAATTCTGTCCCGATTTTATGGTTTTCCTTTCGTAGATTTAATTTGGGGTCTGAGCTAAGTCGTCTATAGGTATCCTTGTCCTTAATCAATTCCATCATCTTTGCTCGGTAATCTTCTTTGTGAATCATGACTGTTTTGTTGCCCTTATCCGCTTGTGCCATTATTATGTTTTCATGCTGTTTTGAAAAAGTTTGGTTTCGTTAAAAATTACCAAAAAAATTTTTTTGCGATCTGTATTTTTAATATTCTTCCTAAAAGAACTTAAACCATTGGAAGGCTTTGTTCTAGCGACGTTCTTTTGTGCATTGTCCTGTTCCACATCTGCTATGATATGTAGAGAATAATAATTATTTTTGTGTATTGGTGACGCAAATTTTTTTTCCCAGTAACAATAGCTACATATTTGCATTGCCGTGGTATGTTGACATCCGTCTTATTCTCAAATCAATCTTCGTTATACACAAAGCCCATTGTCCTAAATTGGTTGTCCCTTAATGTATTAAACTTCCTTTTTTGTACTCCCTAATCTTGTCTTTTAAAACTTTCTCTCTTTCCACCTGTTTATTTATAAACATTCTGTGATCTTCAGTGGATATATTGTTTTTTATGTTGTTGTACAAACTTTTAATTTCCTGTTTTGTCTGGTAGATGTTTATGTTAGCTTGGGAGACTTCTAAATTTAAAATTTTCTGGTGGAATTTCTGCATTGTCTTTTTGAGATATCTATCATCAAGAATCCTCCCCAATCTGGCTGGCCATCTTCACATTTTCACGCTCTATAATCTGGGACTTTAAGTTTCACGAAATAATTAAAAGTTTCACAAGATAATAAAGTTTTTCCTTTATTGTAAATATTTTTTAAGAAATTACAAAAAAAAAATTAAAACCATTTTTTAAATTATGTATTGTATCTTGAGCGCCAGAATCCTCCCCAATCTGGCTCACATTTTCACCTTTTCAAGCTCTATGATCTAAGACTTTCATTTTCACGAAATAATTAAAAGTTTCACGAAAGAATTAAAAGTTTGACTTGTCTTGTATTTTTTTTATTATATATTTTTTTAAATTCCGTTTTGTGTTTATGTTTTTCCCTTGACATATGAAAAAGATATATTTTTTGTAGTGTTGTATTTATTGCTTTTGCATATACCTGGTATATTATGTACACATAAAAATTATATACTAGTTCACATGTTAAAAAATCATTTGCTGGCATATGTTGAATTTAAGAAATTAAATTTTCAGCATAACGTGTGGACCATTATAATTTTTAATATGTTGATAGAGGCATTTGTTGTTAAAGCGTAACAACATATCGTGTAGACTTAGTTTTACGCATATACACTCTCACACACATGCTAGCGAACAATAAGCAAGTAATAACAACAAACATTAAGTAAGGAAATACCAAGAATGCAAGAACAACAACAACATCGTTGCTTTACTTGGAATTGTGCGTACTTTAAATCATGTATGTTTGTTTGTTTGTGTATTATGGTTTTAGTTTTATATTGTTTGTGTGAATGTGCTGTGTATTTATAACAAGCAGATCAACGGCTGAACACTGAGTTAACTTTTTTTTTTATCAATTTTTATTTATTTGTTGAATCTTCAAGAAGAGTATATATATATATATATATATATATATATATATATATATATATATATATATATATATATATATATATATATATATATATATATATATATATATATATATATATATATATATATATATATAGTACTGGACAATTCAATGGAAACTTTTACACTTCTGCACGAAAGATGACTAAAGCAAAATGTATTGATGAAAAAACGAGGCAAAAGGCATAATAATTTACCGTTATTTTTTAAATTACTCTCTTGCCAGCTTCTTTTTTCAAATATTTTAAACACAAGAATCTTGAATACATAATTAGTAAAAATGGCTAGAGTCAAGATAAGTGAAGATTTAAAAATAAAAATAATAAATGATTTTAATGCTGGATTAAAACAAAAAACTATTTGTGATAAATATTCGATGAATAAATCAGCAATTTCGAAGATTATCAAGAAATTTCGTGAAACGGGTACTGTTAAAACTCTGCATTCAGGAGGAAGACCACGTAAAACTACTCCAAGACAGGATAATTTAATATCAAGAGAGTTCAAAAAAGACCCCCAAATGGCATCAAGAGAGGTTAAAAATGTTCTTGGATTGGATGTTAGCTCTCGAACAATTAGCCGTAGAGCCCGCGAGGCTGGTCTTAGTTGCTTCCGCCCTGCGAAAAAACCTCTGAGGTCGGAGAAAAACCGTGCTGCTCGTTTAAAATTTGCCCAGAGAGCACATAAATTGGTCTAAAGAGAAATGGAACACTGTCCTTTTTTCAGACGAGTTCAAATATAATTTAAGGGGCAATGATGGAAGATCATTTGTAAGGCGGCCAAAGGGAAAGAGACTAGACCCAAAGTACACAAGCAAGACAGTCAAGTTTGGAGGTGGCAATATTATGGTGTGGGGCTGTTTTTCTGGGCAAGGAATGGGCCCAATTCACATTATAAAGGATACAATGACTGGTGTCGGCTACAGATCCATTTTAAACGACATAATGTATCCATATGCAGAGGAGAACATGAAACTAATTTGGAGATTTCAGCATGACAATGATCCAAAACACACCTCTAGGGTTGTAACTGACTGGTTACAATCAAATGAGGTCCGTGTTTTTAAGTGGGCTGCCCAATCCCCGGATCTCAATCCCATAGAAAATCTATGGGAAATTGTAGAACGCAAGATAAGAACTCGAAATTACACATGGAAGGAAGATTTATCCAATGCAGTTTTGAGTGAATGGCAAAAGGTACCAAAGGATACAATTGACAAATTAATTGGGTCAATGCATCGTCGCTGTGATGCAGTAATTAAAAACAAAGGATACCCAACAAAATATTAATTTTTGATAATAGGCCGAAGGTTTTTATTGGAGTAAATTTTAAGTTTCCATTGTTTTGTCAATACCTCAAAATTTGATACTTTTAATTTTTCTTTATAATTTTAGAACTTCGTTATTTTTATGTTATTATTTTTTTGTTTATATATCAAAAAGAATCTATAAAATGAAATTCTAAAATACTTGTGAAGTTTCTTTAGAAATAATTTTTGATTTTCGACTTCTAAAAATAAATAAATAAATTTTTAGAAAAGTTTCCATTGAATTGTCCAGTACTGTATATATATATATATATATATATATATATATATATATATATATATATATATATATATATATATATATATATATATATATATATATATATATATATATATATATATATATATATATATATATATATATATATATATATATATATATATATATATATATATATATATATATATATATATATTTCGAAGTCATTAATTTTTATTTTACAATTGTTAAATCGTATAATATTATTTCCTTTAATCTTAATTTTGAGTTTATTACAATTTTGTTCAATTTCAAGGGTTTGTAAGTTTTTTGTTATAATTATATTTGGCTCACTAAAGGTTATATGTGGTAGGGTATTCTTAATGTATTGACAATTCGTTTTGGTATTGCTCATTAAATTTTTAATGCATTCATTTTTTTCTAATGTAATTTTATTATTCTTCAGTCTATAGATTGTATCGTATCGTATGCGTAATTATCTTCTTCATTTATCTTAAGTTCATTATTGTTTTTATCTGGTATTGGAATGATTTTCAATCTTTTGTAAGTTTCAATGTGGGTTGGAATGGAAAGCACAAAATAAATCACATCGTTTTAAACCATATTGAGGTTTGTATATGTTCAAACTAGAGTAGACAGACTTGTCATGACTTGAAGGTCAATTAATTTTGGGTTTATGATGCCTAATTTGGCTAATTGTATTGCTAATTGAATATCTTGGATATGTTCCACATATAATATAACATTGTCCAAAAAAATGTCGGAATAAATTTTTTCTGTAAGCTTGTTCTGAAGTCTTGTTGTTTCTTTTTGGAATTTTTGTAATATTTCATTTTCTTTATTAATATGATATATCATTGCATTAAATTCATTGGTAGTAACGATACTTGTTTGTAAAATCTAAGTGCTTTTTCCATATTTACTCTATCTTCCTCGTTCATAGTTCCAAATACAAATTTTAGACCATCACCGACTATATTTGCTAAACCTCTTTTGTGTCTACTTAAAAATATTTGTTTTTCTTTAAATGCTAATGTAATATACTTCTCTGTCATGGAATTCTGGTAATATTTTGCTGATCCAAACTGCTTTATTAATGAGTCATATGTTATATCAAGGGAAGTTTTATTTATAGGTAGTATATGATATCTGTACTTAATTGATATTTCCAGTTATTGCTATATAATTTTGATTGTCTTCATCTGCTGAGTGGCAAGTTGCTGCTATCGATGAGATTTCGTTATTTGCATCATCATTTCCCGCAATAGTTTCTGTTTTTCTTAAATTTTCTGTTTGTGATTCGTTTAAATAACATTGGTCAGTTTTAATCCGTGATAATGCATCCGCTACATGATTTTCTCTTCCTGGTATGTATTTGATATCGAAATCGAATTTATTTAATTTTATTTTCCATCTTTGTAGCTTAGCGTTTGGTTCTTTAAGATTATGTAGGCATTGTAAAGGACGATGGTCACTGTTAATTACGAATTAACGTCCAAACAAGTATGGACGGAAATATTTCGTTGCCCAGACTATGTCCAATAATTCTTTTTCTGTGGCAGAATAATTAGTCTCATGAGTGTTAAGGGTTCGACTTGCAAAACAAATCGGGTGAGAGTTGCAAAACAAATCGGGTGAGAGTTTTGCCTTAGTACTGCGCATAATGCTACGTTTGATGCATCTGTTGTTAAAACGAATGGTTTTTCATAATTGGGATACGCTAGAATTGGTTCTTTTGTTATCAAGATTTTAATTGTTTCTACAGCTTTAATGTAGTCTTATAATTTATCTTATTTCCTTTTTTAAGACCATGCGTTAGTGGTTTAGTGATGTTTGAAAAGTTTTGAATAAATTTTCTGTAGAAGCCTGCCAATCCGAGAAATTGTTTGATTTCTTTTTCTGTTTTTGGTATTGGATAATTGATTATTGCTTTGATTTTATTTGGGTTAGGTTTAATACCATTAGGTATGATTATATGTCCTAAGAACTCTGCCTTTTTCTGTAAGAGATCACACTTATCCAGCTGGATTTTTAAATTGGCCTCAGATAATTTCTTAGATACTTTATCGAGTGAAGAGTTATGTTCCTGGAGAGAGGTACTAAAGACTACTATATCATCTAAGTATACTAGACAGTCTTTTCCAATCAGCTCGTCCAATACTGTATTCATCAGTCTTTGGAATGTTGCTGGTGCACTTTTTAGGCCAAAAGGCATTCTTAAAAATTCATAATGTCCATTTCGTGTGAAAAATGCAGTCTTGTGTCTATCTCTGGGTTCAACTTCTATTTGGTAAAACCCTTTTGTGAGATCCAGTGTTGTAAAGTACATGCACCTACCCAATTTGTCCAAAATTTCATCCATTAATGGGATTGGGTATTTATCGTCTACTGTGATGTTGTTCAGTTTCCGATAGTCTATAACGATTCTCCATTTCTGCAAACCTGAAGCATCCTGTTTCTTAGGTACTATCCAAATTGGTGCCGAATAGGGTAATTTACTGTGGCAGATGATGTTTTGTTCTAACATATCTTTTATTTGCCTATCGACCTCTTCTCTATGCACTTCTGGGTATCTGTAGGACTTCTCACATAGATCGGATGTTCGCATGTTTAGTATTTATTCTATGTTTTATTTTGTGTGTGAAGCTTAAATTTTCGTTTTCTTTATGTATAATACTTTTATGTTTTTTTAATAGGGTACTAATTTCTTTATATTCTTCCTCGTTTAAATGATCTAGTCTAAATAATGTTTTTGTTTCGCCTTTAGCTATTCCATTTCCATCTTCTTCTCCTTCTAGGTTGAACAAGGCTTTCTTATCATATTTTCCTTGGTTTTCGTCCAGGAAATAATATTTTCTATCATTCAGAATTATGAATTTTTCTGCAATGCTTTTAATTTCTGTAGGCTATCATAACCCAATAGTCCGTCATAGTTCTGACAAAAATCGTGAACAAGCAAAGTCAAACTAATGCCTGACTGACTACTAGTAATTTCTTGTGCTTTACTTAAAATTATATTTCCTTCAATTGTCCTTACTCTAACTGGGTTAACTTCCTTACTTTCTCCTGGTAATGTATTAAATCTAATCAAACTTATTTTCTACTCTCATTAAAATGGAGGGTAGCTCCTTGGGGCTTTTAAGTGAAAATTTTCCACTTCCATTGGTATAGGAGCGCCATATTTTCTGATTCTAGATTGATTGCAATCATATTCCCTCATTCTTTTATTAATGTGTTCTTTTATTAATGTTAGAATAATAATTAGACTGGGGATTATGTGCGTTCTCAAGATGTGGGTTTTGATAATTATTTGGAGAAAAATTCTGAGGATGAAGACCGCGATTTGCATTTTCATAATTATTTGGAAGGAAATTTTGAGGGTGGATAATTCGGTTTGTATTATGGTTCCTATCGAGATATTCGTTATGTTGGTGCAAATAATTTGGATGTGTGGTTGACCATAATTTCTGTAATTATTTGATTTATAGTGAGCGTTTTCATCAAACTCAGCACTCTCTCTCAATTTTTAAATTGCTGTTTGAAAATCATTTACCAGATTGGCATTTAAAAGAGCTGTTAAATGGTTTGGTAATTCTTTTTTTAATGTTTTCAAACTATAGAAATTTATTTCATAATTAAAAAAATTCTTCCTCTCCTCTGGTTCGTTACATAATTTTATCGCATCCTTAATTCTACATATCAAAGTGTTAATTTCTTCACATAATTTCTTAATGCTACCTTTGAATTTAATATTATTCATACTTAGGATTAAATGTGAAATATTTTCATGCTTACCGAATTCCATTATTAAAATTTTCTTTAATGCCGTCCAATTTTCAGGTTGTTCTCGTCTCACTACATTAAGAGCAGCACCGCTCAACGTCCTTATTATGCAATTAAAAAATAGAATGCGGTCCTCTGGTGGTAGGGCAGCTATGTTTGGCACCATATTTTCTATAGCTCCAATATACATCGCTAATTCCTCCTTTTGTCCAGAAAACGGATGGTTAATTTCAGGTTGTCCATTACAACCTTTTTTTGTAAAAAGCGCGGCTTAGGCTATATCTCGGGTATATATGGACCGATATCGGAAATTTTCATTTTCCATATTTATATACTCTCATCTTATTACCAGAACTGTTTTTAAGCAAAAAAAAGTTGTTTATCTTCGCTTACGCGACATTTTCATGAAAAACCCGCTTTTGGGCTGTATCTCGGGTATATATGGACCGATATCGGAAATTTTCTTTTTCCATATTTATATAACCTTCTTTTATTACCAGAACTGCTTTTGAGCAAAAAAAATTTTTTCATTAAAACCCCGGTTTGAGCTATATCTCGGGTATATATGGACCGATATCGGAAATTTTCATGTTCCATACTTATATAACCTTACTAAATTACCGCAACTGCTTTTAAACAAAAAAAGTTGTTTAAGTTCGCTTACGCGGCATTTTCATGAAAACCCCGGTTTAGGCTATATCTCGGGTGTATATGGACCGATATCGGAAATTTTCATTTTCCATATTTATATAACCCTATTTCATTACCAAAACGGCTTTTGAGCAAAAAAAGTTGTTTAAGTTCGCTTACGCGGCATTTTCATGAAAACCCCGGTTTAGGCTATATCTCGGGTATATATGGAGCGATATCGGAAATTTTCATTTTCCATATTTTTATAACCTTACTTTATTATCGGAACTGCCTTTGAGCAAAAAAAAGTTTTTTAAGTTCGCTTATGTGGCATTTTCATGAAAAACCCGTTCTAGGCTATATCTCGGGTATATATGGACCGATATCGGAAATTTTCATTTTCCATATTTATATAACCTTCTTTTATTACCAGAACTGCTTTTGAGCAAAAAAAATTTTTTCATTAAAACCCCGGTTTGAGCTATATCTCGGGTATATATGGACCGATATCGGAAATTTTCATGTTCCATACTTATATAACCTTACTAAATTACCGCAACTGCTTTTAAACAAAAAAAGTTGTTTAAGTTCGCTTACGCGGCATTTTCATGAAAACCCCGGTTTAGGCTATATCTCGGGTGTATATGGACCGATATCGGAAATTTTCATTTTCCATATTTATATAACCCTATTTCATTACCAAAACGGCTTTTGAGCAAAAAAAGTTGTTTAAGTTCGCTTACGCTACATTTTCATGAAAACCCCGGTCTAGGCTATATCTCGGGTATATGTGGACCGATATCGGAAATTTTCATTTTCCATATTTATATGACCTTATTTTATTACCACAACTGCTTTAAGGCGAAAAAAAATGTTTAAGTTCGCTTACGAGTCAGAGTGTAGCTTTTTTGATAGTGAACGGACGTGTTTGTTTTTGATCGGAGTGTTACAAAAAATAATAATAATAATAATAACGGTATAAGTAGAAAACCGCAATAAGTGAAGAGTGAATTAATACAAAATAAAAACTTTGTGCCAATTATTTTTATATACTTTTAAAGCAACAGAAATATAAATAAAAAAAATTGCATGAGTGTACCCAGTAGGTGCAATTCTGAAAGAGAGCTTAGCTCCACTAAAAAAATCATTGGACAATCTCCTGTCTCTAAGAGATAAAAAACGCACGCGTTCGTGGTCGCCAAACATTGTTGTTACAACAGACGACAAACCATCTTCCAGTCTAGCTATTGTGGATAAACCGAAAACGCAAGTGGGTATGGATAGGTATATAACCGTGGTTAAACGTCAGCGAAGCCCTAAATCCGTGCAAATATCATCGCAACCAAAAATGTCTAAGGACGATATTACCGCTGCGACAACGGATAGTAATAGCTTTGCTATCCTTCAGACAGATGAACCAACAACATCCAAAAAAACATATAAGCCTCCACCAATTTATTTGAGAGAGCCGACTTCTAGTAAACTGGTGAAACAACTTATTACGGCAATCGGCAAAGATAAATTCAACGTCACATCAGTGAAGCACGGCAGCATCAGTGAAACTAAAATTCAGGTAAACCATGAAAACGACTACCGAAAATTGTCTGATGTCTTAGAAAAACAGAAAAGATCATTTTACACTTACCAGCTCAAAAGAGCCAAAGGTCTTCAGGTCGTTATTAAAGGGATTGACCCATGCGTAGATATTGATGATGTCAAAACCGGATTGGAAGATAAGGGTTTTAAAATAAAAACAGTAGTAAACATCAGGAACCGTGAAGAGATCCCTCAACCCATGTTTAGGGTTCAACTAGAACCAGGGGATGTTCTGCTAAAAAAGAGTGAAATTCACCCAATATATAACCTCAAATTTCTTTTGCATCGTAAGGTTACCGTTGAGGAGCCACATAAGCGTTCAGGACCCGTTCAGTGCCTAAACTGCCAAGAATTTGGCCACACTAAGGCTTACTGTCAGTTGCCCGCTGTTTGTGTTATATGTGGCGAAAATCATGGCACAACTCAGTGCAATAAGCCAAAGGCTGACGCAAGTGTTAAAAAATGCAGTAACTGTGGAGGTAACCACACTGCAAATTATAGAGGTTGCCCTGTCTATACTCATTTTAAGCGGTCAATGACAAATAAGTCATCGGTTTCTCCAGCAGCCCAGCCAAATGTCATTGGTAAAAACAATTTTCCCCAGGTAAGCCATTCAACCAACTTCACAAACACGCAGAATTCCAAATAATTTTCATATGCTAATGTGGTTAAATCCGACCAAAACTTGAACCAGCAACCCAAGCCCAACCCAAACCCCAAATTTCCTATCCAAATTTTAGTAACCTAGAGGCAACTCTGCAGACTCTTGTTCAATCCATTAACACTTTTACCGTCTCTATGACAAACATGATGAAGGAAATGCTAAAAATGCAATCCACTATTTTACAGGCAATTGTAAAAAAATGAATTGGTTAAAAATATGTTTCTGGAACGCAAACTGCATTCGCCAACACAAAAATGAACTTGAGCACTTCCTTATGAAAAAGCAGATCGATATGATGATGATTGCTGAAACCCATTTGACAATCAACAGTTATTTCAAAATAAATTGCTACATACTGTACAACACAAAAGATCCCCGTGGAAGATCTTGTGGAGGATCGGCAATTCTAATAAAATCCAGAACTAAACACTTTTTAATGAACGAGGCATGTGAGGAGTATCTCCAAGCAACTAATATATGCATTGAATATTTGCATGAAAAAATCGTTATTTCCTCGATCTACTCACCGCCACGCTTTTCAATAACAGCCAATACTCAAATTTTTTCAAATCACTTGGTTTTTAGCGGCTGGCGACTATAACGCAAAACACACTTTTTGGGGATCACGTTTAATTACCTCGAAAGGCCGTGTGCTTTTTGACACCGTTTCCAAAATGGGTTTAGATGTGGTTTCAAGCGGACACCCCACTTATTGGCCGTCAGACCGACGAAAGATCCCAGATGTTATAGATTTTGGAGTTGCGAAAAATTTTCCCTTAGAGTGGATGCAAGTGGAGCCTTCATTAGATTTGTCATCAGATCACTCTCCCACTATAATCTCTGTTTCGTTCCCCCAAGAGATTGACTCACCGTTAACTGTCAATAGAGTTAATTGGTTAAAAAACAAAAAATTTTTGAGTACACATTGTACAGAAAATATCGCCTTGAGAACGCCTGAGGATATTGATGTGTCAATTAACGATTTTTCTGAAAACCCCAAACTGGCCGTACAGCATGCTACCACCAGTCATATAAGATCCAGAAATGAAACCAATAGAACTTATTCGTCTGAAATTGAGCAACTTCTGCCAGAAAAAAGAAGAGTCAGAAGAGAGTGGCAACTTCACAGATCTCCCCAGCTTAAAACTAGGCTACGGGAATGCATAACTCAGTTAAGAAATCTGCTTGAAGTCCATAGAACAGCTTCCCTTAAAACATATTTGGAAAGCCTTGATGGTACTCCTCAATCTGATTATTCCTTGTGGAAAGCGACAAAAGGTTTAAAAAGACCTGTAATAGGTAAGCCACCTTTGCGAACTTCAACTGGCGACTGGGCAAGTAGCGACTCTGAAAAGGGGATGTTGTATGTCGATCATTTGAGAAACGTTTTTATTACAAATGATTCTGCGAATATTACAGCGGAATTACCACCATATGTTGTTAGACCCCCTGTGTCCTTGAGACTTAATTTTCAAGATGTCGAAAACGTTATCGCAAATACAAACTCAAGAAAAGCTCCAGGCATTGATCAAATTATTGGTAAAATGCTTGAACAGTTACCTCGTGCAGCTAG
Organism: Thecocarcelia acutangulata; assembly: GCA_914767995.1. NCBI lineage: Eukaryota > Metazoa > Arthropoda > Insecta > Diptera > Tachinidae > Thecocarcelia > Thecocarcelia acutangulata. The sequence goes on from OU612097.1 coordinate 63,741,768, forward strand.
AAGGCTTCTACTTTTTATTTTTAATGCTATTTTACGCCTTGAGTATTATCCTACAGAGTGGAAAGTCTCAATGATTTCTATGAACCAGGGGATGTTCTGCTAAAAAAGAGTGAAATTCACCCAATATATAACCTCAAATATCTTTTGCATCGTAAGGTTACCGTTGAGGAGCCACATAAGCGTTCAGGACCCGTTCAGTGCCTAAACTGCCAAGAATTTGGCCACACTAAGGCTTACTGCAAGTTGCCCGCTGTTTGTGTTGTATGTGGCGAACTTCACGGCACAACTCAGTGCAATAAGCCAAAGGCCGACGCAAGTGTTAACAAATGCAGTAACTGTGGAGGTAACCACACTGCAAATTATAGAGGTTGCCCTGTCTATACTCATTTTAAGCGGTCAATGACAAATAAGTCATCGGTTTCTCCAGCAGCCCAGCAGCCAAATGTCATTGGCAAAAACAATTTTCCCCAGGTAGGCCATCCAACCAACTTCACAAACACGCAGAATACCACACAATTTTCATATGAAATTTTAAAAAAATGAATTGGTTAAAAATATGTTTCTGGAACGCAAGCGGCATTCGCCAACACAAAAATGAACTTGAGCACTTCCTTATGGAAAAGCAGATCGATATAATGATGATTGCTGAAACCCATTTGACAACTAACAGTTTTTTCAAAATTAATGGCTACATACTGTACGACACAAAAGATCCCCGTGGAAGATCTTGCGGAGGATCGGCAATTCTAATAAAATCCAGAATTAAACACTTTTTAATGAACGAGACATGTGAGGAATATCTCCAAGCAACTAATATATGCCTTAATTATTTTCATGAAAAAATTGTTATATCCTCGATTTACTCACCACCACGATTTTCAATAACAGAAAGACAATATGCAATTTTTTTCAAATCACTTGGTCCTCGATTTTTAGCGGCTGGCGACTATAACGCTAACACTTTTTGGGGATCACGTTTTATTACCTCGAAAGGCCGTGTGCTTTTTGACACCGTTTCCAAAATGGGTTTAGATGCGGTTTCAAGCGGACACCCCACTTATTGGCCGTCAGACCGACGAAAGATCCCAGATGTTATAGATTTTGGAGTTGCGAAAAATTTTCCCTTAGAGTGGATGCAAGTGGATCCTTCATTAGATTTGTCATCAGATCACTCTCCCACTATAATCTCTGTTTCGTTCCCCCAAGAGATTGACTCACCGTTAACTGTCAATAGAGTTAATTGGTTAAAATACAAAAAATTTTTGAGTACACATTGTACAGAAAATATCGCCTTGAGAACGCCTGAGGATATTGATGTGTCAATTAACGATTTTTCTGAAAACCCCATACTGGCCGTACAGCATGCTACCACTAGTCATATAAGATCCAGAAATGAAACCAATAGAACTTATTCGTCTGAAATTGAGCAACTTCTGCCAGAAAAAAGAAGAGTCAGAAGAGAGTGGCAACTTCACAGATCTCCCCAGCTTAAAACTAGGCTACGGGAATGCATAACTCAGTTAAGAAATCTGCTTGAAGTCCATAGAACAGCTTCCCTTAAAACATATTTGGAAAGCCTTGATGGTACTCCTCAATCTGATTATTCCTTGTGGAAAGCGACAAAAGGTTTAAGAAGACCCGTAATAGGTAAGCCACCTTTGCGAACTTCAACTGGCGACTGGGCAAGTAGCGACTCTGAAAAGGGGATGTTGTATGTCGATCATTTGAGAAACGTTTTTATTACAAATGATTCAGCGAATATTACAGCGGAATTACCACCATATGTTGTTAGACCCCCTGTGTCTTTGAGACTTAATTTTCAAGATGTCGAAAACGTTATCGCAAATACAAACCCAAGAAAAGCTCCAGGCATTGATCAAATTACTGGTAAAATGCTTGAACAGTTACCTCGTGCAGCTAGAAGGCTTGTATTTTTTATTTTTAACGCTATTTTACGCCTTGAGTATTATCCTACAGAGTGGAAAGTCTCAATGATTGCTATGATACCCAAGCCAGGGAGGGATCCCACTAAAGTAGAGTCATATAGACCAATAAGTCTACTACCAACAATTTCAAAACTGTTCGAAAAATTGTTAATGGCGAAGTTGAGTCTAATATTGAACAATGTGGGGTGCATCCCTGATCACCAATTTGGTTTTCGGGCTAAACATAGCACCATAGAACAAACGCACAGACTAGTCAATGTCATAAGACAGACCTTTGAGGAGAAGAAGTATTGCTCAGCTCTATTCATTGACATTTCTCAAGCTTTCGATAAAGTGTGGCACGACGGGTTGATGCACAAAATAAAGTTAAACTTGCCTGTAAATACTCACAAGCTTCTGGAAAGCTACTTATATGGGCGGAAGTTTGTTATCAGAGAAGGTGATTTTATAATCCCAACTCAGCCAATCGAAGCAGGTGTTCCCCAAGGCAGCATACTCGGGCCTACTTTATACTTGATTTACGCCTCTGACATGCCAACGACATTCGGAATCCATACTTCAAGCTTGCAGATTATTTAGCAATTTTGAGTGTTCATGAAAACCACCAATTAGCTTCACGAAATTTACAAGAATACATTTCAATATTTTTTTTTTTTTTGTCATTCATTTATTTATTGAATCTTCAAAATATGAACTAACAATAAGTATTCAAATCTTAATACTAAATACAAAAGTTATTTAAGTCCAGCCACTGCTAGACAAAAGAGTTTCATTTCGCGCGAATAATATCGGTAGAATCACCTATTTAACGTTCTGATGGTGGCCAGGGTATCCCTTCTTCTCAACCGAGAGTGGCCGCCAAAATTAAGTATGTTGCGTGAGATAACGTATGGAAAAGAAACGAATACTTTTGTTGGTTGATTAATAATAATTACAATTTTATTTACTTCACTTATTTATACGTTTAATTGCAATTTACTTAATTCTATTAATTCCAAGAATTATTTAGGGAAATAAACTAATAATTAACAAAAATTGATTACTTATATTTATTTATTAATGACCTACTTTAGTTTTACCAATTCCAAGAATAACTTCAGGAAATGTATTAATGAAAATATAAATGCAATAAAATAATGAAATGCTTACTACTATTCATCTATGTCTGACCCAATTTGTGAAGAGGTTGATGACTGTGGTTTTGGTTGTTGTTGATATGTTAATTGTTGTTGTTGTAGAGATCGTGTAGTTATTACTGTGGGTGTAGTTGTTGCTGCTGGTATTGGCTTGATTGGTGACCGTAGGTAACTCCTCCCCCCTTAGAGTAAAGTGATGGCCACAAAGAATCTGCAGGTGGACGAACGATACTTTCAATTGTATAAGTGTTTGGCGTGTAGATGATTTTTATTCTTTTTGCTAGGCATGTTGATGTTATAATAATTATTAGAACAATAATCGTGATTGATGTGTAGGTAACATATTGGTGAGTTGCTGTTGTAATTTTCCAGGAAGACAACATGTCGTGATCACTGAATTGGTATGCTTTCAACTTTTGCAAGTTAAGTTCTTCTACAATTGTTTCAGGGATTACTTCTATAAACTGGGGTATTGTTACATTGATGTGTTCTTTATATGTTTGTGGTTTGTCTTCGAATGACAATCCGTTGATAATTATTGTGCATTTTTCGTAATATAATAGTGTTGTATTACTCACATTGAATGGTTTACTGCAATCTGATTCTACAAGTGTTGTTGGTATGTTGATGAATACAATAAAATTGTCTTCCGGTTGGTAGATGGTCTCCAATCTTCCTACATCCTTTAATTTACATCTGGGTTGTAGTTTTCGTATTAGATTACCTATGCACGAAGATTCTTCCATCGACTCACTTCTTACAGGGTTGCGACAGACATAAATATTTCTTAATTTTAAACATTTATCTTGATAATAGTTAATTGAGTTGTTGTTATAAGCTATATATTTAGTTGACACTATTTGCCTAGTTATATTTATTGTTAAAGGTATAATATGAGACATGATAAAAGTTTCCTTCTGAAATCTTGGAATTTTTATGTTAAATATTATGTTTGAATTATTGTGATATGCTTGTAATTCAAGCATTTCGTATAATTGTTCTATAGAGTATGTTTTATGTATTTGATCTATTAGTTTATAGATATTTTCTATTTCTTTGTGATTCAATATAAATTTGGATATAATATTTAATTTTGCTAATACAATACTTTCCGCTATATTGTTTATTTCGTTTGTTAACAAGTCGATATTGTAATTAATTCTATTTAAGTATTGAAGTTTTGAAATTAAAATATTTTCTTTATTTATTCTGTTAGACAAATTTTCTTGTGCATTTTTTAATGTTCTTGTAATTTTGCTTTGTTCGTTATTTATGTGTGTGGTAATGTTATTAAATCTTTGGATCATTTCTGTGTTTAGTGTAGTTTGTTTTGTAAGTGTTTTGTTAATTATGTGTTCTTCTCCAATTAGTTCTCTAAGTTGAGAATTAATTGTTTTCGCATCATTATCATCCATATTACCCGTAATATATTTAATTGCTGAACCCAATCCATTAAATAGACCACGTTTTTGTCTTTTGAAAGGTAGTAAATTGTTAATTTTGTCTCTTAATTGATTTAGTTTTAGTTTTGTGATTTCCAATGAATCTTTGGTTTCGATGTCTTGCTCGAATGTGTTTAGTGTTTCCTCAATTTTTACCGTAGTATTAATATAGTCATTAATATCTATTATATGGATTAGGTTCTGATAGTGATCTATTATTTTGCAATTACCCAACTTTAGCTCTATAATGGCCGATTCGTTGCTTATCAGTTGTGTACTCAGCCTTTGGGAGTGGACCACAGAAAACCTAGGAGGAAAGATATATTAATTAGTACTTTATATTAGATTGTCTTTATATTAAAGTTCCCTTTTTTCTGCTCTTAATTTTTGACTTGTGAATTTTTTGATTTTTATCTGAAATAAGTGTTATTTTCCTATCAACCTGGACTCTATGTTTGGAAAATCGAGGCGTAATCTTATTCCTTCTATTTTCCTTCCGATATATTATATCGTTTGGCTGTAAGCTTACAGGTTGTTTCCTATTCATATTTAATTTTCCCATTCTATTTTTGACATTAGATTGTAGTTTCTCTTTAATTTTCGGGTAAATTATTTGTTGGTATTCATTTAATTTACGTAGATACTCATGTTCCCCATTAAATTTTATTGTTTCGTTACATATGTGTGGTCTGCCAAAGAATAATTCATACGGCGTTAATTTTGTTGCTGAGTGTACTGAGTTATTATATGTAATAAGAACTTCTGAGAAAATTTCCTCATGATCTATGGAGAGTTTGTTCTCTTTCCTTTTGGCTAATATTATTCGATATAACTCCGTAAAAGTTGAGTGCAATCTTTCGACAGGTGCATTACTAGAGGATTGCTGAAATGAAGTAATATGTAAAGCAATATCGAATTGTTTACAAAAGTCCTTAAAGATAATGGCCGTAAATTCTTTTCCCTGATCACATACGATTTTTTTCGGGATGCCATAGGCACTAATGAAGGTTTTCATAGATTTAACTATATTCAAACTAGTTTTAGCAGCAATTGTGTATCCTGTTGCGAATTTGGAAAATTTATCAATAATAGTTAATATCTGTTGATTATTGATATGATAGATGTCTATGTGAAGAATATCCAATGGTTTGTCTGGCGTTTCTGGGGTCTGGAAAACTAATTTCTGTGGATGTCTATCATATTTTAATGTTTGGCATGTATCGCAATCATTAATTATTTGGCTTATCTTATGCCTCATCAACGGGAAAAAATATTCTTTTTTTAAGTGTAAATACGTTTCCTCAATTCCACGATGGTTGTTATTTTGATGATATTTCCTTATAATCTCATCTTGCTCGTCATTATCGGTAATATCTTTTATTTTGAGAGTACAACGTATTAATCGGTATTGCTTATTATTAGCGAAATAAGCGGAGTAAATTTTCTGTACTTTACGAAAAACATCATCGTTTGTATAAATTGCTACGAGTCTATTTGGTTTAATAAATTTGGTAAAGATTTTTATTATTGAATCTTCGTCAAAGGATGGTGATCTGACTATCCGTTTTAACTTATTTTTGAAAGGTACTTCAATCGTCACTTTTGATTCAGTATGTACTTCAAGTATTAATTGAATGCTAAATTCATTTAGAGGTTTCTCTGAAATTGAAATACCATCATCTAAATTCTCTTCTGCAGAGTGCACTGTACTTCCACTAGTGCCGAGAGTAGAAAAAGCCTCGTGATTGTTTATGTCCGGTCTTATTCTACTGAGTGCATCAGCGTTTGAATTCTGCACCCCTTTTTTATAAATCTCATAGTCGAATTCTTCTAATTTCAACCGCCAACGTACTAGTTTCGAATTGGGTTCCTTTAGCCCCATTATCCATGTTAACGGTCTATGGTCTGTGACTATCTTGAATTTGTGACCGAAAAGATAAGGTCTAAAGTATTTTGTAGCCCATACTATGGCTAACAGCTCTTTTTCGATTGTAGAATAGTTAGTTTCTGTGCTGCTTAATGTTCTGCTAGCATAACAAATAGGTTTATCGCTCCCTATTTGTCCCTGAGATAATACAGCCCCTAGTGCATAGTTGCTAGCATCCGTTGTTAAGACGAAATCCTTAGAAAAATCTGGGTATTGTAATATAGGATCATTACAAAGTAGATTTTTACACATTTCAACAGTTTTCCTGTAATCTTCAGTTAGTTTTATCTCATTCCCTTTCTTCAGACAAACTGTTAATGGCTTCCTTATTTTTGCAAAATTAGGGATAAATTTCCTGTAATAACCCAATAAACCCAAGAAGGATTTGAGTTGTTTCGGGGTTCTTGGTATCGGAAATTCTTTTACAGCACTTATTTTTCCGGGATTTGGCTTAATACCTTCAGTGGAAACTATGTGTCCTAAGAATTCTTCAATTTCCTTTCGCAAAAATTCTGACTTATCCAATTGAATTTTGAAGTTCGAGTTTCTCAATCTTTCAAAGACCAATTCTAAATTGTTAATATGTTCTTGTAAAGAAGTCGCAAAGATAATGATATCGTCTAAGTAAACTAGGCATATTCTTCCCACTAATTCCCTAAGAACATTATCCATGACCCTTTGAAATGTAGAAGGTGCATTTTTTAGCCCGAATAGCATTCTAATAAATTCGTAATGCCCCCCTTCAACGGAAAATGCAGTTTTCGGTATGTCTTTTGGTTCCATTTCGATTTGGTGGAAACCACTGGCTAGATCAACAGTGGAAAAGTACATACATCTACCTAATTTATCTAGAAGTTCGTTGATATTCGGAATAGGGTATTTATCCGTAATAGTCTTCTCGTTCACCTTTCTATAGTCAATCACTAATCTCCATTTCTGTCTCCCACTAGCATCTTTTTTCTTCGGTACTATCCAGACAGGTGAACTCCAAGGTGAGTAACTTGGTCTAATTATGTTCTGTTTTAGCAACTTAGCAATTTGTTCTTGTACTTCCGCCTTGTGAACGTGCGGGTATCTATAGGATTTTGTATATATCGGTACATCATTTGTTGTTGGTATACTGTGCCTGATCTTATTCGAAAATGTAAGCTCTTGACCCTCTTTGTAAAAAACATCCGAATATTTCCTGCATGATTTTAATAGAAGTCTCCTTTCTTCTTGGTTGAGGTGGCTAATACGTAACAAATCTTTTATATCAATATCTTCCCTATTATCAAATGTTTTAAGCTCCATAGTATTAACCTCAAAATATTGTTGATTGCGGTACTCTTGTGTTTTTAAAGGTTGATCGAGATATACGGTTTCTGAGGAATTACTTAAGTTTGTTACCTCTATCCAGCTAAACCAGTTCTTTGCTGTATAAATACCGGCTGAGATGACTAGGTTCTCATTAATAAAGGTTTCCGTGATAAAGATATCCCCTGATTTAACATCGACGGGTAACCTAATCAATATTCTTGTATTTGGTTCAATTGGAATTTTGCCAGAACACACATTTGGTTTATGATATAGTGGAATTGATGAATATTTTGTTTCTAATACGTTCCTTTGTAAATCAATCTTAGCACCTATATTAGATAAATAGTCAATTCCTAAAAGACCATCGAAATAACTGTGAAATTTTAATAATAATAGTGCAAGTTTTCCGTCCTGGTTAAATTCTTTAAATATTGGCAGTATTACTAATTTATCTATTATATGCTTCTCTAAAACGGTTTTTATAATTGTCGTTTTACATTTGATGTGTTGTGCTTGGTCTACGTGTTCTGGGGTAATGAATGATGTCGAAGCCCCAGTATCTATTAGAAATTTGAGAAGTTTGTTATTAGGAAAATTGATTTTTATGTAGACTAATTCAGATCCATGTTTATCCATGTCTAAGTATCCTGTGGGTTTTGCGAGGCGGATTCCTGAAAATTTACTTTCTCCTCCACGTTAGTCAGTTCGTATTCTTCCCTTATTTCATGCATATTATTAATTTCCATATTCGGCTGTCTTCTAATTTGTGAGCTTGGGCTTTGTTTGATGCTTGGGAAAGAATTCCTGCTCCTTAGGTGAGTAAACCCACTTGATACGTCCATTGGTTCCGGTTGTGGAAATCTTGGTATATTATTACCTATGAACGTTTGTTTTTGGTGATTGAAATTATTACCGTAGCCATTATTAAAAGACGGTTGTCTCTGTTGCTGATTGTACATGTTATTATTTGGGTTCGTATTGCGAATACCCATTTTTTGTGTGATCGTGGGTACCAGAGTATTACTGTTTCCATATAAATGGCCACTGTAACTTGGTCTATTGTGATAACGATCCCTTTGATATGGGTAATTATTTTGTCTATATTGGTTATTATATCTATTAGAAAAGTTGCGAGACTGCCCCTGTTGATAATAGATATTTTGTTCCTTGATACAAAAATCTAAGGCTTCAGCCAATGAGTTTGGTCTCATAGCTCTTACTGTTGCCCCTAATGGATCTTTTAATCCCGTAACAAAAGAGTTTAGACACATTTCCCCATATAATGACTTCTTGGCACTTATTACGTTTTTGTCTGCTTCGTGTAACAATATATTGTTACAAAGAGCCGATTGTAGTTCCACAATTTCGCTATAAAATTTTTCGAATGTTTTGCCATATTGTTTTAAATTGTGCAGATCTTTTATCAGGGACGTTTCTGAACGCTTATCAGAATAATGGGTTATCAAATTTCCCTTAATGTCGTCCCAATTTAACGGCGTACCGTACATGTTAAGTACTTCGTTTGCCTGACCTTCAATTTTGTTACGTATGGCCCTTAATAGAATTTGCCCATACGGGGTTTTGTCTGTTCCCCTAATAAACAAAAGAATCTCTTCTACATTATTTAGGAATTCATATAGAAGTCTGGGATTACCATCGAATGTCGGTAACTGCTTGATGGCATCTGGTATTCTTAGCGATTGGAAAACGTCCATCTGTGCTGCCGCCAAACCTGAAGAACCAGGTGGGACAGTACCAGACGCAGGTTGATCATACAATTCGTTATTCATTATAATTAATTCCCCTGTTTCAGGAATTGAAGTTAAACTTTTGCTTTTGAACAACTTAGGTAGGTTATAAGGTGAAAATCTTTTTCTTGGCATTAATTATATTTCGGTTTCGAGTTAAAAAAAAATTCTACCCAATATAAAAATTGATAAAGATAAATATGTATGCAACTTACATTGATATTAATAACAAGATCATGTCCTTTGGTGTTGTTATCCGAAGGTGATTACTAAGCAACCTCGTAATCGTTTTCTCTCCCGGAGTAGGTTCTCGGAAGTAGGTGACACTTTGCAAAATTATATTTGGTGTAATGTTCTTCTCAATCTATAAAAGATTATTTCACTATTTTCTTAATACTATATTTGTTCTTTTAATCACTTCTCTAATTTATTTATTTAATTAATATGATATTCACTCATATTCTAACCCCAAAATTTTATTAATCTCTCTTTTTTTTTTTTATTCTGAAAATTTTTTTATTTGCACTATATTTCCATTAGTATCTCTGTGCGATACAAAGATTTATATTCTCTCCCCCAAGGTTTTATTAATTCCTTTTTTATTCTGGAAATTTTATTTTTTCTGTGCACTATATTTTCATTAGTATCTCTGTGCGATACAAAGATTTATATTCTAACCCCCAAGGTTTTATTAATTCCTTTTTTATTCTGGAAATTTTATTTTTTCTGTGCACTATATTTTCATTAGTATCCTTGTGCGATACAAGGATTATCTTATTTATTATTATTTTTTATTTTTTTATTTTTGATTTTATTGCGATAAAATTTATTATTTCTTCCTTTTTTATATTTTTGTGCGATACAAAAATTTTCTTATTATGTTTTTATTTTGTTGTGGTAAAAATTTATTATTTTTTTTCTTTTCTAGTATTTTTGTGCGATACAAAAATTTTCTTATTATTTTTTTTTTTATTTTGTTGTGGTAAAAATTTATTATTTTTTCTTTCTAGTATTTTTGTGCGATACAAAAATTTTCTTATTTATATATTTTTAAAAAAACCCCTTTCTTTTTTACTTTTAAATATAATTTCACTGTATGTCACTCACTACTACCGCCTTTTCGACTGCGCCAGATAACGTATGGAAAAGAAACGAATACTTTTGTTGGTTGATTAATAATAATTACAATTTTATTTACTTCACTTATTTATACGTTTAATTGCAATTTACTTAATTCTATTAATTCCAAGAATTATTTAGGGAAATAAACTAATAATTAACAAAAATTGATTACTTATATTTATTTATTAATGACCTACTTTAGTTTTACCAATTCCAAGAATAACTTCAGGAAATGTATTAATGAAAATATAAATGCAATAAAATAATGAAATGCTTACTACTATTCATCTATGTCTGACCCAATTTGTGAAGAGGTTGATGACTGTGGTTTTGGTTGTTGTTGATATGTTAATTGTTGTTGTTGTAGAGATCGTGTAGTTATTACTGTGGGTGTAGTTGTTGCTGCTGGTATTGGCTTGATTGGTGACCGTAGGTAACTCGTGCAAGAGGATTTGGGTGAAGTTCCAGTTTACTGATATACCTTGTGGCATACTTAGAGAACTCGTCAGTTACCAGCGGAACACTCAGATCGTTGTGAATTCGTGAGTTTCTTACGTACCATGGAGCTGCAGTAATCGTACGAAGAATTTGGTTTTGTCGTCTTTGAATTTTTTCAATGTTAGATGTTGAGGCGGTTCCCCATAATTGAACTCCATAGCACCATATAGGCTTTAAAATTGCGTTATATAACAAAAGTTTGCAGTCCAACTTCAATGTCGAATTTCTGCCCATAAGCCAATTTAGTTGCGCTGCTTTTAATTTCAACTGAGTGACTTTTGCATCAATGTGAGGCTTCCACGTTAGCCTACGGTCGAGGTAAATACCAAGGTATTTAACTTCATTATGCTGCGGAATAGGTGTATTGTTAATTTGGAGAGCCGAACATGTTTGCTTACGCAGTGTGAATGTAACGTGGGTACATTTTTGTTCATTAACTTTTATTTTCCAAAGTTTCAACCATTTCTCTAATATTGAAATATACTGCTGCAAATTTCGTGAAGCTTCTTGATGGTTTACATGAACGCTAAAAAAAGCTGTGTCATCTGCAAAAGTTGAAGTATGGATTTCGGATCTCGTTGGCATGTCAGATGCGTAAATCAAATATAGAGTGGGTCCTAGGATGCTACCTTGGGGAAGTCCTGCTCCGATTGACTGTGAGAGACTTGTAAAGTCACCTTCTTTGATAACAAATTTCCGCTCGTATAAGTAGCTTTCCAGAAGCTTGTGAGTGTTTGCCGGCAAGTTCAACTTTATTTTGTGCATCAGTCCGTCGTGCCACACTTTATCAAACGCTTGGGAAATGTCGATGAATAGAGCTGAACAGTACTTTTTGTCTTCAAAAGTCTGTCTTATGACATTGACTAGCCTATGTGTTTGTTCTATGGTGTTATGTTTAGCCCGAAAGCCAAATTGATGATCAGGGATACATCCCACATCATTAAGTATTGGAGACAACTTCGCCATTAACAATTTTTCGAACAGTTTTGAAATTGTTGGTAGTAGACTTATTGGTCTATATGACTCTACTTTAGTCGGATCCTTCCCTGGCTTGGGTATCATAGTAATCATAGAGACCTTCCACTCTGCAGGATAATACTCAAGGCGTAAAATAGCGTTAAAAATAAAAAGTAGAACTCTTCTAGCTACACGAGGTAACTGTTCAAGCATTTTACCAGTAATTTGATCTATACCTGGAGCTTTCCTGGGGTTTATGTTATTGATAACGTTTTCGACATCTTGAAAGTTAAGTCTCAAAGACACAGGCTGTCTAACAGCATACGGCGGAAATTCTACTGCATCATCCGCTGAATCATTTGTCGTAAAAACATTTCTCAAATGATCAACGTACACCATCCCCTTTTCGGAGTCGCTTCGTGCCCAGTCGCCAGTTGAAGTTCGCAAAGGTGGCTTACCTATTACGGGTCTTTTCAGACCTTTTGTCGCTTTCCACAGAGAATAGTCAGATTGCGGAGTACCATCCAGGCTTTCCAAATATGTTTTGAGGGAAGATATTCTCTGTATTTCAAGCAGATTTCTTAGTCGAGTTACACATTCCCGTAGCCTAGTTTTAAGCTGGGGAGACCTGCGAGTTTGCCACTCTCTTCTAACTCTTCTTTTTTCTGACAGGAGTTGCTCAATTTCAGCCGAATAAGTTCTATTTTTCTCATTTCTGGATCTTATATGACTAGTGGTAGCATGCTGTACGGCCAGTTTGAGGTTTTCAGAAAAATCGTTAATTGACGCATCAATATCCTCAGGTGTTCTCAAGGCGATATTTTCACTACAATGTGTACTCAAAAATTTTTTGTATTTTAGCCAATTAACTCTATTGATGGTCAACGGGGAGCCAATCTCTTGGGGGAACGAAACAGAGATTATAGTGGGTGAGTGATCTGATGACAAATCTAATGAAGGCTCCACTTGCATCCACTCTAAAGGAAAATTTTTCGCAACTCCAAAATCTATAACGTCTGGAATCTTTCGGCGGTCTGACGGCCAATAAGTGGGATGTCCGCTTGAAATCACATCTAAGCTCATTTTGGAAACGGTGTCAAAAAGCACACGGCCTTTCGAGGTAATTAAACGTGATCCCCAAAAAGTGTGTTTAGCGTTATAGTCGCCGGCCGCTAAAAATCGAGGACCAAGTGATTTGAAAAAATTTGAATATTGGTTTTCTGTTATTGAAAATCGTGGTGGTGAGTAAATCGAGGATATAACGATTTTTTCATGAAAATAATCAAGGCATATATTTGTAGCTTGGAGATATTCCTCACGTGTCCCGTTCATTAGATAATGCTTAATTCTGGTCTTTATCAAAATTGCCGAACCGCCGCAAGATCTTCCACGGGGATCTTTTGTGTCATATAATGTGTAGCCATTAATTTTAAAATAACTGTTGGTTGTCAAATGGGTTTCAGCAATCATCATTATATCGATCTGCTTTTCCATAAGGAAGTGCTCAAGTTCATTTTTATGTTGGCGAATGCCGTTTGCGTTCCAGAAACATATTTTTAACCAATTCATTTTGTTAAAATTGCCTGCAAAATGGTGGATTGCATTTTCAGCATTTCCTGCATCATGTTCGTCATGGAAACCGTAAATGTATTTATAGATTGAACAAGAGTCTGCAGAGTTGCCTCAAGATTGCTAAAATGTTGGTCGGAGTTTTGAGGCTTGGGCTCCTGATTTAACTTTGGTTTATCGGATTTTACCACATTCGCATAAGAAATTTGTTGGGGGTTTTGCACGTGTATATGGCTGGTTGGCTGGCGTACCTGGGGAAAATTGGTTGTAGAAATGGTGTTTGACTGCTGGGGTGGCATATTTGAAATCAATGGCTTATTTGTCATTGACCGCTTAAAATGAGTATAGACAGGGCACCCTCTATAATTTGCAGTGTGGTTACCTCCACAGTTACTGCATTTTTTAACACTTGCGTCGGCCTTTGGCTTATTGCACTGAGTTGTGCCGTGAAGTTCGCCACATACGACACAAACAGCGGGCAACTTACAGTAAGCCTTTGTGTGGCCAAATTCTTGGCAGTTTAGGCACTGAACGGGTCCTGAACGCTTATGTGGCTCCTCAACGGTAACCTTACGATGCAAAAGAAATTTAAGGTTATAAATTGGATGAATTTCACCTTTTTTCAGGATAACATCCCTGGGTTCTAGTTCAACCCTAAACATGGGTTGAGGGATCTTTTCACGGTTCCTGATATTTACTACGGTTTTTATTTTAAAACCTTTATCTTCCAATCCGGTTTTAACGTCATCAATATCTACGCAAGGGTCAATACCTTTAATAACAACCTGAAGGCCTTTAGCACTTTTAAGTTGATAAGTATAAAAAGATCTTTTTTCTTTTTCCAGAGCGGCAGAAAGTTTTCGGTAATCATTTTCGCAGTTGACTTGGATTTTTGTTTCACTTATTTGTCCGTGCTTCACTGATGTTACGTTGAAGGTGTCTTTACCAATTGCCGAAATAAGTGCTTTTACCAACTCATTAGATGTAGGTTCTCTCAAGTATATTGGTGGCGGTTTAAATGTTTTTTTTGATGCAGTTGGCTCGTCAGTCTGAAGGATAGCAAACCTATTACTATCCGTTGTCGCAGAGGTAATATCGCCCTTAGACATTTTTGGTTGCGATGATATTTGCGCGGATTTAGGGCTTCGCTGACGTTTAACCACGGTTATATACCTATCCATACCCACTTGAGTTTTCGGTTTATCAACAATAGCTAAACTGGAAGATGGTATGTCATCTGTTGTAACAGCAATGTTTGGCGAACACGAACGCGTGCGTTTTTTATCTCTTAGAGACAGAAGATTATCCAATGATTTTTTAAGTGATTCTTCCTCAGAGATCCAGAGGTTTTTTCTAGTGGAGCTAAGCTCCCTCACAGAATTGCATCTAATAGGTACACTCATGCAATTTTTGTTTTTTTAATTAAATTTTTTTTAATTTAAAAGTATGTAAAAATAATTGTCACAAAGTTTTTCTTTTGTATAAATTTGCTCTTCTACTTATTGCGGTTTTGCAAGCAAACAAAACTTTAGTGTATAGTTTTTTTCCCACTGGGTAGGTTATCTTCACGCACAATAACAACAACAACAATGCACTGCCACCGCACTTGTTTTATTGAAATTGATTTTATTGTTTAGTTATTGAAATGTAAGGAATTTATTTTCCCGTTGTTTTTTTTAAATAATTTGTTATTGTTTTTACAATTTAATACAATATATTATTGTTTTTATATGTAAGTTTAAAAATATGCACAATGATTTTTGGTTTGTTTTTTTTTTGTTCACTTTTTAAAAACACGACCGCGCGGTTGAAGAATCACAGAGTGAATGACATTTCAATATTAGAGAAATGGCTAAAACTTTGGAAAATCAAAGTTAATGAACAAAAATGTACTCATGTCACATTCACTCTGTGTAAGCAAACATGTGCGCCTATCCAAATAAACAACTCACCTATTCCGCAGCACAGTGAAGTCAAGTACCTTGGTATACACCTCGACCGCAGGCTAAAAGTCTCACATTGAAGCAAAAGTCACTCAGATGAAACTAAAAGCAGCGCAACTAAATTGGCTTATGGGCAGAAACTCGACATTGAATTTGGATTGCAAACTTCTGTTATACAATGCAATTCTAAAACCTATATGGTGCTACGGAATTCAATTATGGGGCACCGCCTCATCGTCAAATATTGAAAAAATTCAAAGGCGACAAAACCAAATTCTTCGAACGATTACTGCAGCTCCATGGCACGTCAAAAATTCACGAATTCATAACGATCTGAGTGTTCCGATGGTAAAAAAGCAATTTTCTAAGTACGCGACAAGGTATGTCAGTAAATTGGAACTTCATCCAAACCCTCTTGCGCGCAATATAGTTAATTTTGGCGGCCACACTCGGCTTAAAAGAAGGGATACCGCTGCCACCATCAGATTGCTCAATAGGTGATTTTACCGAAATAGCTCCCGCATAATAAAACTTTTTGTCTAGCATTGGCCGGACTTAAGAATCACATTTTTTAATTTTTAAATTTAGTATTAAGATTTGAATACTTATTGTTAGTTCATTTTGAAGATTCAATAAAGAAAAAACGCTACAAAAAACAAAAAAAAAAAAGTTCGCTTACGCGGCATTTTCATGAAAGCCCCGGTTTAGGCTATATCTCGGGTATATATGGACCGATATCTGAAATTTTGATTTTCCATATTTATATAACCCTATTTCATTACCAAAACTGCTTTTGAGCAAAAAAAGTTGTTTAAGTTCGCTTGCGCTACATTTTCATGAAAACCTCGGTCTAGGCTATATCTCGGGTATATATTGACCGATATCGGAAATTTTCATTTTCCATATTTATATAACCCTATTTCATTACCAGAACTGCTTTTGAGCACAAAAAAATTGTTTAAGTTCGCTTACGCGACATTTTCATGTCAAACCCGATTTGGGCTATATCTCGGATATATATGGACCGATATCGGAAATTTTCATTTTCCATATTTATATAACCTTATTTCATTACCAAAACTGCTTTTGAGCAAAAAAAAGTTGTTTCAGTTCGCTTACGCGACATTTTTATGAAAAACCCGATTTGGGCTATATCTCGGGTATATATGGACCGATATCTAGAAAAAAATTTTTTGCCTTTTAGTCACTTTGCTTAATGAGTGTGTGAAGTTTGAAGGAAAACAAACAACTTTTTTTGTCAAAAATTTCCATACAAAATTTCAAAAATTCATGGCTTTTTTCGAAATTTTGAATATATCTCAGCTATACGTGAACCGATAATACTGAATTTCAATAGCAAATACATGGCAATATGAAGTAATAGAATGCTGAAAGAAAAAAGTTTCTATGTCTAATGGTTTTCTCAGAAACGGTATTTCAACGACCAACAGACGGACATCGCTTAATCGATTTTTCCATTAATTCTTTTTTTTTTTCTCATTCATTTGTTTATTGAATCTTCACAAAGTGAACTAACAATAAGTATTCAAATCTTAAAACTAAATACATAAAATTAATTAAGTCCAGCCAATGCTAGACAAAAATGTTTTATTTTGCACGATCAATATCGGTGAAATCACCTATTTAACGTTCTGATGGTGGCAAGGGTGTCCCTCCTTCTCAAACGAGAGTGTCCTTCGAAATTAAGTATATTGCGTGCAAGACGATTTGAATGAAGTTCCAATTTATTGATATGCCTTGTTGCGTACTTTGAAAATTCGTCTTTTACAAGAGGAACACAGAGATCCTTATGAATTCGTGAGTTTTTTACGTACCATGGAGCTGCGGTAATTGTTCGAAGAATTTTGTTTTGCCGCCTTTGAATTTTTTCAACGTTTGCAGCGGAGGCGGTGCCCCATAGTTGAATTCCATAGCACCATATAGGCTTTAGAATTGCGTTGTATAATAAAAGTTTGCAATCCAGCTTCAATGTAGAATTTCTGCCCATAAACCAATTCAGTTCAGCTGCTTTTATCTTTAACTGAGCAACTTTCTCATCTATGTGAGACTTCCACGTTAACCTACGGTCCAGATGAATACCAAGGTACTTGACTTCAATTTGCTGGGGAATAGGTGAATTGTTGATTTGGATGGCTGAACATGTTTGTTTATGCAGCGTGAATGTAACGTGAGTACACTTTTGTTCATTAAGTTTAATTTTCCAAAGTTTTAACCACATCTCTAATATTGAAATATACTCCTGCAAATTTCGCGAAGCTACTTGATGGCTTTCATGTACGCTGCAGAATGGTGTATCGGCTGCAAAAGTTGAAGTGTGGATTCCGGGTGTCGTTGGCATGTCAGAGGCATAAATCAAATATAAAGTAGGCCCCAGTATGCTGCCTTGGGAAACTCCTGCCTCGATTGGCTGAGTTGGGCTTATAAAGTCGCCTTCTCTGATAACAAACTTCCGCCCACATAAGTAGCTTTCCAGAAGCTTGTGTGTATTTGCAGGCAAGTTCAACTTTATTTTGTGTATCAAGCCCTCGTGCCACACTTTATCAAAAGCTTGAGAAATGTCAATGAATAGAGCTGAGCAATACTTCTTCTCCTCAAAGGTCTGTCTTATGACATTGACTAGTCTGTGCGCTTGTTCTATTGTGCTGTGTTTAGCCCGAAAGCCAAATTGATGATCAGGGATGCATCCCACAGTGTTCAACATTGGACTCAACTTTGCCATTAACAATTTTTCGAACAGGTTTGAAATTGTTGGCAGTAGACTTATTGGTCTGTATGATTCTACTTTAGTGGGATCCTTCCCTGGTTTGGGTATCATAGTAATCATGGACACCTTCCACTCTGCAGGATAATACGCGAGACGTAAAATAGCGTTAAAAATAAAAAGAAGAATTCTACGAGCTACACGAGGTAGCTGCTCAAGCATTTTACCAGTAATTTGATCAATACCTGGAGCTTTCCTGGGGTTTGTGTTACGAATAACATTTTCAACATCTTGAAAACTAAGTCTCAAAGGCACAGGCGGTCTAACAGCATATGGCGGAAATTCAGCAACATCATCCACTGTATAATTTGCAGTAAAAACGTTTTTCAAATGATTAACATACACCATCCCTTTTTCAGAATCGCTTCTTGCCCAATCTCCAGTTGAAGTTCGCAAAGGTGGCTTACCTATTACAGGTCTTTTCATACCTTTTGTCGCTTTCCATAGAGAATAGTCGGTTTGCGGGCTACCATCAAGACCTGCTAGATAATTTTTGAGGGAAGCCATTCTTTGGATTTCAAGCAGATTTCTTAATTGAGTTATGCACTCCCGTAGTCTGCTTTTAAGCTGGGGAGACCTTCGAAGTTGCCACTCTCTTCTAACTCTTCTTTTTTCTGACAGAAGTTGCTCTATTTCAGACGAATACGTTCTATTTCTCACATTTCTAGATTTGTATGGCTAGTGGTAGCATGTTGTACGGCCAGTTTAAGGTCTTCAGAAAAATCTTTAATGGATATATCAACATCCTCAGGGGTTCTCAAGGCAATATTTTCTGTACAATGTGTACTCAAATATTTTTTATATTTTAACCAATTAACTCGAGTGACAGTCAATGCCAAGTCACAAAACGGGGAACCAACCCCCTGCGGGAACGAAACAGAAACTATAGTTGGTGAGTGATCTGATGACAAGTCCAATGAAGGCTCCACTTGCACCCATTCTGAGGGAAAATTTTTTGTAACTCCAAAGTCTATAACGTCTGGGATCTTGCGTTGGTCTGACGGCCAATAAGTGGGGTGTCCACTTGAAATCACAACTTTTTTTTTCGTTTAATTTGGTGACAAAAAGTATACTTCGGTTCTTTATTGCATATTTATTTTCTTATACGAAGTAAAACAATTATGTTAGATTCATACGCGCTGGCATGTATAGGCATTCATTTTATGTAAAAAAGAACAATAACCATCCGTACAAGAATCATTGAAAAATTTAGAAACAATTACAAGCATATGAAATTTCAAAAGTTTGTATGCTTTGAGTGCATCCGCGGAGATGTGTAGTGTCCACTAGAAATAACACCTAAGCCCATTTTGGAAACGGTGTCAAAAAGCACACGGCCTTTCGGGGTAATTAAACGTGATCCCCAAAAAGTGTATTTAGCGTTATAGTCGCCAGCCGCTAAAAATCGAGAACCAAGTGATTTGAAAAAAATTGCATATTGTCTTTCTGTTACTGAAAACCGGGGTGGGGAATAAATCGATGAAATAACAATTTTATGATGATAATGTTCAATACATATGTTTGTTGCTTGTAGACATATTTTTAACCAACTCATTTTTTTAAAATTGCCTGCAAAGTAGTGGATTGCATTTTCAGCATTTCTTTCATCATGTTAGTCATAGAAACCGTAAATGTGTTTATGGATTGAACAAGAGTCTGCAGAGTTGCCTCAAGATTGTTAAAATTTTGATCGGAATTTTGGGGCTTGGGCTCCTGATTCAAGTTTTGTATATCGGTTTTGACCACATTAGCATATGAAACTTGTTTGGGGTTTTGCATAATTATTTGGCTGGTTGACTGGGAAAATTGTTAGCAGAAATAATATTTGACTGCTGCGGTTGCTTGAAGGTAATTGATGACTTATTTGTCATTGATTGTTTAAAATGAGTGTAAACAGGACAGCCTCTGTAATTTGCAGTGTGGTTACCTCCACAGTTACTGCATTTTTTAGCACTTGAGTCAGTCTTTGGTTTTTTGCACTGTGAAGTGCCGTGTAGATCTCCACACACAACACAAACTGCGGGCAATTTACAATAGGCCTTAGTATGGCCAAATTCCTGGCAGTTTAGGCATTGAACGGGACCTAACCGCTTATGAGGCTCCTCTACGGTAACTTTACGGTACAAGAGAAATTTGAGGGTATAAGTTGGGTGAGTTTCATTCCGTTTCAGGACAATATCTCTTGGTTCCAGTTCAACCCTAAACATGGGTTGAGGGATCTTCTCACGGTTCCTGATGTTCACTACACTTTTGATTTTAAACCCTTTGTCCTCCAAACCAATCTTAACATCATCCGTGGCTACACATGGGTCAATACTTTTTACAACGACCTGAATACCTTTAGCAATTTTAAGCTGGGGCCAAATCACCGCATACGATATCGAGCAAAATTATCGAAATTTTTCATTTTGCTATCACGGTATACGATATCGAATAAACTGTATTGCAATAATATAAAAAAGTTAAAGGATTTATTTTTTGTATTCCTACTTTTAGGGAACGTATGGTCTTCAATCTATTGCATTTTGTTTAAATTACGATCCAATATGCATTGGTTGCCATAATTTAGATGTATCATAATGTTATTCGATACGATAGTTAATTCGATATCGTATGCGGTGATTAGACCCCTGATAAGTGTAAAAAGATCTTTTCTCCTTTTCCAAAACGTCAGACAATTTTCGGTAATCATTTTCATGGTTTACCTGAATTTTTGTTTCATTGATGTTTCCGCGCTTAACTAATGTCACGTTGAAATTGTCCTTACCGGTTACCGTAATAAGTTGTTTTACCAGATCATTAGAAGTAGGTTCTCTCAAATATATTGGTGGCGGTTTAAATGCTTTTTTTGCTGTATTTGGCTCATCAGTCTGGAGGATTGTTAGCATATAAATTAAAATTTGATATATCATATATGAACAGTGTTGTCCGAATTGCAGCGTTTGCGAATAGATTTATTACACCTAGTCTGCTGTAGGATCTGGGAAAGCTTTTGCTTCTGCTGGTGTTAATATGCAGCAACTTTCGTCTGATAATCATAAGCTTGATGGTAGAGGAAAATATATAATAGATGGCGGTTTTAATAACAGAGTCCAGTTAGAGCTTAAGTTCCTCCTGTTGAGGTACTAGTATAACGAAGAACTGTACGCATGGACTTAGTGTTTTCCAATGGTCAGTACGTGTGTATCTCCAAGTAATAATTGACCCCTATTCAAAATATCGGCCAGTGTTAATTAATTATTTGAGTTTACTGAAACAATTTTCAAATGTAGCTAACAAGCAGCTTGTCCATGCTTCTGTGTCTTAATGTTCGAAATATTTCCCCATATTCCAAAAGACGTCGTCGTCATCACATAAAGTCGACAAGAAATTTTGGCAATTATTTAGGTACTTGTTATCAACAACAATTGAATCTTGTTGACAGTCTCTATCTATTGCTTAGATCTTGGAAATATCGAAGTCCTATCAAATAATACATAACTACTGTCCAGTGTTCTTTTTGTCGCCTTGATGTGACGACATAAAAAATGATGGGGGATAATAAAAAGTGTAACTGAAGTGTCTGTATCTAGAGACTATAACGCTTCACTCAAAAACGCTTCAGAAAAATTTCCATGATACAAGAAAAGAATGTATACAATGTGAGAAAATAGCAATTTCTTAAAAAATTAATTTTATAATCTTTTATATGTATGTATGTATATATTTATATGTACGTACATATAATTAAGATCAATTAAGAAACTTTCAATTCTTTTGCATCGCAATTATAATTGATGTATAAAAAATATGAAAACAAAAAAATGAATTAAATTAAAAAAATATTTTATTTATTTGACATTTTGAAAAAAATGTTCAGTAAACATACAAACCATCATACGAAATTCAACATATCATGTAGACATGAAAGTTGCATGCTAGTTCATATGTTGAAAAATCATTTGCTGACATATGTTGTATTTAAAAATATACATTTTCAGCATATCGTGTGGAACGATTGGTAAATCGCAACATATGAGTGTAAACATATATATGCTGATTCAACATATGGACATAGCTTTATTCTATACAATGAAGATATATTTATTTAAGCTATCTTATAGTACCTTAGATTAATTACATAATTAATGGTTTCACGTTAATTGTATAATTTAGTCATTATTAGTTTCATTCATTCACTCTGTGATTCTTCAACCGCACGGTCGTGTTTTTAAAAAGTGAACAAACAAAAAAAACAAACCAAAAAATCATTGTGCTAACATATTTTTAAACTTGCATATAAAAAGAATAATATATTATATTAAATTGTAAAAACAATAACAAATTATTTTAAAAAACAACGGGAAAATAAATTCCTCACATTTCAATAACTAAACAATAAAATCAATTTCAATAAAACAAGTGCGGTGGCAGTGCATTGTTGTTGTTGTTATTGTGCGTGAAGATTAACTACCCAGTGGGAAAAAACTAATACACTAAAGTTTTGTTTCCTTCCAAAACCGCAATAAGTGGAAGAGCGAATTTTTACAAAAAAAAAAAAAAAAAAAAAAAAACTTTGTGACAATTATTTTTATATACTTTTAAATTAAAAAATATATAAATAAAAAAAACAAAAATTGCATGAGCGTACCTATTAGATGCAATTCTGTGAGGGAGCTTAGCTCCACTAGAAAAAACCTCTGGATCTCTGAGGAAGAATCACTTAAAAAATCATTGGATAATCTTCTGTCTCTAAGAGATAAAAAACGCACGCGATCGTGCTCGCCAAACATTGTTGTTACAACAGAAGACCAACCATCCACCAGTTCAGTAATCGCAGATAAGCCAAAAACACAAGTAGGCATGGACAGGTATGTAACCGTGGTTAAACGTCAGCGAAGCCCTAAATCCGCGCAAATATCATCGCAACCAAAAATGTCTAAGGGCGATATTACCTGTGCGACAACGGATAGTAATAGGTTTGCTATCCTTCAGACTGACGAGCCAACTACATCAAAAAAAACATTTAAACCGCCACCAATATACTTGAGAGAACCTACATCTAATGAGCTGGTAAAAGCACTTATTTCGGCAATTGGTAAAGACACCTTCAACGTAACATCAGTGAAGCACGGACAAATAAGTGAAACAAAAATCCAAGTCAACTGCGAAAATGATTACCGAAAACTTTCTGCCGCTCTGGAAAAAGAGAAAAGATCTTTCTATACTTATCAACTTAAAAGTGCTAAAGGCCTTCAAGTTGTTATTAAAGGTATTGACCCTTGCGTAGATATTGATGACGTCAAAACCGAATTGGAAGATAAAGGTTTTAAAATAAAAACCGTAGTAAATATCAGGAACCGTGAAAAGATCCCTCAACCCATGTTTAGGGTTGAACTAGAACCCAGGGATGTTATCCTGAAAAAAGGTGAAATTCATCCAATTTATAACCTTAAATTTCTTTTGCATCGTAAGGTTACCGTTGAGGAGCCACATAAGCGTTCAGGACCCGTTCAGTGCCTAAACTGCCAAGAATTTGGCCACACAAAGGCTTACTGTAAGTTGCCCGCTGTTTGTGTCGTATGTGGCGAACTTCACGGCACAACTCAGTGCAATAAGCCAAAGGCCGACGCAAGTGTTAAAAAATGCAGTAACTGTGGAGGTAACCACACTGCAAATTATAGAGGGTGCCCTGTCTATACTCATTTTAAGCGGTCAATGACAAATAAGCCATTGATTTCAAATATGCCACCCCAGCAGTCAAACACCATTTCTACAACCAATTTTCCCCAGGTACGCCAGCCAACCAGCCATATACACGTGCAAAACCCCCAACAAATTTCTTATGCGAATGTGGTAAAATCCGATAAACCAAAGTTAAATCAGGAGCCCAAGCCTCAAAACTCCGACCACCATTTTAGCAATCTTGAGGCAACTCTGCAGACTCTTGTTCAATCTATAAATACATTTACGGTTTCCATGACGAACATGATGCAGGAAATGCTGAAAATGCAATCCACCATTTTGCAGGCAATTTTAACAAAATGAATTGGTTAAAAATATGTTTCTGGAACGCAAACGGCATTCGCCAACATAAAAATGAACTTGAGCACTTCCTTATGGAAAAGCAGATCGATATAATGATGATTGCTGAAACCCATTTGACAACCAACAGTTATTTTAAAATTAATGGCTACACATTATATGACACAAAAGATCCCCGTGGAAGATCTTGCGGCGGTTCGGCAATTTTGATAAAGACCAGAATTAAGCATTATCTAATGAACGGGACACGTGAGGAATATCTCCAAGCTACAAATATATGCCTTGATTATTTTCATGAAAAAATCGTTATATCCTCGATTTACTCACCACCACGATTTTCAATAACAGAAAACCAATATTCAAATTTTTTCAAATCACTTGGTCCTCGATTTTTAGCGGCCGGCGACTATAACGCTAAACACACTTTTTGGGGATCACGTTTAATTACCTCGAAAGGCCGTGTGCTTTTTGACACCGTTTCCAAAATGAGCTTAGATGTGATTTCAAGCGGACATCCCACTTATTGGCCGTCAGACCGCCGAAAGATTCCAGACGTTATAGATTTTGGAGTTGCGAAAAATTTTCCTTTAGAGTGGATGCAAGTGGAGCCTTCATTAGATTTGTCATCAGATCACTCACCCACTATAATCTCTGTTTCGTTCCCCCAAGAGATTGGCTCCCCGTTGACCATCAATAGAGTTAATTGGCTAAAATACAAAAAATTTTTGAGTACACATTGTAGTGAAAATATCGCCTTGAGAACACCTGAGGATATTGATGCGTCAATTAACGATTTTTCTGAAAACCTCAAACTGGCCGTACAGCATGCTACCACTAGTCATATAAGATCCAGAAATGAGAAAAATAGAACTTATTCGGCTGAAATTGAGCAACTCCTGTCAGAAAAAAGAAGAGTTAGAAGAGAGTGGCAAACTCGCAGGTCTCCCCAGCTTAAAACTAGGCTACGGGAATGTGTAACTCGACTAAGAAATCTGCTTGAAATACAGAGAATATCTTCCCTCAAAACATATTTGGAAAGCCTGGATGGTACTCCGCAATCTGACTATTCTCTGTGGAAAGCGACAAAAGGTCTGAAAAGACCCGTAATAGGTAAGCCACCTTTGCGAACTTCAACTGGCGACTGGGCACGAAGCGACTCCGAAAAGGGGATGGTGTACGTTGATCATTTGAGAAATGTTTTTACGACAAATGATTCAGCGGATGCTGCAGCGGAATTTCCGCCGTATGCTGTTAGACAGCCTGTGTCTTTGAGACTTAACTTTCAAGATGTCGAAAACGTTATCAATAACATAAACCCCAGGAAAGCTCCAGGTATAGATCAAATTACTGGTAAAATGCTTGAACAGTTACCTCGTGTAGCTAGAAGAGTTCTACTTTTTATTTTTAACGCTATTTTACGCCTTGAGTATTATCCTGCAGAGTGGAAGGTCTCTATGATTACTATGATACCCAAGCCAGGGAAGGATCCGACTAAAGTAGAGTCATATAGACCAATAAGTCTACTACCAACAATTTCAAAACTGTTCGAAAAATTGTTAATGGCTAAGTTGTCTCCAATACTTAATGATGTGGGATGTATCCCTGATCATCAATTTGGCTTTCGGGCTAAACATAACACCATAGAACAAACCCATAGGCTAGTCAATGTCATAAGACAGACTTTTGAAGACAAAAAGTACTGTTCAGCTCTATTCATCGACATTTCCCAAGCTTTTGATAAAGTGTGGCACGACGGACTGATGCACAAAATAAAGTTGAACTTGCCTGCAAATACTCACAAGCTTCTGGAAAGCTATTTGTACGACCGGAAATTTGTTATCAAAGAAGGTGACTTTACAAGTCTCTCACAGTCAATCGGAGCAGGAGTTCCCCAAGGTAGCATTCTAGGACCCACTCTATATGTAATTTACGCATCTGACATGCCAACGAGATCCGGAATCCATACTTCAACTTTTGCAGATGACACAGCTTTTTTTAGCGTTCATGAAAACCATCAAGAAGCTTCACGAAATTTGCAGCAGTATATTTCAATATTAGAGAAATGGTTGAAACTTTGGAAAATAAAAGTTAATGAACAAAAATGTACTCACGTTACATTCACACTGCGTAAGCAAACATGTTCGGCTCTTCAAATTAACAATACACCTATTCCGCAGCATAATGAAGTTAAATACCTTGGTATTTACCTCGACCGTAGGCTAACGTGGAAGCCTCACATTGATGCGAAAGTCACTCAGTTGAAATTAAAAGCAGCGCAACTAAATTGGCTTATGGGCAGAAATTCGACATTGAAGTTGGACTGCAAACTTTTGTTATATAACGCAATTTTAAAGCCTATATGGTGCTACGGAGTTCAATTATGGGGAACCGCCTCAACATCTAACATTGAAAAAATTCAAAGACGACAAAACCAAATTCTTCGTACGATTACTGCAGCTCCATGGTACGTAAGAAACTCACGAATTCACAAGGATCTGTGTGTTCCGCTGGTAACTGACGTGTTCTCTAAGTATGCCACAAGGTATATCAGTAAACTGGACCTTCACCCAAATCCTCTTGCACGCAACATACTTAATTTTGGCGGCCACTCTCGGTTGAGAAGAAGGGATACACTGGCCACCATCAGAACGTTAAATAGGTGATTCTACCGATATTATTCGCGCGAAATGAAACTCTTTTGTCTAGCAGTGGCTGGACTTAAATAACTTTTATATTTAGTATTAAGATTTGAATACTTATTGTTAGTTCATATTTTGAAGATTCAATAAATAAATGAATGACAAAAAAAAAAAAAATTATTAGTTTAGTAATACATATAAATTTTTATTTTTATAAATCTTCAGCTATACTAAAGGCTATTTTCAATTGAAAAAAACCGTGTGCTTAATTCCACAATTAACGTGGAGCCATTAATTCTGTAATTAATCTAAGATACTATAAGATAAAGATAAGATTAAATAAATATATCTTCATTGTGTAGACTAAGATTTATAAAAAAAAAAAAATAAAAAAATAATATATATATATATGTATAATTAAACAATAACTCACAACAAGCACACCAAAACACGACTAATATTTTTATCTGTCAAAAAAAAAACTGACAATCCAAAATGACTGATATTGTCAACATATACTACTATACAGACATGTGTACCAATATAACAGAAAAAAAAATGCGAAAATCGAACGTATGTGACTCACGAAATTTGAAAATAACGGTTATTTTGTGATCAGGTTTCGTATATTCGCAAATAATATTATTTTTATTATTCATATTTGTTTTTCTCTGATATTTACCTTTTATTTTGCACTTTAAATGTCCATCACTTATTAATATCCTTAATTTATTAATTGTCTTGTGGCAACTGCGTAATGGAAATATTCCAATAAAAGCACAACTAGTATTGGCTGCTTTTACTTTGAAATACAGAAATTCTTCTTTCATTAATCAAGAATTATTCGTTGCACAGTTCTCAGTGTATAATCATTTGTAAAAAAAAAAAACATTATACAAACAGTTCAAGAGTGTACAAAAAGTTAAATTAATGCTAACTCGCTCAATTTAAGTTGAAAATGTTCCAAACTAAATCATGTTTATCTTTAAAAAAAAAAAAAAAAAAAAAACAATTGTTAATTTTAATATTATTTTTTTCTCAGAACAAATGGGAAAATCAAACTATAATTAATTCTGGTCTTTGAAAATCTGTGTTAACCAATCATTTGTGTCTTTTTTTAGTTCGCCTAACAAAATTAATACTTCTTTCAAGAGGTTGCTTGACATATTTCATATTTCTACTTTAACTTAACTTTCCAGGTGGGCTATCGGTCGCTGCGGGGTAGTCACAGTATCTCGGATTTAAGTCTGGCCGGCAATTTTGATGGTTCCCGTTCCGCTTTATCGTCAGCAAGTCGATATGGCAAAACAGGTAATTTAAATAAGTATTAAGAAAAGTTAAATTTAACTGCATACTTACATATCACTGCTCTCACGTATAGAAACTCGAATTTTTCTTGAATCTGATTTTTAGTGAGTATAATACATTAGACGCAAAGACTCAATGAAATAATTTTATAAGTACCGGACTCATAAGCAATTGTTGAAAAAAAGTTGCAAATTGATAAATACATTTTCTATTATGTTTTTTTCTCTTAAAATTGTAATTGTGTTAGGTCCTTCCTACATGAGATCAACGATATGTATGTATATCTAGTTGTCATCTTGGAATATTTACATATTTTAGTTATTCAAAAATAAAAAACTTCAAATAAAGCTAATTGTTATATCTTTTCTACGCTCTCCTCTTTTATTTAATTCTCTTTAAAAATACATGCTGGGCAATTTTTCATTAAACTTAAATTACTCCTTAAAATTTATTGCTAAAATTTTATCTGCTTGATTAAAATTACAAAAAGCTTTAAATTCTAATATTAATAATTCACAGTATGTTAATAGCACTAGTACAATGAAAAACAAGCCGTTTTATGCAAGCCGAACACCACCTGTTATTCGTACGCCTCCTACATCAAAGCCACAACAGTATTTCTTCAATTGTGCTGCTTCGAAAGCAGTACTCCAACAAAACTGTCAAGCAATGCGTCAAGTGCAAGAACATTATCCGCCCTATCCCCATCATGTGGGTGTTCATCAAATTCATCCCCCACCTGGTGTACCCTTTATGGGTCCTTCCTCAACTATACCGCCCATTAGTAATGATAAAACATTTTCCAGCACAACTTTACCAACAAATAGCCTGTCTTTTAGACCTAAACGCTATCCAAATGGAAATAGCAGACGTACACCTAGCATTTTAAAACATTATAAATCATGCCCCGTTTCACCAGTTCATGAAGAAGTTGAATGGTCCGGTGATAGTAAAAGTTTTATTATAACCGAACCTAAACGCCACTCGGTATATGCTGATGATGCCCGCACTATATTGGATATGATACAAGCAGATACTGAAAAGATGATAGACGAAATTACCAAGAAATATGGAGATTTGGATGATATAGGTGTTGACATTTATGACCACGAATCAGGCATCAGACATACTCAAATTGTAGCTTCTAAATCGATGCCCGAAAATATAGCTGCTCAACGGAATAATTTTAAAGTGGGTTTAAAAAAAGATTTAGCATTGACTCTTGAAGGTGCTTTAAGCCCCTGTGGATTCAAACAGCCTTATGTGCCATTAGCTCCGAAACACTCCTTTTCAGAATTTTACGTCTATCAAGAAATATACCAATGCGAACGCAAGGTCTCGTTATCGGACATATTAAATGATAATCCGGAAGAAATTTTAGAAGCCAAACGTCTAGAAGAGGCTAGATTCTTAGAGACCCAAAGGCATTCATCTGCCTCGTTTTTCTTAACCTCTAACAATCCGTTTAATATAGATAAAAGTCAAGAATCTCTACTAACTGAAGAGTTTCTGGATGATGCTAGTTACTGCAATAGCATGGAAAGTGTCTTATCAGATGATAGTGATTGCAAAAGTGCTCCTCTGGTGGACATGATGGACAGACCTCAGCCAATACCCAGACATGCAGGTTTAAGAAATTTCATAATTCATGGCCCCACATCGACAATTGCAGCTGCTCAAATGGTTTCAAAATCGTATGGGTCCAGTCCCAATACTTGTGGTACCTTAGACCACTATATGCAACAACGGCATTTACAATCAGCTCCAATAAATGTCTCACCTTACGAAAGTTTCGATGTTTCCAGCTATAATTTGGAGAGGATCAAGACAAATAAGAAAAACAAATCTATACCACCAAAATCCTTACCAACCTCAAAAACATATCCAAAATTATCAGATTCTACTATTAAACAGCCTTTTAACACCAATTGTAAGGTTTCCGAAGAAATACCGACATCAAAACATAGAAACAAACAGTACAGCTCGGGTGTAAGCAAAAGTATTAGCTCGGATTTTGCACACCAAAGGTGGCAAAGAAACTCAAATCCGCTCAAAGAGGACAGAGGATTTTCTCATAGTGATAAAATGTTCCAAAAGAAACTGGTAAAGGAGAAACCTCCCATACCTGCCAAACCAGAAAATCTTAAATCCACTCTAACTTCTACTGTCGAAGCTGTGCAAAAATTACAGGTAAAAGAACCTTTAAAGAAATCCTGCTCATTTGAGGTGGATACTAAAGATATACGTTGTAACTCTCGCACTGCCAGCGTGGTGAGAAAGTTTGAAAAAAATTTACAAAAATTCGAAGAAGAAAAGCAAGCAGAGCTACTTGCCCAAAAGAAAAAAACAAAGGAAGCTCGACAAATGAGACCTTCTGTAAGCTCGGGAGCTTTAGCTACACAAAGTTGTTTGAAAAAAATATCGAAATTTGATAGTTCGGTCACGAGACGTGCAACGTCTATGCGTCAACGGGAAAGACCTAAAATTTCTGTACGTTTTAACACTGTTTCGCAAATAAAATACACGCCCAGTTCGAAGCGAATCAATGCCAACAGTCCTTCACTGACCACTACTTGCCCTCTAAACGATATTAATTTAAATGCCTCTCCTCCACTGGGTTCAAGCCTGCCCAATGATTACGGTGAGAAAACTTTTGAAATGTTCATTACAGAAAACGGTAATGGCGAACATGATAATATGACTGTCGATAGTTTAAAACTGTACACCAAACCGTCTTTGCAAGCCGTAGTGGATGAGATAAAACAAGACAGGGAACGAGACACAAAATACAAGAAGAATTTGGCCAATAAGGAAATCACTCAAACTCCAGCCCACGATAGTTCAACAACCAACCAATGTAAAAATATTGCCAAACAAATTGATGTCATACAAAAACTTATTAAAATGGAAGAGCGCAAACTGGAACAAATAAGGCAAGCCACCGAATCGCGCATGCGCCCTTTTGAATGCGATACAAAGCAAAAAGGTTATGTGAAATCACTTACCATGAATTTCGATATGCTGGCCAGGGGTATTGAAAAAGACATTGAGAACGAGCAAAGGCGTATTTTGGCCGACAGCTCTGATGCCGATCTTTGCGCCTATGCCCGTCATATTAAACGTAACGTTAGCCTTCCTGATGTCCTCGAAAGCACTGAGTCGTATAATTTTAATAAAAATTTAATGCAGCAGGTTCAATTAGACTGTGACGGTTTGGAAATTGAAATAGCTAAAGAAGTTAAAGCAGATTCGGATACAGACAATGAAGGAGAGAAAGAGGATGAAAGTGAAAAACCTTCTATGGAGCATATTGAAAAAGTTGCAGGTCTGACAGATACTTAGTGATACAAAGCACCGTTTAAGTTGTAATTTTATTTCGATGCTTATGAAAGCGTTTTTTTATTTTCAGTCATTTATGGGTTGTTTATTTTTTTTTTGGGTTCTTAAATGATCCCATAAATTTTCTTCAATTACATGTGTTTTCACTTCATTTATTTTTGTATCATCGAATTGGTGCTTAAAAATTTCACATATGACTTATATTTATTTATGTTGTGATTTTATTTAATTTTTTTAGACCAATATTTGAAACATATTAAAAATTCCATTTATTCTTTTTATAGGTAATCCGAAAACTTTGCATCCTATGCCTGTGGAAGAGTCTTCTTCAATACGACGAGCATGTTCCTTAAGTGATCTTCATATGGGAAATATGTCCAAAGGTAAGTTAACATTTCGCTCAAGGTAAAACTAAACCAAGTCTAGAACTTTTCTTGAGAATGTTCGTGCAATATCTTCAAAACGACAATTAATAGCGGAAATAATGTGAAAGTGACATCGGTCGAATTGTTGCACAGTATTGCTAAGGGTGAGATTTTTCCTTTTTGCACAGATTTCTCTTCTAATTTCCACAGATTTTGTACGATTAGGAATATTATAGTAATTTTTAAATTATCAAAAATTTTTCCATATATGAGAAAGAGTTTGACATAGTAGATCAATTTGGCCAGTATATATACATATATCGTTAACATTTTCAACAATAATTTATAAGTATTTCCCAATCTCGCATAAAATTATTAAAATCGCTCAAAAATTAAATTACGTACTGACAAATGCAGATTTTATTAAGTTATAAACAATTTGTTTTTTATGTTTCTTAGCTGTCTATATCTCGTCATTTCATAGGAGTTACCCTAATCATCAGTAGACTTGGAAACTTTTGAAAGATATTCTCGAATATTCAATTTTGTATCCCATTATTCTAAAAAATTATTGAAAATTTAAAAAGAAAAAAATTATTTTAATAACACCAGTCAAACACAAAAACAAGCTTTTTCTCTTGCACACGGCTCTGTTTTTCTTTACACTATTCAAACAAATGAACAACCACATGTGCATGGTGCAATTATTAGGTGGCAGCATTAGAGTTGCTGTACTAGATACATAATATTTTGTTTGTGTAAAAATTCCACATACTGTCAAAAACATGTTTACAAAACCGAGGAAAATTAAGAAAAAAGAGTATATTTAATGAAAATTAATTGTATATTATTACTAGCTGACAAGGCAAACGTTGTTTTGCCTTCAAATTTTATTTACATGATATTAATTACTTCAAATTTTCAAATTGTCATTGCCAGTGCAAACCATATTGACAACTGCAAATGCTTAAAATGGAATATTATCTTTCGCAAGTATTAAGACTCATGGTATCAAAACGTCCTCACCCTTAAACTTTCCTTTTAGTACTCTTTTTTTAAAACGTTGATCATCAAATTTTTCGCCGGAAGCCAAATGACATTACAAAGACATGGTTGGTTTATACTTCATAGTATTATGGTTACCGATCTGACTTTAACTAATTCTAGCGAGTTGAAAAACTGGGTTGCAGAGTTGACGAGCTTATCTTTCTTTTTTTTTTTTTTTTTTTGTAGCGTTTTTTATTTATTGAATCTTCAAAATGAACTAACAATAAGTATTCAAATCTTAATACTAAACTTAAAAATTAAAAAATGTGATTCTTAAGTCCGGCCAATGCTAGACAAGTTTTATTATGCGGGACCTATTTCAGTAAAATCAGCTATTGAGCAATCTGATGGTGGCAGCGGTATCCCTCCTTTTAAGCCGAGTGTGGCCGCCAAAATTAACTATATTGCGCGCAAGAGGGTTTGGATGAAGTTCCAATTTACTGACATACCTTGTCGCGTACTTAGAAAATTGCTTTTTTACCATCGGAACACTCAGATCGTTATGAATTCGTGAATTTTTGACGTGCCATGGAGCTGCAGTAATCGTTCGAAGAATTTGGTTTTGTCGCCTTTGAATTTTTTCAATATTTGACGATGAGGCGGTGCCCCATAATTGAATTCCGTAGCACCATATAGGTTTTAGAATTGCATTGTATAACAGAAGTTTGCAATCCAACTTCAATGTCGAGTTTCTGCCCATAAGCCAATTTAGTTGCGCTGCTTTTAGTTTCATCTGAGTGACTTTTGCTTCAATGTGAGACTTTTAGCCTGCGGTCGAGGTGTATACCAAGGTACTTGACTTCACTGTGCTGCGGAATAGGTGAGTTGTTTATTTGGATAGGCGCACATGTTTGCTTACACAGAGTGAATGTGATATGAGTACATTTTTGTTCATTAACTTTGATTTTCCAAAGTTTTAGCCATTTCTCTAATATTGAAATGTATTCTTGTAAATTTCGTGAAGCTAATTGGTGGTTTTCATGAACACTCAAAATTGCTGAGTCATCTGCAAAGCTTGAAGTATGGATTCCGAATGTCGTTGGCATGTTAGAGGCGTAAATCAAGTATAAAGTAGGCCCGAGTATGCTGCCTTGGGGAACACCTGCTTCGATTGGCTGAGTTGGGCTTATAAAATCGCCTTCTCTGATAACAAACTTCCGCCCATATAAGTAGCTTTCCAGAAGCTTGTAAGTATTTACAGACAAGTTTAACTTTATTTTGTGCATCAACCCGTCGTGCCACACTTTATCGAAAGCTTGAGAAATGTCAATGAATAGAGCTGAGCAATACTTCTTCTCCTCAAAGGTCTGTCTTATGACATTGACTAGTCTGTGCGTTTGTTCTATGGTGCTATATTTAGCCCGAAAACCAAATTGGTGATCAGGGATGCACCCCACATTGTTCAATATTAGACTCAACTTCGCCATTAACAATTTTTCGAACAGTTTTGAAATTGTTGGTAGTAGACTTATTGGTCTATATGACTCTACTTTAGTGGGATCCTTCCCTGGCTTGGGTATCATAGTAATCATTGAGACTTTCCACTCTGTAGGATAATACTCAAGGCGTAAAATAGCGTTAAAAATAAAAAGTACAAGCCTTCTAGCTGCACGAGGTAACTGTTCAAGCATTTTACCAGTAATTTGATCAATGCCTGGAGCTTTTCTTGGGTTTGTATTTGCGATAACGTTTTCGACATCTTGAAAATTAAGTCTCAAAGACACAGGGGGTCTAACAACATATGGTGGTAATTCCGCTGTAATATTCGCTGAATCATTTGTAATAAAAACGTTTCTCAAATGATCGACATACAACATCCCCTTTTCAGAGTCGGTTCTTGCCCAGTCGCCAGTTGAAGTTCGCAAAGGTGGCTTACCTATTACGGGTCGTTTTAAACCTTTTGTCGCTTTCCACAAGGAATAATCAGATTGAGGAGTACCATCAAGGCTTTCCAAATATGTTTTAAGGGAAGCTGTTCTATGGACTTCAAGCAGATTTCTTAACTGAGTTATGCATTCCCGTAGCCTAGTTTTAAGCTGGGGAGATCTGTGAAGTTGCCACTCTCTTCTGACTCTTCTTTTTTCTGGCAGAAGTTGCTCAATTTCAGACGAATAAGTTCTATTGGTTTCATTTCTGGACCTTATATGACTAGTGGTAGCATGCTGTACGGCCAGTTTGAGGTTTTCAGAAAAATCGTTAATTGACACATCAATATCCTCAGGCGTTCTCAAGGCGATATTTTCTGTACAATGTGTACTCAAAAATTTTTTGTATTTTAACCAATTAACTCTATTGACAGTTAACGGTGAGTCAATCTCTTGGGGGAACGAAACAGAGATTATAGTGGGAGAGTGATCTGATGTCAAATCTAATGAAGGCTCCACTTGCATCCACTCTAAGGGAAAATTTTTCGCAACTCCAAAATCTATAACATTTGGGATCTTTCGTCGGTCTGACGGCCAATAAGTGGGGTGTCCGCTTGAAACCACATCTAAATCCATTTTGGAAACGGTGTCAAAAAGTACACGGCCTTTCGAGGTAATTAAACGTGATCCCCAAAAAGTGTGTTTAGCGTTATAGTCGCCAGCCGCTAAAAATCTAGGACCAAGTTATTTGAAAAAATTTGAGTATTGGCTTTCTGTTATTGAAAAGCGTGGCGGTGAGTAGATCGAGGAAATAACGATTTTTTCATGCAAATATTCAATGCATATATTAGTTGCTTGGAGATACTCCTCACATGTCTCGGTCATTAAAAAGTGTTTAATTCTGGATTTTATTAGAATTGCCGATCCTCCGCAAGATCTTCCACGGGGATCTTTTGTGTCGTACAGTATGTAGCCATTAATTTTGAAATAACTGTTGATTGTCAAATGGATTTCAGCAATCATCATTATATCGATCTGCTTTTTCACAAGGAAGTGCTCAAGTTCATTTTTGTGTTGGCGAATGCCGTTTGCGTTCCAGAAACATATTTTTAACCAATTCATTTTTTTAAAATTGCCTGTAAAATAGTGGATTGCATTTTTAGCATTTCCTGCATCATGTTTGTCATAGAGACGGTAAAAGTGTTAATAAATTGAACAAGAGTCTGCAGAGTTGCCTCTAGGTTACTAAAATTTGGATCGGAAATTTGGGGCTTGGGTTGCTGGTTCAAGTTTTGGTCGGATTTAACCACATTAGCATATGAAAATTATTTGGAATTCTGCGTGTTTGTGAAGTTGGTTGAATGGCCTACCTGGGGAAAGTTGTTTTTACCAATGACATTTGGCTGCTGGACTGCTGGAGAAACCGATGACTTATTTGTCATTGACCGCTTAAAATGAGTATAGACAGGGCAACCTCTATAATTTGCAGTGTGGTTACCTCCACAGTTACTGCATTTTTTAACACTTGCGTCGGCCTTTGGCTTATTGCACTGAGTTGTGCCGTGAAGTTCGCCACATACAACACAAACAGCGGGCAACTTACAGTAAGCCTTAGTGTGGCCAAATTCTTGGCAGTTTAGGCACTGAACGGGTCCTGAACGCTTATGTGGCTCCTCAACGGTAACCTTACGATGCAAAAGAAATTTGAGGTTATATATTGGGTGAATTTCACTCTTTTTTAGCAGAACATCCCCTGGTTCTAGTTCAACCCTAAACATGGGTTGAGGGGTCTTTATCTTGAGAAGTAAAGAGAGACATCAACTTCTACATCATCTATTCGCAAGCAGTTTAACTTGTGAGTCTGAAAATTCAAATCGACGACATGTTCGGTCAACTAAACGTGATTTTTATAAAAGGGTTGAGAGTACATTGCTGATGAGCTGAGAGTTTGATTCGGTAAAATAGCAGAGGGAATATTGACAGCATATTTTTGGAATAGACGGCAATATTTTAAGATGTGATTGTTCTTACTTTCACAAACTATCAGTCCGATATGAATAATAATAACCTGTAGTGCAATTCACTAACCTGTTTTAACGCTAATAAAACTCGTTTAGAGAAATTAACACTAGCGTTGGTGTTTTCGCGATTCTATAACAGTTTTTAACACTATTTGTCTTCGTGTTAAATCAGCTGCTTTTATAGCCTGACTGATTAGCGTTATTTAGTTAACACCAATTATTTTTGTGGTGTTTATCTTAACACCAATGTCGTTAAAATTTCTACTAGAATAACTTCACAGTATTTGGAATACGAGTTGTCGGAAGATCAGCCTCCAACAATCGGTCGGCGTGTTCTCCGTGAGGAGAACTTATCTTATTTATCAAAAAATATTTCAAATAATAAACTTATAATTAGTTTTACTTACCCTAAACATGGAATTATTTTCAAATTTGTTTGTTTTTTTCTGTTCCTCTTTGTGGATTTCTTTATTTTTAACAAAGCTGCATACAACCAGAGGTGTTAAAAATAAGTTAGTGAATATGATTCGTGCAAACCACAATAGCTCGCGTTAAGTTATACTCTTCAAAAGTCGTTAAAAGTTAGTGAATTGCACTACTGAACTTACTTATTTGTTAGCTTCAGTATATAGAACGCCGCGTATATGAAATTAATGCATGCATATCCATTGTTCGTATTGTACATTATGCACTCGCGTTTACAGAAAATAAATTTTACGTGTTACTTTAATTTTTCTTTCCTAAGAAAAACTCGCAAGCATCCACCAGACAAACTTGAAACACAGGAACACTATTTATGGCGCATGAAAGTTACATAAAAATATTCGTCGGCTTATATTTACCGCCCATCATTGTTATCACACCAAAGGAAGTCATTTGAAACGTCAAATTGTATTGTTGAAATGTTTGGAACTTGGTGACGTTCCAAAAACCAGCGTTGTCAACTCGGTGCGTTTCGCACCGTTTTTGGTGCTTTTTGAAAATTTTTGTGCGAAAAAATCTTTATCCGGTGCGCGGTGCGCTTTTTTCCAATTTTCGGTGCGTTTTTTAATTTTCGGTGGCACTATATCAATTTCAACATAGCTTTCGGTTCTAGTATAAGAAACAGCTTTTTGCACTATACGTCTGTAATACATTCAATAAAGTTTTATACAAGTACAATTACAGCGTACAATTACACACACGGAAAGTTATCTTCGTAATATCTTGAGCAATGGGGGCAGATATTTGTATCGGAAACTCTACATTTGCCGAAAAATAGGGGTTTCTTTTGATTTTTCTTATGCCAAACTCAGAAAGTAACGTTTGTTAATTATTGCAAAATGATGATTATTTTAACATAACAATGAGATCAAAGTGAAAATATTAAGCTAAACTATATTCCGTAAAACATTCTTTCAAAATTAGTACTCGCACGAGTAGTACGAAGGTGCAGAAAGAAATATAAACAAGCTTTTTCATCAATGTATTTTATTTACATATGTATTTTTTGGGGAAGTGATAATATATGATAAGATGATAGATTATGACATGATAAATGGCATCATTGTGACTCTCCAACCGAACGGTCGTAAAAAGTGAACAAAAAAATAAAATAAAATCATTGCTTAAACGCCTTTAAAATTAAATTGTAAAAACAATAACAAATTATTTAAAAAAAAACAACGGGAAAATAAATTCCTTACATTTCAATAACTAAACAATAAAATCAATTTCAATAAAACAAGTGCGGTGGCAGTGCATTGTTATTGTTGTTATTGTGCGTGAAGATAACCTACCCAGTGGGAAAAAAACTATACATTAAAATTTTTTGTTTTCTTACAAAGCCGCAATAAGTGGAAGAGCGAATTTATACAAAAGAAAAACTTTATGACAATTATTTTTATATACTTTTAAATTAAAAAAAAATATAAATAAAAAAAAAAAAAATTGCATGAGTGCACCTAGTAGATGCAATTCTGAGAGGGAGCTTAGCTACACTAGAAAAAACCTCTGGATTTCTGAAGAAGAATCATTGAAAAAATCACTGGACAATTTCCTGTCTCTAAGAGATAAAAAACGCACGCGTTCGTGCTCGCCAAACATTGTTGTTGCAACAGACGACAAACGATCTTCAAGTGTAGCTATTGTTGATAAACCGAAAACTCAAGTGGGTATGGATAGGTATATAACCGTGGTCAGCGAAGCCCTAAATCCGCGCAAATATCATCGCAACCAAAAATGTGTAAGGGCGATATTACCTCTGCGACAACGGATAGTAATAGGTTTGCTATCCTTCAGACTGACGAGCCAACTACATCAAAAAAAACATTTAAACCGCCACCAATATACTTGAGGGAACCTACATCAAATGAGCTGGTAAAAGCACTTATTACGGCATTTGGTAAAGACACCTTCAACGTAACATCAGTGAAGCACGGACAAATAAGTGAAACAAAAATCCAAGTCAACTGCGAAAATGATTACCGAAAACTTTCTGCCGCTCTGGAAAAAGAGAAAAAATCTTTTTATACTTATCAACTTAAAAGTGCTAAAGGCCTTCAGGTTGTTATAAAAGGTATTGACCCTTATGTAGACACGGATGAGGTTAAAACTGCACTGCTAGATAAAGGCTTTAAAATAAAAAATGTGGTAAATATGCGGAACCGTGAAAAGATTCCTCAACCCATGTTTAGGGTTGAACTGGTACCGGGGGATGTTATTCTCAAAAAGAATGAAACTCACCCCATTTATAACCTTAAATTTCTTCTTCATCGCAGAGTTACCGTTGAGGAGCCGCACAAGCGTTTAGGGCCCGTTCAATGCCTAAACTGCCAGGAATTTGGCCATACTAAGGCCTATTGTAAACTGCCCACAGTTTGTGTGGTGTGTTTAGAACTGCACGGCACATCACAGTGCAAAAAGTCAAAAACTGACTCAAGTGTTAAAAAATGCAATAACTGTGGAGGCAACCACACTGCAAATTACAGGGGCTGCCCTGTCTATACTCACTTTAAGCAGTCAATGACAACTAAGTCATCAATCACCTATAAACAACCCCAGCAGCCAAACATAATTCATACAAACAATTTTCCGCAGATAGGCCAGTCAACCAGCCAAATAATTATGCAAAACCCCAAACAAGTTTCATATGCTAGTGTGGTCAAAACCGATACACAAAACTTGAATCAGGAGCCCAAGCCCCAAAATTCCGATCAAAATTTTACCAATCTTGAGGCAACTCTGCAGACTCTTGTTCAGTCCATAAACACATTTACGGTTTCTATGACGAACATGATGCAGGAAATGCTGAAAATGCAATCCACTATTTTGCAGGCAATTTTAACAAAATGAATTGGTTAAAAATATGTTTCTGGAACGCAAACGGCATCCGCCAACACAAAAATGAACTTGAGCACTTCCTTATGGAAAAGCAAATCGATATAATGATGATTGCTGAAACTCATTTGACAAGCAATAGTCATTTCAAAATTAATGGCTACACACTGTATGACACTAAAGGTCCTCGTGGAAGGTCTTGTGGAGGCTCAGCAATTCTAATAAAAAATATAATCAAGCACTATTGTCTGCATGAGACACGTGAGGAGTATCTCCAAGCAACTAATATATGCATTGAATATTTGCATGAAAAAATCGTTATTTCTTCGATCTACTCACCGCCATGATTTTCAATAACAGAAAATCAGTATTCACTTTTTTTTCAAATCACTTGGTTCTCGATTTTTAGCGGCTGGTGACTATAACGCTAAGCACACTTTTTGGGGATCACGTTTAATTTCCCCAAAAGGCCGTGTGCTTTTTGACACAGTCTCCAAACTGGGCTTAGACGTGATTTCAAGCGGACATCCCACTTATTGGCCCTCGGACCGGCGAAAGATTCCAGATGTTATAGATTTTGGAGTTGCAAAAAATGTTCCTTTAGAAGGGATGCAAGTAGAGTCTTCATTAGATTTATCATCGGACCACTCACCCACTATAATATCCGTTTCGTTCCCCCAGGAGGTTGGCTCCCCGTATAGTGACTTGGCGTTCGCCATCACTAGAGTTAATTGGCTAAAATATAAGAAATATTTGAGTACTCATTGTACAGAAAATATTGCCTTGAGAACCCCTGAGGATGTTGATATATCAATTAAAGATTTTTCTGAAGACCTTAAACTGGCCGTGCAACATGCTACCACTACCCATACGAGGTTCAGAAATGAGAACAATAGAACTTATTCGTCTGAAATTGAACAACTTTTGTCAGCAAAAAGAAGAGTTAGAAGAGAATGGCAACTTCGCAGGTCTCCCCAGCTTAAAAGCAAGCTACGGGAGTGCATAACTCAGTTAAGAAATGTGCTTGAAATCCAAAGAATGGCTTCCCTTAAAAATTATCTAGAAGGTCTTGATGGTAGCCCGCAAAGCGACTATTCTCTATGGAAAGCGGCAAAAGGTCTGAAAAGACCCGTAATAGGTAAGCCACCTTTGCGAACTTCATCTGGCGACTGGGCAAGAAGTGATTCTAAAAAAGGGATGGTGTATGTTAATCATTTGAAAAACGTTTTTACTGCAAATGATACAGTGGATGATGTTGCTGAATTTCCGCCATATGCTGTTAGTCCGCCTGTGCCTTTGAGACTTAGTTTTCAAGATGTCGAAAACGTTATAAATAAAGTAAACTCAAAAAAAGCTCCAGGTTTTGACAAAATTACTGGCAAAATACTTGTACAGTTACCTCGTGTTGCTAAAAGAATTCTTCTTTTCATTTTTAACGCTATTTTGCGCCTAGAATACTATCCTGCAGAGTGGAAGGTGTCTATGGTTACTATGATACCCAAGCCAGGGAAGGATCCCACTAAAGTAGAGTCATATAGACCAATAAGTCTACTGCCAGCAATTTCAAAACTTTTCGAAAAATTGTTAATGGCGAAGTTGACTCCAATATTGAATGATGTAGGATGCATCCCGGATCATCAATTTGGTTTTCGGGCTAAACACAGCACCATAGAACAAACGCATAGACTAGTTAATGTTATAAGAAAGACTTTTGAGGACAAAAAGTGTTGCTCAGCTCTATTCATTGATGTTTCCCAAGCTTTTGATAAAGTGTGGCACGAGGGATTAATGCACAAAATAAAGATGAACTTGCCTGCAAACACTCACAAGCTTCTGGAAAGCTATTTATGCGGCCGGAAGTTTGTTATCAGAGAAGGCGACTTTATAAGCCCAACTCAGCCAATCGAGGCAGGAGTTCCCCAAGGTAGTATTCTGGGACCCACTTTATATTTAATTTACACTTCTGACATGCCAACCAGATGTGGTATTCACACTTCAACTTTTGCAGATGACACAGCATTCTGCAGCGTACATGAAAACCATACAGTACATTTCAATATTAGAGATGTGGTTAAAACTTTGGAAAATTAAAGTTAATGAACAAAAGTGTACTCACGTTACATTCACACTGCGTAGACAAACATGTTCAGCTATCCAAATTAACAATTCACCTATTACGCAGCAAAATGAAGTCAAGTACCTTGGTATTCATCTCGACCGTAGGTTAACGTGGAAGCCTCACATTGGC
Source organism: Thecocarcelia acutangulata (assembly GCA_914767995.1). Classification (NCBI taxonomy): domain Eukaryota; kingdom Metazoa; phylum Arthropoda; class Insecta; order Diptera; family Tachinidae; genus Thecocarcelia; species Thecocarcelia acutangulata. The sequence goes on from OU612097.1 coordinate 63,784,311, forward strand.
GCGAAAGTCACTCAGCTAAAATTAAAAGCAGCGCAATTAAATTGGCTTATGGGCAGAAATTCTACATTGAAATTAGATTGCAAACTTTTGTTATACAACGCAATACTAAAGCCTATATGGCGCTACGGAATTCAATTATGGGGCACCGCCTCAGCGTCAAACATTGAAAAAATTCAAAGGCGACAAAACAAAATTCTTCGAACAATTACTGCAGCTCCATGGTACGTAAAAAACTCTCGAATTCACAAGGATCTGTGTGTTCCACTGGTAAAAGATGAGTTTTCAAAGCATGCGATAAGGTATATCAGCAAATTGGAACTTCACCCAAACCCTCTTGCACGAAACATACTTAATTTTAGTGGTCACACTCGGTTGAGAAGAAGGGATACCGTTGCCACCATCAGAGCGTTAAGTAGGTGATTTTACCGATATAATATGCGCATAATAAAACTTTTTGTCTAGCATTGGCTGGACTTAGTTAATATATTGTATTTAGTAATAAGATTTGAATACTTATTGTTAGTTCACATTGTGAAGATTCAATAAATAAAAAAAGCTTAAAAAAAAAATGATAAATGGCACCCTTGACCGTGATATCTGATCAGAATCTTATTTGTTGCGGCCTGGGATACCTCATTTGTTGTTTGATGGGCTGGGTCAAGTTCGTTGGTCTTATTTTTTATAGCTCTCGCTTGACATAACTCAAAAAAAATCTAGTGCAATCAGGTCAGCTGACCTGAGGAGCCTGTGGAAAGTGTAGCTGGGAGTTTCAATTCAAGCTCCGCTATAACCGATCTGACTATGTGTCAGTTTCAGGCCATCAGAAAGGGAACGATTACAGGACCCAAGTGAGCTGGACAACCTAGACTATTTCGGGGTATCCAGCGGCCTGCCTACCTAACCTAAACTATGTGTCAGTTAAAAAGGATACGGCTACGGTCGAGTTCTGAATAAAAACCTCATCCAGCATCTTTAAATAATAGCAAAAAGTTATTATATTTTGTCGTATAGCACTATTCGTCAATTACACTATAAATGTAATTAGGTATATACATATATGTAGCGTACAAAAAGTTTGGAACCAGTAAACAGCTGAGTAACATTTTTTCTTAATCTTAATTTTGGGAAATATATCTTCAAACCTTATTTTACTTATAAAATCTTCAAAATTAAGGTAAAATCTTTGTTTTGGCAACGCTTGTCTTGAATTCAGTGCTAGCAAGAGACAAAAGTCACTCTCTGTGCAAAGTAAACTTTCTGTATGTGAAAGCGGTGTAAGGGGTAACAACACATCTAGAAAATTTGTTTGAAAAGAATTTTTTCAGATTACTTTCCGCGTAAATTTTGTAGACGAGTTGTACGCCTGTGTTCTGTAAACACCACATTAAGTAAAAAGGAAATTTTTATTCTTTTAATAAGTTTATTTAATGAAAATATTACAGATTTTTAACAATTTTGTGAAAAACGTATTAAATTAATAAAAAAAAATTTTTTGGTACGTTTTTTTTTTTTGAGATCACGCGTTTTTCTCCCATTTTGGTGCGTTTTGAAATTTCAAAGTTTACAACGCTGCCGAAAAACCATTGAGTGGAGTGGATCTAATGGAGATTCAAATTGTAGCAATTTCACTTTACGTTTGCAGAACACAGGCCAGCGGCTGTATCTGGAAATGTGGACATCTCAACGTCATTCTACCGACACATCCATGTAGACTGCAATAAATTAAGCACTCATAATTAAAAGCACCATATTCCATGTCTTGTACAACACGACGTGGAAGTCGTATTAATCGCCGCGATGTTCGATTTCTTGGACTTCTTGAAATCGTGCATCGCATTGAAATTGGTTTTTATTATTAGTTCAGATTGCGATCTCATGGCGTTACAATAATCGTATATAGCAAGTAAAAAATCGAATGGTCAGCGTAGAAATAAAATGACCATCGAAACAGCGCCTGAAAAGATTCAGCTCAGGAGTCCGAATGTCGTTGTATAGATAAGATTTAAGACCAGGCAAACGTTGTTTTGCCTTCAAATTTTATTTACATGATATGAATGACTTAAAATTTCCAAATTGTCATTGCTAGTACAAGCCGTATTGACATCTGCAAATGCTTAAAATGGGATGTTATGTCTTTCACAAATATTAGGACGTCTTTCCCTTTATACTTTCCTTTAAGTACCCTTTTTTTTAACGTTGATCATAAATTTTTTCAGCTGAAGCCGAGTGACATTGCAAAGAAATTATTGGTCTATACTTCATAATATTATGGTTACCAATTCTAGCTGATGAGCTGATAAGCTTAAATTTTTATTCGGTAAAATAGCAGAGAGGGACTGGTAATTGAATATTGACAGCGTATGAGCTATCAATAATCAAAAACATAAAACTGACCAGAAATACAGAAACTATAATTCTTCACAGAAAACTGCGTTATCAACTCATTGTCGCGATTTTAATCATAATCCAGATTTAGGGGGTACATCTATATTAAATAGGTAAAATTATTGTAAACGTAGATATATGCTAGAAATGTTACAAATAACTAATGTACCGTTAAAAAAAAGAATGAATTTTAAAAAGGATGTAGACGGATTGGCCCAAAATTATAGACATTTAATATATAAGAGTAAAAACAGGAGTTAAAACGTATAAATAGGTTATTATTTTAGATTATTTAAACAAATTTTTCATTTCTTTCTTTTTATGAAAAAATAATAAAAAAATATATACTATGAATAATGTTAATGTTACTACTGTTATATATATATATATATATATATATATATATATATATATATATATATATATATATATATATATATATATATATATATATATATATATATATATATATATATATATATATATATATATATATATATATATATATATATATATATATATATATATATATATATATATATATATATATATATATATATATATATATATATATATATATATATATATATATATATATATATATATATATATATATATATATATATATATATATATATATATATATATATATATATATATATATATATATATATATATATATATATATATATATATATATATATATATATATATATATATATATATATATATATATATATATATATATATATAATTATAATATATATTTGTTTTCAAAAATTTTCATCCAAAACTGCAAAAAAAAAAATTACTTTTTTCGGCATTTTGAATATATCTCAGCTATACGTGGACCGATATTACTGAATTTCAATAGCAAACCCATGAATCAATGGGGTAAAAGAATGGTGAAAGAAAAAAGTTTCTATGTCTAATGGTTTTCTCAGAAACGGTATTTCAACAGCGGACAGATGAACAGACAGACATCGCTTAATCGACTTTTCCATTAATTCTGATTCAGAATATATATACTTTATAGGGTCGCAAAAAAAAAAAACTGTAGAAATTACAAACGGAATCACAAACTTATATATACCCTTTACATTTTTGTGAAGGGTATAAAAAAATTTTTGATTTCATGTACACATTAGTTGCTAAATGATTAAAGCTTGTATCTCCTGATTCACTATGCTACGCGATCATACGATTCATTCACAGAAAATGTTTTAAAAGTCTGGCCAACTTTACTAAATCGCTTAAAAATGGCGTTGTAGTGGCACACTGTTATGTAAGAATGATTGCAATAGTTTATACCATATCAAAATAATTAAAAACTATTATTACTATAATAATTTTACATTATTTCAATTTATTCCCGGGGCGCCAACAATATTCTCATATTTTTCTCATAATTTTATGAACATTTTTGGTCTAAGAGATCTCCATTAACTTCTCATTTATTGTTCTAGAGCTTCTTAGAGTTTTTTTTTCATCCTCTGCATCAAGGCAGCACACATGTTACTAGCAGCTGACTCTGCACTCATTTCCACTTCTTTTTCCTCGAATTCATAAGAATCAATGTCCACACCAATATGCTTGAACCCTGCGACAAGCCTCTTCTGCAACTCCGCTTTATTACCAGCTGTAGGCAAATCTAGCTTGTCCAACTCCATTTTGAGTTGCTTCACCCTAAGCTCGTCAAATCTCATTTTTCAATTTCATTCCTGACACCAATTGCTACGTTTTAGCCTTTAAAAACGCTTTTCCGGATTTTTCTATTGCAAATGAAATAGTGACACACATTTTCGTTACACAGTACTTATATCAATAAAAATATTATAAAAAGCTTGTTTCCCATGTTTCCCAGCTATCTATATGTCGACATTTCATAGAAGCTACCCTAATCATCAGTAGACTTTGGAAATTTTTGAAAGATATTCTCAAACATTAACTTCATATCGTAACAATCTAAATAAATTGCTGAGAATTTAAAAAGAAAAATGCTCTAATAATACCTGTTAAAACACAAAAAACAAGCTTTTCTATTTATAAACGTCTCTAACATTTCTTTACACCTTTCAAACAAATGAACAACCGTTTCGAAAGTATCGAAAAGCAGAGAACAAAAATTTAACAATTGAGTTGTTATTCCATGGAAAACAAGCTATTTATAATTTGTTATTGGTATCAATGTTAGAAGCTAAAATAGCGAATAAAAACTCAATTGTATGCACAATTTTATTTAAAATTGATACCACTGCGTACTAAAACACTACACTTGCTTACTTTCTGACTCTTCTTGTACAAAGTTTAAAAATAAACTAACTCGTCACCGCCGACCTGTATGCTATTTATACTTCTTTATTATCTTCTACAATCATCATGATCTTTCTAGTGATTCATAATTACAATAACAAAACAATAAGAAACGAAATACCAAGAATCCAAGAATAACAGCAACATCATTTATCGTTGATATATTTGGAATTTTGGGTACATTAAATCATGTATGTTTGTGTATTGTGTTTTTAGTTGTATCTTGTTTGTGTGACTGTGCTGTACATTTATAGCAAGCACACTGGGTTAGATGTGGTACAAATTCGTAACAATATAATAAAAACATTTGTTTACTTTTATCTTATAGTGAAAAGTTTTACTGAATAGAGTTAAAAACTGTATTAATAAAGCCAAATGGAACATATTTTCGAAAGCGAAAGATATTTATTACGAATAAAAAGAGTTCGACACACAATACTGTTTTGAAGTCGCAATAGAGTTTTGAAATCTCAATTGTTGAAATCTAGAAACTTTTTTGCATTTCTAAACATTTTCATTGAAAAAATTTTATTGTTTCTTGAAATTTGCCACAAGTTATCATTAACTAAAAAGGAAATACCGCTTGTTCGGCCGGCAATTAACAAAATGCATATGTGATTCAATGTGACTGAGTGGTTAGGGCAGCAGTTCATGATACGTCATGTACCGAGTTCAAATCCGAATGGATGCTGATGAGTAGTGTAGCGACTACGAAACAACTAGTTGTCCCCCAGCTAAAGACTTGATTATTATTTTTCTTGTCTTCTTCAATCAAAAATTATTGATCACAGCAAATTTGTATTGTAAAAAATTCTTCTTAAGAAAAACTTAACAAAGGAAATATTTGAACTAAAAACCCGATGTACAAATGTACAAAAACCAAAAATTTAATTTATAAAATTATAAAAGTTCAACAAAAAAAATTCTATAAATTTAATCATTTTATTTCACTAGATAATCACTCGATAGTTAAGGGCCGATTTGTCATGCAGTGAAAAATATACAGCGCCATTCCGCCAACTTTTTTGCATGTATAAACAAATGGCTTTCGTCAATCAGGCTATTTAAGTAAGAAGTATATTATACTTCCTGTGGAAAGTATGAGTTTCGTATCATTTGGAAACTTTGCAATAATGCCAGAGTCTAGCTTTGATAGTGAAGTATTTGCTTTTAATCGGAGTGTTATAAAAAAACGGTATAAGTAGAAAACCGCAATAAGTGAAAAGAGTGAATTTATACAAAAGAAATTCTTTGTGACAATTATTTTTATATTTTTAAAGTAAAACAAATAAAAAAATTTGCATGAGTGTACCTAGTAGATGCAATTCTGAGAAAGAACTTAGCTCCACTAGAAAAAAACTCTGGATTTCTGAAAAAGAATCTTTAAAAAAATCATTGGATAATCTCCTGTCTCTAAGAGATAAAAAAACGCATGCGTTCGTGTTCGCCAAACATGGTTATTACAACAGAAGACAAACCATCTCCCAGTTTAGCTATTGTTGATAAACCGAAAACGCAAGTGGTTATGGATAGGTATATAACCGTGGTTAAACGTCAGCGAAGCCCGAAGTCTGCGCAAAATATCTAAAGATGATAAAACAACTTATTACGGCAATCGGAAAAGACACTTTCAACGTAACATCGGTTAAGCACGGCAACATCAATGAAACGAAAATCAAAACAAAATGCAAAAATTTTTAAAAATGAGTTGGTTAAAAATATGTTTCTGGAACGCAAACGGCATCCGCCAACACAAAAATGAACTTGAGCACTTCCAAAATTAATGGTTGCACATTATATGATACTAAAGACACCGTGGCAGATCTTTTGGAGGCTCAGCAATTTTGATAACAACTAGAATTAAGCACTATTTGCTAAACGAGACATGTGAGGAGTATATCCAAGCAACAAACATACATATGTATTGAACATTTTCATGATAAAATTGTTATTTCCTTGATTTATTCCCCACTCCGGTTTTCAATAACAGAAAACCAATATTCACATATTTTCAAATCACTTGGTCCTCGATTTTTAGCGGCTGGCGACTATAACGCTAAACACACTTTTTGGGGATCACGTTTAATTACCCCGTCAGACCGACGAAAGATCCCAGACGTTATAGATTTTGAAGTTGCGAAAAATTTTCCTTTAGAGTGGATGCAAGTAGAGCCTTCATTAGATTTGTCATCAGATCACTCACCCACTATAATCTCTGTTTTGTTTCCCCAAGAGATTGGCTTGCCGTTGACTGTCAATAGAGTTAATTGGCTAAAATACAAAAAATGTTTGAGTACACATTGTACTGAAAATATCGCCTTGAGAACGCCTGAGGATATTGATATGTCAATTAACGATTTTTCTGAAAACCTCAAACTGGCCGTACAGCATGCTACCATTAGTCATATAAGATCCAGAAATGAAAACAATAGAACTTATTAGCCTAAAATTGAGCAATTTCTGTCAGAAAGAAGAAGAGTCCGAAGAGAGTGGCAACTTCGCAGATCTCCCCAGCTTAAAACTAGGCTATGGGAATGCATAACTCAGTTAAGAAATCTGCTTGAAACAGAATGGCTTCCCTTAAAACATATTTAGGAAGCCTTGATGGTAATCGTAGATCTGGTTATCCCTTGTGGAAAGCGACAAAAGGTTTAAAAAGACCCGTAATAGGTAAGCCACCTTTGCGAACTTTAACTGGCGACTGGGCAAGAAGCGATTCTGAAAAGGGGATGCTGTATGTCGATCATTTGAGAAACGTTTTTATTACAAATGATTCAGTTACTTCGTGTAGCTAGAAGAGTTCTACATTTTATTTTTAACGCGTAAAATAACGCCTTAAGTATTATCCTCCAGAGCGGAAGGATAATACTCAAGGACTATGGTACCTAAGCCAGGGAAAAATCTGACTAAGGTAGAATCATTTTTTTTTTTTTATTATATTGGACTAGTACTCAGGGGATGACCCCTACATATGCAGTGCATTGTATCAGAACTAGGAAAATAGGTTGTGAGGAGGGGGAAAGAGGGAGTAGTGTTTGTGAACATTTGACTTGAACCTTCCAACGTTATAACAGACAGGAAACACGTCTGCAGGCAAATTATTCCACAGACGAAGCGTTCGGCTGAAAAACGAATTCTCTCTGTAATGCGTTGTGCGATTCCCCGGGCGATCGACCACAAAAGGATGAGCTCTGGACGATGAGCGCGTGCTACGTAAAAATGTGCGAGTTTCGGGAACAAGATCCCTAATCTCGTCCGAGCAAAATCCATTGTAGTAACGATAGAACAGAGTAACGCACCCCACACTGCGTCGATGCTCCAGTGAGTCAGTAGAGTTGGATACCCTACTGTCACCGATGAGCTTCTTCGCCCTCTCCTGCACACGGTCGAGTAACCCCAAAATAGACTTTGAAGCACCGGCCCAAACATGAGAGTTGTATTCCATTTTCGGTCGGATGTAGCTGGTACAAATATTAAGGAGGTCGGATGGCAAGAAGTACATCTTACACCGTTTCAAAAAACCTAGACACTTGAATGCTTCTTTAGAGATATGAAAAATGTGTTCAGTCCAGCGAACATCACACTGTATCTTCATACCAAGAACATCAAGAGCATCCGATTCCTCAATATTTATACCATCCATGAGTACAGATGAAGTAGCATTTGCGGTCGTTTGCTTGTATGTTAATAAGCAACATTGGGTCTTACGAGCGTTGAAGGCGACTCTGTTTTTACGACCGCATTCGGAGATTAATAGAAGGTCACTATTCAGTGAATCATTCATATTTAGCCTCTTGGCAGCGATCTCGGATAGGCTGGGCCTATAGCTAAAAGAGTACGAGTGGCAAATGCTGCTGTCATCTGCGAAAGAGTGGATAGGGTTGGAAGTTTGGTATAGAAGATCATTTAGAAAAATAAGGAATAGGGTAGGAGAAAGAACGGAGCCTTGCGGAGCCCCTGAATTAATCTTGAACTCGTTTGATGAGACCCCATCTATAACAAGTCGTATAGTGCGGTCTCTGAGAAAACTCGCTATAAACCGAGAGAAGTCATCACCGACACCAAAAGCAGTAAGTTTTGCCAGTAGTGCACCATGCCACACTCTGTCGAAACGCTTTTGAAATATCCAGAGCCACCACCCTACTTTCACCGAAATGATGGATTGAGTGGCACCATTTCTCTGAGAGATATGCCATAAGATCGCCAGTAGAACGACCCTTGCGAAATCCATATTGACGATCGCAAAGTAGTTTATGCGACTCTAGATACTTCATAAGGTGATGGTTAACCATGCTTTCCATTACTTTGGAAAGTGTAGAGCAAATTGCAATTAGGCGGTAATTTTCAGGGTTATTTGCCTCACCCTTTTTGGGTATTGGTGTTACATTAGCAACCTTCCAGCTTGATGGAAATTCACCAAAATGGTAAAGTATGCTGAAGAGGCGTGCTAATGGATGCGCAAGCGTAGAAGAACACTGCTTCAAGACCAGTGCTGGAATACCATCCGGTCCAGGAGTCTTGTTTATGTCGAGGTTTGTCAAAACCCTTTTAACTGCTCGCGCCCGGAAGCATATTTTTGGCATAGTTACAGATACTCTTTCGAGCTCGGGAAGTGGTTGACTGCTTTCCGGCAAGCAGGCATTGCTTGCAAAAATTTCAGCCAACAGGTTAGCTTTGTCAACCGGCTCGGTGAATGCTTGGTCATTCTTTAACAGAGTTGGAATTGATGAACTAGCACTATTATTTACTCTCTTAACGAATGACCAGAAGGTCTTACTGCCACGGGGAGTTTCAAGGACCTTGGCACGAAGGCGCTGTTCGTGGAGAAACTTTTCACGCCTAAGTACCTTGGCGCACAAAGATCTTGCCTTTTTGCGTAGCAAATCAGTGTCTGGATTTTTGTTTAAACGCCAGTTAATTTGTGTTTTGTTACATCAATTTGTTTTCAATTTTATAAAAATTTGTAAACAAAAAAATTAGAAATTTTCTTGAAGAAGACACACAAGGGGGTGTCGAAATATCGAAACATTAATAAACTAATAATTTTAAAACAAGTGACCTCAAGCTCAAATAAACAATAATTATATTTAAAAAAAGGTCGAAAAACTAGGATCAAGATACGAATTTTTTTATTATTATAGAAAATAATTATTTAAAATATAATTGCATTAAAATTTCTTCAAGCCCCACTATTTATACTGACCACAGACGGCCTCTGAATTGTTCGCAAGGCATAGAGTGGTAATGTCAGATGTTTAAACATAACAAAATACTAGTAGAACACACTCTATTTGAAATTTTGTCAGACGACTTTGCTCATGTTTTTTACAAATGCAATGTTTTTGAGGTAACAGACGACATGTAGGTATTTTAAATTGTGAAAAATGACATGTACATTATTAAAAACATATCGTGTGTTATCCACTTAAGCAATTAAATTATTTTTGAGGCGAGGGAAGTCGATGAGCAGTCGAATTTTTCTTTTTTACATAGCAGAATATTTCTTTTTACATAGCAGACAGCAACGCATTTTAAGGAATTAAAATATTTTAGAAATCTTTTTTATTGTTTCTTTTGCACTCTTTCAAACTGTTTAAAATATTATTATTTTTTTTTTTTTTTTACTTCACTTTGTATAAACATAAACAGTTTCTACACAATTAAAATGTTTTTGAAACATTTTTTATTGTTTTTTTTTTTTTGCAGTTTTTCAAGCTGTTTAAAATATTATTATTTTTTCACTTCACATATACAACTTTTGACACTACCGGTCGTTTTAAATAAAAAATTGTCACCTGCGCTAGTGATGCCACCTGGTTAATGCACCTTGCACAGTTGGTTGCTATGATTTGTTTGTTTTATTTTTGTTTTTGTTAAATTTTTTTTAAGTATCATAAAGTAGAGAACTTAGCTTCTAATATAACACTGATGATTAGAGAAGTTTCTATAAAATGTCGACATATAGACTTGTATATTTTCATTAAAAAAATATGAAATTCTTTTAAAAATATAATTTAGAAGAGTTAATTGGGACAAAAGCATTATATTAAAATATAATATAAAAAGTCAGTCTCTGCAAAACTTCTTATATGGCAACACGGTTACTTCGATTTTTCACTAGCGCGAGTACATGTAATTACTGGGTATTACCATATGAGTTTTTTTATACCCTTCCCAAAAATGTTAAGGGTATATATAAGTTTGTGATTCCGTTTGTAATTACAGTTTTTTTTTGCGACCCTACAAAGTATATATATTCTGATTCAGAATTAATGGAAAAGTCGATTAAGCGATGTCCGTCTGTCGTTCGTTAAAATACCGTTTCTGAGAAAACCATTAGGCATAGAAACTTTTTTCTTTCACCATTCTATTACTCTATATTGCCATCTGTTTGCTGATGAAATTCAGTAATATCGGTTCACGTATAGCTGAGATATATTCAAAATTCCGAAAAAAGCCATGCATTTTTGCAATTTTGTATAGAAATTTTTGAAAAAAAAGTTTGAAAGTTTGTTTTGTTTCAAACTTCACACACTCATTAAGCATGGTGACTAAAAAACAAAAATTTCAGATATCGGTCCATATATACCCGAGATATAGCCCAAATCGGGTTTTCCATGAAAATGTCGCGTAAGCGATTTGAAACAACTTTTTTTGCTCAAGAGCAGTTTTGGTAATGAAATAAGGTTATATAAATATGAAAAATGAAAATTTCCGATATCGGTCCATATATACCCGAGATATAGTCTAAACCGGGTTTTACATGAAAATGTCGCGTAAGCGAAAATAAACAACTTTTTTGTGCTCAAAAGTAGTTCTGGTAATGAAATAAGGTTATATAAATATGGAAAATGAAAATTTCTGATATCGGTCCATATATACCCGAGATATAGCTTAGACCAGGTTTTACATGAATATGTCGCGTAAGCGAACTTAAACAACTTTTTCTGCTCAAAAGCAATTTTGGGAATGAAAAAAGGTTATTTAAATTGGGAAAATGAAAATTTCCGATATCGGTCCATATATACCCGAGATACAGCCTAGACTGGGTTTTTCATGAAAATATCGCGTAAGCGAACTTAAACAACTTTATTGTGCTCTAAAGCACTTCTGGCAGTGAAATAAGGTTATATAAATATGAAAATTTCCGATATCGGTCCATATATACCCGGGATATAGCCTAGATCGGGTTTTTCATTAAAATGCCTAAACAACTTTTTGTGCTCAAAAGCAGTTTTGGTAATGAAATAATTTTTTATAATTATGGAAAATTTAAATTTCCAATATCGGTCCGAGATATAGCCTAGACCGCGTGAATAAAATGCCGCGTCAGCGAACGTAAACAACTTGTTTTGCTCAAAACAGTTTTGGCAATAAATTAAGGTTATATAAATATGGGAAATGAAAATTTCCGATATCGGTCCATATATACCCGAGATATAGCCTGATCCGATTTTTCCGTTAACGGTTTTTTTTTGCTGAAAAGCAATTCTCAGTATAAAAGAAGGTTACTAAAATACACAAAATGGAAGATTTCGATATCGGTTCATGAATAACCGAGCATATTTAATTCAAATTTTTAAATATACTATACATATGCGTGACTATCGTGAAGGGTATTTTAGATTCGGCCCAGCCGAATATATATATTAACATTACCTACAATATTAATAAAAAATTCTAGCTGTTTGATAAAGTAAACGAAATGTATAAACAAATAATTTATTTGTGCAATATTTGAAAGAAAAATTGCTAAAGGCTAGGGGCCATATACCAAAAAAATTCTTACTTGAGTATTAACACATATATTAGATACCAAACACATTAACACTACCATACAATTCTTAGAAAAGTTTATGCAAAAACAGTACGTTAACTTTTAAATGCAATAAAGCATTTAATTGTTGGCAACGCCGTTATGTTCAGTTGTAATTTTTTTCATAGTGATGCAAGAAAATGAATATTGTAATAGCCTGCAGCCGTATTCTGTAACTCGCTTAGCTAAAACTCGATCGCTAAAATGCTAAAAAAATTTAGGGCAAATATTTTAGCGATGTCGCTAAATCTGTATTCTGTAAGCTCAATTGCTTAGCTAAATCTTTTTTATTTTCGCCGCAGCTAATTTGCTAACTGTATACTATTTCTTTCTTTCTACTTGAATGAACTTCTGTTAAAAAGAGATAAACATAATGTAATAATTTTTGGCAATTCATTATAGTGTTACGTTACATTATATTGTGTTTCCCGTAAATATTGTTAAAACTTCTCTTCAATAACTTTTTAAAATATGTTTTGAAATTTCGATTTTAAATGGTTATTGTGAAAGATATATTCAAAATTTATTTTGTTTTTGACAAATATTACTTAAACAGCACTTAAGTCGATAAATTATGAGCAGTATTTTTTCACGATATAACCAAATGTGGAAGTTATGGGAAAACGTTCAAAATATGGCATCACAAACAAGTATGTTTATATACATTTTAAGTAAAAAAAAAACGTTCATAAGGTTTAGAAAAATTTTTCTTCATTTTATAATAATAAATATTTAAAAAACTGAAAATAAGCAGTTTTTATCGGCATCGTAATATAATGAATTCATTAAGTGCAATTAGTGAATGCAATAAGCTAATTGTGAACAGGAACCATTTGTAGATTTCACAAATCTTAAAAAAAGAATTTTGTGTTATGCTTCACTTTAAGTTGAAATTAATTTTTTACCTGTCATGAGCAAATTCTTGGTGCTCCTCCAAATACTGAATAAGCATATATTTTTGCTCCTTTGTAATTCTTTTTGTTGTTTCTTCCATTATACTGTAATATTATTTTTTTTAACAAGAAACAATAGAAAAAGGAAAACATTTGTAATTTACTTACATTTTAGCACTTAAAAGTTTGCGTTGCTAATATTTTAGCGTTTTAGCCAACAACAACTACTTATTTGGCGTTAGAGAATACAAAATTTAAACATTTTAGCGATGCCACTAATCGCTAAAATTGCGGCGAATTCAATTTTTTTGTCATTGCCAAATTTAGCTATGCACGTTACAGAATTGCATTTTTGGCCAAAAATCGCTAAATCATCTTTACAGATTTTTAGCGATCGAGATTTAGCTTTAGCGAGTTACAGAATACGGCTGCTGGAAACCACATACAAAAAAATAAACTATTATTATTACATAAAATAATACATTTTTGACAAATATTTCCTTGATTTATCGTTTAAATACGTAACGAATATATAATATTTAGTTTATTAATTATATTGAGAAAAATTAGTACGATTACTTATACTAGAAAAATTTTTATTATTCATTCGGCACAACTCAGTGCAATAAGCCAAAGGCCGACGCAAGTGTTAAAAAATGCAGTAACTGTGGAGGTAACCACACTGCAAATTATAGAGGTTGCCCTGTCTATACTCATTTTAAGCGGTCAATGACAAATAAGTCATCGGTTTCTCCAGCAGCCCAGCAGCCAAATGTCATTGGCAAAAACAATTTTCCCCAGGTAGGCCATCCAACCAACTTCACAAACACGCAGAATACCAAACAATTTTCTTATGCTAATGTGGTTAAATCCGACCAAAACTTGAACCAGCAACCCAAGCCCCAAATTTCCGATCCAAATTTTAGTAACCTAGAGGCAACTCTGCAGACTCTTGTTCAATCCATTAACACTTTTACCGTCTCTATGACCAACATGATGCAGGAGATGCTAAAAATGCAATCCACTATTTTACAGGCAATTTTAAAAAAATGAATTGGTTAAAAATATGTTTCTGGAACGCAAACGGCATTCGCCAACACAAAAATGAACTTGAGCACTTCCTTATGGAAAAGCAGATCGATATAATGATGATTGCTGAAACCCATTTGACAACTAACAGTTTTTTCAAAATTAATGGCTACATACTGTACGACACAAAAGATCCCCGTGGAAGATCTTGCGGAGGATCGGCAATTCTAATAAAATCCAGAATTAAACACTTTTTAATGAACGAGACACGTGAGGAGTATCTCCAAGCAACTAATATATGCATTGAATATTTTCATGAAAAAATCGTTATTTCCTCGATTTACTCACCGCCCCGATTTTCAATAACAGAAAGCCAATATTCAAATTTTTTCAAATCACTTGGGCCTCGATTTCTAGCGGCTGGCGACTATAACGCTAAACACACTTTTTCGGGATCACGTTTAATTACCCCGAAAGGCCGTGTGCTTTTTGACACCGTTTCCAAAATGAGCTTAGGTGTGATTTCAAGTGGACACCCCACTTATTGGCCGTCAGACCAACGCAAGATCCCAGACGTTATAGACTTTGGAGTTACAAAAAATTTTCCCTCAGAATGGATGCATGTGGAGCCTTCATTGGACTTGTCATCAGATCACTCACCAACTATAGTTTCTGTTTCGTTCCCCCAGGGGGTTGGTTCCCCGTTTTGTGACTTGGCGTTGACTGTCACTCGAGTTAATTGGTTAAAATATAAAAAATATTTGAGTACTCATTGTACAGAAAACATTGCCTTGAGAACGCCTGAGGATGTTGATATATCCATTAAAGATTTTTCTGAAGACCTTAAACTGGCCGTACAACATGCTACCACTAGCCTTACAAGATCTAGAAATGTGAGCAATAGAACGTATTCGTCTGAAATAGAGCAACTTCTGTCAGAAAAAAGAAGAGTTAGAAGAGAGTGGCAACTTCGAAGGTCTCCCCAGCTTAAAAGCAGACTACGGGAGTGCATAACTCAATTAAGAAATCTGCTTGAAATCCAAAGAATGGCTTCCCTCAAAAATTATCTAGAAGGTCTTGATGGTAGCCCGCAAACCGACTATTCTCTATGGAAAGCGACAAAAGGTCTGAAAAGGCCCGTAATAGGTAAGCCACCTCTGCGAACTTCAACTGGAGATTGGGCAAGAAGCGATTCTGAAAAAGGGATGGTGTATGTTAATCATTTAAAAAACGTTTTTACTGCAAATGATACATTGGATGATGTTGCTGAATTTCCGCCATATGCTGTTAGACCGCCTGTGCCTTTGAGACTTAGTTTTCAAGATGTTGAAAATGTTATTCGTAACTCAAACCCCAGGAAAGCTCCAGGTATTGATCAAATTACTGGTAAAATGCTTGAGCAGCTACCTCGTGTAGCTCGTAGAATTCTTCTTTTTATTTTTAACGCTATTTTACGTCTCGAGTATTATCCTGCAGAGTGGAAAGTGTCCATGATTACTATGATACCCAAACCAGGGAAGGATCCCACTAAAGTAGAATCATACAGACCAATAAGTCTACTGCCAACAATTTCAAAACTGTTCGAAAAATTGTTAATGGCAAAGTTGAGTCCAATGTTGAACACTGTGGGATGCATCCCTGATCATCAATTTGGCTTTCGGGCTAAACACAGCACAATAGAACAAACGCACAGACTAGTCAATGCCATAAGACAGACCTTTGAGGAGAAGAAGTATTGCTCAGCTCTATTCATTGACATTTCTCAAGCTTTTGATAAAGTGTGGCACGAGGGCTTGATACACAAAATAAAGTTGAACTTGCCTGCAAATACACACAAGTTTCTGGAAAGCTACTTATGTGGGCGGAAGTTTGTTATCAGAGAAGGCGACTTTATAAGCCCAACTCAGCCAATCGAGGCAGGAGTTCCCCAAGGCAGCATACTGGGGCCTACTTTATATTTGATTTATGCCTCTGACATGCCAACGACACCCGGAATCCACACTTCAACTTTTGCAGACGATACAGCACTCTGCAGCGTACATGAAAGCCATCAAGTAGCTTCGCGAAATTTGCAGGAGTATATTTCAATATTAGAGAAATGGTTAAAACTTTGGAAAATTAAAATTAATGAACAAAAGTGTACTCACGTTACATTCACGCTGCGTAAACAAACATGTTCAGCCATCCAAATCAACAATTCACCTATTCCGCAGCAAAATGAAGTCAAGTACCTTGGTATTCACCTGGACCGTAGGTTAACTTGGAAGTCTCACATAGATGCGAAAGTTACTCAGTTAAAGTTAAAAGCAGCTCAACTGAATTGGCTTATGGGCAGAAATTCTACATTGAAGTTAGACTGCAAACTTTTGTTATATAACGCAATTTTAAAGCCTATATGGTGCTACGGAGTTCAATTATGGGGCACCGCCTCCGCTTCAAACGTTGAAAAAATTCAAAGGCGACAAAACAAAATTCTTCGAACAATTACCGCAGCTCCATGGTACGTAAAAAACTCACGAATTCATAAGGATCTCTGTGTTGCTCTTGTAAAAGACGAATTTTCAAAGTACGCAACAAGGCATATCAATAAATTGGAACTTCATCCAAATCGTCTTGCACGCAATATACTTAATTTCGAAGGACACTCTCGGTTGAGAAGGAGGGACACCCTTGCCACCATCAGAACGTTAAATAGGTGATTTCACCGATATTGATCGTGCAAAATAAAACATTTTTGTCTAGCATTGGCTGGACTTAATTAATTTTATGTATTTAGTTTTAAGATTTGAATACTTATTGTTAGTTCACTTTGTGAAGATTCAATAAACAAATGAATGAGAAAAAAAAAAAAAAAAATTCAATTCCCGTTTTTCTTTGTATTCGTTTGAGTGAAAGTGCATCACTAATACATATATTTGTTTTTTATACCCTTCACAAAAATGTAAAGGGTATATATAAGTTTGTGATTCCGTTTGTAATTTCTACAGTTTTTTTTTGCGACCCTATAAAGTATATATATTCTGAATCAGAATTAATCGAAAAGTCGATTAAGCGATGTCCGTCTGTCCGTCTGTCCGCTGTTGAAATACCGTTTCTGAGAAAACCATTAGACTTAGAAACTTTTTTCTTTCACCATTCTTTTACCCCATCGATTCATGGGTTTGCTATTGAAATTCAGTAATATCGGTCCACGTATAGCTGAGATATATTCAAAATTCCGAAAAAAGCCATTTTTTTTGCAGTTTTGTATGAAAATTTTTGAAAACAAAAGTTGTTCGTTTTGCTTCAAACTTCACACACTTATTAAGCATGGTGACTAAAAGACAAACAATTTTTTTTTCAGATATCGGTCCATATATACCCGAGATATAGCCCAAATCGGATTTTTAATGAAAATGTCGCATAGGCGAAGCTAAATAACTTTTTTTTGCTCAAATGAAAATTTCCGATATCGGTCCATATATACCCGAGATATAGCCCAAACCAGGTATTTCATGCAAATGTCGCGTAAGCGAACTTAAACAACTTTTTTGTGCTCAAAAGTAGTTCTGGTAAGGAAATAGGGTCATATGAATATGAAAAATGAAAATTTTCGATATCGGTCCATATATACCCGAGATATAGCCTAGACCGGGGTTTTCATGAAAATGCCGCGTAAGCGAACTTAAACAACTTTTTTGTGGTCAAAAGCAGTTCTGGTATTGAAATTAGGTTACATAAATATGGAAAATGAAAATTTCCGATATCGGTCCATATATACCAGAGATATAGCCGGGGTTTTCATGAAAATGCCGCGTAAGCGAACTTAAACAACTTGTTTGTGCTCAAAAGCAGTTCTGGTAATGAAATTAGGTTACATAAATATGAAAAATGAAAACTTCCGATATCGGTCCATATATACCCGAAATATAGCCCAAATCGAGTTTTTCATGAAAATGTCGCGTAAGCGAACTTAAACAACTTTTTTGTGCTCAAAGCAGTTCTGGTAATGAAAAAGGGTTATATAAATATGAAAAATGAAAATTTTCGATGTCGGTCCATATACACCCGAGATATAGCCCAAATCGGGTTTTTCATGAAAATATCGCGTAAGCGAACTTAAACAGTTTTTTTGTGCTCAAAAGCAGTTCTGGTAATGAAATAGGGTCATATAAATATGGAAAATGAAAATTTCCGTTATCGATCCATATATACCCGAGATATAGCCCAAACCGAGTTTTTCATGAAAATGTCGCGTAAGCGAACTTAAACAACTTTTTTCACCTTAAAGCAGTTCTTGTAATAAAATAAGGTTATATAAATATGGAAAATTAAAATTTCCGATATCGGTTCATATATACCTGATATATAGCCTAACAGGTTTTTTGATGAAAATGCCGAGTAAACAACTTTTTTGTGCTCAAAAGCAGTTCTGGTAATGAAATAAGGTTATATAAATATGGAAAAAGAAAATATCCGATATCGGTCCATATATACTCGAGATATAGCCTGAACCGATTTTTCCAATAACATTTTTTTTTTTGCTGAAAAGCAGTTCTTGTTATAAAAGAAGGTTACGAAAATAGAGAAAATTAAAATTTCTGATATCGGTTCATATATACCCGAGATATAGCCTAAATCGGGTTTTTCATGAAAATATCGCGTAAGCGAACTTAAACAATTTGTTGTGCTCAAAAGCAGTTCTGGTAATGATATAAGGTTATATAAATATGGAAAATTAAAATTTTCGATATCGGTCCATATATACCCGAGATATAGCCTGAACCGATTTTTCCATTAAAAAATTTTTTTTTGCTGAAAAGCAATTCTCGTTATAAAAGAAGGTTACTAAAATACAGAAAATAGAAAATTCCGATATCGGTTCATATATAATCGAGCATATTTAGGTCACATTTTAAATATACTATACACATTCGTGACTATCGTGAAGGGTATTTTAGATTCGGCCCAGCCGAATATACTACACTCTTACTTGTTTTTTATTATTATTATTTCAAAATTAATATTTTAAATTCGTACGCAATGTAATGTGTTAATTTGTTCATTTAATAAATAATAAACATAAAACATTGCTTCAGTTAAAAATTTTCACAAAATTGTGATTTTCAACAGAGCTGGAAATTAATAAATCAAACGTCATATTAACTTACAGGTAAAGTGTGGCCATTTCAACGTTGAAATATTTGAAGTTAACGTTAGCTTTCCAAACGAATGGTAAGCTAACAATCGTTTTTGTATATAGCCCAACAAGGTACAAGTTAGGAAATGTTTCTTAACAATTGCTTACCAAACTTTAAGTTTTTTTGCATACGGCCGTAAATATGTAATTCCTCATTACTAAATATGTAATTCCTCCTTACTAAATACATATGTAATTCCTCATGTATTTTTTGATCTGTGAAAATCATAATTTTTGTAAAATTTCTCACAAACGTACATATACATTTACGTCTGACATTGTCTTTGCTTTTTATTATTATATATAATATGAAAAATCTCCTTGCAACACTGGTCTGTTATTCTAATTGTTCAATCACACACGAGAACAATTATTCTGACAGCATGTAGGCGAACGGGGTGATATTTTGTCGGCATAAATATCACCCCGTGATATTTATACGGCAGATAAATAAGTATCGTGTGTGATGACAAGAACCAAAATTGTTCGGACAAAAAATTGTTAACGTGTGCTCTAACACATTCACAGTGAATATGAGCAAACGGTAAAGTTATGTAATCATAATGACTTTTAGTTCGGAAAAGGTTTCGCACGCTTTGCCAATTTTACTATTGCGATAACTGTCTTATCGAAAAGGCTATTCGCAATGCAAGAAATAAATTATGAATGAGAGTATGCAGGAGAATTCACAACCTTCCCTCACTGGATCACAACTATCGGTAAGAAGATGCTCATCAAGCGCTCTTTTTTATAGTTTTCTTCGAAGATGTTGTTACGGGAACAAGGCCCAAGTGTCTAGTTTTCACCAGATTAAAAACATCAAAGAAAAACAAAAACTAAAGTTGTGTTTCAATTCAGTTCTTTTTGAGGAACTCTGGATCGTCGTTGATACATCCCTAATTGCTCTGCATGAGCCGAACGATATGCCAACATCATCAGCAACCTCTCTGATAGTGAAAAGCACACCAAAACACGACTAACCTTTTTATCTGTCAAAAACAAACTGACAATCCAAAATGCCAACATATATTAAGTGTGTTCCACGAGTTCTCGGACTAGTTCGGACTAATGAGAGCAAAAAGTAAATTATTCTCTAAATTTGCAAATTTTACCCAAAACTGCTGGAACACAAAAAACCACAATTGTATATCTTGCAATACTAGTGCTGCTTACTTTTTAGATTACGTATATCATAATCAAAACATTTGCATTATTGGCAACAGTTGTAAAATTAAAAGCAATGCAAAATTTTCAACAGATTTTTATAGTAAATATTTATAAAATGAAAAGCCAAACACAATTGCGTGTTCTGTTTACAACTTCACAGCGTTATTTTTAGTTTGGGCAACCTTCTATTTTGCTTTTAACTAATTTTCTGTTTAGATTTTCAGTTTCATATGTATGTAAACATAAAACCGCTGCTTATTCCATTCTAGTCCGAACTTACCCAAAGAAAAAGTTTGGGCTAATTTGTACAGGAAATGAAAAAATTTACTCTCTCATTTTCTCTCAAAATTGCACAAAAATTGTTACGTGGAACGCTTTGGGACTAGTTTGGACTAGTTCGGACTGTTTCTTTATTCACGTGGAACACACCTACTACTATAAAAAACATGTGTGCCAACATAACAGAAAAAATTCGAAAATCGAACATATGTAACTCACGAAATTTGAAAATAACGGTTATTTTGTGATCGAGGCTCGTATTTTTTAGATTGGCTTACAAATGAAAACTGAATCTAGAAATATATACTAAACTACTCGTATACAAGTAACGAACTTATACCTTCGTTCCTTTTGAAGTCGATTTAAAATTGATAATAATTAGTACAATTTTTTGTATTACCTTTGCAGGTGGTAAATCAATTAGTTCTTCCCAAAAAACCGGTCCTGCTCATCGAAACAGTTCAGCTACCCGGTCAGCCAATAAACGTAATAGTCTGCAAAATAAAGGTTCTTCCAATAATTTAAGTGCAAATGTTTCCATGGGCGTATTCAATCAGGTAAACACTCATATACTTTAGGCCTCTAAGATTATTTCATAACATTAATAATTCACAGAGCGACTCTGAGGCTGAAGGCAACACCCGAAATAAATCAGGTACAAATGGGCAAAGTAGAATAAACGGGCCGACTAGTAAATATTGTTTTCTTCCAGCTGTGAATGAAACTTCATTTAAAATGTTTTTTTTTTTACAGCTTCTAATCGTCCTTACAATAACACAAAATCCAATGGAAATAACAATCGACGCAAGGGTCCACTGCAAACTAGCTTTAATAATGGTCAGTATTTTTAAAGGTCATTGGATTCCATTCATAATAAAACGATTTTTTTTTTTTTTTGCAAAAGCTCCTCCTCAAGATGACTCAAGCTCTGAAGAAACTCAGGGTAATTCTTCTATTACTAAACCTATTGTGCCACCGCGACCACGTAACTTAGCTTTCGATCATAAGAATAAAATTATCAACAGTCCCAATGTAGTCATACAACGTGGAGTTTATGAAGCTGTCGAATTTCCCGATCTTGATAGCAATGGAGATCGTAAGTTTTTTTTCGTCTCATATATAATTTTTCTTCATAACTAACAATACAATTGCTTGTTTTTACAGCTAAATCCCAAGTGCATAATGTTATAAACAAATTATATAGAACAACACAAACTGTTTTGCAATTGCATGCTAATTTACGCGATTGTGAAGATTCTTTAATGCTGAAAGAATTGGAGAATGCTGTGATTATGACACAAAATATGTTAACAAATATTACTCAAAATAAGTAAGTGTGCAATATGTAATTAAAATTTTTCGTACTGCAATGGAAGTTTCACAATTGTAAACTCGATGTCATAAAGATAATGGTAGTAGTAGAAATTAAAAAAAAAATTAAAAACCAAACAACGTCTGAAAATTTACTTAATTTTATTATTCTAGAACAAAATGAAAAAAAAAATAACCAAGCTAGTATACGATGCTTGTTAGATGATTGTGTTTAATATACATACAATTCCTTAAATAATCTTTTGATGATTACCTGAGGAGGAAAACCAACAAAAACATTTACTTGTTTATTTTTCACATATTCTTACACGCTCGACTTTCAATCTTGGAATGTTTGTTAGACGATTAAAAATTATGTTGTATTTTTGAATAAATAGATACTTACATCTCAATACATCCAGATTTTTCTTCATTAAAGCCATTAAATTGTGGAACTCTTTGCCCTTAAGCTTTAGACATATACAAGCGAAAAACAGTTTTGCTGAAGCTATCGTTGACTATTATTAAAAAAATTGACTATTTAAACCCCTATTTTAATACTATAAATATATATAAATATAAATTTTGATATATGTATAATTGTTTCTCCCTTTATCGAAAATGTTATGGAACTACAAAAGTTTTTATGATGAAATAAAAAAATTACCGAAAAAAAAAATATACACTCGTGTACTCGTATATTTTTTTATTTTATTTTTTTATTTAATTCAATATTATTTATTAATCGTAATATTACAAATACTTTGTTCTTTACAATATTGAATCTAAAGCACGTGGTAAGCATAAGTAGCAGCATGATGTACCAAGCAAAAACGGAAACAGTGCATGCCATTTTAACAACAAAAAATTACATATAGTAATGGGGTTATCAGATTGGCAAATACTATTAATTCCTATTACATATAATTAATATTACCGTAATATCATGACAATTGTCCCCCACTTAACAATAAGGCTATACGTGAGTGTAGCGCATAAGTTAGAGCCGTAAGTAGACTTGATGTTGAAGTGGTGGCTTCCGTTGCCTACTAGGGCTGCGTCGAGTTGGGGTAGCTTCCAAAGATTTTGAAGTAGATTGCTGTGGTTTTCTTGCGATGATTTGGCTCTTGAGTGTGCACATGGTGATGAAATTTCACTGCTACTTTGTGTCGCTGGAATGTAGTGCAGTATAGCTGGATGTTGAAAATGTTGTTGATCAAATTCGGAATGATTTCCAATTTCCGAAGAATCTCAGGTTAAGTACTTGGTTGTGTTTATGCTTCCTGTATTTTATATATTGTATTTTATGTATATATATATATATATATATATATATATATATATATATATATATATATATATATATATATATATATATATATATATATATATATATATATATATATATATATATATATATATATATATATATATATATATATATATATATATATATATATATATATATATATACATAAAATACAATATATAAAATACAGGAAGCATAAACACAACCAAGTACTTAACCTGAGATTCTTCGGAAATTGGAAATCATTCCGAATTTGATCAACAACATTTTCAACATCCAGCTATACTGCACTACATTCCAGTTTGTGATTCCGTTTGTAATTTCTACAATATTGATTTCCGACCCTATAAAGTATATATATTCTGAATCAGCATTGATTAAGCGTCTGTCCGTCGCTGAAATACCGTTTCTGAGAAAACCATTAGACTTAGGAACTTTTTTCTTTCACCATTATATTACTCCCTTCATGGGTTTGATACTGAAATTCACATATAGTTGAGATATATCCAAAATTCCGGAAAAACCCTTTTTTTTTTTTTGCAATTTTGTATGAAAATTTTTGAAAAACAAATTGTTTGTTGTGCTTCAAACTTGACACAATTATTTGGAATGGCGATTAAAAGGCAAAACAAAATTTTTCTGATATCGGTCCATGTATACCCGAGATATAGCGAAATGTCGCGTAACCGAACTTAAACAACTTTTTTTTGCTTAAAAGCAGTTCAGGTAATAAAAGGATGAAACTAAAATACAGGAAATGAAAACTGCTGATATCGGTCCATATATACCCGAGATATAGCCTAAACGGATTTTTCCATGAAAGATTACCTATTTAGCATGGTGATTACAAGGCAAAAAATTTTTCCCCGATATCGTTCCATATATATCCGAGCATATATAGTTCAAATTTGTAATATATACTTTTCTATAGAAATTTGTCAAATAACAGATTAATAAACGTACAATATTTTTTATGAATAAGGCTATAAATATTTAATTTATTTATCTATATTCGGCGTAACAGTAGTTTTTTGCCGGAATTGTCTATTATAAAGCTGTTAATATTTGATATATGCAAATGTAAATTTAAAAGATTTAAACGATATAGAGATGTTTAATCATTGTTTTTTGTTGTTTTACAATATAAAGTTACGTTAGTGAGTCTATTCAAAATCATTTAATATAAGTTTTCTGCACTTCAAGCTGTCTTATTTATTTGTCTAGTGTCTTATGTCTTAAATATGTATCTAGTGTTATAAGACTGTAGGTATATCCATTTAGAATTAATGAAACCTCATTTGTAGTTAGCGGGGTCTTTTTAAAATACTCTACCCTGAATTCTCTGTATATAGGGTATATTCCAACAAAATGTAGTGTGTTCTCTGCAGCATCTAGATTATATAGTGTGCATACACCAATTGCAGAGTTTATGAGGGCTCTTGCATTTATGTCCAATAAACCTCCTCTATTATCAGGCTTGCAGCTCGAGAAGATAAGTCCAGTGTATGTTTCATACAATAATCTAATTGGCAGTATAAATCATGATATTGAGAATCTCTTTTCTTTAGTTTTTATAAGCTCGAGTATCGTTCTATGGTATATGCACATTGAAAGGTTATAATCGTTGGGTGTAAAATGTATATTTTCGCATAAAATAGCCCATTCGTTCGCCCAATATGTCCGTTTTGCAATAATTTTCTCAGCTAGAATACGAGGTAATCTATGATTAGGTAAACTTAGTACTTTGTTTATGTAGTCGAAATGGAGTTTCAACGTATTCACGAACAACGAATAAAATTCTGTTTCTAAATACAGAAGGTACTTTTTGGTAGCATCTGCACTTTTTTTTAATGAAAAATCTAAAAAGTTTTTTAATTTTGTATAACACCAAATTTTGCGCACCAGAAATGATTTGGATGCAGCATGAAATATTTTAAGTTTATATTTATTAGACACATTAGGGTCATTTATATACATATCTCGACCATGATGAATGATGCGATCGCCATTTATTTTCAGTGTGTTTCTTAAACGACATATTATAATTGAGATCTACTCCTACACACTCTGTCAAACGCTTTGGAAATATCTAGAGCCACCATTTTACTTTCACCGAAATGATGGATTGAGTGGCACCGTTTCTCTGAGAGATATGCCATAAGATCACCAGTAGACGACCCTTACGAGATCCATATTGACGATCACAAAGTAATATATGCGACTCTAGACACCTCATAAGGTGATAGTCAATCATACTTTCCATTACTTTGGGAAGCGCAGAGCAAATTGCAATTTGGCGGTAATTTTCAGGGTTATTTGTCTCACCCTTTTTGGGGATTTTCGTTACATTAGCAACTTTACAGCACGATGGAACCACCAACATGGAAGAGGTGTGCTAATGGACGCGTAAGCGTAGAAGAACACTGCTTCAAGACCAGTGCTGGGATGCCATCCTGTCCAGGAGTCTTGTTTATGTCGAGGTCAGCCAAAACCTTTTTAACTGCTCGAGCCGGGAAAAATATCTTTGGCATAGTTGCAATTACTCTTTCGGAAAGTGGTTGACTGCTTTGCGGCAACCAGTATTTGCTTGCAAAAATTTCAGCTAACAGGTTAGCTTTGTCAACCGGGACGGTGAATGCTTGATATAGAATTGGTATTGATTAACTCGCACTGTTTTTTACTCTCTTAACAAATGACCAAAAGGTCTTACTGCCCCGGAGAGCTGTAAGGACCTTGGCACGAAGATGCTGTTAGTGAAGAAATTTTTTGCGCTTAGGTACCTTAGCACACGAAGATCTTGCCTTTTTACGTAGCAAATCAGTGTCTGGATTTTTGTTTAAACGCCAAAAATGCTTCCTATCTAGATCTGACTGCGTTTTTTGCACGTCTGATTAAACCTTGGTTTAAATCGAAATCTGCTTAGAGGGGGTGAGCGTTTTCGTAAGAAGCAAAGTTTCCGATTGAAATGCTCGTAAAATTGGTTGAGCTCAGCCCAATTTGCCTTTTCATAAATAAATTTTGACTGTTTCGTAGTTGCTTTCGAAACGTTATGAAGTTCAGAGACCAAAAAGGAGGCAGAAATGGTGTAATGATCCGAATTGTCGAGAGATGCACTAACTCTGACTTCATACTTGGCTCATTCACTAATTGCTCTAGGTGATTATGCGCAGCGAATATCTCAACATATTGACCTTCTGGAGTTGTATGACTCGAATGACGAAACCAGGATGAGTTGTGAACGTTGAAATCACCAGCAACAACGATTTCAATGCTCGGACAACCTTCCAGGACTTTCAATATAGAGTCGGAAAGGGCATCGAAACCAGAAAAGGTGTAATCTCTCCCCGCATTTGGACTTCTGTAAAGAAACCCGAAGTGCAAGAAGTGTAACCTGATTTTGAATTTAACGCAAAGACACGCCAATTCGGCATCATACATGCTTAATGGTTGCTGGCATTGGAACACAACTTCATTGCGAATGTAAATTACAAGGCCCGGAAGGAAACTAAGCAGGGATAGAACTTGATACCCAGGTAAATGAAAACCCTGTGGTTTGCTAGGTGCCAGAACTGGCATTGGTTGATGGTGGAAAGTGACAAAAACGTATCGAGTATTATCCTGCAGAGTGACAATTGCTCATGATTATTATGATAGGCAAGCCAGGGAAGAATCTAACTAAAGTAGAATCATATAGACCAATAAGTCTACTACCAACAATTTCAAAACTGTTAAAATTGTTAATGGCGAAGTTGACTCCAATTTTGAATGATGTATGATATATACCTGATCATCAATTCGGCTTTAAACACAGCACCTTGGAACAAACACATTGGCTAGTAAATGTCATAAGAAAAGCTATCGAAGACAAAAAGTATCGTTCAGCTTCATTCATTGACGTTTCCCAAGCTTTTGATAAAGTTTGGCAGGACGGTTTGATGCACAAAGTTTATTTTTCATTCATTTATTTATTGAATCTTCACAAAGTGAACTAAAAATAAGTATTCAAATCTTAATACTAAATACATAAATACTAAACAAATACACAAAATTAATTAAGTCCAGCCAATGCTAGACAAAAATGTTTTATATTGCACGGTCAATATCGGTAAAACCACCTATTTAACGTTCTGATGGTGGCAACGGTATCCCTCCTTCTCAACCGAGAGTGGCCTTCAAAATTAAGTAAATTGAGTGCAACAGAATTTGGGTGAAGTTCCAGTTTACGAGTACCTTGTCGCGTACTTTGAAAATTCGGCTTTTACAAGAGGAACACAGAGATCCTTATGAATTTGTGAGTTTTTTACGTGCCATGGAGCGTAAAAATTTCACGAATTCACAAGGATCTGTGTGTTCCACTGGTAAAAGACGAATTTTCAAAGTCAGTAAGTTGGAACTTCACCCAAATCCTTTAGCACCCAACATACTTAATTTTGGCAGCCACACTCGGCTAAAGAAAGGATAACCTTGCCACCATTAAAACGTTAAACAGGTGATTTTACCAATATTTTTCGCGCCAAATACAACTTTTTTGTCTAGCATTGGCTGGACTTAAATAATTTTTTATATTTAATATTAAGATTTGTATACTTATTGTTAGTACATATCGCTCCTTTATTGCAACATAGTCATATCTCAAAAAATGAGCTTTTCGAGTTAACAATCCAGAATTTTTAACAGTACTACCTTTTATATTGTGCCAAAAAATTATTCAAATTACTTTTAAACTGTTTCCTTAAGAAGATATTTTCTAAAATTTTTTTGTAAGACTTGTATGGAAGCTAAAAATTTGAAATGTGGTTTCTCGAAACAAGTTTTTTGAATTATGACTATGTTGCAATAAAGGAGGAGTTGAAGATTCAGTAAATAAATGAATGAAGGAAAAAAATGTTTTTATTGTTTGACAAATAAAGCAAATCAAGAAACCTAATGGGGTTTCTCTTAATTTTCTTCATTTTTAGAGTTGCAATTGGTGTGTGTAGTCTTTTTCCCCACAGATTTCTATGTTTATCGCTAATAATATAAAACAATCAATATTTTCAAACTTGTTTTTCTTCCTACATTCTTAACTATTAATGTCAATATACATAAGGTGTGTTCATTTACTTGACTAGTAAAAATTAGCAACGAGAGAGTAACAAGAAACTTTTCAAAATTGCTCTCAAAAATGTCCACTATTATGCGGGAGCAATATCGGTAGAATCACCTATTGAACGTTCTGATGGTGGCAACGGTATCCCTTCTTCTCAACCGAATGTGGCCGCCAAAATTAAGTATATTACGCGCAAGAGGGTTTGGATGAAGTTCCAGTTTACTGACATACCTTGTCGCGTGCTTAGAAAACTCCTCTTTTACCAGCGGAACACTCAGATCTTTATGAATTCGTGAGTTTTTTACATACCATGGAGCTGCAGTAATCGTTCGAAAAATGTGTGCCGCTGAGGCGGTGCCCCATAACTGAATTCCGTAGCACCATATAGGCTTTAGTATTGCGTTATATAACAAAAGTTTGCAATCTAATTTCAATGTAGAATTTCTTCCCATAAGCCAATTTAGCTGCGCTGGTTTTAGTTTTAACTGAGTGACCTTTGCTACAATGTGAGACTTCCACGTTAGCCTATGGCCCAGGTGAATACCAAGGTACTTGACTTCATTGTGCTGCGGAATAGGTGAGTTGTTAATTTGGATATGCGCACATGTTTGTTTACACAGTGTGAATGTCACCTGAGTACATTTCTGTTCATTAACCCTGATTTTTCCAATATTGAAATAAATTCCTGTAAATTTCGTGAAGCTAATTGGTGGTTTTCATGAACGCTCAAAACCGCTGTGTCGTCTGCAAAAGTTGAAGTGTGGATTCCAGATGTCGTTGGCATGTCAGAGGCGTAAATCAAATATAAAGTAGGCCCAAGTATGCTACCTTGGGGAACTGCCTCGATAGGTTGAGTTGGGCTTATAAAATCACCTTCTCTGATAACAAATTTCCTCTCAAAAATGTGAAAAAGTAAATGAACACTTTACTAGCAAAAATTTGCAAGTTAGAGTAGTGTTGTTGTGTATAGGTATATATAAGTACTTAATAGCTACCATTATATTCTTTGGACAAATTATACATATATGTATGTTATTATAAAAATAATGTGATTATGGTCATTTATATTCAGCATTGTCTTGACTAGTGTACTATGTACTAGGCATAGTGGAAATACGCTAAGTACTATAAGGGTGATTAACTGCTTTTGAATAAAATATCTATTTTTAAATAGCACCTCATACACGTTTCAATTCAATTCGTAACTGAGTCGGTTGTTGTGCAAATCAAGGAGTAGTTTATTTGCAAGGAGACCGTTAATAATTTTTAAAATTGTCTTTAATTTCATTAAATCTGATAGTTGAATGAACATCTTTCTATTCAGTTTATGAAGTGTGTGGCCAAGAATCAATTCAAATGAAAGACTCAATTAACAATTGAATTGAAACGTGTATGGGCTGCTTTATACGTTATAACATCCTGCACACACATAGCATTTTTATTTGAAATTAATTTCAAATTGTAAAGTACCGAATAACTAGGTACTCATAATATTTACAATACTAAAAATAATAGCTGGTCTGTAAAAATTAGAGAAACAAAAAAATTTCAGAGGTTAAAACTACAAAAATATTAATATAATTAAAAATGGAAGGTGTCTAAGTGTCTATTTAATTGCTTCCCTAAAAGTTTTAAACACATTCCAGCAAGTAAATTTGCTGGAACATCCTTTGCCATTGATGTGCCAGATACTGTGTTGCTTAGTTCATTGCCATTAGATGTCTTATTTTACCTCTGTTGTTCCTAAGCTACACAAAAATAAATTTGTTACCTTTTTAATACTTATACTCGTTTTAAAAGTTTACATACACTTACAATTTCTTAAATTTTTCAAAATATTTTTATTTTTAACTTAATTTAGAAATATTGTTTTGTAAACACAAACGAAAAACAGCTGTTTGAATAATTATTGCAAGTAAAAATGTTACTTGCAAATACTTGCAAGAATTTTTCTGTCTCTCAATTTTGTACACTCCTTTGACGTTCTCTCGTTGCAAATTTTTTGGGTTAATGAACGTTTTCTAGTAGCAATTGTTACAAATTTGTGAACATTTTTAATAAATGAACACACCTGTAAGCTATACGGCTTCCTATGGTTTTATTTGCTACATCAAACGAGGGACTCCTTCCCCTCTATGTCCCAGACAGCAGAGTGCCCTGGTTTTACTGGTTTTATGCACGCCAAGGCAAAACCTGCTCCCCGGGGAAGTAAAGGCACAGACAGATAGGCATACAGTTAAAAACACACGTTAACATTTTAGAAAAAAATCACTTTTGCATAAATTTTTTATATATTTTTATTGAGTGCCAATTAAATAACCAACTTTGCTCAACCTTTTTACTTAGTGCGCTAAAACAATGTTCTATTTCATAAATTCAAAGAAATGCTTTAAGATGGTTTCAGCAAGTTGTTTTTATGAAAATATTAAATTTTAACGTTAAATTTTATAACAATTATTATTATTTTTTATTTTTTAGACACGATAAAAACAATCAACATCATACTTATTCGACAACCGAACAAGCAAATATAGAAAACGGCGATTATTTGATGATGGTCAATAATTGTGCCGATTTGTTAAGCAATTTCCGCATGAAGCACAAACCCGATGACTGTGAGAATAACTCCTAGTGTATAACAGATAAACGGATTAAAACTACTAATTAATAATTAAAGAACACAAAACATAATTTATACATTTTTCAAATTGAATTTAATTATACAAAATTTAAATACATTAATTTTTGTGAAGTATTTAAACTATTGTAAAATATTTAACAAGCAATTATTATAAAAACACAGATCCACTCACACTTACAATTCATTACACAAATATTAAATATAGTTTTAACAAAAAATAAGTTCGAGCTAAAAAAAAAAATAAACGAAGAAAGTACATCTTAAAAAGTAAAAAACGAAGATATTCAATTCTTTAGAAAGTAATTTCTTGGCGCTGGTGTCTTCAGTGTTTCCCTTTATCTAAAATTTATTTAAAATTTAGTTTGCGAAGAATTGTGGGAATACTTGTAATAAGTCTCTTTAGGGTAATTATGGCATTTGTTTAATTTTTAATACAAAAATGTTATATATAAAGGTTTCCTTCCTTTTAATTGAAATAATAGCCACACTTACCTACATATAAAAATTTATGTTATTATAAGGAGTTTGAAATTGAAAATCAATAAGTTTTATAGTGTTTACATACAGCATATATATTTATTTTGTTTCAAAATTAAAAGCAGCTATTAAGCAGAAAAACTTGTAAGTATGTATGTGCATACGTTCTTGTCCCTTTTTTTGCTATTACAGAACTTTAAATTTATTTAACGCAAATGTTGTAGCACCGACAGATTGATTGCTATTTCTAATAGTTTAGATTTCACTGGAAGCGCTTTTTAGATTTTTGTGACAAAACATGTGTATGAAAATATCTTTTGAATTTACTGACTTCTCCCGATTTTGTCTGTTTTTCGAGTATAATGTGTTTTAGCAAGAAGCATACGAGTATTTGAAACCTTTTAGCCACCTAAAGAAAGCTGCAATATTTTATTCCATTGAACAATATAAAAAACAAAAATTGGCAAAGTAAAATGGCAAATACCCGGGACAGTTTTTTTTTCTATATTTTAAAGGGAAATTTTCTTGTCGATTACAAAATTGTACCAGACTTTTTATAATTTCGCTATTCACGAAAATATAGAACATAATATTTAGAAAGAAATATTTTTTGTACAAATGGGAAATTTACATGCTGCTGTTTGACTTTACTTTGACTAAAACACTCAGTTAATCAAATAAAAATAAAAAAAATATTTATAATTTTGCGTGCATTTATAATTTAAGCCATATGTTTCAAACTAATTTTTTTACATATGTAAGTTTGGCTTATGTCGGTCGCTCTTTGTAAGAAAAATAATTTTTAGTCATTCGCTCATATTCAGAATATCGAAATACAACAAAGAACAGGCTATTTATAGTTTTTTGATTTGAATCAATTTTAGCTGCTAGTATAGTGAATAATAAACTCAGTTGTTTATAATTAAAAGTTTTATAATCAAAAGTGTTAAAATGAAATAATATGAAATAGAGAGTAACGGTTCTATAAAAATTGCTGTTTAATTTATTTATTTTTATTTGTTTGTTTATTATAAGTTTTTATTAAAATAGTTGTTTATTTGGCCAAAATTTTACGTTGCAAAAAAAAAAAATATTTTTCCGCAGTAAAAACAGGAAAATTTTCTACCGCAGCCTTTGCTACCGTTTGGGGCACGTCCTTAGTAAAGAAAACGAAATAGTTTTAGAAACTGTTAATATATGTGCTGTGTACTGGAAACAGAGAAGCGACTCTATGAAAAACACAATTTTTTAACACTTAAAAAAATTAGGAAAACGTAAGTGGACGGGTTTAAAGATTTGCACAGGTCAAAAAAAACAAATAAAAAAGCTTAGAATTTAAAAACTTTTT
The DNA here is from genome assembly GCA_914767995.1 of Thecocarcelia acutangulata. NCBI lineage: Eukaryota > Metazoa > Arthropoda > Insecta > Diptera > Tachinidae > Thecocarcelia > Thecocarcelia acutangulata. Next base: position 63,817,547 of record OU612097.1, read on the forward strand.
GAATACGAATTAGAAAACACATAATCATCGTGATTTGTTCAAATAATTTTGACGAATTCCAGGCCAGAAAAGGAAGATTTAGTTACTTATTTAATTTGCAATACAGACGAATAATTTCTTTCAGTTCTTAGATGTAGCTTTCAATCCATTCGTTTTATGAGAACAAGTTTTTCGTGCTAGTTTTTTTTTATTTGAAAGTGAGATTCATGCCTTCATTTCAAACTACCTATTTGATTGTGGTTTAAACATTTATATTAAACAAATTCAAATTAAATTTTTAGTATAACTTATATAATTTAAAATAAACACCCATCAATTATAGTAAAAATAATAGTAAAACTTATTCTTATTTATTTTCAAATTGTTAACAATGGTTAAAGTAATAATTTATTATAAAAAAGTAGTCCTAATGAGTTTGTTTTATTTTCGTTAAAATAAAAAACAAAGAAAAATAGCCAATTTACAAATTGTTCAAACTAATTTTTGACTTATTTTAAGTTTTTTTTTATTTTCAATTTTTTTTTGCAAAAATACGGTAATGCAGCGCCTTACTAGTTAACTAAGCCTAAAAAATAAGAATATACTAATTCATATCCCTATGTGGCCAAAATTAAGATCTGTCTGTTTGAGGCAAAAGATTATACCTTCCATATTAGTTTAAAGACTTTATTGTCATTGAAATTTGAAGCACCCTCTTATTCAATTTCAGCGTAGCATCTAATTTCTAATCTAATATGATTATATATATATATATATATATATATATATATATATATATATATATATATATATATATATATATATATATATATATATATATATATATATATATATATATATATATATATATATATATATATATATATATATATATATATATATACGTATATATAAGCAAAAAACAATTACTCGTACATCTACTATAAATCATACATTACCACAAAACTATTATTCAGATATTTATAAATTACAATTAATTTTAATTAAAACAAAAAGGGAAAAACAAAATTAATATTTACATAAGAAATAACTAATAAAGTAAATAATACATTTTTGAAAAAAATTTATATTTCGCTTTTCATTTAGCCTAGAAGTTTATTCCTGAGTTCGAACATGAACTTGTAATAGAATTCCCATCCCAAATTGAATTCGTGTTCGTAATTCTAATTCGGATCAGATGAATGTAAATGTATGTTATCGTTGACTTAAACAAAGTAAAATAGTTTATTAGTCATTAATTAATTGTGCAAAAAAAAAAAATTAATTTCTCAGGAATAGTATTACCAGAATGAAGATTTTACTTTCATTTTGAAGTTTTTACACTCAAAATTAAGGGTTTTGAGATTCTAATAAATGATGTCTGAATTATTTTCAAACATGAATTTTAAGAAATTTGTTTGCATTGAAATTTCACTTGAAATTTCTTGTATTGTCTTTTTGTAAGAATTAACTATTTGGTGTCGAAAACCTCAAACGAACAATATTCTTGGGCATATTCATAAAAATTAAAACAAATTTTAATTGTGTTTTAAATCAAAAACTCCAAGGCAGCTTTAAACAGAAAGTGGCAGAACTATAATAAATACAACACCAGAAAACATCAAATGTATTTTTTTTTGGTAGAATTTACGAAAACTTGTCAATATTTTGTTTGAAAAAGCAAGAAAATCTATGTTATGTATTATGCTATGTATTTTGTATAAAAAATTTTGACAAATTTACGCAACATTTACTAAAATTCATTACAAATACATTTTAATTTTGTATGAACATGCCTATTTAAGTTTTATTTCTAAAATTAATATATTTTCTGACAAGTGATATTTTTAAACAAAAAATTCTGCCACCGCTCAGCAAAAATTTTTTTGATTTGCCCTATTTATTTAATGTCTACCACAGAACGGGTTTGAATTAAATCGATAAATCTTAAAGTTAAACCGGAAAAAATAAAAATTGTATCAGTGTTCCCATCAGATATAATTCTGAAAAAACTGAACTTCACTAGTAACATTTTGCGAACTTCGTAAAAAAACTCCCTTCTACAATAGATACGAATCGACCGGGTTCGCGCTCGTCTAACATAATTGTAACAGAGGTTTCAGCATCTTCTAGCGAAATGTGCCGATAAGCTGAAAATGCAAGTAGGCATGGTGTTACGACCTTTAATAATTACGATTATATGGCAACACTGTAAATATGTAAATGTTTCTTTCTAATTGCATTTTCTTTTATTTTCTTTTTATTTTTTAAAGAAATACTTGTTGAATAAAATAATGAATTCAGTCGTGAAGCAGCTCTGGGCTGCGGAATAGCTCTCGCGTCATCGTAATTATTTCTTAACCTAGCGTCTCCACATAGCAATATTTATTGCGGCAATTGCCAAATTTGGTTGCGTTCATAAAATTTGCGTTGTTTAGACTGCAAATTGCTATGGCTAGCAATCTATTGCGCAATGATTGCTCTACTGATTGGCTCATTGCCAAGCAATGAGCTGTCAGTTGTTGTAATTTGGTATAAAAATATAGCAAACACAGTGCTGTGCATAAACAAACACAGTATTGTTCATACAACTTCTCACGTTGGATTTTGTTAGTATTTGTGATGAAGCAGTAATACGTTTATGCCACCTAGAGCAATTAGCAATCGCTATACTGCTATTTTGCCGACGTTTTTGCTTGAGCTTAGCAATAAAAATTGCTATGTGGAGACGCTAGGTAAGTGCGGTCAGGCTTGTTGTTTGGTCTTCGAGAGTTTTGCGTCTCGCTCTCGCCAGTTATCAGTTTGCCTCAACTAACTGTAATAGACTACAGTTTTTGTGAAGTATATCTTTATTAACCACGCTGCAACTTCTTATGTGAAGGCATAAGTCATCATAGTTAGTCACAGCGTCGCTACAAATTACTGTTAATACCATCGTGAGCATAAGGTCTCCGTTACTCCGCCATACTTTGCAAATTTGTATGCAAATAAATAAAATAATGTATTAAGACGAAAAAAACGCGTGCAATTATTATACAATTCCTAATAAGAAAAGTTAAAAAAGTGGCGACGAGAAAAAAAAATAAAAGAAAAACGATCAAATAAAGCAATTACAATTTCAATTACACATGCAAACTAATATTTTAATACTACAAAATAAAATTTTTATTATAAAAAAAAAAAAAAAAAAGAATTCTTTAAGATAGATGCTTCTCAATTTGCACAACTGCATTCAATAAAACACAAGTGGTGTACAGCAGAAGTTTAAGGCAAATTCTAACCTACAAACACAAAAGAAAGAAAGCGCACAGCCATTACAAATGCTTCTACCTCCTTTCGAATATTTCGATGATAAAAAAGAAAATTTTGAGTTATTCCATCAAAGATTAGAGAATTATTTAACAATGAAGGGTGTTTTTGAAAAAAGCTGCGTCATCAAATGTTAATTAGTTCTATTGGATCTACAGTTAAAGTTAAAAAAAAAAGTGTGATTTAAAATTAAATAAAAAAATTGATTTTTACTTAAGTCCGGCCAATGCTAGACAAAAAGTTTTATTTTGCGGGAGCTATTTCGGTAAAATCACCTACTGAGCAATCTGATGGTCGCAACGGTATTCCTTCTTCTAAGCCGAGTGTGGCCGCCAAAATTAAGTATATTGCGCGCAAGAGGGTTTGGATGAAGTTCCAGTTTACTGACATACCTTGTCGCGTACTTAGAAAATTCCTCTTTTACCAGCGGAACACTCAGATCTTTATGAATTCGTGAATTTTTTACATACCATGGAGCTGCAGTAATAGTTCGAAGAATTTTGTTTTGTCGCCTTTGAATTTTTTCAATGTTTGACGCTGAGGCGGTGCCCCATAACTGAATTCCGTAGCACCATATAGGCTTTGGTATTGCGTTGTATAACAAAAGTTTGCAATCTAATTTCAATGTAGAATTTCTGGCCATAAGCCAATTTAGCTGCGCTGCTTTTAGTTTTAACTGAGTGACCTTTGCTACAATGTGAGACTTCCACGTTAGCCTACGGTCCAGGTGAATACCAAGGTACTTGACTTCACTGTGCTGCGGAATAGGTGAGTTGTTAATTTGGATAGGCGGGCATGTTTGCTTACACGGTGTGAATGTGACATGAGTACATTTCTGTTTCATTAACTTCGATTTTCCAAAGTTTTAGCCATTTCTCTAATATTGAAATATATTCCTGTAAATTTCGTGAAGCTAATTGGTGGCTTTCATGAACATTCAAAAACGCTGTGTCATCTGCAAAGGTAGAGGTGTGAATTCCGGATGTCGTTGGCATGTCAGAGGCGTAAATCAAATTTACTTTATCAAAAGCTTGAGAAATATCAATGAAAAGAGCTGAGCAATACTTCTTCTCCTCAAAGGTTTGTCTTATGACATTGACTAGTCTGTGCGTTTTTTCTATGGTGCTATGCTTAGCCCGAAAGCCAAATTGATGATCAGGGATGCATCCCACATTGTTCAATATTGGACTCAACTTCGCCATTAACAATTTTTCGAATAGTTTTGAAATTGTTGGTAAAAGACTTATTGGTCTATATAATTCTACCTTAGTCAGATTCTTCCCTTGCTTGGGTATCATAGTAATCATTGAGACCTTCCACTCTGCAGGATAATACTCAAGGCGTAAAATAGCGTTAAAAATAAAAAGTAGAACCCTTCTAGCTACACGAGGTAACTGTTCAAGCATTTTACCAGTAATTTGATCAATGCCTGGACCTTTTCTTGGGTTTGTATTAGCGATAACATATTTGACATCTTGAAAACTAAATCTCAAAGACACAGGAGGTCTAACAACATATGGTGGTAATTCCGGTGTATTATTCTCTGAATCATTTGTGATAAAAACGCTTCACAAATGATCGACATACAACATTCCCTTTTCAGAATCACGTCTTGCCCAGTCGCCACTTGAATTTCGCAAAAGTGGCTTACCTATTACGGGTCTTTTTAAACCTTTTGTCGTTTTCCACAAGGAATAATGAGATCAAGGCTTTCCAAATAAGGGAAGCCATTCTATGGGCTTCAAGCAGATTTCTTAGCTGAGTTGTGCATTCCCGTAGCATAGATTTAAGCTGGGGCGACCTGCGAAGTTGCCACTCTCTTCTAACTCTTCTTTTTTCTGCCAGAAGTTTCTCAATTTCAGACGAATAAGTTCTATTGGTTTCATTTCTGGATCTTATATGACTAGTGGTAGCATGCTGTACGGCCAGTTTGAGGTTTTCAGAAAAATCGTTAATTGACCCATCAATATCCTCAGGCGTTCTCAAGGCGATATTTTGAGTACAATGTGTACTCTAAAATTTTTTGTATTTTAGCCAATTCACTCTATTGACGGTCAACGGGGAGCCAGTCTCTTTGGGGAACAAAACAGAGATTGTAGTGGGTGAGTGATCTGATGATAAATCTAATGAAGGCTCCACTTGAATCCACTCTAAAGGAAAATTTTTCGCAACTCCAAAATCTATAACGTCTGGGATCTTTCGTCGGTCTGTCGGCCAATAAGTGGAGTGTCCGCTTGAAACCACATCTAAGCCCATTTTGGAAACGGTGTCAAAAAGCACACGGCCTTTCGAGGTAATTAAACGTGATCCCCAAAAAGTGTGTTTAGCGTTATAGTCGCCAGCCGCTAAAAATCTAGGACCAAGTGATTTGAAAAAATGAGAATACTGATTTTCTGTTACTGAAAATCGTGGTGGTGAGTAAATCGAGGATATAACGATTTTTTCATGAAAATATTCAATGCATATATTAGTTGCTTTTATATACTCCTCACGTGTCTCGTTCATTAAATAGTGATTAATTCTGGATTTTATTAGAATTGCCGATCCTCCGAAAGATCTTCCACGGGGATCTTTAGTGTCATATAATGTGTAGCCATTAATTTTGAAATAACTGTTGGTTGTTAAATGGGTTTCAGCAATCAACATTATATCAATTTGCTTTTTCATAAGGAAGTGCTCAAGTTCATTTTTGTGTTGGCGGATGCCGTTTGCGTTCCAGAAACATATTTTTAACCAATTCATTTTTTTTTTAAATTGCCTGCAAAATAGTGGATTGCATTTTTAGCATTTCCTGCATCATGGAAACCCTAAAAGTATTTATAGATTGAACAATCTATAAATACAATTTGTCATTGACCTCTTGAAGTGAGTATAGACAGGGCAACCCCTGTAGTTTGCAGTATGGTTACCTCCACAATTACTGCATTTTTTAACGCTCGAGTCAGTCTTAGGTTTTTTGCACTGTGATGTACCGTGAAGTTCTCCACACATAACGCAAACTGCGGTTCTACGTTCCAATTCAACCCTAAACATGGGTTGAGGAATTTTTTCACGGTTTCTAATATTAACCACATTTTTAATTTTAAAGCCATTGTCCTCTAGTCCGGCTTTGACATCATTCGTATCTACAAATGGGTCAATCCCTTTTATGACAACCTGAATACCTTTGGCATTTTTAAGCTGATATGTGTAAACTGATCGTTTCTCCTTCTCCAAAACGTGAGACTACTTTCGGTATTCATTTTCACTGTTTACCTAGATTTTCGTTTCATTGATGCTGCCGTGCTTAACCGATGTTACGTTAAAAGTGTCTTTGCTAATTGCCGTAATAAGTTGTTTTACCAGCTCACTAGAGGTAGGCTCTCGCAAATATATTGGTGGCGGCTTAAAGGTTTTTTTAGATATTGTTGGCTCATCTGATTGAAGTATAGAAAACCTATTACTATCTGTTGCCGAAGTCCTATTATCATCTTTAGAAATTTTCGGTTGAGATGATATTTGAGCTGATTTGGGGCTTCGCTGCCTTTTAACCACGGTTATGCACCTGTCCATGCCTACTTGTGTTCTCGGCTTATCATCAACAATTAAACTGGAAGATGTTTTGTCTTCAGTTGTAACAACAATATTTAGCGAACACGATCGCGGGCGTTTCCTATCTCTTAGAGACAGGAAATTTTCTAATGATTTTTTCGCCGATTCTTCCTCAGCAATCCAAAGGTTTTTTTTACCGGAGCTAAGCTCTTTTTCAGAATTACATCTGATAGGTACACTCATACAATTAATTGCTTCTATTTTTTATTTACAATTTAAAACGGTATTAAAAAAAAATGTCACAATGTTTTCTTTTAAATAAAATCACTCTGTTTTTTCGTTTACTTTGCGATTAAAAAACAAACACGTGCGTTCACTATCGAAGCTAAACAACGATGAAGTAAAATACGAGGATTTAATAAAAAAAAATGTCATTTATGTCCGAAAAAGGACATCCTTGTAAGCCAACACAGATTTTTATCAACCTAGGTTATTAGGAACTAAATACAAGGCAGGCTATTACCAGTAACTTGAACAAATTGCAAGTCCGGCTTTTAAGTCGCCGAAGAAATCATTCCAGGTCATCAAAAAAGCAATATCATTTAAAACCGAGATTAAATGACAGTCAATTAGGAATATATGTATATGTGCATTAAGTATGGCAAAGCCAGCCATAAAACAAAGGACTTTCGTACGAATCCACATAATCTCAAATGCAAGTCATGTGGGAAAAATGACCACGTACCACAAGTATGTATTAAAACCTTAGTAAGATCTTCAAATAATAATTAAATTTTCCAAATTGATGTAAATGGTTAACTAACTCATAGTAATTCTGGTATGAATCAAATCGACGATATATTTTTAAATCAAAATATTAAAATGATTCTAATAAATACTATACTAGAGAGGAAATAGGTAGCAGTATGTGTACACGTGTTTTTTTTGTTTTTTTGTTTTGTTCTTTTTTCACCGTTGTCCGTGTTCAACTTCTTCTGAATGTACTTCATTACCTTGTAGTGTGGAAGGTGTTGGACTAAATTTTGCTAATCTGAGCAGTGTCAAAGGCGTATACACTGGGCACTGATCAGTGTTAACTAATTTGATTCCAACATTTTAAATGTTGCAATAGAGTTTGTTTCAGTCTTTCGTCTTGTCATTGTAAAAGTTAAAACTCCACGAACACTACTCATCCTAGTTTCAGTGCAATGCACTGCATATGTAGGGGTGGGTCATCCCTTGAGTACTGGTCCAAGATAAAAAAATAAAAATAAATGGGTGCCGTCAAAATTTTGAAGTCAATAGTGGTGTTGGCTTTACGCTAATACCAAGCCATGAACATTTGACTATTGCGCTCCGTTCGTACACAAAAAATATTGTTGTGTACGAACGGAGCGTAATGGTTGTGCCTGCATATGTGTTTCCTGTCTGTTATAACGTTGAAAGGTTCAAGTCAAATGTTCACAAATACTACTCCCTCTTTCCTCCTCCTCACAACCTATTTTCCTAGTTCTGGTACAATGCACTGCATATGTAGGGCGCATCCCCTGAGTACTGGTCCAAAATAAAAATATATATATATATATATATATATATATATATATCCAAGTCCAATACAAAAGCGTGACATCAAAGGATGAGTTGTATGTAGTTCGATGCGCTTCTAGGTCGAGTATGGACACACCATTTGAAAATATTTTTGAAGGGGAAAATAGGTTGTGTACCAAAATTTGAAGTCACTCTTCAACTTCGTCAAAATTCAAAACCAGTGCTCTTCAAGGAACGTGAAGTTCCATATGTTCTGCGAGACGTGTTGGAAAGAGCTCAATAAATTATAAGAAGCAGGTATAATTTCAAAATGTGAAGGAAGTAACTGAAGCTCACCTTTAGTAATTAGTCCGAAACAAGAAAGACGGCGGTATTAGACTTTGCGTTGATTACAAACCGGGGGCTAATAGATGAATTTTTTTGATTGCCAACATTGTTCGCAAAGTGTAAACAAGTGGAATTTTTGTGGTGTTAATAACGTTGATTTTAATTGGTTTCATCCGTGGTTCTTGAAAGCTGAAATAACAAATAATCATCAAACTCGTGTGCACAAACATGTAATCCTTATTGGAAACTTGGAGTTTTGCTGTTGAATAGACAATCTCACAATTTGTATTTATAAGTATACATATGTAATGTATGTATATACACATTTTTTCTGGGACTCCAGTGGTAAAATTTAAGTTAATTTATGTATGAATATCACCTATACACACAGTTATGTACTAAACCTTTTAAGCCCTAAAGTATGCAATGAGAATTAACCTGTTTAGCATCTAAAGCAGTGATGCCCAAAAGTTCTATATGGAAGAGTAAACAACAATACATTTAAGGAAAAACTACTTTTATTTAATATTTTTTGTTGTAACAAGCAAAACATTTACAAAAACAAAATTCACACTGATAATCGCTGTCGTCAATGCTTACCAACAAAGCACGCGAAAGTATTGGTGCTTTGCTTTTGTGTGCGTGCGGTGAAGAACGAAAAAAATATGAAAGTCGAACAGCCTGTTCATGGATCGCGTCTTAAATAAAGCGAAAACCAGCGACACGTTTGTGACTACGTAAGAAATTGGGTCTGTGTAACACGCTTCTCATTGTTCGCGTTCTTTTACGTTATACACGTATTAGTATGCGTATTCTCAATCCCCAGTATTGCCACTATACAAGTTATATGTATCTTGTTTACTTTTTTCGTGTAAAATATATTTTTGCATCGTGAATAACGGTAACTCTATTTCAATTGAAAAAAAGAAACCGGTGATAAATATTTATGTAAACAAAACATATTTATGCTGGAAAAAAAATTATAGAATATTTGCTGGTCATACAAATTCTGTTGATGATCAGACAAATGCTTTTATGGATTGATCCTAATTTATTATTTTATTTTTTAAATTATTTTCTTTCTTTAAATAATTAGCAAAAAAGGAAATTGTTTGCATATACATATATGTATATGTATGTACGTGTTAACATGGATATGAACGTTTATTTACGTATATATGTGTGAACGTGTATGCATACTTGTTTTTGCTGTTATTTCCATTTTTATATATTTGAATCTTTATTTTTGTTCAAGCTTCTTCTTTTTTCTTACTCAACGAATAAAAATTTCCATTCGCGCAGCATTCGCCTGTTTGGCATGTAAAAACGCGATACACAGACAGAAAGCAGATGTCAATTGTTACGTTTTTCGTCCAAAAAGTTTTTTTTTCGCGTTGCATGAACGCAAATAAGAAAAACGTCAAGATTTCTTCGCGTTTTTTGAGCACATTGTGTTCCATGAACAGGCTGGAAGTTTTTTGTGTATTGTTCATTGCTAGTGCTGAGCGCAGTATTTGTGTATTAAAGAGTACAACCCTATAGCTAAGCGCATTTACAAAAACAATTGAGTATCAAGCCCATATGCCTGGGCATGTTTGATCTAAAGCATCAATAATTTTTGTACGCCAAGCAGAGATCTGCGACAAGACGTTACACTCACGAGTGCACTTACTTTTTACTATGTAATTTTAACACTCGAGTGCTAAAACCACTCGCTTACACAGATGCGTTGTTTTTTTTCCACTCGTTTTTCAATTGCAGCGAGCCTAACGAATGAAAATGAACACTATAATATTTTTACTTTCATTTTTCTTAATAGTGCTTAAGTAAGAGCAGAGAAAAGAGTAACTACAGTAATACAGCTAGTCAGAGCTAGTTTTCTGTTTTGATATTCGATGCATGTTTGTATTCCAACTAAACGAGTGTGTTGCTTCGAACAACATGAAATGACAATTTAGCCGACCGTAAATGTAGAAATGTAAAGTTAGTCGAAACAGCTGATCGTTTTTGTTATACTAGAAACCATGGAAACGCTTACCAGACTGTAATGAAATGTAACCGTAACGTCTCAACCTGCACAAAATAGAATTTCATTACGTGTTTACGTTACAAATGTAGTCAGTGATGGTATATATTATTGTGAATGGCAGGATGGCACAAAAATCCTGTTTCAGTACTTTTTGTTTATTTGATTATTGAACTGCTTAAGTAGTTATATTTGTATACACACATAATATATTTTAATAAATTAAAGACACTTCTGTAAAATACGCAAAATGCATACATTGGTAGCATAATTTATGCACTGCGCACAATTTTTGTAACCGTCACATTATATGTAACCCCAACATATATTCGCCCGATTTCTAAAAATATATCCTCAAGCACAATCTTCCAACGATAAAATGAATTTTAAATATTGGCTCATAATATAGAGTTATGCTGATATAAATTTAGGTCGGAATGAAATGTTTAACATTGTATAAATATAATAAACTAATAATTATAACTAGTATTTTAGTATTGTTATACGAGTATATTATAAGCACAGTTACAATATCTATGGTTGGCTAAATGGGCCTTAAATGTTTGGCATATTTTTTGTATGTGCTTTTTAATAGCGAGGGCTGACAGATGTAAAAAATTTATCATACTTTCGACGGTTGTATACTTAATAATTGTTGCATGCAAAATAAATCAGTAGCGAAATTGTTAAAACACGATATACCAGATTTGTTTGTTATGAAATGTATTAGTCACTCACTTGCATTATGCTCTTTAATTGCCTTCCGAAATTGAAACTATTGTTAGAGACATTTACAATTATGTATCAAATATTCAAAAATTGCTAGAAATAAAGCCAAAAAAATTGCTGCACCCATGTCAAACGCGATGGTTATAGCATGAAGCAGTAGTTGTTAGAGTACTAGATACGTATGAGGCTTTAAAAATTTACTTTTCTTTTGCTTTTATCAAAAAAGATATGATAAAAAATGAAGAAATTTATTTAACGGAATTTATGATTCCAGAGAATTTTTTGAAATATGATGAGGTGTATTTGGGCTTATTGGCTAATGAATTAATATGAAAATCAAAAATTAACAGAAGCGAAATCAACAAAAAACTGTGCTTATTTTTATATAAAACTGACCAACCAAATTTAAAGACGTTTTGATTTTGAGCATAAATATTATAACTCCACAAATTTAATTAACCATAAAAAAATTACTAAAACGGACAATTATTATTTTATGGAAGTTGTGGAAATATTAGACTCCGAATTCATAGAGCTAACATTTTTAGATAATGAAGGAAAACAAGTTAGTTTGCAAAACTTTTGCCAACAAATTTCGGATTTAAAGCACGGAGACTTTTCTAACGCATTACTGGAAATATCAAAATTTGTACAACATTTTTTGATTCTTCCATATTCTTCTGCAAATGTAGAAAGAGTTTTCAGTAAAGTCTACCTGAACAAAATAAAATTTCGATCTTCTCTGGAAAATGAATCTCTAGAAGTTCTTTTTTCTAAAGATTATTTAAAATTTTCAATGCTAACCATTTCGATGTTGATATTAAACAAGATTTAATAAAAATTACAAACTCAAATATGTACATATAAAAAATCGTTGATATAAAAAAGCTAAAAACATTTTTTTCAAACTTAAAAAATATACCGTACAGTACAGAATACGCACAATATGTAATATAGAATTATACATTAAGCTGTATTATGTATGCATATACAATACATATTTTTTTTATTAGCTATACTTTGTTTTGAAAACGAAATTGTATAGAGGACTTCGGATGGGTCACGCTTACATTGCTGAACTTGACAGCTCAGGTGATTATTTTTTGCTTCTTGTGTTTTTTCCAATGAGACTGTCAAATTTTTATTTTTTTTATTTACAAACATTTTCGCGCCATTTCAATCTGAAGATTTTTTTTGTAGGATTTAGTGCAATTTAAAGAAATTTGTGTGAATTTAAAAGTGAAAAACTAATATAATCTGTGATTTTAATTAAAAACAATTATAAAAGTTTATATTTAAGGTTTATATAAAATTTTACCCAGCTGAACAATCTTAGGCGAATTTAGGTTTTGACATTCACAATATATTTTACAATAACCAAATACATAGTACTGAATTCGCCTTCCCGCTTGCATTCATCTGTATAAATTCGCCTTGTTATAAACCCAAGTTCTTGCGAGTGTCACGAGTGGATACGTAAGCAAATTGCTGTATTAAACACACCCCAACTCGTTTTTAGGCGAGCATATTCGAATCATCAAAAGAAGCACTCGTTGCAGATCTCTGAAGCCAAGAATAATTAATATGTAACCAAAAAGGCCGCAAGGTATGCTAACGATAAGCTAATGAAGAAACGAACTACTATTATTCATCTCACCAGAAGAAAATAAAAATAACAAAATTATTTAACCTGTCAAAATATGAGTGATGATAACAAACAAGATGTTTTTTCCTGGAGTAAACAATGCAGCCTGTTGGACGAAAAACTGAAGGACGTCGCTGAGAAGGATGATGTCGTAGCAATCAAAAGTGAAATTGATGATTTGAAACACGAAATCAAAAGTCTTACGAATAGAATCGAACAGGTAGATCGTATGTCGCGTTGTGCAAATGTCGCTGTGAGTGGCCTAACATGTACTAAAACGTTTGAAGCAAAAAATCAATTTGTGGATGTATGCGAAAAAGTGTTAAATGGTTTCTAAGAGGAAAACCTGTGTTTTCAGTTTAGAATCGATAAGCCAAGTTCGTAATGTGTTGCGTGGGAAAAACAAGCTGAAGGCTCAAAATATTTTTATACAAAAAACTACACAGATATTGAACAATGCAGTAGATATAATTTGAGACAAATGCGAAAAACCATGTCCAATTATAGAATTATAGTTCGACTTGGAGAACTCTGTTGTATTTTTATAAACAATAAAAAATTCACATGGCTTAAAGAAACAAACGTTGGAAACGTTTTAAGACGGAGTTTCTAAAAGCTGAATTTCGGTCGGCAATGAGGGAAGCTAACAATCAAATAAAAGCAGCAAAGTCTGAATATTAATCTAGATATTTTGGCTTTGCACGTGAATCTAAGCGGACTTGGAAAACTATAAAGGATATAGGAATTGGAGTTTCTGTAAATAAAACAAACCCATCTATTGATGCTGACAGTCTCAACAATATTTTTGCTTGTAATTCAACGGCAGCCGTACATGATGCAGCGTTTGTTAATGACTCCTCTTACATTAATAACTACAGTATATATGAGGAGAGTACCTTTAAGTTTTCATGCGTTAGCCAGTTTGATGTTTTGAATAGTTTTAATCGAATAAAATCCAGTGCTGCAGGTTATGATAACCTTCATCCTAAATTCATCGGAGTCATTTCAGAGAAGGCGACTTTATAAGCCCAACTCAACCAATCGAGGCAGGAGTTCCCCAAGGCAGCATACTGGGGCCTACTTTATATTTGATTTACGCCTCTGACATGCCAACGACACCCGGAATCCACACTAGTTATCGCTTTCACCAGCAACCCAGCAGCCAAATGTCATTGGTAAAAACAATTTTCTCCAGGTAGGCGATTCAACCACCCATACAAATACGCAAAACTCCAAACAATTTTCATATGCTAATGTCCTTAAAGCCGACCAAATCTTGAACCAGGAGCCCAAACCTCAAAAGTGCGACCCAAATTTTAGTAATTTAGAGGCAACTCTGAAGACTCTTGTTCAGTCCATAAACACTTTTACCGTTTCTATGACCAACATGATGCAGGAAATGCTAAAAATTCAATCCACTACTTTACAGGCAATTTTAAAAAAATGAATTGGTTAAAAATATGTTTCTGGAACACAAACGGCATTCGCCAACATAAAAATGAACTTGAGCACTTCCTTATGGAAAAGCAGATCGATATAATGATGATTGCTGAAACCCATTTGAGAACCAACAGTTATTTCAAAATTAATGGCTGCACATTATATGACACAAAAGATCCCAGTGGAAGATGTTGCGGCGGTTCGGCAATTTTGATAAAGACCAGAATTAAGCACTATCTGATGAACGGGACACGTGAGGAATATCTCCAAGCTACAAATATATGTATGCCTTGATTATTTTCATGAACAAATTGTTCTATCCTCGATTTACTCACCACCACGATTTTCAATAACAGAAAGCCAACATTCAATTTTTTTCAAATCACTTGGTCCTCGATTTTTAGCGGCTGGCGACTAGAACGCTAAACACACTTTTTGGGGCTCACGTTTAATTACCCCGAATGGCCGTGTGCTTTTTGAGACCGTTTCCAAAATGGGCTTCATAAAATCTTGATTCAACATGAGCGTAAATTTATAGTTATCAACATGATCCGCAACATATAAAATAAAAAAAAACAAGATGTTGATAATATAGATAATATGTATATAGATTTTTATGAATGAAAAAATCAAATAATACGATTGATTTATTTATTTATTTGGTATTTCAGAGGCCCTAACACAATTAGGTTATATAGGCCATTTAGATGAACCGGAACTATATATAATACTAAACACTATATAAGTTGGAGATTCAAATTAAATTATAAATATTTACTTGAGTTAAAAACTTTTTAATATTTCTAAATTCACTTTCTCTACGAAGAATGTCAATGCCACTGATTTTATATTTTATCCGTTCGTTATGCAGGAGTATGCAATCATTAAATATGTGCAAGACAGTTAGTCTTTGCCCGCACTCACACGTAGGGTGTGGATTCTATTCAATAATAAATTTGTGGGAGAACAAACAGTGACCTATTTTTAGCCTATTTAGCTTAATTAAGTCAGTTTTGGATATGTTAGGAACATTAAATTTAAGTGGTATATCTCTTTGTATTTGAAATAATTTACTTTCGTTATTTTCTTTCCATAGACCATTCCAGGTATTGAAAATATACTTTCCAATGTATTGTTTGTAATCTGAGAATTGAAATTTATAATCATCTGAAATATTATTTTCTAGAGAAATTTTGGCGAGCTGATCAACTTTTTCGTTTTTGCTTATATTAAGTTTTTGCTTATATTAAGAAGAGTGATATTTCGATTTGATAGCGAAGTTATTTGCATTCTTATCTGCTGTACAATCGTGTTATTACTAAATGCATTTTGCAGTCCTTCCAGGGCGCTTTTACTATCTGACATGATAAGTGTTTTTTTATTGATATTTTTAAGATTTTCGAGGCAAGTAATTCACTGGTATATATAGATGAAAAATTGTGTATACGTTTAGATATGACAAGCTTGTCACCTAAAACTGCAAACCCCGCTTTCTCGTTCATAACAGATCCATCTGTAAAAAACTGTCCATTGTTTAAATATTTACTATTAATTAATTCTAAAAACTTTTGTTTGTATAAGCAAGTGAAAAGTCTATACCAATATTTGAAAAGCACCAAGGTGCTATATGAGGGGGCGTTATATATTCAACAGTTTTTGTATCAATCGCATATTTAGTAACAACTTTGTTGAACTCTTCGAGAGCTGTTACGTAAAAGGGTGTATATTTTTTGTTTTTTGTTTGAAGTCGAAATTGGCTAGCCTTTGTTAGGTCAGAAATTTTATCATACAATGGGTGATGTGGCAAAGAAAATACTTTTAGTGTGTAGTTTAGTAAGAACTTCAATCTTCTCAAGAAAAGACGTAGGCATGATGCTAACGTTTGGAGACTCCTAGTTGGGCTGGTTTTAAATGCTCCAATAGAGAGCCTAATTCCTGTATTTAGAATTGGGTCTAATATTTTTAGGCCTCTGTTCGTAGCAGAGGAATATATAATTGACGCGTAGTCTATAGTTGGGAGGATAATCGTACATAATATTCTGAGAAGAGTTTTCGGATCAGATCCGAAGTGCGAACATCTAAGCATTTTGATTATGTTTAGTTTACAATTAGCTTTAGCCTTAATGTTACGAATGTGGGTTTTAAATGTCAGCTTTTGGTCTAATATTAGCCCTAAGAATTTATATATGTTCTTCTACAAATTGAATGACTTTGCCATATAGTTTTAAGATTGTATTGTTCGAGATTACTTTATAAGGTCTGCTAAATTGTATTGCTACAGTTTTTTCATCTGAATTTGAAAGCCGCTTTTATCATTCCAAGTTTCAATTTTCTTGATAGTTGTTTGAAGTTTTCTTTGTATAGCGGAAAGTTTTTTACCTGTACAATAAATTACAAGGTCATCAGCGTATAATAAGGCCTTAACATCTTTATGACAGCTATTTAAAATGTCATCTATTGCAAGGAGAAAGAGTGTTACACTTAGTAAGGACCCTTGGGGTACGCCATTTTCGAGATGATAAAATTTTGAACTTGTGTTTCCAACCATGCAACAGAATTCGCGTTCACATAAAAAATTGTATATAAAAGCAGCCATGTTACCACGTATGCCTACAGAGTTTATTTTCTTAAAAATTAACTACTTCCAAACACAATCATATGCTTTACGTATGTCAAAAAATACCGCTATTAAATCTTTTTTTTGTGAAAAACTTTCCATAATATCAGAATGCAATACAGCTAAGTTATCTGTTGTTCCTCTATTTTTTCTGAAACCAAATTGATTGGCGTTCCAGATTTTGTATTTTTCTAAATAATAAACCAATCTTTTATTAACAATTCTTTCTAGCAGCTTACATATACAATTTGTTAGTGAAATTGGTCTGTAGTTATTTGTTATTTTTGTACTGTCTTTCCCTGGCTTTAATATTGGAATTACAATCGCCTTTTTCCAATTACTTGGAAATACCTGTTCTATCCAAATTTTATTGTAAAAATCTAACAGATATTGTGTGGACATTTCATCTAGATTTTTTAACATTTCATTTCTGATATTATCAGGCCCCGGAGATGTCCCATGACATGATCTCAGCGCAGATTTTAGCTCTATCAGTATAAGTCTGTGATTATAGGATTCATTATTGCTAGAACCATCGATATTAAAACTATTTGTTCTACTATAAAGTCTAAATTTGGTTGAGTAGTTTGTAGAAGACGAGTTTTGAGCAAAATCGTAGGCTAAACAATTAGCAATATTATTTTTTTTTTATCTGTAATTAAAACATTGTTTTTTTCTATTGCTGTAATTTGGTGAAAGTTTGATATCCCATTAAGGGATTTGATTTTTTTTTAAACTACAGATGATGGCGTTTGTAAGTTTATAGTATTACAGAAATCCGTCCAGGATTTTTTCTTATTTTCTCGAATAGTTCTGCGCGTATCTGATTTTGCTTTAAGAAATTTTGCCAGGTTTTCTGAACTTGGATACCTTTTGAATATCTTTAAAAGTTTTCTTCGTTGCTTAATTAATTGTTCAATGTTTTTATCCCACCAAGGAACTTCTTTTCTAGTATGATTTGTCTGTCTAAGTGGTATGGCTTTGTGCGCAGCATTTAATATTGTTTTAGAAACATAATTTTCAATATCATTTATGTCGATGAAATTCCCTAAAGGTTCCTCTAAATTACACTTAAAGTTTTCCCAATTTGCACGCTTTAACATCCAACTAGGTCTACGTTCATCGTTTGGATAACATCCATTTATTGATATAATAATTGGGAAGTGGTCGCTAGAATACAAGTCGTCACTAATATTCCATTCAAAGAAATGTGCGATGTTAGGTGAGACAAGACTTAAATCTATGGTACTAAATGTTTTATAAGCAAGGCTAAAAAAATGCGTGTCACAGTTTACGTTATTTAATATGTTTAAATTCTTTTCTTCTATAATAGAAGCAATTATTTTTCCTCTCATGTCTGTCTTTTTTGATCTTCATATATGGTTATGAGCACTAAAATCACCCAGCAGGAGATATGGTAAATCGAATTGTAATATTAAATCATCGAGGTAATTTTTGGAAAGGTTTTCGGAACCAGGAAGATATATGGAGCAAATAATGAAATTAAGTGGGTATTTTATTTTTATGGCTACCACTTGTAAACGCGTTATAATAGGTATTTGTTCTCCATCAAATACATTATTAAGATAAATACAAGCCCCACCGTGGGCATTTGTATTAGAAAGGACATTCTTAAAGAAACAAGTGAAGTTTTTAAGTTTAGAATAATAATTTGCTTTAAATCTAGATTCTTGAATACATATAGCAAGGCAGTTAAATTTTGATAGAATAAGTTTTATATCGTCAAAATGATTTGAAAAACCATTACAATTCCATTGTACTATGTTATATCGTTTACTCATCACTAATGCTGGAGCAGCTAAAGTTTACATCATCTTTTTCCAACTCATTTTTACTAATCGGTTGTTTTGTTTTCGTGTATGGAGTGCTTGCTGCATTATCTTTCTTCTTCTTTTCTGCACTTATTATTTCACGTTTTTTCCTTTTTGATAAATTTTTAGGCAGCAACTAAATTTTTGATCCATCTGTTTTTGTTACTTGACGAACTGGGGAGAGAGAAGACTTTGATGTTGGTGTAGTTTTTATATCTGTAATTTGTTTATCTGCAGTGGAGAGTATTTTGATGTTGCTCTGTTGGCATTTGAATGCACAATTACAAGATTTTTCAATATTAGAAAATGTTGTTGGAAGTTGGTTTTGGCTATCATACTCTTTCCGCGCTTCTCTTATTGGTTTCTTTTGTGTCACTTTAATTTTCTGAATTGCATATTCTTTTTTATAGATACCACATTTTTTTGAAAAACTGTTATGTTGTTGTTGGCAGTTTGCACACTTGGCTGGTTTGTCACATTTTTCGCTATGGCCAGACATATCAATAGTTGTGTGTTCTGTGTCTCCACAATGTGGGCACATTTGTACTTCGGATGAGCATTTTTCTGATACGTGTCCAAATTTGAAGCATTTAAAATATCGCAAAGGGTTTGGAATATAAGGCTTAATTTCGGTTGATAGATATCCCAAAAAAATTCTTTCTGGCAGTTCACATGTATTAAAAGAAACTATGTATAAACCAATATAGACATTTGCCAGTTCCTTAGTTTCGCTGTTTCGTTTCTTTAGTTTTTTAATCGCGGTAACTTTTGCGTTTTGCCTTTTGATTTCTTCTAAGAGTTCCTGATCAGACATTTCTCTAAGATCGTTGGAGTAGAATATTCCTCTGGATATATTTAAAGACTTGTGTTCCTCAACTTCCACAAAAATGTCCATAGTCAGCGCCATTATTTTAATAATTTTGTTCGCTTGTTTACCATTAAAACATTGAATCAGCAATTATGCGGATCTGATTTTTTTGCATAGTTTCACTTTGCCTCCAACAGCATCGATTGAGCGTTGGATAAGGAATGGTGATACGACCGAGAAACACTTGTCTGCTTTCACACCTGCTCTGTTCATTAAAAGAAAGACAGGATGAAGGGATTCCGGGTTCTCCACCGTTATGCCCCTATCAAATAGCAGAGCCCCCATAATGGGAGCTGAATCAGGTACACCGTATGCGATTTGACTTCGATTTGAAAAAGACTTTTTGGAACACGCGGTAACTAAAACGGTATTCTATTAGACCTGTTATTATTGCTTGATATTATATTATCGTGTTTTGCTTCTCTGCTTTAAAACTCAATGTGTACTCAATGAGAGTATAAACTGAACTGTGCAATAATACGATTGATATTTATTTTCTTTGTTTCTGTCACTATATAGATTTTTATGAAAGAAAAAATGAAATAATAAGATTGATATTTACGTATTTTGTTAGTTTCTGTCACTCACCATTAAAAAAAAAAGGTGAAAGGTTTGCAGCGTGTTGAGGAGGCCTCTTCAATAGCTGGTTCTTGATGAATGACTTTTTTGTTGAGCTGTTCAAAAGAAATATGTGAATTTCCCTGCACTTTACCCACATATAATATACTTAGGAGTGACTAATAAAGAAATTATGAGTTAATAAAGTAAATCCTACAGAATACTTCATAGTACGTTTATCGTAATATACAGTATTTAAAGGAACAATATACTCAGACAAGATTTTATTTTAGTTAAGTTTATTTCTTTTGTAAAATTGTTGCTGTTGTCCGGTGGGCTTCGTTTTGTCCTTATCTGATCGTACGGGATGGATTATGGTTGTCTTTTTGTTTCTGTCTACCATTTACGGCCAATCGAGATGAGCGTCTCGAATTGAAGCATGGGATCGTTGGATCCAGAGCACTCCAATTGATCAGGTTTATTCTTGTATTCTTGGGTTTCTTCGTTTCTTTTTTTTCTGAATTTTCAGCGCGTTTGGTTGGTGTGCTATTTGCTTGTTTGCTTTGTTTTTCTTTTTGTGCCTTTGTACGGAGACACGGGAGATAAACATAAAAATGTTCTCTTAAGACACTTCCGAAACAATTAAAGAAACAAAACAAAAAAAAAAACAAACAAAAATGAATAAATGCCCGGTGGTGGCTCAAATATGGAGACCACCACAATTAAGATGACTGTTTCACTCGAGTT
The DNA here is from genome assembly GCA_914767995.1 of Thecocarcelia acutangulata. Classification (NCBI taxonomy): domain Eukaryota; kingdom Metazoa; phylum Arthropoda; class Insecta; order Diptera; family Tachinidae; genus Thecocarcelia; species Thecocarcelia acutangulata. Next base: position 63,838,703 of record OU612097.1, read on the forward strand.
AGTTCTAAAATAATGTTAAACATCATTGTTATAAAAATTTGGTGTAAAAAAATCGTTTTCTTTTAATATTACCTTAGTTTTGTTGAGATGCTTAATTTGTTGGTATCAGAATTTAAGTTAAAAAAGCTACAACTGAATTAGGGGCTATTTGTTTTTTTTTTCGTTGCTTTAGAATTAGATGAGTTGTGTTTGCTTCAACTGCTGCTGCGGAAAAGAATTTTTGTATATGGTGATATCGTTGTGATACCCCAGTTGAAAAAAACGTGGTCAACCTCTTAAGCATAAACAGTTTAATTAGGCAAGCCTGACTTTGATTAATGTTTTTTTTTCGGGGGGAATTGGTATCATTATTCAACACAGCTCATAAGCGACAAAAATATATTTTTATGTTGGTGAACATATAAGACCACAAACTGATTATCTCGGAAAGTTGATATTTTAATAATACGTAGTTAATCATTTTCCGTATATTTGATAATATTTGTGTAAACGTGTATAATTTATGATAATTAGTCCCAGTCTTTAGGAGTAACTGAAGCAAAAAGTCTGGCCACCACGCGCGGACTGAAATTTGTTAATATCACAGTTTAGTAAAGACGTAGCTCAGACCAGATCCCAGTATTATTTGTAGGTTTTTCCAAGTGTTTATGTTAGACAGCACCCACTATAATTTTTATTGTACTGTATTATCGGCAAAAGCTAAACTTTACTTAAAAAAAAAACCAACTTAAATACCAATTTAAAAAACTACAGCATATTGTAAGGCTTGTTATAATTTTGGCCAAAAGACTTAAGTGAGCAAACAACAGATTGGAAAAAAACAAACCTACTGATAGCTACATTAAGATTAACATTATAATTATCTACTTAAGGTTCAGTTAGCCGACTGGAATGTAATGTAAATGTAACGTAGTAGTAACGTAAATTAACGTAAAGACGCAAATGCGATTATGCAACGGAAAAACGTGTCATATGTTTTTGAAATAAACAAAATGCAAAATATAACTGAAGTAAAATGTAGAAAAAAAGAACTATAAAATGGATACAAATGAAATGTTTATTAACATCAGCTTTTTAAATTTGTTAAAACTATATAAAAAATTAAAAGCAAAAAGCAGACGTCGCGTTAGAAGGTGGGGAGTGCGACCCATAAATTGGGATTATATAACATCGGGATATAATAAAAAAGTTTTTACAAAAATCAAACAATTGGATGAAGACGAATTCTTTCGACATACGAGAATGTCTCCCGATTTGTTCAATTTACTGCTGGCCTTAATTGGTGATGAACTAAAGAAATCAAGGCAAAGAATTCGTCCAGAAGAAAGATTGGCAATAACTCTTTTGTAAGTTCAAATTTCTTCATCTTAACAGTTTAAATAGGATTGAAACCGCTTTTTATAGATTCTTGGGTCATGGATGTTCACTGCAATCTATTGCTTGGAGCCACAAGATAGGAAAAACTACGGCCCGCAATATTGTATTGGAAACGTGCGAGTTGTTATGGCGTCTTTTGTCACCTATATATATCAGCGAGCCATCAACGTACCAATATCGCGACATTGCAACCGATTTTAAACAAATGTGGGATATTCCGAATTGTGTAGGCGCAATAGACGGCAAACACATAGCTATCAAGTGCCCCAAAAACTCTGGATCTATGTATTACAATTATAAAAGTTATTTTAGCACAGTACTAATGGGAGTTTGTGATGCAAAATATACATTTATATCCGTAAATGTTGGAAGCTATGGCAGCCAAAGCGATGGTGGTAAATATACATATAAATTGTTAAATACTATTATAAGTGAATATTTTTTGTTCTTGTAACATATTAGGAATATTTCGTTTATCGCCATTTGGAAAATCCATTATCACAGGCAAAATACCAGTACCACCCAGTAAGCCTTTGGACTCCACCTGTACCTTCCCTTTCCCACATTTCTTCATCGGAGACAGATTTCCCATTACGAAATAATTTGATACCCTGGAATACCCTGGAACTAACTTAGATAATATAAAAAAACGCATTTTTAATTATCGACTTAGCAGAGCCCGGAGAGTTATAGAGAATTGTTTCGGAATATTGTGCGCTCGTTGGAGAATATTGCTTACTACAATTGATATGTCACCAGAAAATGTTGACAAAATTATATTAGGATGCGTAGTTCTCCACAATTTCATCATGCTTAACGATCATAAGCGTTGGTATTGTCCGAGTACCTTTGTGGATAATGAAAGGGAAGATGGTGTAATCCAAGAAGGTGGATGGAGAAACGACTTAAAAACCAGTGGCACTATACCTTTACGATCATTTTCAACACATATCCGGAGATCTACGCAAACAGCCATTAGCTTGAGGGACAGGTTGGCAGAATATTTTTCCAATGAGGGAGCGCTGCCGTTTCAAGAACGTATGATTTAAATTATAAACAATATTTTTTTAAACAAACAACGCTTCGACAAAACAAAAATTCGGCTTTTATTTGTATGTATATTCTCCTCCTCTATTTATTATTACAAAATATCACAGAACTCAATTTCGATAGAAAATGGAACTGAATACGGTTTAAAAAAAATCTAAATTAAATCAAATTTAATTTCAACAATGAAACTATTGAAATATTTTTTATTTGAACCTAAAACCCTATGTATTTCATACAGAAAAAAAGGTTTTTAGTTTTCTGATGAGCCACAACGCCGACAATATTCAAAACGAGCAGTTTTCTTATCCATGAACAAACACTAAATTTTTGACCAGAATTGAACTCTGCGATGTGGTTTTATACCGCTACAAAGAACCAGATTTCCCCGACAAAAAAGTGTTTTTATTAAAATAATCAAAAAAGCAAATCAGTTAGAATATTGAAATTTAATATAAATATTGGTTAGGGCGTATGTAGTTAACGATAAACAAATAAACTGTTTAATATACTTTCCTTTAATTATATGTATATATATAGCTGTAATATTTATTAAACTAAACATTTTTCACTTCATTTATATATGTACTTACATACTTCTGCATACATATACATAAACATGTAAGTACATATACCTATATGTGTTTATTAAATAAAAAAACAAATTAAAATACAATAAAATTTCATTTGAAATCGAAAAAAATATAAGTTTTTAACTCTGCTAATAATAATGATCTTGTTTATGTGTATTAATTCTTGCTTTTGCAACTTTTGATCATGTTTTGTTTTATAAAAGTGTTTAACAATATTTATTTTCAATATTTCGCTAATAACTTGTTAGCATCTCTAAGAAAATAATATTAAAATAAATATTACTATGGTTAATAATATTATTTTCCTGAAGGTGATAACAAATTATTAGCGAAATATTGAAAATATATATGTATTGTTAAACTTTTTTATAAAACAAAACACGATCAAAAGTTGCAGATGTAAGAATTAGTAATGTGTCTTGCGAGTTTTTATTCAGCCTCTGATGCTTCTTCCACGTTTAATTTCATTTTCATTACATATGCAGTGATGTATTGCATAGTCTCCAGCTGCCGTTTTGAGCTCATAGTAGCAATTAATGCTACTATCATTTTGGCAAAGGCTGTGAGTGGGTTGTCGTCTTCCCGTTTTCTGTTTATTTGGGAATCACACACTTTTTTGAAGCATTCAACTGCTTCTATAAAACTACTGTCAGTCGCACTAATATCCCGTTTATTTCTATTTTGTGAACCGCTTTGAACTTCATAAGATGAAGTATTTTCAGCGTTACAAGTGGAATTAATGGGGAATGAGGTAGATTCCATGCTACAATTGGGTGATGAGGCAAGTTCTTCTAGGAAAGGTGACGACGGCGGTGAAGACTCCGATGGGTTCAATTCAGTAGGTATTTTCTCCACAATATTGAACGAACAACGTATTCTGCAAAAACAGATTTTTCTTCGAAAGGATAAAACTAAAATTAAAAAAAAACAATACTTACACCCTTGGAACAATATACGGGGAAATAAATTCCATAGTCTGCATGAGGGGCCAATGAGTTTTGAATTTAGCGCCACTGCCGGAAGGAAGAGACTCTAGGCGTTTTTCTTTTGTGTATCTATCACGCAAACACGACCATCTCTTCATACATACTTCGTCTAAAAAACAACATAATTATAAGAAATAATTATTAACATATTTACATTTACCTGGTAATTTCATTTGTTGAGCAATCTCGCTCCAAATTTTTCGTTTTTTGTCGACTAGCTTAAAGCCGGGACAAGATTTATTATATAAGCATTCGTTTGCTTGTACCAGCAAAATTAACTGCTCATCATCCATGTTTTCGTCCTGAATATTGCTTATTTAACTTTTATTTAACAAAATATTTGATTTTTAAATATAAATGTCACTTGTTTATATTCAACAGTTGTTTGGCTAGTGTTGTCACATGTAAATACATACATAGATAGTTTGGTTTAGGCGATTTTCAGGGTATTCAAGCGATTTTAAGCATATTTATATTAATATTTATGATGTACATAGCCAGTGATAAAGTTTACATACCGATCATACCTTAAGGGGATCTACTATTATCGAATTTACCGTAACAGAAGTATAAAGCCAACAGCTCGTATGAAGAAGAGTTAAGAGTCAGTTGTTAAAGAGAAGTCGTGAGCTGCAAGTCGTTTCAGTTGTAAAAGTTGAAAAGTTGGAATATAAAAGATTATTTTCTTACCACTAATTTATCATTTTTCTTACTACTAAACTATAATTTAAATCATTAAACTGTAACTAAAACTTAGGACTTTTTGAAATCTAACATTAAATTTAAATATAAAATAACATGAAAATTGAAGTGCTAAAAACTGAAATTAAATTGTCTTAAATCTAGTGAATATTTTCAATAAAAACTTTTTAAATAAATAATTTTAAAACATATTGAGCATTATTTATTATATATATATATATATATATATATATATATATATATATATATATATATATATATATATATATATATATATATATATATATATATATATATATATATATATATATATATATATATATATATATATATATATATATATATATATATATATATATATATATAAAGAACATGTGCAAAAATTTAAATGGCGCCGAAAAAGCTAAACAACACTGGACAGAGTAAGTGCCGACGGATTGACCGAATTCGGCTGAATTCGCCGATGCATCCACCTAATAGTGAATTCGCCTTAAGATTTAGCATGAGTGAGTTATTAACATAATAATATACTTACTACTTTTAACATATAAAAAAGTAATGCTGTGTGGTTTTTAATTTTTGTCATACTATGCAGAATTCTTTAAGTTAAATTTGCCAGGTCTTCGTAATATGATATTGTTTCTTATTTTACCTTCAGTGATTTTTATAAATTGTTGTAAATTTTATTCACCCTTCTATTAATAACCAATTAAAACGATGAAATCATTTAGCCTAGAGCTCAAATAATTTCATCGTTTGAATTCAGTGATTTTTTTATCACGATATTGACAACACCACAAAATAAATGTAACGTAAAAATGTAAGAAAATTCTATTTTCTACAGGTTCATACATTCCGATTACGTTACATTACATTTCAATAACCGTTCTAACTACTTTACACATAACAAAACCGATCAGCTGTTTAATTACGTTACTTTTACATTACATTCCAGTCGGCTAACTGCGCCTTTAAGAAGAGTTTTCTGTCAACTGCAAAACGTATCAGACGTGTTCTTAAGAAATCTCTATAAAAAAGAAAATTATTTGAATTTTTATCTGTCAAAAATAATAAAAAATTAATAATATTGGAATATTGAAAAATTTTAAATTATATTGAAAAAGTTTGATTATTTCAAATAAATTCTATAATGGATGTGAAGACTGGCGGACGACCTCCAAGCTGTAAGATGAAAAAAAATTTGGGAAAACTTTATGATGCAGCTGAAGCGAATTCCCAGAATAATAGTTCTGCTAAAAAAGCGAATAAACCACAATTTAAGCAAATAAGCCTTAGTGATGATATTGGAAATGAAGATACCAATAGGTCGCAGCTTCGCAAGAAATTATTAGATGCGGTCTTTGCGCAGCAATCTTCCTCAACAGCGAAAAACAATTGCCAGAAGTCTTCGATGGCAAGCAACAATAACAATGTTGAAATTTTGGACAACATTCAATTATCTAATTCTGTGATAGAAGAATCGTTACAAGTCAATATGGATGAAGATTCGTATTAAATTTCCTCAATAGATGACGAATTCAAGGTAGTGAAGAACAAGAAAAGGAAATTCCAAGGTGAAGTAAATGAAATAAATTTGTCAAAACTTTATTTTAAGAAGTGTCATGAATTTAATACAAATGCTAATCGTAGTAATAAGTATTCGATATTGGGAGACTTGGATTTAGACGCCGAAGGCTCGGCTAGTATTGGAATTTTGACCGTCAGGAGCTAAATAATAACAATGAATCGCTTGGTAGGGCCAGGAAATCCTTTTGTCCTCCAATTTTTTTAGAAAATGTAAACGTAAAATCATTGATTGATCAGCTAAAATCCAAAGACATTGAATTTAAAATAAAAAATCAAACGCCATCTAAGAGTAAATTATATTTGAAAGATCCATCTGCACATTCAGAAATGATACAGCTGTTGAAAGATAAGGATATTCCCTCTTATACTTACACACCTAATGAATTTAACCGTAATAGTGTGATTTGTAGGGGTTTGTATTACAAATCAAACATTAATGAATTGAAATCAGCGATAGATAGCATTTTGCCAGATAGCATAGATACTGTTTCGAAATTTTCTACCGATTACGCAAGGAGAAAGGGAATAGACACTAGTTTATTTTTGGTTACACTTAAGCCTGGCCGGACAGTGAATGATTTGCTCGGAGTGAAGTATATTCTTAACCAGTTAGTAACATGGAAACGTCCAAATTCTAGTACTACAATGCCGCAGTGCTGGAGATGCCAGCGATGGGGTCATTACTCCAGAAACTGTAGTAGACCTTTCGCATCATTCACTCTGTGATTCTTCAACCGCACGGTCGTGTTTTTAAAAAGTGAACAAAAAAAAAAAACCAAAAAATCATTGTGCTAACATATTTTTAAACTTACATATAAAAACAATAATATATTGTATTAAATTGTAAAAACAATAACAAATTATTTAAAAAAAAACAACGGGAAAATAAATTCCTTACATTTCATTAACTAAACAATAAAATCAATTTCAATAAAACAAGAGCGGTGGCAGTGCATTGTTGTTGTTGTTATTGTGCGTGAAGATTACCTACCCAGTGGGAAAAAAACTATACACTAAAGTTTTGTTTTCTTGCAAAACCGAAAAACTTTATGGCAATTATTTTTACATACTTTTAAATTAAAAAAAATATAAATAAAAAAAAATTGCATGAGTGTACCTAGTAGATGCAATTCTGAGAGGGAGCTTAGCTCCACTAGAAAAAACCTCTGGATTTCTCATGAGGAATCATTGAAAAAATCATTGGACAATCTCCTGTCTCTAAGCGATAAAAAACGCACGCGTTCGTGTTCGCCAAACATTGTTGTTACAACAGAAGACCAACCATCTACCAGTTCAGTTATTGCAGATAAGCCGAAAACACAAGTAGGCATGGACAGGTATGTAACCGTGGTTAAACGTCAGCGAAGCCCGAAATCCGCTCAGATATCATCACAACCAAAGATATCCAAAGAGGATAATACCGCTACAGCAACGAAAAGTAATAGATTTGCAATCCTCCAGACTGATGAGCCAAATACAGCAAAAAAAACATTTAAACCGCCATCAATATATTAGAGAGAACCTACTTCTAATGAGTTGGTAAAACAACTTATTACGGTAATGGGTAAGGACAATATCAACGTGACATCAGTTAAGCGTGGAAACATCAATGAAACAAAAATTCAGGTAAACCATGAAAATTATTACCGAAAATTGTCTGACGTTTTGGAAAAGGAGAAAATACCTTTTTACACTTATCAGCTTAAAAGTGCTAAAGGTATTCAGGTCGTTATAAAAGGTATTGACCAATGTGTAGCCACGGATGATGTTAAGATTGGTTTAGAGGACAAAGGGTTTAAAATCAAAAGTGTAGTGAACATCAGGAACCGTGAGAAGATCCCTCAACCCATGTTTAGGGTTGAACTGGAACCAAGAGATATTGTCCTGAAACGGAATGAAACTCACCCAACTTATACCCTCAAATTTCTCTTGCATCATAAAGTTACCGTAGAGGAGCCTCATAAGCGGTTAGGTCCCGTTCAATGCCTAAACTGCCAGGAATTTGGCCATACTAAGGCCTATTGTAAACTGCCCGCAGTTTGTGTTGTGTGTGGAGATCTACACGGCACTTCACAGTGCAAAAAACCAAAGACTGATTCGAGCGCTGAAAAATGCAGTAACTGTGGAGGTAACCATACTGCAAACTACAGGGGCTGTCCTGTTTACACTCATTTTAAACAATCAATGACAAATAAGTCATCAATTACCTTCAAGCAACCGCAGCAGTCAAATATTATTTCTGCTAACAATTTCCCGCAAACAAGTTTCATATACTAATGTGGTAAAAACCGATATACAAAACTTGAATCAGGAGCCCATGCCCCAAAATTCCGATCAAAATTTTAAAAATCTTGAGGCAACTCTGCAGACTCTTGTTCAATCCATAAACACATTTACGGTTTCTATGACAAACATGATGCAAGAAATGCTGAAAATGCAATCCACTATTTTGCAGGCAATTTAAAAAAAAGAGTTGGTTAAAAATATGTTTCTGGAACGCAAACGGTATTCGCCAATACAAAAATGAACTTGAGCACTTCCTTATGGAAAAGCCAATCGACATAATGCTGATTGGTGAAACTCACTTTACAAGCAACAGTTATTTCAAAATTAATGGTTACACGCTGTATGATACTAAAGATCCCCGTGGCAGATCTTGCGGAGGCTCAGCAATTTTGATAAAAACTAGAATTAAGCACTATTTGCTACACGAGACATGTGAGGAGTATCTCCAAGCAACAAACATATGTATTGAACATTTTCATCACAAAATTCTTACTTCATCGATTTACTCCCCACCCCTGTAACAGAAAATCAATATACAAGGTTTTTCAATTCACTTGGGCCTCGATTTTTAGCGGCTGGCGACTATAACGCTAAACACACTTTTTGGGGATCACGTTTAATTACCCCGAAAGGCCGTGCCGTGTGCTTTTTGACACCGTTTCCAAAATGGGCTTAGATGTGGTTTCAAGCGGACACCCCACCTATTGGCCGTCAGACCGACGAAAGATCACAGATGTTATAGATTTTGGAGTTGCGAAAAATTTTCCTTTAGAGTGGATGCAAGTGGAGCCTTCATTAGATTTGTCATCAGATCACTCACCCACTATAATCTCTGTTTCGTTTCCCCAAGAGATTGGCTCCCCGTTGACCGTCAATAGAGTTAATTGACTAAAATACAAAAAAATGTTTGAGTACACGTTGTACTGAAAATATCGCCTTGAGAACGCCTGAGGATATTGATGTGTCAATTAATGATTTTTCTGAAAAACTCAAACTGGCCGTACAGCATGCTACCACTAGTCATATAAGATCCAGAAATGAGAACAATAGAACTTATTCGTCTGAAATTGAACAACTTCGTTCAGAAAAAAGAAGAGTTAGAAGAGAGTGGCAAACTCACAGGTCTCCCCAGCTTAAAACTAGGCTACGGGAATGCGTAACTCGACTAAGAAATCTGCTTGAAATCCAGAGAATATCTTGGAAAGCCTTGATGGTACTCCTCAATCTGATTATTCCTTGTGGAAAGCGACAAAAGGTCTGAAAAGACCCGTAATAGGTAAGCCACCTTTGCGAACTTCAACTGGCGACTGGGCACGAAGCGATTCAGAAAAGGGGATGGTGTATGTTAACCATTTGAGAAATGTTTTTATTACAAATGATATAACAAATGATGTATCTGAATTACCACCATATGCAGTTAGACCGCGTGTGTCTTTGCGATTCACATTTCAAGATGTAGGACAAGGTATCAGTAACATAAACCCCAGGAAAGCTCCAGGTATTGATCAAATTACTGGCAAAATGCTTGAACAGTTACCTCGTGTAGCTAAAAGAGTTCTACTTTTTATTTTTAACGCTATTTTACGCCTTGAGTATTACCCTGCAGAGTGAAAGGTCTCTATGATTACTATGATACCCAAGCCAGGGAAGGATCCGACCAAGGTAGAATCATATAGACCAATAAGTCTACTACCAACAATTTCAAAACTATTCGAAAAATGGTTAAGTTAATTGTTAAGTTGAGTCCAATATTGAACAATGTGGGATGCATCCCTGATCATCAATTTGGGTTTCGGGCTAATCATAACGCTATAGAACAAACACACAGACTAGTCAATGTCATAAGACAGACCTTTGAGGAGAAGAAGTATTGTTCAGCTCTATTCATTGACATTTCTCAAGCTTTTGATAAAGTGTGGCACGACGACTTGATGCACAAAATAAAGTTAAACTTGCCTGCAAATACTCACAAGCTTCTGGAAAGCTACTTATATGGGCGGAAATTTTTTATCAGAGAAGGTGATTTTATAAGCCCAACTCAACCTATCGAGGCAGGAGTTCCCCAAGGTAGCATACTTGGGCCTACTTTATATTTGATTTACGCCTCTGACATGCCAACGACATCTGGAATCCACACTTCAACTTTTGCAGACGACACAGCGTTTTTGAGCGTTCATGAAAACCACCAATTAGCTTCACGAAATTTACAGGAATTTATTTCAGTATTGGAAAAATGGCTGAAGCTTTGGAAAATCAGGGTTAATGAACAAAAATGTACGCACGTTACATTCATACTGCGTAAGCAAACATGTACGCATATCCAAATTAACAACTCACCTATTCCGCAGCACAATGAAGTAAGGTACCTTGGTATTCACCTGGACCGTAGGCTAACGTGGAAGTCTCACATTGAAGCAAAGGTCACTCAGTTGAAACTAAAAGCAGCGCACCTAAATTGGCTTATGGGCAGAAACTCTACATTGAAATTAGATTGCAAACTTTTGTTATACAACGCAATACTAAAGCCTATATGGTGCTACGGAATTCAGTTATGGGGCACCGCCTCAGCGTCAAACATTGAAAAAATTCAAAGGCGACAAAGCAAAATTTTTCTAACGATTACTGCAGCTCCATGGTATGTAAAAAATTCACGAATTCATAAAGATCTGAGTGTTCCGCTGGTAAAAGAGGAATTTTCTAAGAACGCGACAAGGTATGTCAGTAAACTGGAACTTCTTCCAAACCCTCTTGCACGTAATATACTTAATTTTGGCGGCCACAGTCGGTTGAGAAGAAGGGATACCGTTGCCACCATCAGAACGTTCAATAGGTGATTCTACCGATTTTGCTCCCACATAATAGAACTTTTTGTCTAGCATTGGCTGGAGGTAAGTAAAAAGTACATTTTATTTTTTTTTATTAATTCTTTTATTTTTATATTTAGTATTAAGATTTGAATACTTATTGTTAGTTCATTTTGAAGATTCAATAAATAAAAACGGTTAACAAAAAAAAATCTTTGTCTTTGAAATGGCAACCAAATAGGAAATGCATAGAGAAGAATTGGTCTTATACATACTTTGTACAAAAGGAGTTTGGCTTTGATTGGTAGAAATTTACTATTAAATAACCTAGAAAATGCCCCTTTAACTTGGTTGCATCTATCTAAATTATAAGAAACATGGTTGTTGAATTTCAAAAGTTTATTAAAATTTACACCAAGATATTTGTTTGATGCTGTCCTTAAACTTGATTTCATTGCCTCTTAAAAATAATTTCAATTTCTTAGAATCAGTACAACAGTATATTTACATTTTCCAGAAGCGTTCCATAAACATATCGCATTACTTTTTGCCGCATTAATTTTAATGCCCCAATAGGAGTAAAATTCATCAACTCATGATGAGCGTAAAGCAGCGAATCATCTGCATAAAGGATTCCTGTAGAGCCATTAAAATCATGCGGAAAATCATATATAGAAATGCGGCGCTAACACAGAACCTTGTGGAACACCGTATGTAACATTCCCCAAATCAGATAATGAATTACAAACTTGCACACAAAACTTTCTGCAACTGAAAAAGCTTTGAAAGAGCCTAATAATTGAAGGATCAAAATTCTGATGACTCGCCAGCATCAATGTGAAGATTCTTTTTTCTACGAGTGTACGTTTATTATTCGTTTTACACAATTATTATGCTGCTGCTGCTGTTCTAATTGTTGATGCCTGTTTTTTCCAGCATACCGTGTTGTCAGCAGTTTGTTGCGGTGGTATGAGAAAAAAACAGACATGCAGTCATGGAAGCGTCCATATGGTTTTCAACTCTCCATACATACATATGTGTGTGGTCTGTGTAGTGCTTGTAAGTATGGAGGCCCATACCCTGCAGAAATTATTGGAGTACATGATCCGTTTTAAATAAAAAGGAGTAGTTACAACATAGTCCGATGTAATGTAAACATGGACCATGATAACTAGAAAAAGATATTTTACAATACTCGCAACATATTATTAAAAAAATACAACTGTATTAATACTGTTACGCCATGTTTTGTTTACTGTGTTTTTTGACATGCTGAATGATTTTTTTTTTATTATTAGTAATAAATAAATATCTATCACAGGAGTTGTTAGTTTCATTTTTAACCATGAATATTTTTATTATTCACAAATCATAGAGCCCTAGTTATCGTTCTTAATATTTTTGACTGGAATCTTTGAAGAGTTTCAAGGTTTGAGTTACTAGTAGGTCCCAAAAGTTGAATTCCGTAAGTCCAGTTATATTCTACGAATACAATTGTTATGTTTGCAAGTATTTATTTATATTTTTATGTTATGTTTTTGTTTATAATAGTCTTTTAGTAAATGAAGAAAAAAATTTATACGAAAATTTTTGTGATTATATTTCATTTGATTTTTTTTTTTTTGCAAAAACACCCCATTATCATTGTGACTCTCCAACCGAACGGTCGTAAAAAGTGAACAAAAAAATAAAATTAAATCATTGCTTAAACGCCTTTAAAATTAAATTGTAAAAACAATAACAAGTTATTTAAAAAAACAACGGGAAAATAAATTCCTTACATTTCATTAACTAAACAATAAAATCAATTTCAATAAAACAAGTGCGGTGGCAGTGCATTGTTATTGTTGTTATTTTGCGCGAAGATTAACTACCCAGTGGGAAAAAAACTATACATTAAAATTTTTTGTTTTCTTACAAAACCGCAATAAGTGGAAGAGCGAATTTATACAAAAGAAAAACTTTATGACAATTATTTTTATATACTTTTAAATTAAAAAAAAATATAAATCAAAAAAAAAAAAAAATTGCATGAGTACACCTAGTAGATGCAATTCTGAGAGGGAGCTTAGCTCCACTAGAAAAAACCTCTGGATTTCTGAGGAAGAATCTTTAAAAAAGTCATTGGATAATCTCCTGTCTCTAAGAGATAAAAAACGCACGCGGTCGTGTTCGCCAAACATTGCTGTTACAACAGAAGACCAACCATCCACCAGTTCAGTAATTGCAGATAAGCCGAAAACAGAAGTAGGCATGGACAGGTATGTAACCGTGGTTAAACGTAAGCGAAGCCCCAAATCCGCTCAAATATCATCAAATCCGAAAATTTCCAAAGATGATAATAGGACTACGCCTACGGATAGTAATAGGTTTGCTATCCTTCAGACTGACGAGCCAACTTCATCAAAAAAAACATTTAAACCGCCACCAATATACTTGAGAGAACCTACATCTAATGAGCTGGTAAAAGCACTTATTACGGCAATTGGTAAAGACACCTTTAACGTAACATCAGTGAAGCACGGACAAATAAGTGAAACAAAAATTCAAGTCAACTGCGAAAATGATTACCGAAAACTCTCTGCCGCTCTGGAAAAAGAAAAAAGATCTTTTTATACTTATCAACTTAAAAGTGCTAAAGGCCTTCAGGTTGTTATAAAAGGTATTGACCCTTATGTAGACACGGATGAGGTTAAGACTGCACTGCTAGATAAAGGCTTTAAAATAAAAAATGTGGTAAATATGCGGAACCGTGAAAAGATGCCTCAACCTATGTTTAGGGTTGAACTGGAACCAGGGGATGTTATTCTCAAAAAGAATGAAACTCACCCAATCTATAATCTCAAATTTCTTCTTCATCGCAGGGTTACCGTTGAGGAGCCGCACAAGCGTTTAGGGCCCATTCAATGCCTAAACTGCCAGGAATTCGGTCATACTAAAGCCTATTGTAAGTTGCCCGCAGTTTGCGTTGTGTGTGGTGAACTGCACGGCACATCACAGTGCAAGAAGCCAAAAACTGATTCAAGTGCTAAAAAATGCAGTAACTGTGGAGGCAACCATACTGCAAATTACAGGGGCTGCCCTGTCTATATCCACTTTAAGCAGTCAATGACAAATAAGCCATCAATTACCTTTAAGCAACCCCAGCAGTCAAACATCATTTCTGCAAACAATTTTCCCCAGGTAGGCCAGTCAACAAGCAATATAATAATGCAAACCCCCAAACAAGTTTCATATGCCAATGTGGTCAAAACCGATACACAAAACTTGAGTCAGGAGACCAAGCCCCAAAATTCCGATCAAAATTTTAACAATCTTGAGGCAACTCTGCAGACTCTTGTTCAATCCATAAACACATTTACGGTTTCTATGACGAACATGATGCAGGAAATGCTGAAAATGCAATCCACTATTTTGCAGGCAATTTTAACAAAATGAATTGGTTAAAAATATGTTTCTGGAACGCAAACGGCATCCGCCAACACAAAAATGAACTTGAGCACTTCCTTATGAAAAAGCAAATTGATATAATGTTGATTGCTGAAACCCATTTAACAACCAACAGTTATTTCAAAATTAATGGCTACACATTATATGACACTAAAGATCCCCGTGGAAGATCTTTCGGAGGATCGGCAATTCTAATAAAATCCAAAATTAATCACTATTTAATGAACGAGACACGTGAGGAGTATATAAAAGCAACTAATATATGCATTGAATATTTTCATGAAAAAATCGTTATATCCTCGATTTACTCACCACCACGATTTTCAGTAACAGAAAATCAGTATTCTCATTTTTTCAAATCACTTGGTCCTAGATTTTTAGCGGCTGGCGACTATAACGCTAAACACACTTTTTGGGGATCACGTTTAACTACCTCGAAAGGCCGTGTGCTTTTTGACACCGTTACCAAAATGGGCTTAGCTGTGATTTCAAGTGGACACCCCACTTATTGGCCGTCAGACCAACGCAAGATCCCAGACGTTATAGACTTTGGAGTTACAAAAAATTTTCCCTCAGAATGGATTCAAGTGGAGCCTTCATTAGACTTGTCCTCAGATCACTCACCAACTATAGTTTCTGTTTTGTTCCCCCAGGGGCTTGGTTCCCCGTTTTGTGACTTGGCGTTGACCGTCACTCGAGTTAATTGGATAAAATATAAGAAATATTTGAGTACACATTGTACGGAAAACATTGCCTTGAGAACGCCTGAGGATATTGATGTGTCGATTAACGAATTTTCTGATCACCTTAATCTAGCCGTACAACATGCCACCACTAGCCATATAAGATCCAGAAATGTGAGCAACAAAACATATTCGTTTGAAATTGAACAACTTCTAACAGAAAAAAGAAGAGTTAGAAGAGAGTGGCAACTTCGCAGGTCTCCCCAGCTTAAATGTAGGCTACTAGAGTGCATAAATCAATTAAGAAATCTGCTTGAAATCCAAAGAATGGCTTCCCTCAAAAATTATCTAGAAGGTCTTGATGGTAGCCCGCAAACCGACTATTCTTTATGGAAAGCGACAAAAGGTCTGAAAAGACCCGTAATAGGTAAGCCACCTTTGCGAACTTCATCTGGCGACTGGGCAAGAAGTGATTCTGAAAAAGGGATGGTGTATGTTAATCATTTGAAAAACGTTTTTACTGCAAATGATACAGTGGATGATGTTGCTGAATTTCCGCCATATGCTGTTAGACCGCCTGTGCCTTTGAGACTTAGTTTTCAAGATGTCGAAAACGTTATAAATAAAGTAAACTCAAAAAAAGCTCCAGGTTTTGACAAAATTACTGGCAAAATGCTTGTACAGTTACCTCGTGTTGCTAGAAGAATTCTTCTTTTCATTTTTAACGCTATTTTGCGCCTAGAATACTATCCTGCAGAGTGGAAGGTGTCTATGGTTACTATGATACCCAAGCCAGGAAAGGATCCCACTAAAGTAGAGTCATATAGACCAATAAGTCTACTGCCAACAATTTCAAAACTTTTCGAAAAATTGTTAATGGCGAAGTTGACTCCAATATTGAATGATGTAGGATGCATCCCTGATCATCAATTTGGTTTTCGGGCTAAACACAGCACCATTGAACAAACGCATAGACTAGTTAATGTTATAAGAAAGACTTTTGAGGACAAAAAGTATTGCTCAGCTCTATTCATTGATGTTTCCCAAGCTTTTGATAAAGTGTGGCACGAGGGATTAATGCACAAAATAAAGTTGAACTTGCCTGCAAACACTCATAAGCTTCTGGAAAGCTATTTATGCGGCCGGAAGTTTGTTATCAGAGAAGGCGACTTTATAAGCCCAACTCAGCCAATCGAGGCAGGAGTTCCCCAAGGTAGCATTCTGGGACCCACTTTATATTTAATTTACACTTCTGACATGCCAACCAGATCTAGTATTCACACCTCAACTTTTGCAGATGACACAGCATTCTGCAGCGTACATGAAAACCATCAAGTAGCTTCGCGAAATTTGCAGGAGTATATTTCAATATTAGAGATGTGGTTAAAACTTTGGAAAATTAAAGTTAATGAACAAAAGTGTACTCACGTTACATTCACACTGCGTAGACAAACATGTTCAGCTATCCAAATTAACAATTTACCTATTTCGCAGCAAAGTGAAGTCAAGTACCTTGGTATTCATCTCGACCGTAGGTTAACGTGGAAGCCTCACATTGACGCGAAAGTCACTCAGCTAAAATTAAAAGCAGCGCAATTAAATTGGCTTATAGGCAGAAATTCTACATTGAAATTAGATTGCAAACTTTTGTTATACAACGCAATACTAAAGCCTATATGGCGCTACGGAATTCAATTATCGGGCACCGCCTCAGCGTCAAATATTGAAAAAATTCAAAGGCGACAAAACAAAATTCTTCGAACAATTACTGCAGCTCCATGGTACGTAAAAAACTCCCGAATTCACAAGGATCTGTGTGTTCCACTGGTAAAAGATGAGTTTTCAGAGCATGCGACAAGGTATGTCAGCAAATTGGAACTTCATCCAAACCCTCTCGCACGAAACATACTTAATTTTAGCGGTCACACTCGGTTGAGAAGAAGGGATACCGTTGCCACCATCAGAGCGTTAAGTAGGTGATTCTACCGATATAATTGGCGCAAAATAAAACTTTTTGTCTAGCATTGGCTGGACTTAGTTAATTTATTGTATTTAGTATTAAGATTTGAATACTTATTGTTAGTTCACATTGTGAAGATTCAATAAATAAATAAAAGCTAAAAAAAAAAAAAAAAAAAAAAAAAATTTTACAAAATAATAGTTTTCAAAGTAGTCTCTTGTGATATTCCATGGAGTATTCACACCCGAGTAATTTAAAAATGGTTTCTGTGGTAATCCATGGAGTAGAGGCATGAAGTAATTTCAAGACTAACCCTGTGTTAATAATTTGTAAAGTAGTTACTTGGACTAGTTTTTGGATTAGTCTGATGTAATGTTTTTTTGGATTACATGGTCCTCTCGTAGGACATTGTAATGTAAAATGGAGTATGTTTTTCCCATATATTTGGATTACTTTTTGACTAGCTCTGGTCCTTTGTGGAGTACTCTTTACAAGCATGTAAGGAGTAGTCTCGATTTCTGCAGGGTATGGGTTGACAAACATGTATCGTAATCTTTTATATTGTTGTTGCCATGTTTTTTTTTTTGTACTATATATTAAAATTGTGGTATAAGATTTTGTGTTTGCTTTGTGGGTATGGTGCTGTTTCGCCGGAAAAAAATTAGGATCTTCAGTCATTGATATGTACATACATACAGTCACTCACATTTAAAGTCGGGCAAACATTGTCGAAAATTTATGATCTTAATATTTATGTTTTGCTGAAAGATGATGCGTTTAATTTTTTTTTTGTTTTATCATAAAAACTCTTATTAATAGAAAAACCTAAGAAATTTTATTTTAAGTCCTGTTATAAAATACGTAAGAATAACAAAATGAGAAAAAGTAAATTCTGTGTATCACATTGAAAGTCGGGCACTTAATGTTTTGTACAATGAAAAAGTGAAATATACCGTTATTTCCACTTTTTTTTCTTTTGTCTCCAAAACAATTATTTCTTCTTACACAATCATTCGATCAGTGAAGATTATAAGTTTTTTGAAAAATGCCGCACAAAATTAAACAATCCACCTTCGAAGAACGGAAAATAATAATTGTGTTGCACTTAGAAGGAAAATCTGAAAGGGAAATATCTAATTTGATAAAAAAAAAAAAGCAAATCTACAGTGCATGATATCATTTCTAGATATAAAGAAAGTGGTTTGGTAGCAAATAAAAAACGCGGAGCCCGAGCAAGAAAGCTTTCACCCAGAGATGAGAGCATGATTTTAAAACAGGTGAAGAAAAATCCTTTTATTTCTGCTTCAAAACTGACAGCAATGGCCAAGGAAGCTTCTGGGACGGAGGTAAACCCAGAAACAATAAGAAGACTTCTTCGCAAGAATGACTTTCATGGCCGAATGGCACGGAAAAAACCTCTTATAAGTAAGAAAAACCAAAGCGAACGGCTTGTTTTTGCTCGTCAATATATGACCAAAGATTTTGATTTCTGGAGTACCGTAAGTTGGAACAAACATAAAAATTTAATTAGGCTTATTATTAATATTTAGGTATTGTTTACTGACGAAAGTAAATTTAACTTATTTGGGTGCGATGGAAGAGGCAAACAAAACAAAGAGATGGATGGCAAGAATTTAAGAAAAACAGTAAAGCACGGTGGTGGATCGGTTATGGTTTGACATCTTCAACCCAGCAATCAGGAAGTATATTGTCACGAATGTCGTATCCGTTTTGTCTGTGTACAAAAGTCCGTTGTGCATACAAGTTTCAATGTCCGAATAATTGTTGGAAAAAAAGATGACTAGTTCAATCAAATTTAGGGAATGTTCTTAGGTGATATCGAATTATACTAAATGTACGCCCTATATTTGCGTATTTTTATTGTAATGTAGTTTCAGTTTCGAGTTTTATTTGTGAAGCGGTAGTATGATGGAACGCAATCCGGTCAAGCCAAGGACTTGAAGTCGTTGTGTCGAACCATTGTACTAACTGGCCTCTGGAAATAGAAATATGAAATTTCCAGAGCACAAATTAAAACTTACGAAGAAATGTTTTTCTTTTTCTTTTGCATTTGTTTAATAATGATTTAAGGAACATATGACGAATGGCTCGTACGAGGGTCAATATATTAAATAAAACGTCGATGCCGCTGTCGATTTCAACAATCCCTATAATGAATTTATTGCATTGGAAAAAAAGAGTAATTGTTTCTATATAAAATTATATTGTTCATAGATTTTTATAATTGAATATTTTATATTTCATTGTTTTTTTATATTTTTGTTATTTCTTTGTAATTCTTTTATCCTTTGTAGTTGTTTATCCTTTATTTTGGATCAAGTAGATATTAATTCATACAATTATTTATTTATTAAATTTTTTTCCTTTATATATTTTTATTTTTTTATATATTTTTCTTATTTATACATACATATTTTTTATATATTTATTTATACTGTATTTCGTTACTTTTTTGAGTTTTCACATTTTTTTTATTAGCAAAATTTTATCTGAAGTTTTTTTTCTTTTCAACGTTTGATTAGCCATTTACAATTCTCTTATCGTGATATTCGCAATTATTTATTACCAATAATTTCTTCAGGCAATTTAAAATTCCAAAATTCTTTTCTTTTTGGTTTTGAGATATACGTTTGAAAAGATATTCGGTGCAAAGTACGCTCATAGAGAGAGTTCAATATTCGCGAAACTGTTGTTTGTAACAACCAAACAAACAAAAAAAGTTATATAAATAGTTACAGGTATAAATTTATTTTCAAAGAAAAAGGTTTTGTTTGTAGGTTTGTTTTTTATTCTAGGCATGCACCGGATCTAATTATAATACCAGAAAAAGAACTGTAGCACAAAATAGATTAAACGAATCCATAGATATACCACCAAAACAAAGAAAAGTTAGTTCGAACAAGTCAAAAATGGCAACAAATAACATCACAGATTTATCGGGATCTATTAATAAAACGCCTAGCCAAGCACATAGCGCCAATCATAACACCCAGATTAGAACACCAGTACTAAGTAGTGGACCTTCTGTAAGTGTACCCACAAATTTTGTAACTCAGGTCGTTCATGAAGCTGAACTAAAGGGAGCTGTGAGTACGCAACATAGAATAGATGAAAAATTAAGGGCAATAGTGCAAAACGAAATTAGTGACGTTAAGAAATCAATAGGGGAATTAACAAAAATTGTGAGAGAGTTATCGGAAAGTAGTAGTCGTATTCAGGGGTCAGTGAATTCGATTACAGTTCAGAACGTCGAAAATATGTGGAATAGACCTATGAATGTGTTTAACAGACTTACCAGCCATAATAGATTGACTCCGGAAACAAACCAATATTACGGAGACTTAAGATTTGGTGAGAGTATTCCGCCAAACCATGAAGCAGTTGCTACAAGTGCTGATCAAATAGCAGAACACAAGTTTACTCCAGGGAGCCGCTCTGAAAACAGAAACACAGAAAAAATTAATATTCATGTTGATAAATGGGGTATTGTTTTTAATGGCAATAATACTCACAGGAGTGTAGAGGATTTCATTTTTAGAATTGAACATATACAAGCTCACTATAACATCAGTTGGGATGAAATACTTCGAGATTTTCACCTCCTTGTCTCGGGTCCAGCTAAGGACTGGTATTGGCTTCTGATCAGGACTCGAAATGGACTTCAATGGCCAGCACTTAGAGCAGAACTGTTAAATCAATACCAAACAAAAATATCAAACTTCGAGATAATGAGAGATTTAGTGGAGCGGAAACAACAATCAAACGAACCATTAGATGCATTTTTCTATTCAATGAACAAACTGCGATCACGGTTGATGCAAAGTATATCAGAATATGATATGATCAAAATAATAAAAAGAAATCTAAAAGAAAGTGTGGCTAGAATTGTCTATCCTATTTCTGTATCGTCGGTAGAACAGTTAAGAATAGAGTGTCTAGAAGCGGAAAGAAATTTTCTGAAACGCGAGTCCAGGGGTTTTGTTCAACCGGTAAGAGCACCGCGTTAAGGGAAACGCGTTAAGGGACGTGAGAAACCGGGGGAACTTCTGTCCATCCAAAACTCCCCAGGAAAATCAATAAATCCAAATTGTCATATTAACGTAGTAGAAGATTTTTCTAAAAATATGCTACTAATAAGACATTATCTACCCGAAAATTTAAGAAAACAATATTACGAACATGTAAAAACAAGAATATTTAATCCAGAGAAACATCAGCCTATTTCAAAACGAATATTAAGAATTAGAGAAATTTATCGAAAAAAACGTGAAGCAAAAAAATTAGTGATTGAGTAGTGAACAGAGCAGGAAGTCATAGAACAGATCCCAGAGTATTTATAGAAGTAGATATTAATGGTAAATCGATGTCAGGCTTGTTAGACAGTGGAGCCTCGGTTAGCATATTGGGTAAAGAGTGCCGAGAAGTAGTCGAAGAGTTAGGTCTTAATATATCTCCAATATTTTCCAATGTTAAGACCACCAGTGGTCAAAACCACAGGATTTTGGGCAAAATAAAAGCATCTATAAGTTATATGAATCAAAAGTTTAACATGGTTTTGTATCTGTGTCCAGATCTGGAACAATCCTTGTATTTAGAAATCGATTTTTGGCGATGTTTTAAATTAGAGCCTGATATTATTATTAAGGCGGACGAAATAAATATAAATAAAATTGCAGAAGATTTTGGCGTTAGCAAGAACAATAATAAATTGGAACCACACCAACTAGATGAGGATCAGAAACGGAAATTAAATGAGGTACTAGCAAGTTTTGATACGTTCGAAGAAAAAGGTTTAGGCCGAACCAATTTAGAAAAGCATGTGATAAAATTAATAGAAGGAGCAGAACCAGTCAAGGATCGCTATTATCCGATATCCCCAGCAATGCAACAAATAACATATAGTGAAATTGATAAGATGCTTGAGTTGGGGGTAATAGAACCTAGCGAAAGTCCGTGGTCGAATAGAACCACAATAGCTCGAAAACCAGGCAAAAACCGATTTTGTTTATACGCACGAAAGTTAAATAAAGTGACAGTAAAAGATGCATACCCGTTGCAAAATATTGATGGGATTTTAAGTCGAATTGACGAAACATATTTTATTAGCAGTGTCGATTTAAAATATGCATTTTGGCAAATTGAATTTTGCAGGCAGGCCTCTATATTAATTTCGCGTTATGCCATTCGGCCTACGCAATGCGACGCAGCGCTTATGTAGGTTGATGGATTAAGTTGTCCCACAGCATTTAAAAGATAATGTATTCGTATATTTAGATGATCTATTAATAATTTCCAACGACTTTGAAAAACTCTTTTACTTGTTAGAAGAAGTGGCCAAATGTTTAAAGAAAGCCAAATTAACAATTGGACTAAGCAAGTCACAATTTTGTTTCCAACGCTTGAAATATTTAGGTTTTATTGTAGGAGGAGGAATATTAAAGACTGATCCGGATAAAGTGCAAGCTATCAAAGATATTAGAGTTTCAAAATCAGCGCGAGAAGTGGGAAGCTTTATGGGTACGGCGGGTTGGTATCGCAGATTTATAAGAAATTTTTCAGTAATTTCAGCTCCGTTAACCGATACCCTAAGAAGCAGCAGTAAATTCCAGATGACTCCTGAAGCTATTACTGCGTTTGAGAATTTGAAAAAAGCCTTAACTTCGGCATCCGTTCTACGCCAGGCCGATTTTTCGAAGCGTTTTTACATACAGTGTGACGCATACGACTATGGAATAGGAGCAGTTCTATTTCAAATACATGGTGAGGGAAAAGAACATCCAATTGCGTTCTATTTGCAAAAGCTTAACGCATGTCAAAAAAACTATACCGTGACGGAAAAAGAATGCTTCGCGGCGGTAATGGCTGTAAAAAAATTTAGGCAGTATGTAGAAATGATGCCATTCACCATTATAACTGATCACGCGAGCCTAAAATGGTTAATTTCTTTAAAAGATCTGACAGGCAGGTTGGCGAGGTAGTCATTGCAACTGCAGGCCTTTGATTTTGAGATCAATCACAGAAAAGGTGCGGAAAATATTGTAGCAGATATGTTATATAGAACGGCTGAAGAATTAGGAATCGAAGAAATAAATGTTACGGAGCGTTTAGGTTTCGAAACAACAGAGTTTGAAAGCCAGGAATATCTAGAGTTAATAAAACACATTCAGAATAATTCCGAAGCATTGCCAGATACTAAAATCGAAAATGGATTAGTGTTTAAGAAAACAGGATTTGGACCTTTCTCTGAGGTACAATGGAAACTTTGGATCCCAGAAACCATTACGTAAGCCGTCACTGAAGAAGCCCACTCAACAGTTACGTCGTCTCATCGAGGGGTAGCGAAAACGCTAGAACGTCTAAAAAGTCATTATTATTGGCCAAAAATGACAGTGCAGGTCAAAAATTTTATAGCTAATTGTCAAAGTTGCAAAGAGTCAAAACCATGTAACAGAAAACTTCGTCCTGAAATCGGTCAAAGAGTCGTCACGGAAAGACCATTCCAAAAACTTTATATCGATTTTATGGGAAAATATCCTCGCTCAAAGAAAGGCAACTGTTATATACTGATTGTTGTTGATCATTTTACGAAATTTACATTTCTAAAAGCAATGAGAGAAGCTACTACCACCAATGTAATAGAATTTCTAGTTCACGAAGTATTTCACAAATTCGGAGTACCAGAGATCATACACAGTGACAATGGAAGTCAATTTGTAGCGAAAAGTTTTGAAAACCTGATGCAGACATATGGAATAACTCATTTGAAAACAGCAGTGTATTCACCACGAAGTAATGCGAGTGAACGTGTAAATCAATCTGTCCTAGCCGCAATACGAGCATATTTAAATAAAGATCACCGCGATTGGGATATGTACCTGTCCGAGATTGAGTGCGCTTTGAGAAATTCGGTTCATACAGCTACCGGTGTAACCCCATTTTTTGCACTTTTTGGATACCATATGTATACTAGTGGAGCTGACTATAAACTAGGGCGAAAGGTAAAGTCTCTGACCGATCAGGAAATTATAGAATTAGGACGAAATGAAAAGTTAGAAATCATGAGAGAACAAATATCTCATAATATGCAAAAGGCCTATGAGAAAAGCGCAGAACGTTATAACAGAGGAGCACGTCAAACAAATAGTATTTTTTTCGTATATATATTCTTATTTTACACTCGGTTTGTTTTTTTTAATATTGGACCAGTACTCAGGGGATGACCCCGATTTCTCAATATTTATACCATCCATGAGTACAGATGAAGCAGCATTTGCGGTCGTTTGTTTGTGCGTTATTAAGCAACATTGAGTCTTACGAGCGTTAAAGGTGCCCCTGTTTTTACGACTCCATTCGGAGATTAATAGAAGATCTCTATTCAGTGAATCGTTCATATTTAGCCTCTTGGCAGTGATTTCTGATAGGCTGCGCCTATGACCAAAAGAGTACGAGTGACAAATTCTGCTGTCATCCGCGAAAGAGTGGATAGGGTTGGAAGTTTGATAGAGAAGGTCGCTGAGGAAAATAAGATATAGAGTCGGAGAAAGAACGGAGCCTTGCGGTACCCCTGAATTAATCTTGAACTCGTTTGATGAGACCCCATCTATAACAACTCTTATAGTGCAGTCTCTGATAATGCTCGATATAAACCGAGAGAAGTCATCACCGACACCAAAAGCAGTAAGTTTTGCCAGTAGTGCACCATGCCACACTAAGTCAAACGCTTTTGAAATAATAAGAGCCACCACCCTACTTTCACCGAAATGGGGGCAGCATTTCTCTGAGAGATATGCCAGTAGAACGACCCTTACGAAATCCATATTGACGATCACAAAGTAGTTTATGCGACTCCAGATACCTCATAAGGTGATGGTTTACCTAGCTTTCCATTACTTTGGAGAGTGCAGAGCAAATTGCAGTTGGGCGGTAATTTTCAGGGTTATTTGCCTCACCTTTTTTGAGTATTGGTGTTACATTAGCAACCTTCCAGCACGATGGAAACTCACCAAAATGGTAAAGTATGCTGAAGAGGCGTGCTAATGAACGCGTAAGCGTAGAAGAACACTGCTTCAAGACCAGTGCTGGAATGCCATCTGGTCCAGGAGTCTTGTTTATGTCGAGGTCTGCCAAAACCCTTTTAACTGCTCGCGCCCGGAAGAATATCTTTGGCATACAGATACTCTTTACAGATACTCTTTCGAGCTCGGGAAGTGGTTGACTGCTTTCCGGCAAGATGGAATTGCTTGCAAAAATTTCAGCCAACAGGTTAGCTTTGTCAACCGGGTCGGTGAATGCTTGGTCATTCTTTAAGAGAGTTGGGATTGATGAACTAGCACTGTTCTTTACTCTCTTAACGAAAGACCAAAAGGTCTTACTGGCCCGGGGAGCTGCAAGAACCTTGGCACGAAGGCGCTGTTCGTGGAGAAACTTTTCGCGCCTAAGTACCTTGGCACACGAAGATCTTGCCTTTTTGCGTAGCAAATCAGTGTCTGGGGTTTTGTTTAAACGCCAGTTACTGAATGCTTCCTCTGTGGATCTGACTGCGTTTTTGCACGTCTGATTAAATCAAGATTTTGCTTTTGGTTTAATCGAAATCTGCTTGGAGGGGATGAATGTTTTCATCCCTAGCAGGATCATATTCTCGACCATTTTTCCTGAAGCATTTATGTCGTTATCTAGAAAGTAGCGTTTCCAATTAAAATCCTCGTAAAATTGGTTGAGCTCAGCCCAACGCGCCTCTTCGTAAATAAATATTGACCGTTTCGTAGCTGATTTCGAAACGTTACAAAGTTCAGAGATCGAAAAGGAGGCAGAAATGGTGCAATGATCCGAATTGCTGAGAGGTGCACTAACTCTGACTTCACACTTTTCAGGGTGTGAAGTCAGGAATAGGTCAAGTGTGTTTGAATGGTGCCCTTCAACACATGGAATATGCGTTGGCTCATTCACTAATTGCGCTAGGTGGTTGTGCGCAGAGAATAACTCAACATATTAGCCTTCGGGAGTTGTATGACTCGAATGGCGAAGCCAGGATGAGTTGTGAACGTTAAAATCACCAGCAACAAGGATTTCACTGCTCGGAAAATCTTCCAGGATCTTCGATATAGAGTCGGAAAGTGCATCGAAACCAGAAAAGGTAGTATCCCTACCCGCGTTTGGACTTCTCTAAAGAAACCCGAAGTGCAAGAGGTGTGACCTGATTTTGAATTTAACGCAAAGACAGGTAAATTCGGCTTCATACATACTTAATGGTTGCTGGCATTGGAACACAACTTCATTGCGAACGTAAATTACAAGGCCCCGATGGAAATTAAAGACGGATATAAGTTGAAACTCAGGTATATGAAAATCTTGTGGATCAGCATTCTCAGATACCTGGGTTTCACATAAGGCGAAAATATCCGGTCGATGGAGATACGTGTGAGCATAAACAGGGAAGAAATTCGTTCTCAGCCCACGTATATTACAAAAGTCAATTGTAAACTTACCTGTCATTACGATGGAAAATCAATAACCAAATGTTAATTTTCTGTGCTGACGAAGTCGGAATTAATTGTCGCTTGAATGACCTTACAGCATCCAGTGTGTATACCTTCGATACTAAAAAGCAAACAACAATTAACTCGACATCCTCAGCACAGCAACACAATTGTTTTGTTTTTTTATTTTTAGTGATGGAGTGATTGAAGGCCATAAAAGCCCTGATCTGGACATTTATTCATTAGTGATTTGAACTTAATATATATTATTATTATTAATTATTTTATTTTGGGTGGTTTGTTTTATTCAGTGTTAAAAAAACTATTGCTGCCCCGTAATTTCAAATGTTTGGTTAGCTGGGTAATCAATGTTTGTAATTTGTGTAGACTATTGTATTTGTTGTTGTTTTTAATATTTATATTTGTTTTGAAAATATAGTGGCTGCTTTTTCGTATATTCCTGTTATTTATAACTGTATATATATATATATATATATATATATATATATATATATATATATATATATATATATATATATATATATATATATATATATATATATATATATATATATATATATATATATATATATATATATATATATATATATATATATATATATATATATATATATATATATATATATATATATATATATATATATATATATATATATATATATATATATATATATATATATATATATATATATATATATATATATATATATATATATATATATATGATACGTGTACACTGCTCAACGGACAAAACATTACTCCAATGTGCTCCAATGTCTGTTTCAATTGACCATGTACTCTCGGGTTCCATTAAAAATTTGGGACCGTTCAGCCAACGACTACTGCTTGTTAGGTCCGGACCATTCTTGCACCACTAGGTTGCTTCAACTTGCTTGGTGTCCACCGCCACTCCTTTATTTTCGAAGTTTCCACTATTTCGCTTACTCTTAGTGCTACGAACTGGTGGTATTTTGTCTGATCCGACCTCAGCCAGCTAACTACAGTTTTTGATTCAGACCAATATACTTTTCGATGGATTTTTATTGTTTGACTTTTACATACACTATTGGCAAGCCGAGCTGCTATTACAGCATCAATTCCAACCTTTGGACAGATTTCTTCAGAGATGAAACTCGTGTCTTAGAGCCAACTAGAGACACAACAACATTATTGTTATCAGAAATTCGTAAGTATATTACTGCTGCATATCCACTTTCGCAAATCAGCAAAAGTGTGAAGCCAAATTATTATAGTTCTTAAAAAGTTTTATATAACATCTAGGAATATGAATATTCTCAATATCTGCTAGAAACGATAACCATTTTGTCCCCTTCACGACCTGCTTCTCGTTAATTTCCTCGTGCCAGTCTATTCCGCTTTTCCATACTTCTTGTAGAATTGCTTTGAGGTACATTAGATAATACCCAATAAGACCCAATGGATCGTAAATCATCATAAGAATTTTCAGTAGTCCACGTTTCGTGGGTACTTTTTTTAAAGAAGAATTCGCTCTGCAATATACTGGGGAAATTTTATAATAAATAATGTCATCAAAGGGCTTCTAGAACACGCCGAGAACTGGTGAAACAACTTATTACGGCAATCGGAAAAGATACTTTCAACGTCACATCAGTGAAACACGGCTGCATCAGTGAAACTAAAATTCAGGTAAACCATGAAAACGACTACCGAAAATTGTCTGATGTTTTAGAAAAAGAGAAAAGATCATTTTACACTTACCAGCTCAAAAGTGCTAAAAGTCGTTATTACAGGTATTGATCCATGCGTAGATATTGATGATGTCAAAACTGGATTGGAAGATAAAGGTTTTAAAATAAAAACAGTAGTAAACACCAGGAACCGTGAAAAGATCCCTCAACCCATGTTTAGGGTTGTACTAGAACCAGGGGAAGTTGTGCTAAAAAAGAATGAAATTCAATATATAACCTCAAATTTCTTTTGCACCGTAAGATTACCGTTGAGGAGCCCCATAAGCGTTCACGACCCGTTCAGTGTCTAAACTGCCAAGAGTTTGGCCACACTAAGAATTACTGTAAGTTGCCCGCTGTTTGCGTTGTATGTGGCGAACGTTACGGCACAACTTAGTGCAATAAGCCAAAGGCCGACGCAAGTGTTAAAAAATGCAGTAACTGTGGAGGTAAACACACTGCAAATTATAGAGGTTGCCCTGTCTATACTCACTTTAAGCGGTCAATGACAAATAAGTCATCGGTTTCTCCATCAACCCAGCAGCCAAATGTCATTGGTAAAAACATTTTTCCCCAGATAGGCCATTCAACCAACTACACAAACACGCAGAACTCCAAACTATTTTCATATGCTAATGTGGTTAAATCCAGGAACCCAAGCCCCAAAATTGTGATCCAAATTTTAGTAATCTAGAGGCAACTCTACAGACTCTTTTCCAATCCATTAACACTTTTACCGTTTCTATGACCAACGTGATGCAGGAAATGCTAAAAATGCAATCCACTATTTTACAGGCAATTTTAAACAATTGAATTGGTTAAAAATATGTTTCTGGAACGCAAACGGCATCCGCCAAGACAAAAATGAACTTGAGCACTACATTATGGAAAAGCAACTCGATATAATGGTGATTGCTGAAACCCATTTGACAACAAACAGTTATTTCAAAAAGAATGGCTACGCACTGTATGACACAAAAGATCCCCGTGGAAGATCTTGCGGCGGTTCGGCAATTTTGATAAAGACCAAAATTAAGCACTTTTTAATGAACGAGACACGTGAGGAATATCTCCAAGCTACAAATATATGCACTGATTATTTTCATGAACAAATTGTTATATCCTCGATTTACTCACCACCACGATTTTCAGTAACAGAAAACCACTATTCAAATTTTTTCAAATCACTTAGACTTCGATTTTTAGCGGCTGGCGACTATAACGCTAAACACACTTTTTGGGGATCACGTTTAATTTCCCCGAAAGGCCGTGTGCTTTTTGACACCGTTTCCCAAAATGGGCTTAGATGCAGTTTAAAGCGGACACTCCACTTATTGGCCGTCAGACTGACGAAAGATCCCAGATGTTATAGATTTTGGAGTTGCGAAAAATTTTCCTTTAGAGTGGATACAAGTGGAGCCTTGGTTAGATTTGTCATCAGATCACTCATCCACTATAATCTCTATTTCGTTCCCCGAAGAGATTGGCTGACCGTTGACTGTCAATAGAGTTACTTGGCTAAAACACAAAAAATTTTTGAGTACACTTTGCACTGAAAATATCGCCTTGAGAACGCCTCAAGGCGATATTTTCAATTAACGATTTTTCTGAAAACCTCAAACTGGCCGTACAGCTTGACACCACTAGTCATATAAGAT
Organism: Thecocarcelia acutangulata; assembly: GCA_914767995.1. Lineage (NCBI taxonomy): Eukaryota > Metazoa > Arthropoda > Insecta > Diptera > Tachinidae > Thecocarcelia > Thecocarcelia acutangulata. The sequence goes on from OU612097.1 coordinate 63,869,063, forward strand.
CCAGAAATGAAAATAATAGAACTTATTCGTCTGAAATTGAGCAATTTCTGTCAGAAAAAAGAAGAGTCAGAAGAGAGTGGCGACTTCGCAGGTATCCCCAGCTTAAAACTAGGCCACGGCAATGCATAACTCAGTTAAGAAATCTGCTTGAAATCCACAGAATGGCTTCCCTTAAAACATAATTGGAAAGCCTTGATGGTACTTTTTAATCTGATTATTCCTTGTGGAAAGCGACAAAAGGTTTAAAAAGACCCGTAATAGGTAAGCCAACTTTGCAAAATTTAACTGGCAACTGGGCAAGAAGCGATAATGAAAAGGGAACTTTGTATGTCCATCATTTGAGAAACGTTTTTATTACAAATGATTCAGCGAATATTACAGCGGAATTACCACCGTATGTTGTTAAACTTCCTGTGTCTTTGAGATTTAATTTTCAAGATGTCGAAAACGTTATCGATAATACAAATCCCAGGAAAGCTCCAGGCATTGATAAAATTACTGGCAAAATGGTTGAACAGTTACCTCGTGTAGCTAGAAGAGTTCTACTTTTTATTTTTAACGCTATTTAACGCCTTGAGCAGAGTGGAAGGTCTCAATGATACTCAAGCCAGGGAAGGATTTGACTAAGGTTGAATCATATAGACTAATAAGTCTTCTACCAACAATTTCAACACTGTTGGAAAACTTGTTAATGGTGTTTTTGTTGAGTCCAATATTGAACAATGTGGGATGCATCCCTGATCATCAGTTTGGTTTTCGGGCTAAACATAGCACCTTAGAACAAACGCACAGACTAGTCAATGTCGACAGACCTTTGAGGACAAGAAAGATTATTCAGGTCTATTCAGTGACATTTCTCAAGCTTTTGATAAAGTGTGGCACGATGGCTTGATGCACAAAATAAAGTTAAACTTGCCTGCAAATACTCACAAGCTTCTGGAAAGCTACTTATATAGGCGGAAGTTTAGGCTGGGTTCTCCAAAGAGTACCCGGATACTCCAGCTCACTTTGGTCCTGAAGGTCGTTCCCTTTGTGATTGCCTGAAAAGTTAGGGTATGATAGAAGGGAAAATAAAAGTTGTAAGGATATAGAAGGAGTGCAGAAGAGGGAAAGGAAAGGTGGCATTACTTGCTGATTTACTAGCCATCCACTACTTCTTATGAAAAAAGCTATAGCAGTCGGTTTGACCAAGGCCAGACATGATAGACTATTGAAGCTTCTCTCTCCTAAGCATCTTAGACGATGATGCCTCAAAGCCGGGCATGTACCGAGGAGATGAAGGATGGTCTCCTCCTCCTCCTCGTCTTGGCAACTTCTACAGAAGTCGTTATAGAGTAGGCCTAGTCTTCTGGCATGGTTCCCAAACGGGCAATGTCCAGTGATGTCTGCTACCGTCATTCTTAGGAGAGATCTGGGAAGTTTTAATAGCTCCCCCGTTTTCTTAGAGTTAATGTGCGGCCACAGGTTCCCTGATATAAGGCACGTGAGCTCTGTAAGCCACTTTTCTTGAACGTGTTCCAGCCTGTGGAGTTTTATTCTTTTCCAACACGCTGATATGGGTTGTCCGCAAAAGGGGTCTATATCCCTATCATCTAGGGCTGTTCCTTTTTTGGCTAATTCGTCAGCGATTTTAATGCCATGTCCACGTACCCATTTTAGGATTATATTAGAACGTCTCGCCATCTTATTTAAAGCTGTCCGGCATTCCTGGACTAGACTGGAATTGGTGTATATTCCAATCAGGGAATTGATGGCGGCCTTGCTGTCCGTTACTATCATGATATCCTTTCCGAATATTTTGTGATACGTCAGCCATCTGGCCGCTTTATTTATAGCCGATATTTCAGCACTACATCCGTCTGATAGTCTGAAGGATATTTTAGTGTCAAAATTCCTCTATGTAAACGCCACCCCCAACCCTTTCTCCGCTTCTGAACCCATACGTGTATACATAGAAGTATCCAGATTCTAGGGGAGATTCCTCAATTTGGTAGCCGAAGCTCCTTGTGAGGAATGGTTTTGGGATGCAATAGTCAATTAGATCGGGAGGTCTAAAGTAAATTTATCTTTGTATAGCTTGAGATATAAGAAAAAAATCATTTATATATAAAATTAAATAAATTACATTAAATTACATAAATAAATTAGATAAAAGCTGCTGCTGCCTATGAAGAATAATAAGTCCTGATGCCCGTAAGCCAGCAACAAGCTAACTACTTATATGTTATCAGATTCTGGTGGAAGTTTTAACCACTCCCCGTATGATGAGTCGAAACATTCGTATGAATGTTTCGAAATGTAATGACAATAAGTATTCAAATCTTAATACTAAAAAAAATTGTAATTAAAGTCCTGCCAGTGCTGGACAAAAATTTATTTTTATGCGAATATTATTTCAGAATTCAGTCATCTGTTTAGAGCTCTAATGGTAGCCAAAGTATCCCTCCTTCTCAGACGGGTATGACCACCAAAGTTAAGAATATTAACTGCAAGAGGATTTGGATGGAATTCAAGTTTGTTAATATACCTTGTCGCGTACTTCACAAATTCAGATTTCACAAAAGGTACGTTCAGATCTGCGTGGATTCGTGAGTTTTTAACGTACCATGGAGCATCTGTAATTCTACGGAGAATTGTATTTTGACTTCTTTGAATTTTCTCAATGTTGGATGCCGAGGCTGTGCCCCATAATTGAATCCCATAGCACCATATTGGCTTTAGAATCGAGTTGTACAGCAAAAGTTTACAATCAAGCTTCAAGGTCGAATTTCATTTCACTCTGTGATTCTTCAACCGCACAGTCGTGTTTTTAAAAAGTGAAAAAAAAACCAAAAAATCATTGTGCTAACATATTTTTAAACTTACATACAAAAACAATAATATATTGTATTAAATTGTAAAAACAATAACAAATTATTTAAAAAAAAACAACGGGAAAATAAATTCCTTATAAAATCAATTTCAATAAAACAAGTGCGGTGGCAGTGCATTGTTGTTGTTGTTATTGTGCGTGAAGATTACCTACCCAGTGGGAAAAAAACTATACACTAAAGTTTTGTTTTCTTGCAAAACCGAAAATCTTTATGACAATTATTTTTATATACTTTTAAATTTAAAAAAATATAAATAAAAAAAAAAATTGCATGAGTGTACCTAGTAGATGCAATTCTGAGAGGGAGCTTAGCTCCACTAGAAAAGCCTCTGGATTTCTGAAGAGGAATCATTGAAAAAGTCATTTTACAATCTCCTGTCTCTAAGAGATAAAAAACGCACGCGTTCGTGTTCGCCAAACATTGCAGTTGCAACAGAAGACCAACCATCCACCAGTTCAGTAATTGCAGATAAGCCGAAAACACAAGTAGGCATGGACAGGTATGTAACCGTGGTTAAACGTCAGCGAAGCCCGAAATCCGCTCAGATATCATCACAACCAAAGATATCCAAAGAGGATAATACCGCTACAGCAACGAAAAGTAATAGATTTGCAATCCTCCAGACTGATGAGCCAAATACAGCAAAAAAACATTTAAGCCGCCACCAATATATTAGAGAGAACCTACTTCTAATGAGTTGGTAAAACAACTTATTACGGTAAGGACAATTTCAACGTGACATCAGTTAAGCGTGGAAACATCAATGAAACAAAAATTCAGGTAAACCATGAAAACGACTACCGAAAATTGTCTGATGTCTTAGAAAAACAGAAAAGATCATTTTACACTTACCAGCTCAAAAGTGCCAAAGGTCTTCAGGTCGTTATTAAAGGGATTGACCCATGCGTAGATATTGATGATGTAAAAGCCGGATTGGAAGATAAGGATTTTAAAATAAAAACAGTAGTAAACATCAGGAACCGTGAAAAGACCCCTCAACCCATGTTTAGGGTTGAACTAGAACCAGGGGATGTTCTGCTAAAAAAGAGTGAAATTCACCCAATATATAACCTCAAATATCTTTTGCATCGTAAGGTTACCGTTGAGGAGCCACATAAGCGTTCAGGACCCGTTCAGTGCCTAAACTGCCAAGAATTTGGCCACACTAAGGCTTACTGCAAGTTTCCCGCTGTTTGCGTTGTATGTGGCGAACTTCACGGCACAACTCAGTGCAATAAGCCAAAGGCCGACGCAAGTGTTAAAAAATGCAGTAACTGTGGAGGTAAGCACACTGCAAATTATAGAGGTTGCCCTGTCTATACTCATTTTAAGCGGTCAATGACAAATAAGTCATCGGTTTCTCCAGCAGCCCAGCAGCCAAATGTCATTGGCAAAAACAATTTTCCCCAGGAAGGCCATCCAACCAACTTCACAAACACGCAGAGTACCAAACAATTTTCATATGCTAATGTGGTTAAATCCGACCAAAACTTGAACCAGCAACCCAAGCCCCAAATTTCCGATCCAAATTTTAGTAACCTAGAGGCAACTCTGCAGACTCTTGTTCAATCCATTAACACTTTTACCGTCTCTATGACCAACATGATGCAGGAAATGCTAAAAATGCAATCCACTATTTTACAGGCAATTTTAAAAAAATGAATTGGTTAAAAATATGTTTCTGGAACGCAAACGGCATTCGCCAACACAAAAATGAACTTGAGCACTTCCTTATGGAAAAGCAGATCGATATATTGATGATTGCTGAAACCCATTTGACAACTAACAGTTTTTTCAAAATTAATGGCTACATACTGTACGACACAAAATATCCCCGTGGAAGATCTTGCGGAGGATCGGCAATTCTAATAAAATCCAGAATTAAACACTTTTTAATGAACGAGACATGTGAGGAGTATCTCCAAGCAATTAATATATGCCTTAATCATTTTCATGAAAAAATTGTTATGTCCTCGATTTACTCACCACCACGATTTTCAATAACAGAAAAACAATATTCAATTTTTTTCAAATCACTTGGTCGTCGATTTTTAGGGGCTGGCGACTATAACGCTAAACACACTTTTTGGGGATCACGTTTAATTACCTCGAAAGGCCGTGTGCTTTTTGACACCGTTTCCAAAATGGGTTTAGATGTGGTTTCAAGCGGACACCCCACTTATTGGCCGTCAGACCGACGAAAGATCCCAGATGTTATAGATTTTGGAGTTGCGAAAAAATTTCCCTTAGAGTGGATGCAAGTGGAGCCTTCATTAGATTTGTCATCAGATCACTCTCTCACTATAATCTCTGTTTCGTTCCCCCAAGAGATTGACTCACCGTTAACTGTCAATAGAGTTAATTGGTTAAAATACAAAAAATTTTTGAGTACACATTGTACAGAAAATATCGCCTTGAGAACGCCTGAGGATATTGATGTGATGATGTGATGATTGATTGAAACTTTCGTAAGGTGAGACATTTATTGGAGCTGATGTAAATGCCGTTGTTGCATATAGTGGTCTAAGGTACCATAAGTATTGGGACTGGACCCATACGATTTTGAAACCATTTGAGCAGCTGCAATTGTCGATGTGAGGCCATGAATTATGAAATTTCTTAAACCTGCATGTCTGGGTATTGGCTGAGGTCTGTCCATCATGTCCACCAGAGGAGCACTTTTGCAATCACTATCATCTGATAAGACACTTTCCATGCTATTGCAGTAACTAGCATCATCTAGAAACTCTTCAGTTAGTAGAGATTCTTGACTTTTATCTATATTAAACGGATTGTTAGAGGTTAAGAAAAACGATGCAGATGAATGCCTTTGGGTCTCTAAGAATCTAGCCTCTTCTAGACGTTTGGCTTCTAAAATTTCTTCCGGATTATCATTTAATATGTCCGATAACGAGACCTTGCGTTCGCATTGGTATATTTCTTGATAGACGTAAAATTCTGAAAAGGAGTGTTTCGGAGCTAATGGCACATAAGGCTGCTTAAATCCACAGGGGCTTAAAGCACCTTCAGGAGTCAATGCTAAATCTTTTTTTAAACCCACTTTAAAATTATTCCGTTGAGCAGCTATATTTTCGGGCATCGATTTAGAAGCTACAATTTGAGTATGTCTGATGCCTGATTCGTGGTCATAAATATCAACACCTATATCATCCAAATCTCCATATTTCTTGGTAATTTCGTCTATCATCTTTTCAGTATCTGCTTGTATCATATCCAATATAGTGCGGGCATCATCAGCATATACCGAGTGGCGTTTAGGTTCGGTTATAATAAAACTTTTACTATCACCGGACCATTCAACTTCTTCATGAACTGGTGAAACGGGGCATGATTTATAATGTTTTAAAATGCTAGGTGTACGTCTGCTATTTCCATTTGGATAGCGTTTAGGTCTAAAAGACAGGCTATTTGTTGGTAAAGTTGTGCTGGAAAATGTTTTATCATTACTAATGGGCGGTATAGTTGAGGAAGGACCCATAAAGGGTACACCAGGTGGGGGATGAATTTGATGAACACCCACATGATGGGGATAGGGCGGATAATGTTCTTGCACTTGACGCATTGCTTGACAGTTTTGTTGGAGTACTGCTTTCGAAGCAGCACAATTGAAGAAATACTGTTGTGGCTTTGATGTAGGAGGCGTACGAATAACAGGTGGTGTTCGGCTTGCATAAAACGGCTTGTTTTTCATTGTACTAGTGCTATTAACATACTGTGAATTTTTAATATTAGAATTTAAAGCTTTTTGTAATTTTAATCAAGCAGATAAAATTTTAGCAATAAATTTTAAGGAGTAATTTAAGTTTAATGAAAAATTGCCCAGCATGTATTTTTAAAGAGAATTAAATAAAAGAGGAGAGCGTAGAAAAGATATAACAATTAGCTTTATTTGAAGTTTTTTATTTTTGAATAACTAAAATATGTAAATATTCCAAGATGACAACTAGATATACATACATATCGTTGATCTCATGTAGGAAGGACCTAACACAATTACAATTTTAAGAGAAAAAAACATAATAGAAAATGTATTTATCAATTTGCAACTTTTTTTCAACAATTGCTTATGAGTCCGGTACTTATAAAATTATTTCATTGAGTCTTTGCGTCTAATGTATTATACTCACTAAAAATCAGATTCAAGAAAAATTCGAGTTTCTATACGTGAGAGCAGTGATATGTAAGTATGCAGTTAAATTTAACTTTTCTTAATACTTATTTAAATTACCTGTTTTGCCATATCGACTTGCTGACGATAAAGCGGAACGGGAACCATCAAAATTGCCGGCCAGACTTAAATCCGAGATACTGTGACTACCCCGCAGCGACCGATAGCCCACCTGGAAAGTTAAGTTAAAGTAGAAATATGAAATATGTCAAGCAACCTCTTGAAAGAAGTATTAATTTTGTTAGGCGAACTAAAAAAAGACACAAATGATTGGTTAACACAGATTTTCAAAGACCAGAATTAATTATAGTTTGATTTTCCCATTTGTTCTGAGAAAAAAATAATATTAAAATTAACAATTGTTTTTTTTTTTTTTTTTTTTTTGAAAGATAAACATGATTTAGTTTGGAACATTTTCAACTTAAATTGAGCGAGTTAGCATTAATTTAACTTTTTGTACACTCTTGAACTGTTTGTATAATGTTTTTTTTTTACAAATGATTATACACTGAGAACTGTGCAACGAATAATTCTTGATTAATGAAAGAAGAATTTCTGTATTTCAAAGTAAAAGCAGCCAATACTAGTTGTGCTTTTATTGGAATATTTCCATTACGCAGTTGCCACAAGACAATTAATAAATTAAGGATATTAATAAGTGATGGACATTTAAAGTGCAAAATAAAAGGTAAATATCAGAGAAAAACAAATATGAATAATAAAAATAATATTATTTGCGAATATACGAAACCTGATCACAAAATAACCGTTATTTTCAAATTTCGTGAGTCACATACGTTCGATTTTCGCATTTTTTTTTTCTGTTATATTGGTACACATGTCTGTATAGTAGTATATGTTGACAATATCAGTCATTTTGGATTGTCAGTTTTTTTTTTTGACAGATAAAAATATTAGTCGTGTTTTGGTGTGCTTGTTGTGAGTTATTGTTTAATTATACATATATATATATTATTTTTTTATTTTTTTTTTTTTTATAAATCTTAGTCTACACAATGAAGATATATTTATTTAATCTTATCTTTATCTTATAGTATCTTAGATTAATTACAGAATTAATGGCTCCACGTTAATTGTGGAATTAAGCACACGGTTTTTTTCAATTGAAAATAGCCTTTAGTATAGCTGAAGATTTATAAAAATAAAAATTTATATGTATTACTAAACTAATAATTTTTTTTTTTTTTTGTCATTCATTTATTTATTGAATCTTCAAAATATGAACTAACAATAAGTATTCAAATCTTAATACTAAATATAAAAGTTATTTAAGTCCAGCCACTGCTAGACAAAAGAGTTTCATTTCGCGCGAATAATATCGGTAGAATCACCTATTTAACGTTCTGATGGTGGCCAGTGTATCCCTTCTTCTCAACCGAGAGTGGCCGCCAAAATTAAGTATGTTGCGTGCAAGAGGATTTGGGTGAAGTTCCAGTTTACTGATATACCTTGTGGCATACTTAGAGAACACGTCAGTTACCAGCGGAACACACAGATCCTTGTGAATTCGTGAGTTTCTTACGTACCATGGAGCTGCAGTAATCGTACGAAGAATTTGGTTTTGTCGTCTTTGAATTTTTTCAATGTTAGATGTTGAGGCGGTTCCCCATAATTGAACTCCGTAGCACCATGTAGGCTTTAAAATTGCGTTATATAACAAAAGTTTGCAGTCCAACTTCAATGTCGAATTTCTGCCCATAAGCCAATTTAGTTGCGCTGCTTTTAATTTCAACTGAGTGACTTTCGCATCAATGTGAGGCTTCCACGTTAGCCTACGGTCGAGGTAAATACCAAGGTATTTAACTTCATTATGCTGCGGAATAGGTGTATTGTTAATTTGAAGAGCCGAACATGTTTGCTTACGCAGTGTGAATGTAACGTGAGTACATTTTTGTTCATTAACTTTTATTTTCCAAAGTTTCAACCATTTCTCTAATATTGAAATATACTGCTGCAAATTTCGTGAAGCTTCTTGATGGTTTTCATGAACGCTAAAAAAAGCTGTGTCATCTGCAAAAGTTGAAGTATGGATTCCGGATCTCGTTGGCATGTCAGATGCGTAAATTACATATAGAGTGGGTCCTAGAATGCTACCTTGGGGAACTCCTGCTCCGATTGACTGTGAGAGACTTGTAAAGTCACCTTCTTTGATAACAAATTTCCGGTCGTACAAATAGCTTTCCAGAAGCTTGTGAGTATTTGCAGGCAAGTTCAACTTTATTTTGTGCATCAGTCCGTCGTGCCACACTTTATCAAAAGCTTGGGAAATGTCGATGAATAGAGCTGAACAGTACTTTTTGTCTTCAAAAGTCTGTCTTATGACATTGACTAGCCTATGGGTTTGTTCTATGGTGTTATGTTTAGCCCGAAAGCCAAATTGATGATCAGGGATACATCCCACATCATTAAGTATTGGAGACAACTTAGCCATTAACAATTTTTCGAACAGTTTTGAAATTGTTGGTAGTAGACTTATTGGTCTATATGACTCTACTTTAGTCGGATCCTTCCCTGGCTTGGGTATCATAGTAATCATAGAGACCTTCCACTCTGCAGGATAATACTCAAGGCGTAAAATAGCGTTAAAAATAAAAAGTAGAACTCTTCTAGCTACACGAGGTAACTGTTCAAGCATTTTACCAGTAATTTGATCTATACCTGGAGCTTTCCTGGGGTTTATGTTATTGATAACGTTTTCGACATCTTGAAAGTTAAGTCTCAAAGACACAGGCTGTCTAACAGCATACGGCGGAAATTCCGCTGCAGCATCCGCTGAATCATTTGTCGTAAAAACATTTCTCAAATGATCAACGTACACCATCCCCTTTTCGGAGTCGCTTCGTGCCCAGTCGCCAGTTGAAGTTCGCAAAGGTGGCTTACCTATTACGGGTCTTTTCAGACCTTTTGTCGCTTTCCACAGAGAATAGTCAGATTGCGGAGTACCATCCAGGCTTTCCAAATATGTTTTGAGGGAAGATATTCTCTGTATTTCAAGCAGATTTCTTAGTCGAGTTACACATTCCCGTAGCCTAGTTTTAAGCTGGGGAGACCTGCGAGTTTGCCACTCTCTTCTAACTCTTCTTTTTTCTGACAGGAGTTGCTCAATTTCAGCCGAATAAGTTCTATTGTTCTCATTTCTGGATCTTATATGACTAGTGGTAGCATGCTGTACGGCCAGTTTGAGGTTTTCAGAAAAATCGTTAATTGACGCATCAATATCCTCAGGTGTTCTCAAGGCGATATTTTCACTACAATGTGTACTCAAAAATTTTTTGTATTTTAGCCAATTAACTCTATTGATGGTCAACGGGGAGCCAATCTCTTGGGGGAACGAAACAGAGATTATAGTGGGTGAGTGATCTGATGACAAATCTAATGAAGGCTCCACTTGCATCCACTCTAAAGGAAAATTTTTCGCAACTCCAAAATCTATAACGTCTGGAATCTTTCGGCGGTCTGACGGCCAATAAGTGGGATGTCCGCTTGAAATCACATCTAAGCTCATTTTGGAAACGGTGTCAAAAAGCACACGGCCTTTCGAGGTAATTAAACGTGATCCCCAAAAAGTGTGTTTAGCGTTATAGTCGCCGGCCGCTAAAAATCGAGGACCAAGTGATTTGAAAAAATTTGAATATTGGTTTTCTGTTATTGAAAATCGTGGTGGTGAGTAAATCGAGGATATAACGATTTTTTCATGAAAATAATCAAGGCATATATTTGTAGCTTGGAGATATTCCTCACGTGTCCCGTTCATTAGATAATGCTTAATTCTGGTCTTTATCAAAATTGCCGAACCGCCGCAAGATCTTCCACGGGGATCTTTTGTGTCATATAATGTGTAGCCATTAATTTTAAAATAACTGTTGGTTGTCAAATGGGTTTCAGCAATCATCATTATATCGATCTGCTTTTCCATAAGGAAGTGCTCAAGTTCATTTTTATGTTGGCGAATGCCGTTTGCGTTCCAGAAACATATTTTTAACCAATTCATTTTGTTAAAATTGCCTGCAAAATGGTGGATTGCATTTTCAGCATTTCCTGCATCATGTTCGTCATGGAAACCGTAAATGTATTTATAGATTGAACAAGAGTCTGCAGAGTTGCCTCAAGATTGCTAAAATGTTGGTCGGAGTTTTGAGGCTTGGGCTCCTGATTTAACTTTGGTTTATCGGATTTTACCACATTCGCATAAGAAATTTGTTGGGGGTTTTGCACGTGTATATGGCTGGTTGGCTGGCGTACCTGGGGAAAATTGGTTGTAGAAATGGTGTTTGACTGCTGGGGTGGCATATTTGAAATCAATGGCTTATTTGTCATTGACCGCTTAAAATGAGTATAGACAGGGCACCCTCTATAATTTGCAGTGTGGTTACCTCCACAGTTACTGCATTTTTTAACACTTGCGTCGGCCTTTGGCTTATTGCACTGAGTTGTGCCGTGAAGTTCGCCACATACGACACAAACAGCGGGCAACTTACAGTAAGCCTTTGTGTGGCCAAATTCTTGGCAGTTTAGGCACTGAACGGGTCCTGAACGCTTATGTGGCTCCTCAACGGTAACCTTACGATGCAAAAGAAATTTAAGGTTATAAATTGGATGAATTTCACCTTTTTTCAGGATAACATCCCTGGGTTCTAGTTCAACCCTAAACATGGGTTGAGGGATCTTTTCACGGTTCCTGATATTTACTACGGTTTTTATTTTAAAACCTTTATCTTCCAATTCGGTTTTGACGTCATCAATATCTACGCAAGGGTCAATACCTTTAATAACAACTTGAAGGCCTTTAGCACTTTTAAGTTGATAAGTATAGAAAGATCTTTTCTCTTTTTCCAGAGCGGCAGAAAGTTTTCGGTAATCATTTTCGCAGTTGACTTGGATTTTTGTTTCACTTATTTGTCCGTGCTTCACTGATGTTACGTTGAAGGTGTCTTTACCAATTGCCGAAATAAGTGCTTTTACCAGCTCATTAGATGTAGGTTCTCTCAAGTATATTGGTGGCGGTTTAAATGTTTTTTTTGATGTAGTTGGCTCGTCAGTCTGAAGGATAGCAAACCTATTACTATCCGTTGTCGCACAGGTAATATCGCCCTTAGACATTTTTGGTTGCGATGATATTTGCGCGGATTTAGGGCTTCGCTGACGTTTAACCACGGTTACATACCTGTCCATGCCTACTTGTGTTTTTGGCTTATCTGCGATTACTGAACTGGTGGATGGTTGGTCTTCTGTTGTAACAACAATGTTTGGCGAGCACGATCGCGTGCGTTTTTTATCTCTTAGAGACAGAAGATTATCCAATGATTTTTTAAGTGATTCTTCCTCAGAGATCCAGAGGTTTTTTCTAGTGGAGCTAAGCTCCCTCACAGAATTGCATCTAATAGGTACGCTCATGCAATTTTTGTTTTTTTTATTTATATATTTTTTAATTTAAAAGTATATAAAAATAATTGTCACAAAGTTTTTTTTTTTTTTTTTTTTTTTTTTTTTGTAAAAATTCGCTCTTCCACTTATTGCGGTTTTGGAAGGAAACAAAACTTTAGTGTATTAGTTTTTTCCCACTGGGTAGTTAATCTTCACGCACAATAACAACAACAACAATGCACTGCCACCGCACTTGTTTTATTGAAATTGATTTTATTGTTTAGTTATTGAAATGTGAGGAATTTATTTTCCCGTTGTTTTTTAAAATAATTTGTTATTGTTTTTACAATTTAATATAATATATTATTCTTTTTATATGCAAGTTTAAAAATATGTTAGCACAATGATTTTTTGGTTTGTTTTTTTTGTTTGTTCACTTTTTAAAAACACGACCGTGCGGTTGAAGAATCACAGAGTGAATGAATGAAACTAATAATGACTAAATTATACAATTAACGTGAAACCATTAATTATGTAATTAATCTAAGGTACTATAAGATAGCTTAAATAAATATATCTTCATTGTATAGAATAAAGCTATGTCCATATGTTGAATCAGCATATATATGTTTACACTCATATGTTGCGATTTACCAATCGTTCCACACGATATGCTGAAAATGTATATTTTTAAATACAACATATGTCAGCAAATGATTTTTCAACATATGAACTAGCATGCAACTTTCATGTCTACATGATATGTTGAATTTCGTATGATGGTTTGTATGTTTACTGAACATTTTTTTCAAAATGTCAAATAAATAAAATATTTTTTTAATTTAATTCATTTTTTTGTTTTCATATTTTTTATACATCAATTATAATTGCGATGCAAAAGAATTGAAAGTTTCTTAATTGATCTTAATTATATGTACGTACATATAAATATATACATACATACATATAAAAGATTATAAAATTAATTTTTTAAGAAATTGCTATTTTCTCACATTGTATACATTCTTTTCTTGTATCATGGAAATTTTTCTGAAGCGTTTTTGAGTGAAGCGTTATAGTCTCTAGATACAGACACTTCAGTTACACTTTTTATTATCCCCCATCATTTTTTATGTCGTCACATCAAGGCGACGAAAAGAACACTGGACAGTAGTTATGTATTATTTGATAGGACTTCGATATTTCCAAGATCTAAGCAATAGATAGAGACTGTCAACAAGATTCAATTGTTGTTGATAACAAGTACCTAAATAAATGCCAAAATTTCTTGTCGACTTTATGTGATGACGACGACGTCTTTTGGAATATGGGGAAATATTTCGAACATTAAGACACAGAAGCAGATAGATGCCTTGTTGGACAAGCTGCTTGTTAGCTACATTTGAAAATTGTTTCAGTAAACTCAAATAATTAATTAACACTGGCCGATATTTTGAATAGGGGTCAATTATTACTTGGAGATACACACGTACTGACCATTGGAAAACACTAAGTCCATGCGTACAGTTCTTCGTTATACTAGTACCTCAACAGGAGGAACTTAAGCTCTAACTGGACTCTGTTATTAAAACCGCCATCTATTATATATTTTCCTCTACCATCAAGCTTATGATTATCAGACGAAAGTTGCTGCATATTAACACCAGCAGAAGCAAAAGCTTTCCCAGATCCTACAGCAGACTAGGTGTAATAAGCTGTAAATTAACAAATCTATTCGCAAACGCTGCAATTCGGACAACACTGTTCATATATGATATATCAAATTTTAATTTATATGCTAACAATCCTCCAGACTGATGAGCCAAATACAGCAAAAAAAGCATTTAAACCGCCACCAATATATTTGAGAGAACCTACTTCTAATGATCTGGTAAAACAACTTATTATGGTAACCGGTAAGGACAATTTCAACGTGATATTAGTTAAGCGCGGAAACATCAATGAAACAAAAATTCAGGTAAACCATGAAAATGATTACCGAAAATTGTCTGACGTTTTGGAAAAGGAGAAAAGATCTTTTTACACTTATCAGGGGTCTAATCACCGCATACGATATCGAATTAACTATCGTATCGAATAACATTATGATACATCTAAATTATGGCAACCAATGCATATTGGATCGTAATTTAAACAAAATGCAATAGATTGAAGACCATACGTTCCCTAAAAGTAGGAATACGAAAAATAAATCCTTTAACTTTTTTATATTATTGCAATACATTTTATTCGATATCATATACCGTGATAGCAAAATGAAAAATTTCGATAATTTTGCTCGATATCGTATGCGGTGATTTGGCCCCAGCTTAAAATTGCTAAAGGTATTCAGGTCGTTGTAAAAAGTATTGACCCATGTGTAGCCACGGATGATGTTAAGATTGGTTTGGAGGACAAAGGGTTTAAAATCAAAAGTGTAGTGAACATCAGGAACCGTGAGAAGATCCCTCAACCCATGTTTAGGGTTGAACTGGAACCAAGAGATATTGTCCTGAAACGGAATGAAACTCACCCAACTTATACCCTCAAATTTCTCTTGCACCGTAAAGTTACCGTAGAGGAGCCTCATAAGCGGTTAGGTCCCGTTCAATGCCTAAACTGCCAGGAATTTGGCCATACTAAGGCTTATTGTAAATTGCCCGCAGTTTGTGTTGTGTGTGGAGATCTACACGGCACTTCACAGTGCAAAAAACCAAAGACTGACTCAAGTGCTAAAAAATGCAGTAACTGTGGAGGTAACCACACTGCAAATTACAGAGGCTGTCCTGTTTACACTCATTTTAAACAATCAATGACAAATAAGTCATCAATTACCTTCAAGCAACCGCAGCAGTCAAATATTATTTCTGCTAACAATTTTCCCAGTCAACCAGCCAAATAATTATGCAAAACCCCAAACAAGTTTCATATGCTAATGTGGTCAAAACCGATATACAAAACTTGAATCAGGAGCCCAAGCCCCAAAATTCCGATCAAAATTTTAACAATCTTGAGGCAACTCTGCAGACTCTTGTTCAATCCATAAACACATTTACGGTTTCTATGACTAACATGATGCAAGAAATGCTGAAAATGCAATCCACTATTTTGCAGGCAATTTTAAAAAAATGAGTTGGTTAAAAATATGTCTACAAGCAACAAACATATGTATTGAACATTATCATCATAAAATTGTTATTTCATCGATTTATTCCCCACCCCGGTTTTCAGTAACAGAAAGACAATATGCAATTTTTTTCAAATCACTTGGTCCTCGATTTTTAGCGGCTGGCGACTATAACGCTAAACACACTTTTTGGGGATCACGTTTAATTACCCCGAAAGGCCGTGTGCTTTTTGACACCGTTACCAAAATGGGCTTAGCTGTGATTTCAAGTGGACACCCCACTTATTGGCCGTCAGACCAACGCAAGATCCCAGACGTTATAGACTTTGGAGTTACAAAAAATTTTCCCTCAGAATGGATGCAAGTGAAGCCTTCATTGGACTTGTCCTCAGATCACTCACCAACTATAGTTTCTGTTTCGTTCCCCCAGGGGGTTGGTTCCCCGTTTTGTGACTTGGCGTTGACCGTCACTCGAGTTAATTGGATAAAATATAAGAAATATTTGAGTACACATTGTACGGAAAACATTGCCTTGAGAACGCCTGAGGATATTGATGTGTCGATTAACGAATTTTCTGAACACCTTAATCTAGCCGTACAACATGCCACCACTAGCCATATAAGATCCAGAAATGTGAGCAACAGAACATATTCGTTTGAAATTGAACAACTTCTAACAGAAAAAAGAAGAGTTAGAAGAGAGTGGCAACTTCGCAGGTCTCCCCAGCTTAAAAGCAGGCTACGAGAGTGCATAGCTCAGTTAAGAAATCTGCTCGAAATCCAAAGAATGGCTTCCCTTAAAAATTATCTGGAAGGTCTTGATGGTACCCCTCAAACCGACTATCCTCTATGGAAAGCGACAAAAGGTCTGAAAAGACCCGTAATAGGTAAGCCTCCTCTGCGAACTTCAACTGGAGATTGGGCAAGAAGCGATTCTGAAAAAGGGATGGTGTATGTTAATCATTTGAAAAACGTTTTTACTGCAAATTATACAGTGGATGATGTTGCTGAATTTCCGCCATATGCTGTTAGACCGCCTGTGCCTTTGAGACTTAGTTTTCAAGATGTTGAAAATGTTATTCGTAACACAAACCCCAGGAAAGCTCCAGGTATTAATAAAATTACTGGTAAAATGCTTGAGCAGCTACCTCGTGTAGCTCGTAGAATTCTTCTTTTCATTTTTAACGCTATTTTGCGCCTAGAATACTATCCTGCAGAGTGGAAGGCCTCTATGGTTACTATGATACCCAAGCCAGGGAAGGATCCCACTAAAGTAGAATCATACAGACCAATAAGTCTACTGCCAACAATTTCAAAACTGTTCGAAAAATTGTTAATGGCAAAGTTGAGTCTAATGTTGAACACTGTGGGATGCATCCCTGATTATTAATTTGGCTTTCGGGCTAAACACAGCACAATAGAACAAACGCACAGACTAGTCAATGTCATAAGACAGACCTTTGAGGAGAAGAAGTATTGCTCAGCTCTTTTCGTTGACATTTCTCAAGCTTTTGATAAAGTGTGGCACGAGGGCTTGATACACAAAATAAAGTTGAACTTGCCTGCAAATAAACACAAGCTTCTGGAAAGCTACTTATGTGGACGGAAGTTTGTTATCAGAGAAGGCGACTTTATAAGCCCAACTCAGCCAATCGAGGCAGGAGTTCCCCAAGGCAGCACACTGGGGCGTACTTTATATTTGATTTACGCCTCTGACATGCCAACGACACCCGGAATCCACACTTCAACTTTTTCAGACGATACAGCATTCTGCAGCGTACATGAAAGTCATCAAGTAGCTTCGCGAAATTTGCAGGAGTATATTTCAATATTAGAGATGTGGTTAAAACTTTGGAAAATTAAAGTTAATGAACAAAAGTGTACTCACGTTACATTCACGCTGCGTAAACAAACATGTTCAACCATCCAAATCAACAATTCACCTATTCCGCAGCAAAATGAAGTCAAGTACCTTGGTATTCACCTGGACCGTAGGTTAACGTGGAAGTCTCACATAGATGCGAAAGTTACTCAGTTAAAGTTAAAAGCAGCTCAACTGAATTGGCTTATGGGCAGAAATTCTACATTGAAGCTGGATTGCAAACTTTTATTATACAACGCAATTCTAAAGCCTATATGGTGCTATGGAATTCAACTATGGGGCACCGCCTCCGCTTCAAACGTTGAAAAAATTCAAAGGCGATAAAACAAAATTCTTCGAACAATTGCTGCAGCTCCATGGTACGTAAAAAACTCACGAATTCATAAGGATCTCTGTGTTCCACTGGTAAAAGACGAATTTTCAAAGTACGCAACAAGGCATATCAATAAATTGGAACTTCATCCAAATCGTCTTGCACGCAATATACTTAATTTCGAAGGACACTCTCGGCTGAGAAGGAGGGACACCCTTGCCACCATCAGAACGTTAAATAGGTGATTTCACCGATATTGATCGTGCAAAATAAAACATTTTTGTCTAGCATTGGCTGGACTTAATTAATTTTATGTATTTAGTTTTAAGATTTGAATACTTATTGTTAGTTCACTTTGTGAAGATTCAATAAACAAATGAATGAGAAAAAAAAGGTCGAATTTCTGCCTAGTAGCCATCCAGTTAATTTGCACTGCTTTCAATTTCATTTGCGTTACTATTGCCTCGATGTGCGACTTCCATGTTAGTTAGATGAATACCGAGGTATTTGACTTCACTGTGTTGAGGTATTACTTTATTGTTAATAGTAATGGGTGAGCACGTTCCTAGACGCAGTGGGAATGTAACATGGGCACACTTTTGTTCATTAACCTTGATTTTCCAAAGCTTGAGCCATTTCTCTAGTTTGTCGATATGTTCCTGTAAGTTTATTGATGCTTGCTCGTGGTTACTATGTATGCTAAGGAATGCTGTATCATCTGCAGGTAAGTTAAACTTTATTTTATGCATTAAGCCATCGTGCCACACTTTATCAAAAGCTTGTGAGACGTCGGTGAATAAGGCAGAGCAATATTTTTTAACTTCAAATGCCTTTCTTATTACATTAACTAACCTGTGTGTTTGCTCAATGGTGCCATGTTTTGCTCTAAAACCAAATTGGTGAGCAGGAATACATTCAACCTTATGAAGCATTGGATCCAACTTCGCCTTTAGCAATTTTTCGAAAAGTTTTGATATTGTTGACAGTAGACTTATTGGACGGTATGATTCTACTTTCGTGTGGTCCTTCCCTGGCTTAGGAACCATTGTTATCATGGACACCTTCCACTCTGCAGGGTAATACTCAAGCCGTAAAATAGCATTAAAAATAAAAAGAACAATTCTTTTAGCTACACGAGGCAGCTCTACGAGCATTTTGTTGTTGATTTTATCCATACCTGGAGCTTTTTTAAGGTTTAGATTACCAATAGCATTTTCAACTTCTTCAAAATTGAATCTTAAAGGCACAGGAGGTCTACTAACAATAGGCGGCAACTCATTTGCATTATCAGACCTATTTGTGGAAAAAACGTTTTTCAGATGGTTAACAAATAGATTACCCTTTTCCGCGTCATCTCTAGCCCAGTCACCAGATGGTTCTCACAAGGGCGGCTTACCTCTAACTGGCCTTTTTAAACCCTTAGTCGCCCGCCATAGGGATTGGCGGACTGAGGAGTATCATCCAGACTTTCTGAATACGTTTGTAGAGAAGCCGTTTCTTGGGTTCCAAGCAAATTTCTTAGTTGGTTTGTGCTCTCACGGAGCCTTCTTTTTAGTTGCGGAGACCTGCGAAGTAGCCACTCTCGTCTAACTCTTCTTTTTTCTAACACAAGTTGCTCGATTTCTGAAGAATATGTTCTATTTTGAATGTTTCTGCGTGTTAAATAAGCGCAAGAAGCTAGTTCAGCGGCTTGTTTAAGGTTTTCGCTAAAGTTGCTTAATGACGCATTAATATCTTCAGGATTTCTTAAAACAATATTCTCAGTGCAATGGGTACTCAAAAATTTTTTATATTTTAGCCAATTCACTCGGGTGACAGTCCTATGCAAATTGTTAATCGGGGACCAAGTCTCCTTTCTATTTCTTTTTTCTCACATTGTATACATTCTTTTCTTGTATCATGGAAATTTTTCTGAAGCGTTTTTGAGTGAAGCGTTATAGTCTCTAGATACAGACACTTCAGTTACACTTTTTATTATCCCCCATCATTTTTTATGTCGTCACATCAAGGCGACGAAAAGAACACTGGACAGTAGTTATGTATTATTTGATAGGACTTCGATATTTCCAAGATCTAAGCAATAGATAGAGACTGTCAACAAGATTCAATTGTTGTTGATAACAAGTACCTAAATAAATGCCAAAATTTCTTGTCGACTTTATGTGATGACGACGACGTCTTTTGGAATATGGGGAAATATTTCGAACATTAAGACACAGAAGCAGATAGATGCCTTGTTGGACAAGCTGCTTGTTAGCTACATTTGAAAATTGTTTCAGTAAACTCAAATAATTAATTAACACTGGCCGATATTTTGAATAGGGGTCAATTATTACTTGGAGATACACACGTACTGACCATTGGAAAACACTAAGTCCATGCGTACAGTTCTTCGTTATACTAGTACCTCAACAGGAGGAACTTAAGCTCTAACTGGACTCTGTTATTAAAACCGCCATCTATTATATATTTTCCTCTACCATCAAGCTTATGATTATCAGACGAAAGTTGCTGCATATTAACACCAGCAGAAGCAAAAGCTTTCCCAGATCCTACAGCAGACTAGGTGTAATAAGCTGTAAATTAACAAATCTATTCGCAAACGCTGCAATTCGGACAACACTGTTCATATATGATATATCAAATTTTAATTTATATGCTAACAATCCTCCAGACTGATGAGCCAAATACAGCAAAAAAAGCATTTAAACCGCCACCAATATATTTGAGAGAACCTACTTCTAATGATCTGGTAAAACAACTTATTATGGTAATCGGTAAGGACAATTTCAACGTGATATTAGTTAAGCGCGGAAACATCAATGAAACAAAAATTCAGGTAAACCATGAAAATGATTACCGAAAATTGTCTGACGTTTTGGAAAAGGAGAAAAGATCTTTTTACACTTATCAGGGGTCTAATCACCGCATACGATATCGAATTAACTATCGTATCGAATAACATTATGATACATCTAAATTATGGCAACCAATGCATATTGGATCGTAATTTAAACAAAATGCAATAGATTGAAGACCATACGTTCCCTAAAAGTAGGAATACGAAAAATAAATCCTTTAACTTTTTTATATTATTGCAATACATTTTATTCGATATCATATACCGTGATAGCAAAATGAAAAATTTCGATAATTTTGCTCGATATCGTATGCGGTGATTTGGCCCCAGCTTAAAATTGCTAAAGGTATTCAGGTCGTTGTAAAAAGTATTGACCCATGTGTAGCCACGGATGATGTTAAGATTGGTTTGGAGGACAAAGGGTTTAAAATCAAAAGTGTAGTGAACATCAGGAACCGTGAGAAGATCCCTCAACCCATGTTTAGGGTTGAACTGGAACCAAGAGATATTGTCCTGAAACGGAATGAAACTCACCCAACTTATACCCTCAAATTTCTCTTGCACCGTAAAGTTACCGTAGAGGAGCCTCATAAGCGGTTAGGTCCCGTTCAATGCCTAAACTGCCAGGAATTTGGCCATACTAAGGCTTATTGTAAATTGCCCGCAGTTTGTGTTGTGTGTGGAGATCTACACGGCACTTCACAGTGCAAAAAACCAAAGACTGACTCAAGTGCTAAAAAATGCAGTAACTGTGGAGGTAACCACACTGCAAATTACAGAGGCTGTCCTGTTTACACTCATTTTAAACAATCAATGACAAATAAGTCATCAATTACCTTCAAGCAACCGCAGCAGTCAAATATTATTTCTGCTAACAATTTTCCCAGTCAACCAGCCAAATAATTATGCAAAACCCCAAACAAGTTTCATATGCTAATGTGGTCAAAACCGATATACAAAACTTGAATCAGGAGCCCAAGCCCCAAAATTCCGATCAAAATTTTAACAATCTTGAGGCAACTCTGCAGACTCTTGTTCAATCCATAAACACATTTACGGTTTCTATGACTAACATGATGCAAGAAATGCTGAAAATGCAATCCACTATTTTGCAGGCAATTTTAAAAAAATGAGTTGGTTAAAAATATGTCTACAAGCAACAAACATATGTATTGAACATTATCATCATAAAATTGTTATTTCATCGATTTATTCCCCACCCCGGTTTTCAGTAACAGAAAGACAATATGCAATTTTTTTCAAATCACTTGGTCCTCGATTTTTAGCGGCTGGCGACTATAACGCTAAACACACTTTTTGGGGATCACGTTTAATTACCCCGAAAGGCCGTGTGCTTTTTGACACCGTTACCAAAATGGGCTTAGCTGTGATTTCAAGTGGACACCCCACTTATTGGCCGTCAGACCAACGCAAGATCCCAGACGTTATAGACTTTGGAGTTACAAAAAATTTTCCCTCAGAATGGATGCAAGTGAAGCCTTCATTGGACTTGTCCTCAGATCACTCACCAACTATAGTTTCTGTTTCGTTCCCCCAGGGGGTTGGTTCCCCGTTTTGTGACTTGGCGTTGACCGTCACTCGAGTTAATTGGATAAAATATAAGAAATATTTGAGTACACATTGTACGGAAAACATTGCCTTGAGAACGCCTGAGGATATTGATGTGTCGATTAACGAATTTTCTGAACACCTTAATCTAGCCGTACAACATGCCACCACTAGCCATATAAGATCCAGAAATGTGAGCAACAGAACATATTCGTTTGAAATTGAACAACTTCTAACAGAAAAAAGAAGAGTTAGAAGAGAGTGGCAACTTCGCAGGTCTCCCCAGCTTAAAAGCAGGCTACGAGAGTGCATAGCTCAGTTAAGAAATCTGCTCGAAATCCAAAGAATGGCTTCCCTTAAAAATTATCTGGAAGGTCTTGATGGTACCCCTCAAACCGACTATCCTCTATGGAAAGCGACAAAAGGTCTGAAAAGACCCGTAATAGGTAAGCCTCCTCTGCGAACTTCAACTGGAGATTGGGCAAGAAGCGATTCTGAAAAAGGGATGGTGTATGTTAATCATTTGAAAAACGTTTTTACTGCAAATTATACAGTGGATGATGTTGCTGAATTTCCGCCATATGCTGTTAGACCGCCTGTGCCTTTGAGACTTAGTTTTCAAGATGTTGAAAATGTTATTCGTAACACAAACCCCAGGAAAGCTCCAGGTATTAATAAAATTACTGGTAAAATGCTTGAGCAGCTACCTCGTGTAGCTCGTAGAATTCTTCTTTTCATTTTTAACGCTATTTTGCGCCTAGAATACTATCCTGCAGAGTGGAAGGCCTCTATGGTTACTATGATACCCAAGCCAGGGAAGGATCCCACTAAAGTAGAATCATACAGACCAATAAGTCTACTGCCAACAATTTCAAAACTGTTCGAAAAATTGTTAATGGCAAAGTTGAGTCTAATGTTGAACACTGTGGGATGCATCCCTGATTATTAATTTGGCTTTCGGGCTAAACACAGCACAATAGAACAAACGCACAGACTAGTCAATGTCATAAGACAGACCTTTGAGGAGAAGAAGTATTGCTCAGCTCTTTTCGTTGACATTTCTCAAGCTTTTGATAAAGTGTGGCACGAGGGCTTGATACACAAAATAAAGTTGAACTTGCCTGCAAATAAACACAAGCTTCTGGAAAGCTACTTATGTGGACGGAAGTTTGTTATCAGAGAAGGCGACTTTATAAGCCCAACTCAGCCAATCGAGGCAGGAGTTCCCCAAGGCAGCACACTGGGGCGTACTTTATATTTGATTTACGCCTCTGACATGCCAACGACACCCGGAATCCACACTTCAACTTTTTCAGACGATACAGCATTCTGCAGCGTACATGAAAGTCATCAAGTAGCTTCGCGAAATTTGCAGGAGTATATTTCAATATTAGAGATGTGGTTAAAACTTTGGAAAATTAAAGTTAATGAACAAAAGTGTACTCACGTTACATTCACGCTGCGTAAACAAACATGTTCAACCATCCAAATCAACAATTCACCTATTCCGCAGCAAAATGAAGTCAAGTACCTTGGTATTCACCTGGACCGTAGGTTAACGTGGAAGTCTCACATAGATGCGAAAGTTACTCAGTTAAAGTTAAAAGCAGCTCAACTGAATTGGCTTATGGGCAGAAATTCTACATTGAAGCTGGATTGCAAACTTTTATTATACAACGCAATTCTAAAGCCTATATGGTGCTATGGAATTCAACTATGGGGCACCGCCTCCGCTTCAAACGTTGAAAAAATTCAAAGGCGATAAAACAAAATTCTTCGAACAATTGCTGCAGCTCCATGGTACGTAAAAAACTCACGAATTCATAAGGATCTCTGTGTTCCACTGGTAAAAGACGAATTTTCAAAGTACGCAACAAGGCATATCAATAAATTGGAACTTCATCCAAATCGTCTTGCACGCAATATACTTAATTTCGAAGGACACTCTCGGCTGAGAAGGAGGGACACCCTTGCCACCATCAGAACGTTAAATAGGTGATTTCACCGATATTGATCGTGCAAAATAAAACATTTTTGTCTAGCATTGGCTGGACTTAATTAATTTTATGTATTTAGTTTTAAGATTTGAATACTTATTGTTAGTTCACTTTGTGAAGATTCAATAAACAAATGAATGAGAAAAAAAAGGTCGAATTTCTGCCTAGTAGCCATCCAGTTAATTTGCACTGCTTTCAATTTCATTTGCGTTACTATTGCCTCGATGTGCGACTTCCATGTTAGTTAGATGAATACCGAGGTATTTGACTTCACTGTGTTGAGGTATTACTTTATTGTTAATAGTAATGGGTGAGCACGTTCCTAGACGCAGTGGGAATGTAACATGGGCACACTTTTGTTCATTAACCTTGATTTTCCAAAGCTTGAGCCATTTCTCTAGTTTGTCGATATGTTCCTGTAAGTTTATTGATGCTTGCTCGTGGTTACTATGTATGCTAAGGAATGCTGTATCATCTGCAGGTAAGTTAAACTTTATTTTATGCATTAAGCCATCGTGCCACACTTTATCAAAAGCTTGTGAGACGTCGGTGAATAAGGCAGAGCAATATTTTTTAACTTCAAATGCCTTTCTTATTACATTAACTAACCTGTGTGTTTGCTCAATGGTGCCATGTTTTGCTCTAAAACCAAATTGGTGAGCAGGAATACATTCAACCTTATGAAGCATTGGATCCAACTTCGCCTTTAGCAATTTTTCGAAAAGTTTTGATATTGTTGACAGTAGACTTATTGGACGGTATGATTCTACTTTCGTGTGGTCCTTCCCTGGCTTAGGAACCATTGTTATCATGGACACCTTCCACTCTGCAGGGTAATACTCAAGCCGTAAAATAGCATTAAAAATAAAAAGAACAATTCTTTTAGCTACACGAGGCAGCTCTACGAGCATTTTGTTGTTGATTTTATCCATACCTGGAGCTTTTTTAAGGTTTAGATTACCAATAGCATTTTCAACTTCTTCAAAATTGAATCTTAAAGGCACAGGAGGTCTACTAACAATAGGCGGCAACTCATTTGCATTATCAGACCTATTTGTGGAAAAAACGTTTTTCAGATGGTTAACAAATAGATTACCCTTTTCCGCGTCATCTCTAGCCCAGTCACCAGATGGTTCTCACAAGGGCGGCTTACCTCTAACTGGCCTTTTTAAACCCTTAGTCGCCCGCCATAGGGATTGGCGGACTGAGGAGTATCATCCAGACTTTCTGAATACGTTTGTAGAGAAGCCGTTTCTTGGGTTCCAAGCAAATTTCTTAGTTGGTTTGTGCTCTCACGGAGCCTTCTTTTTAGTTGCGGAGACCTGCGAAGTAGCCACTCTCGTCTAACTCTTCTTTTTTCTAACACAAGTTGCTCGATTTCTGAAGAATATGTTCTATTTTGAATGTTTCTGCGTGTTAAATAAGCGCAAGAAGCTAGTTCAGCGGCTTGTTTAAGGTTTTCGCTAAAGTTGCTTAATGACGCATTAATATCTTCAGGATTTCTTAAAACAATATTCTCAGTGCAATGGGTACTCAAAAATTTTTTATATTTTAGCCAATTCACTCGGGTGACAGTCCTATGCAAATTGTTAATCGGGGACCAAGTCTCCTGGGGAAAGCGTACTGAAATAATAGTTGGTGAATGATCCGATCGCAAGTCCAACGAAGGCTCAGCTTGCATCCATTCCACAGGGAACTCCTTTATCACTCCAAAATCAATCACATCAGGAATCTTTCGCCGGTCAGTCGGCCAGTAAGTGGGATGTCCGCTTGATACGTCTAAGCCCATTTTAGAAATTGTATCAAAAAGCACCCGACCCTTCGCGGTGATTAAACGTGAGCCCCAAAAAGTGTGTTTTGCGTTGTAATCTCCAGCTGCTATAAAACGAGGTACTAATGAGGTGAAAAAACTGGAATATTGTGATTCCGTCACTGAAAATCGAGGCGGCAAATAAATCGATGAGATAACCAATTTGTAATGAAAATTTTCCACACAGTTATTAGTTGCTTGAAGATCCTCACTTGTGTCGTTCAACAAAAAATGCTTTATCCTAGATTTTATCAAAATTGCAGAACCTCCACAAGCTCTTCCACGGGGGTCTTTAACATCGTATAATACGTAGCCGTTAATTTTGAAGAAGCTTGTTGACGTCAAGTGAGTTTTTGCAATCATCATTATATCGATCTGCTTATCCATCAGAAAGTATTCGAGTTCATTTTTATGTTGGCGGATGCCGTTCGCGTTCCAGAAACATATTTTTAACCAAATCATTTTCGAAATAACCTGCAAAATGGTGGATTGCATTTTCACCATTTCCTGCATCATCGTCATCATAGACGACGTAAAAGTGTTTATAGTTTGAATAAGGGTCTGTGTTGTTGCCTCAAGGTTACTGAAATTTTGATCGGGCGGTTGAGATATAGATTGTTGATTCGGGTTTGCGAATGTAGACTTAACTACATTAGCATAAGAAATTTGTTTTTGATTTTGAACGGTTATGTCTGTGGTTGACTGTCCTGTCGGAAGAAAAGAGTTATTAGAAAAAATTTGAGTCTGCTGTGGTGGCTTAAAAGCAATTATTGGTTTGTTGTTCATTGAGCGCTTGAGGTGGGTGTAGACGGAGCAACCTCTATAATTAGCTGTGTGGTTTTCACCGCAATTACTGCATTTTTTATTTCTGGGTCGAATTTCGGCTTATTGCATTCCCAATTCATGAACGTCATGAATTGGGAATCCAAACATTCGCCAAACAGATTCATTGCTGCTGATGCATTGGACCATTGGATATTGTGTAATTTCATCATTTGAGTTTTGCAAGGAAAAACTGCCACAACTGATCCATTGGTTACGAATTTGCAGATATACTTAATTAATTTGACGGAATTCTAATAATCGATTTTAAAATGCGTTTTGTACGTTTTTCAAAGCACTGGGCAATATGGCACTATCCAACGATTATCAACATCAATTTCATTGTTTTGCATATTTAATGTACCGCCACCGTTAACCTATAACGATATAGTTTTATATAAAAAACACATTTCGGCCTTTTCCATATGCAAAAAGAATATTCAAATTTGATAATGAATATTTGGGGCGCGCTTTTATTTTTAAAGTGATCAATTTTGTGGATATTTGTTATATGAAAATAGAATTTTGAAAACTGGGCCACAAATGACTAAGTTATGTGATAAACAATTACCTACAGGACAATTTGGTACCCGCCCCCACTTTCAAAAATAAGCAAATAAATAAACTATTGACCTCTTCCACATAAAAAAGGAATTTTGAAAATTTTTTCGTAAACGATAAAAACGATATATATATATATATATATATATATATATATATATATATATATATATATATATATATATATATATATATATATATATATATATATATATATATACAGTGTTGGAAAATATAATAGAAACGACGTCCAGTGTTCTGTATCTTTAGAATATTTCTTATAAAAAAATTTTATTTTGGGAGTCTATATATTTTTTTTATAACAGAACACATTTATGTAAAAAAAATATAAAAACTCAGCTGAGCTGTATTTGTGTAACAAAATATATGACGGGACGCATTTCATTGCCCTTGGAAAAAATAATAGAAACAACAAACTTAAAACTCATTAACATAAAACTTTTTCACCAGTAAAAAATTATAAATAGCTTGTTTTCTATGTTTCCCAGCTATCTATATGTCGACATTTCATAGGAACTACCCTAATCATCAGTAGACTTTGGAAATTTTTGAAAGATATTCTCAAACATTCAACTTTATATCCCAACAATCCAAATAAATTGCTGAGAATTTAAAAAGAAAAATGCTCTAATAATATCCGTCAAAACACAAAAAAAAACAAGCTTTTCTATTTATAAACGTCTCTAACATTTCTTCACACCTTTCAAACAAATGAACAACCGTTGGTTGCTACGATTTGCTTTTTGAAAGTATCGAAAAGCAGAGAACAAAAATTCAAACAATTAAGTATTTTTATTCGCTATTTAAGCTTCTAACATTTATACCAGTAAAAATATATATATATATGTATATATATATATATATATATATATATATATATATATATATATATATATATATATATATATATATATATATATATATATATATATATATATATATATATATATATATATATATATATATATATATATATATATATATATATATATATATATATATATATATATATATATATATATATATATATATATATATATGTATATATGATGAAATAATCGATAGATTCGAAGATTCGATGTATGGATATGCAATGATACTCAGAAAATTAAATATACTCGTATAAGAACGTACATAAATACACGTACTTATATTTGCTTGCCAAACGTCAATAAACAAAAATCACCCTTAACACCACCCACCATTCACAAATAGATAAAATGATTACATTCGTAAGTGGAATGCGAAGACAAAAAACAAACAAAAAGCACCCTGAAGAGCAACCAATTGTACTGTTTCTATATATTAATAGCTAATGTTTGCAGTTCTTTTATGAAGTTAATTTCCATGATTTTTTATGTACCTTTCATTCTATGTACATATATAAGCAGTATTGTAACAGACTATTCCATCCCATTTTTCAAGAACGGAGAGAAGAGAATTGAAAAGGGTGCAGATTTGACGTTACCGTCAAGCTTAAAATGAAATGTCGAAAAGTATGAAAACTTGAAGGCAAAAAACTTAAATTTGGTGACACAAAGCTTTTGTGTGTGAATGTAAATGCAAGTTGTCAAGTTCGAAAGGAAATTGAAGCAGAACTGATCAAGAAAAGCTGATGTTTGTAAACTGGGACTATTATGGTTGACTACAAAATAAAACCAGTGTTGATAATATAACAAAATATATAAAGAAAATTAGTGATTAGAAATACTTTATATTTTTTACGAAGCCAAATATGATTAATATTATACTCCGAAAATACAAAAAGGTTGACTACATATGTAAACAAAAGGGTAAAATAAACTTATTTAATATTGTAAGATTTGTATCATAAATATAAAAGAGGAGAAAAAAAAGAACGATCTAACAAATCTCAAATACGAGTAGGTTTTTTTTTAGCTTGGACCAGTACTCAGGGGATTACCCCTACATATGCAGTGTATTGTACCAGTACTAGGAAAATAGGTTGTGAGGAGGGGCAAAGAGGGAGTAGTGTTTGTGAACATTTAACTTGAACTTTCCAACGTTATAACAGACAGGAAACACGTCTGCAGGCAACTTATTCCACAGACGAAGCGTACGGCTGTAATCGTAGTGCGATTCACCGGGCAATCGACCACAAATGCATGAACTCTAGACGATGAGTGCGTAAAAATGTGCGAACAAGATCCCTAATCTCGTCAGAGCAAAATCCATTGTAGTAACGATAGAACAGAGTAACGCACCCCACACTGCATCGATGCTCCAGTGAGTCAATAGAGTTGGATACCCTACTGTCACCGATAAGCTTCTTCGCCCTCTCCTGCACACGGTCGAGTAACCCC
Source organism: Thecocarcelia acutangulata (assembly GCA_914767995.1). NCBI lineage: Eukaryota > Metazoa > Arthropoda > Insecta > Diptera > Tachinidae > Thecocarcelia > Thecocarcelia acutangulata. The sequence goes on from OU612097.1 coordinate 63,898,796, forward strand.
AAAATAGACTTTGAGGCACCGGCTCAAACATGAGAGTTGTATTCCATTTTCGGTCGGATGTAGGTGGTATAAGAAGTAAGGAGATTGTATAATAGTTAAGTTCTGATAACAAAATACCGTAATATTTTTTGTTTTAAATAAATGAAATAAAAGTTGAATGTTTGAGAATATCTTTCAAAAATTTCCAAAGGCTACTGATGATTAGGGTAGTTCCTATGAAATGTCGACATATAGATATCTGGGAAACATAGAAAACAAGCTATTTATAATTTTTTATTGGTATAAATGAAACCCCTATAGAAAATTCTCAATAAGGTATAATACGCGTATTTCTAGATTATTTATCTACAAATTTCTCATAGTTGAAAAATTTCAACAAAATTTAAAAATATAATTTTTTTTGCTTTGCTCTTAGTTTTTTCAACCACATATAAACACTTGTACATTTGTTGTGTGAAACATTACTGTACTCATAATTGATTCTGAGGTGTACTCCAATGTATTTTCGAGTTTAAAATACCGCTCAACCAAAAGTATGTAATAGTACGTTTCCATATACGTGATTTGGGCCAAATAAATAATTTGCGGTATGAATTCCAATACATTTTTATGTTATCAAATTATCTCAGATTACTTAATTTGTTTCAAATTAAGTCGAAATTTGTCTATGCAAACCTGCGCAGCTATTATCCTTACAAATGCATCCTTGGGGCATGCACTATTAGCTGAGTTACAATCCACAGATATATAATTATTAATTAATTTAATTATTAGTTTAATTTAAATAAAAAATCAAAATTTCTGATTTTACTGACTGAAAAGCTTAATTTTTAAAGTTTTTTTTTTTTGCTGTATTATATGTTTATTGAATAAAATTTCCAACACAAAGGTCAAATTGCTGTCGAAAATTACTTACAACATAACTTAGTGTCCACACCTGCGATAATATCTAAGATGAGAATGTCAAATTCAATACCAGAGAGAATTCTGTTACGCCGGTTTTTCCATGAAACAATTTTGTTTTGGTTAAAAGCAGTGCTGGTTATAGAAGACGGTTGCTAAAACACCGAAAAGGAAAAATTCCGGCATCGATCCATATATGTATGTATACCCGACATATAGTCTAAACAGATTTTTTCATGAAAATGTCACATAAGCGAGCTTAAACAATTTTTATACCCTTCAAAAAATGTAAGGGGTATATATAAGTTTGTGATTCCGTTTGTAATTTCTACAGTTTTTTTTTTTGCGACCCTATAAAGAATATATATTCTGAATTAGAATTAATGGAAAAGTCGATTAAGCGATGTCCGTCTGTACGCTGTTGAAATACCGTTTCTGAAAAAAACATTAGACTTAGAAACTTTTTTCTTTCACCATTCTTTTACCCCATCGATTCATGGATTTGCTATTGAAATTCAGTAATATCGGTCCACGTATAGCTGAGATATATTCAAAATTCCGAAAGAAGCCATTTTTTTTGCAGTTTTGTATGAAAAATTTTGAAAACAAAAGTTGTTTATTTTGCTTCAAACTTGCCACGCTTATTAAGCATGGTGACTTAATGGCAAAAAAATTTTTTTTCAGATATCGGTCTATATATACCCGAGACATAGCCTAAACCGGGTATTTCATGAAAATGTCGCGTAAGCGAACTTAAACAACTTTGTTTTGCTAAAAAGCAGCTCTGGTAATTAAATAAAGTTATATAAATATGAAAAATGAAAATTCCCGATATCGGTCCATATATACCCGAGATATAGCCTAAGCCGGGTTCTTCATGAACATGCGGCGTAAGCAAACTACAACAAATTTTTTTGCTTAAAAGTAGTTCTGGTAATAACATTAGGTTATATAAGTATGGAAGATGAAAATTTCCGATATCGGTCCATATACACCCGAGATACAGCCCAAATCGGACTTTTAATGAAAATGACGCATAGGCGAAGCTAAACAACTTTTTTTTGCTTAAAAGCAGTTGTGGTAATAAAAAGAGGTTATATAAATACAGAAAATTAAAATTTCCGTGCAGTTCACCACACACAACACAAACTTCGGTCAATTTACAAGATGCCTTAGTATAACCGAATTCCTGGCAGTTTTGAACGGGCCCTATACGCTTGTGCGGCTCCTCAACGGTTACTCTACAATGAAGAAGAATTTTGAGTTTATAAATTGGGTTTCATTTTTTTTTTGAGAATAATATCCCCTGGTTCCAGTTCAACCCTAAACGTGGTTGAGTCCAGTCCTAACCTCAACCGTGTCTACACAAGGGTCAATCCCTTTTATAACTACCTGAATACCTTTGGCACTTTTAAGTTGTAAAAAGATTTTTTCTCTTTTTCCAGAGCGTCAGAAAGTTTTCGGTAATCATTTTCGCAATTGACTTGGATTTTTGTTTCACTAATGCTGCCGTGCTTCACTGGTGTCTTTACCAATTGCCGTAATAAGTGGTTTTTTCGGCGGCTTAAATGTTGTTTTTACAAGATAGCTATTACCATATATATATATATATATATATATATATATATATATATATATATATATATATATATATATATATATATATATATATATATATATATATATATATATATATATATATATATATATATATATATATATATATATATATATATATATATATATATATATATATATATATATATATATATATATATATATATATATATATATATATATATATATGTATATATATATATATATATATGTTGAGTTGTCTCTGTGGTGGTTTATAGCTAGAATTGATTCTTCTCCATTGATTGATATTAGAGTATTGTTCTTTATAGTTGGGACTGGTATTATGTTGAACAGTTCTAAGAACTGATGGTTGACTAAAGGCAGGATGACTTCGAATATCACTTCGCTTCTTGTCACTGCTCCCTTGTCAATTGCCGTTGTATTTCAATTGCTGTTAGGAGGTTGTTGGATCCACTTTTACCATCGTCCACATAAAAGTCGTGTTTTAATGCTGTAGCGCCTAATGGATATTTTTCCATATTTCTATCTGCTAATTGCTGCAAACATTTTGTTGCCAAATATCGGGCAGCAGAAGTTCCATACGTCACAGTGTTAAGTAAGTATTATTTCTCCAATAAATAAGTTGCATGTTACGGTCTTCGGGATCAATGACAATTTTTCGATACATTTTTTCAATGTCCGTACAAAACACAAATGTTGGAGTTCGAAATCGTAATATCATTCCAAAGAGGTCTCCTTGGGCCAACACATAATATGTCGTTGAGGGATATTCCTGATGATGATTTTGCCGATGCATCAAACACTAATCGTAGTTTAGTAGTTTTACTTTCAGGTTTGATTACACAATGATGCGGGATGTAATAGTGAGGATCCATAACCTCAGAGTTGGTTATACGGGTCATGTGCCATACTGCTTCACGAAGTCAATATATTGCTTCTTTAGGTCTGGATTCATTGCAAGACGCTTTCCAAGGCAAGTAACCTTGAAAAGGCCAACCTTTTCGTATCTCCTAAACAGCTGAAAGGCAAAGGCGTACTACAAATCTACCCTCATTATTTCTCGTGGTTGTTTGAATGAATTGTTGTTCGCATAGTTTCTCTTGTGCACTGAAGGTGTAGTCAGCATCAAATTCGTCTAGTCTCCAGAATCTTTGTATTAGCTCATCTGTGTCTGCTTCGCTTACACCGTGCACTGCGCATATTGCTGAGTTGCTGGTATTATCTCTTATTCTTCCACTTACAATCCAACCCAGCTTTGTGTTTCTTAAAATTGGTAATTCTGGTGAGAGTTGGATTTTACCGGTGGTCAACAACTCGAGGTAGTATTCAGCGCCTAATAAAACGTCAATATTTGCAGTGGTGCTGAATTCTGGATCGGCCAATTGGATGTTGTCTGGTATTGGCCAAGAATTGCAGTTGAACTCGGTTGAGGGTTGGGCTGGAATAATGTTAGGAAGTACGAAAGCCTCGAGCCTTGTACTGAAGTTGCTTCTTGTAGATTGAAGATTCAAATTAATATGTTGACTCGTATTTATGGATTGATTGCCAATTCCCTGGATGCATAAGGATGTCTGCGAAGGCTTAAGTGATAGACGATTTAGTAGTCGATTAGTCACAATGTTGGTTTGTGACCCTGAATCTAAAATTGCTTTGAAGACTCCAGATCGTCCATTATTGCCTGTAATTTTTACACGAGCTGTGGCTAATAGCACGTAGCCCTTCCGCGCCCCAGAGTGGTTAGCTGATACTATCGTTGATGTTTGTGTATCGTCGTGTAGCGTCGGTGGAAGAGTTTTGGGATGTTGAATTTAGTGTTTTGGTATTTTGTGGATGACTGTCTAAATGTACTAAACTGTTGTGTTTTTTTTAACATTTTCTACAGGAACTTGATGTGCATTGTCTTGACATATGATCACCCTTGAAACAGTTAACACAGAGTTTCTGTTGCTGTATCCACTTTAACCGTTCAGGCACTGACCACGATAAAAAACGGTTGCAATAATACAACTGATGAATTCCATTGTTGCATAATTTGCAATGGTTGTTTTCTTGAGAAGTGGTTGCTGCAGATGAAGTTCTTTTTGGAGTAGTTTGTGTTCTTCCGACGGCTTCTAGTGACTGAAATCTGGTTTCCAGGAATCCCAACAGTTCTTCTAATGATGGTAATGATCTTGGCAGCTGTACGGACTGTTCATATAATATGTGCGTTCCATGGTCTAGTTTCTTTAATAATATGTTGACCAATATGGGGTCCCAAGTCGATGTATTAATGTTAAAATTGTTGAGTGCTGCACAGCATTCGCGTGTTGTGTCGTGTAACGCCTTTATAGCTGCAGAAGACGGGTTCTCAGATATTTTTGCCTGATTCAACAATCTGTTTATGATGTTATTTGTCAATATTCGTGGATTATTAAAGCGGTGTTGCAGTGTTTTCCAAGCCGTTTCGTAGTTAGTTTCCGTTAACGAAAGGTTCTGTATTAATCTTGCGGCTTCTCCGGATATGTTTGTCTTTAAAAACCACATTTTTTGGATAGCTGGCATTGCCTTCTTGTGTATCATCTCGTTGAACATATCATAAAAAGGTTGCCAACTCATGTAATCACCATTAAATTTTGGTATTGTTACCTTTGGAAGATATTGTGTGTGGTTATCTTGTTGTAATGCTGTTTGATTGATTGGTTCTGGATTTAAAGTTGCCTTTAGGTCTTCAAGTTGCATTATCTTGTTCGTGATTTCTGTTTGTTGAGTTAAGAATGCATGTATGTCGTACTCGATATTTTCGCTGCATAATTTGTCTTGTAATTGCTGCATCGTTTTCATGTTGTACTCGACTTCCTTTTGCATGACGTCTAGTTGCTGCCTTGAGTACTGGAATTCGCTTGTTAGTATGTCGTCCAGTGTGCTCATGATTTTAGATATAGTGGCGTCTCGCATTTTTAATAGATTGTGTTTCACTTCTGATTCTTGCTCACTTGCAAGACCTGAGCCGGATGCTTGGGTTTTTGCATGTTCCTTCTTTATGCTTTGAACATTTTTCTGTATGTCGTCATCAGCTTCTCTGTTGTGGAGTCTCTTCTTATATAGTTGTCATACCTTTCGAAATTTTTCCAAAGTTCATCAAGCTCCTTCGATTTCCTTTGGTAATATTCTAACGATCTCCTTTCTTTGGGAGTCTCTTTTATGTTTGAAATAAACCAATTGATTTCTTCCGCATTTCTTTCTTGCGTTTGTACCAGCTCTTCTAGTGTCGGCATTTTCTTCTCTAGAAGAGTAGAACGATTTGGTGTTGTCGTTTTGTACTACTGTTGGTAGGTACTTATAATAGTCCTTGGTGGCACTAAATGTGGGGTGTGTCTATCCTTTATAGTTTTGCACAACGCTTCCACAATTAGATCCTTCTAATTGTGGAAGTTTTCCGATGTTTGATAAGTGCTGCGCGATCCGTTTTTATCGTTAAAAGGTTCCTTACCACTGTTGGAGGAAACTTATAACACCTGAAAACTTTTGGGGTCACCAAATGTTGAGTTTGACAATAGTTTTCAACACAAGCACATAAACTTGTATTAAACATATTTTATTTGTCTAATGTCCTTCAAGCACTTTAACCTGAAGAGCCCAATGTTAGCAATGAGTACACCTTAAAATGGGTTTTATTACTGACATAATAGTTTATTTGTTCAATTGGTTTTATACAAATTAATTAAGTAAATACAAAAGAAATTTAATACGGAATGAGTCAACAATAATTGTGTTTTCTGCAATTTAACACTTTTCTTGGTTAATGCGGAAATCAAGCGATAAATGCCCTAATTATTATTATGTTAAATAACTGCAAGAGTTGCGATTTTTAATAATACCTTAAAGGTAGGTTACAACAGTGACAAGCAAAATGTAATAAATAATATTTTTTTTTTTTTAACTTCATTATTTTATTTATTGAATCTACATAAAAAAAATGTAATGACAATAAGTATTCAAATCTTAATACTAAAAAAAAAATTATGATTAAAGTCCTGCCAGTGCTGGACGAAAATTTATTTTTATGCGAATATTATTTCAGAATTCAGTCATTTGTTTAGAGCTCTAATGGTAGCCAAAGTATCCCTCCTTCTCAGACGGGTATGACCACCAAAATTAAGAATATTAGCTGCAAGAGGATTTGGATGGAATTCAAGTTTGTTAATATACCTTGTCGCGTACTTCACAAATTCAGATTTCACAAAAGGTACGTTCAGATCTGCGTGGATTCGTGAGTTTTTAACGTACCATGGAGCATCTGTAATTCTACGGAGAATTGTATTTTGACTTCTTTGAATTTTCTCAATGTTGGATGCCGAGGCTGTGCCCCATAATTGAATCCCATAGCACCATATTGGCTTTAGAATCGAGTTGTACAGCAAAAGTTTACAATCAAGCTTCAAGGTCGAATTTCTGCCTAGTAGCCAGTTAATTTTCACTGCTTTCAATTTCATCTGCGTTACTTTTGCCTCGATGTGCGACTTCCATGTTAGTCTACGGTCAAGATGAATACCGAGGTATTTGACTTCACTGTGTTGAGGTATTACTTTATTGTTAATAGCAATAGGTGAGTATGTTCCTAGACGCAGTGCGAATGTAACATGGGCACACTTTTGTTCATTAACCTTGATTTTCCAAAGCTTCAGCCATTTCTCTAGTTTGTCGATATGTTCCTGTAAATTTATTGATGCTTGCTGGTGGTTACTATGTATGCTAAGGAATGCTGTATCATCTGCAAATGTTGAAGTGTGAACGTTGGTGCTTGTTAGCATGTCAGATGCGTAGATCAAATATAAGATAGGCCCTAATATGCTGCCTTGGGGAACTCCTGCTTCAATAGACTGAGCGGGGCTTATGAAATCGCCTTCTTTTACTATAAATTGGCGACAATATAAATAGCTTTCCAAAAGGTTATGTATGTTTGCAGGTAAGTTAAACTTTATTTTATGCATTAAGCCATCGTGCCACACTTTATCAAAAGCCTGTGAGACGTCGATGAATAAGGCAGAGCAATATTTTTTATCTTCAAATGCCTTTCTTATGACGTTAACTAACCTGTGTGTTTGCTCAATGGTGCCATGTTTCGCTCTAAAACCAAATTGGTGATCAGGAATACATTCAACCTTATGAAGCATTGGATCCAACTTCGCCTTTAGCAATTTTTCGAAAAGTTTTGATATTGTTGACAGTAGACTTATTGGACGGTATGATTCTACTTTCGTGTGATCCTTCCCTGGCTTAGGAATCATTGTTATCATGGACACCTTCCACTCTGCAGGGTAATACTCAAGCCGTAAAATAGCATTAAAAATAAAAAGAACAATTCTTTTAGCTACACGAGGCAGCTCTACGAGCATTTTGTTGCTGATTTTATCCATACCTGGAGCTTTTTTAAGGTTTAGATTGCCAATAGCATTTTCAATTTCTTGGAAATTGAATCTTAAAGGCACAGGAGGTCTACTAACAATAGGTGCCAACGCATTTGCATTGTCAGACCTATTTGTGGTAAAAACGTTTTTCAAATGGTTAACAAATAAATTACCCTTTTCCGAGTCATCTCTAGCCCAGTCACCAGACGGTTCTCGCAAGGGCGGCTTACTTCTAACTGGCCTTTTTAAACCCTTAGTCGCCCGCCATAAAGAATAGTCGGACTGAGGAGTACCATCCAGACTTTCTAAATACGTTTGTAGAGAAGCCGTTTTTTGGTTTCCAAGCAAACTTCTTAGTTGATTTGTGCACTCACGTAGCCTTGTTTTTAGCTGCGGAGACCTGCGAAGTTGCCACTCTCGTCGAACTCTTCTTTTTTCTAACACAAGTTGCTCGATTTCTGAAGAATATGTTCTATTTTGAAGGTTTCTGCGTGTTAAATAAACTCTAGAAGCAAGTTCAGCGGCTTGTTTAAGGTTTTCGCTAAAGTTGCTTAGTGACGCATTAATATCTTCAGGTGTTCTTAAAACAATATTCTCAGTGCAATGGGTGCTCAAATTTTTTTTATATTTTAGCCAATTCACTCGGGTGACAGTCCTATGCAAATTGTTAATCGGAGACCAAGTCTCCTGGGGAAAACGCACTGAAATAATAGTAGGTGAATGATCCGATGACAAGTCTAACGAAGGCTCAGCTTGCATCCATTCCACAGGGAACCCCTTTACCACTCCAAAATCAATCACATCAGGAATCTTTCGCCGGTCAGTCGGCCAGTAAGTGGGATGCCCGCTTGATATTACGTCTAAGCCCATTTTAGAAATTGTATCAAAAAGCACTCGACCCTTCGGGGTGATTAAACGTGAGCCCCAAAAAGTGTGTTTTGCGTTGTAATCTCCAGCTGCTATAAAACGAGGTCCTAATGAGGTGAAAAAACTTGAATATTGTGACTCCGTCACTGAAAATCGAGGCGGCGAATAAATCGATAAGATAACCAATTTGTAATGAAAATTTTCCACACAGATATTAGTTGCTTGAAGATAGTCCTCACATGTGTCGTTCAACAAAAAATGCTTTATCCTAGATTTTATCAAGATTGCAGAACCTCCACAAGCTCTGCCACGGGGGTCTTTAGTATCGTATAATACGTAGCCGTTAATTTTAAAGAAGCTTGTTGACGTCAAGTGAGTTTCTGCAATCATCATTATATCAATCTGCTTATCCATCAGGAAGTATTCGAGTTCATTTTTGTGTTGGCGGATGCCGTTCGCGTTCCAGAAACATATTTTTAACCAAATCATTTTTTCGAAATAACCTGCAAAATGGTGGATTGCATTTTCACCATTTCCTGCATCATCGTCATCATAGACGACGTAAAAGTGTTTATAGTTTGAATTAGGGTCTGTATTGTTGCCTCAAGGTTACTGAAATTTTGATCGGGCGGTTGAGATATAGATTGTTGATTCGGGTTTGCGAATGTAGACTTAACTACATTAGCATAAGAAATTTGTTTTTGATTTTGAACGGTTATGTCTGTGGTTGACTGTCCTGTCGGAGAAAAAGAATTATTAGAAAAAATTTGAGTCTGCTGTGGTGGCTTAAAAGCAATTATTGGTTTGCTGTTCATTGAGCGCTTGAGGTGGGTGTAGACGGAGCAACCTCTATAATTAGCTGTGTGGTTTTCACCGCAATTACTGCATTTTTTTTATTTTTGAATTTCGGCTTATTGCATTGTGCTGTACCATGGAGTTCTCCACACACAACACAAACTGTAGGCAACTTGCAGTACGCTTTAGTGTGGCCAAATTCTTGGCAGTTGTGGCACTGTACGGGTCCTAAGCGCTTATGCGGTTCCTCTACGGTTACTTTTCGATGTAAAAGGAATTTTACACTGTATATTGGATGAACTTCATTTTTCTTTAAAGTCACATCTCCTGGCTCTAATTCAACCCTAAACATTGGTTGAGGGATCTTTTCACGATTTCTGATGTTTAACACATTTTTTACTTTGAATCCCTTGTCTGTCAAACCGGTCTTAACCTCATCAGTGTCTACGCAAGGGTCAATCCCTTTTATTACGACTTGAAGACCTTTAGCGCTTTTAAGCTGATAAGTATAAAAAGCTTTTTTTTCTTTTTCAAAATCGTTAGACAGTTTTCGATAGTCATTTTCATCGTTAACCTGAATTTTAGTTTCGTTAATGCTACCGTGCGTGATGGAGGTAACGTTAAATGTATTTTCTCCGATTACTGAAACAATTTTTCTTACCAGTTCATTGGAGGCAGATTCCCTCAAATAAATTGGTGGTGGTTTAAACGATTTTTTTGACGATCCTGTTGGCTCATCCGTTTGTAGAATAGAAAATCTGTTTTGATTAGTTGGTCTAGCGGATTCGGCATCTTTAGAAATTTTTGATTTGGATGCAATTTGAGCAGATTTAGGGCTTCGCTGACGTTTGGTGATGGTGATATACCTATCCATGCCTACTTGCGTTTTTTGTTTATTGGCATTAGTTAGAGTAGAAGATCTTTTATCTTCTGTTGTAACATCTATGTTAGGCGAGCCGGAACAGGAGCGGATTTTATCTCTTGTAGAAAGAAAATTGTCCAATGATTGCCTTATAGATTCTTCTTCAGAAGTCCATATATTTTTGCTGGTGGCGCTAGGCTCTTTTTCAGAATTATTTCTGATGGGATTACTCATACAGAAAACAAAAACTTTAATGTATATTTTTTTCCTACTGGGTAGGTAATCTTCACGCACAATTACAACAATAACAATGCACTGCCACCGCACTTGTTTTATTGAAATTGATTTTTTTGTTTGTTTGTTTATTTGTTTTTTTTTTGTTTTTTGTTTTTTGTTCACTGTTTAATTATACGACTGTGCGGTTGGAGAGTCCCAGAGTGAATAAATAATATGTCAATAATGTAATAAAATAATATGTTGACCTAGGTGTCAGCAATATATATATATATATATATATATATATATATATATATATATATATATATATATATATATATATATATATATATATATATATATATATATATACATATATATATATATATATATATATATATATATATATATATATATATATATATATATATATATATATATATATATATATATATATATATATATATATATATATATATATATATATATATATATATATATATATATATATATATATATATATATATATATATATATATATATATATATATATATATATATATATATATATACATATATATATATAGATATATATAACGAACGAGAAAGACGTGTTTTATTCATTACAACCTCAAATTATTAGTATTATATATTTTTTATTTTTCTTTTTGATCTAGTCAAGACTCAACAGAAGACAACTGCTTGATGCATTAAAATATGCCGGAGTACCAATTTCAACTAAATACTCCACCGATGCACGGAGAGGCTTTAGAAATCGTGTTGAATGAAAACCCGAATATCATTGCCACTGACATGGAAAACGGAAGAGATGAAGAAACCTTTTGCGGTGACCTAACGAGTTTCTCACAAGTTGCTGTTACTGGATCGAATGTGTTTCAACAGGAAGAAATTATGGATATACATGCGTGATCTTCAACAGCTACTACTAATTAATCCTCCGTCAGCGCAATTTGCTACCGGACCTCCTCAGGTTGGTGAAAACTTAAACCTTGATGCCGCTGCTACGAAAGCTGATACCGCCGAACTACCAGTTAATATTTTAAATCCTGTTGTATACGGAAAAACACAACAAGAAAAGCTGGATGAAGAACTTGAAGTCTTGCGTCGCCGTCACGAAGTTTTACGCCTGCGCAAAGAAATAGAAGTAATGGAGAATAGTGCGGCATCAATAGCGCCAGAACGCAAGGCTAATTTTCAAGAGATTGAACATGCGATACTAAAATTTAGCGGAGACGATCGAGCATTTGGAGTTATGGAGTTTTTCCGAAATCTCAAAGAAGTTTTATAGCATGTGAAAGCCGACGAACTGTTAAAGTTTTTAACATTAAGAAATTCTTTAAGAGGTTCAGGCCGTTTGATACTTGGGAGAGGCGCAATGACATATACAGAACTTAAGACGAAACTAATTGAAGAATTCTGGCAAGCAGTTAGCCGCCAAGAAATTTATAATACTTTGCACCGGCGAACAAAGTAGGTAGATGAAAGTGTCCGCCGATACGTTATGGAGATGGAGTCCATTGTAATACGCAGCGACGTGAGTGATTTTGAGCTAGTAGCATTTGTACAAGAAGGTTTGCAGGGGAGTGTTTCGGACTTTATTCTTTTTGCTGTCGCTAAAAGTATGGATGACATAAAGAGTGCCATTCATATATATGAACAGCGAAGAAGTGTACGGGGTGGTGATGACAGCTTCGCAAATAATAAAATGTATTCGAAACCGGTCGTACTGAAAACAACCAGCCTCAAAAACTATAATGCTGTTAAAGATTTATTTCTGTACACACTGAGTTCTAATATATGTGAGGGAATGTCGACAACATCAATTAACTATATGCCTTCTGCTCTGATGCTTGATACAGAAACATTGGTTGGGAGCATGTAATCTGGGAATGCGTGTGATACAAATAAAATGTTTGGGCGACAATCAGAGTCAGAGTTCAAGTTCGCTCAAAGGCAGATTATGGCTATAGGCGTACATAACAAGGTTGATGAATTGAATATCAACCCTAAGCTGACAAGAAGTGACAAAGAAGTAGTTAGAAACATAATTGAGAAACAGTACTTAAAGTCAAAAACTGACGTTTGTCCATATGATTATAAAATGACGATTAGAGTGAATAGTGACAACCGTTTCTGCTTTCGGCCACGTAGATTGGCTATTGCGGAACGCACAGCTCTTAGGCAAATTATTAGTGTTTTGTTGGAGAAGGGTATAATCAGACAAGAGTGAATCGCCATATGCTTCGCCATATTTCGAAGAAAAATGGGGAGTATTGGAAATGTGTGGATTATCGAGTATTGAACAAAATCACTTTACGAGATAATTTTCCGCTACCTCTTATCGAATCATGTATGGAATATTTAGGAGGTAAAAAATATTTTTCTACACATGAAGACTCGAAAAAATATACATCGTTTGCAGCACCCGATGGCCAATATGAATATAATTGTATGCCATTTGGCTTGAAGAATGCGCCTGCGTTTTTTCAGAGGTATATCTATTGCGGTTTGCGAGATTTAATCGAATCGGGGAAAATAATCGTTTACTTGGATGATATATCAATAGCAACGCTTACTTTTGAAACACATTGCAGTATATTAACTGAAGTTTTACAGCGGTTAGCTAAGTTAGGACTGGAGTTAAATCTAAAAAAATGCAATTTTGCTTTTGAGAATTTAGACTACCTAGGATACACGGTTAATGAGAAAGGTATACGTCCTAATGATTTACATATACGAGCTTTGGCTCAATATCCTCAACCAAAAAATTTTAAACAGTTGCAGTCGTGTCTTGGGCTATTTTCATATTTTAGGAAATTTATTAGGGATTATGCAAAAATTGTACACCCTCTGCAACGTTTGTTGAAAGATGGTAAAATTTTTAATTTCGATGAGTCTTGTAAGCAGTCTTTTTTCTGAGTTAAGAGCGAAATTTACTACGCCTCCAGTTTTAGCGCTGTATGACCCACGTAATGAAACTGAATTACATGCAGATGCCAGTAAGGTGGGATTTGGGGCTGTGTTAATACAAAAACAAAAGGATGGGAAGTTACACCCTGTTTTCTTTCTCTCTAAGGCTACTACGGCATCAGAATCTAGAATGAACAGTTTTGAGCTTGAGACATTGGTCATCATTTATGCTCTAAATCGCTTCGATGTTTACTTAAGAGGCATTCCTTTCAAAATAGTCACCGATTGCAATGCTCTTGCCCTCACTTTGAATAAAAAAGATATTAGTCCCAAGATTGCCAGGTGGACCCTACAGATGGAGCTATACGACTGTAAGATTTTACATAGGAGAGGCGTAACAATGAGTCATGCTGATACATTGAGTAGATGTCATGAACAAACATTATTTTCGAATAATGGCCGTAACGATATAGCGCACAGAGTTTTTTTTGGATCCAGAAAGAATCGACTTTGCCCTAAACCCTGTGAATTCTTCTGTTATAACACCGATGTATAAAAATACAGGTTTTCTGTATTCTATTCTCTGTAATACCGATATTCATACTGATAATGACAAAAAACGGCCAATTATAATGATAGAAACGAAGATACAGATGAAGTTCTTACTGATGACCAAGAAGATCTTGATATACCAAATGTTATACCATGTAAAACCATTAATATATCTGACGAAGGAGAACTAGATTTCATGATTCGAATCACTCAGAATAGGGATGAAGAAATCGTGGCGATGAGATTACTTCTGGAGGAAAAGGAAGTGCCTAATTTTAAGTTAGTGGATGGTGTGGTGTACCGACAATTTGATAGGGGTGATTTGTTATTGTGGGTCCCTTGTGAACTAGAGCAGAATGTTATTAGATTGGTCCATGAAAGAATTTGTCATATGGGTATTGAGAAGACATACGAAGAAGTAAGGAGAAACTACTGGTTTAGGGATATGAAAAGAAATGTTGAGAATTTTATAAAGAACTGCCTGCGATGTATTATGTGTTCAAATTTGTATAACATTCCTAAAAATTCAGTGCCCTTTGACACGGTACATATTGACCATTTGGCCCACTTCCGTCCATAACTTCTCAGCGAAAGCACATATTGGTTGTAATAGATGCTTTCACAAAATTTGTTAAACTATTTGTGGTAAAATCGACTAGCAAGAAGGAGGTAATTGCTTGCTTATATAAATATTTTACAAACTATTCAAGGCCTAGACGAATTATCAGTGATCGAGGTACATGCTTTACTTCGGCTGAGTTTAGTTCATATCTTCTGGCTAATAATGTAACTCATATTCGAATTGCAGTAGGATCAGCACAGGCAAACGGACAAGTTGAAAGGGTGAACAGGGTACTAAGGATGATATTAAGTAAATTAACTGATCCGCTAAATCACGCTAATTGGACACAAATGTTGACAAAAATTGAGTTCGCTATGAACAATACAATCCACTGCTCCTCAAAACAAACTGCTAGCAAATTATTATTTGGTGTTGAGCAGCATGGTACGACCATAGGTTTTTTGACAGAATATTTAGAAGGGAAAAATTCAAATCATTGCAACCGTGGAGCGAATTCGAACTGACGCATCGGAGGCACAGCAGAGAAACCTGAAATATTTTTTAGAAAGAAACAAACCCGCAAAATCTTATGAAGTGGGAGATGTTGTTGTCATTCGTCACATTGACACAACCATTGGGAAGAATAAGAAATTAAACGAAATTTTTCGAGGCCCTTACGTAGTTCACAAAGTTTTACCCAATGACCGATATGTTATACGGGTCATAGAAAACTGCCAAATTACCCAGCTGCCATATGATGGATTTATAGAAGCTTCTCGAATGCGAAAACGGATAGATAATAAATTTAATTGAGAGCAATTAAAATTCAGGATGGCCGAGCTGTAATGTTCCATTGTTCTAGTTATTATATATGTGTATATACGTATTCATATATTTGTTATTTGAACTAGTTCTAAAATATTACAATGTTCTCTATATATATATATATATATATATATATATATATATATATATATATATATATATATATATATATATATATATATATATATATATATATATATATATATATATATATATATATATATATATATATATATATATATATATATATATATATATATATATATATATATATATATATATATATATATATATATATATATATATATATATTGAACTTGAGCACTTCCTTATGGAAAAGCAAATCGATATAATGTTGATTGCTGAAACCCAATTGACAACCAACAGTTATTTCAAAATTAATGGGTATGCATTATAGTACCGCAAAATTTTCCTATTTTTTACGTTTGTTTCAAAAATTTTCATTTTTGTTTTGGTTTTTTTCTGCGTTGTAGTAAAGATCTGGAATGTTTTATTTTTTGCGTAGTTTGATAAAAAAAAAACAGATGAAAAATAAAGTTTTTATTAAGGATTTTGTGGAACGACAATATTTTCATTTTCATTGCTCACACACTTATTCGGTGTAAATTCAAAAAATTTAAATTAAAATGACCAGCGACTTGAACTTTGGCATTTTTTTCAGATCGATCTTCGCGAATGAGGAACCAAGAATAGGCCGTTTTCATTTGTTCATCCCACCAGCTTTTGTAACGTCTCTCGATTTCTTCCATTTCCTTGCGAAATCTTTCACCTTGTTCATAACTTTCAAAGCCCAAGTTCGTAGGGAAAATATCCAAATGACTGAAGATGAAGCGTAATTTAAGTGTCATATTTGAATCTAAAATTTAATAAAAAGAATAAATTTTCATATGATAATGACTTTTTTGATATACATGGTTTCACTCGATGCTTGCCAATTGAATTTTTACACTAATGTATCGATCTTCTTAGCGTAATCAGGACTTCTGTAGTTTCCCAAAAAGTTGTGAACGATGTCCTGCAATGCTTTCTATGCCTTCAAATGAGCTGGACCTAAACACTCATTAAATGTTTGTGAATTTGAGGTCCATCAAATATGCCAGCTTCAAATTTGCTCGCTGTTTCTCTCGGAAATTTTTGTTTACGGTAATTCATGGCAAGACTGTCTTTTGGCAACTTTTTCACATTATTTGTAAATAACCCAAACTTAATATGTAATGGAGGAAGTATTGCAGTAAAATTCGTTTATAAGCCACACCGCTTATAATAGAATTAGCTATTTAGTCCGAAATGTGCAATTTTTTGGCATCAGTAAATAAAATACCTATAAAATATTTGTTACATAGTCCATTGGCGCTATAGTCCATTTTTGCTAATATTCCACCTAGATGCGGTGTGAAAAAAACTTAATTTCATGCAAGTTGTTAAAGATATAATCCAAAATGCAAATTTAATAAAAATTTTCCTAGACAAAAACGGAGCACAAAAATGCAATAATTTTTTTCATAAAAATATTTCATTTTTGACACATGTTTACAATGTTAAATGTGGTTTCTTTTTGTCAATGAGAGCATTGAAACATCTGCATTCGGATTTTATAGTCAAAATAAATTATTATATACTAATTCATTTATAAGCCAAAAAGTGGCTTATACAAAAATCTAGCTATAGTCCAATTCACCTTATAGTCCACAAAAAGCGTGCATTTAAAACAGGAATAAGGGTGTCATTTCTGATATTGTACTCGCCGTGCGTACGTCCAATTCTCTCGGGGTACACTTTTCGCATGTAGTGATTCTGACAGTCACACCTGTCCCATAGGCATAGAAAACAGGGAAACTTCGCATTGCTTCTTTGCAATCCAGATAGTATGGCAAACTTTCCATTGATGTTCGTCATTATATATGAGATCGAGAAGTTCTTTCACTGCGTCATATGTTTCCTTTATGTATTTTCCATATCCGATTGGAATTGATGGTTTCGTATTCCCTTTATGAAGCAAGACTGCCTTCAAACTATCCTTGCCTCCATCCAGAAAAAGACGTCAATCCTCTGGCTCATTTTAATTAACATTTTTTGCATTTACATCGAATATAATGTGTGAGCAATGAAAATTAAAATATTGTCGCTCCACAAAATCCTTAACAGAAATTTTATTTTTCATCTGTTTTTTTTTCAAGCATTTTTTATTTATTGAATCTTTAAAATGAACTAACAATTATTATATTGATTATTGTGTTTTGTCCTTCATCCCGCGCGCACGTCTTTTTATTATTGTCCGTGTTTTCTATGTTTACAATGCACATGGCTTGCTTAGTTATTCTCCGCCTTTAGTGTTCAATTTAAAAAAAATTTATTTCTGTGTGATGTTGTTTTTTTTTTTTTTTTTTTTTTTTTCTTTTTCTTGTTTGAAATAAAACTAAAATAAAATTCACATCAAACAAAATAAAACTGCCAGCATTTATAAAAATATAAAAACAAAGATCATGAAAATAAAATAATACAGTTAAAAAATAATAGCAACAATAGCCATTAACGAAACTTCAACAGCAACAAACAGAATTTAACATAAAATTTAAACATGCATATTTTACAATATCATTACTCAACAAACAATACAATAACCACGTGAAACGCCCATTAAAAAAAATTAATTTAAAGCCAAAAAATAAAATAAAAACATAAATATAAAAAAAAAACAAAAAATAGCATAAAAAAATCAATAATAAAAATAAATTTTATTAAAAAAAAAAAAAAAAATAACCCATGACCAGATCAGGGCTTTTATGGCCCTTATACAGGCACTGATATCATTCCCTTCCACGTTTATTAAATAGTAATTACTTTGCAATGTCGGGGATGCCGGGTTAATTGTTGTTGATTATTATAGCATCGAAGGTATACACACTGGGTGCTATATGGTCAACCTAGCAACAATTGATTCCGGCCTCTCCTGCATAGCAGAGTCAACATTTCTTTTGTTACTTTTCCGGCGTAATGACAGGCAACTTTAAACTTGACTTTTGTAATATACGTGGGCTGAGAACGAATTTTTTCTCTGTTTATGCTCACACTTGTCTCCATCGGCCGGATGTTTTCGCCCTGTGTGAGACCCAGGTATCTGAGAATGCTGATCCACAGGATTTTCATATACCTGGGTATCAACTCCTATCCCTATTTAATTTCCATCGGGGCCTTGTAATTTACGTTCGCAATGAAGTTGTGTTCCAATGCCAGCAACCATTAGGCATGCATGATGCCGAATTTACCTGTCTTTGGGTTAAATTCAAAATCAGGTCACACTTTTTGCATTTCGGGTTTCTATATAGAAGTCCAAATACGGGGCGGGATACTACCATTTCTGGTTTCGATACCCTCTCTGACTCCATATCGAAAATCCTAGAGGATTGTCCGAGCAGTGAAATCGTTGTTGCTGGCGATTTCAATGTTCACAACTCATCTTGGCTTCGTCATTCGAGTCATACAACTCCAGAAGACCAATATGTTGAGTTATTCGCTGCGCACAACCATCTAGCGCAATTAGTGAATGAGCCAACGCATATTCCATGTGTTGAAGGGCACCATTCAAACACACTTGACCTATTCCTGACTTCACACCCTGAAAAGTATGAAGTCAAAGTTAGTGCACCTCTCGGCAATTCGGATCATTGCACCATTTCTGCCTCCTTTTCGATCTCTGAACTTCGTAACGTTTCGAAATCAGCTACGAAACGTTCAATATTTATTTACGAAAAGGCGCGTTGGGCTGAGCTCAATCAATTTTATGAGCATTTTAATTGGAAACTTTGCTTTCTAGATAACGACATAAATACTTCAGCAAAAATGGTCGAGAATATTATATTGCTAGGGATGAAATCATTCATCCCATCCAAGCAGATTTCGGTTAAACCAAGAGTGAAATCAGGGTTTAATCAGACGTGCAAAAACGCAGTCAGATCCAGAGAGGAAGCATTCAGTAATTGGGGTTTAAACAAAAACCCAGAGACTGATTTACTGCGCAAAAAGGCAAGATCTTCGTGTGCCAAGGTACTTAGGCGTGAAAAGTTTCTTCACGAACAGCGTCTTCGTGCCAAGGTCCTTACAGCTCCCCGGGGCAGTAAAACCTTTTGGTCATTCGTTAAGAGGGTAAAGAACAATACTAGTTCATCAATCCCAACTCTCTTAAAGAATGACCAAGCATTCACCGACCCGGTTGACAAAGCTAACCTGTTGGCTGAAATTTTTGCAAGCAACTCCTGCTTGCCGGAAAGCAGTCAACCACTTCCCGAGCTCGAAAGAGTATCTGTGACTATGCCAAAGATATTTTTCCGGGCACGAGCAGTTAAAAGGGTTTTGGCAGACCTCGACATAAACAAAACTCCTGGACCGGATGGCATTCCAGCACTGATCTTGAAGCAGTGTTCTTCTACGCTTGCGCGTCCATTAGCACGCCTCTTCAGTTTACTTTACCATTTTGGTGAGTTTCCATCAAGCTCGAAGGTTGCTAATGTAACACCAATACCCAAAAAGGGTGAGGCAAATAACCCTGAAAATTACCGCCCAATTGCAATTTGCTCTACACTTTCCAAAGTAATGGAAAGCATGATCAACCATCACCTTATGAGGTATCTAGAGTCGCATAAACTACTTTGTGATCGTCAATATGGATTTCGTAAGGGTCGTTCTACTGGCGATCTTATGGCATATCTTTCAGAGAAATGGTGCCACTCAATCCATTATTTCGGTGAAAGTAGGGTGGTGGCTCTGGATATTTCAAAATCGTTTGACAGAGTGTGGCATGGTGCACTACTGGCAAAACTTACTGCTTTTGGTGTCGGTGATGACTTCTCTCGACATCGAGTTTTCTCAGAGACCGCACTATACGAGTTGTTATAGATGGGGTCTCATCAAACGAGTTCAAGATTAATTCAGGGGCTCCGCAAGGCTCCGTTCTTTCTCCTACCCTATTCCTTATTTTTCTAAATGATCTTCTCTACCAAACTTCCAACCCTATCCACTCTTTCGCAGATGACAGCAGCATTTGCCACTCGTACTCTTTTAGCTATAGGCCCAGCCTATCAGAGATCGCTGCCAAGAGGCTAAATATGAATGATTCACTGAATAGTGATCTTCTATTAATCTCCGAATGGGGTCGTAAAAACAGAGTCGCCTTCAACGCTCGTAAGACCCAATGTTGCTTATTAACATACAAGCAAACGACCGCAAATGCTGCTTCATCTGTACTCATGGATGGTATAAATATTGAGGAATCGGATGTTCTTGATGTTCTTGGAATGAAGATACAGTGTGATGTTCGCTGGACAGAACACATTTTTCATGTCTCTAAAGAAGCATTCAAGTGCCTCGGTTTTTTGAAACGGTGTAAGATGTACTTCACTCCATCCGACCTCCTTACTATTTATACCACCTACATCCGACCGAAAATGGAATACAACTCTCATGTTTGGGCCGGTGCCTCAAAGTCTATTTTGGGGTTACTCGACCGTGTGCAGGACAGGGCGAAGAAGCTTATCGGTGACAGTAGGGTATCCAACTCTATTGACTCACTGGAGCATCGACGCAGTGTGGGGTGCGTTACTCTGTTCTATCGTTACTACAATTGTAATGTACACAAAACACAAGTTCTAATTTTGTTCTGATTTTTGCTCAAACTTAAATTTAAGAGCATCATTCTCATAGCTACGGTTTCAAAAAAAATTTAACCCCAGGTGTAATAATGGGTACGCTATGGAACATCTATTAACCCGTATTGCTCTATTTAGAATATTAGAGAACTGAGGGGAGCCATTGAAAACCACTAGCGGTCAGTCGGTTGGGGGGGTTCTTGTTCTCTGAATACTCTGTAGTCAATAGATTTTTGGAAACTTACATAAATATTATTATAGACTCCCTTAAGCTATAATAATGAAGAAAATCTAATGTTGATCCGTAGATATGCATAAAATATAATAGGATATATCTATGCATAGTTATTAATTTACCCCAAGGTTGGGATCAACGACACTGCAAAACAAAAAAAAAAAAAAAAGTTTCCTTCCCTTAAGAGCTGTATAATCTTTGCCAGGTGAAATTGCAAAGATTTGCGCCTCTATACCCTCCCTACCTTCGACTTTAATGGCGCTATATCGTTCAATAAAGTCCCTTTTTGTATGCTACTCCTTCATCATCCCATCAAAGAAAGCAAATCGTTAAAGGCTTAGTTCCTCATGATTTCTATTTTTTCATTTTAAAACAATACTTTATTGGAGTTCATTTTTTTTCAGCCTAGTTAATAGGCAATACTAAATTTTATCCTTAAAGGGTCAAATTCAATTAATAATTCAATTATTTGCAGTAGTCTAATTGTGAGAAAGGGCAACTTAAAATTCTCATGACAACAGAGCCCTTACGAAAACAATAGATATAGATTATATATGATTATATACCTATATAATCTAATAATATAAAATAACTTACTGACTATAAATGTTCTAATAATTTATACTAGAAAGGACTTATTCTATTAGCCATGAGTGTAGCAATAAGCAATGAATTTCGTTTGATACAAAAAATGTGTACTCACCAGGAGAGAGAAAAAAAAATTACAAAGATCTTAATGCAACAAGTTGCTACACCTGCCCGAAGTTATGGGACAACCCATCTGTGAGTTAATCCACATTTTCGTTCAACAAATTCATTGCTTATTATTTGCTTAAAATTACTGTTGGTTTTGGTTATGTAAAATAAGTATAATTTCGATCAAATGTTAACTCACCGCTCTGTTAAACAAATACTGTCAGCAGCTTTTGATGAGGCCTCTTCAAATACTGGTTGAGCAGGGTGTTGTTGTTACAGCTAAATATCTAAAATGACTGTGTGATACTTATACATAGGTATAGTTAGGGCTTTCCATGTTTTTTTTTTTTTTCTATAGCGGACTAAATATAAATTTGGGTTTTACAATTATAAGTCATAAAAATGGTTGGAACGAAAAGCTTGTAATGCTAATATAGGGGAGTTGAGAAAATGTTTATTTTTTTTTTTTTTTTGTGTGTTAAACTTAAATATGCCAGAAAGATGGAAGTTTTGTTCCTTCGGCCAGAACGTAAATTTGTATTAGCATGATAAAATTTTTATTCCAGGTTATCTAATAGTATATAAATAGATTATAATTACTGTGGCGATATAATTTAATTAGTTGATGATCGATGTTTAAATGACGTATGTGGATGCATTAGGGAATGGCATATTTGATTAGGGCCAGAAAATTTGGGTTGACTGTAAATGACTTTTATTGCATGTTGATGACAATTAGCAGAAAGGTTCTATTGTTTTTTTTTTGTTTCGTCTTTTATTTCCTTTTTTGAAATAAGTCCCAAACTTGGTTTTAATGTTCGTTACTAAGCCATTGGGATCTTGCCATAGTTGTAGTGATTATGACGATCTTAATAATTAGGCCAAAAATGCACAACGGAGTAAGGTCTCAATTCGAAATAAAATTGAGATACAATCTGAAAAATCACGGTGGTGGCTTCAATGAGAAGGCCACCACGAAATAATAGAATCGAAAGACCGTGCTGGAAATGTAGCTATAGGTGCTCCCGACTGTGGTTATTTTGACTCGGCGTCTTCCCTTAAGACTTTGAAGGTTAGTTGGCGGCCTGGTCAGTGAATTCCACAGTTCTGGGTGCTTTCGCTTGCCTTGTGGTTTAAAAAAATCAACTTTAACTCGACGATAAATCTATTGGTTACTTTAACAAACATTTACCTGATTGTGGCCACTTTGCCGAATTCAAAATTTGATTATTTAATTTAATTTCACTTTAAAGCAAAAGATATTTTAACTTGGCAAATTTGATTTTTTTCTTTTTTTTCACGTTGTGGCTCTCAGCACAGTTGAATTAAAAAAGAACTCACGCCATGGGAAATAGCTTTCACAAAGGCCGCGTGTCTGATTTTATGTCTATTCAAGCTATTGATTTCAACTCCACCACAAGCAGCTGCTTGACTTATTGTTCAGCCTAATTACACGGGAGATTCGTGATCAGCTGACATCATTGCCATTATGTGTGTTTTTTTTTTTTTTTTTTTTTTTTTACTACAATCTTAAAGTGCTAATTTTCTTTGAAATTAACATTTTATTGAATTATAAAGCCATTTGGCCATACTAAGGCCTATTGTAAGCTGCCCGCAGTTTGCGTTGTGTGTGGTGAACTTCACGGTACATCACTGTGCAAAAAACCTAAGACTGACGCGAGCGTTAAGAAATGCAGTAACTGTGGAGGTAACCATACTGCAAACTACAGGGGTTGCCCTGTCTACACTCACTTCAAGAGGTCAATGACAAATAGGTCACCAATTTCAAATATGCCACCCCAGCAGTCAAACACCACTTCTACAAACAATTTTCCCCAGGTACGCCAGTCAACCAGCCATGCAAACTTGCAAAACCCCAAACAAATTTCTTATTCAAATGTGGTAAAATCTGATAAACCAAACTTGGATCAGGAGCCCAAGCCTCCAAAATCCGATCCAAATTTTAGCAATCTTGAGGCAACTCTGCAGACTCTTGTTCAGTCCATAAACACTTTTACCGTTTCTATGACAAACATGATGCAGGAAATGCTAAAAATGCAATCCACTATTTTGCAGGCAATTTTAAACAAATGAATTGGTTAAAAATATGTTTCTGGAACGCAAACGGCATCCGCCATCACAAAAATGAACTTGAGCACTTCCTTATGGAAAAGCAAATCGATATAATGTTGATTGCTGAAACTCATTTGACAACCAACAGTTTTTTCAAAATTAATGGCTACATACTATACGACACAAAAGATCCCCGTGGAAGATCTTGCGGAGGATCGGCAGTTCTAATAAAATCCAGAATTAAGCACTATTTAATGAACGAGACACGTGAGGAGTATATCCAAGCAACAAACATATGTATTGAACATTTTCATGAAAAAATCGTTATATCCTCGATTTACTCACCGCCCCGATTTTCAATAACAGAAAGCCAATATTCAAATTTTTTCAAATCACTTGGGCCTCGATTTTTAGCGGCTGGCGACTATAACGCTAAACACACTTTTTGGGGATCACGCTTAATTACCTCGAAAGGCCGTGTGCTTTTTGACACCGTTTCCAAAATGGGCTTAGATGTGGTTTCAAGCGGACACCCCACTTATTGGCCGACAGACCGACGAAAGATCCCAGACGTTATAGATTTTGGAGTTGCGAAAAATTTTCCCTTAGAGTGGATGCAAGTGGAGCCTTCATTAGATTTGTCATCAGATCACTCTCCCACTATAATCTCTGTTTCGTTCCCTCAAGAGATTGGCTCACCGTTGACTGTCAATAGAGTTAATTGGTTAAAGTACAAAAAATTTTTGAGCACACATTGTACTGAAAATATCGCCTTGAGAACGCCTGAGGATATTGATGTGTCAATTAACAATTTTTCTGAAAACCTCAAACTGGCCGTACAGCATGCTACCACTAGTCATTTAAGACCTAGAAATGAGAGCAATAGAACTTATTCATCTGAAATTGAGCAACTTCTGTCAGAAAAAAGAAGAGTCAGAAGAGAGTGGCAACTTCGCAGGTCGCCCCAGCTTAAAACTAGGCTACGGGAATGCATAATTCAGCTAAGAAAACTGCTTGAAGTCCATAGAATGGCTTCCCTTAAAACATATTTGGAAAGCCTTGATGGTACCCCTCAATCTGATTATTCCTTGTGGAAAGCGACAAAAGGTTTAAAAAGACCCGTAATAGGTAAGCCACCTTTGCGAAATTCAACTGGCGACTGGGCAAGAAGCGATTCCGAAAAGGGAATGTTGTATGTCGATCATTTGCGAAACGTTTTTATCACAAATGATTCAGAGAATAATACAGCGGAATTACCACCATATGTTGTTAGACCTCCTGTGTCTTTGAGATTTAATTTTCAAGATGTCGAAAACGTTATCGGTAATACAAACCCCAGGAAAGCTCCAGGCATTGATCAAATTACTGTTAAAATGCTTGAACAGTTACCTCGTGTAGCTAGAAGGGTTCTACTTTTTATTTTTAACGCCATTTTACGCCTTGAGTATTACCCTGCAGAGTGGAAGGTCTCAATGATTACTATGATACCCAAGCCAGGGAAGGATCTAACTAAGGTAGAGTCATATAGACCAATAAGTCTTTTACCAACAATTTCAAAACTATTCGAAAAATTGTTAATGGTTAAGTTGGGTCCAATATTGAACAATGTGGGATGCATCCCTGATCATCAATTTGGCTTTCGGGCTAAACATAGCACCATAGAACAAACGCACAGACTAGTCAATGTCATAAGACAAACCTTTGAGGCGAAGAGGTACTGCTCAGCTTTTTTCATTGATATTTCTCAAGCGTTTGATAAAGTGTGGCACGACGGCTTGATGCACAAAATAAAGCTAAATTTGCCTGCAAATACACACAAGCTTCTGGAAAGCTACTTATTCGGGCGGAAGTTTGTTATCAGAGAAGGCGACTTTATTAGCCCAACTCAGCCAATCAAGGCAGGAGTTCCCCAAGGCAGCATACTGGGGCCTACTTTATATTTGATTTACGCCTCTGACATGCCAACGACATCTGGAATCCACACTTCTACCTTTGCAGATGACACAGCGTTTTTGAGTGTTCATGAAAACCACCATTTAGCATCACGAAATTTACAGGAATATACTTCAATATTAGAGAAATGGCTAAAACTTTGGAAAATCAAAGTTAATGAACAGAAATGTACTCATGTTACATTCACACTGTGTAGGCAAACATGTCCGCCTATCCAAATTAACAACTCACCTATTCCGCAGCACAACGAAGTCAAGCACCTTGGTATTCACCTGGACCGTAGGCTAACATGGAAGTCTCACATTGAAGCAAAGGTCACTCAGTTAAAACTAAAAGCAGCGCAGCTAAATTGGCTTATGGGCAGAAATTCGACACTGAAATTAGATTGCAAACTTTTGTTATATAACTCAATACTAAAGCCTATATGGTGCTACGGAATTCAGTTATGGGGCACCGCCTCAGCGTCAAACATTGAAAAAATCCAAAGGCGACAAAACAAAATTCTACGAACGATTACTGCAGCTCCATGGTACGTCAAAAATTCACGAATTCATAACGATCTGAGTATTCCGCTGGTAAAAGAGGAATTTTCTAAGTACGCGACAAGGTATATCAGTAAACTGGAACTTCATCCAAACCCTCTTGCTCGCAATATACTTAATTTTGGGGGCCACACTCGGCTTAAAAGAAGGGATACCGCTGCCACCATCAGATTGCTCAATAGGTGATTTTACCGAAATAGCTCCCGCATAATAAAACTTTTTGTCTAGCATTGGCCGGACTTTAGAATCACATTTTTTAATTTTAAATTTAGTATTAAGATTTGAATACTTATTGTTAGTTCATTTTGAAGATTCAATAAATAAAAAAATGTTTAAAAAAAAAAAAAATAATAAAGCCATTAAAATTTTGATAGGCACGTCGCTCTTGTTCTTGTCAAATGCAATCAGAACAAATAATAACCTGTAGCCTATATAACACTTTAAGCCATTACTTTTACCCGAGACATGCACTTTTTCTATCTTCGCCTTCAACTATCAACATTTTCATTAGTATCAACTGTTCTATTAACAGCGGCTGCTAGTTTAAAAGCCATTGTTATCAACTTATACAAATTAATGTAATTATCACACGCTGTTAACTTAATAACATATTAATGCAGGCAGAAATTATTGAGTACAACCTTTCTCGTTAATTTGTGCGATTAATATTACTAATAAAATAATACAAATTCTATAAATCTAAGTACAATGTTAAGCATATTTGCATGTTCATTATAATTATTATAATATTACTTATTTACCCGCATTACAGTAACCGATTTTTGATACGAGTAAGTATTTCTCAAAATGATACGTTACAAACCGCGTAATACTAGTTTCTTGAACAGTAGTATTAGGAGGAAGCAAAGTTAGGTACGTAAATCCTTTGCATGATATGTTCCCAAAATTTTTCTTTGCTCATTCTCCAAAATGTAGTAGTTATTACCAACTTTTTCTTTTATTTTTGCTTTTAAAAACATGGGGGCTAGTTTTGAGTTAAATTTCTTCTCAAAACTGGACTGGGAGAAATTCCTGTGGTAAACGGTTTGTCCGATTTCGTATGCAATGGGTCTCGCACGTAGATTATATTGGTTTCGATTTCTTTCGTAAGCTTTATTGATGTGTGGTCGAATATCGTTCTGAATCAGTTGAAGTTGATCTTCTCTAGCCAGTTTGATAGATGGCTCATTTAAAGCATTTAAATTTTTAAGCAATGCATAAGAAGTTCCATGCGTTATCATTTCATGGCCAAATAGTACAAAGTAGGGCGAAGTTTGTATTGCCTGGTGAACTGAATTTCTTAGCGCGCAACTTATAAAACTTAATTTTTGATCCCACACTGTTTGGTCGTTTTTCAAATATGATCGCACGCCCGATAAAATAGACCTATTGACTCTTTCGGAAGCATTTGATTGTGGAGAATAGATAGCAGTATACATGTGTTGGATGCCAAGCTCTGATAAGAAGGCATTAAATTCATTGGCTTTAAACTGGGACCCATTATCACTGACTAATGTCTCGGGAACTCCGTATACATGAAAAATTTGTTCCAAGAGAAATTTTTGAATTACAGATGATGTAAATTTTTTAAGCGGGCACAGCCAATGAAACTTACTCACATGGTCTAAAACTATTAATAACCCTATATTACCTTGTTTGCTGCGGGGGTAAGGTCCTAACAAATCGACATATAGCCTCTGAAATGGTCTTGACACTACCAACTGAGCTCCCATATTTGGCCTTAGAACAACATTGGGTGCTTTGCACTCTTTACATATATCACATTCACGAATATAGTGGCGAATATCACGGACCATTCCTGGCCAATAAAACTTGCGACGGATTAAATCTAATGTTTTAAGCATTCCTCCATGGGCCGCAATTGGCGAATCATGAAATCTTGCCATGATACTTTTTCTTAAATTTTTCGGTATCCATAACTTCCAGGTGGCATTTTCTTGTTGGACGTCTCCCCTGTAATGAGATGTTCTTATATAGACATAACGGTCTATAACCTTAATATCCGGGTATGTTGCGGAATTCTCACTTATTTTTCTTCTTATCGCCTGATAGTCATCATCTTCAAAATGGTTCGATGTTAAGTCAATTTCTAGTTCTTGCAATTCTATACTACCTATTTCCTCATAAGGAAATCTCGATAAAGCATCTGGTACCACATGATCTTTTCCTTTTCTGTGCGTTATAGTGAATTTGTAACCCTGAAGTTTCCACACCCATCTCGCCAGCCTTCCTGTCACATCTGGTTGTTTCATAAGCCACATTAACGAAGAATGGTCGGTGATTACTTCAAATTCCTGAAGCTCAAGGTAACATCTAAATTTCTTTATTGCTTCTATCGCCGCCAAGCACTCGCGTTCGGTCACACTATAGTTACGCTGGGCAGAATTCAATTTCTTAGACATAAAAGCTATGGGTTTTTCATTACCCTCGTCATCTTTCTGCACTAGCACGGCACCGATGCCAAAATCGCTGGCGTCGCAATGTAAATAAAATTTTTTGAAAAATCAGGGTTTGAGAGTATCGGAGCTGAGGTCAGACAATTCTTAATGGTGTCAAATGAGTTTTGAGTCTCTTGAGTCCAACAAAATTTTCTTTTTGATGATAAAACGTCTGTAATGGGACATACAATATCCGAAAAGTTGGCTACAAATCTTCGGTACCAGCCTGCTAAGCCGAGAAATCCTCGAACCTGTTTAATATTTTTCGGAGCAGGCCATTGTAATATCGATTGAATTTTTTCTGGATCAGTCTTAATTCCACCTTTGCCAATTATATAACCTAGGTAATTCACTTCGGTCACACAAAATTTTGATTTGGCAATATTTAAAGTTAAATTGGCTTTTCGGAACTGGTCAGCTATTCGAACGAGCACAGCTAAATGAGAGTTGAAATCTTCGGAAACAATAATTAAATCGTCTAGATAACCGAATACGCACGTACGTAGGTCTGGAGGAATTAGGCTATCCATCAAACGACACATAGTCGATGGGGCATTACATAGCCCAAAAGGCATTACTCTAAATTGGTATAACGGCCTTCCTGGGACCGTAAAGGCGGTTAGATGCTTTGATTCACTTGACAAACCAATTTGCCAGTATGCATCTTTTAAATCTAATTTCGAGAGAATGTTTGCTTTAGGCAATCGCGAAAAGATACCCTCAATATTTGGAAGTGGGTACGCATCTTTTTTGGTTACTTCATTCAGTTTGCGTGCATCAAGACATAGCCTGACTTTATTGGGTTTTACTAGGAGTCTCATAGGCGAACTCCAGGCCGAAGACGAGGGTTCAATAACACCTAGTGCAAGCATGCGATCTATTTCTTGGAACATTAATCTTTCCACAGCGGGGGATATGGGATAAAACCGTTGTTTCACCGGCTTGGTGTCTCCAACGTCAATAGAGTGTTCAATCAAGCTAGTGCGTCCTAACCCTTGTGTCTCGAAATTAGGAAAAAGTGAAATAATAGAAGAGAGCTGTTTTCTTTCAACGGGGTTCAATGGATACTCTTCAAGTGGGCTGACCACTTCAGATACCATGGGACCAGGATGACGATTATCTGAGACTATCGGAGGAGTTTCCTCAATGGACGTACAGATTACATTATCAAAAATCTGTGGAGCCAGATTGAAACTTTTCCAAAAATCCAGTCCTAAAATAAGTCTTTGAGTTATGGAGGGCACTATTAGAATTTTTAATTTTCTTACTATTTCATTAAAAACTACATCTACATGTAGTAAGCCAAGCACTTTTTGCATTTTCCCATCGGCGGTTTTAACAAAAGTTGTCATGGGTTTAAAACCTACTACCTTATTGAAATCTTCTTCCGCTAGACCAGCACCTATACAAGAAACATTTGCCCCTGTATCGAGTAGACAGAATTCCGCAAAAGTTAAGAACTTTACTGGAGCGTAGTAACGTTTATCATTTGAATTATTTATAATAGAGGATATAACGTATTTAGAGGCTATTTTACGATTTTTGAAATATAAACGTAGCCTGACCGTTGAACGTTTTGGTTTCTTCGGATTACAGTTATTTAGAGAGCATACATTAAAAATTGATTTACGTTTCTCTAAGTATCTTTGCCATTTTGTATGAAAGGGGATAATGGGACGTATTAGTTGAGTGGTATTTGCTGGAAAACTATAGTCAGTATCACTACCTTCTCGTTTTAAAATTTGTACATTGTGGGTAGAGTTTAAGTAATTAGCAGGTAATATTGAATTGTCTATAGAATGTTGCCCACAACATTCTACGCTAGCTGGTTTTTTGACATAGGTATTTGTTTGCAGCGTGCACACTTAGGACATTGAGGCTTGTATGTATTTTTCCTACCACACCCGTAACAAAATATACTCCGAGTCTCCTCGCAATCATCCCAATGATGACCTGGTTGATCACAGTTCCAACACTTAGCAATATTCGAGCTTGGTGAGATAGCATCTACTGCGAGCATTTGCTCAGAAGAATCTTCATTTACCGATAATTCTGTGGTACTATCAATTCCTGCCAATTGACGTCGTGAGCTAGTATTGGGCGGAAATTTACTAGGTATATTTTTTCGAAAATACTCGCTATCCATGAGCTGTTCTCTCATTTGAATTAGCTTACGCAAATGAGCGATGGAATATATAGGTATATATAGGAGCTCATATCTCATTTCGGGACGTAAATTTCGGGTCAGTATTTCTACTAAATCAGACTCGGGAATAGGAGTAGCAAGTTTGTCTGCCATCCCACAAATGGTTTCATAAAAAGCATCAAAGCTTTCATTCGGTTTCATTTTCCGATTTCTGATTTCTTCATATAGGTCAAAGCTTGACTTAAGTTCTTTAAATTGATGTTTCAATGCGGTACAAAAAGCATCCCACTCGATGGTATCCACCTCTTTATGATAGCGCCAATACCAATCACGGGCTCTACCAGACAAGAGAATATGCAGGTTGCGACAAATTACTGAAAAATCGTCATTGAAATTTTCGCGAGTTAAACTTCTGACTCGATATAAAAATTCTTCTACACTTATGCCATTACTGGATGCATCAAACTTTATATTCCAGTTTTGAATGGCAGATGTGATTTTATCTGCTCTTATAGCATAGCTTTCATCAACATAGATGTTAGATAAATTGTTGCGTGGTTGTTGTCTTTCGCGAGAAAAATTGGAACGGTTTTGTGATAGATTAGAAGATCTAACAGGGGTATTATACGCAGCATTCTGGGATGGTGGTGCTAAATTAAGATTTTGTAACAGCCGAGAAACAGTATTTTCAATAATAGCGGTTAATTGGGAAGCATCATACTGTTCCGTAACAGTAGGTCTGCTATCTGTATGCTGGTTTGATTGTAACGGTAAGTGGTTATCATGTCCTAACAATGTGTTATGTCGTAATACGGGAGAATCTTGTAGTCTTACATTTTCATTACCACCTGGTGGACCATTGTTACTCGGTGTCTGTGCCTGTCCCATTTGTCGAACCTGATTGCGAGTGTGGTATGGTTTGCGAACCGCACCACGTAGCTTACGAGCTGCCAGTTTTGTTTTTTCGGCGATTTGCGTATTCTCTTGCATATTACCGGCGTTGAGTTCGGCTATAGAACAAGAGCGCTTGCATGTAGGACAGTCAGCCGAGGAGGCTAAATGATTATCAATGCAAGTGCGGTGGAACACATGTCTGCACTCAGTAACAATTAAGCCCTCATGTTCTTCATTCATGGATTCATTACAAAGTATACAGAAGGCATCAGGCTGGGTCTTGTTCATCCCCGTAGCCAAGGACTGTGGTGGTGTCCTCTCCATTATACAAAAAAATCACAAGTGGTTTTTTACACCGCGAAAATGAACGCTCGTCCAAACGAAAACGTGTTGGTGATATATATCAATAAAGCTTTCCTTTTAGGAATAAATAAAAATAACAACTTGAGAACAGGTGACTTCTTACTACAGGTCAACCTGTAACGCCTTATACGTGTAACTGGTAATGGAATTACCAAAAAAAATTTAGTGGGTAAACACAAAGCAATTGATAACTCGAGACAACGACTTTAAGTTCATTGATATTTAATTTACGAATTTCGATAAAAAAATAACTATAGAATAAATGGCGTATTTAGGAAATGATAATAATAACAGTAGCTAGTAAAAACACTTTCTTCAATAATATGTTTGCTTTCTTTCTGATGAGATGCACAGGGTAGTTAAAAGGATGTTTTATTTTTTTTTTTTATTTTATTTTATTTTAGTTTATTTTATTTTTTTTTCAAGTTCTTAAAAGGGAAGAAACCTAATCCGGTCTATGGAGTTCACCAAACATTTGGTTATCCCCTTACAGCTTAAACAAACCGGTATATCACGTGAATATGTTGTGAATAAGAGTGAAGCGGATTTTAACGGACCATAATTCGCAAATACAGCAAATATATGGTAATTCCAGAAAAAACCACATAATACCAATAACTCAGTTTAGTTAGCAGGGAATAGCAAAACTTTGACGACCTGTACAAAAGATATTTTTTCTTATTCACAATATTCATCTATTTACAAAAGTATTAGCAGTACATTATGGGTCAACATACCCGAACTTTTAAACCTCAGATAATTGAAAATCCTAACAATGCTACTAAGTATTTGCAAACTAGATGGCAATTATTAATAACAAAAAAAAATCTATCTCTTTTAATGATATTTAAATAAATTAACCAGTAATTATATAAAGAGCAAGGAAAATTGTAATATACCAACTTTTCAGTTTAAAATTACAAGTTTCGGCCTGCCCCACGTTGGGCGCCAATTTATGTAATGTACACAAAACACAAGTTCTAATTTTGTTCTGATTTTTGCTCAAACTTAAATTTAAGAGCATCATTCTCATAGCTACGGTTTCAAAAAAAAATTAACCCCAGGTGTAATAATGGGTACGCTATGGAACATCTATTAACCCGTATTGCTCTATTTAGAATATTAGAGAACTGAGGGGAGCCATTGAAAACCACTAGCGGTCAGTCGGTTGGGGGGGTTCTTGTTCTCTGAATACTCTGTAGTCAATAGATTTTTGGAAACTTACATAAATGTTATTATAGACTCCCTTAAGCTATAATAATGAAGAAAATCTAATGTTGATCCGTAGATATGCATAAAATATAATAGGATATATCTATGCATAGTTATTAATTTACCCCAAGGTTGGGATCAACGACACTGCAAAACAAAAAAAAAAAAAAAGTTTCCTTCCCTTAAGAGCTGTATAATCTTTGCCAGGTGAAATTGCAAAGATTTGCGCCTCTATACCCTCCCTACCTTCGACTTTAATGGCGCTGTATCGTTCAATAAAGTCCCTTTTTGTATGCTACTCCTTCATCATCCCATCAAAGAAAGCAAATCGTTAAAGGCTTAATTCCTCATGATTTCTATTTTTTCATTTTAAAACAATACTTTATTGGAGTTCATTTTTTTTTCAGCCTAGTTAA
Source organism: Thecocarcelia acutangulata (assembly GCA_914767995.1). NCBI lineage: Eukaryota > Metazoa > Arthropoda > Insecta > Diptera > Tachinidae > Thecocarcelia > Thecocarcelia acutangulata. The sequence continues at coordinate 63,932,947 of OU612097.1, forward strand.
TAGGCAATACTAAATTTTATCCTTAAAGGGTCAAATTCAATTAATAATTCAATTATTTGCAGTAGTCTAATTGTGAGAAAGGGCAACTTAAAATTCTCATGACAACAGAGCCCTTACGAAAACAATAGATATAGATTATATATGATTATATACCTATATAATCTAATAATATAAAATAACTTACTGACTATAAATGTTCTAATAATTTATACTAGAAAGGACTTATTCTATTAGCCATGAGTGTAGCAATAAGCAATGAATTTCGTTTGATACAAAAAATGTGTACTCACCAGGAGAGAGAAAAAAAAATTACAAAGATCTTAATGCAACAAGTTGCTACACCTGCCCGAAGTTATGGGACAACCCATCTGTGAGTTAATCCACATTTTCGTTCAACAAATTCATTGCTTATTATTTGCTTAAAATTACTGTTGGTTTTGGTTATGTAAAATAAGTATAATTTCGATCAAATGTTAACTCACCGCTCTGTTAAACAAATACTGTCAGCAGCTTTTGATGAGGCCTCTTCAAATACTGGTTGAGCAGGGTGTTGTTGTTACAGCTAAATATCTAAAATGACTGTGTGATACTTATACATAGGTATAGTTAGGGCTTTCCATGTTTTTTTTTTTTCTATAGCGGACTAAATATAAGTTTGGGTTTTACAATTATAAGTCATAAAAATGGTTGGAACGAAAAGTTTGTAATGCTAATATAGGGGAGTTGAGAAAATGTTTATTTTTTTTTTTTTGTGTGTTAAACTTAAATATGCCAGAAAGATGGAAGTTTTGTTCCTTCGGCCAGAACGTAAATTTGTATTAGCATGATAAAATTTTTATTCCAGGTTATCTAATAGTATATAAATAGATTATAATTACTGTGGCGATATAATTTAATTAGTTGATGATCGATGTTTAAATGACGTATGTGGATGCATTAGGGAATGGCATATTTGATTAGGGCCAGAAAATTTGGGTTGACTGTAAATGACTTTTATTGCATGTTGATGACAATTAGCAGAAAGGTTCTATTGTTTTTTTTTTGTTTCGTCTTTTATTTCCTTTTTTGAAATAAGTCCCAAACTTGGTTTTAATGTTCGTTACTAAGCCATTGGGATCTTGCCATAGTTGTAGTGATTATGACGATCTTAATAATTAGGCCAAAAATGCACAACGGAGTAAGGTCTCAATTCGAAATAAAATTGAGATACAATCTGAAAAATCACGGTGGTGGCTTCAATGAGAAGGCCACCACGAAATAATAGAATCGAAAGACCGTGCTGGAAATGTAGCTATAGGTGCTCCCGACTGTGGTTATTTTGACTCGGCGTCTTCCCTTAAGACTTTGAAGGTTAGTTGGCGGCCTGGTCAGTGAATTCCACAGTTCTGGGTGCTTTCGCTTGCCTTGTGGTTTAAAAAAATCAACTTTAACTCGACGATAAATCTATTGGTTACTTTAACAAACATTTACCTGATTGTGGCCACTTTGCCGAATTCAAAATTTGATTATTTAATTTAATTTCACTTTAAAGCAAAAGATATTTTAACTTGGCAAATTTGATTTTTTTCTTTTTTTTTCACGTTGTGGCTCTCAGCACAGTTGAATTAAAAAAGAACTCACGCCATGGGAAATAGCTTTCACAAAGGCCGCGTGTCTGATTTTATGTCTATTCAAGCTATTGATTTCAACTCCACCACAAGCAGCTGCTTGACTTATTGTTCAGCCTAATTACACGGGAGATTCGTGATCAGCTGACATCATTGCCATTATGTGTGTTTTTTTTTTTTTTTTTTTTACTACAATCTTAAAGTGCTAATTTTCTTTGAAATTAACATTTTATTGAATTATAAAGCCATTAAAATTTTGATAGGCACGTCGCTCTTGTTCTTGTCAAATGCAATCAGAACAAATAATAACCTGTAGCCTATATAACACTTTAAGCCATTACTTTTACCCGGGACATGCACTTTTTCTATCTTCGCCTTCAACTATCAACATTTTCATTAGTATCAACTGTTCTATTAACAGCGGCTGCTAGTTTAAAAGCCATTGTTATCAACTTATACAAATTAATGTAATTATCACACGCTGTTAACTTAATAACATATTAATGCAGGCAGAAATTATTGAGTACAACCTTTCCCGTTAATTTGTGCGATTAATATTACTAATAAAATAATACAAATTCTACTAGAAATATACATATTTTATATAAATCTAAGTACAATGTTAAGCATATTTGCATGTTCATTATAATTATTATAATATTACTTATTTACCCGCATTACAGTAACCGATTTTTGATACGAGTAAGTATTTCTCAAAATGATACGTTACACAATGGAGTTTGCTCTGACGAGATTAGGGATCTTGTTCCCGAAATGTAACACGTGTGCAGATGCTTAAAAGAGCAAATGTGTTTAACTCGTGTGCATATGCTTGAAAAGAGCGAATGTCATGTAATGCAACAAGCAATAATAATTTTACGGTTTCCGGTTTGCAGCTGAGGCATATGAATATTATCTAGATTACTACTCACGTGTACAACCAGCAGAAACTTATATTTAATATATAATAATATTTATATAATTGTATAAATAAAGTATAATTAAAATCCTGACACGGCGTTTTATTACATGGTGTCAGAAGTGGCGGAAAAGAAATAATAAAAAGAAAAAAATACATTGGGTAGTGATTTTGTGTGTGACTTGATACAAAATGGCGGATGAAGGTCAAAATCGCACACCACGGTCATTGGATTGCTCTAACATTGCCGCGGAGTGGCCGAAATGGAAACAAAACTTTATGGTATGGATGATTGCGACCGGAAAGATGGAGAAGCCAGAAAAAAATAAAATTGCAACATTCATATGGCTGATTGGCGAACAAGGCGCAGTCATATATAATACGCTGTTTCCAAATGATGGTACGCAAAATTCAATGCTGGGAGAACATCGTTCCGGAGATGCAGTAGTACAAAGATCATTGGAGGAGGTGATTAAAAAATTTTATGACTATTGTCTTCCACAAAAGAACGTCGCCATGGAATCATTCAAATTTAATATGATACAGCAAAAAGAGAAGCAGTCAATAAATGAATTTGAAACTGAGCTGCGGAAACAATTACCGTTTTGTGACTTCAAATGCAGTTGTGGCGCTCGGTAGAAACAAATCGGACAAAATGGACCAAAAAATATCAGATTGAAGGAAAAATAGTGAATTTTAAAATAGACACTGGAGCAGACGTGAATTGTGTTCCTTTATTGGTGGTTGTAAAACTAGGAATAAAGATCAATGATAATAATAATTCTTTTCCTGTTTATGACTACAGCAACAATAGGGTAAGGGTTTTTGGGACGGTCAAGTTGAGGTGTATTGATCTTGAAACGAATGTTGAGAAACAAATATTGTTTTTGGTTGTTGATAATGAGCTTGAGCCTATACTAGGGTTGGATAGTTGTATTGAACTGGGTCTCGTTAAACGATTGGATGTTGATAGGGTTATCTTGCCAGAGGGGTCGAGAGTTTTTATTGAGAAGTTCAATGATGTGTTTCATGGGTTTGGTAGATTCCCGGGCGAATACAAGATTTACTTGCGTGACAATTCAAAGCCTGTGCTTCACTACAAAAAAAGGGTTCCGCATGCGTTAATGACGAGTTTAAGAACGGAACTTGATAGTTTACTTAGGGATGGGATCATTTCAGTAGTTGATTACCCTACTGATTGGGTCAACAACTTACAGATCGCAGAAAAATCCAATGGTAAATTACGTATTTGTCTAGATCCAAGGCCCTTGAATCAATGTATTAAACGGGAACATTTTCTTATTCCAACAGTCGAGGATCTTACATCGGGTTTGTCGGGGGCAAAAGTATTTACAGTTATTGATCTTACTAGTGGATTTTGGCACATGTCATTGGACAGAGCATCGGCAGATTTGACCACTTTTATGACCCCATTTGGTCGGTACAGATTCAATCGGCTTCCGTTTGGCCTGAGCTGCGCACCGGAAATGTTTCAGAGGACTATGGTTAAGATTTTTGGGGACATTCCGGGGGTTTACATTTACTTTGATGATATTTTAATAGGTGCAAGGGACATGGAGGAACATGATCAAATACTGGGACTAGTAATGCAACGGGCAAGGGAGAATAATGTCAAGTTTAATTCGGAAAAAATACAGTATCGCAAGGAGTCAGTAGAATTTATGGGAAACATTATAACATATAATAAGATTAAAGCGGGGAGAAAATATTGCGAGGCTATATTAGGCATGGAAAAGCCGGCGAATAAGGCTGATATATTGCGTTTTCTGGGCATGTTGAAATATTTGGCCCGATTTATACCGAACCTATCAAGGACGACCGCAGCTTTGCGGAACCTCACAAGACTGGATGTGAAGTTTGACTGGAAGGAGGAACATGAACAGGAATTCAGAAATTTGTTAGCGGTTATAGCTAAGGAACCTATACTAGCCGTTTACAATCCTAAGTTACCTGTAAGAATTCAGACAGACGCATCCAAGGATGGATTGGGGTGCGTGCTGATTCAGGAAGGCCACCCAATTGCGTTTGCGTCAAGAACATTGTCAAAGAATGAACAGAAGTGGGCACAGATTGAGAAGGAGCTCTTGGCTATTGTTTTTGCATGTCAACGGTTTCACTATTTTGTTTATGGCCGTGAGTTCACTGTTGAGAGTGATCACAAGCCCTTGAAGACATTGATTAAACGGGATATTGATGATGTCACCATGCGCCTTCAGCGTATGTTCATGATGTTATTGAGATATCCGAAAATGGTTATCATTTATAGACCAGGAAAGGAAATGTTGATTGCTGATTGCTTGTCTCGTGCTCAGTTAACGGAGGAACAAGAGCTACAGGGCCTATCGGGTGTGATACACAGGATAACAGAAATGGTTTGTTTATCAGATGAGAATTTGGTTTATTATCGTAATTGTTTGAAGGAGGATGAAAAGTATAGCCGTATTTGCTCTTATGTTGAGAATGGGTGGCCGGGATTTCATCAGCTGGATGATAGTAGCCAACATTTTTACAAGCTTAAATCTAGACTTCATGTAGAAAATGGATTATTACTATTTGATTGCAGGCTGGTAATACCAGAAAATTTGCAAGGGAGAATTACCAAGTGGTTACATGCTCCACATCTCGGCATTGAGAAAACGCTAGCGCGTGCGAGGGGGTTGTATTACTGGCCTGGGATGAGCAATCAAATCAAGACGGAAGTAACATCTTGTTCCATCTGTGAAAAGTTCCGCCAAAACAATCAAAAAGAGCCATTAATGCAGGAGGAAATACCCAAGTATCCGTTTCATGTGGTGGCTGTGGATTTGTTTGAATATGCGGGTAAAGATTTTATAGCAATTATAGATGCTTATTCTAATTATTTGTTAGTGGCGTCATTGCGTGAGAAAACCTCGAAACATATTATTGATCAGATGAATCAGATATTTTTTAAGGTTGGCTTCCCAACTATATTAAAATGCGATAATAGTCCGTTTGGATCCAGGGATTTCGATCGCTTCGCTTCAGATTGTGATATTCAGTTTAGATTCTCAAGTCCACGCTACCCTCAGAGTAATGGACTAGCGGAGAAGGGTGTTGCAATAGCGAAGAACATTTTGAAGCGGTGTTTCGCGACGGGTGACCTGGATTCATATCAATATCGGATTTTAGAATATAATACGACTCCTTTGGCGGATATGCAACTCTCACCATCATCTTTGTTCTTTGGGAGGCTTATTAAGACTAAATTGCCTGTGTCAAGCTCATTGTTGATCAGAAACAATATTACTGAAGAATCAGTACAAGGAAAACTAGCAAGAAAGAAAGAAAAACAGAAATATTATTATGATAGGGGCGCGAAGTCATTGGTTGAGATTAGTGTGGGTGAATTGGTTATGTTTAAAAAGGACTGTCACGAGTGGCGTTATGGGGTGGTGGTAGAGAGAGCTGGTGCGAGATCATATATAATTAGGGATAATTGTGATAAATATTTTAGACGCAATAGGAGGTTTATTACGAAGACGAAAAATTCAGACTTAGATACTAGTGACTTATTTTGCGAAGAAGACCTTAGGCGTCATAGTGGGCAGGTCCTGCCAGTGTCGTCCGACTCTGATGAAGGAGGTGAGGGCGACGAGAATGAGAAGGGTCAGGAAGGGGGGATAGCACTGGACAATAGGGAAACGACAAGTCATGTATCAGAGGGCGGAGAGGATCATTCACAGGTAGGGAGAGATAGCACCTGTGCTGACTCTCAGACGGGGGTACAGGAAGCAACAGAAGAACTGAGAACGGAGAATAGCACGGACGTTCGCACTAGAAGTGGTCGTGTAGTTCGACCACCAAGAAGATACCTTGAATAATAAAAAAAAAAAAAAAAAAAGCGTGTAACACGTGTGCAGATGCTTAAAAGAGCAAATGTGTTTAACTCGTGTGCATATGCTTGAAAAGAGCGAATGTCATGTAATGCAACAAGCAATAATAATTTTACGGTTTCCGGTTTGCAGCTGAGGCATATGAATATTATCTAGATTACTACTCACGTGTACAACCAGCAGAAACTTATATTTAATATATAATAATATTTATATAATTGTATAAATAAAGTATAATTAAAATCCTGACACGGCGTTTTATTACACGAAACTCGCACATTTTTACGTAGCACGCGCTCATCGTCTAGAGCTCATCCATTTGTGGTCGATTGCCCGGGGAATCGCACTACGCATTACAGAGAGAATTCGTTTTTCAGCCGCACGCTTCGTCTATGGAATAAGTTGCCTGCAGACGTGTTTCCTGTCTGTTATAACGTTGGAAAGTTCAAGTCAAATGTGCACAAACACTACTCCCTCTTTCCCCCTCCTCATAACCTATTTTCCTAGTTCTGGTACAATGCACTGCATATGTAGGGGTCATCCCCTGAGTACTGGTCCAAGCTAAAAAAAAAAAAAAAAACAATAAGTATTCAAATCTTAATACTAAATTTAAAATTAAAAAATGTGCTTTTTACTTAAGTCCGGCCAATGCCAGACAAAAAGTTTTATTATGCGGAAGTTATTTGGGTAAAATGAACTATTCGGCAATCTGATGGTGGCAACGGTATCCCTTCTTCTAAGCCGAGTGTGGCCGCCAAAATTAAGATGTTGCATGATTCTCATCCAGGCCAAGGTTTAGTCTTTTGTTTACTCTCATACAGTTTAGACATTTGTTCATAACATGCTCTTGACACTCTCTTGATTTGTGACGACCATGCCATTTGAAACACACCACATTATTTCTACATTCGATCGCTTTATGGCTCATCCCGTTGCATTTGAATTATATCCATACCTTGTATTATATCCATACCTTTGTAGACTCTACATTTCTCCCAAACGATATTTATTTTTTGAACTTTCATTAAATTTATGTATGAGTCCTTATCATATATTTTGAACACTTCCAGTTGACTTTCATATATATATTTTTTTTTTTTTTTTTGTTAAGCGTTTTTATTTATTGAATCTTCAAAATGAACTAACAATAAGTATTCAAATCTTAATACTAAATATTAAAAAAATAAATAAAATAAAATGTGCTTTTTACTTACGTCCAGCCAATGCTAGACAAAAAGTTCTATTATGCGGGAGCAATATCGGTAGAATCACCTATTGAACGTTCTGATGGTGGCAGCGGTATCCCTTCTTCTCAACCGACTGTGGCCGCCAAAATTAAGTATATTACGCGCAAGAGGGTTTGGACGAAGTTCCAGTTTACTGACATACCTTGTCGCGTACTTAGAAAATTCCTCTTTTACCAGCGGAACACTCAGATCTTTATGAGTTCGTGAATTTTTTACGTACCATGGAGCCGCTGTAATTGTTCGAAGAACTTGGTTTTGTCGCCTTTGAATTTTTTCAATATTTGACGCTGAGGCGGTGCCCCATAATTGAATTCCGTAGCACCATATAGGTTTTAGAATTGCATTGTATAGCAGAAGTTTGCAATCCAACTTCAAAGTCGAGTTTCTGCCCATAAGCCAATTTAGTTGCGCTGCTTTTAGTTTCAACTGAGTGACTTTTGCTTCAATGTGAGACTTCCACGTTAGCCTACGGTCCAGGCGAATACCAAGGTACTTGACTTCATTTTGCTGCGGAATAGGTGTATTGTTAATTTGTATAGCCGAACATGTTTGCTTATGCAGTGTGAATGTAACGTGAGTACATTTTTGTTCATTAACCCTGATTTTCCAAAGCTTCAGCCATTTTTCCAATATTAAAATAAATTCCTGTAAATTTCGTGAAGCTAATTGGTGGTTTTCATGAACGCTCAAAAACGCTGTGTCGTCTGCAAAAGTTGAAGTGTGGATTCTAGATGTCGTTGGCATGTCTGAGGCGTAAATCAAATATAAAGCAGGCCCAAGTATGCTACCTTGGGGAACTCCTGCCTGGATAGGTTGAGTTGGGCTTATAAAATCACCTTCTCTGATAACAAATTTCCGCCCATATAAGTAGCTTTCCCAAAGCTTGTGAGTATTTGCAGGCAAGTTCAACTTTATTTTGTGCATTGATAAAGTGTGGCACGATGGACTAATGCATAAAATAAAGTTTAACTTACCTGCAAACATACATAACCTTTTGAAAAGCTATTTATATTGTCGCCAATTTATAATAAAAGAAGGCGATTTCATAAGCCCCGCCCAGCCTATTGAAGCTGGAGTTCCCCAAGGCAGTATATTAGGGCCTATCTTATATTTGATCTACGCATCTGACAATTCGACAAGCACCAACATTCACACTTCAACATTTGCAGATGATACAGCATTCCTTAGCATACATAGTAACCACCAGCAAGCATCAATAAACTTACAGGAACATATCGGCAAACTAGAGAAATGGCTCAATCTTTGGAAAATCAAGGTTAATGGACAAAAGTGTGCCCATATTACATTCGCACTGCGTCTAGGAACATGGTCACCTATTGCTATTAACAATAAAGTAATACCTCGGTATTCATCTTGACCGTAGACTAACATGGAAGTCGCACATCGAGGCAAAAGTAACGCAGATGAAATTGAAAGCAGTGCAAATTAACTGGCTAATAGACAAAAATTCGACTTTGAAGCTTGATTGTAAACTTTTGCCGTACAACTCGATTCTGAAGCCAATATGGTGCTATGGGATTCAATTATGGGGCACAGCCTCTGTATCTAACATTGAAAAAATTCAAAGAAGTCAAAATAGAATTCTCCGTAGAATTACAAATGCTCCATGGTACGTTAAAAATTCACAAATCCACGCAGATCTGAACGTACCTTTTGTGAAATCTGAATTTGTGAAGTACGCGACAAGATATATTAACAAACTTGAAAACCATCCAAATCCACTTGCAGTTAATATCCTTAACTTTGGTGGTCATACCCGTCTGAGAAGGAGGGATACTTTGGCTACCATTAGAGCTCTAAGCAGATGACTGAATTCTGAAATAATATTCGCATAAAAATAAAATTTTTGTCCAGCACTGGCAGGATTTTAATTAAAATTTTTTTTAGTATTAAGATTTGAATACTTATTGTCATTACATTTTTAATGTAGATTCAATAAATAAAATAATAAAGTTAAAAAAAAAAAAAAAAAAATTTTGTGCATCAAGCCGTCGTGCCACACTTTATCAAAAGCTTGAGAAATGTCAATGAATAGAGCTGAACAATACTTCTTCTCCTCAAAGGTCTGTCTTATGACATTGACTAGTCTGTGTGTTTGTTCTATGGTGCTATGTTTAGCCCGAAACCCAAATTGATGACCAGGGATGCATCCCACATTGTTCAATATTGGACTCAACTTAACCATTAAGAATTTTTCGAATAGTTTTGAAATTGTGGGTAGTAGACTTATTGGTCTATATGATTATACCTTGGTCGGATCCTTCCCTGGCTTGGGTATCATAGTAATCATAGAGACCTTCCACTCTGCAGGGTAATACTCAAGGCGTAAAATAGCGTTAAAAATAAAAAGTAGAACTCTTCTAGCTACACGAGGTAACTGTTCAAGCATTTTGCCAGTAATTTGATCAATACCTGGAACTTTCCTGGGGTTTATGTTACTGATACCTTGTTCTACATCTTGAAATGTGAATCGCAAAGACACACGCGGTCTAACTACATATGGTGGTAATTCAGATGCATCATTTGTTATATCATTTGTAATAAAAACATTTCTCAAATGGTTAACATACACCATCCCCTTTTCTGAGTCACTTCTTGCCCAGTCGCCAGTTGAAGTTCGCAAAGGTGGCTTACCTATTACGGGTCTTTTCAGACCTTTTGTCGCTTTCCACAGAGAATAGTCAGATTGCGGAGTACCATCCAGGCTTTCCAAATATGTTTTAAGGGAAGATATTCTATGGATTTCAAGCAGATTTCTTAACTGAGTTATGCATTCCCGTAGCCTAGTTTTAAGCTGGGGAGATCTGCGAAGTTGCCGCTCTCTTCTGACTCTTCTTTTTTCTGACAGAAGTTGCTCAATTTCAGACGAATAAGTTCTATTGGTTTCATTTCTGGATCTTATATGACTAGTGGTAGCATGCTGTACGGCCAGTTTGAGGTTTTCAGAAAAATCATTAATTGACACATCAATATCCTCAGGCGTTCTCAAGGCCAATTAACTCTATTGACGGTCAACGGGGAGCCAATCTCTTGGGGAAACGAAACAGAGATTATAGTGGGAGAGTGATCTGATGACAAATCTAATGAAGGCTCCACTTGCATCCACTCTAAAGGAACATTTTTCGCAACTCCAAAATCTATAACATCAGGGATCTTTCGTCGGTCTGACGGCCAATAAGTGGGGTGTCCGCTTGAAATCACATCTAAGCCATTTTGGAAACGGTGTCAAAAAGCACACGGCCTTTCGGGGTAATTAAACGTCATCCCCAAAAAGTGTGTTTAGCGTTATAGTCGCCAGCCGCTAAAAATCGAGGCCCAAGTGAATTGAAAAAATTTGTATGTTGATTTTCTGGTACTGAAAACCGGGGTGGGGAATTAATCGATGAAATAACAATATTATGATGAAAATGTTCAATACATATGTTTGTTGCTTGAGGATACTCCTCACATGTCTCGTTTAGCAAATAGTGCTTAATTCTAGTTTTTATCAAAATTGCCGAGCCTCCACAAAATCTGCCACGGGGATCTTTAGTATCATATAGTCTGTAACCATTAATTTTGAAATAACTGTTGCTTGTAAAGTGAGTTTCACCAATCAGCATTATGTCGATTTGCTTTTCCATAAGGAAGTGCTCAAGTTCATTTTTGTGTTGGCGACTGCCGTTTGCGTTCCAGAAACATATTTTTAACCAATTCATTTTGTTTAAAATTGCCTGTAAAATAGTGGATTGCATTTTTAGCATTTCCTGCATCATGTTAGTATAGAAACCGTAAATGTGTTTATGGATTGAACAAGGGTCTGCAGAGTTGCCTCAAGATTTTTTAAATTTTGATCGGGATTTTGGGGCTTGGGCTCCTGATTCAAGTTTTGTATAACGGTTTTGACCACATAAGCATATGAAGCTTGTTTGGGGTTTTGCATAATTATTTGGCTGGTTGACTGGCCTATCTGGGGAAAATTGTTTGCAGAAATAATGTTTCGACTGCTGGGGTTTCTTGAAAGTAATTGATGACTTATTTGTCATTGATTGTTTAAAATGAGTGTAAACAGGACAGCCCCTGTAGTTTGCAGTATGGTTGCCTCCACAGTTACTGCATTTTTCAGCGCTCGAATCACTCTTTGGTTTTTTGCACTTTGAAGTGCCGTGTAGATCTCCACACACAACACAAACTGCGGGCAGTTTACAATAGGCCAAATTCCTGGCAGTTTAGGCATTGAACGGGACCTAATCGCTTATGAGGCTCCTCTATGGTAACTTTACGGTGCAAGAGAAATTTGAGGGTATAAATTGGGTGAGTTTCATTCCGTTTCAGGACAATATCTCTTGGTTCCAGTTCAACCCTAAACATGGGTTGAGGGATCTTCTCACGGTTCCTGATGTTCACTACACTTTTGACTTTAAACTCTTTGTCCTCCAAACCAATCTTAACATCATCCGTGGCTACACATTGGTCAATACCTTTTATAACGACCTGAATACCTTTAGCACTTTTAAGCTGATAAGTGTAAAAAGATCTTTTCTCCTTTTCCAAAACGTCAGACAATTTTCGGTAATCATTTTCATGGTTTACCTGAATTTTTGTTTCATTGATGTTTCCGCGCTTAACTGATGTCACGTTGAAATTGTCCTTACCGATTACCGTAATAAGTTGTTTTACCAGCTCATTAGAAGTAGGTTCTCTCAAATATATTGGTGGCGGTTTAAATGTTTTTTTTTGCTGTATTTGGCTCATCAGTCTGGAGGATTGCAAATCTATTACTTTTCGTTGCTGTAGCGGTATTATCCTCTTTGGATATCTTTGGTTGTGATGATATCTGAGCGGATTTCGGGCTTCGCTGACGTTTAACCACGGTTACATACCTGTCCATGCCTACTAGTGTTTTCGACTTATCTGCAATAACTGAACTGGTAGATGGTTGGTCTTCTGTTGTAACAACAATGTTTGGGTCAGAGTCTAGCTTTGATAGTGAACGGACGTATTTGTTTTTTATCGGAGTGCTATAAAAAAAAAAAAAAAAAAAAAAAAAAAAAAAACAACGGTATAAGTAGAAAACCGCAATAAGTGGAAGAGTGAATTTATAAAAAAGAAAAACTTTGTGACAATTATTTTTATATACTTTTAAAGTAAAAAAATAAAAAAAAAAAAAAAAAATTGCATGAGTGTACCTAGTAGATGCAATTCTGAGAGGGAGCTTAGCTCCACTAGAAAAAACCTCTGGATTTCTGAGGAAGAATCTTTAAAAAAGTCATTGAATAATCTCCTGTCTCTAAGAGATAAAAAATGCACGCGTTCGTGTTCGCCAAACATTGCTGTTACAACAGAAGACCAACCATCCACCAGTTCAGTAATTGCAGATAAGCCGAAAACACAAGTAGGCATGGACAGGTATGTAACCGTGGTTAAACGTAAACGAAGCCCCAAATCCGCTCAAATATCATCAAATCCGAACATTTCCAAAGATGATAATAGGACTACGGCAATGGATAGTAATAGGTTTGCCATACTTCAGACTAATGAGCCAACTACATAAAAAAAACATATAAACCGCCACCAATATATTTGAGAGAACCTACTTCTAGTGAGCTGGTTATGGTAATTGGTAAAGACACCTTCAACGTAACATCAGTGAAGCATGGACAAATAAGTGAAACAAAAATCCAAGTCATCTGCGAAAATGATTACAGAAAACTTTCGGTCGCTCTGAAAAAAGAGAAAAAATCTTTTTACACATATCAACTTAAAAGTGCTAAGGGTCTTTAGGTTGTTATAAAAGGTTGATCCTTGTGTAGACACTGATGAGGTTAAGACTGAACTGTTAAAGGCTTTAAAATAAAAAATGTGATATATGCGGAACCGTGAAAAGATTCCTCAACCATTGTGTAGGGTTGAACTGAAACCAGGGGATGTTATTCTCAAAAAAAATGAAACTCACTCAATTTATAACCTCAAATTTCTTCTTCATCGTATTGTTGCCGTTGAGGGGCCACACAAGCTTTTAAGTCCCGTTCAATGCCTAAACTGCCAGAAATTCGGTCATACTAAGGCCTATTGTAAACTGCCCACAGTTTGTGTTGTGTGTGGAGAACTGCACGGCACATCACAGTGCAAAAAGCCAAAAACTGACTCAACTGCTAAAAAATGCAGTAACTCTGGAGGCAACCATACTGCAAATTATAGGGGCTGCCCTGTCTATACCCACTTTAAGCAGTCAATGACAAATAAGCCATCAATTACCTTTAAGCAACCCCAGCAGTCAAACATCATTTCTGCAAACAATTTTCCCCAGGTAGGCCAGTCAACAAGCAACATAATCATGCAAACCCCTAAACAAGTTTCATATGCCAATGTGGTCAAAGCCGTCGAGGATAAAAACTTGAATCAGGAGACCAAGCCCCAAAATTCCGATCAAAGTTTTAACAATCTTGAGGCAACTCTGCAGACTCTTGTTCAATCCATAAACACATTTACGGTTTCTATGACGAACATGATGCAGGAAATGCTGAAAATGCAATCCACTATTTTGCAGGCAATTTTAAAAAAATGAATTGGTTAAAAATATGTTTCTGGAACGCAGACGGCATCCGTCAACACAAAAATGAACTTGAGCACTTCCTTATGGAAAAACAAATCGACATAATGCTGATTGCTGAAACTCACTTGACAAGCAACAGTTATTTCAAAATTAATGGCTACACACTGTACGACACTAAAGATCCCCGTGGAAGGTCTTGTGGAGGCCCTGCAGTTCTAATAAAAAATAGAGTTAAGCACTATTTTCTACATGAGACACGTGAGGAGTATCTCCAAGCAACAAATATATGCATTGAGCATCTTAATGGAAAAATAGTTATATCATCAATTTACTCACCGCCCCGATTTTCAATAACAGAAATTCAGTATTCACATTTTTTCAACACACTTGGGCCTCGATTTTTAGCGGCTGGTGACTATAACGCCAAGCACACTTTTTGGGGATCACGTTTAATTTCTCCGAAAGGCCGTGTGCTTTTCGAAACAGTTTCCAAACTGGGCTTAGATGTGATTTCAAGCGGACATCCCACTTATTGGCCCTCAGACCGACGAAAGATCCCAGATGTTATAGATTTTGAAGTTGCAAAAAATTTTCCTTTAGAAGGGATGCAAGTAGAGTCTTCATTAGATTTGTCATCGGACCACTCACCCACTATAATATCTGTTTCATTCCCCCAGGAGGTTGGCTCCCCGTTTAGTGACTTGACGTTCGCCATCACTAGAGTTAATTGGCTAAAATATAAGAAATATTTGAGTACTCATTGTACAGAAAATATTGCCTTGAGAACCCCTGAGAATGCTGATATATCAATTAAAGATTTTTCTGAAGACCTTAAACTGGCCGTACAACATGCTACCACTACCCATACGAGTTTCAGAAATGAGAACAATAGAACTTATTCGTCTGAAATTGAGCTACTTTTGTCAGAAAAAAAAAGAGTTAGAAGAGAGTGGCAACTTCGAAGGTCTCCCCAGCTTAAAAGCAGGCTACGGGAGTGCATAACTCAATTAATCTGCTTGAAATCCAAAGAATGGCTTCCCTCAAAAATTATCTAGAAGGTCTTGATGGTAGCCCGCAAACCGACTATTCTCTATGGAAAGCGACAAAAGGTCTGAAAAGACCCGTAATAAGTAAGCCACCTTTGCGAACTTCATCTGGCGACTGGGCAAGAAGTGATTCTGAAAAAGGGATGGTGTATGTTAATCATTTGAAAAACGTTTTTACTGCAAATGATATAGTGGATGATGTAGCTGAATTTCCGCCATATGCTGTTAGACCGCCTGTGTGTTTGAGACTTAGTTTCAAGATGTCGAAAACGTTATAAATAAAGTAAACTCAAAAAAAGCTCCAGGTTTTGACAAAATTACTGGCAAAATGCTTGTACAGTTACCTCGTGTTGCTAGAAGAATTCTTCTTTTCATTTTTAACGCTATTTTGCGCCTAGAATACTGTCCTGCAGAGTGGAAGGTGTCTATGGTTACTATGATACCCAAGCCAGGGAAGGATCCCACTAAAGTAGAGTCATATAGACCAATAAGCCTACTGCCAACAATTTCAAAACTTTTCGAAAAATTGTTAATGGCGAAGTTGACTCCAATACTGAATGATGTAGGATGCGTCCCTGATCATCAATTTGGTTTTCGGGCTAAACACAGCACCATTGAACAAACGCATAGACTAGTTAATGTTATAAGAAAGACCTTCGCGGATAAAAAGTATTGCTCAGCTCTATTCATTGATGTTTCCCGAGCTTTTGATAAAGTGTGGCACGAGGGATTAATGTACAAAATAAAGTTGAACTTGCCTGCAAACACTCACAAGCTTCTGGAAAGCTATTTATGCGGCCGGAAGTTTGTTATCAGAGAAGGCGACTTTATAAGCCCAACACAGCCAATCGAGGCAGGAGTTCCCCAAGGTAGCATTCTGGGACCCACTTTATATTTAATTTACACTTCTGACATGCCAACCAGATCTGGTATTCACACTTCAACTTTTGCAGATGACACAGCATTCTGCAGCGTACATGAAAACCATCAAGTAGCTTCGCGAAATTTGCAGGAGTATATTTCAATATTAGAGATGTGGTTAAAACTTTGGAAAATTAAAGTTAATGAACAAAAGTGTACTCACGTTACATTCACACTGCGTAGACAAACATGTTCACCTATCCAAATTAACATTTTACCTATTCCGCAGCAAAGTGAAGTCAAGTACCTTGGTATTCATCTAGACCGTAGGTTAACGTGGAAGTCTCACATAGATGCGAAAGTTACTCAGCTAAAGTTAAAAGCAGCGCAACTGAATTGGCTTATGGGTAGAAATTCGACATTGAAGCTGGATTGCAAACTTTTGTTATACAACGCAATGCTAAAGCCTATATGGCGCTACGGATTTCAATTATGGGGCGTCAAACATTGAAAAAATTCAAAGGCGACAAAACAAAATTCTTCGAACAATTACTGCAGCACCATGGTACGTAAAAAACTCCCGAATTCACAAGGATCTGTGTGTTCCACTGGTAAAAGATGAGTTTTAAAAGCATGCGACAAGGTATGTCAGCAAATTGGAACTTCACCCAAACCCTCTCGCACGAAACATACTTAATTTCAGTGGTCACACTCGGTTGAAAAGAAGGGATACCGTTGCCACCATCAGAGCGTTAAGTAGGTGATTCTACCGATATAATTGGCGCAAAATAAAACTTTTTGTCTAGCATTGGCTGGACATAGTTAATTTATTATATTTAGTATTAAGATTTGAATACTTATTGTTAGTTCACATTGTGAAGATTCAATAAATAAATAAAAGCTAAAAAAAAAAAATAAAAAAAAAAAAAACAACAATGTTTGGCGAACACGAACGCGTGCGTGTTTTATCTCTTAGAGACAGGAGATTGTCCAATGATTTTTTCAATGATTCCTCTTCAGAAATCCAGAGGTTTTTTCTAGTGGAGCTAAGCTCCCTCTCAGAATTGCATCTACTAGGTACGCTAATACAATTTTTTTTTTTATTTATATTTTTTTAAATTTAAAAGTATATAAAAATAATTGTCATAAAGTTTTTCGGTTTTGCAAGAAAACAAAACTTTAGTGTATAGTTTTTTTCCCACTGGGTAGGTAATCTTCACGCACAATAACAACAACAACAATGCACTGCCACCGCACTTGTTTTATTGAAATTGATTTGATTGTTTAGTTAATGAAATGTAAGGAATTTATTTTCCCGTTGTTTTTTTTTAAATAATTTGTTATTGTTTTTACAATTTAATACAATATATTATTAGGTGTGTTCATTTACTAAAAATTTTCACAAATTTGTAACAATTGTTACTAGAAAGCGTTCATTAACCCAAAAAATTTGCAACGAGAGAGCGTCAAAAGAGTGTAAAAAATTGAGAGACAGAAAAGTTTTACAAGTAAAATTTTTACTTGCAATAATTATTCAAACAGCTGTTTTGCGTTTGTGTTTACAAAACAATATTTCTAAATAAGTTAAAAATAAAAATATTTTGGAAAATTTTGAGAAATTGTAATTGTAAAACCTTTAAAACGAGTATAAATTTAAAAAAGGTAAGCAATTTATTTTTGTGTAACTTAGGAACAACTGTGGTAAAATAGGAGGTCTAATGGCAATGAACTAAGCAACACAGTATCTGGCACATCAGTGGCAAATGATGTTCGGGCAAATTCACTTGCTTGAATGTGTTTAAAGCTTTTAGGGAAGCAATTAAAAAGACACTTAGACACCTTCCATTTTTAATTATATTAATATTTTTGTAGTTTTAACCTCTGAAATGTTTTTGTTTTCTGTTTCTTTAATTTTCACAGACCAGCTGTTATTTTTAGTATCGTAAATATTATTTTATTTACAATTTGAAATAAAAATGCTGTGTGAATACAGGATGTAATAACGTATAAAGCAGCCCATACATGTTTCAATTCAATTGTTAATTGAGTCTTTCAATTGAATTGATTCTTCATAAACTGAATGGAAAGATTTTCATTCAACTATCAGATTTAATGAAATTAAAGAAAATTTTAAAAACTATTAACGATTTCCTTGAAAAAAAAATACTCCTTGATTTGCACAACAACCGATTCAGTTACGAATTGAATTGAAACGTGTATGGGGTGCTAATTAAAAATAGATATGTATTTTATTCAAAAGTAGCTAATCACCCTTATAGTGCTTAGCGTATTTCGACTATGTCTAGTACTAGATTAAATAAAATTGTAAAACTTTTCATTATTCTACTACAAGCTGTACTCGAAAAACACCAGTCAAGACAATGCTGAATATAAATGACCATAATCACATTATTTTTATAATAACATACACATATGTGTAATATGTCCAAAGGATATAATGGTAGTTATTAAGTACTTATATATAAATTATTATTTGTTGTTGAGCTAGTGGTATTTTTGGTTTTGGTAAAAATTATGGTTTTTATTTTCAATATTTCGACTTCGTTGTGTCTTCTTCAGGAAACAACAACAACACTACTCTAACTTGCAAATTTTTGCTAGTAAAGTGTTCATTTACTTTTTCACATTTTTGAGAGTAGTTTTGAAAATGTTCTTGTTACTCTCTCGTTGCTAATTTTTACTAGTAAAGTAAATGAACACACCTATTGTTTTTATAAGTAAGTTTAAAAATATGTTAGCACAATGATTTTTTTTCATATAAGATTTCATTTTGTTTCTTTAGTTTCTCCACAATTTCCTTTCCAGTAAACTTAAATGTCATTCCGATTATTTGTATCTTCATTGTCTTTGGAACTTTTATTTCATACAAATTGCTTATTTCATTCTGAACCACCTCTTTAATTATTTCTGTCTTCTTCATTTTTACTTTGAATAGCAATTGAACTATTGTTTCTTTGCTCTATGCTTACAATTTTTATGATTCATGGCTCAACTTTTTTATTTAAATCTTCTTTAGTTTTTGAAACAGTTTGTCTCTCTTTTGGTTTGACGATTATTGGGTTATGTTTGTTTTCGTCTGGCATCACTGTATTCTTTTTTAATGCGAGTCTGAACACAATGTTTGCGGTGCGGTACGATTTTCCCTTGCGACGGCAATACTTGTCGTTGTTACTTTTTTATTAATTTGTTTGTGCACCTGTTTTTGAAAAATTTTCTAAAAAATTTAGATGGCAGCAAATAAAAAAGCTATGGCTGTTAAAAAAATTGTGAATTTGGTAGAAACCACGTTTAATTTTTGCATAGAATTAAAAACCACGACATATACTAACAGGAGATTGTGGGTAAGACTCGTTACGGATGGATTTTTTAAAACATGCTTGCAGCAGATTAAAAGCCAGGATGAGGAGCATTTTCCTCTAGCAACAAGAATGAGTATTTGTTTGGCTAAAAACTAACAGTCTTATTAAAAAAAAAAAAAAAACTCACTACACGTTACATAAAAGATAAGGTTGCAGAATCCGGGCATATTTTAATTTTTCTTCCTCCTTACTCACCTATGCTTAATCCAAAAAAAAAGGCTTTTTCTAAAACAAAACTACATGCCCGAAATTTATTAGCTGATCCGGATAGTAACTTGGATTTGATAACAATAATTACGCAATCAGTCGAAACGGCAACACCTTCAGATTGTAACAATTATTATCTTGATATGAGCATGAGTTTGTCATTAGCTGCATCTGGAGAACGATTACAATGAGAACCGTCCAAATTTGGGTTAGAAAATTATATTAAGGACAAATTAATAATTGAACAATAAGTTTATTTTTGTTTTATTTTGTAAATTTTTAGCTAAATAAATAAAAAATTGAATTCGAAGTTAAACAAATTTAATTTGAAACACAAAAAATTTAATTTGAAATAAAAATAGTTTAAAAGAATTTAATTTGAAGTGCAAGAAATTCAATTTGTGTTGCAAAACATTGTGTTTGACATGTACAAAATTGAATTTGAACACAAAAAACGTTAATTTGGAAGTAAAACCCTATATTTATTAATCATTGAATATACTAATGTACAAACAGAACTCAAAATTTGAGTTTTCTGCTGAAGTGTCAAATTGGACTCATTTACTCTGCTAGCTACTGACTCAAAAACCTGTTATGTTGTATCCGTTTTTATTGAAGTTGCTAAACTTTCAATAGATGTTGATTCTGCATCTAGGAAGTCTCGCATCTGCTCTGTTTCTTTTTTTTTAATGGTCACGGCGATTTTATTTCAGAATCGTTGGATATGTCTATTATTGTGTCCAATACAACATTGCATATAGTTCAGAAATAAAAGCACATAGTAATATTTTAACTTCAGAAATTTCTAAATATATAATTTTTTATACATCTTTATCTTAAAATTCAAAACATCTTTCTGCAAGAAACCTACTTAGATTGTCAACAGTTCGATCTCTTCAAAAAAGTGAATGCTTCTGAACTTTAATTTTAACTATACCATAGAAATTCATTTTGAAGTATGAAAAAACCTATCATAGATCCTCAGTTTGATGTATAAAATAACCTAGGTAGAATTGCTCTTACCTATTTTGCCACTGCTTACATTTAAGAAAAAATTATGTAATGCACTTTCAAAGTATGCTTTAGTACATCAGTACGTAAGGAGCAAACCACATACATGGCTTATATACATATATGTTTTATATATATTCGAAATTATTTAAAACCAAGTGTTTAATTTTGCATAAATATATTAAATAGTTGAGTGATGAAGTTTCAATAATATTAATATAGGAGGGATTCCTATGATATAATTTATTTAAGTAAAATTATGAATTAAAAATTTAGTTGTGTAGGATATAGGGATACAAAATGCTTAAAGAGCCGCAGGATGAAAAAAAGTGTCCAGAGACCAACCGAGAGCACGCCAAAAAGCCAAGTGTCTCGTAAAAAAAAAGGAAATACCGAACGGATCATATTTCAGTACAGCGAATATAAAGAAAAATATGACTACAGATTCGAACATAATTCAGGGGTGAAATCTGTAGCGCCTTTCTGAATGATTAACCGCAAACGTTAATTTTGTTAAAAGAACTTTGAACACCAAGTAAGAAAGTGGTATATTCGGCTGGGCCGAAATTAAAATACCCTTCACGATTGTCACGTATATGTATAGTACATTTTACAAATATAAACTAAACATGCTCGGATACATATGGAGCGATATTGGGGAAAAATAGTTTTGCCTTGTAATCACCATTCCAAAAAAAATCTTTAATGAACATTTTTATAAAAAGAATTGCTTTTCAGAAAAAAAATGTTATTGGAAAAATCAGTTCTGTCTGAAGAGATATATGGACCGATATCGGAAATTTTCATTTTCCGTATTTATACAACCTTATTTTATTACCAGAACTGCTTTTAAGCAAAAAAATGAAAATGGGCACAAAAAAGTTGTTTAAGTTCGCTTACGCGGCATTTTCATTAAACACCCGGTTTAGGCTATATCTCGGGTACATATGGACCGATATCGCAAATTTTCATTTTCCATATTTATATAACCTTGTTTTATTAGCAGAACTGCTTTTAAGCAAATAAGTTGTTTCAGTTCGCTTACACGATATTTTCATGAAAAACACGGTTTAGGCTATATCTCGGGTATATATGGACCGATATAGGAAATTTTCCATATTTATATAACCTTTTCATTACCAAAACTGCTTTTGAGCAAAACAAGTTGTTTCAGCTCGCTTACGTGGTATTTTATAAGAATTAATGGAAAAGTCGATTAAGCGATATCCGTCTGTCCGCTGTTGAAATACCGTTGCTGAGAACACCATTAGACTCAGAAACTTTTTTCTTTCACCATTCTATTACTCCATCATGCCATGTTTTTGCTATTGAAATTCAGTAATATCGGTTCACGTATAGCTGAGATATATTGAAAATTCCGAAAAAAGCCATGCATTTTTGCAATTTTGTATGAAAATACTTTAAAAAAAAACACACACTTATTAAGCATGGTAACTTAAAGACAAAAGAAAAATTTTGAGATATCGGACCTGAGATATATCCTTTTTTTCTCATTTAATTATTTATTGAATCTTCACAAAGTGAACTAACAATAAGTATTCAAATCTTAATACTAAATATATAAAATTAATTAAGTCCAGCCAATGCTAGACAAAAATGTTTTATTTTGCACGGTCAATATCGGTAAAATCACCTATTTAACATTCTGATGGTGGCAAGGGTGTCCCTCCTTCTCAACCGAGAGTGGCCTTCGAAATTAAGTATATTGCGTGCAAGACAATTTGGATGAAGTTCCAATTTACTGATATACCTTGTCGCGTATTTTGAAAATTCGTCTTTTTCAAGAGGAACACACAGATCCTTGTGGATTCGTAAGTTTCTTACGTACCATGGTGCTGCAGTAATTGTTCGAAGAAGTTTGTTTTGTCGCCTTTGAATTTTTTCAATGTTTGACGCTGAGGCGGTTCCCTATATTTGAATTCCGTAGCGCCATATAGGCTTTAGTATTGCGTTGTATAACAAAAGTTTGCAATCTAATTTCAATGTAGAATTTCTGCTCATAAACCAATTTAATTGCGCTGTTTTTAATTTCAACTGAGTGACTTTCGCGTCAATGTGAGACTTCCACGTTAACCTACGGTCGAGATGAATTCCAAGGTACTTGACTTCATTTTGCTGCGGAATAGGTAAATTGTTAATTTGTATAGCTGAACATGTTTGTCTACGCAGTGTGAATGTAACGTGAGTACACTTTTGTTCATTAACTTTAATTTTCCAACGTTTTAACCATATCTCTAATATTGAAATATACTCCTGCAAATTTCGCGAAGCTATTTGATGGTTTTCATATACACTGTAGAATGCTGTGTCATCCGCAAAAGTTGAAGTGTGGATTCCGGATCTCGTTGGCATGTCTCAGACGTAAATCAAATATAAATTAGGTCCTAGAATGCTACCTTGGGGAACTCCTGCCTCGATTGGCTGTAAGGGGCTTATAAAATCGCCTTCTCTGATAACAAACTTCCGGCCGCATAAGTAGCTTTCCAGAAGCTTGTGAGTGTTTGCAGGCAAGTTTAACTTTATTTTGTGCATCAAGCCGTCGTGCCATACTTTATCAAAAGCTTGGGAAATGTCAATGAATAAAGCTGAACAATACTTTTTTTTTTCAAAAGTCTGTCTTATGACGTTGACTAGTCTGTGCGTTTGTTCTATGGTGCTATGTTTAGCTCGAAAGCCAAATTGATGATCAGGGATGCATCCCACATTGTTCAAAATTGGACTCAACTTTAACAATTTTTCGAACAGTTTTGAAATTGTTGGCAGTAGACTTATTGGTCTGTACGATTCTACCTTAGTGGGATCCTTCCTGGGTTTAGGTATCATAGTAATCATGGACACCTTCCACTCTGCAGGATAATACTCGAGACGTAAAATAGCGTTAAAAATAAAAAGAAGAATTCTACGAGCTACACGAGGTAGCTGCTCAAGCATTTTACCAGTAATTTTATCAATACCTGGAGCTTTCCTGGGGTTTGTGTTACGAATAACATTTTCAACATCTTGAAAACTAAGTCGCAAAGGCATAGGCGGTATAGCAGCGTATGACGGTAGTTCAGCTGAATTACTCGCTGTATCATTTGTGGTAAAAACATTTCTCAAATGATCGACATACAACATTCCCTTTTCAGAATCGCTTCTTGCCCAATCTCCAGTTGAAGTTCGCAAAGGTGGCTTACCTATTACGGGTCTTTTCAGACCTTTTGTCGCTTTCCATAGAGAATAGTCGGTACCATCAAGACTTTCCAGATAATTTTTAAGGGAATCCATTCTTTGAATTTCAAGCAGATTTCCTAACTGAGTTATGCACTCTCGTGGCCTGCTTTTAAGCTGGGGAGACCTGCGAAGTTGCCACTCTCTTCTAACTCTTCTTTTTCCTGTTAAAAGTTGTTCAATTTCAAACGAATACGTTCTATTGCTCACATTTCTGGATCTTATATGGCTAGTGGTAGCATGTTGTACGGCTTGATTAAGGTGTTCAGAAAATTCGACACATCAAAATCCTCAGGCGTTCTCAAGGCAATGTTTTCCGTACAATGTGTACTCAAATATTTTTTATATTTTAACCAATTAACTCGAGAGACGGTCAACGCCAAGTCACAAAACGGGGAACCAACCCCCGATCTGAGGACAAGTCTAATGAAGGCTCCACTTGCCATCCATTCTGAGGGAAAATTTTTTGTAACTCCAAAGTCTATAACGTCTGGGATCTTGCGTTGGTCTGACGGCCAATAAGTGGGGTGTCCACTTGAAATCACACCTAAGCCCATTTTGGAAACGGTGTCAAAAAGCACACGGCCTTTCGGGGTAATTAAACGTGATCCCCAAAAAGTGTGTTTGTTATAGTCGCCAGCCGCTAAAAATCGAGGACCAAGTGATTTGAAAAAATTTGAGTATGGCTTTCTGTTATTGAAAAGCGTGGCGGTGAGTAGATCGAGGGAATAACGATTTTTTCATGCAAATATTCGATGCATATATTACTTGCTTGGAGATACTCCTCACATGTCTCGTTCATTAAAAAGTGTTTAATTCTGGATTTTATTAGAATTGCCGATCCTCCGAAAGATCTTCCACGGGGATCTTTAGTGTCATATAATGTGTAGCCATTAATTTTGAAATAACTGTTGGTTGTTAAATGGGTTTCAGCAATCAACATTATATCAATTTGCTTTTCCATAAGGAAGTGCTCAAGTTCATTTTTGTGATGGCGGATGCCGTTTGCGTTCCAGAAACATATTTTTAACCAATTCATTTGTTTAAAATTGCCTGCAAAATAGTGGATTGCATTTTCAGCATTTCTTGCATCATGTTCGTCATGGAAACCGTAAATGTATTTATGGATTGAACTAGAGTCTACAGAGTTGCCTCAAGATTGCTAAAATTTTGATCGGATTTTGGAGGCTTGGGCTCCTGATTCAAGTTTGTTTTATTGGATTTTACCACATTCGCATAAGAAACTTCTTTGGGGGCTTGCACGATTATATGGCTGGCTGACTGACTCATCTGGGGAAAACTACTTTTAGAACTGATATTTGACTGCAGGGGTTGGTTAATGGGTATTGGTGGCCTGTTTATCATTGACCGCTTAAAGTGATTGTAGACAGGACAGCCCCTGTAATTTGCAGTATGATTACCTCCACAGTTACTGCATTTCTTAGCACTTGCGTCAGCCTTTGGCTTATTGCACTGAGTTGTACCGTGAAGTTCACCACACACAACGCAAACTGCGGGCAACTTACAATAGGCCTTAGTATGGCCAAATTCTTGGCAGTTAAGGCATTGAACGGGTCCTAGACGCTTATGTGGCACCTCAACGGTAACCTTACGATGCAAAAGAAATTTAAGGTTATAAATTGGATGAATTTCACCTTTTTTTAGAACAACATCCCTGGGTTCCAGTTCAACCCTAAACATGGGTTGAGGGATCTTTTCACGGTTCCCAATATTAACAACATTTTTTATTTTAAATCCTTTTTCTTCCAGTCCAGTCTTAATGTCACCCGTATCTACACAAGGGTCAACACCTTCAATAACTACCTGAAGGCCTTTAGCACTTTTAAGTTGATAGGTGTAAAAAGATCTTTTCTCTTTCTCCAGAACGTCAGACAACTTTCGGTATTCATTTTCACTGTTTACCTGGATTTTCGTTTCGTTGATACTGCCATGCTTTACTGATGTAACGTTGAAGGTGTCTTTTCCGATTGCCGTAATAAGTCGTTTCAACAGCTCATTAGAAGTAGGCTCTCTCAAATAAATTGGTGGCGGTTTAAATGTTCTCTTAGATGTTGTTGGCTCATCTGTTTGGAGTATAGCAAATCTATTACCATCCGTTGCCGAAGTCCTATTATCTTCTTTACAAATTTTTGGTCGAAATGATATTTGAGCTGATTTAAGGCTTCGCTTCCTTTTAACCACGGTTATGTACCTGTCCATGCCTACTTGTGTTTTCGGCTTATTAGCAACAATTAAACTGGAGGATGGTTTGTCTTCAGTTGTAACAACTATATTTGGCGAACACGATCGCGGGCTTTTCCTATCTCTAAGAGACAGGAGATTTTCCAATGATTTTTTCACAGATTCTTCCTCAGAAATCCACAGGTTTTTTCTACCGGAGATAAGCTCTTTTTCAGAATTACATCTGATAGGTACACTCATGCAATTAATTGTTTCTATTTTTTATATTTACAAATTTATAACGGTAATAAAAAAAAATGTCAAAAAGTTTTTCTTTTAATTAAAATCACTCGGTTCACCTATTACGGTTTGTTTATTCCCGTTTTGTATTTTTTACTTTGCGATCAAAAACAAACACGTCTGTTCACTATCGAAGCTAAACAACGACTGCCCGAGATATATCCTAAACGGGGATTTTCATGAAAATGTCGCGTAAGCGAACTTACACACCTTTTTTGAGCTCAAAAGCAGTTTTGGTAATGAAATAAGGTTATATAAATATGGAAAATGAAAATTTCTGATATTGGTCCATATATATCCGAGATATAGCCTAGACCGCGGTTTTCATGAAAATGTCGCGTAAGCGAACTTAAAAAACGTTTGTCGCTCAAAAACAGTTCTGTTCATAAAATAAGATTATATAAATATGGAAAATGAAAATTTCCGATATTAGTCCATATATACCCGAGATATGAACTAGAACGGGTTTTTATGAAAATGCGGCGTAATCGAACTTAAACAACTTTTTTTGCTTAAAGCAGTTCTGGTAATAAAATTTGGTTATATAAATATGAAAAATGAAAATTTCCGATATCGGTCCATAGATACCCGAGATATAGCCTAGACCGTGTTTTTCCTGAAAATGTCGCGTAAGTCTGAATTTAGACGAGCGAACATTGGGAAGAAAAATATTTGGAATTCT
Source organism: Thecocarcelia acutangulata (assembly GCA_914767995.1). NCBI lineage: Eukaryota > Metazoa > Arthropoda > Insecta > Diptera > Tachinidae > Thecocarcelia > Thecocarcelia acutangulata. The sequence continues at coordinate 63,960,050 of OU612097.1, forward strand.
CTTTTGATATTTCTTTCGCATTCACACAGTCGAACATGTTGCCGGCAACATTCCATTATTATTTGTTTTTTACATTTTTCGTTATGTTTTCTGGTAATTTTTTTGACATATGATTAATTTAAATTATAAAACATAATAAAATTGAAGTTTTTCATAAATAAATTAATTTTTCGTGTCTGCTACAGTCACACCAAACATTTCCTTCTCCAAAATATTTTTTATTTTAATTAATGTCTGTGCTTTTTTTATTCGGTCCATATATTCTTTGGATCGCACACTGTACCGATAATCTATTTCCTGTACAAATATTTATATTCTAGATTTATTAAAATTTCCAGAAAATGTAAATAATATTAAAATGTCAAAAAGTAAATTATATGTCAATAGACTAAATGTCAATAAAGCGTGTTGCCGAGTACCGAACACAAAATCGATTCTCCCTTCCCCACCGGAAATTTGCTTCCAAACAAAATGTTTTTCTTCCAAATGTTTTCGTGTCTAAATGCAAACTAAGCGAACTTAAATGACTTTTTTTTTGCTCAAAAGCAGTTTTGGTAACGAATTAAGGTTATATAAATATGAAAAATGAAAATTTCCGATATCGGTCTATATCTGTATAGCCTGAACTGATTTTTCTATTAATTCTTTTTTGCTGAAAAGCAATTCTCGTTCTAAAAGAAGGTTACTAGAAACAGAAAATAGAAAATTCCGATATCGGTTCATATACATATAACCGATACAGCTTAAACAAACTTTTCCATGAAATTGTCCATGCAATTTTTAATATATACTATACATATACGTGACTATCCGGAAGGGTATTTTAGATTCGGCCCAGCCGAATATATCACACTCTTACTTAAAGCCTTAATCTTTCAAACCTCTCTTAATTTCATCCGTGTCTACACAAGGGTCAATACCTCTTATAACGACCTGAAGACCTTCGCTTTTAAGCTGATAAGTATAAAAAGATATATTCTCTTTCTCCAGAACATCAGACAATTTTCGGTAATCTTTTTCAAGGTTTAGCTGGATTTTTGTTTCACTAATGCTGCCGTGCTTCACTAATGTTACGTTAAAAGCGTCTTTACCGATTGCCGTAATAAGTTGTAGGCTCTCTCAAATATATTGGTGGCGGTTAAAATATTTATTTGGATGTTGTTGGCTCGTGAGTCTTCAGGATAATAAATCTATTACTATTCGTTGCCGTAGTCCTATTATCATCATTAGATATTTTCGATTGAGATGATATTTCAGCGGATTTAGGGCTACTTTGCCGTTTAACCACGGTTACATATCTATCCCTGCCTACTTATGTTTTCGGCTTATCTACAGAAACAAAACTAGAAGATTGTTCCTCTTCTGCTGTAACAACTATATGAAGCGAACACGATCGCGGGCGGTTTTTATCTCTTAGAGTCAAAATATTGTCCAATGATTATTTTAAGGATTCCTCAGAAATCCAAAGATTTTTACTAGTGGAGCTAAGTTCTTTCTCAAAATTACTTCCACTAGGTACACTCATGCAGTTTTTCCGTTTTCTGTTTTTTACAATTTAAAAATGTAAAAAAAAATGTTAAAATACGAAATGGTCAAAATTTATTTACGAAAACGGTCGTTGGGCTGAGCTCAACCAATTTTATGAGCATTTTAATTGGAAATTTTGCTTTCTAGACAATGATGTAAATGCTTCAGCAAAAATGGCCGAAAATTTCTAGGGGTGAAGACATGCATCCCCTCCAAGCAAATTGCGATTAAACCAGCAGCAAACTCTTGGTTTAATCCGACGTGCAAAACCACAGTCAGATCCAGAGAAGAAGCATTTAGAAATTGGCGTTTAAACAAAAATCCAGACACTAATTTGCTACGTAAAAGGCAAGGACTTCCTGTGCCAGGGTACTTATGTGCGAAAAGTTTCTTCACGAACAGCGTCTTCGTGCCAAGATACTTACAGCTCTACGGGGCAATAAAACCTTTTGGTCATTCGTTTAGAGAGTAAAGAATAATGCTAGTTCATCAATCCCAACTCTCTTAAAGATGGCCAAGCATTCACCGACCCGGTTTACAAAGCTAACCTGTTGGCTGAAATTTTTGCAAGCAATTCCTGCTTGCCGGAAACCAGTCAACCACTTCCCGAGCTCGAGATAGTATCTGTAACTATACCAAAGATATTTTTCCGGGCTCGAGCAGTCAAAAGGGTTTGGCCGACCTCGACATAAATAAGACTCCTGGACCGTATGGCATTTGAGCACTGATCTTGAAGCAGTATTCTTCTACGCTTGCGCGCCCATTAGCATGTCTCTTCAGCATGTTGGAGAGTTCCCATCGTGCTGGAAGGTTGCTAATATAACGCCAATCTCCAAAAAAGAGGAAGGCAAATAACCCTGAAAATTACCCCCCAATTGCAATTTGCTCTGCGCTTTCCAAAGTAATGGAAAGTATGATTAATTACCACCTTATCAGGTATTTAGAGTGCGCTTTCTATCTCGTAGAGACAAATACAATCCAAAGATTTTTCCAAGGTTTCCTCATCAGAAATCCAAGGGTTTTTTTCTCAGAATTACATCTACTAGTTACACTCATCCAGCTTTTTCCGTTTTTAATTTATTTGGACTTTAAAAATATTTAAAAAAAAAAGTAAGAGTGTAGTATATTCGGCTCGGCCGAATCTCAAATACCCTTCACGATAGTCACGTGTATGTATAGTATATTTAAAAATGTGAATTAAATTTGCTCGGTTATTTATGAACCGATATCGAAATCTTCCATTTTGTGTATTTTAGTAACCTTCTTTTATAACGATAATTGCTTTTTTGCAACAAAAAAAAAAAAAAAATGTTAATGGAAAAATCGGTTCGGGTATATATGGACTGATATCGCAAATTTTCCTTTTCCATATTTATATAACCTTATTTATTACCAGAACTGCTTTTGAGCACAAAAAACTTGTTTAAGTTCGCTTAGGCTACATTTTCATTACAAACCCGTTCTAAGCTATGTCTGGGGTATATATGGGCCGATCACAGAAATTTTCATTTTCCATATTTATATAACCTTATTTCATTACCAAAAAACTTTTGAGCAAAAAAATTTGTTTACGTTCGCTTACGCGGCATATTCAGCTCAAACAACAGCTCACCCTTCCCTGTCTTCCTAATGCTCCTCACATTTTGACCCAGGTTGTTTAGCTTAGGGTCCCTCTTCACCTGTCTGAGAATATCCGCATAGGCAGTATCTCCACAGGTCTTAATCACTATAGCATCTGGTTTAACCGACGCTTTCTTTATTTTAGCCCTTGGGCCAACCTTAACCCAGCCAGGATCTTTAGCACTTAGATCCGGTTTGCCAGCCAAGTTTAAGTTTATAGCCTTGGGTATAGTGTGTCCACCTACCCTGACTACTTTATTAGGGGTTGTTCCCCTATTCTCTTTAGCTCTGTTACCTTTTGGACTTAAGTCCTCCCTTCTACGCTTTGGAGTTCCGCCCATCACAGGATTGAGCCTTGGTGGTTCGTCTGTTTGAGTATGCGTACTAGTCTGTGTTTTCCTTGTGCTACTAGCACTTCCGCTACTCAATTTATCTGAGACCTGCATGTACAATGCCTGTATCTCACGTGACATTGTCACTATTTCCTTGTGCACGTTTGAACGTGCCTTTAGGAAAGCTACGAGCTTTAAGATCTTCTCTCCTAGCCTCTGGACGTTGTTTTGTCCATTTTCACTATTTTCAACGGTGCCTGGCACCGGAACGGTCCTACTCACCGCTGTAGGAGGTGATCTGGTTATCATCGATTTCTTAGCAAAAGGGTTTACAATTTCACCCATGCTCAACTCATTTATACTCTCAGTATTATTATTATTATTTTTATTCATTTTTTTCAATTGGGTCCCTGCTTAAAGCTGTAGTCTCCGTTTGCCGCACACTCAATAAAAAGTTTTTCTTTGTCCAAAAAGTTTTTTTCTTTGACCAAAATGCGGGAAGCATTTTCCGGGTTAAGTTAGTTTTATTAAAATTTAGTTCACTTTTTGTTGAGTGAATGTGCAGTTACCCTTGTAGTGACCCCGAGGGTGGCTATGCAAGCAGTGAGTTCCTCGCGAGGGTTGACACAAGGCCTTATGAGACTTGTGTACAGAGCCAGGTCGGGAGCTGATTAGGAGTCATCTCAACTAACCCTGCACAGCCAAAAACTATTGGCTACAAACTTTGATCATACTTTAAGCCCCTGCCAGGGTTTTACCGGGACGGAGGTAGCTTCCGCATTAGCCCGTGAGCCATTTCAGCACGATGTCACTCGTGCTTAATCAGGTCACGGAATACGTCAGCTCCCAGCCCATAATCGTCTGCGTTAGGTCGTCATCCAATCCATTATCGCTGTCACACAGTTAGTTCATTCTCAACTTTTAAGAACTATTCAGTAGCGCCACGAGAAGGCCGTGTGACAACTTGGTTTAAGCAGGGACAAGGACCGCTAACTGGCTACACCCGATGGGAAGCCAGCGCTTTACCTTGAACGCTCGCACCCACGCCACCTATGTGGCGTATGTATGTATGTATGTATGTTTTTTTTTTTTTTTTTTTTTTTTTTTTTTTTTTTTTATTCGCGGGGTGAAAAACCATCGAAAGGCACTGGCAGTGATGGTGGTTGCCAGTAGTGCGAGACTTTAACTCGCTAAAAAACACCCCTTCGCCCTGACCCAGATGCTCCCCGAGGGACTGCCGCAAGGCTTTACGTCTCGGGGTGGGAAAGGTGATACACCCTACATCTAAACTAAACTACATTGATTCTGCTGCGAATCTGTTCTAACCTACGAAGTTCCAACAGAACCAATTTTACAAAACTACAGACGTACGTGCAGTTGCACAAAGATTCCAACATGATTGGAACGATACTGCTCGGACTGATGCTACGTCCTAGGACTGTTTCTAAATATTCCCTATCACTATTAAACCGTGGACAGATGAAGAACACATGCTCAGCATCTTCCAAGACATTACCATCACAACTCGGACAGAACGGAGTACTGTCATGTCCAAAACGGTACAAGTACGACCTAAAACAACCATGCCCAGTTAGAAACTGTGTAATATAGTAGTTCAAATCGCCATGCTTTCTTGATAGCCATGCTCTGATGTCTGGTATCAGTAAGTAGGTCCATCTTCCCTTGTCAGCTGTCGCCCATCTTTCTTGCCATTTTCGCAGACACGATTCTCTCAACCCAACCGTGGTGTCCGAAGCGGCCTCTAGCTCGATCGGTATCATGCCGGCAATGACAAAAGCGGCCAGGTCCGATACAGTTCGGAATGCGCTACATACACGCAAGGCGATCAGCCTATACACAGGAGATATCAGGTTCACATAAGTAGGATATCTAAGTGAGCCTGACCATATAGGCGATGCATATAAGATAATGCTTCTTACTACACTAGAGAGTAATCTCCTCTGCAGATATTTTGGACCTCTTGTATTCGGCATGATCCGGCATAGCGCTGTGCATGTTTTTGATGCTTTACTGCCTATGTACTTCAAGTGCTCTTGAAAAGACAGACGAGTGTCAATCATGACCCCAAGGTATTTTAAACATTCCTTAGATTCTATGCTACACGTGCCAATATTTAGCCTGACAGTTTCCCTAATTTTCCTACTACTAATCAGAACCGCTTCCGTTTTATGGTCAGCTAGAGTTAGGCCCATTGATCTTAGCCAAGATCTTACGATCTGAATACTGGCGTTTGCAATGGTTTCCACCTCTAGTAACTCTTTCCCTTCACACACTAACGCTATGTCGTCTGCGAATCCAACTATCTTCACCTTTTCCGGTAGATCCAATCTTAATACTCCGTCGTACATGACGTTCCACAATAGTGGGCCAAGAACTGAACCTTGAGGCACCCCACCAATGATCTTGCGCCTCTTAGTACCTTTATCGGTATCATAAACTAGCTCTCTATCCCGGAAATAGTCCCGTACAATTGCTAGTAGATACCCTGGGATGTCTATACGGACCAAAGCATTAACTATATGCTCCCAGTTTCCCGTATTGAAGGCGTTTTTTACATCTAGGGTTATAACCACACAATACCCTTTTGTTCCATTCCTCCACCTCTTCCCTTGGATAGCTTGAGCAGCGGTTTCTACTACAACTTTGATAGCGTCCACCGCTGACTTTGCTTTCCTGAAGCCAAATTGGTTATCTGATAAACCTAGGTTAGCTTGTACGCAATCTTCCAATCTTCTGCAGATTATACTCTCCAGAAGTTTTCCACTTGTATCTATCATACAGAGCGGACGATAGGAGGAAGGGTCGTCTAGCGGCTTGTTATCCTTAGGTAACAACACCAATTTCTGCCTCTTCCAGATTGTTGGAAAAGTTCCCTGAATCAAGCATGCGCTTATTACTTTCAGGAAATAATCAGGATGGAGCTTAACAGCCTCCTTCAGTACCATATTTGGGATGCAATCTGAGCCTGGTGCCTTCTTGTCTTTGAATTTTGAGACAGCACCTTCTATCTCGACGACCGTAACCGGAGGAATGTCGAATAATTCAGCTGGATAGCTGTGTTGCCATGTCGGAGCTTCCTGTTGAGGAAAAAGATGGTCTACAATTCCGTTGAGGATATTCTCTTCACTTGGCGGTGATGGGCCAAGACATTTAAGTTTCCTGGTTACTAGCTTATATGCTAAGCCCCAAGGATTACTATCTATTTCATCACAAGCATCCAGGAAACACCTACGCTTGCTCCTACGAATTGCAATCTTCAATGCCTTTCTTTTATCCCTATACAACTGGTGCTGCACGTTATTCTCTAACCGACCCCTCGTTCGTGTATACCGCCTTCGGGCGCTAATACACTCTGAGCGCAAGCTAGCAATTTCATCATTCCACCAATACACTGGAGGCTTATTTGGCGATCTTTTTCGCCTTATCATAGCTACATTGCAGGCACTAGTGATATTGCGCACTAATTGCACTGCCATGTCTTCTGCTGAACCAGCCATTTCCATGTTCTCCATGCAGGCTGCGAAGCTATCCTTATCAAAGGTATTTACCTTCCATCCTGTCAAGACACGTGCTTGTACAATAGCACGGGGCTGTGCGTCTTGCACATCTATTATTATAGCACTATGATCGCTATGTGTATAGATGTCAGATATTCTCCAGTTCACTTGGGTTGCGATACTGGCACTGACGAATGTAATGTCAATTACTGAGCCAGCATCACCCCTTCTGAAGGTGTGTTCAACTCCATTATTGATGAGTACAACACCCAGTACAGAAAAGGCTTCCAAGAGTATTCTTCCTCTTGCGTTTGCTGAGGGACAGCCCCATTCAACAGACCACGCATTGAAATCACCTGCTATTATTACGGGGGTTCTTCCAACTGCATCCGTTACAATACTGTCAACTATTACTCGAAAGTCTTCTATAGAATACCTAGGGGGTATATAACAGCTGTAAATAGTGATGCCAGATATAACCGCTCGAGCATATCCGCATTGCGTTGTTATTCTATCGCGTATGGTTAGCGTGCTGGTGTTCCATATTGCCGATGTACCCGTGTTATCGGAAACCCAGTTTACAGATGCCATGGTCCGATATGGCTCACTTAGAATAGCGACATCTACACTTATATCTCGAACGCTTTGCTTAAGAAGCTCCTGGGCTGCCTGGCAATGGTTGAGATTTAACTGTAATATACGCATTTTGGTGACTTAGGTTCTACTCTACTCCCTAAGTTTCTGTAGAGCTCTTTTATAAAACGGGCAAACTGCACCTCCGGTGACATGGTCACTAACGGTGTCTGCTCCCTTCTTGCAGAGCAAGCAGGATGGTTTATTGGAACAGGTTCCAATTTTGTGGCCCGTTTTGCCACACCGTAGGCAATTCCCTGAAAGGTCTTGCCCCTTACAGTTCCCTGCTACGTGTCCATAATCCAGACATTTAAAGCATCTTTTTGGTGCTACCTTTTCGCGTATTTGGCAAACCACCCAGCCAATACGTATCTTTACCATCTCTATAAGGCGGCGAGCTATCAGTGCACTCACGCCAATTGTGGCGGTCTGTGTCCCACCGTATGCTCTCCTTAGCGACTTAACTGCCGTAGGGTGCAAAGCTTTAAATTCGTCAGATATTTTGACGAGAGCTTCATAAATATCCTCCTTAGAGGTTACTTCGTCTATATCCCTAATCTCAAGCCTGACCTCATGAGAAAGTGATCTAACCTTAGCAGCATCACCTAGCACCTCTTCTATAGCCGACCTAAATTCGCCCGTATTCTGGTGCGCGTGTCTATTCAGCTCAAACAACAGTTCACCCTTCCCTGTCTTCCTAATGCTCTTCACATTTTGACCCAGGTTGTTTAGCTTAGGGTCCCTCTTCACCTGTCTGAGAATATCCGCATAGGAAGTATCTCCACAGGTTTTAATCAATATAGCATCTGGTTTAACGGACGCTTTCTTTGTTTTAGCCCTTGGGCCAACCTTAACCCAGCCAGGATCTTTAGCACTTAGATCCGGTTTGCCAGCCAAGTTTAAGTTTATAGCCTTGGGTATAGTGTGTCCACCTACCCTGACTACTTTATTAGGGGTTGTTCCCCTATTCTTTTTAGCTCTGTTACCTTTTGGGCTTAAGTCCTCCCTTCTACGCTTTGGAGTTCCGCCCATCACAGGATTGAGCCTTGGTGGTTCGTCTGTTTGAGTATGCGTACTAGTATGTGTTTTCTTTGTACTACTAGCACTTCCACTACTCAATTCATCTGAGACTTGCATGTACAATGCCTGTATCTCACGTGACATCGTCACTATTTCCTTATGCACGTTTGAACGTGCCTTTAGGAAAGCTACGAGCTTTGAGATCTTCTCTCCTAGCCTCTGGACGTTATTTTGTCCATTTTCACTATTTTCAACGGTGCCTGGCACCGGAACGGTCCTACTCACCGCTGTAGGAGGTGATCTGGTTATCACCGATTTCTTAGCAAAAGGGTTTACAATTTCACCCATGCTCAACTCATTTATACTCTCATTATTATTATTATTACTTTTATTCATTTTTCAGTTGGGTCCCCGCTTAAAGCTGTAGTTTCCGTTTGCCGCACACTCAATAAAAAGTTTTTTCTTTGTCCAAAACATTCCCGCATTTTCCGGGTTAAGTTAATTTTATTAAAATTTAGTTCACTTTTTGTTGAGTGAATGTGCAGTTACCCTTGTAGTGACCCCGAGGGTGGCTATGCAAGCAGTGAGTTCCTCGCGAGGGTTGACACAAGGCCTTATGAGACTTGTGTACAGAGCCAGGTCGGGAGCTGATTAGGAGTCATCTCAACTAACCCTGCACAGCCAAAAACTATTGGCTACAAACTTTGATCATACTTTAAGCCCCTGCCAGGGTTTTACCGGGACGGAGGTAGCTTCCGCATTAGCCCGTGAGCCATTTCAGCACGATGTCACTCGTGCTTAATCAGGTCACGGAATACGTCAGCTCCCAGCCCATAATCGTCTGCGTCAGGTCGTCATCCAATCCATTATCGCTGTCACACAGTTAGTTCATTCTCAGCTTTTGTTGAGAACTATTCAGTAGCGCCACGAGAAGGCCGTGTGACAACTTGGTTTGAGCAGGGACAAGGATCGCTAACTGGCTACACCCGATGGGAAGCCAGCGCTTTACCTTGAACGCTCGCACCCACGCCACCATGTATGTATGTATGTATGTATGTTTTGTTTTTTTTTTTTTTATTCGCGGGGTGAAAAACCATCGAAAGGCACTGGCAATGATGGTGGTTGCCAGTAGTGCGAGACTTTAACTCGCTAAAAAACACCCCTTCGCCCTGACCCAGATGCTCCCCGAGGGACTGCCGCAAGGCTTTACGTCTCGGGGTGGGAACACCCTACATCTAAACTAAACTACATTGATTCTGCTGCGAATCTGTTCTAACCTACGAAGTTCCAACAAAACCAATTTTACAAAACTACAGACGTACGTCCAGTTGCACAAAGATTCCAACATGATTGGAACGATACTGCTCGGACTGATGCTACGTCCTAGGACTGTTTCTAAATATTCCCTATCACTATTAAACCGTGGACAGATGAAGAACACATACTCAGCATCTTCCAAGACATTACCATCACAACTCGGACAGAACGGAGTACTGTCATGTCCAAAACGGTACAAGTACGACCTAAAACAACCATGCCCAGTTAGAAACTGTGTAATATAGTAGTTCAAATCGCCATGCTTTCTTGATAACCATGCTCTGATGTCTGGTATCAGTAAGTAGGTCCATCTTCCCTTGTCAGCTGTCGCCCATCTTTCTTGCCATTTTCGCAGACACGATTCTCTCAACCTAACCGTGATGTCCGAAGCGGCCTCTAGCTCGATCGGTATCATGCCGGCAATGACAAAAGCGGCCAGGTCCGATACAGTTCGGAATGCGCTACATACACGCAAGGCGATCAGCCTATACACAGGAGATATCAGGTTCACATAAGTAGGATATATAAGTGAGCCTGACCATATAGGCGATGCATATAAGATAATGCTTCTTACTACACTAGAGAGTAATCTCCTCTGCAGATATTTTGGACCTCTTGTATTCGGCATGATCCGGCATAGCGCTGTGCATGTTTTTGATGCTTTACTGCCTATGTACTTCAAGTGCTCTTGAAAAGACAGACGAGTGTCAATCATGACCCCAAGGTATTTTAAACATTCCTTAGATTCTATGCTACACGTGCCAATATTTAGCCTGACAGTTTCCCTAATTTTCCTACTACTAATCAGAACCGCTTCCGTTTTATGGTCAGCTAGAGTTAGGCCCATTGATCTTAGCCAAGATCTTACGATCTGAATACTGGCGTTTGCAATGGTTTCCACCTCTAGTAACTCTTTCCCTTCACACACTAACGCTATGTCGTCTGCGAATCCAACTATCTTCACCTTTTCCGGTAGATCCAATCTTAATACTCCGTCGTACATGACGTTCCACAATAGTGGGCCAAGAACTGAACCTTGAGGCACCCCACCAATGATCTTGCGCCTCTTAGTACCTTTATCGGTATCATAAACTAGCTCTCTATCCCGGAAATAGTCCCGTACAATTGCTAGTAGATACCCTGGGATGTCTATACGGACCAAAGCATTAACTATATGCTCCCAGTTTCCCGTATTGAAGGCGTTTTTTACATCTAGGGTTATAACCACACAATACCCTTTTGTTCCATTCCTCCACCTCTTCCCTTGGATAGCTTGAGCAGCGGTTTCTACTACAACTTTGATAGCGTCCACCGCTGACTTTGCTTTCCTGAAGCCAAATTGGTTATCTGATAAACCTAGGTTAGCTTGTACGCAATCTTCCAATCTTCTGCAGATTATACTCTCCAGAAGTTTTCCACTTGTATCTATCATACAGAGCGGACGATAGGAGGAAGGGTCGTCTAGCGGCTTGTTATCCTTAGGTAACAACACCAATTTCTGCCTCTTCCAGATTGTTGGAAAAGTTCCCTGAATCAAGCATGCGCTTATTACTTTCAGGAAATAATCAGGATGGAGCTTAACAGCCTCCTTCAGTACCATATTTGGGATGCAATCTAAGCCTGGTGCCTTCTTGTCTTTGAATTTTGAGACAGCACCTTCTATCTCGACGACCGTAACCGGAGGAATGTCGAATAATTCAGCTGGATAGCTGTGTTGCCATGTCGGAGCTTCCTGTTGAGGAAAAAGATGGTCTACAATTCCGTTGAGGATATTCTCTTCTCTTGGCGGTGATGGGCCAAGACATTTAAGTTTCCTGGTTACTAGCTTATATGCTAAGCCCCAAGGATTACTATCTATTTCATCACAAGCATCCAGGAAACACCTACGCTTGCTCCTACGAATTGCAATCTTCAATGCCTTTCTTTTATCCCTATACAACTGGTGCTGCACGTTATTCTCTAACCGACCCCTCGTTCGTGTATACCGCCTTCGGGCGCTAATACACTCTGAGCGCAAGCTAGCAATTTCATCATTCCACCAATACACTGGAGGCTTATTTGGCGATCTTTTTCGCCTTATCATAGCTACATTGCAGGCACTAGTGATATTGCGCACTAATTGCACTGCCATGTCTTCTGCTGAACCAGCCATTTCCATGTTCTCCATGCAGGCTGCGAAGCTATCCTTATCAAAGGTATTTACCTTCCATCCTGTCAAGACACGTGCTTGTACAATAGCACGGGGCTGTGCGTCTTGCACATCTATTATTATAGCACTATGATCGCTATGTGTATAGATGTCAGATATTCTCCAGTTCACTTGGGTTGCGATACTGGCACTGACGAATGTAATGTCAATTACTGAGCCAGCATCACCCCTTCTGAAGGTGTGTTCAACTCCATTATTGATGAGTACAACACCCAGTACAGAAAAGGCTTCCAAGAGTATTCTTCCTCTTGCGTTTGCTGAGGGACAGCCCCATTCAACAGACCACGCATTGAAATCACCTGCTATTATTACGGGGGTTCTTCCAACTGCATCCGTTACAATACTGTCAACTATTACTCGAAAGTCTTCTATAGAATACCTAGGGGGTATATAACAGCTGTAAATAGTGATGCCAGATATAACCGCTCGAGCATATCCGCATTGCGTTGTTATTCTATCGCGTATGGTTAGCGTGCTGGTGTTCCATATTGCCGATGTACCCGTGTTACCGGAAACCCAGTTTACAGATGCCATGGTCCGATATGGCTCACTTAGAATAGCGACATCTACACTTATATCTCGAACGCTTTGCTTAAGAAGCTCCTGGGCTGCCTGGCAATGGTTGAGATTTAACTGTAATATACGCATTTTGGTGACTTAGGTTCTACTCTACTCCCTAAGTTTCTGTAGAGCTCTTTTATAAAACGGGCAAACTGCACCTCCGGTGACATGGTCACTAACGGTGTCTGCTCCCTTCTTGCAGAGCAAGCAGGATGGTTTATTGGAACAGGTTCCAATTTTGTGGCCCGTTTTGCCACACCGTAGGCAATTCCCTGAAAGGTCTTGCCCCTTACAGTTCCCTGCTACGTGTCCATAATCCAGACATTTAAAGCATCTTTTTGGTGCTACCTTTTCGCGTATTTGGCAAACCACCCAGCCAATACGTATCTTTACCATCTCTATAAGGCGGCGAGCTATCAGTGCACTCACGCCAATTGTGGCGGTCTGTGTCCCACCGTATGCTCTCCTTAGCGACTTAACTGCCGTAGGGTGCAAAGCTTTAAATTCGTCAGATATTTTGACGAGAGCTTCATAAATATCCTCCTTAGAGGTTACTTCGTCTATATCCCTAATCTCAAGCCTGACCTCATGAGAAAGTGATCTAACCTTAGCAGCATCACCTAGCACCTCTTCTATAGCCGACCTAAATTCGCCCGTATTCTGGTGCGCGGGTCTATTCAGCTCAAACAACAGTTCACCCTTCCCTGTCTTCCTAATGCTCTTCACATTTTGACCCAGGTTGTTTAGCTTAGGGTCCCTCTTCACCTGTCTGAGAATATCCGCATAGGAAGTATCTCCACAGGTTTTAATCAATATAGCATCTGGTTTAACGGATGCTTTCTTTGTTTTAGCCCTTGGGCCAACCTTAACCCAGCCAGGATCTTTAGCACTTAGATCCGGTTTGCCAGCCAAGTTTAAGTTTATAGCCTTGGGTATAGTGTGTCCACCTACCCTGACTACTTTATTAGGGGTTGTTCCCCTATTCTTTTTAGCTCTGTTACCTTTTGGGCTTAAGTCCTCCCTTCTACGCTTTGGAGTTCCGCCCATCACAGGATTGAGCCTTGGTGGTTCGTCTGTTTGAGTATGCGTACTAGTATGTGCTTTCTTTGTACTACTAGCACTTCCACTACTCAATTCATCTGAGACCTGCATGTACAATGCCTGTATCTCACGTGACATTGTCACTATTTCCTTATGCACGTTTGAACGTGCCTTTAGGAAAGCTACGAGCTTTGAGATCTTCTCTCCCAGCCTCTGGACGTTATTTTGTCCATTTTCACTATTTTCAACGGTGCCTGGCACCGGAACGGTCCTACTCACCGCTGTAGGAGGTGATCTGGTTATCACCGATTTCTTAGCAAAAGGGTTTACAATTTCACCCATGCTCAACTCATTTATACTCTCATTATTATTATTATTACTTTTATTCATTTTTCAGTTGGGTCCCCGCTTAAAGCTGTAGTCTCCGTTTGCCGCACACTCAATAAAAAGTTTTTTCTTTGTCCAAAACATTCCCGCATTTTCCGGGTTAAGTTAATTTTATTAAAATTTAGTTCACTTTTTGTTGAGTGAATGTGCAGTTACCCTTGTAGTGACCCCGAGGGTGGCTATGCAAGCAGTGAGTTCCTCGCGAGGGTTGACACAAGGCCTTATGAGACTTGTGTACAGAGCCAGGTCGGGAGCTGATTAGGAGTCATCTCAACTAACCCTGCACAGCCAAAAACTATTGGCTACAAACTTTGATCATACTTTAAGCCCCTGCCAGGTTTTTACCGGGACGGAGGTAGCTTCCGCATTAGCCCGTGAGCCATTTCAGCACGATGTCACTCGTGCTTAATCAGGTCACGGAATACGTCAGCTCCCAGCCCATAATCGTCTGCGTCAGGTCGTCATCCAATCCATTATCGCTGTCACACAGTTAGTTCATTCTCAACTTTTGTTGAGAACTATTCAGTAGCGCCACGAGAAGGCCGTGTGACAACTTGGTTTGAGCAGGGACAAGGATCGCTAACTGGCTACACCCGATGGGAAGCCAGCGCTTTACCTTGAACGCTCGCACCCACGCCACCATGTATGTATGTATGTATGTATGTATGTATGTATGTATGTATGTATGTATGTATGTATGTTTTTTTTTTTTTTTTTTTTTTTTTTTTTTTTTTTTATTCGCGGGGTGAAAAACCATCGAAAGGCACTGGCAGTGATGGTGGTTGCCAGTAGTGCGAGACTTTAACTCGCTAAAAAACACCCCTTCGCCCTGACCCAGATGCTCCCCGAGGGACTGCCGCAAGGCTTTACGTCTCGGGGTGGGAAAGGTGATACACCCTACATCTAAACTAAACTACATTGATTCTGCTGCGAATCTGTTCTAACCTACGAAGTTCCAACAGAACCAATTTTACAAAACTACAGACGTACGTCCAGTTGCACAAAGATTCCAACATGATTGGAACGATACTGCTCGGACTGATGCTACGTCCTAGGACTGTTTCTAAATATTCCCTATCACTATTAAACCGTGGACAGATGAAGAACACATGCTCAGCATCTTCCAAGACATTACCATCACAACTCGGACAGAACGGAGTACTGTCATGTCCAAAACGGTACAAGTACGACCTAAAACAACCATGCCCAGTTAGAAACTGTGTAATATAGTAGTTCAAATCGCCATGCTTTCTTGATAGCCATGCTCTGATGTCTGGTATCAGTAAGTAGGTCCATCTTCCCTTGTCAGCTGTCGCCCATCTTTCTTGCCATTTTGGCAGACACGATTCTCTCAACCCAACCGAGATGTCCGAAGCGGCCTCTAGCTCGATCGGTATCATGCCGGCAATGACAAAAGCGGCCAGGTCCGATACAGTTCGGAATGCGCTACATACACGCAAGGCGATCAGCCTATACACAGGAGATATCAGGTTCACATAAGTAGGATATCTAAGTGAGCCTGACCATATTGGCGATGCATATAAGATAATGCTTCTTACTACACTAGAGAGTAATTTCCTCTGCAGATATTTTGGACCTCTTGTATTCGGCATGATCCGGCATAGCGCTGTGCATGTTTTGATGCTTTACTGCCTATGTACTTCAAGTGCTCTTGAAAAGACAGACGAGTGTCAATCATGACCCCAAGGTATTTTAAACATTCCTTAGATTCTATGCTACACGTGCCAATATTTAGCCTGACAGTTTCCCTAACTTTCCTACTACTAATCAGAACCGCTTCCGTTTTATGGTCAGCTAGAGTTAGGCCCATTGATCTTAGCCAAGATCTTACGATCTGAATACTGGCGTTTGCAATGGTTTCCACCTCTAGTAACTCTTTCCCTTCACACACTAACGCTATGTCGTCTGCGAATCCAACTATCTTCACCTTTTCCGGTAGATCCAATCTTAATACTCCGTCGTACATGACGTTCCACAATAGTGGGCCAAGAACTGAACCTTGAGGCACCCCACCAATGATCTTGCGCCTCTTAGTACCTTTATCGGTATCATAAACTAGCTCTCTATCCCGGAAATAGTCCCGTACAATTGCTAGTAAATACCCTGGGATGTCTATACGGACCAAAGCATTAACTATATGCTCCCAGTTTGCCGTATTGAAGGCGTTTTTTACATCTAGGGTTATAACCACACAATACCCTTTTGTTCCATTCCTCCACCTCTTCCCTTGGATAGCTTGAGCAGCGGTTTCTACTACAACTTTGATAGCGTCCACCGCTGACTTTGCTTTCCTGAAGCCAAATTGGTTATCTGATAAACCTAGGTTAGCTTGTACGCAATCTTCCAATCTTCTGCAGATTATACTCTCCAGAAGTTTTCCACTTGTATCTATCATACAGAGCGGACGATAGGAGGAAGGGTCGTCTAGCGGCTTGTTATCCTTAGGTAACAACACCAATTTCTGCCTCTTCCAGATTGTTGGAAAAGTTCCCTGAATCAAGCATGCGCTTATTACTTTCAGGAAATAATCAGGATGGAGCTTAACAGCCTCCTTCAGTACCATATTTGGGATGCAATCTAAGCCTGGTGCCTTCTTGTCTTTGAATTTTGAGACAGCACCTTCTATCTCGACGACTGTAACCGGAGGAATGTCGAATAATTCAGCTGGATAGCTGTGTTGCCATGTCGGAGCTTCCTGTTGAGGAAAAAGATGGTCTACAATTCCGTTGAGGATATTCTCTTCTCTTGGCGGTGATGGGCCAAGACATTTAAGTTTCCTGGTTACTAGCTTATATGCTAAGCCCCAAGGATTACTATCTATTTCATCACAAGCATCCAGGAAACACCTACGCTTGCTCCTACGAATTGCAATCTTCAATGCCTTTCTTTTATCCCTATACAACTGGTGCTGCACGTTATTCTCTAACCGACCCCTCGTTCGTGTATACCGCCTTCGGGCGCTAATACACTCTGAACGCAAGCTAGCAATTTCATCATTCCACCAATACACTGGAGGCTTATTTGGCGATCTTTTTCGCCTTATCATAGCTACATTGCAGGCACTAGTGATATTGCGCACTAATTGCACTGCCATGTCTTCTGCTGAACCAGCCATTTCCATGTTCTCCATGCAGGCTGCGAAGCTATCCTTATCAAAGGTATTTACCTTCCATCCTGTCAAGACACGTGCTTGTACAATAGCACGGGGCTGTGCGTCTTGCACATCTATTATTATAGCGCTATGATCGCTATGTGTATAGATGTCAGATATTCTCGAGTTCACTTGGGTTGCGATACTGGCACTGACGAATGTAATGTCAATTACTGAGCCAGCATCACCCCTTCTGAAGGTGTGTTCAACTCCATTATTGATGAGTACAACACCCAGTACAGAAAAGGCTTCCAAGAGTATTCTTCCTCTTGCGTTTGCTGAGGGACAGCCCCATTCAACAGCCCACGCATTGAAATCACCTGCTATTATTACGGGGGTTCTTCCAACTGCATCCGTTACA
Source organism: Thecocarcelia acutangulata (assembly GCA_914767995.1). NCBI lineage: Eukaryota > Metazoa > Arthropoda > Insecta > Diptera > Tachinidae > Thecocarcelia > Thecocarcelia acutangulata. Next base: position 63,977,748 of record OU612097.1, read on the forward strand.
ATACTGTCAACTATTACCCGAAAGTCTTCTATAGAATACCTAGGGGGTATATAACAGCTGTAAATAGTGATGCCAGATATAACCGCTCGAGCATATCCGCATTGCGTTGTTATTCTATCGCGTATGGTTAGCGTGCTGGTGTTCCATATTGCCGATGTACCCGTGTTATCGGAAACCCAGTTTACAGATGCCATGGTCCGATATGGCTCACTTAGAATAGCGACATCTACACTTATATCTCGAACGCTTTGCTTAAGAAGCTCCTGGGCTGCCTGGCAATGGTTGAGATTTAACTGTAATATACGCATTTTGGTGACTTAGGTTCTACTCTACTCCCTAAGTTTCTGTAGAGCTCTTTTATAAAACGGGCAAACTGCACCTCCGGTGACATGGTCACTAACGGTGTCTGCTCCCTTCTTGCAGAGCAAGCAGGATGGTTTATTGGAACAGGTTCCAATTTTGTGGCCCGTTTTGCCACACCGTAGGCAATTCCCTGAAAGGTCTTGCCCCTTACAGTTCCCTGCTACGTGTCCATAATCCAGACATTTAAAGCATCTTTTTGGTGCTACCTTTTCGCGTATTCGGCAAACCACCCAGCCAATACGTATCTTTGCCATCTCTATAAGGCGGCGAGCTATCAGTGCACTCACGCCAATTGTGGCGGTCTGTGTCCCACCGTATGCTCTCCTTAGCGACTTAACTGCCGTAGGGTGCAAAGCTTTAAATTCGTCAGATATTTTGACGAGAGCTTCATAAATATCCTCCTTAGAGGTTACTTCGTCTATATCCCTAATCTCAAGCCTGACCTCATGAGAAAGTGATCTAACCTTAGCAGCATCACCTAGCACCTCTTCTATAGCCGACCTAAATTCGCCCGTATTCTGGTGCGCGGGTCTATTCAGCTCAAACAACAGTTCACCCTTCCCTGTCTTCCTAGTGCTCTTCACATTTTGACCCAGGTTGTTTAGCTTAGGGTCCCTCTTCACCTGTCTGAGAATATCCGCATAGGAAGTATCTCCACAGGTTTTAATCACTATAGCATCTGGTTTAACGGACGCTTTCTTTGTTTTAGCCCTTGGGCCAACCTTAACCCAGCCAGGATCTTTAGCACTTAGATCCGGTTTGCCAGCCAAGTTTAAGTTTATAGCCTTGGGTATAGTGTGTCCACCTACCCTGACTACTTTATTAGGGGTTGTTCCCCTATTCTTTTTAGCTCTGTTACCTTTTGGGCTTAAGTCCTCCCTTCTACGCTTTGGAGTTCCGCCCATCACAGGATTGAGCCTTGGTGGTTCGTCTGTTTGAGTATGCGTACTAGTATGTGCTTTCTTTGTACTACTAGCACTTCCACTACTCAATTCATCTGAGACCTGCATGTACAATGCCTGTATCTCACGTGACATTGTCACTATTTCCTTATGCACGTTTGAACGTGCCTTTAGGAAAGCTACGAGCTTTGAGATCTTCTCTCCTAGCCTCTGGACGTTATTTTGTCCATTTTCACTATTTTCAACGGTGCCTGGCACCGGAACGGTCCTACTCACCGCTGTAGGAGGTGATCTGGTTATCACCGATTTCTTAGCAAAAGGGTTTACAATTTCACCCATGCTTAACTCATTTATACTCTCATTATTATTATTATTATTTTTATTCATTTTTTCAATTGGGTCCCCGCTTAAAGCTGTAGTCTCCGTTTGCCGCACACTCAATAAAAAGTTTTTTCTTTGTCCAAAACATTCCCGCATTTTCCGGGTTAAGTTAATTTTATTAAAATTTAGTTCACTTTTTGTTGAGTGAATGTGCAGTTACCCTTGTAGTGACCCCGAGGGTGGCTATGCAAGCAGTGAGTTCCTCGCGAGGGTTGACACAAGGCCTTATGAGACTTGTGTACAGAGCCAGGTCGGGAGCTGATTAGGAGTCATCTCAACTAACCCTGCACAGCCAAAAACTATTGGCTACAAACTTTGATCATACTTTAAGCCCCTGCCAGGGTTTTATCGGGACGGAGGTAGCTTCCGCATTAGCCCGTGAGCCATTTCAGCACGATGTCACTCGTGCTTAATCAGGTCACGGAATACGTCAGCTCCCAGCCCATAATCGTCTGCGTCAGGTCGTCATCCAATCCATTATCGCTGTCACACAGTTAGTTCATTCTCAACTTTTGTTGAGAACTATTCAGTAGCGCCACGAGAAGGCCGTGTGACAACTTGGTTTGAGCAAGGACAAGGATCGCTAACTGGCTACACCCGATGGGAAGCCAGCGCTTTACCTTGAACGCTCGCACCCACGCCACCATGTATGTATGTATGTATGTATGTTTTTTTTTTTTTTTTTTTTTTTTTTTTTTTTTTTTTTTTTTTTTTTTTTTTATTCGCGGGGTGAAAAACCATCGAAAGGCACTGGCAGTGATGGTGGTTGCCAGTAGTGCGAGACTTTAACTCGCTAAAAAACACCCCTTCGCCCTGACCCAGATGCTCCCCGAGGGACTGCCGCAAGGCTTTACGTCTCGGGGTGGGAAAGGTGATACACCCTACATCTAAACTAAACTACATTGATTCTGCTGCGAATCTGTTCTAACCTACGAAGTTCCAACAGAACCAATTTTACAAAACTACAGACGTACGTCCAGTTGCACAAAGATTCCAACATGATTGGAACGATACTGCTCGGACTGATGCTACGTCCTAGGACTGTTTCTAAATATTCCCTATCACTATTAAACCGTGGACAGATGAAGAACACATGCTCAGCATCTTCCAAGACATTACCATCACAACTCGGACAGAACGGAGTACTGTCATGTCCAAAACGGTACAAGTACGACCTAAAACAACCATGCCCAGTTAGAAACTGTGTTATATAGTAGTTCAAATCGCCATGCTTTCTTGACAGCCATGCTCTGATGTCTGGTATCAGTAAGTAGGTCCATCTTCCCTTGTCAGCTGTCGCCCATCTTTCTTGCCATTTTGGCAGACACGATTCTCTCAACCCAACCGAGATGTCCGAAGCGGCCTCTAGCTCGATCGGTATCATGCCGGCAATGACAAAAGCGGCCAGGTCCGATACAGTTCGGAATGCGCTACATACACGCAAGGCGATCAGCCTATACACAGGAGATATCAGGTTCACATAAGTAGGATATCTAAGTGAGCCTGACCATATTGGCGATGCATATAAGATAATGCTTCTTACTACACTAGAGAGTATTTTCCTCTGCAGATATTTTGGACCTCTTGTATTCGGCATGATCCGGCATAGCGCTGTGCATGTTTTTGATGCTTTACTGCCTATGTACTTCAAGTGCTCTTGAAAAGACAGACGAGTGTCAATCATGACCCCAAGGTATTTTAAACATTCCTTAGATTCTATGCTACACGTGCCAATATTTAGCCTGACAGTTTCCCTAACTTTCCTACTACTAATCAGAACCGCTTCCGTTTTATGGTCAGCTAGAGTTAGGCCCATTGATCTTAGCCAAGATCTTACGATCTGAATACTGGCGTTTGCAATGGTTTCCACCTCTAGTAACTCTTTCCCTTCACACACTAACGCTATATCGTCTGCGAATCCAACTATCTTCACCTTTTCCGGTAGATCCAATCTTAATACTCCGTCGTACATGACGTTCCACAATAGTGGGCCAAGAACTGAACCTTGAGGCACCCCACCAATGATCTTGCGCCTCTTAGTACCTTTATCGGTATCATAAACTAGCTCTCTATCCCGGAAATAGTCCCGTACAATTGCTAGTAAATACCCTGGGATGTCTATACGGACCAAAGCATTAACTATATGCTCCCAGTTTGCCGTATTGAAGGCGTTTTTTACATCTAGGGTTATAACCACACAATACCCTTTTGTTCCATTCCTCCACCTCTTCCCTTGGATAGCTTGAGCAGCGGTTTCTACTACAACTTTGATAGCGTCCACCGCTGACTTTGCTTTCCTGAAGCCAAATTGGTTATCTGATAAACCTAGGTTAGCTTGTACGCAATCTTCCAATCTTCTGCAGATTATACTCTCCAGAAGTTTTCCACTTGTATCTATCATACAGAGCGGACGATAGGAGGAAGGGTCGTCTAGCGGCTTGTTATCCTTAGGTAACAACACCAATTTCTGCCTCTTCCAGATTGTTGGAAAAGTTCCCTGAATCAAGCATGCGCTTATTACTTTCAGGAAATAATCAGGATGGAGCTTAACAGCCTCCTTCAGTACCATATTTGGGATGCAATCTAAGCCTGGTGCCTTCTTGTCTTTGAATTTTGAGACAGCACCTTCTATCTCGACGACCGTAACCGGAGGAATGTCGAATAATTCAGCTGGATAGCTGTGTTGCCATGTCGGAGCTTCCTGTTGAGGAAAAAGATGGTCTACAATTCCGTTGAGGATATTCTCTTCTCTTGGCGGTGATGGGCCAAGACATTTAAGTTTCCTGGTTACTAGCTTATATGCTAAGCCCCAAGGATTACTATCTATTTCATCACAAGCATCCAGGAAACACCTACGCTTGCTCCTACGAATTGCAATCTTCAATGCCTTTCTTTTATCCCTATACAACTGGTGCTGCACGTTATTCTCTAACCGACCCCTCGTTCGTGTATACCGCCTTCGGGCGCTAATACACTCTGAACGCAAGCTAGCAATTTCATCATTCCACCAATACACTGGAGGCTTATTTGGCGATCTTTTTCGCCTTATCATAGCTACATTGCAGGCACTAGTGATATTGCGCACTAATTGCACTGCCATGTCTTCTGCTGAACCAGCCATTTCCATGTTCTCCATGCAGGCTGCGAAGCTATCCTTATCAAAGGTATTTACCTTCCATCCTGTCAAGACACGTGCTTGTACAATAGCACGGGGCTGTGCGTCTTGCACATCTATTATTATAGCGCTATGATCGCTATGTGTATAGATGTCAGATATTCTCCAGTTCACTTGGGTTGCGATACTGGCACTGACGAATGTAATGTCAATTACTGAGCCAGCATCACCCCTTCTGAAGGTGTGTTCAACTCCATTATTGATGAGTACAACACCCAGTACAGAAAAGGCTTCCAAGAGTATTCTTCCTCTTGCGTTTGCTGAGGGACAGCCCCATTCAACAGCCCACGCATTGAAATCACCTGCTATTATTACGGGGGTTCTTCCAACTGCATCCGTTACAATACTGTCAACTATTACCCGAAAGTCTTCTATAGAATACCTAGGGGGTATATAACAGCTGTAAATAGTGATGCCAGATATAACCGCTCGAGCATATCCGCATTGCGTTGTTATTCTATCGCGTATGGTTAGCGTGCTGGTGTTCCATATTGCCGATGTACCCGTGTTATCGGAAACCCAGTTTACAGATGCCATGGTCCGATATGGCTCACTTAGAATAGCGACATCTACACTTATATCTCGAACGCTTTGCTTAAGAAGCTCCTGGGCTGCCTGGCAATGGTTGAGATTTAACTGTAATATACGCATTTTGGTGACTTAGGTTCTACTCTACTCCCTAAGTTTCTGTATGTATGTATGTATGTATGTATGTATGTATGTATGTATGTATGTATATAAGAGTTGGATATAGATATAAGTATGCATATATGTATGTAGATACATTCATACAGTTTAGTCGATTCTGGGTTTTAGATCATTTGGTTTTCTTTTGGTTTTTATAATTTATCATCAAGCTGAAAACCCAGAGCTTCGGGGATATCCGGAGTTAAACGTTGTAGCTTCACAAAATCCGTACATGAAAGATGAAAAGGGTTGTCCGCATCTCAAAGTACTGTTATAGACATTAGTAATTTAAAATGTGAAAGATCATAAGCCAAAAATTGATAAGTTATCTTTAAGATTTCTTAATATCGTATTTATTTATCTAAATTTCTACACAAACTAAATTATTCGTTCGTTAATTTTTAATATTAAATAGATTTTTCACAAATATATATTCACTGCATTGAAAAATTCTTGGATTTTCTTAAAATTTTACTAGAAATACTGTTTTTTATTCATATGTATGTAAATTTAACCACAAATGGAAAAATTAACAACGAAAATATTCTTGCCGTTTATTAAACTTTAAGAGCTGACGTTAACTTAGAACTTAACGGTAAACATTATTGTTAAAAAAGTTGCTGAATAGCACCGACGTTAATATTGTTGTTAAATATTTTTAACAATGTCAATTGACGTTAAAATTGAATAGTGAATCGCACTATAGAACTGCTTTTGAGCCTAAAAAAGTTGTTTAAGTTCGCTTACGCGACATTTTTATGAAAAACCCGATTTGGGCTATATCTCAGTTTTTAATTCAAACTTACTCCAACTTTTTGACATTTCCGTTCCCTTGCGAAGGTATTTCGGAAATAAAACAAGGAAATGTTGGTTTAATACTGTAATTAAACTTCAAATAATTGTTCGTGATGAACTGTATAGGCGCTGGAAAAGATTCCGAACGACGGAATTACATGAAGAGTACCGTAGAGCTCGCCGTATTGTCAATAAAAGCATTAGTGACGCAAAAACTAACTTTTATGCGAATCGCTTCAAATTAGCTGTTAATTCAAAAAGGAAATGGCAAGCAATCAGAGAGATAGGTATCGCAAATAAAATTACTTCCTCCTGTAATATTGATGTCAATGAATTAAACAAATCATTTATTACCATTCCGTCATGCACGTCGGGAAATACCAATCAGGTTAACGTCTTAAATCTAAATCAGCAGCAATTGTTACCCCCGACATATCGTTTTAATTTTGTGGGTGTACCCCCAGCTGATGTTTTATCATGTATTCTATCAGTGACATCAAATGCTGTCGGGTACGACCAGATCTATCCAAAATTCATAAAACTCCTTCTTCCAAAAATTTTAATGCACATAACACATATTTTCAATACTATTATCACTACAAGTATATTTCCAAGCTGTTGGAAATATGCAAAGGTTATCCCTGTGCCCAAAACTGGTAATGAATATCGTCCCATTTCAATACTACCATATTTGTCCAAAGTCTTTGAGCGCTTGTTGCATGTGCAAATATGCAAATATTTGACTAATAATCAGCTTCTAGTAAGGAATCAATCTGGATTTAGAGGTAAAAATAGCTGTGTTACATCGTTCATCAATGTAACAGAAGACATTAGGGGCAGTCTTGATGACGGTTGTGTCACGTTTCTTGTGCTCTTGGATCATTCCAAAATACATTCAAATTTTCTCCAACTTCCACTTCACTCATTACAAGTTATCTTGCCGATCGTTACCAATCTGTATGTGCTGGTGATTCAATATGTTCTGCCTTACATGTTTTTAAAGGAGTACCGCAGGGTTCTATTTTTTGGCCACTTTTGTTCACTCTGTATATTAATGACTTACCTAAGCAACTATTACACAGCAGAATCCATATGTATGCAGATGATGTACAAATATATATAAGTTGTAAGAAAAATTTGATAGAAGAGTGTATTGCCAAGCTTAACGTTGACCTAAATAATATATTTTTATGGGCATCATCTAATGGGCTATACTTAAATCCTAAAAAATCTAGATGTCTCATTATAGCCCAAAGAAATCAGAGCATAACCATAGATACTCCGATGTCTATAGGGAATCAAGACATTGCTATCGTCGACTCCGCTAAGAATCTTGGAATTATTTTTAACAAAACACTTCAATGGGATACACACATAAACTCTATCTCTGGAAAAATATTTTCAATGCTTCGAGTGTTATACTCTTCACAACAGTTTACACCGACTTACATACGCGTGCTTCTTGCGAAATAGTATTTAATGCCTATGTTGTTATATGGCTGTGAAATTTTTGCGTATTGTGATTCATATAGCAAGAGCAAATTAGTTATAGCCTATAACGCACTTTTGCGATACATATACTGTATCAAGAGATATGAAGGTACTTCACAGTATTCAAAATCTTTATATGGAGTTGAGCTCTTGGATCTGCTTAAGATTAAGTCTTTAATATTGCTACATATAAATATTTACACGAAAGAACCAATTTATTTATTTGAACGTCTTCAATTTGCACGGTCTAATAGAGGTAAAAACATTATTAATTTTAGATATCAAACATTAATCTCTAAATGGCAATTTTTTACAAATACAATCCGACTGTGGAACTCACTTCCTACTTCTATGCAAATCACAGGCAATGTTGTACGCTTTAAAAAGAAACTGTTCTCAAGTTTTTAAGTATACTTTAAACTTCCCGTATTACCATTTTTTATTATAATTTTTTTTTACTTGTTTGCTATAGAAATTGAAATCTATTTGAAATCCATTTTTTTAATACAATTTATTTGAAATAAATGTTAATTTTCCTTTTCTCTTATTTTACTTTTGCATTTTTGCACTTTTTTTTGTATCTTTTATGTTGTAATGCTGATATAATAAAATGTTAATTTTGTTCTTTATATATTTAACAATATTGTATTGTATCGTTATAAGATCACATATCAGTCAGAGTCTAGCTTTGATAGTGAATGGACGTATTTGTTTTTAACCGGAGTGCTATAAAAAAAAAGAAACGGTATATGTAGCAAACCGCAATAAGTGGAAGAGTGCATTTATACAAAAGGAAAACATTGTGACAATTATTTTTATATACTTTTAAATCCAAAAAAATATAAATAAAAAAAATTGCAAGAGTGCACCCTGTAGATGCAATTCTGAGAGAGAGCTTAGCTCCACTAGAAAAAACCTCTGGATTTCTGAGGAAGAATCTTTGAAAAAGTCATTGGATAATCTCCTGTCTCTAAGAGATAAAAAACGCACGCGTTCGTGTTCGCCAAACATTGTTGTTACAACAGACGACAAACCATCTTCCAGTCTAGCTATTGTTGATAAATCCGCGCAAATATCATCGCAACCAAAAATGTCTAAGGATGATATTACTTCTACGACAACGGATAGTAATAGGTTTGCTATCCTTCACACAGATGAACCAACAATATCCAAAAAAAACCTATAAACCCTCACCAATTTATTTGAGGGAGCTGACTTCTAGTGAACTGGTGAAACAACTTATTACGGCAATCGGCAAAGATAATTTCAACGTCACATCAGTGAAGCACGGCAGCATCAGTGAAACAAAATTTCAGGTAAACCGTGAAAACGACTACCGAAATATGTCTCATGTTTTAGAAAAACAGGAAAGATCATTTAACACTTACCAGCTCAAAAGTGCTAAAGGTCTTCAGGTCGTTATTAAAGGTATTGACCCTTGCGTAGATATTGATGATGTCAAAACCGGATTGGAACATAAAAGTTTTGAAATAAAAACAGTAGTAAACATCAGGAACCGTGAAAACATCCCTCAACCCATGTTTAGGGTTGAACTAGAACCCAGGGGTGTTGTCCTCAAAAAAGGTGAAATTCATCCAATTTATAACCTTAAATTTCTTTTGCATCGTAAGGTTACCGTTGAGGAACCACATAAGCGTTAAGGACCCGTTCAGTGCTTAAACAGCCAAGAATTTGGCCACACAAAGGCTTACTGTAAATTACCCGCTGTTTGTGTTGTATGTGGCGAACTTCACGGCACAACTCAGTGCAAACAAGCCAAAGGCCGACGCAAGGGTTAAGAAATGCAGTAACTGTGGAGGTAACCACACCGCAAATTAGAGGTTGCCCTGTCTATACTCATTTTAAGTGGTCAATGACAAATAAGACATCGGTTTCTCCAGCAGCCAAATGTCATTGGTAAAAACAATTTTCCCCAGGTAGGCCATTCAACCAACTACACAAACACGCAGAATTCCAAACAATTTACATATGCTAATGTGGTTAAATCCGACCAAAACTTGAACCAGGAACCCAAGCCCCAAAATTCCTATCCAAATTTTAGTAACCTAGAGGCAACTCTTCAGACTTTTGTTCAGTCCATTAACACTTTTACCGTTTCTATGACAAACATGATGCAGGAAATGCTAAAAATGCAATCCACTATTTTACAGGCAATTAAAAAAAATTAATTGGTTAAAAATATGTTTCTGGAACGCAAACGGCATTCGCCAACACAAAAATGAACTTGAGCACTTCCTTATGGAAAAGCAAATCGACATAATGCTGATTGGTGAAACTCACTTTACAAGCAACAGTTATTTCAAAATTAATGGTTACAGACTATATGATACTAAAGATCCCCGTGGCAGATTTTGTGGAGGCTCGGCAATTTTGATAAAAACTAGAATTAAGCACTATTTGCTAAACGAGACATGTGAGGAGTATCCTCAAGCAACAAACATATGTATTGAACATTTTCATCATAAAATTGTTATTTCATCGATTAATTCCCCACCCCGGTTTTCAGTACCAGAAAATCAATATACAAATTTTTTCAATTCACTTGGGCCTCGATTTTTAGCGGCTGGCGACTATAACGCTAAAAACACTTTTTGGGGATCACGTTTAATTACCCCGAAAGGCCGTGTGCTTTTTGACACCGTTACCAAAATGGGCTTAGCTGTGGTTTCAAGTGGACACCCCACTTATTGGCCGACGATAGATCCCAGATGTTATAGATTTTGGAGTTGCGAAAAATTTTCCTCTAGAGTGGATGCAAGTGGAGCCTTCATTAGATTTGTCATCAGATCACTCACCCACCATAATCTCCGTTTCGTTTCCCCAAGAGATTGGCTCCCCGTTGACCGTCAATAGAGTTAATTGGCTAAAATACAAAAAATTTCTGAGTACATATTTTACTGAAAATATCGCCTTGAGAACGCCTGAGGATATTGATGTGTCAATTAATGAATTTTTCTGAAAACCTCAAACTGGCCGTACAGCATGCTACCACTAGTCATATAAGATCCAGAAATGAGAACACTAGAAATTATTCGTCTGAAATTGAGCAACTTCTGTCAGAAAAAAGAAGAGTCAGAAGAGAGTGGCAGCTTCGCAGGTCTCCCCAGCTTAAAAGCAGGGTACGAGAGTGCATAACTCAGTTAAGAAATCTGCTTGAAATCCACAGAATGGCTTCCCTTAAATTATATTTGGAAAGCCTGGATGGTACTCCGCAATCTGACTATTCTCTGTGGAAAGTGACAAAAGGTCTGAAAAGACCCGTAATAGGTAAGCCACCTTTGAGAACTTCAACTGGCGACTGGGCAAGAAGCGATTCAGAAAAGGGGATGGTGTGTGTTAACCATTTGAGAAATGTTTGTATTACAAATGATATAACAAATGATGTATCTGAATTACCACCATACGTAAGTAGACCGCCTGTGTCTTTGCGATTCATATTTCAAGATGTAGAACAAGGTATCAGTAACATAAACCCCAGGAAAGCTCCAGGTATTGATCAAATTACTGGCAAAATGCTTGAACCTCGTGTAGCTAGAAGGCTTCTACTTTTTATTTTTACCGCTTTTTTACGCCTTGAGTATTATCCTGCAGAGTGGAAGGTCTCAATGATTACCATGATTCCCAAGCCAGGGAAGGATCCGACTAAGGTAGAATCATATAGACCAATAAGTCTTTTACCAACAATTTCATAACTATTCGAAAAATTGTTAATGGCGAAGTTGAGTCCAATACTGAACAATGTGGGATGCATCCCTGATAATCAATTTGGGCTTCGGGCTAAACATACCAACATAGGACAAACGCACAGACTAGTCAATGTCATAAGACAAACCTTTGAGGAAAAGAAGTATTGCTCAGCTCTTTTCATTGATATTTCTCAAGCTTTTGATAAAGTGTGGCACGACGGCTTGATGCACAAAATAAAGTTTAACTTGCCTGCAAATACTCACAAGCTTCTGGTAAGCTACTTATATGGGCGGAAATTTGTTATCAGAGAAGATGATTTTATAAGCCCAACTCAACCTGTCGAGGCAGGAGTTCCCCAAGGTAGCATACTTGGGCCTACTTTATATTTGATTTACGCCTCTGACATGCCAACGACATCTGGAATCCACACTTCAACTTTTGCAGACGACACAGCGTTTTTGAGTGTTCATGAAAACCACCAATTAGCTTCACGAAATTTAGAGGAATTTATTTCAGTATTGGAAAAATGGCTGAAGCTTTGGAAAATCAGGGTTAAAGAACAGAAATGTACTCATGTCACATTCACACTGTGTAAACAAACATGTTCAGCTATCCAAATTAACAACTCACCTATTCTGCAGCAAAATGAAGTCAAGTACCTTGGTATTCACCTGGACCGTAGGCTAACGTGGAAGTCTCACATTGAAGCAAAGGTCACTCAGTTAAAACAAAAAGCGGCGCAACTAAATTGGGTTAGGGGCAAAAACTCGACATTGAAGCTGGATTGCAAACTTTTTTTTTACAACGCAATACTAAAGCCTATATGGTGCTACGGAATTCAGTTATGGGGCACCGCCTCAGCGTCAAACATTGAAAAAATTCAAAGGCGACAAAGCAAAATTTTTCTAACGATTACTGCAGCTCCATGGTATGTAAAAAATTCACGAATTCATAAAGATCTGAGTGTTCCGCTGGTAAAAGAGGAATTTTCTAAGTACGCGACAAGGTATGTCAGTAAACTGGAACTTCATCCAAACCCTCTTGCGCGTAATATACTTAATTTTGGCGGCCACAGTCGGTTGAGAAGAAGGGATACCGTTGCCACCATCAGAACGTTCAATAGGTGATTCTACCGATATTGCTCCCACATAATAGAATTTTTTGTCTAGCATTGGCTGGACGTAAGTAAAAAGCACATTTTATTTTTATACCCTTCACAAAAATGTAAAGGGTATATATAAGCTTGTAATTCCGTTTGTAATTTCTACAGTTTTTTTTTGCGACCCTATAAAATACATATATTCTGAATTAGAATTAATGGAAAAGTCGATTAAGCGATGTCCGTCTGTCCGTCTGTCCGCTGTTGAAATACCATTTCTGAGAAAACCATTAGACTTAGAAACTTTTTTTTTCACCATTCTTTTACCCCATCGATTCATGGGTTTGCTATTGAAATTCACTAATATCGGTCCACGTATAGCTGAGATATATTAAAAATTCCGAAAAAAGCAATTTTTTTGCAGTTTTGTATGAAAATTTTTGAAAACAAAAGTTGTTTGTTTTGCTTCAAACTTCACAAACTTATTAAGCATGGTGACTTAAAGGCAAAAATTTTTTTTTCAGATATCGGTCCATATATACCCGAGATATAGCCCAAATCGGATTTTTAATGAAAATGTCGCATAGGTGAAGCTAAATAACTTTTTTGTGCTCAAAAGCAGTTCTGGTAATAAAATAGGGTCATATAAATATGAAAAATTAAAATTTCCGATATCGGTTCATATGTACCCGAGATATGGCCCAAATCGGGTTTTTCATAAAATGTCGCGTAAGCGAACTTAAACAACTTTTTTTCCTTAAAAGCTGTTCTGGTAATCCAATAAGATAATCCAATAACATAAATATGGAAAATTAAAATTTCCGATATCGGTCCATATATACCCGAGATATAGCCTAAACTGCGGTTTTAATGAAAATGTCGCGTAAGTGAACTTAAACATATTTTTTTTTGCTTAAAAACAGTTCTGGTAATGAAATAGGGTCATATAAATATGAATAATGAAAACTTTCGATGTCGGTCCATATATACCCGAGATATAGCCTAGAACGGGTTTTTCATGAAAATGCCGCGTCAGCAAAATTAAACAACTTTTTTTGATTAAAAGCGGTTCTGGTAATAAAATAAGGTTATATAAATATGAAAAATGAAAATTTCCGATATCGATCCATATATACCTGCGATATAGCCCAAATCGGGTTTTTCATAAAAATGTCGCGTAAGCGCACTTAAGCAACTTTTTTAGGCTCCAAAGCAGTTCTGGTAATGAAATAAGGTTACAAAAACATGCAAAATGAAAATTTCCAATATTGGTGCATACATATATACCCGAGATACAGTGCAAACCGGGTTTTTCATGAAAATGTCGCGTAAGCAAACTTAAACAACTTTTTTTGATTAAAAACAGTTCTTGTAATAAGATGAGGTTATATAAATATTTTTTTTTTCTCATTGATTTGTTTATTGAATCTTCACAAAGTGAACTAACAATAAGTATTCAAATCTTAAAACTAAATACATAAAATTAATTAAGTCCAGCCAATGCTAGACAAAAATGTTTTATTTTGCACGATCAATATCGGTGAAATCACCTATTTAACGTTCTGATGGTGGCAAGGGTGTCCCTCCTTCTCAACCGAGAGTGTCCTTCGAAATTAAGTATATTGCGTGCAAGACGATTTGGATGAAGTTCCAATTTATTGATATGCCTTGTTGCGTACTTTGAAAATTCGTCTTTTACAAGAGGAACACAGAGATCCTTATGAATTCGTGAGTTTTTTACGTACCATGGAGCTGCGGTAATTGTTCGAAGAATTTTGTTTTGTCGCCTTTGAATTTTTTCAACGTTTGAAGCGGAGGCGGTGCCCCATAGTTGAATTCCATAGCACCATATAGGCTTTAGAATTGCGTTGTATAATAAAAGTTTGCAATCCAGCTTCAATGTCGAATTTCTGCCCATAAGCCAATTCAGTTGCGCTGCTTTTAACTTTAACTGAATAACTTTCGCATCTATGTGAGACTTCCACGTCATCCTACGGTCGAGATGAATACCAAGGTACTTGACTTCATTTTGCTGCGGAATAGGTGAATTGTTAATTTAGATGGCTGAACATGTTTGTTTACGCAGCGTGAATGTAACGTGAGTACACTTTTGTTCATTAACTTTAATTTTCCAACGTTTTAACCATATCTCTAATTTTGAAATATACTCCTGCAAATTTCGCGAAGCTACTTGATGGTTTTCATGTACGCTGCAGAATGCTTTATCGTCTGCAAAAGTTGAAGTGTGGATTCCGGGTGTCGTTGGCATGTCAGAGGCATAAATCAAATATAAAGTAGGCCCCAGTATGCTGCCTTGGGGAACTCCTGCCTCGATTGGCTGAGTTGGGCTTATAAAGTCGCCTTCTCTGATAACAAACTTCCGCCCACATAAGTAGCTTTCCAGAAGCTTGTGTGTATTTGCAGGCAAGTTCAATTTTATTTTGTGTATCAAGCCCTCGTGCCACACTTTATCAAAAGCTTGAGAAATGTCAATGAATAGAGCTGAGCAATATTTCTTCTCCTCAAAGGTCTGTCTTATGACATTGACTAGTCTGTGCGTTTGTTCTATTGTGCTGTGTTTAGCCCGAAAACCAAATTGATGATCAGGGATGCATCCCACAGTGTTCAACATTGGACTCAACTTTGCCATTAACAATTTTTCGAACAGTTTTGAAATTGTTGGCAGTAGACTTATTGGTCTGTATGATTCTACTTTAGTGGGATCCTTCCCTGGTTTGGGTATCATAGTAATCATGGACATCTTCCACTCTGCAGGATAATACTCGAGACGTAAAATAGCGTTAAAAATAAAAAGAAGAATTCTACGAGCTACACGAGGTAGCTGCTCAAGCATTTTACCAGTAATTTGATCAATACCTGGAGCTTTACTGGGGTTTGTGTTACGAATAACATTTTCAACATCTTGAAAACTAAGTCTCAAAGGCACAGGCGGTCTAACAGCATATGGCAGAAATTCAGCAACATCATCCACTGTATAATTTGCAGTAAAAACGTTTTTCAAATGATTAACATACACCATCCCTTTTTCAGAATCGCTTCTTGCCCAATTTCCAGTTGAAGTTCGCAGAGGAGGCTTACCTACTACGGGTCTTTTCAGACCTTTTGTCGCTTTCCATAGAGAATAGTCGGTTTGAGGGGTACCATCAAGACCTTCCAGATAATTTTTAAGGGAAGCCATTCTTTGGATTTCGAGCAGATTTCTTAACTGAGCTATGCACTCTCGTACCCTGCTTTTAAGCTGGGGAGACCTGCGAAGTTGCCACTCTCTTCTAACTCTTCTTTTTTCTGTTAGAAGTTGTTCAATTTCAAACGAATATGTTCTGTTGCTCTTATTTCTGGATCTTATATGGCTAGTGGTGGCATGTTGTACGGCTAGATTAAGGTGTTCAGAAAATTCGTTAATCGACACATCAATATCCTCAGGCGTTCTCAAGGTAATGTTTTCCGTACAATGTGTACTCAAATATTTCTTATATTTTATCCAATTAACTCGAGTGACGGTCAACGCCAAGTCACAAAACGGGGAACCAACCCCCTGGGGGAACGAAACAGAAACTATAGTTGGTGAGTGATCTGAGGACAAGTCCAATGAAGGCTCCACTTGCATCCATTCTGAGGGAAAATTTTTTGTAACTCCAAAGTCTATAACGTCTGGGATCTTGCGTTGGTCTGACGGCCAATAAGTGGGGTGTCCACTTGAAATCACACCTAAGCCCATTTTGGTAACGGTGTCAAAAAGCACACGGCCTTTCGGGGTAATTAAACGTGATCCCCAAAAAGTGTGTTTAGCGTTATAGTCGCCAGCCGCTAAAAATCGAGGACCAAGTGATTTGAAAAAAATTGAATGTTGTCTTTCTGTTATTGTAAATCGAGGATATAACAATTTTTTCATGAGTTTGCCACTCTCTTCTAACTCTTCTTTTTTCTGACAGGAGTTGCTCAATTTCAGCCGAATAAGTTCTATTTTTCTCATTTCTGGATCTTATATGACTAGTGGTAGCATGCTGTACGGCCAGTTTGAGGTTTTCAGAAAAATCGTTAATTGACGCATCAATATCCTCAGGTGTTCTCAAGGCGATATTTTCTGTACAATGTGTACTCAAAAATTTTTTGTATTTTAACCAATTAACTCTATTGACAGTTAACGGTGAGTCAATCTCTTGGGGGAACGAAACAGAGATTATAGTGGGAGAGTGATCTGATGTCAAATCTAATGAAGGCTCCACTTGCATCCACTCTAAGGGAAAATTTTTCGCAACTCCAAAATCTATAACATTTGGGATCTTTCGTCGGTCTGACGGCCAATAAGTGGGGTGTCCGCTTGAAACCACATCTAAATCCATTTTGGAAACGGTGTCAAAAAGTACACGGCCTTTCGAGGTAATTAAACGTGATCCCCAAAAAGTGTGTTTAGCGTTATAGTCGCCAACCGCTAAAAATCTAGGACCAAGTTATTTGAAAAAATTTGAATATTGGCTTTCTGTTATTGAAAAGCGTGGCGGTGAGTAGATCGAGGAAATTACGATTTTTTCATGCAAATATTCAATGCATATATTAGTTGCTTGGAGATACTCCTCACATGTCTCGGTCATTAAAAAGTGTTTAATTCTGGATTTTATTAGAATTGCCGATCCTCCGCAAGATCTTCCACGGGGATCTTTTGTGTCGTACAGTATGTAGCCATTAATTTTGAAAAAACTGTTAGTTGTCAAATGGGTTTCAGCAATCATCAATATATCGATCTGCTTTTCCATAAGGAAGTGCTCAAGTTCATTTTTCTGTTGGCGAATGCCGTTTGCGTTCCAGAAACATATTTTTAACCAATTCATTTTTTTAAAATTGCCTGTAAAATAGTGGATTGCATTTTTAGCATTTCCTGCATCATGTTGGTCATAGAGACGGTAAAAATGTTAATGGATTGAACAAGAGTCTGCAGAGTTGCCTCTAGGTTACTAAAATTTGGATCGGAAATTTGGGGCTTGGGATGCTGGTTCAAGTTTTGGTCGGATTTAACCACATTAGCTTATGAAAATTGTTTGGTATTCTGCGTGTTTGTGAAGTTGGTTGGATGGCCTACCTGGGGAAAATTGTTTTTGCCAATGACATTTGGCTGCTGGGCTGCTGGAGAAACCGATGACTTATTTGTCATTGACCGCTTAAAACGAGTATAGACAGGGCAACCTCTATAATTTGCAGTGTGGTTACCTCCACAGTTACTGCATTTTTTAACACTTGCGTCGGCCTTTGGCTTATTGCACTGAGTTGTGCCGTGAAGTTCGCCACATACAACACAAATAGCGGGCAACTTGTAGTAAGCCTTAGTATGGCCAAATTCTTGGCAGTTTAGGCACTGAACGGGTCCTGAACGCTTATGTGGCTCCTCAACGGTAACCTTACGATGCAAAAGATATTTGAGGTTATATATTGGATGAACTTCATTCTATTTTAGCAAAACATCCCCTGGTTCTAGTTTAATCCTAAACATGGGTTGAGGGATTTTTTCACGCTTCCCGATGTTTACTACAGTTTTTATTTTAAAATCCTTATCTTCCAATCCGGTTTTTACATCATCAATATCTACACATGGGTCAATCCCTTTAATAACGACCTGAAGACCTTTGGCACTTTTGAGCTGGTAAGTGTAAAATGATCTTTTCCGTTTTTCTAAGACATCAGACAATTTTCGGTAGTCGTTTTCATGGTTTACCTGAATTTTAGTTTCACTGATGCTGCCGTGCTTCACTGATGTGACGTTGAATTTATCTTTGCCGATTGCCATAATAAGTTGTTTCACCAGTTCACTAGAAGTCGGCTCTCTCAAATAAATTGGTGAGGGATTATATGTTTTTTTGGATGTTGTTGGCTCATCTTTCTGAAGGATAGCAAACCTATTACCATACGTTATCGCAGTGGGTTTATCGTCTTTAGAAATTTTTGATTTTGAAGATATTTGTGCGGATTTAGGGCTTCGCTGACGTTTAACCACGGTTATATACCTGTCCATTCCTACTTGCGTTTTTGGTTTATCAATAATAGCTAAACTGGAAGATGGTTTGTCTTCTGTTGTAACAACAATGTTTGGCGAACACGAACGCGTGCGTTTTTTATCTCTTAGACACAGAAGATTATCCAATGATTTTTTCAGTGATTCTTCCTCTGAGATCCAGAGGTTTTTTTTTATAGTGGAGCTAAGCTCCCGTTCAGAATTGCATCTGCTAGGTACACACATGCAATTTTTTATTTTTTTATACCCTTCACAAAAATGTAAAGGGTATTTATGAGTTTGTGATTCCGTTTGTAATTTCTACAGTTTTTTTTTGCGACCCTATAAAGTATATATATTCTGAATCAGAATTAATGGAAAAGTCGATTAAGCGATGTCCGTCTGTCCGTATGTCCGCTGTTGAAATACCATTTCTGAGAAAACCATTAGACTTAGAAATTTTTTTCTTTCACCATTCTTTTACCCCATCGATTCATGGGTTTGCTATTGAAATTCAGTAATATCGGTCCACGTATAGCTGAGATATATTTAAAATTCCGAAAAAAGCCATTTTTTTTTGCAGTTTTGTATGAAAATTTTTTAAAACAAAAAATGTTCGTGTTGCTTCAAACTTCACACACCTATTAAGCATGGTGAATCAAAGACAAAAATTTTTTTTTTCAGATATCGGTCCATATATACTCGAGATATAGCCCAAATCGGATTTTTAATGAAAATGTCGCATACGCGAAGCTAAACAACTTTTTTTTGCTCAAAAGCAGTTCTGGTAATTAAATTAGGTTACATAAATATGGCAAATGAAAATTTTCGATATCGGTCCATATATACCCGAGATATAGCCTAGACCGGGGTTTTCATGGAAATGCCGCGTAAGCGAACTAAAACAATTTTTTGGGGCTCAAAAGCAGTTCTGGTAATAATATTAGGTTACATAAATATGGAAAATGAAAATTTCCGATATCGGTTCATATATACCCGAGATATAGCCTAGACCGGGGTTTTCATGGAAATGCCGCGTAAGCGAACTAAAACAACTTTTTTGTGCTCAAAAGCAGTTCTGGTAATGAAATAGGGTCATATAAATATGAAAAAAGAAAATTTTCGATGTCAGTCCATATATACCCGAGATATAGCCCAAATCGGGTTTTTCATGAAAATGTCGCGTAAGCGAACTTAAACAACTTTTTTGTGCTCAAAAGCAGTTTTGGTAATGAAATAAGGTTACGTAAATATGGAAAATGAAAATTTCCGATATCGGTCCATATATACCCGAGATATAGCCCAAACCGCGTTTTTCATGAAAATGTCGCGTAAGCGAACTTAAACAACTTTTTTTTTGCTCAAAAGCAGTTCTGGTAATGAAATTAGGTTACATAAATATGGAAAATGAAAATTTCCGATATCGGTCCATATATACCCGAGATATAGCCTAAATCGCGGTTTTAATGAAAATGTCGCGTAAGTGAACTTAAACATCTTTTTTTGCTTAAAAAGAGTTCTGGTAATGAAAGAAAGTTATGTAAATACGGAAAATGAAAATTTCCGATATCGGTCCATATATACCCGAGATATAGCCTAGAACGGGTTTTTCATGAAAATGCCGCGTCCGCGAAACTAAACAACTTTTTTTGCCTAAAAGCGGTTCTGGTAATAAAATGAGGTTATATAAGTATGGAAAATAAAAATTTCCGATATCGGTCCATATATACCCGAGATATAGCCCAAATCGGTCTTTTCATGAAAATGTCGCGTAAGCGAACTTAAACAACTTTTTTTTTGCTCAAAAACAGTTCTGGTAATGAAATAAAGTTATATAAATATGAAAAATGAAAATTTCCGATATCGGTCCATATATACCCGATATATAGCCTAACCGGTTTTTTGATGAAAATGCCGAGTAAGCCAATTTAAACAACTTTTTTGTGCTCAAAAGCAGTTCTGGTAACGAAATAAGGTTGTATAAATATGGAAAAAGAAAATATCCGATATCGGTCCATATATACCCGAGATATAGCCCAAATCGGATTTTTAATGAAAATGTCGCATAGGCGAAGCTAAACAACTTTTTTTTGCTTAAAAGTAGTTCTGGTAATAAAATTAGGTTCTATAAATATGGAAAATAAAAATTTTCGATATCGGTCCATATATACTCGAGATATAGCCTGAACCGATTTTTCCAATAACATTTTTTTTTTTTTTGCTGAAAAGCAAATCTTGTTATAAAAGAAGGTAACGAAAGTAGAGAAAATTAAAATTTCTGATATCGGTCCATATATACCCGAGATATAGCCTAAATCGGGTTTTTCATGAAAATATCGCGTAAGCGAACTTAAACAATTTGTTGTGCTCAAAAGCAGTTCTGGTAATGATATAAGGTTATATAAATATGGAAAATTAAAATTTTCGATATCGGTCCATATATAGCCGAGATATAGCCTGAACCGATTTTTCCATTAAAAAAAATTTTTTTTTTTTTTTTTGCTGGAAAGCAATTCTCGTTATAAAAGAAGGTTACTAAAATACAGAAAATAGAAAATTCCGATATCGGTTCATATATAACCGAGTATATTTAGGTCACATTTTTAATATACTATACATATTCGTGACTATCGTGAAGGGTATTTTAGATTCGGCCCAGCCGAATATACTACACTCTTACTTGTTTTATTTATATTTTTTTAATTTAAAAGTACACAAAAATAATTGTCATAAAGTTTTTCAGTTTTGCAAGAAAACAAAACTTTAGGGTATAGTTTTTTTCCCACTGGGTAGGTAATCTTCACGCACAATAACAACAACAACAATGCACTGCCACCGCACTTGTTTTATTGAAATTGATTTTATTGTTTATTTAATGAAATGTGAGGAATTTATTTTCCCGTTGTTTTTTAAAATAATTTGTTATTGTTTTTACAATTTAATACAATATATTATTGTTTTTATACCCTTCACAAAAATGTAAAGGGTATTTATAAGTTTGTGATTCCGTTTGTAATTTCTACAGTTTTTTTTTTTGCGACCCTATAAAGTATATATATTCTGAATCAGAATTAATGGAAAAGTCGATTAAGCGATGTCCGTCTGTCCGCTGTTGAAATACCGTTTCTGAGAAAACCATTAGACTTAGAAACTTTTTTCTTTCACCATTCTTTTACCCCATCGATTCATGGTTTTGCTATTGAAATTCAGTAATATCGGTCCACGTATAGCTGAGATATATTAAAAATTCCGAAAAAAGCCATTTTTTTTTGCAGTTTTGTATGAAAATTTTTGAAAACAAAAGTTGTTCGTTTTGCTTCAAACTTCACACACTTATTAAGCATGGTGAGTAAAAGACAAAAAATTTTTTTTCAGATATCGGTCCATATATACCCGATATATAGCCCAAATCGTATTTTTAATGAAAATGTCGCATAGGCGAAGCTAAACAACTTTTTTTTGCTCAAAAGCAGTTCTGGTAATAAAATTACGTTACATAAATATGGAAAATGAAAATTTTCGATATCGGTCCATATATACCCGAGATATAGCCCAAATCGGGTTTTTCATGAAAATGTCGCGTAAGCGAACTTAAACAACTTTTTTGTGCTCAAAAGCAGTTCTGGTAATGAAATAGGGTCATATAAATATGGAAGATAAAAATGTTCGATATCGGGCCATATATACTCGAGATATAGCCTAGACCGGGGTTTTCATGAAAATGCCGCGTAAGCGAACTTAAACAATTTTTTTGTGCTCAAAAGCAGTTCTGGTAATGAAATTAGGTTACATAAATATGGAAAATGAAAATTTCCGATATCGGTCCATATGTACCCGGTCCATATGTAGCCCAAATCGGGTTTTTCATGAAAATGTCGCGTCAGCGAACTTAAACAACTTTTTTTTGCTCAAAAGGAGTTCTGGTAATGAAATAAGATTACATAAATATGGCAAATGAAAATTTCCGATATTGGTCCATATATACCCGAGATATAGCCTAGACCGGGGTTTTCATGAAAATATCGCGTAAGCGAACTTAAACAATTTTTTGTGCTCAAAAGCAGTTCTGGTAATAAAATTAGGTTTCATAAATGTTGAGTTGTCAACGGTTGAAATAAGTTGAACACCAAAGGTTTCCCTTGGAGTTTAGATTTTTGTTTCTTTTGAATTCGTTTAGCCCAGGTAGAAACACCTTGTGCTGATATAAAATTAATTAAGCCTTAGTAGAATCACTAAGACCCGTGAAGCAATGAAAAGAGTTAATCTTTGTTTGCCTCGTTGTCTTTATTTTTGTCAGTCTTTTATACAATTTAATTGCTTACGTCTAACTTAAAATTAATAATAATAATTTTCAAAGATCCAATTTCAGTAGTTATAAAAATGCCTTTAACTGCATTATTGCAGTGTTGCATAAAATATACTAAAGGTAAATGACATTTAGTATTATTATTGTAACATTAACCGATTCGGAAGGTAAATGAACTTTATATTTGTTATTATAACATTAAATGGTTTTAAAGGAAATGACTGCAATAATAAGTTCAAGGGCAAATGACGTATATGCATTTTGTAGTTTTTAGTAAATACGTGAAATCATTTTTGCTTGTTGTTTTTTGACTTCTTTTAATTTTTAAGTTTGGTTTTTTTGTTATTATTAACATTCTCCGCCACGTTGAGCGGATAGCAAAAATTATGTATGAGAGAAAAAAAAACTAAATTAATGAAATAAGAATTAATAGTATAAGAGTTAACAAATTGTTTTTTTTTTTTTTTAAACCTCAGAGTTTTGCTGTCGTGGTGCTGGTTGTGGGGCTGATTCTGGCATCGTTGGGGACAAGTTCATTGAGGCTCCCTTGTAGCATTTAATTTTCCGGCCAATTAGGATGACTATTGTCAATAATGACAGAAGTAGCGCCAACGAGCCGATATGTGGATGATGAAGCACTGGGTGTTTTATTTCCTTTGGAAGATTCTGGATGTCTGATAGCTGTCTTTGGATGTTGGTGAGCTCATCTAATTTGGTGTACAATTCTATGTTTGGTGCTAGTAGCCTCTTGACCTCGGAGGGTTTGCCAATTGCCGTAATATTGCCAAACATTGCATATGAAGTATGAAGAGTAGTAATACTCGTTTCATGCCCATGGATAATTAGTGAATTTCCCTTTATGATACAGGTTGATTTCATGGACATGAGGCCAGATCGTTTGACGGTAAATTGTATGGTTTCAGAGTCGCACACTGCAGTTAGCTCTAATGGACTTGGTGTTGCATAAAGCCAACGATTGATAGTGTTTAGTGCGATAAAAGAAACCTTGTTCTGTACGTACTCGAAACTACATTGTGGGGATGTCCGGTTGTGAAAAAGAGCAATTTCGCATGAACAGCTGCTGGGGTCTCGAGTAACGCTGACTTGTAATGTAGTGCAAAGATATATGTCGCTTTTTGCTACAATACATTTATTGAATTGAAGTGTATTTAGTGTCAAATATCCATCTCGGTGGCTGTTCACAGCGAGATATTCATTATTGGTTTTTATAGCAATGTCCCTGTCGTTTATATTGGTGGGTATAGGGATGACCTTGAAGAGCTCAAAATGTTCCTGGTTCACTAACGGTAGTTCAATCATGAAAATGACACTCTCCTGTGTTACTGTGCTCATGACGCTCATGATTTTGTATAATTCCAGCAAGTCAGTATCTTCAATTGGTAACGAGCGACCAATGGGAAGGTGGCCTTTAATCTTAGCTATCTCTGTTCTTAACTGTTTTGGTGTGAGGAGAAGTGGACTTATTTTACCGTGATTTGAGTGCGTGAGGGCAGCTACCAGCTCTGTCTCAATTCTTTGTAACTCTGCCGCAAGTGTATTTAATTGAATCGCCAGGGACATAGATTTTGGGTTTGTCGCAAATTTGAATTCTCGTCTCTAACTGTATTCAACTCATTATAGATGCTGGTTTTAAGCTCTGAGAAGCGCACCTTCATATTATTCTCGCCTTGTTTGAGAATATTAATCGTCGAATTTATCACCGAAGTTTGGTTTTTGAGTAACAGGTGCAAATACTCCTCGTTGTGCTTCACATTGGCTATAGTTTGAGCCATTTGTTCTGCATAATCCGAATCTAGGACTCCAAATAGAGCATGAGCCATATTCCCCACAATATCTAGTGCAGCTCTTCGGTTTCTTCTTGGAGTTAAAAGGTCTGATTCTTGAATGAGATTGTCCCAGGTATGCTGAAGTTCGAGGTAGAGTATTTCACATGATTTAGTAGCTATTGATTGTTTGCAGAACTTTGAAAATGCTGTTATTCCGGTTTCCAGAACCTTGTTCCTCTCCCAAATAGGTGTGAGATCGTAATATATGATGAATTTCCAGGTCGCAGTTACCAATTCTGTCGACCCTATGCCTTCGAAATACAATCCTGGGTTGGAAGAAAACTCTGTCACATTTATCGGAGAGGCTAGTATTATCGGCAGTAGCAGGAGCGAGATACATATTGTACTGAAGATTCCTTGCGAAGCATATGATACTACCTTCCGTTTTGGCTGTATAGAGTCGCCTTCTGATGAGTGTTGTCTCTTTTGCGATATTGGCTTGTTATATTCGCAGTGTTCTGTGTGAAAGTCGTTGAACAGGGGTGCCAATCTATGAATTGGCCTCTTGAAAGTTCCCTTCGCTGTTTTGACGTCGCAGACCCTAATAAGTCCATCATCTCCCTTGTATATTCGACTGATTCTTCCCAGCGGCCATTGTAGTACAGGAGTATTGTCCTCTTTGAGAATGACAAGCATGCCTTCAATAACGTTCGGTGAAGGAGACTTCCATTTTCCTCTTTGTTGTAGCTCATGTAAATATGTTTGTGTCCATTCCTTCCAGAATTTGTGTTTAATCTCTGAAGTTATTTTCCACCTTGCATCTAAATGTAATTTTGGAGATTGGGCATGTACATCCACTGCTGATGTTAATGGCTCACCTACTAGAAAATGGCCTGGTGTAAGAGCTTGAAGATCTTCGAAATTTGATGAGAGAGGAATTAAAGGTCGCGAGTTTAGGATGGCTTCTATTTCAACCACTATGGTTTCCAACTCCTCATATGTAAGTGATGCAGCGGATACACTTCTCAGCAGAAGGTGTTTGGCTGATTTAACTGCCGCTTCCCAAAGGCCACCGAAATGAGGGGCCCTTGGTGGAATAAATTTAAAAGTAATTGATTGATTGCTGCATACTCGTGTAATTTTTTCTTGGGCTGATTGAGAATATATTGATTCTTCTAATTCAGATATTTTGTTGGTTGCTCCCACGAAGTTGGTAGCATTGTCGCAATATAATGTCTGACAATGGCCTCTTCTACTGATGAATCGTCGTAATGCTCCGAGAAAGGCTTCTGTGGACAGATTGGACACAACTTCCATGTGAATGGCCTTAGTTGCAAAACAGCAAAATACTGCGATATAGGCCTTGTCTGGTCTTTTGCCCCTAATTTTGTGATGTATCCAAATCGGCCCAAAGTAATCAACTCCTGTAGTAATGAATGGACGTCCTGGCGTCACTCTGTCAGCTGGTAGATTTCCCATCAATTGTTTAAAAAGCACTGGCCTTGCTTTGGTGCATCGTATGCATTTGTGGACGGTACTGCGTGCGACTGATTTTCCGTTGGTAATCCAGAACTGCGCCCTGGATGCAGCCAACAATGCTTGTGGGCCGCAATGACGATTTTCTTCATGTAGCATTTGCATCAACAACCCCACCATAAAATGACTGTGTGGTAAAATTGCTGGATGCTTCGCCTTGAATGGTAATATTGATTGCTCCAGACGACCACCTACACGCATTATCTGGTCTTCATCCAAAAATGGATTTAATGAGGCCAAAGGACTTAAGGATTTATGTACAGGTGTTTTGTTTGATAATCTTTCTAGCTCTTCCCCAAATTCTGTGGCTTGCATGAATTTGATGATAACGTTCAGAGCTTTTTCCATTTCATGTGCATCGAGAGCCTTGTTGGATGAACGACAAAATTTTGCAGTTTTGGAATTTGTGATGAATCTCAAGACATAACCGATCGTGCGCTGAAGAGTCTTGAAAGAGTTTCGATGGTTTATTCGACTTATAATGTCTTCGTACTTTTGCTGCGAAGTTGATATTGTCAAAACAAGCTTCGACATTTTGCGTTCTTCGTTGCAAGGTATGTCAAAAACTTGTGGAGATGAGTTCATCCACTCACCTTTTTGTCCTGATAGAAATAGTGGGCCAAAAAACCAACTTGAATGTTGTGATAGGTTTTCTGCTGCTAGCCCTCGGGATATTGCGTCAGCTGGATTCTGTTTGGAGCTGACATGTCGCCATTGATTTGATTCGCTTAATTCTTGTATTTTGGCTATTCTGTTTGCCACAAAAGTGTGGTAGGATGCTGCAGTCGAATTTATCCACGCAAGGACAATCTTTGAATCTGTCCAGAAAAAGTTTGCGGTATTTTGTAGGCGAAGATCTTGCTTTACTCTATTTGTCAGCTCCACCCCTAGTAGTGCGGCACATAGTTCCAGCCGAGGCAGCGTCTGTTTTTTGATGGGTGCTACACGGGACTTGGAACATATTAACCTTGTTGATACAGTTTTGTCCTTGTATGTTGACTGAATGTAAATTGCCGTTCCATAAGCTCGTTCCGAGGCATCAACAAATGTGTGAAGCTGCGTTGTTACTGGATTTGCGGTTTTTAGTACGCATCGATCGATCTTAATTGTGTTTAGTGATCCTATGCTCATTCGAAAATTATTCCATACGTTTTGAAGATCCAGGGGCAATTCATCATCCCACGAAATTGGTAATTGCCACAGCTCCTGCAAAAATATTTTGGCTCGTATGACTACTGGCCCAAAGATTCCTAATGGATCAAATATCTTGGCAAGTTCTGAACTAACTATTCGTTTTGTTACACCTTTTAAATAATTTGCCGTTGGTACTTGTGCTCGTCCACATAACTGATCAGACCTTGGTAGCCATATTAATCCAAGTGTTTTAATAGAGTAGTTTGAGCTTTCGTCTAAGTCTAAGTTGATCTCTTGGTCCTCAGGCGCAATACCATTTAGCAACTGGGGATGATTTGAACACCATTTTCGAAGTTTAAAGCCAGCTTCTTTTAAAATTGAGTTGAGCTGTCGTTGTGATTCCAATGCTGTACTGATAGAATCGGCTCCGCTTAGGCAATCGTCCACATAAAAATCATCTCGTAATATTGAGGCACCTAGTGGATATTTCATGGTGCTTTGTGTTGCTAGGTATTGAAGGCATTTGGTAGCTAGGTATGGAGCTGAGGAAGTGCCGTAGGTGACAGTTTTGAGGCGATAATATTTGATATCTTGATGTTTGTTATATCTCCAAATGATGAGTTGAAACATTTGGTCTGCATAATTGACTTGAATTTGTCGGTACATTTTTTCGATGTCTGCAGTGAAGACGAATTTATGCATCCGAAATCTTAGTAGAACTGAACACAGCTCATTTTGTACGGTTGGTCCTGCATGAAGGATGTCGTTGAGTGAGAAACCGCTGGATGTTTTGGCTGATGCGTCAAACACTACCCGCAATTTCGTTGTTGAACTTTCCGGTTTCAGCACGCAATGATGAGGCATGACGTAATGTACATCGGGAATATCGTCTTCCTGAATTTCTTCCATGTGCCCCAAGGATTCATATTCTTCCATAAATTTATTGTACTCTGTTCTAAGTTCTGGCTTACGGTTCAACCGGTTTTCCAATGACAAAAATCGATTGAAAGCCATTGTTTTAGAAGTTCCGAGACTTGATGGATTTTCTGCAAATGGTAAGCGGACAACGAATCTCCCATCCTTGTTTCTTTGTAAGTTTTGCACAAAATGATCTTCACATCGTTTCTCAGCTAAAGATAATGCTCGTTCTGAATTATTTGCCTCTTCAAGTTTCCAGAACCTTTCAATCAGCTCGGTTGTTGTTTGCTGTTCTGGGGTAAATACTGCACAAGTAACCAAGTTTTTGTCATTGTTTTCTTGTAGTTTACCTGTTACGACCCATCCCAAAGCTGTATTTTGTAGAATAGGTAAGTTCTTGTTGAGTCTTATTTGTTGTGGCCGCATAAGTTGGTGATAAAACTCTGCTCCGATCAGCATATCAATTTTATCCATTTGATTGAAATATGGATCTGCTAAATTAATATTATCAGGAAGATTCCAATCTGATGTGTTGAACGATTTTGTAGGCTGAGGTGATACAATGGTTGGGAGTACAAATGCTTCGATTCTGGTGGCATAATTGCCTGAGCATGCATGTAGCTCTACATTGATTCGTCGGGATGTGTTGTGAACCTTACGGCCTATTCCTTCAATACGCAAGGAAGAATCTGAAGAATCCAATGTTAACTTGTTTAACACTCGATTTGTAACTAGATTGATCTGTGATCCAGAATCTAGAAGAGCACGGAATATGCCGGTGCGGCCATTGGTTCCAATCACCTTTACTCTTGCTGTGGCGAGTAATACATAGGTGTTGCCGCTGAGCTGCTTGTTTGTTGCAGCAACGATTGAGGAATTTGTATTTGAAGCAATGGCTGGATTTTGTTTCTTTTCGAAGCTTCCAGCAGAGGTTTGTGATGAATATTGTCTTGGTGTTTCTAAGTGCAGCAGCGTGTTGTGCTTTTTTGCGCACCTTGAGCATGACCGTGATGTGCATGATTTGGTGGTATGCTCTGATTTAAAACAGTTGACACAAAGTCTCATCTTTTGCGTCCATTGTAGTCTCTCGGCTGGGGACATTTTCAGGAACTTTTCACAGTAATATATGGGATGTCCTGTTAATCCACATACGTTACAATTCGGATTTGATGTGGCTGAAGTTATAATCTTGGCTCTATCCTTCCCCCCTTCAGATTCCCACGATCTTCGTCGCGTTTCCAATGCTTGGAACCTATGCTCTATGAATTTAAGCAGTTCATCGAGATTTACGAGGTTTTTGTTGTCTGTGAGTGATTGCTCAAATAGTGTTTGAGTAGAGGGATCAAGCTTCTTCAATATTATGTGGACGATTATTGCGTCCCACTGGTCCACTGGAAGTAGTGTGCCTTCAAGCCATGGATGCATTCCTTTGTGAGGTCATGCATATTTTTTAGGGATTGTGGCGATTCATTTTTCACTTGTGGATTAGAGAGCAAGTTGTTGAGTAATGTTGTCACAATGAGCCTTTTATTATCGTATCTATTGACGAGAATATTCCATGCAATTGCATAGTTTGCTGTTGCAATTGGCAAATGGTTTATCAGCTTTTTTGCCTCATCTGTGATATGTGTCGTCAAATAAAACATTTTTTCAACTTCGCTCATTGCTGCATTGTGAATTAGTTGAGTATATAGGTCTTTGAAAGATACCCATTGGAGAAAACTGCCGTTGAATTTTGGAATCTGAATTTTTGGCAGGTGTGGTTGACACTGTTCTATTCTGTTGATGTGTTGTGGAGTGCTATCATTGGAAAGACTGCCATGTTGTTGTAAAGTACATTTAATGTTGTGCACTTCGGCTTGCGTTTTGTAGAAGTCATCCACTGTGTACCCATCTATTTGTTCTTTAGTGGTTAATTGCCATAACATGTCATTGTTTCTCGAGAGATCGCCCATATATTTATCAATGAGAGTTAATTTTGCATGATACTTTGCTCCCTCATGAATTTCTTCGGCCATGGCTTCGTCCATTGTTCGTCTTAGCGCTCTTGTTAGCGCCCTCTGATTACGAAGAACCTTACTCGTAATTTCGTCAAGTTGTGACTCTCCCTGTATGCAGCTGCTGGCACCTTCATTGATTTGTTGATTATTGATTGTTGTATTTGAGAGTCTTTTGATTTCAGACTCAAATAGCTCTTTGTACTTTAGTATGTCACCTGAAATACGCAAGTATTGGTCCGTAAAATATTCGTGCTGCATGGGAAGATCCGACAGACACCTTAATTTGTTGTCAGTGCTGTCAAATTCTAGCCATGCAGTGTCTAGCCGTTTTAAACGTTCCAGGTAGTACTCCCTCGATTTTCTTGTTGTCGGGTCCTTTTTATAGTTTCGGATTATGGCCTCTATTTGACCCGCCGTCTTTTGTTGCGCTACTAATAGGACATCAAATGTTTCCATGGTCGTTGAATTGTTGACTGTTGAGAGTTTATAAACCAATTGTTGATTGGTATGTATGTGGACTCGATGTTGTATATGAACTCGATGTCCTTGTGGTCACCAAATGTTGATTTGGTTTGTAGTGTGTAGCGTTGTAATCCTGTGCCAAGTTACAGGACCGTCGGGGTCACCAAATGTTGAGTTGTCAACGGTTGAAATAAGTTGAACACCAAAGGTTTCCCTTGGAGTTTAGATTTTTGTTTCTTTTGAATTCGTTTAGCCCAGGTAGAAACACCTTGTGCTGATATAAAATTAATTAAGCCTTAGTAGAATCACTAAGACCCGTGAAGCAATGAAAAGAGTTAATCTTTGTTTGCCTCGTTGTCTTTATTTTTGTCAGTCTTTTATACAATTTAATTGCTTACGTCTAACTTAAAATTAATAATAATAATTTTCAAAGATCCAATTTCAGTAGTTATAAAAATGCCTTTAACTGCATTATTGCAGTGTTGCATAAAATATACTAAAGGTAAATGACATTTAGTTTTATTATTGTAACATTAACCGATTCGGAAGGCAAATGAACTTTATATTTGTTATTATAACATTAAATGGTTTTAAAGGAAATGACTGCAATAATAAGTTCAAGGGCAAATGACGTATATGCATTTTGTAGTTTTTAGTAAATACGTGAAATCATTTTTGCTTGTTGTTTTTTGACTTCTTTTAATTTTTAAGTTTGGTTTTTTTGTTATTATTAACAATAAATATGGAAAATGAAAATTTCCGATATCGGTCCATATATACCCGAGATATAGCCTAGAACGTGTTTTTCATGAAAATGCCGCGTCAGCGAAATTAAAAAACTTTTTTTACTTAAAAGCGGTTCTGGTAATAAAATAAGGTTATATAAATATGAAAAATGAAAATTTCCGATATCGGTCCATATATACCGGAGATATAGCCTGGAACGGGGTTTTCATGAAAATGCCGCGTCAGCGAACTTAAACAACTTTTTTTTTTGCTTAAAAGCAGTTCTATTAATAAAACAAGGTTATATAAGTATGGAAAATGAAAATTGTCGATATCGGTCTATATATGTATACCCGAGATATAGCCCAAACCTGGTTTTTCATGAAAATGTCGCGTAAGCGAACTTTAACAACTTTTTTTTTATCAAAAACAGTTCTGGTAATAAGATGAGTTTATATAAATATGGAAGATAAAAATTTCCGATATCGGTCCATATATACCCGAGATATAGCCTAAACCGGGGTTTTCATGAAAATGCCGCGTAGGCGAACTTAAACAATTTTTTCGCCTTAAAGCAGTTCTGGTAATAAAATAAGGTGATATAAATATTGAAAATGAATTTTTCGATATCGGTCCATATATACCCGAGATATATCCTAAACCGGGTTTTTCATGAACACGCGGCGTAAGCGAACTCAAACAACATTTTTTGCTTAAAATCAGTTCTAATAATAAAATAAGGTTATATAGGTATGAAAAATGAAAATTTCCGATATCGGTCCATATATACCCGAGATATAGCCCAAACCGGATTTTCCATGAAAATGTCGCGTAAGCGAACTTAAACAACTTTTTTGCTTAAAAAAACAGTTCTGGGAATAAGATGAGGTTATATAAATATGGAAAATGAAAATTTCCGATATCGGTCCATATATACCAGAGATATAGCCTAAACCGTGGTTTTCATGAAAATGCCGCGTAAGCGAACTTAAACAACTTTTTTCACCTTAAAGCTGTTCTGGTAATTAAATAAGGTTATATAAATATGGAAAATGAAAATTTCCGATATCGGTCCATATATACCCGAGATATAGCCCAAACCGGGGTTTTCATGAAAATGTCGCGTAAGCGAACTTAAACAACTTTTTTCACCTTAAAGCAGTTCTGGTAATAAAATAAGGTTATATAAATATGGAAAATTAAAATTTCCGATATCGGTTCATATATACCCGATATATAGCCTAACAGGTTTTTTGATGAAAATGCCGAGTAAACAACTTTTTTTTTTTTTTTTTTTTTTTATATTGGACCAGTACTCAGGGGATGACCCCTACATATGCAGTGCATTGTACCAGAACTAGGAAAATAGGTTGTGAGGAGGGGGAAAGCGGGAGTAGTGTTTGTGAACATTTGACTTGAATCTTCCAACGTTATAACAGACAGGAAACACTTCTGCAGGCAACTTGTTCCACAGACGAAGCGTGCGGCTGAAAAACGAATTCTCTCTGTAATGCGTAGTACGATTCCCCGGGCAATCAACCACAAATGGGAGAGCTCTAGACGATGAACGCGTGCTACGTAAAAATGTGCGCGTTTCGGGAACAAGATCCCTAATCTCGTCAGAGCAAAATCCATTGTAGTATCGACAGAACAGAGTAACGCATCCCACACTGCGTCGATGCTCCAGTGAGTCAATAGAGTTGGATACCCTACTGTCACCGATGAGCTTCTTCGCCCTCTCCTGCACACGGTCGAGTAACCCCAAAACAGACTTTGAGGTACCGGCCCAAACATGAGAGTTGTATTCCATTTTCGGTCGGATGTAGGTGGTATAAATAGTAAGGAGGTCGGATGGAGTGAAGTATATCTTACACCGTTTCAAAAAACCGAGGCACTTGAATGCTTCTTTAGAGATATGAAAAATGTGTTCATTCCAGCGAACGTCACACTGTATCTTCATTCCAAGAGCATCCGATTCTTCAATATTTATACCATCCATGAGTACAGATGAAGCAGCATTAGCGGTCGTTTGTTTGTGCGTCAATAAGCAACACTGGGTCTTACGAGCATTAAAGGCGACCCTGTTTTTACGACCCCATTCAGAGACCAATAGAAGATCACTATTCAGTGAATCATTCATATTTAGTCTCGTGGCAGCGATCTCTGATAGGCTGGGCCTATAACTAAAAGAGTACGAGTGACAAATGCTGCTGTCATCCGCGAAAGAGTGGATAGGGTTGGAAGTTTGGTAGAGAAGGTCGTTGAGGAAAATAAGAAATAGGGTAGGAGAAAGAACGGAGCCTTGCGGTACCCCTGAATTAATCTTGAACTCGTTTGATGAGACCCCATCTATAACAACTCGTATAGAGCGGTCTCTGAGAAAGCTCGATATAAACCGAGAGAAGTCATCACCGACACCAAAAGCAGTAAGTTTTGCCAATAGTGCACCATGCCACACTCTGTCAAACGCTTTTGAAATATCAAGG
This sequence comes from Thecocarcelia acutangulata, assembly GCA_914767995.1. Taxonomy (NCBI): domain Eukaryota; kingdom Metazoa; phylum Arthropoda; class Insecta; order Diptera; family Tachinidae; genus Thecocarcelia; species Thecocarcelia acutangulata. The sequence goes on from OU612097.1 coordinate 64,011,708, forward strand.
GCCACCACCCTACTTTCACCGAAATGATGGATTGAGTGGCACCATTTCTCTGAGAGATATGCCATAAGATCGCCAGTTGAACGACCCTTACGAAATCCATATTGACGATCACAAAGTAGTTTATGCGACTCCAGATACCTCATAAGGTGATGGTTAACCATGTTTTCCATTACTTTGGAGAGTGTAGAGCAAATTGCAATTGGGCGGTAATTTTCGGGGTTATTTGCCATACCCTTTTTGGGTATTGGTGTTACATTAGCAACCTTCCAGCACGATGGAAACTCACCAGTATGGTAAAGTATGCTGAAAAGGCGTGCTAATGGACGCGCAAGCGTAGAAGAACACTGCTTCAAGACCAGTGCTGGAATGCCATCCGGTCCAGGAGTTTTCTTTATATCGAGGTCTTCCAAAACCCTTTTAACTGCTCGCGCCCGGAAGAATATCTTCGGCATAGTTACAGATACTCTTTCGAGCTCGGGAAGTGGCTGACTGCTTTCCGGCAAGCAGGAATTGCTTGCAAAGATTTCAGCCAACAGGTTAGCTTTGTCAACCGGGTCTGTGAATGCTTGGTCATTCTTTAAAAGAGTTGGAATTGATGAACTAGCACTGTTCTTTACTCTCTTAACGAAAGACCAAAAGGTCTTACTGCCCCGAGGAGCTGCAAGGACCTTGGCACGAAGGCGCTGTTCGTGAAGAGACTTTTCACGCCTAAGTATCTTGGCACACGAAGATCTTGCCTTTTTGCGTAGCAAATCAGTGTCTGGTGTTTTGTTTAAACGCCAGTTACTGAATGCTTCCTCTCTGGATCTGACTGCGTTTTTGCACGTCTGATTAAACCAAGATTTTGCTTTTGGATTAATCGAAATCTGCTTGGAGGGGATGAATGTTTTCATCCCTAGCAATATAATGTTCTCGACCATTTTTGCTGAAGCATTTATGTCGTTATCTAGAAAACAAAGTTTCCAATTAAAATGCTCATAAAATTGGTTGAGCTCAGCCCAACGCGCCTTTTCGTAAATAAATATTGAACGTTTCGTAGCTGATTTTGAAACGTTACGAAGTCCCGAGATCGAAAAGGTGGCAGAAATGGTGCAATGATCCGAATTGCCGAGAGGTGCACTAACTCTGACTTCATACTTTTCAGGGTGTGAAGTCAGGAATAGGTCATATTCAACACATGGAATATGCGTTGGCTCATTCACTAATTGCGTTAGGTGGTTGTGCGCAGCGAATAACTCGACATATTGGCCTTCTGGATTTGTATGACTCGAATGGCGAAGCCAGGATGAGTTGTGAACATTGAAATCACCAGCAACAACGATTTCACTGCTCGGACAACTTTCCAGGATCTTCGATATGGAGTCGGATAGGGCATCGAAACCAGAAAAGGTAGTATCCCTCCCCGCATTTGGACTTCTGTATAGTAACCCGAAATGCAAAAAGTGTGACCTGATTTTGAATTTAACCCAAAGACAGGTAAATTCTGCATCATGCATGCTTAATGGTTGCTGGCATTGGAAAACAACTTCATTGCGAATGTAAATTACAAGGCCCCGATGGAAGTTAAAGAGGGATAGGAATTGATACCCAGGTATATGAAAATCCTGTGGATCAGCATTCTCAGATACAAATGCTAATTCTGCTGTGCTGGTGAGGCCGAAGTTAACTTAATTGTTTATTCGACTGTATAGTATCCAGTGTATATACCTTCGATACTATACAGTCAACAACAGTCAACCCCATATCACCAACATTGCAAAATAACTATTCGTTTTTTTTTATTTTTATTTTTATTTTTTTAAAAGGTATGTTGCACGAATAGGGAACAATGCCTGTATATCAGGGCCATAAAAGCCCTGGACTGGCCATTTATTTATATTATTTAGATTAAAAAAATTTATTAATATTATTTTTATTATTATAATTTTATTATTATTGTTGTTGTGGGTGTTTTTTATTTTTATTTTTTTTTTTTTATTTTATTTTAATTTTATTTTATTTTATTTTATTTTATTTTATTTTATTTTTTCTGTGTGTTGTTTATTGGGTATCAGCATGTATGTATAATTGTTTGTATTTGTTAATTGTATGGTTTATTGCATTTGTTGTTGGTAGTCGTATTTATATTTATATTGTTGTTGTTGAGATGCATGTTTTTAAGAGTTTTATGTTATTTTTTTTTTTTCACCCGTGTATTTTGTTGTTTTATTTTTAAAAAGATTTTTAACTGTTTATTTTATATACAAAAAGCAACACACAAAATAAAAATTAAGGAAAAAAAAAAAACAAAAAACACTGAACGAGGATAACACTTAATACGTGTTCACAACACAACGGACAGAACACTGCTCAAAAGTAGTTCTGGTAATGAAATAAGGTTATGTAAATATGGAAAAAGAAAATATCCGATATCGGTCCATATATACTCGAGATATAGCCTGAACCGATTTTTCCAATAACATTTTTTTTTGCTGAAAAGCAGTTCTTGTTATAAAAGAAGGTTACGAAAATAGAGAAAATTAAAATTTCTGATATCGGTCCATATATACCCGAGATATAGCCTAAATCGGGGTTTTCATGAAAATATCGCGTAAGCGAACTTAAACAATTTGTTGTGCTCAAAAGCAGTTCTGGTAATGATATAAGGTTATATTAATATGGAAAATTAAAATTTTCGATATCGTTCCATATATAGCCGAAATATAGCCTGAACCAATTTTTCCATTAAAAAAAATTTTTTTTTTTTTTTGCTGGAAAGCAATTCTCGTTATAAAAGAAGGTTACTAAAATACAGAAAATAGAATATATAACCGAGCATATTTAGGTCACATTTTTAATATACTATTCATATTCGTGACTATCGTGAAGGGTATTTTAGATTCGGCCCAGCCGAATATACTACACTCTTACTTGTTATATGTAATTTTAAAAATATAATAGCACAATGATTTTTTTGTTTGTTTTTTGTTCACTTTTTAAAAACACGACCGTGCGGTTGAAGAACCACAGAGTGAAAGTAAATATGGAAGATAAAAATTTCCGATATCGGTCCATATATACCCGAGATATAGCGAAAACCGGGTTTTTCATGAAAATGTCGCGTAAGCGGACTTTAACAACTTTTTTTGATTAAAAACAGTTCTTGCAATAAGATGAGGTTATATAAATATGGAAGATAAAAATTTCCGATATCAGTCCACATATACCCGAGATATAGCCTAAGCCGGGGTTTTCATGAATATGCCGCGTAAGCGAACTTAAACAATTTTTTCGCCTTAAAGCAGTTCTGGTAATAAAATAAGGTGATATAAATATGGAAAATGAAAGTTTTCGATATCGGTCCATATATACCCGAGATATAGCCTAAACCGGGTTTTTCATGAATACGCGGCGTAAGCGAACTTAAACAACTTTTTTTTGCTTAAAAACAGTTCTGGGAATAAGATGAGGTTATATAAATATGGAAGATAAAAATTTCCGATATCGGTCCATATATACCCGACATATAGCCCAAACCGGGTTTTTCATGAAAATGTCGCGTAAGCGAACTTAAACACCTTTTTTCACCTTAAAGCAGTTCTGGTAATAAAATAAGGTTATATAAATATGGAAAAAGAAAATATGCGACATCGGTCCATATATACTCGAGATATAGCCTGAACCGATTTTTCCAATAACATTTTTTTTTTTTTGCTTAAAAGCAGTTCTTGTTATAACAAAAGGTTACGAAAATAGAGAAAATTAAAATTTCCGATATCGGTCCATATATTCCCGAGATATAGCCCAAACCGGGTTTTTCATGAAAATGTCGCGTAAGCGAACTTAAACAACTTTTTTGTGCTCAAAAGCAGTTCTGGTAATAAAATAGGGTCATATAAATATGAAAAATGAAAATTTTCGATATCGGTCCTTATATACCCGCGATATAGCCTAAACCGGGCTTTTCATGAAAATGCCGCGTAAGCGAACTTAAACAACTTTTTTGGCTTAGAAGCAGTTCTGGTAATAAAATAAGGTTATATAAGTATGGAAAATGAAAATTTCCGATATCGGTCCATATATACCCGAGATATAGCCCAAATCGGATTTTTAATGAAAATGTCGCATAGGCGAAGCTAAACAACTTTTTTTTGCTTAAAAGTAGTTCTGGTAATAAAATTAGGTTCTATAAATATGGAAAATAAAAATTTTCGATATCGGTCCATATATACTCGAGATATAGCCTAAACCGGGGTTTTCAAGAAAATGCCGCTTAAGCGATCTTAAACAACGTTTTTTCATTAAAAGCGGTTCTGGTAATAAAATAAGGTTAGATAAATATGGAAAATGAAAGTGCCCGATATCGGTCCATATATACCCGAGATATAGCCTACACCGGGGTTTTCATGAAAATGCCGCGTAAGCGAACTTAAACAACCTTTTTTTCTTAAAAACAGTTCTTGTAATGAAATAAGGTTATATAAATATGGAAAATGAAAGTGCCCGATATCGGTCCATATATACCCGAGACATAGCCTAAACCGGGGTTTTCATGAAAATGCCGCGTAAGCGAACTTAAACAACGTTTTTTCATTAAAAGCAGGTCTGCTAATAATATAAGGTTAGATAAATATAGAAAATGAAAGTGCCCGATATCGGTCCAAATATACCCGAGATATAGCCTGAAACGGGTGTTTCATAAAAATGTCCCGTAAGTAAACTTAAACAACTTTTTTTGCTCAAATGCAGTTCCGGTAATAAAGTAAGGTTATACAAATATGGAAAATAAAAATTTCCGATATCGGTCCATATATACCCCAGATATAGCCTTACCGTGGTAAATTCGGCTGGGCCGAATCTAAAATACCCTTCACCATAGTCACGTATAAAAACGCGGTTCAGGCTATATCTCGGGTATATGTGGATCGATATCAGAAATTTTTTTTTCCTTATTTATATAACCTTATTTTATTACCAGAACTGCTTTCAAGCAAAAAAAGTTGTTTAAGTTTGCTTAGACTAGATTTTCATGAAAACCCCGTTTTAGGGTATATATGGACCGATATCGGGCATTTTCATTTTCCATATTTATCTAACCTTGTTTCATTACTAGAACTATTTTTAAGCAAAAAAAATTGTTTAAGTTCGCTTACGCGACATTTTTATTAAAAACCCGGTTTAGGTTATATCTCGGGTATATATGGACCGATATCGGAAATTTTCATTTTCCGTATTTATATAACCTTATTTCATTACCAGATTTGCTTTTGAGCACAAAAAAGTTGTTTAAGTTCGCTTACGCAGAATTTTCATGAAAACCCCGGTTTAGGCTATATCTCGGGTATATATGGACCGATATCGGAAATTTTCATTTTCCATATTTATATAACCTAATGTTATTACTAGAACTATTTTTAAGCAAAAAAAAATGCGTAAGCATGTTTATAACTACTTTTAAGCAAAAAAAAAAGTGGTTTAGCTTCGCCTATGAGACATTTCCATTGAAAATCCGACTTGGGCTATATCTGGGGTATATACGGACCGATATCTGAAAAAAAATTTTTTTTTGCCTTTTAGTCACCATGCTTAATAAGTGTGTGAAGTTTGAAGCAAAACAAACAACTTTTGTTTCCAAAAATTTTCATACAAAATTGCAAAAAAAAAAATGGATTTTTTCGGAATTTTGAATTTATCTCAGCTATATGTGGACCGATATTACTGAATTTCAATAGCAAACCCATGAATCGATGGGGTAAAAGAATGGGAAAGAAAAAAGTTTCTAAGTCTAATGGTTTTCTCAGAAACGCTATTTCTACAGCGGACAGACGGACAGGCGGACATCGTTTAATCGACTTTTCCATTAACTCTGAATCAGAATATATATACTTTACAGGGTCGCAAATTAAAATTGTAAAAATTACAAACGGAATCACAAACTTATATATACGCCTTACATTTTTGTGAAGGGTATAAAAACGCTTAAAAAAAAAAAAGATCACATACAGTAATTTAAAAGATTTATTTCTTGTTGTATGTGATATCCACTTTTAATAAATAAATAAATAAAATAAATAAATATATGGACTGACATCGAAAATTTTCATTTTGCATATTTATATAACCTTATTTCATTACCAAAAGTGCTTTTCAGCACAAAAAAGTTGTTTAAGTTCGCTTACGCGACATTTTTATGAAAAACCCGGTTTAGGCTATATCTCGGGTATATATGAACCAATATTGGAAATTTTCATTTTGCATGTTTTTGTAACCTTATTTCATTACCAGAACTACTTTGGAGCCTAAAAAAGTTGCTGAAGTTCGCTTACGCGACATTTTTATGAAAAACCCGATTTGGGCTATATCGCAGGTATATATGGATCGATATCGGAAATTTTCATTTTGCATATTTTTATAACCTTATTTCATTATCAAAACTGCTTTTTAGGAAAAACAAATTTATTAAGTTCGCTTACGAGACATTTTCATGAAAAAATCGGCTATATCCCGCATATATATGGACCGACATCGGAAATTTTCATGTTCCGTGTTTAGATAACTACAATAGTATTATCAGAAAAATGGATAATGAAAATGTCGCATGAGCAAACTTAAACAAGTTTGTTTGTGTTTGTGTTTTTTTTTTTTTGCTTAAAGCAGTTCTGGTAAAATAAGGAGGTTACCAAATGCAGAAAATGAAAATTTCCATATACATCTTAGCATGTTTAGTTCAAATTTGTAATAATTACATTATTTTATTAACGTGACTTTCGTGAAGGGTATTGTAGATTCGCCCAGCCGAATATACTACTGCACTCTTACTTAATTTTCCTCAATTTGCTTTATGCTACCTTTTCTTATCAAATACAATGGAAAGTTCTCCTATGAGAAACAAACATCATAAATATTGTGTTTCTATCAGATAAAACAAACAAACTCGAGTGTCTGAAGATGTAAGCAAAGCAAATATCAAGACATATTTTTATTAGGAAACAAGCAAACATTATTGGAAACACGTGGTATATGTATTCAAGAATTTTGTATTAGGTATTTTCATAACATATGTATACACACATTCATATTTATTAAAACTAAATGCCATTGCAAATTATCATATGTACATAATTGCTTGGTATGTTAAAAAAAAAAAATCATGACATTTTCGTAAAAAATTGGTTTAGACTATTACTCGGGTATATATGGACCGGTATCGGAAATTTTCATTTTTGTATTTCAGTAACCTTCTATTATAAACAAAACTACTTTAAAATAAAAAAAAACGTTGTTTAAGTTTTCATGAAAACCCCGATTTAGGCTATATCTCGGGTATATATGGATCGATATCGGAAATTTTCATTTACATATTTAAATAACCCTCTTTTATTACCAGAACGGCTTTAAAGCAAAAAAAAAAATTGTTTAAGTTCACTTACGCGACATTTTCTTGAAAAATTGGTTTAGGTATACATACATATGTATATAGACTGATAACGAGGATAAACATTTTTTGCCTTTTAGTCGCCATGACAAATAATTGTGTGAAGTTTGAAGCAGAACAAACAATTGTTTTTTGAAAAATTTTCATACAAACAGAGAGCATTTCAAAAATTGTAAATGAACAATTGGAAAGTACTAAAAGAAAGTGTTAAGTGCGAAATCGAAAATTTGGCTGCTACATCAACAAAAGAAGTGGTAAATCTAGCACCGAAAGTGCTAAAATGAGCACACTGCCTACCACAAAGCATCAGACGACTTGTACGCTAAATTAAAGAAAAAACACGAAATCATATGTAAATTTGTTTGCTTTATTATGTTGAGTCTATTAGTCAGAGTAAAGCGAGACAGCAGCATACAATATGATATTCTTATTTGTGCAGAAAGTATTGTATATCCACAGTTTAACTGAAATGAAGATTGCAAAGAATCATGTGGATCTTATTTAACTAAGAGTTTTATGGATATTTTTCTGCAATTTATTACGGATTTATATATTTTGTTTTTTTTTTTAATTCTAATATGCTAACACACATGTAAAAACTAGGAGTTGGAATTATAAATTACTACCGAATGCCGTAATCCAAAAAAAAAAAATTGTAGGTACTAATCGAAATTTTTCTTTACACGAACGTTAATTCGCTTTCGAATACAGTGATTTGCATTTGATTTATTTAAAGAGAATGCAAAAAATCGATATATAAAGTATAAAAGTATACCATTTTAGAAAATATTGCTCACGAATTCCCAACTAATAAATCACCAGTGGAGGGGAGAATAAACAAAATATACATGGATATGTACATATGTATGTGTATAAACATTCCTTCAGTACTCAAAAAATAAAAAGTAAATAACAAAGCGGATGTAAAACAAATGAACACTATTTCTTTTGTCGATACCTATTTCAAATGGTAACAAAATCATAAAATTGACAATGCATCAATCATGAAGCTCAAAAAATATTGATCATAATTTCGCTTCCTAGTGAACAGAGCGTCATTTCGCAGGGGCGTGTTCTGTACTGGCAGGTTTGTCGTCTTCTATTTGGTGCTGCTTATGAATATTGTTGGTGTGTTTGTTGCTTTTGTTTCCATTACCATGTTTTTAAAGTTGTCACCCACGGCCGGCATTATTCGTTATGTGTACGAGTATACGCACCTACATACATAAATACATGAGGACACATAAATTATTCATTTTTATTCTGTATACTTTCGCCCCCTCAGCGACCAAATGCTGAAGTTTTTTGCTAAGGGTGTTATCTTGGCTCTTCGAAACCCTCGCAACTACACATTTATACACCAACACTACTACCACTACCACCGTCAGCATACCACCACCTCAAACGTCGTATTCTGTTTCGATTGGATACTTCCATAAATTATTCATAATGCCCTTCAGTCTTCTTTTGTCATGGGCTGATGTTTCTTTTACGTACTACATACTTATACAGACACACATCCATATTTGTACATACATATATATGTACATGTGTATGTATATCCTTTTCATAATTTTTTAAGTATTTATTTTTTCGATTCGCTTTTTATTTGTATTTGTTCAGCTTTATTTGAAAATAATTTGTATATGTTGTATGTAGGTAGTTACATATATAAATATAAAATACGAACAAAATTATTTTCATTGTACTCGTATAAATAATATTTTTATGATTTAATTTGATTAATATTGAATTTTTAAGTTGTTGATGTGGAAGATACAAACGTTTTGTACTTTTGGAGGAAGTGTGTGTGTGTGTTTTTTTTTTAATTTTTTCAAAACCGTCACAACAGGTGAAAGGAGGATTTTTAAAAGAGCACACTTATCATATCAATTGCACTCGTATTCTTTATTATGAACTATCTTAACCCGGTGTGCTTTGCAACCCGCACCATTATAAAATGATATACAAAGTGCTAAAATGATATTATTATTAAATTTAAAAAATGATTTTATTATAAATTTAATACGAGGATATACGAGTCAATATGTTCAGTTTGTGGAGCACGAACAACGGGTAGTGTTATATGATATTTTCTTTTTCAAGAACGCCTTTTTCGATATGCAAACAGCAAACATGCAAAACAAAATATGGTGTACAAATGACGAGTTTGATAATCGATTATTGGGACGGGCAATTTGCTTATCCCTGCCACTATGTTAGAAAAAAATACACGTTATGTTCGGTCATATTTTGACCCCACATTTTTTTATTGAGAAAATTCAAATTTGTACATTTCAAAAATATTTTTAAGGCTTGTGATCAATGCGATATGTCTTCGTTGGAGTGAATGCGTGTCGGTGTGACAGACAAACAGGTTTGTTTTTGCAAGTTACGCACTCAGTCAGTAAAGGTATATTTTTCCTTTTTCGACGGGCAAAACTGTCGTTTTGGAGAAAGCGAATTCGTAGATGGTGATACACTGTCTTCTTCTCGAATTCTTCGCACCAATGATGCAAAGGCTTCTGCGCGTGGACGGCACGAGGCGACTACTCTTTTTTGCAGAAATATCTAAAAATTTAGAGAACTGGCCACCGATTGGTTTTTCTTTTGCAAGAATGTGTAACAACCATTTGGTCCAATGTGTCGACTCCGCCTTTTGTCGAGTTGAAGTATTCAATTATTTTCGGAATTCCTTTTTGGTGATCTTCCCAAATAGTGCAAATATGGTGAAGAGTGCTAAGCAAATAAACCATTCTGTATTTTTAACGCACATACAAAAGTACAATTCCTTTTTCAAAAAGGACAAAATACTTGAGTGTATAGGAAGCTTACGAAATTCTTGTGTATGGCATGAACTGACAAAAAAAGAATGTTAGGTTTTCCTCACTGTGCCAACAATAGTATTTTTTTGCTTAAGCTGTTGTAATGCAAGATTATGACTCTTAAACATCGGTCACATTTCGTCACTAAGTCTAGAACACCACGTTCGCCTTGGTATGCGAACGGGGTATTCTATATAATATATATGTTCTGTATAATATATATGTTCTATATAATATATATGTTCTATATAATATATATTACAAATTTGAACTAAATATGCTTGGATATATATGGACTGACATCGGAAATTTTAAAGTTTGGTATTTTGGTAACCCGTTTTTATTACCACAACTGATTTTAAGCAAACAAAGTTGTTTAAGTTCGCTTACGCGACATTTGCATGAAAAAATCGCTTTAGACTATATCTCGGATACATATGGGCCGATAGCGGAAATTTTAATTTTATAAATATAGCTCAAAAGTGCTAAAGGTCTTCAGGTCGTTATTAAAGCTATTGACCCTTGCGCAGATATTGATGATGTCAAAACCGGATTGGAAGATAAAGGTTTTAAAATAAAAACTGTAGTAAACATCAGGAAGCGTGAAAAGATCCCTCAACCCATGTTTAGGATTAAACTAGAACCAGAGGATGTTTTGCTAAAATAGAACGAAATTCATCCAATATATAACCTCAAATATCTTTTGCATTTGTAATGTTACCGTTGAGGAGCCACATATGTGTTTAGGACCCGTTCAATGCCTAAACTGCCAAGAATTTGGCCACACAAAGGCTTACTGTAAGTTGCCCGCTGTTTGCGTTGTATGTGGCGAACTTCACGGTACAATTCAGTCCAATAAGCCAAAGGCCGACGCAAGTGTTAAAAAATGCAGTAACTGCGGAGGTAACCATACTGCAAATAATCACTTTAAGCGTTCAATGACAAACAAGTCATCGGTTTCTCCAGCACACCAGAAGTCAAATGTCATTTTTAAAAACAGTTTTCCCCAGGTAGGCATTTCAACCAACCATACAAACACGCAAAACTCCAAACAATTTTCATATGCTATTGTCGTTAAATCCGACCAAATATTGAACCAGGAGCCCAAACCTCAAAAGTGCGATCCAAATTTTAATAATCTAGAGGCAACTCTGCAGACTCTTGTTCAATCCATAAACAAAAAATGCAACAAACATATATATTAAACATATTCATGATAAAATTGTTATATCTTCGATTTATTCCCCAGCCCGGTTTTCAAATCACTTTTCACAAATCAATATTCACATTTTTTCAAATCACTTGGGCCTCGATTTTTAGCGGCTGGCGACTATAATGAAAAACACACTTTTTGAGGCTCACGTTTAATATCCCTGAAAGACCATGTGCTTTTTGACACTATTTCCAAAATGGGCCTAGATTTGGTTTCAAGCGGACACCCCACTTATTGGCCGTGAGACCGACAAAAGATCCCAGATGTTATAGACTTTGGAGTTACAAAATTTTTCCTTTAGAGTGCAAGCAGCTGGAGCCTTTATTAGATTTGTCATCAGATCACTCACCCACCATAATTTCTGTTTTCTTTCCCCAAGAGATTGGCTTCCCGTTAAAAATTGGCCCTCATTACAGTTAATTGGCTAAAAACAAAACACAATTGATGTGTCAACGATTTTTCTGAAAACCGCAAACTGGCCGTACAACATGATACCACTAACCATATTAGATCCAGAAATGAGAACAACAGAACTTATTCGTGTGAAATTGAACAACTTCTGTAAAAGAAAAGAAAAGTGTAAATTTCGCAGATCTCTTAAGCTTACAACTAGGCTACGGGGATTCATAACTCAGTTAAGGAATCTGCTCCTCTTAAAACATATTTGGAAAACCTGGATGGTACTTCACAATCTGACTATTCTCCGTAGAAAGCCAACTTTGCGAACTTCAACTGGCGACTGGGCAAGGAGCAATTCTGAAAAAGGGATGTTGTATGTAGATCATTTGAGCAACGTTTTTATTACAAATGATTCAGCGAATAATACAGCGGAATTACCACCATATGTTGTTAGACCACCTGTGTCTTTGAAACTTTATTTTCAAGATGTCGAAAACGTTATCGGTAATACAAACCCCTAGAAAGCTCCAGGCATTGATCAAATTACTGGTAAAATGCTTGAACAGTTACCTCGTGCAGCTAAAAGAATTCTTCTTTTTATTTTTAACTCTATTTTACGTCTTGAGTACTATCTTGCAGAGTGGAAGGATTTAATGATTACTATAGCAACCAACTAAGGTAGAATCATATAGACCAATAAGTCCTTACCAACAATTTCAAAGCTATTCGAAATATTGTTAATGGCGAAGTTGAGCCCGATATTGAATAATGGGGGTTGCATCCCTGATCATCAATTTGGTTTTTGGGCTAAACATAGCAGCATAGAAAAAACGCACAGACTAATCAATGTCACAAGACAGACCTTTGAGTTCTAATTTTAATTTTGTTTAGTAAAACTTGCAAATAATAAAATAATTAATGTGAAAATAAGCAAATATATGGATTAGTATTTAAAATATATCCTATAAAGTCTTAGAAAATTTTTGCACAGTGGCTTAACTAAAAAAATTACTTTTGGAATATATAAAAAAATCAGAAAAATAGTAGTTATTCGAACCCCACTACCCAACGGGCCTTAAAAGATGTGGAAAAAATCAAAGCTATGTACAAAAAAAAAAAAAAAATTAAAAAATCGAAGAAGAAAAGAAGAAAATATTAAATCCGGAAAATCGCATTTAAGCTCACTGTGCACAATTTGTTTTCTTTAGATAGAAGACAAACAATGTAGAAAAAATTATTCTGTGTAGACTGATATTAAACAAGTAAGAGTGTGGTAAATTCGGCTGGGCCGAATCTAAAATACCCTTCACAATAGTCACGTAAATGTATAGTACATATTACAAATTTGAACTAAATATGCTGTTTTAATTTATAATAATGATGGTTAAAATCATTAAAATCTTTGATATGAACTAATAATTTCCATAATATATGCTAGGTATGTGTACACATATTTAAGGCGCCGTGAAAACTATTGTTTTTTCACACGCGTCATTTTCATTTGGGCGATGTGTAACCGATATCAAAAATGTCCACTTTTTGGTATTTTAGTAACCCCCTTTTATAAACAGAACTGCTTTTATATAAAAATTATATACACCCTTTACATTTTTGTGAAGGGTATAAAAAATCATGAAAAAATCGGTTATCCCATATCTCTGGTGTATATAGACCGATATCGGAAATTTTCATTTCCTGTATTTTAGTAGCCTAGTTTTACCATCAGAACTGCTTCTAAGAAAAAAAATTGTTTAAGTGGCTTACGTGACATTTTCATGGAAAAATCGGTTTAGGCTATATTTCGGGTACATGTGGATCGATATCAGAAATTTTTATTTTCCTTATTTATATAACCTTATTTTATTACCAGAACTGCTTTTAAGCAAAAAAAATTGTTTAAGTTTGCTTACGCAGCATTTTTATGAAAAACCACGTTTAGGTTATATCTCTGGTATATATGGACCGATATCGGAAATTTTTATTTTCCATATTTATATAACCTTATTTCATTATCAGAACTGCTTTTAAGCAAAAAAAGATGTTTAAGTTCACTTACGCGACATTTTCATGAAAACCGCGGTTTAGCCTATATCTCGGGTATATATGAACCGATATCGGAAATTTTCATTTCCCATATTTATATAACCTTATTTCATTACCAGAACTGCATATAAGCAAAAAAAAGTTGTTTAAGCATGCTTACGCCACGTGTTCATGAAAAACCCGGTTTAGGCTATATCAGGGATATATATGGACCGATATCGGAAATTTTCATTTTCCATATTTATATATATATATTTTTTTTTATATTGGACCAGTACTCAGGGGATGACCCCTACATATGCAATGCATTGTACCAGAACTAGGAAAATAGGTTGTGAGGAGGGGGAAAGAGGGAGTAGTGTTTGTGAACATTTGACTTAAATTTTCCAACGTTATAACAGACAGGAAACACTTCTGCAGGCAACTTGTTTCACAGGCGAAGCGTGCGGCTGAAAAACGAATTCATTACCAAAACTGCTTTTGAGCAAAAAAAAGTTGTTTCAGTTCGCTTACGCGACATTTTCATGAAAAACCCGATTTTGGCTATATCTCGGGTGTATATGGACCGATATTTTTTTGTCGTTTAGTCACCATGCTTAATAATTGTGTTAAGTTTGAACCAAAACAAACAATTTTTTTTTCAAACATTTCCATATAAAATTGCAAAAAAGAGGCTTTTTTCGGAATTTTGTACATATCACAGCTATATGTGAACCGATATTATTGAATTTCAATAGCAAACCCATGAAACGATGGCGTAAAAGAATGGTGAAAGAAAAAGGTGTTTAAGTCTAATGGTTTTCTCAGAAACGGTATTTCAACAGCGGACAGACGGACATCGCTTAATCAACTTTTCCATTAATTCTGAATCAAAATATATATACTTTGTAGGGTCGCAAAAAAACATATAGTGTTGCCAAATTCTTGGCAGTTTAGGCATTGAACGGGCCCTAAACACATATGTGGCTCCTCAACGGTAACATTACAAATGCAAAAGAAATTTGAGGTTATATATTGGATGAATTTCATTCTATTTTAGCAAAACATCCTCTGGTTCTAGTTCAACCGTAAACATGGGTTAAGTGATCTTTTCACGGTTCATGAAGTTTACTACGATTTTATTTTAAAACCTTTATCTTCCAATCCGGTGTTGACATCATCGATATCTACGCAAGGGTCAATAGCTTTAATAACGGCCTGAAGACCTTTAGCACTTTTGAGCTGGTAAGTGTAAAATTATCTTTTCTCTTTTTCTAAAACATCAGAAATTTTTCGGTAATAATTTTGCTGGTTTACCTGGATTTTAGTTTCACTTAACTTTTTTTTTTAAACTTTATTATTTTATTTATTGAATCTACATAAAAAATGTAATGACAATAAGTATTCAAGTCTTAAAAAAAATTGTGATTAAAGTCCTGCCAGTGCTGGAAAAACATTTATTTTTATGCGAATAATATTTCAGAATTAAATCATCTGTTTAGGGCTCTAATGGTAGCCAAAGTATCCCTCATTCTTAGACGGGTATGACCATCAAAGTTAAGAATATAAACTGCAAGAGGATTTGGATGGAATTCAAGTTTGTTAATATATCTTGTCGCGTACTTCACAAAAGGTACGTTTAGATCTGCGTGCATTCGTAAGTTTTAACGTACCATGGTAATTCTACGTACCATCTGTAATTCTACGGGGAATTCTATTTTGACTACTTTGAATTTGTTCATAATTGAATCCCATAGCACCATATTGGCTTTAGATTCGAGTTGTACAGCAAAAGTTTACAATCAAGCTTCAAGGTCGAATTTCTATCTATTAGCCAGTTAATTTGCACTGCTTTCAATTTCATCTGCGTTACTTTTGCCTCGATCTGCGACTTCCATGTTAGTCTACGGTCAAGATGAATACCGAGGTATTTGACTTCACTGTGTTGAGGTATTACTTTATTGTTAATAGCAATAGGTGACCATGTTCCTAGACGCAGTGCGAATGTAACATGGGCACACTTTTGTCCATTAACCTTGATTTTCAAAGATTGAGCCATTTCTCTAGTTTGTCGATATGTTCCTGTAAATTTATTGATGCTTGCTGGTGGTTACACTGAAAAATATTTGCTTCATATTTCCAATGAACCCCATTCATTAGATAATTTTCATTAACGGAATGAAAAATTACGTTCCATGAATGAAAATTCGTAGCATTAATGAAAATATTCATTAAAATTGATTCATTAGTTTTCATAATTTCATTAGAAAATTTCATTGGATTTGTTATAAAAAATTTTTGAAGGCTGTGTGCAATATTTTAGAGATTTATTAAAAGTGAGAAAATAAATATATTATAACTATTAACTAAATGACAAAGTAAATTATTTTATACACTAATTACTGTGTAAAAAATGATTTTAATAAAAATTTCAATAGCTTTTTAGTTCGTATGAAAATGTTCATTATATTAACTAAACTTTTCATTAGAATTCATAAACTACCCTCATTTTAAATACCTACATAGTTGAAATCAAAAGCAAAGAGATGGGCTCTTCTCTCGTTTTTTGGTTAAAAGAATATTTATTCCGTTACAAATGCAACAACAAAGTCACACTTAATTTTTTCCTTAGCGTTCGTTGTGAACAATTATGTATCTATACCCAAAGCAAACGTTTTGTTTTTGCACGCAACGGGACTTTTTTTTTCGTTCTTCAAAAAGCAAAACATCATAAGTTTCCAAAAGCAGAAGCAAACGTTTAAAAAAAGAAATGAGTTTGCTGAAGTTCATTTTTTAAAGTGAAGTTTGCTGAAGTTCATTGTTTAAAGGAAAATTAATATTTTATATGTTTTCCTGACGATGATAACAAATTGTTATCGAAATATTGAAAATAAATACTGTTGAATTTTTTATAAAAAATAAAACGATCTTTAGCTGAAAATAAGAAATATTGACTTAAACAAGATCAAATAATTAAATGTCAAATAACCATTGTTTAAACTTATTTAATTATCCAAAATGTTTACATATGTAACATTACATATTATTTTTTAAGTTATTTTGTGTTGAATTAAAATGTTTTGATTTTCTTTTAACCATTATTCTAAATGAAATGTATTAATATTATTAATTTTATATTATTTTCCATTATTATTAAAACAATAAAAAATTCTTTTATGCCTAATATAAAAAAAATTGTTTAGTTTATTTTCAGTAGCACAGTGCTAATGAAAAAAGGTCATTAGAATAATGAAACTCCTCCTTAAACTAATGATTTTATTTCATTAGAGTGAAGAAAAATGTTCACCAAATTAGTGAAGATTATCATTGGTTCAACGAATGTATTCATTAAAATAGTGAAAATATTTCATAAAAATAATGTAGCACATTCATTGGCCTAATGAACAAATAACGTTTGAATAATGAAGAAGGTTCAGAAATGAAAGTTTTACTTAATGTTAATATACCAAATTCATAAAACTAATGAAATTGAGTCGTTAGCCTAATGAATTTTTCCATTGTTTTAATGAAAAGTATTCATAAATGTAATGATTTATTCTTCATTAACTTAATGAAGTTTTCATTAATCTAACGAATGTATTCATTAAATAATTTTTAATGAAAGAAGATTCATTAGTCCAATGAAGGCCATCATTGGCCGAAAAATAATGAAAATTTTCATTAGATTAATGTCAAAATTCATTATATTAATGAAGGAATTCTTTTCAGTGTACTATGTGTGCTAAGGAATGCTGTATCATCTGCAAATGTTGAAGTGTGAATGTTGGTGCTTGTCGGCATGTCAGATGCGTAGATCAAATATAAGATAGGCCCTAATAGGCTGCCTTGGGGAACTCCAGCTTCAATAGGCTGGGCGGGGCTTATGAAATCGCCTTATTTTATTATAAATTTGCGACAATATAAATTGCTTTCCAAAAGGTTATGTGCGTTTGCAGGTAAGTTAAACTTTATTTTATGCATTAAGCCATCGTGCCACACTTTATCAAAAGCTTGTTAGACGTCGGTGAATAAGGCAGAGCAATATTTTTTAACTTCAAATGCCTTTCTTATTACATTAACTAACCTGTGTGTTTGCTCAATGGTGCCATGTTTCGCTCTAAAACCAAATTGGTGATCAGGAATACATTCAACCTTATGAAGCATTGGATCCAACTTCGCCCTTAGCAATTTTTCGAAAAGTTTTGAAATTGTTGTCATTGGACGGTATGATTCTACTTTCGTGTGATCCTTCCCTGGCTTAGGAACCATTGTTATCATGGACACCTTCCACTCTGCAGGGAAATACTCAAGTCATAAAATAGCATTAAAAATAAAAAGAACAATTCTTTTAGCTACAAGAGGCAGCTTTACGAGCATTTTGTTGCTGATTTTATTCATACCTGGAGCTTTTTTAAGGTTTAGATTACCAATAGCATTTTCAACTTCTTGAAAATTGAATCTGAAAGGCACAGGAGGTATGTATTTATAAAATGAATTTGATTCCAGATATTTTGCAATTGGATATCTTCAAAGACATGTGGCATCAACTTACGGGGTTAGCAAACATAATTTCGGCGATATAATAGATGGAGTTTGTGATGCTATTATAAATGAATTAAAGTTTTCTATACCTTCAATGACGGAAGAAAATTTTATTAAGTGGTCCACGGAAATTAATAACCAGTGGCAGTTTCCAAATTGTGCAAATAAGAAAAAGATATATGTTTTATATTTAGTTTAGTTGGAAGTCAGAGTCTAGCTATGATAGTGAACTGACGTGTTTGTTTTTAATCGGAGTGTTATAACAAAAAAAAAAAAAAACGGTGTAAGTAGAAAACCGCAATAAGTAGAAGAGTGAATTTATACAAATAAAAAACTTTGTGACAATTATTTTTATATACTTTGAAATTAAAAAAAAATATAAACAAAAAAAAATTGCAAGAGTGTACCCTGTAAATGCAATTCTGAGTGAGAGCTTAGCTGCACTAGAAAAAACCTCCTGATTTCTGAGGAGAAATCTTTGAAAAAGTCATTGGATAATCTCCTGTCTCTAAGAGATAAAAACCGCACGCGTTCGTGGTCGTCAACCTTTGTTGTTACAACAGAAGAGAAACCATCTTCCAGTTTAATTGTTGCAAATACGTTGAAAAACAAGTAGGCATGGAGAGGTATCTAACCGTCGTTAAACATAAACGAAGCCCCAAATCCGCTCAAATATCATCAAATCCGAACATTTCCAAAGATGATAATAGGACTACGGCAATGGATAGTAATAGGTTTGCCATACTTCAGACTATTGAGCCAACTACATAAAAAAAACATATAAACCGCCACCAATATATTTGAGAGAACCTACTTCTAGTGAGCTGGTTATGGTAATTGGTAAAGACACCTTCAACGTAACATCAGTGAAGCATGGACAAATAAGTGAAACAAAAATCCAAGTCATCTGCGAAAATGATTACAGAAAACTTTCGGTCGCTCTGAAAAAAGAGAAAAAATCTTTTTACACATATCAACTTAAAAGTGCTAAGGGTCTTTAGGTTGTTATAAAAGGTTGATCCTTGTGTAGACACTGATGAGGTTAAGACTGAACTGTTAAAGGCTTTAAAATAAAAAATGTGATATATGCGGAACCGTGAAAAGATTCCTCAACCATTGTGTAGGGTTGAACTGAAACCAGGGGATGTTATTCTCAAAAAAAATGAAACTCACTCAATTTATAACCTCAAATTTCTTCTTCATCGTATTGTTGCCGTTGAGGGGCCACACAAGCGTTTAAGTCCCGTTCAATGCCTAAACTGCCAGAAATTCGGTCATACTAAGGCCTATTGTAAACTGCCCACAGTTTGTGTTGTGTGTGGAGAACTGCACGGCACATCACAGTGCAAAAAGCCAAAAACTGACTCAAGTGCTAAAAAATGCAGTAACTCTGGAGGCAACCATACTGCAAATTATAGGGGCTGCCCTGTCTATACTCACTTTAAGCAGTTAATGACAAATAAGTCATCAATTTCCTTTTAGCAACCCCTGAAGCCAATCATTGTTCCTACAAACAATTATTCGCAGATAGGCCAGTCAACCAGCCACATAATCATGCAAAACTCCAAACAAGTTGATGTGTTGATTAACGATTTTTCTGAAAACCTCAAACTGGCCGTACAGCATGCTACCACTAGCCATACAAGATTTAGAAATGAGAACAATAGAACTTATTCGTCTGAAATTGAGCAACTTCTGTCTGAAAAGAAGAGTTAGAAGAGAGTGGCAACTTCGCAGGTCTCCCAGCTTAAAACTAGGCTACGGGAATGCATAACTCAGTTAAGAAATCTGCTTAAAATCCACAGAACAAAACATATTTGGAAAGCCTTGATGGTACTCCTTAATCTAATTATTACTTGTGGAAAGCGGCAAAAGGCTTAAAAAGACCCGTAATAGGTAAGAATGGAGAGCATGGTTAACCATCACCTTATGGGGTATCTAGAGTCGCATAAACTACTTTGTGATCGTCAATATGGATTTCGTAAGGGTCGCTCTACTGGCGATCTTATGGCATATCTCTCAGAAAAATGGTGCTACTGAATTCATCATTTTGGTGAAAGTAGGCTTTAGATATTTCAAAAGCGTTTGACAGAGTGTGGCATGGTGCACTACTGGCAAAACTAACTGCTTTTGGTGTCGGTGACGACTTCTCTCGGTTTATATCGAGCTTTCTCAGAGACCGCACTATACGAGTTGTTATAGATGGGGTCTCATCAAACGAGTTCAAGATTAATTCAGGGGTACCGCAAGGCTCCGTTCTTTCTCCTACCCTATTTCTTATTTTCCTCAACGACCTTCTCTATCAAACTTCCAACCCTATCCACTCTTTTGCGGATGACAGCAGCATTTGTCTATCAGAGATCGCTGCCAAGAGGTTAAATATGAATGATTCACTGAATAGCGACCTTCTATTAATCTCCGAGTGGGGTCGTAAAAACAGGGTCGCCTTTAACGCTCGCAAGACCCAAGGTTGCTTATTAACGCACAAACAAACGACCGCAAGTGCTGCTTCATCTGTACTCATGGATGGTATAAATATTGAGGAATCGGATGCTCTTGATGTTCTTGGAATGAAGATACAGTGTGACGTTCGCTGGAATGAACACATTTTTCATATCTCTAAAGAAGCATTCAAGTGCCTCGGTTTTTTGAAACGGTGTAAGATGTACTTCACTCCATCCGACCTCCTTACTATTTATACCACCTACATCCGACCGAAAATGGAATACAACTCTCATGTTTGGGCCGGTACCTCAAAGTCTGTTTTGGGGTTACTCGACCGTGTGCAGGAGAGAGCGAAGAAGCTCATCGGTGACAGTAGGGTATCCAACTCTATTGACTCACTGGAGCATCGACGCAGTGTGGGATGCGTTACTCTGTTCTATCGATACTACAATGGATTTTGCTCTGACGAGATTAGGGATCTTGTTCCCGAAACGCGCACATTTTTACGTAGCACGCGTTCATCGTCCAGAGCTCATCCATTTGTGGTTGATTGCATCGCATTACAGAGAGAATTCGTTTTTCAGCCGTACGCTTCGTCTGTGGAACAAGTTGCCTGCAGACGTGTTTCCTGTCTGTTATAACGTTGGAAGGTTCTAGACAAATGTGCACAAGCACTGCTCCCTCTTTCCCCCTCCTCACAACCTATTTTCCTAGTTCTGGTACAATACACTGCATATGTAGGGGTCATCCCCTGAGTACTGGTCCTATAAAAAAAAAAAAAAAAAAAAAAAAGATACCTTTGCTTCAACTGGCGACTGGGCAAGAAGCGATTCTGAAAAGGGGATGTTGTATGTCGATCATTTGAGCAAATGATTCAGCGAATAATACAGCGGAATTATCACCATATGTTCTGAGACCTCTTGTGTGTTTGAGACTTAATTTTGAAGATGTCGAAAACGTTATCGGTAATACAAACCCCAGAAAAGCTCCAGGCATTGATCAAATTACTGGTAAAATGCTTGTGAAGCTAGAAGAGTTCTACTTTTTATTTTCTATGCTATTTTACGCCTTGAGTATTATCCAGCAGAGTGGAAAGTCTCAATGATTACTATGATACCCAAGCCAGGGAAGGATCTGACTACAGTAGAATTATATAGACCAATAAGTCTTTTACCAACAATTTCAAAACTGTTCCAAAAATTGTTAATGGCGAAGTTGAGTCCAATATTGAGCAATTAAAAAATTAAAAACTAAATTGGCTTATGACCAGAAACTCGACATTGAAGTTGGATTGCAAACTTTTTTTATACAATGCAATCCTAAAGCCTGTATGGTGCTACGGAATTCATTTATGGGGCACCGCCTCAGCGTCAAATATTGAAAAAATTCAAAGGCAACAAAACCAAATACTTTGAACGATTACTGCAGCTCCATGGTACGTAAAAAATTCACAAATTCATAAAGATCCGAGTGTTCCGCTGGTAAAAGAGGAATTTTCTAAATACGCGGCAAGGTTCATATGTCAGTAAACTGCTAATTTATTACTTTATTTTTATAAATTAGATGCCTATAATTCTGAGCTAAACTTTCCGTATCTTTTCTAAAATTAATTCTAATTGCTAATGGTACACTAATTATCTGGAGCATTTCAAACATATAACGTTTCCTATAATTATTTTCTGTATTCAATATTGAAACACTATTAAAATCTGGGTTGTGATTTAAAACCCGACAATGAATAGACAAAGCAGTCTTCTGAGACGAATTAATATTTTTACATTTCTGATCTGTCTGATGTCCTGCTAATCTAGTCTTCAATTTATTCTTCGTTGTTCCTATATATACCTTGTCACATTGTTCACTATCATTACCGCTACAAGGTATTTTGTACACTAAATTCGACTTATCTAGCTTACTAATTCGATCTTTTGTTTTACTAAATAATCTTCCAACTGTTTTATAAATCTTGTGTGCCATTTTATGTCTTATTTTATCAAATATACTAGAATTCTGTAACCTTCCAGACATTCCAGGTACATAAGCTAACGATTTATAAAGTTTTGTTTCTATACTAACATCTGATCTATTTCTGCTATCATATTGTCTAATTAATTTGCAAACAAGGTCCTTAGGAAAACTATTTTCAATTAATATATTTTTAAGTACTTTTTTATTCTTCCTATGGAATCTAATATCACTAATATTAAAAACTCTGTCTATAAGATTTTTTGCGGTATTTATTATTACTCTCTTTGGATGTTTTGAGTAATAATTAATTATTCTTCCAGAAGACGTTGGTTTCTGATACCAATCTATTATCAAACTATTATCTTTTATTAAAACTAATGTATGTAAATATAAAATTCTGTTGTTTAATTCCGTCTAAATTGTAAATTTAATGCAGGAGTCAAACGAATTTAAAGTTGATTTTAGCATATCAACTTCATCTCCTTTTATGAGACAAAACAAATCATATACATACTTAGTTAAGATTTTAGGTTTATTTCTCAATTTGTCTAAACATGAATCTAATAACTTCTCCATAACAATATCCGCTACAACGGGAGAAGCTGGGGATCGCATAGGTAGTCCTTTATTTTGCGAAAAAAAATTTATTATCTGACTGAAAATACCTGCTATCAATTATACAAAATCTAAGAATCCGTAAAAATAAATTTTTTTCATGTTAGTGAATTCTGATAATCTGCTCCAGTTATCTTCAATTATATTATTTTATTTATTTTTATTTATTTATTTAATTATTGGTACACCCATACAACAAAACTTAGTGTCTTATAATTATGGTATGGGTTTTACAAATTATTACAATTTAAATTTAGTTATAGTTATAATTACAAAGGATTTAAAAGACAATTTAATATACATATAAAAACCAAAACAAAAAACAGTTTATAAAAAAAAGAAAGATACGAAAATTCAAAATAACTTTACAATTAAAAACAAGTTTTTAACTTCTACTATAAAAATTAAATAGACATTTCCTAAACTGCGTTGTATTGCTAATGGTTTGTAAGGATGCTGGTATTGAGTTCCATAGTCGTATTGTGTGAATAAAAAATTGCCATTCAGATATTAACTTTTTAAATCGTATCTGGACCAGGTTTTTGTTCCTCCTTGATTGCGTAAAAACAAGACGTTTAAACAAGTTTGACGGTACACCAGTGTAAATAATTTTATATAACAGTAGAATACAACGAATACTTAACAGGTCACAAAAATGCACACCATAAAGTTCAGTCTCATAAGATGTGATATGAGAAAAACGCCCCAAATTGAAAACATATCTAAGAACAGTGTTATATGCAGAAGCTAATTTTCTGGTGCTTTTTTGATCGCTGCTCGTAAAAATTTCGCTACCGTACATTAATGTCGGTATAAGATAGGTCTTAGCCAAAGTCATCCGAATATTTATCGGTGTTGCATGCTGAGTTGCCCATAATGAACGAAGCATCGCAAATACTTTCCCTGTAGCAGTATTTACATGATCAGACCATGTTAGCGAAGAATTTATTATAATGCCTAGGTTTTTCGTCTTCCTAACAATTTCAATTTTTTCAGAATTTAATATAATATTGGGTTCAGCAGTTATGTGTGTGGTGTTTCTGGCAATTACAAGGCACTTTGATATAACTGGATTTAAACATAAGCCATTTGCTGCTGCCCAAGCCTTGATTCTCGATAAATCTGTATTCAATTTTAAAACGCTCTCGTCAATCTTCTCTGGTTCACTACAAATATAAATTTGGACATCATCAGCATACATATGAATGTTACAGTGCTTGCTTGGTAAATCATTTATATAAATTGTAAACAATAGAGGCCCTAAAATGGACCCTTGAGGAACGCCTTTGGTTACTGGCAGCGACATAGATAAATAATGTGAATTATATAATCAATAAACTTGATAACTATTAAATAAAGTGTACTTTATTTTGAACTCTTATGAGACAAACTACATATATAACAGTGAATTCTAAGTATAATGTCAAGAACTCTATTCGATTTAACGATAAAATTAAAAACATTAGGGTTAAAAGTCATGAAAAATTAATATCTTTAAATGTTGTTTCACTTGGTAGCCGAGTAACAATTTGCATAGGTCTGTCACCTGAGTGAATTGGCTAAAATATAAAAAAATTTTGAGTACCCATTGCATTGTTTTAAGAACACCTGAAGATATTAATGCGTCACTAAGCAACTTACAGTCAGAGTCTAGCTTTGATAGTGAACGGACGTATTTGTTTTTAATCGGAGTGCTATAAAAAAAAAGCAACGGTATAAGTAGAAAACCGCAATAAGTGGAAGAGTGAATTTATAAAAAAGAAAAACTTTGTGACAATTATTTTTATATACTTTTAAAGTAAAAAAATATATATATAAAAAAAAAAAAAAACAAAATTGCATGAGTGTACCTAGTAGGTGCAATTCTGAGAGGGAGCTTAGCTCCACTAGAAAAAAACGTCTGGATTTCTGAGGAAGAATCTTTAAAAAGTCATTGAATAATCTCCTGTCTCTAAAAGATAAAAAACGCACGCGTTTGTTGTTGAAAGACTTATAAAATCATGAATTTCTATTGTATTATTGAATTTTGAATTATTTGAAAATAACGATTTGTTTTGTATGTTTTCTAAGCTTGTTGAAAGACTTATAAAATCATGAATTTCCATTGTATTATTGAATTTTGAACTATTTGAAAATAACGATTTGTTTTGTATGTATTCTAA
Organism: Thecocarcelia acutangulata; assembly: GCA_914767995.1. NCBI lineage: Eukaryota > Metazoa > Arthropoda > Insecta > Diptera > Tachinidae > Thecocarcelia > Thecocarcelia acutangulata. The sequence continues at coordinate 64,037,313 of OU612097.1, forward strand.
GCTCAAGCCTTAAGCTTAATTTATGACAGATGAACAATAGTAGAGAGATTGGAATTCTGCAGCTTTTGAATTATTTCGGGTTTTGTAATCGTGAACGATGTTGCAGAAACCCAATCTCTGCTTTGATGCTTTTATATGGTCTACTTTGACACTTTTTGTAAGTTTGAATTCTTCTTTTTCCATAAGCACACCTATCAGGTTGTATTTTTTCTAGCCTAAGTTTAACTTAATAAAATTATTTGTAACTTATTATTATTTTCATTTATTTGGTACACGTAAGAACCTAATTATCTAAATACATACATACATTCAAGAAGTCATCCCGACTTAATGCTTTTGGCTCAACTCCAGTTTCTCTGTGTTTATTTAAAATAATGCATTTCATATTGCATATTTTAACATGGTCCTTATCGAGCACAGAAAAAAACAACCGTGAATAAGCTTTTTTAAATTAACTTAAAGTTATAAAACGAAAATTGAAATACAGTCCACTAAAGAGAGAACTGTATGTATGTATGTACGCATGAATGTTCGACTTATGAGAAGCTTTTATTATCACAACCTTCTCGTCTTGGTATATGCATTCATTACGTTTTAAATCTTCGGCAAAACACTTCACCAAGAACAGCGGCAAACGTATTACAAAGTGTTTGATTAAAAAGCGGGAATAAGAAACAATTCATCGCAAAACCGGCAAAAGTTATTACAAGGAGTTGGATATAAAAGTGAAAAAAAAGGAACAATTCGTCACAAAAACGGAAAGGTCTGGAAATCTATTGAACGCAAGAAGTCAAGACCAAAAAGTTGGATGAAGTCTCTGCAAGAAGATGAAAGTGGGTAAGAGGACAGGAAAGCGAAAAATAATGGGGAAAAAGTAAGTAAACATGTATTTATTGTTCCTCTGAAATTCAGCAGCAAAACGTCTAAATACGCACAAGTCCAGACAAGTGCACATACATATGTATATACAAATGTTCATACGTATGTATATATACAAAAAATTTAATTTGCTTAAAATTAAAAGTGTCTCCAAAAAAACACTAACAAAATATACGGAAATAAATTACCGCAACTTTAATGCATTTGTTAGTGTAACATATGAAATTCACCACTTATAACATAACACAAAATAGAAGAAGAAACAACATTTATGAACAAAGGTGACATACATAAGAACGTATGGAAACCAAAACTCAAGATTATCGTGTTACTAGCAAATTATTAATCCCGAATTATTTGGTCGTTAAAAAGTGAGAATATAAAGTGCTTGAATATTCAAAGAAAGTGGAGTGTGTGAATGCTCTCTTAACCAAAAAGTTTATGTAAAAAAGCTCTTCAATATAATTTAAGTTCCACACATCACAAACTTTATTTGAAACCATTGCAAGTCGCAAATTCCACCAACCACTTTATGAGAGTAAGCGAAGAGTGAGAATCATTAATTATTACAAAAAGCTTACTATTCCCAGTAACCATTATTAGTGATAATCGTGAATTATAGACACAAATCTGAATAAAACTCATATGAATATAAAATTCCATTAATATTTTTATAAATATTAAAGTTGAAAATTACATTGCTGTAATGGTTTAATGATAAATCTAAATTTGCTTATCCCAGCAAACGGTTAGTAAAAAAAACTAACTTCCACAAATCAAAGTGAAAATATTTCATACAGAAGTCTACTATTTTTTTTAAATACAAACCATTATCATTAGTCACAGCCAACAATTAATGAAGACGAATGTTAGTGATAGAGGTAAAAATTATTTGTGGAAATCAAATGGTATTTTGTGAAAGTTTTGATTAGCATTTTTTATCAAGAATATTTTCCGTATTATTGCTTGCTATAGTACTACCTTTCGTTAGTTATTAGTGGGGAAATAATTCGCTAATCCCAGCGAACATTTTGGACAAAACCTACATCCTTTTTAATCTTGGTGGAGTCTTAGGATTCCTAGTGGCAGTAATTTCCATTATTGCGTAAATTGAAAAAGAAGTTCGCACATCCCCGCGAACAATCTGCACCAAACAGAAACCCCCTTCTGATTTGGTCGAAGTTCAATATTCCTAGTGAAAGTATTAATATCATAAATTAAAAAAAAAAAAAAATAATTCGCTAATCCCAGCGAACATTTTTGAGAAATACAAACCATTATCGTTAATCTTGGTGGAGTATTAGTATTCCTAGTGGCAGTAATTTCCATTATTGCGTAAATTGTAAATAAGTTCGCAAATCCCCGCGAACAATTTTCAGCAAACAGAAAACTCTTTCTGATTTGGCCGAAGTTCACTATTCCTAGTGAAAGTATTAATATCATAAATTAAAAAAAAAAATAATTCGCTAATCCCAGCGAACATTTGTGAGAAACTCATTAATCTTGGAGTATTAGTTATTCCTAGTGGCAGTAATTTCCATTATTGCGTTAATTGAAAAGAAGTTCGCAAATCCCCGCGAACAATCCACAGCAAACAGAAACCCCCTTCTGATTTGGTCGAAGTTCACTATTCCGAGTGAAAGTATTAACATTATCAAACAAAGCCGCAATCCCCAGCGAGCATTTTGTAGAAAGAAAACCATTTCACTAATCCCAGTGACAAATGATATGGTGGTAAGGAGACGTCTTATGGTAAGCCACTATGTATTGTGATTGAGTTTCACTAATATCAGTGAAAGGTTTTTATTAAAATTTAAAACAAATTCGCTAACCCCAGCGAACACTTTGAGGAAAGGAAAAAAAAAACAAGTATCAGTGAATAAATACTAAGATTCGCAAACCCGCGTCAACAGTTTTTCTAGATAAACACAACATCTGGTGCTTGATTGAATTTGATCGATCTCATTAAAAGTATTTATAAAGCAAAAAATTTGAATTTTAATCAAATTGAATACAAGTTCTCTAATCCCAGTGAACATTTTGTAAAACCCAAAAAAACGCATATTGTTTGATTGAATTTCACCAACCCAAGTGATAATTTGACTTAGATTTTTTATGAAACCCTAAAGAAATTCGCTAACCCCAGCGAGCATTTTGTATAAAGAAAGCAGAATAAATAAATTATTTTTTGCTCTGTTGAATTCGAGTGCAAAATTACGAGTATTCCTTATAAAACAAGGGATAGTTCGCTAATCCCAGCGAACATTTTGATAGGAAATACAATCCTTTTTATTAATTGAAAGCAAATACGCAAATCTCAGCGTATATTTGATCAAGAAGTTAAAGCACCCTTTCTTTAGGTTGAACTCGCTAATCCCAGCGAATATTTTTTCCAAAACACCAAACACCGTCTGCTTGATTGTAGTTTACTAATTCTGAAGAAAAAGTTAACAGTAATTCATAGTTTCAAAAACAATACGGTCCATAGATAGTTGCGTATTCTAACATATAATCTGGAAAATTTACGTGTGAAATAGACAAACAATACTGCTTGGTTCTAATCATCACTCATTGTCACAAGTTGCATTTTTATTACCTTAAAATGGCTGATGAGTTTATATTCGACTCTGATGACTTCTTCTCATCTTTTGTGCGGATTTTGAGAAGTATACCCCGGAAGAACTGACTGAGATATTTCTTCAAGTTACCCTTCAAGATCTGAACGAGCGTTGGACAAATGCGCAAAAATCATATCGGGTGTTTTATGCAGACAAAGATAATAAGGATGCTATAAAATCTGCGCAGAAAAAATACTCAGAGTGTACCCGTTCCTTCCATAAATGTAAAGCAAAAATTTTAGAGGCCCAAAAATCCTTTATCACAGATAACCTCAACCAGATTATGCAACAAACTGTCATCGATAACACGTTCTCTCACGTTAAAGTTCCCCCCTGCGATACAGATATCTTTTATGGCGGATATGAAGAATGGCCATCATTCCGCGATATGTTTACCGCAGTGTATATTGACAATCCTGGAATCCCTCCAGTTCAAAAAATGTATCACCTCAGATTAAAAGTTCAAGGACAGGCAGGTGCCATTATCCGAAAATACAAATTATGCGCTGACAACTTCACTTTGGCATGGGAAGCCCTAAAAGACAGGTATGAGAACCAAAGAATTCTCGTAGAAAATCAGTTAAAGATCCTCCTTAATTTATCGCCGATTACAGAAGAAAGTAGCCTGGCTCTTCAAACTATGCAAAGTACTATTAATGATTGTCTGGCAGCAGTTAAAGCTCAGGACGTACCGATTGATCAATGGGACCCCTTTATAATAATTCTTTGCTCCAGCAAACTCCCAATGGAAACTCTCTCCCTCTGGGAGCAATCTCTTGAGTCTCATAAAAAACTCGTGAAATGGGAGAAAATGGACAATTTTCTTTCTCACCGTTGCGAGGTAGTCGAACGTTTAGAAACCCGAAATAGAGATTTACGTTTTAACTTGAAAAAGAAGGAATTTAATACAAGATTAGCTAGCAGTAAAGCAGATTCAGAGCAATATATTTGCAAAGTATGTCACTCAAATCACCCTTTGAAAAATTGTCCTCAGTTTTTACAGTTTGATCCTCAAACACGAAATAAATTCGTCTCAAATAACAATATATGCCTGAATTGTTTAGCAAATACTCATTTGCGGAAAAACTGTCCGAGTAAATTTACTTGCTCCCATTGTAAAAGAAATCATCATTCCTTATTACACTTTTTTAGAGAAAATGACCAAGATGCAAGCATAGCTAACAATCAGAAACCTGAAACGTCAGCAAGAGCTAGAGCGAGACTATCAACTGGAGCACATGTGGCTCTGATTGGTAAGGATCGCCCCTCTGAAAGTACATTACTGCCTACGGCCATTGTACAGATTAAATATCAAGGCGAGAATTTCAAGGCTCGCGCATTTTTAGATCAGGGCTCGGAAAAAACTTTTATTTCGAAACGACTTCAGCAACAACTGATGCTTCCCACGGAATCTAGAACTTTTCAAATCCATGGCATGGGAGGTCAACTGGTTGGCCAATCAAACTCTGTGTGTTGGCACACTTTGTATTCTAACAGGACAAATTGTTACTATGAGGTCCAAGCAATAGTTGTTGGCAAAGTTACTCGTATGTTACCCAATTCTTCACTTGTCAATTCCAACATTCCCTTTGAACTTCTCAAAGATATGGATCTGGCTGACCCAGGTTTTCACTTGCCAGGTCGCATTGATCTATTACTTGGAAGCGATATCCTTCCCCAAATTTTTCTCCAAGGTGTCGAAAAGATATCAAAGTCTCTAATAGCTCAATCAACTATATTTGGTTGGGTGATAAGCGGGCTGGTCAATTTTGAATCACACTCTGTATTTTCAATTGAGGTAGCAGAGATAGATGATGATGCATTAACTAAGCAATTAAGAGAGTTCTGGGAGCAGGAAGAAGTGTCTGTTAATAAACATCTTTCAAAAGAGGATACCTTTTGTGAAATGCTTTATCAAAAAACAACGTATAGGAACAAGGATGGTCGTTATGTAGTAAAGCTTCCATTCAAGACAGAATTTGCTCAAAATATGTACTTGGGAACCTCGCGATCTGCTGCAAAAGCCCAGCTCTTAAATCTGGAACGTTCTCTCTCTAGAAGTCCACAAACTGAAGCTATGTACAAAAGCGTTTTGCAAGAATATCTAACTCTAAATCACATGAAACCAACAAGCCCCATTGAAAATATCTCAAGAAATGGATGCACTTCCTTTTATTTACCCCATCACGCTGTGATAAAGCCTCATAGCAAGACCACTAAAGTCAGAGTGGTATTCAACGCCTCGAAAAAAACGAGTTCTGGAGTGTCCCTTAATGATGTTCTTCATGTTGGCCCAACGCTCCAGGCAGATTTAATGAGCATAATTTTAAAGTGGAGACGATATAAATATGTTTTTTGCGGAGATGTGGAGAAAATGTATCGTCAAATTCTAGTTCACCCAGAGGACACACAATTTCAAAGAATCCTTTACCGTCCGAAAACAAGTGACCCAATACAGGATTTTGCTCTTAGCACAGTCACTTTTGGCGTCAATTGCGCGCCGTATTTGGCGATAAGAACACTGATACAACTAGCACGTGACTCTGAATCAACACATCCAAAGGCATCCTATGTTCTGACGAATGAGACATACGTAGACGACATACTGTCCGGTGGCCATGATGAACAATCCACAATTGAAACCCTCGCACAGGTTACTTCAACACTAACATCCGCCGGCCTTCCTTTAAAAAAGATCACGTCTAACTGCCCAGAAGTGTTAGCGTCAGTTTCAGAAGCAGATATTTTGGACACCGATTTCTTAAAGTTTAAAGAAACGAGCTCAACGAGAACTCTAGGAATCCAATGGAATGCCTTATCTGACGAATTTTCATATACCATCGAGCTAGCACCACAGCCAGTTGGCGCAACGAAAAGACAAATTCTTTCCAATGTCGCAAAGCTTTTTGATCCCGCTGGTTGGATCTCCCCGATAATTGTCAAAGCAAAAATAATTCTTCAACAGCTTTGGATAGATGGGACAGGTTGGGATGAAGAAGTCACGTCAGGCACATTAGAAATGTGGAAAAAGTTCCTTGAATACCTACCATTAATATCAACGATTAAAATACCACGATGGATTGGGTTTTCTCCTTCGCGCATCACTCAACTGCATGGGTTTTGCGATGCATCCGAGAAAGCCTATTGCGCAACGTTATATGTTCGAATCGAGACTGCAACTTCAGTAGAGACTCACCTGTTTGTTGCAAAAACGAAAGTAGCTCCGATTAATCCCATAAGTCTCCCCCGTTTGGAGTTGTGTGGAGCTGTTTTACTATCGACGCTAGTTAAGCAGATTACGGACCTAGCACCTTTTCAAAATAGTAACCTTTTTCTCTGGACTGACTCTATAGTTCTAGGTTGGCTGGGAAAACCGCCCAGTACCTGGAAAACATATGTGGCTAACCGCACGGCGCAAATAATAAACAACGTAGGAAATATATCCTGGCGACATGTGCGATCAGCCGATAATCCAGCAGACTTAGGATCACGAGGCTGTTACGCGGATGATCTGTGTACAAACTCCCTTTGGTGGAATGGGCCACATTGGCTACGACAAGCGCCCGAGGAATGGCCAAAGCCTATAAAGCCGGAAGACAGTTCTTTAGAAAGAAAACGCAAAATTCAAGCTTTCCACTTGTTCTCCAATAAAATGGATAGTAGTTTTGAAACGATAGAAGAAGACATTTTAGGTCGATTTTCTAGATGGGACAAAGCAATACGGGTGATGACCTATGTTCTACGATTTCTCGAAGGGATTAAAAAAAGACTAAAGACTTCCTCAACAACATCTACTAGTGATATGACCCAGGATACAGGGTCTCCCGGCACAGACAATTTGACAAAATTTGAGAAAATCGCTCAAATTGACAGCCAAGAATTTTCAGCAACTAAAACTAAGTTGATACGTATCGCACAATTGTTTTATTACCGTGAAGACTAACTCCCTAATAAAAGTGAATAAAGTGAGCAAAAAAAGTTCCTTATATCCACTAAATCCTTACTTGGATGGTGACAATATTATACGTACGAATGGCAGAATTTCAAACGCGGACCTTTCATTCAACGAACGTCATCCTATAGTTCTGCCGGTGAATTCAGTTTTTTGTAAGCTCTTTATAAAATTTGCCCATAATCTTCTGTTACATGCTGAAATAAGCTTGATGCTGAGAGCAGTAAGAGGAGAGTATTTTGTATCACGGCTACGACCTGCGCTAAGATTTTGTATTAGAACGTGTGTCACGTGTATTCGCTACAAAAAACAAATTAAAACGCAAATAATGGGTGCACTTCCTCCAGAAAGAAGCATGTTTTCGTTACCCTTTACTTACACTGGCTTAGATTTCGCTGGCCCTTTTTCCATTAAGACCTCACTTGTTCGAAATGCTCCTTTCCATAAAGGGTATGTATGCGTTTTTGTCTGCTTCTGCACAAAAGCCATACATCTGGAGCTCTGCTCTGATTTAACGACATCATGTTTCTTGGCGGCCTTCATTAGATTTATTGGACGACGAGGTGTCCCTAAAAAAGTCATGTCAGATAACGGGACAAACTTTGTAGGGGCAGAACGAACACTCCGACTTGAGTTCCAGGAATTTCTCAAAACTGCATCACAGCACGTGGCCGAAAAATATGCTTCCCTTGGGATGAAATGGTCGTTTATTCCCCCAAACGCCCCACATATGGGAGGATTGTGGGAAGCGGCCGTAAAATCTTTTAAGCGACACTTTAGAAGGGTAGCTCAAAATCACAGGTACACCTTTGAGGAATTCGTCACTTTATTGACGCGGATCGAATCAGTACTCAATTCCAGACCTTTATCTTCCATGTCGGATGACCCAAATGAGCTGCTGGCCTTAACGCCAGGCCACTTTCTTAGGGGAGCCCCTCTATCTGCCCTGCCCGAGGTACTTCCAGAGTCCCCCTCTTTACGCGATCGGTGGGAGAGACTAAAATCTTTGCATCATCATTTCGCTCGGAGGTGGAAAGATGAATATCTTAAGGAGCTTCAAAAGCGATACAAATGGCAAAACCCAGAAGATAATGTGACGGTTGGCCAACTTGTAGTTATTAAAGATGATTTGCTTCCGCCGAACGAATGGAGGTTGGCGCGTATTTTAAGAGTTTACCAAAGAAATGACGGTTTCGTCAGGATTGCGGACTTAAAAACTGAGACTGGTGTAGTAACAAGAGCAATAACCAAGCTTTGTGCTCTTCCGGTTAAAACAGATGAAAACTGATTATCAAGTTTTCCTTAACATAAAATCAAGAAATAACTCACAAGTATCTATATATACTCTTTTATGTTTTGCCCCAACGGCTACATGCCAGCAATTGAATATTATATACCTATCTGTTCTTTCACCGCTTAATTTTTCATTTTAAGATGTTAAACTATTATTCTAAATACTTCACAGGCCATCTAGTCGCTCAGCCATCCATAAATGTCGAGTCTGTAAAGGCTACCATGCCTTGAGGTTTTGCAAGAAATTTTTGAACATGAGCACCGAGGGTCGGAACCGTAATGTTCGCGTTTACGGCTATTGTAAGAACTGCCTTGCTACCTCACATACTACTAAGTATTGCACATCCGCCGATGTCTGCCAAAAGTGTGGCTGGATGCATCATACCCTTCTTCATCAGCCGAGGAAACAACTTGATTCTGAAACACCACGCCACGGAACAAACAACCATCGACACAGTAGAGAGTCCCGAACTGAGAGAAGACTAACTAACACACCAGCCGGAAGAGGCAAATCTGCAAACCGGTTTTTAGAGCGAAGAAGAGATAGGTCGACTTCCCGAGCGTCCAATCAAAGACTTATTTTAAAAAAGGCACTCCAGGCACTACAACGATTGCAACGGTCATTATAAGGTTTGGTCACAAAGACCAAAGGCGGCCAGAATGTTGAAAGACTTATAAAATCATGAATTTCTATTGTATTATTGAATTTTGAATTATTTGAAAATAACGATTTGTTTTGTATGTTTTCTAAGCTTGTTGAAAGACTTATAAAATCATGAATTTCCATTGTATTATTGAATTTTGAACTATTTGAAAATAACGATTTGTTTTGTATGTATTCTAAGCTCAAGCCTTAAGCTTAATTTATGACAGATGAACAATAGTAGAGAGATTGGAATTCTGCAGCTTTTGAATTATTTCGGGTTTTGTAATCGTGAACGATGTTGCAGAAACCCAATCTCTGCTTTGATGCTTTTATATGGTCTACTTTGACACTTTTTGTAAGTTTGAATTCTTCTTTTTCCATAAGCACACCTATCAGGTTGTATTTTTTCTAGCCTAAGTTTAACTTAATAAAATTATTTGTAACTTATTATTATTTTCATTTATTTGGTACACGTAAGAACCTAATTATCTAAATACATACAAACATTCAAGAAGTCATCCCGACTTAATGCTTTTGGCTCAACTCCAGTTTCTCTGTGTTTATTTAAAATAATGCATTTCATATTGCATATTTTAACATTTGTGTTCGCCAAACATTGCTGTTACAACAGAAGACCAATTATCCACCAGTTCAGTAATTGCAGATAAGCCGAAAACACAAGTAGGCATGGACAGGTATGTAGCCGTGGTTAAACGTAAGCGAAGCCCCAAATCCGCTCAAATATCATCAAATCCGAAAATTTCCAAAGATGATAATAGGACTACGGCTACGGATAGTAATAGGTTTGCTATCCTTCAGACTGACGAGCCAACTTCATCAAAAAAAACATTTAAACCGCCACCAATATACTTGAGAGAACCTACTTACATCTAATGAGCTGATTTTTATTACGGCAATTGGTAAAGACACCTTTAACGTAACATCAGTGAAGCACGGACAAATAAGTGAAACACAAATTCAAGTCAACTGCGAAAATGATTACCGAAAACTCTCTGCCACTCTGGAAAAAGAGAAAAAATCTTTTTATACTTATCAACTTAAAAGTGCTAAAGGCCTCCAGGTTGTTATAAAAGGTATTGACCCTTATGTAGACACGGATGAGGTTAAGACTGCACTGCTAGATAAAGGCTTTAAAATAAAAAATGTGGTAAATATGCGGAACCGTGAAAAGATGCCTCAACCTATGTTTAGGGTTGAACTGGAACCAGGGGATGTTATTCTCAAAAAGAATGAAACTCACCCAATTTATAACCTCAAATTTCTTCTTCATCGCAGGGTTACCGTTGAGGAGCCGCACAAGCGTTTAGGGCCCATTCAATGCCTAAACTGCCAGGAATTCGGTCATACTAAGGCCTATTGTAAGTTGCCCGCAGTTTGCGTTGTGTGTGGTGGACTGCACGGCACATCACAGTGCAAGAAGCCAAAAACTGATTCAAGTGCTAAAAAATGCAGTAACTGTGGAGGCAACCATACTGCAAATTACAGGGGCTGCCCTGTCTATATCCACTTTAAGCAGTCAATGACAAATAAGCCATCAATTACCTTTAAGCAACCCCAGCAGTCAAACATCATTTCTGCAAACAATTTTCCCCAGGTAGGCCAGTCAACAAGCAACATAATCATGCAAACCCCCAAACAAGTTTCATATGCCAATGTGGTCAAAACCGATACACACAACTTGAATCAGGAGACCAAGCCCCAAAATTCCGATCAAAATTTTAACAATCTTGAGGCAACTCTGCAGACTCTTGTTCAATCCATAAACACATTTACGGTTTCTATGACGAACATGATGCAGGAAATGCTGAAAATGCAATCCACTATTTTGCAGGCAATTTTAAAAAAATGAATTGGTTAAAAATATGTTTCTGGAACGCAAACGGCATCCGCCAACACAAAAATGAACTTGAGCACTTCCTTATGGGAAAACAAATCGACATAATGCTGATTGCTGAAACTCACTTGACAAGCAACAGTTATAAAATTAATGGCTACACACTGTACGACACTAAAGATCCCCGTGGAAGGTCTTGTGGAGGCTCAGCAATTCTAATAAAAAATAGAGTTAAGCACTATTTTCTACATGAGACACGTGAGGAGTATCTCCAAGCAACAAACATATGCATTGAGCATCTTAATGGAAAAATAGTTATATCATCAATTTACTCACCGCCCCGATTTTCAATAACAGAAAATCAGTATTCACATTTTTTCAACACACTTGGGCCTCGATTTTTAGCGGCTGGTGACTATAACGCCAAGCACACTTTTTGGGGATCACGTTTAATTTCCCCAAAAGGCCGTGTGCTTTTTGACACAGTTTCCAAACTGGGCTTAGATGTGATTTCAAGCGGCCATCCCACTTATTGGCCCTCAGACCGACGAAAGATCCCAGATGTTATAGATTTTGGAGTGGCAAAAAATTTTCCTTTAGAAGGGATGCAAGTAGAGTCTTCTTTAGATTTGTCATCGGACCACTCACCCACTATAATATCTGTTTCATTCCCCCAGGAGGTTGGCTCCCCGTTTAGTGACTTGACGTTCGCCATCACTAGAGTTAATTGGCTAAAATATAAGAAATATTTGAGTACTCATTGTACAGAAAATATTGCCTTGAGAACCCCTGAGGATGTTGATATATCAATTAAAGATTTTTCTAAAGACCTTAAACTGGCCGTACAACATGCTACCACTAGCCATACAAGATCCAGAAATGTGAGCAATAGAACGTATTCGTCTGAAATAGAGCAACTTCTGTCAGAAAAAAGAAGAGTTAGAAGAGAGTGGCAACTTCGAAGGTCTCCCCAGCTTAAAAGCAGGCTACGGGAGTGCATAAATCAATTAAGAAATCTGCTTGAAATCCAAAGAATGGCTTCCCTCAAAAATTATCTAGAAGGTCTTGATGGTAGCCCGCAAACCGACTATTCTTTATGGAAAGCGACAAAAGGTCTGAAAAGACCCGTAATAGGTAAGCCACCTTTGCGAACTTCATCTGGCGACTGGGCAAGAAGTGATTCTGAAAAAGGGATGGTGTATGTTAATCATTTGAAAAACGTTTTTATTGCAAATGATACAGTGGATAATGTTGCTGAATTTCCGTCATATGCTGTTAGACCGCCTGTACCTTTGAGACTTAGTTTTCAAGATGTCGAAAACGTTATAAATAAAGTAAACTCAAAAAAAGCTCCAGGTTTTGATAAAATTACTGGCAAAATGCTTGTACAGTTACCTCGTGTTGCTAGAAGAATTCTTCTTTTCATTTTTAACGCTATTTTGCGCCTAGAATACTATCCTACAGAGTGGAAGGTGTCTATGGTTACTATGATACCCAAGCCAGGGAAGGATCCCACTAAAGTAGAGTCATATAGACCAATAAGTCTACTGCCAACAGTTTTTTCGAAACTTTTCGAAAAATTGTTAATGGCGAAGTTGACTCCAATATTGAATGATGTAGGATGCATCCCGGATCATCAATTTGGTTTTCGGGCTAAACACAGCACCATAGAACAAACGCATAGACTAGTTAATGTTATAAGAAAGACTTTTGAGGACAAAAAGTATTGCTCAGCTCTATTCATTGATGTATCCCAAGCTTTTGATAAAGTGTGGCACGAGGGATTAATGCACAAAATAAAGTTGAACTTGCCTGCAAACACTCATAAGCTTCTGGAAAGCTATTTTTGCGGCCAGAACTTTGTTATCAGAGAAGGCGACTTTATAAGCCCAACTCAGCCAACCGAGGCAAGAGTTCCCCAAGGTAGCATTCTGGAACCCACATTATATTTAATTTACACTTCTGACATACCAACCAGATCTGGTATTCACACTTCAACTTTTGCAGATGACACTGCATTCTGCAGCGTACATGAAAACTATCAAGTAGCTTCGCGAAATTTGCAGGAGTATATTTCAATATTAGAGTTGCGGTTAAAACGTTGGAAAATTAAAGTTAATGAACAAAAGTGTACCCACGTTACGTTCACACTGCGTAGACTAACATGTTCCGCTATCCAAATTAACAATTTACCTATTCCGCAGCCAAATGAATACGGTCATCTCGACCGTAGGTTAGCGTGGAAGTCTCACATTGACGCGAAAGTCACTCAGTTGAAATTAAAACAGCGCAATTAAATTGGCTTATAGGCAGAAATTCTACATTGAAATTAGATTGCAAACTTTTGTTAAACACTCAATACTAAAGCCTATATGGAGCTACGGAATTCAGTTATGGGGCACCGCCTCAACGTCAAACATTGAAAAAATTCAAAGGCGACAAAACAAAATTCTTCGAACAATTACTGCAGCTCCATGGTACGTAAAAAACTTCCGAATTCACAAGGATCTGAGTGTTCCACTGGTTAAAGATGAGTTTTCAAAGCATGCGACAAGGCATATCAGCAAATTGGAACTTCACCGAAACCCTCTCGCACGAAACATACTTAATTTTAGTGGTCACACTCGGTTGAGAAGAAGGGATACCGTTGCCACCATCAGAGCGTTAAGTAGGTGATTCTACCGATATAATTGGCGCAAAATAAAACTTTTTGCCTAGCATTGGCTGGACTTAGTTAATTTATTATATTTAGTATTAAGATTTGAATACTTATTGTCAGTTCACATTGTGAAGATTCAATAAATAAATAAAAGCTAAACAAACAAAAAAAAGCTAAGCAACTTTAGCGAAAACCTCAAACAAGCCGCTTAACTTGGCTCTAGTGTTTATTTAACACGCAGAAACATTCAAAATAGAACATATTCTTCAGAAATCGAGCAACTTGTATTAGAAAAAAGAAGAGTTAGACGAGAGTGGCAACTTCGCAGGTCTCCGCAACTAAAAACAAGGCTCCGTGAGTGCACAAATCAACTAAGAAATTTGCTTGGAACCCAAAAAACGGCTTCTCTACAAACGTATTTAGAAAGTCTGGATGATACTCCTCAGTCCGACTATTCTTTATAGCGGGCGACTAAAGGTTTAAAAAGGCCAGTTAGAGGTAAGCCGCCGTTGCGAGAACCATCTGGTGACTGGGCTGGAGATGACGCGGAAAAGGGTAATCTATTTGTTAACCATTTGAAAAACGTTTTTTCCACAAATAGGTCTGATAATGCAAATGAGTTGCCGCCTGTTGTTAGTAGACCTCCTGTGCCTTTAAGATTCAATTTTCAAGAAGTTGAAAATGCTATTGGTAATCTAAACCTTAAAAAAGCCCCAGGTATGGATAAAATCAGCAACAAAATGCTCGTAGAGCTGCCTCGTGTAGCTAAAAGAATTGTTCTTTTTATTTTTAATGCTATTTTATGACTTGAGTATTACCTTGCAGAGTGGAAGGTGTCCATAATAACAATGGTTCCTAAGCCAGGGAAGGATCACACGAAAGTAGAATCATACCGTCCAATAAGTCTACTGTCAACAATATCAAAACTTTTGAAAAATTGCTAAAGGCGAAGTTGGATCCAATGCTTAATAAGGTTGAATGTATTCCCAATCACCAATTTGGTTTTAGAGCGAAACATGGCACCATTGAGCAAACACACAGGCTAGTTAATGTAATAAGAAAGGCATTTGAAGTTAAAAAATATTGCTCTGCCTTATTCATCGACGTCTCACAAGCTTTTGATAAAGTGTGGCACAATGGCTTAATGCATAAAATAAAGTTTAACTTACCTGCAAACGCACATAACCTTTTGGAAAGCTATTTATATTGTCGCAAATTTATAATAAAATAAGGCGATTTCATAAGCCCCGCCCAGCCTATTGAAGCTGGAGTTCCCCAAGGCAGCATATTAGGGCCTATCTTATATTTGATCTACGCATCTGACATGCCGACAAGCACCAACATTCACACTTCAACATTTGCAGATTTTTTTTTGTAGCATTTTTTTATTTATTGAATCTTCGAAATGAACTAACAATAAATATTCAGTGAAGTCAAATACCTCGGTATTCATCTTGATCGTAGACTAACATGGAAGTCGCACATCGAGGCAAAAGTAACGCAGATGAAATTGAAAGCAGTGCAAATTAACTGGCTGATAGATAGAAATTCGACCTTGAAGCTTGATTGTAAACTTTTGCTGTACAACTCGAATCTAAAGCCAATATGGTGCTATGGGATTCAATTATGGGGCACAGCCTCGGCATCCAACATTGAACAAATTCAAAGTAGTCAAAATAGAATTCCCCGTAGAATTACAGATGGTACGTAGAATTACCATGGTACGTTAAAACTTACGAATGCACGCAGATCTAAACGTACCTTTTGTGAAGTACGCGACAAGATATATTAACAAACTTGAATTCCATCCAAATCCTCTTGCAGTTTATATTCTTAACTTTGATGGTCATACCCGTCTAAGAATGAGGGATACTTTGGCTACCATTAGAGCCCTAAACAGATGATTTAATTCTGAAATATTATTCGCATAAAAATAAATTTTTTTCCAGCACTGGCAGGACTTTAATCACAATTTTTTTTTAGTATTAAGACTTGAATACTTATTGTCATTACATTTCTTATGTAGATTCAATAAATAAAATAATAAAGTTAAAAAAAAACAAGTAAGAGTGTAGTATATTCGGCTGGGCCGAATCTAAAATACCCTTCACGATAGTCACGAATATGTATAGTATATTAAAAATCTGACCTAAATATGCTCGGTTATATATGAACCGATATCGGATTTTTCTATTTTCTGTATTTTAGTAACGTTCTTTCTTTTATAACGAGAATTGCTTTCCAGCAAAAAAAAAAAAAAAAATTTAATGGAAAAATCGATTCAGGCTATATCTCGTGTATATGTATATTTACCGATATCGAAAATTTTAAATTTCCATATTTATATAACCTTATATCATTACCAGAACTGCTTTTGAGCACAACAAATTGTTTAAGTTCGCTTACGCGATATTTTCATGAAAAACCCGATTTAGGCTATATCTCGGGTATATATGGACCGATATCAGAAATTTTAATTTTCTCTATTTTCGTAACCTTCTTTTATAACAAGAACTGCTTTTCAGTAAAAAAAAAATGTTATTGGAAAAATCGGTTCAGGCTATATCTCGGGTATATATGGACCGATATCGAAAATTTTCATTTTTCATATTTATATGACCCTATTGCATTACCAGAACTGCTTTTGAGCAAAAAAAAGTTGTTTAAGTTCGCTTACGCGACATTTTCATGAAAAACCCGGTTTGCGCTATATCTCGGGTATATATGGACCGATATCGGAAATTTTCATTTTTCATATATATGTAACCTAATTTCATTACCAGAACTGCTTTTGAGTCAAAAAAGTTGTTTAAGTCCGCTTACGCGGCATTTTCATGAAAAACCTGGTTTGGGCTATATCTCGGGTATATATGGACCGATATCGAAAATTTTCATTTTTCATATTTATATGACCGTATTTCATTCCCAGAACTGCTTTTGAGCACAAAAAAGTTGTTTAAGTTCGCTTACGCGACATTTTCATGAAAACCTCGATTTGGGCTATATCTCGGGTATATATGGACCGATATCGAAAATTTTCATTTTTCATATTTATATGACCCTATTTCATTACCAGAACTGCTTTTGAGCACAAAAAAGTTGTTTAAGTTCGCTTACGCGACATTTTCATGAAAAACCCGGTCTAGGCTATATCTCGGGTATATATGGACCGATACCGGAAATTTTCATTTTCCATATTTATGTAACCTAATTTCATTACCAGAACTGCTTTTGAGCACAAAAAAATTGTTTAAGTTCGCTTACGCGGCATTTTCATGAAAACCCCGGTCTAGGCTATATCTCGGGTATATATGGACCGATATCGAAAATGTTTATTTTTCATATTTATATGACCCTATTTTATTACCAGAACTGCTTTTGAGCACAAAAAAGTTGTTTAAGTTCGCTTACGCGACATTTTCATGAAAAACCCGGATTGGGCTATATGTCGGGTATATATGGACCGATATCGGAAATTTTCATTTTCCATATTTATGTAACCTAATTTTATTACCAGAACTGCTTTTGAGCAAAAAAAAGTTATTTAGCTTCGCCTATGCGACATTTTCATTAAAAATCCGATTTGGGCTATATCTCGGGTATATATGGACCGATATCTGAAAAAAAAATTTTTTGCCTTTTAGTCACCATGCTTAATAAGTGTGTGAAGTTTGAAGCAAAACGAACAACTTTTGTTTTCAAAAATTTTCATACAAAACTGCAAAAAAAAATGGCTTTTTTCGGAATTTTGAATATATCTCAGCTATACGTGGACCGATATTACTGAATTTCAATAGCAAACCCATGAATCGATGGGGTAAAAGAATGGTGAAAGAAAAAAGTTTCTAAGTCTAATGGTTTTCTCAGAAACGGTATTTCAACAGCGGACAGACGGACAGACGGACATCGCTTAATCGACTTTTCCATTAATTCTGATTCAGAATATATATACTTTATAGGGTCGCAAAAAAAAACTGTAGAAATTACAAACGGAATCACAAACTTATATATACCCTTAACATTTTTGTGAAGGGTATAAAAATCTCGGGTATATATGGACCGATATCTGAAAAACTATTTTTTTGCCTTTAAGTCGCTATGCTTTATGAGTGTGTGAAGTTTGAAGCAAAACAAACATTTTTATACCCTTTGCAAAAATGTTAAGGGTATATATAAGTTTGTGATTCAGTTTGTAATTTCTACAGTTTTTTTTTTGCGACCCTATAAAGTATATATATTCTGATTCAGAATCAATGGAAAAGTCGATTAAGCGACTGTCCGTCTGTCGGTCGTTGAAATACCGATGCTGACAAAACCATTAAACATAGAAACTTTTTTCTTTCACCATTCTATTACTATATATTTTCATATGTTTGCTATTGAAATTCAGTAATATCGGTTCACATATAGCTGAGATATATTCAAAATTCCGAAAAAAGCAATGAATTTTTGAAATTTTGTATGGAAATTTTTGACAAAAAAAGTTGTTTGTTTTGCTTTAAACTTCACACGCTCATTAAGCAAGGTGACCAAAAGGCAAAAAATTTTTTTCAGATATCGGTCCCTATATACCCGAGATATAGCCCAAATCGGATTTTTCATGAAAATGTCGCGTAAGCGAACTTAAACAACTTTTTTGTGCTCAAAAGCAGTTCTGGTAACGAAATAAGGGTACATAAATATGGAGAATGAAAATTTCCGATATCGGTCCATATATACCCGAGATATAGCCTAGAGCGGGATATATATATATGTATATATATATATATATATATATATATATATATATATATATATATATATATATATATATATATATATATATATATATATATATATATATATATATATATATATATATATATATATATATATATATATATATATATATATATATATATATATATATATATATATATATATATATATATATATATATATATATATATATATATATATATATAAAAACTGTAGAAATTACAACCGGAATTACAAACTTAACATTTTTATGAAGGGTATAAAAATGTTAGAACATTTCCAACAAGCAATAGCAGTAATAGGTTAGGTTTGACAGACTGAAAGCCATTGACTTGGGTCCAATTTGGTCCCGTTGTGTTGCCTGGCTGTGGTATGTATCTCAGTAGATCTACATATTATTGGTTTAGAACCAACTCGAAGATCGAATAAAGGATTCCAATCCACTTACATCGCCTCGCGACCCTATGTGGCAATAACCCGTCAAAACCGCTATGGCAGAACGCAATTCCCTTGTGGCAGGCCCCTAAAGATAATAGTACTTCTGTTATCATATCTGGGCCATGTCAGTCTTGAAATTCGACACGTAACCTCATTAGACCATCTCTCTAAGGCGGTAGGTTAGGTTAGGTTTAACAGGCTGCCAGCTATTATAAAGCCAGCCCACTTGGGTCCAGTCAGGTCTCGTTGTGTTGCCTGGATCTGATATGTGTCTCAGTAGATCTACATATCACTGGCTTAGAACCAACCCGAGGATCGGATAAAGGAGTCCAATCCACTTACATCGCATTCCGATACCTCCGTCAAATTATGCAGCATCGGTCTGCTTAGGTACAATGCCCTTATACATATAAGAAAGAGCTGGACACTGACAGAGAAAGTGCTCAACGCTCTCTTCTTCCTCCTCGTCTCTGCAACTTCTACAGAAGTCATTAAATGGAAGATTTAACCTCCTTGCCTGCGTCCCTATGTGGCAATGTCCCGTCAGAACCGCCACAGCAGAACGCAACCTCCGTCGGGGCAAGCCCCTTAGGATAATAGTCCTCCTGTTATCATATCTGGGACATGTCAGCCTTGATATTCGACAGCTACCCTCATTAGACCATCTGTCTTGAGCGGTCTGAAAAAGTTGGCGCTGTACTAGTTTCTTACAGCTCGCAAGCGGGATTCTAACGATCCCATCAATATCTCTTTGTTGTAGCTGGACACCGGCCTTTGCCAGTTCATCCGCTTCTAGATTTCCAGACACTTCACTGTGCTCTCGTACGCAGATAAGCTCCAGGTTCGAATGTCTCGCTATCTCGTTTAGAGATATCCGGCATTCACGAACCAACCTGGATGTCGTATAGACTCCAGCTAGTGCATACAACGCAGCCTTACTATCAGTACAAATTCGGATATCATTCTCATATATCCTGTAGTACCTTAACCAGTTAGCTGCCCTCATAATGGCCGCAATTTCGGTCTGCGCTACGCTACACTCATTTTGCAGCCTAAAACTCATCCTCCTTTCATACAAGGGGATAAAGATACCCCCACCGACTCCCGAGTCCGACTTGGATCCATCTGTAAAAATTTCAAGCACGTCCTTTTGACGATCTGTACCAGTCGTCTCCGAGAACGAGCCTGATAAGATTACATCAAATCTCTTGTCGGGCAGTAGAGCCGGCGAGCAGTAATCAATATTTTCCGGAAGGTTCACTATTCTTCCTATTATTGAGGCATGACCATATGTCGCCTCCTTCCACGTCCCGCTTGACCACAGCCTGATAGCCGAATTCATGGCTATTTCCTTCACCATGAGATCAGCCGGCAGCCAGTTCAGCATAGTGAAAAGTGCTTTCGATGGCGTAGTGCCGGAAGCACCAGTCACCATCAAAGCAGCAGTACGCATTATCTTTTCTGCGATTTTGCAGTAGGTGGTTTTCTCCAACGACTTCCACCACACAAGCGCTCCATATGTTAGAATGGGCTTTACAACCGTGCTGGAAAGCCAGTAGGAGTTCCTAGGATTTATTCCCCAGGTCTTTCCAATGGCCCTTTTGCACAAGAATAAGGCGATAGCCGCTTTTGCTGCTCTTGACTGAACATTATGCTGCCAGGATAATTTGGAATCCAGGTAGATGCCCAGATATTTCGCACTGTCTGACAACACTTGCTCAACCCCCCTTACGGTTGGCAGAGTAAACGATGGAGTCTTGTATCTTCGAGTGAAGAGCACAAGCTCCGTTTTTTGCCGATTCACACTTAGACCGCTATTTGTACACCATCCTACTATAAGGCTTAGCGCAGAGCCTAGTTGCTGTGATAGTATATCCGGGTACTTACCCGACACAGCAACCGCAATATCATCGGCATATGCCACTGTCCTAAACAGCATGGAATCTAATTCCATCAATAACGAATTCAGAGCTAAATTCCATAGAAGAGGAGATAGAACCCCTCCCTGTGGAGTGCCCCTTCTAGCCACTCTGCAAATTGTGGCTCGCTCCATATTGGAAGTAATGACCCTATTGGTCAGTAAGTTCTTTATGAAGCTAACAATTGACTGATGAACGTTCAGTCTTTCCAGAGCGATTATTATAGCCCTTGGCAACACATTATTAAATGCCCCCTCTATATCAAGGAAGGCAACCAATGCATACTCCCCCTGCTCCAGAGCTCTCTCTACATACCCCACGAGCGAATGCAATGCAGTCTCAACAGATTTGCCCTTGGTATAGGCATGTTGAGATGCTGATAAATGGCTCGGAATAATTGACATTCTAAGATGTAATTCAATTATCCGTTCCAGGGTTTTAAGCAAGAAGGATGACAAGCTTATAGGCCTGAAATCATTCGGAGTGGTGTGTGAAGCCTTCCCCCCTTTCGGAATAAAGACTACAACAAACCTTCGCCATGATTGCGGAATGTAGGACCAACCAAGGCAGGCCGAGAAGATCCTTATCAACCATGGCACTATAAGTTCCGCATTTTTCTGCAAATCAGCTGGTCTCTAAGGCGGTATCATTTTTTATATATTTTTTTCCTTTTATTTTAGCTTTTGTTCATTTATTGAATTTTCGCAATGTGAACTAACAATAAGTATTCAAATCGTAATACTAAACTCAAAAAATTAACTAAGTCCATTCAATGCTAGACAAAAAGTTTTAATTTGCGCATATTATATCGTTAAAATCACCTATTTAACGCTCTGATGGTGGCACGGGTATCCCTTCTTCTCAACCGATACATGTAGCGATGAGAAACTTCGTTACAAATTCATACAGGCTACTATTACAAATGGCTTACACTAATTTAAATCTCGTGGTATGGCATTTAAACACATAATAATTTTTTGCTTAATTATATTAACGTTTAGGCCAAAGTCAACAAAAGAGTACAAATTATTAAAATCATTGCATAAAAGTGTTAACGGGTCAGCTAGAGCATAATTTATTCTACAGATAGTATCATGTAGGGTTTTGTAACATCATGCATTATGACATGGAGTATTAAATCGAAGTAAGTTACAAACATTAATAAGACTTAAGGTAAAAGATACATTTAACATTTTACGACGACTTTCAAGTGTTGGAAGTTTTACTAAAGCAAGTCTGCGTGCTTAAGGTGGAAGATTTATCATATTTCTTCAGTTCATAGCGGGCAAATAGAGTTGAGTAGTTCGCGTGGTGGAGTTTAGAGAGCAGATCAATTCTGCGAGTTCTTTTAGCTCCCTAGATCATGTTTCTTTCTTCTGTCTTTGTTTGTTTTCGTTCGTTACTTTTTTCCTTGTATGTATACAAAAGTAGTAAATTAGTAGTGCCACACTACAATGTAAGAAATATACATACTTAAAGTAATAAGTCGTGTGGTAATACAACTATAAAAATAAATTTTGTAACGAGCAGTTTTAATATTAATTATTGGATATGGCAGAAAAAATAATATTTAGCGCTATATGGAACAATTTTTCCGTGTTGGAGTCGTCATACTCCCATCGGACGCGTCCCCAGGTGACGAATAGGGGAGGATAGGGGTATTCACATATATGACCATGACACAAACTTGGTTTATATGTGAATATTCCACGTCCTGGGCTTGAGGGGAATACAGGGCAGAGGAATACACCAATGCGCTGTCTTGTGCAAACCTCGGGTTAGATGACATACACCCCGAATACCACGAGGTGTATGAGACCCGCCGACCAAAATGTCCTACTGAAGGCCAAAGTTGAAGGTCTGTGTGGCTAGGCAGTGGATAAAAAAGACTAGTTACGAGTAGTTTCTCCTCCGGTCTAAGGCGCGGACTGGTTGTAATTAGTAGTTGCCTAGTCCATACACGTCGTCACTGTATGGATGGTCATTTCTTTACTGGCCTACTCGTGGGAACAAAATGAACGATAATAATAATAAAAATAAAACAACAAACACAAAACAAAACACGACAGTCCATCAGGCTGGCAAACCCAAGCTGATGGACTGCCGTCAAGCACCGGTAAAACCCTCACCGGAGACCAGAAATAGCAGCAGTCAGATGTACAAAGCCGAAAGTCCTAGTACATCGGTCGCTGCAGAACTAAAAATACAAGCTGAAAACAGCACCAAATCGCGGGGTATGCCTAACAAGCCAAAAACATCCTGCAGACAACTCGGACGTGCCAGGGAGCTCAAAACTGGCAAAGCCAATAACATCCGGAAAAACCCCGGATGTGCTAGCCAGTAGAGAGTGAGCTGGAAAATCTACGTCCAAAGCAACACAAAAGGTGGAGCGGGAGCAAAACACTATTTCCCGCAAAACCATGTAAAACATTAGAGTTGCTCGACGATATGTCGAAAATCTCGGAAATGCAGCCGAAGAGTCTATGTTAAGCAATGACAAACAATGCTTGGCATGGGCTAAGGCATATATAGCCCAAAACCAGAATCCGGATGTCGCTACTGCCATCCAGGCAGCATGCAAAAGACAACGGTCCGCGGACCGAAACAGCAAAGTCGAGCAAAAAGCCGAGAAAGGGGTCCTTGGTCATCAATAGACCTTACTCTGACGGAGCAATCACCCGTGAAAAATGAAGGTAGATCAGCCAGAGACTGCTGGATAATATCCTTAAAACGCTCGAATGCAACACCGGTCCTCCAACGCAGTTCACTGATGCAGGGTGGATCCAAGGCCGAGTCAAACTAATTTCATGTGTGGACGAGAAATCGGCCAGCGCCACGAAAGAGGTTATCGCATGATTGGGGGAAGTGTCCCCAAACAAGACTGGAAGGTTGTCAGTGTCGCAGATGCTAAAGGATCCACCAGAAAGGTGGTTGTGGTCCTTAACAAAGAGTCTATGCCATTACTCCGAGACAGACAGGGCATGGTATTCTATGGATACCAGGGAACCAGGCTCGGGGTGATGACAAGGGGTGACAAAGCCAAAGAGCCCATAGAAGTGCTGGATGTGGAGGTTGAGGTGAATACCAATTCAACACAGCTCACAATCAAATTCTAGTTTTGTTGGAGGGTTCTTCGGAGGATTGGAAGACGCCACAGTTGATGATGAGGACAGTTTTTAGGATTCCGATCCGGAGGATGCTACCATAATCAACTTCGACACCATATAAATTATGAAGGTTACACAAATTAACCTTCATCACAGTAAAGCAGCGTCAGCTAACCTTGTATATCGTCTCGACAAGCGAGACGTTGATATTGCGCTGGTTCAAGAGCCATGGACAAACAATGGCAAGATCCTTGGAAAGGCTATAAACTAAAATTCAGGCAATAGGGACATAACCATAAGATCCTGTATCATAGTCAAAAAGCACATAAATATATTCATTTTATCTGATTTCAGTGATGAAGATACCGTAACTGCCGCGACGGATGTAGGTGGATCCAACATATAGATTTTATCCTGCTACATGGCTCTTGGCAAGGATGAGTCACCAAGCAAGCTGGTGGAAAACGCGGTAAGAGACTCGAAAATCAAAGGCATACCGTGCATTATAGGCGCGGATGCGAATGCACCCCACCTGATCTGGGGAAGCTCAACACAAACAAAAGAGGTGAGAATTTAGTCGAATTTATTCTAGATAATGATTTAGTAATTCTAAATCAAGAGAACAAACCCACTTTCGCTTCTTCGAACAGGCAAGAGGTGTTAGATATTACGCTTGCCAGTTCGAATATCGCAGATGAAATACAGGAATGGAGAGTGTCAGAGGACTGCTCCTTTTCCGATCACTGCTATTTAGATTTAAAAATAAGCAAACAACATAGAATCATATTCTATCGTAACAGGCGGAGAAAAGACTGGGGAAAACAGGGAGAATTCCTGAGTAGAGACCTAGCTCAATACCCGACCATGACGTTTTCAAGAACGCCACAAGACGATCTTGTACACTATCCGTAAAAAAGGAAAATAGCAGACCCAAGTGGTGGTCAGCAGAACTGTCTGAGACAAAAAAGAAATGTCGTAGGCATTGTACTTATACAACATATTAATCTCTTCCAAGTATGTCCGAAGTTTATCAGAAAAAAAATTCTCAAAAATTTTATCTATTGTTTATATAGCATGGATCTGTATTTTTCTACGGTGGATGCACTGCTTATTTTTGGAATTGGGACTATTTTATGAATTTTTAGGATGTACCCTGACATCCTATCTGATCTGAAATATGTATCATTTTATTAAAAATGTTAACAAATGTCGGTAGAAGTACACTCTTTGACAAATTTTATAGTGATATTATCAAAATTATATGAATGAATTCATATATATAACAATGTTTATTATATTATTTTCGTTTATCTCATCCAATTTCAACCGATGACATGAAACATAAAGTGTTCGACGAGTATATAGGTTAATAGAATCTCCCGGTACAATACAAATTTTTTCTTTGATTTGTTTGACAACCGAAATAAAATATTTGTTTAACAAATTTGCTTTTGCTTCAACATTTAATATGTTAACACCATAATATTTGTCTTTACATGTTCTGACTGACAACTTTATCACTTTACTTATTCTTTTCAAATCAGCGTCATATTTTCCTGTATTTTTTATCTCCGTCTTTTTTTCAAGAGTTTATTTTTATGTAAAATTAACTCTTGAAGATTTTTATTAATTCAAGGTGTAATTTCAAAGTTTAACGTTTGTTTTAATATTTTCTATTACAGTGGAATTTTCAATAGCTGATTGAATATAAGAAATGAGCGAGTTTGTTAAATGAGAAACATCAATTTTTAAGCGTTCTTTAATTTATTGAAAATTAAAAATGAACTAACAATCAGTATTCAAATCTTAATGCTAAATATTAAAATAAAGAAATACAAAAAAAATATGCTTTTTACCTAAGTCCAGCCAATGCTAGACAAAAAGTTTTATTATGCGGGAGCAATACCGGTAAAATTAGCTATTGAACGTTCTGATGGTGGCAACGGTATCGTTCGGAGTGTGGCCGCCAAAGTTAAGTAAAGGGTGTTTTTTTAAGCTAGATAGAACTTTAAATTGTAAAAAGTAACACAAAAAATTAAATTTTGATGAAACATTTTTTTTATTTGTTTCAGTATACTCTGACAAATCATCATGAATAGACTCACGCTTGAACAACGCTACGAAATTATCCAAATTTACTTTGAAAATCAGACCCGTTGTTTTATCGCAAAATTGTGTTCAGCGATGAGGCGCATTTTTGGCTTAACGGGTTTGTTAATAAGCAAAATTGCCGCATATGGAGTGAGACCAATCCACAAGAGACCCTACAGACTCCATTACATCCAGAAAAATGCACTGTTTGGTGCGGTTTTCATGCTGGTGGCATCATCGGACCTTATTTCTTCAAAAATGAGGCCGGAGCTCGCGTTACGGTCAATGGAGATCGTTACCGCACCATGATCAATGATTTTTTGTTTGAAAATATTGATGACATTGATCCGGAGGAGATGTGGTTTCAACAGGATGGCGCTACGTGCCATACGGCGAACGCAACCATCGACTTACTGAAATCAAAATTTGGCGATAAGTTGATTTCGAGAAATGGACCTGTCAATTGGCCTCCAAGGTCGTGCGATTTGACACCTCTCGATTATTTCCTGTGGGGCTACGTGAAGTCACTGGTTTATGCTGATAAACCAGCAACAATTGACGCCTTGGAGGCCAGCATTGTTCGTGTTGTTCGTGACATACGGCCAGCAGTGCTCGAAAAAGTGGCCCAAAATTGGACGTCCAGAATGCGCTTCGTCAAGAACAGCCGCGGTGCCCATATGCCCGAAATCATTTTCAAATGTTAATGTCACGTATTGATCTTTCGAATAAAAAAAAATTTTGATTACAATTTAATTTTTTGTGTTATTTTTTACAATTTCAAGTTCTATCGGGCTTAAAAAAACACCCTATATATTACGTGCAAGAGGATTTGGATGAAGTTCCAGTTTACTGACATACTTTGTTGCATACTTAGAGAACTCGTCTTTTACCAGTGGATCACTGAATTTGTGAATTTTTGAAGTATCATGGAGCCGCAGTAATCGTTCGAAGAACTTGGTTTTGTCGCCTTTGAATTTTTTCAATGTTTGATGCTGAGGCGGTGCCCCATAATTGAATTCCGTAGCACTATATAGGCTTTAGGATTGCATTGTATTACAGAAGTTTGCAATTCAACTTCAATATCGAGTTTTTGCCCATAATCCAGTTTAGTTGCGCCGCTTTTAGTTTCAACTGGGTGACTTTTGCTTCAATGTGAGACTTCCGCGTTAGCCTACGTTCCAGGTGAATACCAAGGTGCTTGACTTCGTTGTGCTGCGGAATAGGTGAGTTGTTTATTAGGATAGGTGCACATGTTTGCTTACACAGTGTGAATGTGACATGAGTACAATTTTGTTCATTAACTTTGATTTTCCAAAGTTTTAGCCATTTCTCTAATATTGAAATGTATTCCTGTAAATTTCGTGAAGCTAAGCGGTGGATTTCATTAACGCTAAAAAACGCTCTGTCGTCTGCAAAAGTTAAAGTGTGGATTCCAGATGTCGTTGGCATATCCGCGGCATAAATCAAATATAAAGCAGGCCCCAGTATGCTACCTTGGGGAACTCCTGCCTCGATTAGCTGAGTTGGGCTTAAAAAATCGCCTTCTCTGATAACAAATTTCCGCCCTTATAAGTAGCTTTCCAGAAACTTGTGTGTATTTGCAGGCAAGTTCAACTTTATTTTGTGCATCAATCCGTCGTGCCACACTTTATCAAAAGCTTGAGAAATGTCAATGAATAGAGCTGAGCAATATTTCTTGTCCTCAAAGGTCTGTCTTATGACATTGGCTAGTCTGTGCGTTTGTCCTATGGTGCTAATGGTGCTATGGTGCTATTGGTCCGAAAACCAAATTGATGATCAGGAATGCATCCCACATTGTTCAATATTGGACTCAACTTCGCCATTAACAATTTTTCGAATAGTTTTTAAATTGTTGGTAGTAGACTTATTGGTCTATATGTCTCTACTTTAGGCTGATCATTCCCTGGCTTGGGTATCATAGTAACCATAGAGGCCTTCCATTCTGCAGGGTAATACTCAAGGCGAAAATAGCGTTAAAAATAAAAAGTAAAATTCTTCTAGCTACACAAGGTAACTGTTCAAGCATTTTGCCAGTAATTTGATCAGTACTTGGAGCTTTTCTGGGGTGTATGTTACTGATACCTTGGTCTACATCTTGAAATATGAATCGCAAAGACACAGGTAGTCTAACTGCATATAATGACAATTCAGCTGCATCATTTGCTATATCACTTGTAATAAAAACATTTCTCAAATGGTTAACCTACAACATCCCCTTTTCAGAATCACTTCTTGCCCAGTCGCCAGTTGAAGTTCGCAAAAGAGCTTTTGTCGCTTTCCACAGAGAATAATCAGATTGCGGATTACCATCCAGGCCTTCCAAATATGTTTTAAGGGAAGCCATTCTCTGGATTTCTTAATCGAGTTATGCATTCCCGTAGCCTAGTTTTAAGCTAGGGAGACCTGCGAAGTTACCACTCTCTTCTAACTCTTCTTTTTTCTGACAGACATTGCTCAATTTCAGACGAATACGTTCTACTGTTCTCATTTCTGGATCTTATGTGACTATTGGTAGCATGCTGTACGGCCAAATGAGGTTTTCAGAAAAATCGTTAATGTGTACTCAAAAATGTTTTTTATTTTAGCCAATTAACTCTATTGACGATCAACGGGGAGCCAATCTCTGGGGGGAACGAAAAAGAGATTATAGTGGGTGAGAGATCTGATGACAAAACTAATGAAGGCTCCACTTGCATCCACTCTAAAGGAAAATGTTTCGCAACTCCAAAATCTGTAACATCTTTGATTTTTCGTCGGTCTGACGGCCAATAAGTGGGGTGTCCGCTTGAAACCACATCTAAGCCCATTTTGGAAACGGAGTCAAAAAGCACGCGACCTTTCGAGGTGACGTGATCTCCAAAAAGTGTTTTTAGCGTTATAGACGCTAGCCGCTAAAAATCGGGGCCCAAGTGATTTGAAACAAGTAAGAGTGTGGTATATTCGGCTGGGCTGAATCTAAAATACCCTTCACGATAGTCACGGATATGTATAGTATATTTAAAAACGTGACCAAAATATGCTCGGTTATATATGAACCGATATCGGAATTTTCTATTTTCTGTATTTTAGTAACCTTCTTTTGTAACGAGAATTGCTTTTCAGCAAAAAAATAAAAATGTTAATGGAAAAATCGGTTTAGGCTATATCTCGGGTATATATGAACCGATATCGGAAATTTTCATTTTCCATATTTATGTAACCTCATCTTATCACCAGAACTGTTTTTAAGCAAAAAAAGTTGTTTAAGTTCGCTTACGCGACATTTTCATGAAAACCCGGCTTAGGCTATATCTCGGGTATATATGGACCGATATCGGAAATTTTCATTTTCCATATTTATATAACTTTATTTCATTACCAGAACTGCTTTTGAGCACAAAAAAGTTGTTTAAGTTCGCTTACGCGACGCTTTTATGTAAAACCCGGTCTAGGCTATATCTCGGGTATATATGGACCAATATCGAAAATTTTCATTTTTCATATTTATATAAGCCTATTTTATTACCAAAACTGCTTTTGAGCAAAAAACGTTGTTTAAGATCGCTTACGCGACGTTTTCATGGAAACCCCGGTCTAGGCTATATCTCGGGTATATATGGACCGATATCTGAAAAAAAAAATTTAGTGCCTTGTAGTCACCATTCTTAATGAGTGTGTGAAGCAAAACAAACAACTTTTTTTTGTCAAAAATTTCCATACAAAGTTGAAAAAATTAATGGCTTTTTTCGGAATTTTTAATATATCTCAGCTATACGGGAACCGATATTACTGAATTTTGATAGCCAACACATGGCAATATGGAGTAATAGAATGGTGAAAGAAAAAAGTTTCTATGCCTAATGGTTTTCTCAGAAACGGTATTTCAACGACCGACAGACGGACATCGCTTAATTGACTTTTCCATTAATTCTGAATCAGAATATATATACTTTATAGGGTCGCAAAAAAACTGTAGAAATTAAAAACGGAATCACAAACTTATATATACCCTTAACATTTTTGTGAAGGGTATAAAAATGTGAATATTTATTTTCTGTTACTGAAAACCGGGACGGGGAATAAATCGAGGAAATAACAATTTTATCATGAAAATGTTCAATACATATGTTTGTTGCTTAGAGATACTCCACACACGCCTCGTTTAGCAAATAGTGCTTAGTTTTGGTGTTTGTCAAAATTGGTGAGCCTCCGCAAGATCTGCCACGGGGATCTTTAGTATCATACAGTGTGTAACCATTAATCTTGAAATAACTGTTGCTTGCCAAGTGACTTTCAGCAATCAGCACTATGTCGACTTGTTTTTCCATAAGGAAGTGCTCAAGTTCATTTTTGTGTTGGCGAATGCCGTTTGCGTTCCAGAAACATATTTTAAACCAACTCATTTGTGTAAAATTGCCTGTAAAATAGTGGATTGAATTTTCAGCATTTCTTGAATCATGTTCGTCATAGAAACCGTAAATGTGTTTATGGATTGAACAAGAGTCTGCAGAGTTCCCTCAAGATTGTCAAAAGTTTGATCGGGATTTTGGGGCTTGGGCTCCTGATTCAAGTTTTGTATAACGGTTTTGACCACATTAGCAAATGAAACTTGTTTGGGATTTTGCATGATTTTGTGGCTGGATGACTGGCCTATCTGCGGAAAATTGTTTGTAGGAATTATGTTTGGCTGCTGGGGTTGCTTATAGGTAATTGATGACTTATTTGTCATTGACTGCTTAAAGTGAGTATAGACAGGGCAGCCCCTGTAATTTGCAGTATGGTTGCCTCCACAGTTACTGCATTTTTTAACACTTGAGTTAGTCTTTGATTTTTTGCACTGTGATGTGCCGTGCAGTTCTCCACACACAACACAAACTGCGGGCAGTTTAGAATAGGCCTTAGTATGACCAAATTTCTGGCAGTTTAGCCATTGAACGGGCCCTAAACGCTTATTCGGCTCCTCTGCGGTAATTTAACGGTGCAAGAGAAATTTAAGGGTATATATTGGATGCACTTCATTCCGTTTCAGGACAATATCTCTTGGTTACAGTTTAACCCTAAACATGGGTTGAGGGTTCTTCTCCCGGTTCCTGATGTTCACTACACATTTGATTTTAAACCCTTTGTCCTCCGAACCAACCTTAACATCATCTGTAGCTACCTTATAACGACCTGAATACCTTTAGCACTTTTAAGCTCATAAGTGTAAAAAGATCTTTTCTGCTTTTCCAAAACATCAGACAATTTTCGGTAATCATTTTCATGCTTTACCTGGATTTTCGTTTCGCTGATGCTGCCATGCTTTACTGATGTACCGTTGAAGGTGTCTTTGCCGATTGCTGTAATTAGTTGTTTTACCAGTTCACTAGAAGTAAGTTCTCTCAAATATATTGGTGGCGGTTTGAACGTTTTTTTTGCTGTATTTGGCTCATCAGTCTGAAGAATAGCAAATCTGTTGCTTTCCATTGCCTTAGTGGTATTATCATCTTTAGATATCTTTGGTTGTGATTATATTTGAGCGGATTTCGGGCTTCGCTGACGTTTAAACACGGTTTTATACCTGTCCATGCTTACTTGTGTTTTCGGCTTATTTGCTGAAATTAAACTGGAAGATGGTTTGTCTTCTATTCTAACAACTATATGTGGTGAACACGAACGCGTGCGGTTTCTTTCTCTCAGCAATAGTCCAATGATTTTTTCAAGGATTCCTCCTCAGAACTCCAAAGATTTTTTTCTAGTGGAGCTAAGAATTGCATCTACTAGGTACACTCATGCAATTTTTTTTCTTACTTTAAAAGTATACAAAAATAATTGTCACAAAGTTTTTCTTTTGTATAAATTCACTTTTTCCACCTATTACGATTTTCTACTTAATCCGTTTTTTTTTCTAACACTCAAATCAAAAACAAACACGTCCGTTCACTATCGAAGCTAGACAACGAAAACAAAAGATGTGTGTTACGAGAAGATGAAGGATTGCCTCTTCCTCCTCCTCGTCTTCTGCAGAAATCTTTATATGGTAAGCCTAGGCTCCTGGCATAGTTCCCAGACGGGCAATGTCTGCGGCAGCGACTCTCAGGTGAGGTCTGGGCAGTTTAAGTAGCTCCCCCCTTTTAGAGTTAATGCGTGGCCACAGATTCCTTGATATAAGGTATGTGGGCTCTCTGAGCTATTTTTCTTGGGCACTTTTTAGCGTGTGAGCCTGTAGAGTTTTATTCGTTTCCAACACACTGATAAGGGTCTATGTCGCTATCCTCTAGGATTGTTCCCTTTTTGGCTAGGTCATCAGCGATGTTGTTGCCGTTGTTGGACTCGCATCCCATAGGTTAGAATGTCTCGCCATCTTTAAAGATGTTCGGCATTCTTGAAGCAAACTGGAATTAGTATATATTTCAACCAGGGAGTTGATGGCGGATATGCTGTCTGTTACTATCATGATATCCTTACCGAATACCTTGTGAAATGTCAACCATTTGTCCGTGTTGTTTGGGGCCGGTATTTCAGCTTGAAGAACATTATATTCGTCTGATAGTCTGAAGGATATTCTAGTGTTAGATACCTCTATGCAAACGCCACCCCCAACCCTATGTCCCCTTCTGGATCCATCCGTGTAAGCATAGAAGGATCCAGCTTCTAAGGGATCTTCCTCGATTTGGTAGCCAAAGCTCCTTGAGAGGAATAGTTATGGGATGCAGTAGTCAATTAGACCGAGGACTAGAGTTCTTTCGCACACTAGGCGAAAGAAAATTGATTTGGGTTTTTTTCAAACTTTATTCTATGCGAACGATGTGTCAAAATACAATTAAAATACATAAGTTCATGCGAACGAAGAATAGCGACATAGACAAATCTAAATTGATTCGAATGTGAGTGACTAGCTTTCTTTCGCATACATTTTCATTCGATATCGTCGAACAGGCTGTTAATAATTTATTTAAAACTTCATTTAAATTTTGTTCTTTTATAATGTTATAATAGAACATAAAATATTTCCAAGAGCAACATTTTTTTATCACATATTTTTTTTTATACCCTTCACAAAAATATAAAGGGTATATAAAAGTTTGTGATTCCATTTGTAATTTCTACAGTTTTTTTTTTGCGACCCTATAAAGTATATATATATTCTGATTCAGAATTAATGGAAAAGTCAATTAAGCGATGTCCGTCTGTCGGTCGTTGAAATACCGTTTCTGAGAAAACCATTAGACATAGAAACTTTTTTCTTTCACCATTCTATTACTATATATTGTTTCACGTATAGCTGAGATATACTCAAAATTCCGAGAAAAGCCATGAATTTTTGCAATTTTGTAAGAAAATTTTTGAAAAAAAAGTTGTTTGTTTTACTTCAAACTTCACACACTCAACATAGTGACTAAAAAACAAACAAAAATCAGATATCGGTCTATATATATATACCCGGGGTATAGTCTAAAGGGGTTTTACATGAAAATGTCGCGTAAGCGATTTGAGACAACTTTTTTTATCTCAAAAGTAGTTTTGGTAATGAAATAAGGTTATATAAAAATGGAAAATGAAAATTTCCGACATAGGTCCATACATACCCGAGATATAGTCAAAACCGGGTTTTTCATGAAAATGTCGCGTAAGCGAACTTAAATAACTTTTTTGTGCTGAAAAGCCGTTCTGGTAATCAAATGAGGTTATATAAATATGGAAAATGAAAATTTCCGATATCGGTCGATATATACCCGAGATATAGCCTAGACCGGGTTTTTCATTTGTGCTCTAAAGGAGTTTTGGTAATGAAATAATTTTATATAATTATGGAAAATATAAACTTCCGATATCGGTCGATATATACGCGAGATATAGCCTACACCGGGGTTTTCATGAAAATGTCCCGTAAGGGAACTTAAACAACTTTTTTGTGCTCAAAAGGAGTTCTGGTAATGAAATTAGGTTATATAAATATGAAAAATGAAAATTTCCGGTATCGGTCCATATATACCCCAGATACCGATTTTTCCATTAAAATTTTTTTTCTTATTTTTGATGAAGAGCAATTCTCGTTATAAAAGAAGAATACTAAGATACAGAAAAAAGAAAACTCCGAGAATATTTTGGTCACATTTTTAAATATACTATGCATATACGAAACTATCGTGAAGGGTATTTTAGATTCGGCCCAGCCGAATATATTACACTCTTACTTGTCACACACTGTTTTCGTTTTGTAACCAACAAAAATAGAAATTAGTTTTTTTGGTTTATACATATGTACATCGGGCTTTAGTTCAAGTTTTTTCCTTTCTTAAGTTTTTTTTAAGAAGATTTTTTTACAATACAAATTTGCTATGATCAATAATTATTGATTGAAGAAGACAAGAAAAATAATAATCAAATCTTTAGCTGGGCTACAACTAGCTATTTCGTAGTCGCTACACTACTCATCAGCACCCACTCGGATTTGAACTCGGGTCATGACGTATCATGATCTGCTGCTTTAACCACTTAGCCACCGAGCATTTAATTATTCTCTATCTATATTCATCTTATATTGAATCACATATGCATTTTGTTAACGTGAACGTGTGAACGTGTAACATGCAAACACTGCATATGATTACAAAGTAGACCAACCATATTATAAGCAACAACTAAAGCAACTAAAACGTTGAATATAATTGAATAAACAGGTCAAAACAATTAGAAGATTGAGTACTAGTTGATATGACAAGGCTACCGATTCATTTCCGGGGATGGGACCAGTTTCGATACTGTATTAAACTTGGCAGTTGACAGATATGAGAGCAATTGGTTTTGGAGCAGTTGCAGTAAGCAGTTCAACGCAGCTCGAAGTTGGCCATTAAGAAAATAAACTAAATAAACAAGTACCGTGCGCACCTACGGCTCTCTGCATGTTTTTTTTTTTTTTTTGTCATTCATTTATTTATTGAATCTTCAAAATATGAACTAACAATAAGTATTCAAATCTTAATACTAAATATAAAAGTTATTTAAGTCCAGCCACTGCTAGACAAAAGAGTTTCATTTCGTGCGAATAATATCGGTAGAATCACCTATTTAACGTTCTGATGGTGGCCAGTGTATCCCTTCTTCTCAACCGAGAGTGGCCGCCAAAATTAAGTATGTTGCGTGCAAGAGGATTTGGGTGAAGTTCCAGTTTACTGATATACCTTGTGGCATACTTAGAGAACACGTCAGTTACCAGCGGAACACACAGATCCTTGTGAATTCGTGAGTTTCTTACGTACCATGGAGCTGCAGTAATCGTACGAAGAATTTGGTTTTGTCGTCTTTGAATTTTTTCAATGTTAGATGTTGAGGCGGTTCCCCATAATTGAACTCCGTAGCACCATATAGGCTTTAAAATTGCGTTATATAACAAAAGTTTGCAGTCCAACTTCAATGTCGAATTTCTGCCCATAAGCCAATTTAGTTGCGCTGCTTTTAATTTCAACTGAGTGACTTTCGCATCAATGTGAGGCTTCCACGTTAGCCTACGGTCGAGGTAAATACCAAGGTATTTAACTTCATTATGCTGCGGAATAGGTGTATTGTTAATTTGGAGAGCCGAACATGTTTGCTTACGCAGTGTGAATGTAACGTGATTACATTTTTGTTCATTAACTTTTATTTTCCAAAGTTTCAACCATTTCTCTAATATTGAAATATACTGCTGCAAATTTCGTGAAGCTTCTTGATGGTTTTCATGAACGCTAAAAAAAGCTGTGTCATCTGCAAAAGTTGAAGTATGGATTCCGGATCTCGTTGGCATGTCAGATGCGTAAATTAAATATAGAGTGGGTCCTAGAATGCTACCTTGGGGAACTCCTGCTCCAATTGACTGTGAGAGACTTGTAAAATCACCTTCTTTGATAACAAATTTTCGGTCGTATAAGTAGCTTTCCAGAAGCTTGTGAGTATTTGCAGGCAAGTTCAACTTTATTTTGTGCATCAGTCCGTCGTGCCACACTTTATCAAAAGCTTGGGATATGTCGATGAATAGAGCTGAACAGTACTTTTTGTCTTCAAAAGTCTGTCTAATGACATTGACTAGCCTATGTGTTTGTTCTATGGTATTATGTTTAGCCCGAAAGCCAAATTGATGATCAGGGATACATCCCACATCATTAAGTATTGGAGACAACTTCGCCATTAACAATTTTTCGAACAGTTTTGAAATTGTTGGTAGTAGACTTATTGGTCTATATGACTCTACTTTAGTCGGATCCTTCCCTGGCTTGGGTATCATAGTAATCATAGAGACCTTCCACTCTGCAGGATAATACTCAAGGCGTAAAATAGCGTTAAAAATAAAAAGTAGAACTCTTCTAGCTACACCTTTTGTCGCTTTCCACAGAGAATAGTCAGATTGCGGAGTACCATCCAAGCTTTCCAAATATGTTTTGAGGGAAGATATTCTCTGTATTTCAAGCAGATTTCTTAGTCGAGTTACACATTCCCGTAGTCTAGTTTTAAGCTGGGGAGACCTGCGAGTTTGCCACTCTCTTCTAACTCTTCTTTTTTCTGACAGGAGTTGCTCAATTTCAGCCGAATAAGTTCTATTTTTCTCATTTCTGGATCTTATATGACTAGTGGTAGCATGCTGTACGGCCAGTTTGAGGTTTTCAGAAAAATCGTTAATTGACGCATCAATATCCTCAGGTGTTCTCAAGGCGATATTTTCACTACAATGTGTACTCAAAAAATTTTTGTATTTTAGCCAATTAACTCTATTGACGGTCAACGGGAAGCCAATCTCTTGGGGGAACGAAACAGAGATTATAGTGGGTGAGTGATCTGATGACAAATCTAATGAAGGCTCCACTTGCATCCACTCTAAAGGAAATTTTTTCGCAACTCCAAAATCTATAACGTCTGGAATCTTTCGGCGGTCTGACGGCCAATAAGTGGGATGTCCGCTTGAAATCACATCTAAGCTCATTTTGGAAACGGTGTCAAAAAGCACACGGCCTTTCGAGGTAATTAAACGTGATCCCCAAAAAGTGTGTTTAGCGTTATAGTCGCCGGCCGCTAAAAATCGAGGACCAAGTGATTTGAAAAAATTTGAATATTGGTTTTCTGTTATTGAAAATCGTGGTGGTGAGTAAATCGAGGATATAACGATTTGTTCATGAAAATAATCAAGGCATATATTTGTAGCTTGGAGATATTCCTCATTAGATAATGCTTAATTCTGGTCTTTATCAAAATTGCCGAACCGCCGCAAGATCTTCCACGGGGATCTTTTGTGTCATATAATGTGTAGCCATTAATTTTAAAATAACTGTTGGTTGTCAAATGGGTTTCAGCAATCATCATTATATCGATCTGCTTTTCCATAAGGAAGTGCTCAAGTTCATTTTTATGTTGGCGAATGCCGTTTGCGTTCCAGAAAGATATTTTTAACCAATTCATTTTGTTAAAATTGCCTGCAAAATGGTGGATTGCATTTTCAGCATTTCCTGCATCATGTTCGTCATGGAAACCGTAAATGTATTTATAGATTGAACAAGAGTCTGCAGAGTTGCCTCAAGATTGCTAAAATGTTGGTCGGAGTTTTGAGGCTTGGGCTCCTGATTTAACTTTGGTTTATCGGATTTTACCACATTCGCATAAGAAATTTGTTGGGGGTTTTGCACGTGTATATGGCTGGTTGGCTGGCGTACCTGGAGAAAATTGGTTGTAGAAATGGTGTTTGACTGCTGGGGTGGCATATTTAAAATCAATGGCTTATTTGTCATTGACCGCTTAAAATGAGTATAGACAGGGCAACCTCTATAATTTGCAGTGTGGTTACCTCCACAGTTACTGCATTTTTTAACACTTGCGTCGGCCTTTGGCTTATTGCACTGAGTTGTGCCGTGAAGTTCGCCACATACAACACAAACAGCGGGCAACTTACAGTAAGCCTTAGTATGGCCAAATTCTTGGCAGCTTAGGCACTGAACGGGTCCTGAACGCTTATGTGGCTCCTCAACGGTAACCTTACGATGCAAAAGAAATTTAAGGATAACATCCCTGGGTTCTAGTTCAACCCTAAACATGGGTTGAGGGATCTTTTCACGGTTCCTCATATTTACTACGGTTTTTATTTTAAAACCTTTATCTTCCAATCCGGTTTTGACGTCATCAATATCTACGCAAGGGTCAATACCTTTAATAACAACCTGAAGGCCTTTAGCACTTTTAAGTTGATAAGTATAGAAAGATCTTTTCTCTTTTTCCAGAGCGGCAGAAAGTTTTCGGTAATCATTTTCGCAGTTGACTTGGATTTTTGTTTCACTTATTTGTCCGTGCTTCACTGATGTTACGTTGAAGGTGTCTTTACCAATTGCCGAAATAAGTGCTTTTACCAGCTCATTAGATGTAGGTTCTCTCAAGTATATTGGTGGCGGTTTAAATGTTTTTTTTGATGTAGTTGGCTCGTCAGTCTGAAGGATAGCAAACCTATTACTATCCGTTGTCGCACAGGTAATATCGCCCTTAGACATTTTTGGTTGCGATGATATTTGCGCGGATTTAGGGCTTCACTGACGTTTAACCACGGTTACATACCTGTCCATGCCTACTTGTGTTTTTGGCTTATCTGCGATTACTGAACTGGTGGATGGTTGGTCTTCTGTTGTAACAACAATGTTTGGCGAGCACGATCGCGTGCGTTTTTTATCTCTTAGAGACAGAAGATTATCCAATGATTTTTTAAGTGATTCTTCCTC
Source organism: Thecocarcelia acutangulata (assembly GCA_914767995.1). NCBI lineage: Eukaryota > Metazoa > Arthropoda > Insecta > Diptera > Tachinidae > Thecocarcelia > Thecocarcelia acutangulata. The sequence goes on from OU612097.1 coordinate 64,076,238, forward strand.
AGAGATCCAGAGGTTTTTTCTAGTGGAGCTAAGCTCCCTCACAGAATTGCATCTAATAGGTACACTCATGCAATTTTTGTATTTTTTTTATTTATATATTTTTTAATTTAAAAGTATATAAAAATAATTGTCACAAAGTTTTTTTTTTTTTTTTGTATAAATTCGCTCTTCCACTTATTGCGGTTTTGCAAGGAAACAAAACTTTAGTGTATTAGTTTTTTCCCACTGGGTACGTAATCTTCACGCACAATAACAACAACAACAATGCACTGCCACCGCACTTGTTTTATTGAAATTGATTTTATTGTTTAGTTATTGAAATGTGAGGAATTTATTTTCCCGTTGTTTTTTAAAATAATTTGTTATTGTTTTTACAATTTAATATAATATATTATTCTTTTTATATGCAAGTTTAAAAATATGTTAGCACAATGCATGTGAACTTTATCTCGTATTCCCACGGGACCTTGCAAGGTCAAAAGACAACCTTCAATAACTACGGGTCTCTTCAAGAATAACTAAATGAACCTACGAGAATATTAAAATGTATCCTCAACAAATGGCGCTGCTGGTAGTCGCGATTAGCTATTAGACAGAGTAACTACACAGAGCGTTTCAGTATTGTTTTTAGCTTTTAGCAATTAGTTGGATAAGAAAAGAGTCCATAACGTTTGAACACTAACAAACTTGCATAAAATTCGACTCCTGCTGGTGGGAAGACGTATCATCCTAAACTGTTGCCTCAAGGACATAAACAGTTCACTAACGCTTGAACACCAACAACCTGCGTTCTGCTTGACTCTGCGTTAGCAGCAACAGGAAATAAGTTGTTCTGTTGGAAAAAGTTTAGATTGGGTATCCATCAGACTGGTCTGTAAATATATCTAATCAAGACTTAAGTTTTTAACCTATTGAGGAGGAAGTCAAAGCATATTCCTAACGCTTGAATACCAACAACCTGCGGTATGCTTGACTTCGCGATATAGAAGGAGAAGGCAAATCCCTCAACATTTCTTAAATATTTTTTTTTTTGGAGTATAGAAGAAAATGAAAAAGTTTTAAAAAAGGGGGAAAATAATAAGAGATAAGGAAATAATAAGATTTTTTAGTACACAGATATTATAAATAAGTGGTAAAATCGCGATTTAAGTAGTTTTTAACGGGTAAAAGAATTAAACAAAAAACAAAAAAAACATCAAAAAATGTTGCTGGTAATTATGATTATTAAACCCCTTTTCATTAATAGACAATCACCAGACCAAAACTGGCCAGCTGATAAATAAGCTTAATAAGTACAGTTACTCTGTCGACTAACTTACAAGTAATAGCATGGGAAGAGCTTAGGAGAATAAGTTCTGACGTGTTCATCAATGAACTCAGGGAGGAAATTAGATTTTTTAATTATTAAAGTTAGAACAAGTGGGGTACATTCTTCATTTGATGAGTGATTTGAATAAGAATCAATCAGAGGAGCTCACTAAAAAGGTAGAAGAATTAGAAAACACCCAGCGGCTCTTACAGAAGCACAACATTAGGAAAAATTAAGGAAACAAATAAATTTCACCAACGAGTTGCTAAAAGAGGAAGTAAGGGATAAGGAGTTAAAATAAGAGTTAGAAAAAAGGATCTGAGTGAAAAAGAGTATAGGAACAAATTAAAGAAAGAGTCTCTAGAGCTAAAGTTTAATACCATTCAAAGGTTACAAACGGCACTAAAGATCGTGAGAAGAGAGTTGGACACGACTTAAAGAACAATAAGAACAATTTCTTCGCTATATACAGAATTCAAGTTTGTTAATATACCTTGTCGCGTATATTAACAAACTTGAATTCCATCCAAATCCTCTTGCAGTTAATATTCTTAACTTTGGTGGTCATACCCGTCTGAGAAGGAGGGATACTTTGGCTACCATTAGAGCTCTAAGCAGATGACTGAATTCTGAAATAATATTCGCATAAAAATAAATTTTTGTCCAGCACTGGCAGGACTTTAATCATAATTTTTTTTTTTTTTTTTTTTTGTATTAAGATTTGAATACTTATTGTCGTTACATTTTTTTTATGTAGATTCAATAAATAAATAATGAAGTTAAAAAAAAAAATATACAGAATTAAGAAGAGCCGGAGTGTCATAAGTAATAATATCGAGCAGCACTGGGTACGAATACGCTATGGTGTTAATGAAGAGCGTAAAAACAATAATAATGCTAAGAAGGCCGGTAGTAGAGGTTACACATCAGAAACAGTTACAAAAAAATGGCCGAATTAGCAAGTACAAGGAGCAGTTTGAAAAACTAAATATAATAGACGAATTATTACTGGGAGAGTTCCAACCATCACCAGACTCAGCAAAACGCGTCTTGAATAGACGATTAGCATCACTTGGAGTAGAGCATGTGCAACACACCGCTATCAAAAATAACAAAATTGTGAATAACATGTCCCAACCTTCTTTGGAACAGATACATTCATGGACTTAAGATGGCCGAAAGCAGGCACTGAATTGACACAAGACGTAATCCAGTGTTTGAAGCTAAGACTGTCGAGTTCGGCGCACACCAACTTCGCAACTCAGTTTTTCAACAACATGCGCGTTCTGTTACGCAGTTTAAAAATTTTACTTAAAGCGGAGAAACCTGCACCAAATAAGAGAGGCAGTCCTTGGCTCCAATACAAGTATTCTAGAGCCAGCCAGTAAATTTGGCAAGCGCCTAGGGGGCTTGCTAAATGAAGCATTAGTAGCAATCATACAGCAAAATAGCCAAAATAGAATGGTGCAGCACTTAAAATGTATTTCGGTACGGAATTTTACTAAGGGACTGCGTGATCAAGCACTTAAAGCATGACTTGTTGGTCAACAGAACGAAGCACTTGACTCCCTAATAGCCGTAGTAATGGAAGCCGAGGAAATGTTTGATGAACATTCATGATTACAACATCCACAGCAGCAGTACCCTGTAGTTTTTGCAATAAATTGGAACATGAATGAAATAACTGCAAGAAAAGGTTAAACACCCCGTATTGCAATAATGGCAGATAATACGGCACTGAAATGGGACCCCGCTGTAAAAATACCGCAAGCATCCATGAAACATGTACATTCTGTAGAAACAGAGGCCACATGTATGAGAACTGCAGAAAAGAACTGAGCTCCTTATACTGCGGAATATGTAGATCAAAGGGCCACAAGGAGAATCCATTCTGTGAGAAACAACCCCAACGAAATATACCCAGTCAAAATCAACTCGGTGGAAGACCGGTGGCATGCAATATGAGACCACCGGATAAGGGATTCGGGAGATCGTAATATTCGGATTGGGCAGCATGCAAGCAGAATCACAATAATTTTACACTGCCCACCTGTTTCAAATGCAACCAACAAGGGCATTTGGCACAGGACTGCAAAATCAACGGCAGCCAAACTCAAGCAATGGGACTAGGAATATACCAATAGATGTAATATAGCAATAATGGGAGCAACATAATACATAGTCCCGTAGTAACCAACAACACAAACAATTGGGTGATTTCCCACAGAAACGGGCTGCGGCCCTGTTATCGCCACTAATTGGAAGCCCGAACTGACAGAGAAATTTGCTTGGCAGAAAACACAGACAACCACATAAATTTAGAGAGTTTATACAACATGGCAAAAGGTGCGGCATCCGTAGATGTGAAGGCAATCAAGAAGATTATCAAAAGAAAAAAGAAGGCGAATAACAAAATCCAAAAAATGACTCAGGAGGAGAAAAGCCAATGGTAAAGCATTAAACACATTCGAGACAGCAGGCTACACGAACACACGACTACAAATGCTGCTGGCTACAAATGTAGCCTGTAGCCAGCTACCTAAATATAATGAAAACGGCAGCTACATAATAAACAGCTGATATTGTTTTCTTTATGTCTTTACAAATATTAAAAAGCTTTTTTGCATATAAAATGGCTGAGGGAAATTTAGAAAATTCTATAGTAGCTATTGCTAAAATAGTGCGAGCTACTTAGTATTCGGTGTAGTAATATATATAAATATAAAAAAATTAAATATTATGAAATCACAATCAAAATTTACAATTAAAATTGAAACTTCTAAAATATGAACAGCTGCTTTTTTGAATTTCAGTGGTGCCACTTACAATTTTTTTAGCTGTTTTTAAAGCTATCACCTAGTGAAGAGCACGAAAAATCTAAGAAAATGCAATGAACTATATGAAGACTAAAGTAATTTAAATAAATATAATTTTTGGAGCTTTAGATCTTTGTTTTTCGTTTTTTATAAAAAATTAACAATTCAAAATCTTTTATTTCTCGATATTTCTATAACAATTTGTTATCATCGTCAGGAAAATTAAAATATTATTAAAAATTTAAAATCCGGACATACATATATCCGGATTTTCTGTATGCACTACAGTTTTGAGCACGATTAAGCATTAAACACATTCAAGACAGCAGGCTACAAGCTACAAAAGCTCAAAATTAAAGTACACGTGTTCTTATGAGAATGATTATTTTGAAAACAGCAAGCAGCACGGCAACCAATGGTTGTTCATTTGTTTGAAAGGTGTAAAGAAATGTTAGAGACGTTTGTAAATTAAAAAGCTTGTTTTTTTGTGTTTTGACGGATATTGTTAGAGCATTTTTCTTTTTAAATTCTCAGCAATTTATTTGGATTGTTGGGATATAAAGTTGAATGTTTGAGAATATCTTTCAAAAATTTCCAAAGTCTACTGATGATTAGGGTAGTTCCTATGAAATGTCGACATATAGATAGCTGGGAAAGATAGAAGACAAGCTATTTATAATTTTTTACAGATTACAAACTTTTGTTATACAACGCAATACTAAGGCCTATATGGCGCTACGGAATTCAATTATGGGGCACAAAAATTGCGATTCTTAAGTCCGGCCAATGCTAGATAAAAAGTTTTATTATGCGGGAGCTATTTCGGTAAAATTACCTATAGAGCAATCTGATGGTGGCAACGGTATCCCTTCTTCTCAACCTACTGTGGCCGCCAAAATTAAGTATATTACGCGCAAGAGGGTTTGGATGAAGTTCCAGTTTAATGACATACCTTGTCGCGTACTTAGTAAATTCCTCTTTTACCAGCGGAACACTCAGATCCTTATGAATTCGTGAATCTTTTACGTACCATGGAGCCGCAGTAATTGTTCGAAGAATTTTGTTTTGTCGCCTTTGAATTTTTTCAATATTTGATGCTGAGGCGGTGCCCCATAATTGAATTCCGTAGTATCATATAGGTTTTAGAATTGCATTGGTATAAATGTTAGAAGCTTAAATAGCGAATAAAAAACTTAATTGTTTATTTTATATATTGTGAAAATTCTTATTTAAATCTAAGATTTTTTATTAATCATATATACGCTGTTTTTGATAAAAAAAAATTTATGAAAAGTATTATTTGAATGTCGGATAATTTTAGCGTTGTGTCTTTATTAAAATAAGCAATTACGCTTTATATAATTTACCCTTTTTCAATTTATTACTACTAAAATTTTGTTTAGGAGTTCATAAATATGTTATGTACATTAGTGAGTGTCAAAAAACGAAACAACAAAAAAGCTCGTTTTCATATTATCTTGCGCAAAACACAATTGATGAAAATTTTTTATTCATTAAGTTTTGTTATTCAATTGAAAGACAAGATGAAGTTAACATTTATTTATTTGTTTTAGTATTGATTTTCATAAAAAACAATACAAAATATATGTTTGCATATAACAGTCATGTGAACTAGTAACAAATTTTAGTGTAACACTGATTCAGATGAGAATTTCTAAAAAATGCAATCCTGCTCAATAAAAAATCTTATTGTTTAAATAAATTTCTCAAAAAGTTTTTTTTTTAATAATTCAATTATTTATAGTATCTTCTAAAAGAACTCACAATTGGTATGCAAATCTTAAAACTAAAAATTCATTAATTAATATAGAAGAAAAAATTAATTAATATTGAAAAATTTTATTTACTTAGGTCCAGCCAATGCTAGACGAAAAGTTGTTTCTTGCGTGTATATTGTTGGTAAATCACCTTTCTAACGCTCTGATGGTTGCAAGGGTGTCCATCCTTCTCAGTCGAGTATGGCCGCCAAAGTTAAGGATGCTACGAGAGGATTCGGGTGAGACTCCAGTTTCTTAATGTACCTTATCGCGTGCTTTGAAAATTCATCTTTCACTAAGGGTACACCTAGATCTTTGTGAATTCGAGAGTTTTTAACATACCATGGAGCTGCAGTATTTATACGGAGAATTTTATTCTACCGCTCTTGAATTTTCTCAATATTAGATGCAGAGGCGGTACTCCACAATTGAATTCCATAGCTCCATACTGGCTTTAGGATTGCGTTATACAACAAAAGTTTGCAATCTTTAAGATAGAATTTCTGTCGATGAGCCAATTTAGTTGCACCGCTTTTAATTTCATCTGGGTGACTTTAGCGTCAATGTGAGACTTCCACGTGAGCCTACGGTCGAGGTGAATACCAAGGTATTTGACTTCAGTGTGCTGCAGAACAATGTAGTTGTTGATTTTAATAGCCGAACAAGTTTTTCTACGTAGTGTGAATGTAAAATGGGTACATTTTTGTTCATTTACTTTGATTTTCCAAAGCTTCAGCCATTTCTTCAATATAAGAATATGTTGTTGCAAATTTTGTGATGCTAATTTATAGTCTTCATGGACACTGATGAATGCCGTATCATCGGCAAAAGTTGAAGTGTGAATTTTGCAGCCCGTTGGCATGTCTGAAGCATAAATCAAATATAAAAATGGACCCAATATGCTACCCTGGGGAACTTCAGCTTCGATTGGCTAAGCCGAGCTTTTGAAATCACCTTCCTTAACGACGAATTTCTGGTCATATAAGTAGCTCTCTAATAGCTTGTGAGTGCTTGCAGGCAAGTTTAATTTTATTTTATGAGTTAAGCCTTCGTGCCACACTTTGTCAAAAGCTTTGGAAACATCAATGAATAGAGCTGAACAATATTTTTTATGTTCGAACGCGTTTCTGATAACATTCACCAGCCTGTGTGTTTGTTTTATGGTGCTATGATTAGCCCTAAAGCCGAATTGATGGTTAGGAATACATCCTACTTCATTCAAGATTGGGGTCAACTTCGTCATTAGCAATTTCTTGAACAGTTTTGAAATTGTTGGCAATAGGCTTATCGGCCTATATGACTCAACTTTTGTAGGATCCTTTCCTGGTTTGGATATCATATTTGTATGAGCCTGTAAGCTTTTTTACAGGCTGTTTATAGCAAAAAATGATTAAAACAAATTCCAAAATTTTTCGACTTATAAAGTTTGGTCTTTATTGCTTTGCTACTCTAAATCGAATGAACAAAATTCCTAAATGTTTATTCTTAAGCATGTTAATAAATTAAGAAACAAGAGACAAAAAAGCTGCATAAGAACTTCATTATTAAATTAATAAACTTAGTTAGTGTTATTAAACTGCTAGGTAATAAAATTCTGATTTCTGAAATATTGTTGTTGTCACTGCACATTTAACTTATTTAAAGAAAACAGTAAATGTACATGAACAATTTAAATGTAACAAGCATATGTGTTAATATATTTTTAAATAGCATAAAATAAACCTCAGTAGCAGAAGCTGCACAGTGGTTCCTTCGAACATCCTCCCCCCGTTGGAAGGCTGTGACTTTCAACTGCGTCGTCTATTGGTAAGACTGCTAACCTTGTCACGGCTCGTCGAATAATGTGGTTGTTTGTTTTTACTATTGCGACACGTACAATGCCATCATCGCCAGCAATGACGTCTAGGACACGTCCAAGCTGCCATTTCAATGGTGGCGTATTTTCATCTTTTACCAGAATCCTTTTCTACATTCTTTGTCGAAGATTGCCACTTTGACCGCTCTTGCAATAATGTTAGGTATGATTGACTCCACTTCTTCCAAAAGATTTGGTGCATAAAACTTACTTTTTGCCAACGGTTCATAAGGTTTGGATTCAGCTCCGTTAAGTCAGGTTCTGAGATTGTTGTCAATAATGTACAGACTAAAAATTGTGCCGGAGTTAACACCTCGAGATCCTCTGGATTTTCTGTAAGTGGACATAAAGGCCTCGAATTTAGAACTGCTGATATTTGGCAGACTAAAGTTCGAAGTTCATCAAATGTTTGACCTACAGTTCTATAAAAATGGTATTTGGCTGATTTTACAGCAGCCTCCCAGAGGCCCCCAAAATGCGGCGACCTTGGGGGTATAAATGTCCAGTTTATGCCATCTTCTGTACATTGTTTGTAAATTTTCTTCATGTTGGCTTGATCAAAGAACAGTTGACGCAGTTCTGCCAGCTCATTTTTAGCCCCAACGAAATTTTTCGTGTTGCCCGACCATATGGTATTTGGTTTTCCGCGAATAGAAATGAAACGCTTAAGTGACAATAAGAAGGATGGTGTCGACAAGTCTTGTACCAACTCCAAATGTGTTGCCTTTGTCAAAAAGCAGACGAAGATACAAGTGTAAGATTTGACAGGCGCGCGATTTCTTACTTCGGATTTATAATAAAACGGCCCGCAAAAATCAATTCCTGTGGTATAAAAAGTTTTATATTGTCGTACACGGTCTGCTGGAAGGCTGCCCATAAGATTTTGGGCGGTTTTTGGCTTTAAACGAAAACATATGATGTATTTATTTATGACAGCACTTACAGTTTTTCTGCCACCAATTGGCCAGTATTGCAATCGAATATTGGCTAATAAACACTACGGTCCAGCATGCAGCAACTTATTATGGAAAAAAAATTACTGCTGATGTAACTGGATGGCCCTTTGGGAGAATAATGGGATGTTTAGCGTTAAAATTTAAAAATGAGTGTTGCAAACGGCTACTAACTCTGATAAGACCTTCAGCATCCATAAAGGGCGTTAGCGCCAGCAGTTTGATTGTTGAATGTACATTTTTATTGTTTTTTAAGCATTTGTACTCTGCAGTGAAATTAACAAATTGGATATTTCGAAATAATATATAAGTTCCCATTTTAATATCATCGGGCGATAATTCATTAGCAAATTTTACTTCTCTTTTGTATTTTAAAAATCGGTTTACATACGCAAATATTCGTTGTAATTTCGGAAATGAATTGTGGTATTTGCAATTTATCGAAAAGTCATATGCATGTGCACATACATATGTTTGAAGAAAATAATGCAGCACGGCGGCATTCAGGAAGCTCCCTAATGAAGTTTGTGGGTTTTGGCCAATTTTCTTCATTTTGGTGTAAAAAATTTTTTCTATTCGAAAAAAAATTTTCGAATAGAAAAGTTCCATTGGAATAGCTCCCCTCGATAAAATATCAGCTGGATTGTACGTGGTTGGAACGTGATGCCATAACATATTTTGCGTTAAATTCTGTATTCGACTTACTCTATTTCCAACGAACACGTTGAAATTTGCTGAATCGTGGCGTAACCAAGATAATACCACCATAGAGTCTGACCAACAGTGATATTCATAATCACAACCAAAAGTTTCTTTGAACTCGTGCAAAAGTTCTGCTAGAAGTAACGCAGCCGACAATTCAAGCTTAGGTACAGTAAGAACCTTGAGGGGTGCTACCCATGATTTTGAGCACAACAGTCTGACTAGTATTTCATCGTTTAACTTCGACCTTACGTAAATGCAGGCACCATAAGCTGAAAGGCTTGTATCTGAATTAAAGAATCTGGAAAGGAAACAAATCTTGGAAACATGAATTTGTGCAGAGTTGAAAAAGTAGAGACGTATTGCATCCAAGCCGAATTTATATATTGCGGTAAGCTTTCATCCCAATCTAAATTAAATTTCCATATGGATTGCATAAAAACCTTTGCTTTAGTGATCACTGGCCCTAATAATCCCAGAGGGTCGTAGAACCGTGCTATAGTTGATAAAATGAAGCGCTTTGAAAGCGGTTTAACGTCGTCAAAACGGGAAAATAAGAAAATAAAAGAGTCGGTTTTTGGATCCCATAACAAACCTAATGTTTTTCTAATATCAGTTCCATCATCAAATTTTAAGTACTCTTCTCGATCAGATATGGGAATTTCGTTTAGAGTAAACTCATTATTGGAGCACTATTTCCTTATTTGGAATTTTCCACGTGCGAGCAAATTTGTTACTTGTTGCCTTATTTCTCTAACTTCTTCAACTGAATTCCACCGGTTATCAAATCGTCCACGTAAAAATTGTTTGTAACAATGTGTGCACCAATTGGAAAGGACCCTTCTTCATCCAAAGCAAGTTGATGCATTGCACGAATTGCAAGAAAGGCTGCTGATTTTGTTCCATAGGTGACAGTATTCAGTTTATAAATTTTAATATTTTCGCTTAAGCTATTCCGCCATAATATGCATTGGAGAAAGTCATCTGGATATGACATACGAACGCAACGATACATTTTACATATATCTCACTCAATGCTATTTTGAAAAAACGAAATCGTAATAGAGTTTTGAACAATTTTGGTTGTATAGATGGCCCGGTGTAAAGGGTATCGTTGAGCGATATATCTGTTGTGGTTTTTGCAGATCCATCGAAAACTACCCTTAGTTTTGAAGTTGTGCTATCTTTTTTGTGAACGCAGTGATGTGGAAGGAAATTAACTTTTATTTCGGGAGGGATAGATGTAACAAGCGACATGTGATTAAGTTCGAGATATTCGTTCATAAAAGCAATATACTGCCTCCCAACGTCGGGATTTTTTATTAATTTCTTTTCCAGGGATAAAAAACGTCTATAAGCAATATCATGAGAATCGCCGAGTTAAGTTAAGTTTGGTTTCCTTGGGAGTCTGACGGAATAATCGCCAGATTCCAATCAAAATACATTTTTCTGAAAATGATTTTCACAAAATTCATCTTGAATTGATAATTTTGAATAACATCCGAGCTTTTCTTCAACATCCCAAACATTTTTCATAATATCTGCCATTGAATCATTATCGGTACATTGAATCTTTTGATGAGCTGCGACCAGAGAAAATACATCTTTTGAGTTTAAACCTCCACCGGAGACTACCCAGCCTAATCTAGTTTTTTGTAATATTGGCAAATTGTCACCTAGCCTTATTTGGCCTATATCCATCAATTCGAAAAATAAACTGGTCCCAATTAAAAGGTCTATACGGCCATTTTGGTTAAAAAATGGATCTGCCAATTTTATGTTAGCAGGAATTTCAAAGTTCTCATTATTTTTATTGGGTTGGTAGCCGGTTGTATTTGGAATTACAACTACGTCAAATGATATAGAATATTCATTGTTAGATGATTTAATCAAAACATTTGTTGATTTGTCAGCTACTATACTGCCGTTTCCAATGCCAGAAATTGATACGAATGATCTTTTAGACTTTAATTGCAGTTGAGCTAAGAGGCGACTTGAAATAAAATTTAGCTGTGAAGCGGAGTCTAAAATTGCACGACATGACACGAATAAACCAAATTTATTTTTTACCAAAACCATAGCTGTTGCTAAAAACACATTTGATTTATATAAATGCTCTGAGATTTCAGCTGACGGTAACGATGATACAAGCGAAGACTGTGGAGAGAAATTCTACTGTTCATTAGAAGCATGAATTGAATTGCGATTTGGGAAATTATCAATTGGAGGTAAAGATTCGGGAGGGCCTGCACCCAAATGCAATAATGAGTGATGTCTCATTGAACAATGACGACAGGGGCCTGACTTGCACTTTGATAATCTATGACCTTTTCGTAAGCAATTGGTGCATAGATTTAGCCTTTTAACTTCTTTAAAACGTATCATAGGTGATAAATTATTAAATCTTGAACAATGGCTTATGTAATGATCGGTTGCATCACAGAAATTACAACTAGCAGCATTTGCGCTTGAAGCTACTAAAACATTGCGAATATGACCACTAGATTTTTTGCTCACCTGGTGATTGGAAAATTTTGTTACCGTTGAACTTTGAAGATTTTCCAGCATACGACATCCTTTTTTCTAAAAAGTCTGTCAAAGTTGACAATGACGGCAGTTGATCACTCCGCAGTCCCTCTTCCCATTTTGTTTGCGCATGCGGGTCAAGTTTGGAAACAATGAGATGGGCTAAAAGTCCATCGGCTATTTGATCCTTCGTTGACATTGTATCCAAAGCTCTTATATGCGCATTGAGTTTGTCACTCAAATGCCTTAAACTCGAAGCTGAACCTTTATCAACACCTTTTCAACCAAAAATATCTTTTATATGCGCCTGAAAATTAAGTAGCTTATTATCAAAACGATTTTTTAATAAAGTTATAGCCTTATCGTAATTTTCATCATTCGGCTCCAACGACGAAATTGTGTCCAAAGCTGGTCCAACCAAACATGCATGTAAGTGTTGAAATTTTTCTATTTTACTTAAATCCGAATCGTTTGCTACAACTTGTGAAAACATTGCAAAAAAATCAGGCCATTCGGTATATGACCCAGAAAATTGAGGTATTTTTAACTCAGGTAATCTGGTTTTTCGAGCATTTGTAGGCTCGTCAAGCGAAAATTGACGAAGTGTAGACGAATGTGGCACTGATCGAGGATTTTTCTTGAAGTTAATTTTTCTTCTTTTTCGTCGTTGTTTAGCTTCGATAGTGAACGGACGTGTTTGTTTTTTGATCGCAAAGTAAAAAAAAAAAAAAATTAAATAAAATAAAACGGGATTAACTAAAAACCGTAATAGGTGAACAGAGTGTTTTTGTTTAAAAGAAAAATTTTGTGACATTTTTTAAATACCGTTTTAAATTGTAAATAAAAAAAAAAAAAACAATTAATTGCAAGAGTGTACCTATCAGATGTAATTCTGAAAAAGAGCTTAGCTTCGGTAGAAAAAATCTTTTTATTTCTAAGGAAGAATCTGTGAAAAAAATCACTGGAAAATTTCCTGTCTCTAAGAGATAGGAAACGCCCGCGATCGTGTTCGCCAAATATTGTTGTTACAACTGAAGATAAACAATCCTCCAGTTTAATTGTTGCTAATAAGCCGAAAACACAAGTAGGCATGGACAGGTACATAACCGTGGTTAAAAGGCAGCCAAGCCCCAAATCAGCTCATATATCATCTAAACCGAAAATTTCTAAAGATGATAATAGAACTTCGGCAACGGATAGTAATAGGTTTGCTATACTGCAAACAGATGAGCCAACTATATATAAAAAAACTTTTAAGCCGCCACCAATATATTTGCGAGAGCCTACCTCTAGTGACCTGGTAAAACAACTTATTGCGGCAATCGGCAAAGACACTTTCAACGTAACAGCGGTTAAGCACGGCGGCATAAATGAAACGAAAATCCAGGTAAACAGTGAAAATGAATACCGAAAGTTGCCCGATGCTCTAGAGAAGGAGAAACGATCATTTTACACATATCAGTTTAAAAGTGCCAAAGGTATTCAGGTCGTTATAAAAGGTATTGACCCTTTTGTTGACACGAATGAGGTCAAAACCGGACTAGAAGACAATGGCTTCAAAATTAAAAATGTGGTAAAAATGTGGTGAAAAAATTCCTCAACCCATGTTTAGGGTTGAATTGGAACCTCTTGAAAAAGAATGAAGTGCATCCCATTTATAACCTCAAATATCTTTTGCATCGTAAGGTTACCGTTGAAGAGCCTCATAAGCGTTTAGGGCCCGTCAAATGCCTAAACTGCCAAGAATTTGGCCATACTAAGGCCTATTGTAAGTTGCCCGCAGTTTGCGTTGTGTGTGGTGAACTTCACGGTACATCACAGTGCAAAAAACCTAAGACTGACGCGAGCGTTAAAAAATGCAGTAACTGTGGAGGTAACCACACTGCAAACTACAGGGTTTGCCCTGTCTATACTCACTTCAAGAGATCAATGACAAATAGGCCATCAATTTTAAATATACCACCCCAGCAGTTAAACACCATTTCTACAACCAATTTTCCCCAGGTACGCCAGCCAACCAGCCATATACACGTGCAAAACCCCCAACAAATTTCTTATGCGAATGTGGTAAAACCGATAAACCAAATTTGAATCAGGAGCCCAAGCCTCAAAATTCCTATACTCCTCTATAAATACATTTACGGTTTCCATGACGAACATGATGCAGGAAATGCTGAAAATGCAATTCACTATTCTGCAGGCAATTTAAAAAAAATGAGTTGGTTAAAAATATGTTTCTGGAACGCAAACGGCATCCGCCAACACAAAAATGAACTTGAGCACTTCCTTATGGAAAAGCAGATCAATATAATGATGATTGCTGAAACCCATTTGACAACCAACAGTAATTTCAAAATTAATGGGTACGCATTATATGACACTAAAGATCCCCGTGGAGGATCTTGCGAAGGATCGGCAATTCTAATAAAATCCAGAATTAAGCACTATTTAATGAACGAGAAACGTGAGGAATATCTCCAAGCAACTAATATATGCATTGAATATTTTCATGAAAAAATCGTTATTTCCTCGCCCCGATTTTCAATAACAGAAAGCCAGTATTCAAATTTTTTTAAATCACTTGGGCCTCGATTTTTAGCGGCTGGCGACTATAACGCTTAACACACTTTTTGGGGATCACGTTTAATTACCTCGAAAGGCCGTGTGCTTTTTGATACCGTTTCTAAAATGGGCTTAGATGTGGTTTCAAGCGCACACCCCACTTATTGGCCGTCAGACCGACGATAGATCCCAGATGTTATAGATTTTGGAGTTGCGAAAAATTTTCCTCTAGAGTAAATGCAAGTAGAGCCTTCATTAGATTTGTCATCAGATCACTCACCCACTATAATCACTGTTTCGTTTCCCCAAGAGATTGGCTCCCCGTTGACCGTCAATAGAGTTAATTGGTTCAAATACAAAAAATTTCTGAGTACACATTGTACTGAAAATATCGCCTTGAGAACGCCTGAGGATATTGATGTGTCAATTAACGATTTTTCTGAAAACCTCAAACTGGCCGTACAGCATGCTACCATTAGTCATATAAGATCCAGAAATGAGAACAATAGAACTTATTCGTCTGAAATTGCGCAACCTCTGTCAGAAAAAAGAAGAGTCAGAAGAGAGTGGCAGCTTCGCAGGTCTCCCCAGCTTAAAAGCAGGGTACGAGAGTGCATAACTCAGTTAAGAAATCTGCTTGAAATCCACAGAATGGCTTCTCTTAAAACCTATTTGGAAAGCCTAGATGGTACTCCGCAATCTGACTATTCTCTGTTAAATGTGAACCCCAAAAAGTGTGTTTAGCGTTATAGTCGCCAGCCGCTAAAAATCGAGGCCCAAGTGAATTGAAAAAATTTGTATATTGATTTTCTGTTACTGAAAACCGGGGTGGGGAATAAATCGATGAAATAACAATTTTGTGATGAAAATGTTCAATACATATGTTTGTTGCTTGAAGATACTCCTCACATGTCTCGTTTAGAAAATAGTGCATAATTCTAGTTTTTATCAAAATTGCTGAGCCTCCGCAAGATCTGCCACGGGGATCTTTAGTACCATATAGTCTGTAACCATTAATTTTGAAATAGCTGTTGCTTGTCAAGTGAGTTTCACCAATCAGCATTATGTCGATTTGCTTTTCCATAAGGAAGTGCTCAAGTTCATTTTTGTGTTGGCGAATGCCGTTTGCGTTCCAGAAACATATTTTTAACCAACTCATTTTTTTAAAATTGCCTGCAAAATAGTGGATTGCATTTTCAGCATTTCCTGCATCATGTTCGTCATGGAAACCGTAAATGTATTTATAGATTGAACAAGAGCCTGCAGAGTTGCCTCAAGATTGCTAAAATGTTGGTCGGAGTTTTGAGGCTTGGACTCTTGATTCAAGTTTGGATTATCGGATTTTACAACATTCGCATAAGAAATTTTTTGGAGGTTTTGCACGTTTATATGGCTGGTTGACTGGTGTACCTGGGGAAAATTGTTTGTAGGAATTATGTTTGGCTGCTGGGGTGGCATATTTAAAATTGGTGACCTATTTGTCATTGACCTCTTGAAGTGAGTATAGACAGGGCAACCCCTGTAGTTTACAGTATGGTTACCTCCACAGTTACTGCATTTTTTAACGCTCGCGTCAGTCTTAGGTTTTTTGCACTGTGGTGTACCGTGAAGTTCACCACACACAACGCAAACTGCGGGCAACTTACAATAGGCCTTAGTATGGCCAAATTCTTGGCAGTTTAGGCATTGAACGGGCCCTAAACGCTTATTAGGTTCCTCAACGGTAACCTTATGATGCAAAAGATACTTGAGGTTATAAATGGGATGCACTTCATTCTTTTTTAAGGCAACATCTCTAGGTTCCAATTCAACCCTAAACATGGGTTGAGGAATTTTCTCACGGTTTCTAATATTAACCGCATTTTTAATTATGAAGCCATTGTCCTCTAGGCCGGTTTTGACATCATTCGTATCTACAAAAGGATCAATCCCTTTTATAACGACCTGAATACCTTTGGCACTTTTAAGCTGATATGTGTAAAACGATCCTTTCGCCTTCTCCAGGACATCAGAAAACTTTCGGTATTCATTTTCACTCTTTACCTGGATTTTGGTTTCATTGATGCTGATTGGTGCTTAACCGATGTTACATTAAAAGTGTCTTTGCCGATTGCCGTAATAAATTGTTTTACCAACTCACTAGAGGTTGGCTCTCGCAAATATATTGGTGGCGGCTTAAAGGTTTTTTTGGGTATTGCTGGTTAATCGGTCTGAAGGATAGCAAACCTATTACTATCCATTGTCGTGGTGGTCTTATCTTCTTTGGGTATTTTGGACTGAGATGACATTTGAGCGGATTTGGGGCTTCGCTGCAGTTTAACTATGGTTACATACCTATCCATACCTACTTGCGTTTTCGGTTTATCAACAATAGCTAGACTGGAAAATGGTTTGTCGTCTGTTATAACAATAATGTTTGACGAGCACGAACGCGTGCGTTTTTTATCTCTTAGAGACAGGAGATTGTCCAATGATTTTTTTAATGATTCCTCTTCAGAAATCCAGAGGTTTTTTTTAGTGGAGCTAAGGTCTCTCTCAGAATTGCACCTACTGGGTACACTCATGCAATTTTTTTATATATATATATTTCTGTTGCTTTAAAAGTATATAAAAATAATTGTCACAAAGTTTTTATTTTGTATTAATTCACTCTTCACTTATTGCGGTTTTCTACTTATACCGTTATCTTTTTTTTTTTTTTTTGTAACACTCCGATCAAAAAACAAACACGTCCGTTCACTATCAAAGCTACACTCTGACTGTATAATGAACATACATATGTATGTATATAAAAAGTACGAACAACTGTAAAAAAAGAGAGTAAGAAAAATAAACACATGTACACAGCTTACTGCCTATTACGGTGCAATTTGGTGTTATATGAATTTAATTAATGAGCGTACATATATAGAAAATACGGACAGCAGCAACAAAAGAAATGTGCACACGACGAGAGACAGAACACTACTCCTACTACACTACTTCCATCCGATATACAGGAAGAAACGTCAAAATGTTGTTGGCGGCGTGTCCCAACGTCAAGCAACCCAGCAGATATTGTATCCCGGGGTTGTTCACTACATGAACTATCATCATCGATTTGGTACACTGGCCCATTGTTTCTCCAAGATAATGGAAAATCTAATTTTAAAATTTAAAAATCGAACTAATTCGTACAGCAAAATATTGCGCGTCTTATGTTGGTTATTTAGAATGCGTTGTAAAAACAACAGCAACATACTGAATTCAGATGAACTTCAACGAGCGCTACTCTGCGCTATTTGGGCTATTCAACAAAATAGCTTTGCAAACGAGATTAATATCCTCAGCAGAAACCAACATATTAAAAGTTCTCCCAAATCGCTGGGTCTTTTTATACAAAACATGAACGGGTTCCCATTGATTAGAGTTGGAGGTCGCCTCCAAAATGCGGATATTCCTGACAGCCGTAAGCACACGTTTTTGCTACCTAAAGATTGTCACTTTGTAAATATTCTAGTACGAGATATACATACAAGAAACTTTCATGCAGGCCCTAAAGCTCTTTTTGCTTTTGTTCGTCAAACCTTTTGGATTATCGGTGGTAGAAATATTATGAGAAAAACAGTTCGCTTGTGCATTAGCTGTATACGTTATAGACCAAAACTATTACAAAAGGTAATGGGTGAATTTCCATCTGAACGTGTTACTCCTGCAAGGCCATTCGAAAGGTGTGCTGTTGACTTCTGTGGGCCAATACACATTTAAAAATTAGAGGCAAACAACCTTACAAATGTTACATCGCAATATTCGTTGTTTTGTTACTAAGGCGGTTCACATCGAAGCGGTTTCCGACCTTATGTCCGAAGCAATAAATACAAACGCCACTAATTTTATCCGTGCCAACGCTCAACTCTTAGATCTGAAAAAGATGTTTATGGATAAGTCTTTCAAAGACGCTATATTTGACTTTTGTAATAACAAATTTATTTATTTTAAATTTATTCCCCCCAGAGCTCCCCACTTTGGTGGCATTTGGGAAGCGGCGGTAAAAAGTGCCAAAGGTAATCTTTATCGTACGTTGTCTGGTGCAAAACTGACTTATGAAGAGTTATCAACCACTCTAAACAAAATTGAGGCTATAATGAACTCGCGACCGATGACATCTCAATCAATGGACCCTAATGATTTGGAGGCATTGACACCAGGGCATTTCTTAGTAGGTGGCCCTCTTAACTCGTTATCTGAGCCAAATATTGAGTGTCATGACATAAGCTACCTCCAAAGATGGAAACGAATCACGACAGCTAGACAACACTTCTGGAAAAGGTGGTCAGTTGACTACCTAAATGAACTCATACAAAAAAGTCGCTGGCCCGATGCTAAGCCAAATATAGAACCGAATACACTCGTTCTTATTCACGAGAACAACATACCACCAATGAAATGGGTTATTGGTCGCATTATCAATACTTATACGGGAAAGGATGGAAAAGTTAGGGTGGCAGATGTTAAAACCAACAAAGGTGTATTTTGCCGGCCTGTACAAAAACTGGCTGTTCTGCTCAGCTCTTGAAAGTTTACCCTTTCAATACCGCCGGGAAATGTTGCGGCCTCTAACTTTTATTTTGTATAGTGAATCAATGCTATTCTATTCAACAGCACTGTACATTTTTTTTGTCATTGATTACAATGCTTCTTTTTTTTATGTATCATAAAATCTTTACATAATTACCGTTTCAGAACTTTTATTGCGTATAATGCCAGAAATTTAATATCTAAATATAAAATCAGTTGAATTTATAACGTTTCATGAAACACACGTTGTTTTACTTTGGGAATTCACAAATCGTACAACACCTATGTCATTAAATGGGGATCCAATGTCCTGGTAGTAGGTGACTGATCGGAGGACAAATCCAATGAAGGCTCCACATGCATCCAATCTAAGGCGATGTTTTTATCGATTCCAAAATCAATAACATCTGGGATCTTTCGCTGGTCACATGGCCAATAGGTGGGGCACCCGCTGGAGATTACACCTAAACCCAATTTTGATATAGTATCAAAAAGCACACGACCTTTCGGGGAGATTAATCTTGAGCCCCAAAATGTGTGTTTAGCATGATAGTCACCAGCAGCTGCAAATCGGGATCCAAGAGAAGTAAAAAAATTTGAGCAATGGTTTTCTGTAACTGAAAGCCGAGGCGGGAAATAAATTGATGAAATTACCAATTTACTGTGAATGTGTTCAATACAAATATTTGTTGCTTGAAAATATTCTTAACATGTCCCATTTAGCAAGTAATGTTTAATTCTATTTTTAATTAGAATAGCCGAACCTCCACAAGATCTTCCACGTGGATCTTTAGTGTCATTTAGTATATAGCCATTTATCCTGAAATAACTTCTTGACATCAGGTGAGTTTCAGCAATTAACATAACATCGATTTGCCTTTCCCTCAGGAAGTGTTCAAGTTCATTTTTGTGTTGGCGAATGCCGTTTGCGTTCCAGAAACATATTTTTAAATAAATCATTTTTTTAAAGTGGCCTGTAAAATAGTTGATTGCATTTTTAGCATTTCCTGTATCATGCTGGTCATAGAAGCTGAATAAAATAGTACTTACTTTTGGGGTGTGTAGAGTAACTATTTTATGATTAAAATTCAGTGCACCGATGGTCACTGTAGGGAATATGAAGGAATGTGGTTTGATTGATGTTGGTATTAGATGACGATTAGGGATTCCTTCTAAGTCGGCTCCAGGCAGAGATCTACGAAAATATGGGCAAGGGAGAAATTACACCAGTCGATTTATTTATATGTTTCAGCGGAAGGAAAAGAAAAAAACGTAATGAATTGAGTTCACAAATAGGTAAATGCATGTATGTTTTATTTTGTTGCCAGAGATTAATGGTAACAAGGAAAAATAATTAGAGTTTAGTTTTATAAATTCTTAAGTATAAATGATTTAAAAGGAATATAAATTTATGTTAAGCAAGAGATGCTTACCCTTCAAAGGTTAGTGATAGAGAGCAATTACAAAGATTTTTAAAATGGTTTCACTTACAAGTTATGTGTATAACAGAAATCTTTTTGGCGGTAAGCCGCTGATATTTATCAATGTAAACGTTTTATCCTCCAACATGGTTGAGTGCAAAGTTACTGAAATCAAGTGCAATTGTTTTCAGACTATATGACTCAAAGATTTGTTGTTATAGAATAAAAATAGGAAAATTCAAACGTATAACTTCAAAACAGTTATAAAATACAAATTCAATGTTGTTATAAAATACAAATTTAATGTTGTTATAAAATACAAATAGAAAAATTCAATTTATAATATCCGCTGACGCATATTTCAAAAGAAGCCGTAAAAGTCTTTATTGATTGCAATGTGGCTTCAAGGTTGCTAAAATATGGGCCGGGCTGTTGAGACTTGGACTTCTGATTCGCGTTTGGTATTAACCACATTGGCATAAGAAACTTGGTTAGAGCTTGGAACATTTATTTGGGTTGTTGACTGACCTGTTTGAGGAAACTTGTTGTTTGAAATGAATTTCGATTGCTGGGACGGCTTAGGAGGAGCTAATGATTTATTTGGCATTGAGCGTTTGAAGTGGGTATAAACGGGCCAACCCCTATAATTAGCAGCATGATTGCCTCCACAATTACTACATTTTTTGACCTTTGTATCAGTTTTTGATTTGGTGCACTGTGATGTGCCATGGAGCCATACTCCTAGCAGTTCATGCACTGAACGGGTCCTGAGCGCTTATACGGCTCCTCTACAGTAAGTTTCCGGTGTAGAAGGTATTTAACATATATTGGATGAACCTCATTCTTCTTTAAGGTGACATCTCCTGGTTCTAATTCCACCATAAACATGGGCTGAGGTATCTTTTCTCGGTTTCTGATGTTAAGAACATTCTTAATTTGGATGAACCTCATTCTTCTTTAAGGTGACATCTCCAGGTTCTATTTCCACCCTAAACATGGGCTGAGGTATCTTTTCTCGGTTTCTGATGTTAAAAACATTCTTAATTTTAAACCCTTTCTCCTCCAAACCAGATTTAACGTCATTAGGATCTACGCCAGAATCAATTCCTTTAACAACAACTTGGAGGCCTTTCGCACTTTTAAGCTGATAGGTGTAAAAAGCTCTATTTTCTTTCTCCAAGTCGTCCGTCAATTTGCGGTAATCATTTTCATGAATTACCTGGATTTTTGTTTCTTTAATATTTCCATGCTGCACAGATGTTACGCTAAAGGTATTTTCACCTATTACGGTAATAAGTTTGCTTACCAGTTCCTTAGATGTAGGCTCTCTCAAATAAATTGGAGGAGGTACTGGGTGGCCCAGAAAGACCGAAGTGGTGTGAATTCCTTATAACTTTTTTATTATAATTTTTTTTTTCTTTTCGTTTCAGTATTTTGTAAAGAAGACTTGGATAATTTATAATGGAGCAATACACAATTGAGCAACGTGCCCAAATTGTTGAAATTTACTTTTCAAATCAACGGTCCATTGTGTTGACTCAGCGTGCATACCGTCGTCAATTTAATGTGCGGGTTGCACCCTCTCAGTCAACAATAAACCGTCTGGTTGCAAATTTTCGAGAACAAGGAGCAGTAAGGAACCTTCCTGGTCCCGGCAGACACCGAACTGTCCACACGGCTGACAATATTCAAGTGGTACAGGAGAGTATTCGGGAGGATCCAGAAACATCAACCAGGAGACGTTCGTCACAACTGGGCCTCTCAAGGACGTCGCTGCAGCGAATTTTGCACAACATAGGATTGTTTCCATACAAAATTCAACTTGTCCAAGAATTGAAACCAACAGATTACCAGCAACGACTTGACTATGCAATTTATTTCCAGCAAAAAGCACAAGAGAATCCAAATTTTATTCATAACTTAATAATGAGTGACGAAGCCCATTTTCAATTAAATGGGTTCGTTAACAAGCAAAACTGTAGGATATGGGCTACGGAAAACCCGAGAGTACTTCATCAACGACAATTGCACCCAGTTAAGTGTACCGTTTGGTGCGGTGTTTCTTCAGAAAGGATCATTGGCCCATTTTTTTTTGAAAATGAACAAGGTGTCGCCATTTCCGTCAATGGTGATCGATATCGGGCCATGTTGCAAAATTTTGTAAGGCCAGCCGTGGAGAACCATCCGCAAATATGGTTCCAACAGGATGGAGCCACAGCGCACACTGCGAGGGCCACAATGACTCTTTTACGCGACATCTTTGGTGAAAGAATAATTTCTCGTAACAGCAATTTTAATTGGACTCCGCGTTCCCCGGATTTAACCGCTCCAGACTGTTTTCTTTGGGGCTATTTAAAAGAAAAAGTTTATGTTAATAAGCCTAGGACTATTGAGGAGTTAAAAACCAATATTCGAGAAGAAATTAACAACATACCACCGGAAGTTTTGCGAAAGGTCATGGAAAATGTGTTGGAAAGAGCACATTTGTGCGAAGCAGAATATGGCCACCACTTGCGGGATATCATTTTTAATAACTAATCCAAAAATATTCCCCATAAATTTAATGTATTTAAAAAAAATAAAAAAATATCTCTTAAATAAAAAGTTATAAGCAATTCACACCACTTCGGTCTTTCTGGGCCACCCTGTACAAACGATTTTTTTGAACATGTTGGCTCATCCGTTTGGAGAATAGCAAACCTATTATTATCAGAAAGCTTACCGGGGTCCTTATATTTAGGTATTCTAGGTTTCGATGATAATTGGGCAGATTTAGGGATTCGTTGCCGTTTCACGACGGTTATGTATCCATGTCTACTTGGGTTTTCGGCTTATTGGCGCTAGTTGAACTAGAAGATGTTTTTTCTTCAGATGTTGCAAATATATTTGACGAACACGAATGCTTGCGGTTTCTTTCTCTTGTAGAAAGCAGATTTTCTAACGATTTTTGTAAAGATTCCGCTTCAGAAATCCAAATGTTTTTACTAGTTGAGTTAAGCTGTTTCTCAGAATTGCATCTGCTAGGTACACTCATGCAGTTTTTTTTTATTAACAATTTAAAAAAAATGTCACAAAGTATTTCTTTTATATAAGATCACTCTTTTTACCTATTACGGTTTTATTTTATTACTTTCCGATCAAAACCTAACACGTCCGCTCACTATCGAAGTCACACAATGACTTCGTTACATAGTGTTATGATGTCAAATCTCTTGCCATGCAATTTATCACTTTATTACGCTTTAAATTCTCACTTGCAAGTATTATTTGAATTTTTGACAAGTCTTAATACAAAATGTGAAGTGTCTTTTAATAATTATAACTACGAAACGCTAATAATTCAGCTTGGTAAATTCTTGTTTTTTTTTTTTTAATGGTAATGTTATTCTGTGAGCAACATGTGCCATGTGCTTAAGGCTAAGGTACAACATGTTGTAATTGTTAACCGGGCATGTGTTGGTTGCAGAATAAGTTTAATTTAAATTATGTTATATTTTAATTTTTCAATTTGTTAATATTGTTAAGCATTTTCCTTGGTGTATGAATTTGTTGTATATAGAAATTTTTTGACAATAATTCTTTAAAGATCTAAATCTCTAAAAATTATATTTATTTAAATTACTTTAGTCTTCATATGTAGTTCATTGCATTTCCTTGGATTTTACTTGCTCTTCACTAGGTGATAGCTTTAAAAACAGCTAAAAAAATTGTAAGTGGCACCACTGAAATGCAAAACAGAAGCTGTTCATATTTTAGAAGTTGTAACATTTAAATTTCTGTAACGAACCATTATTGCACATTTAGTTATAACGGATCTGCACGCCTAGTTTTGCTTCGGCTTTAGCTCAGGGATATGGGGGTAAGCTGTGATAACGTAGTTGTGTTACATGAATTTAAAAAAATTACGTGCAGTAAATATTTATATAAGTAAAAAAAAACTATGTTTACAAAAGTAAACAACTACTCGTATGTATGTTACAAGTAGCTCTCCAATGGGGCTTCATAAATTGCCTAGGAATTGGTTTGCGAGGGGAGTAAAGCTGTTATGGTCTCCCGTGGTCCAATTTTCCCACCCAACCTTGCTGATTACCACTATTTACTATCAGCCCCCTACACTAACCCTAATAGGAGCTCTACATTTCACCAACTATAGGAATGAATTTACGACGACATATTAATTCAAATATTTATTGGGTGAACGAAATTCATTTTAGGTTTTTCTAATAAAACAATATAAATAAAATATAAAAAGCAAAAAAAAAAAAGAAATAAAATGTATCTAAACGTATAGGGTGATTAATCTTCTTATTCACCATTTACATCTTAAATATATAAAGTTAAATGTTTTGCCTATACTTATTGCTAAAGAGAGTCTAGTACCAAAACAGTATCGCCTTTAGAATCAAATCAAAGTGTACGGAAAACATACATTCATACTTTTTGTGAAATCTGAATTTGTGAAGTACGCGACAAGGTATATTAACAAACTTGAAATCCATCCAAATCCTCTTGCAGTTAATATCCTTAACTTTGGTGGTCATACCCGTCTGAGAAGGAGGGATACTTTGGCTACCATTAGAGCTCTAAACAGATGACTGAATTCTGAAATAATATTCGCATAAAAATAAATTTTTGTCCAGCACTGGCAGGACTTTAATTAAATTTTTTTTTAGTATAGGGTGTTTTTTTAAGCTAGATAGAACTTTAAATTGTAAAAAGTAACGCAAAAAATTAAATTTTGATGAAACATTTTTTTTATTTGTTTCAGTATACTCTGACAAATCATTATGAATAGACTCACGCTTGAACAACGCTACGAAATTATCCAAATTTACTTTGAAAATCAGTCCCGTTGTTTTATCGCAAAATTGTGTTCAGCGATGAGGCGCATTTTTGGCTTAACGGGTTTGTTAATAAGCAAAATTGCCGCATATGGAGTGAGACCAATCCACAAGAGACCCTACAGACTCCATTACATCCAGAAAAATGTACTGTTTGGTGCGGTTTTCATGCTGGTGGCATCATCGGACCTTATTTCTTCAAAAATGAGGCCGGAGCTCGCGTTACGGTCAATGGAGATCGTTACCGCACCATGATCAATGATTTTTTGTTTGAAAATATGGATGACATTGATCCGGAGGAGATGTGGTTTCAACAGGATGGCGCTACGTGCCATACGGCGAACGCAACCATCGACTTACTGAAATCAAAATTTGGCGATAAGTTGATTTCGAGAAATGGACCTGTCAATTGGCCTCCAAGGTCGTGCGATTTGACACCTCTCGATTATTTCCTGTGGGGCTACGTGAAGTCACTGGTTTATGCTGATAAACCAGCAACAATTGACGCCTTGGAGGCCAGCATTGTTCGTGTTGTTCGTGACATACGGCCAGCAGTGCTCGAAAAAGTGGCCCAAAATTGGACGTCGAGAATGCGCTTCGTCAAGAACAGCCGCGGTGCCCATATGCCCGAAATCATTTTCAAATGTTAATGTCACGTATTGATCTTTCGAATAAAAAAAAATTTTGATTACAATTTAATTTTTTGTGTTATTTTTTACAATTTCAAGTTCTATCGGGCTTAAAAAAACACCCTTTATTAAGATTTGAATACTTATTGTCATTACATTTTTTTATGTAGATTCAATAAATAAAATAATAAAGTTAAAAAAAAAATATATATATAAATGATGGTATGTATGTAAACTTATGAGAGTGTAGACTTTTTAGTAATATGTAAATTCTCTTTTGTGATTATTCGTAAAAGCAATGATATTTAAGAGAGCATAAATGATATTTTGGTTTTTTTTTTATTTTTTTATTTTTATTTTTTTTTTTTTTCTTTTGTAGAGTTCTTTCTTGTTTTCGTTTGGTCTCTCGTTTTTATTTATTTTCATTCATGATTATTTTTACTTTTCAATACGCATTTCTCCAAAAAAAAAAATTATCTTCAAATTTTTCTCAATGAATATAATTTATGCTCTCTAATGACACCAACAATAATAATAACAGCAAGAAATAACAAGGTTATACTATAACTTTTGGAGACTTACTTTTGTATCTCGTCCATCGCTGTCAGCAGGCCTGTTGATTTGGTGGATGAATAAAAATCTTAAAATGCTGCAATTATAATTGTTAGGGTGTCCCAAACAAATTTTGTGGTATTTTACCAATAAGGGAGATTATTGTTGATTATATTATTATTATTATTTTTTTTTTTTTTTTGTTTTCTTTAAGAACAGATTCGTATAATGTTAGTAGGTTCTTTAGGTAATTTCGCAATTGCAATTAATAGGTTATAAGAAAGTTTTAGCTGTGAGAGATAGTTTTAAAACGTAGTTAGATATATTGTTATAAGTATTACTCGAATCGGGGTTGTGCCACTCCTTGTTGGTTCTGTTGTATGTTAGGATTATTGGTTTAATCGTCTTGACATTTTAACCCAATTCACTTGCAATAGGTAAATACTATGACCGGTAGAAATTCCCCGGGTAGCGTTTGCGTATATTTATTGATTGAGGTTAAGTAGCTGAATTATAGTCGAAGTCAGAGATTCGATTTTTAGCGTATTTGACGTTCCACCGTTTTATGAGGCTATGCTATTTAAATGCAATTTTTGTTTCTTCCGTAAACGTACTCCTATAGATGTCGGAAGTTTAACTATTTTGTGGAGTATATTTCTGGCTGTGCCAATGGATGTTGTATGGTAGATGTGAGAGCTGATGTGCTGTACCTAACTTCCGTACAGCAATTCTTTTGTCAAGGGAGGGGAATAGCTCGAGCAGACACTCTTCAAGGGTATACCCACTACCTATACCATTAAATACACCTATATAGGAGGTGATGCATAGGTATTTAGTACTTTTGTTTTTGTGCGGGGTAGCATTACTTACTAAGTCAATGATACCGAACCAAATTAATGTTAATATTAGGCCACGTGTACCAGGAACGAATCAGCGAGTCTATGTAGCCCTTGAATAAGGGATTTTAATGCAATTTAAGATTTCCTTTATGATGTAATCTTTGCTATATATTCACTGCTATACTATTGTTATATTAATGATTCACGTGCCACGTCTTAATAAGTTTTATTTTTTTTTTTTTTTTTATCAAATTTTTTTTTATATATTTTTTTTTTATACTAAACATGTAGCTTGCCTGATGAGCTGTACATTAATAAACGGCATTGAAAAAACTGTAGTTGATGAACATGCTAAGGAATGTAATGTCACGAACAAAAAAAAAAAAAAAATAACGTTAACTCTACACCTTTCCCCCCCCCCCCGCGTATATCTTTTAAGTGATAAGTTGAGGTGTGGTTGCCTCCTAAATCTTGAAGTACATAGTAAGAGTTTCCTAGCTTTTCGATCACGCGGGCTTTAACCCCGACTGGAGCCAATTTCGCGCTATAGTTTTTCAAAAGGTTACTTTGGGTGAAATTTCTTCGAGTGACGATTTGACCAATTTCGAAACTTCGGGTTTTTGACCTTAAATTATACGTATGAGCATTTTTATCATATGAAATCTTGAGTTTGGCTTTAATCATATCCCTAATAAATTGAAACTTGTCTTGACGCGGTACTTGAGCGTCTGGTTCCGCTATAATCTCTAGGTTACGTAGTACCTGATAATCGTTACCATGTGTCATCATGTTCTGCCCAAATACAGCAAAATAAGACGAGTACCCAAGACTTTGGTGTATACTATTGCGGAGGGAGCAATTTATGCTACTTAAGTAAGCATCCCAGTTACGCTGATCCTCGCGAATGTACGCGCGTAGGGCCTCATTTATTGACCGGTTAACCCGCTCATTTGCATTGGATTGTGGTGAGTACACCGCAGTATATACATACATGTGTTATTCCATATCGAGACGTAAATGCAATGAACTCCTTACACTTGAACTGGCTACCATTATCCGATACTATAAATTCGGGTACTACGAAGCAATCAAAAATCTTTTCTTTGAGGAATGAAATAACCAACTTTGAAGTTAGTTTCTTTAGTGGCTGTAAAAAGGCAAATTTCGTAAAATGGTCCAAAACTACAAAAACTCCTATATGACCTAACTTAGTACGTGGCAGTGGACCGATAAAGTCTACATAGAGACGCTGGAATGGCCTATCTGACTCAGCCATTTGTCCCATGGAGGACGGAATGAATATGTTGGAGTCTTTGATGTTTTACACAGTTGACAGTTTGATAGGTATCTTTTTACATCCGCAACCAATTTTGGCCAGAAAAAATATCTTCGAACTCGATCTACTGTTTTTGCAATTCCTCCATGGGAAGCAGACGGCTGGTCGTGAGAAGCAAATATAACTTCGTGTCTTAGCTCTTGTGGGACCCATAGTTTCCAAATGGAACTATTGTCTTCCTTTTTATTCTCAAAGCCCACGCTATGATAAATATATTTGTCTATAGCCTTATAATCTGGTAGCCCACGTTTTGAAAAATTTTCTCTCAGTGAGCTATATTCAACTGTATTAAACACCTCTGATGATAAATCAATCAGTGGTATATTATCTACTAGCATTTCTTCTACTAGAGTATTCTCACCCTCAAAAGCACGGGATAATGCATCTGCAACAATGTTTTCGCTCCCTTTCCGGTGCTCGATAGAAAAGTCGAATCCCTGCAGTTTAAGGGCCCACCTTGCTAAACGTCCATGTAAATCTTTTTGGCTCATAAGCCATTTAAGGCTGGCGTGGTCCGTTACTACTTTAAAGGAGTGACCCTCGATGTAGGCACGGAACTTCTTGATAGCAAGTATTACTGCCAAACATTCAAGCTCCGTCACGGAATAATTTCTTTGTGCTTTATTCAATTTGTGAGACATAAACGCAATGGGCCGCTCTTCACCAGTATTATCACATTGTGCTAAGACACCACCTACGCCATATTGACTAGCATCACACTGGACAATAAATGGCTTTTCGTAATTCGGATGCGACAAAAATGGAGCTGTTGTTAGGCATTTTTTTAGTAGCTCAAAAGCATTTTGAGCTTCAGGATTCCATGAAAATTTATTCTTTTTCGAAAGGAGTTCGGTCAAAGGATAAGTTATAGCGGCATAATCTGCCACAAACCGTCTGTACCAACCGGCCAAACCCAAAAATTGGCGTAGCTGCCTGACAGTTTTAGGAGCGGGGTAATTCGAAATAGCCTTGACTTTATCCGCGTCCACCATAAGAGCACCATTACCTACTACATAACCTAAGTATTTTACACTGCGTAGGCCAAAATTACTTTTCTTAATATTAATGGTCAGTCCAGCCTTTCGGAGTTGAGAAGCTACTTGAAGAAGGTGTACAATATGCTCATCCAACGAGTGTGATACAACAAGAAGGTCGTCCAAATACACAAATACGTGGCTTTTCAGATCGTAAGGAATCACTTGGTCCATCAATCGACACATTGTTTGCGGAGCATTGCATAGCCCGAAAGGCATACGCACGAACTGGTATAAAGGTCGGTTGGGGATAGTAAACGCTGTCTTCGGTCGAGATTCTTTTGACAAGTTTATTTTCCAAAAGGCATCTTTAAGATCTATCTTTGATATTATGTTCACCGGTGGTAGTCGAGATATCAGTCCATCAATGTTTGGCATTGGATAGGCGTCTTTCACAGTAAAACTATTTAGTTTACGCGAGTCTAAACAAAATCGGACTTTTCCCGGTTTAACTAATAACACGCCTGGCGATGACCAAGAAGAGTTTTCGGCAACTTCTATCACTCCTAACTGTAGCATCCGATCAATTTCTTCACACAGCATTTTCTCCCTTGCAGGTGAGATAGGGTAATATCGCTGCTTTATGGGAGTAGCTAAGCCGGTGTCAATGACATGCTCAATAAGGGAGGTGCTTCCCAAACCTTCTGTTTCAAAGGATGGAAAAGAAGCAATGGCCGCATTTAATTTACGCCTATCATCAGGATCTAATATTAAAAACTCTGATTGATCGTCTTCATGTGTCAACTCATATACCGTTGGATGCCAGATTTTTAAGCCAAATCTATTCCAAAAGTCGATTCCACAGATTACTTCCTGCTTTATATTCGGAACTATTAAAAATTCTATTTCTTCTGTTAAGTTATTGTACTCTACCTTTAACAAAATTGAACCCACGACCTGCTGTTTTTGCCCGTCGGCTGTTTTGACATGACATTTAAATTTGTTAATACTTTGTTCTAGATCCTCAAAAATATTTTTAGCAAGATCTCCCCCAATGCAAGATTTGCTAGCTCCACTATCCAATAGAGCTAAGATAGTTTTGTTAAGCAGAAATATATTGGCAAATGGCCTCGGATCACGTCCATTTATTACAACACTGGAAAGTATGATATTTCTTAGTTCCCTCCGTTTCTTCCAAAAATTACGCATTCGTAAGGTGGATCTTATCCGTCTTGTAGAAATATGTGGATTTACAACTGGTTGTTGTGAAAAGATATCATGTCGAACTTTCATATACTTATTAACTCTTTCGTCGGGTGGTAAAAACTTTAAAGAATTGGATTCAGATGAAGTTTTCTTTGCACTAATTATGTTTTCATTACCCTTTTGACTAATTTTTTTCGTATTGGGTCTTAAAATCTTCGTGGCGGATGTCCGACCACTTTCGGGCGAACATCCTGCGCCCAGTCTTCCGGCTTTCTTGAGCAAGTTGCACAAGTAGGTTTGTATGTATTGGGAGATCCACAGCCAAAACAGAAAACTTTTCTCGGTGCCATACAGTCCTTATGACGATGACCATCCCCATCACAATTCCAACATTTTAATATACTTTCATGTAATTCATCTACATCGGCAGATATTTCTTCGTTTACTGGTATAACGGTTTCTTTGGGCACCTCGTGAAATATCTCTGAAACTTGTGAGCGTGCAAATCTCACCCTATTAGATGAACTTGATGCAATATCTTCGAAAAACTTTTCATGCTTTCTGGCTTCTTTTCTTAAACTTGGTATATCAGTGATATTTAAATGAAGCAATTCATGTCTCAGCTCAGTTTTTAAATTACGTATTAAAAGTTCTACTAATTCTGTTTCGCCGATGGGAATGCGTAATTTATCATTTAAATACATTATGGACTCTAAAAATGAGTCAAAATTCTCATTGTTTTTCTGTTTTCTACGTCTCATATCGTCTTTCACATCATATCGTCAATCGGTTGTCGTGTCTTTAAATTGTCTACGAAGAGCCTCACAGATATTGAACCACACCAGAGTGTCCTCGGTTTGGCGGTGGTACCTCCAAAACCATTTTAGAGCTTTGCCCTCAAATAAAGAGTGAACGTGTTCACACAACAGTACAAAATTACCATTTAAATGAACTGAAGTAAGCGTGTTTACTCTATAAATAAAATCATCTACTGAAATACTATCTTCAGTACCGGAGTACCTTATATGCCAGTTATAAATTAAAGTTGAAATTTTGTGCGTAGAAAGAGTACTGCTAGCTGTACTATCACTCATAATTGGTCGAGTATTTCTTCTAACTGAATTTCCTCTAGCCTCCGAATTGCCTTGGAAAGGATTTTCCTCTGGCCATTCTGGTTCTAGTATGGGAACCTCTCGAGCCACCCCTCGCGTACTTGGGCGTGGCTCCGTATTGTGTGCAAGAGGAGGGCCTTGATTATTCGCCTCGAGGTTCATACTTTGAAACATCGTGCGTAATTCTGTAGCAAAAGCTGCCGACATTTCTGACCTGAAACTGTTTAATGACTCTGCTATTATTTGCTGTACTCTTGTTTCCGAAAGATGAGGTTGCAAAACATTGGTTGTTCTATCTAGGGGTGACTGTACATGATCTAAAGAATCTACTTCTCTTTGATGATAGTGCGCATAGGCCCTAGTGTTAGGTCTATTACGTGTAACCGCACCTCTTACCCTGCTGGTGGGATTTTCGACTCGTGTTAAATGAAAGTTAGGTTCTATTGGTTGCCGACAAATGGGGCATGTTGGATTTGTATCTAACCATCTAGTTAGACAAGGTGTATGAAAAGGGTGATTACATGGTGTAACCATCTTCTTTTCTGAGCCTAAAGCTTCATTGCAAATAGTACACGCCGGTCCTTCCGCCCCTTCGACCTCTTCAGCACCCGAAGTTGCTGGACTGTGAGTTACGGGCATTATTATTTGAATTATAATATTTTATTTTTATAAAATTTTTTTTTTTCTTTCTTATTTAATTATTTATTTACTTTTTTTTTATTTTTTTTTATTATTTTTTTATTTTTATTTTTGAAAACTAACAGTTGGTTACTCTGTAGAGACTAAAGGTCAAATGTGAAAAATATATATATACATATATTGTTTATATATACACATATACATATATATACTTTTTTTTCTATTAATTTTTTTATTTTTTTTTTTTTTTTTATTGTTTATTATTTATATTTATTGTTAGCGCAAACAAATTCTAGGAATTTACAAAACAAAAAAAAACAAGTAAGTTTAAGAGGGGCATTTCGATCGAGTTATATTCCTCAACTGAGTAGAATATAAATCTCGATTTTTATTTAAACATGGTTAAAACAAACGGTAAGAAAACGCTTTGTGCATCAAAAAAAAAACTCCAGAAGTTTTGGCCTTGTTTCAAATACCCCAAGCTTTAGCTGTGAGATAATAGGTTTGGTAAATAAAAAGCCATAGCTAGCCAAGAATTTCATATCCAATACTATTTTCCAACAACTTTTTCGGTTTAAACTGACAAAAAAACAAACTGCTAAGTAAAACGGTAAGTTCCAGATTTATATGTCCAAAACCAATGTCCATTTACTTCGCATAGAAATGAATTTTACAGCCTTAATTGCATAAAAAGAACAAGAAAAGGAACAATTAGACTAAGTTAAGTACGAAATAATATTTGGTGAAGCTCAAAATTATATTTATTTCTGTGTTCAGCACAAGCTGTTATTTGCTGAAATATGCCTTGATTGGGCCCCACGTTGGGCGCCATTTAAATTTCTGTAACGAACCATTATTGCACATTTAGTTACCACGGATCTGCACGCCTAGTTTTGCTTCGGCTTTAGCTCAGGGATATGGGGGTAGGCTGTGATAACGTGGTTGTGTTACATGAATTTAAAAAAATTACGTGCAGTAAATATTTATGAAAGTAAAAAAAAAAAAAACTATGTTTACAAAAGTAAACAACTACTCGTATGTATGTTACAAGTAGCTCTCCAATGGGGCTTCATAAATTGCCTAGGAATTGGTTTGCGAGGGGAGTAAAGCTGTTATGGTCTCCCGTGGTCCAATTTTCCCACCCAACCTTGCTGATTACCACTATTTACTATCAGCCCCCTACACTAACCCTAATAGGAGCTCTACATTTCACCAACTATAGGAATGAATTTACGACGACATATTAATTCAAATATTTATTGGGTGAACGAAATTCATTTTAGGTTTTTCTAATAAAACAATATAAATAAAATATAAAAAGCAAAAAAAAAAGAAATAAAATGTATCTAAACGTATAGGGTGATTAATCTTCTTATTCACCATTTACATCTTAAATATATAAAGTTAAATGTTTTGCCTATACTTATTGCTAAAGAGAGTCTAGTACCAAAACAGTATCGCCTTTAGAATCAAATCAAAGTGTACGGAAAACATACATTCATACTTTTATATAAATGATGGTATGTACCCAGTGAAATTTTTGTCACATACATCTTCGATCTGAGAGCATTGACAATGTAAGTGGGACCCATCCGAGGTCTGTATACAATTCCTACTTACATTTACACAGCGATGGCCTAGGCCGTAAGATGCATCCAACACTGTATACATTGTAAGCGAAGATTGGATAAGTTCAAAACTATATTATTAGCATTTGCTTTCTTCCCCAGTGAACTTTTTGTCACATACATCTTCGATCTGAGAGCATTGACAATGTAAGTGCGACCCATCCGAAGTCTGTATACAATTCCTACTTACATTTACACAGCGATGGCCTAGGCCGTAAGATGCATCCAACACTGTATACATTGTAAGCGAAGATTGGATGAGTTCAAAACTATATTATTAGCATTTGTTTTCTTCTTTGCTTCTTATGTACATTCAATTTAACAAAATGAGAGAAAAAAAATACTAATCTGAATTGGATGTTAGTTGTTTATTGTGCTTAACATGCATGTTAAGCACAATAAAACATGTTTATTTTGATTTTTTCTGTTGACACAATCGCTTACAATCGGATGCTTTGCAAATTGTAATAACTTGTGGACTGGTGGGTATGTAAACTTATGAGAGTGTAGACTTTTTAGTAATATGTAAATTCTCTTTTGTGATTATTCGTAAAAGCAATGATATTTAAGAGAGCATAAATGATATTTTGGTTTTTTTTTTTTTATTGTTTTATTTTTCTTTTTTTTTTTTTTTTTTTTCTTTTGTAGAGTTCTTCCTTGTTTTCGTTTGGTCTCTCGTTTTTATTTATTTTCATTCATGATTATTTTTACTTTTCAATACGCATTTCTCCAAAAAAAAAATTATCTTGAAATTTTTCTCAATGAATATAATTTATGCTCTCTAATGACACCAACAATAATAATAACAGCAAGAAATAACAAGGTTATACTATAACTTTTGGAGACTATATACTATAACTGTCAGCAGGCCTGTTGATTTGGTGGATGAATAAAAATCTTAAAATGCTGCAATTATAATTGTTAGGGTGTCCCAAACAAATTTGGTGGTATTTTACCAATAAGGGAGATTATTGTTGATTATATTATTATTGTTATTATTATTATTATTTTTTTTTGTTTTCTTTAAGAACAGATTCGTATAATGTTAGTAGGTTCTTTAGGTAATTTCGCAATTGCAATTAATAGGTTATAAGAAAGTTTTAGCTGTGAGAGATAGTTTTAAAACATAGTTAGATATATTGTTATAAGTGTTACTCGTTGTAAAGCAGGCCGAATCGGGGTTGTGCCACTCCTTGTTGGTTCTGTTGTATGTTAGGATTATTGGTTTAATCGTCTTGACATTTTAACCCAATTCACTTGCAATAGGTAAATACTATGACCGGTAGAAATTCCCCGGGTAGCGTTTGCGTATATTTATTGATTGAGGTTAAGTAGCTGAATTATAGTCGAAGTCAGAGATTCGATTTTTAGCGTATTTGACGTTCCACCGTTTTATGAGGCTATGCTATTTAAATGCAATTTTTGTTTCTTCCGTAAACGTACTCCTATAGATGTCGGAAGTTTAACTATTTTGTGGAGTATCTTTCTGGCTGTGCCAATGGATGTTGTATGGTAGATGTGAGAGCTGATGTGCTGTACCTAACTTCCGTACAGCAATTCCTTTGTCAAGGGAGGGGAATAGCTCGAGCAGACACTCTTCAAGGGTATACCCACTACCTATACCATTAAATACGCCTATATAGGAGGTGATACATAGGTATTTAGTACTTTTGTTTTTATGCGGGGTAGCATTACTTACTAAGTCAATGATACCGAACCAAATTAATGTTAATATTAGGCCACGTGTACCAGGAACGAATCAGCGTGTCTATGTAGCCCTTGAATAAGGGATTTTAATGCAATTTAAGATTTCCTTTATGATGTAATCTTTGCTATATATTCACTGCTATACTATTCTTATATTAATGATTCACGTGCCACGTCTTAATAAGTTTTATTTTTTTTTTTTATTTTTATCAAATTTTTTTTTATATATTTTTTTTTATACTAAACATGTAGCTTGCCTGATGAGCTGTACATTAATAAACGGCATTGAAAAAACTGTAGTTGATGAACATGCTAAGGAATGTAATGTCACGAACAAAAAAATAACGTTAACTCTACACCTTTTTTTCCCCCTTTTTACGTCTTCTTTTTCGGTTGGCAAGAAACACTTGAATAATTGATATCTAAGTAATTTATCTTTGAGATGGTAATGGCGTAAATATCGAAGGCCGTTAGATTTGAATAAGAACTTGAATTATATTACAAAATAACTATGAGGTGTAATTAGGTCCTGAAAACAAATGTACGAGATGTTATTTTACCATCACAAAGCAGACGTTTCTCAAGGTTTGCCGTATAGAAACAACTGAAAAAGGAAAAATAACAGGGAAAAAGTTTATGTATATATAGGTAGGTATTCGTCTTCAATTCCATATATCTTTTAAGTGATAAGTTGAGGTGTGGTTGCCTCCTAAATCTTGAAGTACATAGTAAGAGTTTCCTAGCTTTTCGATCACGCGGGCTTTAACCCCGACTGGAGCCAATTTCGCGCTATAGTTTTTCAAAAGGTTACTTTGGGTGAAATTTCTTCGAGTGACGATTTGACCAATTTCGAAACTTCGGGTTTTTGACCTTAAATTATACGTATGAGCATTTTTATCATACGAAATCTTGAGTTTGGCTTTAATCATATCCCTAATAAATTGAAACTTGTCTTGACGCGGTACTTGAGCGTCTGGTTCCGCTATAATCTCTAGGTTACGTAGTACCTGATAATCGTTACCATGTGTCATCATGTTCTGCCCAAATACAGCAAAATAAGACGAGTACCCAAGACTTTGGTGTATACTATTGCGGAGGGAGCAATTTATGCTACTTAAGTAAGCATCCCAGTTACGCTGATCCTCGCGAATGTACGCGCGTAGGGCCTCTGGCTGTGCCAATGGATGTTGTATGGTAGATGTGAGAGCTGATGTGCTGTACCTAACTTCCGTACAGCAATTCCTTTGTCAAGGGAGGGGAATAGCAGCTCGAGCAGACACTCTTCAAGGGTATACCCACTACCTATACCATTAAATACGCCTATATAGGAGTGTAGTGCCATCACTAGTAATACCTTTGATTACAACGCTGGCACTTTTCTCCACTCTACATACATTGTAATTGTAGGTTTAAGAAGAATATGAATAATAAAGAAAGAGCAGTTGCTAGTCGACCACCACAACTCAAACGTCGTTTCTTTTTAATAACATGGCGACCGTGAAAAAAAAAAGATTTAAGACCGTGTCTATCTATTATATATTGTAAAAAGCTGTGTGTGTGTGGCTACAAATTTGATTTAATTCTGTAAAAACTTTACGGAATTTACAAGACGTAAGACCATGGTGATATAACGAAATATTAAAAATAGAAAAAACTGCGGAAATAAGTGGTTATGAAAAGAAATATGCAATCAAGAAAATTGAAAAAAAGCAGTTATATATATATATATTGGTGAAAAACAACGGCGAAAAATCCCATACGTCTGGAATATTTACACCACAAATTTGTTAAACAAATAATGAATTTGGTTAAAACTGAATTTAACAAATAAATGTGTGTTCCAAACACATAAATTTAATCAAGTTTAAGAAAAAATGTTAAGTAAATCGAACATTTGGAAACAGTTTCAAACAATGTGACGTTGTTGTCTTATATTAAATTCAGAGCTGTGTAATGTGACAATTTGGAGTAAAAGTGCAAATTAAAATAAATAATTTGGTGCAAGAAAACAAAAAAAAGGAAAATTGCATAGTGAATTGTACGAGAAACTGTGCTTTTGTCAAATTAAAAGAAAGAAAAAATAGGAATTTTCAAAACTTACAGCCAAAATTATGTGTGTATATAGTGAAGTTTTGCAACAGTGGAATTTAAAATGACTATAAAATTGGACCACAAAACGTAACTTAATAATAACGGTAAGAGAAGAGTGAAAAAAAAACTTAACGAAAAAGCAACGGATCATATTCCATATTCCGAATGGAACATGTGAACATGAAAATAAAGTGGGGAGAATAAAATCACAAACTGATAAAGAAACAACAAACAACAAAAGATACAAAGTGGAAAAGAAAAAAGCAAAATGTAATTCTAAAAACAAAATGAATGAATAAAATCAAAACGAAAACCAAAGGAATACATTTAGAAAAAAAAACTTTACAAGTTAAAAGAAAGAAATTTAAGTTTAACTTAAAATTTACAATAATGATAAATGAAACAATACATGTGTTGCAAGAACCAAAAACACATACGTACAAACAACAAACTAACAAAAGTGCAAAACATAAATCTATTATAAAAGAGACAAAAAAAAAAAATTTTTGAATACCAAGCACATACATATACATACAAATATACACGTGTGCATGTGAAGTAAAATTGACAGAAAATTATACAGAAGAACAAATAATTTTAAAACAACAAATAACAATCAAGAAATAAGGACAAACCAAAACCCAAGATGAGAAAAGCAGAACATAAAGCAAGCTGGGAAAGAAATAAAAGCGAAATGAATAAGTAGTAAACCTGGTAAATTGAAACCACCAAGATTAATATGTAAATCGGCTGTAAAAGCAAAACTACAGGGAATTATAAAATAAATACATAAGTGAAAAGCAAACAACAGGCGAAAATCAAAGAAAGTGAAAAAAAGTAAACAAAAAAAAAAAAAAACAGTAGCAAACATTTCAAAAATAAAAAGCTGAATAAATACAAATATAAATAAAATTTAAATCTAGCAAGAAAAATTTAAAATCAACAGATTGATAACAAATAATAACAACAATTCTACAATCAACAACAACACAACCTTATAATTAACACACTTTGATAGAAGGATGACAACACAATTGGGCAAGCAACCACAACGTCGGCGACAGCGGTCAACGACACGACGTAAATATTACAATACAAATTTGAACAAACACATATATCAACATGTTTTTATTACTTTTTATATTTAACTTTTAGTTAAAATATATATTACTATATAATAAATTTCTACTTACAACTATTACCTGCATTTACAGTTATATTTGCTCGTACACTTATAACTATACTTACATCATTAACAACAAATGAACTTATATTTTTACTTAATACTATAAAATTTATACTTAGGCCTATCTACTAATAATAATTATTATTATACATTTTCAATTCAAATAAATAAATCAAAAAAAAAAAAAAGAGAAAAAAAAACACAAGAAAAACAGAAAAGAAAAACAAGAAAAAAAAAGAGAATGAAATAATATACCTGTAAATATGTTTTGAGGATTGTTTTGGGCAATTAAATAATTTTGTTTTTGGAATTCGGAACGAATAGTTTTTTCTTTCAGACATTTAAAAACGGAGATTTTTTCGTGATGAATATTGAGCTGAAGGACGAAGGAAACTTTTTTTTCCTATATACTTGTATATACGTATAAATATTTATAACAATTTGTATAGGTAACATACTAAAACCAATTTATTTTGAATACTTAATCTTAAGGATATCAAATGATATTCTTTTAATTTAAATTTTATTTTGTGAATTAACTACGAAATCCTGAATTTATTTCGCGGAAATAATTTATAAAATTTGCGTGTATAAATCTCGCGTTGAATAAATTTAAACTAGAGCTTAATGCACACAAAAAAGTTTTTAGTTGAGAGCTCAACGCGTATTTTTTTAATTGTTCCTAAACAACTATTTTTTTTTGGAAAATTTGAAAACATTTTTTTATGACTTATAACATTCTTGTTTTTCTCAGCTGATAATACACTATCCATATGTATAGAATATTTATCAATTATGCGTTTGCGAATTGAAATGGAAAAGTATATGGTTAAATATTGTAAATTGTTTAACTTCTTGCAAAAAGGCATCAATATTTTCTTTATTTTTGGGACGACTTTTAAAGACTCAATGCCTGCAGTAAAGTTCTCATACGAAAAAAAAAACGTAATTAAATTTCAGTTGTAATAGAAGATCTAGTAATTTTCGTACTGTCGAGAGAACATTATTTTTTTTTAAACGTTTGACTCTTTGCATTTTATTTGATTTTAACTCTGATTGCTTTGAATTTGGATGAGCAAAGAACAAGAAAAAGATCCTTTAGGGACTGACATCTGGTTACAACTGCAGGACGACAAAATTCTATTTGACAAATCATACAAGTGTTTGAATAAATTGAATTTACCAAGTAAAGCCACACAAAATAAGCATTTGAATTTGATGGTAATTCACCACAATCATATTGTAACGACTTGCAGGAATTTAGGACATATTTTAGAAGAAAGTAAGAGCAAACAGGTAGAAGAACTAATCTCTGGTGTTAGATCAAAATTGAAAAATATTTTTTTGAAGTTGAACATTGAGGTCAAAGTTCCAATAGCATTGGACGAATCTTTTGAATTTAATCTGGAAGAAGACAGCGAGGAGGAATATTCTCCTTTAGAAAACAACTCAGGAGTTGACAACATTTCTATGCAACCAACCATGACAGATCAGTTGAAATTTATTGAATTGGCATGTAAAATACTGCCAGATTTTGATGGAAAGGTAGAAAATCTGCAGCGATTTATTGACGCTCTAACACTTTTGAATACGCTTGTAGAACGCACGAAGCGTTAGCCATCCAATTAATAAAGACAAAATTATCAGGTACGGCAAGGAACTATATAATTACAGAAACAACAATCGAACAAATCGTATCCAAACTTCGTTCCTCAATAAAAGGTGAAAGTGCAGAATCACTCACCTGTAAAATTTTGAATACAAGGCAATTAAATAAAACTACTTCCGATTACACCAAAGAAATAGAAACATTAACGAAGGCACTAAACAACGCATACCTGGCAGATGGGTTACGACCAGAAACAGCTAACAAATACTCGACTCAAATTGCTGTGCAATCGATGGCTAAAAATGCCAACAATGAAAAAGTTAAGCTTATAATGGAAGTAGGGAAATTTGATAATATTTCAGAAGCGACAGCCAAATTCACTAGTGTAGTACACGATAGTGCAGGTAACCAGCAAATTTTTCACGTCAGAACGCAAAATAACAACGCTAACAACAGATACAGAGGCACAAATTATAGTAGATACAGGGACAGAAACAGTAACAACTTTAATAGTAACAGTAATAATCGTAACAACAATTCACGTCAGGGTAGAAATTATCAAAATCGTAATAATAATGGGAACCGCCACTACAACAATTATAATAATCGACGGGAACAGGATAATATTGCAAGATCGCATAACAGGAATGTACGCATTGTAGAACAGGAGTCGGAAAACTAATCAAACCCCCACAGGGGAGGGGGATGAAAACATACCAAAACATAGGAAATTTTAAAAATACAACTAACGCTGAAAATGAAACAATTTATAGTTTGAACCTAACCTTTTGCAATTACATTAAGTTAAATATAGCAGGTACTTCAACAAGCACTTTTCTTCTCGATACCGGTGCTGATATTTCTCTAATTAAGATTAATCAAATACTAGACACCACAAAAATAAATAGAAATCACACAGTATCTATAAAAGGAGTCGGAGATGGAGTTTTTCGTAGCTTAGGGTCCATCTATTGTGATATTTTCATCAATGGTGGAGTAATTGGTCATAAATTTTTAGTAGTTGATAGTAGCTTTCCAATTCCTTGTGATGGAATTATAGGCCTTGACTTCCTTAAAGCAAAGAATTGTATTTTAAACTATGGCGATGCAAACAGTAGTCTGGTTATCCGAACAAGAGAATTACCAAATGATGTCGAAATGGCAATAACTGATATGCAGACTGCCTATGAATTCACCGTTCCCGCACGTTGTGAAACTTTTCGAAAAATTTTTAATCTAGATCCCAAACAGTGTTATTTTATACCAAATCAGGAGTTAGAAAATGGAATTTTTATACCAAATTGTATAATATCAGGCTCAAATCCATATATAAAAATTCTAAACACCACAAGTAGTCACGTAACGATTAGGAACAAGCAAATACAGTTTGAAAACTTAAGCAATTATAACATTTTTACAGTACAACAATCCAAAAAGCATAGAAACGACGAAGTAATTCACACATTAAAGAAGCATTTTCCTGAATTTGTATCACATAAATTGGTAGACCTATGTATGGACTACACGGATATTTTTGCGTTAGAAAGTGAAAGAATTACGGCCAATAATTTTTATAGACAAACGCTGCACGTTAAGGACCCAACTCCAGCATATATAAAAAACTATCGTATTCCACAAGCTCAGAAAGAGGAAATACGTAGGCAAGTAGATAAACTCCTAGAAGACGAAATAATTGAACCATCATTGTCAGAGTATAATAGCCCAGTTCTCCTTGTACCAAAGAAATCGCTTCCCGGAGATAACAGCAAGAGATGGCGTTTGGTTTTTGATTTTAGACAAATTAATAAAAAGTTAGCAGCTGATAAATATCCGCTACCAAGAATAGATGATATTCTTGACCAACTTGGTCGGGCAAAATATTTTTCATGCCTAGATCTCATGTCAGGTTTTCACCAAATTGAGCTGGAAGAAGAATCTAGAAATTTAACATCATTTTCTACGCAGCAAGGATCATATCGCTTCAAACGTCTTCCTTATGGTTTAAAAGTCGCTCCAAATTCATTCCAACGAATGATGCTTTTTCCGGTCTTAAGCCAGATCAAGCATTTTTATATATGGACGATTTGATTATCATAGGTTGTTCCGAAAAGCATATGATTAATAATTTACGAGATGTTTTTGAAACTTGTAGAAAATATAATTTGAAATTACACCCTTAAAAATGTAAATTTTTCTGTACTGAAGTAGTTTTTCTGGGGCATAAGTGCACCAACCAAGAAATTTTACCTGATGAATCAAAGTATAAAATCATACAGGATTACCCAACTCCCAAAAACCCTGAAGAAGCAAAACGCTTCATTGCATTCTGCAATTACTATAGGAAGTTTGTCCCCAATTTTGCGAAATATGCGCTTTGCATTACACAACTCACCCGTAAGAACGTAAAATTTCATTGGTCGAAAGAACATGAAAAATCTTTTCAATATTTAAAAAACGCACTACTGCAACCTAGAGTATTAAAATACCCTGATTTTGACAAAACTTTTTTTATAACCACTGACGCAAGCAAAGTAGCTTGTGGTGCTATTTTAAGTCAGGAGTATGACGGCAAGCAAATGCCAATATCTTTCGCTTCGCGAGCATTTACAAAGGGAGAATCCCATAAGTCCACAATTGAACAGGAATTGACAGCAATTCATTGGGCACTTAACTATTTTAGACCATATGTTTACGGCAGAAAATTTATTGTACGCAGCGACCATAAACCACTCTCATATCTTTTTTCACTAAAAAATCCTTCTTCGAAGTTGACTCGCATGAGGTTAGATATAGAGGAATATGATTTTGACATTGAGTACATTAAAGGGTCAGATAATTGCGGTGCAGATGCACTATCCAGAATCGACATTGAATCCATCAAGACAATACACGAAGCGAACGTATGCATGGTGACCACTAGAGGTCAAACAAACAAACAAACTAGTGAACAGCTAAACAGTAAAGTATCCGAAAGTAAAAATTCAACACAAACAAGCAGACCAAAAGCATTTGAGATAACTAATTTTAGAGAAGCAAGAACAATACCACTCATTAAATTCGAATTAAGCAGACAAACTCCAAGAGTAATTTTTAAAAAAGGAAATATTATATTACGTAAATTTGGCATCGACAATATTATTTTAAATGATAAAATTGTTCTAAAACAATTGATATCAAAGCTAGAAAGTGAAGCTAAAAATTCTAAAGTCGACAAAGTCCAAATATCTTTAAACGACGACTTGTTCAACTACGTGTCAGTCGAAGATTTTAAAACTAGTTCAGAAAAGTATCTAGATACACTAACAATTATTATCACGCCAAAGATAAAGTTTGTTAAAAATAAGAATGAAAAAGGAAAATTATTGCAATTTTACCATAATGAACCTTTAACGGGAGGTCATTCAGGAGTAACGAGAACGCTTAATAAATTACGAAATTATTGTTATTGGAAAAACATGACGAAAGATGTCATTAAATACGTTAAATCTTGTTCACTTTGCCAGAAAAATAAATCGCTTCCTAAAAATATAGAACCATCAAGTATAACAAATACACCAAATAAAGCCTTCGATACTCTCATAATTGACACTATAGGCCCATTTGTAACCTCAAACCATGGAAATGAATACGCGGTAACAGTAATTTGCGATTTATCTAAATACTTGATATCAGTACCAATACCAAATAAAAACTCACAAACAGTAGCCAAAGCAATTTTTGAAAACGTAATTTTAACATACGGCCCACCAATAAAAATTTTAACAGATCTGGGCACAGAATACAAAAATCAATTGATGAATAACATGTGTAAATTATTTGGAATAGACCAGGAAACGTCTACAGCGTACCATCATCAGACACTAGGGACTGTAGAGAGGTCACACAGAACTTTTAATGAATTTGTCAGAAGTTATTTATCTAC
Source organism: Thecocarcelia acutangulata (assembly GCA_914767995.1). Taxonomy (NCBI): domain Eukaryota; kingdom Metazoa; phylum Arthropoda; class Insecta; order Diptera; family Tachinidae; genus Thecocarcelia; species Thecocarcelia acutangulata. The sequence goes on from OU612097.1 coordinate 64,120,988, forward strand.
AGATAGAGTTGACTGGGACGATTGGTTAAAATATTTCACATTTTGTTTTAATACGACACCGTCTACAGTACATGGCTATTGCCCATTCGAATTAGTTTATGGCAAATTGCCTAGAACATTTCCATTTTTACAAACAGAAGAAATAGAACCTATATATAACATAGATGCTTACGACAAAGAACTAAAATACAGACTTCAAATAGCACAGTCTAGAGCTAAAACATTGATTGAAAGAATAAAGATAAGGCAAAAGGAACAATACGACAAAAGAGCAAATAGCAAGGTTATGGAAATTGGAGATTTGGTTCTACTAGAAAACAATGCAGGTCATAAACTGGAGTCTTTATATACAGGCCCATTTAGAATCACTGAAATTGACAAATATGGTAACTGTATTTTACAGGTTTCGGAAAATAAAACGCAAAAGGTCAATAAGAATAGGTTAAAGAAATATATTGATTGATAATACTAACTGCCCACGAGAGGCATGCAAAGTTCTTAACTCAAACATAATTTACAACCTTTTACCTTTTCATTTACAAATCTTTACGCAACACTACCATTCGAGAATTATTGAGCAATCCAAGAAAAAAAAAGAAAACACAATTTTGAAAACATTTACATATGCATATACTTAACAATTTTTAATACAAATCTTTAATTTTTCAATGCAAAAACAAAAATTGTCAAAAATAAAGAAATCAAAACATCTACATACCACAAAAAAAAAAACAAAAAAAAAAAAAATTTTGATTATCAAGACGAAAGAGAAAAGACACAAAAACATATGTATTTAACACTTTTAATATACATCTTTTCGAAATATTTCTGTATTGAAGAAATTTAATATTTAATTTTCAGAAAGAAAAACGCAAAAACAAATATTTATAAAAACATAATCAAGAGAATTAAACTAAATTTTTACTGTATCCATTGAAGAAACTCAACGAATTAGAATTATTAAGCAACCATACTAATGTATATTTCTTAACAACATTATACATATATACTACTGTATGTAAATAAACATAAAAATATATATATATTTTTTCCTTCGCCAAAAGGAAGGGAACGTCGTTCATTTATGAATAATTTTGAACTCACTTTTGAATAACATTTATTTTTAAACTTCTTGAATTTGTCGTAATTTTAAATAAAACATATATGTACAAACATATATTTAAAATAAGAAACGTATAGATATATTAAAACAAACAGAAAAAAAAATATACATGTATAAAAACAACTACATAAGAATTTTATTAATATTTAATTCTTATTAAATAACCTAACTTTTAAATTGAAGGTTATTGCATTGCAATATTTATTTACTTATACTTTTATTAATAGTTTCATTAATTACTTAATTTTAAGATAAAGAAGGTTCTTCTATTCGCCCTTTTGACAGCGAATATAAGATCCATCTCTAAAAGGGGGGAGGTGTAGTGCCATCACTAGTAATACCTTTTATTACAACGCTGGCACTTTTCTCCACTCTACATACATTGTAATTGTAGGTTTAAGAAGAATATGAATAATAAAGAAAGAGCAGTTGCTAATCGACCACCACAACTCAAATGTCGTTTCTTTTTAATAACAGGAGGTGATACATAGGTATTTAGTACTTTTGTTTTTATGCGGGGTAGCATTACTTACTAAGTCAATGATACCGAACCAAATTAATGTTAATATTAGGCCACGTGTACCAGGAACGAATCAGCGAGTCTATGTAGCCCTTGAATAAGGGATTTTAATGCAATTTAAGATTTCCTTTATGATGTAATCTTTGCTATATATTCACTGCTATACTATTCTTATATTAATGATTCACGTGCCACGTCTTAATAAGTTTTATTTTTTTTTATTTTTATCAAATTTTTTTTTATATATTTTTTTTTATACTAAACATGCAGCTTGCCTGATAAACGGCATTGAAAAAACTGTAGTTGATGAACATGCTAAGGAATGTAATGTCACGAACAAAAAAAAAAAAATAACGTTAAATCTACACCTTTTTTTCCCCCTTTTTACGTCTTCTTTTTCGGTTGGCAAGAATCACTTGAATAATTGATATCTAAGTAATATATCTTTGAGATGGTAATGGTGTAAATATCGAAGGCCGTTAGATTTGAATAAGAACTTGAATTATATTACAAAATAACTATGAGGTGTAATTAGGTCCTGAAAACAAATGTACGAGATGTTATTTTACCATCACAAAGTTTCAATTTTAATTGTAAATTTTGATTGTGATTTCCTAATATATAATTTTTATACCCTTCACAAAAATGTAAAGGGTATTTATAAGTTTGTGATTCCGTTTGTAATTTCTACAGTTTTTTTTTTGCGACCCTATAAAGTATATATATTCTGAATCAGAATTAATGGAAAAGTCGATTAAGCGATGTGTGTCTGTCCGCTGTTGAAATACCGTTTCTGAGAAAACCATTAAACTTAGAAACTTTTTTCTTTCACCATTCTTTTACCCCATCGATTCATGGGTTTGCTATTGAAATTCAGTAATATCGGTCTACGTATAGCTGAGATATATTAAAAATTCCGAAAAAAGCCATTTTTTTGCAGTTTTGTATGAAAATTTTTGAAAACAAAAGTTGTTCGTTTTGCTTCAAACTTCACACACTTATTAAGCATGGTGACTAAAAGACAACAAATTTTTTTTTTCAGATATCGGTCCATATATACCCGAGATATAGCCCAAATCAGATTTTTAATGAAAATGTCGCATAGGCGAAGCTAAACAACTTTTTCTGCTCAAAAGCAGTTCTGGTAATAAAATTAGGTTACATAAATATGGAAAACGAAAATTTTCGATATCGGTCCATATATACTCGAGATATAGCCCAAATCGGGTTTTTCATGAAAATGTCGCGTAAGCGAACTTAAACAACTTTTTTGTGCTCAAAAGCAGTTCTGGTAATGAAATAGGGTCATATAAATATGAAAAATGAAAATTTTCGATATCGGGCCATATATACCCGAGATATAGCCTAACAGGTTTTTTGATGAAAATGCCGAGTAAACAACTTTTTTGTGCTCAAAAGCAGTTCTGGTAATGAAATAAGGTTATATAAATATGGAAAAAGAAAATATCCGATATCGGTCCATATATACTCGAGATATAGCCTGAACCGACTTTTCCAATAACATTTGTTTTTGCTGAAAAGCAGTTCTTGTTATAAAAGAAGGTTACGAAAATAGAGAAAATTAAAATTTCTGATATCGGTCCATATATACCCGAGATATAGCATAGACCGGGGTTTTCATGAAAATGCCGCGTAAGCGAACTTAAACAACTTTTTTGTGCTCAAAAGCAGTTCTGGTAATGAAATTAGGTTACATAAATATGGAAAATGAAAATTTCCGATATCGGTCCATATATACTCGAGATATAGCCTAGACCAGGGTTTTCATGAACATGCCGCGTAAGCGAATTTAAACAACTTTTTTGTGCTCAAAAGCAGTTCTGGTAATGAAATTAGGTTACATAAATATGGAAAATGAAAATTTCCGATATCGGTCCATATGTACCCGGTCCATATGGATCGGCTTTTTCATGAAAATGTCGCGTCAGCGAACTTAAACAACTTTTTTTTGCTCAAAAGGAGTTCTGGTAATGAAATAAGATTACATAAATATGGAAAATGAAAATTGTCGATATCGGTCTATATAAACCCGAGATATAGCCCAAACCGGGTTTTTCATGAAAATGTCGCGTAAGCGAACTTTAACAACTTTTTTTTATCAAAAACAGTTCTGGTAATAAGATGAGTTTATATAAATATGGAAGATAAAAATTTCCGATATCGGTCCATATATACCCGAGATATAGCCTAAACCGGGGTTTTAATGAAAATGCCGCGTAGGCGAACTTAAACAATTTTTTCACCTTAAAGCAGTTCTGGTAATAAAATAAGGTGATATACATAAATATTGAAAATGAATTTTTCGATATCGGTCCATATATACCCGAGATATAGCCCAAACCGGGTTTTTCATGAAAATGTCGCGTAAGCGAACTTAAACAACTTTTTTTGCTTAAAACAGTTCTGGTAATAAGATGAGGTTATATACATATGGAAAATGAAAATTTCCGATATCGGTCCATATATACCAGAGATATAGCCTAAACCGCGGTTTTCATGAAAATGCCGCGTAGGCGAACTTAAACAATTTTTTCACCTTAAAGCAGTTCTGCTAATAAAATAAGGTGATATAAATATTGAAAATGAATTTTTCGATATCGGTCCATATATACCCGAGATATAGCCTAAACCGGGTTTTTAATGAACACGCGGCGTAAGCGAACTCAAACAATATTTTTTGCTTAAAAGCAGTTCTAATAATAAAATAAGGTTATATAGGTATGAAAAATGAAAATTTCCGATATCGGTCCATATATACCCGAGATATAGCCCAAACCGGGTTTTTCATGAAAATGTCGCGTAAGCGAACTTAAACAACTTTTTTTGCTTAAAACAGTTCTGGTAATAAGATGAGGTTTTATAAATATGGAAAATGAAAATTTCCGATATCGGTCCATATATGTATACCCGAGATATAGCCAAAACCGGGTTTTCCATGAAGATGTCGCGTGAGCGAACTTAAACAACTTTTTTCACCTTAAAGCAGTTCTGGTAATAAAATAAGGTTATATAAATATGGAAAATTAAAATTTCCGATATCGGTTCATATATACCCGATATATAGCCTAACAGGTTTTTTGATGAAAATGCCGAGTAAAAAACTTTTTTGTGCTCAAAAGCAGTTCTGGTAATGAAATAAGGTTATATAAATATGGAAAAAGAAAATATCCGATATCGGTCCATATATACTCGAGATATAGCCGAACCGATTTTTCCAATAAAATTTTTTTTGCTGAAAAGCAGTTCTTGTTATAAAAGAAGGCTACGAAAATAGAGAAAATTAAAATTTCTGATATCGGTCCATATATACCCGAGATATAGCCTAAATCGGGGTTTTCATGAAAATATCGCGTAAGCGAACTTAAACAATTTGTTGTGCTCAAAAGCAGTTCTGGTAATGATGTAAGGTTATATTAATATGGAAAATTAAAATTTTCGATATCGTTCCATATATAGCCGAAATATAGCCTGAACCGATTTTTCCATTAAAAAAAATTTTTTTTTTTGCTGAAAAGCAATTCTCGTTATAAAAGAAGGTTACTAAAATACAGAAAATAGAATATATAACCGAGCATGTTTAGGTCACATTTTTAATATACTATACATATTCGTGACTATCGTGAAAGGTATTTTAGATTCGGCCCAGCCGAATATACTACACTCTTACTTGTTTAATATTTATATATATTACTACACCGAATACTAAGTAGCTCGCACTATTTTAACAAAAGCTCCTATAGAATTTTCTAAATTTCCCTCAGCCATTTTGTATGCAAAAAAGCTTTTTAGTATTTGTAACCACATAAAGAAAACAATATCAGCTGTTTATTATGTAGCTGCCGTTTCCATTATATTTAGGTAGCTGGCTACAGGCTACATTTGTAGCCAGCGGCATTTGTAGTCGTATGTTCGTGTAGCCGCTGTCTCGAATGTGTTTAATGCTTTAGTTTAATTGGATTGCAACGACAAAACCTTGCTGTTTTCAAAATAATCATTCTCATAAGAACACGTGTATTTTAATTTTGAGCTTTTGTAGTCGGTAGCCTGCTGTCTCGAATGTGTTTAATGCTTAGGGTTAAAGCTTATTTTCAAGTGTATAAAAGCAGCACATTTGGCGAACAAAATTCATTCTGTTTTTGCATCGCAGTCCGCGTTTAAATTGCCATTTTGAGAATAAGCTGTTCGTTAAAGATTGACAACAATTAACTATAAACTTTTCATCAACATTTATTTTATAATTATAAACATTACAAAAAACAAGTAAGAGTGTAGTATATTCCGAATCTAAAATACCCTTCACGATAGTCACGAATATGTATAGTATATTAAAAATGTGACCTAAATATGCTCGGTTATATATTCTATTTTCTGTATTTTAGTAACCTTCTTTTATAACGTGAATTGCTTTTCAGCAAAAAAAAAAATTTTTTTAATGGAAAAATCGGTTCAGGCTATATTTCGGCTATATGTGGAACGATATCGAAAATTTTAATTTTCCATATTAATATAACCTTATATCATTACCAGAACTGCTTTTGAGCACAACAAATTGTTTAAGTTCGCTTACGCGATATTTTCATGTAAACCCCGATTTAGGCTATATCTCGGGTATATATGGACCGATATCAGAAATTTTAATTTTCTCTATTTTCGTAACCTCCATTTTATAACAAGAGCTGCTTTTCAGCAAAAAAAAATGTTATTGGAAAAATCGGTTCAGGCTATATCTCGAGTATATATGGACCGATATCGGATATTTTCTTTTTCCATATTTATATAACCTTATTTCATTACCAGAACTGCTTTTGAGCACAAAAAAGTTGTTTACTCGGCATTTTCATCAAAAAACCTGTTAGGCTATATCTCGGGTATATATGGCCCGATATCGAAAATTTTCATTTTTCATATTTATATGACCCTATTTCATTACCAGAACTGCTTTTGAGCACAAAAAAGTTGTTTAAGTTCGCTTACGCGACATTTTCATGAAAAACCCGATTTGGGCTATATCTCGAGTATATATGGACCGATATCGAAAATTTTCGTTTTCCATATTTATGTAACCTAATTTTATTACCAGAACTGCTTTTGAGCAAAAAAAGTTGTTTAGCTTCGCCTATGCGACATTTTCATTAAAAATCTGATTTGGGCTATATCTCGGGTATATATGGACCGATATCTGAAAAAAAAAACAATTTGTTGTCTTTTAGTCACCATGCTTAATAAGTGTGTGAAGTTTGAAGCAAAACGAACATTTTTTGTTTTCAAAAATTTTCATACAAAACTGCAAAAAAATGGCTTTTTTCGGAATTTTTAATATATCTCAGCTATACGTGGACCGATATTAGTGAATTTCAATAGCAAACCCATGAATCGATGGGGTAAAAGAATGGTGAAAGAAAAAAGTTTCTAAGTCTAATGGTTTTCTCAGAAACGGTATTTCAACAGCGGACAGACGGACAGACGGACATCGCTTAATCGACTTTTCCATTAATTCTGATTCAGAATATATATACTTTATAGGGTCGCAAAAAAAAACTGTAGAAATTACAAACGGAATCACAAACTCATAAATACCCTTCACATTTTTGTGAAGGGTATAAAAATTATTATTTTACGTAAATAAACAATTATATTTACAATAAAATAATCCCATTACAATTGGCGCCCAACTTAGATGCAGTGAGAAACGCCAATATAGACGTGGAATATTGGAAATTGGCTTGGAAATTTGCTGTTTCCCAACTTAGAGGCCCTGAGAAACGCCCATATAGCCACGGAATATTGGAATTGGCTTGGAACTTTGCTGTTTCCCAACTTAGAGGCAGTGGAAAACACCCATATAGCCATGAAATAATAAAATTGTTCTAAAACTTTACTGTTTTTCAACTTAGAGGCCGAGTAGAACGCCGTATTTTTTTGTGTCAAAAGCCGTCAAAACGCTAACAAAGTTGCAGAATTGTAAATTTGTTTTGGAAGCCCTGTGAACGGCTTGTCAACTTTAATTCTGGACAGTATATTTCCAATTATAAGAAGAAGTCAACGTATAGCGGAGTATAAAATGGTGACGCTATCCACTGAACAGTTTCAACAGCTTTTGAGTGCTGTAAATAAACCGAATGAAAGGTGTAGTTCTGTCAGCAATTGTAGTGCACGTTATAATGGGGAACGTAGCTTTTCAAGGGTGTCTTCCATAACGGCATTTAGGCTGGTTGAGAAGATTCCTGATGCAGATGCGGTTAGTGGTATGCCGAAGCAGGGTGTCAGATCGAATGTCAAATCATTTGATGATGTGGTGCGCCTGTTGCGTGAATCGTTTTCACCACCAAAGCCAGCATGGCGAATTTATGTCGAAATTAACGAGACTAAACAACAGAAAAATTAACCAACGGATTCACTTATTCGCAAACAGAGGGCACTTTTGCATAGTTGAAGAATCGTCCGTCTGAAGGTGATCAGCTGGACATGATTTTTGGGTTGCTCCATACGCATTTACGAGAGCGTCTATGCCGTCACAAAGTTAAAACGTTTGACGAATTACTGACTGATGCACGTGAACACTGATGTTAGAGTAGCTGGTGGTCCTGAAAGTGGTCCAAAACGTTGTTCCTATTGCCATAAAAAGGGGCGTATGATTGAAAAATGTTTTAAGAAACATGAGTTGTTAGTAAAACAGGCGACAGTTAGGAGAGAACCTGTTCTTCCAAAACCAAAATTTGCATGCTATGGGTGTAATGCTCCAGGGGTTATAAGAGCCATTTGCCCAAATCGCAGCAAAAAGAACGATAATAATTCACCGATGAGTGTGAGTTTCAATTCTCTAGGACTTTGTATTGGCGGTAGAATTCCTATCGTGAATGTCCAGATGTTTGGTGTACCTGGTCAAGCGTATTTTGATTCTGGTGCCAAGACTAGTGTAGCTAGATCAAATTTAAAAAAGATAATGGATCTCAAAAGTTGCAAGTATGAATCCATACCTGTACCGTGTCTTTAGCGGATGGTAGATCCTGCGAGAGAAAATGTCTGACGACAAGATGCAAGGTAGTGATTGGTGGCAAATGCTTTAACATTCAATGTTTAATTTTTCCGGGAGATCAAGGTAATCGAACACTGACTGGTTCCGATTTTATGCAAGAAGCTGGCATTGTTTTGAACATGGGACAACGGTATTGGTATATTGAAAGCTGTCCTAACAATTTGATTTTAGTGAATCCTGGCCATTAACTTTTAACCTTTTGGAGTCACTTCAAGTTTCCAAACCATATGTTGCAAAGCCTACTGAAAGGCGTACTGTGAAATCTTTACCAGAACAAACGATCGAACCAATGCATGTTACGCCAAAAAGAGTATGTAGAACCTATGTCTCCGATTTTGAATCGTATGGTCCGGACTATGTGAAGAACAATGACTACTCGCCACATTCAGTTCAAGCAATTTTTAAAGATGCTACGCCGGAAAGATCAAAAGACAATGAACTTATTAGCGGAGTTTGTCTGTAAGACTTATGATGACCGTGAAGATCCTATATTTATGCCGTTATATTCATTTGAATACAAAATTTTAAAGACAACTGATGGTATGGAACTGAGTAAAGCAGAGAAGCAGCAACTGGATGAAGTTCTTGCTAAACGTGGCACTGTTTTTGGTGGCTTGTGTAAGCCTACATCATATGCTGACACCGCCAGACCGTTAACGAAACACACGAAGAAAGTCCCAATTTACACACATCAGGTTTTCTTGATCAATTCTGCTTCAATTTTCTTTTAAACTTGCATTTACGTTCACACACAAACCTTTTGTGTCGTCAAGTTTAAGTTTTTTTGCCTTAAAGTTTTCATATTTTCTGGCATTACATTTTAAACTTGACAGTACCGTCAAGTCTTCACCCTTTTCCACTCTCTTCTCCCCGTTCTCCCAAAAACAGAAAACTTGACGAGTCAAACTTGATGTGTGTAAACTGGCACAAAGCGGCTGTATGGCGATGGGGAGAAGAGGAAAAGAATGCTTTTATCGCATTAAAGTCGGCTTTAACAACGTCACCTGTATTAAAGCAAACGATTGAGAATATGCCATATTCAATAAGAACCGATGCTAGTGCGTATGCATTGGGAGCAGTTTTACTCCAGGGATAGGGTCCAGAAGAGCATCCTATAGAATATGCTAGTCGATTGCTAAGTAGCGCTGAGCACAATTATTCTAGTACAGAGCGAGAAGATTTAGCCATAGTTTGGGCTTGCAGTAGGTTTCGAGGATATAGAGAGGGGGAAGAAATCAGACTGCTTACTGATCATAAACCTCTAAAGTGGCTACTCACACTGAAACCACCAACTAAAAGACTCGCTCGATGAGGATTACAAATCCAGCAATACAATTTTAAAATTGAATATCTAGCTGGCAAAGCAAATGTTGTGGCCGATATGCTTTCAAGGCCACCCGACACATGACTGTGATGACAAAGAAAATAATAATTATTTGTGCGCATTTTACGTCAACAGAGTCTAGATTTGATAGTGAACGGACGTATTTGCTTTTAATTGGAGTGCTATAAAAAAAAAAGAAAAAAAGAAACGGTATAAGTACAAAACCGCAATAAGTGGAAGAGCGAATTTATACAAAAGAAAAACTTTGTGATAATTATTTTCAGTAACAGAAAACCGTGGTGGTGAGTAAATCGAGGATATAATGACTTTATCATGAAAATAATCAATGCAAATATTTGTAGTTTGGAGATATTCCTCACGTGTCCCGTTCATTAGATAGTGCTTAATTCTGGTCTTTATCAAAATTGCCGAACCGCCGCAAGATCTTCCACGGGGATCTTTAGTGTCATATAATGTGTAGCCATTAATTTTGAAATAACTGTTGGTTGTCAAATGGGTTTCAGCGATCATCATTATATCGATCTCATTCGCTCTGTGATTCTCCAACCGTACGGTAATATTTTTAAAAATCGAACGAAAAAAAAAAACAAAAAAAAGTCTTTGTGCTCACATACTTTTAAACTTACATACATATAAAATCAATAATATATTGTATTAAATTGTAAAAACAATAACAAATTATTTAAAAAAAAACAACGGGAAAATAAATTCCTCACATTTCAGAAACTAAACAATAAAATCAATTTCAATAAAACAAGTGCGGTTGCAGTGCATTGTTATTGTTGTTATTGTGCGTGAAGATTACCTACCCAGTGGGAAAAAAACTATACATTAAAGTTTTGTTTTCTTGAGCGGACGTGTTAGTTTTTGATCGGAAAGTAATAAAAAAAACCGTAATAGGTAAAAAGAGTGATCATATATAAAAGAAATATTTTGTGACATTTTTTTTTTTAATTAATTTTTTTTGTTAATAAAAAAAAAACTGTAGCAGATGCAATTTTTTTTGTTAATAAAAAAAAAACCTAGCAGATGCAATTCTGAGAAAGAGCTTAGCTCAACTAGTAGAAACATTTGGATTTCTGAAGAGGAATCTTTACAAAAATCGTTAAAAAATCTTCTTTCTACAAGAAAAAGAAACCGCACGCATTCGTGTTCGTCAAATATATTTGCAACATCGGAAGAAAACACATCTAGTTCAACTAGCGCCAATAAGCCGAAAACCCAAGTAGGCATGGATAAATACATCACCGTTGTGAAACGGCAACGAAGCCCTAAATCTGCCCAATTATAATATTCTAATAATAGGTTTGCTATTCTCCAAACGGATGAGCCAACAACTTCAAAAAAATCGTTTAAATCTCCACCAATTTATTTGAGAGAGCCTACATCTAAGGAACTGGTAAGCAAACTTATTTCCGTAATAGGTGAAAATACCTTTAGCGTAACATCTGTGCAGCATGGAAATATTAAAGAAACAAAAATCCAGGTAATTCATGAAAATGATTACCGCAAATTGACGGACGACTTGGAGAAAGAAAATAGAGCTTTTTACACCTATCAGCTTAAAAGTGCGAAAGGCCTCCAAGTTGTTGTTAAAGGAATTGATTCTGGCGTAGATCCTAATGACGTTAAATCTGGTTTGGAGGAGAAAGGGTTTAAAATTAAGAATGTTTTTAACATCAGAAACCGAGAAAAGATACCTCAGCCCATGTTTAGGGTGGAATTAGAACCTGGAGATGTCACCTTAAAGAAGAATGAGGTTCATCCAATATATAATGTTAAATACCTTCTACACCGGAAAGTTACTGTAGAAGAGCCTCATAAGCGTTCAGGACCCGTTCAGTGCATGAACTGCCAGGAGTATGGCCACACTAAGACATATTGTAAATTGCCCACTGTCTGTGTTGTGTGTGGTGATCTCCATGGCACATCAAAGTGCACCAAATCAAAAACTGACCCAAACGTAAAAAAATGTAGTAATTGTAGAGGCAATCATGCTGCTAATTATAGGGGTTGGCCCGTTTATACCCACTTCAAACGCTCAATGCCAAATAAATCATTAACTCCTCCCAAGCCGTCCCAGCAATCGCAATTCATTTCAAGCAACAATTTTCCTCAAACAGGTCAGTCAACAACCCAAATAAATGTTCCAAGCTCTAACCAAGTTTTTTATGCCAATGTGGTTAAGACTAATATACCAAACTCGAATCAGAAGTCCAAGTCTCAACAGCCCGACCTTTAGCAACCTTGAAGCCACATTGCAGACTTTGGTTCAATCAATAAACACTTTTACAGCTTCTATGACCACCATGATGCAGGAAATGCTAAAAATGCAATCAACTATTTTACAGGCTATTTTAAAAAAATGATTTATTTAAAAATATGTTTCTGGAACGCAAACGGCATACGCCAACATAAAAATGAACTTGAACACTTCCTGAGGGAAAGGCAAATCGATATTATGTTGATTGCTGAAACTCACCTGACGCCAAGAAGTTATTTCAGGATAAATGGCTATATAGTATATGACACTAAAGATCCACGTGGAAGATCTTGTGGAGGTTCGGCTATTCTAATTAAAAATAGAATTAAACATTACTTGTTAAATGAGACATGTGAAGAATATTTTCAAGCAACAAATATTTGTATTGAACACATTCACAGTAAATTGGTAATTTCATCAATTTATTCCCCGCCTCGGCTTTCAGTTACAGAAAACCATTACTCAAATTTTTTTATTTCTGTTGGATCCCGATTTATAGCTGCTGGTGACTATAATGCTAAACAAACATTTTGGGGCTCAAGATTAATTTCCCCGAACGGTCGTGTGCTTTTTGATACTATATCAAAATTGGGTTTAGATGTAATCTCCAGCGGGAGTCCCACCTATTGGCCTATCTGACCAGCGAAAGATCTCAGATGTTATTGACTTTGGAATCGTAAAAAATGTCCCCTTAGAATGGATGCATGTGGAGCCTTTATTGGATTTGTCCTCCGATCACTCACCTACTATGGTCTCTATAAGTTTCCCCCAGAACATTGGATCCCCATTTAACGACATAGGTGTATTCCAGTCTAGAGTGAATTGGCTAAAATATAAAAAGTATTTAAGTACTCATTGTACGGAAAATATATCTTTGAGTACTCCAGAAGATATTGATGAGTCAATTAATGATTTTTCCCAAAATATTATAAAATCCGTGCAACATGCTACCACTACAAATTTTAGAAATATCAATAGCAGAACTTGTTCTTCTGAAATCGAACGCCTTGTCTCAGAAAAGAGAAGAATCAGAAGAGAATGGCAACTTCGCAGGTCTCCCCAGCTTAAAGCTAGGCTTCGAGAATGCGTAAGTCAACTGAGAAATTTGCTTGAAGTCCAAAGAGAGGCTTCCTTCACAACCTATTTGGAAAGCCTTGACGGTAGTCTTCAATCCGATTATTCATTGTGGAAAGCAGCAAGAGGGTTAAAGAGACCCGTTAGATCTAAGCCACCCTTGCGTACTCCGACTGGGGTCTGGGCTAGAAGTGACTCCGAAAAGGGAATGCTGTACGCTAACCACTTGAGAAGCGAGTTTGCCATTGACGGACTGAATGATGAAGCTGATATGCCGCCATATGCAGTTAGCCCTCCCGTACATTTTAGGCTTCGTTTTCAAGATGTTGATAGTGCTATTAGTAATTTAAACCCGAGAAAAGCTCCAGGTATTGATAAAATTACCAACAAAATGCTTGTGCAGTTACCCCGAGTAGCTAGAAGACTCGTCCTTTTTATTTTTAATGCTATTTTACGTCTCGAGTATTTTCCTACTGAGTGGAAGGTGTCTGTCATTACTATGATACCCAAACCAGGAAAGGATCCTACAAAAGTTGAGTCATATAGGCCGATAAGTCTTTTGCCAACAATTTCAAAACTGTTGGAGAAATTGCTAATGACGAGGTTGACCCCAATCTTGAATGAAGTAGGATGTATTCCTAACCATCAATTCGGTTTTAGGGCTAAGCATAGCACCATAGAACAGACACACAGGCTGGTGAATGTTATCAGAAATGCGTCCGAAGATAAAAAATATTGCTCAGCTCTATTTATTGACGTTTCCAAAGCTTTTGACAAAGTGTGGCACAAAGGCTTAACCCATAAAATAAAATTAAACTTGACTGCAAACACGCACAAGCTGTTAGAGAGCTACTTATATGACCGGAAATTCGTCGTTAAGGAAGGTGATTTCAAAAGCTCAGCTCAGCCAATCGAAGCTGGAGTTCCCCAGGGTAGCATATTGGGCCCAACTTTATATTTGATTTATGCTTCAGACATGCCAACGAGTTGCAAAATTCACACTTCAACTTTTGCAGATGATACAGCATTCATCAGTGTCCATGAAGACTATAAATTAGCATCACAAAATTTGCAACAACATATTCTTATATTGGAGAAATGGCTGAAATTTTGGAAAATAAAAGTAAATGAACAAAAATGTACCCATGTTACATTCACACTACGTAGAAAAACTTGTTCGGCTATTAAAATCAACAACTACATTGTTCCGCAGCAGAGTGAAGTCAAATACCTTGGTATTCACCTTGACCGTAGGCTCACGTGGAAGTCTCACATTGACGCTAAAGTCACCCAGATGAAATTAAAAGCGGTGCAACTAAATTGGCTCATCGGCAGAAATTCTATCTTGAAGTTAGATTGCAAACTTTTGTTGTATAACGCAATCCTAAAGCCAATATGGAGCTATGGAATTCAATTGTGGGGCACCGCCTCTTCATCTAACATTGAGAAAATTCAAAAGCGCCAGAATAAAATTCTCCGTATAATTACTGCAGCTCCATGGTATGTTAAAAACTCTCGAATTCACAAAGATCTAGGTGTACCCTTAGTGAAAGATGAATTTTCAAAACACGCGATAAGGTACATTAAGAGACTGGAGTCTCACCCGAATCCTCTCGTAGCATCCTTAACTTTGGCGGCCACACTCGACTGAGAAGGATGGACACCCTTGCAACCATCAGAGCGTTGAAAAGGTGATTTACCAACAAAATACACGCAAGAAACAACTTTTCGTCTAGCATTGGCTGGACCTAAGTAAATAAAATTTTTCAATATTAATTAATTTTTTTTCTATATTAATTAGTGAATTTTTAGTTTTAAGATTTGCATACTTATTGTTAGTTCTTTTAGAAGATACAATAAATAATTGAATTAAAAAAAAAAAAAAAAAAATTATATCGATCTGTATATGGCTGGTTGGCTGGCGTACTTAAGGAAAATTGGTTGTAGAAATGGTGTTTGACTGCTGGGGTGGCACAATTAAAATCAATGGCTTATTTGCCATTGACCTCTTGAAGTGAGTGTAGACAGGGCAACCGCTGTAGTTTGCAGTATGGTTACCTCCACAGTTACTGCATTTTTTAACGCTCGCGTCAGTCTTAGGTTTTTTGCACTGTGATGTACCGTACAGTTCGCCACACACAACACAAACTGCGGGCAGTTTACAATATGCCTTAGTATGACCGAATTTCTGTCAGTTTAGTCATTGAACGGGCCCTAAACGCTTGTGCGGCTCTTCAACGGCAACACTACGATGAAGAAGAAGTTTGAGGCTATAAATTGGGTGAGTTTCATTATTTTTGAGAATAACATCCCCTGGTTCCAGTTCAACCCTAAACATAAGTTGAGGAATCTTTTCACGGTTTCGAATATTTACCGCAATTTTTATTTTAAAGCATTATCTAGCAGTGCAGTCTTAACCTCATCCGTGTCTATACCTTTTATAACAACCTGAAGGCCTTTAGTACTTTTAAGTTGATAAGTATAAAAATATCGTCTTTCTTTTTCCAGAGCGGCAGAAAGTTTTCGGTAATCATTTTCGCAGTTGACTTGTTTCACTTATTTGTCCGTGCTTCACTGATGTTACGTTGAAGGTGTCTTTACCAATTGCCGTAATAACTGCTTTTACCAGCTCACTAGAAGTAGGTTCTCTTAAGTATATTGGTGGCGGTTTAAATGTTTTTTTTGATGTAGTTGGCTCGTCAGTCTGAAGGATAGCAAACCTATTACTATCCGTTGCCGTAGTCCTATTATCATCTTTGGAGATTTTCGGATTAGATGATATTTGAGCGGATTTGGGGCTTCGCTGACGTTTAACCACGGTTCATACCTGTCCATGCCTACTTGTGTTTTCGGCTTATCTGCAATAACTGAACTGGTGGATGGTTGTTCTGCAGTTGTAACAACAATGTTTGGCGAACACGAACGCGTGCGTTTTTTATCTCTTAGAGACAGGAGATTATCCAATGACTTTTTTAAAGATTCTTCCTCAGAAATCCAGACGTTTTTTTCTAGTGGAGCTAAGCTCCCTCTCAGAACTGCATCTACTAGGTACACTCATGCAATTTTTGTTTTTTTTATTTATATATATATTTTTTTTTTTAGTTTAAAAGTATATAAAAATAATTGTCACAAAGTTTTTCTTTTGTATAAATTCGCTCTTCTACTTATTGCGGTTTTGTACTTACACCGTTTCTTTTTTTTTATAGCACTCCAATTAAAAGCAAATACGTCCGTTCACTATCAAATCTAGACTCTGTTGACGTAAAATGCGCATAAATAGTTATTATTTTCTTTGTCATCACCATCATTTGTGTCGGGTGGCCTTGAAAGCATATCGGCCACAACATTTGCTTTGCCAGCTAGATATTCAATTTTAAAATTGTATTGTTGGATTTGTAATCCTCATCGAGCGAGTCTTTTAGTTGGTGATTTCAGTGTGAGTAGCCACTTTAGAGGTTTATGATCAGTAAGCAGTCTGATTTCTTCCCCCTCTCTATATCCTCGAAACCTACTGCAAGCCCAAACTATGGCTAAATCTTCTCGCTCTGTACTAGAATAATTGTGCTCAGCGCTGCTTAGCAATCGACTAGCATATTCTATAGGATGCTCTTCTGGACCCTATCCCTGGAGTAAAACTGCTCCCAATGCATACGCACTAGGATCGGTTCTTATTGAATATGGCATATTCTCAATCGTTTGCTTTAATACAGGTGACGTTGTTAAAGCCGCCTTTAATGCGATAAAAGCATTCTTTTCCTCTTCTCTCCATCGCCATACAGCCGCTTTCTTCGTGTGTTTCGTTAACGGTCTGGCGGTGTCAGCATATGATGTAGGCTTACACAAGCCACCAAAAACAGTGCCATGTTTAGCAAGAACTTCATCCAGTTGCTGCTTCTCTGCTTTACTCAGTTCCATACCATCAGTTGTCTTTAAAATTTTGTATTCAAATGAATATAACGGCATAAATATAGGATCTTCACGGTCATCATAAGTCTTACAGACAAACTCCGCTAATAAGTTCATTGTTTTTTGATCTTTCCGGCGTAGCATCTTTAAAAATAGCTTGAACTGAATGTGGCGAGTAGTCATTGTTCTTCACATAGTCCGGACCATACGATTCAAAATCGGAGACATAGGTTCTACATACTCTTTTTGGCGTAACATGCATTGGTTCGATCGTTTGTTCTGGTAAAGATTTCACAGTACGCCTTTCAGTAGGCTTTGCAACATATGGTTTGGAAACTTGAAGTGACTCCAAAAGGTTAAAAGTTAATGGCCAGGATTCACTAAAATCAAATTGTAAGGACAGCTTTCAATATACCAATACCGTTGTCCCATGTTCAAAACAATGCCAGCTTCTTGCATAAAATCGGAACCAGTCAGTGTTCGATTACCTCGATCTTCCGGAAAAATTAAAAATTGAATGTTAAAGTATTTGCCACCAATCACTACCTTGAATCTTGTCGTCAGACATTTTCTCTCGCAGGATCTACCATCCGCTAAAGACACGGTACAGGTATGGATTCATACTTGCAACTTTTGAGATCCATTATCTTTTTTAAATTTGATCTAGCTACACTAGTCTTGGCACCAGAATCAAAATACGCTTGACCAGGTACACCAAACATCTGGACATTCACGATAGGAATTCTACCGCCAATACAAAGTCCTAGAGAATTGAAACTCACACTCATCGGTGAATTATTATCGTTCTTTTTGCTGCGATTTGGGCAAATGGCTCTTATAACCCCTGGAGCATTACACCCATAGCATGCAAATTTTGGTTTTGGAAGAACAGGTTCTCTCCTAACTGTCGCCTGTTTTACTAACAACTCATGTTTCTTAAAACATTTTTCAATCATACGCCCCTTTTTATGGCAATAGGAACAACGTTTTGGACCACTTTCAGGACCACCGGCTACTCTAACATCAGTGTTCACGTGCATCAGTCAGTAATTCGTCAAACGTTTTAACTTTGTGACGGCATAGACGCTCTCGTAAATGCGTATGGAGCAACCCAAAAATCATGTCCAGCTGATCACCTTCAGACGGACGATTCTTCAACTATGCAAAAGTGCCCTCTGTTTGCGAATAAGTGAATCCGTTGGTTAATTTTTCTGTTGTTTAGTCTCGTTAATTTCGACATAAATTCGCCATGCTGGCTTTGGTGGTGAAAACGATTCACGCAACAGGCGCACCACATCATCAAATGATTTGACATTCGATCTGACACCCTGCTTCGGCATACCACTAACCGCATCTGCATCAGGAATCTTCTCAACCAGCCTAAATGCCGTTATGGAAGACACCCTTGAAAAGCTACGTTCCCCATTATAACGTGCACTACAATTGCTGACAGAACTACACCTTTCATTCGGTTTATTTACAGCACTCAAAAGCTGTTGAAACTGTTCAGTGGATAGCGTCACCATTTTATACTCCGCTATACGTTGACTTCTTCTTATAATTGGAAATATACTGTCCAGAATTAAAGTTGACAAGCCGTTCACAGGGCTTCCAAAACAAATTTACAATTCTGCAACTTTGTTAGCGTTTTGACGGCTTTTGACACAAAAAAATACGGCGTTCTACTCGGCCTCTAAGTTGAAAAACAGCAAAGTTTTAGAACAATTTTAATATTTCATGGCTATATGGGTGTTTTCCACTGCCTCTAAGTTGGGAAACAGCAAAGTTCCAAGCCAATTCCAATATTCCGTGGCTATATGGGCGTTTCTCAGGGCCTCTAAGTTGGGAAACAGCAAATTTCCAAGCCAATTTCCAATATTCCACGTCTATATTGGCGTTTCTCACTGCATCTAAGTTGGGCGCCAATTGTAATGGGATTATTTTATTGTAAATATAATTGTTTATTTACGTAAAATAATAATTTTTTTTTGTAATAGTTTATTTTTTTTTTTTTTCTCATTCAATTATTTATTGAATCTTCACAAAGTGAACTAACAATAAGGATCAAATCTTAATACTAAATACATAAAATTAATTGAGTCCAGCCAATGCTAGACAAAAATGTTTTATTTTGCACGGTCAATATCGGTAAAATCACCTATTTAACGTTCTGATGGTGGCAAGGGTGTCCCTCCTTCTCAACCGAGAGTGGCCTTCGAAATTAAGTATATTGCGTGCAAGACGATTTGGATGAAGTTCCAAATTACTGATATACCTTGTCGCGTATTTTGAAAATTCGTCTTTTGCAAGAGGAACACAGAGATCCTTATGAATTCGCGAGTTTTTTACGTACCATGGAGCTGCAGTAATTGTTCGAAGAATTTTGTTTTGTCGCCTTTGAATTTTTTCGATGTTTGAAGTGGAGGCGGTGCCCCATAGTTGAATTCCATAGCACCATATAGGCTTTAGAATTGCGTTGTGTAATAAAAGTTTGCAATCCAGCTTCAATGTCGAATTTCTGCCCATAAGCCAATTCAGTTGCGCTGCTTTTAACTTTAACTGAGTAACTTTCACATCTATGTGAGATTTCCACGTTAACCTACGGTCGAGATTAATACTAAGGTACTTGACTTCATTTTGCTGCGGAATAGGTGAATTGTTAATTTGGATAGCCGAACATGTTTGCTTACGCAGTGTGAATGTAACGTGAGTATACTTTTGTTCATTAACTTTAATTTTCCAACATTTTAACCATATCTCTAATATTGGTATATACTCCTGCAAATTTCGCGAAGCTACTTGATGGTTTTCATGTACGCTGCAGAATGCTGTGTCATCCGCAAAAGTTGAAGTGTGGATTCCGGATCTCGTTGGCATGCCTGAGGCGTAAATCAAATATAAAGTAGATCCTAGAATGCTACCTTGAGGAACTCCTGCCTCGATTGGCTGTAAGGGGCTTATAAAATCGCCTTCTCTGATAACAAACTTCCGGCCGCATAAGTAGTTTTCCAGAAGCTTGTGAGTGTTTGCAGGCAAGTTTAACTTTATTTTGTGTATCAAGCCGTCGTGCCATACTTTATGAAAAGCTTCGGAAATGTCAATGAATAAAGCTGAACAACACTTTTTGTCTTCGAAAGTCTGTCTTATGACGTTGACTAGTCTGTGCGTTTGTTCTATGGTGCTATGTTTAGCCCGAAAGCCAAATTGATGATCAGGGATGCATCCCACATTGTTCAACATTGGACTCAACTTTGCCATTAATAATTTTTCGAACAGTTTTGAAATTGTTGGCAGTAGACTTATTGGTCTGTATGATTCTACTTTAGTGGGATCCTTCCCTGGTTTAGGTATCATTGTAATCATGGACACATTCCACTCTGCAGGATAATACTCGAGACGTAAAATAGCGTTAAAAATCAAAAGAAGAATTCTACGAGCTACACGAGGTAGCTGCTCAAGCATTTTACCAGTAATTTTATCAATACCTGGAGCTTTCCTGGGGTTTGTGTTACGAATAACATTTTCAACATCTTGAAAACTAAGTCTCAAAGGCATAGGCGGCCTAACAGCGTATGACGGTAGTTCAGCTGTATCATTTGTGGTAAAAAAATTTTTCAAATGATCGACATACAACATTCCCTTTTCATAATCGCTTCTGCATATAAAAACAATAATATATGATATTAAATTGTAAAAGCAATAACAAATTATTTTAAAAAACAACGGGAAAATAAATTCCTCACATTTCAGCAACTAAACAATAAAATCAATTTCAATAAAACAAGTGCGGTGGCAGTGCATTGTTGTTGTTGTTATTGTGCGTGAAGATTACGTACCCAGTGGGAAAAAAATCTGGAAAATAAAAACTGCATGAGTGTACCTATCAGATGTAATTCTGAGAAAAAGCTCAGCTCCACTAGAAAAAGTCCTTGGATTTCTGAGGAGGAGTCCTTGAAAAAATCATTGGAAAATCTGTTGTCGCTAAGAGAAAGAAACCGCACGCGATCGTGTTCGCCACTTATAGTTGTTACAACGGATGACAAACCATCTAACAGTTCAGTTATTGCAGATAAGCCGAAAACACAAGTAGGCATGGACAGGTATGTAACCGTGGTTAAACGGCAGCGAAGCCCAAAATCCGCTCAAATGTCATCTCAGTCCAAAATACCCAAAGATGATAAGACCACCACGACAATGGATAGTAATAGGTTTGCTATCCTTCAGACTGATGAACCAGCAATACCTAAAAAGACCTTTAAGCCGCCACCAATATATTTGCGAGAGCCTACTTCTAGTGAGTTGGTAAAACAACTTATTACGGCAATTGGCAAAGACAGTTTTAATGTAACATCGGTTAAGCACGGCAGCATCAATGAAACCAAAATCCAGGTAAACCATGAGAATGAATACCGAAAATTGTCTGACGCTCTGGAGAAGGAGAAACGATCGTTTTACACATATCAGCTTAAAAGCGCCAAAAGTATTCAGGTCGTTATAAAAGGGATTGACCCTTTTGTAGATACGAATGATATCAAAACCGGATTAGAAGACTATAGTTTTAAAATTAAAAATGTAGTAAACATTAGAAACCGTGAAAAAATTCCTCAACCCATGTTTAGGGTTGAATTGGAACCAAGAGATGTTGTGTTAAAAAAGAATGAAGTGCATCCAATTTACAATCTTAAATATCTTTTGCATCGTAAGGTTACCGTTGAGGAGCCTCATAAGCGTTTAGGGCCCGTTCAATGCCTAAACTGCCAAGAATTTGGCCATACTAAGGCCTATTGTAAGTTGCCCGCAGTTTGCGTTGTGTGTGGTGAACTTCACGGTACATCACAGTGCAAAAAATCTAAGACTGACGCGAGCGTTAAAAAATGCAGTAACTGTGGAGGTAACCATACTGCAAACTACAGGGGTTGCCCTGTCTACACTCACTTCAAGAGGTCAATGACAAATAGGCCATTGATTTTAAATATGCCACCCCAGCAGTCAAACACTATTTCTACAACCAATTTTCCCCAGGTACGCCAGCCAACCAGCCATATAAATGTGCAAAACCCCCAACAAATTTCTTATGCGAATGTGGTAAAATCCGATAAACCAAAGTTGAATCAGGAGCCCAAGCCTCAAAATTCCGACCAAAACTTTAGCAATCTTGAGGCAACTCTGCAGACTCTTGTTCAATCTTTAAATACATTTACGGTTTCCATGACGAACATGATGCAGGAAATGCTGAAAATGCAATCCACCATTTTGCAGGCAATTTTAACAAAATGAATTGGTTAAAAATATGTTTCTGGAACGCAAACGGCATTCGCCAACATAAAAATGAACTTGAGCACTTCCTTATGGAAAAGCAGATCGATATAATGATGATTGCTGAAACCCATTTGACAACCAACAGTTATTTCAAAATTAATGGCTACACATTATATGACACAAAAGATCCCCGTGGAAGATCTTGCGGCGGTTCGGCAATTTTGATAAAGACCAGAATTAAGCACTATCTAATGAACGGGACACGTGAGGAATATCTCCAAGCTACAAATATATGCCTTGATTATTTTCATGATAAAATCTTTATATCCTCGATTTACTCACCACCACGATTTTCAGTAACAGAAAATCAGTATTCACATTTTTTCAAATCACTTGGTCCTCGATTTCTAGCGGCTGGCGACTATAACGCTAAACACACTTTTTGGGGATCACGTTTAACTACCTCGAAAGGCCGTGTGCTTTTTGACACCATTTCCAAAATGGGTTTAGATGTGGTTTCAAGCGGACACCCCACTTATTGGCCGTCAGACCGACGGAAGATCCCAGACGTTATAGATTTTGGAGTTGTGAAAAATTTTCCCTTAGAGTGGATGCAAGTGGAGCCTTCATTAGATTTGTCATCAGATCACTCACCCACTATAATCTCTGTCTCGTTCCCCCAAGATATTGACTCTCCGTTGACCACCAATAGAGTTAATTGGCTAAAGTACAAAAAATTTTTGAGTACACATTGTACTGAAAATATTGCCTTGAGAACGCCTGAGGATATTGATGTGTCAATTAACGATTTTTCTGAAAACCTCAAACTGGCTGTACAGCATGCTACCACTAGTCATACAAGATCCAGAAATGAGAACAATAGAACTTATTCGTCTGAAATTGAGCAACTACTGTCAGAAAAAAGAAGAGTCAGAAGAGAGTGGCAACTTCGCAGATCTCCCCAGCTTAAGACTAGGCTACGGGAATGTATAACTCAGCTAAGAAATCTGCTCGAAATCCACAGAATGGCTTCCCTTAAAACATATCTGGAAAGCCTTGATGGTACTCCTCAATCTGATTATTCCTTGTGGAAAGCGACAAAAGGTTTAAAAAGACCCGTAATAGGTAAGCCACCTTTGCGAACTTCAACTGGCGACTGGGCAAGAAGCGATTCTGAAAAGGGGATGTTGTATGTCGATCATTTGAGGAACGTTTTTATTACAAATGATTCAACGAATAATACAGCGGAGTTACCGTCATATGCTACTAGACCGCCTGTGCCTTTGAGACTTAATTTTCAAGATGTCGAAAATGGTATCGGCAATACAAACCCCAGGAAAGCTCCAGGCATTGATCAAATTACTGGTAAAATGCTTGAGCAGTTACCTCGTGTAGCAAGAAGAGTTCTACTTTTTATTTTTAACGCTATTTTACGCCTTGAGTATTATCCTGCAGAGTGGAAGGTCTCAATGATTACCATGATTCCCAAGCCAGGGAAGGACCTGACAAAGGTAGAATCATATAGACCAATAAGTCTTTTACCAACAATTTCAAAACTATTCGAAAAATTGTTAATGGCGAAGTTGAGTCCAATATTGAGCAGCGTGGGATGTATCCCTGATCATCAATTTGGTTTTCGGGCTAAACATAGCACCATAAAACAAACGCACAGACTAGTCAACGTCATAAGACAGACCTTTGAGGAGAAGAAGTATTGCTCAGCTCTATTCATTCTCAAGCTTTTGATAAAGTGTGGCACGACGGATTGATGCACAAAATAAAGCTAAACTTGCCTGCAAATACACACAAGCTTCTAGAAAGCTACTTATATGGGCGGAAGTTTGTTATCAGAGAAGGCGACTTTATAAGCCCAACTCAGCCAATCAAGGCAGGAGTTCCCCAAGGCAGCATACTGGGGCCTACTTTATATTTGATTTACGCTTCTGACATGCCAACGACATCCGGAGTCCACACTTCTACCTTTGCAGATGACACAGCGTTTTTGAGTGTTCATGAAAACCACCAATTAGCTTCACGAAATTTACAGGAATATATTTCAATATTAGAGAAATGGCTAAAACTTTGGAAAATCAGGGTTAATGAACAGAAATGTACTCATGTCACATTCACTCTGTGTAAGCAAACATGTGCGCCTATCCAAATAAACAACACACCTATTCCGCAGCACAGTGAAGTAAAATACCTTGGTATACACCTCGACCGTAGGCTAACGTGGAAGTCTCACATTGAAGCAAAAGTCACTCAGTTGAAACTAAAAGCTGCGCAACTAAATTGGCTTATGGGCAGAAACTCGACATTGAAGTTGGATTGCAAACTTCTGTTATACAACGCAATTCTGAAGCCCATATGGTGCTACGGAATTCAATTATGGGGCACCGCCTCAGCGTCAAACATTGAAAAAATCCAAAGGCGACAAAACAAAATTCCTCGAATGATTACTGCAGCTCCATGGTACGTAAAAAATTCACGAATTCATAAAGATCTTAGTGTTCCGCTGGTAAAAGAGGAATTTTCTAAGTACGCGACAAGGTATGTCAGTAAACTGGAACTTCATCCAAACCCTCTTGCGCGCAATATACTTAACTTTGGTGGCCACACTCGGCTTAAAAGAAGGGATACCGCTGCCACCATCAGATTGCTCAATAGGTGATTTTACCGAAATAGCTCCCGCATAATAAAACTTTTTGTCTAGCATTGGCCGGACATAAGAATCATATTTTGTAAATTGAAATTTAGTATTAAAATTTGAATACTTATTGTTAGTTCATTTTGAAGATTCAATAAATAAAAATGCTCAAAAAAAAATAATCGCTTCTTGCCCAATCTCCAGTTGAAGTTCGCAAAGGTGGCTTACCTATTACGGGTCTTTTCAGACCTTTTGTCGCTTTCCATAGCGAATAATCGGATTGAGGAGTACCATCAAGACCTTCCAGATAATTTTTGAGAGAAACCATTCTTTGGGATTCAAGCAGATTTCTTAACTGAGTTATGCATTCCCGTAACCTAGCTTTAAGCTGGGGAGACCTGCGAAGTTGCCACTCTCTTCTAACTCTTCTTTTCTCTGACAGAAGTTGATCAATTTCAGGTGAATAAGTTCTATTGCTCACATTTCTGGATCTTATATGGCTAGTGGTAGCATGTTGTACGGCTTGATTAAGGTGTTCAGAAAATTCGTTAATCGATATATCAATATCATCAGGCGTTCTCAAGGCAATGTTTTCCGTACAATGAGTACTTAAATATTTTTTATATTTTAACCAATTAACTCGAGAGACGGTCCACGCCAAGTCACAAAACGGGGAACCAACCCCTTGGGGGAACGAAACAGAAACTATAGTTGGTGAGTGATCTGATGACAAGTCTAATGAAGGTTCCACTTGCATCCATTCTTAGGGAAAATTTTTTGTAACTCCAAAATCTATGTTCGGCTATTATAATCAACAACTACATTGTTCCGCAGCACAGTGAAGTCAAATACTTTGGTATTCACCACGACCGTAGGCTCACGTGGAAGTCTCACATTGACGCTAAAGTCACCCAGATGAAATTAAAAGCGGTGCAACTAAATTGGCTCATCGGCAGAAATTCTATCTTGAAGTTAGATTGCAAACTTTTGTTGTATAACGCAATCCTAAAGCCAATATGGAGCTATGGAATTCAATTGTGGGGCACCGCCTCTTCATCTAACATTGAGAAAATTCAAAAGCGCCAGAATAAAATTCTCCGTATAATTACTGCAGCTCCATGGTATGTTAAAAACTCTCGAATTCACAAAGATCTAGGTGTACCCTTAGTGAAAGATGAATTTTCAAAACACGCGATAAGGTACATTAAGAGACTGGAGTCTCACCCGAATCCTCTCGTAGCATCCTTAACTTTGGCGGCCACACTCGACTGAGAAGGATGGACACCCTTGCAACCATCAGAGCGTTGAAAAGGTGATTTACCAACAAAATACACGCAAGAAACAACTTTTCGTCTAGCATTGGATGGACCTAAGTAAATAAAATTTTTCAATATTAATTAATTTTTTTTCTATATTAATTAGTGAATTTTTAGTTTTAAGATTTGCATACTTATTGTTAGTTCTTTTAGAAGATACAATAAATAATTGAATTAAAAAAAAAAAAAAAAAAATTATATCGATCTGTATATGGCTGGTTGGCTGGCGTACTTAAGGAAAATTGGTTGTAGAAATGGTGTTTGACTGCTGGGGTGGCACAATTAAAATCAATGGCTTATTTGTCATTGACGTCTTGAAGTGAGTGTAGACAGGGCAACCGCTGTAGTTTGCAGTATGGTTACCTCCACAGTTACTGCATTTTTTAACGCTCGCGTCAGTCTTAGGTTTTTTGCACTGTGATGTACCGTACAGTTCGCCACACACAACACAAACTGCGGGCAGTTATAATATGCCTTAGTATGACCGAATTTCTGTCAGTTTAGTCATTGAACGGGCCCTAAACACTTGTGCGGCTCTTCAACGGCAACGCTACGATGAAGAAGAAGTTTGAGGCTATAAATTGGATGAGTTTCATTATTTTTGAGAATAACATCCCCTGGTTCCAGTTCAACCCTAAACATAAGTTGAGGAATCTTTTCACGGTTTCGAATATTTACCGCAATTTTTATTTTAAAGCATTATCTAGCAGTGCAGTCTTAACCTCATCCGTGTCTATACAAGGGTCAATACCTTTTATAACAACCTGAAGGCCTTTAGTACTTTTAAGTTGATAAGTATAAAAATATCGTCTTTCTTTTTCCAGAGCGGCAGAAAGTTTTCGGTAATCATTTTCGCAGTTGACTTGTTTCACTTATTTGTCCGTGCTTCACTGATGTTACGTTGAAGGTGTCTTTACCAATTGCCGTAATAACTGCTTTTACCAGCTCACTAGAAGTAGGTTCTCTTAAGTATATTGGTGGCGGTTTAAATGTTTTTTTTGACGTAGTTGGCTCGTCAGTCTGAAGGATAGCAAACCTATTACTATCCGTTGCCGTAGTCCTATTATCATCTTTGGAGATTTTCGGATTAGATGATATTTGAGCGGATTTGGGGCTTCGCTGACGTTTAACCACGGTTCATACCTGTCCATGCCTACTTGTGTTTTCGGCTTATCTGCAATAACTGAACTGGTGGATGGTTATTCTGCAGTTGTAACAACAATGTTTGGCGAACACGAACGTGTGAGTTTTTATCTCTTAGAGACAGGAGATTATCCAATGACTTTTTTAAAGATTCTTCCTCAGAAATCCAGACGTTTTTTACTAGTGGAGCTAAGCTCCCTCTCAGAACTGCATCTACTAGGTACACTCATGCAATTTTTGTTTTTTTTATTTATATATATATTTTTTTTTTTAGTTTAAAAGTATATAAAAATAATTGTCACAAAGTTTTTCTTTTGTATAAATTCGCTCTTCTACTTATTGCGGTTTTGTACTTACACCGTTTCTTTTTTTTTTATAGCACTCCAATTAAAAGCAAATACGTCCGTTCACTATCAAATCTAGACTCTGTTGACGTAAAATGCGCATAAATAGTTATTATTTTCTTTGTCATCACCATCATTTGTGTCGGGTGGCCTTGAAAGCATATCGGCCACAACATTTGCTTTGCCAGCTAGATATTCAATTTTAAAATTGTATTGCTGGATTTGTAATCCTCATCGAGCGAGTCTTTTAGTTGGTGATTTCAGTGTGAGTAGCCACTTTAGAGGTTTATGATAAGTAAGCAGTCTGATTTCTTCCCCCTCTCTATATCCTCGAAACCTACTGCAAGCCCAAACTATGGCTAAATCTTCTCGCTCTGTACTAGAATAATTGTGCTCAGCGCTGCTTAGCAATCGACTAGCATATTCTATAGGATGCTCTTCTGGACCCTATCCCTGGAGTAAAACTGCTCCCAATGCATACGCACTAGCATCGGTTCTTATTGAATATGGCATATTCTCAATCGTTTGCTTTAATACAGGTGACGTTGTTAAAGCCGACTTTAATGCGATAAAAGCATTCTTTTCCTCTTCTCTCCATCGCCATACAGCCGCTTTCTTCGTGTGTTTCGTTAACGGTCTGGCGGTGTCAGCATATGATGTAGGCTTACACAAGCCACCAAAAACAGTGCCATGTTTAGCAAGAACTTCATCCAGTTGCTGCTTCTCTGCTTTACTCAGTTCCATACCATCAGTTGTCTTTAAAATTTTGTATTCAAATGAATATAACGGCATAAATATAGGATCTTCACGGTCATCATAAGTCTTACAGACAAACTCCGCTAATAAGTTCATTGTCTTTTGATCTTTCCGGCGTAGCATCTTTAAAAATAGCTTGAACTGAATGTGGCGAGTAGTCATTGTTCTTCACATAGTCCGGACCATACGATTCAAAATCGGAGACATAGGTTCTACATACTTTTTTTGGCGTAACACGCATTGGTTCGATCGTTTGTTCTGGTAAAGATTTCACTGTACGCCTTTCAGTAGGCTTTGCAACATATGGTTTGGAAACTTGAAGTGACTCCAAAAGGTTAAAAGTTAATGGCCAGGATTCACTAAAATCAAATTGTTAGGACAGCTTTCAATATACCAATACCGTTGTCCCATGTTCAAAACAATGCCAGCTTCTTGCATAAAATCGGAACCAGTCAGTGTTCGATTACCCCGATCTTCCGGAAAAATTAAAAATTGAATGTTAAAGCATTTGCCACCAATCACTACCTTGCATCTTGTCGTCAGACATTTTCTCTCGCAGGATCTACCATCCGCTAAAGACACGGTACAGGTATGGATTCATACTTGCAACTTTTGAGATCCATTATCTTTTTTAAATTTGATCTAGCTACACTAGTCCTGGCACCAGAATCAAAATACGCTTGACCAGGTACACCAAACATCTGGACATTCACGATAGGAATTCTACCGCCAATACAAAGTCCTAGAGAATTGAAACTCACACTCATCGGTGAATTATTATCGTTCTTTTTGCTGCGATTTGGGCAAATGGCTCTTATAACCCCTGGAGCATTACACCCATAGCATGCAAATTTTGGTTTTGGAAGAACAGGTTCTCTCCTAACTGTCGCCTGTTTTACTAACAACTCATGTTTCTTAAAACATTTTTCAATCATACGCCCCTTTTTATGGCAATAGGAACAACGTTTTGGACCACTTTCAGGACCACCGGCTACTCTAACATCAGTGTTCACGTGCATCAGTCAGTAATTCGTCAAACGTTTTAACTTTGTGACGGAATAGACGCTCTCGTAAATGCGTATGGAGCAACCCAAAAATCATGTCCAGCTGATCACCTTCAGACGGACGATTCTTCAACTATGCAAAAGTGCCCTCTGTTTGCGAATAAGTGAATCCGTTGGTTAATTTTTCTGTTGTTTAGTCTCGTTAATTTCGACATAAATTCGCCATGCTGGCTTTGGTGGTGAAAACGATTCACGCAACAGGCGCACCACATCATCAAATGATTTGACATTCGATCTGACACCCTGCTTCGGCATACCACTAACCGCATCTGCATCAGGAATCTTCTCAACCAGCCTAAATGCCGTTATGGAAGACACCCTTGAAAAGCTACGTTCCCCATTATAACGTGCACTACAATTGCTGACAGAACTACACCTTTCATTCGGTTTATTTACAGCACTCAAAAGCTGTTGAAACTGTTCAGTGGATAGCGTCACCATTTTATACTCCGCTATACGTTGACTTCTTCTTATAATTGGAAATATACTGTCCAGAATTAAAGTTGACAAGCCGTTCACAGGGCTTCCAAAACAAATTTACAATTCTGCAACTTTGTTAGCGTTTTGACGGCTTTTGACACAAAAAAATACGGCGTTCTACTCGGCCTCTAAGTTGAAAAACAGCAAAGTTTTAGAACAATTTTAATATTTCATGGCTATATGGGTGTTTTCCACTGCCTCTAAGTTGGGAAACAGCAAAGTTCCAAGCCAATTCCAATATTCCGTGGCTATATGGGCGTTTCTCAGGGCCTCTAAGTTGGGAAACAGCAAATTTCCAAGCCAATTTCCAATATTCCACGTCTATATTGGCGTTTCTCACTGCATCTAAGTTGGGCGCCAATTGTAATGGGATTATTTTATTGTAAATATAATTGTTTATTTACGTAAAATAATAATTTTTTTTTGTAATAGTTTATTTTTTTTTTTTTTCTCATTCAATTATTTATTGAATCTTCACAAAGTGAACTAACAATAAGGATCAAATCTTAATACTAAATACATAAAATTAATTAAGTCCAGCCAATGCTAGACAAAAATGTTTTATTTTGCACGGTCAATATCGGTAAAATCACCTATTTAACGTTCTGATGGTGGCAAGGGTGTCCCTCCTTCTCAACCGAGAGTGGCCTTCGAAATTAAGTATATTGCGTGCAAGACGATTTGGATGAAGTTCCAAATTACTGATATACCTTGTCGCGTATTTTGAAAATTCGTCTTTTGCAAGAGGAACACAGAGATCCTTATGAATTCGCGAGTTTTTTACGTACCATGGAGCTGCAGTAATTGTTCGAAGAATTTTGTTTTGTCGCCTTTGAATTTTTTCGATGTTTGAAGTGGAGGCGGTGCCCCATAGTTGAATTCCATAGCACCATATAGGCTTTAGAATTGCGTTGTGTAATAAAAGTTTGCAATCCAGCTTCAATGTCGAATTTCTGCCCATAAGCCAATTCAGTTGCGCTGCTTTTAACTTTAACTGAGTAACTTTCACATCTATGTGAGATTTCCACGTTAACCTACGGTCGAGATTAATACTAAGGTACTTGACTTCATTTTGCTGCGGAATAGGTGAATTGTTAATTTGGATAGCCGAACATGTTTGCTTACGCAGTGTGAATGTAACGTGAGTATACTTTTGTTCATTAACTTTAATTTTCCAACATTTTAACCATATCTCTAATATTGGTATATACTCCTGCAAATTTCGCGAAGCTACTTGATGGTTTTCATGTACGCTGCAGAATGCTGTGTCATCCGCAAAAGTTGAAGTGTGGATTCCGGATCTCGTTGGCATGCCTGAGGCGTAAATCAAATATAAAGTAGATCCTAGAATGCTACCTTGAGGAACTCCTGCCTCGATTGGCTGTAAGGGGCTTATAAAATCGCCTTCTCTGATAACAAACTTCCGGCCGCATAAGTAGTTTTCCAGAAGCTTGTGAGTGTTTGCAGGCAAGTTTAACTTTATTTTGTGTATCAAGCCGTCGTGCCATACTTTATGAAAAGCTTCGGAAATGTCAATGAATAAAGCTGAACAACACTTTTTGTCTTCGAAAGTCTGTCTTATGACGTTGACTAGTCTGTGCGTTTGTTCTATGGTGCTATGTTTAGCCCGAAAGCCAAATTGATGATCAGGGATGCATCCCACATTGTTCAACATTGGACTCAACTTTGCCATTAATAATTTTTCGAACAGTTTTGAAATTGTTGGCAGTAGACTTATTGGTCTGTATGATTCTACTTTAGTGGGATCCTTCCCTGGTTTAGGTATCATTGTAATCATGGACACATTCCACTCTGCAGGATAATACTCGAGACGTAAAATAGCGTTAAAAATCAAAAGAAGAATTCTACGAGCTACACGAGGTAGCTGCTCAAGCATTTTACCAGTAATTTTATCAATACCTGGAGCTTTCCTGGGGTTTGTGTTACGAATAACATTTTCAACATCTTGAAAACTAAGTCTCAAAGGCATAGGCGGCCTAACAGCGTATGACGGTAGTTCAGCTGTATCATTTGTGGTAAAAAAATTTTTCAAATGATCGACATACAACATTCCCTTTTCATAATCGCTTCTTGCCCAATCTCCAGTTGAAGTTCGCAAAGGTGGCTTACCTATTACGGGTCTTTTCAGACCTTTTGTCGCTTTCCATAGCGAATAATCGGATTGAGGAGTACCATCAAGACCTTCCAGATAATTTTTGAGAGAAACCATTCTTTGGGATTCAAGCAGATTTCTTAACTGAGTTATGCATTCCCGTAACCTAGCTTTAAGCTGGGGAGACCTGCGAAGTTGCCACTCTCTTCTAACTCTTCTTTTCTCTGACAGAAGTTGATCAATTTCAGGTGAATAAGTTCTATTGCTCACATTTCTGGATCTTATATGGCTAGTGGTAGCATGTTGTACGGCTTGATTAAGGTGTTCAGAAAATTCGTTAATCGATATATCAATATCATCAGGCGTTCTCAAGGCAATGTTTTCCGTACAATGAGTACTTAAATATTTTTTATATTTTAACCAATTAACTCGAGAGACGGTCCACGCCAAGTCACAAAACGGGGAACCAACCCCTTGGGGGAACGAAACAGAAACTATAGTTGGTGAGTGATCTGATGACAAGTCTAATGAAGGTTCCACTTGCATCCATTCTTAGGGAAAATTTTTTGTAACTCCAAAATCTATAACGTCTTGGACCTTTCGTTGGTCTGACGGCCAATAAGTGGGGTGTCCACTTGAAATCACACTTAAGCCCATTTTTGAAATGGTGTCAAAAAGCACGCGGCCTTTCGGGGTAATTAAACGTGATCCGCAAAAAGTGTGTTTAGCGTTATAGTCGCCAGCCGTTAAAAATCGAGGACCAAGTGATTGGAAAAAATTTGAGTATTGGCTTTCTGTTATTGAAAAGCGTGGCGGTGAGTAGATCGAGGAAATAACGATTTTTTCATGCAAATATTCGATGCATATATTACTTGCTTGGAGATACTCCTCACATGTCTCGTTCATTAAAAAGTGTTTAATTCTGGATTTTATTAGAATTGCCAATCCTCCGCAAGATCTTTCGCGGGGATCTTTTGTGTCGTACAGTATGTAGCCACTAATTTAAAAAAAAAAAACTGTTGGTTGTCAAATGAGTTTCAGCAATCAACATTATATCGATCTGCTTTTCCATAAGGAAGTGCTCAAGTTCATTTTTGTGTTGGCGGATGCCGTTTGCGTTCCAGAAACATATTTTTAACCAACTAATTTTTTTAAAATTGCCTGCAAAATAGTGGATTGCATTTTCAGCATTTCCTGCATCATGTTCGTCATGGAAACCGTAAATGTATTTATGGATTGAACTAGAGTCTGCAGAGTTGCCTCAAGATTGCTAAAATTTGGATCGGAGTTTTGAGGCTTGGGCTCCTGATTCAACTTTGGTTTATCGGATTTTACCACATTCGCATAAGAAATTTTTTGGGAGTTTTGCACGTGTATATGGCTGGTTGACTGGCGTACCTGGGGAAAATTGTTATAGGAAGTGGTTTTTGGCTGCTGGGGTGGCATATTTAAAATTGATGGCCTATTTGTCATTGACCGCTTAAAGTGATTGTAGACAGGACAGCCCCTGTAATTTGCAGTATGATTACCTCCACAGTTACTACACTTTTTAACACTTGCGTCAGTTTTTGGCTTATTGCACTGAGTTGAGCCGTGAAGTTCAGCACACACAACGCATACTGCGGACAACTTGCAATAGGCCTTAGTATGGCCAAATTCTTGGCAGTTAAGGCATTGTTGTGAGTTATTTAACAATATCAACAAGAACAACAACATGCGGAAATAATTCAACCGCTTAGGTGAACAGCACAATTGGTTGATATTGTGAAATTGAAATTTTAGCAGTTGCGAAACAATTATGTCGCAACAACGAGCAAAGTTATAACTGCTGACAACACGGTATGCTGGCAAAACAGGCAGCAACAAGTAGAGCAGCAGCAGCAGCAAAATAATTGTAAAGAATATTAAATGTATATAAGCAGAAGTTAGTGAAGAAGAATAGGTCAGAATTAATAATCAATAAACAACCAACAACATTGATATAAATTAACTTCACTTGCGTTTTTATTTCAAATAAACTAATAAAATAAGTATTTCCTGCGAATCCTAAGGGACCCTCCAGGAAATACTATAACCACCATAAGTATTTCCTGCAAATCCTAAGGGACCCTCCATGAAACACTATAACCACCATAAGTATTTCCTGCGAATCCTAAGGGACCCTCCAGGAAATACTATAACATAACTGGCGCAGCCGATATTCGCTCTTTACGATACGATCCTACTACTTCTTTTTGCTTTCCTGCAATAAATTCTGAAGGTGGAAGGCGACCGGTGCAACTAAAAATTAATTAAACCACTAAACGTTGACCCAAGGATCACCTAGAAGTCTTAAGCAGCCGCATTCCGGTACACCTCTAGATTCTTTGTTGAAGTGTGAAGCGGTGGCGTTAATAATAACTTGTAGCGGAAGTTGACCGCACTAGGAATACAAAACAGGAAAAGCAGAGCAAAGTTTTTGAGGTTACGTCCAGCGCGCAGAAGATGGGTGTGCCAGCAAAACAAGAGTACAAAGGTGGAAAGGATGCCAATGACCCTAACAACAACCCCTAATAGGCCTTTTGAGAGAATCTTTATGGATATCGTCGGACCTTTACCAGAATCTTCCAGTGGCAATAAGTACATTGTTACTTTTCTTGACGATTTTTCTAAATACCTAGCATGCGCAGCGATTCCGGACATGGAAACGGCCACAGTAGCGAAAGAATTCTTCAGGGAGATTATTTCCCGTTTTTTCATTCCAAGGGTACTGGTAACCGACAATGGAAGCAATTTTACATCAAAATTGTTCAAAGAAGTCTGCAAACTATTGGGAGTGCGAAACATATATACTTCTCCCTACCACCCTCAGTCCAATGGGTCGTTAGAAAGAACCCATAGACCATTGGCAGAGTACTTGAGGAGTTTCGTAAGAATGGACGGCACCAACTGGGACGAATGGCTACATCATGCTATGCATGTACACAACAACACCAGGCATACCTCAACAGGACAAACACCATGCAGAATACTATACGGGTTTGAGTTCGAGGTACCAGTAAAGCTAAAGTCAAAACCATCTCCTTTATACAACGTAGACAACTACAGTAAAATTCTAAAATATCAAATCCAAAGAAGCTACGAGTTGGCAAAACAAAACCTCAACAAGGCCAAGACAAAATCAAAAAAGTATTACGACAAGGGCGCAAAACCCAGAGTGTTTAAAGTAGGACAAAGGATATGGCTAAAAAAACCAGACACGAAAGAACAAGTTCTCACCCTTATGGTTGGGACCCTACGAAATAACGGGGATACCAACACCAGTTAACGTTAAAATCAAAATTAAAAACGCGGAAAAGGTTTACCACAACAACTTGGTAAAACCGGCGGTATAAGAAGAAACAATTACTAACAGATTTGCGGTTCCAAAAATGGACAGAACAGGCGTAGCAACAGAAACAACAAACAGGCAAAACTAACAGAATTGCGATGGGAGGCTAAATTTTGCAAACAGCAAACCTAATAGGAAGGAAAAAATTTTTTGATAATAAATTGTTACTCCGTTCAATCCTTCTGACTTTGACTCGAAACCAAATGTACAGAACGTAGCGGAAGTATAAAGAAATTATTCGAGTACGAGATGATAAGTTAGGCAATCTTGCTAACACTGCTTTTCCTACAATAAAGGTTATTAGTTCAAAAAATTTTTTGATACGATTCCATTGACGGCAGGATACAGTGAACAAGTATAAATGAGAGCATAACAAAAGGATCAGAAAAAACTAGGAATAGAGAGAAAATTCCGGAGAAGAAGAAGAAGCCGTATAGTGAAATACGCAGCAGAAGAAGGAGAAAAGCCGTATAGTGAAATACGCAGAAGAAGAAGAAGGTGAAAAGCCGTATAGTGAAATACGCAGCAGAATAAGGAGAAAAGCCGTATAGTGAAATACGCAACAGAATAAGGAGAAAAGCCGTGTAGTGAAATACGCAGCAGAAGAAGGAGAAAAGCCGTATAGTGAAATACGCAGCAGAAGGAGAAAAGACGTATAGTGAAATACGCAGCAGAAGAAGGAGAAAAGCCGTATAGTGAAATACGCAAGACAAAGTTTATATTAGGAAAAGCCGTATAAGGTAATACGCAACATAAGCCCCCTCGCAACACGCCCTGTTAAAGAAAAATATTGCACCAACTACTTTATTATCAAGTCTATTGGTACCGCTACTCTGGAGCAGAATCAACTTTTGGTTTTCATTCACTTCGTATTTCGCAACATATGCAGAAATATATTTTCGGTTTGTATATAAATTTGTTTTATTTAGTCAGTTGTAGTTATTACTGACATACATACATATGTTAATTGATAAAAACAATAATTCTTTTTTTTTTTTTTGTCGTACTTTTACTAAGTGTCAGTTTACATTCCTGACCTACGTTATTTCAACGTCTTGAAATATCATTGAATTTTTTTTTTCAAGGCCTTGAAATAATAAATTAATAAATGCTTCATTTGCAGAAACCACAATGACAAAATTGTATGTGCAAATGAAGTAGTAAAATAAAACAAAACAAAAAAAAACAAAAAAATATTGAAAAATAATAATTTTTTTTTTTTTTTAGCTTTTTTTTATTTATTGAATCTTCACAATGTGAACTAACAATAACTATTCAAATCTTATTACTAAATACAATAAATTAACTAAGTCCAGCCAATGCTAGACAAAAAGTTTTATTATGCGCATATTATATCGGTAAAATCACCAGGGGAGGATCCCACTAAAGTAGAGTCATATAGACCAATAAGTCTACTGCCAACAATTTCAAAACTTTTCGAAAAAATGTTAATGGCGAAGTTGACTCCAATATTGAATGATGTAGGATGCATCCCGGATCATCAATTTGGTTTTCGGGCTAAACACAGCACTGTAGAACAAACGCATAGACTAGTTAATGTTATAAGAAAGACTTTTGAGGACAAAACGTACTGCTCAGCTCTATTCATTGATGTTTCCCAAGGAAGGTGTCATAGTACCCATAGACACCTTCCACTCTGCAGGATAGTATTCTAGGCGCAAAATAGCGTTAAAAATGAAAAGAAGAATTCTTCTAGCAACACGAGGTAACTGTACAAGCATTTTGCCAGTAATTTTGTCAAAACCTGGAGCTTTTTTTGAGTTTACTTTATTTATAACGTTTTCGACATCTCACAGGCACAGGCGGTCTAACAGCATATGGCGGAAATTCAGCAACATCATCCACTGTATCATTTGCAGTAGAAACGTTTTTCAAATGATTAACATACACCATCCCCTTTTCAGAATCACTTCTTGCCCAGTCGCCAGATGAAGTTCGCAAAGGTGGCTTACCTATTACAGGTCTTTTCAGACCTTTTGTCGCTTTCCATAGAGAATAGTCGGCTTACGGGCTACCATCAAGACCTTCTAGACAATTTTTGAGGAAAGCCATTCTTTGGATTTCAAGCAGATTTCTTAATTGAGTTATGCACTCCTGTAGCCTGCTTTTAAGCTGGGGAGACCTTCGAAGTTGCCACTCTCTTCTAACTCTTCTTTTTTCTGACAGAAGTTGTTCTATTTCAGACGAATACGTTCTATTGCTCACATATCTAGATCTTGTAAGGCTAGTGGTAGCATGTTGTACGGCCAGTTTAAGGTCTTCAGAAAAATCTTTAATGGATATATCAACATCCTCAGGGGTTCTCAAGGCAATATTTTCTGTACAATGAGTAGTCAAATATTTCTTATATTTTAACCAATTAACTCTAGTGATGGTGAACGCCAAGTCACTATACGGGGAGCCAACCTCCTGGGGGAACGAAACGAGTATTATAGTGGGTGAGTGGTCCGATGACAAATCTAATGAAGACTCTACTTGCATCCATTCTAAAGGAAAATTTTTTGCAACTCCAAAATCTATAACATCTGGAATCTTTCGCCGGTCTGAGGGCCAATAAGTGGGACGTCCGCTTGAAATCACGTCTAAGCCCAGTTTGGAAACTGTGTCAAAAAGCACACGGCCTTTTGGGGAAATTAAACGTGATCTCCAAAAAGTGTGCTTAGCGTTATAGTCACCAGCCGCTAAAAATCGAGAACCAAGTGATTTGAAAAAAAGTGAATACTGATTTTCTGTTATTGAAAAATGTGGCGGTGAGTAGATCGAAGAAATAACGATTTTTTCATTCAAATATTCAATGCATATATTAGTTGCTTGGAGATACTCCTCACGTGTCTCATGCAGACAATAGTGCTTAATTCTATTTTTTATTAGAATTGCTGAGCCTCCACAAGACCTTCCACGAGGATCTTTAGTGTCATACAGTGTGTAGCCATTAATTTTGAAATGACTATTGCTTGTCAAATGAGTTTCAGCAATCATCATTATATCGATTTGCTTTTCCATAAGGAAGTGCTCAAGTTCATTTTTGTGTTGGCGGATGCCGTTTGCGTTCCAGAAACATATTTTTAACCAATTCATTTTGTTAAAATTGCCTGCAAAATAGTGGGTTGCATTTTCAGCATTTCCTGCATCATGTTTGTCATAGAAACGGTAAAAGTGTTTATGGACTGAACAAGAGTCTGCAGAGTTGCCTCAAGATTGGTAAAATTTTGATCGGAATTTTGGGGCTTGGGCTCCTGATTCAAGTTTTGTGTATCGGTTTTGACCACACTAGCATATGAAACTTGTTTGGGGTTTTGCATGATTATGTGGCTGGTTGACTGGCCTACCTGGGGAAAATTGTTTGCAGAAATGATGTTTGACTGCTGGGGTTGCTTAAAGGTAATTGATGGCTTATTTGTCATTGACTGCTTAAAGTGGGTATAGACAGGGCAGCCCCTGTAATTTGCAGTGTGGTTGCCTGCACAGTTACTGCATTTTTTAACACTTGAGTCAGTTTTTGACTTTTTGCACTGTGATGTGCCGTACAGTTCTCCACACACAACACAAACTGTGGGCAGTTTACAATAGGCCTTAGTATGGCCAAATTCCTGGCAGTTTAGGCATTGAACGGGCCCTAAACGCTTGTGCGGCTCCTCAACGGTAACTCTGCGATGAAGAAGAAATTTAAGGTTATAAATTGGGTGAGTTTCATTCTTTTTGACAATAACATCCCCTGGTACCAGTTCAACCCTAAACATGGGTTGAGGACTCTTTTCACGGTTCCGCATATTTACCACATTTTTTATTTTAAAGCCTTTATCTAGCAGTGCAGTCTTAACCTCATCCGTGTCTACATAAGGGTCAATACCTTTTATAACAACCTGAAGGCCTTTAGCACTTTTAAGTTGATAAGTATAAAAAGATCTTTTTCCAGAGCGGCAGAAAGTTTTCGGTAATCATTTTCGCAGTTGACTTGGATTTTTGTTTCACTTATTTGTCCGTGCTTCACTGATGTTACGTTGAAGGTGTCTTTACCAATTGCCGTAATAAGTGCTTTTACCAGCTCATTAGATGTAGGTTCTCTCAAGTATATTGGTGGCGGTTTAAATGTTTTTTTTTGATGTAGTTGGCTCGTCAGTCTGAAGGATAGCAAACCTATTACTATCCGTTGTCGCAGAGGTAATTTCGCCCTTAGAAATTTTTGGTTGCGATGATATTTGAGCGGATTTAGGGCTTCGCTGACGTTTAACCACGGTTATATACCTATCCATACCCACTTGAGTTTTCGGTTTATCAACAATAGCTAGACTTGAAGATGGTTTATTGTCTCTTGCAACAACAATGTTTGGCGAACACGAACGCGTGCGTTTTTTATCTTTTAGAGACAGGAGATTGTCCAATGATTTTTTCAATGATTCCTCTTCAGAAATCCAGAGGTTTTTTCTAGTGGAGCTAAGCTCCCTCTCAGAATTGCATCTACTAGGTAATGCAATTTTTTTTTTTATTTATATGTTTTTTTTTAATTTAAAAGTATATAAAAATAATTGTCATAAAGTTTTTCTTTTGTATAAATTCGCTCTTCCACTTATTGCGGTTTTGTAAGAAAATAAAAACTTTAATGTATAGTTTTTTCTCACTGGGTAGGTAATCTTCACGCACAATAACAATAATAACAATGCACTGCCACCGCACTTGTTTTATTGAAATTGATTTTATTGTTAAGTAATGAAATATAAGGAATTTATTTTCCCGTTGTTTTTTTTTTTTAATAATTTGTTATTGTTTTTACAATTTAATTTTAAAAGAGTTTAAGCAATGATTTTATTTTTTTTTTTTGTTCAAACTAAAGCACTGTCCGGGTTGTGTGTGTTTGACTTGATGGTCGGTTTTCAACTCGAAAAATAATAATGACTAATTTATATAGAATCATGAATTTTGTAATGAATTTTAATCTAAGATTTAATGTAAACAATATTTTTGAAATAATACAATAAGAAACGTAACATTAGAACCCAGCATAACAAAAATAATACATATTGTAATATTAGTTCAGCACACGGTTGTTTTCAATTGAAAATAGCCTTAAGTAAATAAATGTAAAGATTTATAAAAATAAAACATAACATATATATGTATTACTATACTATTAAAATTAATAAATAATTATATAGATTAAAAAATTTAAATGAAACCACTAATTTTGTAATTAACCTAAGATACTATGAAATAACTTAAATAAATATATTCTTATTGTATAGACTAAGATTTACAAAAGAAAAAAAAAGATATAATTATTAAAAAAAAAAAAAATATATATATATAATAAATTACATCAGCTGCTGCTGCCTACGAAAACAAGTCCTGATAACGACCGAGCCAAGCCTGTCAGCCGATAAGCCCGCAACTAGCCAACTGCATGTACATCGCTCAGATTCCAGTGAATGTTCTAACCACTCCCCGTATGATGAGTCGAAGCTTCCGCAACAAGGATGCTTCTCTTCTGCAAAGGGGGGAGGAATGTTTTGAGTTATTTGAACAATATCAACAAGAACAACAACATGCGGAAATAATTCAACCAATTAGGTCAACAGCACAATTGGTTGATATTGCGAAATTGAAATTTTAGCAGTTGCGAAACAATTATGTCGCAACAACGAACAAAGTTATAACTGCTGACAACACGGTATGCTGGCAAAACAGGTAGCAACAATTAGAGCAGCAGCAGCAGCAAAATAATTGTAAAGAATATTAAATGTATATAAGCAGAAGTTAGTGAAGAAGAATGGTTGAGAATGAATAATCAATAAACAACCAACACCATTGATATAAATTAACTCCACTTGCGTTTTTATTTCAAATAAAATAAGTATTTCCTGCGAATCCTAAGGGACCCTCCAGGAAATACTATAACCACCATAAGTATTTCCTGCGAATCCTAAGGGACCCTCCAGGAAATACTATAACAGCATTGAACGGGTCCTAGACGCTTATGTGGCTCCTCAACGGTAACCTTACGATGCAAAAGAATTTTAAGGTTATAAATTGGATGAATTTCACCTTTTTTTAGGACAACATCCCTGGGTTCTAGTTCAACCCTAAACATGGGTTGAGGGATTTTTTCACGGTTCCTAATATTAACAACATTTTTTGTTTTAAATCCT
The DNA here is from genome assembly GCA_914767995.1 of Thecocarcelia acutangulata. Lineage (NCBI taxonomy): Eukaryota > Metazoa > Arthropoda > Insecta > Diptera > Tachinidae > Thecocarcelia > Thecocarcelia acutangulata. Next base: position 64,162,932 of record OU612097.1, read on the forward strand.
TTTTCTTCCAGTCCAGTCTTAATGTCATCCGTATCTACACAAGGGTCAACACCTTTAATAACTACCTGAAGGCCTTTAGCACTTTTAAGTTGATAGGTGTAAAAAGATCTTTTCTCCTTCTCCAGAACGTCAGACAACTTTCGGTATTCATTTTCACTGTTTACCTGGATTTTCGTTTCGTTGATGCTGCCATGCTTTACTGATGTAACGTTGAAGGTGTCTTTTCCGATTGCCGTAATAAGTCGTTTCACCAGCTCATTAGAAGTAGGCTCTCTCAAATAAATTAGTGGCGGTTTAAATGTTCTCTTAGATGTTGTTGGCTCATCTGTTTGGAGTATAGCAAATCTATTACCATCCGTTGCCGAAGTCCTATTATCATCTTAACAAATTTTTGGTTAAGATGATATTTGAGCTGATTTGGAGCTTCGCTGCCTTTTAACCACGGTTATGTACCTGTCCATGCCTACTTGTGTTTTTGGCTTATTAGCAACAATTAAACTGGAGGATTGTTTATCTTCAGTTGTAACAACAATATTTGGCGAACACGATCGCGGGCGTTTCCTATCTCTAAGAGACAGGAGATTTTCCAATGATTTTTTCACAGATTCTTCCTCTGAAATCCAAAGATTTTTTCTACCGGAGCTAAGCTCTTTTTCAGAATTACATCTGATAGGTACACTCATACAATTAATTGTTTCTATTTTTTTTATTTACAAACTTATAACGATAATAAAAAAAAAATGCCAAAAAGTTTTTCTTTAAATTAAAATCACTCTGTTCACCTATTACGGTTTTTACTTATTCCCGTTTTATTTTTTTTACTTTGCGATCAAAAACAAACACATCTGTTCACTATCGAAGCTAAACAACGATAGTTTATAATTATAAAATAAATGTTGATGAAAAGTTTATAGTTAATTGTTGTCAATCTTTAACGTACAGCTTATTCTCAAAATGGCAATTTAAACGCGGACTGCGATGCAAAAACAGAATGAATTTTGTTCGCCAAATGTGCTGCTTTTATACACTTGAAAATAAGCTTTAACCCTAAGCATTAAACACATTCGAGACAGCAGGCTACCGACTACGAAAGCTCAAAATTAATACGCACGTGTTCTTATGAGAATGATTATTTTGAAAACAGCAAGGCAACACGGCTGCAGGTTGTTGTCCATGCTGGTTTTGTCGTTGCAGTCCAATTAAACTAATTTACATTTTTGTTGGCTACAAAAGCTTTGTTAGTGATGTCAATGTATCAAGTGAATACAAACATTTTTTTTATTTATTATAAATTAACTTAAAATTTATAAGCTAATTGTTAGGAACAAGAACTATGGCCTTAAGCTCGATTTGGGTATTGTTACTTTGTTAAGGCTGTATAAATGAAGTTATAAATATTAGATTCCCTAAGAAATTGGATAATAAGCTGGATATTTTCTACCGTTGGATTTGAAATAAGAGAAAGTGGATTTTTGTTACAGAAAATCTTTTGTCTAAAGAAGTTTAAATCTGGACAGTGTGATAGAAAATGTTCAAGGGTTGTGCGCCGAGATATATTGCAAGTGCATTTCAGTATGTTATGTATGTTTAATAGAGTACCAAGAGTATATTTAGTATGTCCGAGACGAATTCTTAAAAATTTTAGTATCTCCAGCCTATTTAGCTGGCTTGTATGATGTTTGATATAGAGATTGGTGTTGTATTTTTGATTGTTTACAGTTTGATACCAATTGGATGTGTGTGAGAGATTATTGAATTATTGAAATTTGAATCAGGAGCCCAAGCCTCAAAACTCCGACCAAAATTTTAGCAATCTTGAGGCAACTCTGCAGACTCTTGTTCAATCTATAAATACATTTACGGTTTCCATGACGAACATGATGCAGGAAATGCTAAAAATGCAATCCACTATTTTGCAGGCAATTTAAAAAAAATGAGTCGGTTAAAAATATGTTTCTGGAATGCAAACGGCATTCGCCAACATAAAAATGAACTTGAGCATTTCCTCATGGAAAAGCAGATCGATATAATGATGATTGCTGAAACCAATTTGACAACCAACAGTTATTTCAAAATTAATGGCTGCACATTATATGACACTAAAGATCCCCGTGGAAGATCTTGCGGCGGATCGGCAATTTTGATAAAGACCAGAATTAAGCACTATCTACTGAACGGGACACGTGAGGAATATCTCCAAACTACAAATATATGCATTGATTATTTTTATGACACTAAAGATTTGTTGCCTCCAAGCAACAAATATATGCATTGAACATTTTCATGGAAAAATAGTTATATCATCAATTTACTCACCGCCCCGATTTTCAGTAACAGAAAATCAGTATTCACATTTTTTCAAATCATTTGGGTCTCGATTTTTAGCGGCTGGTGACTATAACGCTAAGCACACTTTTTGGGGATCACGTTTAATTTCCCCAAAAGGCCGTGTGCTTTTCGACACAGTTTCCAAACTTGGCCTAGATGTGATTTCAAGCGGATATCCCACTTATTGGCCCTCAGACCGACGAAAGATTCCAGATGTTATAGATTTTGAAGTTGTGAAAAAAAATTCCTTTAGAATGGATGCAAGTGGAGCCTTCATTAGATTTGTCATCGGATCACTCACCCACTATAATATCCGTTTCCTTCCCCCAGGAGGTTGGCTTCCCGTTTAGTGACGTGGCATTCGCCATCACTAGAGCTAATTGTCTAAAATATAAGAAATATTTGAGTACTCATTGTACAGCAAATATTGCCTTGAGAACCCCTGAGGATGTTGATATATCAATTAAAGATTTTTCTGAAGACCTTAAACTGGCCGTACAACATGCTACCACTACCCATACAAGTTTCAGAAATGAGAACAATAGAACTTATTCGTCTGAAAATGAGCTACTTTTGTCAGAAAAACGAAGAGTTAGAAGAGAATGGCAACTTCGCAGGTCTCCCCAGCTTAAAACTAGGCTACGGGAATGCGTAACTCAATTAAGTAATCTGCTCGAAATCCAATGAATGGATTTAAAATTTATCTAGAAGGTCTTGATGGTAGCCCGCAAACCGACTATTCTCTATGGAAAGCGACAGAAGGTCTGAAAATACCCGTAATAATAACTTCAGCTGGCGATTGGGCAAGAAGCGATTGTGAAAAAGGGATGGTGTATGTTAATCATTTGAAAAACGTTTTTATTGCAAATGATACAGTGGATGATATTGCTGAATTTCCGCCATATGCAGTTAGACCGCCTGTGCCTTTGATACTTAGTTTTCAAGATGTCGAAAACGTTATAGATAAAGAAAACTCAAAAAAAGCTCCAGGTTTTGATAAAATTATTGGTAAAATGCTTGTACAGTTACCTCGTGTTGCTAGAAGAATTCTTCTTTTTATTTTTAACGCTATTTTGCGCCTAGAATACTATCCCGCAGAGTGGAAGGTATCTATGGTTACTATGATACCCAAGCCAGGGGAGGATCCCACTCAAGTAGAGTTGTTGGCAGTAGACCATTAAGTCTACTGCAAACAATTTCAAAACTTTTCGAAAAATTGTTAGTGGCGAAGTTGACTCCAATATTGAATGATGTAGAATGTATCCCTAATCATCAATTTGGCTTTCGGTTTAAGCCTAGCACCATAGAACAAACATACAGACTAGTAAATGTCATAAGAAATACTTTTGAGGACAAGAAGTATTGCTCAATTCATTGACATTTAACAAGCTCTTGATAAAGTGTGGTACGCCGGTTTAATGCACAATGTAAAGTTGAACTTGCCTGCAAATACTCACAAACTTCTGGAAAGCTACTTATCAGGCCGGAAGTTTGTTATCAGAGAAGGCGATTTTATAAGCCCAACTTATAAACTCCCCAACGAGATCCGGAATCCACACTTCAACTTTTGCAGATGACACAGCATTCTTCAGCGTCCATGAAAGCCATCAATTAGCATCGCGAAATTTGTAGGAGTACATTTCAATATTAGAGAAATGGCTAAAACTTTGGAAAATCAAAGTTAATGAACAAAAGTGTACTCATGGTAACAACTCTCCTATTCCGCAGCATAATGAAGTCAAGTACCTTGGTATTCACCTCGGCCGGAGGCTAACGTGGAAGTCTTACATTGAAACAAAAGCCACTCAGTTGAAGTTAAAAGCAGCACAATTAAATTGGCTTATGGGCAGAAATTCTACCTTGAAGTTGGATTGCACACTTCTGTTATACAATGCAATTCTAAAGCCTATATGGTGCTATGGAATTCAATTGTGGGGCACCGCCTCAGCATCAAACATTGAAGAAATTCAGAGGTGACAAAACAAAATTCTTCGAACGATTACTGCAGCTCCATGGTACGTAAAAAACTTTCACAGGGATTTGTATGTTCTGTTAGTAAAAGACGAATTTTTAAAGTATGCAACAAGATATATTAGCAAATTGAAACTTCACCCAAACCCTCTTTAGCGGTCACACTCGGTTGAGAAGAAGGGATACTGTTGCCACCATCAGAGCTTTAAATAAGTAATTTACCGATATAATTGGCGCAAAATAAAAATTTTGTCTAGTATTGGCTGGACTTAGTTAATTTTTTTGTATTTAGTGTTAAGATTTGAATACTTATTGTTAGTGCACATTGTGAAGATTCAATAAATAAATAAAAGCTAAAACAAGTAAGAGTGTAGTATATTCGGCTGGGCCGAATCTAAAATACCCTTCACGATAGTCACGAATATGTATAGTATATTAAAAATGTGACCTAAATATGCTCGGTTATATATGAACCGATATCGGAATTTTCTATTTTCTGTATTTTAGGAACCTTCTTTTATAACGAGAATTGCTTTTCAGCAAAAAAAAAAAAATTTTTAATGGAAAAATCGGTTCAGGCTATATCTCGGGTATTTATGGACCGATATCGATAATTTTAATTTTCCATATTTATATAACCTTATATCATTACCGGAACTGCTTTTGAGCACAACAAATTGTTTAAGTTCGCTTACGCGATATTTTCATGAAAAACCCGATTTAGGCTATATCTCGGGTATATATGGACCGATATCAGAAATTTTAATTTTCTCTATTTTCGTAACCTTCTTTTATAACAAGAACTGCTTTTCAGTAAAAAAAAAAATGTTATTGGAAAAATCGGTTCAGGCTATATCTCGAGTATATATGGACCGATATCGGATTTTTTCTTTTTCCATATTTATATAACCTTATTTCATTACCAGAACTGCTTTTGAGCACAAAAAAGTTGTTTACTCGGCATTTTCATGAAAAACCCGGTTTGCGCTATATCTCGGGTATATATGGACCGATATCGGAAATTTTCATTTTTCATACCTATATAACCTTATTTCATTACCAGAACTGTTTTAAGCAAAAAAAAGTTGTTTAAGTTCGCTTACGCGACATTTTCATGAAAAACCCGGTTTGCGCTATATCTCGGGTATATATGGACCGATATCGGAAATTTTCATTTTTCATACCTATATAACCTTATTTCATTACCAGAACTGCTTTAAGGTGAAAAAAGTTGTTTAAGTTCGCTTACGCGGCATTTTCATGAAAACCCCGGTTTAGGCTATATCTCGGGTATATATGGACCGATATCGAAAATTTTCATTTTTCATATTTATATGACCCTATTTCATTACCAGAACTGCTTTTGAGCACAAAAAAGTTGTTTAAGTTCGCTTACGCGACATTTTCATGAAAAACCCGGTCTAGGCTATATCTCGGGTATATGTGGACCGATATCGGAAATTTTCATTTTCCATATTTATGTAACCTAATTTCATTACCAGAACTGCTTTTGAGCTCAAAAAAATTGTTTAAGTTCGCTTACGCGACATTTTCATGAAAACCCCGGTTTGGGCTATATCTCGGGTATATATGGACCGATATCGGAAATTTTCATTTTTCATACCTATATAACCTTATTTCATTACCAGAACTGCTTTAAGGTGAAAAAAGTTGTTTAAGTTCGCTTACGCGACATTTTCATGAAAACCCCGATTTGGGCTATATCTCGGGTATATATGGACCGATATCGAAAATTTTCATTTTTCATATTTATATGACCCTATTTCATTACCAGAACTGCTTTTGAGCACAAAAAAGTTGTTTAAGTTCGCTTACGCGACATTTTCATGAAAAACCCGGTCTAGGCTATATCTCGGGTATATGTGGACCGATATCGGAAATTTTCATTTTCCATATTTATGTAACCTAATTTCATTACCAGAACTGCTTTTGAGCTCAAAAAAATTGTTTATGTTCGCTTACGCGACATTTTCATGAAAACCCCGGTCTAGGCTATATCTCGGGTATATATGGACCGATATCGGAAATTTTCATTTTTCATATTTATATGACCCTATTTTATTACCAGAACTGCTTCTGAGCACAAAAAAGTTGTTTAAGTTCGCTTACGCGACATTTTCATGAAAACCCCGGTTTGGGCTATATCTCGGGTATATATGGACCGATATCGGAAATTTTCATTTTCCATATTTATGTAACCTAATTTTATTACCAGAACTGCTTTTGAGCAAAAAAAAGTTATTTAGCTTCGCCTATGCGACATTTTCATTAAAAATCCGATTTGGGCTATATCTCGAGTATATATGGACCGATATCTGAAAAAAAAAATTTTTGCCTTTTAGTCACCATGCTTAATAAGTGTGTGAAGTTTGAAGCAAAACGAACAACTTTTGTTTTCAAAAATTTTCATACAAAACTGCAAAAAAAAATGGCTTTTTTCGGAATTTTGAATATATCTCAGCTATACGTGGACCGATATTACTGAATTTCAATAGCAAACCCATGAATCGATGGGGTAAAAGAATGGTGAAAGAAAAAAGTTTCTAAGTCTAATGGTTTTCTCAGAAACGGTATTTCAACAGCGGACAGACGGACAGACGGACATCGCTTAATCGACTTTTCCATTAATTCTGATTCAGAATATATATACTTTATAGGGTCGCAAAAAAAAACTGTAGAAATTACAAACGGAATCACAAACTTATATATACCCTTTACATTTTTGTGAAGGGTATAAAAAAAAAAAATTAGGTAAATATGCCCGCAAAAAGTGTGACTGAAATTCGTGAAGAACAATTAAAAGACGATTATTTGAAGGAAATCGTTGTGTCCTTAGAAAACCATGATGAAAATTCCATTCACTGGATTAACCGAAACTACCTCATAAATGATGGAATTTTTATTGTTATGCTAATGATGATTGTGAAGATGCACAACTAGTTATAACTATCCAATAACTGACGGAAATCCTTAAGAATTATCATGATGAGTGTAATTCAGGACTCTATGACGCCGAAAAAACCATAGCACGAATCGCAAGTAGATACTACCAGCCGGGTATGCGAAGTGAAATTTCCAAGTATGTGAAAAACTGCATTGTATGGCAGCGTTTCAAGGCAGCGAATATGAAATAAATTGGACTTATGCAGACGACTAGTAGCAAACAACGATTTGAAGTAATAGCAGTAGATCTATTTGGCCCATTGCCCAAGACAGAAGTAGGTTACCGATGGATACGGATTGTGGAAAATGTTGACAGCCGTTGGGTAGAAATATTTAAATTGCAAGATGCGACAGCAGAAGCGTGCACTAAGATCCTCATAGATGAACTATTTTTACGATATGGGATTTCAAGGCGCATCAATACTGGTATACAATTCGTATCTGCAATAATGCAACAAGTTACGTATTGCCTTGACATACAGCAACAGTTTACACCAGTATACCATCCTGAGGCAAATCCTGCTGAACGAAAGAACAGAGATCTGAAATCTCAATTGGCCAATTTGGCGCAGAGTAAACATAATGATTGGCATCTGAACCTAGCTGCCTTACGATTTGCCATGAACTCTGCTAAGTGCCAAAGTACAGGTTTTAGTGCAGCATACCTGACTTTTGGTAGAGAACTGCGTACATTAGATGACACCAAGCATGATGTTAGAAACATTCTTGAATCCGAGCTTTAAATAGGTTTAGTGAATCCGAGAATTCCATCCCAGGAATTACATTCTACTTGAAGATTATTTCCAACGTTTTGGAAGATGCTAAGGAAGCTGAGATGAAGGTGCAGGATATAAACAAAGACTATGTCGATCGAAAAAGAAGTCCACAACCAGAACTTAAGGTTGGTACTAAGGTACTGGTATCAACCCATATTTTGAGTAATGCAGCTAAAGGTATTTCATCCAAATTTGTGAGTAAACGTGATGGTCCTTATGTTATCACCAAGAAGATTGAATCCTAAAGCTATAAAGTATCCTCAGCAGATAACCTAGCCATCCCACTTGGTACCTATCATGCTTCAGCCATGACATTGTTTAAAGGTACCGATGATGAAGTTCCAGCACCAGTCCATCCCATGAAGAGACGAAGTAGACCGAAGAAAGCCTAAAATATGTTGAAGTACAGCTCGAGCCGAGGCTCTGTACTCCAAAGGGGGAGGCTGTAGCAGGCCATTTTTATTTATCATTCATAATTTTATTATTTTTCATTATTATTTCCTATGATTTTCAAGTGTATAAAAGCAGCACATTTGGCGAACATATGTAATTCATTCTGTTTTGCAGTCCGCGTTTAAATTGCCATTTTGAGAATAAGCTGTACGTTAAGATTGACAACAATTAACTATAAAGTTTTCATCATCATTTATTTTATAATTATAAACCATTATTATTTTACGTAAATAAACAATTATATTTACAATAATCCCATTACACTATGTAATAAATTTTAATACATCTTGTACGTTTTGTATTATTAGTATTGATTGATATTGAAGCTATCTAGTGCTATATGGCAGCACAAACACAAAATTTTTTTGTTTTATGAAATTGCGATTTGTCAAACATCAGCTACTAAAATTTCCCCCAAACCCATCGAATAGTTTATTCGAGGTAGCCGTGTGAAGTAAGCAACTTTTGTGTTTTTGGAAAAATGGAAAAAATTGAATTTCGTGCAGTGGTTAAACATTATTTGAAAGGGAAAACGGCGAAGGAGACAAAAGAATTTGATCATGTAATCCGTCAGATAACATGATCAAATATTGTATTAAATTCATGAAACGTGGCCGAAGAAACACTGCGACAATACCATCAATAGGAAGCCAAAAGAGGTTTCTGAAGAAAATATCAAGAAAATCCTCGACATCGTTTTGAATGAACGCCGAATCAAGTTACGTGAGATTGTTGAAATTGTAAACATATCATATGACCGTGCGTTCAACATTTGGCATGTACATAAAAAAGCAATCGGCAAGATGGGAGCCGCGTTTGCTCAGCGTTGAACAAAAACAAGATCGACAGACAAGTTCACAGCGGTGCTTAGACATGATAAAGCGTAATCATGTTGTTTTTGGCGTCGATGAACAACTGTTAATGTTTTATCTTATTGTAATTTTTTTGTGTGTATGCCTGTATCTACCCAGTACTTTTAATTAAGATTTATATTCTTATTGTGCTGAATTAATATAATAAATAAATAAATAAATGAATCCATTTACAGGAAACGTGGGTCCACCACTACACGCCTGAAATCTAAAATCAATCAAAACAATGTATGGAAGCTGGTGGAAGTGCTCCGAAGAAGGCAGAGTCAATGAAATCGGCTGGCAAGGTTATGTCCACTGTATTTAAGCGTGCACACGAAGTATTGCTAATCGATTATCTTGAAAAAGGATCACCAATCACCGGAAAGTATTGTCGTGCATTATTGATTGACGCAATCAAGAAAAAATAACCACATTTAAAGAAGAAAAAAAGTGCTCTTTCTTCAAAGCAACGCACCGGTTCAGATAGAATTAGATACGATGCAAAAATTACAGGAAATACACGTCGAATTGGTTGATTATCCACCTTATATTCCAGATTTAGCTGCTTGTGGCGTTTTCCTGATTTCAAACTGGAAAAATTGGCTCGTAGGGAAAAGATTCATCTCAAATGAAGAAGTGATTACCGAAACTAACGCGTATTTTGAGGGACTCCCAAAATCGTATTATTGTATTGTATTGAAAAATAAATGATTTTTGAAAAAAAATTGTTTTCCTACTTAGGTAGCTTAAATATCAATCAGCCGTTGTATTATCATAATTTTTATTTTATCAAACGATGGGTGAGTTACAGTAACCCCTATCAGTACAACTATGTTTCAAATATTTTTTGTTTTGTAGCATTTTTTTTATTAATATAGTCTTCAAAATGAACTAACAATAAGTATTCAAATCTTAATACTAAATATAAAATAAAAAAAGATGTGCTTACTACTTAAGTCCGGCCAATGCTAAACAAAAAGTTTTATTATGCGGGAGCTATTTCGGTAAAATCACCTAGTGAGCAATCTGATAGTGGTAACGGTGTCTCTTCTTCTCAACCGACTGTGGCCGCCAAAATTAAGTATATTACGCGCAAGAGGGTTTGGATAAAGTTCCAGTTTACTGATATACCTTGTCGCGTACTTAGAAAATTCCTCTTTTACCAGCGGAACACTCAGATCTTTATGAATTCGTAAATTTTTTACGTACCATGGAGCTGCAGTAATCGTTCGAAGAATTTGGTTTTGTCGCATTTGGATTTTTTCAATGTTTGACGCTGAGGCGGTGCCCCATAACTGAATTCCATAGCACCATATAGGTTTTAGTATTGCATTGTATAGCAGAAGTTTGCAATCCAACTTCAATGTCGAGTTTTTGCCCATAAGCCAATTTAGTGGCGCTGCTTTTAGTTTCAACTGAGTGACTTTTGCTTCAATGTGAGACTTCCACGTTAGCCTACGGTCCAGGTGAATACCAAGGTACTTGACTTCATTGTGCTGCGGAATAGGTGAGTTGTTTATTTGGATAGGTGCACATGTTTGCTTACACAGTGTGAATGTGACGTTTTTGTTCATTAACTTTGATTTTCCAAAGTTTTAGCCATTTCTCTAATATTGAAATATATTCCTGTAAATTTCATGAAGCTAATTGATGGTTTTCATGAACGCTCAAAAACGCTGTGTCATCTGCAAAGGCCCCAGTATGCTGCCTTGGGGAACACCTGCCTCGACTGGCTGAGTTGGGCTTATAAAATCGCTTTCTCTGATAACAAATTTCCGCCCATATAAGCAGCTTTCCAGAAGCTAGTGAGTGTTTGCAGGCAAGTTCAACTTTATTTTGTGCATCAGTCCGTCGTGCCACACTTTATCAAAAGCTTGGGAAATGTCAATGAATAGAGCTGAATAGTACTTTTTGTCTTCAAAAGTCTGTCTTATGACATTGACTAGTCTATGTGTTTGTTCTATAGTGCTATGTTCAGCCCGAAAAACAAATTGATGATCAGGGATGCATCCCACATTGTTCAATATTGGACTCAACTTCGTCAATAACAGTTTTTCGAACAGTTTTGAAATTGTTGGTAGTAGACTTATTGGTATATATGACTCTACTTTAGTGGGATCCTTCCCTGGCTTAGGTATCATAGTAATCATTGAGACCTTGCACTCTGTAGACAATATTCCCTTTTCAGAATCGCTTCTTGCCCAGTCGTCAGTTGAAGTTCGCAAAACCGAAGTTCCATTACCGGTCTTTTTAAACCTTTTGTCGCTTTCCACAAGGAATAATCAGATTGAGGGGTACTATCAAGGCTTTCAAATATGTTTTAACGGAAGCCATTCTATGGACTTCAAGCAGATTTCTTAACTGAGTTATGCATTCCCGTAGCCTAGTTTTAAGCTGGGGAGATCTGCGAAGTTGTCACTCTCTTCTGACTCTTCTTTTTTCTGACAGAAGTTGCTCAATTTCAGACGAATAAGTTCTATTGGTTTCATTTCCGGACCTTATATGACTAGTGGTTGCATGCTGTACGGCCAGTTTGAGGTTTACAGAAAAATCGTTGATACATCAATATCCTCAGGCGTTCTCAAGGCGATATTTTCAGTACAATGTGTGCTCAAAACCAATTATATTATTATATTAACCAATTAACTCTATTGACAGTCAACAGTGAGCCAATCTCTAGGGGGAACGAAACAGAGATTATAGTGGGAGAGTGATCTGATGACAAATCTAATGAAGGCTCCACCTGCATCCACTCTAATGGAAAGCTTTTCGCAACTCCAAAATCTATAACATCTGGGATCTTTCGTCGACCTGACGGCCATTAAGTGGGGTGTCCGCTTGAAACCACATCTAAGCCCATTTTGGAAACGGTGTCATAAAGCACACGGCCTTTCGAGGTAATTAAACGTGATCCCCAAAAAGTGTGTTTAGCGTTATAGTCGCCAGCCGCTAAAAATCGAGGCCCAAGTGATTTGAAAAAATGTGAATATTGGTTTTCTGTTACTAAAAATAGTGGTGGTGAAGTAAATCGAGGATATAAACATTTGTTCATGAAAATAATCAGTGCATATATTTGTAGTTTGAAGATATTCCTCACGTGTCTTGTTCATTAGATAGTGCTTAATTCTGGTCTTTATCAAAATTGCCGAACCGCCGCAAGATCTTCCACGGGGATCTGTAGTGTCATATCGTGTGTAGCCATTAATTTTTTGTGTTGGCGAATGCCGTTTGCATTCCAGAAACATATTTTTAACCAATTCATTTTTTTAAAATTGCCTGTAAAATAGTGGATTGCATTTTTAGCATTTCCTGCATCATGTTTGTCATAGAAACGGTAAAAGTGTTAATGGACTGAACAAGAGTCTGCAGAGTTGCCTCTAGGTTACAAAAATTTGGATAGGAATTTTGGGTTCCTGGTTCAAGTTTTGGTCGGATTTAACCACGTTAGCATATGAATATTGTTTGGAATTCTGCGTGTTTGTATAGTTGGTTGAATGGCCTACCTGGGGAAAATTGTTTTTACCAATGACATTTGGCTGCTGGGCTGCTGGAAAAACCGATGTCTTATTTGTCATTGACGACTTAAAATGAGTATAGACAGGACAACCTCTAATTTGCGGTGTGGTTATCTCCACAGTTTCTGCATTTCTCAACACTTGCGTCGGCCTTTGGCTTATTGCACTGAGTTGTGCCGTGAAGTTCGCCACACACAACACAAACAGCGGGCAACTTGGCAGTTTAGACACTGAACGGGTCCTAAACGCTTATGTGGCTCCTCAACGGTAACCTTACGATGCAGAAAAAATTTGAGGTTATATATTGGATGAATTTCACTCTTTTTTAGTACAACATCCCCTGATTCTAGTTTAACCCTAAACATGGCTTGAGGGATCTTTTCACGGTTCGTGATGTTTACTACTGTTTTTGTTTTAAAACTTTTATCTTCCAATGCGGTTTTGACATCATCAATATCTACGCATGGGTCACTACTTTTAATAACGACCTGAAACCCTTTAGCACTTTTGAGCTGGTAAGTGTAAAATTATCTTCTCTGTTTTTCTAAAACATCAGACAATTTTCGGTAGTCGTTTTCATGGTTTACCTGAATTTTAGTTTCACTGATGCTGCCGTGCTTCACTGATGTGACGTTGAAAGTATCTTTGCCGATTGCCATAATAAGTTGTTTCACCTGTTCACTAGAAGTCGGCTCTCTCAAATAAATTGGTGGGGGTTTATATGTTTTTTTGGAAGTTGTTGGTTCATCTGTCTGAAGGATAGCAAACCTATTATCATCCGTTGTCGCAGAGGTAATATCGTCCTTAGACATTTTTGGTTGCGACGCTATTTGCGCGGTTTCGCTGACGTTTAACCACGGTTATATACCTATCCATACCCACTTGAGTTTTCGGTTTATCAACAATAGCTAGACTTGAAGATGGTTTGTCGTCTGCTGGTAGATGGTTGGTCTTCTGTTGTAACAACAATGTTTGGCGAGCACAAACGCGTGCGTTTTTTATCTCTTAGAGACAGGAGATTGTCCAATGACTTTTTCAATGATTCCTCTTCAGAAATCCAGAGGTTTTTTTAGTGGAGCTAAGCTCTCTTTCAGAATTGCACCTACTGGGTACACTCATGCAATTTTTTTTTTCTTTATATTTTTGTTGCTTTAAAAGTATATAAAAATAATTGTTATATAGTTTTTATTTTATATTAATTCTCTCTTTACTTATACCGTTATTTTTTTTTTGTTTGTTTTTTTTTTTTGTTTTTTTTTTTTTTTTTTTTTTTTTTGTAACACTTTGATCAAAAACAAATACGTCCGTTCACTATCAAAGCTACACTCTGACTCATGTTTCAAATATAAATATGTTTTATTAAAGACAGCATTTCTGTACATTTCAGTAATAAAGTTTATTTACCTTTTGTAACATAATCTCATTTCCATTCTTAAAACGAAACTGCAATATTGTACAGCTAAAATAAAAACATGCAGGCGGGTTTGTAGGTAATGTTTACTTTGTATTTAGTCTAAATAAAAATAGTTTCTAGGAAATGCTTACTTTGTAATTAGTCCAAAAAAATGAACAAAATTAGCGTTAAAAAAAATTAACTTTGAATTAATATTTCAAGTTTGGTGAATGATAATAAAGAAAGAGTAGTAAGAAGACAACCAAACTATACACAATTATTTTATTTTTATCCTAGTTTTATATATGTATATTTTAAATTAGGTAGGATCTTAAATCATTTCTCTCATACGTGAAATTATTTTTTACTTTTTAGTGTTTTTTAGTTTTTTTAAGTATTAAGATTTGAATACTTATTGTTAGTAAACACTTTGAAGATTCAATAAATAAATAAGCGGATGTTGAAAAAAGAAGTTTACACCCTTCAAAAAGTTATTCATTACAAAATGTTTACTGCGGTAATGAAAATATTAGTTCAAGAAGAATATTTTTCGGCAAATATGTAGCGTATGTAGATAAAAAAAACTTATTTTTTCGCATGAAATACTTCTGTTTTTTACGCAAACCTTATTTTTTTTTTTAATTGTTTATTTATTTATTTTATTAAGATATTTATTCTAAAGTAACAAATATAAACAAATGTTATTATTATATATAGTAGGGTGGGTCACTTATGTATGGGAAAAAATAAAAGTGAATTAATAAAGTTCTTATAGTAATATTTTGCTGTCTGAGGCATAAAAAGGTAATATTTGAAAAAAAAAAATCAATTAAGTGATATCTTTAGCCCACACCACTTTTTTAAAAAACTTTAATATTTTAAATAATTTATTATTTTGTTATTAAAAACTAATACATTTTCACAACAAATTGCTACACTACAGTTTTATTTGAGAAAAATATTACGCTTTAAATGTAATTCAATTATTTTTTTTACCATAAAATCTCTTTTGCTCTCGAATCTGGGCATAATTTTTCTGGATTCAAGTTTTGTTTGTATTAAGCCTTCTCTCGATTTCCTATCACATAAGGACATGGATGCTTCTGTCACTATTTTCACAGCTTGTGTATGATATGGTAGTTTTAAGAAAGCCCTGTTTTTCCCATCTAGAGTTTTAATAAATGCGTTTAAATCTTCATTAGTGATATGACACGTTTGCTGCCAATTTCTTAGGTCAGTATAGTTATTCGAATTAAAATATATTTTCGGTACTTGAAATACACATGATTGCTTTCCAGTACATGCAGAGTTTCGAGGTTCTAGAATTCTTTTTGTTGCGAGTTGACCGGAGAAAATTTTCTGAATTGGCAAAATAGGTGCTGTGTTGAATTACGGGGTCTATTATTTGTTTATAGTCTGCTAACAGATATCGAGAACTTTTAACCAATTTCCAAAAAATTTTAGATCCATCTTTGCTCGATTAGTTTTTATTTTGAACCAGACTGGGTCGTAAATTTTAAAGCAATATTCAGCTAATACTTTTAGATTATTCGATGGGTTTGATGTGGAAATGTAGTGCCTCAAAATTCTGTTTGCTTTTGTTAACCATCTTGCGTAGGACATTTTTCCTGGGGATCTGTTAGCTACATAATTGGGACAGTGTCCAGTAATATCAGATATAGTTGTTTCATATTTTTGATCTGAACTTACGTCTTCCATCTTTACTTTCGAAAGTTCACTTTGTATCTTTCCATATTTAACAATTGGAAAGTCTTTGCAATTTCCTAATAAATTACCAATAGGGCCAAATGCTATGCTTATTAAAAAGATGCCTTAGAGATAATTCATTTAAGTGAAACATGTAAATAACCTACTGTAAGGGACGCTCAAGGCCTTTCTTCGAAAAGTTTAATTACGCCACTAAATTTTCCAGTACTGACGACAGTACCATCGCAACCAATAGCCATCAAATTATCAAGTTCAATGTCCTTTGACAAAAGCATGTCAAAAATCACTTTTTCAATACTTTTAGACGTGACATTTAGAGGTACTGCGTAACCAATGTAAAGTGAATTTGTGTTTAAGTCCTAGAGAACTTAAAAGCCCTTAGGATACAGTTATTATTATGTTGCCTCTACAACATTTGCAATGAAAACACACAGAAAAAAGTCTTTACAGTACAAGTGAAGAGTGGACTAATGTGTTAAACTTTGAGGTCAATGCGCGGGCTGTTATACTAAAAATAATTATGCAATATTTTACAGGTTTGTTATTGACGAAGCAAGGTTATTAGAAGTTGAATTGAAGAAAAAAAGTTTTTTTGACCCAGCCTAATATGTAGCTCAATAGGAAGGTTATACGATGTCCCAAGAACGGGCTCTCTAGTATACTATATACAACATTTATTCTTTAAATTATCATTTATAATAGTAAATATGCTTATTATTTAATCTTTGAATGTTTATGTTATACATGAAAAGAAAAGTATACAAAAACCTTTTGGAGCGCTGGATATGGAGGGGAGAGCTATGATTGTCAAGAAATAAAAAATGGCAAAAAATGACATTTTGAAAAAAAAAACTGGTATCGAATCTACGATTATCTATCGTGAGGAGGTTTCTACATATAGCTTTGATATTAGCTCTCCTATGAATGTGATAAAAAATGGGGATCCGGCGCTCGTTATGTAAATATCCTTTGTTGTCCAGGTATAGGAACGCTTCTGGTGGTACATAGCCCGTTTCAAGTGTTTTGTTTATGTACGCATTATTTACGTAGTATGGTGCCATTATTAAGAAGCTATTTGCATGGCATGATATACTTCTTAGTATGTAATTTTTAATTTCGGTTTTTGTTGTAGATATACTTTTTATAATTACTATTTGAAGTCCTATGTGCATTTTCTTTCGGGTAGTCGTAGTTTTTCCATGTATGATAGAGAAACATTAATTAAACCAGGTTTGGCAATCGTATGTTAAAATAGGTCGTATGACACACCGATAAAAAAAAATTTTATATTTGAAAAAAGTGTTTCTCGCATTCTTGATTTGAATTTTAATGTGTTCATTGAAGTACATGAACTTATCGATATGAACACATAAATATTTAATTGTACTTTTAGTCTGAACCTTGAAATTGTCAGTGGATTTAATACCAAATGTTTTCCAGTATTTTTTTATACCGCTGTTGCACTTTTCTCCTGGGGGACGAAATAGTATAGATTCACATTTTTTTTTGTTTATTTTTAATTGCCAGTCAGCAGCATATTGCTCGACAACTTATAACGTTATCTATTTTATTGAGAAGGTCATGTGGAAATATGTTAAAAAGGATAGGAGAGTTCACTGTTTTTTTGTACTAGTTGCTTTCTTATCGCAAACCACAAATGTTTTGTTATTTAACATGTTATGAATCAAGTAAATAAAATGCATAAGGAATCTGTAATTAATCAACTTGTATATTTGACCGGGTATCCAAATACTATCGAACGCCTTTTCTATTATTCTATAAGGCCAAGCCCCGGTGCAGAATAGTTTTTTTAGAATTCCAATAGGTATTCGAAGCTAATAGGTTTATTGCATGAAAGGTCGAACGCTTGTGCTTAAAACCGAATTGTTTATTTTGGATGAAATCGTTTTCTTCACAAACTCTTGTTTGTTGCTATTGTTTATGCATGCTTCGAAGACCTTGTTAATATTAGGCAGAAGGCTTATCGCAGTAAGTTTTCTTGCATTACTTGTATACTTATCCTTATTTTTTATTTTTTTGGTAAAATCCCCATTTTTGCAGTTTTCCAAATTCGTGGAAAATAGGAGTTATTAAACAGTGTGCAATATTGTTTATTAAAAAGTGTGCAATATTGTTCGGAATGTTATCCAGACCTACACTAATTTTTTTTTTCTTAATTTTTGTATACCGTCGCTGATGATATAGCAATTTTCAGTACTATCAAAGCCTAAATCAGAAGGGTTTTACACAAACTCGTTTACTTAGCAAATGTTTAGTTTTTGTTTAATATACTAGTAGAAATAAAAGATCGATAATTCCAACACTTTAAATGCTGTCTTAACATTTGTTTTGGACTTTCCGTGTTGTAATTGGTAGGTACAAGTTAAAAGTCCACAAACTCTAGTTCCTCTTTTCTTTTTCTCCTTCTCATAATCTATTTTCCTAGTTTCAGTGCAATGAACTGCATATACATACATATGTACATAAAGGGGTCAACCCCTGGTACAGGTCCAATATACAAAAACCTCTACTGTTTTTCTTTATTGTGCAACATTTATTGTCCGAAATAAAGATGTATGTTAGTTTTCTGTTAAAATGAAAATTAATTTTTAATTGCTTAACGTTGTTTTCTTTAGAAAATGTTTATGAAAATGCTAAGAGGAGCTCATTAAGTAGGAATTTCATACTATATACATACATATGTACTCATATATATTTTAAGTAAGTGTTTATTCTGAATTTTCATTTTAACAAGTAATGAGAATGAGAGTATAATTATATTTCTATTCCTTTTTGCACAATGAAAAGATAAATTTGTCATTAAGCACATACTGTTTGATCAAAGATGACTATGGTGATGATGTATTCATTAGTAAATTCTTTGTAAAGAAATTAAGATATGTCACCTTAATAAGTGCAAAGTAATTCTCGTGCAGTGCAGCACAGCAAAATGATGGCACACACAAACAAAAGCGATGGATGTAGCAGTTTGTATGTGTAATATACATATTACTTAAAAGAGGAGCACGAACGGCATACAAACAACATTATTTAGTGCTGAAACGTTCATTCAAAATTATTCATGTCAACATAACACGGATCAATTATAATGGTTCAAGAAACACGAATAAAAACGAAGTATTTATATACTTTGCAAAAATTGTTTGAGAGATGTGGCAATAAGTACACAAAACATGCGACGAGTACTCCTGCAACACTACAGCATTAATATTATTATTATATATACGAAACACAACATGATAAAATGCTTTTTTGTCGCGTATAATAGCTTACATTTTTTATGTTGGAAATCAAAATTGAAGGAAAAAAATCCTTCTAATATCTTTATAATGAAAATGATGGCAAGAAAAAAGGTGGAATTATTTACCATATTCATGGCACTAATACGGGCGAATTCTTTGTTCTCTGCCATTCTGGCACATTTGCACACAGTAAGAACCTTAAAATCTTATTCACACCTGAAAACAATAAACACTTTAGGAATATTTTGATTGGGTGAAAGAAGGTGACAATTTACTTGATAACGGTGTTCGAGAAAATATACATGCACACATATACATATATGTACATACATATATCAATGCATTTGCATATTTACTGACAAGAGACTGACTTCTGCTGCTTTATTCCTTCATTCAAAGGCTTTATCGATGTATGAATTTCGAGTGGTGCTGATGCTATTCTCTACCAAAAGCAATCTGTTTTCATCAGCAGCAAGTTTTTAATAGCATTTTTTTGTTTGTTTGCTTGTAAACTTGGTTGCTGGGATACTTGAGTGTTGTTGTATGCAACAATATTCGAGCTCTATGAAAATTCAT
Organism: Thecocarcelia acutangulata; assembly: GCA_914767995.1. Lineage (NCBI taxonomy): Eukaryota > Metazoa > Arthropoda > Insecta > Diptera > Tachinidae > Thecocarcelia > Thecocarcelia acutangulata. The sequence goes on from OU612097.1 coordinate 64,182,753, forward strand.
ACATACATACATTCAAATATTCAGGAGTTGTTGTTGGTGATATTTTTGAAAAAAAAATTCTCAATAGTTTTACACATTTCTGGTTACTATTTTGAAGAGCGTAAAAAAATGTTTATGATTTTAGATGTTCAACGTTGCATACTTTGTTTGTGTTGAAATCTAGTATGGGTTTTTATTAAGTGGTATTCATTTAACCATACGAGGTAAAAGTTTCGAGTGGTTTCAGTTTAAATGTAACTCTTCCGAGTTTTTTTTTTTTTTTTTTTTTGCCTGAAATATATAAGATTTATATTTTGTAAAGGTTCGCCTTTTGTTAAGTGCAGAAGAACTGGTGGATTATTTAGAAAGGATAATTAACAGGTTCTTTGCATTTAAAGAAAGTATTTAAAACGCATCAAAACTACATACTCGTACATTAGCAAAAAGTTATCAGGAGCAATTTATATACAAGTTCGAAATTTAGCTTCGAGCTTCAACTATGAAATCTGTTTTAAGTTCAAGAAATGGCTACCTTTAAAACATATTTGGAAATAAAAATTTATAAATAGCTTGTTTCCCAGCTATCTATGTGTCGACATTTCATAGGAGCTACCCCAATCATCAGTAGACTTTGGAAATTTTTGAAAGATATTCTCAAACATTCAAGTTTATATCCCAACAATCTAAATATATAGCTGAGAATTTAAAAAGAAAAATGCTCTAATAATACTTGTCAAAACACAAAGAAACAAGCTTTTTCATTTATACACGTCTCTAACATTTCTTTACACGAGTCATTTGCAAATAAAGTTTAGTTTATTGTCAGCTCGCTTAGAGTGAGGTGCGTTTCTACATCTATATTGAGGTGCGTTTCTACATCTATATTGTTTTAATAAGCGTACTCAAGCAAGTAGAATATAATATTAATTGGAGTGTTGGGTACAACGCCTCGATAAAAATTACCTGCCAATAAACGTGCACTACGGGACTCGTGAAGCGTTCTGTCTATGGTGGTGGCTGCATTGCACCAGACATTCGGTTGCATACTCCTGAGTAAACTCGGTGCGACTTGGTTCTGTTAGTTACGACGGTGATGGCTATAACGTTGTCGTATAAATCAACCAATAAACACGCACTACGGGACTCGTCAAGCGTTCTGCCTGTGGTAATGGCTACATCGCACCAGACATTCCGTTGCATACTCCTGAGTGAAGTCGCTGCTTCTACCGTTCACCGTGGCGTTACCCTGATATTTACGGCGGTCTTGGCTACAACGTTGTCGTAAATATCAACTAAAATAATCGCCTACTAAGGGACTAGTGGAGAGTCCTCTTTGTGGTGGTGGCTACATCGCACTAGACGTCACGCTGCCTAATCCCGAGTAGGCCACTGCTAGGCACTCTGTTCGTGCCATTACTACGTCTCCCTCAAGCCTTCGTGCCATATAATTTGTCAGCCCAGAAGACGTCCGCAGTAAAAGAAAACCAAAAATGAAGATTTATAACGTGATAAGAAAACCCGAGGCGTTTGTTTCTTTCATAAATTTTTGTAAAAGACCACGACCTCCAGCGGAAACGTGTCGTTACAATGCTAAAATATTCTGTTTTCTAGTGTTGGCACCCCAGTTTTTAGCTGTGTATAATTGGCACACAAGTAGTATTCATTCTGTTCCGTGGTACTGTAAAATGACTACTTCTAATGGCTCAAGTAATTTGTAAGCTAAATTTGGTTCTCTTAGTGGTCCGCAGTAGGTGTGGCCTCTATTCCTGCGGAACTTGCAATTTTCTTGGCTGCTGCCTTTGTTTTTATATATTGGCTTAACTTCACGCTCATATTCTCTCTTTTTGCACTTCATCCTTTCATGGCTTAGCGTAACTCAGTAATTGCAAGGAACTTCTGATGAAATAGTATTGACGTTAGGTGACTGTACGCCAATTAGTTCTTCTGCACTCTCAACTAAATCTCGTAGCTCGCTCAATTAGGTTCCTTCACGTCCAATGAATCGGATCTAAAGAGCACGATCTCGCAGACCCTTAATAAAACTTCTCTCTGCAATTCTTTTAAAGTCCCTAATAACTGTCGCCGTGTTGCCTTCCTCCGATCATTCAAGATAAGATATCTGTATATATGAACAAGCAAACTTTATTTTACTTAACTTACCTGTAACGTCATTGCTTGGTCTTTTTCTTCCTATTATTTCTCACTTTTTCCCCTTAATTCTTTCACTTATGGTTATGGTGTTGACTAAATTAAATAAAACATTCTCTAGTCTCTGTTTAAAATTCTTTATAATTATTTCTTATTTTTGCAGCAAAAGATCGTTTTATGTTATATAAAAAAATTTAACAGTATTTATTTTCAATATTTCGATAACAATTTGTTATCATCGTCAGGAAAATTAATATATTGAAAATTTTTTTAATAACATATTAATTTTCCTGACGATGATAACAAATTGTTATCGAAATATTGAAAATAAATACTGTTAAATTTTTTTATATAACATAAAACGATCTTTTGCTGCAAAAATAAGAAATATTTACCAAAACAAGATCAAATAATTAAATATTAAATATTCTTTATAATTTATATTATATTTAAGTGCTATTATTTTACTGTTCTTAAACTTTAATTAACTCCCCATCTTAACTTTAATTAACTGCCTTAATTCACTGTCCTCAACTTTAGTTAACTGCCTTCTTTCATATCTGCTGAAAACTGCTTTTGCTGTCATAGCTACTGCCGAAAACTTGAAGCTATAGCTGCACGTGCTCGAATTCATTACTCGCACCAATTTTCCATCGTTTCAGCAATTTCTATAGTTTAGGCCATTCCATTTCTATAGCTTATGCCATTCAGTTCTTGGCTGGTACTACCATTCTAGCTTCATTGCAATATTGGACCTGACAAACAAATTTTGTTGTTGTTGTTATATTTGGTGCAGTGCGATGTTGGGCCTGATCAGAATATTGTTATTGCTTGTTGTTCAAACAGCAGTTTATGCTTGCTGTTTTGCAATATTACCTCATGAGCTGAAAAGTCCTGGGCCTAACAGAGAGATGACACTAGTTTTTTTGGAGTCACCTTTTTTCAGTTAATACTAACCTTCAAAAGACAGCTGTTAAAATTTCATGATATTATATTCACCAGTTTGTGAGTTATAGTGTTAAGAGTGCCGCTAATTTTATTTCAGCATGCATTGTGTGACTTCGATGGTGAGCGTATTAGTTTTTGATCGGAAAGTAATCAAATAAAAACAAATAAAACCCTTATAAGTGAAAAGAAATATTTTGTGAAATTTTTTTAATTCCTTTTTAAATTGTAAATAAAAACAAAAAAACTGCATGAGTGTACCTAGCAGATGCAATTCTGAGAAAGAGCTTAGCTCAACTAGTAGAAACATTTGGATTTCTGAAGAGGAATCTGTACAAAAATCGTTAGAAAATCTTCTTTCTACAAGAAGAAAGGCATGGATAAATACATCACCGTTTTGAAACGGCAGCGAAGCCCTAAATCTGCACAATTATCATCAAAGTCTAAAATATCTAAAGGTGAGTGCCCCGGTAAGCCTTCTGATAATACAAGATTTGCTATTCTTCAAACGGATGAGCCAACAACTTCAAAAAAACCTCGTTTAAACCTCCACCAATTTATTTGAGAGAGCCTACATCTAAGGAACTAGTGAGCAAACTTATTACGGTAATACCTTTAGCGTAACATCTGTGCAGCATGGAAATATTAAAGAAACTAAAATTCAGGTAATTCATGAAAATGATTACCGCGAATTGACGGACGACTTGGAAAAAGAAAACAGAGCATTTTACACCTATCAGCTTAAAAGTGCGAAAAGCCTTCAAGTTGTTGTTAAAGGCATTGATTCTGGCGTAGATCCTGATGACGTTAAAACTGGTTTGGAGGAGAAAGGGTTTAAAATTAAGAATGTTCTTAACATCAGAAACCGAGAACAGATACCTCAGCCCATGTTTAGGGTGGAATTAGAACCAGGAGATGTCACCTTAAAGAAGAATGAGGTTCATCCAATATATGTTAAATACCTTCTACAGCGGAAAGTTACTGTAGAGGAGCCGGATAAGCGCTCAGCACCCGTTCAATGCATGAACTGCCAGGAGTATGGTCACACTAAGGCATATTGAAAAGTGCCCACTGTCTGTGTTGTGTGTAGTGATCTACATGGCACATCACAGTGCAGCAAATTAAAAACTGACACAAATGTAAAAAATTTAGTAATTGTGGAAGCAATCATACTGCTAATTATAGAGGTTGCCCTATTTATACCCACTTCAAACGCTCAATGCCAAATAAATCATTAGCTCCTCCCAAGCCGTCCCAGCAATCACAATTCATTTCAAGGAACAATTTTCCTCAAACAGGTCAGTCAACAATCCAAATATATGTTCCAAGCCAAACCAAGTTTCTTATGCCAATGTCGTTAAGGCTAATATCCCAAACGTGAATCAGAAGTCCTAGTCTCAACAGCCCGACCCATATTTTAGCAACCTTGAAGCCACATTGCAGACTTTGGTTCAATCAATACACAATTTTACGGCTTCTATGACCACCATGATGGTAAGAAATGCAATCAACTATTTTACAGGCTATTTAAAAAAAAAAATATTTATTCAAAAATATGTTTCTGGAACGCAAACGGCATACGCAGACATAAAAATGAACTTGAACACTTCCTGAGGGAAAGGCAAATCGATGTTATGTTGATTGCTGAAACTCATCTGACGTCAAGAAGTTATTTCGGGATAAATGGCTACATACTATATGACACTAAAGATCTTGTGGAGGTTCGGCTATTCTAATTAAAAACAAGTAAGAGTGTGGTAATTCGGAAATTTCCATCTTCCATATTTATATAACCTTATTTCGTTACCAGAACTGGTTTTAAGCAAAAAAAAGTTTTTTAAGTTCACTTACGCGACATTTTGATGAAAACCGCGGTTTAGGCTATATCTGGGGTATATATGGACCGATATCGGAAATTTTTATTTTCCATATTTGTATAACCTTACTTTATTACCGGAACTGCCTTTGAGCAAAAAAGGTTGTTTAAGTTTACTTACGGGACATTTTCATGAAAAACCCGATTCATGGTATATCTGGGGTATATATGGACCGCTATCGGAAATTTTCATTTTGGATATTTATATAACCTTACTTTATTACCGGAACTGCCTTTGAGCAAAAAAAGTTGTTTAAGTTTACTTACGGAACATTTTTATGAAACACCCGTTTTAGGCTATATCTCGGGTATATATGGAACGATATCGGGCTTTTTCATTTCCCATATTTATCTAACCTTATTTTATAACTAAAACTGCTTTTAATGGAAAAACGTTGTATAGGGTGTTTTTTTAAGCCCGATAGAACTTGAAATTGTAAAAAATAACACAAAAAATTAAATTGTAATCAAAATTTTTTTTTATTCGAAAGATCAATACGTGACATTAACATTTGAAAATGATTTCGGGCATATGGGCACCGCGGCTGTTCTTAACGAAGCGCATTCTGGACGTCCAATTTTGGGCCACTTTTTCGAGCACTGCTGGCCGTATGTCACGAACAACACGAACAATGCTGGCCTCCAAGGCGTCAATTGTTGCTGGTTTATCAGCATAAACCAGTGACTTCACGTAGCCCCACAGGAAATAATCGAGAGGTGTCAAATCGCACGACCTTGGAGGCCAATTGACAGGTCCATTTCTCGAAATCAACTTATCGCCAAATTTTGATTTCAGTAAGTCGATGGTTGCGTTCGCCGTATGGCACGTAGCGCCATCCTGTTGAAACCACATCTCCTCCGGATCAATGTCATCCATATTTTCAAACAAAAAATCATTGATCATGGTGCGGTAACGATCTCCATTGACCGTAACGCGAGCTCCGGCCTCATTTTTGAAGAAATAAGGTCCGATGATGCCACCAGCATGAAAACCGCACCAAACAGTGCATTTTTCTGGATGTAATGGAGTCTGTAGGGTCTCTTGTGGATTGGTCTCACTCCATATGCGGCAATTTTGCTTATTAACAAACCCGTTAAGCCAAAAATGCGCCTCATCGCTGAACACAATTTTGTGATAAAACAACGCGCGAATCGACGACTGATTTTCAAAGTAAATTTGGATAATTTCGTACCGTTGTTCAAGCGTGAGTCTATTCATGATGATTTGTCAGAGTATACTGAAACAAATAAAAAAATGTTTCATCAAAATTTAATTTTTTGTGTTACTTTTTACAATTTAAAGTTCTATCTAGCTTAAAAAAACACCCTATATAAGTTCGCTTACGCGGCATTTTCATGAAAACCCCGGTTTAGGCTATGTCTCGGGTATATATGGACCGATATCAGGCATTTGCATTTCCATATTTATCTAACCTTATTTCATTACCAGAACTGTTTTTAAGGGAAAAAAGTTGTTTAAGTTCGCTTACGCGGCATTTTTATGAAAAACCCCGTTTAGGTTATATCTCGGGTATATATGGACCGAAATCGGAAATTTCCATTTTCCATATTTATATAACCTTATTTCCTTATCAGAACTGTTTTAAAGCAAAAAAGATGTTTAAGTTCACTTACGCGACATTTTCATGAAAAACACGGTTTAGGGTATATCTGGGGTATATATGGACCGATATCGGAAATTTTCATTTTCCATATTTATATAACCTTACTTGATTACCGGAACTGCTTTTGAGGAAAAAAAAAGTTTTTTGAGTTTTCATGAAAACCCCGTTCTAGGCTATATCTCGGGTATATATGGACCGATATCGGAAATTTTCATTTTCCATAGTTTTATAACCTTATTTTATTACCAGAACTACTTTTAAGCAAAAAAAAGTTGTTTAGCTTCGCCTATGCGACATTTTCATGAAAACCCCGGTTTAGGCTATATCTCGGGTATATATGGACCGATATGGGAAATTTTCATTTTCCATAGTTTTATAACCTTACTTTATTACCGGAACTGCCTTTGAGCAAAAAAAAGTTGTTTAAGTTAGCTGTGGCATTTTCATGAAAAACCCGTTCTAGGCTATATCTCGGGTATATGTGGACCGATATCGGAAATTTTTATTTTCCAGATTTATATAACCTTATTTTATTACCAGAACTACTTTTAAGCAAAAAAAAGTTGTTTAAGTTTGCTTACGCCGCATGTTCATGAAAACCCCGGTTTAGGCTATATCTCGGGTATATATGGACCGATATCGGGAATTTTCAATTTTCATATTAATATAACTTTATTTTATTACCAGAGCTGCTTTTAAGCAAAACAAAGTTGTTTAGGTTCGCTTACGCGACATTTTCATGAAACCCCCGGTTTAGGCTATGTCTCGGGTATATATGGACCGATATCGGAAATTTTCATTTTCCATATTTATATAACCTTATTTTATTACCAGAACTACTTTTAAGCAAAAAAAAAGTTGTTTAGCTTCGCCTTTGCGACATTTTCATTAAAAATCCGATTTGGGCTATATCTCGGGTATATATGGACCGATATCTGAAAAAAAAATTTTGTGCCTTTAAGTCACCATGCTTAATAGGTGTGTGAAGTTTGAAGCAAAACAAACAACTTTTGTTTTCAAAAATTTTCATACAAAACTGCAAAATAATTGTTTTTTTCGGAATTTTGAATATATCTCAGCTATACGTGGACCGATAGTACTGAATTTCAATAGCAAACCCATGAATCGATGGGGTAAAAGAATGGTGAAAGACAAAAGTTTCTAAGTCTAATGGTTTTCTCAGAAACGGTATTTCAACGGCGGACAGACGGACATCGCTTAATCGACTTTTCCATTAATTCTGATTCAGAATATATATACTTTACAGGGTCGCAAAAAAACTGTAGAAATTACAAACGGAATCACAAACTTATATATACCCTTCACATTTTTGTGAAGGGTATAATAGAATTAAACATTACTTGTTGAATGAGACATGTGCAGAATATTTTCAAGCAACAAATATTTGTATTGAACACATTCGCAGTAAATTGGTAATTTCATCGATTTATTCCCCGCCTCGGCTTTGAGTTACAGAAAACCATTACTCAAATTTTTTTACTTCCTTTCGATGCCGATTTATAGCTGCTGGTGACTATAATGCTAAACACACATTTTGGGGCTCAAGATTAATCTCCCCGTAAGATCGTGTGCTGTTTGATACTATATCAAAATTGGGTTTAGATGTAATCTCCAGCGGGTGCCCCACATATTGGCTATCTGACCAGCGAAAGATCCCAGATGTTATTGATATTAGGTTACAGATATTATTTTGGAATCGTTAAAAACATCCCCTTAGATTGGAAGCATGTGGAGCCTTCATTGGATTTGTCCTCCGATCACTCACCTACTATTGTCTCTATATATTTCCTCCAGGAAATTGCATCCTCATTTTATGACAAAGATATATTCCAGTCTAAAGTGAATTGGCTAACATATAAAAAATATTTAAGTACTCATTGTACGAAATATATGTATCTTTGAGAACTCCAGAGGATATTGATGAGTCAATTAATGATTTTTCCCAAAATATTATAAAAGCCGTTCAACAATCTACCACTACAAATTTTATAAATATGAATAGCAGAACTTGTTCTTCTGAAATCGAACACCTTGTCTCAGAAAAAAGAAGAATCAGAAGAGAATGACAACTTCGCAGGTCTCCCCAGCTTAAAGCTAGGGTTCTAGAATGCATAAGTCAGCTAAGAAATTTGCTTGAAGTCCATAGAATGGCTTCCCTCACAACTTATTTGGAAAGCCTCGATGGTAGTCCTCAATCCGATTATTCTTTGTGGAAAGCAGCAAGAAGGTTAAAAAGACCCGTTAGAGCCATCCTTGCGTACTCCAACTGGGGACTGGGCCAGAAGTGATTCCGAAAAGGGGATGCTGTACGCCAACTACTTGAGAAACGTGTTTGCCATTGACGGACTGAATGATGAAGTTGATATGCCACCATATGCCGTTAGACCTCCCGTTCCTTTTAGACTTCGTTTTCAAGATGTCGAGAGTGCTATTAGTAACTTAAAGCCCAGAAAAGCTCCAGGTATTGATAAAACAAAATGCTTGTGCAGTTACCGCAAGTATCTAAAAAAAATCGTCCCTTTTATTTTTAATGGTATTTTACGTCTCGAGTATTGTTCTACAGAGTAGAAGGTGTCTGGCCTCACTATGATACCCAAACCAGGAACCTACAAAAGTTGAGTCATATAGGCCGATAGGTCTATTGCCAACAATTTCAAAACTGTTCGAGAAATAGCTAATGACGAAGTTGACACCAATCTTGAATGAAGTAGAATGTATTCGTAACCATCAATTCGGTTTTAGGGCTAAGCATAGCACCATAGAACAAACACACAGGCTGGTGAATGTTATCAGAAACGCGTTCCATACTTTCAAAAAGCAAATCGTAGCAACCAACGGTTGTTCATTTGTTTGAAAGGTGTAAAGGAATGATAGAGACGTGTATAAATGAAAGAGCTTGTTTTTTGTGTTTTGACAGGTATTATTAGAGCATTTTTCTTTTAAATTCTCAACAATTTATTTATATTGTTGGGATATAAAGTTGAATGGTTGAGAATATCTTTCAAAAATTTTCAAAGTCTACTGATGATTTGGGTAGTTCCTATGAAATGTCGACATATAGATAGCTGGGAAACATGGAAAACAAGCTATTTATAATTTTTATTGGTATAAATGGTAGAAGCTAAAAATAGCGAATAAAGAACTTAATTGTTTGTATTTTTCATAAGTTTATTCACCCTGTATCGGACGATAAGGTAATATACCTTACCTTGTGTGTTTATAACTTTTGATTAGATGAAAGAGAATTTATCTTATATTAATAAATATTTTATATAAGTCAGCAATTATGTATGGAATACAATATAAAATAAATAACCGCCACTGTTCGCCTCTCATATTCGAGCGCTTTTGAGCACATTTTTCATTACGTTCTCACATATTTCCTCTGGATTTCTGAAGAGGAAACATTGAAAAAATCGTTGGACAATCTCCTGTCTCTAAGAGATAAAAAACGCACGCGTTCGTGTTCGCCAAACATTGTTGTTACAACAGAAGACCAACCATCTACCAGTTCAGTTATTGCAGATAAGCCGAAAACACAAGTAGGCATGGACAGGTATGTAACCGTGGTTAAACGTCAGCGAAGCCCGAAATCCGCTCAGATATCATCACAACCAAAGATATCCAAAGAGGATAATACCGCTACAGCAACGCAAAGTAATAGATTTGCAATCCTCCAAACTGATGAGCCAAATACAGCAAAAAAAACATTTAAACCGCCACCAATATATTTGAGAGAATCTACTTCTAATGAGCTGGTAAAACAACTTATTACGGTAATCGGTAAGGACAATTTCAACGTGACATTAGTTAAGCGCGGAAACATCAATGAAACAAAAATTCAGGTAAACCATGAAAACGACTACAGAAAATTGTCTGATGTCTTAGAAAAACAGAAAAGATCATTTTACACTTACCAGCTCAAAAGTGCCAAAGGTCTTCAGGTCGTTATTAAAGGGATTGACCCATGCGTAGATACTGATGATGTAAAAACCGGATTGGAAGATAAGGGTTTTAAAATAAAAACAGTAGTAAACATCAGGAACCGTGAAAAGACCCCTCAACCCATGTTTAGGGTTGAACTAGAACCAGGGGATGTTCTGCTAAAAAAGAGTGAAATTCACCCAATATATAACCTCAAATATCTTTTGCATCGTAAGGTTACCGTTGAGGAGCCACATAAGCGTTCAGGACCCGTTCAGTGCCTAAACTGCCAAGAATTTGGCCACACTAAGGCTTACTGCAAGTTGCCCGCTGTTTGTGTTGTATGTGGCGAGCTTCACGGCACAACTCAGTGCAATAAGCCAAAGGCCGACGCAAGTGTTAAAAAATGCAGTAACTGTGGAGGTAACCACACTGCAAATTATAGAGGTTGCCCTGTCTATACTCATTTTAAGCGGTCAATGACAAATAAGTCATCGGTTTCTCCAGCAGCCAAATGTCATTGGCAAAAACAATTTTCCCCAGGTAGGCCATCCAACCAACTTCACAAACACGCAGAATACCAAACAATTTTCATATGCTAATGTGGTTAAATCCGACCAAAACTTGAACCAGCAACCCAAGCCCCAAATTTCCGATCCAAATTTTAGTAACCTAGAGGCAACTCTGCAGACTCTTGTTCAATCCATTAACACTTTTACCGTCTCTATGACCAACATGATGCAGGAAATGCTAAAAATGCAATCCACTATTTTACAGGCAATTTTAACAAAATGAATTGGTTAAAAATATGTTTCTGGAACGCAAACGGCATTCGCCAACACAAAAATGAACTTGAGCACTTCCTTATGGAAAAGCAGATCGATATAATGATGATTGCTGAAACTCATTTGACAACTAACAGTTTTTTCAAAATTAATGGCTACATACTGTACGACACAAAAGAGCCCCGTGGAAGATCTTGCGGAGGATCGGCAATTCTAATACAATCCAGAATTAAACATTTTTTAATGAACGAGACATGTGAGGAATATCTCCAAGCTACGAATATATGCCTTAATTATTTTCATGAAAAAATTGTTATATCCTCGATTTACTCACGACCACGATTTTCAATAACAGAAAGACAATATTCAATTTTTTTCAAATCACTTGGTCCTCGATTTTTAGCGGCTGGCGACTATAACGCTAAACACACTTTTTGGGGATCACGTTTAATTACCCCGAAAGGCCGTGTGCTTTTTGACACCGTTTCCAAAATGGGCTTAGGTGTGATTTCAAGTGGACACCCCACTTATTGGCCGTCAGACCAACGCAAGATCCCAGACGTTATAGACTTTGGAGTTACAAAAAATTTTCCCTCAGAATGGATGCAAGTCGAGCCTTCATTGGACTTGTCCTCAGATCACTCACCAACTATAGTTTCTGTTTCGTTCCCCCAGGGGTTGGTTCCCCGTTTTGTGACTTGGCGTTGACCGTCACTCGAGTTAATTGGATAAAATATAAAAAATTTTTGAGTACACATTGTACGGAAAACATTGCCTTGAGAACGCCTGAGGATATTGATGTGTCGATTAACGAATTTTCTGAACACCTTAATCTAGCCGTACAACATGCCACCACTAGCCATATAAGATCCAGAAATAAGAGCAACAGAACATATTCGTTTGAAATTGAACAACTTCTAACAGAAAAAAGAAGAGTTAGAAGAGAGTGGCAACTTCGCAGGTCTCCCCAGCTTAAAAGCAGGCTGCGAGAGTGCATAGCTCAGTTAAGAAATCTGCTCGAAATCCAAAGAATGGCTTCCCTTAAAAATTATCTGGAAGATCTTGATGGTACACCTCAAACCGACTATTCTCTATGGAAAGCGACAAAAGGTCTGAAAAGACCCGTAGTAGGTAAGCCACCTCTGCGAACTTCAACTGGAGATTGGGCAAGAAGCGATTCTGAAAAAATGATGGTGTATGTTAATCATTTGAAAAACGTTTTTACTGCAAATGATACAGTGGATGATGTTGCTGAATTTCCGCCATATGCTGTTAGACCGCCTGGGCCTTTGAGACTTAGTTTTCAAGATGTTGAAAATGTTATTCATAACACAAACCCCAGGAAAGCTCCAGGTATTGATCAAATTACTGGTAAAATGCTTGAGCAGCTACCTCGTGTAGCTCGTAGAATTCTTCTTTTTATTTTTAACGCTATTTTACGTCTCGAGTATTATCCTGCAGAGTGGAAGGTGTCCATGATTACTATGATACCCAAACCAGGGAAGGATCCCACTAAAGTAGAATCATACAGACCAATAAGTCTACTGCCAACAATTTCAAAACTGTTCGAAAAATTGTTAATGGCAAAGTTGAGTCCAATGTTGAACACTGTGGGATGCATCCCTGATCATCAATTTGGCTTTCGGGCTAAGCACAGCACAATAGAACAAACGCACAGACTAGTCAATGTCATAAGACAGACCTTTGAGGAGAAGAAGTATTGCTCAGCTCTATTCATTGACATTTCTCAAGCTTTTGATAAAGTGTGGCACGAGGGCTTGATACACAAAATAAAGTTGAACTTGCCTGCAAATACACACAAGCTTCTGGAAAGCTACTTATGTGGGCGGAAGTTTGTTATCAGAGAAGGCGACTTTATAAGCCCAACTCAGCCAATCGAGGCAGGAGTTCCCCAAGGCAGCATACTGGGGCCTACTTTATATTTGATTTATGCCTCTGACATGCCAACGACACCCGGAATCCACACTTCAACTTCTGCAGACGATAAAGCATTCTGCAGCGTACATGAAAGCCATCAAGTAGCGAAATTTGCAGGAGTATATTTCAATATTAGAGATGTGGTTAAAACTTTGGAAAATTAAAGTTAATGAACAAAAGTGTACTCACGTTACATTCACGCTGCGTAAACAAACATGTTCAACCATCCAAATCAACAATTCACCTATTCCGCAGCAAAATGAAGTCAAGTACCTTGGTATTCACCTGGACCGTAGGTTAACGTGGAAGTCTCACATAGATGCGAAAGTTACTCAGTTAAAGTTAAAAGCAGCTCAACTGAATTGGCTTATGGGCAGAAATTCTACATTGAAGCTGGATTGCAAACTTTTATTATACAACGCAATTCTAAAGCCTATATGGTGCTATGGAATTCAACTATGGGGCACCGCCTCCGCTTCAAACGTTGAAAAAATTCAAAGGCGACAAAACAAAATTCTTCGAACAATTGCTGCAGCTCCATGGTACGTAAAAAACTCACGAATTCATAAGGATCTCTGTGTTCCTCTTGTAAAAGACGAATTTTCAAAGTACGCAACAAGGCATATCAATAAATTGGAACTTCATCCAAATCATCTTGCACGCAATATACTTAATTTCGAAGGACACTCTCGGTTGAGAAGGAGGGACACCCTTGCCACCATCAGAACGTTAAATAGGTGATTTCACCGATATTGATCGTGCAAAATAAAACATTTTTGTCTAGCATTGGCTGGACTTAATTAATTTTATGTATTTAGTTTTAAGATTTGAATACTTATTGTTAGTTCACTTTGTGAAGATTCAATAAACAAATGAATGAGAAAAAAAAAAAAAAAACATATTTTATGCGTTTTAAAATATGTTTCTGGAACGCAAACGACATCCGCCAACACAAAATTGAACTTGAGCACTTCCTTATGGAAAAGCAAATCGATATAATGTTGATTGCTGAAACTCATTTGACAACTAACAGTTTTTTCGAAACTGATGGCTACATACTGTACGACACAAAAAGTCCCCGTGGAAGATCTTGCGGAGAATCGGTAATTCTAATAAAATCCAGAATTAAGCATTATTTACTGAACGAGACACGTGAGGAGTATCTCCAAGGTAAGGTTAGGTTGTACAGGCCGCCAGTTTCATGAAACCAGCCCACTTGGATCTTTGCAGCCTATGAGACTTACACTTCCACCGACGGTTTAGATCCAAACCAACCCGAAAGCCGGATAAAGAAATGCAGTCCGTTCACTCGGCATTCTGTTATATCGCCAACCTGTGAAGCATCGGCCCACCTAGATACAGCGCTCTCATAGAACAGAGAGCCGGGCATCGATAGAGGAAATGGTCAACACTTTCCTCCTCGTCCTCATTCCCGTAACTTCTACAGATATCATTAAATGGAAGATTTAACCTCCGCAGTTCTTCTACGATCATACGCAGGCCATGTTAGCTTTGCTACTCTTTAGGTGACCTCACCAGACCATCTGTTCTGTGCAGTCCCTACAAGTTGACACTGCACTTGGTTTTTACAGCTGTTAAGCAGGACTCCTATCATAGTATCAATGTCCCCCCGCTGTAGACGAGCACCAGCTTTCGCCAGCTCATCCGCCACAATATTTCCGGACACTCCACTGTGCCCCGGTACCCAGAAAAGCTCCAGGCTTGCATGTCTCGCTATCTCATTAAGGGATATCTGGCATTCCTGAACCATTAGGAGGTACATTATACCTTCTATAATCGAAGCATGACCTTCTGTCGCTTCTTTCCAAATCCCACTAACTTTTAGCCTAATTGCCGAGCACATGGCCACTTCCTTCGCCATGAGATCAGCTGGCAGCCAATGCATCATCGTAATTAGTGCTTTAGTTGACGTAGTGCAAGAAGCCCCAGTTACCATCCTGGTGTGGATTACGTGGCCAATATGATTTTGCGAAGCCTACTTGTCTCAGAGGCTCCTTCTACGCCACTGCAGAAAGGGCTCCAAAACCTCCGCTTTGCATTTCTTATCATATTTTTAAACCTGTTTACGGAGGCTTTGTACTGCGACCAGTCTCCCAGTTTTTTTGCCTCATTGAAAAGTCTGCGAGACTCTTTTCTAGCTCTCGCTATCTCTAACAGCCATCCCTAAACAAGAGCGGCAAGCGTTTTCTAGCTGTCAAAAGTTCTCATGCCCGTACATTTTGTATGCAGCATACCGAGACAACGCGGTGGCAACGCAACGGCCACGCTTTGCTATTGGAAAATCCAATTTTGACAATGAGTTTCACAGTGGAGTACTCGTAAGTTGCAAAAGAATTGTAAATAAAAGAGTGAAGAAAAAATATTAGAAAGGAAAATAGAGGTAGAAACTATTTTTAATATGATATAGTAACCTTCCAACTCTAAATAACTAATTTTTTTTGTATTTTTTAACGGTCTTATTTATAAAATTTTTTAATGTTTATTAAGATCTTATTATACAAAATTTTGTATAGAAATCCGTACAAAAACAGGTTAATAAACTTTAAACATTTTTTATAAATAAGGCAGTAAAACTTTAAGCATTTTATTTTAATATAATAAAAAAGTCACAAGCAATAATACCGTCCGTCTAGCTGTTAAGATAATCAGGGTTGTTTTATTTATTTGTTTGATAACCCTGCTTTTATCGTTTTGACAGCGTTAAAGCTCAGCGGAAAAAAAGTTCCGCTTGCCGCTCTTGTTTAGGGATGGCAGTAAGTTCCACCATGGTGGTTTACTCTTACCTCGGCACATGCTAGGTCTGCACGATTCCGTGATAGCTGTATCAAAAGACTCAGTTAGTAAGTCTACAGCTCTCTCAATATCCTCACAACCACTTATAGTAGGAGGATCCTGAAGAAGGCTTGAGAGAATTCTACCCTGCTCCTCCCAATTCGTTCTTTTCCTGTTGCTTCTTGGCAGTAACCTTATTTCCTGAATTCCTATTTCAAACTGCGATCAGAAAATGAACAGTCATTCGACACCTTCCATCCTTTCATCATATCAGCATGCCTAGTACTAACTAGCGTAATATTCAGAACCTCTCTTCTATTTACCACAACAGCAGGGCTTTTATGGCCTTCAGTCATTGTATCCCTCCTCTTTATCACTTAAAAAAAAAAAAAAAGAAAAACAATTGTTTTGCTGTGTTGGGGAGGTCGGTTTAATTGTCGTTTACTTTATAGTATCGAAGTTATAACACTGGATGCTGTAAAGTCATTCAAGCGGCAATTGATTCCGGCTTCGCCAACTTAGCAAAATTAACAATTATCATTTGGTCATTGATTTTCCATCGTAATGACAGAAAGGTTTACAATTGACTTTTCTAATATACGTGGGCTGAGAGCGAATTTCTTCTCTGTTTATGCTCACACGTGTCTCCATCGGCCGGATATTTTCGCCTTATGTGAAACCCAGCTATCTGAGAATGCTGATCCACAGGATTTTCATATACCTGGGTATCAACTTCTATCTATGCTTAATTTCCATCGGGGCCTTGTAATGTACATTCGCAATGAAGTTGTGTTCCAATGCCAGCAACCATTAAGCATGTATGATGCCGTATTTACCTGTCTTTGGGTTAAATTCAAAATTAGTCACACCTCTTGCACTTCGGGTTTCCTTACAGAAGCCCAACGCGGGGAGGGATACCACCTTCTCTGGTTTCGATGCCCTCTCCGACTCTATATAGAAGATCCTGGAAGATTGTCCGAGCAGTGAAATCGTTGTTGCTGGTGGTTTCAATATTCACAACTCTTCCTGGCTCCGTCATTCGAGTTGTACAACTCCAGAAGGCCAATATGTCGAGTTATTTGCTGCGCAGTCAGAGTGAAGCTTTGATAATGAACGGACGTATTTGTTTTTTGATCGGAGTGTAAAAAAAAAAAAAAAAATAACGGTATAAGTAGAAAACCGCAATAAGTGAAGAGTGAATTAATACAAAATAAAAACTTTGTGACAATTATTTTTATATACTTTTAAAGCAACAAAAATAAAAAATAAAAATAAAAAAATTGCATGAGTGTACTCAGTAGGTGCAATTCTGAAAGAGAGCTAAGCTCCACTAAAAAAACCTCTGGATTTCTGAAGAGGAATCATTGAAAAAATTATTGCACAATCTTCTGTCTCTAAGAGATAAAAACGCACGCGTTCGTGCTCGCCAAAGATTATTGTTACAACAGACGACAAACCATCTTCCAGTCTAGCTATTGTTGATAAACCGAAAACGCAAGTGGGTATGGATAGGTATGTAACCGTAGTTAAACGGCAGCGAAGCCCCAAATCCGCTCAAATGTCATCTCAGTCCAAAATACCCAAAGATGATAAGACCACCACGACAATGGATAGTAATAGGTTTGCTATCCTTCAGACCGATGAACCAGCAATACCCAAAAAAAACTTTTAAGCCGCCACCAATATATTTGCGAGAGCGTACCTCTAGTGAGTTGGTAAAACAACTTATTACGGCAAACGGCAAAGACACTTTTAATGTAACATCGGTTAAGCAAGGCAGCATCAATGAAACCAAAATCCAGGTAAACAGTGAAAATGAATACCGAAAGTTGTCTGATGTCCTGGAGAAGGAGAAAAGATCGTTTTACACATATCAGCTTAAAAGTGCCAAAGGTATTCAGGTCGTCATAAAAGGGATTGACCCTTTTGTAGATACGAATGATGTCGAAACCGCCCTAGAGGACAATGGCTTCAAAATTAAAAATGTGGTTAATATTAGAAACCGTGAGAAAATTCCTCAACCCATGTTTAGGGTTAAATTGGAACCTAGAGATGTTGCCTTAAAAAAGAATGAAGTGCATCCCATTTACAACTTCAAGTATCTTTTGCATCGTAAAGTTACCATTGAGGAGCCTCATAAGCGCTTAGGGTCCGTTCAATGCCTAAACTGCCAAGAATTTGGCCATACTAAGGCCTATTGTAAGTTGCGCACAGTTTGCGTTGTGTGTGGTGAGCTTCACGGTACATCACAGTGCAAAAAACCTAAGACTGACTCGAGCGTTAAAAAATGCAGTAATTGTGGAGGTAACCATACTGCAAACTACAGGGGTTGCCCTGTCTACACTCACTTCAAGAGGTCAATGACAAATAGGTCACCAATTTTAAATATGCCACCCCAGCAGACAAACACCATTTCTACAACCAATTTTCCCCAGGTACACCAGTCAACCAGCCATATAAACGTGCAAAACCCCCAAAAAATTTCTTATGCGAATGTTGTAAAATCAGATAATCCAAACTTGAATCAAGAGTCCAAGCCTCAAAACTCCGACCAAAATTTTAGCAATGTTGAGGCAACTCTGCAGACTATTGTTCAATCTATAAATACATTTACGGTTTCCATGACGAACATGATGCAGGAAATGCTGAAAATGCAATCCACTATTTTGCAGGCAATTTTAAAAAAATGAGTTGTTTAAAAATATGTTTCTTGAACGCAAACGGCATCCGCCAACACAAAAATGAACTTGGGCACTTCCTTATGGAAAAGCAAATCGACATAATGCTGATTGCTGAAACTCACTTAACAAGCACCAGCTATTTCAAAATTAATGGTTACAGACTATATGATACTAAAGATCCCCGTGGCAGATCTTGCGGAGGCTCAGCAATTTTGATAAAAACTAGAATTAAGCACTATTTGCTAAACGAGACATGTGAGGAGTATCTTCAAGCAACAAACATATGTATTGAACATTTTCATCATAAAATCGTTATTTCATCGATTTATTCCCCAGCCCGGTTCGCAGTAACAGAAAATCAATATACAAATTTTTTCAATTCACTTGGACCTCGATTTGTAGCGGTTGCCGACTATAACGCTAAACACACTTTTTGGGGATCACGTTTAATTACCTCGAAAGGCCGTGTGCTTTTTGATACCGTTTCCAAAATGGGATTAGATGTGGTTTCAAGCGGACACCCCACTTATTGGCCGTCAGACCGACGAAAGATCCCTGATGTTATAGATTTTGGAGTTGCGAAAAATTTTCCTCTAGAGTGGATGCAAGTGGAGCCTTCATTAGATTTGTCATCAGATCACTCACCCACTATAATCTCCGTTTCGTTTCCCCAAGAGATTGGCTCCCCGTTGACCGTCAATAGAGTTAATTGCCTAAAATACAAAAAATTTCTGAGTACACATTGTACTGAAAATATCGCCTTGAGAACGCCTGAGGATATTGATGTGTCAATTAATGATTTTTCTGAAAACCTCAAACTGGCCGTACAGCATGCTACCACTAGTCATATAAGATCCAGAAATGAGAACAATAGAACTTATTCGTCTGAAATTGCGCAACTTCTGTCAGAACAAAGAAGAGTCAGAAGAGAGTGGCAGCTTCGCAGGTCTCCCCAGCTTAAAAGCAGGCTACGAGAGTGCATAACTCAGTTAAGAAATCTGCTTGAAATCCACAGAATGGCTTCCCTTAAAACATATTTGGAAAGCCTGGATGGTACTCCGTAATCTGACTATTCCTTGTGGAAAGCGATAAAAGGTCTGAAAAGACCCGTAATAGGTAAGCCACCTTTGCGAACTTCAACTGGCGACTGGGCAAGAAGCGATTCAGAAAAGGGGATGGTGTATGTTAACCATTTGAGAAATGTTTTTATTACAAATGATATAACAAATGATGCATCTGAATTACCACCATATGCAGTTAGACCGCCTGTGTCTTTGCGATTCACATTTCAAGATGTAGGACAAGGTCTCAGTAACATAAACCCCAGGAAAGCTCCAGATATTGATCAAATTACTGGCAAAATGCTTGAACAGTTACCTCGTGTAGCAAAAAGAATTCTATTTTTTATTTTTAACGCTATTTTACGCCTTGAGTATTATCGTGCAGAGTGGAAGGTCTCTATGATTACTATGATACACAAGCCAGGGAAGGATCCGACTAAGGTAGAATCGTATAGACCAATAAGTCTACTACCAACAATTTTAAAACTATTCGAAAAATTGTTAATGGTTAAGTTGGGTCCAATATTGAACAATGTGGGATGCATGCCTGATCAGCAATTTGGTTTTCGAGTTGAACATAGCACTATAGAACAAACGCACAGACTAGTCAATGTCATAAGACAGACCTTTGAGGAGAAGAAGTATTGTTCAGCTCTATTCATTGATATTTCTCAAGCTTTTGATAAAGTGTGGCACGATGGCTTGATGCACAAAATAAAGTTGAACTTGCCTGCAAATACTCACAAGCTTCTGGAAAGCTACTTATATGGGTGGAAATTTGTTATCAGAGAAGGTGATTTTATAAGCCCAACTCAGCCTATCGAGGCAGGAGTTCCCCAAGGTAGCATTCTTGGGCCTACTTTGTATTTGATTTACGCCCCTAACATGCCAACGACATCTGGAATCCACACTTCAACTTTTACAGACGACACACCAATTACCACCAATTAGCTTCACGAAATTTACAGAAATTTATTTCAATATTGGAAAAATGGCTGAAGCTTTGGAAAATCGGGGTTAATGAACAGAAGTGTACTCATATCACATTCACACTGTGTAAACAAACATGTGCGCATATCCAAATTAACAACTCACCTATTCTGCAGCAAAATGAAGTGAAGTACCTTGGTATTCACCTGGACCGTAGGCTGACGTGGAAGTCTCACATTGAAGCAAAGGTCACTCAGTTAAAACTAAAAGCAGCGTAGCTAAATTGGCTTATGGGCAGAATTTGTACATTGAAATTAGATTGCAAACTTTTGTTATACAACGCAATACTAAAGCCTACGGAATTCAGTTATGGGGCACCGCCTCAGCGTCAAACATTGAAAAAATCCAAAGGCGACAAAACAAAATTCTTCGAACGATTACTGCAGCTCCATGGTATGTAAAAAATTTACGAATTCATAAAGATCTGAGTGTTCCACTGGTAAAAGAGGAGTTTTCTAAATACGCGACAAGGTATGTCAGTAAACTGGAACTTCATCCAAACCCTCTTGCGCGTAATATACTTAATTTTGGCGGCCACAATCGGTTGAGAAGAAGGGATACCGTTGCCACCATCAGCACGTTCAATAGGTGATTCTACCGATATTGCTCCCGCATAAGAGAACTTTTTGTCTAGCATTGGTTGGATGTAAGTAAAAAGCACATTTTATTTTATTTATTAATTCTTTTATTTTTATATTTAGTATTAAGATTTGAAAACTTATTGTTACTTCATTTAGTTCATTTTAAATATTCAATAAATAAAAACGCTTAACAAAAAAAAAATAAAATAAAAAAATTTGCTGCGCACCACCACCTAGCGCAACTAGTGAATGAGCCAACGCATATTCCATGCGTTGAAGGGCACCATTCAAACACACTTGACCTATTGCTAACTTCACACCCTAAAAAGTATGAAGTCAAAGTTAGTGCACCTCTCGGCAATTCGGATCATTGCACCATTTCTGCCTCCTTTTCGATCTCCGAACTTCGTAACGTTTCGAAATCAGCTACGAAACGTTCAATATTTATTTACGTTAAGGCGCGTTGGGCTGAGCTCAACCAATTTAATGAGCATTTTAATTGGAAACTTTGCTTTCTTGATAACGACATAAATGCTACAGCAAAAATGGTCGAGAATATGATCCTGCTAGGGATGAAAACATTCATCCCCTCCAAGCAGATTTCGATTAAACCAAAAGCAAAATCTTGATTTAATCAGACGTGCAAAAACACAGCCAGATCCAGAGAGGAAGTATTCAGTAACTGACGTTTAAACAAAACCCCAGACACTGATTTGCTTCGCAAAAAGGCAAGATCTTCGTGTGCCAAGGTACTTAGGCGCGAAAAGTTTCTCCACGAACAGCGCCTTCGTGCCAAAGTCCTTGCAGCTCCCCGGGGCAGTAAGACCTTTTGGTCTTTCGTTAAGAGAATAAAGAATAAAGTTCATCAATCCCAACTCTCTTAAAGAATGACCAAGCATCCACCGACCCGGTTGACAAAGATATTCTTCCGGGCGCGAGCAGCTAAAAGGGTTTTGGCAGACCTTGACATAAACAAGACTTCTGGACCGGATAGCATTCCAGCGCTGATCTTGAAGCAGTGCTCTTCTACGCTTGCGCGTCCATTAGCACGCCTCTTCAGCATACTTTACCATTTTGGTGAGTTTCCATCAAGCTGGAAGGTTGCTAATGTAACGCCAATCCCCAAAAAAGGGGACGCAAATAACCCTGAAAATTACCGCCCAATTGTAATTTGTTCTGCGCTTTCCAAAGTAATGGAAAGTATGGTTACTTACCACCTTGTGAGGTATCTAGAGTCACATACATTACTTTGTGATCGTCAGTATGGATTTCGTAAAGGTCGCTCTACTGGAGATCTTTTGGCATACCTCTCCGAGAAATGGTGCCACTCAATCCATCATTTCGGCGAAAGTGAAGTAGTGGCTCTATATATCTCCAAAGCATTTGACAGAGTGTGGCATACTGCACTACTGGCAAAACTTACTGCTTTTAATGTCGGTGATGACTTTTCTCAGTTTATATCGAGTTTTCTCAGAGACCGTACTATACGAGTTGCTATAGATGGGGTCTCATTAAACGAGTTCAAGATTAATTCAGGGCTACCGCAAGGCTCCGTTCTTTCTCCTACTCTATTACTCATTTTCCTCAACGACTTTCTCTATCAAACTTCCAACCCTATCCACTCTTTCGCGGATGCCAGCAGTATTTGTCACTCGTACTATTTTAGTTATAGGCCCAGCCTATCAGAGATCGCTGCCAAGAGGTTAAATATGAATGATTCACTGAATAGCGATCTTCTATTAATCTCCGAATGGGGTCGTAAAAACGCTCCCAAGACACAAGTTGCTTATTAACGCACAAAAAAACGACCGCAGATGCTGCTTCATCTGTACTCATGGATGGTATAAATATTGAGGAATCGGATGCTCCTGATGTTCTTGGAATGAAGATACAGTGTGATGTTCGCTGGACTGAACACATTTTTCATATCTCCAAATAAGCATTCAAGTGCCTCGGTTTTTTGAAACGGGGTAAGATGTACTTCACATCCGGCCGAAAATGGAATACAACTCTCATGTTTGGGCCGGTGCCTCAAAGTCTATTTTGGGGTTACTCGACCGTATGCAGGAGAGGGCGAAGAAGCTTATCGGTGACAGTAGGGTATCCAACTCTATTGACTCACTGGAGCATCGACGCAGTGTGGGGTGCGTTACTCTTTTCTATCGTTACTATAATGGGTTTTGCTCTGACGAGATTAGGGATCTTGTTCCCGAAACGCGCACATTTTTACGTACCACGCGTTCATCGCCAGAGCTCACCCATTTGTGGTTGATTGCGCGGGGAATCGTACTACGCAATTCAGAGAGAACTCGTTTTTCAGCCGCACGCTTCGTCTGTGGAACAAGTTGCCTGCAGACGTGTTTCCTGTCTGTTGTAGCGTTGGAAAGTTCAAGTCAAATGTGGACAAACACTACTCCCTCTTTCCCCCTCCTGATAACCTATTTTCCTAGTTCTGGTAAAATGCACTGCATATGTAGGGGTCATCCCCTAAATACTGGTCCTATAAAAAAAAACAAAAGTAGGTCCCGACCCAGCGTTCACAACGCCTAAATTTCCGCATAGTATGAAATCAAAAATCGACTCACCTCTTGCTTGCGTTTGCATCGGCTGCTATTATTACTGGGAGGTTTCTCTCACCAGCCATCTGAACAACTTCGCGAACTTTAGTTGGTGGTGGTTCGCTCTCATACGCCATATAACTCTAGACAAGCAGGCAGGTGCCCACACTTGTCTACCAGGCTACCGTCACCGTATCTTCATCACTGAAATCAGACAGGATAAAGATATTCAAATTGCTCCTCGCTACTATACAGGACCTAATTCTACCTTGACCCACGTGTAGTAGCTTGTAGCCTTCCCTTCTTAGTCCACAAACCCTGCCCTTACATAGCCAGGGTTCCTGAACCAAGATAACATCATCCGCTTTCTCCGCCATCCGGAAAAGCAATGCAGCCTTCACCACTTTTTCCCTCATTATCCACAATTGTGACGTCGACGTCCTCTTGGTCGTCCTGATCAGATACCTAGAGGGTATCCTCGTGAACAGCTTCGTCAACATGCCCGAAGAACTCCCCTACCAACTCAGAGTTGGAAAGGGCGTCCTCGCACGATGTTCCACACTCGGAGAAAGACTGCATCGAAACAGAAATACTAATTTGTTAAATTTTTGTTGAACTTTATAATTTTTAAATTAAACATTTTTTGAACTAAAACCCGATGTACATACATATGTACATCGGGTTTTAGTTCAAGTTTTTCCTTTCTTAAATTTTTTCTTAAGAAGGATCTTTTACAATACAAATCTGCTGTGATCAATAATTATTGATTGAAGAAAACAAGAAAAATAATAATCAAATCTTTAGCTGGGGGACAACTAGCTGTTTCGTAGTCGCTACACTACTCACCACTACTTCGGATTTGAACTCGGTCATGACGCATCATGATCTACTGCTTTAAGCACTCAGCTACCGAGCCATTTTATTATTTTCTAACTATGTATATTCATCTCATATTGAATCACATTTGCATTTTTGTTAATTGCCCGCATTGTTTGTAGAGCGTATGCTGTCTCAGAATTAGCGGTATTTATTTTTATTTATTACGATACATATTTTTGTATATTAATATTGTCCGCACCCAGAGATGTAAATATTAATTTGTTAAATTTTTGTTGAACTTTATAATTTTTAAATAAAAAATTTTTTGGTTTGTACATATGTACATCGGGTTTTAGTTCAAGGTTTTCCTTTCTTAAGTTTTTTCTTATAAAGTTCAACAAAAATTCTGCAGTTCAGCTAAAACTGAAACCCCAGGAAAGCTCCAGGTATTGATAAAATTACTGGTAAAATGCTTGAGCAGCTACGTCGTGTAGCTAGAAGAATTCTCCTTTTTACTTTTAACGGTTTTTACGTCTCGATACTATGATACGCAAATAAAGGAAGGATCTACTTTAGTGGGACCAATAAGTCTACCGCCAACAATATCTTGAGACAAGCAGGAAGGCAGTAATTTGGCAATGTGGGATGCATCCCTGATCATCAATTTGGCTTTTTTATACCCTTCACAAAAATGTAAAGGGTATTTGTAAGTTTGTGATTCCGTTTGTAATTTCTACAGTTTTTTTTTTTTGCGACCCTATAAAGTATATACAGTGCTGTTCCTACGCTAAGCAACTCACACTGTATTTTAGAAAAATGTTACTTTTCTCTCAAATAAGAAGACCTTAAGAACTCATAATACTTATTTATGACTTGTATGATAGCAAAAAAAAAAAAAATGTATAAAAAAATAACAACAAAAACCTTTTTGGATATTTCAATAACAAACAAAAACAAAACTAACTCTATGAGAGGCTGTGCCTATGCTAAGCAACAAATTTTCTTATTCTCTTTCCCTTAAATATAACGGTTCTTTTGCGATGCATTTGAGTTCATTAATTGCAAATTACTTAAATCAATGCAGTTTAGTCCTACTAAGACTTTCTTCGTCTTTAAACTATAAATTTTCAACATGAAGCGCGTTCAATACGATAATAGCTTCAAATCTTCCGTTATATCATTGTGGAAGGCAGGGCAAAGTCAAATTGATATAGCTAATAATTTAAAAATTAACAAATCAATGGTTTCACGGTGGATTCAAAATTATAAAACGATAGGCACTGTCGTAAAACCCAATACAGGCGCACCTCCACGTAAAATTTCCGACCGTGACGACAGACAAATTAAAATATTAATAAAAAAAAAAACCATTTATAACTTCAAAAGAGGTAATGAAATCACTTAATTTGAATGTGGATTCCAGCACAGTCAGAAAACATACCATCAAGCTGGGCTTAAAAAGTTATAGGGCTGTCAAAAAACCAATGCTGACAAAAAAACACATGAAAAAACGGTAAGTGAATTTTAATTTACTTTAACAACAAATTCTATAGGACTTTTGTAATTTTTAGCCTTGAATTTGCAAAGCAACACATTAATTGGACTATCACAAAGTGGAACAGTGTGCTCTTTAGCGATGAAGTCAAAGTAAACCTCTTCAATTCAGACGGCATATGCACTGTGCGGCATATGAAAGGAAATCGGCTCGATCCACGCTATTGTAAGCAAACAATGAAACATGGAGGGGGAAACATTATGGTGTGGGCATGTTTCTCTGGCAAACGCCTTGGTCCTGTGCATAAAATAAACGATAAAATGGATCGATTCGTGTATAAGGACATCTTAGAAACGAAAATGCTCCCATATGCAGAATGGAATATGCCACTTCGATGGGTGTTTCAACATGATAACGACCCGAAACACACATCGAAGTTGGTCAAGGAATGGTTTCAGACGAAAAGGATTCAAGTGCTTGATTGGCCGGCACAATCACCCGACTTGAATCCTATCGAAAATTTGTTCGCCATTGTGAAACGACGCCTCGGATCGAGTCGATTTACAAATAAAGAAAATTTGTTAAACGGTTTTCAAAATGAATGGAAAAACATCCCCAAAAGCACATTGCAAAATTTAATTGCCTCAATGCCCAAGAGATGTGCTGCAGTCATAAAAAACAAAGGGTCATATACGAAATATTAATAAGTTGCTTAGCGTAGGCACAGCCTCTCATAGAGTTAGTTTTGTTTTTGTTCGTTATTGAAATATCAAAAAAGGTTTTTGTTGTTATTTTTTTATAAACTGTTTTGTTATCATATAAGTGATAAATATATATTAAAATGAGTTCGTAAGGTCTTCTTATTTTAGAGAAAAATAACATTTTTGTAAAATACAGTGTGAGTTGCTTAGCGTAGGAACAGCACTGTATATTCTGAATCAGAATTAATGGAAAAGTCGATTAAGCGATGTCCGTCTGTCCGCTGTTGAAATACCGTTTCTGAGAAAACCATTAGACTTAGAAACTTTTTTCTTTCACCATTCTTTTACCCCATCGATTCATGGGTTTGCTATTGAAATTCAGTAATATCGGTCCACGTATAGCTGAGATATATTAAAAATTCCGAAAAAAAGCCATTTTTTTTTTGCAGTTTTGTATGAAAATTTTTGAAAACAAAAGTTGTTCGTTTTGCTTCAAACTTCACACACTTATTAAGCATGGTGACTAAAAGATATCGGTCCATATATACCCGAGATATAGCCCAAATCAGATTTTTAATGAAAATGTCGCATAGGCGAAGCTAAACAACTTTTTTTGCTCAAAAGCAGTTCTGGTAATTAAATTAGGTTACATAAATATGGAAAATGAAAATTTTCGATATCGGTCCATATATACCCGAGATATAGCCCAAATCGGGGTTTTCATGAAAATGTCGCGTAAGCGAACTTAAACAACTTTTTTGTTCTCAAAAGCAGTTCTGGTAATAAAATAGGGTCATATAAATATGAACAAGTAAGAGTGTAGTATATTCGGCTGGGCCGAATCTAAAATACCCTTCACGATAGTTACGAATATGTATAGAATATTAAAAATGTGACCTAAATATGCTCGGTTATATATGAACCGATATGGGAATTTTCTATTTTCTGTATTTTAGTAACCTTCTTTTATAACGAGAATTGCTTTTCAGCAAAAAAAAAAAAAAATTTTTTTTTTAATGGAAAAATCGGTTCAGGCTATATCTCGGGTATATATGGCCCGATATCGAAAATTTTAATTTTCCATATTTATATAACCTTATATCATTACCAGAACTGCTTTTGAGTACAACAAATTGTTTAAGTTCGCTTACGCGATATTTTCATGAAAAACCCGATTTAGGCTATATCTCGGGTATATCTGGACCGATATCAGAAATTTTAATTTTCTCTATTTTCGTAACCTTCTTTTATGACAAGAACTGCTTTTCAGCAAAAAAAAAATGTTATTGGAAAAATCGGTTAAGGCTATATCTCGAGTATATATGGACCGATATCGGATATTTTCTTTTTCCATATTTATATAACCTTATTTCATTACCAGAACTGCTTTTGAGCACAAAAAAGTTGTTTAGTCGGCATTTTCATCAAAAAACCTGTTAGGCTATACACCGGGTATATATGAACCGATATCGGAAATTTTCATTTTCCATATTTATGTAACCTAATTTCATTACCAGAACTGCTTTTGAGCACAAAAAGTTGTTTAAGTTCGCTTACGCTGCATTTTCATGAAAACCCCGGTCTATGCTATATCTCGGGTATATATGGCCCGATATCGAAAATTTTTATTTTTCATATTTATATGACCCTATTTCATTACCAGAACTGCTTTTGAGCACAAAAAAACTGTTTAAGTTCGCTTACGCGATATTTTCATGAAAAACCCGATTTGGGCTATATCTCGGGTATATATGGACCGATATCGGAAATTTTCATTTTTCATATTTATGTAGCCTAATTTCATTACCAGAACTGCTTTTGAGCACAAAAAAGTTGTTTAAGTTCGCTTACGCGGCATTTTCATGAAAACCCCGGTCTAGGCTATATCTCGGGTATATATGGACCGATATCGGAAATTTTCATTTTCCATATTTATGTAACCTAATTTCATTACCAGAATTGCTTTTGAGCACAAAAAAGTTGTTTAAGTTCGCTTACGCGGCATTTTCATGAAAACCACGGTCTAGGCTATATCTCGGGTATATATGGACCGATATCGGAAATTTTCATTTTCCATATTTATGTAACCTAATTTCATTATGAGAACTGCTTTGAGCACAAAAAAGTTGTTTAAGTTCGCTTGCGCGACATTTTTATGAAAAACCCGATTTGGGCTATATCTCGGGTATATATGGACCGATATCGAAAATTTTCATTTTTCATATTTATATGACCCTATTTCATTACCAGAACTGATTTTGAGAACAAAAAAGTTGTTTAAGTTCGCTTACGCGACATTTTCATGAAAAACCCGATTTGGGCTATATCTCGGGTATATATGGACCGACATGGAAAATTTTCATTTCTCATATTTATATGACCCTATTTCATTACCAGAACTGCTTTTGAGCACAAAAAAGTTGTTTAAGTTCGCTTACGCGACGTTTTCATGAAAAACCCGATTTGGGCTATATCTCGAGTATATATGGACCGACATCGGAAATTTTCATTTTCCATATTTATGTAACCTAATTTCAATACCAGAACTGCTTTTGACCACAAAAAAGTTGTTTAAGTTCGCTTACGCGGCATTTTCATGAAAACCCCGGTCTAGGCTATATCTCGGGTATATATGGACCGATATCGGAAATTTTCATTTTCCATATTTAAGTATCCTAATTTCAATACCAGAACTGCTTTTGACCACAAAAAATTTGTTTAAGTTCGCTTACGCGGCATTTTCATGAAAACCCCGGTCTAGGCTATATCTCGGGTATATATGGACCGATATCGAAAATTTTCATTTTTCATATTCATATGACCCTATTTCCTTACCAGAACTGCTTTTGAGCACCAAAAAGTTGTTTAGGTTCGCTTACGCGACATTTTCATGAAAAACCAGGTTTGGGCTATATCTCGGGTATATATGGACCGATATCGGAAATTTTCATTTTCCATATTAATGTAACCTTATATAATTACCAGAACTGCTTTTGAGCAAAAAAAAGTTATTTAGCTTCACCTATGCGACATTTTCATTAAAAATCCGATTTGGGCTATATCTCGGGTATATATGGACCGATATCTGAAAAAAAAATTTTTTGTCTTTTAGTCACCATGCTTAATAAGTGCGTGAAGTTTGAAGCAAAACGAACAACTTTTGTTTTCAAAAATTTTCATACAAAACTGCAAAAAAAAATGGCTTTTTTCGGAATTTTGAATATATCTCAGCTATACGTGGACCGATATTACTGAATTTCAATAGCAAACCCATGAATCGATGGGGTAAAAGAATGGTGAAAGAAAAAAGTTTCTAAGTCTAATGGTTTTCTCAGAAACGGTATTTCAACAGCGGACAGACGGACATCGCTTAATCGACTTTTCCATTAATTCTGATTCAGAATATATATACTTTATAGGGTCGCAAAAAAAAACTGTAGAAATTACAAACGGAATCACAAACTTACAAATACCCTTTACATTTTTGTGAAGGGTATAAAAATAAAAATTTTCGATATCGGGCCATATATACCCGAGATAAAGCCTAGACCGGGGTTTTCATGAAAATGCCGGGTAAGCGAACTTAAACAACTTTTTTGTGCTCAAAATCAGTTCTGGTAATGAAATTAGGTTACATAAATATGGAAAATGAAAATTTCCGATATCGGTCCATATATACTCGAGATATAGCCTAGACCGGGGTTTTCATGAAAATGCTGCGTAAGCGAATTTAAACAACTTTTTTGTGCTCAAAAGCAGTTCTGGTAATGAAATTAGGTTACATAAATATGGAAAATGAAAATTTCCGATATCGGTCCATATGTACCCGGTCCATATGTAGCCCAAATCGGGTTTTTCATGAAAATGTCGCGTCAGCGAACTTAAACAACTTTTTTTTGCTCAAAAGGAGTTCTGGTAATGAAATAAGATTACATAAATATGGAAAATGAAAATTTCCGATATCGGTCCATATATACCCGAGATATAGCCTAGACCGGGGTTTTCATGAAAATATCGCGTAAGCGAACTTAAACAATTTTTTGTGCTCAAAAGCAGTTCTGGTAATAAAATTAGGTTACATAAATATGGAAAATGAAAATTTCCGATATCGGTCCATACATACCCGAGATATAGCCTAGAACTGTTTTTCATGAAAATGCCGCGTCAGCGAAATTAAACAACTTTTTTTGCTTAAAAGCGGTTCTGGTAATAAAATAAGGTTATATAAATATGAAAAATGAAAATTTCCGATATCGGTCCATATATACCAGAGATATAGCCTGGAACGGAGTTTTCATGAAAATGCCGCGTAAGCGAACTTAAACATTTTTTTTTGCTTAAAAGCAGTTCTATTAATAAAACAAGGTTATATAAGTATGGAAAATGAAAATTGTCGATATCGGTCTATATATACCCGAGATATAGCCCAAACCTGGTTTTTCATGAAAATGTCGCGTAAGCGACCTTTAACAACTTTTTTTTGATCAAAAACAGTTCTGGTAATAAGATGAGTTTATATAAATATGGAAGATAAAAATTTCCGATATCGGTCCATATATACCCGAGATATAGCCTAAACCGGGGTTTTCATGAAAATGCCGCGTAGGCGAACTTAAACAATTTTTTCGCCTTAAAGCAGTTCTGGTAATAAAATAAGGTGATATAAATATTGAAAATGAATTTTTCGATATCGGTTAAAGCAGTTCTGGTAATAAAATAAGGTTATATAAATATGGAAAATTAAAATTTCCGATATCGGTTCATATATACCCGATATATAGCCTAACAGGTTTTTTGATGAAAATGCCGAGTAAACAACTTTTTTGTGCTCAAAAGCAGTTCTGGTAATGAAATAAGGTTATATAAATATGGAAAAAGAAAATATCCGATATCGGTCCATATATACTCGAGATATAGCCTGAACCGATTTTTCCAATAACATTTTTTTTTTGCTGAAAAGCAGTTCTTGTTATAAAAGAAGGTTACGAAAATAGAGAAAATTAAAATTTCTGATATCGGTCCATATATACCCGAGATATAGCCTAAGTCGGGGTTTTCATGAAAATATCGCGTAAGCGAACTTAAACAATTTGTTGTGCTCAAAAGCAGTTCTGGTAATGATGTAAGGTTATATTAATATGGAAAATTAAAATTTTCGATATCGTTCCATATATAGCCGAAATATAGCCTGAATCGATTTTTCCATTAAAAAAAAATTTTTTTTTGCTGAAAAGCAGTTCTCGTTATAAAAGAAGGTTACTAAAATACAGAAAATATAATATATAACCGAGCAATATATAATAATATATAACCGGTCACATTTTTAATATACTATACATATTCGTGACTATCGTGAAGGGTATTTTAGATTCGGCCCAGCCGAATATACTACACTCTTACTTGTTTTTATCTTGGACCAGTACTCAGGGTATGACCCCTACATATGCAGCGCATTGTACCAAAACTAGGAAAATAGGTTTTGAGGAGGGGGAAAGAGGGAGTAGTGTTTGTCCACATTTGACTTGAACTTTCCAACGCTACAACAGACAGGAAACACGTCAGCAGGCAACTTGTTTCACAGACGAAGCGGCTGAAAAACGAATCCTGTCTGTAATGCGTAGTACGATTCCCCGCGCAATCAACCACAAATGGGTGAGCTCTGGCGATGAACGCGTGCTACGTAAAAATGTGCGAGTTTCGGGAACAAGACCCCTGATCTCGTTAGAGCAAAATCCACTGTAGAACAGAGTAACGCACCCTACACTGCGTCGATGCTCCAGTGAGTCAATGGAGTTGGATACCCTACTTTCACCGATAAGCTTCTTCGCCCTCTCCTGCACACGGTCGAGTAACCCCAAAATAGACTTTGAGGCATCGGCCCAAACATGAGAGTTGTATTCCATTTTCGGCCGGATGTGAAGTACATCTTACACCGTTTCAAAAAACCGAGGCACTTGAATGCTTCTTTAGCTAATTTCCATTCGGAGATTAATAGAAGATCACTATTCAGTGAGTCATTCATATTTTGCCTCTTGGCAACGATCTCGTATAGGCTGGGCCTATTACTGAAAGAGTACGAGTGGCAAATGCTGCTGTCATCTGCGAAAGAGTTTATAGGGTTGAAAGTTTGAAATTGAAGGTCATTGATGAAAATAAGAAATAGGGTAGGAGAAAGAACGGAGCCTTGCGGTACCCCTGAATTAATCTGAAACTCGTTTGATGAGACCCCACCTATAACAACTCGTATAGTGTGGTCTCTGAGAAAACTCGATATAAACCGAGAAAAGTCATCACCGACATTAAAAGCAGTAAGTTTTGCCAGTAGTGCAGCATGCCACACTCTGTCAAAAACTTTGGAGATATCTAGAGCCACTACCTCACTTTCGCCGAAATTATGGATTGAGTGGCACCATTTCTCGGAGATCTCCAGTTGAGCGACCTTTACGAAATCCATACTGACGATCACAAAGTAATTTATGTGACTCTAGATACCTCACAAGGTGGTAAGTAACTATACTTTCCATTACTTTGGAAAGCGCAGGACAAATTGCAATTGGGCGGTAATTTTCAGGGTTATCTGCGTCCCCTTTTTTGGGGATTGGCGTTACATTACCAACCTTCCACCTTGATGGAAACTCACCAAAATGGTAAAGTATTCTGAAGAGGCGTGCTAATGGACGCGCAAGCGTAGAAGAGCACTGCTTCAAGACCAGTGCTGGAATGCTATCCGGTCCAGAAGTCTTGTTTATGTCGAGGTCTGCCAAAACCCTTTTAACTGCTCGCGCCCGGAAGAATATCTTTGGCATAGTTGCAGATACTCTTTCGAGCTCAGGAAGTGGTTGACTGCTTTCCGGCAAAGCAGGAGTTGCTTGCAAAGATTTCAGCCAACAGGTTAGCTTTGTCAACCGGGTCGGTGGATGCTTGGTCATTCTTTAAGAGAGTTGGGATTGATGAACTAGCACTGTTCTCTACTCTCTTAACGAAAGACCAAAAGGTCTTACTGCCCCGGGGAGCTGCAAGGACTTTGGCACGAAGGCGCTGTTCGTGGAGAAACTTTTCGCGCCTAAGTACCTTGGCACACGAAGATCTTGCCTTTTTGCGAAGCAAATCAGTCTCTGTGGTTTTGTTTAAACGCCAATTACAGAATGCTTCCTCTCTAGATCTGACTGCGTTTTTGAACGTCTGATTAAACCAGGATTTCACTCTTGGTTTAACCGAAATCTGCTTGGAGGGGATAAATGATTTCATCCCTAGCAATATCATATTCTCGACCTTTTTTGCTGTAGCATTTATGTCGTTATCTAGAAAGCAAAGTTTCCAATTAAAATGCTCATAAAATTGGTTAAGCTTAGCCCAACGCGCCTTTTCGTAAATAAATATTGAACGTTTCGTAACTGATTTAGAAACGTTACGAAGTTCAGAGATCGAAAAGGAGGCAGAAATGGTGCAATGATCCAAATTACCGACAGGTGCACTAACTCTGACTTCATAATTTTCAGGGTGTGAAGTCAGGAATAGGTCAAGTGTGTTTGAATGATGCACTTTAACACATGAAATATGAGTTGGCTCATTCACTAATTGCGCTAGGTGGTGGTGCGCAGCGAATAACTGAATTTAACCCAAAGACAGGTAAATTTGGCATCATGCATGCCTAATGGTTGCTGGCACTGGAACACAACTTAATTTCGAACGTAAATTACAAGGCCGCGATGGAAATGAAATAGAGATAGAAGTTGATAACCACAGCACCATAGAACAAACGCACAGACTAGTCAACGTCATAAGACAGACTTTTGAAGACAAAAAGTGTTGTTCAGCTTTATTCATTGACATTTCCCAAGCTTTTGATAAAGTATGGCACGACGGCTTGATGCACAAAATAAAGTTAAACTTGCCTGCAAATACTCGAAAGGTTCTGGAAAGCTACTTATGCACCCGGAAGTTTGTTATCAGAGAAGGCGATTTTATGAGCCCCCTTTTTTTCCTGGAACAGTACTCAGGGGATAGTCCCTACACATGCAGTGTATTGGACCAGAACTAGGAAAATAGGTTTGGGGAAAGAGTGTTTGTGAACAATTGACTTGAACTTTCCAACATTATAACAGACAGGAAACAACATTCTGCAGCGTACATGAAAACCATCAATTAGCTTCGCGAAATTGGCAGGAGTATATTTCAATATTAGAGAAATGGTTAAAATTTTGGAAAATTAATGTTAATGAACAAAAGTGTACTCACGTTGCATTCACACTGCGTAAACAAACATGTTCAGTTATCCAAATTAACAATTCACCTATTCCGCAGCAAAATAAAGTCCAGTACCTTGATATTCATCTCGACCGTAGGTTAAGGTGAAAGTCTCACACTGATGCGAAAGTTACTCAGTTACAGTTGAACGCAGCGCAAATAAATTTGCTTATGGGCAGAAATTCGAGCTTGAAGTTGGATTGCAAATTTTTATAAAGTCTATATGGTGCTATGGAATTCAATTATGGGGCACAGCCTCAACTTCTAACATTGAAAAATTTCTAAGGCGACAAAATCAAGTTCTTCGAACGATTACTGCAGCTCCATGGCACGTAAAAA
Organism: Thecocarcelia acutangulata; assembly: GCA_914767995.1. Taxonomy (NCBI): domain Eukaryota; kingdom Metazoa; phylum Arthropoda; class Insecta; order Diptera; family Tachinidae; genus Thecocarcelia; species Thecocarcelia acutangulata. The sequence continues at coordinate 64,218,259 of OU612097.1, forward strand.
ACTCACGAATTCATAAGGATCTCTGTGTCTCTTGTAAAAGACGAATTTTCAAAGTACGCAACATGGTACATCAGTAAATTGGAACTTCACCCAAATCGTCTTTCACGCAGGCCACTCTCGGTTCAGAAAGATCCGAGAGTGGCCAATAGGTGATTTTACCGATATTGACCGTGCAAAACAAAGCATTTTTGTCTGGCATTAGCTGGACTTAATGAATTTTATGTGTTTAGTATTATGATTTGAATACTTATTGTTAGTTCACTTTGTGAAGATTCAATAAATAAATGAATGAAAAAAAAAATTTTATGCGGAATTGCATTAATTTTATCACGAATATCTGCACTCGGAGTCTAGCTTCGATAGTGAACGGACATATTTGTTTTTGATCGGAAAGTAAAAAAATTACACCGGAATAAGTAAAAACTTGAATAAAAGAAAAGAATTTGTGCCATTTATTGTTATATATTTTAAAGTAAAAAAACTGCATGCGTTATATCATATGTAATTCTGAGAATGAGCTCAGCTGCACTAGAAAAAGCCTTTCGATTTTAGAGAAGGAATCTTTGAAAAAATCTTTGGGCAGTCACGCGTTCGTGTAGTTGTTACAACCGACGACAAATCATCTACCAGTTTAGTTACTGCAGATAAGTCGAAAACACAAGTATGAATAGGTATGTGATTAAACGTCAGCGAAGCCCCAAATCCGCTCAAGTATTATCTCAAATCGAAAATTTCTAAAGATGATAATAGGACTTCGGCAACTGATAGTAATAGATTTGCTTGACTTCAAACAGATGAGCCAACATCATCCAAGAAAACATTTAAACCGCCACCTATATATTTGAGAGAGCCCACTTTTAGTAACCTAGTAAAAATTGGTAAGGACACCTTTAACGTAACTTCAGTGAAGCACATCAGCATCAGTGAACCAAAATCCAGGCCAACCTCGAAAATGATTACCGAAAATTGTCTCACGTTCTGGGGAAGGCGAAAAGATCGTTATATACTTATCAACTTAAAAAGGCCTTCAGGTCGTTATAAATGGGATATATCATTTTGTAGATACGGATGATGTTAAAACCGGATTAGAAGACAAAGGGTCTTATTTATAAAATCTTTTCATATTTATTAAGCTCTTATTACACAAATTTTGTATAGAAATCAGTGCAATAACAGCTTAATAAACTTGAAAAATTTGTTATAAATAAAGTTAGAGACCGTGAAAAAATTCCGCAACTCATGTTTAGGGTTGAATTAGAACCAAGAGATGTTGCCTGAAAAACGAATGAAGATCATTCAATTTATAACCTTAAATTTCTTTTGCATGGTAAGGTTATCGTGAAGGAGCCTCATGAGCGTTTAGGGCCCGTTGAATGCCTAAACTGCCACCTTTTTAGCGCGTATAATTAACTTTTAGATTTCTTTAATAATTTGGTCCATAAGTATGAATTTAATTAGTAGCAAACAGCATTAGTAACTTCCTTCTTTATGTAACTTTTTAACAATTTCCAAAGTATAATTATCATTAGAATTATTACCAAAATAATAATTTTTTTGATATCCCATTGTCGATCACCGCATATCTATTATATGTTGGTTCAAGTTTTGGTATCTGTTATCCCTATTTTGATATTTTCCTAGATTTGTTTTGTCCTGCCTTCTGTTACTTCGAGTGTTTCTAGTGTTCGTCTCTCTAGCTTTTTTCTTTTAGTGCGTCTAGTTCTTCAACTATATTCTTCTTTTGTGCTTTTTTGCTTATATTTATTATGCGTTGGATGCTGACACACGTCTGTTCAAATTTTCTTTTCATGTCCCCTCACTTTTTTGGTTTGTAGGCAAATTGACAGATTGGGTGAATGATTTTGCGCTCTTTTTGGTCTTCGCATATATTCATGTAATGTTATTGGCTTAGAGTCAACTTTCTTTGGAGATTGCTCTGAACGTTCGGTTATTGAAAGTGGTACGTATTCTTCCCACTTTCTGAAGATGGTGTCTAATTCCTCTTTAATTGTCATTCAGTATTTGTTAATATGCCGATGTTGCAGGATTACTAATTTGTTCTAAAGATAGGATGGCAGTATCCTAAATTTATTTTCAGAATATTTTATTTTTTCCCCCTTGAAAAAATCCCAAACCAAAGCAATTTTATTTTTCCTTAATATGGACTAAGTTTCTTTTAAGGATAAACAAATATTTTATAGGATTTGTTTGTATGTTTGGCAAATATCGCCATGTGGTATATTTGGATAGTATATGGCAGTAAAACAAAGGTGGGTATTACCGAATTAACCTGGCATTAATCGAAGAGAAAAAATATATTATAAAAATTTTTATAACGTTTTTTTTTTTTTTTTTGTAAATTCACTCGTTTCAGTTAATCCGTGTTTCTACTTATTCCGGTTTTATACTTATTCTGGTGCTATTTTATTACTTTTCGATAAAATGTTTTTAATTTTTTCGTAGGCTTGTGCATGTATGTATATACATATTTTTTTTTGTCTGGGACCAGTACTCAGGGGTCATATGCAGCGCATTGTACTGGAACTAGAAAAATAGTCTATGATGAGGAAAAAAGAGGGATTAGTGTTCGCGGAGTGTTAACAATAGCAACACGAAGACTAAAACAAATTCTATTGCAGCATTTAAAATATTGGAATTAAATTAGTTAAAACTGATCAGTGCCCAGTGTATATACCTTCGCCACTGCTCAGATTAGCAAAATTTAGTCCAACACCTTCCACACTACATGGTAATGAAATGCATTGAAAATAATATTGATATTGCACATATAAAGAAAATACGGACAACGGTAAAAAAAGAGAAAAAAACAAGTAAGAGTGTAGTATATTCGGCTGGGCCGAATCTAAAATACCCTTCACGATAGTCACGAATATGTATAGTATATTAAAAATGTGACCTAAATATGCTCGGTTATATATTCTATTTTCTGTATTTTAGTAACCTTCTTTTATAACGAGAATTGCTTTTCAGCAAAAAAAAAAATTTTTTAATGGAAAAATCGGTTCAGGCTATATTTCGGCTATATATGGAACGATATCGAAAATTTTAATTTTCCATATTAATATAACCTTATATCATTACCAGAACTGCTTTTGAGCACAACAAATTGTTTAAGTTCGCTTACGCGATATTTTCATGAAAACCCCGATTTAGGCTATATCTCGGGTATATATGGACCGATATCAGAAATTTTAATTTTCTCTATTTTCGTAACCTTCTTTTATAACAAGAACTGCTTTTCAGCAAAAAAAAAAATGTTATTGGAAAAATCGGTTCAGGCTATATCTCGAGTATATATGGACCGATATCGGATATATTTTTTTCCATATTTATATAACCTTATTTCATTACCAGAACTGCTTTTGAGCACAACAAAGTTGTTTACTCGGCATTTTCATCAAAAAACCTGTTAGGCTATATATCGGGTATATATGAACCGATATCGGAAATTTTAATTTTCCATATTTATATAACCTTATTTTATTACCAGAATTGCTTTAAGGTGAAAAAAGTTGTTTAAGTTCGCTTACGCGGCATTTTCATGAAAAACCCGATTTGGGCTATATCTCGGGTATATATGAACCGATATCGGAAATTTTAATTTTCCATATTTATATAACCTTATTTTATTACCAGAACTGCTTTAACCGATATCGAAAAATTCATTTTCAATATTTATATCACCTTATTTTGTTACCAGAACTGCTTTAAGGCGAAAAAATTGTTTAAGTTCGCCTACGCGGCATTTTCATGAAAACCCCGGTTTAGGCTATATCTCGGGTATATATGGGCCGATATCGGAAATTTTTATCTTCCATATTTATATAAACTCATCTTATTACCAGAACTGTTTTTGATCAAAAAAAAGTTGTTAAAGTTCGCTTACGCGACATTTTCATGAAAAACCAGGTTTGGGCTATATCTCGGGTATATATAGACCGATATCGACAATTTTCATTTTCCATACTTATATAACCTTGTTTTATTAATAGAACTGCTTTTAAGCAAAAAAAAAAAAAAATGTTTAAGTTCGCTTACGCGGCATTTTCATGAAAATTCCGTTCCAGGCTATATCTCTGGTATATATGGACCGATATCGGAAATTTTCATTTTTCATATTTATATAACCTTATTTTATTACCAGAACCGCTTTTAAGCAAAAAAAGTTGTTTAATTTCGCTGACGCGGCATTTTCATGAAAAACCCGGTCTAGGCTATATCTCGGGTATATGTGGACCGATATCGGAAATTTTCATTTTCCATATTTATGTAACCTAATTTTATTACCAGAACTGCTTTTGAGCACAAAAAATTGTTTAAGTTCGCTTACGCGATATTTTCATGAAAACCCCGGTCTAGGCTATATCTCGGGTATATATGGCCCGATATCGAAAATTTTTATTTTTCATATTTATATGACCCTATTTTATTACCAGAACTGCTTTTGAGAACAAAAAAGTTGTTTAAGTTCGCTTACGCGACATTTTCATGAAAAACCCGATTTGGGCTATATCTCGGGTATATATGGACCGATATCGAAAATTTTCATTTTCCATATTTATGTAACCTAATTTAATTACCAGCACTGCTTTTGAGCAATAAAAGTTGTTTAGCTTCGCCTATGCGACAGTTTCATTAAAAATCTGATTTGGGCTATATCTCGGGTATATATGGACCGATATCTTTTAGTCACCATGCTTAATAAGTGTGTGAAGTTTGAAGCAAAACGAACAACTTTTGTTTTCAAAAATTTTCATACAAAACTGCAAAAAAAAATGGATTTTTTCGGAATTTTTAATATATCTCAGCTATACGTGGACCGATATTACTGAATTTCAATAGCAAACCCATGAATCGATGGGGTAAAAGAATGGTGAAAGAAAAAAGTTTCTAAGTCTAATGGTTTTCTCAGAAACGGTATTTCAACAGCGGACAGACGGACATCGCTTAATCGACTTTTCCATTAATTCCGATTCAAAATATATATACTTTATAGGGTCGCAAAAAAAACTGTAGAAATTACAAACGGAATCACAAACTTACAAATACCCTTTACATTTTTGTGAAGGGTATAAAAAACAATAATAAACACTTGTACACATTTAGTTTATTTTTGAAGATACAATAAATAAATGATATATAATGAAAAATTGTATTCCATCATAGACGCTTCAATTTAAAAATTTGTGTGCTTTTTCAGAAAACTGTCGTTGGAAGTCCGTCTTCGACGTACTACAGCGTAGAACTCTTTGCCAGCAACCAAAGGCTGGAGTAGTACCAATAGTGAGTGAAGCCGGATCTTGTAATAGATAAAAAATTCTTTGAATTGTCAGACAAATTGAGTAAATAAAATCGGGGTTCGACAACAATCCTTTTTTCAGAATAACTTTGTAGTTTGTGAGGCTTTTATGTATGTCAATAAATTCCAAAACACTATCATAGCAAAATAGTGGATTGCATTTTCCACTACTTTGCAGGCAATTTTGAACAAATGAGTTGTTTTAAAATATGTTTCTGGAACGCAAACGGCATCCGTCAGTACAAAAATTAACTTGAGCACTTTCTTATGGAAAAGCAAATCGATATAACTGTTATTTCCAAATGAATGGCTTCCCGTGGAAGATTTTGTGGAGGATCGGCAATTCTAATAAAAACCAAAATTAAGCACTATTTGCTAAACGAGACACGTGAGGAGCAATTCCAAGTAACAAATATATGCAGTGAAATTTTTCAGCGAAAAATAGACGTTTCGTCGATATTCAATAACAGAAAGTCAATTTTAAAATTTTTTCAAATCACTTGGGCCTCGATTTTTAGCGGTTGTGACTATAACGCTAAATATACCTTTGGGGAATTACGTTTAATTTCCCAGAAAGGCCGTGTACTTTTCGACACAGTTTCCAAAATGGGCTTAGATGTTATTTTAAGCGAACACCCCACTTATTGGCCGCCAGACCGAAGAAATGCTTTATTAATACTTGTCAAAACACAAAAAATAACGGTTGTTCATTTGTTTGAAAGGTGTAAAGAAGTGCAGAGACGTGTATAAATGAAAAAGCTTGTTTTTTTATTTGACAAGTATTATTAAAGCATTTTTCTTTTTAAATTCTCAATAATTTATCTAGATTGTTGGGACATAAAGTTGAATGTTTGAGAATATCTTTCAAGAATTTCCAAAGTCTACTGATGATTAGTGTAGATCCTATGAAATGTCGACATATAAACAGCTGGGAAACATAGAAAACAATCTGTTTATAATTTTTTGATCGCAAAAAAATAAACTTTATCAAAGCAGTCATCGGTAGGAAGAAAGGGCTACATGTATGATGTACCAATTATCATTCGCTTACTATATTCTTGCTTCGTCTTGCTTTGCAGCAAGGTTTTACTTATGCCTTCACAAATAAAAAAATTTCATAGATATCACAGCCGCTTTTATTTAACAGTGTTTATATTATGGTTTCGATTACACTGATTTTCCGTATTAAACGCTCTTTACATAAAGTGTTTTTGGAGCAACGTTTCCTACCTGAAAAAAATTACCCAAACAAGTTCTATGAAGAGAATAACTTTGGTGACGTTCTCAACTTTTATGACCACAATTTTTGAAAAAACAAACATAATTTTGCTTTAAGTTAATTATTATAATTTTTTTTTAGATTTCACGGCATGTCAGAGGGTTTTTCAATTGGCCAAAGTTCATATATTTCTAGTACGTCTTAAAATAAACATCAGCTGTTTTGGGTCGCAGATAAGACTTAATAAAAGAATACAAATGAACTGTCGGAAGTGATTACAAATCACAGACTTTTCAAATGAATGCGCAACGAAATGCAAACTAACAAAAGCGCTATTCACAACGTACAACACACAGCTACAAACATATTTACGAGTATGTCCGAACACACATAAAAAAAAATTTAAACTTAAAGCATTAAAAAGGTAATCAGGTGTCATTACAAATAAAACGAAAACACGCCACGACACCCTTCATGTGATTTATTTACCACCTCTTACTAAAAGTAAGAAAATAATAAAAGCATTTCTGTTTGTGAAGAGGAAAAAAATGGTCAAAATAAATGCTTTATTTTATATGGCCACGACATGTCAAAGAAAACAATTCGTTTCAAACAGCAAGTTACAAAGAGGGCTCAGCACTTTAAGCGATACTGAATTTACAAATTCAGCCTGTCGGCCAACCAGTTATCCAGACGATATAATATTCATATAAAAAAAATTTATGTTCACCCTTGTCTTTTATTTCCATTCACTTGCCGTATTTTTGAGTTTTTTTTTTTTACTTTCAGGAAATAGACAATAAAGAACTCAGAGCCCAACCACCCCTGGAGTGAAATTTACAAAATTAACAACTCTATTATAGGTGATAGATATTTTAGAAAAGGTTTTGGTTGCATGGAGCTCATTTATATACATATGTATGTTATTGATTTTATTAAGAAAGCATTTAAATTGATAGGGTTGTTTGTATATATGACCTCTGTTTTGCAAATAATAATTAAAAAATTAAGAATAATTAAATTTATATAACACGTTCACGAAAAACAAACATATCTATACATTATTGTAGAAGACACAGAGAGAGAAGTTCACATCTATTGTAAAACGACATTTAAAGTGTTAAATCAGTTGAAGTAAACAAATTTGAAGCAAACACTTTGTTAAGTAAAATAAAAAAAATATTTATTGATTCTTAAAAATGAACTAACAGTAAGTATTCAATTCTTAATACTAAATATAACAAGTAAGAGTGTAGTATATTCGGCTGGGCCGAATCTAAAATACCCTTCACGATAGTCACGAATATGTATAGTATATTAAAAATGTGACCTGAATATGCTCGGTTATATATGAACCGATATCGGAATTTTCTATTTTCTGTATTTTAGTAACCTTCTTTTATAACGAGAATTGCTTTTCAGCAAAAAAAAAATTTTAATGGAAAAATCGATTCAGGCTATATCTCGGGTATATATGGACCGATATCAAAAACTTTAATTTTCCATATTTATATAACCTTATATCATTACCAGAACTGCTTTTAAGCACAACAAATTGTTTTTATCTTCTATATTTATATAACTTTATTTCATTACCAAAACTGCTTTTGAGCACAAAAAAGTTGTTTAAATTCGCTTACGCGATATTTTCTTGAAAAACCCTGTTTAGGCTATATCTCGGGTATATATAGACCGATATCAGAAATTTTAATTTTCTCTATTTTCGTTACCTTCTTTATAACAAGAACTGCTTTTCAGCACAAAAAAAAAATGTTATTGGAAATATCGGTTCAGGCTATATCTCGAGTATATATGGACCGATATCGGATATTTTCTTTTTCCATATTTATACAACCTTATTTCATTACCAGAACTGCTTTTGAGCACAAAAAAGTTGTTTAAATTCGCTTGCTCGGCATTTTCATGAAAAAACCGGTTAGGCTATATATCGGGTATATACGACCCGATATCGAAAATTTTTATTTTTCATATTTATATGACCCTATTTCATTACCAGAACTGCTTTTGAGCACAAAAAAGTTGTTTAAATTCGCTTACGCGGCATTTTCATGAAAGCCCCGTTCCAGGCTATATCTGCGGTATATATGGACCGATATCGGAAATTTTCATTTTTCATATTTATATAACCTTATTTTATTACCAGAACCGCTTTTAAGCAAAAAAAGTTGTTTTATTTCGCTGACGCGGCATTTTCATGAAAAACCCGTTCTAGGCTATATCTCGGGTATATATGGACCGATATTGGAAATTTTTATATTTATATAACTTTATTTCATTACTAGAACTGCTTTTGAGCACAAAAATGTTGTTTTAGTTTGCTTATGCGACACTTTTATGTAAAACCCGGTCTAGGCTATATCTCGGGTATATATGGACCGACATCGAAAATTTTCATTTTTCATATTTATATGACCCTATTTCATTACCAGAATGTTTTTAAGCAAAAAAAGATGTTTAAGTTCACTTACGCGACATTTTCGTTAAAACCGCAGTTTAGGCTATATCTCGGGTATATATGGACCGATATCGGAAATTTTCAGTTTCCATATTTATGTAATCTTATTTCATTACCAGAACTGCTTTTGAGCAAAAAAAAAGTTGTTTAAGTTCGCTTACGCGACATTTTCATGAAAACCCCGATTTGATCTATATATGGACCAGATACATATGGACCGATATCGGAAATTTTCATTTTTCATATTTATGTAACCTAATTTCATTAACAGAACTGCTTTTGAGCAAAAAAAAAGTTGTTTAAGTTCGCTTACGCGACATTTTCATGAAAACCCCGATTTGATCTATATATGGACCGGGTACATATGGACCGATATCGGAAATTTTCATTTTCCATATTTATGTAACCTAATTTCATTACCAGAACTGCTTTTGAGCACAAAAAAGTTGTTTAAGTTCGCTTACGCGACATTTTCATGAAAAACCCGGTTTAGGCTATATCTCGGGTATATATGGACCGATATCGGAAATTTTCATTTTCCATATTTATGTAACCTAATTTTATTACCAGCACTGCTTTTGAGCAAAAAAAAGTTATTTAGCTTCGCCTATGCGACATTTTCATTAAAAATCCAATTTGGGCTATATCTCGGGTATATATAGACCGATATCTGATCAAAAAATTTTTTGCCTTTTAGTCACCATACTTATTAAGTGTGAAGTTTGAAGCAAAACGAACAACTTTTGTTTTCAAAAATTTTCATACAAAACTGCAAAAAAAAAATGGCTTTTTTCGGAATTTTGAATATATCTCAGCTATACGTGGACCGATATTACTGAATTTCAATAGCAAACCCATGAATCGATGGGGTAAAAGAATGGTGAAAGAAAAAAGTTTCTGAGTCTAATGGTGTTCTCAGCAACGGTATTTCAACGGCGGACAGACGGACATCGCTTAATCGACTTTTCCATTAATTCTGATTCAGAATATATATACTTTATAGGGTCGCAAAAAAAAAACTGTAGAAATTACAAACTGAATCACAAACGTATATATACCCTTTACATTTTTGTGAAGGGTATAAAAATAAAGAAATGTGGCTTTTACTCAAGACCGGCCAATGCTTTTATGCGGGAGCAATATCGGTGAAGTCACCTATTAAACGTTCTGATGGTGGCAACGGTATCCCTTCTTCTCAACAGAGTGTGACCGCCAAAATTAAGTATATTGCGCGCAAGAGAGTTTGGTTGAAGTTCCAGTTTACTGACATGCCTTGTCGCGTACTTTGAAAATTCGTCTTTTACAAGAGGAAAATAGAGATCCTTATGAATTCGTGAATTTTTTACGTACCATGGAGCTGTACAATTTGGTTTTGTCGCCCTTGAATTTTTTCAATGTTTGACGCTGAGGCTGTGCCCCATAATTGAATTCTGTAGCAACATATAGGCTTTAGAGTTGCATTGTATAACAAAAGTTTGCAATTCAACTTCAATGTCGAGTTTCTGTCCATAAGCCAGATTAGCTGCGCTGCTTTTAACTTTAACTGAGTAACTTTTGCTTCAATGTGAGACAGTAACTATGGAGGTGACCATACTGCAAATTATAAAGGTTGCCCTGTCTATACTCATTTTAATCGGTCAATGACAAATAAGCCCATTGATTTTAAATATGCCACCCCAGCAGTCAAACACCATTTCTACAACCAATTTTCCCCAGGTACGCCAGCCAACCAGCCATATACACGTGCAAAACCCCCAACAAATTTCTTATGCGAATGTGGTAAAACCGATAAACCAAAGTTGAATCAGGAGCCCAAGCCTCAAAATTCCGACCAAAATTTTAGCAATCTTGAGGCAACTCTGCAGACTCTTGTTCAATCTATAAATACATTTACGGTTTCCATGACGAACATGATGCAGGAAATGCTGAAAATGCAATTCACCATTTTGCAGGCAATTTTAACAAAATGAGTTGGTTTAAATAATGTTTATGGAACGCAAACGGCATTCGCCAACATAAAAATGAACTTGAGCACTTCCTTATGGAAAAGCAGATCGATATAATGATGATTGCTGAAACCCATTTGACAACCAACAGTTATTTTAAAATTAATGGCTACACATTATATGACACAAAAGATCCCCGTGGAAGATCTTGCGGCGGTTCGGCAATTTTGATAAAGACCAGAATTAAGCATTATCTAATGAACGGGACACGTGAGGAATATCTCCAAGCTACAAATATATGCCTTGATTATTTTCATGAACAAATCGTTATATCCTCGATTTACTCACCACCACGATTTTCAATAACAGAAAACCAATATTCAAATTTTTTCAAATCACTTGGTCCTCGATTTTTAGCGGCCGGCGACTATAACGCTAAACACACTTTTTGGGGATCACGTTTAATTACCTCGAAAGGCCGTGTGCTTTTTGACACCGTTTCCAAAATGAGCTTAGATGTGATTTCAAGCGGACATCCCACTTATTGGCCGTCAGACCGCCGAAAGATTCCAGACGTTATAGATTTTGGAGTTGCGAAAAATTTTCCTTTAGAGTGGATGCAAGTGGAGCCTTCATTAGATTTGTCATCAGATCACTCACCCACTATAATCTCTGTTTCGTTCCCCCAAGAGATTGGCTCCCCGTTGACCGTCAATAGAGTGAATTGGCTAAAATACAAAAAAATTTTGAGTACACATTGTAGTGAAAATATCGCCTTGAGAACACCTGAGGATATTGATGCGTCAATTAACGATTTTTCTGAAAACCTCAAACTGGCCGTACAGCATGCTACCACTAGTCATATAAGATCCAGAAATGAGAACAATAGAACTTATTCGGCTAAAATTGAGCAACTTCTGTCAGAAAAAAGAAGAGTTAGAGGAGAGTGGCAAACTTGCAGGTCTCCCCAGCTTAAAACTAGGCTACGGGAATGCGTAACTCGGCTAAGAAATCTGCTTGAAATCCAGAGAATATCTTCCCTTAAAACATATTTGGAAAGCCTGGATGGTACTCCGCAATCTGACTATTCTCTGTGGAAAGCGACAAAAGGTCTGAAAAGACCCGTAATAGGTAAGCCACCTTTGCGAACTTCAACTGGCGACTGGGCACGAAGCGATTCCGAAAAGGGGATGGTGTACGTTGGTCATTTGAGAAATGTTTTTACGACAAATGATTCAGCGGATACTGCTGCAGAATTTTCGCCGTATGCTGTAAGACAGCCTGTGTCTTTGAGACTTAACTTTCAAGATGTCGAAAACGTTATCAATAACATAAACCCCAGGAAAGCTCCAGGTATAGATCAAATTACTGGTAAAATGCTTTAACAGTTACCTCGTGTAGCTAGAAGGGTTCTACTTTTTATTTTTAACGCTATTTTACGCCTTGAGTATTATCCTACAGAGTGGAAGGTCTCTATGATTACTATGATACCCAAGCCAGGAAAGGATCCGACTAAAGTAAAGTCATATAGATCAATAAGTCTACTACCAACAATTTCAAAACTGTTCGAAAAATTGTTAATGGCGAAGTTGCTCTTAATACTTAATGATGTGGGATGTATCCCTAATCATCAATTTGGCTTTCGGGCTAAACATAATACCATAGAACAAACACATTGACTAGTCAAAGTCATAAGACAGATTTTGAAGACAAAAAGTACTGTTCAGCTCTATTCATCGACATTTCCCAAGCTTTTGATAAAGTGTGGCACGACGGACTGATGCACAAAATAAAGTTGAACTTGCCTGCAAACACTCACAAGCTTCTGGAAAGCTACTTATACGACCGAAAATTTGTTATCAAAGAAGGTGACTTGACAAGTCTCTCATAGTCAATCGGAGCAGGAGTTCCCCAAGGTAGCATTCTAGGACCCACTCTATATTTGATTTACGCATTTGACATGCCAATGAGATCCGGAATCCATACTTCAACTTTTGCAGATGACACAGCTTTTTTTAGCGTTCATATAAACCATCAAGAAGTTTCACGAAATTTGCAGCAATATATTTCAATATTAGAGAAATGGTTGAAACTTTGGAAAATAAAAGTTAATGAACAAAAATGTACTCACGTTACATTCACACTGCGTAAGCAAACATGTTCGGCTCTCCAAATTAACAATACACCTATTCCGCAGCATAATGAAGTTAAATACCTTTGTATTTACCTCGACCGTAGGCTAACGTGGAAGCCTCACATTAAATCGAAAGTCACTCATTTGAAATTAAAAGCAGCGTAACTAAATTGGCTTATGGGCAGAAATTCGACATTGAAGTTGGATTGCAAACTTTTGTTATATAACGCAATTTTAAAGCCTATATGGTGCTATGGAATTCAATTATTGGGAACCGCCTCAACATCTAATATTGAAAAAATTCAAAGACGACAAAACCAAATTCTTCGTACGATTACTGCAGCTCCATGGTACGTAAGAAACTCACGAATTCACAAGGATCTGTGTGTTCCGCTGGTAACTGACGAGTTCTCTTAGTATGCCACAAAGTATATCAGTAAACTGGAACTTCGCCCAAATCCTCTTGCACGCAACATACTTAATTTTGGTGGCCACTCGCGGTTGAGAAGAAGGGATACCCTGGCCACCATCAGAACGTTAAATAGGTAATTCTACCGATATTATTCGCGCGAAATGAAACTTTTTTGTCTAGCAGTGGCTGGACTTAAATAAATAATTTAGTATTAAGATTTGAATACTTATTGTTAGTTCATATTTTGAAGATTCAATAAATAAATAAATGACAAAAAAAAAAAATGTTTGTCATACAAATGGTAATTTAGATCCGAGATTTGTGACTTGGGCTCCTGATTCAAATTTTGTATATCGGACTTAAGCACATTAGCCTAAGAAATTTGTTTGAACTTTTGCAGGTTTATATGGCTGGTTGACTGGCGGTCCTATGGAAAATTGTGTGTAGAAATGGTATTTGACTGCTGAGGTTACCTCCACAATTACTGCATTTTTTAACGCTCGAGACAGTCTTTGACTTTTTGCACTGTGATGTGCGAGTTGTCCACACATAACAAAAACTGCTGACAGTCTACAATAGGCCTTAGTGTAGCCAAATTATTGGCAGTTTAGGCATTGAACGGGTCCTAAACGCTTATGAGGCTCCTCAACGGTAACGTTACAATGCAAAAGAAATTTACGGTTATAAACTGGATGAACTTCATTCTGTTTTAAGACAACAGCTCTCACGGTTTCTAAGGTTTACCACATTTCTTATTTTAAACCCTTTGTCCTCTAGTCCGGTTTTGACATCATATCTACAAAAGGGTCAATCCCTTTTATAACGACCTGAGAGCCTTTATCACTTTTAAGCTGATAAGTGTAAAATTGTCTTTTCCCCTTCTCTAGAACGTCAGACAATTTTCGGTAATCACTTTCATTGTTGATCGAAATTTTTGTTTCATTGATGCTGCCTTGCTTAACCGATGTTACGTTGAAAGTGTCTTTGTCGATTGCCGCAATAAGTTGTTTTACTAGGACCTTTTCTAGTGGAGCTGAGCTCTTTCGCAGAATTATATGTGATAGGTACACTCATTCAGTATTTTGTTTTCACTTTAAAATATATAACAATAAATGTCTGTTATATAAAATCACTCTTCACTTATTCCGGTTTTATTTTTTTACTTTCCGTAAAAAGACAAACACCTCAGTTCACTATCGGAACTAGAGTCCGAAACAACTACTGATCCAAACAAACGTCCAGGGTCTACTTACGGATCCACGAACCTTAAGTAATTAACAAGACAGGATTTTCCTCTTTGAGGCTTACAATAATCCAATTTCGATTTATTCAGTATTTACAATAATAACAACAATGATAGGTTTAGGCTCAGGATGCTTGCGGTTCGGCTTTTATTTCGTCTGTGCGGATTTAATCTGCGGTGATGATTGCTGGTGGCCTTGCTGGATGTATACCTTCGTGTTGACACACCTTGGATTCGGATCTTCGTACAGACAGCCTTCGGATTCGGTATCGCAGTCGTACTCGGCATACACTTGAATCGGGTATGGCAGAAAATCTCTCGGGTTCGGTATAACAATAGTGAGAATTCCTCGTAGGACGGGTTGGGTGCATCTTCGTACGGACTGGCTTCAGGTTCGGTATAACAGTCGTACTCCACGTAAACTGGAATCGGGTTCGGTAGCGACTCTCTCGGGTTAGTACAACAGCCCTCCTAGTGCCGGTCGTGTTTATCTCGCCACAACGTGGGTACCTACGAAATGGAAAACAGAGCAATTGCTGTTGGAACAGTCTAGCCCGAAGGCCGCTGGGGGAACAGTCAGCCGATGCTGCTGGGTATGCAGGCAGCCGAAGCTGCTGTGGAAACAGTCTATCCCGAAGGCCGCTGAGGGAACAGTCAGCCGAAGCCGCTGTAGGAACAGTCTAGCCCAAAGGCCGCTGGGGAACAGTCAGCTGAAGCTGCTGAGTATACAGGCAGCCGAAGCTGCTAGGTATACAGGCGGCCGAAGCAGCTGGGAACAGTCTAGCCTGAAGGCCGCTGGGGGAACAGTCAGCTGAAGCTGCCGAAGCTGCTGTGGGAACAGTCTAACCCGAAGGCCGCTGGGGAACAGTCAGCCGAAGCTGCTGGGTATACAGGCAGCCGAAACCGCCGCGGGAACAGTCTAGCCCGAAGGCCGCTGGGGGAACAGTCAGTTGAAACTGCTGGGTATGTAAAATCAGCCGAAGCTGCTGTTGAACAGTCCAGTCCGAAGACCGCTGGGTATAATATAAGCCCTGAAGGGGAAAAAATGCTTTCGAATATTCTTTCAATATCTCCACCTGGGTGATCACCGATGACTTCCTTCTTTCTTTGTCATCTTATACTTCTCAGTGCACGAACTGTATGAGAATTATTATTAACTACGGTTTAATTCAATCAACTTAAAGAAATGTAAATTCAATCAACAGAGGCATCATATTCTGTGGGTGTTGTTGTATTTTTTTCAGTTTGTGTGTATATACCTCATGCATATTAATTATGGTATATAATAAAAAAATGTATGCTTTGTTACAACAACCATTATTCTCCGTGGATGTTGTTGTATTTTATTTATTTATGCGCACTAGCCATCGTGATCACTTGATGCTAATTGTAAATAAGGAATATGATGTACGAAGTAAAAATGCATGCTTCGTTACAAAGTCATTATATGGCATTTGCGATAATTAAAAATAGTTCAGGCACTTTATCGGATAGTTAACAGATAAGCGAATCGATTGACGCAAAACGCCATTAATCAAGTTTTAGATTTTTAAATTTATGCCACCGAAGTTATTTTTTATTTTATGCATCTAAAATAGCTTTTTCACTCAACCAAACGTTACTACGGTAGGTTTGAACAACATTTGAGAACACTTTTGTGATCAATTATTCCATATAAAAGATTTCGGCACTTGTGAGTAAAACAATTTTCTGGCGTATGAATGAAAAATTGTTAGAGTTGCAGATGGTGGTCGTTCTGCACCCTGCATTGCGTTTACTTACGAGAAATGAACTCGTTGTTCATTCTCCAAGTGTACAGACAAATGGATTGCAGTAGGCCAAGATATATTATCAGTTTCATTGCTGCTAATGTATCTTCCAATCGAATATTGGGAAAAAATCATTTCTATCGGTAGCTGCAATACTAAAAACAGCCAAGTCGCTTCCGTTCGTAGCATGTTGCAAACGTATTTAATAGATTTAACGGAGTTGCAGCACTTTAGATTGATTTACCAATAAAACCTTAAAACCTTAATTTTAAGTAAAGTAGGTGAAAACCAACATTTTTATTAGTTTGACGATACGTGATTTTTTGTTTTCGATGATTTGCCGGCGTACAAACGCGAAAGCATGCAACCACTTATCCATGCACACTTTTGCTTGATCATACGTTTCGGCCATCCTTTCATTCGAACCAAGTTTAGAAACTTTAACTTTAACCGTTCTTAAGATATACAAAAATAAACATTTGCTTTGTATGGAAGGAATCATGTCCACTTTCCTGATTTCATCCAATTTTGTCTGATAATTTATATCGAACATCATGGCATTCGTATCAAATTTAGAAACTTTAGCTTTTAGCATTCTCAAGATATACAAAAATCAATATTTACTTTGTATGTTAAACACCATTGCCATTTTTCCAACGCCACCCACTTTTTATTTCATAATTTGTATCGACCATCATATCACTGCTGCCAAATTTAGAAGCTTTGGTTTTAACCGTTCTCAAGATATACAAAAATCAATTTTTCTTTTGTATGTATGGGTACCACGTCCACTTATCCGATCCGCCTCTTTTTTGACTGACGATTTAATCCGGCTTTTAAGTAATCTGGACCGAATCAGAAAATATTACTGTTACCGTGTTTAAGACATAAACAAATCAATATTTATTTTGCATGGGCGTGGCATTTAAAAAAACTTTTTTTATACAAACCATCTTCTCAAAATGTGAACCCTTATGAAAAAGACATTTGTCACTCATTTTTATATATGTATGCATATAGATTATTTTCAGGTTAGCGTGTTTGTTGGGATTTATAAACCATTTACTCAAACTTATATTTAAGTTTTTTATAAGCATTTAATTGTTGATAGTTTTTCCCCCTTTGGGTCATGTTTGCGAACCCTCATAACAATGTTCTTATGAGGGTGTGAAGTGCTGACTAGATACTTGTCGTTTAAATGATTGTCTTGTTGAAACTTTATTTTATTAAGTGGCTGCTTCATCGTCTTTATTAAAACAAATATTTTATGCGCACACATGACACGCTAATAAACAAATTTCATCCAATTTTTATATCTCTATCAAATTGTTGTATTTGTGGCCATGTTGATTAATTGCTTGTTCAAAAGTGGGAATGTTCACCATACTTGGGTATTTCCTTCAACAGTGTCACAATTAAATTACATCATGCTGTGATTTTAATGTCAGGGCAAATTATATGTTTGAATAAATAAATAGAATAAATTGCTAAGATTAAGCTTAGATTTGTATAATTACTGAAAGAAGAATTTAAATAACAAAGTTAGTTTACTTTTAATAGTTTATGGTGGCAATTACACTCCCAAAAAGTACTACTGGTTTTTTTTTATTATTAGTCTAAAGTGTCTTACTTAACCATCGAGTTTTGTATTTTTGAAAAAGAAAGTAAAATAATTACAATTTCTAGCCCAATTTCAATAATAAAAAAAAAGACTTGCAAAAAGTTGGTGGCAGTTCAAAATAGAACACCATCTAATATAAAATTTTAACACTGCTTGACATTTATGTTCATTTACCATGTACTGGGATGAAATGATACCACTAGGGTATCGATACTTATACTCGATACGGTATTGGTCGCAAAGTATCGATACCTACTCGGTATCGAAGGAAAAGCATCGATACATGATTAACAGCAGGGAAGAACACATGAAGCCAAAAGTGAACATCTTTGTTATGGACTCGATCTTCTGATCCACTGGCTGAAATTGAGGTATCTAAATTAGGATCCCCGAGGCGAAGATTTTAAAAACTATGGAATTCTATCATAACAATTCCTCGCCACATTCACTCAATAGTTTGCCATTCTGACACATTCAATGGATGAAGAAAAATTTTGTAGTTTCGATGTAAGACAATTTATCACATATACTGCCTGGCCCACGATGTCATTCGATATCACTCGCTCGCATAAAAACGTTTGAAACAAAAACAAATTTACAAAACGAGCGATGTCGAGTAGATAATCTTCGATAGACACATAATTATGGCCTAAAGATTTTTCAAATGGTTTTAGTAACTGGAATATTTATTTTAGTATCTTAATATCGTGACCGCAATCTTATCGTTTCTTTTTATGAAATGCAACCATACACCCGATTTTGGTAGTCCCATTTGCATACATGAGTTGCATGGAGTTATTTAATAAAAACTATTATATGAGATGGAAAACAAATAAAATTATGGTGAACGATAAAAATAGTATTTTTGACCGATACCTACTTGGTACTTGGTAGTAAAGCATCGATACCAGATCGAAAGAAAGCTATCCGGTATTTACTCGTATCGTTTGCATTTTGCAGTGTATGTATGTATGTATGCATTTTGCAGCGAGAAATTTGACAAGAGCACTATGAAATACGCTGTATGCAAAAGTGGTTTAACTGAGAATAAATTGTTAATAATAGATTAATATTTTTTTATACGTATCCGTACTGCCTATTTTTTCTATTCCAACAGTTATTATTCGACCTAGTTTTACCGGTTCATTTTTTATTTATTTTTTTGATTCTGCAGAATATTTACATATCGAATAACGTGGGGTTTCTAACGCAATCAACCGGTTTTTATGTATTTAGAAAAGTTGTTTACGTTCTTTTTAATTTAATTACACAAATATTTTTATGAGTAAATATATACTGTCCCTTGAACTTTGCGCAAAGAATGTCAAAACAAAAAAAGAACTGAACAATACGCCAAAAACTTTATTGAAGTTAGTCGTAGAGAAAACATTTGTAAGACCTTTTTTACATAAGCAACTATTATATGAGATCTGAAAGATAAAAGATTAAGCACAGGCAAAACAAAATCAAGGCAAAATCTCGTTAACCGATATGAAATTAAACAAATACTACAAGTATTGAATACTATGTTCAGCTAAGCTCCTATACATACAGGCCTGTTCTAAAAATCACGTGATTTCAAAGCACATGTCGTTTTATAAGCACAAATGTGATTTGTGCCTGTTCTGCAAATCACAATTTGTTGTGATATTCGATGTGATTTATACTCTTGTGAATTACAAAAAAACTGCTGTTTTTCGCTTCAATTTACTGATATTTTCACTTTCAGGTTGAATTTCTTTATTCGCGGTATTATTTGAAAAATAAAGTTAATTTTTTCTAATAAATATAAAAAGTAAAGTAAAATAAACCAAATCACAAAATAATACAGCAAATCTTGCAGCAAAATAAGAGTATCTAGTTTTTGCTTAATTTAGTGAATTATTTCGTATAAAATAAATAATATTACTTAAATAATCAATAGAAAAAATATTAAGTTATGAATTAATGTAATGAATTATGAAATTTACAATAAAGTACGTGCAAAAATTAAGATGTAATTTCAAATTGATTGCACGTTAGCTTACCGTTTTAAAATCACAAAAATATTTTGTCGCAGAACACTTTTTTGCGATTTCAAATCACTTTTAAAATACTTATAGACAGAGTATTTAATATAAGCGATATTAGATTTCATAAGAAGAATGAAACTATTTTGAAGAGTATATTATATGATAATAGTTTTCCTAAAGCCCTTGTTTGCAAATTAATTAGACAGCATGATAGTAGTAATAGATTAGATGTTAGTACGGAAACAAAAGTATATAAATCGTTAGCTTATGTACCTGGTTTGTCTGAAAGGTTACAAAGGACTAGTATATTTGATAAAAGAAAGTATAAAATAGCACATAGGATTTATAAAACAGTGGGTGGATTATTTAGTAAAACAAAAGATAGATTGAATAAATTAGATAAGTCAAATTTAGTATACAAAATACCTTGTGGCGGTAATGATAGGGAACGGTGTGATAAGGTTTATGTAGGAACAACAAAGAATAAATTGAAGACTAGATTAGCAGGACATAAGTCTGATCAGAAATATAGGAATATTAATTCGTCACAGAAGACGGCTTTGTCGATACATTGTCGTGATTTAAATCACAATCCGGATTTTAATAAGGTTTCCATATTAAATACAGAAACTAGTTATAGAAAACGGTATATGTTGGAGATGTTGCAGATAATTGATGTACCAATAGCTAATAGAATTAATTTTACAAAAGATACAGAAAGTTTAGCTCAGAACTATAGGCATTTAATTAATAAGAATAGGGTAGTAAATTAGCTAATTAAAATATCGATAATTATGTATAAAACATTATGTTAATAATCTTTTTATGTACTTTAGCTTTTTGTTACAATGTATGTTGAATGTTTTTATGTATGTTAAAATTGTTTTCAATATGTTTTCAAATATTTTTGATTTTGTAAACAAAACTATAAAAAAAATTTTTCCTGAAGAAGTCTTCCGAAGGAAGACGAAATATCGAATATAATTAAAACATTTTTATATAAAAAACAAAACTGACCTCAAGCTTAAAAAACATTTCAATTTAATTTATTATTTTTATTTTTTTTTATCATTTTTTATTTATTGAATCTTCAAAGTGAACTAACAATAAATTTTCAAATCTTAATACTAATAAATATAAAAATAAAAGGTAATAAATTATGAAATTCATAATAAAATAATAAAACAAGAAAAGCAAAAATTTTAATTTTTAGGTTATTTACTTCATTGAATTTCTTGCAACTTACTCTTACTATAGTGATTAGATTGGAAGTGCTTTGTAATATAGATTTATTGGCCAAAAGGTATGTATTACAATAATGAATAAATAAATAAAGTACGTGAAATATTAGGATGTGATTTCAAACTGGTTGCAACTTAGCTTACCGGGTTGAAATCACGAAAATCAAAAATATTTGACCTTTTTTGTGATTTCAAATCACTTTCACAAAAAGTGATTTGCAGAACAGCCCTGATAATAAACTATTTTTTTAACAATTTAATTATTTATTGTATCTTCTAAAAGAACTAACAATAAGTATGCAAATCTTAAAACTAAAAATGAATTAATTAATATAGGAAAAAATTAATTAATATTAAAATATTTTTTTTTTTACTTAGGTCTAGCCAGTGCTAGACGAAAAGTTGATTCTGCGTGTATTTTGTTGGTAAATCACCTTTCCAACGCTCTGATGGTTGCAAGGGTGTCCATCCTTCTCAGTCGAGTGTGGCCACCAAAGTTAAGGATGCTACGTGCGAGAGGATTCGGGTGAGACTCGAGTCTGTTAATGTACCTTATCGCGTGTTTTGAAAATTCATCTTTCACTAAGGGTACACCTAGATCTTTGTGAATTCGAGAGTTTTTAACGGAGAATTTTATTCTGGCGCTTTTGAATTTTCTCAATGTTAGATGCAGAGACGATACCCCACAATTGAATTCCATAGCTCCATATTGGTTTTAGGATGGCGTTATACAACAAAAATTTGCAATCTTACTTTAAGGTAGAATTTCTGCCGACGAGCCAATTCATTTGCACCGCTTTTAATTTCATCTGAGTGACTTTAGCGTCAATGTGAGACTTCCACGTGAGCCTACAGTCGTGGTGAATACCAAGGTATTTGACTTCACTGTGCTGCGGAACAATGTAGTTGTTGATTATAATAGCCGAACAAGTTTTTCTACGTAGTGTGAGTGTAACATGGGTACATTTTTGTTCATTTACTTTGATTTTCCAAAGTTTCAGCCATTTCCCCAATCTAAGAACATGTTCCTGCAAATTTCGTGATGCTAATTTATAGTCTTCATAGACACTGCAGAATGCTGTATGAATTTTGCAGCTCGTTGGCATGTCTGAAGCATAAATCAAATATAAAGTTGGACCTAATATGCTACCCTGGGAAACTCCAGCTTCGATTGGCTGAACCGAGCTTTTGAAATCACCTTCCTTAACGACGAATTTCCGGTCATATAAGTAGCTCTCTAACAGCTTGTGAACGTTTGCAGCCAAGTTTAATTTTATTTTATGAGTTAAGCTTTCGTGCCACACTTTGTTAAAAGCTTTGGAACGCGTTTCTGATACCTTTCACCAGCCTGTGTGTTTGTTCTATGGTGCTATGCTTAGCCCTAAAACCGAATTGATGGATACGAATACATTCTACTTCATTCAAGGCTTCGTCATTAGCTACTTCTCGAACAGTTTTGAAATTGTTAGCAATAGACTTATCGGCCTATATGACTCAACTTTTATAGGCTCCTTTCCTGGTTTGGGTATCATAGTGAGGACAGACACCTTTCGAAGATAATACTCGAGACGTAAAATACCATTAAAAATAAAAAGGACGATTTTTTAGATACTTGCGGTAACTGCACAAGCATTTTGTTGGCAATTTTATCAATACCTGGAGCTTTTCTGGGGTTTAAGTTACTAATAGCACTCTCGACATCTTGAAACCGAAGTCTAAAAGGAACGGGAGGTCTAACGGCATATGGCGGCATATCAACTTCATCATTCAGTCCGTCAATGGCAAACACGTTTCTCAAGTAGTTGGCGTACAGCATCCCCTTTTCGGAATCACTTCTGGCCCAGTCCCCAGTTGGAGTACGCAAGGATGGCTCTAACGGGTCGTTTTAACCTTCTTGCTGCTTTCCACAAAGAATAATCGGATTGAGGACTACCATCGAGGCTTTCCAAATAAGTTGTGAGGGAAGCCATTCTATGGACTTCAAGCAAATTTCTTAGCTGACTTATGCATTCTAGAACCCTAGCTTTAAGCTGGGGAGACCTGCGAAGTTGTCATTCTCTTCTTATTCTTCTTTTTTCTGAGACAAGGTGTTCGATTTCAGAAGAACAAGTTCTGCTATTCATATTTATAAAATTTGTAGTGGTAGCATGTTGCACGGCTTTTATAATATTTTGGAAAAAATCATTAATTGACTCGTCAATATCCTCTGGAGTTCTCAAAGATACATATATTCCGCACAAGGAGTACTTAAATATTTTTTATATTTTAGCCAATTCACTTTAGACTGGAATGCACCTATGTCGTTAAATTGGTATCCAATCTCCTGAGGAAACATGTAGAGAGAACAGTAGGTGAGTGGTCGGAGGACAAATCCAATGAAGACTCCATATGCATCCAATCTAAGGAAAACGTTTTTTACGGTTCCAAAATCAATAACATCTGGGATCTTTCGCTGGTCACATGGCCAATAGGTGGGACACCCGCTGGAAATTACACCTAAACCCAATTTTATATAGTATCAAAAAGCACATGACCTTTCGGGGGGATTAATCTTGAGCCCCAAAGCGTGTGTTTAGCATTATAGTCACCAGCAGCTATAAATCGGCATCCAAGAGAAGTAAAAAAATTTGAGTAATGGTTTTCTGTAGCTGAAAGTCGAGGCGGGGAATAAATCGATGAAATTACCAATTTACTGCGAATGTGTTCAATACAAATATTTGTTGCTTGAAAATATTCTGCACATGTCTCATTTAACAAGTAATGTTTAATTATATTTTTAATTAGAATAGGCGAACCTCCACAAGATCTTCCACGTGTCAAATAGTATATAGCCATTTGTCCTGAAATAACTTCTTGACGTCAGGTATAGCGACACGAAACTGAAACTATAGCAAATTACCATTGAAAACTAAGACATCATTTCTGAATTCTTTTCCTTACGCACAGAAAGCTTTGTAAAAATAATTTATCTCCCTAGATATTACTCATGAGGTTGCTAATTCAAAGATTCAGTCTCTACAGAACACTTTACATTTAAAAGCCTAATATTTTCATTTCAATTTGCCGATCAAACGTACAAACTTGAATCTACAATATTTAGTAATGCTATCTCCATCAAGACTATGGGCGCTTTTCTTAGTATTTTTTGACCAAATAATTCGTTTCTAACTGCGTCATTTATTGTAAAATTTCCAAGTACAACAGGTTTGCAACCTAGAACCCTGTTCTACGTCTTGAAATATGAATCGCGATAATTCAGCTGCATCATTTACTAACATACACCATCCCCTTTTCAGAATTGCTTCTTGCCCAGTCGCCAGTTGAAGTTCGCAAAGGTGGCTTACCTATTACCGGTCTTTTCAGACCTTGTTTCGCTTTCCTATATATGGTGATTTATTCCTTCAAATGCC
This sequence comes from Thecocarcelia acutangulata, assembly GCA_914767995.1. NCBI lineage: Eukaryota > Metazoa > Arthropoda > Insecta > Diptera > Tachinidae > Thecocarcelia > Thecocarcelia acutangulata. The sequence continues at coordinate 64,243,062 of OU612097.1, forward strand.
TTAATATAATGAAATTAAAATAAATCCTAAGCAGTAGAGCCCGTTATAAAACCAGCAAAGTCTAAATGTATTTACAATCGCATATGTAAAGCCTCTATACAACGAAGTAAGCATAAAATTATACGAAAATGCTAAAGCCCCGTTATCAAGAGAATGAATTCTTAATGGGTGTGCAAATGAATCCATCATTTATAATGAAATTTTTCATATTTCTTCAAATTTCGTTATATCTTGGCTGCTCCAAGCACGCGACAAGGTATGTTAGTAAACTGGAACTTCACCCAAATCCTCTTGCGCGCAATATACTTTATTTTGGCGGCCACACTCGGGATGGTCGTTGCCACCATCAGAACGTTCAACAGGTGATTTTACCGATATTACTTCCGCATAATTAAACTTTTTGTCTAGCATTGGCTGGACTTAAATAAAAAACAAAACACATTTTTATTTTTTAAATTTAGTATTCAGATATATATGTAGGATATTTTGTTCAGAGCTTGCTCGTTATAGCTTTAGTTTATTTTTGTATGGAAAATGTTGCAATAGAGAGGTTTTCTCAAGGGACTCAATAAAGCATACGTTTTTCGTTATAACGCAGTTCGTTATATTGAAGATTAATTCATTATTTCGTATGCATAGGAGGCACCACGCTAGCTTACGGTACAGCAAAATATATATGTGGCTTATAACGTACCAGGGATGTTATAATATACTGTCAAAATTTAAGAAAATCCCCAAATTTGCAACGTAACAAACAGAATCGAATTTTTTCCGTAATCGCAATCACCAATTGAAGATGTTGATCACTAAAAGTACTTGATTAAAATTTGAACAAATTAAACTGGTCTCCAGAGACTTAGCTTCAATGTTTAAAAAACTTAACTTAAACAAGTAAGATTGTGGTATATTCGGTTGGGCCGAATCTAAAATATGATAGTCTCGTATATGTATAGTATATTTAAAAGTTTGAACTAAATATGCTCGGTTATATGTGAACCGATATCGTAATTTTCTATTTTCTGTAATTTAGTAACCTAACGAGAATAGCTTTTCAGCAAAAAAACAATAATAAATGTTAATGGAAAAATCGGTTCAGGCTATATCTCGGGTATATATGGACCGATATCAGAAATTTACATTTTCCATATTTATATACCCGGATTTCATTACCAGAACTGCTTTTGAACACAAAAAAATTGTTTACGTTCGCTTACCTCGCATTTTAATGAAATACCCGGTTCAGGCTATATATCGGGTATATGTATATGGACCGATATCGAAAATTTTCATTTTCCATATTTATAACCTGATTTTATTACCAGAACTGCTTTTAAGCCAAAAGAAGTTGTTTAAGTTCGCATACGCGACATTTTCATGAAAAACCCGGTTGAGGCTATGCTCGGGTATATATGGACCGATATCAGAAATTTTCATTTTCCATATTTACATAACCTTATTTTATTACCAAAACTGCTTTTGAGGGAAAAAAGTTGTTTCAGTTCGCTTACGCGATATCTGAAAAAAATTTTTTTTGCCTTTAAGTTTTGCTTAATGAGCAAAACAAACAACTTTTAATTTCAAAACTTTTCATACAAAATTAAAAAAATTTATGGCTTTCTTCGGAATTTTGAATATATCTCAGCTATACGTGAAACGATATTACTGAATTTCAATAGCAAACACATGGCAATTTGGAGTAATACAATGGTGAAAGAAAAAAGTTTCTATGTCAAATGGCTTTCTCAGAAACAGTATTCAACGACCGACAGACGGACATCGCTTAGTCGACTTTTCCAGTAATTCTGATTTAGAATATAAATATGTACTTAATAGTATCGCAAAAAAAACTGTAGAAATTACAAACGGAATCACAAACTTATGTATACTCTTAACATTTTTGTGAAGGGTATAAAAAGCAAGAGTTTTAAAATTTGACTGTTGCTTCGAAACAGAAGTTTTTCGTACACTACGAATGCTTTTGCTTTTTCTTAAACTTTTCAAGCATTAAACATATTCGAGACAGCAGGCTACAAGCTACAAAAGCTCAAAATTAAAATACACTATTTTTGTTGGCTACAAAAGCTGTATTAGTGATGTCAACGTGTCAACCGTATACAAATAAATTAGTGCTTTGAAAAGAAATTTAGAAATTGTATTCATAAAAAAGTTAAACAGCTTTAGCAATAATTTTTAGGACAAATACAACAAAACTGTATTCATACAAGAATTTTATCTATTTTTTTCTGTTAAGCACTTTTTAAGTTAACCGCTTTTACAGCTGATTCTACCCATTTTTAAGACAAGTTTCAGGCGATGTTTGTGTTTTTAGATATTGTTTCTTTATACGAGTATATTATATATAGCAAAAAGTCTTATTTAAATATAACAATTTGTTTATTCATCAGATACTCGTATGTGCTGTTTTTGGTAAAAAGAATTGGCAAAAAGTATTGTTATTTATGATGTCGGATAATTTAAGTTCTGTGTGCTTATAAAAAGGAAATGTGACCCAAGAGTAAAAGCAATCAATTTTACATTTTCTGGTATTATTACATATTTTAATTGATCGCAGCAATTATTGTTATAATTGGAAAATAAAAATCATGCTTGGTGAAGACCAGATTTGAACTTTATTAGCCAGAAAACAATGAACCATGTAGATATAAGAGAATAACTTCAAATTTATCAAAATCAACATGATAGTTTTCCGTGTATACAAACTTATTTTTATAACACGAAATTTCGTTTCGAGTAGCGCACTGCGCTTTATTTGCATTTTCCGTAAACCGAAACAAAAATTCATGTTCTTACATGTATTGCAAATTATTACAGATGTTTGTTAGTGTTTTATATATTTCTTTCTGTTATTATAATATTATTGAAACAACAATCATTTTTGGATACACACACACGTCTTCTTTTATGTATGAAAATGTATATGTATTTCTAAAATGTTTATAATAATTCTTGCCAAAAAATTATTTCCATGTATTGGTTTATAAATTATGGAGTTATATTTAAATTACTTTAGTCTTTAAATAGTTCATTGCATTTTCTTGCTTTTTTCTTACTCTTCACAACCTAGTTAATAGCTTTAGAAACAGCTAAAAAAATTCTAAGTGGCACCGTTGAAATGCAAAAAAGCAGCAGTTTATATTTCAGAAGTTTTATTTTAATTGTGGATTTTGATTGTGACTTACAAATATTTAATTTTTTAATATTTATATATATTATATAGGGTGTTTTTTTAAGCTAGATATAACTTTAAATTGTAAAAAGTAACACAAAAAATTAAATTTTGATGAAACATTTTTTTTATTTGTTTCAGTATACTCTGACAAATCATCATGAATAGACTCACGCTTGAACAACGCTACGAAATTATCCAAATTTACTTTGAAAATCAGTCGTCGATTCGCGCGTTGTTTTATCACAAAATTGTGTTCAGCGATGAGGCGCATTTTTGGCTTAACGGGTTTGTTAATAAGCAAAATTGCCGCATATGGAGTGAGACCAATCCACAAGAGACCCTACAGACTCCATTACATCCAGAAAAATGCACTGTTTGGTGCGGTTTTCATGCTGGTGGCATCATCGGACCTTATTTCTTCAAAAATGAGGCCGGAGCTCGCGTTACGGTCAATGCAGATCGTTACCGCACCATGATCAATGATTTTTTGTTTGAAAATATGGATGACATTGATCCGGAGGAGATGTGGTTTCAACAGGATGGCGCTACGTGCCATACGGCGAACGCAACCATCGACTTACTGAAATCAAAATTTGGCGATAAGTTGATTTCGAGAAATGGACCTGTCAATTGGCCTCCAAGGTCGTGCGATTTGACACCTCTCGATTATTTCCTGTGGGGCTACGTGAAGTCACTGGTTTATGCTGATAAACCAGCAACAATTGACGCCTTGGAGGCCAGCATTGTTCGTGTTGTTCGTGACATACGGCCAGCAGTGCTCGAAAAAGTGGCCCAAAATTGGACGTCCAGAATGCGCTTCGTCAAGAACAGCCGCGGTGCCCATATGCCCGAAATCATTTTCAAATGTTAATGTCACGTATTGATCTTTCGAATAAAAAAAATTTTGATTACAATTTAATTTTTTGTGTTATTTTTTACAATTTCAAGTTCTATCGGGCTTAAAAAAACACCCAATACATCGAATACTAAGTAGCTCAAACTATTTTAGCAAAAGCTACTATAGAATTATCTAAATATCCCTCAGCCATTTTATAAGCACAAAAAGCTTTTTAATATTTTTAGGGAGATAGATAAAGAAAACAATATCAGCTGTTTATTATGTAGCTGCCGCCTTCAATATAATTATGTAGCTGCTACAGGCTACATTTGTAGTCGTGTGTTCGTGCTGTCTCGAATGTGTTTAATTCTTTACTCACTCTACATATAACCCAGCGGCCAAAGTTTCGCTTACAGAAGCGATTATCCGACGCACACTTGTAAGTCAGTAATGCACACAATCTCATATACGAACCTAGTGTACATTTTCATACTCATTGCCGCATTTGTAGAGTGAACGCCTACCACCTGCACACAAAGTAAGCGAGCTAGTATGGTGTTCATCCAACAAAAGCCCATTACTTCCTAACATATATTGTAAGCTACCAGTAGGAAGCTCGAATACAATCTCGCATACTTTGTAAGTCGGAAGTAGACAGCTCGAATATAAACTCGCATACTTTGTAAGCCTGCAGTAGGCAGCTCGTACGTATTGCGCACTTCAGTTTTTTTGCAAATATTCCATTATATAAATTTGTTCTGTTTTTTGTCTACTAAAATCTTTTATTTTTTCACTAAATGTTTTATGTTTCTTGTACCTTTTTTCAATTGTTTTCTAGCACTTTTACCTAATTTTGGTAATTAAAATTTTTGCAACGGTAGGTAGTGTTCGCCGCTGGGAACTTAAAAACAGCTATTTCGCTGATTTTTTTCAAGTGCAGGGGGAAAAATTGTGCTTTTTAGAAAAGTTTGTATGGGGAACCCGCAGGAGTGGTTCCACGTGATGTGCCACTAACATAGGTCGGTCGGCCCTCCAAAGTTAGTCATACATTTGGACTCGATTGGGTCACTATAAATGAGTCAAAGTCAAATTTTGACACTTTGGGTCAAAAGTCGGAAAATCAAAATTCATTTTAGAGGTATAATTCCTTTGGCAAAGTTTCTAGTTTTGATCCATGGAATATGATTTTTATTGTACGTTGTGCGATTTGTAAATCGACCCGCCGTAATATTTGATTTAATTTTATGGAAAATAAAATAAGTTTCGCAATGATGGCCTCGTTTTAAAATATTTTCCGTAAAAAGATTCGTGTCAATTGTGCTTGAATTTTGGCAGTAATATTGTCGTTGTTGCTTTTTCAAATAACCGCAAGAAAAATAGTCGGGTGCTTCCAAACCTGGCGAATTTCTGAAAATTATTTACTCTCGAGTGAAAACCGTTGTAACGTTTGAGCCACCATGTACAACAAAATGAATTACTGCATGCTTGACTGAGTACTAAATACTCTCATACATTCCCACAACAATAAAAATGAGTACGAGTATTATTAAATAACAACTGACAGTTTAACAACGTTTACGTCAGCAGAGACAAGTAAAAAAAAGAAAATATTAATCCAATTCTTTTCTTTTGCTCAGTAGAAGAAGATGTCAATACAAAGGATACTTAATATTGCGTCAGCAACAACAACAGCGGAAAATGAAGAAAAAGAAATTTATAAGACCTAATTGAGAAAAAACACACATTTAAAACGTCTAAACAAGCATAATCGTTATCACCTCCACGTACCATAATGTAGGAAAAAAGAAAAAAATAAATCTGTTCCTCTTCATCAATTCATGATCTTAGACAATGAATGAATGGTTGATATGGGGAACGCATTGTGAAATGCTGATGAACCAACTCACCCCTAAAACTGGATCATAATAAAGGCATTCTGAGCGTGATTATTTTGTACATTTTAGCTACTTAAACTTTGATTTTGTAATAAAAGCAGTCGAGCATGAGATAATTACATAAATACTTCGTTGTAAGGAAAAATATGTAATCCCTTCCGGATACTTTGTTAATATAACGATTAAAGTGCAAGATATTCATGCATCAACTAAAGACATAATGCCCCCAGGATGCTCTGTCTGCAGGCCATCGTAGCGATGATCGTGGGTTACGCTGCCTGCTTTTCGAGTGAAACGTAAAAATTAGTGAATTCCAAATAAATTTTAATTCAAATTTTGTTAAAAATTTATTAATTAATAGCTAATATTATTCACATTTTATTTTGTCCACTTAATTATTTATAAATAATTTTATTTGTTTCGTTTAGTTGCATTATTTACAATAATGCAGTTGTTTATATATAAAATTAAGTATTATTATATCGGAAAATAACAATGTTAAAAAAAAAAAACTTAAACATTTTTTAGCCAGAAAAATATTTTTATATAATATAACAGTGGAAGAAAAAGTGCCGTAATAATCCATTTCTTTATTTGAAAATCCTAAAAAATAACTTTTTTACGTTTTGGGCAAAAACCAGGAGTTTTACCTTTTGACTTTTGTGCGGCACTGTTCGGAATTGTCCGATTTGGCTAAAGATTGTACCATATATTTTTTAGAGCGTGTAAAAAATAGGCTGGTGTTGTCGAATGTTAACATTTTGCATGTACATATGTACGAACTTCATATTTGTTATTTTCAACGGCTTGTTCTCTTTTTATTAGAAGACAAAGATACTTTTTAAGCATCTTTGCCTTCTTAAGACTCAATCGATTTTCTTTTAATCGGAGCAGCTACAACAATTAAAGCATCATCTGCTGACAATGAGGACTATGATAAATTTTCGTTTCTTTTGTTGCAGCAGGGTTTATGGCATTAGATTAATATCGAAAAATACTGACGAAGATGATGTGTTGCTTGTGACATCAAAAAGGTTGTGACCTATCTTTAAATCTTGCCATAATTTTTTCTGTTTAAAAGCTAAAATAAAATGTTTTATTTCTTTACTTTGTCACTTTATATATGTATGTACATACGCACATATGTACTTGTTTCTATTATTACATACATATAGTATAATTTTTCCCCATTTTTTTTTTTTTTTTTTTTTTTTTTTGTAGCCATACATACATACATTGCAATTATTTTTCAATCATGTAGCATCCTTAGAACATAAAAGCAGCGACAGAAAAAACACAAACAAATCCATTAAGTTTAATGCATGTGCTGCTTTTTTCTTCTGTTTTGCTAACAACAAACACTCTTTTGGGTTCCGCCTTTTTGAATGTACGAGCACATATCGCTTCTTTATTGCAACATAGTCATAACTAAAAAAAAGCTTGTTTTGAGAAAAACACATTTCAAATTTTTATTTCCCATACAGTCTTGGAAAATTTTTTCAGAATATACGAGTAACTCCTGAAGAAAACAGTTTAAAAGTAATTTGAATAAAACAATTGAATTTTATTCAATATATTAGCTTCTAACATATGTAGATACCAAATAAAAAAAAAATATAAACAGCCACACTAATCATCAGTAGATTTTTAAAATTTTTGAAAGATATTCTCAAACATTCAACTTTATATCCCAATAATCTAAATAAATTATTGAGAGTTTAAAAAGAAAAATGCTCTAATAATACCTGTCAAAACACAAAAACAAATGAACAACCTATGAAATGTCGACATAAAGATAGCTGAGAAACATAGAAAGCAAGCTGTTTTTAATTTGTTGATTGGTATCAAGGTTCGAAGCTAATATAGTGAATAAAACTCAATTGTTTGAATTTTTGTTCTCTACTTTCCGATACTTTCAAAAAACAAATCGTAGCAACCAACGGTTGCTCATTTGTTTTTCGTGCTTTGACAGGTATTATTAGAACTTTTTTCTTTTTAAATTCTCAAAAATTTGTTTAGATTGTTGAGATATTAAGTTGAATGTTTGAGAATATCTTTCAAGAATTTCCAAAGTCTACTGATGATTAGTGTAGATCCTATGAAATGTCGACATATAAACAGCTGGGAAACATAGAAAACAATCTGTTTATAATTTTTTGATTGGTAATTTGAATAAATTTTTGGCACAATATAAAAGGTAGTACTGTTAGCATTTCTGCTTTGTTAGCTCAAAAAGCCAATTTTTTGAGATATGACTATGTTGCAATTAAGGAACGATATAATGTATGTATACATTAATGGTTTAGTTCAACTGTATATATATATATATATATATATATATATATATATATATATATATATATATATATATATATATATATATATATATATATATATATATATATATATATATATATATATATATATATATATATATATATATATATATATATATATATATATATATATATATATATATATATATATATATATATATATATATATATATATATATATATATATATATATATATATATATATATATATATATATATATATATATATATATATATATATATATATATATATATATATATATTTATATTGTATTGCTTGGATCCTTTACAATAGGTATCCTAAAAATATTTTTCTTCATGCTGTTACTGTTCACTGTATTATCCCTCTAATGGGGTCGTGTACTTGTCAGCGTGTTGCATTTGCTTGCTTATTTTTTATTTTCGTTTTTTTTTTTCATATTTTTGTAAATGTCTTAAACAAATACGTAGGTTTTTTTTAATATTTCCAGTTTTTTTTTTTTTTTTTTTTTGGTTATATGGTTAAAAATTCACTTTTGCATTGGCCTCCCATTGAATATTATGAACTTTGCGTATGGTTTCTGCTTTTTCGCTTTCATCCATATTTCTCCCGTTGTTTTTCGTTTTTTTTTCTCATTCAATTATTTATTGAACCTTCACAAAGTGAACTAACAATAAGTATTCAAATCTTAATACTAAATTCATAAAATAAATTAAGTGCAGCCAATGCTAGACAAAAATGTTTTATTTTGCACGGTCAATATCGGTAAAATCACCTATTTAACGTTCTGATGGTGGCAGGGGTGTCCCTCCTTCTCAACCGACAGTGGCCTTCAAAATTAACTATATTGCGTGCAAGAGGATTTGGATGAAGTTCCAATTTACTGATATACCTTGTCGCGTATTTTGAAAATTCGTCTTTTACAAGAGGAACACAGAGATCCTTATGAATTCGTGAGTTTTTTACGTACCATGGAGCTGCAGCAATTGTTCGAAGAATTTTGTTTTGTCGCCTTTGAATTTTTTCAACGTTTGAAGCGGAGGCGGTGCCCCATAGTTGAATTCCATAGCACCATATAGGCTTTAGAATTGCGTTGTATAATAAAAGTTTGCAATCCAGCTTCACTGTCGAATTTCTGCCCATAAGCCAATTCAGTTGCGCTGCTTTTAACTTTAACTGAATAACTTTCGCATCTATGTGAGACTTCCACGTCATCCTACGGCCGAGATGAATACCAAGGTACTTGACTTCATTTTGCTGCGGAATAGGTGAATTGTTAATTTGGATGGCTGAACATGTTTGTTTACGCAGCGTGAATGTAACGTGAGTACACTTTTGTTCATTAACTTTAATTTTCCAATGTTTTAACCATATCTCTAATATTGATATATACTCCTGCAAATTTCGCGAAGCTTGATGGTTTTCATGTGCGCTGCAGAATGCTGTATCATCCGCAGAAGTTGAAGTGTGGATTTCGGATCTCGTTGGCATGTCAAATGCGTAAATCAAATATAGAGTGGGTCCTAGAATGCTACCTTGAGGAACTCCTGCCTCGATTGGCTGTAAGGGGCTTATAAAATCGCCTTCTCTGATAACAAACTTCCGGCCGCATAAGTAGCTTTCCAGAGAAGCTTGTGAGTATTTGCAGGCAAGTTCAACTTTATTTTGTGCATCAAGCCGTCGTGCCACACTTTATCAAAAGCTTGGGAAATGTCAATGAATAAAGCTGAACAATACTTTTTGTCTTCAAAAGTCTGTCTTATGACGTTGACTAGTCTGTGCGTTTGTTCTATGGTGCTGTGCTTAGCCCGAAAGCCAAATTGATGATTAGGGATGCATCCCACATTGTTCAACATTGGACTCAACTTTGCCATTAACAATTTTTCGAAAAGTTTTGAAATTGTTGGCAGTAGGCTTATTGGTCTGTATGATTCTACTTTAGTGGGATCCTTCCCTGGTTTGGGTATCATAGTAATCATGGACACCTTCCACTCTGCAGGATAATACGAGCTACACGAGGTAGCTGCTCAAGCATTTTACCAGTAATTTGATCAATACCTGGAGCTTTCCTGGGGTTTGTGCTACGAATAACATTTTCAACATCTTGAAAAGTAAGCCTCAAAGGCATAGGCGGTCTAACAGCGTATGACAGTAGTTCAGCTGAATTATTCGCTGTATCATTTGTGGTAAAAACATTTCTCAAATGATCGACATACAACATTCCCTTTTCATAATCGCTTCTTGCCCAATCTCCAGTTGAAGTTCGCAAAGGTGGCTTACCTATTACGGGTCTTTTCAGACCTTTTGTCGCTTTCCATAGCGAATAATCGGATTGAGGGGTACCATCAAGACCTTCCAGATAATTTTTGAGGGAAGCCATTCTTTGGGATTCAAGCAGATTTCTTAACTGAGTTGTGCATTCCCGTAACCTAGTTTTAAGCTGGGGAGACCTGCGAAGTTGCCACTCTCTTCTAACTCTTCTTTTCTCTGACAGAAGTTGACATTTATATCTATAGCATATTCATATCACTAGTCAGATGACTTGTCAAGATCATTGATATAAATTATAAAAAGTAATGGACCAATATGGGTTCACTGCGGAGTTCACGAATAGCATCAATTAAAAATGTAGAGGAAGCTTTTCCGATTTTAATATTAAGTTTCCTGTCTATATGGAATCTTTTGAAAAATAATAATATATTACTTGAAATGGACTAAAAGCTTTACGAAATTTTTACAAATCTATGTATAAAGCACTTAGATATGTACGTATGTGTTTACATAGGTAATAAACATACGATTATCAAATCATTGATATCTTCGTCGGGGTATTAAAAAAAATTTATTTAAAAACGAAAAACCTTCATTAGACTTGTCATCAGATCACTCACCAACTATAGTTTCTGTTTCGTTCCCCCAAGGGTTTGGTTCCCCGTTTTGTGACTTGACGTGGACTGTCTCTCGAGTTAATTGGTTAAAATATAAGAAATATTTGAGTACTCATTGTACGGAAAACATTGCTTTGACGCCTGAGGATATTGATACATCGATTAACGAATTTTCTGAACACCTTAATCAAGGCGTACAACATGCCACCACTAGCCATATAAGATCCAGAAATGTGAGCAATAGAACTTATTCATCTGAAATGGATCAACTTCTGTCAGAGAAAAGAAGAGTTAGAAGAGAGTGACATACAACATCCCTTTTTCAGAATCGCTTCTTACCCAATCGCCAGCTGAAGTTCGCAAAAGTGGCTTACCTATAACGGGTCTTTTCAGACCTTTTGTCGCTTTCCATAGAGAATAGTTGGTTTGCGAGCTACCATCAAGACCTTCTAGACAATTTTTAAAGGAAGCCATTCTTTGGATTTCAAGCAGATTTCTCAATTGAGTTATGCACTCCCGTAGCCTGCTTTTAAGCTGGGGAGATTTGCGAAGTTGCCCCTCTCTTCTAACTCTTCTTTTTTCTGACAAAAGTAGCTCAATTTCCGACGAATAAGTTCTATTGTTCTCATTTCTGAAACTTGGGTAGTGGTAGCATGTTGTACGGCCAGTTTAAGGTCTTCAAAAAATCTTTAATGGATATATCAACATCCTCAGGGGTTCTCAAGGCAATATTTTCTGTACAATGCGTACTCAAATATTTCTTATATTTTAGCCAATTAACTCTAGTGATGGCGAACGCCACGTCACTAAACGGGGAGCCAACCTCCTGGGGGAACGAAAAGGATATTATAGTGGGTGAGTGGTCCGATGACAAATCTAATGAAAACTCTACTTGCATCCATTCTAAAGGAAAATTTTTCAACTCCAAAATCTATAACATCTGGAATCTACCGTCGGGCTGAGGGCCAATAAGTGGGATATCCACTTGAAATCACATCTAAGCCCAGTTTGGAAACTGTGTCGAAAAGCACACGGCCTTTTGGGGAAATTAAACGTGATCCCCAAATAGTGTGCTTAGCGTTATAGTCACCAGCCGCTAAAAGTCAAGACCCAAGTGATTTGAAAAAATGTGAATACTGATTTTCTGTTATTAAAAATCGGGGCGGTGAGTGAATTGATGATATAACTATTTTTCCATTAAGATGCTCAATGCATATATTTGTTGCTTGGAGGTACTCCTCACGTGTCTCATGTAGAAAATAGTGCTTAACTCTATTTTTTATTAGAATTGCTGAGCCTCCACAAGACCTTCCACGGGGATCTTTAGTGTCATACAGTGTGTAGACATTAATTTTGAAATAACTGTTGCTTGTCAAGTGAGTTTCAGCAATCAGCATTGTGTCAATTTGTTTTTCCATAAGGAAGTGCTCAAGTTCATTTTTGTGTTGGCGGATGCCGTTTGCGTTCCAGAAACATATTTTTAACCAATTCATTTTGTTTAAAATTGCCTGTAAAATAGTGGATTGCATTTTCAGCATTTCCTGCTTCATGTTCGTCATAGAAACCGTAAATGTGTTTATGGATTGAACAAGAGTCTGCAGAGTTGCCTCAAGATTGTTAAAAATTTGATCGGAATTTTGGGGCTTGGGCTCCTGATTCAAGTTTTCTATATCGGTTTTGACCACATTAGCATATGAAACTTGTTTGTGGTTTTGCATGATTATGTGGCTAGTTGACTGGCCTATCTGCGGAAAATTGTTTGTAGGAATTATGTTTGACTGCTGGGGTTGCTTAAAGGTAATTGAGGACTTATTTGTCATTGACTGCTTAAAGTGAGTATAGACAGGGCAGTACCTGTAATTTGCAGTATGGTTGCCTCCACAGTTACTGCATTTTTTAGCACTTGAATCAGTGATGTGCCGCGCAGTTCGCCACACACAACACTATCCGTTGCCGTAGTCCTATTATCATCTTTGGAAATTTTCGGATTTGATGATATTTGAGTGGATTTGGGGCTTCGCTTACGTTTAACGACGGTTAGATACCTGTCCATGCCTACTTGTGTTTTCGGCTTATCTGCAACAACTGAACTGGTGGATGGTTGGTCTTCTGTTGTAACAACAATGTTTGGCGAACACGAACGCGTGCGTTTTTTATCTCTTAGAGACAGGAAATTATCAAATGACTTTTTTAAAGGTTCTTCCTCTGAAATCCAGAGGTTTTTTCTAGTGGAGCTAAGCTCCCTTTCAGAATTGCATCTACTAGGTACACTCATGCAGTTTTTGTTTTTTTATTATTTATATTTTTTTAATTTAAAAGTATATAAAAATAATTGTCACAAAGTTTTTCTTTTGTATAAATTCACTCTTCCACTTATTGCGGATTTCTACTTATACCGTTTCTTTTTTTTTTATAGCATCCGATTAAAAACAAATACGTCCGTTCACTATCAAAGCTAGACTCTGACTGTAACTACTGGCCTCGTAATTATTTCTGCAGCCATCTGTACATTAGCGGTTCGTATTCTCCACTCGACCTGGCTGCCATCTTACCAAATGCCGAGAAATCCCGTTTAAGTGTTCGAGTAGCGCCTATAAAATTTCTGTCATTGTCTGGTATAACCCTTTGAGGCAGCCCCCGCTTCCCAAAAAACCGAGCGAAAGCAGCCTGGAATGCTTTTGAGGATAAGTCTGAGCATGCCTCCAGGTAAATAGCCTTCGTGCTGAAGCAAACGAAGCCACTTACGTATCCTTTCACCGTGCTTGCTTTCCACAAAGTTGGGGTTTCGAGTTCAAAGGGCCCTGCAAAGTCCATTCCTGTTATGTGAAAAGGTGGTGTAAGAGTACATCTTTCTGGGGGTAAGCTCTGCCGTATAATGAGAATCGGCACAGGATATCATTTTCATGAACATCTGCTTGTAACGCTTGGGGTTGAGACTGCGAACTTATCATTATTTCTGAGCGTGGTTTGAGTAACCATGATGATCCATGCTACCACAGAGCATTATGAGCAATATCCTGTGGCCTGCAGCCACGCGTGCCTAAGTCAGCCGGGTTGTCATGAGTCGGAACATGTCATCATGCAGCGCCGGGAACTAATCTGTGGGTCTGAGCTATTCGATTCGCAACATAGGTCTCCCATGAGGACGGAGGTTTTCAGAGCCAACCTAACACTATGGAGGAATCGGTCCACAGATTAATTTCAGTAATATTTATCTTGAGAGCAGAGACAACATAATTTACAAGATTTGCTAGTAAAACAGCGCCATTGAGTTCTAAGCGCAGCAGACAAATCCTCTATATTGGGGCGACTTTACTTTTCGCTACTAGCAAATTCGAAAACGTATTGTGACAGCTTACTTCACATCGTATATAAAGCGCTGCACAATATGCTGCCTTTGAGGCGTCTGAGAAACCATGAATCGAAATTGAGTCAGAAGGAACATACTGCAGCCAGCGTGGAATGGAAATTTGTTCTATATGCGCGGGGTCTTGCACTAGATTATTCCAATTGTGAAGAGATGCCGATGAAACATGTTCGTCCCAGCATAAGCCTTCTAACCAGAGTTTTTGCATGAAAACCTTTGCTCGAATGACTATAGGAGTTAGCCATCCAGCGGGATAAAAGAGCTTTGCAACAGAAGAGAGAATCTGTCGCTTAGTAATCTTGAGAGCTTGTTCAATTGGAGAAAAATTGTATGCGAATGAGTCAGTGAGCGCATTCCACTTTAAACCAAGGGTTTTGGTTGAGCTAGTGTCATGGAAGCGAAGAAAATCGGAATCATAAAGATCTTCTTTTAGTACATGGGAAAGCAACTGCGAGTCATTTGCAGTTATCTTTTTTAGTGGGAACCCAACTGAATTTAACGCCTTTATGAGCTGAGATTGGGCCGATAGAGTTTCTTCGATTGAGAAACCGCCAGTAAGTATATCATCGATATACGTTTCTGTGCGCAGTACGGATGCTGCTTTAGGGAGAGCTGATTCGGAATCTGAAGCGAGTTGTAGAAGGGTCCAAATCGCGAGATATGGGGCACAGTTAACGCCGAAAGTCACTGGTTTTAGCTCATAATATTTAATTGGGCTATCTGGTTGAGGCTGGTGTAAAATTCGTTGATACGGTCTATCAACGGGATGTAGCAGTATTTGACGATACATTTTCTGGATATCTCCACTAAAAACATACTGATATGTTCTCCAATTTATTATAATGGACATTAGATCATTTATTATAATGGACATTAAATCGTTTTGTAGAATAGGGCCTTTGTGTGAACCGACATTTAGAGAGAATTGAGACTTTGATTTTCTCGAGGCATTAAAAACGACTCTTAATTTTGTCGTCTTCTGTTCTGGGCGAATGACTGCATGGTGTGGTAAATAATACGAGACATATTTACCTTGGGAGACGATTTCATTTGATGGAACTTCTTGCATGTGGTCTAGAGAAATATATTCGTTTAAGACTTCCTTATACTGCTCTTGGAGTTCGGGGGGTTTCGCCAAATTTCTTTCCAAGCTTGCGTATTGGGCTAAGGCAGTGAATCGAGATGAGCCTAAGAATAATTTGTCGGGAAAATCTTCTTTAAAAGGAAATCTAATTATATATCTGCCGGTTTCATTGTGAGTAGTGGTTTCTTTATAGAGCTTTTCGCAGAAATTATCTTCTGCTGATGTTGTTTGAGTAACAGGAAGCTCCTCCTGTGCCCAAAACTGCCTTAGAATATTGTTTAGTTCTACAGCTTCAGATACAAACACAGAGGTAGTGAATGTCTGAACAGGCTGCGTCTTTATGGGACCACTCAATACCCATCCAAAGATGGTATTGTAGGCAGACGTTTAACCACAAACATTTGTCTTGATACCATCAATATTAATAAACTGTTCACAATCATTGCCTAGAATTAGATCTATTTAAGAGGCTTTGTTAAATGTAGGATCAGCCAGATCTAATTTTTCGAGTTGCCTTGACGTTAGGATTTCGAAACTTAAAGAGGGAAGTTGCTTAGTTACTTTGGGTAGCACAATTGCTTTAATCGGAGTGCGCAAATTATGCCTTCCGGCGTACAAAACAGATTCGCATTCTTTATTTGCGGATTGCTTTTGACCACCAATACTTACGATTTCGAAATGTGACTTAGTGTAGGGAAGTTGGAGACGAGTTCTAATTCTTTCAGTCAAAAATGTTCTTTGCGAACCTGGGTCTATAAGAGCTTTCACTGTGAAAAGTTCACTTCTATGCTCAATATGAGTTACAGCTGTACGTAACAAAATGTTACCTGTACTTGGGCAGCAGTTGGCATGAATTCTGCTAGAGGTGCTTGGAATATCATCTGTATTGTGATTTCTAATCGCCTGAAGAGTAGCTACAGCCGATTTTTGTACAAACTGAACATTTCCATGGTTTCCATCACTTTGATTTTTGCTTGAGCTGTGACTTACGCTTTGGAGATTTTGTTTCATATGTAGCAGTGATGTGATTTTTCTTGCAAAGAAAGCATTTATGTTTACTACCAGAGTTTGACTTAAGATGAGAAGCAGCTAAACAGTTGTTACAAAATTTATCTTTAAAAACGTAATCAACTTTCTGCTATACATTAAAAGCTCGGAATTTTGGGCAGGCTCTTAAAAAGTGATTTTCATTACACAGCTTCCACAAAGTAAAATTTAGGCTTTCATTAGAAACATACGTTTGTACACTGGAATGAGCCGGTTTTCAGAGCGTAAAACTATCTTTGGAGGATTCAATACTATTAAGTTGTTCTACTGCCTCATATCTGCTTACGAGAAACGCTGACATTTCCGACCACTTAGGGAGCTCTCGAGGGCAAGTGAGGGACTGTTCCCACAGTGCTAGGGCAACTTCAGGCAATTTTGTCGAAATTAAACGTATGAGAATGGGATCTCAACTATCAACGTGAATTTCAAGCGTTTTGAGAGTTGCCAGGAAGTCATTTACTGAGGACTGAATCCTTCGAATGGATTCACTGTCCTCAATGGTTGCCGCTGGGATATTAAAACGGAGTTTAATTTGATTATCGACTAGAACTCGTTTGTTCTCATAGCGAGTTTTCAGAGCGTTCCATGCTAGCTCAAAATTCTCATGGGATAGAGGATATCTTTTTACGATATCTCCCGCTTCACTTCTCGTTTTATTACGCAGGTGATATAACTTCGTGACGGGCGTGAGTCTTGAGTGATTTATATAGACTGCCGTGAACATGTCACGAAATGAGGGCCATTGTTCATAACTTCCCTCAAACACTTCTGTGTCGCAAGAGGACAATTTTATGCAATCTGAATTATCTTGCATCATTTGGGGTTGGGGGATATTTTGTGCTCCATATCTGGATGTTGATTGTCCTCTCGGGAAAGTTTTTTTTTTGTATAATTCAATTATTTAGTGTATCTTCTAAAAGAACTAACAATAAGTATGCATGTCTTAAAACTAAAAATTCATTAATTAATATATAAAAAAAAATTAATTAATATTGAAAAGTTTTATTTACTTAGGTCCAACCAATGCTAGACGAAAAGTTGTTTCTTGCGTGTATTTTGTTGGTAAATCACCTTTCCAACGCTCTGATGGTTGCAAGGGTGTCCATCCTTCTCAGTCGAATGTGGCCACCAAAGTTAAGGATGCTGCGTGCGAGAGGATTCGGGTGAGACTCCAGTCTGTTGATGTACCTTATCGCGTGTTTTGAAAATTCATCTTTCACTAAGGGTACACCTAGATCTTTGTGAATTCGAGAGTTTTTAACATACCATGGAGCTGCAGTAATTATACGGAGAATTTTATTCTGGCGCTTTTGAATTTTCTCAATGTTAGATGCAGAGACGATACCCCACAATTGAATTCCATAGCTCCATATTGGCTTTAGGATTGCGTTATACAACAAAAGTTTGCAATCTAACTTCAAGATAGAATTTCTGCCGATGAGCCAATTTAGTTGCACCGCTTTTAATTTCATCTGGGTGACTTTAGCGTCAATGTGAGACTTCCACGTGAGCCTACGGTCGAGGTGAATACCAAGGTATTTGACTTCAGTGTGCTGCAGAACAATGTACAGGGTGGCCCAGAAAGACCGAAGTGGTGTGAATTGCTTATAACTTTTTATTTAAGAGATATTTTTTTAATTTTTTTTTTTTAAATACATTAAATTTATGGGGAATATTTTTGGATTAGTTATTAAAAATGATATCCCGCAAGTGGTGGCCATATTCTGCTTCGCACAAATGTGCTCTTTCCAACACATTTTCCATGACCTTTCGCAAAACTTCCGGTGGTATGTTGTTAATTTCTTCTCGAATATTGGTTTTTAACTCCTCAATAGTCCTAGGCTTATTAACATAAACTTTTCCTTTTAAATAGCCCCAAAGAAAACAGTCTGGAGCGGTTAAATCCGGGGAACGCGGAGGCCAATTAAAATTGCTGTTACGAGAAATTATTCTTTCACCAAAGATGTCGCGTAAAAGAGTCATTGTGGCCCTCGCAGTGTGCGCTGTGGCTCCATCCTGTTGGAACCATATTTGCGGATGGTTTTCCACGGCTGGCCTTACAAAATTTTGCAACATGGCCCGATATCGATCACCATTGACGGAAATGGCGACACCTTGTTCATTTTCAAAAAAAAAATGGGCCAATGATCCTTTCTGAAGAAACACCGCACCAAACGGTACACTTAACTGGGTGCAATTGTCGTTGATGAAGTACTCTCGGGTTTTCCGTAGCCCATATCCTACAGTTTTGCTTGTTAACGAACCCATTTAATTGAAAATGGGCTTCGTCACTCATTATTAAGTTATGAATAAAATTTGGATTCTCTTGTGCTTTTTGCTGGAAATAAATTGCATAGTCAAGTCAATTGTGTATTGCTCCATTATAAATTATCCAAGTCTTCTTTACAAAATACCGAAAAGAAAAGAAAAAAAAAAAATTATAATAAAAAAGTTATAAGGAATTCACACCAATTCGGTCTTTCTGGGCCACCCAGTAGTTGTTGATTTTAATAGCCGAACAAGTTTTTCTACGTAGTGTGAATGTAACATGGGTACATTTTTGTTCATTTACTTTGATTTTCCAAAGTTTCAGCCATTTCTCCAATATAAGAATATGTTCTTGCAAATTTTGTGATGCTAATTTATAGTCTTCATGGACACCGATGAATGCTGTATCATCTGCAAAAGTTGAAGTGTAAATTTTGCAGCTCGTTGGCATGTCTGAAGCATAAATCAAATATAAAGTTGGACCCAATATGCTACCCTGGGGAACTCCAGCTTCGATTGGATGAATCGAGCTTTTGAAATCACCTTCCTTAACGACGAATTTCCGGTCATATAAGTAACTCTCTAATAGCTTGTGCGTGTTTGCAGGCAAGTTTAATTTTATTTTATGGGTTAAGCCTTTGTGCCACACTTTGTCAAAAGCTTTGGAAACGTCAATAAGTAGAGCTGAGCAATATTTTTTATCTTCGAACGCGTTTCTGATAACATTCACCAGCCTGTGTGTCTGTTCTATGGTGCTATGCTTTGCCCTAAAAGCGAATTGATGGTTAGGAATACATTCTACTTCATTCAAGATTGGGGTCAATCTCGTCATTAGCAATTTCTCGAACAGTTTTGAATTTGTTGGCAATAGACTTATCGGCCTATATGACTCAACTTTTGTAGGATCCTTTCCTGGTTTGGGTATCATAGTAATGATAGACACCTTCCACTCAGTAGGAAAATACTCGAGACGTAAAATAGCATTAAAAATAAAAAGGACGAGGCTTCTAGCTACTCGGGGTAACTGCACAAGCATTTTGTTGGTAATTTTATCAACACCTGGAGCTTTTCTGGGGTTTAAGTTACTATTAGCATTGTCGACATCTTGAAAACGAAGTCTAAAAGATACGGGAGGTCTAACTGCATATGGCGGCATATCAGTTTCATCATTCAGTCCGTCAATGGCAAACACGTTTCTCAAGTGGTTAGCGTACAGCATTCCCTTATCGGAGTCACTTCTGGCCCAGACCCCGTGAAAGTGACGTTATCCACTCTATTATAGCTTTTCAACGCGTCTACTATCTGAGCAGTGCAGCTATAGTACAGTTCCATAGCCTCTTCAAACTTGGCATTCACTTCTTCTTTATATTGCGGAGTTATGTCTTTCCCTCTTGACAGCATAACTAACTCATAAGAAGTATCAAATCTTGTCCACCTTGATTCTAACTCTTTGAGCTTGACTTGTAGCAGAGCCTCGCCCTGCTCTTCAATCGGGGTGATAGTCAACCTGCTGCAGAATTTGAACGAGCGTTCGTAATCGAATTTAAAGTGGTCTTGAGCCGAGGGTTTATCTTGATTTGCGGGATTCATTGCTCTCAAGCACTGGAGTAAATTCGTGAGAAATTAAATATAGGGCTAGATTTCTTTCTATTTTTATATAATAAGGGTAGAGATAGGGGCTATATTTTGGGACTATATAGCAATAGACGTGAAAATCTAGATTTAACAATTACTGTAGTTGAGATTCTATAGAAAAGCGCTCAAGATATATTATCAAAATTTGAGCAAGAGAGATTTATCAACGAGCTGTGAAAACTGCTATCAGCTTTGACTGATAATACCAAGCGACACGAAAAGCCAACCACAACAGCGAAAAAATGTAGAAATAAACTAAACTTCAGAGTTTTATAAATTTTCGTGACTTTAGTAGATTTTAGATATTAGCCGAGGCAATAAAATTTTTTTATTGCAAGAAAAAGAATATTTGCATTATATGAGATAATCAATTTATTTTATGAGGTACGAAATATCTCAAATATATTGGCTTGTGAAGCGAGATGTTATGAGATGTACAATTATTTATTTGCGCTTAACAACTGACATATATTTCGTTTTACGAAAATTTGGAAAATTTGTTTATGAGCAACTATATATTTATCCGCATATAACCATGCACATATGTACGTATATCAGTAAATTTTCCACAAAAATTTTCTTTCCTATTTCTCTGTGGGGTTTTACCTACTATAATATGTATGTGGTGGGTGTAATCTTTTCCGTATCTGGTTTATTTATTCCACCAAGCAAAAACCGTGTGTATGTTTGGGAGTATTTGAGTGAATTTATTTCTTTTTAACTCAATTTCAACCATTTAATAAAAACTTCCAAGCATTAAATTTTTCCAGATATATATGTATATGCTTCTGTTTAACCTTTAAATATATTCTTATTCGATGGAAATTAAGCAATTTCTATATTGAGTTATAAGTATGTGTGTATGCAGGGCACAAATTTACTTTCATACATATCATACGATTAAAGGAGAAATTGCGTCCAGTGAATAATCAAATTTGAGCATATTAATCTTTAATATTTGTTTTAACACGAAATTTTATTGTTCTTATTTTCTTACTGGGTAAACCAAATTTGCTTCTATGTGTGTTTTTTTTATTTTTATGTACTTAGTTTTGTGCAGTTTCATAAGCTATGTACAAACGAGCATTGAACTTTGCGGTACATACATAAATCTTTATACATATGTATGTATATACATACATAAACGGAGAGCTTTATTTTCCCGCGAAAATAAATATATATTTTTTCTAAATGTTATTAGAAATTTTTCAATACATTTTTTTCAATACCATAATTGTACTTTTATACATACAAGTATATATTTTGCCAGCTTTTTTCACTTTTTGTTATGTATGGATCTGATGTTTGTTTACTCACTTTTTTTCCTTTATTGTTGGACTGTATGGTCAATTACTTTATACCTTACTTACGATGTGTTGTCAGACATGCCTACCTTATAGGTAATTATTTGTATTTTCGGAATGCTGATTCTTTTGGGTTCTTTAATGACCATGAACAAAATTGCGCTTTCTGGACTAAAAAAGCAACTTTGTGCTAACCAATTCTGTTTGTATAAACAGAATTTTTTTCAATACCATAATTGTACTTTTATACATACAAGTATATATTTTGCCAGCTTTTTTCACTTTTTGTTATGTATGGATCTGATGTTTGTTTACTCACTTTTTTTCCTTTATTGTTGGACTGTATGGTCAATTACTTTATACCTTACTTACGATGTGTTGTCAGACATGCCTACCTTATAGGTAATTATTTGTATTTTCGGAATGCTGATTCTTTTGGGTTCTTTAATGACCATGAACAAAATTGCGCTTTCTGGACTAAAAAAGCAACTTTGTGCTAACCAATTCTGTTTGTATAAACAGAATTGGGATTATAACCAACTCCGGGTGAGTTAGTTATAATGGGTTTGGGGAAAAGAAATAAAACGAGTGTTATTATTTCTTTTCAAATAAAACGAGTTTTATTTACAATATGTTTGGTTACCTGTTTGATATGTTGGTTACAAATAAAATTAATACAATACTTCTAAAGACAGTGGAAAAATAAAATTAATACAATACTTCTAAATAAGGCTATAGAATTTTCAGTTATCTCTGGCACTTCTCTTCCTCTTGGTAAAAAATCGAATAATAAAAAAATATTTGCCGGAAAAAATGAAAAAATTTTAGCCAATCTCAATCTGACAATAGATCGAATTGCCAATGCGAACAATAGAGTGATGAGTATAAGGTTACTTCAACAAAGTGGTTCAACAAAATGGTAAGTATAGAGTTAATGCAGCAAAGTGGTAAGCATAGGGGAAAATGTAACTAGTAAATATTAGGTAAGTGTAATATATAAGCAAATTCATTTTACAGTTCATTATAATTCATATTTAGAAAATTTATAAAAAAAAGATTAAAAAAAGAATAAATATATATGCATATACCCTTTAAATAAATTCAAGGAATAAAAAATTTTGTTTTTTGTCCAAATTACTTTGGACAGCGGATATAACCATAAGATCCTGTATCATAGCCAAAAAGATACCGTAGTTGCCACGACGGATGTAGGGGGATCGAACATATGGTTTTTATCCTGCTACATGGCTCATGGCAAGAATGAATCACTACCAGGCAAGCTGGTGGAAAAAGGGGTAAGAGACGCGAAAACCAAAGGATACCGTGCATTATAGGCGCGGATGCGAATGCACACCACCTGATCTGGGGAAGCTCAGACACAAACATAAGAGGTGAGAATTTAATAGAATTTATTCTAGATAATGATTTAGAAATTCTAAATCAAGGGAACAAACCCACTTTCGTGACTTCGAACAGGAAAGAGGTGTTAGATGTAACGCTTGCCAGTTCGAATATCGCAGATCAAATACAGGAATGGAGAGTGTCAGAGGACTGCTACTTTTCCGGTCACTGCTATTTAGATTTCAAAATAAGCAAACAACATAGAATCACATTCTATCGTAACAAGCGGAGAACGGACTGGGGAAAACAGGGAGAATTCCTGAGTAGAGACCTCGCCCAATACCCGACCATAACCAATGTGATGGACATGGAAAGATCAGTGGGGAAACTCAATGACGCTTTCAAGAACGCCACAAGACGATCTTGTACACTATCTGTAAAAAGGGAAAATAGCAGACCCAAATGGTGGTCAGCAGAACTGTCTGAGACAAAAAAGAAATGTCGTAGGCTTTTCAATGAAGCTAAAAGAATAGGTAACTGGGTTGACTATAAAGCTTCGTTGGACAAATACAAAAATCTCATCAGGAACTCGAAGCGAAGATCCTAGAGGGAGCTTTGTAGTAACGTGAATAGTACCTCTGATACATGCAGACTTCGGAGAATACTTTCTAAACAACCGACAATCCCATGCCTTATACAAAAGGCGGATGGATGTTGGACCACAAATTGCGAGAAATCGCTAGAAGAATTAATGAACACCCATTTTCCGGGTAATCACACATTGGTGGTGAACGAGAGTTCTCCCCTGCCACACGCCCGGAATGCGGTATATCTGGTTATAACAAAAGAGATCCAGCATTGGGCAATCAAGAGTTTCTAACCGTTCAAATCACCAGGACCGGATGGAATCATTCCTGCTGATCTCCAGAACAATCTGGATCTGATCACCCTGGCTCCTCGAAATATATAGAGCAGCCCTAAACTGGTCCTACATTCCAACAGAATGGACCAAAAGAGGCCCTCATGGATTTTGAAGGTGCTTTCAATAACATCGAGACACAGGCGGTCATAGTACTCGACGGTCTAAAAGTTGATCGACCTACAATCATGCTCATTACGAGCATACTAAAGTGCAGAACTATAACTGCAACAATTGGGAACTCTAGAATTACGAGAAAAGTATGCAAGGTTACACCCCAGGGAGGGGTACTATCCCCCCTCTTGTGGAATGTTGTAGTGAATACTCTGCTTAAAGATCTAGATAATAATAAGACAAAGGCTGTAGCCTACGCTGATGACGTAGCGATTGCAGTTTCTGGAACCCTTTTAGACACCATAACAGAGCAGTTGGAATACGCTATGAAGATGGTAAGTCAATGGAGTGTGCAATGCGGACTAAAGACAAATCCAGCGAAAACGGAAATCGTACTTTTTAGTAAGAAGTATAAAATTCCAAAAATAGATGGTACCGCACTTATCCTATCGGATAAGGCAAAACACCTAGGCGTCATTCTTGACAGCAAACTATCATGGAAAGAGAACATACATGCTAGAGTAACCAAGGCTATAATAGCCATCTATCTATGTATGTAAAAAAGCAATAGGCTCAACATGGGGCATGCAACCAAAAGGAGTTGCGTGGCTTTATGACATGGTTATAAAACCGATAATACTTTATGGAGTATCAGTATGGTGGAAATCACTGGACTGTGCAGCCAACAGACTGCAAATTGAAAAAGTCAGTCGAATCATGGCAATACTGACCACAGGGACCATGAAGACAACACCAACCAAAGCACTTCTTGCAATTATGAGCTGGATGCCATGTGACTTAGCAGCCAGGCAGATAGCACTAAAAGCCGCGATCAGGTTGAACGCGACAGGAACATGGACACACAGACCGTGGGGACATGCAAATATACTGGAAATTGGAAGGGACCTAGTCCCCGATCTAATTGACTACTGCATCCCAAAACCATTCCTCTCAAGGAGCGTTGGCTACCAAATTGAAGAATCCCCCCTAGAATCTGGATACTTCTATGTTTACACGGATGGGTCCAAAAGGTGGAAAGGGTTGGGGGTGGCGTTTACATAGAAGAATTTAACACTAAAATATCCTTCAGATTATCAGATGGATGCAGTATTCTTCAGGCTGAAATATCGACTATAAATAAAGCGCCCAGATGGCTATCGTTTTACAAGAAATTTGGTAGGGATATTATGTTAGTAACGGACTGCAAGGCCGCCATCAACTCCCTGATTGGAATATACACTAATTCTAGTCTAGTTCAGAAATGCCGGACATCTTTAAATAAGATGGCGAGACTTTCTAACATAGCCCTAAAATGGGTACGTGGACATGGGTCCAACAATGGCAAGAACATCGCCGACGACTTAGCCAAAAAAGGGACAGCCCTAGAGGACCCCTTTTGCGGACAACCGTTAACAGCGTGTTGGAAAACAATAAAACTCCACACACTAGAACGTGCACAAGAAAAGTGGCTTATAGAACCCACATGCCTTATATCAAGGAACCTGTGGCCGTATGTTAACTCTAAGAAAACGTGGGAGCTATTAAAACTGCCCAGATCTCAACTAAGAGCGACTGTAGCAGGCAATACTGGCCATTACCCATTTAGGAATCATGCCAGGAGACTAGGACTACCCCATAACGAACGAGGAGGAGGAGGAGACGATCCTTCACCTCCTTGGCACATGCCCGGCATTAAAGCATCATCGTCTAAGACACTTAGGCGAGTGGAGCTTCAATAGCCTATCTTGTCTGGCCTCGATCAAACCGACTGCTCTAGCCTCTTTCATAAGAAGCAGCGGATGGCTAGTATAGCAGCATGTAACGCTACACTGAAAGGTTCGCGCATCTCCTTTCCATCCCCGCCCATCCTTTCCATTCACTATTATTTTCCTATAACTTCTGTTCTCCACTTCACTATTTTATTTTTCAGGCAATCACAAAGGGAACGACTACAGGAACCAAGTGAGCTGGACAACCTAGATTATTCCGGGGTATCCCATAATTGAATTCCGTAGCGCCATATAGGTTTTAGAATTGTATTGTACAACATAAGTATGCAATCCAACTTCAATGCCCAGTTTCTGGCCACAAGCCACTTTAGTTGCACTACTTTTAGTTTCAACTGAGTGACTTTTGCTTCAATGTGAGACTCAACGTTAGCCTACGGTCCAGGTAAATACCAAGGTACTTGACTTCATTTAGCTGCAGAATAGATGAGTTGCTAATTTGGATAGGCGCACATATTTGTTTACACAGTGTGAATGTGACATGAGTATATTTCTGCTCATTAACCCTGATTTACCAAACCGTCAGCCATTTCTCTAATATTGAAATATATTCCTGTAAATTGTGTGAAGCTAATTGGTGGTTTTATGAACGCTCAAAACGCTGTGTCGTCTGCAAAAGTTGAAGTGTGGATTCCAGATGCCTTTGGAATGTCAGGGGCGTAAAGTAGGCCCCAGTATGCTACCTTGAGGAACTCCTGCCTCAATAGCTTGAATTGCGCCTTCTTTGATAACAAACTTCCGGCCGCATAAGTAGCTTTCCAGAAGCTTTCGAGTGTTTGAAGGCAAGTTTAACTTTATTTTGTGCATCAAGCGCTCGTGCCACACTTTATCAAAAGCTTGAGAAATGTCAATGAATAGAGCTGAGCAACATTTGTTCTCCTCAAAGGTTTGTCTAATGACATTGACTAGTCTGTGCGTTTGTTTTACGGTGCTGTTTTCAGCCCGAAACCGAATTCATAATCAGGGATGCATCCCACATTGTTCAGTATAAAACTCAACTTCGCCATTAACAATTTTTCGAATTTTTTTTTTTTTTTTTGAGCATTTTTTATTTATTGAATCTTCCAAATAAACTAGCAATAAGTATTCAAATTTTAATACTAAATTTTAAATTAAAAAATGTGATTCTTAAGTCCGGCCAATGCTAGACAAAAAGTTTTATTACGTTATTTAGGTAAAATCACCTATTGAGCAATCTGATGGTGACAGCGGTATCCCTTCTTTTAAGCCGAGTGTGGCCGCCAAAATTAAGTATATTGCGCGCAAGAGGGTTTGGATGAAGTTCCAGTTTACTGACATATCTTGTCGCGTACTTAGAAAATTCCTCTTTTACCAGCGGAACACTCAGATCTTTATGAATTCGTAAATTTTTTACGTACCATGGAGCTGCAGTAATCGTTCGAAGAACTTTGTTTTGCCGCTTTTGGATTTTTTCAATATTTGACGCTGAGGCGGTGCCCCATAACTGAATTCCGTAGCACCATATAGGCTTTAGTATTGCGTTGTATAACAAAAGTTTGCAATCTAATTTCAGTGGCGAATTTCTGCCCATAAGCCAATTTAGCTACGCTGCTTTTAGTTTTAACTTAGTGACCTTTGCTTCAATGTGAGACTTCCACGTTAGCCTACGGTCCAGGTGAATACCAAGGTACTTGGATTAGTTGTGCTGCGGAATAGGTGGGTTGTTAATTTGGATAGGCGGTCATGTTTGCTTACGCAGTGTGAATGTAACATGAGTACATTTCTGTTCATTAACTTTGATTTTCCAAAGTTTTAGCCATTTCTCTAATATTGAAGTATATTCCTGTAAATTTCGCGACGCTACTTGATGGTTTTCATGAACACTCAAAACGCTATGTCATCTGCAAAGGTAGAAGTATGGATTCCGGATGTTGTTGGCATGTCAGAGGCGTAAATCAAATATAAAGTAGGCCCCAGTATGCTGCCTTGGGGAACTCCTGCCTTGATTGGCTGAGTTGGGCTTATAAAGTCGCCTTCTCTGATAACAAACTTTCCGCCCAGAAGCTTGTGTGTATTTGCAGGCAAGTTTAGCTTTATTTTGTGCATCAAGCCCTCATGCCACACTTTATCAAAACCTTGAGAAATGTCAATGAATAGAGCTGAGCAATACTTCTTCTCCTCAAAGGTCTGTCTTATGACATTGACTAGTCTGTGCGTTTGTTGTATGGTGCTATGTTTCGCCCGAAAGCCAAATTGATGATCAGGGATGCATCCCACATTGTTCAATATTGGACTCAACTTCGCCATTAACAATTTTTCGAATAGTTTTGAAATTGTTGGTAGTAGACTTATTGGTCTATATGACTCTATCTTAGTCGGATCCTTCCCTGGCTTGGGTATCATAGTAATCATAGACTTTCCACTCTGTAGGATAATACTCGAGACGTAAAAAATAAAAAGCAGAATTCTTTTAGCTACACGAGTTAACTGTTCAAGCATTTTGCCAATAATTTGTCCATACATGCAGCCTTCCTGAGAATTATCTTACTGATACCTTGTTCTACGTCTTGAAATATGAATCGCAAAAACAAAGACAATCTAATTGCATACAATGATAGTTCAGCTGTATCATTTGCTATATCATATGTTATAAAAACATTTCTCAAATGGTTAACATACACCATCCCCTTTTCAGGATCGCTTCTTGCCCAGTCGCCAGTTGAAGTTCGTAAAAGTGGCTACCTATTACGGGTCTTTTCAAACCTGTTGTTGCTTTGTACAGAGAATAGTCAGATTGCGGAATACCATCCAGGCTTTCCAAATATGTTTTAAGGGAAGCCATTCTGTAGATTTCAATTAGATTTCTTATTCGAGTTACGCAATCCCGTAGCCTAGCTTTAAGCTGGAAAGACCTGCGAAGTGTTATTTTATGTTGGATCAGTACTCAGGGGAGGACCCCTACATATGCAGTGCTTTGTACCAGAACTAAGAAAATAGGTTGTGAGGAGGAGTAATGAGGAAGTAGCGTTTGTGAATATTTGACTTTAGCTTTCCGACATCATAACAGACAGGAAATATGTCTGTGGGCAACTTATTCCATAGGCGAAGCGTACGGCTGAAAAATGAGCCCTCTCTGTAATGTGTTGTACGATTCCCCGGGCAATCGACCACAAATGGATGAGCTCTGGAAGATGAACGCCTGTTACATAGAAATGTGCGAGTTTCAGGAGCAAGATCCCTAATCTCGTCAGAGCAAAATCCATTGTAGCAACGATAAAACAGAGTAACGCACCCTACACTGCATCGATGCTCCACTGAGTCAATAGCCCTACTGTCACCGATAAGTTTCTTCGCCCTCTCCTGCACACGGTCGAGCAACCTCAAAATAGACTTTGGGGCTCCGGCCCAAACATGAGAATGGTATTCCATTTTAGGTCGGATATAGGTGGTATAAATAGTAAGGAGGTCAGATGGAGTGAAATACATCTTACACCGTTTCAAAAACCCGAGGCACTTGAAAGCTTCTTTAGAGACATGAAAAATGTGATCATTCCATCGAACATCACTGTATTTTCATCCCAAGAACATCAAGAGCATCAGAGTCCTCAATATTTTTACCATCCACGAATACAAATGAAACAGCACCTGCCGTCGTATGTTTGTGTATTAATAAACAACACTGGGTGTAACAAGCGTTAAAAACGACTCTGTTTTTACGACCCAATTCGGAGATTAATAGAAGATCACTATTCAATGAGTCGTTCATATATTGCCTCTTGGCAGCGATTTCGGATAGGCTGGGCCTAGTACTGAAAGAGTACGAATGGAATGTGCTATCTGCGAAAGAGTATATAGGGCATTGTTGCCAGGAGATTTTTTGTGAAATCCCTACCATAGTGTATAAAAATCGTTATTTTCCCTACAATCAAAAAAATATTTCCCTACATTTTTCCCTACGCAGTTTTTCAGTTAAATTTTGTGGAAATAAATTATTTTAATACGATTTTTACATTTATTATAATAAGAGATTAGGGTGTACATCTAAAATTTCTGCAATTGATTAAAAGGCTTGCAAATGAGATCTTAGAATGCATATGGCATTTGAAATTTTAAGTTATACAAAAAACCGATTTTTTTTTATATTGGATCAGTACTCAGGGGATAAGACCTACATATGCAGTGCATTGTACCAGAACTAGGAAAATAGATTGTGAGGAGGGGGAAAGAGGGAGTAGTGTTTGTGAACATTTGACTTGAACCTTCCAACGTTATAACAGACAGGAAACACGTCTGCAGGCAACTTATTCCACAGACGATGCGTACGGCTGAAGAGCGAATTTCCTCTGTAATTCCCCGGGCAATTAACCACAAATGGATGAGCTCTGGACGATGACATGTGCTACGTAAAAATGTGTGAGTTTCGGGAACAAGATCACTAATCTTGTCAGAGCAAAATCCATTGTAGTAATGATAGAACAGAGTAACGCACCCCACACTACGTCGATGTTCCAGTGAATCAATTTTAATAATTTTGGCGTAACTGGGAAACACTTATTGTTAAAATATTTGACGTTGTATAAAAATAGGATAAAAATGCATCCACATTCAATTTGGGCAACGATTTTGCCTCATAGTCAGAAAAATGATAATAGTATAATAATAAATAATAATATTAACCAAATTATAATAATAAATAATAATGTTAATTATAGTCGGAAAAATTACAATAATGTTAATTATAAACCATAATGTTACCTATTTGTGATAATTTAAAAATTCCCTACAATAAGCCTATTCATGAAAAATCTGCCCTTTTTCCCTACATGTGGAAATAAACAAATAAATCAGTACAAAAAGGGAAAAATCCCTAGGCTTGGCAACACTGGTATAGGGTTGAAAGTTTGAAATAGAAGGTCATTGAGGAATAGAGTAGGAGAAAGAACGGGGCCTTGTGGTACCCCTGAATTAATCTTGAACTCGTTTGACGAGACCCCATCCATAACAACTCCTATAGTACGGTCTCTGAGCTCGTTATAAACCGAGAGAAGTCATCCCCTACACCAAAAGTAGTAAGTTTTGCTAGTAGAGCAGCATTCTTTTTTTTTTTTTATAATTCAATTATTTATTGTATCTTGGTATGCAAACCTTAAAACTAAAAATTCATTAATTAACATAGAAAAAAAATTAATTAATATTGAAAAATTTTATTGACTTAGGTCCAACCAATGCTAGACGAAAAGTTGTTTCCTTTGTGTATTTTGTTGGTAAATAACCTTTCCAACGCTCTGATGGTTGCAAGGGTGTCCATCCTTCTCAGTCGAATGTGGCCACCAAAGTTAAGGATGCTGCGTGCGAGAGGATTCGGGTGAGACTCCAGTCTGTTGATGTACCTTATCGCGTGTTTTGAAAATTCATCTTTCACTAAGGGTACACCTAGATCTTTGTGAATTCGAG
This sequence comes from Thecocarcelia acutangulata, assembly GCA_914767995.1. Taxonomy (NCBI): domain Eukaryota; kingdom Metazoa; phylum Arthropoda; class Insecta; order Diptera; family Tachinidae; genus Thecocarcelia; species Thecocarcelia acutangulata. Next base: position 64,274,470 of record OU612097.1, read on the forward strand.
AGTTTTTAACATACCATGGAGCTGCAGTAATTATACGGAGAATTTTATTCTGGCGCTTTTGAATTTTCTCAATGTTAGATGCAGAGACGATACCCCACAATTGAATTCCATAGCTCCATATTGGCTTTAGGATTGCGTTATACAACAAAAGTTTGCAATCTAACTTCAAGATAGAATTTCTGCCGATGAGCCAATTTAGTTGCACCGCTTTTAATTTCATCTGGGTGACTTTAGCGTCAATGTGAGACTTCCACGTGAGCCTACGGTCGAGGTGAATACCAAGGTACTTGACTTCAGTGTGCTGCAGAACAATGTAGTTGTTGATTTTAATAGCCGAACAAGTTTTTCTACGTAGTGTGAATGTAACATGGGTACATTTTTGTTCATTTACTTTGATTTTCCAAAGTTTCAGCCATTTCTCCACTATAAGAATATGTTCTTGCATATTTTGTGATGCTAATTTATAGTCTTCATGGACACCGATGAATGCTGTATCATCTGCAAAAGTTGAAGTGTAAATTTTGCAGCTCGTTGGCATGTCTGAAGCATAAATCAAATATAAAGTTGGACCCAATATGCTACCCTGGGGAACTCCAGCTTCGATTTGATGAATCGAGCTTTTGAAATCACCTTCCTTAACGACGAATTTCCGGTCATATAAGTAACTCTCTAATAGCTTGTGCGTGTTTGCAGGCAAGTTTAATTTTATTTTATGGGTTAAGCCTTTGTGCCACACTTTGTCAAAAGCTTTGGAAACGTCAATAAGTAGAGCTGAGCAATATTTTTTATCTTCGAACGCGTTTCTGATAACATTCACCAGCCTGTGTATCTGTTCTATGGTGCTATGCTTAGCCCTAAAAGCGAATTGATGGTTAGGAATACATCCTACTTCATTCAAGATTGGGGTCAATCTCGTCATTAGCAATTTCTCGAACAGTTTTGAAATTGTTGGCAATAGACTTATCGGCCTATATGACTCAACTTTTGTAGGATCCTTTCCTGGTTTGGGTATCATAGTAATGACAGACACCTTCCACTCGAGATGTAAAATAGCATTAAAAATAAAAAGGACGAGTCTTCTAGCTACTCGGGGTAACTGCACAAGCATTTTGTTGGTAATTTTATCAATACCTGGAGCTTTTCTCGGGTTTAAGTTACTAATAGCATTATCGACATCTTGAAAACGAAGTCTAAAAGGTACGGGAGGTCTAACTGCATATGGCGGCATATCAGCTTCATCATTCAGTCCGTCAATTGCAAACACGTTTCTCAAGTGGTTAGCGTACAGCATTCCCTTTTCGGAGTCACTTCTGGCCCAGACCCCAGTCGGAGTACGCAAGGGTGGCTTAGATCTAACGGGTCTCTTTAACCCTCTTGCTGCTTTCCACAAAGAATAATCGGATTGAGGACTACCATCGAGGCTTTCCAAATAGGTTGTGAGGGAAGCCACTCTTTGTACTTCAAGCAAATTTCTTAGTTGACTTACGCATTCTCGAAGCCTAGCTTTAAGCTGTGGAGACCTGCGAAGTTGCCATTCTCTTCTGATTCTTCTTTTTTCTGAGACAAGGTGTTCGATTTCAGAAGAACAAGTTCTGCTATTCATATTTCTAAAATTTGTAGTGGTAGCATGTTGCACGGATTTTATAATATTTTGGGAAAAATCATTAATTGACTCATCAATATCCTCTGGAGTTCTCAAAGATATATTTTCCGTACAATGAGTACTTAAATATTTTTTATATTTTAGCCAATTCACTCTAGACTGAAATACACCTATGTCGTTAAATGGGGATCCAATGTTCTGGGGGAAACATATAGAGACCATAGTAGGTGAGTGATCGGAGGACAAATCCAATAAAGGCTACACATGCATCCATTCTAAGGGGACGTTTTTTACGATTCCAAAGTCAATAACATTTGGAATCTTTCGCTGGTCAGATGGCCAATAGGTGGGACTCCCGCTGGAGATTGCATCTAAGCCCAATTTTGATATAGTATCAAAAAGCACACAACCTTTCGGGGAGATTAATCTTGAGCCCCAAAATGTGTGTTTAGCATTATAGTCACCAGCAGCTATAAATCGGGATCCAAGAGAAGTAAAAAAATTTGAGTAATGGTTTTCTGTAACTGAAAGCCGAGGCGGGGAATAAATCGATGAAATTACCAATTTACTGTGAATGTGTTCAATACAAATATTTGTTGCTTGAAAATATTCTTCACATGTCTCATTTAGCAAGTAATGTTTAATTCTATTTTTAATTAGAATAGCCGAACCTCCACAAGATCTTCCACGTGGATCTTTAGTGTCATATAGTATATAGCCATTTATCCTGAAATATCTTTTTGGCGTCAGGTGAGTTTCAGCAATGAACATAACATCGATTTGCCTTTCCCTCAGGAAGTGTTCAAGTTCATTTTTATGTTGGCGTATGCCGTTTGCGTTCCAGAAACATATTTTTAAATAAATCATATTTTTAAAATGGCCTGTAAAATAGTTGATTGCATTTTTGGCATTTCTTGCATCATGGTGGTCATAGAAGCCGTAAAAGTGTTTATTGATTGAACCAAAGTCTGCAATGTGGCTTCAAGGTTGCTAAAGGTCGGGCTGTTGAGACTAGGACTTCTGATTCGCGTTTGGTATATTAGTCTTAACCACATTGGCATAACAAACTTGGTTAGAGCTTGGAACATTTATTTGGGTTGTTGACTGACTTGCTTGAGGAAAATTGTTGCTTGAAATGAATTGCAATTGCTAGGACGGCTTGGGAGGAGTTAATGATTTATTTGGCATTGAGCGTTTGAAGTGGGTATAAACGGGGCAACCCCTGTAATTAGCAGTATGATTGCCTCCACAATTACTACATTTTTGTACGTTTGTGTCAGTTTTTGATTTGGTGCACTTTGATGTGCCATGGAGATCACCACACAGTGTGGCCATACTCCTGGCAGTTCATGCACTGAACGGGTCCTGAACGCTTATCCGGCTACTCTACAGTAAGTTTCCGGTGTGGAAGGTATTTAACATTATATATTGGATGAACCTCATTCTTCTTTAAGGTGACATCTCCAGGTTCTAATTCCACCGTAAACATGGGCTGAGGTATTTTTTCTCGGTTTCTGATGTTAAAAACATTCTTAATTTTAAACCCTTTCTCCTCCAAACCAGAATTAACGTCATTAGGATCTAGGCCAGAATCAATGCCTTTAACATCAACTTGGAGGCCTTTCGCACTTTTAAGCTGATAGGTGTAAAAAGCTCTATTTTCTTTCTCCAAGTCGTCCGTCAATTTGGGGTAATCATTTTCATGAATTACCTGGATTTTTGTTTCTTTAATATTTCCATGCTGCACAGATGTTACGCTAAAGGTATTTTCACCTATTACGGAAATAAGTTTGCTTACCAGTTCCTTAGATGTAGGCTCTCTCAAATAAATTGGTGGAGGTTTAAACGATTTTTTTGAAGTTGTTGGCTCATCCGTTTGGAGAATAGCAAACCTATTATTATCAGAAGGCTTACCGGGGTCCTCATCTTTAGGTATTTTAGGCTTTGATGATAATTGGGCAGATTTAGGGCTTCGTTGCCGTTTCACAACGGTGATGTATTTATCCATGCCTACTTGGGTTTTCGGCTTATTAGCGCTAGTTGAACTAGATGTGTTTTCTTCAGATGTTGCAAATATATTTGACGAGCACGAACGCGTGCGGTTTCTTTCTCTTGTAGAAAGAAAATTTTCTAACGATTTTTGTAAAGATTCCTCTTCAGAAATCCAAATGTTTCTACTAGTTGAGTGGAGCAGCATGCTACACTTTGTCAAACGCTTTGGAAATATCTAGCGCCATCACTTTACTTTCACCGAAATGATGGATTGAGTGGCACCATTTCTCTGAGAGATATGCCAAAAAATCTCCAGTAGAGCGACCTTTGCGAAATCCATACTGACGATCACAAAGTAATTTATGAGACTCTAGATATCTCACAAGATGGTAATTAACCATACTTCCCATCACTTTGGAACGCGCAGAACAAATTGCAATTTGGCGGTAATTTTCAGGGTAATTTGCCACCCCTTTTTTGAGGATTGGCGTTACATTAGCATCCTTCCAGCACGGTGGGAACTCACCAACGTGGTAAAGTTTGCTGAAGAGGCATGCTAATGGGCGCGTAAGCGTAGAACACCTTGAAGAATATCATTGGCATAGTTTAAGATATCCTTTCGAGCTTGGGAAGTGCTTGACTGCTTTCCGGCAAGCAGGAACTGCTTGCCAAGATTTCAGCCAACAGGTTAGCTTTGTCAACCGGGTCGGTGAATGCTTGGTTATTTTTTAAGAGAGTTGGGATTGATAAACTAGCCTTGTTCTTTACCCTCTTAGCGAATGACCAAGAGGTCTTACTATCCCGGGGAGCTGTAAGTATCTTGGCACGAAGACGCTGTTCGTGAAAAAAATTTTCACGTCTAAGTACTTTGATGAATGAAGATCTTGCCTTTTTTCGTAGCAAATCAGTGTCTGGGTTTTGTTTAAACGCCAATTACTAAATGCTTCCTCTCTGGATCTAACTGCGTTTTTGCACGTCTGATTAAACCAGGATTTCACTCATGCTTTAACCGAAATTTGCTTGGAGGGGATTAATGTCTTCATCTCCAGCAATATTATATTTTCGACCATTTCTGCTGAAGGATTTATGGCTTTGTCTAGAAAGCGAAGTTTCCAATCAAAATGCTCATAAAATTGCTCGAGCTCAGCTCGACGCACCTTTTCGTAAATAGATATTGCACGTTTCGTTGCTGATTTCGAAAGAGATTCGAAAAGGGGGCAGAAATGGTGCAATGATCCGAACTACCGAGAGGTGTACTAACTCTGACTTCAAACTTTTCAGGGTGTGAAGTCAGGAATAGGTCAAGTGTGTTTGAATGGTGCCCTTCAACACATGGAATATGCGTTGGCTCATTCACTAATTGCTGGAATGACGAAGCCAGGATGAGTTGTGAACATTGAAATCACCAGCAACAACGATTTCACTACTCGGACAACTCTCCAAGATCTTCGATATGGAGGCAGAGAGGGTATCGAGACCAGAAAAGGTAGTAACCCTCCCCGAGTTTGGACTTCTGTATAGAAACCCGAAACGCAAAAAGTGTTACCTGATTTTGAATTTAACCCAAAGACAAGTAAATTCGGCATCATGCATGCCTATTGGTTGCTGGCACTGAAACACAACTGTATTGCGAACGTAAATTACAAGGCAGCGATGAAAAATGAAATAGAGATAGAAAATGATAATCAGGCATAAATCCTGTGGATGAGCATCCTCAGATACCTGGGTCTCACATGAGGCGAAAATATCCGGCCGATGAAGACAAGTGCGGGCATAAACAGAGAATAAAAGAGTTCGATCGTAACTGTGATGAGCGACAGACGCATTACGAAGATCAGAAAACTTACTGAGTGCTACATTCTAAGCATTTACAATCGTGTTATAAGCATAGACTTGTTAAAATTTATTTTTCTTTATAAAACGTACAAGAAAAAAATCTAAGGGCATAAACAGTGTAAAATAATGAGTCAGAGTTTAGTGCTCGCAAACCATTAAAAATTAAAAAATGTATTAACGGTAACAGTAATGTTGAAAGTAAAAGAAAAAAAGCGATAAACAATATGGAATTGCCTTATTCTAAGCAACAAAAAAATAATTATTATTCCGTACTAGATATTGACTCTCAGTGTGACGAAGAGCAACTAAGCAAAATCGAAAAACGTTTAATAAAGAGCACTGAGAAAGCTAAAAAAATTAAATTCAGCAAATTGAAACTTTGAGTCAAGTGCATAATGCAAATAAAAACACCTCAACACAGAGTGTAAACTCCATCACAGTGTTTAATACTGAAAAAACTTTAACCAAAAAAGTACCTCCGATCAATTTAATTGCTTTGAAACTAATGACTTAATCGAATTCATTAAAAACAGGTTAAAAATAAATTATTTTCAAATTAAACATTTTAGATATAAAAGACAATTATTCTTGACCACTTTAAATGATTTTCTCAAAGTAAAATCGTTTTTAGAAAAAACTAAAGCTAAATTTTTTACCTTTATACCTAAAGGTATTAAAACAAAAACATGTCTATTAAAAAGTCTTGAAGCTAACCAATCTGCAGTTGAAATACTTAAAAAATTTAATCGATTTCAATGTGAAGATTTGAAATTCATCAAAGTAACCCAATTTACAACAAAAACATCATTTGAAAAAGGTTATTTGGTTCAAGTATCACCAGAAAGTAGTGTTTTCAAGTTAAAAAATATTAAAACATTATTTTATCGTTGTATAAAATGGGATTTGTTGAGACGACCATAAATTACACAATGCCGTAACAGCCGAGATTTCTTTCACAGTGCCGCAAATTGTTTTCCCCCATTCAAATTCGTGAAATGTAGTTCCGATCATGAGAAAGGCAAGTGTCCAAGTGTTTTCAAGTTAAAAAATATTAAAACATTATTTTATCGTTGTATAAAATGGGATTTGTTGAGACGACCATAAATTACACAATGCCGTAACAGCCGAGGTTTCTTTCACAGTGCTGCAAATTGTTTTCCTCCATTCAAATGCGTGAAATGTAGTTCCGATCATGAGAAAGGAAAGTGTCCACTTAGTGAAGTTGATGGTAACGAAAAGGAAAAGTTATACTGCGTACCAGAGATCTGCACCCGTGCACCGCAACCATAAGTCCACCGGTTGTTTACCCAAGCATTTTCACATCCAAGTATTTTAAACAGTCTTAAAAATTGATGCGGTGGTCTTTATACCTGTCGTTCGTTTGTGAAATCTTGATACATCATAAATGTGTCCAATCACTTTCGTATCTTGTGTATTTTTTAAGAGTAAAAGAAACGACCACAAAAAAAGAATGTTGTTGTTACTATCACTTAGTAAGAGAAACATTTTGAGTATTTGTTACCCAGTGAAATTTTTGTCACATACATCTTCGATCTAAGGCTATGGACAATGTAAGCGCGACCCATCCGAAGTCTGTATACAATTCCTACTTACATTTACACAGCGATGGCCTAGGCCGTAAGATGCATCCAACACTATATACATTGTAAGCGAAGATTGGATGAGTTCAAAACTATATTATTAGCATTTGTTTTCTTCTTTGCTTCTTATGTACAGTTAATTTAACAAAATGAGTAGAAAAAGACTAATCTGAATCGGCTGCTAATTGTTTGTTGTGCTTAACATGTTTATTTTGATTTTTTCTGTTGACACAATCGCTTACAATCGGATGCTTTGCAAATTGTAATAACTTGTGCAAATTGTAATAACTTGTGTTAGTCTGAGGTCAGACAGAGCGATTTTAATTGCCGAACTTTTTAGCAATTCTCTTTTGGAATTGCTTTCTTGTCCACACACAAAAATTTTTTTCGGCAATTCTTGAGCTTTCTCTACCTTTTATTTCATACAATTTATATTGTGTATGCACATATACATACACACATGAGAGAAAAATAAGGAATTGCCGAGTACCGCCAATTTTTTCCTCCTCCTTATTCCCCTAACCGAAAGCTTGTAAATATAAAGTCAAGAATTGCCCAACTAACTGCAATCCCTAAACAAGAGCGGCAAGTGGAACGTTTTTTTCCGCTGAGCTTCAGCGCTGAAACGCCATCCCTAAACAAAAGCGTCAACGTTATGACAAAATTATCCTGATTATCTTAACAGCTGGACGGATGGCATTATTGTTAATTAAAGTTTTAAAAATGAGTTATTTAGATAAGTTGAAAATAGTTTCTACTTCTATTTTCCAATAAGAAATACAAATATTTTTTATTTGCTTATTCATTTTCCTTTCTTATATATTTTCTTCGCTCTCTTGTTTACAATTATTTTCTTTTGCAATTACTTCACTGAGAAACGCATTGTCAAAATTGGATTTTCCAATTGCAAAGCGTTGCCGCGGCGTTGTTTCCATACAAAATATAAAAAACAAAAATTGCATGAGTGTACCTAGTAGATGCAATTCTGAGAGGGAGCTTAGCTCTACTAGAAAAAACTCTGGATTTCTGAGGAAGAACCTTTGAAAAAGTCATTGGATAATCTCCTGTCTCTAAGAGACAAAAAAACGCACGCGTTCGTGTTCGCCAAACATTGTTGTTACAAAAGAAGACCAACCAGTTCAGTTGTTGCAGATAATCCGAAAACACAAGTAGGCATGGACAGGTATCTAACCGTCGTTAAACGTAAGCGAAGCCCCAAATCCACTCAAATATCATCAAATCCGAAAATTTCCAAAGATGATAATAGGGCTACGGCAACGGATAGTAATAGGTTTGCTATCCTTCAGACTGACGAGCCAACTACATTAAAAAAAAAACATTTAATCCGCCACCAATATACTTGAGAGAACCTACTTCTAGTGAGCTGGTAAAAGCACTTATTTCGGCAATTGGTAAAGACACCTTCAACGTAACATCAGTGAAGCACGGACAAATAAATGAAACAAAAATCCAAGTCAACTGCGAAAATGATTACCGAAACCTTTCTGCCGCTCTGGAAAAAGATAAAAGATATTTTTATACTTATCAACTTAAAACTGCTAAAGGCCTCCAGGTTGTTATAAAAGATACTCTTATGTAGACGCGGATGAGGTTAAGACTGCACTGCTAGATAAATACTTTAAAATAAAAAATGCGGTAAATATGCGGAACCGTGAAAAGATTCCTCAACTTATATTTAGGGTTGAACTGGAACCAGGGGATGTTATTCTCAAAAAGAATGAAACTCACTCAATTTATAACATCAAATTTCTTCTTCATCGTAAGGTTACCGTTGAGGAGCCGCACAAGCGTTTAGGGCCCGTTCAATACCTAAACTGCCAGGAATTCGGTAATACAATGACAAATAAGTCATCGGTTTCTCCAGCAACCCAGCAGCCAAATGTCATTGGTAAAAACAATTTTCCCCAGGTAGGCGATTCAACCACCCATACAAATACGCAAAACTCCAAACAATTTTCATATGCTAATGTCCTTAAAGCCGACCAAATCTTGAACGAGGAGCCCAAACCTCAAAAGTGCGACCCAAATTTTAGTAATGTAGTGGAAACTCTGCAGACTTTTGTTCAGCCCATAAACACTTTTACCGTTTCCATGACAAATATGATGCAGAAAATGCTAAAAATGCAATCCACTATTTTACAGGCAATTAAAAAAGAAATGAATTGGTTAAAAATATGTTTCTGGGACGCAAACGGCATTCGCCAACTCAAAAATTAACTTGAGCACTTCCTTATGGAAAAGCAGATCGATATAATGATGATTGCTGAAACCCATTTGACAACCAACAGTTATTTCAAAATTAATGGCTACACACTATAAGACACAAAAGATCCCCGTGGAAGATCTTGCGGCGGTTCGGCAATTTTGATAAAAACCAGAATTAAGCACTTTTTAATGAACGAGACACGTGAGGAATATCTCCAAGCTACAAATATATGCATTGATTATTTTCATGAACGAATTGTTATATCCTCGATTTACTCACCACCACGATTTTCAATAACAGAAAGCCAATATTCAAATTTTTTCAAATCACTTGGTCCTCGATTTTTAGCGGCTGGCGACTATAACGCTAAATACACTTTTTGGGGATCACGTTTAATTACCCCGAAAGGCCGTGTGCTTTTTGACACCGTTTCCAAAATGGGCTTAGGTGTTATTTCTAGTGGACACTACACATCTCCGCGGATGCACTCAAAGCATACAAACTTTTGAAATTTCATATGCTTGTAATTGTTTCTAAATTTTTCAATGCTTCTTGTACGGATGGTTATTGTTCTTTTTTACATAAAATGAATGCCTATACATGCCAGCGCGTATGAATCTAACATAATTGTTTTACTTCGTATAAGAAAATAAATATGCAATAAAGAACCGAAGTATACTTTTTGTCACCAAATTAAACGAAAAAAAAAGTTCGATCAATATGCCGCGTCCATTGACAAACTATGTGTGCGTATGTATATGTATGTGTCCACGCGTGCGTACCAACAAAGTATCAGACAAGTTGTACGATGAAGTTTTTTAAAGGGTTGTTTGTCTTAAACAAAAAAAATAACAAGAAACCATAAATATTTTGTTGCCTGGATAAGTTGTAGTGTGGTAGCAGTAATAAAGCAAACCAACATCATACAACATAATATGCTTATTTTAACAAACAGTGATGTGTAGTAACATGTTGGAACTGTTTTCGGCATACTTTCTGATACACTCTAGCAGATGTTTAGTGGACACCCCACATATTGGCCGTCAGACCAACGCAAGATCCTAGACGTTACAGATTTTCCCTCAGAATGGATGCAAGTGGAGCCTTCATTAGACTTGTCCTCAGATCACTCACCAACTATAGTTTCTGTTTCGTTCCCCCAGGGGGTTGGTTCCCCGTTTTGTGACTTGGCGTTGACCGTCACTCGAGTTAATTGGATAAAATATAAGAAATATTTGAGTACACATTGCACGGAAAACATTGCCTTGAGAACGCCTGAGGATATTGATGTGTCGATTAACGAATTTTCTGAACACCTTAATCTAGCCGTACAACATGCCACCACTAGCCATATAAGATCTAGAAATGTGAGCAATAGAACATATTCGTTTGAAATTGAACAACTTCTAACAGAAAAAAGAAGAGTTAGAAGAGAGTGTCAACTTCGCAGGTCTCCCCAGCTTAAATGCAGGCTACGGGAGTGCATAACTCAGTTAAGAAACCTGCTTGAAATCCAAAGAATGGCTTCTCTTAAAAATTATCTGGAAGGTCTTGATGGTACCCCTCAATCCGACTATTATCTATGGAAAGCGACAAAAGGTCTGAAAAGACCCGTAATAGGTAAGCCACCTTTGCGAACTTCAACTGGAGATTGGGCAACAAGCGTTTCTGAAAAGGGGATGTTGTACGTTAACCATTTGAGAAATGTTTTTACCACAAATGATACAGCGAATGATTCAGCTGAACTACCGTCATACGCTGTTAGACCGCCTATGTCTTTGAGACTTAGTTTTCAAGATGTTGCAAATGTTATTTGTAACACAAAACCCATGAAAGCTCCAGGTATTGATAAAATTACTGGTAAAATGCTTGAGCAGCTACCTCGTGTAGCTAGAAGAATTCTTCCTTTTATTTTTAACGCTATTTTATGTCACGAGTATTATCCTGCAGAGTGGAAGGTGTGCATGATTACTATGATATCCAAACCAGGGAGGGATCCCACTAAAGTAGAACCATACAGACCAATAAGTCTACTTCCAACAATTTCAAAACTGTTCGAAAAATTGTTAATGGCGAAGTTGGCTCCAATATTAAACAACGTGGGATGCATACCTGATCATCAATTTGGCTTTCGGGCTAAACATAGCACCATAGAACAAACGCACAGACTAGTCAACGTCATAAGACAGACTTTTGAAGACAAAAAGTATTGTTCAGCTTTATTCATTGACATTTCCCAAGCTTTTGATAAAGTGTGGCACGACGGGTTGATGCACAAAATAAAGCTAAACTTGCCTGCAAATACTCACAAGCTTCTGGAAAGCTACTTATGCGGCCGGAAGTTTGTTATCAGAGAAGGCGGTTTTATAAGCCCCTTACAGCCAATCGAGGCAGGGGTTCCGCAAGGCAGCATACTGTGGCCTACTTTATATTTGATTTACGCCTCAGGCATGTCAACGACACCCGAAATCCACACTTCAACTTTTGCAGACGATACAGCATTCTGCAGCGTACATGAAAACCATCAAGTAGCTTCGCGAAATTTGCAGGAGTATATTTCAATATTAGAGAAATGGTTAAAACTTTGGAAAATAAAAGTCAGTGAACAAAAATGTACTCACGTTACATTCACGCTGCGTAAACAAACATGTTCAGCCATCCAAATTAACAATTCACCTATTCCGCAGCAAAATGAAGTCAAGTACCTTGGTATTCATCTCGGCCGTAGGATGACGTGGAAGTCTCACATAGATGCGAAAGTTATTCAGTTAAAATTAAAAGCAGCGCAACTGAATTGGCTTATGGGCAGAAATTCGACATTGAAGCTGGATTGCAAACTTTTATTATACAACGCAATTCTAAAGCCTATATGGTGCTATGGAATTCAATTATGGGGCACCGCCTTAACGTCTAACATTGAAAAAATTCAAAGGCGACAAAATCAAATTCTTCGAACGATTACTGCAGCTCCATGGTACGTAAGAAACTCACGAATCCACAAGGATCTGTGTGTTTCTCTTGTAAAAGATGAATTTTCAAAATACGCGACAAGGTGTATCAGTAAATTGGAACTTCACCAAAATAGTCTTGCACGCAATATACTTATTTCGAAGGCCACTCTCGGTTGAGAAGAAGGGACACCCTTGCCACCATCAGAACGTTAAATAGGTGATTTTACCGATATTGACCGTGCAAAATAAAACATTTTTGTCTAGCATTGGCTGGACTTAATTAATATTTGGTATTTAGTATTAAGATTTGAATACTTATTGTTGGTTCACTTTGTGAAGATTCAATAAATAATTGAATGAGAAAAAAATAAATAAATAAATATGGAAAATAAAAATTTCCGATGTCGGTTCATATATAACCGAGATATAGCCTGAACCGATTTTTCCATTAAATTTTTTTTTTTTTTGCTGACAAGCTATTCTCATTATAAAAGAAGGCTACTAAAATACAGAAAATACAAAATTCCGATATCGGTTCATATATAACCGAGCATATTATGTTCACATTTTGAAATATACTATACATATACGTGAATATCGTGAAGGGTATTTTAGATTCGACCCAGCCGAATATATTACACTCTTACTTGTTTTATTTCACATGTGTACATATGTACATAAATCATATTGAAGCTTCAAATTTTGTTAGAGTAAGAGAATTCACATTGCATAAAGAGTATATACATACATGTACATATATCTATAATATAAGTATATTTTTGAAATTTTTGAGAAATAAATAAAATTGATCATTGTTGTTACATTATAAAAATGTAAAAATTTTATTTTTTGTAGGATTACAGGGACGCAGATAAAAGGTAAAGTTTGTTAGTGTTTTCTGTCACACATTTTATTTAACGGGCCAATACAGAAAACACGTTGGGTGGGTAGTGAGCCTGTACCTGTAACATCAAGGCACCAATTTTGTTAAGTGATGAGAAAAGAAAAAAAAACAAACCCCGAAAAGTTGAACGATTATTTGATTAACAAGAAGAAAAGAATAAAAGTATAGGTATGCATGCGTATTCGCACATACATATGTATGGATTTACATACATATGTATAAGTATACTTCTCTAGGTTCACCTTTTAATAGAAAAAAAGGGCAAAGTAAATCGCACGTAATTTTTTTTGTTATTGTAACCAGTTCGTCTAATGAACCAAGATTCTCGCCCATTTCTCCCGAACTAGCTAGCTAACCAGTACGTGCATAAAGGTTTACATTGTGACTAAGAAAACGAATACTATCGGCCTCTACAAGCTTTGATTAGTACTTTGCAATTGATATTGGCATAAAATTCCATTTATTACAATCCACACTATTGATTAAGAGAAGTGAATTTGATATCGAAGCGCATTTGCGCAGATGTGTTACGGGAGGATGAAGACGCAGGTTTCAACAATTTTTGCCGCTTGAGTATAGTGCAGTTTAATAAAACATATTTTAAATATGGTATAACAATTTTATTTATGCTAAAAACTTTGCAATAATTCATAGCGTTTTAGGTAGAAAAATATATTAAGAAAACTGTCACACATATGCGGGCTGCGGTTACGGAGAGAACAAAATTGGCAGTGACATTGCGATATTTGTCGACTGGGGACTCATACGGGTCTCTAGAATTTTCAACAAGAGTTTCCAGAAGCACAATAAGCATATTTATACCGATAGTGCTAAGAGCAATTTGTAATGCCCTGGGAAATGTTTGTTTAAGGTTATGTATGTTAGTAGTTTATTGGAGAATCTTTCTCAGTTTCACTTAATGTTTGTTTAAAGGTTTACAGATTACACAAAATTGAGATTTGCAAATTATAAGTTTTAAAATGAGTATGATGTCAAGGTAAGACAAGGACTTTGTATATTTTTCATTTCATAGGTGCCAAGCACAGCAGAAAAGCAAAGATTTTGATGATATCTGGCAACTCCTACATGTTTTAGGATCCTTAGCCGGAAAACATATCCGTATCAAGGCCACATCATATACAAGATCTCAGTTTTACAATTTCAAGGGGTTTTTTAGTGTTGTCCTTTTTGCAGCAGTTGATGTGCATTGCCGTTTCTCCTTCGTAAATATTGGATCAAATGGAAAGGCAGTTGATAGCACAATTTATCAAGATGGCTGAGGCAATCAATTACCATTTAATGAAGCCATATAGCCGATCTTTAAAATTAAATGTTTCTCATATAGTGAGTCAGAAACAAAGTTTTGGCATATATATTAGTATATATGCATATATTAGAATAAATTAATACACGTGATTTACTTTCAAAAATGTTTTTTATTCGAATTTCAAATAGTTAATAAAAAAGTTATTGTCAAAATAAACATTTTTACTTCAAGTAAACAAAATAAAGAACCTTATTATTATTGATTTTTCATATACGTTTTGTTTCATCTTTTTTTATACATATTTTTTAGCGAATTTAATAATTTTTTCCTTTATGTTTCAAAAATTTTTAAAAGTTGAAATTAAATAATTATTATATAAAAAACCAAGAAGCTTATTTGTTTTATAAAACAGCTCAACAGTATTTATTTTCAATATTTCGCTAAGGATGTGCTGGCATCTTCAGGAAAATACATTTTTTTGTTTTCCTGAAGATACCAACAAATCATAAGCGAAATATTGAATAACAAATAGAGAACTTTCGTTTGCTTCAAAAAATATAAAAAATGTAAAATAATTAAATTAATTTGTACTTTTTGTGAACATGACGAGTAGTTATCTATCTATACGATAAACAGGTAAGCATTTAAAGCACTAAAATAGTTTTTCATTTAAAATAAAATGCCGAAATGTCAATACTCTTCATCAAGATTTATATCAGCAACTGTGAGTGCAGTGCTCAGAATATGGCCCACTGGCATAGAGCATTGGATTAAAACCATGTTGACGACGGGTTTTCATTTTTTTTTTTTTTTTGCACAATCATATTCTGCACTGAAAATAATTCCTTCATTAATATAATGAATTTTGACATTAATCTAATGAAAATTTTCATTATTTTTCGGCCAATGATGGCCTTCATTGGACTAATGAATCTTCTTTCATTAAAAATTATTTAATGAATACATTCGTTGGATTAATGAAAACTTCATTAAGTTAATGAAGCATAAATCATAATATTTATGAATACTTTTCATTAAAACAATGAAAAAAATCATTAGGTTAACGTTATTTGTTCATTAGGCTAATGAATGTGTTACATTATTTTTATGAAATATTTTCACTATTTTAATGAATAAATTCGTTGAACCAATAAAAATCTTCACCAATTTGGTGAAAATTTTTCTTCATTCTAATGAAATAAAATCATTAGTTTAAGGAGGAGTTTCTTTATTCTAATGACCTTTTTTCATTAGAATTGTGCTACTGAAAAGAAACTAAACAATTTTTTTTATATTAAGCATAAAATAATTTTTTATTGTTTTAATTATAATGCAAAATAAAATTAATAATATTAATACATTAAAAAGGAAATCAAAATATTTTAATTCAAAATCAAAACATATTAATTCAACACAAAATAACTGAAAAAATAATATGTAATGTTACATATGTAGACATTTTGGATAATTAAGTATATTTTATTTTTCATAAACTTCATAAACTTTGTCTATTGACTTCAAAATCATTTTAAACAATGAACTGCAGCAAACTCATTTATTTTTTTTAAACGTTTGCTTCTGCTTTTGGAAACTTGTGATGTTTTGCTTTTTGAAGAACAAAAAAAAAAGTCCCGTTGCGTGCAAAAACAAAACGTTTGCTTTGGCTATAGAATCTATAGTATAAATACATAATTGTTCACAACGAAGGCTAAGGAAAAAATTAAGTGTGACTTTGTTGTTGCATTTGTAACAGAATAAATATTCCTTTAAGCAAAAAACCAAAGAAGAGCCCATCTCTTTGCTTTTGATTTCAACTATGTAGGTACTTAAAATGAGGGTAGTTTATGAATTCTAATGAAAAGTTTAGTTAATATAATGAACATTTTCATAACAACTAAAAAACTATTGATAAAATAATTTTTTACACAGTAAATAATGTATAAAATAATTTCCTTTGTCATTTAGTTAATAGTTATAATATATTTATTATCTCACTTTTAATAAATCTCTAAAATTTTGTACTCAGCCTTCAAAAATTGTTTATAACAAATCCAATGAAATTTTCTAATGAAATTATGAAAACTAATGAATCAATTTTAATGAATATTTTCATTAATGCTGTGAATCTTCATTCATGGAACGTAATTTTTCATTCGGTTAATGAAAATTATCTAATGAATGGGGTTCATTGGAAATATGAAGCAAATATTTTTCAGTGTGGATTTCATTCATTAGTTCATATCCGTCCTCCTCCGGAAACGTTACCAATAGTTACGCCAAATGCTGTAAATTCATTTTCTTTTTCATTTAGATTTTTTTCAATGGCTTCATCAAATTTAGTACATTGTTTCTTGGGGGGTATCTCATTATTAGTAAACTCGATTTCATCAGATGTTTCCAAATTCTGAGAATCAAAAGAAGACTGAAATAAAAAAGGTTAAAATTAGTTAACTGAAGAACATGAAATTTTTTCTCTTACCATTGAATTGTCCAAAGATTTTCTGGTAAATATAGAGCTATCGAGGAAACTCATTTCTTTAACCACGGTAATGCGGAAATATATATTTCATCTTTCCTTTCCCCAGTATAAGTAGGTGGATCACAATGAACGTATTTTTTTTACAATTTCTGGCGTCATCTCCATTTCATCAGCAATTTGTTCGTATGCTTTTGTTTTTAAATCATTGCGTCTATAAAGTTCGCTGCTCATATCCCACAAGAGGATATGTGACCGATACAAATTAATTAGCTTTGCGATATTTTCGTTGTTAAGTTTTTGTTCCATTTTAAAAATATTATTAAATCACAAGTTTATTGCATTTATATGAATACGGATACATTGCTTGTTTTTCCTTGTTTTTATGCTTTTTTTTTTTGTCAATTTGAGCTTTTTTGTGCATATTCATAAAAAATTAAAATATATTTGAAATGAATTTTACTAAAATTTTGTATGGAATTTTTGAATTAAACACATTTAATATTCCTTTAAATTTTTATGAATATGCCCATTAATGTCTAGGTTAGCAGGTTTTCAGCATAAACACATTACAGGGGAAGCAAACTAGGTACATGACTTTTTCGCAATATAATTTAAAAAAATGTATGTATATTTTAAGCCAGTAATAAGTCATATTTGACTACCTATTTCCATAAATCACATTATTGTTTCCGCGTATTACTTAAAATATTATTATTTTAGAAATTTTTCCTCGAAAAATACCTATTAAAGTTAAAATGTAATATCTGCTTGCATGCAGGTGAAAAAATATCACTGCCAACCAAAATCAGTTGCAAGTGAGGCTACTACTTGTAGGCGTGTGAATGTGTTAGTAAAAAAATGAAAATGTGTTGAGTTTTTTGCACTTGCACTTGCGCGTGTAAACATTGAGCAACTGGGTAATCGACATGCTATTAGCTACCGGAACAATGTTACAACTTGTTTGAGCGTTAAAATTAAGAAGTGGCAGCTCGCATGAGCATTTATTAGCATGTCCGGTAAATTTTTATTGCATTTTGGGACATAGAAATTCATTTTCTCTTATTGTTGCACATGTCGTCCATTGTTTTTCCGCCAACACGAAATACTGATCTTTATGAGCATTTATGGCCAGGAAGTCGCCGCATGGTCTTATAGCTAGCATTGTACCATACTAGATATAATTTTCATTCCTGAAACCCTTAAATACTCCTTAACTGACTGCCCGTTTCCTATGTGCCGAACGGATATGCACCACATCCCATTGATTTTGGTACTATCATATTTTGAATATATTATAGTGTTTTATTTACTAATTATAAATAACAATGAATAAGTTGTTTATAAATGAAAAGTTTATACATTTAAAATAATGTATGTGTACAAATTGAATATTTTTTGAACCGCTCACACGTCTTTACTATACGGCGTCTTCTTTTACACTGCCTTGCTGTTGTTCACTCACTCGTTTGTCTACTCACAAATACATTCCCACATCTCGGCCATCCTGCGAGTTTAGTTCACCTTCACTTGGCAGCTCATCAATCTCGTATAGGCCGTCTTCAGTTTCATCGAGCCATGGCTTCATGAATTCAGCACATGTCGTAGTACGTCTAGGGCCTTCATTTTCTACAGCTTTAATAACATCATAGGTATCATTCTGCTTCACTTTAACTATTTGATATGGACCTAAATACTTCGGCTTAAGTTTGAGACCTTTCTTTTGCTCGCATTTTCGTTCCAATCAACATTTCAAACGGTGTGTTCCCAATGCTTCTGTGATGTGTTGAGTTTATAACTTGTTGTACCCTCCCGACGAATTTATACCATTGAGCGAGGTGCTATTGAGCCTTTCAACCTATCCGTTTGCGCGGGGTAAGCCTGTTATTAAAAGGTGCAATATGCCTTCTTCCTTGCAGTAGGATTTAAAGTCGTCACTCGTAAAAGCGGAACCACGATCGGAGACGATCTGGAAAGGGTTGCCAAAAATAATACTTTGTGACTGTAATCGGGAAATGGCGTCTCTGGCCGACGTTGTTTTCGTTGGATACAGCCAACAATTTTTTGCAAATATGTGATGATACATTTTACTTGTGCTTTCTAGTGGACCTAGGTAGTCGATATGGTAAGTATGTAGCGGAATTGCTTCCTTGTTCAAAGGATATAATTCACCTTCCTGTTCTCCCATTTTCCTATTGGTGATTTTACAACGTATACAGTTATATATTAATTTCTGTATTTTCTCTTCCAATTTTGGTATAAAATAGTCTTTAATTATTAACTCCTTCGTTTTTTTGACTGAAAAATGTTCTCTTTCGTGCGCCTTTTTAATCACTTCACCATGCATACCTTTTGGGATTACCAGCAATTCACAATCGTTGACAACTTTATATAAAATACCTCCTTTTAGAAAATATTCGATATAAAATGGTCTGTCGCTTAAGATATCTTTTATAGTTTCAAAATTATAATTCTGAAAAAGAGCCTAGCTCCACCAGCAAAAGTATATGGACTTCTGAAGAAGAATCTATAAAGCAATCATTGGACAATTTTCTTTCTACAAGAGATAAAATCCGCTCCCGTTCCAGCTCGCCTAACATAGATGTTACAACAGAAGATAAAAGATCTTCTACTCTAATTAATGCCAATAAACCAAAAACGCAAGTAGGCATGGATAGGTATATCACCATTACTAAACGTTAGCGAAGCCCTAAATCTGCCCAAACTGCATCCAAATCAAAAATCTCTAAAGACCCCGACACCGCTAGGCCAACCGATCAAAACAGATTTTCTATTCTTCAAACGGATGAGCCAACAGCATCGTCAAAAAAATCGTTTAATCCACCACCAATTTATTTGAGAGAATCAACCTCCAAAGAACTGGTAAGAAAAATTGTTTCAGTAATCGGAGAAAATACATTTAACGTTACATCCATCAAGCACGGCAACATTAAGGAAACTAAAATTCAGGTTAACCATGAAAATGACTACCGAAAACTGTCTGACGAATTTGAAAAAGAAAAAAAAGCTTTTTATACTTATCAGCTTAAAGCGCTAAAGGTCTTCAAGTCGTAATAAAAGGGATTGACCCTTGCGTAGACACTGATGAAGTTAAGACCGGTTTGACAGACAAGGGATTCAAAGTAAAAAATGTGTTAAACATCAGAAATCGTGAGAAGATCCCTCAACCCATGTTTAGGGTTGAATTAGAGCCAGGAGACGTGACTTTAAAGAAGAATGAAGTTCATCCAATATATAGTATAAAATACCTTTTACATCGAAAAATAACCGTAGAGGAACCGCATAAGCGCTTAGGATCCGTACAGTGCCACAACTGCCAATAATTAGGCCACACTAAAGCATATTGCAAGTTGCCTACAGTTTGTGTTGTGTGTGGAGAACTCCATGGTACAGCACAATGCAATAAGCCGAAATTCGACCCAAAAATTAAAAAAAATGCAGTAATTGCGGTGAAAACCACACAGCTAATTATAGAGGTTGTTCCGTCTACACCCACCTCAAGCGCTCAATGAACAACAAACCAATAATTGCTTCTAAGCCACCACCAACAGGACAGTCAACCACAGACATAACCGTTCAAAATCAAAAACAAATTTCTTATGCTAATGTAGTTAAGTCTACATTCGCAAACCCGAATCAACAATCTATATCTCAACCGCCCGATCAAAATTTCAGTAACCTTGAGGCAACAATACAGACCCTTATTCAAACTATAAACACTTTTACGTCGTCTATGATGGCGATGATGCAGGAAATGGTGAAAATGCAATCCATCATTTTGCAGGTTATTTCGAAAAATGATTTGGTTAAAAATATGTTTCTGGAACGCGAACGGCATCCGCCAACACAAAAAAGAACTCGAATACTTCCTGATGGATAAGCAGATCGATATAATGATGATTGCAGAAACTCACTTGACGTCAACAAGCTTCTTCAAAATTAATGGCTACGTACTATACGATACTAAAGACCCCCGTGGAAGAGCTTGTGGGGGTTCTGCAATCTTGATAAAATCTAGGATAAAGCATTTTTTGTTGAGCGACACATGCGAGGACTATCTTCAAGCAACTAATATCTGTGTGGAAAATTTTCATTACAAATTGGTTATCTCATCGATTTATTCGCCGCCTCGATTTTCAGTGACGGAATCACAATATTCAAGTTTTTTCAACTCATTAGAACCTCGTTTTATAGCAGCTGGAGATTACAATGCAAAACACACTTTTTGGGGCTCACGTTTAATAACCCCGAAGGGTCGGGTGCTTTTTGATACAATTTCTAAAATGGGCTTAGACGTAATATCAAGCGGGCTTCCCACTTACTGGCCGACTGACCGGCGAAAGATTCCTGATGTGATTGATTTTGGAGTGGTAAAGGGGTTCCCTGTGGAATGGATGCAAGCTGGGCCTTCGTTAGACTTGTCATTGGATCATTCACCTACTATTATTTCAGTGCGTTTTCCCCAGGAGGCTTGGTCTCCGATTAACAATTTGCATAGGACTGTCACCCGAGTGAATTGTCTAAAATATAAAAAATTTTGGAGTACGCATTGCACTGAGAATATTGTTTTAAGAACACTAAGTCAATAAGCAACTTTAGCGAAAATCTTAAACAAGCCGCTGAATTTGGTTCTAGCGTTTATTTAACTCGCAGAAACCTTCAAAATAGAACATATTCTTCAGAAATCGAGCAACTTGTGTTAGAAAAAAGAAGAGTTCGACGAGAGTGGCAACTTCGCAGGTCTCCGCAACTAAAAACAAGGCTCCGTGAGTGCACAAATCAGCTAAGAAATTTGCTTGGAACCCAAAAAACGGCTTCTCTACAAACGTATCTAGAAAGTCTGGATGGTACTCCTCAGTCCGACTATTCTTTATGGCGGGCGACTAAAGTTTTAAAAAGGCCAGTTAGAGGTAAGCCGCCCTTGCGAGAACTATCTGGTGACTCGGAAAAGGGTAATTTATTTGTTAACCATTTGAAAAACGTTTTTACCACAAATAGGTCTGATAATGCAAATGAGTTGCCGCCTGTTGTTAGTAGACCTCCTGTGCCTTTAAGATTCAATTTTCAAGAAGTTGAAAATGCTATCAATAATCTAAACCTTAAAAAAGCTCCAGGTATGGATAAAATCAGCAACAAAATGCTCGTAGAGCTGTCTCGTGTAGCTGAAAGAATTGTTCTTTTTATTTTTAATGCTATTTTACGACTCGAGTATTACCTTGCAGAGTGGAAGGTGTCCATAATAACAATGGTTCCTAAGCCAGGGAAGGATCACACGAAAGTAGAATCATACCGTCCAATAAGTCTACTGACAACAATTTCAAAACTTTTCGAAAAATTGCTAAAGGCAAAGTTGGATCCAATGCTTAATAAGGTTGAATGTATTCCCAATCACCAATTTGATTTTAGAGCGAAACATGGCACCATTGAGCAAACACACTGGTTAGTTAACGTCATAAGAAAGGCATTTAAAGATAAAAAATATTGCTCTGCCTTATTCATTGACGTCTGACAAGCTTTTGATAAAGTGTGGCACGATGGCTTAATGCATAAAATAAAGTTTAACTTACCTGCAAACGTACAATTGTGCCATTCACCAAAAAAAGGGAAGTAGTGATCCCTACTCTAAGGATAAACGGTATTGAGGTTGCTCCCAAGACAGAGGTGAAATATCTAGGCATAGTCCTGGATAAGAAACACACATGGGAACCGCACCTCGTATCGGTTATAAAAAAAGGCAACAACAATCCTCTGGATTGCCAAGAAACTACTGAGTAGATCCTGGGGCCTAAGCCCTAAGATGACGTACTGGTTATATACCCAAATGGTAAGACCCACTATACTATATGGGGCTGTAGTATGGTGGTTAAAAACCAAACAGGTAACAGTCATATCAAGACTTCACAAGGTTCAGAGACTTCCATGCCTATGTATCACAGGGGCGATGAAAACCACCCCAACGATAGGCATGGAAGCTCTTTTGAACCTAACACCGCTTAACGTAGCTGTACAAAAAGAGGCGGCCGTTCAGGCCATCTCAATTTACAAAAGGTAAACACTTAAGGCAGGAAACCTTATTGGACATCTTGCATCCTAAAGGATTTCAGAGACGTAATCGATATGTCTCAAACAAGTGACCTTATAGATCCTTCTAACTCCCTTGCCAGGAAGTTAAAGACCATCTTCCCAACAAGGGAGGAATGGAGCATGAACCCAAGATTACGGGATGGTTCACCAAAGTGGTACACGGATGGATCCAAAACGCTCCAAGGTGTTGGAGCGGGAATAGTGGGGCCTAGAGCATGCAAATATATAACCCTTAGCAAAGACACCACAATCTTCCAAGCGGAACTATACGCAATAAGGGAAGCGGTTGAAATACTTTCCAACAGGGGACACAAGGGAGTGCTGATAAAAATACTCTCCGATAGCCAATCAGTGCTGAAGGTCCTGAGCAGTTGTGTCTTCACATCCAAGTTAGTACTGGAATGTCACAACAGGCTAAATGAACTGGCAAGCCAGAACCAGGTCACCCTGATCTGGGTGCCAGGACATGAAGGGCATCATGGCAATGAAATGGCTGACATTTATGCCAAGAAAGGAGCAGAGGGGACTTTTATTGGACCCACTCCAACTTTTGGCTTCAATAAGGGTCTCCTGAATGAGGAGATAAATAAATGGACGGTGTCCATCGTTGAACAACATTGGAACGAGACAGCTGGTCTTGAACACTCCGAGAAATTTCTAAACTTTGATAAAAAGAGAGCCGAACGTGCTCTAAAACTGGACAGGAAAAGTCTCGGAACATTGACAGGTGCACTTACAGGTAATTATAACTGCTACAAGCACCTGCATAGGATGGGAATTTCCAACACAGACATTTGCAGATTCTGCGGTGATGAAGAGGAGTCAATGGAGCACTTAATCACCCAATGTGGAGCACTGGGACACAGAAGATATAGGCTACTACAAGCTTATATGTTAAGCGAATGTGACTTAATATCACTCCCTATGATGGAGCTTGTCCGTTTTCTTGACATACTCAACCCATAATGGGGCAAGGGACGCACAATAGATCACCATTGGTCGCAGTGCAAATGGCCGATGAGGGCCATATCCCATCCAATAATAATAATAATAATAATACCTGCAAACGTACATAACCTTTTGGAAAGCTATTTATATTGTCGCAAATTTATAATGAAAGAAGGCGATTTCATAAGCCCCTCACAGGGCACAGCCTCGGCATCCAACATTGAAAAAATTCAAAGAAATCAAAATAGAATTCTCCGTAGAATTACAGATGCTCCATGGTACGTTAAAAACTCACGAATCCACGCAGGTCTGAACGTACCTTTTGTGAAATCTGAATTTGTGAAGTACGCGACAAGATATATTAACAAACTTGAATTCCATCCAAATCCTCTTGCAGTTAATATTCGTCACTTTGGTGGTCATACCCGTCTGAGAAGGAGGGATACTTTGGCTACCATTAGAGCGTTCGTTTTTTACTCATATAGTACACCGGGTGTAAGAGACTGTCGCTTGGGGCTTTCTGCAACAATACTGCGCCATACCCATCTATAGATGCATCCGTATGTACTTCGGTTTCACATTTTTTATTGAAAATATTGAGAACTAGATCATTGCTAAGAGCATTTCTCAATGTGCTAAATGAATTCATTTGTTTGTCGCCAAATACAAATTTTGCATTCTGTTTTTTAAGGTCAGTGAGTGGCTTAGCAAGTACTGAAAAGTTCGAAATAAATTTCCTAAAGTAACCGGCGAGTCCAAGAAATCGTTCTAGTGGCTTAACATTTACAGGTACAGGATATTTCCTCAATGCGGTCGTCTTTTCAGGTGACGGTGATACACGATGGTCTTCAATTATGTGTCCCAGAAACTGTATTTTTCTTTTTAAAAAGTTAAATTTTTTAATGTTTATATCTAAACCATAGTCTCGGCTAAGATCTAATACAAGTTTCAGAAAATTTAGTGCTTCTTCCTCATCTTTTGCTGGTATGATGATATCATCGATATATGGCAGAGCTATCCCCTGGAGCGTCAAATCATGAAAAATTGCATTAATGTGTCGCTGGAATACACCAGGAGAGTTGGATAAACCAAAGGGTACCTTTCTGAACTGGTATTGTCCATTATGCGTGACAAAAGAAGTATATTTCCTGCTTTCTTTGTTAACGTCTACGTGAAAAAAACCGTTTCGCAAGTCGATCATGCTAAAAATAACTGCATCTTGTAGGCGATCAAGTTGATCTTCAATTAGCGGTAAAGGATAACGATCCTTCACAATTACTTTGTTAATTCTCCTAAAGTCAACGCAAAGCCTTGGTGTGGAGTTTTTCTTTTTTGTCAAAACTATTGGGCTACAAAACTCTGATACAGACGGTTCTATTATTCCCTCAGCTAACCAATTGTCAATTTGATTCTCGACAATATGCCGTTCCGTCAGCGGTAATCGTCTTGGAAACTGTATTTTTCTTTTTAAAAAGTTACATTTTTTAATGTTTATGTCTAAACCATAGTCTCGGCTAAGATCTAATACAAGTTTCAGAAAATTTAGTGCTTCTTCCTCATCTTTTGCTGGTATGACGATATCATCGATATATGGCAGAACTATGCCCTGGAGCGTCAAATCACGAAAAATTGCATTAATGTGTCGCTGGAATACACCAGGATTGTTGGATAAACCAAAGGGTACCTTTCTGAACTGGTATTGTCCATTATGCGTGACAAAAGGAGTATATTTCCTGCTTTCTTTGTTAACGTCTACGTGAAAAAACCGTTTCGCAAGTCGATCATGCTAAAAATAACTGCATCTTGTAGGCGATCAAGTTGATCTTCAATTAGCGGTAAAGGATAACGATCCTTCACAATTACTTTGTTAATTCTCCTAAAGTCAACGCAAAGCCTTGGTGTGGAGTCTTTCTTTTTTGTCAAAATTCAATATTTCATATTTCATTTCAATAAATTCAATTTGCTCCTTCTGGTTTAACGAGAACAACGTTTGTCACAAACACGGGTTGGAAATTCTTAATTTGCTTATACTTGTATTACTAAGAAAATATTCCTCTTGGCAGACACATGAGTGCAAAGCTTCAAATGCTGAAAAAGTCAGAAATTTAAAGCACCAGCTATTTAATTTGTTTTTCCATTTTGAATTATACAACTAACTATTTATTTGAGTTCCTGGTTTTGGTTTATAAACTTTTTAGGTTTTTTGAATAATTATATCATACAAAATATAAATTTACAAAAAAAAAAAAAAAAAACAAGTAAGAGTGTGTGGTATATTCGGCTGGGCCGAATCTAAAATACCCTTCACGATAATCACGTAAATGTATAGTACATATTACAAATTTGAACTAAATATGCTGTTTTAATTTATAATAATGATAGTTCATTAAAATCTTTGATACGAACTAATAATTTTCATAATATATGCTAGGGATGTGTACATTTATTTAAGGCGGCGTGAAAAATTATTGTTTTTTCACACGCGTCATTTTCATTTGGGCGATGTGTAGACCGATATCAAAAACTTCCACTTTTTGGTATTTTAGTAACCCCCTTTTATAAACAGAACTGCTTTAATATAAAAATTATATACACCCTTTACATTTTTGTGAAGGGTATAAAAAAAATCGTGAAAAAATCGGTTATCCTATATCTCTGGTGTATATAGACTGACATCGGAAATTTTCATTTCCTGTATTTTAGTAGCCTAGTTTTACTATCAGAACTGCTTCTAAGAAAAAATTGTTTAAGTGGCTTACGTGACATTTTCATGGAAAAATCGGTTTAGGCTATATCTCGGGTATATTTAGATCGATATCAGAAATGTTTATTTTCCTTATTTATATAACCTTATTTTATTACAAGAATTGCTTTGAGCAAAAAAAGTTGTTTAAGTTTGTTTACGCGACATTTTCATGAAAACCCCGTTTTAGGCTATATCTCGGGTATCTATGGACCGATATCGGGCATTTTCATTTTCCATATTTATCTAACCTTATTTTAATACCAGAACTGCTTTTAATGAAAAAAACGTTGTTTAAGTTCGCTTACGCGACATTTTCACGAAAAACCCGGTTTAGGATATGTCTTGGGTATATATGGACCGATATCTGAAATTCTCATTTTCCATATTTATATAACCTAAGTTTATTACTTTTAAGCAAAAAAAGTTGTTTAGCTTCCCCTATGCGACATTTTCATTAAAAATCCGATTTGGGCTATATCTCGGGTATATATGGACCGATATCTGAACAAAAAACTGTTTTGCCTTTTAGTCACCATGCTTAATAATTGTGTGAAGTTTGAGGCAAAACAAACAACTTTCAACAAATTCGCTTCTAGCTGATTTAACTGATTTTGACTCAACCCTGTTGGGGCTGGTGGATTATTAATTAAAGGATTATTTGGTTGGTTTAAGACTGGCGGACGTACAAGGTTATTAGGATTTGCCATTTTTTATTATTCTTTCATTTTCTCTTTACAGAAAAATTTTTAAATAATTGGTTAATAAGATGAGCGGAAATACAAGGGTATATTTAATTTTACAAGTTAGTTGAAATATTTACTAAGATTATTATATGTTGTTAATAAAAAATAATGTAACTTAAACGTATAATTATTTTGCTTACAACCAAATGCTGATCATATTCCAAGTTGGGGATGCCAATTTGTTGATAGTCTTTTAAGAGATGTTGTTGCAGTTCTCGGCTTGAACTGTTCTTCTTAATTATGATGAGATTTTTAATTATATTTTGTTGATTTAAAATTTTTGGTTTCACTTGGTTTAATAAGTTCAAAGTATTTTTTTTTATTTTATTGTTGCTATAATTTTATCACTGAACAAGCGTTTTTATGCAATGTATTTAATGTTGCTTGTATTTCATAATGCAATTTAAGACGGTAAAAAGAGTTTATTATTATTTTTTAACCAAATTAATGTTAGTTCAACGAATCGTTTTTTTTTTTATCCAAAATTTATTGTCTTTCATTAGTTAACTTATTAATAATCCCTGATATAAGGATATTTATAGTTCTTAACCCTTGCTTATGCGGGCTTTTATTTATTTTCGATCCTTTATGAGGATGTTTATTCACTTTTAGTCCTTATGGGAATTAATTTGCAATCCTTTATGAGGATATTTTATTCACTTTTTATCCTTGCTTACGAGGATTGTCAAAAAATGTTTTAATTTATTTTTTAATCCTTTCTTATGAGGATATTTTTATAAATAAATTATAATGATTTCCGTTGGGCGCCAATTATAAAATAATAAAACTTATTTTATTAACGAGTTGATTAAAACTGTCCGTTTATTTAAAAATTATTTGTTTTTATAAAATTACAGCAATACAATAATGTTTAGGTCGACAAAAGTAATTTCCATTTAATAGTAATAATAAGGTTAGTATAATATTTTAGTAAGAAATAATTGTAAGCAGTTTTATATTAATGTTAATAAAGTCAATAAACTTATTCTAGCTGTTGCGACAAATTAATAAGAAACCAATTTACAGTTCATTAATCCCGTGAATTGTGGTGTCATCAAAAAACACAAGAAAAAGAAATGAAGTAATAAAGTAAAAATTAGTAAATGTTTTTGTTGTTAACTTACATACAATGTTTATATATTTACGCATGTGCGCATGAATGTTTTCATGTTTACAAAATTGTGCTCTCTTCATTTTTGCTTTTGCTAACGGAACATATTTTCCCTTGTCAACATGCAGTTCATAATTTTTGGTTTTTTAAATGTTCAGAGTGCACCATCTTTATATATGTATTGTCTTTGGTACAACTTTAATGCTTGTAATTATGTCAATTTAAATTCTCAAATCATTGCTGTTAATTGGGAAAATCTATTTAATACTGAATACTTAAGTAATTGTTATAATAATTTTATAAATACTTCGAATAATTTAATTGATTGTCTTGTTCCACGTGTGGCACATAGAGCTCATAAGCTTCCGTGGTATACGTGAGATTTTTTACTAAAAAAGTTAAAAAATCTCAGAAACTAATTTTATAAGAAATTTAAGTTAACTGGTGATGTGCATGATAGAGACCTCTATGAGCATTATATGAGAGAATTTAACTTCCTTGACAAGTTTTTGTACAAGTAGTATATATTGAACTTCGAAACTTCAATAAAAAGCAATCCGAAATGTTACTGGAACTTTATTAGATCTAAAAAATCGAGTTCTGATTACCCATCTGATATGCATTTCAATGGAATACCATTAAGTAGTGGAAATGATATTGTAAATGCATTTTCACAGTTTTTCCAATCTAACTTTAAAGTTGCTCCGAATGTTTTGAAATTTTTGCATCCGTGTGTTGACTTTGCTTTTATTAAGAGTTCTTGCGGTATTGATATCGATGGTCTTAGTTCGCTTTTTATAAAAAAAGTGTCGCAAAGTTTGGTTGTTCTTTGCGTTTTCTTTTTAATTAATCCTTGGCTGAGGGATATTTTATTGATAGATGGAAAGTTGCTTCAATTACTCCTGTTTTTAAAGGAGGTGATAAAGCTGGTGTTACAAATTACCGTCCAAAATCTAAGCTGTCAAATATTTCGAAACTTTTTGAACACATTATCAAAGAAAAAATGTTGTTTGCTATAAAGCGTTATGTCTGTGATGAACAGCCAGGATTTTTACCTGGCCGTTCCACTGTTTCCAAGGTTTTTAATCATTTTTTATATTTCTGTCTTTGAGAGACATAAGCAAGTTGATGCGATTTTTATGGATCTATGTAAAGCATTTGATAAGGTATCACATAAAATACTACATCTTAAGCTATCTACAATTGGCTTTTATGGTACGTTTCTCAATTGTCTAAGTTCTTATATTTCTGATAGGAGATATACTGTTGTCCTTGAGAATTTTGTGTCTTTGCCCTACACAGCTTCCTCGGGTGTACCCCAAGGAAGTATATTAGGGCCGTTACTTTTTCTAACTTTTATAAATGACATTGGAAATTGCTGTCATGGGTCTCAATTTTTATTATATGCTGATGACCTCAAAACTTTTAAGGAAATAAGATCGGAGAATGACTCGCTGTCTCTTCAACTCTGCATCGATAGAATAACATCTTGGCACGATATCAATAATTTGCCTTTAAACGTTAATAAATATTGCCAAATGACCTTTTATAAGTCAAATATTAATAACGCGAAAGTTTTCCAGTATAAATTAAATGGATCTTTGTATTGTGTTAGATTCTGAACTTAACTTTAATGCGCATCTTGACTATATTATACCTAAAGCTGCCTGTGCTTTTGTAAGAAGAAATTGTAAAGACTTCGGATCCTAGAACATTAAAAATCTTATATACTGCTTTTGTTTGCTCTAAATTAGAGTATTGTTCTTTCGCTTGGAACCTTTTTTATAATGTACATTCCAATAGAATTGAAAGAATACAGAAAAATTTTTTTAAATTTGCACTTCATAATTGTCAAGTAATTCTAATGCCAAGTTCGTATAATGTTCGTTGTTTTCTTTTGGGCTTGAAGCCATTTTAAGTGAGACGTACTATTCATTATGCTATAATAATTTACAATTTGATTAATGGGATTATTGATTGTGAATAGTTGTGTTTGACATCGTTACCGCGGGAGCCCGCGGGCTCCCAATTTGAACGAAAAGTGTTTCTTGTGTTGAAAAATGTGCAAATTGGGTAAATGAGAAGGCTTCTGAGAGAGTAATTTGTGTTTCTCATTTTACCAGACTTTACACGTATTTTTTTCCGTGCAAAATGGTAAAATTGTTAAACCATTTAATCAGCTGTTTGCTATTTATGAAAATGAAATACCAAAGTGCAAATTATAAAAGAAGTATTTGAAAATATAACAATACCTTATATTTAAATAAGTTGTATTAAAATAAGTTAATTTCCGTTTTTATATGGCTCAAAATATTTAAATAAATTGGCAAGAATATTTGCTTGAAATACAACAGCGCTGTCGACTCAGCGCTTTTCACACCGATTTTAGTGATTTTTAAAAATCGCACAAAGAATTTTTAAATCAATGCACGATGCGTTTATTTAATTTTTAGTGTATTTTCTTTTTAATATTTGTTGCCTTTCGTTTTTGCTTATTCAATAAATTGTTGCTGGCAGTGATCTCGGTTTCTTATACCAAAATTTTACATATTTTATTTGATATTAATATATTGCTAATTTGCCCTCGATAAAAAAATTTATGTTATATGAAATTTGTTAAAATCAGAAACTAAATATACAACAATTTATCGAATAAAAACAAACATTGTTTATACATTCACTTTCGACGTCAAGTTTTCGACAGTAGGTGTACATATTTCATAAACTACACAAACTGTTGCCAAACATGTTAATATTTTGGGTTTGTACAAACATTTCTATTTATGGGAATGTTTGCTAGTTTTTACAAATATTTAAAACATGTTTCCACAAAAATAAACAATTTTTGATTTTCGTGAAACCGTTGTGAATGTAAGTTTAAATTTTATCATTTCAATGAAATTTTTGCAGAGTGAAATGGTGTAAGAAGAAGCACACAAGTGAATCAAGAAAATGTTTTCTTGTAACAATGTTTTGAATTGTATAAAAGTTTACCTTCGTTCTAGAAATTAAAAAATAAAGATTACGGAAACAGAGTATCAACGAATAGAGGGTATAACAATTTGTACCTTGCGAACTCCATATGGCGAGCAAATTGCCGCAACATAATGGCCATCTATTCTTATTGAAAAGAAAAAAAAAATAGTGGTTAATACTTGATTCATTGCGTTTGTATGTGTTTGTGTTTCTATGGTTTAGGTCACTGATGCCCAAAATTTCTATATGGAAGATTAAGGAAAAACTATTTTTATTTAATATTTTTTGTTGTAAAGTGCAAAACATTTACCAAAACGAAGTTCACACTGATAACCGCTGTCTTCAGTGTTTACCAACAAAGCATGCGAAAGTGTTGTTGCTTTGCTTTTGTGTGTATGCGGTGAAGAACGAAAAAAAAATATGAAATACGAAGTTGTTTGTGTATTTTTCATTGCTAGTGCTGAGCGCAGTATTTGTGTATTAAAGAGCACAGCCCTATACTGTAATGTACCATTGTATATAAACAGATTACCCGCCTTGGTATAAATGAGTTTTTATACCAAAGAAAAACCTGTGCTATCGGGGGGTGTTATGAATTATTATTGTTGCTCTAAGAGAAATAACAGACAGCGGGAGCCATTGAAATCGCTAACTAACAGCCGTGTGGGGAGGTTCTTGTCTGGTCAAATCTCTAACACCGATAGCTAAGACACGACAGAAATAATATTGTAGACTCCCGGACTTACACTATGTTATGGACCGGATTGTTGACTTAACACTTGTGATGTCACAGTACCCCTTAATTTTCATCAACAACATTTAAAAAGGAAAAAGAGAAAGATCAATTACTACTAAATTTCACCATATCGGTATATGCTAACCCTGATGTAAATGGGCGCTTCACCTCTGAACCTTCCCTGCCAATGATCTTGGGGCGATATGTATTTGTGATTAAGATCCCAAACTTACTTTATTCCAAACCGATCATATCATGCAAAGAATGTTAAGCTCTTACAATTCCATTTTAGTTTATTTACCGGATATCGCAATACAAAAACATTTATAGCAAGTAATGATAAGCTAAAACTTAATCTACGTAATCCATGGTTCTCTTACTAGATAAGTTTATAATTAGTGTAAAACTACCCAGCGGCCAAAGTTTCACTTACAGAAGCGATGATCCGATGCACACTTGTAAGTCAGTAATGCACACCATCTCATATACAAACCTAGTATAGATTTTCATACACATTGCCGCATTTGTAGAGTGAACGCCTACCACCCGCACACAAAGTAAGCGAGCTAGTGTCGTGTTCATCCAACAAAAGCTCATTACTTCCTAACATACATTGTAAGCTATCAGTAGGCAGCTCGGATACAATCTCGCATACATTGTAAGCCGGCAGTAGGCTGCTCGTACGTACTGCGCACTTCAGTTTTTTGGAAATATTCCATTCAATAAATTTGTTCCGTTTTTTGTCTACTGCATTCTTTTATTTTTTCACTAAATGATTTATCTTTCTTGTACCTTTTTTAAATTGTTTTCTAGGCACTTTTACCTAATTTTGTTAATTAAAATTTTTGCAACGTCGTCTGGTAAAGACGGCGAACGTTTGATTTACAACTAAAAAATAAAATACGCACTTATAAATGTGATACAAAAGATGAACGTAATTAATTTTTGGGAATTCCATATACTACTGCCATACACTTAGTAAGTTATGATTTATTGATTACAAAGTGTTGCACACATCATCGAAGAGAAGTAATGTGGTAGGCAGCGTTCGCCGCTGGGTATACTCTGAAATTCATTAAGGGAAATTTTCACTTATACGTTGGTTAATAAACTAACTTAAAGCAAAGGGTACGTATGGTCATATTAAATCACGTATTCTCTTAACAACTGTTATACATAGCTACCATAAGAGACTTGCGGATTTACACGAGCAGGAGAATACTATATGGTTCTCTTTGTGGATGGTAAATAACTCAATATTACGTTAGTTAGGGATATAAGAGCATTTACGAAAATACAAAAAAAAAGAGATAGGCTCGTATCAATTGAATTTGTTATGAATGATAATTACAAAAAAGATGAATGAATGCGGAAAAAAGGATTAAGAAAAACAATTAAAGGTTGAAAGACAACAAAAAAAAAACTACAAGATCATTATCGTTTACTTCAAAATACTATTTCAGGGTCCGGAAACATGGCTCGAATAGAATTAAAAAAAACATAATTTTTGTTTTGAAATTACAATGTCGTATGGAGTTAACTTTTAAATTTTAAATATTATAAACATAGGATTAATAAACGATAGATTATAGGATTTGGTAAAACTATAATTCGTAAAGTATAACTTTTCTGTTTTGACTTACCCCAAATAACATTTGTTTCTGCAACGGCGGTTTGGTTGATGAGGCCTCGTCAAGCACGTTGTTGTTGCTGGTAGGGTAACATGATGATTGTTTTTACTTTACAAGTTAGAGCCTTATATTTATAATGATGCTTTTGCTTCTTGTTTCAGTTTTCTTTTCGGTTTTTTTTTTCATTTGTTTTTTTTTTTTTTGTATTTAAATTATTATCTATCTAAATAAATGAGCCATGATCATAAGATTAGACTTAATAACTTACATATATGTATAGGGATTCGTAATTCTTGCAGAACTTAGATGAGATTATAGGTCAGGATAATATTTCAATTTGGGGGCAATACGATTGTGATTTGCAAACGGGTGAATAACGATCACGAATGAAAAGAATTCCAAGAATGCCCTAGGAATTGAAATATTGCCCATACAATACCTTATTAGCTTATATGAAAAATGTTACCAATATTAGCAGTTAGGGGTAGGAAAGATGTTTTGTGACTCAAAGAGTCCCAGTGATTCAACTATGTGATTCATCAGGAGATTACGTTGACTTCTTCAAGAGATAAACGTTGACTTCTTTTTAAGTGACTGATATTTGGCAGCACAGTTTTTTTGTTCCTTTGTAGATTAATTAAAATTAATCACGGTTTTGCTGTACAATTATTTATAATGTAATAGAATTTGCACGCTGTTCAATTGGTATAAATTGCTTTTCTTTTGGTTGCTGTTTCTGTCCCTTCTTTACGTGGCTTATCTGGTGATCGATTTAGTAGTAGGTCAGTAATTCATTTAGTATGAAGCTGAATAAAAAGCTACAGTGGTGGCGTCATTGGGAAGTCCACAACGGATTAACCAGAAAAAGCGACGTAATCTTTATCACAAAACAAAAAATGAAAAACTATAGACCTTGAATAGTTCTTTAAAAAAAAAATCACAAACCTTACCTGGTTTTTATAAAAATCGGAAAATTAAGTTTTGTGAAATAGATAAAATTGTGGAAGGTTATACAATTTCCAGGTATCTTTATTATTTTATCACTCCTTCCTATAATAGTAAAACTGATGGAAAGTATTTTATCTTTCTTGAGTTAAATATTTTTTTCACATTTGCAGGAAACTATGGCGGGAAGAAAAAGTTGGTTCACGTGCTAACCAAATGAAGGTTCGAGATAAAAAGAATTAATAAACGCCATTACGCTCAAATTCACAACTTTCCTGTTATTGTTTCGTTAAATTCTCGAAAAAATAATAACTTTTAATTCAACCCTATGGTTACTGATATGCCAGTGGTTACTGATATGCGTGAGAGGGCGTTGTAGTGCAATGTAATGCGTTATTAGCCGTTGTGCAATTGAATGACGTTTACACTTGCAATAACAAAAAGGTTTATTTGAATTTTATTCTACTGAATTTTTTTTATTTTAATCGTAATCATTTTCAATTATTGCACATTACAATACCCAGCGGCGAACACTGCCTACCACATTACTTCTCTTCGATGATGTGTGCAACACTTTATAATCAATGAATGATAACTTACAAAGTGTATGAAAGTTCCCAAAAATTAATTACGTTCATCTTTTGCATCACATTTATAAGTGCGTATTTTATTTTTTAGTTGTAAATCAAACGTTCACCGTCTTTACCAGACGACGTTGCAAAAATTTTAATTAACAAAATTAGGTAAAAGTGCCTAGAAAACAATTTAAAAAAGGTACAAGAAAGATAAATCATTTAGTGAAAAAATAAAAGAATGCAGTAGACAAAAAACGGAACAAATTTATTGAATGGAATATTTCCAAAAAACTGAAGTGCGCAGTACGTACGAGCAGCCTACTGCCGGCTTACAATGTATGCGAGATTGTATCCGAGCTGCCTACTGATAGCTTACAATGTATGTTAGGAAGTAATGAGCTTTTGTTGGATGAACACCACACTAGCTCGCTTACTTTGTGTGCGGGTGGTAGGCGTTCACTCTACAAATGCGGCAATGTATATGAAAAAGTATACTAGGTTCGTATATGAGATGGTGTGCATTACTGACTTACAAGTGTGCATCGGGTCATCGCTTCTGTAAGCGAAACTTTCGACGCTGGGTAGCTAAGCGCATTTACAAAAACAATTGAGTACCAAGCGCATAGGCCTGGGCATGTTTGGTTTAGGTGTAAGAGGAAAGAGTGTGTTTGACATACTGTTTGGGTAGTTTACTTTGCCGTTAACCAATCTGAGTTTTCGTTAAAGCCTAACAATTGGAATGTAAAATGGATATGGGCATGTTATTTGTGAATAACACTATTGTAAATAACAAAAATTGTCGCATTAAAAGTAAATAAAGTTTTTTTTCGAATAACTAACTTGCGAAAACATTTACTGATTAAAAACTTATTTGCAAATAAGATATTAAGAGATTCCACTTCACAATTTCAAAGAATTCGTTGCTGTGGCCACATAGTACATTATTTCCTGTAGAGGTGGCACACATGAAAAACGCTAAAAATTATGTGCAGAAATAAATACTTACAATTTTGAATTTTTATTATTAATTACTTTAATACAGTCAAATCTCGATAATTTGTAATCACAAGGGACCATGCATTTCTTACGAATTATGGGGGTTTTCGATTTAACGAGGTTTAGATTTAACGGGGTTAAAATAAATACCAATTAACGGGGGGTTTTAATTTATTGACTAAAAAACTAAAAAAAACATAAAATATTATTAAATATAAAATGGAAAATAATTAAAATAAAATAGCAAATTCATTTAATTAGCGCAAAATACGTGTAATTTTAATATCAAACAAAAAATAGTAATCGGAATGTTAGACTGGCGGGACCGTGTAAATCATATAACTAAACACTTTTCAAGCTCTGATATTCATGTAGTTTTTAGCGCTTTAGTGTTATTATGCAAAATTTTTGAAGAATTGATGGAGCAATTTCAAATCGATTAGAAACATCTACTTTTTTCTCTCCATTGTCAATGGCTGCAAAAAACTTTTGTTTTTGTAATACCGACACAGTTTTATGCGTGCGCTTTGACATTTTTCTTTACTATTCATGTAACAAACTGATCTTAAGAGAACGAACAAACAAAAGCGATAAACAAAAATCTATGTTTCCATGTTTCTGTTGTTTTATTACGAATTATATCTGGTAGTTAGCAACTAATTACGATTTATAAGAGGTGAAGAAGATTTTATTTGGGGGAAAAATTACGAATTATCGAGGGAACCAAAATGAATGGAAATTTTACGAACTATCGTGATTTTTTCAAGGGACCGACAGTTCATTACGAATTATCGGGAATTATAATTTATAGGGGTACGAATTAGCGGGATTTGACTGTAATAAATTTACAAAAAACATTTAACTTTTTCAAATTTATGTTATTATTTTGATAATCAAAATGCTCCCCAATAGTTACATTTTGAACATTACCCATACTAAAAAAATAAAACTTTTCCATATAGAAATTAATGCATAAATAGTCAGTTAATTATTTGCAAATAGTTTTTATTTACAAGTTGGCTGTGCATAAACGTAATAATTGAAAAATAATTTACTTTTAAATCGAACAAAATTCGAAAAATAACTCAGCGATACATAGTTATTTTTCTCATAAATTTAAAAAGTTAATTTTTTTTTACTAAAATAGATATTATAAAATAAATTTGTATGTTAATTTTATATAATAATAAAAATGTTCAACTTTTTGTAAAAGTATGGGTTTTTTTTTATCGGATTTCAGTGTATTATAAAATTTAAAAGTTGAGAACACTGAATTTTAGAATTGTATAAATAAACAACAGCTGTTTTTGCTTTCATATTTAATTTCGGGCTTGAAAGGTGTTTTTGTGTTCCAGCAATTTTGGGCAAATTTGCTGTTTTCTGAGAACTTGCTGTTTTTTGTTTACTCTCATTTTACCGGAATTTCCTCGAACAAAGCTAATATCTGTTAAAGTTAATTTAATTTTGTGTACATTTAAATGTTTAAGATATAAGAATTTATTCTACATTTCAACACGTGTTACTAATTACGCTATGCGGAAACATATGCTAGGTGCTTTGAGCGCTTTAAAAAATGTTGTAAATGTTGATTTTTCACTTCAATCTAATGATTTCAAATTGTTACTAGATTATAAGGATTTATATGATTTACTATTTAATTAAGATTTTGTTAGCCTGTAAGGTTTTTTTATTCCATAGGCATATTAGAAATAAATAAATAAATTTCAGAAGTTCAAAAGTTTCTGCATCAACTAATGGAATAGATGTGTGAAAGATGACGAGGTCTTTGGTAACACCTCCCTTTACATTCATAATTTTGTATAATTGTAGAATGTTATCATTGCTTACTGGTAGTTCTAGAGATGTTGGAAGACGATTTCTAACTTGTACTAGCTCGGATTGAAGTTGGGACGGTGACAAAAGCATTGGGCTAATTTTTCCATGGTGTGAATCCGTTAATGCTGCTATGATTTCTGTTTGAATTCGGTGTAACCTTGCCGATGTTATAGAAAGTCGAACTGATCGTAACATGAATATTCGAAACAGACTTGCTTGATATTGTTCCTTTTCATTTTCCTGTAATTTAGATGTAATTCCTGATAATTGCTTGTCTATACCAAGGCGAATTTAGTACCTGGTGGCCTCGTTAGCGTAGCTGATCGACAGATGTTTTAGGTGCTGATTACCCAACTATCAAAATTTGTTTATATTTTCATATTTTTTTTTCATTATTTCATTATTTGGTGCAGCTATACTTAATTTAGTACAGTTAAACATTAGGCAACAATTTTAAAATTGATTTTACAATACGGAGGTCAGTAGATGAAATGGACCAGTTTAATTTATTGTTCAAAATTGGCATTTGTAGTATAAAATCTTCGTGGGTGTTTTGTATCGATATTTTTAATAGATATAGATAAGTCATAGTAAAATATTGGCGGCATAGATAATATATATATATTTTTTTTATCAATTTTTATTTATTTGTTGAATCTTCAAGAAGAACTAACAACAATTATTCAAATCTTAATAACTAAAAAATTTTCTTTAAGTCCAGCCAATGCTAGACAAAAAATTATGATTCAGCGAATGTATCAGAATACCGTGCCACAGGATATCATCTGTTATGCTCCCGAATGGAAGCCAGGGTGTCCCTTCTTTTTAATCGTGTGTGACCACCAAAGGTAAGGATGTCTCGAGCAAGTGGATTTGGGTGGATTTCAAGTTTGGTTATATACCTTCCAGCATATTTGGCAAATTCATCTTTTACTAAAGGTACGTTTAGGTCCTTGTGAATTCGAGAATTTTTTACATACCATGGGGCTGCTGTAATCGTACGTAAAACGCTGTTTTGACGCCTTTGAATTTTTCCAATATTCGATGCGGAGGCGGTGCCCCATAGTTGAATTCCATAGCACCATATTGGCTTTAGGATCGCGTTATACAGCAAAAGTTTGCAATCTAAGCTCAGGGTGGAATTTCTGCCGATGAGCCAATTCAATTGCGCGGCTTTTAATTTCATCTGGGTTGTTTTTGCGTCAATGTGTTTCTTCCAAGTTAGTCGACGGTCGAGGTGAATACCGAGATATTTGACGTCACTGTGTTGTGAAATTATTTGATTATTAATTTTTATTGACGGGCATGTATTTTTACGCAGTGTGAACGTGATATGGACACATTTTTGTTCATTGACTTTGATTTTCCAGAGTTTTAACCATTTCTCTAAATTGTAAATATGTACCTGCAAATTTTGTGATGCTGTTTGGTCGTTTTCATGTACACTGAAAAAAGCCGTATCGTCTGCAAACGTGGATGTATGAATTTTATCGCTTGTTGGCATGTCAGAAGCATAAATTAAGTATAAGGTAGGGCCTAGTATGCTGCCTTGTGGGACGCCTGCGTCGATTGGTTGAATAGGGCTATAAAAGTCACCTTCCTTAACGATAAATTTACGTCCATACAAATAACTTTCAAAAAGTTTGTGGGTGTTCGCAGAAAAGTTTAGTTTTATTTTGTGCATTAAACCGTCATGCCACACTTTGTCAAAAGCTTGGGAAACGTCCATGAAATCATTAGCAATTTCTCAAATAGTTTTGAAATTGTTGGCAGTAGACTTATTGGTCTGTACGATTCTACTTTAGTATGATCCTTCCCCGGCTTAGGTATCATCGTTATCATAGACACTTTCCACTCGACCGGATAATACTCAAGGCGTAAGATAGCATTGAAAATAAAGAGAAGAATTCTTCTAGCCACACGAGGTAGTTGTACAAGCATTGTACCAGTAATTTTATCCATACCTGGAGCTTTCTTAGAGTTTATTTTATTGATAACGTTTTCCACATCTGGAAAACTAAATCTCAAGGACACAGGCGGTCTTACGGCAAATGGCGGAAATACTGCTATGTCGTTTGCTGCATCATCTGTAAAAATATTTCTCAAGTGATTTACATACAACATCCCCTTTTCGGAATCGGTTCTTGCCCAGTCGCCAGTTGGAGTCCGCAAAGGTGGCTTATCTCTAACGGGTCTTTTTAAACCTTTTGCCGCTTTCCACAAAGAATAGTCTGATTGAGGAGTGCCATCAAGGCTTTCCAAGTATGATTTAAGGGAAGCCATTCTTTCTATTTCAAGCAGATTTCTCAATTTGGTTACACATTCTCGTAGCCTAATTTTAAGCTGGGGAGACCTGCGGAGTTGGCACTCCCTTCTAATTCTTCTTTTTTCTGACAAAAGTTGCTCAATTTCCGACGAATAAGATCTATTGTTCTCGTTTCTGTATCTTATATAGTTAGTGCTGGCATGTTGTACGGCCAGTTTAAGGCTTTTGGAAAAACTATTAATGGACACGTCAATATCTTTAGGCGTTCTCAAAGCAATATTCTCCGTACAATGATTACTCAAATATTTTTTATATTTTAGCCAATTAACTCTAGTGGTCGTCAACTCTAAGTCAGTAGACGGGGAGTAAAACTCTTGGGGGGAAAAAACAGATATTATTGTGGGTGATCTGATGACAAATCTAACGAAGGCTTCACTTGAAACCACTCTAAAGGAAAATTTTTCGAAACTCCAAAATCTATAACATCTGGAATCTTTCGTCTGTCTGACGGCCAATGCGTGGGGTGACCACTTGAAATCACATCTAACCACTTGAAATCACATCTACCATTTTAGAAATGGTATCAAAAAGTACACGGCCTTTCGGAGAAATTAAACGTGAACCCCAAAAAGTATGTTTAGCGTTATAGTCACCAGCCGCTATAAATCGAGGCCCAAGTGATTTGAAAAAATCCGAATATTGGTTTTCTGTTATTGAAAACCGAGGCGGTGAGTAAATCGAGGAAATAACAATTTTCTCATTACAAAATTCAATGCATACATTAGTCGCTTGCAGATATTCCTCACGTGTTTCGTTGAACCAATAGTGCTTAATTCTGGCTTTTATCAAAATTGCCGATCCCCTACAAGATCTTCCACGGGGATCTTTAGTGGCATACAGTATGTAGCCATTAATCCTGAAATAACTTGTTGACGTCAGGTGAGTTTCAGCGATTAACATTATATCGATTTGCTTTTCCATAAGGAAGTGCTCAAGTTTATTTTTATGCTGGCGGATGCCGTTTGCGTTCCAGAAACATATTTTCAAACAAATCATTTTTTTATTTGTTTAAAATAGCCACCAAAATTATGGTTTGCATTTTCAGCATTTCTTGCATCATGCTCGTCATAGAAGCCGTAAAAGTGTTTATTGATTGAACAAGAGTCTGCAGCGTTGCCTCAAGATTGCTAATATTTGGATCGCAGTTTTGGGACTTGGGTTGCTGATTTAAATTTGGAGTATCAGCTTTAACCACATTAGCATATGAAATTTGTTGGGCGTTTTGCAAGTTAATATGGCTAGTTGCCTGGCCTGCCTGGGGAATACTATTTGCAACAATGATATTTGACTGCGGTGGCTGCTTAGGAGGTATATTATTTGTCATTGACTGTTTAAAGTGAGCATACACTGGGCACCCTCTGTAATTTGCAGTGTGGTTACCTCCACAATTACTGAATTTTTGAACGCTCGAATCAGTTTTTGATTTTTTGCACTGTGATGTGCCGTGAAGCTCTTCACACACAACACAAACTGCGGGCAAATTACAATATGCCTTAGTGTGGCCAAATTCTTGGCAGTTTAGGCATTGAACGGGACCTAAACGTTTATGCGGCTCCTCTATGGTGACCCTACGATGCAAAAGAAATTTAAGGTTGTAAATTGGATGAACCTCATTTTTCTTCAGAACGACATCCCCTGGTTCCATTTCAACCCTAAACATGGGTTGAGGAATCTTTTCACGATTCCTTATGTTGGTTACATTTTTTATTTTAAAGCCTTCCTCTTGCAATCCAGTCTTAATATCATCCGTGTCTACACAATAGTCAATTCCTTTTATAACGACCTGAAGACCTTTAGCACTTTTAAGCTGATAAGTGTAAAAAGATCTTTTCTCCTTCTCCAGAACGTCAGACAGTTTTCGGTATTCACTTTCATTATTTACCTGGATTTTTGTTTCACTGATATTGCCATGCTTAACTGATGTAACGTTAAAAGTGTCTTTGCCGATCGCCGTGATAAGTTGTTTTACCAGCTCACTAGTAGTAGGCTCTCTCAAATATATTGGCGGTGGTTTAAAGGTTTTCTTAGATGTTGCTGCCTCCACAGTCTGAAGGATAGCAAATCTATTATTTTCAGTTGTTGTTTTGGTGCTATCATTTTTAGGTAGTTTCGATTGAGACGACACTTGAGCGGATTTGGGGCTTCGCTGACGTTTAGCTACAGTTACGTACCTGTCCGTGCCTACTTGTGTTTTCGGCTTATCTGCAACAATTATAGTGGATGATTGTTTGTCTTCTGTTGTAAGAACAATATTTGGTGAGCTCGAAGGCCGGCGTTTCTTATCATTTATGGAAAGTAGATTATTCAATGAGTTTTTAATAGATTCCTCTTCGGAAATCCATAAATTTTTGCTAGTAGAGCTAAGCTCTTTCTCAGAACTACATCTGCTAGGTAAGCTCATGCAGTGTTTTATTAAAGAAAAAAGTTTTTTATTATAGAAAACAAAAATTTAATTTATAGTTTTTTTCTTAGACTACCTTCGTAATCTTCCGCACAATAACAACAATAAAATTTATGCACTGTCTCTGCACTTGTTTTGTAATTGGTATTATTACTTTATTATTAAAAGTTTAAGGAATTTATTTTCCCGTTGTTTTTTTTTTTTTTTTTTTTAATAGTTTGTTGTTGTTCGCACAATTTATTCCAACGTATTTTGTTTTTTTATGCTCGTAATTTAGCACTATGTATTATTGTTTTTGTATGTTTACCCACATGTATAAAAAATTATTTTTGTCCGCTTTCAATTAACACGACCGTATGGTTGAAGAGTTGCGAGAACGGT
Source organism: Thecocarcelia acutangulata (assembly GCA_914767995.1). Taxonomy (NCBI): domain Eukaryota; kingdom Metazoa; phylum Arthropoda; class Insecta; order Diptera; family Tachinidae; genus Thecocarcelia; species Thecocarcelia acutangulata. The sequence continues at coordinate 64,317,783 of OU612097.1, forward strand.
CAGATAATATATGAAAATTAAAAAAATTTTAAAATTGTATATTATTTTCACCAGCTAGCTGTTTAATCCAATATGGCCCTATGGGCTCGATTGAATAAATGAAGTGAAAAATGAAATAAAATACTTCGCTGTCAATGCAAACAATTTTTAAAACCAATATGTATTGAAAACATTTGCTTTCGAAATTTTCACTTAACTACCATCACCCTGACTTACCCATTTATTATTTCTTTAATGCTTTTATATATGTACATTTTGTATACAATGAATAAAAAAATAAACTTTTTGTTAATAATTACTGCCAGTTTTATTTCGACAGTAATGGGTTAATCGTGTTTTTGAAAATAGATACACAATTTAAATACATTTTATTTCAGCGTTGCCGCTTAGCATGTACTCGTAATTATCAAAAATTGGAACAAAATAAAAAATTTCTGATAATTTTTGTGCAATTAAATTTTTTAATAATTTCTTTGTATATTACAGCATCATCATATTTTGCTCCGTATTTGTATTCAAAATTGTTAAGGAAATATATTTACCAACTGAAAATACTTCATTGTTGTTAATAACATTTACGTTTTCGAAACTCATTTTCTTAATCTGACACAAATAGTTCTGAAGACGTCATTTGACGTAGGTGAAATGGGTTTAGAATTCAGTATTGCTTCAACTTCAACAACTATGGTTTCAAGTTCTTCGTAAATTAGAGATGCATTCCCCAATGTCCTTATCAAAAGGTATTTTGCTTAACAGCTGCTGCCCATAGACCACCAAAATGTGGTGGTCTCGGTGGTATGAAATTGAATTGTATACCACTTTTGATGCAGGCATTCGTTATGGCTTCTTTTGCATCTGATGCATGTATGATTGTTGAAAGTTCAGGTAATTTATTCTTCGCTCCGACGAAGTTTCTTACATTGTCGCAATTTAAATTTTGGCAATGCCCACGCCGGAATATCAAACGTTTAAGCGCTCCTATAAAGACTCAGTTGTGAGATCGCTCACGAGTTCCAAGTGTACCGCCTTTGTGGCAAAGCAACAAAAGACAGCAATGTAGGTCGTTTTCCCCTAAGTTTGTAATGTACGATAATTGGGCCACAGTAATCGACTCCGGTATTGATAAATGCACGGGCTGGTGTGACACGTGGCGAGAGCAGGCTTCCCATTATTTGGTGGAATAATTCTGGCTTAGCCTTGCTGCATATTGTGCATCGATGAACTGTGGCTCTTTCCATAATCTTTCCTTTTATGGGCCAAAAACGTTGTTGAACGATTCCTAATAATGTATTACAAGCATTGTGGGATTGTGGGTCACAGCTTGTAATCTTCATGAATCATTTGGAATATTAATTTGGAAATTTGTATAGAATGAGGAGTTTGACATCTATTGTGGGCAATGAAACGCAGAACGTATACAACAATTCGTTGCAGACGATGGAATGAGTGTTTATGGTTGACTTGGTAAACAAAAGTAGGATCCGTTGACGTCATTGCTCGTGACAGCTTTGCCTTTCGTTCGTGATTTGTTGGGATGTTGATAGTGGGTTTTTAGTTGTTTTAATTTCATTTAGGTCCCAAAGTCGAGCAATGGTAGTTTTAAGCCCTTCATCTTCAGTACATCTTCCACAGGATATGTCTGTAAGGCTTTCTCTATTTATTTTTCCTGCTACAATCCAGCCAAGCACCGTGTTCTGCAGAATCGAAAGTTGTGGAGATAGTTTTATTTGCCGAATTGCGAGTAGTTGGTGACACCCAGCAATATATCGATTTTATTAGATCGATTGAATGTTGGGTCAGCTAACATAGAATATGTCGGTAGTGGCCACTCATCAATGTTGATAAATTGTGATGGTTGAGGTGCAATAATTCTAGAATGTAAACCTACATTGACTCGATGTTTTGTTTTATGCTGGATTCCCCGCTTCCATTGATGTTCACTGATGATGTTTTTTTTTTTTTGCAAGATTAAGTCGTTTTGCCAACCGTTGCATAATCAAGTTGACTTGTGAGCCAGAGTCAAGTAAGGCGCGACATTCAATTTCCATTGTATCAGTTTTGACTTTTACCAGAGCTGTGCTGAGGAGAACGTATGAGTTGGACGACTGACCATTTGCTGCCGCTAATGAGGGCAAGATGTTGCTTCATTGACATCGGGTTCAATTATTTCATGTTGATAAGTAGCAAATGATGATGGCTGCTGAGATACTCTTTCACTTATTGATTTTTGGCTTGATTGAGTGTTGTTCTCCAGATGAAGTATCGAGTTATAGATTTTCTTTCATACCATGCATGATGCTGATTTGCTAGTTTTGGTTGTGTGTCCTAATTTAAAACAGTTTACACACAGATTTTGCTTTCGAATGAAACTCAGACGGTCCGCTGGCGAGAGTTGTTGAAATTTCTGACAACGATACAGTTGGTGAAAGTTGTTTTTGCAGAGTGAGCACTTGACTTCTGTTTGTTTGGTTGAGGTAGTGGAAATATAGACCTTTGACGATCTTTCTTTCCGGTTCGTGGCTTCCAGGGATTGAAAAACATTTTCAAGAAATGTTAATGTCTTTCATTTTTTGTAGGTTGCTAATGGCCCTCTCATATAGAACAAGAGTGCCCCGATCCAATTTTTTGATAAGTATGTGAAACAGAACGGGATCCCATGAGGCGGTATTGATCCCCATGTTGTTTAGCGCATGTAGGCATTCTTGTGTTGTATCATGTAATTGTTTGATAGAAGCAGCTGGCGGTCCAGCGTTTGGTTGATCCAAAAGTTGATGCATTAGTGTTGTTACAAGATGGCGTTGATTATTGTATCGATCTTGCAATAGGCTCCATGTGGTTGCGTAGTTTTCGGTTGTTGCTGAAAGATGACTAATTAGTTTTTCAGCTTCGCCCCCCAAGTTTGATTTCAGGTACCACATCTACTAATTGTGTAAACAAATCGTGAAATGATCTCCATTTTAAATAATCTCCATTAAACTTTTGGATTATGACTTTTGGCAGAGGTAGAACATTGTTTTGCATTGCTTCGAAACCTTGCTCTGCTGTACGAGAAACCAGCTTGCAATTTTCAATGACACATTTCTCCAGGTTCTCGTAGGACTTCATGCCATATGCTTTCTTTAGTGGGTCATTACTTAATTCCCATATTTTAAAGTGCAGCTCTTGGATTTCGGCCCACAGTTTTTCTTTCAGCTTCATATTGGTTGCTGTAGGGTCTGTGTCGAGTAGCCGCCTTAATGATGACATCATGATATTGTGCCTCCTTATTGTAGCATTTGTTGAAGTACATGCCAATGATGTACTTATTGGTATTTTGTTGATTGTTGTCCACCGTTTGCGGTTTGAATGTCTCATTTATGTCTGATTCAAATATTTCCCTGTATTTTGCAACGAGTTCCTCAATGTTTTGGTAGTAGTTTTTGGTACAATATTTGTGGTCTAACTGGGGATTCTCAAGACATCGTATTTAATTATCGGTGTGCTCGAGTACTACCCAAGTGGAGTCTAGCCTTTCTTCGTAGTAGTGGACAGTCTTTCTGGACGGTGGATCTTTTTTAAAGTTGTGAATGATGGACTCTATCAGTTCTCCCGTTGCTCGCTGAGAAATTGTAAGTTGTTCCATTGGGGAGGTTGTTTCACCAGTAGCCATGATGTTGACTGTTCGAGCTAGTTATGCCTTTAGGAGTTTGTTTTTGGGAAGAGGAGCTGACGATTCTTTGGGAAGAATATCACGTCGGAGTCACCAGAATGTTTTGACTCAGCAGTTTTGCTGGTCTTTGTTGCTTGTCTGGACGGAATCACCGGGACAATTTGTCTTGATTGCTTACTGATTTCTTGATTTATTTTTGATTATTTGTGAACTGAAATACTATTTTATTGTTAAGTTGCAATAATTCCTAATTATTAATGTATTGTTGGACTTATAATTCCAGGAAATATGACCCCCCAGACAAATGCATTGCAAATAATTATTTAACGTAAAATAATTAAAATAAACAAAAAGCAAGCTTGCAACTTGATCAGAAGTTCAAGGAGAAAAAATGCTCAACAAAACTAAAAATTAAATGAAATTTACCAATTTCGGGTTGTTGAACTAATTTCGTGCAGGCATATGTACGTAGGTATAAATGTACAATTATACCTACGCACATATAAAAGAAATTAATTGTGAAGATCTGAACAACTATTATCGGATCATTAAAAGTTACAGAATCGTACTACAAGCCATCAAACTCTCTCTATGAATAGCAATTCTATCAAACACACATTTCATTTGTGTTTTCGTAAAGCCATTGTTTCCGAACAAAATTTTTGTCCGGAGAAAAATTTTGTTTACTGAGAGTTTTCTGTAGCACCCATTGCAAAAAAATGTTACGGAAAATCAGAGCTGCCGTATGTAAACAAAATCTATTAGTTTTACAAGGTGGTAGTACTGCTTGTTATTATTTTGGTTTATTTTTCTGGCGTATTTTACATATTCCCTGTTATTGTAAATATTGTGTGATAATAATGGAAAAAAGAAAACTGCTTTTGCTAATGGTCATTGAAATACATAAAGCGTTATTATTAGCCAAATACAAATACGAGTATATAAAAAAAATTAAAAAGAGTTGCAGTGAAGACTTATAAAGCAAATAAGAGCAATGGATTATTTTTATACATTATATCGTACATATACTCTCTTTCTGGCTTTTTAATTTTTTCAATAAGTTTTTGGGCAATAAATTCATATATTTCCATATTAAAATTATTATTTATCAATAACTATTAAAACCATGTACATATATCAAATGACAGCCACAATTGAAATTTCATTAGAATAAAATTACTACATAAATTTTTTATTCGATGGGGCAACTCAATACAATTTTGTGTGAAAAATTGTGTCCTATTGGCATCTCAGTTCAATTTTGCCCGGACAAAATATAAAATTAAACCAATTCAAGTTGGGAGTTGTTCGCAAAAAATATTTTCTCTCTCTCAAGAAGAGAGACGTCAAACTACATATAAAAAAAATATTGTCCGGACAAAAATTTTGTTCGGAAACAATGGGTGAATCCAGCTTAAGCAAAAAGTAAAAATCAGTTGCCTAGAGTGGCTGTCTTTAAAAAAAAAATATTGAAATATAGGAAAATTTGATAAAATTGTAACAAATAAAAGATGAAGTTTACCACAACTACCCAGTGAAAAAAAAGCCCATGACGTAATCGCTGATCTAAGCGATATTTAATACCTCTCAGTGATGACACCTTTGCTTATTACCTCCCTTAAATTTAGCATATACTTGTCATAGGCTGGTTAATTAGTGCGCACTCCCTTACAATATAAGCGACAATGTAGCCTTTCGAGCGTGCACTCTTGATTAAAAAATAAGCAGCGATGTAATCTATCAACAAGAAACTCTCCCCGATGCGCTTCCGCTTAAAATGTAATTGAATGTATCACGTACCAGAGCACATTATGCTTGAAAAATAAGTGACGAAGTCATTCGCATTAAAAGCTGAGTTTAAAGGGAACTAAATGATATTCCGATCAACACATACATATTAGAATGCAATGTATGTAAATTATAGTACAAGTTACTTTTCCAAGTTAAAGTTATGTTGTGGTACGTCAATAAATAGAGCTGAGCAATACTTTTTATCTTCGAAAGCATTTCTGACAACATTCACCAGCCTGTGTGTCTGTTCTATGGTGCTATGTTTAGCCCTAAAACCGAATTGATGGTTAGGAATACATCCTACTTCAATCAAGATTGGGGTCAACCTCGTCATTAGCAATTTCTTGAACAGTTTTGAAATTGTTGGCAATAGGCTTATCGGCCTATATGACTCAACTTTTGTAGGATCCTTTCGTGGTTTGGGTATCATAGTAATGACAGACACCTTCCACTCAATAGGAAAGTACTCGAGACGTAAAATAGCATTAAAAATAAAAAGGACGAGTCTTCTGGCTACTCGGGGTAACTGCATAAGCATTTTCCACAAAGAATAATCGGATTGAGGACTACCATCGAGGCTTTCCAAATAGGTTGTGAGGGAAGCCACTCTTTGGACTTCAAGCAAATTTCTTAGTTGACTTACGCATTCTCGAAGCCTAGCTTTAAGCTGGGGAGACCTGCGAAGTTGCCATTCTCTTCTGATTCTTCTTTTTTCTGAGACAAGGTGTTCGATTTCAGAAGAACAAGTTCTGCTATTCATATTTCTAAAATTTGTAGTGGTAGCATGTTGCACGGCTTTTATAATATTTTGGGAAACATCATTAATTGACTCATCAATATCCTCTGGAGTTCTCAAAGATATATTTTCCGTACAATGTGTACTTAAATATTTTTTATATTTTAGCCAATTCACTCTAGACTGGAATACACCTATGTCGTTAAATGGGGATCCAATGTCCTGGGGTAACATATAGAGACAATAGTAGGTGAGTGATCGGAGGACAAACCCAATGAAGGCTCGACATGCATCCAATCTAAGGGGACGTTTTTTACGATTCCAAAGTCAATAACATCTGGGATCTTTCGCTGTTCAGATGGCCAATAGATGGGACACCCGCTGGAGATTACACCTAAACCCAATTTTGATATAGTGTCAAAGAGCACACGACCTTTCGGGGAGATTAACATTGAGCCCTAAAAAGTTTGTTTAGCATTATAGTCACCAGCAGCTATAAATCGGGATCCAACAGAAATAAAAAAATTTGAGTAATGGTTTTCTGTATCTGAAAGCCGAGGCGGGGAATAAATTGATGAAATTACCAATTTACTGTGAATGTGTTCAATACAAATATTTGTTGCTTGAAAATATTCTTCACATGTCTCATTTAACAAGTAATGTTTACTTCTATTTTTAATTAGAATAGCGGAACCTCCACAAGATCTTTAGTGTCATATAGTATATAGCCATTTATCCTGAAATAACTTCTTGACGTCAGATGAGATTCAGCAATCAACATAACATCGATTTGCCTTTCCCTCAGAAAGTGTTCAAGTTCATTTTTATGTCTGCGTATGCCGTTTGCGTTCCAGAAACATATTTTTAAATAAATCATTTTTTTAAAATGGCCTGTCAAAAGTTGATTGCATTTCTTACCATTACAATTTTACGGTTTCTATGACCACCATAGAAACCGTAAAATTGTTTATTGATTGAACCAAAGTCTGCAATGTGACTTCAAGGTTGCTAAAATATGGGTCGGACTGTTGAGACTAGGACTTCTGATTCACATTTGGGATATTAGCCTTAACCACATTGGCATAAGAAACTTGGTTTGAGCTTGGAACATATATTTGGATTGTTGACTGACCTGCTTGAGGAAAATTGCTCCTTGAAATGAATTGTGATTGCTGGGACGGCTTGGGAGGAGCTAATGATTTATTTGGCATTGAACATTTGAAGTGGGTATAAATGGGGCAACCTCTATAATTAGCAGTATGATTACCTCCACAATTACTAAATTTTTTACATTTGTGTCAGTTTTCGATTTGCTGCACTGTGATGTGCCATGGATATCACCACACACAACACAGACAGTAAGCAATTTGCAATATGTCTTAGTGTGGCCATACTTCTGGCAGTTCATGCATTGAACGGGTGCTGAGCGCTTATCCGGCTCCTCTACAGTAAGTTTCCGGTGTAGAAGGTATTTAACATATATTGGATGAACCTCATTCTTCTTTAAGATGACATCTCCTGGTTCTAATTCCACCCTAAACATGGGCTGAGGTATCTTTTCTCGGTTTCTGATGTTAAGAACATTCTTAATTTGGATGAACTTCATTCTTCTTTAAGGTGACATCTCCAGGTTCTAATTCCACCCTAAACATGGGCTGAGGTTTCTGATGTTAAAAACATTCTTAATTTTAAACCCTTTCTCCTCCAAACCAGATTTAACGTCATTAGGATCTACGCCAGAATCAATTCCTTTAACAACAACTTGGAGGCCTTTCGCACTTTTAAACTGATAGGTGTAAAAAGCTCTATTTTCTTTCTCCAAGTCGTCCGTCAATTTGGGGTAATCATTTTCATGAATTACCTGGATTTTTGTTTCTTTAATATTTCCATGCTGCACAGATGTTACGCTAAAGGTATTTTCACCTATTACGGTAATAAGTTTGCTTACCAGTTCCTTAGATATAGGCTCTCTCAAATAAATTGGAGGAGGTTTAAACGATTTTTTTTAACATGTTGGCTCATCCGTTTGGAGAATAGCAAACCTATTATTATCAGAAGGCTTACCGGGGTCCTCATCTTTAGGTATTTTAGGCTTTGATGATAATTGGGCAGATTTAGGGCTTCGTTGCCGTTTCACAACGGTGATGTATTTATCCATGTCTGCTTGGGTTTTCGGCTTATTGGCGCTAGTTGAACTAGAAGATATTTTTTCTTCAGATGTTGCAAATATATTTGACGAACACGAACGCGTGCGGTTTCTTTCTCTTGTAGAAAGAACATTTTCTAACGATTTTTGTAAAAATTTCTCTTCCGAAATCCAAATGTTTCTACTAGTTGAGCTAAGCTCTTTCTCAGAATTGCATCTGCTAGGTACACTCATGCAGTTTTTTTTTTTTAACAAAAAAAAAAAAAAAAAAATTAATTTAAAAAAAAATGTTACAAAATATTTATTTTATATTGGATCACTCTTTTTACCTATTACGGTTTTATTTTATTACTTTCCGATCAAAAACTAATTTGTCAGCTCGAGAAAACAAAACTTTAATGTATAGCTTTTTTTCCAATGCACTGCCACCGCACTTGTTTTATTGAAATTAATTTTATTGTTTAGTTACTGAAATGTGAGGAATTTATTTTCCTGTTGTTTTTTAAAATAATTTGTTATTGTTTTTACAATTTAATACAATATATTATTGATTTTATATGTATGTAAGCTAAAAGTATGTGAGCACAATGATTTTTTTTTCACTTTATAAAAATACGACCGTACGGTTGGAGAATCACTGAGCATATGAAAAAAATCTTTTTCAAGTATTGATACAAATGATTCGGGAAATATTTATAGAGAGATGAAAAAAAATTTCAAAATCTTTAGACCTTAAAAATATTAAGATTCACGAAAATTCTGCGCATTTAATTCGTAATGCTGGTATAGATCCAAATAGCTTGGAAAAAGATAACCTTAACCAATTTAACCATTTACCCATTCAACAAAACAACTAAATACAGAAAATGCATTGCATGTTAGAGTAGACAATTCAATCAAAAACTTCTTAGAAATAAAGAATGATGTTGAATCAAATCAAACAACAGTTACTAGATTTAACATCGATAAGAAGTCAGACGATTTAAATGAATCGCAGGCGAGTAATTATTGCAGTACCAGAAATAGCATAGTCTATATTTTTTCAAATTTAAAAAGTAAAACATCTTGTGGCATGGACAAGATACCAAATATAATATTAAGAAAACTCCCAACAACATGCTGAACAACTCTTATTTCTAAAAATTTGGAAAACAGCCGAGATTGTTGTATTACCAAAAGGTGATAAAGACGCATGTTATCCCAAGAATAAGTTTACTCCCAAATATTAGCAAAGTATTCGAAATGTGCGTAAACATTGTTTTCAATAGGGTTTGTTACGAAAACAAGTTGGTTAGCGAAAAACAATTTGGTTTTAAATATAAGCATTCTACTGTAAACGCGATACATCTTCTGACGTCAAACATTAATTGGAATTGGAACAGGGGTTTATACACTGGTGCATGCCTTATCGACATCGAGAAAGCATTTGTGGTAATGGATTGGATATCTGGATTAATATTCAAACTAAATAATTGAACTAACCAACAAGGAACTGTAAACTATCCCATTTTGTTTAATCTATTTATACTAGATCTTCTTAATAAGGTTGAAGACATAATTTCTTTTGCTGACGATATTATTACATATCACGCAGATAAAACTATTGATCCAATAAATGGCAATCTACAAATTTTTTTTGAGATAGTGGAAGAGTTTACAGTAAACTGGATGAAAAAAATTAACAAACAAAAATGTGAAACTATCTTATTTAGACCTCCAGTAGGCAAATGTAATAATAATATAAAACGAAATTGGAAACTTTTTGGTATCGAATCTAAAAAATGTAGTACAAATATACCAAATAAACAAATTTTTTTTTTGTCATTCATTTATTTATTGAATCTTCAAAATATGAACTAACAATAAGTATTCAAATTTTAATACTAAATATAAAAGTTATTTAAGTCCAGCCACTGCTAGACAAAAAAGTTTCATTTTGCGCTAATAATATCGGTAGAATCACCTATTTAACGTTCTGATGGTGGCCAGTGTATCCCTTCTTCTCAACCGAGAGTGGCCGCCAAAATTAAGTATGTTGCGTGCAAGAGGATTTGGGTGAAGTTCCAGTTTACTGATATACCTTGTGGCATACTTAGAGAACTCGTCAGTTGCCAGCGGAACACACAGATCCTTGTGAATTCGTGGGTTTCTTACGTACCATGGAGCTGCAGTAATCGTACGAAGAATTTGGTTTTGTCGTCTTTGAATTTTTTCAATGTTAGATGTTGAGGCGGTTCCCCAAAATTGAACTCCGTAGCACCATATAGGCCATAAGCCAATTTAGCTGTGCTGCTTTCAGTGTTAACTGAGTGACCTTTGCTTCAATGTGAGACTTCCACGTTAGCCTACGGTCCAGGTGAATACCAAGGTACTTTACTTCATTGTGCTGCGGAATAGGTGAGTTGTTAATTTGGATACATATGTGCACATGTTTGCTTACGCAGTGTGAATGTAACGTGAGTACATTTTTGTTCATTAGCCCTGATTTTCCAAAGCTTCAGCCATTTTTCCAATATTGAAATAAATTCCTGTAAATTTCGTGAAGCTAATTGGTGGTTTTCATGAACGCTCAAAAACGCTGTGTCGTCTGCAAAAGTTGAAGTGTGGATTCCAGATGTCGTTGGCATGTCGGAGGCGTAAATCAAATATAAAGTAGTCCCAAGTATGCTACCTTGGGGAACTCCTGCCTCGATAGGTTGAGTTGGGCTTATAAAATCACCTTCTCTGATAACAAATTTCCGCCCATATAAGTAGCTTTCCAGAAGCTTGTGTGTATTTGCAGGCAAGTTCAACTTTATTTTGTGCACCAAGCCGTCGTACCACACTTTATCAAAAGCTTCAGAAATGTCAATGAATAGAGCTGAACAATACTTCTTCTCCTCAAAGGTCTGTCTTATGACATTGACTAGTCTGAGCGTTTGTTCTATGGTGCTATGTTTAGCCCGAAACCCAAATTGATGATCAGGGTGCATCTCACATTTTTGAATATTGGACTCAACTTCGTCATTAACAATTTTTCGAACTGTTTTGAAATTATAGGTAGTAGACTTATTGGTCTATATGATTCTACCTTGGTCGGATCCTTCCCTGGCTTGGGTGTCATAGTAATCATTGAGACCTTCCACTTTGCAGGATAATACTCAAGACGTAAAATAGCGTTAAAAATAAAAAGTAGAATTCTTTTAGGTACACGAGGTACTGTTCAAGCATTTCGCCAGTAATTTGATCAATACCTGGAGCTTTCCTGGAGTTTATGTTACTGATACCTTGTTCTACATCTTGAAATGTGAATCGCAAAGACACAGGCGGTCGAACTGCATATGGTGGTAATTCAGATGCATCGTTTGTTATATCATTTGTAATAAAAACATTTCTCAAATGGTTAACATACACCATCCACTTTTCTGAATCGCTTCTTGCCCAGTCGCCAGTTGAAGTTCGCAAAGGTGGCTTACCTATTATTGGTCTTTTCAGACCTTTTGTCGCTTTCCACAGAGAATAGTCAGATTGCGGAGTACCATCCAGGCTTTCCAAATATGTTTTAATGGAAGCCATTCTGTGGATTTCAAGCAGATTTCTTAGGTGAGTTATGCATTCCCGTAGCCTAGTCTTAAGCTGGGGAGACCTGCGAAGCTGCCACTCTCTTCTGACTCTTCTTTTTTCTGACAGAAGTTGCTCAATTTCAGACGAATAAGTTCTATTGTTCTCATTTCTGGATCTTATATGACTAGTAGTAGCATGCTGTACGGCCAGTTTGAGGTTTTCAGAAAAATCGTTAATTGACACATCAAGGCGATATTTTCAGTACAATGTGAGCTAAAATTTTTTTTGTATTTTAACCAATTAACTCTATTGACAGTCAACGGTAAGATAATCTCTTGGGGGAACGAGACAGAGATTATAGTGGGAGAGTGATCTGATGACAAATCTAATGAAGGCTCCACCTGCATCCACTCTAAAGGAAAATTTTTCACAACTCCAAAATCTATAACATCTGGGATCTTTCGTCGGTCTGACGGCCACTAAGTGGGGTGTCCGCTTAAAACCACATCTAAGCCCATTTTGGAAACGGTGCCATTAAGCACACGTCCTTTCGAGGTAATTAAACGTGATCCCCATTAAGTGTGTTTAGCGTTATAGTCGCCAGCCGCTAAAAATCGTAGCCCAAGTGATTTGAAAAAATGTGAATATTGATTTTCTGTTACTGAAAACCGGGACGGGGAATAAATCGAGAAAATAATCATTGTGTTTATCGGGAGTTGGACAATTCCTTTGAGTTGACAATTAATTAATTTAAAAAGTTATATTGATTATCACCAGTCTTAGTTGCGGTCATTCTGAACATATAGAAATTAGTACATATAAACAATTAAATGAAACATATGGGCACATATTTTATTTTACTTACCTTATTACAAATTAAATAATATTTATTGTCACTTAAAAACTAAAATCACAACAAATAAAAATCAATATGTATACATATTGTTATGGAAAAATTTATTGTTTTTTCTTTTCTTCTTTGTGGTTTTCGTTTTTTTCTGGCAGAGATGCCACGTGTTGTTTATATGAATGAACAGAAAAATACAACTGTTTACCATCGTTAGAATTAAGTTACAGAATCACTCAATCGTTAGTGCAAGCGATGAAATTTGATGACAAAAGTTACGATTATCGAATCGTTAAAAGTTAGAGAATCGCAGGGCAGGAGTCTTGTTTATGTCGAGGTCTGCCAAAACCCTTTTAAGTGCTCGCGCCCGGAAGAATATCTTTGGCATAGTTACAGATACTCTTTCGAGCTTTCCGCCAAGCAGGAATTGCTTGCGAAATTTTTAACGTTATGGAATTAAGTGCGGAACAGGTTATTGCTATTTTTTTAGGAGTTTAAAAATTTTGCATTACGAATTTATTTATCATTTATTTGAAGTAGCCATATATGGCAACGCATATGTAATGTTAACATCAGATATCTGGACCGGTGCACTGTAACTATAAGTACACCGGTTGTTTACCCAATCATTTTCACATTCGAGTGGTATTTATACCTGTCGTTCCCTTGCGAAATCTTGATAGGTACATAATAAATGTATCCACAAAAAAGAGTGTTGTTGTTACTAGCACTTAAGGGTGTTTCAGACTATCATGCAAGTCTTAAGATGATGATTGCTTTTGTGAGACAAAAATCTAATCAGATTTGTTGCGACTGTCAAAAAATCTAAACGTACCATTACATTTTGTTTTCACACCATCACACCTAAAGTAAAATAAGAATTATGATTTGAAAATAAACAGCCAATTTGAGTAATGTCTGGTTTAAGTATTTTTATTATTTGATTTGGTAAAAAATGCAACCCTAATCCAATGAAAAATCTTATTGTTTAAACAAATTTCTAAAAATGGTAGAGTGTTATGAGATGTCAGATCTTTTACCGTTTTATTTCTCATTTTCACAACACTTTACATTAACACTGTGAAGAGAAAAAACTTCCTGGAATTTTTTTTACATTTTTTCTAATAAAGACATTTTGCCAAAAATTGATATTTTCCATGTTATGAGGTGAATTACATTCACCATCGTTTAAGAGGGGTGAATAATATTCACCATATAAGAGTCTAAAGAATCCCAACGCACAGCACAATAGACTCTCTTAATTTTTTAGGAGAGAGCAGCATGGGAGATGAGAGAACTAACAACCGTAAGCTGCACACTTTGTAGTTGCAGCGTAGTTGTCGCTAGACAGTCGTGACAGGTCCCCTATAAAAGGAGCTGCCAAGTCTGAAAACGAGAGAGTTCGTATCGGGCAGGAGACCAAGTGTGAAAGGTTGTTTTTTTTAGTTAGGCACGAGGCTGAATTACATTCAGAAATTAACCGCACGGATTATATCCTGCGGCAGCAGAACAGGTCGAATTAGTACTGGATTATATCTGGTTCGACTAGTAGGATTACATCCTCTAGTCAAGGGTCGCTATATTGATTCCAAATAGGGACGCGGTTGGATAATATCCACCGTTGAACCGTACGGATAACATCCTACGGTAGGAAGTCAAGAGTGTCCGTATACGATTCACACAATTAAATAATTATAGCCATAAGCAAAAAAAAAATTAATAATAATAATTAAAAGTGAAGTAAAGAAGAAAAATAAAGCAATCTTAATAACAAAATACAGCCGTGGGTTTTTCTTTTGAGTATTCAACGAGGAAAAGGACCTTGGTAGGCTGAGTATATCCCAGCAATCAACCCGGACAACCGGAAGATCCTTACAATTTGGCGCCCGAGCAGGGACCACAAGGCTGTTGTGTTATTAATCCAAAATATGGTTAGGACGTCGTGGGTATACACGCTGAAGAAAGATGAGTTGGTGCAATCCATGGAGGAATTCGACCTGGACACCGGTGGCTCTGTAGAAGAGTTGCGGAAAAGGTGGACTACATTTATCACGGGAGAACACAAAGATGACGTTCTGGTAAGGTTAGAAAAGTTGGAGGCTAAACACCACCGTACGGCAACGCCGACTTTGGAATTACCTACCTTGGAGTTACCTACAGGGTCACAAGTGGGCAGAGCGGAACAACAACGGTTGGAGGAGGCTGATCACAGATCATACGTAGCTATGATTGATGTTGTGAGAAAGTGGCCATTTAATTTCGACGGAGGAAAGGATCCGCTAGGGTTTATAGAGAGGGTCGAAGAGCTTGCAGAAGTGTACGAACTCAATAGACGATACTTGCCTCGAACGATGCCTGAGCTTCTGAAAGGTAACGCCCTCCTGTGGTACCGTAAGAACAACCGACACTGGGACTGTTGGAAGGGTTTCAGGATCGATTTCTTGGATTTTTTCTTACCACCGAGATATTTCGAAGATCTGGACGATCAAATTCGAAAACGGCGTCAAAAACCACGTGAAACCTTTAAAAATTACGTCATTGAGATGCAAAATATGATGCGTCATGCCGGTTACACTAAAGAACAAGAAGTGGAAAGAATTTTTCGGAATTGCCTGATAGACTACCAATTATATATTCGGCGAACGGACTTCAAAAGCTTAGTCGAGCTAATTAAAATGGCCGAGGATTTCGAAGTGCTACGGGTCAACCATCCTGAAGTAAGCCGTGAGCATAGAGAGGGGCGACAAATTTTGTATAGAAGGGAAGATCATACAAGGCAAGTAATACCGGCCGCTGAGTCCATAAAAATAAATCCCAGACTGGCGTGTAGGAGATGTGGCCAAGAGGGCCACGGATACAAATTTTGTCAAAATCAAAGTGTGTTGTTCTGCTGGGAATGTGGAAAAAGGGGGCTTAGAACACGAGAGTGCTGTAGGAGAGGTAACAGGCGTACAGAGAATGCGGGAAACGACAGGAGTCCACGTCGGATGCAAGGGGAGACACTGGACACAAACAGCCTACGCCTGCAGTAAATAAAATATTAAAAATGTCCGACTCTAGGTTGTTAGCAAGCATAAAACTTAACGGCACTAGAATAGAAGCGACGGTGGATACCGGCGCGTCCAAAAGCTACATAAACAGAGAAATGGCTACCAAGATAAGAACTATGAACAATGCGACGAAAGTGGAGAATCAAATAAGGTTGGCAAACGGGGAGGCTATGATCGTAAAGGAGGCAATATGGGCCGAAGTACAATTTGGTAGTAAGAAATGTTGGTTAGAGTTTGGTGTGCTGCCAGAGATGAAGGATCAAGCTCTCCTAGGGCTGGATTTCTTAGACAAAACGGAGACAGTGTTAATGTGTGGTGGTCAGACGGTAAAACTGGAGCTCGCTGCGCAACGTATCAACACCCTTATAAGTGACGAGACGAAAACCGCGGAAAGGACGGCTAGCAAAGAGGAAGAGGCTATCGAAGAGTTTCTAAGAGTGGAACTTGAGAAATTTAAGGATGTGATGGGTCCGACCACATTAACGGAGCACAAAATTTGCTTAAAAGATGACAGGCCAGTGAGGCAGAGATACACGCAACGAAATCCAAAGATGCAAAGGTTAATTTACGAGGAGGTGGATGAGCTGTTGAAAAAAGGGTATATAGAACCATCTAATAGCCCGTACAGTGCGCCAATCGTAATGGCTCCAAAGAAAAACGGAAAATTGCGGCTTTGCGTAGACTACCGCCTTCTGAATGCCAAAACCATCGCTGACGCTTATCCACTGCCAAGAATTAATGCAATTTTGGATCGGTTAAGAAATGCAAAGTATATAAGTAGTCTCGACTTGGAAAATGGTTATTGGCAAGTGCCCATGGCACCGGAGAGCAAGCAGTACACCGCGTTCACAGTGGCTGGAAAGGGGCTGTTTCGATGGAAGGTGATGCCATTTGGCTTAACGTCAGCTCCTGCCACCTTTCAGCGAACTTTAGATAGGGTAATTGGAGCAGAAATGGAACCCCACGCTTTTGCCTATCTTGACGATATTGTGGTACTAGGAGAGAATTTAGTGGATCATATGAGGAACTTGAAGGAGGTATTTCGCAGGCTACGGGAGGCGAAACTAAAGATAAACAAGGACAAGTGTAGTTTTTTCAAAAGTGAGATTCGGTATTTAGGCCACTTGGTAACACGTGATGGTATTCGAACTGATCCTGGTAAGGTTGCAGCGATAAGGGATTTACAAACCCCAGAAAACGTCAGGGATGTACGCCGCTGTTTGGGAATAGCATCTTGGTACCGCAGGTTTGTGCCGGATTTCGCGCAGATCGTTCTACCACTAACATCACTACTGAAGAAGGGAAAACACTTCCGATGGAATGCAGAACAACAGGCAGCATTTGATTTGTTGAAGAAAAAACTTACGGACGCACCAGTGCTTGTGTGTCCCGATTTCTCAAAAGAATTCGTTCTGCAGACAGATGCAAGCAACTATGGGCTTGGCGCCGTATTAACGCAGGAAATAGATGGCCAGGAGCGAGTTATCGCCTATGCAAGTCGCAGACTTAATGGGGCGGAGACGAACTAGTCTGCAACAGAAAAGGAATGTCTGGCTATACTGTGGGCGGTGAGGAAGTTCAGACCATATCTGGAGGGGTACCACTTCACCATCGTTACAGACCACTTGGCTCTAAAATGGCTTAACTCTATAGAAAGCCCCTCTGGAAGGATTGCAAGGTGGGCTCTCGAGCTGCAGCAATACGATTTTGAAGTTCGATATCGTAAGGGCAAGCTAAACGTGGTGGCAGACGCATAATCGCGAGAGCCAATGGAAGTGTGCTTGCTAGTGGAAGAGGAAAACGAGGAAAATGATTGGTGGAGAAATCGAAGAAAAGAAGTGCTAAGCACGCCGGAGAAGTTTCCGGACTACCAGATAAGCGAAGGAAATATGTATCGACATATACTCAATGCAGAGGAAGACGAAGAATGCTCTCGCTGGAAACTATGTGTGCCCAACCAGCATAAACGCCGAGTGCTCATTGAAAATCATGATTCTCCTACTGCCGGTCATTTAGGAATTAGGAAGACGATAGCCAGAATATCGAACCGTTACTACTGGCCAGGTATGTTTAGAGACATAAAGAACTATGTCAGACAATGTGAAGTGTGTCAAAGGTACAAGCCAGAGCAACGACAGCCAGCTGGACACATGCTAACACGGATTGCCGACGAACCATGGGCGATAGTATGCGCCGATTTTGTCGGACCTTTGCCAAGATCGAAACACGGCAATTCGATGCTTTTGGTGTTTACGGACAAGTTCTCCAAATGGTCGGAATTTATACCGTTGAGGCGAGCAACAGGGGGAGCCTTGCAGAAGGCCTTTCGGGAGCGTATTTTAGCAAGTTTTGGAGTTCCGAGGTTATTGATTACTGACAATGGGTCCCAGTTTACATCGAAGGTATTTCAAAGGTTTCTACAAGACATTGGAGTACAGCAACAATTAACTGCCCTATATACACCACAAGAAAACCCCACAGAGCGAGTAAATAGGACTATCAAAACTATGATCGCACAGTATGCCGGAAGTAACCAAAAGACATGGGATGAGTTTCTGCCAGAACTGCAACTGGCGGTAAATACTGCGAAATCAGACTCGTCCAATTATAGCGCTGCTTTGCTGGTTCAGGGCAGAGAACCAAGGTTGCCGGCGACGCTATACGATGAAGTCACCAGCGGAACAGGCACCAGTAATTGTTGCCCTCAAGCGAAAGCTGCAATGATGCGTGAAGTATTTAGCATGGTAAGAGTAAACCTAACAAAAGCAGCTGCAACCCAAGCTCGATATTATAATCTGCGACGAAGGCAATGGGTACCAAAGGAAGGGGATTTCGTATGGGTGAAGGCTCATCCGTTATCTAATGCGGAAAAAAATTTTGCAGCAAAATTAGCACCGAGGTATGAAGGGCCCTACCAAATATATCAAACCATTTCCCCAGTTATCTTTCGTTTAACTCGGCAAGGTGACAAAACCATACGCACGGCTCACGTTAGTGAACTCAAACCATTCTACGGCAGTGAAATTAAGAATAATGATAAGCATTAACAAAAAATAAAAAAAAAATAAAAAAACATATATATACTTATATATATATATATAAAAATAAAAATAACATCGTAATATATAAATAAACACTGAATTAATTAATAATACAATACAACTAAATTATAAAAAAAAAAAAAAATCTAAGTTAATAACAACAGTGGGAAAAAAAAACATATATGTAAATGCTAATTGAAAAGAGAAAATATATATTCATATATATATATTTATATAAACAAACATTTTTTTCTGAAACGAAATTGGAAGTAACTGAAATTATTTGGTAAAAGAAACAATTTTATTGTGTCATGTGCAAAATAACAACAACACAAACGATCAATTAACAGTAACAAATAATCAGCGTAAATGAAAAAAAAAAAAAATATAAAATAAAAACAAGAGAATTTAATAACAATAGTGGAAAAAAACATATATGTAAATGCTAATTGAAAAGAGAAAATATATTCATATATAGATATTTATATAAACAAACATTTTTTTTTTCTGAACCGAAATTGGAATCAACTAAAATTATTTGGTAAAAGAAAAAATTTTATTTTGTCATGTGCAAAATAACAACAACACAAACGATCAACTAACAGTAACAAATAATCAGAGTAAATGAAAAAAAACAATGAATTAATATAAGCAAACGTTATTCGCACGATCATCGTAATTTACAAAGAGAAGAACAACCAATAGCAGTGGAAAAAAAATAAAATAAAATAAATAAAAACAAGAGAAATTAAGAGAAAAAAAAAAACACATAATTAACTTTTAAATCAAGATCAGTATCAACTCAACTACAACTATCACACGAGACAAAAATACATAAAGCAGCAGTGACAATCACCAGAGAGAATAAGGGAACTTATAATATAAAAAAAAAAAAGAGAGAAATCCAAACAACGAACAGCAACCCGAAGAGTAAACCAAACCGCATTAAACTAAGCAAGATCAACCATCCTCGCAACTTCACTGTAACAAAAACAACGACAATAAAAGGTGACATGTGGGATCAATTGTTTAGTGGAGTAATTTATTAAACAAATTTAATTGATTAACCAGTTGTGAACAGATCGTCAGACAGGAATCGTGAAAGTAGACATAACCAGAGCTTCTATTTATTTCTGGGAAAATGGAGCAGTTTGAGGACATAATCGTGTTATCCGACAGCGAGGAAGAACCGGCTACTGATCAAGACACAGACGACGCTATAACCTTGTCACAATCTACCGAGTGTTCTGAAGAGCAGGTGAAGGTTTATTTCACTGGCAGCTTGGATAGGTATATCCGCCGGCGTCGTAAGTACACCCAATACATTGCGCAAATCGGGATGACATGGACGGTGGTTGATACTGATAGCGAGGTGGAGGACCCAGATCCCTTGGAAGAATTTCCGGTGTCACCAAAACGTTGTGCTTTGGAAGACGGGACCTGCACTCCGACTATGGTAGATGAAACCGATCCTTTGGAGGTGGAAACACTGAGGTTAAGTGGGGTTGATGACGATCTCTTATCACTAGATGGAATAAGCCTGGGAAGTCTGGAAGAGCTGGTTCAGAGGGCTATTGAAGAAGAAATGGCGAAGGCTCAGTCGCCCATACGTGACCAGGCCAAGGAACTGCCAGAATCATTAAAGGAGGAGATTGTAGCTGCGAAGAAGAAGCGGAAGAGGATGTGCTTTAAGAGAGAGGTCAATGGCGTGGCCTACCGTATACGGATTTCAGCCACGGGCCAGGAAACGGTGCGCATCCTACCCGGAGAAGGGAAGTAAATGTGAAGAAAAAAAACCTCCTGGAATTTTTTTTACATTTTTTCTAATAAAGACATTTTGCCAAAAATTGATATTTTCCATGTTATGAGGTGAATTACATTCACCATCATTTAAGAGGGGTGAATAATATTCACCATATAAGAGTCTAAAGAATCCCAACGCACAGCACAATAGACTCTCTTAATTTTTTAGGAGAGAGCAGCATGGGAGATGAGAGAACTAACAACCGTAAGCTGCACACTTTGTAGTTACAGCGTAGTTGTCGCTAGACAGTCGTGACAGGTCCCCTATAAAAGGAGCTGCCAAGTCTGAAAACGAGAGAGTTCGTATCGGGCAGGAGACCAAGTGTGAAAGGTTGTTTTTTTTAGTTAGGCACGAGGCTGAATTACATTCAGAAATTAACCGCACGGATTATATCCTGCGGCAGCAGAACAGGTCGAATTAGTACTGGATTATATCTGGTTCGACTAGTAGGATTACATCCTCTAGTCAAGGGTCGCTATATTGATTCCAAATAGGGACGCGGTTGGATAATATCCACCGTTGAACCGTACGGATAACATCCTACGGTAGGAAGTCAAGAGTGTCCGTATACGATTCACACAATTAAATAATTATAGCCATAAGCAAAAAAAAAATTAATAATAATAATTAAAAGTGAAGTAAAGAAGAAAAATAAAGCAATCTTAATAACAAAATATAGCCGTGGGTTTTTCTTTTGAGTATTCAACGAGGAAAAGGACCTTGGTAGGCTGAGTATATCCCAGCAATCAACCCGGACAACCGGAAGATCCTTACAACACTAACACACTTGCACGTATTATTTGAATTTTTGACAAGTCTTAATGCAACGTGTGATAGTCTGAAGTGCCCTTTACAGGTTATGAATATCCGCTATAAGTCATGTTTACCTGAGATTAAATATAGCAACATTACGTGGGAATTATGATGGAAATCACATACATTTTTCACAATATAAATAATAAATTTGTATTCGAAATAAAAATAAGTTATAGCTGTTTTCGAGTATTTATTTTGGTTTTTTATGTTCTGTTTTCGGCATATAACTAAAAATATTATTAGTTTAAAAATTTTTTCCTTGAAAATTATCCATTAAAGTTAAAATTAAATTTCTATGGGCAACACTGTTTGTTGCTTTTTGCATGAAAATATCACTGCCAAACAAAATCACTTGCAAATGATACCACTACTTCCCTGCAAAAAATTCGACTAGCCCATACATGCGTATAAAGAATGGTCCGCAACGGACTAGGTGTAGCCCAAAACTGCCCCAATTGTATGGCAAAAGCATGGTATTTAACATTACGATGTCCTAGGGCCGGACCACATATGACCCTGCTATACATTACATATGAGTAAAAGTAGTCTCAAAACTACTCCTTGGAACATCACAAGGGAATAGTTTTGTAAAATACGACATAAAATATACAGCTAGAAAAAATTCCATTAAAAAAATAAAAAACAACAAAAAGCTTTTGTGTAACAATGAAATGGTCCAAGTCTGCGTTACATAGGATCATGTTGTAATGGCCTGTTCCATATCTGCATTACATAGGACCACATTTTGACTAGTTTTTTTTTTTGGATTTTGTAGTCCAACATTATCATCAGGTAGTCCAACATTATTTGCAGGGTTGAAGCTGTATGAACGTATTAGCAAAAAAATTGCAATGTTTTGGGTTTTTTGCACTTGTGTGTGTAAACATTGAGTAAGCAAATCGGCTGTTTATTTTCAAATCATATTTCTCATTTTACTTTACTAGGTGTGAAGTTGTGAAAACAAATTGTAATGGTACGTTAGATTTTTGACAGTCGCAAGAACAACATATCATTAGATTTTTGTCTCACAAAATCCAATTGAAATTTTAAAACTTGTATGGTAGTCTGAAGCGCCCTTAAATAGTAATGACAACAAAACAATACGAAAAGTTGCCAGAACAGCAAAATTTATAAAAGCAAATATTGATTTACTTCATTTTTTAAACACGTTTCAATAACCTTACCTTAGAAAATCCAAGTATTACTCAAATTCTTTTATTCAATTTTTATTGCAAATATTGTACTTGTATATTTGCCAAGAATAATCCAACTATATTGACTCACTGGAGCATCGACGCATTGTAGGGTGCGTTACTCTGTTCTGTCGTTACTACAATGGATTTTGCTCTGGCTAGATTAATGATCTTGTTCTGAAAACTCGCACATTTATACATAAAACACGTTCATCGTACAGAGCTCATCGATTTTTGGTCGATTGTCCGGAAAACCGTACAACGCATTATAAAGCGAATTCGTTTTTCAGCCGTACGCTTCGCCTATGAAATAAGTTGCCTACAAACGTGTTTCCTGTCTGTTATAACGTTGGAAGGTTCAAGACAAATGTGGACAAACACTACTCCCTCTTTCCCCCTCCTCATAAACTATTTTCTTAGTGCTGGTACAATGCACTGCATATGTCGGGGTCATCCCCTGAGTACTGGTCCAAGAATAAGAAGAAGTAATAACTACTTACATACGTAAATATACAACAGATATTAAACAAGTCATTACTTAACTGATTATAGGTAATACAGGTGGTAAATGCTATGATGTTGAAAAATATGTTCTTAAGTAAGTGCAACCCATTACCAAGTTTTCGCTGGATATTGATTATGCTGGTTCTAAAACTTATTGTATTTGCAGTATTTTGATTTTATGGGTACATTTATTTCAATAAAGCGAGTCAGAAAATTTTTACTAAGACTACTTTAACGTTAATATGGCCTTATGAACTGCATATCTTATTATCAGGAAAAAGTTATTAGGCTTACAACCATTGCAGGGTTGCAGAACTTTTTCCTCGCAATTGCTGGCTTTCAATTTTTTACCTAGTAACTAGCTTAACCCGGTGTGCGTTGCTATCCCATAATAATAATGAAATAAAAAGTGATAATATAGTTAAATAGACACTTCATCCCATTTTCTTCTTTTCTGCTTTTTAATGCACCAAAAATGCGTATTTGATCTAACTTCGGGAGATATCCATGCCATAGCTCAAAAGGAGTCAATTTTACTGCAGCAGATAAACACGGTTTTGGATGTAGTTCGCGTTGTGTACAGCCTCAGTGCAAAATTTAATATCCATACTCGCATTAAACAGCATGCACCTTGCCATTTCCATTAACCTTCTGTTTTTCCGCTCTGCAACACAAATTCACCTCCACAATCTGTTCTTAGCACTTTTAGTCGTTTGCCTAGCTGGTTTTCTCATTGCTTAATGCATTGTTTTATTTTTGCATACGCCATAGATGTAGTCGTCAATCAGCGTTAAAAAATATCTATGTCCCATAGGTGTTGAGTTTTGCATTGGCCCGCATAAATCACAATGTACCAAATCTAAAATTCCCTTAGATTTTGATTCTGAAGCGTTCGGAAATTTATTCTTAGCAAACTTTTCTCTCAAACATACCTCGCAATTGGATGAACATTTCCATTTCCTTATTTTTATTGCATGTATTAATTCCTTAGAAACGGACATACTTATTGCTTGCAAATGTTTGTGGCCAAATCTACGATGCCAAACGTGTATGCAATCATTTCTACATCGCGATTCATTAAAAACCTCACTTTGTTGTTTCAACACAAACAAATTATTGTTCAGTCAGCCCTCAGCACAAATTTTACCTGCTTTAAAAATTTTGCAACCATCATCACCAAACCTAAACTCAAAACCAATGTTAGTCAGCCCTCAAACTGATAAATGACTTCCATCTATCTCGGGAATGAACAGAACGTCTGTTGTTTCCGCAAAATAACTTGCAATCACTCTTTCCGCATACCTTAACTTCGGTGCCATTCGCCATGTACACAGTATTCTCTAGTTCTTTCTTCAAAACTAGTAAAATATTTTTGTTTGTGGCACATGTTGCAGAATCTATAAACCATTCAGAGTCAAGTTTTTGTTGCATTACACCGGAACAATCATCTTAACGATATTGACACGCTTATTGTTGTTTTAGCACAGTTTGTTTTCAAAAATATCGCGACTTGCCACATATATAACATTTTGGTATAAACTTCTTCTGGATTTTAAAATCAGATTCATTTTCTAGTTCATTCTTAGATTTTCTCTTGAATTCCTGAATAAGCTTTTCCTTCACAAAATCCATTGTCAAATTTCTGGAAGCATTTCTAGCAATGATATTAAATTATTATAATCGTCCGGCAATGTGCCCAGCAAAAAAGCTACACTTTTGTGCTCCTCCAAATTCTCACCTAAATCACACACACAAATGCTCGACAATCGACAAAAATTCATTAATATGGTTCTCCAGGCTCTGAGCAGCAACCAACCGTTTTGATGACATTAGTCTAAGCAGACTAACCTTATTTGTAATATTTGATTTCTCGTGATGTTCCTTTAATGTATCCCAGAATGCTTTTGCTGTTGTAAGCTGCTTTATTAATACCTTCTGTAACTCCTCCACAGCTAAACCTACAGTGGCCCTAGTCTTACCATCCCGACACAACCATTTAGCATCAGGTACTTGAGGAGCATCATCCCCTACAAAATTTCACAACTCCCTCTCCAGCAGTAACAACTCCATATTGAACTTCCACACATAGTAGTTATTATTAAGAAAAATTATTTAAAAATTACCACGTGAGTCTGGGCTCACAACCTGATAATAAAACGATCTTTATTGTAGCCAGAAAATGAAGTAAGTGAGATAAAAATGTAATACGAGAAGTTGGCGGATTATTGAACCTAGTGGCACAGTTGCAGTAATAAATGATATCGAATGTGATGACACTTTGATATCTAACATTAACAAAAACTCAACAAAAAGAGCTTAGTAGATGTTTTTTTTTCTTTTTCATTCATTTGTTTATTGAATCTTCACAAAGTGAATTAACAATAAGTATTCAAATCTTAAAACTAAATACATAAAATTAATTAAGTCCAGCCAATGCTAGACAAAGATGTTTTATTTTGCACGGCCAATATCGGTAAAATCACCTATTTAACGTTCTGATGGTGTCAAGGGTATCCCTCCTTCTCAACCGAGAGTGGCCTTCAAAATTAAGTATATTGCGTGCAAGACGATTTGGATGAAGTTCCAATTTACTGATGTACCTTGTCGCGTATTTTGAAAATTCGTCTCTTACAAGAGGAACACAGAGATCCTTATGAATTCGTGAGTTTTTTACGTACCATGGACCTGCGGTAAGTGTTCGAAGAATTTTTTTTTTGTCGCCTTTGAATTTTTTCAACGTTTGAAACGCAGGCGGTGCCCCATAGTTGAATTTCATAGCACCATATAGGCTTTAGAATTGCGTTGTATAATAAAAGTTTGCAATCCAGCTTCAATGTCGAATTTCTGCCCATAAGCCAATTCAGTTGCGCTGCTTTTAACTTTAACTGAGTAACTTTCGCATCTATGTGAGACTTCCACGTTAACCTACGGTCGAGATGAATACCAAGGTACTTGCCTTCATTTTGCTGCGGAATAGGTGAATTGTTGATTTGGATGGCTGAACATGTTTGTTTACGCAGTGTGAATGTAACGTGAGTACATTTTTGTTCACTGACTTATTTTCCAAAGTTTTAACCACATCTCTAATATTGAAATATACTCCTGCAAATTTCGCGAAGCTTGATGGTTTTCATGTACGCTGCAGAATGCTGTATCGTCTGCAAAAGTTGAAGTGTGGATTCCGGGTGTCGTTAGCATGTCAGAGGCGTAAATCAAATATAAAATAGGCCCCAGTATGCTGCCTTGGGGAACTCCTGCCTCGATTGGCTGAGTTGGGCTTATAAAGTCGCCTTCTCTGATAACAAACTTCCGCCCACATAAGTAGCTTTCCAGAAGTTTGTGTGTATTTGCAGACAAGTTCAACTTTATTTTGTGTATCAACCCGTCGTGCCACACTTTATCAAAAGCTTGAGAAATGTCAATGAATAGAGCTGAGCAATACTTCTTCTCCTCAAAGGTCTGTCTTATGATATTGACTAGTCTGTGCGTTTGTTCTATGGTGCTGTGTTTAGCCCGAAAGCCAAATTAATGATGATGAGGGATGCATCCCACAGTGTTCAACATTGGACTCAACTTTGCCATTAACAATTTTTCGAACAGTTTTGAAATTGTTGGCAGTAGACTTATTGGTCTGTATGATTCTACTTTAGTGGGATCCTTCCCTGGTTTGGGTATCATAGTAATCATGGACACCTTCCACTCTGCAGGATAATACTCGAGACGTAAAATAGCGTTAAAAATAAAAAGAAGAATTCTACGACCTACACGAGGTAGCTGCTCAAGCATTTCACCAGTAATTTTATCAATATCTGGAGCTTTCCTGGGGTTTGTGTTACGAATAACATTTTCAACATCTTGAAAACTAAGTCTCAACGGCATAGGCGGTCTAACAGCGTATGACGGTAGCTCAGCTGAATTATGCGCTGTATCATTTGTGGTAAAAACAGTTCTCAAATGGTCGACATACAACATTCCCTTTTCAGAATCGCTTCTTGCCCAATCTCCAGTTGAAGTTCGCAGAGGTGGCTTACCTATTACGGGTCTTTTCAGACTTTCGTCGCTTTCCATAGAGAATAGTCGGTTTGAGGGGTACCATCAAGACCTTCCAGATAATTTTTAAGGGAAGCCATTCTTTGGATTTTGAGCAGATTTCTTAACTGAGCTAGCTCGTAGCCTGCTTTTAAGCTGGGGAGACCTGCGAAGTTGCCACTCTCTTTTAACTCTTCTTTTTTCTGTTAGAAGTTGTACAATTTCAAGCGAATATGTTCTGTTGCTCACGTTTCTGGATCTTATATGGCTAGTGGAGGAATGTTGTACGGCTAGATTAAGGTGTTCAGAAAATTCGTTAATCGACACCTCAATATCCTCAGGCGTTCTCAAGGCAATGTTTTCCGTGCAATGTGTACTCAAATATTTCTTATATTTTATCCAATTAACTCGAGTGACGGTCAACGCCAAGTCACAAAACGGGGAACCAACACCCTGGGGGAACGAAACAGAAACTATAGTTGGTGAGTGATCTGAGGACAAGTCTAATGAAGGCTCCACTTGCATCCATTCTGAGGGAAAATTTTTTGTAACTCCAAAGTCTATAACGTCTGGGATCTTGCGTTGGTCTGACGGCCAATAAGAGGGGTGTCCGCTTGAAACCCATTTTGGAAACGGTGTCAAAAATCACACGGCCTTTCGGGGTAATTAAACGTGATCCGCAAAAAGTGTGTTTAGCGTTATAGTCGCCAGCCCCTAAAAATCGACGACCAAGTGATTTGAAAAAAATTGAATATTGTTTTTCTGTTATTGAAAATCGTGGTGGTGAGTAAATCGAGGACATAACAATTTTTTCATGAAAATGATTAAGGCATATATTAATTGCTTGGAGATACTCCTCACATGTCTCGTTCATTAAAAAGTGTTTAATTCTGGATTTTATTAGAATTGCCGATCCTCCGCAAGATCTTCCGCGGGGATCTTTTGTGCCGTATAGTATGTAGCCATTAATTTTGAAATAACTGTTGATTGTCAAATGGGTTTCAGCAATCATCATTATATCGATCTGCTTTTCCATAAGGAAGTGCTCAAGTTCATTTTTATGTTGGCGAATGCCGTTTTCGTTCCAGAAACATATTTTTAACCAATTCATTTTGTTAAAATTGCCTGTAAAATAGTGGATTGCATTTTTAGCATTTCCTGCATCATGTTTGTCATAGAAACGGTAAAAGTGTTTATGGACTGAACAAGAGTCTGCAGAGTTGCCTCTAAATTACTAAAATTTGGATCGCACTTTTGAGGTTTGGGCTCCTGGTTCAAGATTTGGTCGGCTTTAAGGACATTAGCATATGAAAATTGTTTGGAGGTTTGCGTATTTGTATGGGTGGTTGAATCGCCTACCTGGGGAAAATTGTTTTTACCAATGACGTTTGGCTGCTGGGTTGCTGGAGAAACCGATGTTCACTTTTTAAAAACACGACCGTGAGGTTGAAGAATCACAGAGTGATGATGTTACCATGATGTGGTATTTTATACACTGTGTAGATGGTATCTGCGTGACAATTAGGGGCAATTAGACACAACATGGAAATGGTACAGAAGGAAAGGCTTTCAATGAACTCTGGAAAGACAACAATTGTGTCATTTACCAGAAAAAGCGAAATGGATATACCTACTTAAGGATAAACGGTATTGAGGTTGCTCCCATATCTGAGCATAAGCCTGGATAGAAAACTCACATGGGAACCGCACCTTGAATCGGTTATAAAAAGGCCACAAGAAGCCTCTGGACTGCCCAATAACTACCTTGGGCTTAAGCTCTAAGATGACATACCCGTTATACTCCCAAATGATAAGATCCACTGTGCTATATGGAGCTCTAGTATGGTGGGGAAAAACCAAATGGGTAACTGTCACGTAAAGACTTCGCAGGGTACAGAAACTCGCATACAGGGGCTATGGGATCCATCCCAACGACAGCTATCGAAGATCTTTTGAACATGCTCAAAATGAGGCAGCCGAGCGGGTGATCATAATTTACAAAAGGGAAAAAGTAAAGGCAGGTAACCTTATTGGTCATCTTGCAACCCTAAAGCGTAATTCATATATCTCAGACAAGTGACCTCATAGATTCAACTTATTCCTGTAACAGAAAGCTCGGGATGAGCTATTGTTCATAAAAGTGCTACGCTCCAAGGATTTGAAGCGCAAATAGTGGGGCTTAGAGCACGCAGGAAAATAACACTTAGTAAAGACACCACAATTATTCAAGTGGAGCTATGGCCAATAAGGGAAGTGGTGGATATACTTTCCGATAAGGCCATAAGGGTGTGTTGATAAAAATATTGTCTGGGAGTCAATTATTTCTAAAAGCCCTGAGCAGCGGTATTTTTACGTTCAGGCTACCACTGAAATGTCACAGCAAGCTACATGAACTGGCAAGTCAGAAAACAGGTTCCTCTGATCTGCGCGCCAGGCGATGAGGGGCATTATGGCAACATTGAAATGCGACAAACGGTCTTGAACATCCCAAGAGGGCTGAATCTGCTATAAAACTGCCCTGCTGTCTATTCCCTACTCTACCTATAATTTCTCTATCTGTTATCCTAACTTTCGGTTTATTAAACAACATTTTGTCATGCATTATTTAATCAAATTTTCGCGGAATATTAATATTTTTAATATCACAGCCATACTGATTTGATTACCAGTTTGCCTGAATATTTTTATTTTGTTTATGAAATATAAACAACTCAATCGCAAGCCAATTAAATTAATTTTACATAAATTATCATATCACACGCAAGTATTGCAAGGCTGGCGCCCTTCAAAATTTCGTTCAGGCTTGTTTATTATTCATGTGTTTTTATAACATAAAACAAATTTTATACAAATATATTAATAGATTTATTATTATTTATTTTTAGGCTCACGCAGACCGTGAGGTTTAAACTTTTTTTGTAGCATTTTTTATTTATTGAATCCTCAAAATGAACTAACAATATGTATCCAAATCTTAATACTAAATTTAAAATTAAAAAAGACGCTTTAAAATTAAAAAAAAAATGTGCTTTATACTTAAGTCAGGCCAATGCTAGACAAAAAGTTTTATTTTGCGGGAGCTAATTCGGTAAAATCACCTATTGAGCAATCTGATGGTAGCAACGGTATCCCTTCTTCTAAGCCGAGTGTGACCGCCAAAATTAAGAATATTGCGTGCAAGAGGGTTTGGATGAAGTTCCAGTTGACTGACATATCTTGTCGCGTACTTAGAAAATTACTCTTTTACCAGCGGAACACTCAGGTCCTTATGAATTCGTGAATTTTTTACGTACCATGGAGCCGCAGTAATCGTTCGAAGAACTTGGTTTTGTCGCCTTTGAATTTTTTCAAGATTTGATGCTGAGGCGGTGCTCCATAATTGAATTCCGTAGCACCATATAGGTTTTAGAATTGCATTGTATAACAGAAGTTTGCAATCCAACTTCAATGTCGAGTTTCTGCCCAGTTGCGCTGCTTTTAGTTTCAACTGAGTGACTTTTGCTTCAATATGAGACTTCCACGTTAGCCTACGGTCCGGGTGAATACCAAGGTACTTGACTTCATTGTGCTGCGGAATAGGTGAGTTGTTTATTTGGATACGCGCACATGTTTGCTTACACAGTGTGAATGTGACATGAGTTCATTTTTGTTCATTAACTTTGATTTTCCAAAGTTTTAGCCATTTCTCTAATATTGAAATGTATTCTTGTAAATTTCGTGAAGCTAATTGGTGGTTTTCATGAACACTCAAAATTGCTGAGTCATCTGCAAAGCTTGAAGTATGGATTCCGGATGTCGTTGGCATGTCAGAGGCGTAAATCAAGTATAAAGTAGGCCCGAGTATGCTGCCTTGGGGAACACCTGCTTTGATTGGCTGAGTTGGGCTTATAAAGTCGCCTTCTCTGATAACAAACTTCCGGCCATATAAGTAGCTTTCCAGAAGCTTGTGAGTTTAACTTTATTTTGTGCATCAACCCGTCGTGCCACACTTTATCGAAAGCTTGAGAAATGTCAATGAATAGAGCTGAGCAATACTTCTTCTCCTCAAAGGTTTGTGAACCAACAGTCAAACACTATGGGCCATATCCAAAAAAAATCTTACTTGACTTTTAACACGTATGCGTTAGTTACCAAACACATTAGCACTACCATACATGTGTTAAAAACTTTTATGCAAAAACAGTACGTTAACTTTTAAATGTAGTAAGGAATTTAATTGTTTTGTTATGGCAAATAATATTTTGAATAGTGATGCATGAAAACTAATATTTGAAAACCGAAAAACAAATTTAAAAAATATAAAATTATTATTAAGACATAAAATAGCACATTTTTGGCAAACATTTCCTAGGTTTACCTTTTTAATAAATACTGAATACATAATATGTAAAAAAAATTAATAGGTTTACTTACTAGAAATATTTTCATTATTCGAATAAAGTTTTTCATTGTATTCGTTTGATTGAAAGTGCATCACTAGCATAATTGTAATTTATATTATTCTTTCAAAATTAATAGTTTCTTTATATAATGAAAGTAATAAATAGTATTATTCTTTAGTTTTCGCAAAATTTAAATTTTTAAGCAAAATAACAATCGGCAAGTCAACTGTCATTTTAACGTAGAGTTAAAGTGTACCCAATTTAGCTTTAAGCGCAAGGTAAGCTAACAATTGTTTTTGCATAAAACATTAGGAAATTTTTCTTAACAATTGCTTACCAAGCTTTGTTAAGTTTTTTTGCATACGGCCGCATTTCTACAAACAATTTTCCCCAGGTACGCCAGTCAACTAGCCATATAAACGTGCAAAACCCTAAACAAGTTTCTTTGCGAATGCGGTCAAAACCGATACACAAAATTTGAATCAGGAACCCGATTCACAAAACTCAGATCCAAATTTCAGCAATTGTTGAACTATAAAAGAAACGATGAACGAAAAATAAATGTTTTTTGTTTGAATTGATTCTTTATTTGTCTACAACTTCTTCACGACTCAACTCTTAAAACTAAAATTTACTTAAATTATGAAAACGTACAAGAAAAGAATTTTGTTACTGTTAGCCAGCAAGAATTCCTTGGAATTCTTGCTGGCTATTTAACATGGTAATAAAGCCCATATTAATGTATGGGGCGCTTGTTTGGTGGACGGCTTTAGAGAAAACCACCTATTGCAGATTCATAGAAAGGATACTGCGGTCATCTGCTTTGATGGTAACTGGTGCTTCTTGTACTACGCCAACTAAAGCACTAATTACGATGATGCATTGGCTGCCAGCTGATCTCATGGTGAAGGAAGTGGCCATGTGCTCGGCAATTAGGCTAAAAGCCAGTGAGATGTGGAAAGAAGCGACAGAAGGTCACGCATCGATAATAGAAAGTATAACGGACCTCCCGGAGTATATTGATTACTGTGCACCAGCTCTAATGCCCGACAAGAGATTTGACGTGATCTTATCAAGGACGGCCTCGGCAGCGAACCAAATGGGTCGCCAAGAGGACGTGCTTGAAATTTTCACAGATGGATCCAAGTCGGACATGGGAGTTGGTGGTGGTATCTTTATGCCCCAGTATCAGAAGAGGATCAGTTTTAAGCTATACGATGAGTGTAGCGTAATGCAGGCTGAAATTACAGCTATTTTGAGAGCAGCTAACTGGTTGAGGTACTATAGGGTATACGGGGTGAATATCCGAATCTGTACTGATAGTAAGGCTGCGTTAAATGCGCTTGTGGGTGTCTATACGACGTCCAGGTTGGTTCAGGAATGCCGGATATCTCTTGATGAGATGGCGAGACATTCGAGCCTGGAGCTTTTCTGGGTGCCGGGGCACAGTGGAGTGCCCGGAAATATTGTGGCGGATGAGCTGGCGAAAGCCGGAGCTCGTCTACAGAGAGGGGACATTGATACGATGGTTGGAGTCCCGCTTAACAGCTGTAAAAACCAAGTGCAGCGTCAACTTGTAGGGACTGCACAGGACAGATGGTCTGGTGAGGTCACCTGCCGAGTAGCAAGGCTGACATGGCCTGCGTATGATCGTAGTAGAACTGCGGTTTTAAAGGGTTTTCCCCGTCAAAGGTTGCGTACCTTGGTGGCAGTTCTGACAGGACATTGTCTCATAGGGACGCATGCTAGGAGGTTAAATCTTCCATTTAATGATTTCTGCAGAAGTTGCGGGGATGAGGACGAGGAGGAAAGTGTTGAGCATTTCCTCTGTCGATGCCCGGCTCTCAGTTCTATGAGAGCGCTGTACTTAGGCGGACCAATGCTGCACGGGTTAGCAGATATATCGGAATGCCGAGTGAACGGACTGGATTCCTTT
Source organism: Thecocarcelia acutangulata (assembly GCA_914767995.1). Classification (NCBI taxonomy): domain Eukaryota; kingdom Metazoa; phylum Arthropoda; class Insecta; order Diptera; family Tachinidae; genus Thecocarcelia; species Thecocarcelia acutangulata. The sequence continues at coordinate 64,351,250 of OU612097.1, forward strand.
ATCCGGCTTTCGGGTTGGTTTGAATCTGAACCGTCGGGGGAAGTGTAAGTCTCGCGGGCTGCACTTCTCCCTCAGGCAACACAACGGGACCAAAAGGACCCAAGTGGGCTGGTTTCATGAAACTGGCGGCCTGTACAACCTAACCTAACCTAGGCCTGTACTGTTAGTTTATTTATCTAAATGAATGAAGTGCAAAAAAGGTACACAAGATACATACAAAGGTATATTAATTATTGCAATTTAATTAATTATGTGCAATTTCAAAAACATCCTTAAGGCATTTAAAATGATTAATTCATTATACAAGCAGAATTCAAAGCTAGTTACAAAATGACATGATGCGTTTTGACCCAACATGCTGCCCCCATTGAAAGGTAGTTTCAATCATCTTCGATAGGTAAAGGTTCAGTTTTATGAATGGATCTTCAAAGAACACCTTTCGTTGTTTTGAGATCGACCACTCTCACTTTTCCATCACGACCAGGTATTGCTTTCAATATGCGAGCTAAGAGCCAATGCTGAGGCGGAACATTGTCCTCATGGACGATAACTAAAGTGCCTTCTTCTACGTTTTTATCAGTTTTAAACCATTTACATCTTTGTTGTAAGGTGAGTACATAATCACGGACCCATTGCAGCCAAAGTTGTTGTTTGATGTACGAGGCAAGCTGCTACCGCCTAAGGTAGTTAATGTTTTTGTAGCCTTCTAGGTTTTCATCTGGCAGGGCCATTAAAGATGAGCCAATTAATAAATGAGCAGGTGTTATAGTTTCAGTATCATTCGGGTCATCTGACCTAGGTGCCAACGGACGAGAATTTAAGATTGATTCGACTTCGATAAGGATGGTTTGAAAGTCTTCATAGGTCAGGTTAGCATGACACATGTTTTTGTTGACTTGACAGCAGCCTCCCAAAGTGTGGGGAGCGGGGAGGGATAAACGCAAATTCAAAGCCAGTGAGTGCGCTGTAGTGCATGAGATCTTTGACATTGGCGTCATCGAAAAAACGTATTTTAAGCTCTTGAAGTTTCGAGCTCGCCCCAACAAAGTTTGTTGCGTTGTCGCAAAATAGCCTCTGCGGTATGCCACGACGACCAATAAACCTTTTAAGACATAAAAGAAAGCTATTAGTTGAAAGATCTGATGCTAATTCAATATGAACAGCTTTAGATGAGAAACAAGCAACAATAGCGTCATATGTTTTATAAGGCGCTTTCCCTCTAATGCGATATGAGGTGTAAAAATGCCCACAAAAATCAACACCAGAAACCAGAAATGGACGTTGAGCCTTGAAACGATCTGCAGGAAGATCTCCCATTATTTGTTGCATTAGCCAAGGATTGTATTTAAAGCAGTGTACACAGTTTCGAACTACTTTTCGAACTGTTTCTTTAGCATTAATTATCTATACTTGCTGGCGGAGAATTCCAAGTAAGCTTTGGAGCCAGCGTGCAAATGGTTGCGGTGAAGATACTTGACGAAAAGTGTTGTAAATCGATGATTTTTCGGCAAAAGTGGAAATTTTATTTCATACGGCAACGAAGTATTTGCTAGCCGACTGCCTACGCGAAGAATGTCTAAAGTGTTTTTCAGCACTGTATTTTGTCTACAAACGGGACCAGTCTTTGAAAATTGGTTTCGACGTTTCACCTTTGTTGAGCAAACTAATCTCTTCTTTAAATGATGATTGTTGAATATTATACACGACGCGGTAAAATGCTGATTGCAGCTCTTGTGAAGTCACGGATGCATTTCTCTTTTGTTTATCAAGGATATGATGAATATAAGCGATAATGATACGATAAATGTCGACAAACTAATTGATTAATTACCGATTCGGGTACGATTGTTGTTTTGAGCAAAGTTTTTCTCATTTCATGTTGGGGTAATTAGATGTTTTCTGTTGTTCCTTTTGGCCAGCTGCTTTCTGCCTCTGACAAAAACTGAGGGCCTGTGAACCATATTCTATTCATATGGGTTAAGTTTTGAATTTCTGATACTCGGTTAGCGACAAAACAAACATAAGAGGAGGAATGATTAGTTGAGCACAATTTTCGAGTCTGACCAGAAGAAAGTTCGGTAATTGAAAGAATCAAATTTGAGCTTAATTTTATGCCATGTTCTATTGAGTAATAACGCTGCGCAAAGTTCTAAACGAGGTAAAGATTGGTGAGCAACTGGAGCCACCCTTAATTTTGATCATCTTTTTTCTAATAATAAAAAACGTCTACGAGCTATCTCAATTGAACTACCAAGCTGATTAATGGAAGGCTTAAATGGCAAACGAACCTTGACTTTTCCATTAACATCGAAGACAGTATTTTTAACGAAATGATCTTCACACTTTTGCTCCTCTTCGGTTAAAACAAGTGCACGTTGATTAAATTCTTCAATTTCTCAAAAATTCAAAAGAGTGTTTAAATTTTCATTTTTTGTCATCACATTACATGAAAGGTAGCGCTGCGGACGTTGGCAGTTTACACTACCACCAACCACCCAACCAAGTGAAGTATTTATAAGCCACGGTAGATTGTTGCCAAGGGATCTTTTGCCATCGAGAAGTAAATTGAAAAAAATCTCGGAACTTATCAGCATGTCAATATGCTGAGGTATGTATATAAAACTGTGAGCTGTTCAGATGGATGTTGAGAAGATATTGATTTTGTCACCGAGAATGTTGTAGTGTATTCAAACTCAGAAATACCAGATTTGATTGTTGCTGTAACCACATAATTCAATTCAGTTCAAATTTCAGAAATACCAGAAATGTCTTTAGTAGACTTATACTGTTTTAGCCGTAAGCGATTGGCAGCCTCTTTGGTAATGAGATTCACTTCTGAAATCTAATAAGGCTCGAATAGGTTATAGGCTGCCACAATAATCCTTAACAAATACGATTGCTGTTGGAAGCAAATTAATGCGATGACTACGTGTCAAACACGACGAAGACTTTGTAAAGTGATTTGAGGCTGGGGTAGCCTGTGTTGCAAAAACTGGATGATGAGATGATGGCTGGAAAGCGAAAGAGCGTGATTGCTGTGTCGACGAATTGGTAGAATTTGAAACCGAGTATGGCAATTTCGAAATGTTTGCATTGTTCGTCAGGAGAACATTAGGATTATGGAGAGAAGTATGATGTGAGGTTCGACAAGTGCGACAGCGAGATTTTTGAATCTTTTTGATAAAAACCAGAATTAAGCACTATTTAATGAAATGAGCCATATCTCCAAGCTACAAATATATGCAGTGTTAATTTTCATCAAAAAATTGTTATATCCTCGATTTAGTCACCACCAAGATTTTCAGTACCAGAAAGCCAATATTAAAATTTTTTCAAATCACTTGGGCCTCGATTTTTAGCGGCTGGCAACTATAACGTGGAACACACTTTTTTGAGATCACGTTTAACTTCCCCGAAAAGACGATGCTTTTTGACACCGTTGCTAAAATGAGCTTAATAAGTGGGGGACACCCCACTTATTGGCGTCAATCCGACGAAAGATCCCAGATGTTATAGATTTTGGAGTTGCGAAAAATTTTCCTTTAGAGTGGATGCAAGTGGAGCCTTCATTAGATTTGTCATCAGATTGCTCACCCACTAAAATCTCCAATTTCTTCTCCCAGGCGGTTGGTTCCCTGTTCACCGTCAATAGAGTTATTTGGCTAAAATACAAACATTTTTTTAGTACATATTGTACCGAAAATATAGCCTTGAGAACGCCTGAGGATAGTGATGTGTCAATTAACGATTTTTCTAAAAACCTTAAACTGGCCGTACAGCATGCTACCACTAGTCATATAAGATGCAGAAATGAAAACAATAGAACTTATTCGTCTGAAATTGAGCAACTTCTGTCCAAAAAAAAAGAAGAGTTAGAAGAATGTGGCAACTTCGCTGGTCTCCCCTGCTTAAAACTAGGCTACGGAAATGCGTAACTCGATTAAGAAATCTGCTTGAAATCAAGAAAATGTCTTCCCTTAAAATATATTTGGAAAGCCTGGATGGTACCCCTCTTTCTGATTATTCCTTGCGGAAAGCGACAAAAATTTTGCAAAGACCCGTAATAGGTAAGCCATCATTGCGAACTTCAGTGGGCAAGAAGCGATTCTGAAAGGGGAATGGTGTAGGTCAACCATTTGAGAAATGTTTTTATTACAAATGATATAGCAAATGATGCAGCTGAGTTATTATTATATGCAGTTATATCACCTGTGTCTCAGCGATTCATATTTCTAGACCTAGAACAAGGTATCAGTAACATAAACCCCAGTAAAACTCCAGGTATTGATCAAATTATTGGCAAAATGCTTGAACAGTTACCTCGTGTAGCTAAAAGAATTCTACTTTTTATTTTTAACGATATTTTACGCCTTGACTATTATCCTGCAGAGTGGAAGGTCTCTATGATTACTCTGATACCCAAACCAGGGAAGGATCTGACTAAGTTAGAATCATATAGACCAATAACTCTACTACCAACAATTTATTAACTATTCGAAAAACTGTTAATGGCGAAGTTAAGTTCAATATTGAACAATGTAGGGTGCATCCCTAATCATCAGTTTGGCTTTTGGGCTAAACGTAGCACCATAGAACAAACGTACAGAGTAGGCAACGTTATAAGACGTATTGTTCAGCTCTATTCATTGCAATTTCCCAAGCTTTTCATAAAGTGTGGAACGATGGCTTGACGCTTTAAATAAATTTGACCTTGCCTGCAAATACTCACAAGCTTTTAGAAAGTTACTTATATGGGCGGAAATTTGTTATCGTTATACAGCGTTTTTGAGCGTTCGTGAAAACCACCAATTAGCTACACGAAATCTAATATTGGAAAAATAGGTGAAGCTATGGTAAATCAGGGTTAATGAGCGTAAATGCACTCATGCGCCTCTACAAATTAACGACTTACCTATTCCACAATGAAGTCAAGTACCTTGGTATTCACCTGGACCGTAGGCTAACGTGGAAGTCTCACATTGATGCAAAAGTCCCTCAGTGGAAATTGAAGGCAGCGCAACTAAATTCGCTTATGGGCAGGAACTCGACATTGAAGTTGGATTGCAAGCTTCTGTTATACAATGCAATTCTAATGCCCATATGGTGCTACGGAATTCAAACATTGAAAAAATCCAAAGGTGACAAAACCAAAGTCTTCGAACGATTACTACAGCTCCATTTCACGTAAAAAATTCACGAATTCATAAAGATCTGAGTGTTTTGCTGGAATAAGAGGAATTTTCTGAGTACGCGACAAGGTATGTCAGTAAACTGAAACTTCATCCAAACCCTCTTGCGCGCAATATGTATACTTAATTTTGGCGGCCACTCCTGGTTGGAACTTCACCCAAATCCTCTTGCAAGAAACATACTTAATTTTAGCGGTCACTCTCGGTTGAGAAGAAGGGATACCATTGCCACCATCAGAGCGTTAAGTAGGTGATTGTACCGAAATAGCTCCCGCATAATAAAACTTTTTGTCTAGCATTGGCTGGACTTAGTTAATTTATTGTATTTAGTATTAAGATTTGAATACTTATTGTTAGTTCACATTGTGAAGATTCAATAAATAAATAAAAGCTAAAAAAACTCTCGGTGGAGAAGAAGGGAGACCGTTGCCACCATCAGAACATTCAATTTATTGCTCCGGCATAATAAAACTTTTTGTCTAGCATTGGCACATGTTTATTTTTTTATATATATTTTTTTTTATATTTAGTATTAAAAAAATTTGATTCATGACTTCATTTATTTTAAATATTTTAATACATTTTGGTTAATTTTAGTCATTAAGTTTTTATGGTAAGTTTATTTTACTTCTTATTGATACTTTTCAACAAGACGGGCTGCCTCTCCCAGTAGTTTGAATGCAATTGCAATTGCGTTTTAGGGCAATGTTTAATTCTCAATTAATATGCATTGTATGTAATTTGGTTTGCTTGTTCACGCATCATAATATGCCAAATAATATGTAAAGCCAAAAATCTTAACGTGAAATATGATAAAAATTTGTGGAACAATACATTTTTGCAGCCTAGGCAAAAAATGAATTCTTTAAATATTAGTTTGGAGGAAAACCAATAATACTTTGAACAAACTATTTTCAAACACCAAACGAAAAATTAAGAACAAAACTATATTAAGAATGAAATTAAGAACACAAATCTGATTATAAAAATTGTAAGAGAAAAATTGAGCAAAAAACAGCGTTAGCGGCCTATTGTACAACATACAATCACTCTCCCAATATTAACAGTGCAAGTATATTACAGCAAGAAAACTATAAAAAAAAGATTTATTATAGAAATGTTACATAATGTAAATACACCCGCAAACATAACACAGTGGTCGAAATCATTGATCTGACGGCATTGAAGTCAAATTTTAAAACTTTAAAATCGATACCTGTTTTATATTGTATCGATAACTTCGATAACTGAGCAAATTTACGTTTTTACATTTGTTTTGCTTTCAATATTCGCACAGCTGTCAGCTGTCAAATATAACATAAGTTGCAGCAAGTGCATTGAAAGAATTTAGCGCCAAATTACTCAGTGCGTGGTTTTTTGCAATATTAAATTGTTTGATTAATAATTTTATAAACTAAGGTTTTTATTTAAAGTAGAAGGTATGTATAAACTAAAAAAAAATATGTTTGTGATCTGTTGTGATCTAGTTTAATATAAATACGTTGTAGAAGTTAACATTGGTGGTAGCAGTTTTGAAGTGTATAGTTTGGTGTAGTGCATCTTTGGGGATTCGATCGGATTCGATCCAAATATAGTTTTGTTTATTAATTTGGTTATTTGCTGTTGTGAAACGTCCAAAACTATCTACCCGTTTTTGCCCGTTTATTGGTTAATTATTTTCTTAGGCTTAATGAATGTTTCCAAACGCACACTTTTTATGATTTGGCACAATGAAAACGTCCGTACTAAAAAATTTTCAGCTGTGGAGGCCCACGTATTTAATAATACAATAGACCAATCGCACAATAATGGGAAGCAGTTCCGAGAAATAAAAAAAATTTGAGGAGCTTCATAAGCAAAGTAGTGGAAAAGTGGAAGAACTGGAACAGAACGTTATCGAATTTTGAAAAACGTAATAAAGATTGGTTGGACAGTGTAATGTTATTAGTCGTGCTGACAACTGTAGCAATTTTGGAAGGCCTGTAAAAGAGTTCACTGCTTGTTCATCTAAAACACAAGTCAACAAAGTTTCACAGCTTGTAGAAAAAACTACATGCGGTGAACTTGTTGTAGCGACGCATGTAAGTTTACGCAAAGCAGGAAAAAAACGCCTTAGAACTTTTATGCATGCTACATTCTGATTCCCAAAATGCTGTTGCATACAGTCCTGGTGAAGCTTTGGCTCTTTACGTGGATGGGGATTTTACAAAGCACTCGTACAAATTGATCCAAGCTGGTGCAATTAAGAAATGTAAACATATATCCAGCATATGATGCATTGCTATTAGCAAAAAAGAAATGCTACCCTGTTGGAATCCAAATTACCGATAGGTCTGCTGAAGTATCTCTACGGAGCTTGGTTGATCATACAGTAACAAGAATCGTCGAATCACAGAAGGAATTTTTCGTCAGCCTCAATGAAGATGCTATTACAGCGATATACAAATGGGGATGTGATGGCAGTAGCGGACATTCAACTTACCGCCAAACCTTTATGACCCTGAATCGAACAGGATCGATGAAAGCTTATTTGCCGTATGCATTTTGCCACTGCAAGTGAAAATGGGAAGTGTCATTCTGTGGGAGAATTCTAAGCCTTCTCCAACGCGATTTTGTAGACCAATAAAATTTATTTACGCAAAAGAAAATTCTGAGTTGGTTAGTGCTGAAGTTGTTAAAGTGAAACAGAAAATAACTGAAATTATTCCAATACAATTTGAGTCTTCTCAAATTAATCACCAATTTTACATGACAATAATCGATGGTAAAGTTTTTAGTGTAATTTCAGAATCCTCGTCACAAACATGTGGAATTTGCGAAGCCACACCAAAACTTGTAAATGACTTGAATGCCATTAATAATCTGCCGGTAAATAGAAATATGCATGAGTAAGGCTTGCCAACACTACACGCTTGGATAAGGTGTTTTGAGTGCATTTTACATATTGCGTACAGAATCCCAATAAAAAGGTGGCTAATTCGTAGCACTGGCTAATCTGTTGTACAGCAAAATAAATTAGATATACAAGAAAAGTTAAGAAATGAAATGTCTTTATAAGTTGATATTCCTGAGCCTGGATCGGGGAATACTAATAACGAAAATACGGATAGAAAATTTTTTCAACAACCAAAATTGGCTGCATTTTTAACTGGAGTCAGTGAGGACTTAATCAGTAGATTAAGCATTATTTTACGCACTATGGCTTGCGGGTACAAAATTTATACACATGCGCTCAAAACATTTTGCTGGCTAACAGCGGAAATATTTGTTTCTTTCCCATTCATTTATTTATTGAATCTTCACAAAGTGAACTAACAATAAGTATTCAAATCTTAATACTAAATACAATAAATTAACTAAGTCCAGTCAATGCTAGACAAAAAGCTTTATTATGCGCATATTATATCCGTAAAATCACCTACTTAACGCTCTGATGGTAGCAACGGCATCCCTTCTTCTCAACCGAGTGTGACCACTAAAGTTAAGTACGTTTCGTGCAAGAGGGTTTGGGTGAAGTTCATATTTACTGATATACCTTGTTGCGTACTTTGAAAATTCGTCTTTTACAAGAGGAACACAGAGATCCTTATGAATTCGTGAGTTTTTTACGTACCATGGAGCTGCAGTAATTGTTCCAAGAATTTGATTTTGTCGCCTTTGAATTTTTTCAATGTTAGAAGTGGAGGCGGTGCCCCATAGTTGAATTCCATAGCCCCATATAGATTTTGGAATTGCGTTGTATAATAAAAGTTTGCAATCCAGCTTCAATGTCGAATTTCTGCCCATAAACCAATTCAGTTGCTCTGCTTTTAATTTCAACTGAGTAACTTTCGCATCGATGTGAGACTTCCACGTTAACCTACGGTCGAGATGAATACCTAGGTTTTTGACTTTATTTTGCTGCGGAATAGGTGTATTATTAATTTGGATGGCCGAACATGTTTACTTATGCAGTGTAATTGTAACGTGAGTACATTTTTGTTCACTGACTTTTATTTTCCAAAGTTTTACGGCCGTATGCAAAAAAACTTAACAAAGCTTGGTAAGCATTTGTTAAGAAAATTTACCTAATGTTCTATCCAAAAACAATTATTAGCTTACCATATGTTTAAAGTTGAAATAAACCACTTTAACTGTACATTAAAATGACATTTGATTTGTTGACCTTTACTTTTCTTTAAATTCACAATTATAATGAAAATATTAACAAAATCAATGGATTATGCTCGGCAGATAAGTAAATTAGAACTTTACATTTTATACGAATTGAAAATAATAATTTTGAAAAGGAAATATAAATAAGAAATATGTTAGTGATGTATTTTCCATCAAACGAATAAGACGAAAAACGGTATTCGAATAATACAAATGTTTAAGGTATAATTAATCCTGTTAATTTTTCTCAATTTTATTAATATACCAAATATTGTACATTCATCATTTATTAAAAAGCTAAATCGATTAAACGTTTGTCAAAAATGTGTGATTTAAGGTATGTAATAATAATAATTCTTTTTTTTTTAATTTATTTTAACCGATTTTCGAATATTAGTTTTCATGCATCACTATTCAACAAATTACAACTGAACATAACGGCATTGCCAGAATAAAACAACTAAATTCCTTACTATATATAAAAGTTAACGTACTGTTTTTGCATAAACTTTTTTAACAAATGTATGGTAGTGTTAATGTGTTTGGAAACTAACGTATACGTTAAAACTCAAGTAAGATTTTTTTTTGGATATGGCCCTTAACCATTTCTCTAATATTGAAATATACTCCCGCAATTTTCGCGAAGCTTCTTGATGGTTTTCATGTACGCTGCAGACTGCTGTGTTATCTGCAAAAATTGAAGTGTGAATTCCGGATCTCGTTGGCATGTCTGAGGTGTAAATCAAACATAAAGTAGGTCCTAGAATCGATTGGCTATAAGGGGTTTATAAAATCGCCTTCTCTGACTGTTTGCAGGCAAGTTTAACTTTATTTTGTAAATTAATCCCTCGTGCCACACTTTGTCAAAAGCTTGGGAAATGTCAATGAATAAAGCTGAACAATACTTTTTGTCTTCAAAAGTCTGTCTTATGACGTTGACTAGTCTGTGCATTTGTTCTATAGACTTATTGGTCTGTATGATTCTACTTTAGTGGGATCCTTCCCTGGTTTGGGTATCATAGTAACCATAGACACCTTCCACTCTGCAGGATAATACTCGAGACGTAAAATAGCGTTAAAAATAAAAATTCTACGAGCTACACGAGGTAGCTGCTCAAGCATTTCACCAGTAATTTTATCAATACCTGGAGCTTTCCTGGGGTTTGTGTTACGAATAACATTTTCAACATCTTGAAAACTAAGTCTCAAAGACATAGGCGGTCTAACAGCGTATGACGGTCGTTCAACTATATTATTCGCTGTATCATTTGTGGTAAAAACATTTCTCAAATGATTAACATACAACATCCCCTTTTCAGAATCGTTTCTTGCCCAATCTCCAGTTGAAGTTCGCAGAGGTGGCTTACCTATTACGGGTCTTTTCAGACCTTTTGTCGCTTTCCATAGAGAATAGTCCGATTGAGGGGTACCATCAAGACCTTCCAGATAATTTTTAAAGGAAGCCATTCTTTGGATTTCAACCAGATTTCTTAACTGAGTTATGCACTCTCGTAGCCTGCATTTAAGCTGGGGAGACCTGCGTAGTTGCCACTCTCTTCTAACTCTTCTTTTTTCTGTTAGAAGTTGTTCAATTTCAAACGAATATGTTCTATTGTTCACATATCTGGATCTTGTATGGCTAGTGGTAGCATGTTGAACGGCCAGTTTAAACTTTTCGGAAAATTCGTTAATCGACACATCAATATCCTCAGGCGTTCTCAAGGCAATATTTTCCGTACAATGTGTACTCAAATATTTCTTATATTTTAACTAATTAAACTCGAGTGACGGTCAACGTTAAGTCACAAAACGGGGAAGCAACCCCTTGGGGGAACGAAACAGAAACTATAGTTGGTGAGTGACCTGATGACAAGTCCAATGAAGGTTCCACTTGCATCCATTCTGAGGGAAAATTTTTTGTAACTCCAAAATCTATAACGTCTGGAATCTTTCGTTGGTCTGACGGCTGTCCACTTGAAATCACACCTAAGCCCATTTTGGAAACGGTATCAAAAAGCACGCTCACTTTCGGGGTAATGAAACGTGATTTCCAAAAAGTGTGTTTAGCGTTATAGTTGCCAGCCGCTAAAAATCGAGGACCAAGTGATTTGAAAAAATTTGAATATTGGCTTTTTGTTATTGAAAATCGTGGCGGTGAGTAAATCGAGGAAATAACGATTTTTTCATGAAAACATTTAATGCATATATTAGTTGCGGGAATGTTCTCGCAACTCTTCAACCATACGGTCGTGTTAATTGAAAGCGGACAAAAATAATTTTTTATACATGTTGGAAAACTTACATACAAAAACAATAATACATAGTGCTAAATTACGAGCATAAAAAAACAAAATACGTTGGAATAAATTGTGCGAACAACAACAAACTATTAAAAAAAAAAAAAAAAAAAAACAACGGGAAAATAAATTCCTTAAACTTTTAATAATAAAGTAATAATACCCATTACACAACAAGTGCAGAGATTGCATAAATTTTATTGTTGTTATTGTGCGGAAGATTACGAATGTAGTCTGAGAAAAAACTATAAATTAAATTTTTGTTTTCTACAATAAAAAACTTTTTTCTTTAATAAAACACTGCGTGAGCCTACCTAGCAGATGTTGTTCTGAGAAAGGGCTTAGCTCTACTAGCAAAAATTTATGGATTGCCGAAGAGGAATCTATGAAAAAAATCATTGAATAATCTACTTTCCATAAATGATAAGAAACGTCAGCCTTCGAGCTCGCCAAATATTGTTCTTACAACAGAAGACAAACAATCATCCACTATAATTGTTGCAGATAAGCCGAAAACACAAGTAAGCACGGACAGGTACGTAACTGTAGCTAAACGTCAGCGAAGCCCCAAATCCGCTCAAGTGTCGTCTCAATCGAAACTACCTAAAAATGATAGCACCAAAACAACAACTGAAAATAATAGATTTGCTATCCTTCAGACTGTGGAGGCAGCAACATCTAAGAAAACCTTTAAACCACCGCCAATATATTTGAGAGAGCCTACTACTAGTGAGCTGGTAAAACAACTTATCACGGCGATCGGCAAAGACACTTTTAACGTTACATCAGTTAAGCATGGCAATATCAGTGAAACAAAAATCCAGGTAAATAATGAAAGTGAATACCGAAAACTGTCTGACGTTCTGGAGAAGGAGAAAAGATCTTTTTACACTTATCAGCTTAAAAGTGCTAAAGGTCTTCAGGTCGTTATAAAAGGAATTGACTATTGTGTAGACACGGATGATATTAAGACTGGATTGCAAGAGGAAGGCTTTAAAATAAAAAATGTAACCAACATAAGGAATCGTGAAAAGATTCCTCAACCCATGTTTAGGGTTGAAATGGAACCAGGGGATGTCGTTCTGAAGAAAAATGAGGTTCATCCAATTTACAACCTTAAATTTCTTTTGCATCGTAGGGTCACCATAGAGGAGCCGCATAAACGTTTAGGTCCCGTTCAATGCCTAAACTGCCAAGAATTTGGCCACACTAAGGCATATTGTAAATTGCCCGCAGTTTGTGTTGTGTGTGAAGAGCTTCACGGCACATCACAGTGCAAAAAATCAAAAACTGATTCGAGCGTTCAAAAATTCAGTAATTGTGGAGGTAACCACACTGCAAATTACAGAGGGCGCCCAGTGTATGCTCACTTTAAACAGTCAATGACAAATAAGACTTCTATACCTCCTAAGCAGCCACCGCAGTCAAATATCATTGTTGCAAATAGCATTGTTGCAGGCAGGCCAGGCAACTAGCCATATTAACTTGCAAAACGCCCAACAAATTTCATATGCTAATGTGGTTAAAGCTGATACTCCAAATTTAAATCAGCAACCCAAGTCCCAAAACTGCGATCCAAATGTTAGCAATCTTGAGGCAACGCTGCAGACTCTTGTTCAATCAATAAACACTTTTACGGCTTCTATGACGAGCATGATGCAAGAAATGCTGAAAATGCAAACCATAATTTTGGTGGCTATTTTAAACAAATAAAAAAATGATTTGTTTGAAAATATGTTTCTGGAACGCAAACGGCATCCGCCAGCATAAAAATAAACTTGAGCACTTCCTTATGGAAAAGCAAATCGATATAATGTTAATCGCTGAAACTCACCTGCCGTCAACAAGTTATTTCAGGATTAATGGCTACATACTATATGACACTAAAGATCCCCGTGGAAGATCTTGTAGGGGATCGGCAATTTTGATAAAAGCCAGAATTAAGCACTATTGGTTCAACGAAACACGTGAGGAATATCTGCAAGCGACTAATGTATGCATTGAATTTTGTAATGAGAAAATTGTTATTTCCTCGATTTACTCACCGCCTCGGTTTTCAATAACAGAAAACCAATATTCGGATTTTTTCAAATCACTTGGGCCTCGATTTATAGTGGCTGGTGACTATAACGCTAAACATACTTTTTGGGGTTCACGTTTAATTTCTCCGAAAGGCCGTGTACTTTTTGATACCATTTCTAAAATGGTAGATGTGATTTCAAGTGGTTAGATGTGATTTCAAGTGGTCACCCCACGCATTGGCCGTCAGACAGACGAAAGATTCCAGATGTTATAGATTTTGGAGTTTCGAAAAATTTTCCTTTAGAGTGGTTTCAAGTGAAGCCTTCGTTAGATTTGTCATCAGATCACCCACAATAATATCTGTTTTTTCCCCCCAAGAGTTTTACTCCCCGTCTACTGACTTAGAGTTGACGACCACTAGAGTTAATTGGCTAAAATATAAAAAATATTTGAGTACTCATTGTACGGAGAATATTGCTTTGAGAACGCCTAAAGATATTGACGTGTCCATTAATAGTTTTTCCAAAAGCCTTAAACTGGCCGTACAACATGCCAGCACTAACTATATAAGATACAGAAACGAGAACAATATTGAGCAAATTTTGTCAGAAAAAAGAAGAATTAGAAGGGAGTGGCAACTCCGCAGGTCTCCCCAGCTTAAAATTAGGCTACGAGAATGTGTAAACAAATTGAGAAATCTGCTTGAAATAGAAAGAATGGCTTCCCTTAAATCATACTTGGAAAGCCTTGATGGCACTCCTCAATCAGACTATTCTTTGTGGAAAGCGGCAAAAGGTTTAAAAAGACCCGTTAGAGATAAGCCACCTTTGCGGACTCCAACTGGCGACTGGGCAAGAACCGATTCCGAAAAGGGGATGTTGTATGTAAATCACTTGAGAAATATTTTTACAGATGATGCAGCAAACGACATAGCAGTATTTCCGCCATTTGCCGTAAGACCGCCTGTGTCCTTGAGATTTAGTTTTCCAGATGTGGAAAACGTTATCAATAAAATAAACTCTAAAAAAGCTCCAGGTATGGATAAAATTACTGGTACAATGCTTGTACAACTACCTCGTGTGGCTAGAAGAATTCTTCTCTTTATTTTCAATGCTATCTTACGTCTTGAGTATTATCCGGTCGAGTGGAAAGTGTCTATGATAACGATGATACCTAAGCCGGGGAAGGATCATACTAAAGTAGAATCGTACAGACCAATAAGTCTACTGCCAACAATTTCAAAACTATTTGAGAAATTGCTAATGATGAAGTTGAGTCCAGTACTGGAAAAAATAGAATGTATTCCTGATCATCAGTTCGGTTTTAGGGCCAAACATAGTACCATCGAACAGACTAGTTAATGTCATAAGAAAATCATTTGAAGACAAGAAGTATTACTCTGCACTTTTCATTGACGTTTCCCAAGCTTTTGGCAAAGTGTGGCATGACGGTTTAATGCACAAAATAAAACTAAACTTTCCTGCGAACACCCACAAACTTTTTGAAAGTTATTTGTATGGACGTAAATTTATCGTTAAGGAAGGTGACTTTTATAGCCCTATTCAACCAATCGACACAGGCATCCCACAAGACAGCATACTGGGCCCTTGATTTATGCTTCTGACATGTCAACAAGCGATAAAATTCATACATCCACGTTTGCAGACGATACGGTTTTTTTCAGTGTACATGACAACCACCAAACAGCATCACAAAATTTGCAGGTACATATTTACAATTTAGAGAAATGGTTAAAACTCTGGAAAATCAAAGTCAATGAACAAAAATGTGTCCATATCACGTTCACACTGCGTAAAAATACATGTCCGTCAATAAAAATTAATAATCAAATAATTTCACAACACAGTGACGTCAAATATCTCGGTATTCACCTCGACCGTCGACTAACTTGGAAGAAACACATTGACGCAAAAACAACCCAGATGAAATTAAAAGCCGCGCAATTGAATTGGCTCATCGGCAGAAATTCCACCCTGAGCTTAGATTGCAAACTTTTGCTGTATAAAGCGATCCTAAAGCCAATATGGTGCTATGGAATTCAACTATGGGGCACCGCCTCCGCATCGAATATTGGAAAAATTCAAAGGCGTCAAAACAGCGTTTTACCTACGATTACAGCAGCCCCAAGGTATGTAAAAAGTTCTCGAATTCACAAGGACCTAAACATACCTTTAGTAAAAGATGAATTTGCCAAATATGCTGGAAGGTACATATATAACCAAACTTGAAATCCACCCAAATCCACTTGCTCGAGACATCCTTACCTTTGGTGGTCACACACGATTAAAAAGAAGGGACACCCTGGCTTCCATTCGGGAGCATAACAGATGATGTCCTGTGGCTCGGTATTCTGATCGCTGAATCATAATTTTTTGTCTAGCATTGGCTGGACTTAAAGAAAATTTGTTATTAAGATTTGAATAATTGTTGTTAGTTCTTTTTGAAGATTCAACAATTAAAGAAAAATTAATAAAAAAAAAAAAAAAAAAAAAATATATATATATATATATATATATATATATATATATATATATATATATATATATATATATATATATATATATATATATATATATATATATATATATATATATATATATATATATATATATATATATATATATATATATATATATATATATATATATATATATATATATATATATATATATATATATATATATATATATATATATATATATATATATATTAGTTGCTTGGAGATACTCCTCATGTGTCTCGTTCATTAAAAAGTGCTTATTTCTGGATTTTATTAGAATTGACGATCCTCCGCAAGATCTTCCACGGGGATCTTTTGTGTCATCTAGTCTGTAGCCATTAATTTTGAAAAAACTGTTGGTTGTCAAATGAGTTTCAGCTATCAACATTACAACGATTTGCTTTTCCATAAGGATGTGCTCAAGTTCATTTTTGTGTTGGCGGATGCCGTTTGCGTTCCAGAAACATATTTTTAACCAATTCATTTGTTTAAAATTGCCTGCAAAATAGTGGATTGCATTTTCAGCATTTCCTGCATCATGTTCGTTATGAAAACCGTATATATATTTATAGATTAAACAAAAGTCTGCAGAGTTGCCTCAAGATTGCTGAAATTTTGGTCGGAGTTTTGAGGCTTGGGCTCCTGATTCAAGTTTGGTTTATCGGATTTTACCACATTCGCATAAGAAATTTGTTTGGGGTTTTGCAAGTTTATATGGCTGGTTGACTAGCGTACCTGAGGAAAATTGTTTGTAGAAGTCGTGTTTGACTGCTGGAGTGGCATGTTTAAAATTGATGGCCTATTTGTCATTGATCTCTTGAAGTGAGTATGGACAGGGCAACCCCTGTAGTTTGCAATATGGTTACCTCCACAATTACTGCATTTTTTAACGCTTGAGTCAGTATTAGGTTTTTTGCACTGTGATGTACCGTGAAGTTCTCCACACACAACGCAAACTGTACCGTACAATAGGCTTTAGTATGTCCAAATGCTTGGCAGTTTATACATTGAACGGGCCCTAAACGGTTATGAGGCTCCTCAACGGTGACATTACAATGCAAAACATATTTAAGGTTATAAATTGGATGCACTTTTCTTTTTCAAGGCAATATCTCCAGGTTCCAATTCAACCCTAAACATGGGTTGAGGAATTTTTTCACGGTTTCTAATATTAACCACATTTTTAATTTTAAAGCCATTGTCTTCTAGTTCGGTTTTGACATCATTCGTATCTACAAAAGGGTCCATTCCTTTTATAGCGACCGTTTCTCCTTTTCCAGAACGTCAGACAACTTCCGGTATTCGTTTTCACTGTTTACCTGGATTTTCGTTTCGCGGATACTGCCATGCTTTACTGATGTAACGTCGAAGGTGTCTTTGCCGATTGCCGTAATAAGTTGTTTTACCAGCTCACTAAAAGAAGGCTCTCTTGTAGCATGTAACTAAAGATATTAAAAATTGCGTTGTTACACCAAAGCGTTTAGCGAGCATTCAATAAGTTTCCGGCTTCTAACTCGTCGGCTAATGGGATGGGTGTTTGTAAAGTGCTAAACCTCTTATCTCGCGCCACAGAAATATCATTTTATATTTGCATGCTATTACCTAAAAAGGAAGTGAGAGCGAATGAAAATAAATTCAAAATACCACCGGTTTGTACGTAACTAGGTCTTCTCACGTACTGTTTACCCTCCCTACCAATGATCATGTTAAAATATCTCTTGTTTGAAAAGCATGATCCCTATTCTTACCTTAGCCTATTTACTAACTGTCCACTCTTTCGCAGATGACAGCAGCATTTGCCACTCGTACTCGTTTAGCTATAGGCCCAGCTTATCAGAGATCGCTGCCAAGAGGCTAAATATGAATGATTCACTGAATAGTGACCTTCTATTAATCTCCGAATGGGGTCGTAAAAGCAGAGTCGCCTTCAACGCTCGTAAGACCCAATGTTGCTTATTAACACACAAGCAAACAACCGAAAATGCTACTTCATCTGTACTCATGGATGGTATAAATATTGAGGAATCGGATGCTCTTGTTGTTCTTGGAATGAAGATACAGTGTGATGTTCGCTGGACAGAACACATCTTTCATGTCTCTAAAGAAGCATTCAAGTGCCTCGGTTTTTTGAAACGGTGTAAGATGTACTTCACTCCATCCGACCTCCTTACTATTTATACCACCTACATCCAACCGAAAATGGAATACAACTCTCATGTTTGGGCCGGTGCCTCAAAGTCTATTTTGGGGTTACTCGACCGTGTGCAGGAGAGGGCGAAGAAGCTTATCGGTGACAGTAGGGTATCCAACTCTATTGACTCACTGGAGCATCGACGCAGTGTGGGGTGCGTTACTCTGTTCTATCGGTACTACAATGGATTTTGCTCTGACGAGATTAGAGATCTTGTTCCCGAAACTCGCACATTTTTACGTAGCACGCGCTCATCGTCTAGAGCTCATCCATTTGTGGTCGATTGCCCGGGGAATCGCACTACGCATTACAGAGAGAATTCGTTTTTCAGCCGTACGCTTCGTCTATGGAATAAGTTGCCTGCAGACGTGTTTCCTGTCTGTTATAACGTTGGAAAGTTCAAGTCAAATGTTCACAAACACTACTCCCTCTTTCCCCCTCCTCATAACCTATTTTCCTAGTTCTGGTACAATGCACTGCATATGTAGGGGTCATCCCCTGAGTACTGGCCCAAGCTAAAAAAAAAAAATCAAATATCAAAATTTTAGAAACTCATAATATTTATTGTTTATTTTACTTCATATTTTAACAAAAGGAAATCCTTATTAACTAACGATACTATTTTCCTTTGATTTTAAATTATAGCTCTTAACAAACTCCACAAGAAAAATTCATATATATACATAAATCTTAATCCAAATCAAAATTACTTAAAATTAACACCAATTTATGGGTGACCCTTTTTATATAATAAAACTATGCAAATGAAGCGATTCAAATGTTGTTGTAGTTTGTTAACGTTGAATGTCCCTAATAATATATTTATAATTAACTTTATTTGGCACCACACCTTAGTGGTCGAAAAATCGTAGCTGTGTCGCTTCCTAAATTTTACCTCGCTGTCAACATAAGAAAAAATGGCTCAGATACTTATTTCCGCTAAAATTATAAGTTTTTGCAACTACTACTACTTTGTGCATTCTACTGGTAAGATCATTTTTTCTCACCAGAACAAATAAATATCCATTTTCTATATACAAATTCTTTTTGGTTTTTTTTATTCTTTTTTCTTGTATATACAACTCACGATATTCGCATTCCCGACTGAGTTTCAACATCAATTGGAAATTGTTTAGGCTCAGTGAGATTAAAAATTAACTTTTATATTCAATGAAAAATAAAAAAAAAATTATTTTTCTTTATTTATTTATTTATTTATTAAAACTAAACTTAATGCTAGGCTTATTTACACTTGTTAACACTCACAACTAGACTCTCTTTATTTATGTTTCCACCGTTATATTTATATTAATTATTTTCTTGCATATTTGGTCAGTTGTTTTAGTATTTAAAATAATCAAAGAATATCGGCGTGTGCCGGAAATGCAATTACTTTAGTTTAAAACAATTCTAAAGAATTGTTTTTGTGTAAAAGGTGCAAGTCGATGAACTTACTATTTCAAAGAATTGTTTTGTATAAAAAGTGCAAATTAATAAATTTATTATTTGTGGGACAATTCCAAAGAATTGTTTTGTATAAAAAGTGCAAGTTAATAAATTTATTAGTGCAAGTCAATGAACTTATTATTTGTGGAACAATTCTAAAGAATTGTTATGTATTATATATTTTATATTAAATTTATTGTGTTAATTTTATATTACATTAAGGGGTTTTGATATAACACCCCCACCGTTAGATTGAGGCTCCGACGAAATATGCAATATGGTGGAAATTTTAGTTTTGTATATAGTTTTAGTTTGAATTTTTGTTCTCTGCTTTTCGATACTTTCAAAAAGCAAATCGTAGCAACCAACGGTTGTTCATTTGTTTAAAAGGTGTAAAGAAATGTTAGAGAGGTGAATAAATGAAAAGGCTTGTTTTTTTGTGTTTTGACAGATATTATTAGAGCATTTTTCTTTTAAATTCTCAGCAATTTATTTATATTGCTGGGATATAAAGTTGAATGTTTGAGAATATCTTTCAAAAATTTCCAAAGTCTACTGATGATTAGGGTAGTTCCTATGAAATGTCGACATATAGATAGCTGGGAAACATAGAAATCAAGCTATTTATAATTTTTATTGGTACAAATGGTAGAAGCTAAAAATAGTGAATAAAAAACTTAATTGTTTGAATTTTTGTTCTCTGCTTTTCGATACTTTCAAAAAGCAAATCGTAGCAACCAACGGTTGTTCATTTGTTTGAAAGGTGTAAAGAAATGTTAGAGAGGTGAATAAATGAAAAGGCTTGTTTTTTGTGTTTTGACAGATATTATTAGAGCATTTTTCTTTTAAATTCTCAGCAATTTATTTATATTGCTGGGATATAAAGTTGAATGTTTGAGAATATCTTTCAAAAATTTCCAAAGTCTACTGATGATTAGGGTAGTTCCTATGAAATGTCGACATATAGATAGCTGGAAAACATAGAAATCAAGCTATTTATAATTTTTATAGTAAATATTGTTAACATTATGATGGTCAAAACAATTATTATATTCATGCTTATGTTTATGAGATTTGATTTTTTTGTTTGATATTGTATTTGTTCAATGTAATTTACATGTTTGATTTGTTCTAAGTATAGTGATTCTAATTTTAAATTATTGAATGTCATATTTGATTTTTCTTTTATTTTAGTTATGGCATTAGGTAGTATAAATTGATCGTAAAGTTTTAATTTAATATTGGTAAAGTTTTCTTTTGCTGTGTAAATTTCACAGTTTTCGAATTTTATTAGGAAGTTGCCATTTATTTTAATATTCATTTTGTTACAATTATGTTCAATTTTAGAATAGTAGTTTTTGAATATTAGTATGCCGGGTAGAATTTCAGTTATGATTGATTCATTAGATATTTGCATATCGCAGTATGCTTCTTCATAATTTAGTATATTTGAAAGGCATTTGTTAGTGATTTGTGTTAAATTTTTCTTAAGATTATCCTTAATGTTAGTATCGTAAATATTATTTTTAGAATCTACTAGTATTTCATACTTATTTAGAATAATTGATTTGTTGTATATATAAGGAATTGGTTCGAATACAATTTTTGATAAAGCTTCCTTTGCGTATTGTGGGATTTGGAGAATTATTATTATATTACTATCATTTATAGCGACGGCTACTTTGATATTGGTGTAACTGTCAAAATCATTAATAAAATTGAGTTCTGTGTTGGTTAGAATGTCAGTGGGAATTACTCCGAGTTTGCTAGAAAATATTATTTGTCCAATGTCATCGACATGGTTGCGTAGCAGTGAAATATCGTTATTGATTTGGTAGACTTGTTCTATAAGTGTAATTTCTTCTTCTATTGTAGTTATTTTATTTGCTATCAAGTTTTTGAATCTATTCAAATAATTTCCTATTATCGTTTGTTTTTTATTTATGTGGTCCGTAATATTCTGTATTTGTGAGGATATGAAATTGTTAACAAATGTCAAGTTGTTAATTCTATTTGTCAAGATTTCTTCATTCTTATAGAGTATTTTGAGTGAATTATTTATTTCGGTTTCGTCATCACTATCCATTGTGCCAGCTATAAACTTGAGTCCTTTCCCTAGTACGTTTATTAGTCCTCTTCTCTGTCTAAAGTGTGGACTTAGGTTCTTTATTTTTTCTTTTAGTAGCGCAAAGTTTTTGTTCACAGTATCCAAAAGTGCCTTAGTTTCAATTCTGCTTCAATTCACTTAGATTGTATGTTTTGGAGGATTAGGTTTAACGTGCTCGTGTAGGCAGTTATGTTGACAATGTGCAATATTTTGTTATACTGATCAATTACCTTTAGTTCTTCTGTTTTAACTGGTATGTACCCGTTATTATTGGTCAAGTCCTGAATGTCGATAGATTGTGCTGTAGTGGTTGTTAGCATTGTGATTATCAAGATCCATGGTGTCAGCTGTAAGAGTATATTTTGGTTTCCCTATTATTTAGCCTTTATTCTAGGGTTATTTTTGTCCTGGTACTTTTTATTTTGTTTTATATGAGTTTTGTAGTACTATGTCCCGTTTTTGTATTTTCTACGTGATCCGTGTCGATTTTTCTAGTATCTATTTTCCTATATTTTCTATGGTTTTTGCCTCCTCTAATTTCTTTAATGTAATTTATCCCTTCCTCTATGTCTATGTCAGCCCTGTCTCTATTTAATTTATTTATGTAATTCTCTTTCTTTTTAGACATTAGGTCGCGTATTGCATTGTATTTGTCTTCGTGGATTTTTCCATTTAAGAAGTCAATTGGTTTTATTTTAGTTGTGCTGTGAATTGTGTTGTTGTAAAAGCCTATTATCCTTAATATTTTTTTTTCTGTTGTGTCGTCTTTATTTCTTTCATCATGTCTTAAAAGTCTTAAGTGTTCGTTGATAGTGTTATGCAGCCTTTCAATGTCTGCGTTGGAAGTGTGGTTGTTGTTTGAGGTATAGTGTATATGGATGTCTTCCTCTCTTAGGAATTCTCGCATTGGTATAGCTTTGAAACCTAATTCATTATCTACGACTATTTTTCCAATTTTTCCGTATGTGCTAATATAGTGAATTAGTTTTGTCTTGAACTCCGTCCAATTTCTACCATTAATCTTAAATGCTATTGCGAATTTCGTGAATTTGTCGATTAGCGTCATGAAAAGTTCTTTGTTTAGAGTGTAAAATACGTCAATGTGTATGATTTCGCGGGGTTTGGAGGGGGTTTCGCTCACTTTGAAAGGTATTTTGGGTGGTTTTCGGTCATATTTTTCTAAGGTACATATCTCACAATTGTTAATAAATTGTGTTATCCTTAACTTGAGCTGGGGATTATAAATTTGGTTCTTCAATTCTTCGTACACCGCTTGAATGCCTCTATGATTCTTACATAAGTGCTCCTTTTCGATTATGTTGGTTAGTTTATTTTCATCGTCTACGTCTATTAGTATTCTTTTACATTTTATAATTTTAAATTTGTCGTAAAATTCATTCTCTATCATAATTGCGTTTAAAAGGTTTGGATTGAAGTGAGTTTTTAGTAGAGAAATTGCGGTTTCTCGATCAAATTCCTTCAAACTTATAGTTTTTCTTGTGTTTTTAAATATTTTTTCATTCTTTATCCTAGCTGCTCCAGATGTGATTTTCTTTATAATTATTTGGTTTTTAAATATATTAATAGGTGATTCTGTTTCTTTTATTGTTGATTCGTGGAGTTCCAATGAATAAATATTAGCAGGCTGTTGCTCTATTCTTGATAAAGCGTCGGCATTGCTATTTTTTGTTCCCTTATATTTAATTTCGTAGTCGAATTCGGAGAGTTTTAATCTCCACCTTACCAATTTCGAATTTGGTTCCTTTATGGAAAATAGCCAGGTGAGTGGTTTGTGGTCAGTTTCGATTAAGAATTTTCGTCCGAATAGATACGGTCGAAAATATTTAGTAGCCCAGATAATGGCTAGTAGTTCTTTTTATATCGTACTGTAGTTTATTTCGTGTTGGTTAAGGGTACGGCTCGCGTAGCAAATAGGGTGATTTTCTTGGGAGAGAACTGCGCCTAATGCGAATCTGTCATTAATGTAAATTTCTTGGAAAAATCGGGATATGCTAATATTGGGTTATGTGTCAATAGGGTTCTAAGAGTGTTGAAACTATTTACATAGTGTGGGTCAGAAATATTTATATTAGTATCTTTTTTTAAATATTTAGTCATTGGTTTGGCGATTAGAGAGTAGTCTTTAATGAACTTTCTGTAATATCCGGTTAGACCAAGGAACTGCTTTATTTGTTTAGTGGTTTTGGGAATGGGAAAGTTTTTGACACATTCTATCTTTTTTGGGTTTGCTTTTATTCCTGTTGGTGTTACTATGTGACCCAGGAATTCCGTTTCCCTTTTTAAAAATTCTGACTTGTCTAACTGGATCTTAAGGTTCGCTTCCCTTAAGCGACGGAATATTAAGTTAATGGAATTGATATGTTCTTGTAATGACGTAGAGAAGATTATTACGTCATCCAAGTAAACTAGGCAAATTTTATTTATATAATCTTTTAAGATGTTGTTCATGAGTCTTTGGAATGTCGCTGGTGCTGTCTTTAGACCAAACGGCATTCTTAAAAACTCATAGTGACCTCCTTCTACACTAAAGGCTGTCTTATGGATATCCTCCTTGTCGATTTCGATCTGATGAAATCCTTTCGCTAAATCTAGCGTTGTAAAATACTGGCATCTTCCCAGTTTATCAAGGATTTCATCGATGTTTGGGATCGGATACTTGTCGTTGATGGTTACTTCGTTGACAAGTCTCCATTTGGTTTTCCCACTGGCGTCCGCCTTTTTTGGAACTATCCAGATGGGTGCCGAATATGGTGAATTGCTGTGGCGAATAATTTTGTTTTCGAGCATTTCACGGATTTGTTTCTCTACTTCACTCTTATGAATGTAGGGGTATCTGTAGGTCTTAGTAAAAATTGGGATGTCGTTAACTGTTCTAATTTGGTGTTTTATGGCTGAGGTGAATGTTAATTTGGAGTCTGCTTGATAAAAAATGTCCGAGTAACTTTTTATCACTTTCATTAATTGAGACTTTTCCTCTGTATTGAGGTGTTGTGTTCTAATTTGTTCGCTTAAAGGTTTATGTTCTTTTATTTGTATTGTATTAAAGTTTTCATTATCCACCTTCTGCGTGGCATCATGAATTGTTGTGGGAGTCTTTTGATAGTTATAGTCGTCTTTGGTTCTAAAAAAGATTGGTAGTATTTAACCTCCTAATTTAATTGTGTTGTCCTGGTAATTTATGCAGGAATTTAATGGTCTAAGTAGGTCATTGCCAATTAACCCATCATAATAATCATGGAAATGTATGATATAAAATTCAATAATATCTAAGGTTTCTCCGAATTCTTTGAAACATGGTATTTTAGCTTTTTTATCTGTGTAGACCGTGTGTTGAAGTGTTTTTATAGGAAGAGGGACAGTTTGGTGGATCCATTTGGGGTGACAAATATTCGGATTTAGTATTGAGTTGGTCGCGCCAGTATCTATGATTAGTTTTATGGGTCTTAATTTAGTTTCTATTTTTATATAGGGTAATCCTCCTAGGCAGAAGGACGAAAATTTTCGGAAGGATTTTGGTTATAGTTTGTTCCGTAACTACTATTCATGTTGACGGGTTCCGGTAATGGAAGATTGTTATATGGGTTATAAGTCAAGTTTTGCTGTAGATTAAAATTTGGAGCATTGAGTCTAGCGTTTGAAAAGTTAACGTTTACGTCCATTGGTTCAGGTGGTGGAAAATGATTAAAAGTTTTATTTTGGGATGTAAAGTTTTGCCTGTTGAAGTTCGAGTAGTTCTGAGAGTTAGTATTCTGGTTAAGATTCTGTGGTTGGAAATTTTGATTGTGGCGATTAGGGTTTGAATTATTGTGTGACATGAAATTTCGGATGGGGTTTCGTTGGAAGTTTTGCCTATAGTTGTTAAAGTTTGAATTATTTTGTGGGTTAAGGTTATAATTAGAATTACGTGGTTTGAAATTTTGTTGGTGGTGGTTTTGTCTGAAACTAGGTTTATTTTGTTCGGGTTTGTTTCGCGTAAAAGGTTGCTGATTGTCTACTCGCAGGTGAGCGTATCCAGCTTCGAAGAGGATGTTCATTGCTTCTTCTAGAGTGTTCGGGTTTCTGCAGGCTAGAATTGTTTTCATAGGCTCCGGGATTTTGGATTTGAAAATGTTAAGGGCTGTACGGGAGTTATTTTGAGGGACGGTGTGTGCTGCTCCTAATTCTTGCCCAAGTACAAATAAGGTTTTATTGTTAAGACGCCTAAGTTTACTCTTTATTTCATCAAAGAAGTCTAGGCTGGTTGTTTTAAATGTGGTTGCTCTAAGTAAGTCAAAAAGTTCATCGCAGCTTAGTCGGTCACCGAAATTATTTTGTAGCACTGTTTTTATGTCGTTCCAGGAAGTTGCCTGGCAATTAATTTCAATAATTTCTCTGACCTTGCCCTTAAGTCTACTTTTGATTAAGTCGGAGAACAGTCCTTGTGATAGTTCGTCGTATGTCTGTAATATAGGGTGTACCCTATCTATTAAATTTAGGAATGTGTGAAGGTCCCTGCTATCACCAATAAATTCAGGGAGACTTCCCAAATATTTAATAGGGTCAAATTGTATTTGAGCCATTTTGTCCTAAATTCTAATTCTATTGTGTTTTCTTTTCTTATTATTTTTAAAATATAATTTTCTTGCTTTTAATTTAATCAGGGTTATATCGCGTGAAATGTTTCGCAACTTTTCGATATCTTCTTCTTTAGAGGTGTATAGTATGGTTCTTTCTACTTCTGATTCTATATCAATTTTTTTCTTTGATTGTGTACATTCAATAAAAATATTATAATTGCTTTACTTTATTTAATATAACTTATTAATACCTTGTATAGTTTTTGTGACTGATGTCCTTTTTGGATGGTGTTGTTGTTGCGGTCCTTTTGGATGTCCTGATGTGTGGTGATGATTATTTCTTGTTGATCAAGGCTTTCCAAGAAGTTTCGATGGTTCTTTGTCCACAGAATTGTTGATGGTTGTTTTCTTTAACTTGTGTTGAAAAAAAGCAATTGTTTATTTTATCTTCTTTCTAAAAAGGTGTTCGTTTTTGTAAATTTTTTTGTTGTAATTTTTGCAAAGTGTTTTTGTTGATTTTTACTATTTAAAACCTTTATTTAGAGGTCGTTACTTTTTAGTAAAGTTTACGATTTTTTTTCTCACTGTAGTGGCAATCTTTTGCCTATGAAACAGGGGATATTTAGTCTTTTTCTTTAGTTTCAACGAGGATATAATTATTAATATTTTATAAGTCCTTTGATCTTTCGAAAGGATGTATATTTTGTTTTTAAGTTTCAACAATGATATTATTTTTATTACTCCTTTGATCTTTCAAAAGGATGTATATTTTGTTTTTAATTTTGAACAATGATATTATTTTTATTACTCCTTTAATCTTTCAAAAGGATGTATATTTTGTTTTTAAGTTTCACCAAGGATATTATTTTTATTAGTCCTTTGTATGTTAATCTACGATCTTTCGTAGGATGAATACAAACTTGGATTTACTTATTGGATTTGTTCACTTGATACCGCACTAGAAATTAAAATTTCGAATCCTACCGCGTAGATGAAGAAGTCTTTTGTTTTTCTTATCCTTTTTAAATAAAAATTATTTTCACTTTTTGAAACTTTATTTTTATTTACGTTGGGTAGGACTTGCGGTATCCTACCCAAGGCGAATTCATTACCAGGTGAACTTAACAGCACAGGTGATTATTTTTTGCTTCTCGCGTTTTTTCCAATGAGACTGTCAAATTTTGTTTACAAACTCTTTCGCGTCATTTTAATCTGTAGATTTTTTTGCATGATTTAGTACAATTTCAAGAAATTTGTGTGAATTTAACAGTGAAAAACTAATATAATCTGTGATTTTAATTACAAACAATTATAAAAGCTTAAATTTAACGTTTATATAAAATTTTTTCTCTGCTGAGCAATCTTAGGCGAATTTACATTATGACATTCACGATATGTTTTACAATAACAAAATACATAGTACTGAATTCGCCTTTCTGCTTGCATTCACCTGTATAAAGTCGCCTTGATCCTACCGACTGCGCCAATTAACTTTTATATTCAATGAAAAATAAAAAAAAAAAATTATTTTTCTTTATTTATTTATTTATTTATTAAAACTAAACCTAATGCTAGGCTTATTTACACTTGTTAACACTTACAACTAGACTCTCTTTAATTATGTTTCCACCGTTATATTTATATTAATTATTTTCTTTATCTTGCATATTTGGTCAGTTGTTTTAGTATTTAAAATAATCAAAGAATATCGGCGTGTGCCGGAAATGCAATTACTTTAGTTTAAAACAATTCTAAAGAATTGTTTTTGTGTAAAAGGTGCAAGTCGATGAACTTACTATTTCAAAGAATTGTTTTGTATAAAAAGTGCAAGTTAATAAATTTATTAGTGCAAGTCAATGAACTTATTATTTGTGGAACAATTCTAAAGAATTGTTATGTATTATATATTTTATATTAAATTTATTGTGTTAATTTTATATTACATTAAGGGGTTTGATATAACAATTAAACTCTTTCAATTATCCAACTTACAGATTTTCCAACTCCAAAAAGTTCTGAGCTATTCATTTGATCCATCGATCCGGATTATATATTTTTGTATTGGAAGGAATATTTACGCTCACTGAGATTACTTTGTTCTGGAATAACAACATATTACGAGAAACAGGTTCGTTTTATTTCAATTTTGCCTTATGGTTTATTCGTTTCATAGTGGATATGGTAGTCACACCAACATAAAGTGCTGTGAAAATTATGTATGTATGTATGTAATTTTTAATTTTACCATTAAAATAGACGGCATTAAGTGATAAATTAAAAAAGTGAGAACAAATAATAAATAAATAAAACAAAAAGGGGGAAAAATTAACCAAAAAATTTGCATCGGGGATACGCTAAAAAAAAAAGATTTTTCAATTTCAAGAATTTCTTCAATTATAAATACTTATAATTTTTTCATCGGTATCATCATCATCATACAAAAAAGAAAAGGAGAAGAAGAAGAAGAAGAAAAACCCGCAATTCAATTTACTAAAGCATACATATGTACATACATGCGGTTACAAATGTAAGTCCAAATATTCCGTTTTATTACAGCATGATTTATTTATCACAACCAATATCTCTTACTCTGCATAAATTACATTCTCTCTTAAATTTTGTTTCCCCTCTTTAATTTGTATAATAAATTAAATACCGTGTTCTGTAAAAGATATACATACATACATATTTTAATATACATTGGAAATAATGTTAACTTAGTACATTTTTTTCGTAAATTCCCTTAAAATATTTCGTGAATTTCTTTTTAAAAAAAATACATTTGTTTTAATTAGCTTTTTTTTCCTGCATAATTAGGAAAAAAAAAGATATACATATATTGCAAAATTACGCTATTTAAATTAAAATCGCTCTCTTACAAATCAACATTTCAATATAAAAAAAAAAGTGAAAAGATCTCGTTGGAAACGTATTATTCCAATTATTCGTTTAATCCTTTCGCGACTGCATATATTTTGTCTTTGCATAGGCACAATAATTTACATGTGTACATAGAACTGAATTCTTTAAAAGCTTATGAGTTTATTTTTTCCGCAGAACAAGTGGTTACATGATAAAGAATAGGTAATATTATACTGTCTATTGTTCAATTTTCTCAATATTTCTACACGCAAAGCTACGTATTCAATTGGTTACAAGTACAAATTTTCTTTCATTGTGTAACATTAGCAATTCTTCGTGCAAAGTTTTTGATCTTATTTTTTCGCGGCGCAAAAGGTATTAAATTATTATAGTTCAACTGCATATTTTGATTCTTTTTTTGAGTTTGTTGACCTTCTCGGGAAAGTATCTGCTGGAAGTACAAACTGATACGTTTAATTTTGTTGGACAGCTGATTTCTACATTCATATATATAAAGGAATTGCTTCATGTACAACAAGAAGAGTTTCTAGGTTGGGTACATTGGTTGAGCTTAAAGCGTTTGAGGTGAACATCATAATTTTCTACAGTGCAACTATATTTTGTTTGTAAACCACTTTTCGTTGTTGGTGATCACTATGTCGCTAGATATTTTCATACGTTTGGCTGATAGTTTGGTAGAATTCGAGGCTGATTTGAGTGAAAAGCAGTATCCTATCGATTCGGTTTTTGTTGTAGAGGTTCACAAAACTGAACTAAAAGGCATTTGGTCTAAAATTCGGGCGGCTTACGAAAAATGTGTTTGCGATGCAGAAAATGAGGAACAGGAAGACAGTGCTGACACTCCCACCTTAGGGAATATTAAGGCCAAGTACAAAAGTAATAAAACAACAAATAACTAATAAAAAACAAATAACTAAATACGTTGGCCAAAAATATTATTACTACAATAATTTAAGATATTTTGGCGAAGAAGGTTGCGCATGTTTTAATTAATTGTAATTGTTTTATTTTTTTTATTCTTTTAAAAATGAGTACTTTAAATGCATCAATCTCCGAGCACTTCATTTCTTTTTTTATGAACTCAAAAATGTAAATAATTAAATTTTTTCAGTTGATAAAATCACTTTTTATAATCATTTGTACATTTGTTCATATATTGACACGTATGTTTGTATGTATGTTCATAAACATCAGTGAATTTTGACAGCTTATGTTCAAAGATAATTGCTCAGCAATATCTTCTAGCAATAATTGCTGAACATGTGTTTGAATACATATTCGTGCGGTCCACACGCAAATATCTTGTGTCGGCAATCGATTTTGGCAGTTGCCACGGCAATAATTGCCAATCAGAGTGCCCGTGTGGACGGGTAGTAAACAAGAGCGGCAAGCGTTTTTTATCTGTTAAAAGTTCTCATGCTCGTACATTTTGTATGGAGCATACCGAAACAACGCGGCGGACACGCTTTG
Organism: Thecocarcelia acutangulata; assembly: GCA_914767995.1. Lineage (NCBI taxonomy): Eukaryota > Metazoa > Arthropoda > Insecta > Diptera > Tachinidae > Thecocarcelia > Thecocarcelia acutangulata. The sequence continues at coordinate 64,382,108 of OU612097.1, forward strand.
CTATTGGAAAATCCAATTTTGACAATGCTACTGTGAAAAGCACTCGTAAGTTGCAAAAGAATTGTAAACAAACGAGTGAAGAAAAAATATTAGAAAGGAAAATACGATTCATTCACAAGAAACTGTTTCAAAAGTCTTGCCGATGGCGTTGTAGGCCACACTATTATACAAGTATGATTGAAATAATTTATTTGCACAATAAAACAACTAAAAATTTTTATTAACATAATAATTTTACATTACTTAATTTTTTTTCTTGAGGAACAAACAATATTCTTATATTTTTCACAATATATACCACATTGATCGCATAGAAACCATAATGTTTTGAAAAGTTTCATAAAATTTTTCAAATCGCACGATTTGTCAAATCTCTGTTCCACGGTTGCATTTTTAGTACTTTTTCAGCACACATGCTTTATTTAGTGGATCGCACGATCGTGTATGATAGTGTAACAAGGCCTTAAGCTCTTATTACACAAAATTTTGTATAGAAATCAGTACAAAAACAGCTTAATAAACTTTAAAAATTTTTTATAAATAAGGCAGTAAAACTTTAGGCATTTTATTTTAATATAATAAAAAAGTCACAAATAATAATACCGTCCGCCCAGCTGTTCAGATAATCAGGGTTGTTTTATTTATTTGTTTGATAACCCTGCTTTTATCGTTTTGACATAACGTTGCCGCTTTTGTTTAAGGATGGCGTTTCAGCATTAAAGCTCAGCGGAAAAAAACGTTCCGCTTGCCGCTCTTATTTAGGGATGGCAGTTAAGCTCCTGTTAAATTTAATGAATTCAAAAAGTGTTCAATCATGTAACTTTATATTTTACTATTTTCAAAAAATCAATGAGAATTCAAAATGTTCTAATACATTCGATGACTTACTGTCATCAATATAATGTTTGCGTGTCGCATTATCATTTTTAATTGTGTGTTTGAGAAACTATTCTTTATTGTATTCTCTAGGTTCTCATTGAATTCGTTATTTAACTAACACCGCATGTTATGACTAAACGTCATCGTTCATTTATATATTCGTTTTATACTTTATATTTATTTTCCTTTGCTTAAACAATACTTGCTGTGAATACAAATTTATATAAATATGATGTATTTTTTTATACTTCTTAAAAATTAATCTAAGTTTAAAAACAAGTAAGAGTGCAGTATATTCGGCTGGGCCGAATCTAAAATACCCTTCACGATAGTCACGTATATGTATAGCATATATTATAAATTTGAACATACCCGATATATAGCCTAAATCGGATTTTTCATGAAAATGTCGAGTAAGCGAACTTAACCAAGTGTTTTTTGCTTAAAAGTAGTTCTGGTAATGAAATGAGGTTATATAAATATGGAAAATGAAAATTTCTGATATCGGTCAATTTATACCCCAGATATAGCCCGAACCGATTTTTCCATCAACATTTTTTTTGTTCGCTTAAAAGCAAAAAGAAGGTTACTAATATACAGAAAATTCCGGTATCGGTTCATATATAACCGAGATATAGCTTAAACAAACTTTTCCAGGAAAATGTCCCTGAATGATTTCTTTTTTGGACCCAAGGCAAACATATTTTTCCCCGATATCGGTCCATATATATCCGAGCACATTTAGTTTAAATTTGTAATATATACTATACATATACGTGACTATCGTGAAGGGTATTTTAGATTCGGCTTAGCCGAATATACCACACTGTTATGTGTTTAAAATCAAGACAGATATATTGTATTTTGTGTACGAATATCAAAAGTAAACAAACACAAAAATTGTGCTAGTGAAGAAAATTTGGTGTTAAATAAAATTAAAATTTTCCACAAAAATTATATTTTGTGGCAAAAATAAAAACAGTAAATTTAATTAATTTAACACGAAGAAAAATTTTATGTACGGCGGCCTGTTACAACATGATAGTTTCCAGGAAAGACAGCAAACAAAATTTGGTGCAATTGGATGTTATGATTGCTTTAAAAGAAGACTATTGAAATGTTGTGGTTGGAGGCTTTAAAAGCAGAATGTACGGGATGATGAGCTGTACGGATGATGAGCTTTGATGAGCTGAACACAAATAAAAAGCAACCCAAAGCTTTAGCCAGGAATAAGGCTGCTGCAAATGCTGTTTACTTTTGTCTCTGAAGGCAGGATTTGAGCAAAAGTATATGTGTGTAAAACTAGAAAAAATATGAAAAAATGATTAATTTACAAATTTGGTGGGCCACCTACACAAACAAATGGTCAAATTAAAAAGGCAAGGTAAGGTTTTCGAGTGTATGTATGTACATATGTTTCATACTTTAAAAATTCTAAAATATTTTTTTAAGGAATTATGATGGCTAGAAATTATTCTTAGGACCAGTGCCTGTCATACGCATATATGGGATAACTATGGATGGACATGACAATGACAGGAAGCTGTGTTAAGTGTTGAATTGATAATCTGCCAAGATAATTCACCGCTAGTTGCCACTCTAATGAATACATGTTTACAAAAACAGAAGAGTTAGCTAAAACTGATTATGCAGCTGAGCAGGCTCATGTAGAGTTAGCAACAAAAATGAAGAAAAGAGAACCCGACACTACTCCAAAACTAGGAGATCGCGTTCCTTATGTTATACATGCAGCTGTGAAAAATACTAAGGCTGAAGGTTTCATATGATCTAGAAAATAGTATACTCATAGATGCAAATTATTATTTGGAACAATAGTTATCGAAACCACTTCTTAAAGCATGTGCTTGTGCACAAATGTGCACAAGCACTACTCCCTCTTTCCCCCTCCTCACAACCTATTTTCCTAGTTCTGGTACAATGCACTGCATATGTAGGGGTCATCCCCTGAGTACTGGTCCTATAAAAAAAACAAAAAAAAAACAAATTTGAACCTATTTTGGGTGACAAGGCTAAATCAATTTTACTAAGTAAATTTATTATTTAATCCTTGAAACATCATTTTAACTCAATTGTTTTTTATAGGGAGAACACACACGTACCCGTGCAGTGGTAACATAAAAAGTTGGTGGCCTAGTTGGATTTATGACGAAAAAGTCTTCCTGGTTAGGCTGTTGATGCTGAACGTGAGATGGAAAAAAAGTTTGCTCGCTTATGGACGTACTGTAGTGTTATCGAGATTGCCTAACTTTCTACATGAGACAAAAAATCCGAATGGTCTGCCTGAATGGTAAAAACTACATACTCTTAACAAACATCTTTAACATAAATAATAATATATAATTATATGCTATTTTTCAAAATAAAATTAACCCCTTTAATTTCAATAAAATTTACTAAGTGGACATCGAATGTATGTTTCTGAGATTTAACTTCTTTGGACAAAGGCATATCGCTCCTTTATTGCAACATAGTCATAAACAAACAAGTAAGAGTGTGGTAAATTCGGCTGGGCCGAAACTAACATACCCTTCACAATAGTCACGCATAAAAACGCGGCTATATCTCCGGTATATATAGGGTGTTTTTTTAAGCCCGATAGAACTTGAAATTGTAAAAAATAACACAAAAAATTAAATTGTAGTCAAAATTTTTTTTTATTCGGAAGATCAATACGTGACATTAACATTTGAAAATGATTTCGGGCATATGGGCACCGCGGCTGTTCTTGACGAAGCGCATTCTGGACGTCCAATTTTGGGCCACTTTTTCGAGCACTGCTGGCCGTATGTCACGAACAACACGAACAATGCTGGCCTCCAAGGCGTCAATTGTTGCTGGTTTATCAGCATAAACCAGTGACTTCACGTAGCCCCACAGGAAATAATCGAGAGGTGTCAAATCGCACGACCTTGGAGGCCAATTGACAGGTCCATTTCTCGAAATCAACTTATCGCCAAATTTTGATTTCAGTAAGTCGATGGTTGCGTTCGCCGTATGGCACGTAGCGCCATCCTGTTGAAACCACATCTCCACATCAATGTCATCCATATTTTCAAACAAAAAATCATTGATCATGGTGCGGTAACGATCTCCATTGACCGTAACGCGAGCTCCGGCCTCATTTTTGAAGAAATAAGGTCCGATGATGCCACCAGCATGAAAACCGCACCAAACAGTGCATTTTTCTGGATGTAATGGAGTCTGTAGGGTCTCTTGTGGATTGGCCTCACTCCATATGCGGCAATTTTGCTTATTAACAAACCCGTTAAGCCAAAAATGCGCCTCATCGCTGAACACAATTTTGCGATAAAACAACGGGTCAGTTGCTGACTGATTTTCAAAGTAAATTTGGATAATTTCGTAGCGTTGTTCAAGCGTGAGTCTATTCATGATGATTTGTCAGAGTATACTGAAACAAATAAAAAAAAAGGTTTCATCAAAATTTAATTTTTTGTGTTACTTTTTACAATTTAAAGTGTTATCTAGCTTAAAAAAACACCCTTTATGTACCGATATCGGAAATTTCCATTTTTATACAACCTTATTTCATTACCAGAACTGTTTTTAAGGAAAGAAAAGTTGTTTAAGTTCGCTTACGCGGCATTTTCATGAAAAACCCGGTGCAGTGTGTATCTGGGGTAAATATGGACCGATATCGGAAATTTTCATTTTCCATATTTATATAACCTTACTTTATTACCGGTAGTGCCTTTGAGCAAAAAAAAGTTTTTTAAGTTCGCTTATGTGGCATTTTCATGAAAAACCCGTTCTAGGCTATATCTCGCGTATATATGGACCGATATCGAAAATTTTTATTTAGCATATTTATATAACCTAATTTTATTACCAGAACTACTTTTAAGCAAAAAAAAGTTGTTTAGCTTCGCCTATGCGACATTTTCTTTAAAATCCGATTTGGGCTATATCTCGGGTATATATGGACCTATATCGGAAATTTTCATTTTCCATACTTATATAACCTTATTTTATTACCAGAACTGCTTTTAAGCAAAAAAGGTTGTTTAAGTTCGCTTACGCCGCATGTTCATGAAAACCCCGGTTTAGGCTATATCTCGGGTATATATGGACCGATATCGGAAGTTTTTATTTTCCAGATTTATATAACCTTATTTTATTACCAGAACTGGTTTTAAGCAAAAATAGTTGTTTATGTTCGCTTACGCCGCATGTTCATGAAAACCCCGGTAAAGGCTACATATCGGGTATATATGGACCGATATCGGGAATTTTCATTTTTCATATTTATATAACTTTATTTTATTACCAGAGCTGCTTTTAAGCAAAACAAAGTTGTTTAAGTTTGCTTACGCGATATTTTCATGAAAAACACGTTTTAGGCTATATCTCGGGTATATATGGACCGATATCGGAAATTCTCATTTTCCATATTTTTATAACCTTACTTTATTACCGGAACTGCCTTTGAGCAAAAAAGGTTTTTAAGTTCGCTTATGTGGCATTTTCATGAAAAACCCGTCCTAGGCTATATCTCGGGTATATATGGACCGATATCGGAAATTTTTATTTTCCAGATTTATATAACCTTATTTTATTACCAGAACTGCTTTTAAGCAAAAAAAGTTGTTTAAGTTCGCTTACGCCGCATGTTCATGAAAAACCCGGTTTAGGCTATATCTCGGGTATATATGGAGCGATATCGGGAATTTTCATATTTATATAACTTTAGTTTATTACCAGAGCTGCTTTTAAGCAAAACAAAGTTGTTTAAGTTCGCTTGCGCGACATTTTCATGAAAAACCCGGTTTAGGCTATGTCTCGGGTATATATGGACCGATATAGGAAATTTTCATTTTCCATATTTATATAACCTTATTTTATTACCAGAACTTTTTTAAGCAAAAAAAAGTTGTTTAGCTTCGCCTATGCGACATTTTCATTAAAAATCCGATTTGGGCTATATCTCGGGTATATATGGACCGATACCTGAAATTTTTTTCAGTTGCCATGCTTAATGAGTATGTGAAGTTTGAAGCAAAACAAACAACTTTTGTTTTCAAAAATTTTCATACAAAACTGCAAAAAAAATTTTCTTTTTTCGGAATTTTGCATATATCTCAGCTATATGTGGACCGATATTACTGAATTGCAATAGCAAACCCATGAATCGATGGGGTAAAAGAATAGTGAAAGAAAAAAGTTTCTAAGTCTAATAGTTTTCTCAGAAACGGTATTTCAACAGCGGGCAGACGGACATCGCTTAATCGACTTTTCCATTAATTCTGAATCAGAATATAACTATATACTTTATAGGATCGCAAAAAAAAAAAAACTGTAGAAATTACAAACGGAATCACAAACTTATATATACCCTTTACATTTTTGTGAAGGGTATAAAAAAGCTTTACTGTAGAAAAACATAATCATAACTAAAAAAAAAGTTTTGTTTCGAGAAAAACATTTCAAATTTTTAGTTTTTGTACAAGTTTTAGAATTTTTTTTCTGGAAATTATTTCCTGAAGTAAACAGTTTAAATGTAATTTGAACAAATTTTTGGTACAATATCAAAGGTATTACTGTTAACAATTCTGCATTGTGAACTCGAATAGCTTATATTACTATGTTGCAATAAAGGAGCGATATATAAATTTGTTTGTTTTTTAATGCATATTAATAGTCCCAACCGAACAGATACATAATATGATAGGATTACATAATATGATAGGAATTGTTGTTTGAATGTCTCTCTTACGAGACAGTCTCTTCTTCTGAGCCTACTTTAATAAAATTAAAAGCAAAAATATTTAAAAGCTAGGATCAACTGCTTTAATTTCTTTAAAGCTAGGACAACGAATGCTTGACGAAGTTAAAACCAAAAATAAATTCACGTATGAATATCTAAATGAATACACTTTTTTTAAAATTGGTGGCCCTGGGAAGGACCTTTTGTGAGCCAATTTTAATCTCTCTTGATAAAACGATTTATGGTCCTGAAAAGGGCCTTTGTGGTGGTTATTAGCCATTTTCCAATAAAATTGGTGGCCTTGAGAAGGGCCTTTTGCGAGCCAATTTTATTTATTTGTATTTCCTTTTGATATAAAAATTCACAAAACTGCTTTCGAAACTTTATTAACTTACTATGGCTAAGTTCATCTACAACCCACATTAATGAACTCTATCGTCCCGCGATTAAATCCGTTTAATTGATCTTCATCAGTTTTTTGTTGTTGCACAATAACTTATCATGAGACAGGTCCGTAATTTTAAGAATTATTGAGGCTCCATGTGGGCATCCTTTAATGCAAGTAGTAGACCTGAAAACAATGAAACAATCATTAAAAACAATCAGATTTCATTAAAAACAATCAGACTTACAATACTGTTGACGGCAACCAAAACGTACAGAACTGTTGAAAGATAAATAATAATATATTAGAAATTGGTTTTAAAAGAAATAAGCATATTTTAAACCTAAAATTATAAAAAACTACGCATATATTCACAAAATTTATACATATGTACTTACACCTTGGCTTGTTGATTCGCTTTTTTACTATCCTGCAAAAGAAAAGATTACTTGTAATAATCACTTTCTGGCAAAATTGAATTAATTTTGTTTCAATAAAAATAAAAAACACCATAATTTTTTCACAATTTACTAAAACTTTTTACAAACTTTTTTGTTGCAAAATTTATTTTATTTTGTGGTATTTTGCTTTGTGATATCATTCTTAAGAATATAACACAAAGCGCCGCGTGACACCTCTGTTCTTCTCTGTGCCACAGCTGTAGCATTGATGATACTCAGTGTATGAAAAAATTCTCTGATGAATTTTTGTCGTTGAGTTTGATGTCAGCTTTCACATTAATGACGACTATTTACATAATATTGATGTCTTAATTCTGATGACCTGGCGTCACCAATATGAAGATGCCTTTTTCTCTGAGTGCTGTACTTAAGTACTAAAAACAATTTTTTTTGTTCATATTATTGTTAATTATGGTATCAATATAATATATTTAAATTTTAATAAAAATCTGATGACTTTAAGCTGGCTTGGGATGATATGGGGTAAACACTTTTTGTGACCTTGGAATCTTGTCAAAGCTTTTCTAAAAGTCCTACATATAGTTATGCCTTTTATTATGTTAATATAGGGCTTCACATGCATTCAGCAATCAGTTTTTTCTTATTATCCTTTACCGCTAAGAGATGCACGTCCACAATTAATATGTTTGTGCGAAGATCTTTTTCAGTTCGAACTTGGCCTTGTCCGATAATATTATTATTCCCAAAACACTAAACATATTTTTGGGGCATTCCGATCGCCTTATACGCGAAGAATAAAAAGAACAGTTATTGCTACTTTTAAATAACGATTTAACGGCCTTCGCTTTGAAAATTGTTTCTCAAGTTATACGCTCTTTTCAATAAAAATAATTTAAAAAACCAAATTTACATAAGAACCGGAATAAACAATTGGAAGAGATCAGAATTTTCAATTGCAAATAGGAAACACAATGATTTGTTTTGGTGATGATGCTCTTTGGAAAACAAACAAATAATCGAAATCATAGCACTCAACTGGTCATTACACTGGAAACATTAAACAAACATCAAAGTTCTCTTTCAACCAGACTACATATTCACATTTAAGTACGCAATGTACAAAAACGCACACATTCATGCATACACGAAATGAAAACCTAATGACTTTATACAATTCAAAATAGCAAGCGGTACGTTTTTAACTTTTTGGCATCACTTGTTTTTTGCAGCCCCCCCAGTGAAGAAGAGCAAAGAACGAAATCATCGTACGCGCACACAAACATACATACTCCACCAAATTTGTTCACTTGACGTATCAAATAAAGTAATGAGATGATAATGCTTTGTAATATGTGATTGAAAAGGATGAGGACGGCAGGAGTAAACAAATACGGAAGTTGTATTTTAATTCATTATTTTAATGCAATAAGTATGACACAAATTGATAAGTTGATTTGTCAAATAACACCGTTGCCATTAGGATGTAAAAAAAAAGTTCCAATAAAGTTTTACCGTATAAAACTTTAATTTGCTGTAGTTCAAGAACGGGTATTATGTTCCTGATTTCGAAATAGGCTTCGAAAGTTAATTTAAATACAGAGTGACTGATGAATTTTGCTACATTATGAAACTCAAATAACTTTTTGTAAATATTAATTTGTTAAATTTTTGTTGAACTTTTATAATTTTTTAAATTAAAAATTGTTTGGTTTGTACATATGTACAACAGGTTTTTAGTTCAAGTTTTTCCTTTCTTAATTTTTTTCTTAAGAAGGATTTTTTACAATACAAATTTGCTGTGATCAATAATTTTGATTGAAGAAGACAAGAAAAATAATAATCAAATCTTTAGCTGGGGGACAACTAGTTGTTTCGTAGTCGCTACACTACTCATCAGCACCCACTGGGATTTGAACTCGGGTCATGACGTATCATGATCTACTGCTTTAACCACTGAACCACCGAGCTCGGTGGCTTTTTGTAAAGTTTATGTAATTCATTTTTATTGAAGTAATTCATAAAGTTTTGAAAATAATTGAATTCAAATGGCCTCCACCCTCGGTGACACATGTGCGACATCTTATCAAAAAGTTACTTATTACTGCTTGGAGTGTTGTAGCAGGAATTGTCTCAATTACCGATATTTCTTGGGTTTCTTTTGTAAACTTCTTGTTTGCAATAAACCCACAAAAAAAAAACAAAAAAAAAAAAAACAAAAAAATCAGGTGCAGTGAGATCAGGGGACTTGGCAGTTTCTGGGGAAAATTTTGCCTCAATTCTGTCATAACAGGCGTGACTATGTGACAAGTTGCCTCATCTTGTTGAATCCAAACATTGTTGAAAGGGATTCTCTTTCGGCGCAATTCTGGACAGAAAAATTCTTTCAACATCTTTAAGAAACGGTCTCCATTAAGCGTTTTCTTCGAAAAAGAAAACGCTTCACCACACTGTGATGCGAAGTGAATGTAATTGCATCTGATTGAGTATTTGTGCGTTAGAATTACTTCATATACGATAATTTTCTTTGTTAACATTGTCTTTTAAATGAAAATGTGCCTCGTCAGACATAAAAATGCAGTTCAAGACGTTTGCATTCTCTGACGCTATTTGAAGGATCTTCCCACAAAATTCCAAGCGAATCATGAAATCTCTAGCATTCAGTTTGTTTGCTAAACTAAACTTATATGGAAATAAGTTTAAATCTTGATGCAAAATTATCTGCAGTGACTGTCTGCCGACACCCATTTGAGCAGATAAACTCCTTGTCGAAACTCTAGGATTGGATTGTATGACAGCAGCTACAATAGCGATAGTTTTTTGCGTCCGAGCTGAAGGATTTCGAGGATAAGGCCTTTTTGCGATTGTGCGACCTTCGGCAAAATACTTCACGAGCCTCATTATAGTTCATATGCTAGTAGGAGTGCCGCCAAACGCGCGCCTATATTCTCCTTGGATGGAAACAACGGAATCTAAAGCGTAAAGGCTTTGCACTATCAAAATTCTTGTTTCACTGTCCCAATTCTGCATTTTAGTTAAGCTTAAGAATTAATCTACAAAATAGAATAAAAATGGAACAGAAAATAAGTTCTTACGTTTTTTTTTTCTGGTAGCAGCTTTCATCAGCCACCCTGTATAATAATTTTATTATCTGTTACTAAGTTTATACGTTATATAGGTTTAACTAACTCGCCAGAACTGATAAAAAAAAACTTTTAGCAAATAAAGTATAAAATGGTGCCACTTTACTTGACGTTTTTACGGTTTTTTCGATGTGTTGCACTTAAACATAATAAATAACGTAAAAATTTCCTGCAGAAACAAATACTACAAAATTTTTTATTATTGTTTGCTTTAATTGAATTACAAAAAAGATTTAACTTCCAGATTATTCTCTTATTATATTAACAGTGTTACCAATTATGTAAAGGCCCTAAATCGGTCTTTTTTTAGGGATTCTCTTACGTATCACATAAATATTTGGCTTCACAATAACTTAATTATATAATTTCATAAATATTGCTTTTTCAAGCAATTGAAGAAAAAAATTATTCGTAAATGAACCTAGGTATACAGTTTCCATTATGGCTTTTCCTTCTCCTATAAAATTGCGATTATGTTTGTTAGGGCCCTTCTGCATGAGACTAACGATATGCCATATCAAAAAATTTAACTTTTTCATGGAGAAATTGACGCATAAACAGTATGTTATTTGCAAGTACTTTTTATTTATGAATAGGCTGCGTATAAACGTAATATGTGTTTAATTTAGAATTTCTGTTTATGAAAGTATAGGTATATTGAGTATGTATCATTTTTATCGAGAATAATTCTTATATATTTCGCTTTAGTTTCCATCGCAACGTAAGTATTATTAATTTTATTATACGAGCTAGGTAAAAACAATCTTTCGTTTTCTTTATAAAGATTTAGGCGGATTTACCAGTATTTTCTATTTATTGAAGTAGCTAATAACATCATCTACCGATTTTTGTAAGTAAAGCTAATAACATCATCTACCGATTTTTGTAAGTTAAAAAAATATCAGCGCAGTATATATTTAAACGTAGAATTGCAGTATCATTTGCTTTTGCAAATTGATGATTTGCAAAAGCTAAAATTTGGGAAATCGGAGCTAAAAATGTTGTAAGAACTTTGAATAAAATGAACAACCATTAGTTGCCAGAAAACATAAAACAACTGTTTATATTTTTTTATTATTAATTTTTACTGGATAATTTGTTATGTGTTGTTGTATGATGTTGCAGATATTTAAATATGTATAAAATATATGTCTCGGGTTTGTATAATCCTGTTCTACTCCAGTGCGCGAGCCGCTTATCTACACGCACTCCTCACATACAATATAAAGCTAAAAACAGACATAGATGATCTAAAGAACGCAAAATTCCAAGTAAATCCACTACCAATGATTTTCATGTTGTTGTTGCGTTCTTATTGTACGTGCGTGGGTATGTGTGTAGCAATTATGTTTGCACATTTAAGGTTGGAATTGTCATTAACAAAGAACTAAAAGGTTCGTGATCATTGGAGATGAGTATAAATATCAGGCAGATAGATATTCGGCAGAGATAGGTTTAATTTTAAGCGTTGTGCAAGACAGTCATAAAAGTCAGCAAGTCTAGTGTGTTAATGGAAGGGTGGAAGTAAATGTAAATAAAGTTGTGAAGTATGTAAGTACTGTGTAATAAACAAGTGTGAGTATCATTATTTCATTTGCAATTGTTTTTAAAGACAAAAACGTAAATAGTACTTTGGTTTGAAAAGATTTGTTGTATCGTTATAAAAATTCAATTAAAATTCGTTAAATTCGTCACTTAGAAAAATTAAATTTCCGATATTAGCTATCGCTTATTAAATAATATTTCTACAAATTCACCAAATAAGTAGAACGATTCCGGGCCTACCCTAAAGCAACGTTTTTCAAAATTACCAGCAACAAAAGTACATTGCAATATGTTTAGACAATTAGATAACGCATATGACGTAAATGTGAGATTTTGAAGTGAAAGAATATTTAAGCTTACGATGAACATTGTATTATTTTATATTTTAAAGATTATATTACAGTAATAAAATTTTTGTGAACAAATCAGTAATATTTTATATTTTATAACGATAGTTTTATAAAATGAAGCATATTCACCGGCAAATACAGGTACAAATTTTATAAAACTCCTCTTGCATCAGCAACACGCCTTCTACAAAAAAATAGAAAAAAAAACAAAACAATGGTATCCCTGCGAAAATATTTGAAAATGTGTTTCTCTCCGTGTACTAAGTAGAAAATGCTTTTTAAAAGAAATGAGAGTTCAGTTAAAACCCGGTCTACTTAACATTTCATTTAATTTGTAACAGTAAAAATATAGCTGATTTCAAACCGTAAAAATTGGCATTTGTTCTTTTATAATGGCTGATTTAACTATGAAAAAAAAAAAAAAACAAAAGTTTTTTATACCCTTCACAAAAAAGTTAAGGCTATATATAAGTTTGTGATTACGTTTGTAATCTCTACAATTTTGATTATAAAGTATATATATTCTCAATCAGAATTAATGGAAAAGTCGATTAAAGCTCTAAACACATAGACGACAGCAGACAGCAAGCAGCAATCTGTCAAAAATAAAATAAATTTAATTAAATGCACACTATTATTTTAACGACATCACAGCAGCACGGCTTCACAACAGCATTTGCTGCTGCTGCCAACTTAGATTAATTTCTATTTTCGTAAGCAGCAAAAAGTAAATGCAGTGCTGCCACTATAAATATAAATTAGCAGCAATAAGAACGAAAATTGTTTTGAAATATTTAATAGAAATAAACATCACATAAATAAAGTAAACAAATAAATTGATGAGTTTTTACAGTTTTATGTGATATTATTACGTTTTCAGTCAGTAATTTTATTAACGTAAAATATATATGTGGCACCTCTGAAATTTGCATTGTTTAAATACACATAGTGCTGCTGCTGTCTTTAAAATAATTATGTTGCTGATGAGACGGCAGAATTTGAAGCTAGTTTCATTTGTACTCGTGAGGCTGTGAAATCTACTTTCGTCTAAGTGTTTGAGCGATGTCCTTCTGTCCGTTGTTGAATCCCCCCGGGGAACAGGTTTTGCCTTGGCGTATTCCTAACTTAGGCATTCTGTTTTTCGGGGAAAAGAGGGGAAGGGGTCCCTCGTTTGGTACGGCAAACAAAACTCCAGGATGCCACATGACTTATGTTTTGTTGGCTTCCGAGACCCTTACCAAGGGTATAAATTGGCAGAACGGGGATCAGCATGACCCCCGGGAAGTTTTGCTTGCGGTTCGACCCGGGTTGATCATGGTTGAGGTGCCTACCTTGGCTGTAACGTTCTGGCTGTGGTTTAAACCTAAATCGCAGGAAGGGAGTGTTAGTATCCTTGATAATTGTTTGGTGATGGCTTTTTTCGAGGACTAATAATCTCCCGAGGAGCTGTTGCCTATACAACAGATACGTGTACTGTAAGGATCCAGTGGTGACGGTTTGACGGGTGAGTTGGTTTAAGGGCTGATGCTCTTAGTAGGCTTCGGCCTACCAACTCATTAAGCCTTGTCTTGCGTTGATTGCTGGGAAATTGTATACATGTTGGATTAGAAAGCCCGAACTCCTCAACAAGAAGTTGTTCATATGACCGCAATCATATTACAAGAATTGCTACCTGTGTGAGCCTAGTCAGCCACACGGTGGCGGTGATGAATCGTGAAAAATTCACTCCGTGGAATTTGTCCACCATCAGGTTAGGCCGTCAAGGCAGGTACTGATGTAAATCATTTTCACAGTTGTCCGTTGTTGAAATGCCGCTTCTGAGAAAACCATTACGCATAGAAACTTCTTTCTTTGACCATTCTATTACTCCATCGTCCAATGTATTTGCTATTGCTATTGAATTCAGTAATATCGGTTCACGTATAGCTGAGATATAGTCAAAATTCCGAAAAAAGCTATTAATTTTTGCAATTTTGTATGAAAATTTTTGAAAAGTTGTTTGTTTTGCTTCAAACTTCATGCAATTATTAATCATAGTGACTAGAAGGCAAATATCGGTCCATATATCGATATTCAGATATCGGTACATATATATATCCGAGATATGGCCTAAACCGTTTTTTTCATGAAAATGTCGCGTAACCGAAGTTAAGCAACTTTTTTTTCTTTAACATCAGCTCTGGTACTAGCCTGAACCGATTTTCCATGAACATTGTGTTTTGCTGAAAAGCAATTTTCATTCTAAAAGAAGGTTACTAAAAGTCAGAAAATAGAAAATTCCGATATCGGTTTATATATAGCCGAGATATAGCTTAAATAAACTTTTTCATGCAAATGTACATGAAAGATTTCTTTTTTGGAATGCTGATTACAAGGCAAAAATATTTTTCCCCGATATTACTCTCTTAATTGTATTATCACATATTGAAACACAAATTCCGTAAAATCAAACGATTTTCCCTTATTTCTCTATATTTTATCAATGAATTTTTAAATGCAGACTCCATAAAAACAAACGATTTTTACGTTATTTCTCCATATTTTACCTTCCCTTTAACCCTTAAAAATTAAACACAGATTTTCTAAAAAGATATGATTTTTGTTTTATTTAACAATAAAAAAGTATTTTTATGAGCATTGATACATACTCACAAATGTATACATATATTAATTGTATTTATGTATAATAATAAAATAACATAAATTCACATTTATTTAACATAAAATAATAAAATTAAATAATTTTTTATTGAACTTTTATAATTTTTAAAATTAGATTTTCGTGCATTTGTACATCGGGTTTTTAGTTCAAGTTTTTCATCTCTTGAGTTTTTTCTTAAGAAGGACCTTTTACAATACAAATTTGCTGTGATCAATTATTGATTGAAGAAGACAAGAAAAATAATAATCAAATCTTTTAGCTGGGGCACAACTAGCTGTTTCCTAGTCGCTACACTACTCATCAGCATCCACTGGGATTTGAACTCGGGTCATGACGTATCATGATCCACCGAGCATTTAATTATTTTCTATCTATATTCATCTCATATTGAATCACATATGCATTTTGTTAATTGCCCGCATTGTTTGTACAGCGTTTGCAGTCTCTGAACAAGCGGTATTTCTTGTTTAGTTAAGATGCATATTTTTGTATTTGAATAATTCTCCGTGCCCAGAAATGTAAATATTAATTTATTGAATTTTTGTTGAACTTTTATAATTTTTTAGTTCAAGTTTTTCCTTCCTTTGTTTTTCTTAGGAATGATTTTTTACAATACAAATTTGCTGTCATCAATAATTTTTGATTGAAGAAGACAAGAAAAATAATAATAAAATCTTAAGCTGGGGACAAGAAAAACTTAAGAAAGGAAAAACTTGAACTAAAATCCGATGTACAAATGTACAAAAATCTAAATTAATAAATAATTCAAAAAGTTAGGCTTATTACATACTAATTTTTACAAACAAATTTCACTTTTATTTTTTCATTAATCACAAAATTTATTTCACCAGATTCCGAAATTTACAATTTTGCTTATGAGATCATGAATACAAGTATGATTTCCAAATTTCTTTAATTCGGTACTCTTATTAAAGCAGAAACCAAAATATTTTCAATTTTAAAACGATTTGAAATTGTAAGAAATGCTTATAAAATGCGCAAAATGATGACACGTGGAACCCTAAAGGATTATTCATTTATAAATTATCAGTATTAAGAAAATATTGAATTATTTTTTTAGTTAGGGGTGTATAAACTCACTCTGATCTTTTCACTATTGAAATGGGAATTTTTCATTTGCCTTCTTAAGACTTCTAATGATTGAAAAGACTTACTGCCTGGTCACGATAACGTTTCGTTAACGTTCGCTAATGTTTTATATTAAAAATAAGTGACTTATAGTCAACTATTATTCAACTAACGGATATATCGGTGGTAAACAAGGGCAATGATACAAGATCAGGAAAAAATAAAGCTTAAAAAAAGGCATAGGAATAGTTTTTTTTTTTTACTTAAAAAATATGACGTTTACGAAATGACATTGTGAGCCAGGCAGTTATTTTGACATTCTACACAAGAAAAATAGCTAAACATTAAAATATAGTGAACTTTTAAATGATTGAAAAATTCCTCGTGACACCTGAACTTTTTTTGCACATAAAACATTCTACCACATTTTATTATTGTAAAGAACACACATAAGTATATAAATAAGAATTTATGCATATGTTGCTTTAAAATAACAAAAAGAATCGTGTGTATACACCCCGCCCCGCCAGCAAATCGGTAGTCGACTACAATTAAATTCAACTAATAATTCACTTTTTTGGCCGAACTACAAGCTAGCTACAATATAATGACTAACTTTCAAAAATGAAAGTGTATTTATTATTCTATGCAGTTATTTAATTTCTTTTGGTTTATTTTAATGCGCAGTTTTGCTTTTGTTTCTCCATTAGTCAATCGTTTGATATACATACTTCGCTTGCTAGCCGAGGTTGTAAGACGATGTCTTTATATAAACGACAGCTTCAAGCCGGTAGTGGAAAATTTCACTTCTCCTGATTTTCTTAGTAAAGATAGGATTTACTTTTAAAATTTTTACTGTGTCTCTATAATAGAGTAAAATGACAATGAGAAGTGGAATTATCATGCATATTCCAAAATTTAAAACATAGAAATAATTTTTTTTATTTTTTTTTTTTTTGTATTGGTTTTTAAATAATATTTTTATAAGATGCACAATGTTTTTTGAACGAAATCGTTCCTTATAGAGGAAAAAATTGTTTTTTTTTTTTTGTAAATAGTTTAATGAAGCAGAGCTAACATATAGTTGGCTCGGAAGAAGTTAGATAATAGTTAGTTATTTAGCTAACCCTTTCAGACCTGGTTGAATCGATTGTGCTATCTGCTATTTTTGGTCTAAAATCACATTTAAAAATAATTTTTTGCTTAATAACCGGTGGGCAGTGATCGTGGGGTCTTATTTTTGTTGACTAACAATTGACAACAATAGCTTTAGTTTGATTGTGTCTTTCAACAAGTGTAGATATGCGTCCACAAGGTACATGTTTTCGAATAAATAGTTTTGAAGTAGGTTTCTGGACTTCGTCGAAGAAACCGTAAAAAGAGTTTTTGCAACGATCCAGTTCGTTACTAGCAAAATTGTGCATAGTAACAATTAGCCAGCGGTCATAAAAATACAGATAGCACAATTGTGCTAGTCAGGCACAACTTGTCATATTGTTTCATGCTCACGTTTGTGCTATCTCATCATTTTACAAAAAAGTTTTTGATTTGAAGCAGTTTTAAACATACTTAACGATTCAGATGTTGACTTTAGTGATGACGATGATACTGCTGATGAAACATATATCTCTTTCAATGTTAATGCAGATGCACAGGAAAGTGATGAAAGCTTGTGTAGTGAAAACACATGAATATGATGCAATGAATTGGCAACAGATATCATGAACTATTCAATAGATGAACAGATGATACCATTTACGGGTAGATGTCCCGCACGTCAGGATATTCGGTCAAAGCCAAGACCAGTTGGCCGCAAAAATCTTGTCAGTGCTACGTCAGTGGGGTTGTTGTAGATTTTGCAATTTTCCAGGGTGCAAGCACATTTGAAGACTGTGGTCTTGGCCATGGGCCTTCTATTGTCATTAGACTAATAAAAAATCTTCCAAAAGGAAGTCATGTCTACATGGATAGATTTTTCACAACAATACCACTGTTGGAAGCACTAGACGAAATGGGTTACTTAGCGACTGGTACAATTATGGCAAACAGAGTTTCTAAAAGTGTAAAATTTTCCTTGGACAAAGAAAAAGGTATTAATCGAGGCGACATATGCCAATTTACGAATGGAGAAAAAGTAGCTGTTATAAAGTGGAAAGATACGAAGGCAGTGATAGTTGCGTCAATTAATTGTAGGAAAGATCCTGTAGGAAAAGTTCAATGTTGGAGTAAGAACTTGAAACGCCGTTATTCCGTCAAAGTCACAGCGGTCATACAAAAGTATAAAGCCTTTATGGGAGGAGTAAATTTGTGCGATCAAATGTTGGAGTATTACAGGATTAAAATGAAGACAAAAAAATGGACCGTTAAAGTGTTCTTTCACTTAATTGACCTGGCTATTTTTAATTCATGGATGGAATATAGATGTGATTGTAATATTCCGGAATACCAAGGTCAAAAGTAAAATAATTTTTAACTTTTAAAATGGCATTAGGGACTGTGTTGGCGGCTTGATTTGAATCTCCTGAACGAGTGGAAATATTTGAGCTTTCTAATGATTTTCACTTTGTTTGGCTAAGAACAAAGATTGTTTTAAAAAATATCACAATACATAAAAGTGTATATAATAACTCTATTTTTTCATAAATCTATTTAATTTTTTAAGAAATGAAGTACCTGCGTTTTATAATTATTTTTGTTTTTAAGTCTTTTTTTCACATAATTATTTAATTTTTTATGAATAAAGTACCTGCATTTGTTACTTGAAAAAAAAACTGTAAATAAAGTATTATCAATTCAAAGTTATTATACAAATTATATAAATATTGTCCTTTATTTCTCAAAGTTAATTTTACCGCTTATAGCCTGAATAACACAATTATGCGATGTCCTGATTCTTAAAAATGACATTGCAGTTGTGTTTATCGTCTTTAATTATCAAGTAATGAAAAAGTCTTTTCTGGATTTCGTTGATTTTGAGGTTTTTATGGGCCAAATAGACTCTGGGTCTAAAAGGGCTAATTGAAAAAAAACAACTTAAGTCCACTGATGTGCGGTTAACTCCTAAATAGCTATATATATGTACATAAGTCCGTTAAAAGTTGACTTTTAGAAAACTAACTTTTAGTTGAAAAGTCGGACAATTGACTGCCTCCTAGGACATTGACATGTTAAAAGAGTCAGTTATCTCCATTGAAAATAATCTAAGTGTCACCCACCATCAGCTACAAAAAAATTAGTTTAAAGCTTATTTTAAGCTAAGTTGGCGGCAAGGCATTTATTTTTAAATACTTTTTAGTTTTTAATAATTTTACATTCACTGTTACACTTTATATCTTTTTATACCCTTCACAAAAATGTAAAGGGTATATATAAGTTTGTGATTCCGTTCTACAGTTTTAATTTGCGACCCTGTAAAAAATATATATTCTGAATCAGAATTAATGGAAAAGTCGATTAAGCGATGTCCGTCTGTCCGCTGTTGAAATACCCTTTCTGAGAAAACCATTAGACTTAGACACTTTTTTCTTTCACCATTTTTACCCCATCGATTCATGGGTTTGCTATTGAAATTCAGTAATATCGGTCCATGTATAGCTGAGATATATTTAAAATTCCGAAAAAAGCAATTTTGTTTTGCAGTTTTGTATGAAAATTTTTGGAAACAAAAGTTGTTTGTTTTGCTTCAAACTTCACACACTTATTAAGCATGGTAACTAAAAAGCAAAAAATTTTTTTTCAGATTTCGGTCCATATATACTCGAGATACAGCCTAAACTTAGTTTTTCATAAAAATGTCGCGTAAGCGAACTTAAACAACTTTTTTGTTCAAAAGCAGTTCTGGTAATGAACTAAGGTTATATAAATATGGAAAATGAAAACTTCTGATATCGGTCCATATATACCCGGATATAGCCTGAACCGATTTTTCCATTAACATTTTTTTTTTTTTTTTGCTGAAAAGCAATTTTCGTTATAGAAGAAGGTTACTAAAATACAGAAAATAGAAAATTCCGATATCGGTTGATATATAACTGAGCATACTTAGTTCAAATTTTTAAATATACTATACATATACGAGACTATCGTGAAGGGTATTTTAGATTCGGCCCAGCCGAATATACCACACTCTTACTTGTTATTATTTTAATTGCTAATTATTATTTCTGAGGCTTATTATTACACTTTTCACCTTCTTTTTTTATAAGACTGGCGTTTTAAACAACGTTGACTACTTTTAAATTTCAACATACACACACAAACATATTATTAAACAACTGACTATTTGAAATGTAACAGTATTTCTGTGTAGTTATTTTGTTTTTTGCTAAATGGATGAATCAGTTAAAATGTCTTTGCATTTTGAAAGATTATTCATTTAAAAATAACTTACCAGCTCAAAAGTGCTAAAGGTCTTCAGGTCGTTATTAAAGGGATTGACCCATGCGTAGATACTGATGATGTAAAAACCGGATTGGAAGATAAGGGTTTTAAAATAAAAACAGTAGTAAACATCAGGAACCGTGAAAAGACCCCTCAACCCATGTTTAGGGTTGAACTAGAACCAGGGGATGTTCTGCTAAAAAAGAGTGAAATTCACCCAATATACAACCTCAAATATCTTTTGCATCGTAAGGTTACCGTTGAGGAGCCACATAAGCGTTCAGGACCCGTTCAGTGCCTAAACTGCCAAGAATTTGGCCACACTAAGGCTTACTGCAAGTTGCCCGCTGTTTGTGTTGTATGTGGCGAACTTCACGGCACAACTCAGTGCAATAAGCCAAAGGCCGACGCAAGTGTTAAAAAATGCAGTAACTGTGGAGCTAACCACACTGCAAATTATAGAGGTTGCCCTGTCATACTCATTTTAAGCGTTCAATGACAAATAAGTCATCGGTTTCTCCAGCAGCCCAGCAGCCAAATGTCATTGGCAAAAACAATTTTCCCCAGGTAGGCCATCCAACCAACTTCACAAACACGCAGAAAACCAAACAATTTTCATATGCTAATGTGGTTAAATCCGACCAAAACTTGAACCAGCAACCCAAGCCCCAAATTTCCGATCCAAATTTTAGTAACCTAGAGGCAACTCTGCAGACTCTTGTTCAATCCATTAACACTTTTACCGTCTCTATGACCAACATGATGCAGGAAATGCTAAAAATGCAATCCACTTTTTTACAGGCAATTTTAAAAAAATGAATTGGTTAAAAATATGTTTCTGGAACGCAAACGGCATTCGCCAACACAAAAATGAACTTGAGCACTTCCTTATGGAAAAGCAGATCGATATAATGATGATTGCTGAAACCCATTTGACAACTAACAGTTTTTTCAAAATTAATGGCTACATACTGTACGACACAAAAGATCCCCGTGGAAGATCTTGCGGAGGATCGGCAATTCTAATAAAATCCAGAATTAAACACTTTTTAATGAACGAGACATGTGAGGAATATCTCCAAGCTACAAATATATGCCTTAATTATTTTCATGAAAAAATTGTTATATCCTCGATTTACTCACCACCACGATTTTCAATAACAGAAAGACAATATTCAATTTTTTTCAAATCACTTGGTCCTCGATTTTTAGCGGCTGGCGACTATAACGCTAAACACACTTTTTGGGGATCACGTTTAATTACCCCGAAAGGCCGTGTGCTTTTTGACACCGTTACCAAAATGGGCTTAGGTGTGATTTCAAGTGGACACCCCACTTATTGGCCGTCAGACCAACGCAAGATCCCAGACGTTATAGACTTTGGAGTTACAAAAAATTTTCCCTCAGAATGGATGCAAGTTGAGCCTTCATTGGACTTGTCCTCAGATCACTCACCAACTATAGTTTCTGTTTCGTTCCCCCAGGGGCTTGGTTCCCCGTTTTGTGACTTGGCGTTGACCGTCACTCGAGTTAATTGGATAAAATATAAGAAATATTTGAGTACACATTGTACGGAAAACATTGCCTTGAGAACGCCTGAGGATATTGATGTGTCGATTAACGAATTTTCTGAACACCTTAATCTAGCCGTACAACAAGCCACCACTAGCCATATAAGATCCAGAAATGTGAGCAACAGTACATATTCGTTTGAAATTGAACAACTTCTAACAGAAAAAAGAAGAGTTAGAAGAGAGTGGCAACTTCGCAGGTCTCCCCAGCTTAAAAGCAGGCTACGAGAGTGCGTAGCTCAGTTAAGAAATCTGCTCGAAATCCAAAGAATGGCTTCTCTTAAAAATTATCTGGAAGGTCTTGATGGTACCCCTCAAACCGACTATTCTCTATGGAAAGCGACAAAAGGTCTGAAAAGACCCGTAGTAGGTAAGCCACCTCTGCGAACTTCAACTGGAGATTGGGCAAGAAGCGATTCTGAAAAGGGAATGTTGTATGTCAATCATTTGAGAAATGTTTTTACCACAAATGATACAGCGAATAATTCAGCTGAGCTACCGTCATACGCTGTTAGACCGCCCATGCCGTTGAGACTTAGTTTTCAAGATGTTGAAAATGTTATTCGTAACACAAACCCCAGGAAAGCTCCAGGTATTGATCAAATTACTGGTAAAATGCTTGAGCAGCTACCTCGTGTAGCTCGTAGAATTCTTCTTTTTATTTTTAACGCTATTTTACGTCTCGAGTATTATCCTGCAGAGTGGAAGGTGTCCATGATTACTATGATACCCAAACCAGGGAAGGATCCCACTAAAGTAGAATCATACAGACCAATAAGTCTACTGCCAACAATTTCAAAACTGTTCGAAAAATTGTTAATGGCAAAGTTGAGCCCATTGTTGAACACTGTGGGATGCATCCCTGATCATCAATTTGGCTTTCGGGCTAAACACAGCACAATAGAACAAACGCACAGACTAGTCAATGTCATAAGACAGACCTTTGAGGAGAAGAATTATTGCTCAGCTCTATTCATTGACATTTCTCAAGCTTTTGATAAAGTGTGGCACGAGGGCTTGATACACAAAATAAAGTTGAACTTGCCTGCAAATATACACAAGCTTCTGGAAAGCTACTTATGTGGGCGGAAGTTTGTTATCAGAGAAGGCGACTTTATAAGCCCAACTCAGCCAATCGAGTCAGGAGTTCCCCAAGGCAGCATACTGGGGCCTACTTTATATTTGATTTACGCCTCTGACATGCCAACGAGACGATACAGCATTCTGCAGCGTACATGAAAGCCATCAAGTAGCTTCGCGAAATTTGCAGGAGTATATTTCAATATTAGAGATGTGGTTAAAACTTTGGAAAATTAAAGTTAATGAACAAAAGTGTACTCATGTTACATTCACACTGCGTAAACAAACATGTTCAGCCATCCAAATCAACAATTCACCTATTCCGCAGCAAAATGAAGTCAAGTACCTTGGTATTTACCTGGACCGTAGGTTAACGTGGAAGTCTCACATAGATGCGAAAGTTACTCAGTTAAAGTTAAAAGCAGCTCAACTGAATTGGCTTATGGGCAGAAATTCTACATTGAAGCTGGATTGCAAACTTTTATTATATAACGCAATTCTAAAGCCTATATGGTGCTATGGAATTCAACTATGGGGCACCGCCTCCGCTTCAAACGTTGAAAAAATTCAAAGGCGACAAAACAAAATTCTTCGAACAATTACCGCAGCTCCATGGTACGTAAAAAACTCACGAATTCATAAGGATCTCTGTGTTCCTCTTGTAAAAGACGAATTTTCAAAGTACGCAACAAGGCATATCAATAAATTGGAACTTCATCCAAATCGTCTTGCACGCAATATACTTAATTTCGAAGGACACTTTCGGTTGAGAAGGAGGGACACCCTTGCCACCATCAGAACGTTAAATAGGTGATTTCACCGATATTGATCGTGCAAAATAAAACATTTTTGTCTAGCATTGGCTGGACTCAATTAATTTTATGTATTTAGTTTTAAGATTTGAATACTTATTGTTAGTTCACTTTGTGAAGATTCAATAAACAAATGAATGAGAAAAAAAAAAAAAAAAAAATTTAAAAATAACTGAACGGACTACTTCTTCGATAAACTACAGTCAGTTACTGTAAAAATATTCTGAGTGTATATGTATGTGTGACAGAGAGGATTACTTGTATATGCACATATTTGAGGGAGTTTGTTTTTAAGTATGTCCGATTACTTTAAATCTATTGATAATAGAATGTATTTTATTTCCTTACACAGTTCTTATATGAAATGGTGTAACTGCGTTGTCTAAAAACAAAGCAAAATATTTCATTTGAATAATGAAGCTTGATGTTAAAATACAAAAGTTATTTTTGCCCTAAAAAGAATAAAACGCTAAACAAAGACATCAAAAAACGGTTACCGACCACTGTTTATAGTGTTAGAAGTCAATTGCGAAGAAAAGGCGTTTTGATGATTAAAACTGTAGGCCAGATAAAACTGTCGCTTTTGGCAAATACAACGACGAAAAAGTAAATATCTAAGGGGTGTTTCCAAGATACTATCAATAAGGAGAACATGTGCTTTACAGCGGGTGGTAAAGGTTTTTTTTTCTTTTCAGAGCATATGTTTAGTCAGTGTAATTATTATCAGCAGCTTCCTGCTTTTTGCGTAGTAATTGATGCCAGTTGGTGAACAAATTGACCCAGTATTGATAAACTTTTAGAAATACTTACATAGCGATAAGTGTAAGTACTTGCTTTGACATTTGATTAAAATTCAAAAGAGTTTGACAGCACTCTGTCAATACTAAAATGACATTAATAACTTTTAGGTACTCGTTAAAGTGGCTTTCGGTCGTTAGGAAACTTCAAAGGATTTTAAAGAAATTATTTTAAATTTCTTTTAATTATGAACAATTTTTTGTTTGTTTTCAAATTTACGTTAAATAAAACATAAAAACGCAAAAGTACAAAAGTAAAAAAGGAGAAAATAAAACTTCACTTGACAAATGTCTGACATTTTGTAGTACTTGAACATCCACTTCAATTTGTTTGTTGTTTTTTTTTTCCTTCATATTGTGGCAAGAATGGCATTATTGGTTCGATATTTATTTGGTAACTCGTGCTTATAGATATACAATAAAAAATAAAAAAAATGTCAGGACTAACGACGAGTTTCGTAGCGTTTTGCTTTATAGGCAAAATTATATGAAAATGATAGTTGAAAACTTAGTTTTACATAATTGAAATAATCTTGAGGCAAAATTGCAGGAAAACAGTAGGGCTAAAAAGAAGAGACAATGAAAAAAATTCCATGTCATATTTTTTTTTCTAATTCGTTTTCAGTCATTTGTTATAATGTTTTATTTTCATTCATACTAACAAGGGAATAAAAGGAAACAAAGGTTTATTCTTTTACAATCACATTTAAAAAAACATGCTTTAAATATAATCCTAATAACAATCCATTTGTTAGTAACTTTAAAATATATGTAATTCAAAACATTACATGGCTTTGAATCACTGTATAAAACTTCTTTTATTTCCAAAATGAATTTAAAAAATTGCATATCCAGCTATGATTTCGAGCAGAGGTAGAATGACGGGTAAAAACCGATTTCCGAAAATGCGAAAATTTTGAATGCAGTTCTGATTAAGTAAGTTATATCGAATAAATTTATGATAAATAATTTTTTTAACAATCAAATGGATAGACAATCGTGAAGTCCCTATTAAAAGTCGACAGCTTTGTATTAATTCTACAATATTATGCCAACCACGTTAATATGAAAGCGTAATTACAGACCAGTACTATAAATCTACCATTATGAAGTTTGCTCCAAAATTGACGCAAGATTTGAAATTTTTGCAGGAAAGTGCTGACAACGCTAAAAAGAAAACGATTCCACAGCTGGTAGTTGAAGGTTATGAAATATGAAGTGTCACACAATAGAATAACGTGTCTTTATTATTGAAAAATATTTCACAAATAATCAGATTTTGGCGGCCGCAGTTCGAAAATTTCATTCAAAATGTGATAATAGTGTATTAACTTCATCAACTGTGAAGAGATTAATTAAAAAATGTACGGAGACTGAATCCATTAGTTATGCCAAACAATCTGGTCCTCTAAAAATAAGACGTTCAAATATTAATATCGCAGCAGTGCGTTAGAGTAACGGTGGCAACCCAGAAACTACAACTGAAGCCTAATTACCATAAACAGCGAGAGAGCTCGTTGAATGGACTCTTAAACATTAACAATGTTTTTTCGCGCAAAATTATCCTAAACGATGAAGTCATTTTTACTTTGATGGCCAAAAATTTTGCTTTGAGGTTCAGAGAACCTACATTTGGTTGCCAACAAGCAATACAAACTAAAAGCTTTTATGTTCCGAGGTCTAATTATATATGAAACTCAACAAATTTTTATTTTATCTAATAATAATAAATAAATAAACATACATAGATACAAAATTTCGTTTTTGCATTACTAAAGCCGTAATGCCACCTATTTTTTCAAATTTTTTTCTTCTAATCTAAGACTGAGAGAGTGAAATACATAGTCAATATTAGAAAGAGACAATTAAATTAAATTTAGTATTAAGTTTGCATACTTATTGTTAGTTCATTTTGAAGATTCAATAAATAAAAAAAAAGCTAAAAAAAATAATAGATATATATAAGCTATAACGACATTTTTTTTATACTGGACCAGTACTCAGGGGATGACCCCTACATATGCAGTGCATTGTACCAGAACTAGGAAAATAGGTTGTGAGGAGGGGGAAAGAGGGAGTAGTGTTTGTGAACATCTGACTTGAACTTTCCAACCTTATAACAGACAGGAAACACGTCTGCAGGCAACTTATTCCACAGACGAAGAGTACGGCTGTAAAACGAATTCTCTCTGTAATGCGTAGTACGATTCCCCGGGCAATCGACCACAAATGGGTGAGCTCTAGACGATGAGCGCGTGCTACGTAAAAATGTGCGCGTTTCGGGAACAAGATCCCTAATCTCGTCAGAGCAAAATCCATTGTAGTATCGATAGAACAGAGTAACGCATCCCACACTGCGTCGATGCTCCAGTGAGTCAATAGAGTTGGACTCTGTCACCGATGAGCTTCTTCGCCCTCTCCTGCACACGGTCGAGTAACCCCAAAATAGACTGAGGCACCGGTCCAAACATGAGAGTTGTATTCCATTTTCGGTCGGATGTAGGTGGTATAAATAGTAAGGAGATCGGATGGAGTTTCAAAAAACCGAGGCACTTGAATGCTTCTTTAGAGACATGAAAAATATGATCAGTCCAGCGAACATCACACTGTATCTTCATTCCAAGAACATCAAGAGCATCCGATTCTTCAATATTTATACCATCCGTGAGTACAGATGAAGCAGCATTTGCGGTCGTTTGTTTGTGCGTTAATAAGCAACACTGGATCTTACGAGCATTAAAGGCGACCCTGTTTTTACGACCCCATTCAAAGACTATTAGAAGATCACTATTCAGTGAATCATTCATATTTAGTCTCTTGGCAGCGATCTCTGATAGGCTGGGCCTATAACTAAAAGAGTACGAGTGACAAATGCTGCTGTCATCCGCGAAAGAGTGGATAGGGTTGGAAGTTTGGTAGAGAAGGTCGTTGAGGAAAATAAGAAATAGGGTAGGAGAAAGAACGGAGCCTTGCGGTACCCCTGAATTAATCTTGAACTCGTTTGATGAGACACCATCAATAACAACTCGTATAGAGCGGTCTCTGAGAAAGCTCGATATAAACCGAGAGAAGTCATCACCGACACCAAAAGCAGTAAGTTTTGCCAATAGTGCACCATGCCACACTCTGTCAAACGCTTTTGAAATATCAAGAGCCACCACCCTACTTTCACCGAAATGATGGATTGAGTGGCACCATTTCTCTGAGAGATATGCCATAATATCGCCAGTTGAACGACCCTTACGAAATCCATATTGACGATCACAAAGTAGTTTATGCGACTCCAGATACCTCATAAGGTGATGGTTAACCATGTTTTCCATTTTTTTGAAGAGTGTAGAGCAAATTGCAATTGGGCGGTAATTTTCGGGGTTATTTGCCATACCCTTTTTGGGTATTGGTGTTACATTAGCAACCTTCCAGCACGATGGTAACTCACCAGTATGGTAAAGTATGCTGACATAACTTATGTATACGTTTAATAGACAAAACAATAATAACAAGCAATTTTGTTCAAAAATGTATTTTTTCCTGTATTTTGTTCAAATAAATTAATGAAAAATTATTCTAAAAGTGTAGGGGCAAAAAATCCGCTTTTTTAATTATTGAAAAGAAGCAATGTTTCGTCAATAATTTTTAACTTATAGTTTGGCAAACATTGTTTTGATTTTGTTTTTGTAAACATGTACACTCAAAAAAAAGTATGAACTAAATTTTAGGTAGACGTGAACTTGGTTTTAGTTCATGAAATTTTCTTGAATTTAGTTTAAATTAACTTAAGACAAAGAAATACTTTCTCGGAAGTAAACACGAAGTTCGTCTAAACTTCACCCCAACTTGAAAATATTACCCAATTTTACTTATATATCCTTACTTACAAAAAGTACATAATTTTTCAAAACTACTATAAATTTACTTGCATTTAGTAAAAACTTCATAATAGTTAAGGTATTTTAGATTTAAATTAAGTAATTCTAATTTTGTATGAAGAACATAAAATTTAGTGAAAAGCTTCCTAAAATCTAGTTCAACTTTGGTTATTAACTTAAAATAAGTATGTCGAGTTCTTTGTTTTATGAACAAAACTACTTTAAAGTAATGAAAATAATCCTAAAATTTAAGAAATGTGTACTTGAAATCAAAATATTTATATTTATACCCTTCACAAAAATGTAAAGGGTATTTATAAGTTTGTGATTCCGTTTGTAATTTCTACAGTTTTTTTTTGCGACCCTATAAAGTATATATATTCTGAATCAGAATTAATGGAAAAGTCGATTAAGCGATGTCCGTCTGTCCGTCTGTCCGCTGTTGAAATACCGTTTCTGAGAAAACCATTAGACTTAGAAACTTTTTTCTTTCACCATTCTTTTACCCCATCGATTCATGGGTTTGCTATTGAAATTCAGTAATATCGGTCCACGTATAGCTGAGATATATTCAAAATTCCGAAAAAAGCCATTTTTTTTGCAGTTTTGTATGAAAATTTTTGAAAACAAAAGTTGTTCGTTTTGCTTCAAACTTCACACACTTATTAAGCATGGTGACTAAAAGACAAAAAATTTTTTTTTCAGATATCGGTCCATATATACCCGAGATATAGCCCAAATCGGATTTTTAATGAAAATGTCGCATAGGCGAAGCTAAATAACTTTTTTTTGCTCAAAAGCAGTTCTGGTAATAAAATTAGGTTACATAAATATGGAAAATGAAAATTTCCGATATCGGTCCATATATACCCGAGATATAGCCCAATCCGGGTTTTTCATGAAAATGTCGCGTAAGCGAACTTAAACAACTTTTTTGTGCTCAAAAGCAGTTCTGGTAATAAAATAGGGTCATATAAATATGAAAAATGAACATTTTCGATATCGGTCCATATATACCCGAGATATAGCCTAGACCGGGGTTTTCATGAAAATGCCGCGTAAGCGAACTTAAACAATTTTTTGTGCTCAAAAGCAGTTCTGGTAATGAAATTAGGTTACATAAATATGGAAAATGAAAATTTCCGATATCGGTCCATATATACCCGAGATATAGCCTACACCGGGTTTTTCATGAAAATGTCGCGTAAGCGAACTTAAACAACTTTTTTTGCTTAAAAGCAGTTCTGGTAATGAAATAGGGTCATATAAATATGAAAAATGAAAATTTTCGATATCGGTCCATATATACCTGAGATATAGCCTAGAACGGGTTTTTCATGAAAATGCCGCGTCAGCGAAATTAAACAACTTTTTTTGCTTAAAAGCGGTTCTGGTAACAAAATAAGGTTATATAAATATGAAAAATGAAAATTTCCGATATCGGTTCATATATACCGCAGATATAGCCTGGAACGGGGTTTTCATGAAATTGCCGCGTAAGCGAACTTAAACAACTTTTTTTGCTTAAAAGTAGTTTTGGTAATAAAATAAGGTTGTATAAGTAAGGAAAATGAAAATTTTCGATATCGGTCTATATATACCCGAGATATAGCCCAAACCGGGTTTTTCATGAAAATGTCGCGTAAGCGAACTTTAACAACTTTTTTTTGATTAAAAACAGTTCTGGTAATAAGATCAGTTTATATAAATATGAAGATAAAAATTTCCGATATCGGTCCATATATACCCGAGATATAGCCTAAACCGAGGTTTTCATGAAAATGCCGCGTAAGCGAACTTAAACAATTTTTTCGCCTTAAAGCAGTTCTGGTAATTAAATAAGGTTATATAAATATGGAAAATGAAAATTTCCGATATCGGTCCATATATACCCGAGATATAGCCCAAACCGGGTTTTTCATGAAAATGTCGCGTAAGCGAACTTAAACAACTTTTTTCACCTTAAAGCAGTTCTAGTAATGAAATAAGGTTATATAGGTATGAAAAATGAAAATTTCCGATATCGGTCCATATATACCCGAGATATAGCGCAAACCGGGTTTTTCATGAAAATGTCGCGTAAGCGAACTTAAACAACTTTTTTTTGCTTAAAACTGTTCTGGTAATAAGATGAGGTTATATAAATATGGAAAATGAAAATTTCCGATATCGGTCCATATATACCAGAGATATAGCCTAAGCCGTGGTTTTCATGAAAATGCCGCGTAAGCGAACTTAAACAACTTTTTTCACCTTAAAGCAGTTCTGGTAATAAAATAAGGTTATATAAATATGGAAAATGAAAATTTCCGATATCGGTTCATATATACCCGATATATAGCTTAACAGGCTTTTTGATGAAAATACCTAGTAAACAACTTTTTTGTGCTCAAAAGCAGTTCTGGTAATGAAATAAGGTTATATAAATATGGAAAAAGAAAAAATCCGATATCGGTCCATATATACTCCAGATATAGCCTGAACCGATTTTTCCAATAACATTTTTTTTTTACTGAAAAGCAGTTCTTGTTATAAAAGAAGGTTACGAAAATAGAGAAAATTAAAATTTCTGATATCGGTCCATATATACCCGAGATATAGCCTAAATCGGGTTTTTCATGAAAATATCGCGTAAGCGAACTTAAACAATTTGTTGTGCTCAAAAGCAGTTCTGGTAATGATATAAGGTTATATAAATATGGAAAATTAAAATTTTCGTTATCGGTCCATATATACCCGAGATATAGCCTGAACCGATTTTTCCATTAAAAATTTTTTTTTTTTTTTTTTTGCTGGAAAGCAATTCTCGTTATAAAGGAAGGTTACTAAAATACAGAAAATAGAAAAATCCGATATCGGTTCATATATAACCGAGCATATTTAGGTCACATTTTTAATATACTATACATATTCGTGACTATCGTGAAGGGTATTTTAGATTCGGCCCAGCCGAATATACTACACTCTTACTTGTTTTTATATTAGTTTAGTAGACAGTGAATTTAATTTCTATGTTTGTTATAATTATAAAAATGTTTGTTATAATTATAAAAAGGTAAGTCTTCACTTGATGTAAAATAATTTGATTTTTTCTACACTATACCAAAAACTTACCTAAATATTGCAAAATGGAGCGTAAACATGACGAAATGTTGGTTTTTTACAACCTACAATATATGTTATTCAAATTTGCTGATATTTTCAACTATTGTGTTTGCATTTAAATTAACTAAAGTAGTGAAATTTAAAGATATTTTTTTCATTTCTACAGGCGTTTATTCAAAAATACATGCCAGTTAAATGTAAAAATATTATTAATCTTTAATAATTTTCTTCTTTTAATAATTTGCAATGTTCGAGGTCGTTTTTTATAAAAATTTAATAAATTTATTCAATATTTCGTTTTCCGTTGGAAAACTTCTTCAGGAAAATAATTGTTATAATTTGTTTTGAAAAAATTCGAAAAAATTTTTGTGATAGAAAACAAATAACATGAAAAAATATTTAACATACATAAGTACATATACATATAACATATCTACACCTAAAATTGAATTTAACATACAAAAATTGTCACAATAAAAATCATATACAAAAACCGTTTTTGAAAATATTTTAATACAACAACAACAACATTCTTAAAATGTTAATTTCTTATTCTATTCTTATAAATTAAATGCCTATAATTACTAGCTAAATTTTCTGTATCCTTTCTAAAATTCATTCTATTTTCTATTGTTACATTTATAATTTGTAGCATTTCAAGCATATATCGTTTTTTATAACTATCCTCTGTATTTAATAAAAAGAGAAATTCGTTAATTACAGAATTTAAAAAAGTTACATATTTATTGAAACTTAATTTCCCATCAAAGGCAGATAATACATACATATATGTATGTAGCAAAGGCCGCAAATCAGCATCAAAGCTGAAAAGAGATGCAGGTTGTGAAACCGAATTTGTGATGCAGGAAATGGAAGAAAAGAGTACCAATTGTCAGAAAGACGACGCTCAGTGTAGGTACTAATTTAAAATTGTGGACATTTCTTTACAAAGTTTTTTTGTTTTAGTTACACATTGTATACAAATATATATACACAACTTAAGAATATATTGACTTATAAAAAATATATTTTTTTTACAAGTTTAAAAAATATTACATTTGAGCTTCAGCGAATAATGGTGGATTGCTTTTAATTGGTTCAGTTTACTGTAAGGTTCGGAATTTATACTAGGCCATTGAGTTATTGGTTTAAAGGATTGTAGATGCAGGTCATAGTACAATTGCTCTTATCAATCCCCATTTATAATCTCGCATGAGGGTAAGTGAACTCACATTTAAGTCTATGGGATACTCTTCCTATAGTTCAGTCTGTCGAAAAAAGTCACCTTCTAGACCTGAATGTTTTTCACTTATTTCAATGAGCCGAGGTCACAAGTGTGACTGGTAAATATACGATAGTAAATAACTGACCAAAATAAGGCTGTTTATTGACCCTAAGTTATTTGTCTGTAGGTTATCCTAAGTACATAGTCTTATTTTTTAAACTTGTAAAATATACATACATATATACATATACCAGTATTACAAATTCTGTCAAAAATGGTCAAAGTATGATATACATACGTTCATATAGTATGTAGTAAAACAAAAAGTAACTAAAACATAGTACACCCATAGATAATTCAAATAATTTGCTAAACATTGTACATTTTTGTTATAATAGTCGTATTTTTTCTTAGCTTAGTCAACATACATACATAGTTCATAACTTACATACATGCATATGCATTGATGTCAAATATATAATTTTATTCCATTTAGCTGAAATTAAAAGACGAGCAAAAACTATCTTAATATAATTTTGAGCCCTTAAATGAAGAATATATCAAATGACAACATAATTTATTGAAAAAAAATGGAAGAGAGGCCGTTAATCGTTACTTTGTGTATTAATTTTATATTATAATTTGCATTTAATTACTTACATTTTCGTAATGAAATTAAAAATAAAAATGCAATAAACAATGCACACATATCTTGATATGAAAATAGCTTTTTATTTCAAGTTTTGATACTTATTGCAAATACGGTAAGTAAGTATGCCCTAGAAATTTACAATAAATAATACAAACTTTCAACTGTAATTAACAATTTTTCTTCAAATTTAGTGTTTTTTTCTTCAAATGAATAAACTTAATTATAGGAAAATCTTGAACTTTTTATTAAGAAAAGTTTACTTAAATATAGGAACAGTTTGCTTCATTCCAACTATATTTTACTTAATTTTGAATTAAATTACTCAAACGTAAAGCCTTTTTTATGTGAAATAAGTACGTAGTATACTTAACTTCAGTAAAGATTTCATTAGCTTGAGTAACAGTGTTTACTAAAATTAAATAGTAATTAACTTGATACAAGTAAACACTTTTTACAGCCGAGTTCAATATCTCAATTTTATCTTGGAGAAATTAACTTAATAATAGAAAATCATCCAAAATCTGTGTACTTAATAATAAGGAAAATTTGCTTGGTTTGAGAAAAACAATAATTAATGGTAGAAGTAAATAATTATTTATTTTTAGTTTTTGAACAATTTTTTGTTTACTAAATTTTATGAAAATAGCATACTTGATTTCAGTCACGTTTTCCTTGGAGCCAAATCATTCCCGAATTTCTTCAAGTTAAGTTAAATTTACTTAAATTTAGTAAACTTTTTTTTGAGTGTAGTGATGCATCATCATTGTATGCATGAAAAAATCGTTTAGATGAGAACAAAACCCTACTGTATTTAGGCATAAAGCTAAAAAGTTAACAGCACAGCAGTATTTTAAGCTTCAAACGTCATATATAAGCAGACATTTTGAGGGTTTTTTACAGGAACTAGTTGGGCTAAAAGTTGCAATAGATTTGGCTCCCGCCAAATGATTAGTTGAACAATGTTCTCCCCTGGCAACGGTTGGTAGTAAAAGAATAAAAAGCATTATAACAGAGCTGTTTCTAGCAAAAATCAGGAAAAAAAAATTTTTTGTCTGAATTAACCGGTTTCAAAAAACCAGAACAATTTAAGAGTGCACCAGGACACCAGAGCAATTTATCTAAGACCAACAAAATTTCTGGAAAAGCTGGACGTATAGCAGCCCCTCAATCGATGTATCGAATATATTAATAAAGTTCAAGCATCATGCATTTATATTTTTATATTATAAGTTGTTTTTTACTTTTCAAGAATTCAGACTTTATATTGTTCAAGCACAACTATACTCTTAATACTCGTACTTAACGTTTTGTTGATATTAGCTTTAAATTTATTTGCTGTTTTCATTGACCAAAAATAACATAATAGAGTTGCTCTTTAAACTCTGTAATGGTGTCAGCCAAATATAAGGATATAAATAGTCAAACGTACTTCTTGTTAAAAAGTTATTAGAAAACTTTTTTCTGGAACGCAAATGGCATCCACCAACACAAAAATGAACTTGAGCACTTTCTTATGGAAAAGCAAATCGATATAATGATGATTGCTGAAACTCATTTGACATTTATTTCAAAATTAATGACTACACACTACATGACACTATAGATCCCCGTGGAAGATCTTGTGGAAGCTGTACAGTTCTAATAGAAACCAAAATTAAGCACTATTCGCTAAATGAGACACGTGAGGAGCAATCTCCAAGCAACAAATATATGCATTGAACTCTTTCATTGAAAAATAGTTATTTCATCGGTTTCTTCACCGCCCCGATGTTAAGTAACTGAAAGACGATATTAAAACTTTTTCAAATCACACACCGACGAAAGATCCCAGATTGTTATAGATTTTGGAGTTGCGAAAAATTTTCCTCTAGAGTGGATGCAAGTGGAGCCTTCATTAGATTTGTCATCAGATCACTCACCCACTATAATCTCTGTTTCGTTCCCCCAAGAGATTGGCTCTCCGTTGACCGTCAATAGAGTTAATTGGTTAAAATACAAAAAATTTTTGAGTACACATTGTTCTGAAAATACCGCCTTGAGAACGCCTGGGGATATTGATGTGTCAATTAACAATTTTTCTGAAAACCTCAAACTGGCCGTACAGCATGCTACCACTAGCCATATAAGATCCAGAAATGAGAACAGTAGAACTTATTCGTCTGAAATTGAGCAACATCTGTCAGAAAAAAAAGAGTCAGAAGGGAGTGGCAACTTCGCAGGTCTCCCCAGCTTAAGACTAGGCTACGGGAATGCATAACTCAGCTAAGAAATCTGCTCGAAATCCACAGAATGGCTTCCCTTAAAACATATTTGAAAAGCCTTGATGGTACTCCTCTATCTGTTTATTCCTTGTGAAAAGCGACAAAAGGTTTAAAAAGACCCGTAATAGGTAAGCCACCTTTGCGAACTTCAACTGGCGACTGGGCAAAAAGCGATTCTGAAAAAGGGATGTTGTATGTCGATCATTTGAGAAACGTTTTTATTACACATGATTCAGCGAATAATACAGCCAAATTACCGTCATATGCTACTAGACCGCCTGTACCTTTGAGAGTTAATTTTCAAGATGCCGAGAATATTATTGCTAATACAAACCTCAGGAAAGCTCCAGGCATTGATCGTATTACTGGTAAAATGCTTGAACAGTTACCTCGTGTAGCAAGAAGAGTTCTACTTTTTATTTTTAACGCTATTTTACGCCTTGAATATTATACTGCAGAGTGGAAGTTGTTTATGATTACTATGATACCCAAGCCAGGGAAGGAGCCCACTAAAGTAGAATCATACAGACCAATAAGTCTGCTGCCAACAATTTCAAAACTGTTCGAAAAATTGTTAATGGCGAAATTGGCTTCAATATCGAATGGAGTGGGATGTATCCCTAATCATCAGTTTGGCTTTCGGGCTAAACACAGCACCATAGAACAAACGCAAAGACTAGTCAACGTCATAAGACAGATTTTCGAAAACAAAAAGTATTGTTCAGCTTTATTTATTGACATTTCCCAAGCTTTTGATAAAGGGTGGCACGAGGGATTAATTTACAAAATAAAGTTGAACTTGCCTGCAAACACTCACAAGCTTCTGGAAAGCTACTTATGCGACCGGAAGTTTGTTATCAGAGAAGGCGATTTTATAAGCCCCTTACAAGCAATCGAAGCAGGAGTTCCCCAAGGCAGCATACAGGTCGTACTTTATATTTGATTCATGCCTCAGACATGCCAACGAGATCCGGAATCCGCACTTCAACTTTTGCAGATGACACAGCACTCTGCAGCTTCGCGAAAATTGCAGGAGTATATTTCAATATTAGAAAAATTGTTAAAACTTTGTAAAATAAAAGTCAGTGAACAAAAATGTACTCACGTTACAATTACACTGCGTAAGCAAACATGTTCAACTATCCAAATTAATAATACACCTAATCCGCAGCACAATTAAGTCAAGTACCTTGGAATTCACCTTGACCGTAGACTAACGTGGAAGTCTCACATTGACTTATGGCCAGAACCTCGGCATTGAAGTTGCATTGCACACTTTTGTTATACAATGCAATTCTAAAACCTATATGGTGCTATGGAATTCAATTATGGGGCACCGCTTCAACGTCAAATATTGAAAAAACTCGAAGGCGACAAAACCAAATTCTTCGAAGGATTACTGCAGCTCCATGGTACGTAAAAAGTTCACGAATTCATAAAGATCTGAGTGTACCACTGGTAAAAGAGCAATTTTCTAAGTACGCGACAAGGTATGTCAGTAAATTGGAACTTCATCCAAATCCTCTTGCGCGTAATATACTTAACTTTGGCGGCCACACTCGGTTGAGAAGAAGGGATACCCTTGCCACTATCAGAGCGTTAAATAGATGATTTCACCGATATAATCGGCATTGGCTGGATTTAGTTAATTTTTTGTATTTAATATTTAGATTTGAATACCTATTGTTAGTTCATATTTTGAAGATTCAATAAATAAATAAAAGCTTAAAAACAAAAAAACTTTTTACAAACAGATCTGCTTCTAAAAAAGTACACTAATGATGTAATACCAGTAATCGACCTTTGGTTAAATTTTTATAGATATCGAGTTTTGCAAGTGTTTATGAAAATATTAAAATTTATATCATTTTGGAGTCTTTCAAATTCTATTTTAATTAAATTAAAATTCTATTTTAATTAGCTGAACAAAAACGTTGTTACACAGAAAAAATTGTGTTTACGGGGACAACGAAATGATTAGCTAAAAAGCTGGGCCCGCGGTGCTCTCCACACGGTGTGCATCCTTCAGTATCTATGGGCTTAAAATTAAAAATTTTTAAAAAGATGGCAGATAAATTTATTTGCAGCCAAACGGCATTTGTAGAAAAAAATGATTTGGTTTTGTCTAACTTTATTCTATGCCTACGATGTGTCAAAATTCAACTAAATAACAAATACATGCGAACGAATAATAGCTTTCTTACGCATACATTTTCATTCGATATCGGCGAGCAGGCTGTTAATACAAAAGCCTACGAAAATTTAAAAATTTGCAGTTGCTTATACAGATGTACATACATTTTTTAAGCATTTATTTATTTATTAAATTTTCAAACTGAGCTAACAATAAGTATTCAAATCTCAATACTAAGCATAAAAATTAAAAAAAATATATGTGCTTTTAACTTAAGCCCCGCCAATGCTAGACGAAAAGCTTTATATTGCGGGAACTTTGTTATATGCTAGTAATTCAGCCGCATCATTTGAAGTCTCTCATTTATAATAAAAACGTTTTTCGAATGATTAACATACACCATCACTTTTTCAGAATCCTTTCTTGCCCACTCGGCAGTTGAAGTTCGCAGTGGTGGCTTACCTATTACGGGTCTGTTCAGACATTTTGTCGCTTTCCGTAGAGAATAGTCAGATTGTGGAGTATCATCAAGATCATCCAGGTAATGTTTAAGGGAAGCCGTTCTTTAGATTTCAAGCAGATTTCTTAATTAAGTTATGCACTTCCGTAGCCTAGTTTTAAACTCTGGAGAACTATGAAGTTGCCACTCTCTGCTAACTATTAGAAGTTGTTCAA
The DNA here is from genome assembly GCA_914767995.1 of Thecocarcelia acutangulata. Lineage (NCBI taxonomy): Eukaryota > Metazoa > Arthropoda > Insecta > Diptera > Tachinidae > Thecocarcelia > Thecocarcelia acutangulata. The sequence continues at coordinate 64,420,884 of OU612097.1, forward strand.
TCTCAGACGAATATGTTCTATTGCTCACATTTCTGGATCTTGTACGGCTAGTGATAGCATGTTGTACGGCCAGTTTAAGCTATTCAGAAAATTCGTTAATCGACACATCAATATCCTGAGACGTTCGCAAAGCAATATTTTCCGTACAATGATTACTCAAATATTTTTTATATATATTAACCAGTTAACTCTAGTGACGGTCAAAGGCAAGTCGCTAAACGATGAGCCGATCTTCTGGGGGAACGAAACATGTATTATAGTGGGTGAGTGCTCTGATGATAAATCTAATGAAGGCTACACTTGCATCCATTCTAAAGGAAAATTTTTTGCAACTCCAAAATCTACAACATCTGGAATCTTTCGTCGGTCTGACGGTCAATAACTGGGGTGTCCGCTTGAAATCACATCTAAGCCCATTTTGGAAATAGTGTCAAAAAGCACACGTACTTTCGGGGAAATTAAACGTGATCCTCAAAAAGTGTGTTTAGCATTATACTCATTAACTGCTAAAAATCGAGGCCCATGTGATTTGGAAAAATGTGAATATTGGTTTTCTGTTACTGAAAATCGGGGCGCTGAGTAAATTGATTAAATAACTATTTTTTAATGAAAATGCTCAATGCATATATTTGTTGCATGGAGATGCCTCTCACGAGTCGCATTCAATAAATAGAACTTAATTCTAGTATTTATTAGAACTGGTGAGCCTCCACAAGGATATTTAGTATCATATACTATGTAGCCATTAATTTTAAAATAACTGTCAAATGGGTTTTATAAATCCTCATTATATCGATATGCCTTTCCATAAGGAAGTGCTCAAGTTCATGTTTGTGTTGCCGGATGCCAGAAACATATTTTAAAACAAATCATTTGTTTAAAATTGCCTGCAAAATAGTGGATTGCACCTTCAGCATTTTCTGCGTCATGGTTGTAATGGAAACCGTAAATGCAATTATGGATTGAACAAGAGTCTGCAGAGTTGCCTCAAAATTGCTAAAATTTTGATCGGAGTTTTGGGGCTTGGGCTCCTGATTCAAGTTTTATATATCGGTTTTGATCACATTAGCATAAGAAACTTGTTTCGGGTTTTGCATGTTTATGTGGCTGGTTGACTAGAATATCTGGGGAAAATTGTGTGTATAAATGATATCCGACTGCTGAGGTTGCTTAACAGAGCTTGAGGACTTATTTGTCATTGACCGCTTAAAGTGAGTACAGATAGGACAGCCCCCGTAATTTGTAGTATGGTTACCTCCACCTCCTCGATTCACTCTTTGACTTTTTGCATTTTTATGCGCCGTGCAATTCTCGACATGCAACACAAACTGCGGGCAGTTTATAATAGGCCTTAGTACGACCAAATTCCTGGCAGTTTAGGTACTGAATGGGCTCTAAACGTTTGTGATCAATTGTAACCCTACAATGAAGAAGAAATTTAAGGTTATAAATTGGGTGAGTTTTACTCTTTTTGAGAATAACATCCCTCTCTCAAATATATTGGTGGCGGTTTAAATGTTTTTTATTTTTTTTATGCAGTCTGAAGGATAGCAAATCGATTACTATCAGTTAATATTTTCGATTGAAATGATATTTGAACTGATTTGGGGCTTCACTGCCTTTTAACCACAGTTACAAGGCTTTTGCTAGTGAAGCTTAGCTCTTTCTCAGAATTACTACTGCTGGATACACTCATGCTAGTACTGAAAAACTATGGATAGTCGTCCCCATCGATATTTTCGATAGTTTCAAGAAAAGCTATTGATATTATGGTTTAGCGCTACTTTTGGCAATAATACTACAATTTAAGTGGTAGTTAGATACATATTTACATGCTCATGTGGGTATTAGTTAATTTCTTTATCTTTGCCAGTTATTTTTACAACATTTATATGTATATAGCTTTTATTTAAACAGTTGCAGATTATTGAAACATGCATATGTAATAAACTATCCATACATGTAATATAATACATATATTTCGATGCTTGCAAATGCTTCTCCGGTTTTATAGAACAGCCAACTTTTTGCTCATAAGGAAAATATATGTATATTTTTTATTCTATGATGAAAATAAATATTTTTTTAAAAATGTTTCTGTTTATATTGTGCTATGTGGTATTTATGACTGGTACGTCTAAAAAATTTGTGTTAAATGCACTCAAAATATTGAGTATATTTCATACAAATTTTCTAGACATATCACTCAATCGTGTCCCATACACAGAAAAAAATAGATGAGATTTTTTTTCAATAAAGTTATGTTATTAATAAAAAACCATCAATTTAATAAAATTTGCATTGACTTGATTAAATTATTATTAATAATGAATTTTTGGAAATATCTCTTAATAAAATGCAATTAATAAAAAGTTTTCTGAATTATTGATTGTTATTCAATAAATAAATTTAAAAGGTTGTCATATAACAGTGAAGAGCTGTTGTCTCTTTAACAATTTTTTTTTTGTTAAGTATATTTTACATATTAACAACTATTTTTTTCAACTCAATAATTTTTGCTTTTAAGTGAAAAAGCTATTTCTACTTTATAATTTGAATTATCAATCTGGCAAAAAATCTTTTTCACAGGAAATTTGATAAAAATAGTGCAATTTTTTTTTTATCAATATGGCATCTATTTTTTTCTGTGTAAACACCATAATAAACACTTTAATGTGGTGTTTATGGGACACGATTGAGTGATACGTCTAGAAAATTTGTATAAAATATACTCAATATTTTGAGTGTATTTCATACAAACTTTCTAGAGTTATTACTCATTCGTGTCCCATAAACACCACGTAAGCTGTAACGTCACCTCAGTGTTGCCAGAAGATTTTTTATAAAATCTCTAGCATAGTACCAAGGCCAATTTATACAGGTGAATGCAAGCGGGAAGGCGAATCCAATATTAAGTATTTTGTTATTGTAAAACTTACTGAGAATGTCAAAATCTAAATTCGTCTAATTTTTATAATTGTTTGTAATTAAAATCACAGATTATAATGGTTTTTCACTTTTAAATTCACAAAAATTTCCAAATTTAACATCTATTTTTATTCCAGTTGTGACCACATTGACAAATATATATATATATATATATATATATATATATATATATATATATATATATATATATATATATATATATATATATATATATATATATATATATATATGACCACATTGACATATATATATATATATATATATATATATATATATATATATATATATATATATATATATATATATATATATATCATGATATTAAAAATACAAGGTAGCTTCATTCTCTTTTTATTATTTGTAATAATGATTTTTGAAGTTTATTTTTAGAGAGAAATATAAAAAGGCGTTGCCATACAGTTGAATAAGGGAATTTACTCCTAGAATGGATTTTTTCTGAAATGTGTAGTGCATTGTTTATATTAGAAAAAGCTAGAAATAATAAGCTGATGTGAGCAGGTATCTGTGGTCGTTTTGAAACCCATGTTAGGTTAGGGTTAACAGGCTGCCAGCTATTGTAAAGCCGGCCCACTTGGGTCGAATTTGGTCACAACTAAAACCACGGACTTCTGCTAGAATGCCTATTTTAAAAAAATGTTATTATATTTTAAAGAAAATACTCTTTAGACATTAAAAAAAGGAAAAGGATGCAGCGACAAAACTAATGCACGTAACCTTGAATATTCTTTATTACTTTCAATAAGAAAAACCTACTTCCAAAAGATGTCATTATTTGTTTAAATATCAAAGTAAGCATGTATAGCGAAAATTTGCATATAGTTTTCCGTCGTTACCGTGCCTTGAAATTTGTTCTGGACATGACTTGTAAATTCTCTAACAAATGGCGCGATATAACTATTCAGTGCATTTAAAAGGAAAAATGCATAACAACAGCCAATCAGTGACCACAATTGCAAAAAAATTTTACATTCACCAATTATAAATTATAAGCTGTTTCGTTATTCGGGTACTTTGGTTACAAAACATAAAGGTGGACGTTCCCGAAAAACCAGTAAACGAGATGGCCAGGCAATAATACGTTTGATAAAAAAAAATACCAATTCGTGTCGTCAAGAACCATCGCCACACAATTGTCATTAAATGTTAGCCCCAGCAAGATTCAAAGGCAGACTGCAGAAGGCGGACTACAAAAGTGTAAAAAAGATCTTTATATCACGGAAAAATAGACTGGCCAGGTTGGAATTTGCAAGGGAACACATTAATTTGACCACCACATAAAGGAACTCTATACTATTCTCTATTCTTAATCCACGTTATACTAAAGGCACATTGAAACATGGTGTCGGCAGCATTTTAGTCTGGGGATGTTTTTCAGGCAATTGTTATATATTTTAGATATATGTATCTATTTTATTTTAAAATTTTTATTTATTATTGTTAGAGGTCAGAATTTTATTATTATTTTCAAACACAACACAACTGAAAACAATGGAATGTATAAACTAATACGGTAGCACAATTTTATGGAAAATGTCACAATCCTTATAATGGGTGATTTTATAAGAACTATCGGAAATTTAAAAAAAAAAAAACACATAAAATTCAGAAAAATGCATGAAATATTTATTTGGATCGATAGTTGGGTCGATATAATTTAATGTTTGAAGATTATTTCATGCAAATGTTGGCCACGGCTGCGCCTCAAATGGTCCATCCGCTTAGTCCAATTTGTGCATACTCTTTCCAACAGTTCGGCCGATATCTCACGAATAATGTTGGCAATGTTGGCTTCCAGTGCGTCAATCGAAGCGGGCTTGTCGCTATAGACATTAGCCTTAACATAGCCCCACAAAAAATAGTCTAGAGGCGTTAAATCGCACGATCTGGGCGGCCAATTGACTGGTCCCAAGCGTGAAATAAACTGTTCACCGAACTCACCTCTCAATTGGTCCATTGTTTCGCGTGCTGTGTGGCATGTGGCACCGTCTTGTTGAAACCACATTTCATGCAAGTCAAGCTCTTCCATTTTGGGCAAAAAAAAGTTTGTTGTCTTCACACGGTAGCGCTCACCATTCACAGTAACGTTGTGATTCGCATCATCTTTGAAGAAATACGGCCCAATGATGCCGCCAGCCCATAATCCGCACCAAACGGTTGTTTTTATGGATGCATTGGTAGCTCTTGCAATGCTTCTGGCTGTTCTTCACTCCAAATACGGCAGTTTTGCTTGTTCACGTATCCATTCAACCAGAAATGAGCCTCGTCGCTGAACACAATTCTTCGATAAAAAAGTGGATCTTCATCTAACTTTTCAAGAGCCCATTCACCAAAAATTTGGCGTTGTGGTAGGTCGTTTGGCTTCAATTCTTGCACCAGCTGTATCTTATAAGGCTTCACACCCAAATCCTTCCGCAAAATTTTCCACGTAGTGGAGTAATAGAGGCCTTCACGGTCATCACCAACACTGGCCGATACGGCTGCGATATTTTCTTCAGTTCGCACTCTACGTAAGCGTGTTGCTGGTTTAATGTCCAACAATGTAAATTTGGTGCGAAATTTTTTTACAATAGCCCGAATAGAAGCCTCAGTAGGTCGATTAAACTGACCATAAAATGGAAGAAGCGCGCGATGAACTTTCTTAACAGAGCACGCATTTTGGTAATAAAATTCAATAATTTGCAAGCGTTGTTCGTTTGTAAGACGATTCATGATTAAATTATAGACCAAACTGAAGATGTTTGACAGTGACACAAGATACAAAACGTGCGTGAGCTGTCAAAACTAGTGTTGCCAAAAAGATAATAGCAAAAAAATCACTCGTTACTTGTCAGATGGTGATTGTTAAGGAAAATTGAGAGAATAAAACTACCTTGTATTTTTTATATCATGATATATATATATATACATACCACACTTACACCTCTTTCTTGCAATATATATATATATATATATATATATATATATATATATATATATATATATATATATATATATATATATATATATATATATATATATATATATATATATATATATATATATATATATATATATATATATATATATATATATATATATATATAAACTGTCAAGCATGGGGAGTGGCAGTGTGATGGCGTAGACGTGTTTTTCAGGTCATGGTCTAGGGCCGTTCCACAGAATTTGTAACAAAATGGACATTTTAGAAAATAAGATGTTGCCATATGTCGAGTGGAATATGCCACTTCGATGGGTGTTTCAACATGATAACGATCCGAAACACTCATCGAAGTTGGTGAAGGACTGGATACAATCGAAAGGGGTGCAAGTGCTTGATTGGCCGGCTCAATCGCCCGCTTTGAACCCAATCGAAAATTTATTTTCCATATTGAAGAGGAATGTTGGATCGAAACGATTTTCCAATAGAGACGATTTATTTTCGTGTCTGGGGAATGAATGGATCGGCCTAGATCCCAAAATAATTGATAATTTAATCAAATCTATGCCGCGTCGGTGCGCCGCAGTAATAAAAAATAAGGGTTATTATACCAAATATTAAAAGTTTCTTAGGTTTTGCCCAATGATTTTTTGAGTATTTTTTGTTGTTGTACTAAAAGAACCGTTAGGTGAGAGATAATTAAAAAAATTTTTTTTTGTAATTTTGTATGACACATTTACTAATAAAACTGCATTAAAGCATTGAATTGAAATATGTTCACTTAAATATAATTTTGACTACAAGCTAAAATCAAGCAGCGTTTCTTAGGTTTTGCCCAATACGGTATATATATACATATATATATATATATATATATATATATATATATATATATATATATATATATATATATATATATATATATATATATATATATATATATATATATATATATATATATATATATATATATATATACGTATATATATATATATATATATATATATATATATATATATATATATATATATATATATATATATATATATATATATATATATATATATATATATATATATATATATATATATATATATATATATATATATACATATATATGTATATATATTTTTTTTTTTTTTCTTGTTTTTTAAAAATTTTTTTATATTTATATTCCATACTCAAAACATACATACGTACCAGTGTGGCCATATCAAAAAAATGTACACTTAAAACAACTCTAAACACTGCCACACTTTATCAAAAGCTTGGGAAACATCAAGGAATACACTTTAACAATACGTTTAGTCCTCAAAAGTTTTTCTTATTACATTTAATAAGCTATGTGTTTGTTGTATAGTTTTATTATGCGGGAGCTAATACGGTAAAATCACCTATTGAACGTTCTGATGGTGGCAACGGTATCTCTTATTCTCAACCGAGTGTGGCCGGCAAAATTAAGTATGCTGTGTGCAAGAGGTTTTGGGTGAAGCTCCACTTTGCTGATATACCTTGTTGCATGCTTTGAAAATTCATCTTTTACCAATGGAGCAAACAGATCCTTGTAAATTCGGGAGTTTTTTACGTACTATTCACCTATTCCGAAGCACAATGAACTCAAGTATACATCTCGATCGTAGGCTAACGTGAAAGTCTCACGTTGACGCGAAAGTCACTCAGTTGAAACTAAAAGCAGCGCAACTATATTGGCTTATGGGCAGAAACTCGGCATTGAAGTTGGATTGTAAATTTTTGTTATTTAATGCTATTCTAAAACCTACATATATGGTGCTACGGAATTCAATTATGGGGCACCGCCTCAGCGTCAAACATTGAAAAAATTCAAAGGCTCCGAAACCAAATTCTTAAAACTTTTTGTCTGGCATTAGCCGGATTTAAGCAAAAAGCAAATTTTAAGTTTAGTATTAAAATTTAAATTGAAACTCAATTGTTTGAATTTTTGTTCTCTGCTTTTCGATACTTTCAAAAAACAAATCGTAGTAACCAATGGTTGTTCATTTGTTTGAAAGGTGTAAAGAAATGTTTGAAATATCATTCAAAAATTTCTAAAGTCTATTAAAGATTAGGGTAGCTCCTATGAAATGTTGACATCTAGATAGCTGAGAAACATAGAAAACAAGCTATTTATAATTTTTTATTGGTATCAATATTAAAGCTAATATAGTGAATAAAAAACTCAATTGTTTATTACTTTGAATGTTCTTATATTAAATTCTATCAAATATGCTAAACATATATGTAAATGTAAAAATAAATGAAATATTGTAGAAGTCAGAAAAGGGAGTGCTAAATATAACCGCAAAAATTAAAAAATGGCCACGCTGATACATACGTATGTACGTACTTTAACTCAAGCAGACTTTAACAAACAGTATTCCCATTTTGAAGGCATTTTCCTTGATTATCACGGTTGTCATCGTTTTTGGGCTTATTTTGTTTTTATAATGATTTTCTCACAACTTTGTTGCATGTTGATGTTCACAATCCTCTGCAACACAACCATTCAAATGCAAAAGAAATCTTTTAGCAATTTGGCGCAAATGGTAGCAACAACAACAGTAAAAGCAAAAAAAAGCTTAAAATTTAAAACTAATTGTTTTCATTGGGGGTTCTGTTTTGCTGCAATTTAAACAAATTTACATATTGTCTTCAAGTTCCTATGCTGGAAAGGCATTTATAAAAAGGTATGTATTTGCACAAACGATGCTCGTGTGTTTAATCTTGTGTTTATATTAGGCTCACTTGAATGTTGTGGCTGTGCTCTGTAACTTTGGCGAGAAGTTCTCGCGTCGAAAACTTGTGAAACAAATTATTCCATCGTTTCTCGAAAAGTGAGAAAAAAATGCGTCTGTAAAAGCGCTTTCACATACGGCAATTTAGTTGCGCATTTCTCTTGCCCAAGTTTTGTGGTTGTAGATGTGTGAAGGTGGAAGAATTGCTGATATTTGAGTACAGACTTGCTTGTACTCAGCAATTCGTTTTGTTCGCACATTCTTGTTTTTGGAATTTTCTTTTGTTTATTTTTCCTGCCGTTCAAAATATTAAGAAAATTTAAGTAAAACAAAATTAAAGTTGCGCAACTAAGTTGCTGTATGTGAACACAAAAGCAACTTTAAAAAGAAATAAATAAAAACAAAAAATAGAATTGCGCAACTAAGTTGCCTAATCTGAAACCACTCTAACTCATGTCGAAAACTACCCAAAGCAATTACGTCGTTACGTCAGAAATGTTTGAAAATATAAAACGATGCCGACATGCAAATTTTAAAAATGAACGCGCCAGCCACAATTAGTACCGCCGCCGACCAAAAATTACTAAAGCTAAGAAATTTTGTTCGACGTCATATTATAACCGCCGGCTGTTCTAGAAAATGTATGGTATGGCTCTAACGTTTACATTTTATTTATAAATACATACATACATACTTATGCACAAAATTTTGTAACATTAAAAAACAATTGCAATTTGTGAATTCTGAAAAAAACACTATAAAAGTGTTACAATATACTTTGTTGGGTCGGAAATTAAAATTGTAGAAATTACAAACTTAAAACTTGTTGTGTGAAGGGTATAAAAATTAAATAAAAAGTTAAAATAAAACAACGATCATTCTAAACTGTGTAAATATATATGTGAAATTTAATTTAACTGCAAAATACTTATTTTTCAGCATTATTATTCATTTAATGATGATTATTGTTATTTGAAATACTATCTCACAGCCTTTCTATTTGCGAGAAATAATGACAGTTGAAAGCTGGAAATTTTTCGTAAAAGTTTTACAAACACAGTTTTTCTGTAAAATGGCGAGTAATTTCCTTACGTGACAGCTATTACTCACCAAAAAAAAGTTATAGATACAGTTTAGTGAGAAAAGCAGCTGTTTGTTTCATTTTTGTTTCATTTCAGACGTTTCAGTCGAAAAGTTTCTCGTGGCGAGAGTTACAGAACACAGTCACAGCTGAGAATTAGTTGAAAATTATGTTTGTTCAATTTTCATATTCAACTCATAAAAAATGCAGAACAAACAGTTTTTTTGCAAAAATTTGCATAGAAAATTTAAAAAAAAAATGGCTTTTTCCGGAATTATAGATATATATTAGCTATATGTGAACCAATTTTACTGAATTTACACACCGATACAAACCCATGAAACGATGGGGTAATAGAATTGTGAAAGAAAAAATTTTCTAAGTCTAATGGTTTTCTCAGAAACGTTATTTCAATGACCGACAGAGGAACATCGACTTTTCCATTCATTCTGATTCAGAATATATATATACTTTATAGGGTCGCAAATGAAAATTGTAGAAATTGCAAACGGAATCACAAACTTATATATACCCTTTACATTTTTGTGAGGGGTTTAATGAACAATCACCGCAATTTGAGTTTAGCGACCGCGGCACATAGAATCTCCTTTTCCAAGTGACGTCAACGTATACGAAGTATGAAGTTGGCACAATCGGTACTTTTTTGACAGATATAAATTCAACTGTTTTTTTTTTATTTTAATTTGATTAAAATCTTTTGATACATATTTCAGACACAGCTCAGAAAATCGAGCTCAATTTGTTTTTAATTTATTTTATTTTTGAACGAAAAAATAGATCAAAATGAAAATATAAACTGATAGTTGTCAAAGCTCCCAACATACGTTAATAGGCTTTTTCCACTGAACAACATCTAACATCTACCATCAGTTTTTGAAAATCATAACATCTTCCCATAAGAGATACATTGTACTAACAGCCAGTTTACCAATCTCGACTGCGTGCTTGCGTTCGCAATCTAAGCGAAAGAAAATTGATTTGGGTTCATCTAACTTTTTTTTATGCGAACGGTCTGTCAAAACTCCATGAAAATACATAAGAATATGCGAACGAATAATAGTGAGATAGACAAATCCAAATTGATTCGAATGTGAGTGACTAACTTTCTTTCGCATTCATTTTCATTCGAAATTGGTAAACTGGCTGTAAAAGTCAACATTTTTCAACATCTTTATAAAATGTTCCTTTCTTAATTTATTCCATTCAACATCTTTAGATTATTTCAGTGTCATCACTAGAAAAGTGGCATTAATGTCGATTATTCATGTGACATCACTGAAAAACCGTCATATGTTTTGAAAAATTAAAAAAAAAAATCATAATTTATTTATCATGTTTCAATTGTGTGCATGTGTGTTTTCTTTCTTAATTTTTTTTCTGTAATAATTTTTTCTGTTTTTTTGTTAAGTTTTGTTTATGTGCCCTATATTTTATTTAGAAACATAATTAAAATAAAAAATTTGCATGCTTTTGCTAAAATGTTTGAAAATTAAAAAAAAAAATAATAATATTCTTGATTGGTAGTAGATGTTTGATGTGAGCAATGTAAATAGTGTTTCATATTTTCAATATAAGATAAGCCGAAAACACAAGTAGGCATGGACAGGTATGTAACCGTAGTTAAACGTAAGCGAAGCCCCAAATCCGCTCAAATATCATCAAATCCGAAAATTTCCAAAGATGATAATAGGACTACGGCAACGGATAGTAATAGGTTTGCTATGCTTCAGACTGACGAGCCAACTACACCAAAAAAAAAACATCTAAACCGCCACCAATATACTTGAGAGAACCTACATCTAATGAGCTGGTAAAAGCACTTATTACGGCAATTGGTAAAGACACTTTCAACGTAACATCAATTAAGCACGGACAAATAAGTGAAACAAAAATCTAAGTCAACTGTGAAAATGATTACCGAAAACTTTCTGCCGCTCTGGAAAAAGAGAAAAGATCTTTTTATACTTATCAGCTTAAAAGTGCTAAAGGCCTCCAGGTTGTTATAAAAGGTATTGACCCTTATGTAGACACGGATGAGGTTAAGATTGCACTGCCAGATAAAGGCTTTAAAGTAAAAAATTTGCTAAATATGCGGAACCGTGAAAAGATTTCTCAACCCATGTTTAGGGTTGAATTGGAACCAGGGGATGTTATTCTCAAAAAGAATGAAACTCACCCAATTTATAACCTCAAATTTCTTCTTCATCGTAGGGTTACCGTTGAGGAGCCGCACAAGCGTTTAGGGCCAGTTCAATGCCTAAACTGCCAGGAATTCGGTAATACTAAGGCATATTGTAAACTTCCCTCTGTTTGTGTTGTATGTGGTGAACTTCACGGCACAACTCAGTGCAATAAGCCAAAGGCCGACGCAAGTGTTAAGAAATGTAGTAACTGTGGAGGTAACCACACTGCAAACTATAGAGGTTGCCCTGTCTATACTCATTTTAAGCGGTCAATGACAAATAAGTCGTCGGTTTCTCCAGCAGCCCAGCAGCTAAATATCATTAGTAAAAACAATTTCCCCCAGGTAGGCCATTCAACCAACTACACAAACACACAGAATTCCAAACAATTATCATATGCTAATGTGGTTAAATCTGACCAAAACTTGAGCCAGGAACCCAAGCCCCAAAATTCCGATCCAAATTTTAGTAACCTAGAGGCAACTCTGCAGACTCTTGTTCAATCCATTAACACTTTTACCGTCTCTATGACAAACATGATGCAGGAAATGCTAAAAATGCAATCCACTATTTTACAGGCAATTAAAAAAAACATGAATTGGTTAAAAATATGTTTCTGGGACGCAAACGGCATTCGCCAACACAAAAATGAACTTGAGCACTTATGGAAAAGCAGATCGATATAATGCTGATTGCTGAAACCCATTTGACAATCAACAGCTATTTCAAAATTAGTGGCTACACACTATATGACACAAAAGATCCTCGTGGAAGATCTTGCGGCGGTTCGGCAATTTTGATAAAGACCAGAATTAGGCACTATCTAATGAACGGGACACAGGAATATCTCCAAGCTACAAATATATGCATTGATTATTTTCATGAAAAAATTGTTATATCCTCGATTTACTCACCACCACGATTTTCAATAACAGAAAGCCAATATTCAATTTTTTTCAAATTGCTTGGTTCTCGATTTTTAGCGGTTGGCGACTATAACACTAAACATACTTTTTGGGGATCACGTTTAATTACCCCGAAAGGCCGTGTGCTTTTTAACACCGTTTCCAAAATGGGCTTAGGTGTGATTTCAAGTGGACACCTCACTTATTGGCCGTCAGACCAACGCAAGATCCCAGACGTTATAGACTTTGGAGTTACAAAAAATTTTCCCTCAGAATGGATGCAAGTGGAGCCTTCATTAGACTTGTCCTCAGATCACTCACAAACTATAGTTTCTGTTTCGTTCCCACAGGGGGTTGGTTCCCCGTTTCGTGACTTGGCGTTGACTGTCACTCGAGTTAATTGGTTAAAATATAAAAAATATTTGAGTACTCATTGTAAAGAAAATATTGCCTTGAGAACCCCTGAGGATGTTGATATATCCATTAAAGATTTTTCTGAAGACCTTAAACTGGCCATACAACATGCTACCACTAATCATACAAGATCTAGAAATGTGAGCAATAGAACGTATTCGTCTGAAATAGAGCAACTTCTGTTAGCAAAAAGAAGAGTTAGAAGAGAGTGGCAACTTCGAAGGTCTCCCCAGCTTAAAAGCAGGCTACGGGAGTGCATAACTCAATTAAGAAATCTGCTTGAAATCCAAAGAATAGCTTCCCTCAAAAATTATCTATAAGGTCTGGATGGTAGCCTGCAAACCGACTATTCTCTATGGAAAGCGCCAAAAGGTCTGAAAAGACCCGTAATAGGTAAGCCACCTTTGCGAACTTCATCTGGCGACTGGGCAAGAAGTGATTCTGAAAAAGGGATGGTGTATGTTAATCATTTAAAAAACGTTTTTACTGCAAATGATACAGTGGATGATGTTGCTGAATTTCCGCCATATGCTGTTAGACCGCCTTTGCCTTTGAGACTTAGTTTTCAAGATGTCGAAAACGTTATAAATAAAGTAAACTCAAAAAAAGCTCCAGGTTTTGACAAAATTACTGACAAAATGCTTGTACAGTTTCATTTTTAACGCTATTTTGCGCCTAGAATACTATCCTGCAGAGTGGAAGGTGTCTATGGTTACTATGATACCCAAGCCAGGGAAGGATCCCACTAAAGTAGAGTCATATAGACCAATAAATCTACTGCCAACAATTTCAAAACTTTTCGAAAAATTGTTAATGGCGAAGTTGACTCCAATATTGAATGATGTAGGATGCATCCCTGATCATCAATTTGGTTTTCGGGCTAAACACAGCACCATAGAACAAACGCATAGACTAGTTAATGTTATAAGAAAGACTTTTGAGGACAAAAAGTATTGCTCAGCTCTATTCATTGATGTATCCCAAGCTTTTGATAAAGTGTGGCACGAGGGATTAATGCACAAAATAAAGTTGAACTTGCCTGCAAACACTCACAAGCTTCTGGAAAGCTATTTATGTGGCCGTAAATTTGTCATCAGAGAAGGCGACTTTGTAAGCCCAACTCAGCGAATCGAGGCAGGAGTTCCCCAAGGTAGCATTCTGGGACTAACTTTATATTTAATTTACACTTCTGACATGCCAACCAGATGTGGTATTCACACTTCAACTTTTGCAGATGACATAGCGTTTTTGATGAGTTTTCAAAGCATGCGACAAGGTATATCAGCAAATTGGAACTTCACCCAAACCCTCTTGCACGAAACATACTCAATTTTAGCGGTCACACTCGGTTGAGAAGAAGGGATACCGTTGCCACCATCAGAGCGTTAAGTAGGTGATTTTACCGATATAGTATGCGCATAATAAAACTTTTTGTCTAGCATTGGCTGGAGTTAGTTAATTTCTCTAATATTGAAATGTATTCCTGTAAATTTCGTGAAGCTAATTGGTGGTTTTCATGAACACTCAAAAACGCTGTGTCATCTGCAAAGGTTGAAGTATGGATTCCGGATGTCGGAGGCGTAAATCAAGTATAAAGTAGGCCCTAGTATGCTGCCTTGGGGAACACCTGCTTCGATTGGCTGAGTTGGGCTTATAAAATCGCCTCCTCTGATAACAAGCTTCCGCCCATATAAGTAGCTTTCCAGATGCTTGTGAGTGTTTGCAGGCAAGTTCAACTTTAATTTGTGCATTAATCCCTCGTGCGACACGTTATCAAAAGCTTGAGAAATGTCAATGAATAGAGCTGAACCATACTTCTCCTCAAAGGTCTGTCTTGTGACATTGAATAGTCTGGACCAATGAAACCAATGATGCTGCCGTGCTTAACCGATGTTACATTAAAACTGTCTTTGTCGATTGCCGTAATAAGTTGTTTTAGCGACTCACTAGAGGTAGGCTCTCGCAAATATATGGGTGGCGGCTTAAAGGTTTTTTTAGGTATTGCTGGTTCATCAGTCTGAAGGATAGCAAACCTATTACTATCCATTGTAGTGGTGGTCTTATCATCTTTGGGTATTTTGGACTGAGATGACATTTTAGGCTTTGCTACCGTTTAGCCACGGTTACATACCTGTCCATGCCTACTTGTGTTTTCGGCTTATCTGCCATAACTGAACTGTTAGATGGTTTGTCGTCCGTTGTAACAACTATATGTGGCGAACACGAGCGCGTGCGGTTTCTTTCTCTAAGCGACAACAGATTTTCCAATGATTTTTTCAAAGACTCCTCCTCAGAAATCCAAGGACTTTTTCTAGTGGAGCTGAGCTCTTTCTCAGAATTACATCTGATAGGTACACTCATGCAATTTTTATTTAATTTTTTATTTTCACTTAAAATATATAACGGTAAATGTCACAAAGTTTTTTTAGTATAAAATCACTCTTTTTCAATTATTCCCGTTATTATTTATTCCGGTTTAATTTTAAACACTCCGATCAAAAACAACACGTCCGTTCACTATCGAAGACTCCGAATGAGAACTGAACTTTAGCAAAAAAAAATTTTTTCATGAAAAAATCGGTTTAGGCTATTCTACATAATTCTCGAGTGTACGAGTAGATGGACCGATATCCTAAATTTTCATTTTCTGTATTTAGGTAACCTTCTTTTATAATCAGAATTTTAAGTAAAATTAAGTTTTTCCATGGAAAAATCAGTCCAGACTATACCTATGGTATATAAGGATCGATACCGGAAATTTTCATTTTCTCTGTTTGGTAACCTGCTTATATTACGAGAACTCCTCTTAAGAAAAAAAACGTTGTTTAATTTTGCTTTTGGTCTATACCGATATCTGAAATTTTCATTTTCCACATTTATATAACCTCACTTTATTACCAGAACTCCTTTTAAGCAAATAAAGTTGTTTGAGTTCATTTACGCGATATTTTCATAGTAAACCGCAGCTTAGGCTATATTTCAGGTATATATAAACCATTATCAGAAATTTCAATTTTCCATATTTATAACCTTATTTTATTACCAGAACTGCTTTTAAGCAAAATAAATTGTTTAAGTTCACTTACGCGACAAGTTAATGAAAAGCTCGGCTTAGGCTATATCCCGGGTACATATGGTCCGATATCTGGTAAAATTTTTTTGTATCTTTTAGTCGCTATGCTTAATAATTGTGTGAAGTTTGAAGCAAAACAAAAAACTTTTTTTTCAAAATTTTCATACAAAATTCCAAAAAATGGCTTTTTTAAGAATTTGATGGGGCAAAGAGTGGTGAAAAAAAAAGTTTCTAAGTTTAATGGTTTTCTCAGAAACGGTATTTCAACGGCGGACAAATGGACATCGCTTAATCGAATTTTCTATCAATGCTGATTCCGAATATACAAATATACTTTATTTATGGTCGGAATTTTAAATTGTAGAAATTACAAACGGAATCACCAACTTATATACACCCTTTATATTTTTGTGAAGGGTATAAAAAGTGTCTGCCCATCGTCTGTCTAAATGTAAAAGCGAACAATTTGGAAACAAAGTTTGACATGTTGCCACCTTCTTTAAAAGTATCAGTTTCTAAACATCAATAATAATAGAAAGAATATTGCGAAAGAACGTTCATTTTAATGTGTGGAAAAATTATTGGAATACTTGTTTTTATTTCAGAATTCGTCTATTTTCCAAATTTCGCCGATTTAACTCATGATATAAAAAACACAAGTTAGTTTTATTCTCTCAATTTTCCTTAAAAATCACCATCTGACAAGTATAATGATTGTGACATTTTTCATAAAATTGTGCTACCGTATTAGTTTATATATTTCCCTGTTTTCAAGTTTGGTTGAACCCTATTTGAAAATAGAAATGGTTTGGTTAAAGTCTATTTGAAAATAATATTAAATTTGTAACTAGTATTAAAAAAAAAAAAAAAAAAATTTTTAATAAAATAAAGAAATCTAAAATACATAAGAAACGACATATTTTAAAATTTACGAATAAAATGACAAGAAATGGATTATTACATTACAATATTAATTACTTTTGTTTGTTGCTTTCCGGACTCAAATAAGGAAACACAAAATATTTATGCAAAAGACATATAAGTGAAATAATTATTTGTTTAAAATAATTATTTGTTATATTTTTTTTTTATTTAAAAATTAATTTTATTAGTTTATATTTTATTACTACTTAATTATAGAAGACTATGTCTTCTTAAACTTATTTACTATTAAAATATTCGCCGGAAGACTACGTCCTCCTTATTGGCTCTTTACTTATTGATTAATTGATTTTTCACTTACTACCTACTTAATATTATAACTGCCGAGCAGCAATCATCAAGTTGAGTTAATTTTATGTTGTCAGCACTTTTGGTAATATTATGAGGAAATAAATTTTTATTAAAATAAGTAGGTCAATAAATTAAATTGGAAAGGTGTCAGCAATTGCGAACGAGGAGATTGAACTTTAAAATAAATAAATTAAATTGGAAATGTGTCAGCAGTTGCGAAAGAGGAGATTGAACTTTAAAATAAATAAATTAGTTATTAACTCCTCCCTTCTTAAATTGATTGTCCTCAATCATTTAGAAAAATGGAATATTGTTTAATCTTGGAGGTTTTACTGGAGCTTCAAACTCTATTGGTTTTTGGGAATCGCACATAGTTGGTAACTCGAGTGTGTTCTGGGTTAGTTTGGTACTAGTGATTGGGTTTTGAGGTTCCCAAATTACCTTTGTCTTGCTGCGTTTAACGAAAAAACTCAGACACGCAATTAATATGATTATTAGGCCAAGTATCGTGGATAT
The DNA here is from genome assembly GCA_914767995.1 of Thecocarcelia acutangulata. Taxonomy (NCBI): domain Eukaryota; kingdom Metazoa; phylum Arthropoda; class Insecta; order Diptera; family Tachinidae; genus Thecocarcelia; species Thecocarcelia acutangulata. The sequence continues at coordinate 64,438,950 of OU612097.1, forward strand.
TGACCATCCGATTTCTAGGTGGTTTTGGATAGTTGAGATTATCTCAGTGTTGTTGATTTGAAGTTCGTTTAGAGCTTCGAGCGATAAGAGATTGACATGGTCAATTTCGAAAGGAGTTGGTTGTAGTGACGCGGGTATCATTTCAAGAGGAGAAGCTTCTATATTACTGAAAGTTCTATTGTTAACTTTTATGGTGCCATTATGGAATTTAATGAGGAAGGTTCCAGATAAAGAACGATATGTTTCATCTATGTGGATGGATCCATTATAATCATTCAGTAAGATCACGCCAGACTCAATTTCTTCAATTGGTGAAATATGATGATTATTGTTCGTTACACAAGAAGAGTTTCTATTATTAATGATATTAGGGATACAAGTATTATTTGTTATGTTAATTATTTGATTTTCTTTACAAATTGTAATATTGTTGTATTCTTTACCATAGATTATTTTTTCATTTCTTAAGATTTCTAGGAATTCAAGTTTGATTACATATTTTTCTTTTTTTACTGGTCTTAAAATTATATTTTGATACATTTCTTTTTTTGTCAATGGTATTTTAACCATATAAAATATTTTCTTATTGTTATACAAAACTGATACTTTGGCAAATTGAAGTGCCTCTTCTGGATTTACAAAAGGAATGTGTTCTTCTTCAATTTTTCTTATAGCTACTTCGATTTCTTTTTTATTTAGTATTAATGGGTTTACAATTCCAATTTTTGCCCATTCTATTCCGTTTTCAACATTTATCAATTCTTCTTTAACTAATCTTATTCTATTTTGTAAGTTAATAACTATTTCATTTTCTAAGTAAACATTTTTTCTAACAAAATTTGACATTTTATTAATAACTTCTGTTAAGTTGTTTATTCTTTTATTTAAAGCTTCATTTATATAAAATTGTTTATTGTTATTTTTATTTAATTCGTACACGTTTTTAGTTATTATTTCAAAGTCGTCATGATCCGGAGATCCTGCGACGTATTTCCAAATTGTTCCCAGAGCGTTTATGGCTCTCTTATTTCTTGTTACGGGTGTTAGATTTTCTAATACATTGTTAATTTGGGTGAGTTCATGATTGAGGATAGGGTATAGGTTATGGTTATTTGGGATGTTTTGCTGAGCGTTCTTGAAAGAAAGGTGATGGGCTTTCTGTTTTGTGAAAGTACTGCGCCTATATATATATATATATATATATATATATATATATATATATATATATATATATATATATATATATATATATATATATATATATATATATATATATATATATATATATATATATATATATATATATATATATATATATATATATATATATATATATATATATATATATATATATATATTCTGATTCAGAATTAATGGTAAAGTCGATTAAGCGATGTCCGTCTGTCGGTCGTTGAAATGCCGTTTCTGAGAAAACCATTAGACATAGAAACTTTTTCCTTTCACCATTCTATTACCCCATCGTGCCATGTGCTATTGAAATTCAGTAATATCGGTTCACATATAGCTGAGATATATCCAAAATTCCGAAAAAAGCAATGAAATTTTGCAATTTTGTATGGAAATTTTTGAAAAAACAAGTAAGAGTGTAAAATATTCGGCTGGGCCGAATCTAAAATATCCTTCACGATAGTCACAGATATGTATAGTATATTTAAAAATATGCTCGGTTATATATGAACCGATATCGGAATTTTCTATTTTTTGTATTTTAGTAACCTTTTTTTATAACGAGAATTGCTTTTCAGAAAAAAAAATGTTAATGGAAAAATCGGTTCAGGCTATATCTCGAGTACATATGGACCGACATCGGAAATTTTTATTTTCCATATGTATATAACCTTACTTCATTACCACAACTGCTTTTGAGCAAAAAAACTTGTTTCAGATTGCTTACGCGACATTTTAATGAAAACACCGGTCTAGGCTATGTATGGGGCATATATGGACCATATCGGAAATTTTAATTTTCCATAATTATATAAAATTATTTCCTTACCAAAACTGCTATTGAGTCAAAAAAGTGGTTTCAGCTCGCTTACGCGACATTTTCATGAAAACCCCGATTTGGGCTATATCTCGGGTATATATGGACCGATAACGGAAATTTCCATTTTTCATATTTATATAACCTTATTTCATTACCAGAACTGCTTCTAAGCAAAAAAAAAAAGTTGTTTAAGTTCGCTTACGCGGCATTTTCATGAAAAAACGGGTTCAGGGTATATCTGGGGTATATATAGACCGATATCGGAAATTTTCATTTTCCAAAGTTGTATAACCTTACTTTATTACCGGAAATTCCTTTGAGCAAAAAAAAGTTTTTTAAGTTCGCTTATGTGGCATTTTCATGAAAAACCCGTTCTAGGCTATATCTCGGGTATATAAGGACCGATATCGGAAATTTTTATTTTCCATATTTATATAACCTAAGTTTATTACCAGAACTACATACTTTTAAGCAAAAACAGTTGTTTAGCTTCGCCTATGCGTCATTTTCATTAAAAATCCGATTTGGGCTATATCTCGGGTATATATGGACCGATATGGGAAATTTTCCATATTTATATAACCTAATGTTATTACCAGAACTACTTTTAAGCAAAAAAAATTGTTTGAGTTTGCCTACGCCGCATGTTCATGAAAAACCAGGTTTAGGCTATATCTCGGGTATATATGGACCGATATCGGGAATTTTCATTTTCCATATTTACATAACCTTATTTTATTACCAGAACTACTTTTAAGCAAGAACAAGTTGTTTAGCTTCGCCTATGCGACATTTTCATTAAAAATCCGATTTGGGCTATATCTCGGGTATATATCGACCGACATCTGAAAAAAAATTTTTTGCCTTTTAGTCACCATGCTTAATAGGTGTGTGCAGTTTGAAGTTTGTAATTTGCTGGCACCGAAATAAATATAAAACTTCAGCTAATTTCTATATATTTTTTAATAATTTTAATAATTTATTTGTATATTTTCATATATACACACAAACAAAATATATTTTATGTACATTTTTAAATTCTACTGCAATATTTTTGGGTTAAGCATTAAACACATTGAAGTCAGCAGACAACCGACTTCAATATGTCAAATATAAAATACATGCATTTAAATGAGAATGTTTATTTAGACAACAGCAAGACGACACGACTGCAGGTTGTTGTCCATGCTGATTTTTTTGCCGCACTTGAAATACATAAGTACATGTACATATGTACATGTACTTATGCATATCTTTAAAAAATTACAGGAACTCTTTCTCAAAAACGTATAACAAGGATTTCAGAAATTATTTAACTAAATAATATTAGATTATATTCTTTGCTACAGCTAATTTTTTAGTTCAATATTATGGTTTTGATGCACTGCGCATGACTGTATCAATTTTTTAATTATTTTTAATGCTTTTCGAATATCCTTCTCAAGGTCTTGAGAGCCAAGTGATTGATAAGGAACTCTTTAGAACAGCGGTGGACATTTAGGCAAACAATTATTTATAAGCAACGCCTTCTTTTTCTTATGCTCTTAAGTTTAGTCGTTCAACAGACGTTGGCGAATGCACATGTTAGGTGGATGCTTAGAGCTTTTTTCCACTTACAGTAGATAACATATGTATATGAAAATGCGAAATTATATTATGGTATACATTAGATTTGTATATGTATGTATGTCATTGAACATTTAAAATGTATAGAGAATTGTTATTAAGAGGTATTATGATATCTTCCATTTTAATATCAATACATATAATAACATACTTATGTAAAAAAAAAATTTCGGTCTTAAAACTCGTTTGTACTAAACTACATAAAAAAATTAGTGTTACGTCTTTGAAACATAGTTATGAAACAATAATAAGAGCACTAACGTAGACGATTTACTTTTTCATACGAAAATCTTTGTGTTAGTTTTGGTTATCACAGTACTTTACTCTCAACGCAAGTGCAAAACAAATTTGTCCTGTATTGGTTCAGAATATACATACATTCATTGTTTAGAAGATACCGCAAATATATATATATATATATATATATATATATATATATATATATATATATATATATATATATATATATATATATATATATATATATATATATATATATATATATATATATATATATATATACATATATATACATATATATATATATATATATATATATATATATATATATATATATATATATATATATATATATATATATATATATATATATATATATATATATATATATATATATATATATATATATATATATATATATATTAGCTGAGTTATGCATTCCCGTAGCCTAGTTTTAAGCTGGGAACACCTGCGAAGTTGCCACTCTATTAACTCTTCTTTTCTCTTGATCAATTTCAGATGAATAAGTTCTACTGCTCGCATTTCTGGATCTTATATGGCTAGTGGAAGCGTGTTGTATGGCTATATTAAGGTGTTCAGAAAAATCGTTAATTGACACATCAATATTCTCAGGTGTTCTCAAGGCGATATTTTCAGTACAATGTGTACTCAAATTTTTTTTGTATTTTATCCAATTCACTCTATTGACGGTCAACGGGGAGCCAATCTCTTGGGGGAACAAAGCAGAGATTATAGTGGGTGAGTGTTCTGATGACAAATCTAATGAATGCTCCACTTGCATCCACCCTAAAGGAAAATTTTTCGCAACTCCAAAATCTATAACATCTGGGATCTTTCGTCGGTCTGTCGGCCAATAAGTGAGGTGTCCGCTGGAAACCACATCTAACTCCATTTTGGAAACGGTGTCAAAAAGCACACGGCCTTTCGAGGTAATTAAACATGATCCCTAAAAAGTGTGCTTAGCGTTATAGTCGTCAGCCGCTAAAAATCGAGACCCAAGTGATTTGAACAAATTTGAATATTGGCTTTCTGTTATTGAAAATCGGAGCGGTGAGGAAATAACGATTTTTTCATGAAAATAATCAATGCATATATTAGTTGCTTGGAGATACTCCTCACGTGTGTCGTTCATTAAATAGTGCTTAATTCTGGATTTTCTTAGAATTGCCGATCCTCCGCAAGATCTTTCATGGGGATCTTTAGTGTCATATAATGCGTACCCATTAATTTTGAAATAACTGTTGGTTGTCAAATGGGTTTCAGCAATCAACATTATATCGATTTGCTTTTCCATAAGGAAGTGCTCAAGTACATTTTTGTGTTGGCAGATGCCGTTTGCGTTCCAGAAGCATATTTTTAACCAACTCATTTTTTTAAAATTGCCTGCAAAATAGGGGATTGCACTTCCTGCATCATGTTTGTCATGGAAACCGTAAATATATTTAGATTAAACAAGAGTCTGCAGAGTTGCCTTATGATTGCTAAAATTTTGGTCAGAGTTTTGAGGCTTGGGCTCCTGATTCAAATTTGGTTTATCGGTTTTTACCACATTCGCATAAGAAATTTGTTGGGGGTTTTGCACGTTTATATGGGTGGTTGACTGGCGTATCTGGGGAAAATTGCTTGTAGAAATGGTGTTTGTCTGCTGGGGTGGCATATTTAAAATTGATGGCCTATTTGTCATTGACCTCTTGAAGTGAGTATGGACAGGGCAACCCCTGTAGTTTGCAGTATGGTTACCTCCACAATTACTGCATTTTTTAACGCTCGAGCCAGTCTTAGGTTTTTTGCACTGTGATGTACCGTTCACCACACACAACGCGAACTGCGGGCAACTTACAGGAAATTTTCCAATGATTTTTTCACCGATTCTTCTTCAGAAATCCAAAGGTTTTTTCTACCGGAGCTAAGCTCTTTTTCAGAATTACATCTGATAGGTACACTCATGCAATTAACTGCTTCTATTTTTTATCTACAATTTAAAACGGTATTAACAAAAAATGTCACAATGTGTTTCTTTTAAATAAAATCACTCTGTTCACCTATTACGGTTTTTACTTAATCCCGGTTTAATTTGTTTACTTTGCGATTAAAACACAAACACGTCCGTTCACTATCGAAGCTAAACAACGACCTATATACACACATATATATATATATATATATATATATATATATATATATATATATATATATATATATATATATATATATATATATATATATATATAAATATATATATAAATAAAAAAAAAAAAATATATATATATATATATATATATATATATATATATATATATATATATATATATATATATATATATATATATATATATATATATATATATATATATATATATATATATATATATATATATATATATATATATATATATATATATATATATATATATATATAAATATATATATATATTTTGCATTGTTAGCTTTTCAAGTTAACAATGCAGAATTATTAAGAGTACTACCATTTATATTGTGCCAAAATTTATTCAACTTGCTTCTAAACTGTTTCCTTTAGGATATATTTCCTCAAAAAATTTGCTAAGACTTGTATGGATACTAAAAATTTTAAATGCGTTTTTACCGAAACGAGCTTTTTTGCGATATGACTATGTTGCAATAAAGGAGCGATATATTCTGAATTAGAATTAATGCAAAAGTCGATTAAGCGATGTCCGTCTGTACGTCTATCTGACGTTGAAATACCTGAGAAAACCATTAGAGTTTCTTCTTTCACCATTCTTTTACCTCATCGATTCATGAGTTTGCTATGGAAATTCAGTAATATCGGTTCACATATGGCGGAGATATATCAAAAATTCCGAAAAAAAACATTTTTCTTGCAATTTTGTATGGAAATTTTTGAAAAAAAATTGCTTGTTTTACTTCAAACTTCACTACTATTAAGCATAAAGGCAAAAAAATAAAATGTTCAGATATCGATCCGTATATACCCGAGATATAGCCCAAATCGGGGTTTTCATGAAATTGCTGCGTAAGCGAGCTAAAACAACTTTTTTTGCTCAAAAGCAGTTTCGGTAATGAAATAAGGTTATATAAATATGGAAAATGAAAATTTCCGATATCGGTCCATATATACCCGAGATATAGCCTAAACCGGGTTTTTCATGAAAATGTCGCGTAAGCGAACTTAAACGATTTTTTTGTGCTCATAAGTAGTTCTGGTAATGAAAAAAGGTTATATAAATATGGAAAATGAAAATTTCCGATATCGGTCCACATACACCCGAGTTATAGCCTAAACCAAGTTTTTATGAAAATGTCGCGTAAGCGAACTTAAAAACTTTACTTGCTCAAAAGCAGTTCTGGTAATGAAATAAAGTTATATAAATATGGAAAATGCAAATTTCCGATATCGGTCCACATACACCTGATATATAGCTTAAACCGGGTTTTTAATGAAAATGTCGCGTTAGCGAACTTAAACGAATTTTTGGTGTCAAAAGCAGTTCTGGTAATGAAATAAGGTTGTATAAATATGAAAAATGAACATTTCCGATATCGGTCCATATACACCCCAGACATAGCTTAGAATGGGTTTTTAATGAAAATGTAGCGTAAGCGAACTTAAATAATTTTTTTTTTGCTTAAAAGCAGTTCTGGTAATAAAATAAGGTTATATATATATGGAAAATTCCGATATCGGCCCATACATACCCGAGATATAGCCTAAGCCGGGGTTTTCATGAAAATGTCGCGTAAGCGAACTTAAACTACTTTTTTGTGCTCAAAAGCAGTTCTGGTAATGAAATAAGGTTATATAGGGTGTTTTTTTAAGCCCGATAGAACTTGAAATTGTAAAAAATAACACAAAAAATTAAATTGTAATCAAAATTTTTTTTTATTCGAAAGATCAATACGTGACATTAACATTTGAAAATGATTTCGGGCATATGGGCACCGCGGCTGTTCTTGACGAAGCGCATTCTGGACGTCCAATTTTGGGCCACTTTTTCGAGCACTGCTGGCCGTATGTCACGAACAACACGAACAATGCTGGCCTCCAAGGCGTCAATTGTTGCTGGTTTATCAGCATAAACCAGTGACTTCACGTAGCCCCACAGGAAATAATCGAGAGGTGTCAAATCGCACGACCTTGGAGGCCAATTGACAGGTCCATTTCTCGAAATCAACTTATCGCCAAATTTTGATTTCAGTAAGTCGATGGTTGCGTTCGCCGTATGGCACGTAGCGCCATCCTGTTGAAACCACATCTCCTCCGGATCAATGTCATCCATATTTTCAAACAAAAAATCATTGATCATGGTGCGGTAACGATCTCCATTGACCGTAACGCGAGCTCCGGCCTCATTTTTGAAGAAATAAGGTCCGATGATGCCACCAGCATGAAAACCGCACCAAACAGTACATTTTTCTGGATGTAATGGAGTCTGTAGGGTCTCTTGTGGATTGGTCTCACTCCATATGCGGCAATTTTGCTTATTAACAAACCCGTTAAGCCAAAAATGCGCCTCATCGCTGAACACAATTTTGCGATAAAACAACGGGTCTGATTTTCAAAGTAAATTTGGATAATTTCGTAGCGTTGTTCAAGCGTGAGTCTATTCATGATGATTTGTCAGAGTATACTGAAACAAATAAAAAAAATGTTTCATCAAAATTTAATTTTTTGTGTTACTTTTTACAATTTAAAGTTCTATCTAGCTTAAAAAAACACCCTGATATTTTTAAAGCCATTGTTATCAGCTTTTACATATTAATGTAAATATCACAAGCTGCCAACTTAATAACTTATTACTGTAGGCAGATATTATTGAGTACAACCTTTCTCGTTAATTTATTCTATTAATATTTCTAATAAAATTATTATATAAAAATTAAGTAAGAGTGTAGTATATTCAGCTGGGCCGAATCTAAAATACCCTTCACGATAGTCTCGTATATGTATAGTATATATAAAAATGTGACGTAAATATGCTCGGTTATATATGAACCGATATCGGAATTATCTGTATTTAGTAACGAGAATTGCTCTTCATCAAAACAAAAAAAAAAAAAAAATGTTAATAGAAAAATCGGTTCAGGCTATATCTCGGGTATATAGGGACCGATATCGGACATTTCAGTTTTCCATATTTATAAATATAACAGTTGATAATAAAGAAAATGTTGGTAGTTGATGGCGAAGACGGAAAAAAGTTCATGTTTCGGATAAAAAAAAATAATGGCTTAAGGCAAACATGCATAGGCCTATGCGCTTGATACTCAATGGTTTTTGTAAATGCGCTTAACTATTGGGCTGTGCTCTTTAATACACAAATACTGCGCTCAGCACTAGCAATGCAAAATACACAAACAACTTCGTCTTTCATATATTTTTTTCGTTCTTCACCGCACACACACAAAAGCAAAGCAACAACAATTTCGCATGCTTTGTTGGTAAAAATTGACGACAGCGATTACCAGTGTGAATTTTGTTTTTGTAAATGTTTTGCTTTTTGCAACAAAAAGTATGAAATAAAAGTAGTTTTTCCTCAAATGTATTGGTGTTTACTCTTCCATATAGAACTTTTGGGCATCACTGGCTTAAAGTGATATATAGGCTACAGGTTGTTATTTGTTCTGATTGCATTTGACAAGAACAATAGCAACGTGCCTATCAAAGCTCTAATGGCTTTATAATTCAAGAAAATATTAATTTAAAAAAAAATTAGCAGTTTAAGATTGTAGTAAGAAAATACACAATTGTTTTTTTTTAAGCATAATGGCAATGATGTCAGCTGTTCACCAACGAATCTTCCGTGTAGTTAAGCTTAACAATAACCCAAGTATATGCTTGCGGTGGAGTTGAAATCCCTAGCTTGAATAGACATTACATCACACGTCCTTTGTGAAGGCTATTTCCCATGGCGTGAGTTCTTTTTTAATTCAACTGTGCTGAGAGCCTAACGAGGAAATAATCAACTTTTACTTAAAATTTTCTATATTAGAGTGAAGTTGTGTTGATTAAATTAAATTTTGAATTCAGAAAAGTGGCAACAATCAGGCAAATGTTTACTAAAGAAACACATGTACATAGATTTTAAGTTGATAACTTTAAAACAACAAGGCAAACGGAAGCACCCTGTGGAACTGTGGAATTCACTGACCAGGCCGACAACTAACGTTCCAAGTTTTCGGAGAAGACTCCGAGTCAAAATAATCACAGCCGGGCACACATCTAGTTACATTTTAAGGTACAGGGTCATTAAAATTATAGAAGAACATCACCTAATATAAATGCTTCTTTATAATATAGAACAGTCTTTCGATTCTATTATTTCGTGGTGGCCTTATCATTAAGCCACCACCGTGATTTTTCTTATTGCTTTTCAATCCTATTTCCACTTGAAACAGTCCTCCGTTGTACATATTTGGCCTAATTATTAACTTCGTCGCACCAACCACGACTATGGCAAAATTCCATTGGCTTAACAACAAACATTAAAACAAAGTTTGGACTTATTTTAAAAAAGAGATAGAAGACGAAACAGCAAAAAAATATGTATATAATAAAACCTTTATGCAAATTATCATCAAGATGCAATAAAAGTCCTTTACAGGCAACCCAATTTTTCTGGCCCTAATCAAATACGTCATTCCCTAATACATCTACATACGTCATCTAAGCCATCTATACTCAACTAATTAAATTCTATAACCACAGTAATTATAATCTCCTATATACTGTTAGATAATTTGGAATAAAACTTTATCATACTAATACCAGCTTACGTTGTATAACTATCTGCCGAAAAAACAAAGCTTCCATCTTTCTAGAATATTTAAGTTTAACAAATCAAAAAAAAAAAAAACATTTTCGCAACTCCCCTGTATTAGCATTACAAAATTTTTGTTCTAACCATAACGGATATATTTATGACTTATACTTGTAAAACCCAATTTTATATTTAGTCCGCTATAGAAAAACTTGGAAAGCCCTAACTATACATATGTATAAGTATAACACAGTCCTTTTTGGTATTTAGCTGTAACAACAACACACTGCTTAAACAGTATTTGAAGAGGCCTCATCAAAAGCTGTCGACAGTATTTTTTTAACAGACCGTTGAGTTAACATTAGAATCAAATTATAATTATTTTACATAAACGGTACCAGGACGAATTCATTACTAGGTGAACTTGGCAGCTCAGGTGACTATTTTTTGCTTGCCACGTTTTTTCGAATGAGACTGTCAAATTTTTTTTCTTTTGTTTACAAACATTTTCGCGCTATTTTAATCTGAAGTTCTTTTTGTATCATTTCAAGAAATTTTTGGGAATTTAAAAGTGGAAAACCATTATAATCTTTGAGTTTAATTACAAACAATTAGAAAGATTTGTATTTAACGTTTATGTCACATTTTTTCTTAGCTGAACAATCTTAGGTGAATTTAGATTTTGACATTCTCAGTAAATTTTACAATACCAAAGTACATAGTATTGACTTAACCTTCCCGCTTGCATTCACCTGTATAAATTCGCCTTGAACGGAACAAACAGTATTTTTAATAGTAATAAGCAATAAATTTGTAAAAAAAAATATGGACTAACTCACAGATGTGTTGTCCCATAACTACGTACATGTATATCAACTTGTTGCAGTTGTGCAAAAGATTTACATCAGCACCTGCCTTGCGGCCTTATCTGATGATGAACCAGTTCCACGGAGTGAATTATTCACGATTCACCAGCGCCCCCATGTGGCTTACCAGGCTCACACAGGTAGCAATTCTTGCCACACGATTGCGGTCATATGAGCAACTTCTTGTTGAGGAGTTCGAGCCTTATAATCCCTCCTGTATGCAATTTCCCAGCAATCAATGGAGGACAAGGCTTAATGAGTTGGTAGGCCGAAGCCCATTAAGAGCATCAGCCCTTAAACCAACTCACCCGTCAACCATCACCACTGGTTCCTTACAGTACAGGTAACTGTTGTAAAGGCAACAGCTTCTCGGGAGATTATTAGTCCCCTTACCTTTGGTAAGGGTTTCGGAAGCCAACACAACATAAGTCATGCGGCTTCCTAGAGATTTGTTTGCCGCACCAAACGAGAGACCCCTTCCCCTCTTTTCCCCGAAAAACATAGCGCTCAAGTTAGGAATACGCCAAGGCAAAACCTGTTCCCCGGGGGGAGCAACTTGTTGCAGTGAGATTTTGGTAATTTGTTTTCTCTCCTTGAGAGTACAAATTTTTGTATCAAACGAAATTCATTGCTTATTGCTACACTCATGGCTAATAAAATAAATCCTCTCTAGTATAGTTATTAGAATATTTATAGTCAGTACGTTTATTTTTTTATTCTACCGATATATAGGTTTACACTTATATAATCTGCATCTATCGTTTTCTTAAGAGCCGTGTTGTCAGTAGAATTTAAAGTTTGCCCTTTCTCACAATTAGACGTAATTGCATTATAAATTGAATTTGGCCCTTGAATATAAAATTTAGTAGTGCCTATTAACTACCCGCATAGAAAAAACATTTGGAAATAATGTCGCAATACTATTTTATTTACTTTAACAATACAAATTGTTGGTGAAAGCAGTGTATTATCGTTTTAGAAATAGTATGTATTACCATGAATATATTTTTGTTAACCTTTTTGTACAATTATTGTCACCGTATACAAATTTTAAAATATTATTGGATATTGTTTCCACGAACACGTCTATAAATAACACAAAATTTCCGTATTCAATATATTCTGTACAAGCCGCGTTTCAGTACAAATAATGAGAAGCTCATATTAAATAATGATGATAATTTTGTAATCATGCCACGAACATTTTGGCAAGCTATTATAATATCTTAAACCACTGAATTTAGTTTTTTGACATATAAGTTGACTGATATACCTTGTCGCGCACTTTGAAAATTCGTCTTTTACAAGAGGAACAGAGAGATCCTTATAAATTCGTGAGTTTTTTACGTTCCATGGAGCTGCAGTAATCGTTCCAAGAATTTGATTTTGTCGTCTTTGAATTTTTTCAATGTTAGATATTGAGACGGTGCCCCACAATTGAGTTCCATAGCACCATATAGGCTTTAGAATTGCACTGTGTAACAAAAGTTTGCAATCCAGCTTCAAGGTAGAATTTCTGCCCATAAGCCAATTTAGTTGCGCTGCTTTTAATTTCAACTGAGTGACTTTCGTATCAATGTGAGACTTCCGCGTTAGCCTAAGATCGAGGTGAATACCCAGGAACTTGACTTCATTTTGCTGCAGAATAGGTGAATTGTTAATTTGGATAGGCGCACATGTTTGTTTACACAGTGTGTATGTGACATGAATACAGTTTTGTTCATTAACTTTGATTTTCCAAAGTTTTAGCCATTTCACTAATACTGAAATATATTCCTGGGCTGCATACAGTATGCTGCCTTGGGAGACTCCTGCCTGGATTGGCTGAGGTAGTCTTATAAAATCGCCTCCTCTAATCACAAACTTCCGCCCATATAAGTAGCTTTCCAGAAGCTTGTGGGTATTTGCAGGCAAGTTTTGCTTTGTTTTTTGCATCAAGCCATCGTGAATAGAGCTTCTCCTAAAAGGTCTGTCTTATCACATTGACTAGTCTGTGCGTTTGTTGATGATCAGGGATGCATCCCACATTGCTCAATATTGGACTCAACTTCGCCATTAACAATTTTTCGAATAGTTGACATTGTTGGTTAAAGACTTATTGGTCTGTATGATTCTACTTTAGTCAGATCCTTCCCTGGCTTGGGTATCATAGTAATCATTGAAACCTTCCACTCTGCAGGATAATACTCAAGGCGTAAAATAGCGTTAAAAATAAAAAGTATAACTCTTCTTGCTACAAGAGGTGACCGTTCAAGCATTTGATCAATGCCTGGAGCTTTCCTGGTGTTTATATTACCGATAATGTTTTCGACATCTTGAAAATTAACTTCCAAAGGCACATGCGGCCTAACAATATATGGAGGTAATTCTGCTAAATCATTTGTAATAAAAACGGTTCTCAAATGTTCAACGTACAATATTCCCTTTTAAAAATCTTGTCGAGTCACCAGTTGAAGATCGCAAAGGTGGCTTACCTATTACAAGTCTTTTCAAACCTTCTGTCGCTTTCCACAGAGAATAGTCAGATTAATTAGTACCATCCAGGCTTTCCAAATATGTTTTAAGAGAAGTCACTCTCTGGATTTCAAGCAAACTTCTTAACTGAGTTATGCATTCCCGCAGCCTAGTTTTAAGCTGGGAAGACCTGCGAAGTTGCCACTCTCTTTTGACTTTTATTTTTTCTAGTAGTAGTATGCTGTACAGCCAGTTTAAGGTTTTCAGAAAAGTCGTTGATTGACACATCAATATCCTCAGGCATTCTCAAGGCGGTACTTTCGTATAATGTGCACTCAAATATTTTTAATATGTTAGCCAATTATTTCTAGTGACAGTCAATGCTAAGTCACAAACAAAACAGAAATTATAGTGGGTTACCATTTTTATAACGGTGTCAAAAAGGGGAAAATTAACCGTGATCCCCAAAAAGTGTGTTTGACGTTATAGTCATCTGCCGCTAAAAATCGAGGACCAAGTGATTTGAAAAAATTTGAATATTGACATTCTAATATTGAAAACCCGGGTGGGGAATAAATCGAGGAAATAACAATTTTTTCATGAAAATATTCAATACATAAGTATGTTTGTTGCTTGGAGAAACTCCTCACTTGTCTCGTTCTTTAAATAGTGCTTAATTCTGGATTTTATTAGAATTGCCGATCCTCCGCAAGATCTTCCACGGGGATCTTTTGTGTCATACAATATATAGTAATTAATTTTGAAAAAACTGTTGGCTGTCAAATGAGTGTCAGCAATCAACATTATCGATTTTCTTTTCCATAAGGAAAAACTCAAGTTCATTTTTGTGTTGGCGGATACCGTTTTCGTTCCAGAAACATAAACGATTTTAATTAATATAAGTATCTAGGGATTTTTAAGGATGTCTCCGGTCTCGGGAAGATCCAGTTTTTTCTGGGTTTTACCCATTTGTAATATTTTTATTAGTTTTTCGCAAACACGTTAACGATTTTAATTAAAATCAGTATCTAGGGGTTTTTAAGGCCAAAAACTCAATCGAGACTACACGCGGTCCAAGGAAGATCCACTTTGTCCCGGTTTTTCTCCACTTTTACTACCGTTATTGTTTCTCGAAACCCGTTATAATGATTTCGATAAAAGCGCTACCTTTGTGTTTTTATGGCAAAAATCGATCTAGACTGTTACCGATCCCGGCACCCATTTTGTTTCAGGTTTTTTCCACTTTTGGCATTTTTTATTAATCTCCATAACAGCTCAAACGGTTTTGACAAAAGTTGGTGTCTAGGGATTTTTAAGTTCGAAAAATCGATTTAGATAATCACTGTTTCCGTCAAACACATTTCTCGGCTTTCACCCATTATAATGTTTTATTGGTATCTGGAAATGGCTCAACTGATTTTTACAGTTGATAAATCGTTCTAGATTTCGTCGCTCGGGGAAAACCGATTTTACCCCGGTTTGCATTGGTTTGTGAAACTTTTATTCGTTCTTGCAAATTACGATAAAGATATTCATAAGCAGTAGTATATATCTAGAAGTTTTTAAGGGTCAAAATAATTTAGATTGTTCCAAATCCTTGAAGCCGGATTTTCCTGATTTGTGACAGTTTTATTCTTTCTTGAAAATGGATTTTAGGATTTTTATGAAAATTTGAACATGTTGGTATCATTTTTCTCCGATGTATATAGTTATAATTTTGATAAAACCCAGTATATAACTTGCGTGGTCTTCTGTCTTTTAAGTCTCTACTTCTTACGGGTTTTATTAATTTCCGTCATTATGGTATGTATTAAGTGTTTTCGAAAACGGCTTCAAAAAATTCAGTACCTGGGAGTTTTTGAAAGGAAAATCTACATTCGTTAGTCCCCTTTCTCGAAAAATTTTTTTTGTGCCGGTTTTCACTTTTCTGGAGAAATTTGATATGGATATTAAGCTTAGTATTTTTAATGAAAACGCAGAAGTTGATTTTTCCGTTAGAAACGGCACACTAAATTAGCTAATCGCTATTTTGTCCTCGCTCCACAAAATATCTAAGGAAAAATAAAACGCACAATTTTTTTCGACTTTAAAAAGCATCAAAATGAATAAGTCTTGTGAATTAAGTTTTATTAAAGTAAATATGTTTCAGTATGTACAAAATTTGAAAGCTTCGAGTACCACTCGGTGCCGCAGGTACTGCATTTTTAAAGCTTCATGCTGTAAGCCTTGTGCTGGGGCTGTTTAAAGTTCAAGCGGTAGTAGATTAGCGGGTTACGCTCCACGACGTTTTGAATAAGAAAAACACAACATGCAGAAGAAATGTATACTCGAGAATAAAATAAACAACTTTCAATTTTAGGTATTCAGTGCCTCGTTTCTGTATTACTCGCATCGAGAAATTTCTGACAAGAAACAAAAGAAGTGACAGAAAAACTATGCGAACTGAAACAAAAAATTGAGTTTCTCACACAAATGTGTCTGTACCTTTGAGAAGCGAGAAATATCTATCAAAATAGCTTTTTTAACGTAATTCATTGTAAACTTGTTTCTGTCTTAAAATTTTGTGAGAAGTTTCTCGCTAGAGCTCTCAAAACTTTTCACAAATAAAAGAGTTGCGGAAGTTATGAATTGAAAAGATATATACCCGTAATTGACAAAATGGATACCAAAACTGTAGAAAAGGTAAAGTTTTTAAATATTTACACACATGCTGCCGTATTCATAAAAAATAATTTGCAATCAGTAAAAGTTTACTTGGCATACATATTTCTACACAAAATTTGTCAATTAAACCTTTATTATGTGAAAATTCTTTTTATGAATACAGTAAAATAGTGAATGTAGTTCAGTTTTCATTTCGTCTCAGAGTGTAGCTTTGATAGTGAACGGACGTATTTGTTTTTGATGAAAATTGCATGAGTGTACCCAGCAGGTGCAATTCTGAAAGAGAGCTTAGCTCCACTAAAAAAAACCTCTGGATTTCTGAAGAGGAATCATTGGAAAAATCATTGGACAATCTCCTGTCTCTAAGAGATAAAAAACGCACGCGTTCGTGCTCGCCAAACATTATTGTTACAACAGACGACAAACCATCTTCCAGTCTAGCTATTGTTGATAAACCGAAAACGCAAGTGGGTATGGATAGGTATGTAACCGTGGTTAAACGGCAGCGAAGCCCCAAATCTGCTCAAATGTCATCTCAGTCCAAAATACCCAAAGATGATAAGACCACCACGACAATGGGTAGTAATAGGTTTGCTATCCTTCAGACCGATGAGCCAGCAATGCCTAAAAAACCTTTAAGCCGCCACCAATATATTTGCGAGAGCCTACCTCTAGTGAGCTGGTAAAACAACTTATTGCGGCAATCGGCAAAGACACTTTTAATGTAACATCGGTTAAGCCCTGGAGAAGAAGAAAAGATCGTTTTACACTTATCAGCTTAAAAGTGCCAAAGGTATTCAGGTCGTTATAAAAGGGATTGACCCTTTTGTAGATACGAATGATGTCAAAACCGGCCTAGAGGACAATGCCTTCAAAATTAAAAATGTGGTTAATATTAGAAACCATGTTTAGGGTTGAATTGGAACCTAGAGATGTTGCCTCAAAAAAGAATGAAGTGCATCCCATTTATAACCTCAAATATCTTTTACATCGTAAGGTTACCGTTGAGGAGCCTCATAAGCGTTCAGGGCCCGTTCAATGCCTAAATTGCCAAGAATTTGGCCATACTAAGGCCTATTGTAAGTTGCCCGCAGTTTACGTTGTGTGTGGTGAACTTCACGTGACATCACAGTGCAAAAAACCTAAGACTGACTCGAGCGTTAAAAAATGCAGTAATTGTGGAGGTAACCATACTGCAAACTACAGGGGTTGCCCTGTCCATACTCACTTCAAGAGGTCAATGACAAATAGGCCATCAATTTTAAATATGCCACCCCAGCAGTCAAACACCACTTGAGTACTTCCTAATGGAAAAGCAAGTCGATATAAGGTTGATTGCTGAAACCCTTTTGACTACCAACAGTTTTTTCAAAACTAATGGCTACATACTGTACGACACAAAAGATCCCCGTGGAAGATCTTGCGGAGGATCGGCAATTCTAATAAAATCCAGATTTAAGCACTTTTTAATGAACGAGACACGTGAGGAGTATCTCCAAGCAACAAACATATGTATTGAATATTTGCATGAAAAAATCGTTATTTCCTCGATCTACTCACCGCCACGCTTTTCAATAACAGAAAGCCAATACTCAAATTTTTTCAAATCACTTGGTCCTCGATTTTTAGCGACTGGCGACTGTAACGCGAAACACACTTTTTGGGGATCACGTTTAATTACCCCGAAAGGCCGTGTGCTTTTTGACACCGTTACCAAAATGGGCTTAGGTGTGATTTCAAGTGGACACCCCACTTATTGGCCGTCAGACCAACGAAAGATCCCAGACGTTATAGATTTTGGAGTTACAAAAATTTTCCCTCAGAATGGATGCAAGTGGAACCTTCATACAGCGAATAGTATAGCTGAACTACCGTCACACGCTGTTAGACCGCCTATGTCTTTGAGACTTAGTTTTCAAGATGTTGAAATGTCCAGGTATTGATAAAATTACTGGTGAAATGCTTGAGCAGCTACCCCGTGTAGCTCGTAGAATTCTTCTTTTTATTTTTAACGCTATTTTACGTCTCGAGTATTATCCTGCAGAGGGAATGTAAGTCTACTGCCAACAATTTCAAAACTGTTCGAAAAATTGTTATTGGCAAAGTTGAGTCCAATATTGAACAAAGTGGGATGCATCCCTGATCATCAATTTGGCTTTCGGGCTAACCACAGCACCATAGAACAAACGCACAGACTAGTCAATGCCATAAGACAGACCTTTGAGGAGAAGAAGTATTGCTCAGCTCTATTCATTGACATTTCTCAAGTTTTTGACAAAGTGTGGCACGACGGGTTGATGCACAAAATAAAGTTAAATTTGTCTGCAAATACACACAAGCTTCTGGAAAGCTACTTATACGGGCGGAAGTTTGTTATCAGAGAAGGCGACTTTATAAGCCCAACTCAACCAATCGAGGCAGGAGTTCCCCAAGGCAGCATACTGGGGCCTACTTTATACTTGATTTACGCCTCTGACATGCCAACGAGAGCCGTATTCCACACTTCAACTTTTGCAGATGCCACAGCACTCTGCAGCGTACATGAAAACCATCAAGTAGCTTCGCGAAAGTTGCAGGAGTATATTTCAATATTAGAGAAATGGTTAAAATTTTGGAAAAATAAAGTTAATGAACAAAAGTGTACTCACATTACATTCACATTGCGTAAACAAACATGTTTAGCTATCCAAATTAACAATTCACCTATTCCGCAGCAAAATGATGTCAGGTACCTTGGTATTCATCTCGACCGTAGGTTAACGTGGAAGTCTCACATAGATGCGAAAGTTACTCAGTTAAAGCTAAAAGCAGCGCAATTGAATTGGCTTATGGGCAGAAATTCGACATTGAAGCTGGATTGCAAACTTTTATTATACAACGCAATTCTAAAGCCTATATGGTGCTATGGAATTCAAACGTTGAAAAAATTCAAAGGCGACAAAACAAAACTCTTCGAACAATTACCGCAGCTCCATGGTACGTAAAAAACTCACGAATTCATAAGGATCTCTGTGTTCCTCTTGTAAAAGACGAATTTTCAAAGTACGCGACAAGGTATATCAGTAATTTGGAACTTCATCCAAATCGTCTTGCACGCAATATACTTAATTTTGAAGGCCACTCTCGGTTGAGAAGAAGGCATACCCTTGCCACCATCAGAACGTTAAATAGGTGATTTTACCGATACTGACCGTGCAAAATAAAAAATTTATGTCTAGCATTGGCTGGACTTAATTAATTTTATGTATTTAGTTTTAAGATTTGAATACTTATTGTTGTTAGTTCACTTTGTGAAGATTCAATAAATAAATGAATGGCAAAAAAAAAATTGATAATTGAAAGAATTTCCAAGGAGCAGTACATACACATACATACATAGGTGTCATTTAAACGTCTGTGTTAAATTTAATGAATTAAATTTAAGGCTCAGTTAGCCGACTGGAATGTAACATGCAGTCTACACCTAACTTAAAACGCAGTTAAAACATAAAGTTAAAACTTGCTGTTTATATATCTGTCTGTTTAAGGTGGCGGACACGTAGTAATGTTAGAGTTATAGCTTCTCATAGTAAAAAAATAAAAATGGCGAAAAACAACTACAATTAGCAGGCTGTTGTCAATTTAAGTTATAACAGAGTTTCCAAATGAAATGTTTTAACAACCAAGTTATAACATTAACCAAACTTCAACATGAGCGGTCCACACTTAACTTTAACTTGAAGTTAGCGTCAAAGTTAGTGTTTTCATGTCAGGTGGAGACCGCACCTAATGTAAATGTGATGTAATTAAACAGCTGATCGGTTTTGTTATGTGTAAAGCAGTTAGAACAGTTATTGAAATGTAATGTAACGTAATCGGAATGTATGAACCTGTAGAAAATAGAATTTTCTTACATTTTTACGTTACATTTATTTTGTGGTGTTGTCAATATCGTGATAAAAAAAAATCACAGAATTCAAACGATGAAATTATTTGAGCTCTAGGCTAAATGGTTTCATCGTTTTAATTGGTTATTAATAGAAGGGTGAATAAAATTTACAACAATTTATAAAAATCACTGAAGGTAAAATAAGAAACAATATCATATTACGAAGACCTGGCAAATTTAACTTAAAAAATTGTGCTTAGTATGACAAAAATTAAAAACCACTCAGCATTACTTTTTTATATGTGAAGAAACGCGGCAAGCGGGTTAGAGATATATTTAGGAGTCGGATAGTTAGAGTTGAGTGGACTGTAGGTTTGCCCCTAAATTAGGTTGCCTACCGCTTTCTTAATACTTAGGGAGGACGTTGTTAGAAAATTAAATCCTCGTGGAAGAAAAACCGTAATCTTTCAACTTTTATGTGTGGCTTTATTGACGCTTCGTTCGTAAGTGTCTACATACATTTCTTTTAGCTTTAAGACTATTTTTAATATGCTATAATTCGAACATTATATGTAATAATTCACAATAAACTAGATTAGTTATTCGTTACTTCATGATAAAACAAAATTATGTTATAAGATATAGTACTTTAATAATATTTTAACTTTATAGTTAGTTCAAAATTCATTGATGTAAATATTTTTTGTTTACAATATAAATATTTTAAACATGCCGGTCCCCTTGCACTTGTGCAAGCTTTTTTACTGGCTGCAGGCACAGCACTTGCGCGAGAGATCGGATAGCTTCCGAAATGACTAGGGGGTCCGGCAGACCGAACTCCTGTGCGGTGTTTGGTGGTTGGGAGATTATATTTTTGGACGTGGTAGAGCGTTCAGTTGGCCGACTATTTTCGCGATGGCAGGATTTCCGATTTCGCTTGCCACTAGTATTTCCCGTTTTCCGCTGGCTGTTGATTTTGTGACGCAAGTCCTTCCCCTTTTTACGATCGGGGTGCAATAAAGTGTGGTGGTAGCGGCTGCATTTATGACAAGTTGCTAAGGATGAACATGCTCGCATGTCATGACTTCTGGCGAGACAGTTATCGCAGTATCTATACCGCTGAACCATGCGGTTTCGATCTTTGACACTCATTCTTAAAAACCGTTTGCAAAACCGCAAGGGATGAAAGCTTTTACATATCATACACTGGTGGATTTTTGGATCCTTTTTGTGTTGATGTTGTTTTCTGTAAAGAAACGAAATGGGACAATGGCACAAACAAAAAAAATAAAAAACGCTGTTAGTGAGGAACTTGAAGCAGTTGAGACATAAGATTAACAAATGAATGAAACTAAATATAAATTGAATGAGATATGCTGTATATAGAAAATGTTCAGGTTAAACTGAGGTTGAGTCATTTAGAAGTGGGAGGTAGCAAAGCTTTACTATAGGCCTCGTTATGATACCTGTGGCCGTTCGTATGTCAGCTACGCGTACATTGTTATCGGCGCCTGGGTGTATCTTAACTATTCTCCCTAAACGAAATTCTGATGGGGGCAGTATATCATCGATGACTACAACTAGATCGTCTGGGCTTAAGTTTGAAGATGATCGTTTCCATTTGTAACGTTTTTGCAGTGCTTTCAAATAATCTTCTTTCCACCTTATCGAGAACTGGTGTTGAAGCGCTTTGAGTTTTTCCCAATGGTTAACTACAGCTAGCTGCTCATTTGCAGGCTCTGGGTGAGACATTAAAGGTTTTCCGATAAGAAAATGACCAGGAGTTAGAGCAGTGTAGTCCGTGGGATCAGCAGATAGTGCTGATATTGGGCGTGAGTTTAAAGCTCCTTCTATGCGAGCTAACACAGTGGCAAATTCCTCAAAGTTAAACTTTTGTGCCCCAGCCATACGTTTAAAATGAAACTTAAAGCTCTTCACCGCAGCTTCCCATAGACCTCCCATATGCGGCGCGTGTGGAGGTATGAAACTCCATTCAAAGTCCTGAGTAACGTACTTTTGGGAGATGCAGTTTGAAGTCGTTTTCATAAATGCTGAGAATTCTCTTTTTAGCTCTCTGCTCGCACCAAGAAAATTGCGTCCGTTATCCGAAACAACCCTGCAAGGGAGCCCCCGCCTCCCAACAAAACGAGCGAATGCCGCAAGGAATGCTGGAGTGGACAGGCCTTGGTGCTGAAACAAACGAATACTGATACAAATCCCTTATGATAGGGCGCATTACGAAGGCTAGAGGTTTTGAGTTGAAAGGGCCCTGCAAAATCCACTCCTGTGGTTTGAAAAGGTACAGAGAGATTGCACCTATCGGGGGGTAAGGGCGCCATAATCTGAGAACATCTGTTTGTTTTAAATATAACGCAAGTTTTGCAGTGACGAATGACCTTTTTTACCCTCGATTTCAAGCGAGATATGTAGAGTTCGGATTGAATCATTCTACAAAGTAGACTGCATTTAGCATGCATTAAATTTGAGTGCAAAAACTTTATATAAAGCTGGCAGAGTCGGGAGTTGCCCGGTAATATCACTGGGTGCCTTTCACTGTATGAAAGGTGTGATTCTGATAACCGACCATTTACTCGTAGGATATTGTTGGAATCTAAAAATGGATTTAGTGTTATCAGTGAACTGCTTATGGGAACCGTTTGAGACTTGGTTAGCAATGAAATTTCTACTTCATAAGCTGATTGTTGCGCAAGACTGATAAGCTTTTCTTTAATGAACTTAACCTCAGCGTGAGTGAGGTCGATGCTAGTATGGCATATTCGTGATCTTAATAGTGCGTTATTAATAAACCGGTACACGTAACACAATACCCTTAGCGCGTTCTGATAAGTAGAAAACCGCTCCAAGATGTCATTTCTCTGGGATACTGGACTAACTGAAGCTGCCATCGAGTGTAGTGTAATAGGCATATTTTTTTCTGGTAGGCCATTTGGATCGTGAATTAACAACCCATGCAGCTCCGTGCCACCATAACTTATTAATTGCGAGATCTTGAGCGCTACTACCTCTAGTTCCAATATCTGCCGGGTTGTCATGCGTTGGAACATGGTTCCACGTGGCATTGGGGACTAATCTATGAATTTGCGCGATTCGATTAGCTACGTAGACCTCCCACGTCACTGGCGGCTTAGACAACCAGCTTAGTACGATTGTGGAATCGGTCCACAACATAACCGCAGAATTGGTGTAGTCCTCAAACTTCAGTATGTAATGCACCAGGTTAGCTAGCAGAACCGCACCATTAAGTTCCAGCCGAGGCAGACAAACAGTTTGTAGAGGGGCAACTTTACTCTTGGCTACAAGTAAGTTTGAAGTAGTGCTACCTTCTGTTTGGCATCTTATATAGACCGTTGCACAATATGCCATCTTCGAAGCATCTGAGAAGCCATGTATTTGTACTGAGCTTTTAGGTGCGAACTTTATCCACCTTGGTATAGTAATGTTATCTATGTGAGCGAGATCTAAGAGAATATTGTTTCATTTGAGAAGAGACTCAGTACTGACACTTTGGTCCCAATCTAGCCCTTCAAGCCAAAGCTGTTGCAAAAGTATTTTAGCTTTTATTACAACTGGGTTTATCCAACCCGCGGGGTCGAATAATTTTGAAACAGCCGAAAGTATTGAACGCTTTGTTTCGCTCTCTGACTGTGGAATTGGGTCCACACAGTAAGTAAATGAGCCACTTAGGGCGTCCCATTTGATACCTAAAGTCTTTGTTGTGCTTGCTTCAGGAAGTCGTAGAAACTCTGAGTCATAAAGATCCTGAGAAGGGATATTGGAGAGTAATAATGGATTATTAGCTGTTATCTTCTTCAGGGGAAAGCCAGCCGTGTCCAGGGTTTGAATTAGTTCTGCTTGAGCTTGTAATGCTTCTTCCACAGAGTGACCACCAGACAATATGTCATCTACGTAAGTTTCATTACGTAATATAAAGGCTGCTTTGCGAAATTTGTTTTCGGAATCTGTGGCTAACTGAAGAAGAGTTCGAATTGCCAAAAATGGAGCACAATTTACCCCAAAAGTGACAGTTTTGAGTTGGTAATCTTGTACCTGCGAATTCTCCTCATTTTGGAATAGAATTCGTTGAAAAGGTCTGTCATCGTGGTGTATTAAAATTTGTCGATACATCTTTTGTATGTCGCCACTGAAAACTATACGATATTTTCGCCAATTTAATATCACAGTCATAAGATTTGGTTGAAGTATTGGACCTGTGTAAAGGACGTCGTTAAGAGATACGCCTGATTTTGTTTTTCGAGATGCATTGAATACAACTCTTACTTTAGTTGTTTTGTGGTCTGGCCGAATAAGAGCGTGATGTGGCAGATAAGACGAGAAAAATTTGCCGTCAGTAGATATTTCACGGAATGTGGTTTTTTCCATGTGTTGAAGCGATAAATATTCATTGAGAACCGTATTGTATTGTGAGTTTAAATCACGGTCTTTGGCAAGCGCTTGCTTCATTCGTGAATATTGCCCTAAAGCCAACATTCTGGAAGCACCGAGAAACAGAGAACTTGGGAATTCTTTTTTAAAAGGCAATCGTACCACATATCTGCCTGTGTTTTCACGTGTTGTTGTTTGCGTGTAAAACTCTTCACAATACTGATCTTCGGCTGACATATGTTTTGGGGAAGGTAACTCTTCTTGCTCCCAGAACTTTCTAAGCAGAGTCTCAAGAATGAAAGTTTCCGATGGAGCTACTGACGTTGAGAAGGAACAAATCGGCTGACTTTTAATAGGTCCACTGAGCACCCACCCAAATACCGTATTATATGCAGAGGCTAACCCACAAACATTCTTTTTAATGCCATCAAGGTTTATGAACCGTTCTGCGTCATTGCCTAATATTAGGTCAATTTGTGAACATTGGTTAAATGAGGGATCTGCCAAATCAAGAGTACCTAAGTTCAATTTTGGTATTTGAAATGAAACCGCAGGAACGTGTTTTGTTAGCTTAGGTAAGATCACTGCGCTGACCGAGAACTTAAATTTTGTTTTTATAGCAACAAGGGTTATATCACACTCCTTGGTAGCGTTTTGAATTTGACCGCCAATGCCAATTATGTCGACTCGAGCTTTACGTGAGGGGAGTTGTAATCTGTTTCTTATTTTTTCAGATAAAAACGATCTCTGAGATCCTGGGTCAATTAACGCTCTGACTGCGAAAAGCTCACCCCTGTGCTCTATGTGAACTATTGCTGTTCTTAACAATATAAACTCAGTGTTAACTGAGACGTTAGCCTGTATTTGAGATAACAGCGCTTGACGAGACGTTGATGGTAAACTGTCATCTAAATTTATAATTTCTTTTGAATTTGGGTTGTTTCGATTTGTCTGCAAGTGCAAATTATTTTGAAATGTTCCCTCTTTAAACTGAGTATGTGAATTGTTAGCTTTTGGAATATGTAATGATGTGTGATGATCTTTTTTGCATACAAAGCAAGTGTTTTTGCTAGGACATGTAGCTTTTACATGGTTTGGAGATAGGCAGTTCAAGCAAATTTTGTTTTCAGTTACAAAGTCAATTCTTTGTTGAACTCTTAACTTTTTGAATTTTAAGCAAGCTCTCAAGGCATGACCTTCGTTACAAAACTTGCACTGAATATTGAGCTTTTCTTGTGAAGCGTAAGATTGAGTAGATAATTTTGAACTATTTGGAAGACTCAGACGCTCTCGTGTGATCTTCATGCTAGAGATTCGTTCAACAGCTTCATAACGATCGATAAGGAATTCCTCCAACTGGGACCATTTAAGCAACTCTCGATGTGACTTGAGCGATTGTTCCCACAGAGCGAGCGTTTTGTTTGGAAGTTTTGTGCTCACCAAGTAAACTATGAAGAAATCGCAATTTTCTGTGTTCACCCCTAGAGTTCTTAAAGACTGTAGCACATCAACTACCGTTGAGTGTATTTTCTGTAGAGATTTATTTTCTTCGGAAGTACATACGGGAATATTGAACAGAATTTGCAATTGATGATCAACGAGAACCCTTTTATTATCATATCGGGCTTTGAGTGCATTCCAAGCTAGCTCAAAGCCATCGTCACAAAGGGGATAGCGTTTTACGATTGCCCCTGCCTCATTGCATGTTTTATTGCGGAGATGAAAAAGTTTAACTACACGCGGGCAATTCGTTCCATTTTTGTATACTGCCGTGAACATGTCACGAAATGAGGGCCATTTCTCATAGCTACCTTCGAAAATCTCTGTGTCACAAGGGGGAAGTTTTATTTGAACTGGTTGGTTGTGAGCCGAAGTGTTTTGTTGTGGCAACATAAGGCGTGTGGAACTGTCTTGGCTATTGGGATTTAGCCCAGAAATGTGTAACATATCAATAATGTTTGACTTGCAAGCATAAAAATTTTCTGAGCTGCCATTGAAAAATACTCTGGCACTATCTTTCATCTCCTTGCTAACCGCGGATGGTGATGCGAGCATCAAGTTTTCATAAGAAATCTCTAACTTTTTCCATCGGTTATCAATATCATTGAGTTTCAGCTCAAGAGTTGAATCTGTTTGGGTACTCATTTCAACATTATCAAAACTTGAGCACAATGCCAGAAGCAATTCATAATCAAACATAAATTTATCATACAGAATACATTAATTTGGTTCTGTGGCACTATCGTTGGGGTTGCTCATGATTCTGAATTAGTTAATATTCAATACGAATATGTATTAATCGTAAAATTTTAATTTTATTTGGTTTTTACTCGAATCGAAACTGCAATAAATTGATTTATTGTTGAATTGAGAAGGCTGAATTGCTTAAACTTCTAATCACAATTTCATACGGGACAAAAATTTGTATTAGTATAGTGAGCTGTTGTATATTAAGTATTTTCACTTAAACTTTTAATTTCAAAACTCACAAATTTTTTGAGCAATACAAACTGATCACTATTACTTTTTTTTCTTTTGTTCTAATTTTAATACGAATTCTTTATTTTTATCTGAACCGACCAAATTAATTAATTTTTTGTGGAAAATAACAAAAAATGCATTATGCAATAACAAAACGTAAAATCACTGAGTAAGTGCGATATTAAATTTGTTTTCCTTAGGTTTTGTTTTAATTTTGAGAATATGTGTACTTTGAAACTTTTTATAAATTTGTGTGCTGGGTTAGCATATGTATTTCCATATACTTATGTATGTGAATTTGTGTTGAACTTATGCTTCTGTTAACATTAACATAAGCGAGTGACATATGTATGTAAAAATACGAGAAGGATGTGAGATGAAATAATCATATATATGAAAGAATGTATGTACATAAATCTTATAAATTACCTCGGAGTTTGTTGTTAAATTTTTGAAGTATTGTCTCTGTTTTATCTATTTTTGTTTACACCGACACGATTAATTACAGTTTTAAGTTAGATGCTTGCTTTTTATGTTAATTACAGCTTTCTCTGGGTTTTTATTCTTTTAAAGTAGAAAAGAGAAAATGCGTTAGCAGAGTTATGTACTGTGCATTTACCTGCAGTAAGAATGACTGCCTGTTAATTTGTTTATTCTGTAAACGAGCATAAGCTTGTAAATATATATGTACATATAGATCAAGGCGAATTCATTACCAGGTGAACTTAACAGCACAGGTGATTATTTTTTGCTTCTCGCGTTTTTTCCAATGAGACTGTCAAATTTTGTTTCTTTTGTTTACAAACTTTTTCGCGCCATTGTAATCTGAAGGTTTTTTTGCATGATTTAGTGCAATTTCAAGAAATTTGTGTGAATTTAAAAGTGAAAAACTAATATAATCTGTGATTTTAATTACAAACAATTATAAAAGCTTATATTTAACGTTTATATAAAATATTTTCTCTGCTGAGCAATCTCAGGCGAATTTAGATTATGACATTCACGATGTGTTTTACAATAACAAAATACATTGTACTGAATTCGCCTTTCCGCTTGCACTCACCTGTATAAAGTCGCCTTGATATAGATATATGTAGTTTGTTGTAATTATTCAAGTACTTTTCTCTTTGCCTGATCAGCTGACGTGCATATGTATAATTTTTATACTTGTATGTATGTATGTATGCACATAGGTCTTTTCTGAATTCGCCGCAAAAAAACTAACGGCAAAGTATTTTTTTCCTTCACTTTTTTTTTATTATTATAATTAAGATTGGTTTTAAATGAAATTTGGCAAGTTAATTTCTTTACTTTATTTTAACTATTATATTTTTTTTTACCGTTTGCAACAAACCCGTTAAATTCTGCTTTGGCAGATACTCTGTAACTGCTTTCTTTTCTAATAATACAAATATCTATTCATATACATATATGTATGTATGAATTTTTATGAGGTTCACTTTAACTTTGTACATTTAAAGATTCCCTTTTCATGTTTAAATGCCAGCTTAAAAATGTTCAATCTTAATTTTTTCTATTTTGCACATTGATATATGGTTTTTCTCTCAAATCAATAATTTTGCTTTTAACTTTAGATTTTTTGTGTATTTTTAGGTTTTATTGTTTTTTTTTTTTTTAATTTTATTCGCTTTTAAACTTACTTCGCTCTGAATGTACGTTGTAAACTAAAGAAATGAATGTGTACATTACCTCATGTTCGTTTTACAGGGAGTAAAGATGACAATCCAGAAATACAGTTGATTTGCAAAAGCTCACTGATTTTAGTTATTGACCATACAGAAATTGATCATGCAGAAATCTGTATTGCTGATTCAATTGGGAAATAGCCTTTGTCGATTCAAAAGGACCATGAAGAAACGCGGCAAGCGAGTTAGAGATATATTTAGGAGTCGGATAGTTAGAGTTGAGTGGACTGTAGGTTTGCCCCTAAATTAGGTTGCCTACCGCTTTCTTAATACTTAGGGAGGACGTTGTTAGAAAATTAAATCCTCGTGGAAGAAAAACCGTAATCTTTCAACTTTTATGTGTGGCTTTATTGACGCTTCGTTCGTAAGTGTCTACATACATTTCTTTTAGCTTTAAGACTATTTTTAATATGCTATAATTCGAACATTATATGTAATAATTCACAATAAACTAGATTAGTTATTCGTTACTTCATGATAAAACAAAATTATGTTATAAGATATAGTACTTTAATAATATTTTAACTTTATAGTTAGTTCAAAATTCATTGATGTAAATATTTTTTGTTTAAAATATAAATATTTTAAACAATATGTTAAAAGTAGTAAGTATATTATTATGTTAATAACTCACTCATGCTAAATCTGAAGGCGAATTCACTATTAGGTGGATGCATCGGTGAATTCAGCCGAATTCGGTCAATCCGTCGGCGCTTACTCTGTCCAGTGCTGTTTAGCTTTTTCGGCGCCATTTAAATTTTTGCACATGTTCTTTATCAACTAGTTTTGTCAGCTGAAGTATGAACTCGCCTTTTACACAAACAAAATACCTGTTATTTTTTTATTGTTGTGTTTTTACTGTTGTTGTAGCGAAGCGGCAACCTTTTTTTTCTATCATGCTAAATTTGGTACACTTGCATTCATACCTGTTTAAGGGCCAAATATATATATGTATATATATATATATATATATATATATATATATATATATATATATATATATATATATATATATATATATATATATATATATATATATATATATATATATATATATATATATATATATATATATATATATATATATATATATATATATATATATATATATATATATATATATATATACAAATTTATATAAATAAGCTTATAGTCGTTAGAATAAACTTAAAATCGCATAAACCAAACTATGTATTTACGTTGCAATGACAACACTAACCAAACAACTGTTGAATATAAACAACATTTATATATAAAAACCAAACAGAGTATATTTTGTAAAATTAAATTCAAGGAAATAAAAGTTTAAGTAATATTAAGGACGAAAACATGGATGAGCAGGTAATTCTGCTGGTACAAACAAACGAATGCTTATATAATAAATCTAGTCCCAGCTTTCAGCGAAGTTTGGCGCGAGATTACTCAACAAATGAAACTACCAGGTAAATATCTATATATATTAACAATTATTTCTTATATTAATGTTGTTTTTTATACGAAGTATGTATGAAGAGATAGTCATGTTTGCGCAACAGATACATAAAAGAAAAACGCCTAGAGTCTCTTTCTGCCGGCAGTGGCTGTAAATTCAAAACTCTTTGGCCCCTCATGCAGACTATTGAATTTATTTCTCCATATATTGTTCCAAGGGTGTAAGAATTGTTTTTAATTTTAGTTTTATCCATTTTAAAAGAATCTGTTTTTGCAGAACACGTTGTTCGTTCAATATTGTGGGGAAAGTGCCTACTGAATTGGACCCATCAGAATATTCACCGCTATCGTCAAGTTTCCCAGAAGAACTTGCTCATCATCCAATTGTAGCATGGAAGCAACTTCATTCCCGATTAATTTCATTTGTAACGTTGAAAATACTTCATTCCCTGAAATTCAAAGCGGTTTACAAAATAGAAATAACCGTGATAGTGCGACTGACAGTAGTTTTATAAAAGCAGTTGAATCCTTCAAAAAAGTGTGTGATTCGCAAATAAACAAAAAAGGGAGAGACGACATCCCACTCACAGCTTTTGACAAAATGATAGAAGCATTAATTGCTACTATGAGCTCAAAACGGCAGCGGGAGACTATGCAATTCATCACTGCATATGTGATGAAAATGAAATTAAAAGTGAAAGAAGCATCAGAGGCCGAATAAAAATCTAAAGACTAATATTATCACTACTAATTCTTACTTTTGCATCTTTTCATCATATTTTGTTTTATAAATAACAAAAATATTTTCAATATAAATTTTGTGTTTTGTTTATTTCAAAAACATATGACACGTTTTTTCCGTTGTATAATCGCACTTGCGTCTTAAGTTTACTTTACGTTACTACTACGTTCCATTTACATTACATTACAGTTAGCTAACTGAGCCTTTATTTTTTTTATTTTTATAATGAATAAATAAAAATTATGAATTAAATTTTTGTTAGTTTTTTCTTTATTTCTTAATATTTATGTACATACATACATTATGATAAGTTAAAAATTTAATGGCAAAATCGTAATTTTAGCTTGTCTCGAATGCGAGAAGCTTCGCTCATCGGTTCCACCTGTAAAATTTTATATACGTTAAAAATTTAATGGCATAATGTATATAAGTTAAAAAATTAATGGCAAAATCGTAATTTTAGCTTGTCTCGAATGCGAGAAGCTTTGCTCATCGGTTCCACCTGTAAAATTGTATATACTACTTGTTGATTTAACTAAAAATTTATCGAAAAACTATACTTACTTTTGTTTAATAGCATCTCATATTGGGTAGGTGTTGGAAACGTAATCCTATCCGGCTATTTCATTTACACATCGGCAAACGGTCGTTTTACTTACGGACGCTGTGAAATCTTGCCCGATGTCCCTATAAAAAGAGCCGGTCGCAGAAATATTATGGGCAACACACATACGGGGAGGCAGGGGGATAAATGTTCTGCGAGTTCCCTTGGATATATTTGGACTCATTTCATTTAACAATGAAAAAGCTGCGTCCATATCCAACCGATACAACCCCATAAAAACTGTTGGTCAGGAATTAAAAAAGGGTCGGTTGCATCCCTTAATCTCTGCCTGTAAATGTGCAACATGTTTCGCCGGCCATTTTGATCAGCAACTATCACCACAAAACTACATTATTGAATGTTTTTATGAAATTTATTTATGATTTGAATGTATTTTTATTTATGTACATATGTTATTGATTGATACAATTTTATTTTATTTATAACACTACTGATTTCAATTGTTTTATTTATTCACTGCTAAATATTTGTTTCTTAAATTTTCTTTTCGTTTCGATCATTCTTTCCTATATGTTTCTTCTTACGAGTATTTGTTTACTGTTTGCATTTTGACAGCTGCTTAATGGAAATATTCCAATAAAGACGTAACTAGTGTTGCCTTTATTTTTAAATTAAAAATTTTTTGGTTTGTACATATTGTACATCGGGTTTTAGTTCAATTTTTTCATTTTATGTTTCATTGTTTTCGATGCGAGGAACTTCTTACTAATATTACAGAAACGAGGCACAGGCCACAAAGTAAATTGAGTTGAAACAAGGCAAAAAACAAAACAGAAAAAATAGTAAAATGATGGGTGTATTCTTAGGCATTTCTTCTTTCTGCACTTTCGTTGGTATACAAATAACTTTGAAACTCCAAAGGTATACGTAAAAGAGGGAAATCAGTAATACACTACCGACTATCTGTGGTTTGATATATATCCGGAAATTAAAAAAAGTCTGATTTTATTTTATTCAAGCGTGTCTTGCTTCTTTCTGGGTTTTATTTATATACTCATATGAGAAATGATTCCACTTATTCTGCATACATATATACCTTAAAAACTAAATATTTTAATTAATACTCTATTACTAAAATAATGACTCGATTATACTGGAAATTTAATTTTCCGCATTTCTAGCTGAGGAAAACAGATTGTATTGAAATATTATTTAATTAATTTATGATAAGAACTAACTAAAAAGGAAAACACTTATTAATATGCTTACAATATGTATGTACCTACATCATAAAAAGTATTTAATATATAATTGATTTGATTCACACACAAGTGAATAATATTAACAGACAAATACATACAAACACATCTGCCATTTATAGGACATACCTACCAGCAAATGGTTAAAAATTCAAATACATAGAGAGGTTTTAAAGGCAGTTATAGAAAAATATTTGACTTTAATTAATACAGGTTTTAATTAGCTATTCAACGTAAAGTATAATCAATTAGTTTCGAGCTTCAAAAGGAAAGGTTTTTAAAAAAGAACAAAAGGAGAGAGTTATGGTAATTCAAACCAGGCGAAAGGATTTCGATTGAATTTTATTACAAAGAAAAGATCCAGTTTAGCTTAAAGTTAAAAACACTTAATATGTAGAAGAGTTTAGTGAAACCTTTTAGTTCGTATTGATATCTTTTGAATCAGAAAGTTGTATTATTTTTTTGCCTTCTTTCAAAGCCAGCTAGGCTACTCTCAAAAGAGTCCATTTAGAGCCTGCACGGCTGTGCCCAATGTAGTGCTGGCCATAAGAATTTTCTCGCGCTGCAATTCTTCTTCAGCTTCGGCATCGGGTTCTTCAGTATGGAAATACATTTCCGAAGAATTTGCGTCGGCTGCTGTTGTTGTAGCCGTAGCTGTTTGATATTCTGTGTGTGTCTCAACTGTCAGCAGTTGTTGAGGCACCGAAGCGGCCGCAGCAGCTGCTACAAATTGCAGTCAATCAATTAAAATACTTTTTGAAGTATTGTGATGAGCTGAGCTGTTGATTGCACCCGCAAAGTTGGGTGCGAGATGATTATGCACTGTTGTAGCCAAAGAGTCTGCATAGTATCTGTGTCAAAATACTTTAGCTATGAAGGGTACATTCTCCATAGCGTTAACAGCTGCTGCGGCGGCTGACAAACGATGATGATTAACTTGTGAAAGTTGTTGAGCATGGGCTGGATTCAAATGAGTAGCCGCCGGAGCTGCATGACTACTGGTAGATGATTGAGCAAAGTTTATAAAAGCAGAGCTGCCGTCATATTCTGTGGCTGTTCTAAAGTTGGTTATGGAGGGTTGATTCAAATTTGCCGCTGAGGATACGTAATTCAGTGAGTTGTTTGCGTACTGAGGGGAAATATGCCAAGCAGGACTACTGCCTTCATTGCTGGAGAGCGGTGGAGTTGTTACATTGATGGGTGGCGACATTGAACCCTCCGAAGAATTGGAGTTTAATTGACTGCTATGAAATTCTATGGATGCTTCTCTACGAGTGTATTCTCTTCTTCTCTCCAAACGATCATTGGTGCTCTCATCATCCAATTGTAAACTGCTGCCACCGATATCGTGAAGCTTACGCATGTGCTTCTTGAGATCAAAATTACGGCAAAATCCTTTGTGACATACCCGACAGGTATAGGGTTTCTTATCGTTGTGTGTGTGCATGTGGAAAGTCAGGTTGTACACCTGATGGAAAGCCTTATTGCAAATGTTGCACTTGTAGGCTTTCTCGCCACTGTGGGTAAGTTTGTGATTTTTGTAGTTCCCCTTTTGATGAAAGCCTTTGCCGCAGAACTCACAAACAAAAGGTTTATAGCCAGCATGAATTCTTGTATGTGTGTTAAGAGTAGAGGAACGATTAAAGGCTTTACCGCAGGTATGGCATTTGTGAGGTTTTTCGGAAGTATGTATAATCTTATGCCGGCATAAAGTAGATGCCTGTCGAAAACCTTTTCCACAAACCTTGCACACAAAAGGCCGTGCACCAGTATGTACAGGCATATGCCTCGTAAGGTTATAGTGGGCATTAAATACCTTTCCGCATTCAAGACAGGAAAATGTTTTCTGCTTACTACCGTTGGCTGAATTGGGACTGTCATCCAAAGAACTAGGAGAGTCGGCTCGGATACGGTGAGGCTCCGGTGGAGAACAGGGATCACTAATTGATGAAGAGGTGTTATTGTGACTAGAGGCGGGAGAATGTTTACGTTTGTTGCAGTGAAAGGTGGTGGTAGGGGTGCGAGATAAATCTCTTGACTTATGACTCCCAGGAGACTTTTCTAATGACTGCGGTACTTGGGGGTGGGCTGCAGCTAGGACTTGATGATGAGCAGCTTGAGCTGCCACAGCAGCTGCGGCAGCTGCTGCTAAATGATGGCTAGAGGTGGGTTGTGTTAGTTGGCGTCTTAAGGTTTGGCTATGCATGGTGCTAAGGGAAGCAGTAAAAGTACTTAAGTGAGCAGCAGTAGCCGAGTTACTAGCTATAAGTGTTTGCTGTTGAGCAGCTGTTAAAGCAGCATATTGAGCAGCGGCAGCAGCACACATTAATTGATTCGGTGCAGCGTAATACAATAATGGATATTGCGTCAATAGTTCCTGATGACGTGTAGATACAAATTGTTGCACTGCTGCTGTTGAGGGCACGCTGGCGGCGTTGTTGGAGGTTGGTATATATCTCTTAAAAGCTGAGTCATAGTTGTCTGCAGAGCTATTCGGTGCAGTTATAATCACTTCGCAGTCATCATTGGTCACCTCAATGGGGCTGCAAGAACGTTCAGGGTCTAAGGGCATCGATTGCGAATTCGCTCGTTGATCCGGTTCCATAATTTTCGCTATTGAAAACTTTAAAGGACAATTGCGGGTACTCAACGGTGTTGTAGATGCTTTGGACTCTGATGATTTTTGGCCAGCAGCGCATTCCATGGTGGGACTTTTTGAAGGAGGCATTGTTACAGCTAAAACGCCCGATGGACTGCAGGGTTGCATGCCACGAGGACTCTAAGTATAACAAAGACAAATTAATAAAAAATTAGAATTTGTTTTCAAGCAAATTAACGAATCTTAACAAAATCAATCAAGTATTAATAATTTAAGCTAAATGCATAAATAAATATAAAAAAAAAACACCATAAGCAATTAGTTCAACTCGTTGACACACCTCTTGCCGGCAAAGAAACTTTCCCGACGGCAGGAAGCCTAAAAGGGTTGCAATAATTTGTATTGATCTTTAGCTTTCTAACAAAAAATTATTTACATATTATTTTTACCAACAAATGTACATATGTATGTACATGTATACATATGGATGTATATGCAGATGTAAGCATATAATTTTGTATGTATTTTTGTTTTAACTGCTTGCCGCTGGTTTTATTTAATGCAAACAAAGCGCGTGTTTTGCTTTAAAACGCTTTTGTTTGCTATTCATATAAATAAATATGTTGAGTGATTTTCAATAAAAGAAATCATCGGGAGCTTTTTTTGAATAAAAAAAAAGAAATAAAGAAATTTAACCCGCGCGGTTTTAAATTAAAACTGATTGCTTTTCCATACACTTGAGTGCATTTTTATGAAATTTTATATACATACGTACACACCTCAATCACTTCTGGCCCGTTTTGTCAAAGAAAAGTACGCAAAATTTAAATATATTTGAATATGAACCATAAAAACCATATTGTTTTCTTGACAAACAAATAAAAATCTCTTAAATACGTGTATGTGTAATTATTTTGGCGCAATTTCACTTAATGGCTGCTTTTTCTGTCTTCAGTTCTTTATGCGGTTTTAATTATTTGAGATTTTGATGAATTTATTCACACCTGACTGCAAGTGTGTAGGCTTTCTTCATGATTATTCTCAGTTCTGTTGGTTGGTTTCGATTCAATGACTTCCTACTGCTGAAGTGTCACATAAAATATGCCACATCCGTTTTATATGTATTGCGTTAAGTACGTTCCATGATTAGTTTTTCCACTTCAACAGAGGTATTTAATAGCTCTTTTATTTATTAAACACAACAAGGCTTCACATTGCAATAGTTTTAGGTTGAGTGCAGGGAAATTGAATTTTTTGCAACCTTAATTAACCCGATTAAGCACTTGATTAATTTAAAGTTTTCTTAAAGAAATTAATGGATCTGAACTTGGATTTAAATACAAATTTCTTACAAAATATATATGTTTGCAAATTGATCAAAAACCAATCAAAACGTTTAAATTATTTGAGCTCTTGGCTAGTTTTTTATGTTTTATCTGTCTTTTATGTCCAATATTTCGAGGAACATCGATCGGATAAAATAACCACAAAGGTACGCCCTTTATTCTGCCTTTATATTTAAAATTCTACATAAGAATAACAGACGGAACTTTTTGCTTATTTTTGTTATAGTAAAAAATAAATTTTTCCTTGATAATGATATCCGATGGATATTGAAATATTGGATAATAAACGCAATTAAAACTGTCCTAGGGTATCAAAAATTTCACCGTTTTCATCGATTATAAATACTTTCTTTTAAGACAGAAAAAAGTGTCTTTAAAATAGCTTCTGGTGTATTTTTTTAATTATTACAATGTATTTCATAAGGTTGGGCTTTCACAATAACAACCAAACACGCATTACTCAAATAATGTTCCGGAATCCATTAAAAAATAAAGTCAGCTCAGCAAAAAATTTTTATTGAAGCAATGAAAATATTAATTAAAATAGAAAATAATTAAAAGATAAAGGTAGACACTCTTACATGAACTATCCGGTTTCTCTCAATTCTTTTAATACAAACAAGTAAGAGTGTGGTATATTCGGCTGGGCCGAATCTAAAATACCCCTCGCGATAGTCATGTACATGTATAGTATATATTACAAATTTGAACTAAATATGCTTGGATATATATGCATCGATATCGGGGAAAAAATAATTTTGCGTTGTAATCACTATTCAAAAAAAGAAATCTTTCATGGAAAAGTTTGTTTAAGGTATATCTTGGTTATATATAAACCGATATTTGAATTTTCTATTTTTTGCATTTTTGTAACCTTTTTTTATAACGAGAATTGCTTTTCAGCAAAAAAAAAAACTGGTAATGCTAAAATCGGCTCAGGCTATATCTCGGATTTATATGGCCCGATATCAGACATTTTCATTTTCCTTATTTATATAACCTCATTTTATTACCAGAACTGGCTATTAAGCAAAAAAAAATTTAAGTTCGCTTACGCGACATTTTCATGCAAAAACAGGTTTAGGCTATATCTCGGGTATATATGGACCGATATCGGAAACTTCCATTTTCCATATATATATACAGCTTTATTTTATTACCAGAACTGCTTTTAAGCAAAAAAAAAAGTTGTACATATGTACAAACCAAAAAATTTTTAATTTAAAAAATTATAAAAAGTTCAACAAAAAATTTAACAAATTAATATTTACATCTTTGGGTACAGAGAATATTAAAATACAAAAATATGTATGTTAATAAATAAAATAAATCCCTCTAGTCTGAGACAACAAACGCTGTACAAACAATGTGGGCAATTAACAAAATGCATATGTGATTCAATATGAGATGAATATACATAGGTAGAAGATAATTAAATGCTCGGTGGCTTAGTGGTTAAAGCAGGAGATCATGATACGTCATGACCCGAGTTCAAATCCCAGTGGATGCTGATGAGTACTGTAGCGACTACGAAACAGCTAGTTGTCACCCAGCTAAAGATTTGATTATTATTTTTCTTGTCTTCTTCAATCAATAATTACTGATCACAGCAAATTTGTATTGTAAAAAATCCTTCTTAAGAAAAAAAACTTAAGAAAGGAAAAGACTTGAACTAAAACCTGATGTACATATGTACAAACCAAAGAATTTGTAATTTAAAAACTTATAAAAAGTTCAACAAAAAAAAAGTTGTTTAAGTTCGCTTACGCGACATTTTCTTGGAAAACCCGGTTTAGGCTATATCTAGGGTATATATGGATCAATATAGAAAATTTTCGTTTTCCATATTTATATAGCCTTATTTTATTACCAGAATTGCTTTTAAGCAAAAAAAAAGTTGTTTAAGTTCGCTTGACCGTCAATAGAGCTAATTGGCTAAAATACAAAAATTTTTTTAGTATATATTGTACCGAAAATGTCGCCTTGAGAATGCCTGAGGATATTGAGGATTAGCGATTTTTCTGAAAACCTCAAACTGGCCGTACTGCATGCTACCACTAGTCATATAAGATCCAGAAATGAGAACAATAGAACTTATTCGTCTGAAATTCTATCAGAAAAAAGAAGAGTCAGAAGAGAGTGGCAACTTCGCAGATCACCCCAGCTTAAAATTAGGCTGCGGGAATGCATAACTCAGTTAAGAAATCTGCTTGAGATCCACAGAATAAAAAGGGAATGTCGTATGTCGGTCATTTGAGAAACGTATTTATTACAAATGATTCAGCGAGTAATGCAGCGGAATTACCATTGGTTTGTTCATTTGTACAACTGGTTATAGTTAAGTTTTTTTTTCTTAAGTTTTTTTCTGAAGAAGGATTTTTTACAATACAAATCTGCTGTGATCAATAATTTTGATTGAAGAAGACAAGAAAAATAATAATCAAATCTTTAGCATCGTTGTCCGGGTTTTCTCTATATATTCATTCATTATTAATTTCTTTTCATCGCATTTCATTACCTTGCAGTGTGGAAGGTGTTGGACTAAATTTTGCTAATCTGAGCAGTGTCGAAGGTATATACACTGGGCACTGATCAGCTTTAATTTAACTCCAACATTTTAAATGCTGTAATAGAGTTTCTTTTAGTCTTTCATGTTGTTATTGTTAAAGTTTAACCTCTACAAACGCTACTCCCTCTTTCCTCCTCATCAACCTATTTTCCTAGTTCCAGTACAATGCACTGCATATGTAGGGGTCATCCCCTGAGTGCTGGTCGCTAAAATACAGAAAATAGAAAATTCCGATATCGGTTCATATACATATAACCGAGATATAGGTTAAACAAACCTTTCCATGAAAATGTCCATGAAACATTTCTGTTTTGCAATAGTGATTACAACGCAAAAATATTTTTTCCCCGATATCGGTCCATATATATTCGAGCATATTTAGTTCAAATTTGTAATATATACTATACATATACGTGACTATCGTGAAGGGTATTTTAGATTCGGCCCAGCCGAATAACCACACTCTTACTTGTTTACTTTTTATTGATAATTATTCTTATATATTCTTGCATAAATACTTTTTATGATAATTTTTTTTTTTCGTAATTAAAAAACTGCTCTCTTGGTTTTCTAAGAGATACCCTTTTTTAAATTCCCCGATATCAGTCCACATACGAGGGCGGTTCGGAAACTTCTTAGCCTAGCACAAAAAACGCGGTATAAACAGAAAACAGTTAAGTGTTTTGGAAACTTCGACCTCTGCTATGAACACATGTTGAATTTTTTTCGATCTGATGACTCCTTTATATAGAAACAGGTGTTCACATAAGAGGCAGCCGCGATTTTTTTACAATAGAATAATTAGAAATGCGTGGTGTCATTAAATAGTTACATAAAAGAGGTTTACCGGGACAAGAAATTCATAATGATATGAAGACGAACCACGTAGTGGACGTCCAAAAACAGCAACAACAACAGAAATTGTAGCCAAAGTGCATGATATGGTATTAAATAATCGCCGAATAAAAGTGCGTGAAATAGCTAATATCATGCGCATCTGAAATGATCGAGTCTATTTAATTTTACATGAAGAACTACAGGTGAAAAAGCTTTCTGCAAGATGGGTGCCGCATTTGTTAACAGTCGAAAAAAAACGCATAAGAATGAAAATTTCTCAAGCTTGTTTGGATCGTTTTAAGAGAAATAAAATGGATTTTAAGCGTCGTTTCATAACTGTTGATGAGACATGTTTCCACCACTATACTCCAGAGACAAAAGAACAATCCAAACAATGGACTGAAACTGGAGGAAGTGCCGCAAAGAAGGCAAAAACAATTCAATCGGCTGGTAAGGTTATGGCAGTAAAACAATAAATTCAGAGTACTATTGCAACCTTTTGGATCAATTAAATGCACAAACTCGAGAAAAACGTCCTGGCTTACAACATAAAAAAATAATTTTTCATCAAGTCAACGCACCAACACACAAGCAATAACATTGGCTAAAATCAACGAATTAAAGTACGAGTTGCTTGACCACCCACCTTATTCTCCTTATTTAGCTGCCAGTGACTTTTACCTGTTTCTAAATCTAAAAAAGATCCTTGTTGACAAGCGTTTTACCTCAAATGAAAATGCATTTACAGTTGTAAACCACTATTTGGAAGACCTTGAGGAAAACTATTTTAATCAAAGGATAGAATTGCTAGAAAAGTGTTGGACTAAGTGTATTGAAGTTTCAGGAGATTATATTGAAAAATAAAAATCTTTCATTGATAGGCTAAGAAGTTTTCGAACCGCCTATGCAGTGCCAAAACTATTATATGGCTGTGAAATTTTTGCTTAACCCATATAGTAAGAGCAGATTAGTGGTAGTTTATAACGCAATCCTATGATATGTTTATAATATTAAGAGATATCATGGAGTTTCACAATACTCTAAATCTTTATATGGAGTTGATATTCTCGATTTGCTCAAGAGTAGATCATTAATTTTAATGCACAATATTATTTATATAAAACAGCCTATTTACTTAGTTGAGCGCCTTAAGTTCTAAAGCTACGTACACACGGTTGTCAGATGTTACAATATTGTAAGATTTGGCAACATGCTGACAATGTAGTGACAATGAAAAATTGTCCCGCTGAAGTAAATTGTGTGTTCAGGCGATCGTAAGAAAATCTTTCAATTTCATTGTCGGACTGTGGTCTGACAAATAATTCATCTGACAACAAAAATTTTCAGTTCACACGGTTGTTAGATTGTTATATGAAAAAAATTGCCAGTCTTGTTGTAAGGCATTGCCACTTATGTATATCAACAACCATTTGTTTGGCAGTATTGCCCATCAAACTTTTTTCTAACAATGATGCCATCGTCAGGTACATTAATTTTATACATCTGACAATTAAAACTGAGCTTGGCACTGTCGACAAAGAGTGTTCTCACGATTGTCAGATGCCTGACAACCTCGTCTTACAATTGCTTGACAATGGGTTTTCTGACAACGTTGTAAGTTACAAATTGGCAGTTCACATTGTAATTGTAGTACATTTTCATAAAATTTTACTGGCAATATTGTACGATCTGACAATCGTGTGTACGCAGCTTAACAGAGGAAAACAACATTATACAATTCAGATATCGAACATGAATATCTGAATGGCAGTTCTTCACAAATACAGTGAAACTCACTACCCAACACTTTGCAATGTATTAGCAACGCTATAAAATTCAAACAACCACTGTTTCTATATTTCAGTTAAGTTTGAACCTTTACATTTTATTCAAAAACTATTTTGCCTTCAAATTTATTTACATTGATATATGTGAAAAAAAACGTAGAAACATGGATTTTTATTGCGTAATGCTAGAATAGTGTATTTCTTGAAACCATTAGGATTCGTGGTACGAAAACGGTTTTCTCTTTAGAATTTTATTTAAGTATTCTTACTTTTTTAGCGTTGTTCATCACTTTTTTCACCGGAAGTCGAGTGTCATTACAGATGTGGTTGGTGTATGGTTCGTAACATTATGATTACCGATCCGACTTTAAGTTGCAGAATGTGAGGTACAATTCGGGTAATTCTAGCGAGCTTAAAAACTGGATTGTATCATCTTGGGAAGTAAAGAGAGTCACTGATTTCTACACCATGAATTCGCGACCAATTTAGCATTGAATTAGAAAATTCAGATCGACGACATCACATTCGCTCAACCAATCATAATTTTTGTAATTTTGTGTAATGTTAGAGAGGAGATTGGAGTTGAGCTTAGAAATCGATTCTGTCAAGTGGTAGAAAGCGTCAGGAAACTGAATGCAGTCGGGCGAAATGCCAAAGTGGAATTTACGATTGCCAATATCCAGTAATTTCTTTCAAAATACTTGTTTATATTTAGTAACACTATGATTACCAATCTGACATTAAGTTGCAGATTGCGAAGTGGAAACCTAGGTAATTCTCGGACGACATTCTATTAGGAAGTAAAGAGAGTCGCCGAATTTGACATCACCAATCCCAAAATCCAGATCGCCGACATCACGTCCGCTCAACTAATTATGATTTTTGTAACTTTGCTAAATGCACATTGCGGATGAGCTCAGATTTTGATTCGGTAAAATGGCTTACAACATTCAATACAGTCAGCGTATTGCTGGAATAGATGGCCTTATTTTCACAAACTATCAATCCGATACGAATTGTAATAGGCTGAACTTACTTTTTTGTTACCTTCAGTATGATGGTTTCGTATTCCCTTTATGAAGTAAGACTACCTTCAAGCTATCCTTGCCTCCATCCAGAAAAAGACACCATTACTCTGGGTCATTTTAATTTTAATATTTTGAATTTACACCGAATATAGTGTGTGAGCAATGAAAATGAAAATATTGTCGCTCCACAAAATCCTTTATTTTTCATCTGTTTTTTTTTTTTTCAAAAAACTAAATTTTTTTTTTAAAGCATTTTTATTATTATTTATTGAATCTTTAAAATGAACTAACAAGAAGACTTAAAATCTTAACACTAAATGTAAAAACAATAAAAATGTGTTTTTACTTAAGTCCAGCCAATGCTAGACAATAAGTTTTATTATGAGGGAGCAATGCCGGCATAATCACATATTGAACGATCTGATGGTGGCAACAGTATCCCTTCTTCGCAAACGATTGTGGCCTCCAAAACTTAGTATAATACGCGAAGAGGGTTTGGATGAAGTTCCAGTTTACTAACATACCTTGTCGCGTACTTAGAAAATTCCTCTTTTACCAGCGGAACACTCAAAACTTTATGAATTCACGAATTTTTTTATACACCATGGAGCAGCAGTAATCGTTCGAAGAATTTTGTTTTGTCGCCTTTGAATTTTTTCAATGTTTGACGCTGAGGCGGTGCCCCATAACTGAATTCCGTAGCACTATATTGGCTTTAGTATTGCGTTGTATAACAAAATTATTTAATAATTTTCAATTTAGAATTTCTGCGCATAACCCAATTTAGTTGCGCTGCTTTTGACTTTAACTGAGTAAGTTTCGCATCAATGTGGGACGTCCACATTAACCTACGGTTGAATACCAAGGTATATGACTTCGGAATAAGTGAGTTGTTAATTTGAATAGGCGCACATGTTTGCTTACACAGTGTGAATGTGACATGAGTACATTTTTGTTCATTAACTTTGATTATCAAACTTTTAGCCATTTCTCTAATATTGAAATATGTATATTCCTATAAATTTCGTGAAGCTAATTGGTGGTTTTCATGAACACTCAAAAATGCTGTGTCATCTGCAAACGTTGAAGTGTGAATTACGGATGTCGTTGGCATGTCAGAGGCGTAAATCAAATATAAAGTAGGTCCCAGTATGCTGCCTTGGGGAACTCCTGTCTCGATTGGCTGAGTTAAGCATATAAAATTGGCTTCCGTGATAACAAATTTCCGCCCATATATGTAAGTAGCTTTCTAAAAGCTTGTGGATATTTACAGGCAAGTTTAACTTTATTTTGTGCATCAAGCCCTCGTGCCACACTTT
Source organism: Thecocarcelia acutangulata (assembly GCA_914767995.1). Taxonomy (NCBI): domain Eukaryota; kingdom Metazoa; phylum Arthropoda; class Insecta; order Diptera; family Tachinidae; genus Thecocarcelia; species Thecocarcelia acutangulata. The sequence continues at coordinate 64,483,531 of OU612097.1, forward strand.
ATTAAATGCTTAAGAAATGTCAATGAATAGAGCTGAGCAATACTTCTTCTCCACAAAGGTCTGTCTTATGACATTGACTAGTCTGTGCGTTTGTTCTATGGTGCTGTGTTTAGCCCGAAAACCAAATTGATGATCAGGGATGCATCCCACATTGCTCAACATTATACTCAACTTCGCCATTAACAATTTTTCGAATAGTTTTGAAATTGTTGGTAAAAGACTTATTGGTCTATATGACTCCACCTTAGTCGGATCATTCCTTAGCTTGGATATCATAGTAATCATTGAGACCTTCCACTCTGCAGGATAATACTCAATATATAGTAGAAACCTTCTAGCTGCACGAGGTAACTGTTCAAGCATTTTACCAGTAATTTGATCAATGCCTGGAGCTTTCCTGTTCCGTTTCCAACATCTTGAATATTAAGTCTCAAAGACACAGGAGTTAGCCAGTTAACTCTATTGACAGTCAACGGGGAGCCAATCTCTGGGGGAAATAAAACAGAGAGTATAGTGAGTGAGTGATATGATGACAAATCTAATGAAAGCTCCACTGGCATCCACTCTAAAGGTAATTTTTTCGCAACTCCAAAATCTTTAACGTCTGGATCCTTTCGTCGGTCTGACGGCCAATTAGTGGGGGGTCCGCTTGAAACCACATCTAAGCTTTCCGTGGAAAATAAACGTAATCCTCAAAAAGTGTGTTTAGAGTTATAGTTGCCAGCCGCTAAAAATCGAGACCCAAGTGATTTGAAAAAATGTGAATGTTGGTTTTCTGCTACTGAAAATCGTGGTGGTTAGTAAATCGAGGATATAACAATTTTTTTATGAAAATAATGAATGCATATATTTGTAGCTTGGAGATATTCCTCACATGTCTCGTTCATTAAATATTGCTTACTTCAAATATTTCTAATATTATATGATGATGGGTGCTTATCATTCGTCTAGCTCGAGTTCAATCCTGGCTAAAGCCAAGAAATATTTTTATTTATAATTATAACAATAATTGCCGCGATCAATAACTCTTGATCAAAGAAGACAGGAAAAAATAATTGAATACACTAAAGCTGGGGGACAACTAGCTGTTTCACAGTCGCTACACTGTTCATCAGCACCCATTAGGATTCGAACTTAGTATACATATTTTAAACCAATTCATTTGTTTAAAATTGCGTGCAAAATAGTCTATTGCATTTTCAGAATTTCCTGCATCATGTTTGTCATGGAAACCGTAAATGTATTTATAGATTGAACAAGAGTCTGCAGAGTTGCCTTAAGATTGCCAAAATTTTGGTCGGAGTTTTGAGGCTTGGGCTCCTGATTCAAGTATGGTTTATTGGATTTTACCACATTCGCATAAGAATTTTTTTGGGGTTTTGCACGTTTATATTACTGATTGACTGGCGTACTTGACGAAAATTGCTTGTAAAAATGGCGTTTGACTGCTGGGGTGGCATGTTTAAAATTGATGGCCTATTTGTCATTGACCTCTTGAAGTGAGTATAGGCATGGCAACCCCTGTAGTTTGCAGTATGGTTACTTCCACAATTACTGCATTTTTAACGCTCGAGTCAGTTTTAGGTTTTTTGCACTTTGATGTACCGTGAAGTTCACCACACACAACGCAAACTGCGGGCAACTTAAAATAGGCCTTAGTATGGCCAAATTCTTGGCAGTTTATGAGGCTCTTCAACGGTAACCTTACGATGCAAAAGATATTTGAGGTTATAAATTGGATGCACTTCATTCTTTTTCAAGACAACATCTCTAGGTTCCAATTCAACCCTAAACATGGGTTGAGGAATTTTTTCACGATTTCTAATATTAACCACATTTTTAATTTTAAAGCCATTGTCTTCTAATCCGGTTTTGACATCAATTGTATCTACAAATGGGTCAATCCCTTTTATAAAGACCTCAATACCTTTGGCACTTTTAAGCTGATATGTGTAAAACAATCCTTTCTACTTTTCCAGAGCGTCAGACAATTTTCGGTATTTATTTTCACTGTTTACCTGGATTTTGGTTTCATTGATGCTGCCGTGCTTAACCGATATTACATTAAAAGTGTCTTTGCCGATTGCAGTAATAAGATGTTTTACCAACTCACTAGAGGTAGGCTCTCGCAAATATATGGATGGCGGCTTAAAGGTTTTTTTAGTTATTGCTGGTTTATCAGTCTGAAGGATAGAAAACCTATTACTAGCCATTGTCGTGGTGGTCTTATCATCTTTAGGTATTTTGGACTGAGATGACATCTGAGCGTGTTTGGGGTTTCGCAGCCGTTTAACCACGGTTACATACCTATCCATGCCTACTTGTGTTTTCGGCTTATCTGTAATAACTGAACTCGTAGATGGTTTTTCATCTGTTGCAACAACTATATGTGGCGAACACGAGCGCGTACGGGTTCTTTCTCTTAATGACAGTAGATTGTGCAATGATTTTTCCAAAGACTCCTCCTCAGAAATCTAAGGACTTTTTCTAAAAGAGCTGAGCACAGTTTTTATATAATTTTTTTATTTCGTTTTAAAACAGATAACGGTAAATGTCACAAAGTTTTTTTATATATAAAATCACTCTTTTTCAATTATTCCCGTTTTTGCTTATTACGGTTTAATTTTATAACACTCCGATCAAAAACAAACACGTTCGTTTACTATCAAATTACGCTTATAATGTTGGTAATTTAAGAAACTATTTGGTAAAAAAATTAAACATTCCAAATCTTTACTACAACGTACAAAAAAAGGCACTAAAAATGAAAACTTTTGAAATAAACGTAAAAATAGGCAAATTTTGAGGTGCCATAACTCAGCTATTTCTTGTCGGATAGGAATTCGCATCGGCAGAAAAAGCATTCAAACACCTTTCCAACGATATCCTATATATTTCGATCGGACTTTTTGGTTGAACTCCACAAGGATTTGAGTGGGATCATACGCTGAAAAACACAAAAGTACCGTTATCTAAAAAGCAGTACTTAGAAAAAATACAGCGGTTTTAGTGTTCAACAGGTCCCAATTAACGTATCTAGGCATGTGGCGTTCTTGGCATTTCTTGGCTATAAGCCAGTGTTATTATTATTTTATATCATTTATTTATATCTATTTTATGAGCCAGAGGTAAAAAAAGCATGTCACCTATAAAACATACCAGAGCTTAGGTTTTGTGGTGTGTTGTGAAAATTTCAGGCAGATCGGTCTAACGCTCTTATTTCCCCAGCAAGCGTCTTCCCGTATGAGGAAGGGCGTGAAAATGGGGGTGGCACATGAAACTTTAATTTTTGCCTCGCCTACAGTAAGATTTATATACAATTTGAAGTAAATCTGCTAAAACCTATTTGGAATCAATTATTTAATTTAAAATAAAGTGGGCGTCAAAGTGGGCATGGTAAAAAGAAAAAAGTTTCCTATAAACACATCAGAGCTTAGGTTTCTATAAAACCCCATTTGGAATCAATCACCCAATTTAAAAAAAAGTGGGCGGCAAAATGGGCATGATCAAAAGAAAGAAGTGTCTTATAAAAGATAACAGAGATTTAGTGGCGTGCTATGAAAATTTCAGGCAGATCGGTCTAGCGCTCTTATCTCCCCGGCAAGCGTCGTCCGGCATGAGATGGGGCATACAAATGGGCGTGGCACATAAAACTTATTTTTACCTTGCCTACAGCACGACTTATATATACAATTTTTAGTGAATCTGTTAAAACCCATGTATTACGCAATATAAAAAAGTGGATGTTAAAGTAGGCGTGGTTGCGCCTACTTGGAAACCGTCCCGGGCTCATGCACAACAACTGTCCCGAAGATCATCACATGATAAAACGCATAGTTTACGATTCTATAAACGACAAACATACATTCCGACAAATTTTGGTATATTTCTATAAATTGTTTTAAAGACGCCGCTTACATTATGTTTGACAGAATTGCTTGTACTATGATTATGTATCTTTTAATGATCCGATAATCGTAAACTCTTTCGACAGTAATGGTTGTATGCTCCTAGAATATAATTTTGACGACGATAATCAGGTATTTTGGTTCCCTCATAATAGGCAGTAAAAGTAACAGCTGATTTCCTTCGACAGCAAATATAATTAAATGATATTGCTTAATAACAAATTGGATAAAATATCGTTATAATTATCGTAACGGTAACATTATGTTAATAAAACTAACGGAGTCGTACTAGCTATTGAACGAATTTGATGGCATGCCATCAGGCGGTTCTATCAGACCTAGGTTGATTGAATAATAGTCGCTTAAAAGGCTGGTTCATTATTGTGGTTTTAAGATACGAATATAGGGACAAATGAAGGGAACAAATTCGTTGCGTTTTTGTTGAAATAACGCGATTTTTCCCCCATTTTGGTGCGTTTTGAAATTTCAAAGTTGACACCGCTGACGCCAATTACTTGTTAACTCACTAAAAGACTCTGTAAAAACTTTCAGCCACTCATACGCTTTTTGCAAAATCTTGGAGGCTCTAAAAATAATCGATCAAAATAATCACAATAAAGTTTTACCTTTTTCGTGACTGTAATAACACAAAATATTTTCATTCTCTAGTATATCGGAAGATATGTTAATATTCAGTGCATCTCACTTTTTGTCAACGCTTTATTGTGATGTAATACATATCAAAGAGCGGTTCACTCAATTTTAAAATAATGTACTTCCTCAAAAAAGAAATAAACGTTGTTAAAATAAACTTGGTCTTATTGTACTAAATCATATTACCATTTCCTCGCCAAAGTCATTTTCAATTTGAGCAAAAATTCTTTCAAAAATACTTTTTCTCAGCACACTTTTAATTTTAATAGCCCACGTGATCATTGCGTTTACCAATATTTTTCTGGCAATATCGTCAAGTTTTTTTTGTTATTACATAAAATTCTTAGAACATAATCAGCACCGGAATGTTCATTTCTAATATTTTGTAGGTATTTAATTGCGAATAACTTAATTTTATTTGAAAACATACATATATAGTATATTTCTATTTTTTTGTGAAATTGGTAAGTACTGTTCAACAGTACTTACACATTTTCCGCAGAAATATACATATGTATTACTTAGGCTTTTCAAAATTTAAATTTGTTGAGAAGTTTGATATATTTGAGCTTAAACAAAATTTAAATACATATGTACTTATATGAACCAAAAGGTTGGTTCAATATTACGAGTATGTTAAGCTATAAAATTTATTCCATCTTTTGCTATTTTCATTCCAAAAAATGAATACGAAATTCAGCATTTTCACCAATCTGTTTTTTTTTTCGGCTTCTGTCAAAACTTGAAGTCCTGTTACGATTCTTCTTCCAGGATAAAAAGTGAACAGCTTGATAAACACGAATATCACTGCATTTTGCCTCTTATTCACCCTTATTGTGTTTGGCGTAGTCGTAAAACGACAGCTCTCATAGTAGCTTTTGTATTTACACTCTTATGATACCGTCTAAAATTTTCGACAAGCTAAATTTTCTAAATGAATCATAATGTAAAAGATTATGCTAAACTAAATGATTATGAAGCATCCTGTTAGAGAAGTGCCAAACAAATGTTTATAAATAACAAAGATAATAAAAATAGTAATATATATATATATATATATATATATATATATATATATATATATATATATATATATATATATATATATATATATATATATATATATATATATATATATATATATATATATATATATATATATATATATTTTTTTTTTTTTTTTTTTTTTATTTTTTTTTTTTTTTGATATTGTTCATTTAATTTGTGCAAATAAATTTTGTAAAAGTGTTGTGTTGCATTTTCCTCATCCTCTGAATATAAAGAGGAAAAGCAAACATTAAACAGCAAGTGAAAATATTATTGCTTTCTAACAAAAGTATGTTAGAAAATATTGTATTATAAATGTTTATTCACTTATGTTTAAAAATCAGTCCAGTGACTGTGTTCTGTAACTCTCGCCACGAGAAACTTTTCGACTGAAACGTGCGAAATGAAACAAATTTGAAGCAAACAGCTGCTTTTCTCACTAAACTGTAACTATAACTTTTTTGGTGAGTAATAGCTGTCACGTAAGGAAATTACTCGACATTTTATAGAAAAACTGTCTGTAAAACTTTTGCGAAAAAATTTCCCGCATTCAACTGTCATTATTTCTCGCAAATAAAAAGGTTGTGAGATAGTATTTCAAATAACAATAATCATCATTAAATGAATAATAATACTGAAAAAATAAGTATTTTGTTGTTAAGTTAAGTATCAAATACATATTTACATTATTTATTATTTTTATTTTAACTTTTTAATTAATTATTATACCCTTCACACAACAAGTTTTAAGGGAATACTTAAGTTTGTAATTTCCACAATTTTAATATCCGACCCAACAAAGTATATTGTAATAATTTTATAATGTTTATTCAGAATTCACAAATTGCTATTGTTTTTTAATTTTACAAAATTTTGTGCATAAATATGTATGTACATATGTATTTGTAAATAAAATGTAAACGTTAGAGCCATACCATACATTTTCTAGAACAGCCGGCGGTTATAATATGACGCCGTCGAACAAAATTTCTTAAGTTTAGTAATTTTTGATCGGTGGCGGTACTAATTGTGGCTGGCGCTTTCATTTTTAAAATTGCATGTCGGCATCGTTTTATATTTTCAGACATTTCTAACGTAACGACGTAATCGCTTTGGATAGTTTTCGACATGAGTTACAGACGCAGTTTTTTCTCACTTTTCGAGAAACGATGGAATAATTTGTTTCACAGGTTTTCGACGCTTTTTTGTTCTCGCAACTCTTCAACCATACGGTCGTGTTAATTGAAAGCGGACAAAAATAATTTTTTATACATGTGGGTAAACATACAAAAACAATAATACATAGTGCTAAATTACAAGCATAAAAAAACAAAATACGTTGTAATAAATTGTGCGAACAACAACAAACTATTAAAAAAAAAAATAATTCCTTAAACTTTTAATAATAAAGCAATAATACCAATTACAAAACAAGTGCAGAGACAGTGCATAAATTTTATTGTTGTTATTGTGCGGAAGATTACGAAGGTAGTCTGAGAAAAAAACTATAAATTAAATTTTTGTTTTCTATAATAAAAAACTTTTTTCTTTAATAAAACACTGCATGAGCTTACCTAGCAGATGTAGTTCTGAGAAAGAGCTTAGCTCTACTAGCAAAAATTTATGGATTTCCGAAGAGGAATCTATTAAAAAATCATTGAATAATCTACTTTCCATAAATGATAAGAAACGCCGGCCTTCGAGCTCACCAAATATTGTTCTTACAACAGAAGACAAACAATCATCCACTATAATTGTTGCAGATAAGCCGAAAACACAAGTAGGCACGGACAGGTACGTAACTGTAGCTAAACGTCAGCGAAGCCCCAAATCCGCTCAAGTGTCGTCTCAATCGAAACTACCTAAAAATGATAGCACCAAAACAACAACTGAAAATAATAGATTTGCTATCCTTCAGACTGTGGAGGCAGCAACATCTAAGAAAACCTTTAAACCACCGCCAATATATTTGAGAGAGCCTACTACTAGTGAGCTGGTAAAACAACTTATCACGGCGATCGGCAAAGACACTTTTAACGTTACATCAGTTAAGCATGGCAATATCAGTGAAACAAAAATCCAGGTAAATAATGAAAGTGAATACCGAAAACTGTCTGACGTTCTGGAGAAGGAGAAAAGATCTTTTTACACTTATCAGCTTAAAAGTGCTAAAGGTCTTCAGGTCGTTATAAAAGGAATTGACTATTGTGTAGACACGGATGATATTAAGACTGGATTGCAAGAGGAAGGCTTTAAAATAAAAAATGTAACCAACATAAGGAATCGTGAAAAGATTCCTCAACCCATGTTTAGGGTTGAAATGGAACCAGGGGATGTCGTTCTGAAGAAAAATGAGGTTCATCCAATTTACAACTTTAAATTTCTTTTGCATCGTAGGGTCACCATAGAGGAGCCGCATAAACGTTTAGGTCCCGTTCAATGCCTAAACTGCCAAGAATTTGGCCACACTAAGGCATATTGTAAATTGCCCGCAGTTTGTGTTGTGTGTGAAGAGCTTCACGGCACATCACAGTGCAAAAAATCAAAAACTGATTCGAGCGTTCAAAAATTCAGTAATTGTGGAGGTAACCACACTGCAAATTACAGAGGGTGCCCAGTGTATGCTCACTTTAAACAGTCAATGACAAATAAGACTTCTATACCTCCTAAGCAGCCACCGCAGTCAAATATCATTGTTGCAAATAGTATTCCCCAGGCAGGCCAGGCAACTAGCCATATTAACTTGCAAAACGCCCAACAAATTTCATATGCTAATGTGGTTAAAGCTGATACTCCAAATTTAAATCAGCAACCCAAGTCCCAAAACTGCGATCCAAATGTTAGCAATCTTGAGGCAACGCTGCAGACTCTTGTTCAATCAATAAACACTTTTACGGCTTCTATGACGAGCATGATGCAAGAAATGCTGAAAATGCAAACCATAATTTTGGTGGCTATTTTAAACAAATAAAAAAATGATTTGTTTGAAAATATGTTTCTGGAACGCAAACGGCATCCGCCAGCATAAAAATAAACTTGAGCACTTCCTTATGAAAAAGCAAATCGATATAATGTTAATCGCTGAAACTCACCTGACGTCAACAAGTTAATTCAGGATTAATGGCTACATACTATATGACACTAAAGATCCCCGTGGAAGATCTTGTAGGGGATCGGCAATTTTGATAAAAGCCAGAATTAAGCACTATTGGTTCAACGAAACACGTGAGGAATATCTGCAAGCGACTAATGTATGCATTGAATTTTGTTATGAGAAAATTGTTATTTCCTCGATTTACTCACCGCCTCGGTTTTCAATAACAGAAAACCAATATTCGGATTTTTTCAAATCACTTGGGACTCGATTTATAGCGGCTGGTGACTATAACGCTAAACATACTTTTTGGGGTTCACGTTTAATTTCTCCGAAAGGCCGTGCACTTTTTGATACCATTTCTAAAATGGTAGATGTGATTTCAAGTGGTTAGATGTGATTTCAAGTGGTCACCCCTCGCATTGGCCGTCAGACAGACGAAAGATTCCAGATGTTATAGATTTTGGAGTTTCGAAAAATTTTCCTTTAGAGTGGTTTCAAGTGAAGCCTTCGTTAGATTTGTCATCAGATCACCCACAATAATATCTGTTTTTTCCCCCCAAGAGTTTTACTCCCCGTCTACTGACTTAGAGTTGACGACCACTAGAGTTAATTGGCTAAAATATAAAAAATATTTGAGTACTCATTGTACGGAGAATATTGCTTTGAGAACGCCTAAAGATATTGACGTGTCCATTAATAGTTTTTCCAAAAGCCTTAAACTGGCCGTACAATATGCTAGCACTAACTATATAAGATACAGAAACGAGAACAATAGATCTTATTCGTCGGAAATTGAGCAACTTTTGTCAGAAAAAAGAAGAATTAGAAGGGAGTGGCAACTCCGCAGGTCTCCCCAGCTTAAAATTAGGCTACGAGAATGTGCAACCAAATTGAGAAATCTGCTTGAAATAGAAAGAATAGCTTCCCTTAAATCATACTTGGAAAGCCTTGATGGCACTCCTCAATCAGACTATTCTTTGTGGAAAGCGGCAAAAGGTTTAAAAAGACCCGTTAGAGGTAAGCCACCCTTGCGGACTCCAACTGGCGACTGGGCAAAAACCGGTTCTGAAAAGGGGATGTTGTATGTAAATCAGTTGAGAAATGTTTTTGCAGATGATGCAGCAAACGACATAGCAGTATTTCCGCCATTTGCCGTAAGACCGCCTGTGTCCTTGAGATTTAGTTTTCCAGATTTGGAAAACGTTATCAATAAAATAAACTCTAAAAAAGCTCCAGGTATGGATAAAATTACTGGTACAATGCTTGTACAACTACCTCGTGTGGCTAGAAGAATTCTTCTTTTTATTTTCAACGCTATCTTACGCCTTGAGTATTATCCGGTCGAGTGGAAAGTGTCTATGATAACGATGATACCTAAGCCGGGGAAGGATCATACTAAAGTAGAATCGTACAGACCAATAAGTCTACTGCCAACAATTTCAAAACTATTTGAGAATTTGCTAATGATGAAGTTGAGTCCAGTACTGGAAAAACTAGAATGTATTCCTGATCATCAGTTCGGTTTTAGGGCCAAACATAGTACCATCGAACAGACTAGTTAATGTCATAAGAAAATCATTTGAAGACAAGAAGTATTACTCTGCACTTTTCATTGACGTTTCCCAAGCTTTTGGCAAAGTGTGGCATGACGGTTTAATGCACAAAATAAAACTAAACTTTCCTGCGAACACCCACAAACTTTTTGAAAGTTATTTGTATGGACGTAAATTTATCGTTAAGGAAGGTGACTTTTATAGCCCCAATCAACGCAGGTGTCCCACAAGGCAGCATACTGGGCCCTACCTTATACTTGATTTATGCTTCTGACATGCCAACAAGCGATAAAATTCATACATCCACGTTTGCAGACGATACGGCTTTTTTCAGTGTACATGAAAACCACCAAACAGCATCACAAAATTTGCAGGAACATATTTACAATTTAGAGAAATGGTTAAAACTCTGGAAAATCAAAGTCAATGAGCAAAAATGTGTCCATATCACGTTCACACTGCGTAAAAATACATGCCCGTCAATAAAAATTAATAATCAAATAATTTCACAACACAGTGACGTCAAATATCTCGGTATTCACCTCGACCGTCGACTAACTTGGAAGAAACACATTGACGCAAAAACAACCCAGATGAAATTAAAAGCCGCGCAATTGAATTGGCTCATCGGCAGAAATTCCACCCTGAGCTTAGATTGCAAACTTTTGCTGTATAACGCGATCCTAAAGCCAATATGGTGCTATGGAATTCAACTATGGGGCACCGCCTCCGCATCGAATATTGGAAAAATTCAAAGGCGTCAAAACAGCGTTCTACGTACGATTACAGCAGCCCCATGGTATGTAAAAAATTCTCGAATTCACAAGGACCTAAACGTACCTATAGTAAAAGATAAATTTGCCAAACATGCTGGAAGGTATATAACCAAACTTGAAATCCACCCAAATCCACTTGCTCGAGACATCCTTACCTTTGGTGGTCACACACGATTAAAAAGAAGGGACACCCTGGCTTCCATTCGGGAGCATAATAGATGATGTCTTGTGGCACGGTATTCTGATACATTCGCTGAATCATAATTTTTTGTTTAGCATTCGCTGGACTTAAAGAAAATTTTTTAGTTATTAAGATTTGAATAATTGTTGTTAGTTCTTCTTGAAGATTCAACAAATAAATAAAAATTGATAAAAAAAAAAAAATTTCGACGCGAGAACTTCTCGCCAAAGTTACAGCAAACGGTGAGTCCCGCCGATTTACTATTTATTTTTCTATATATACATATATAAATAAATAAATAAATACTCATTTCAAATGAGTAAAAATAACAGCAATCATATGTAAAAAATGGAGAAAGTAGAATTCATATTTTTATTTTTGTTATTTTTTATTGGATCAGATTTTAGTTATCTGCCGTGAGCAAATACGTTGACGACAAATTTGCTCCCTTTTAAGAGACAAATACGCCAAGCACGGTATCATTTTAATGACGTTTTTGTAATAGATTTGAAATTCTTCAAAAACGCCCGTTTTTCGCCATAAAAACGCCAAACACAATAGGGGTGATTGTTTTTTAGACTCTTTAATTTATCAAAATATTTTAATCAAGAAAGCTTTAATAGGGAAAATTTGCGCAAAATTTGTTTAAAAAACAAACGTAGACTTCCTTGCTTTTTCAAACAAAATTTTGACCAATTTATTTACCTGTTTACAGCCGCCTTGATTTTAATTATTCAATGTGTTTTCAGGTACACAAAACTTGACATAAAATGCAACATGTACGAGTACTCGTATGTACATACATATGTATATAAAATAAAAATTGGGTGAACAATTTTAGCTGTAGGTATGTGTTGGTAAAAATTATTACTAAATTAGTCAATATAACAATTTGCAATAAAAGTCCTTTAACTAATTTCAATTAGTTATTTCAACTAATAAAATTTGTTTAAAAGCCACAGATTTTTACAACGAAAGTTCTGCAACCACTTTTTATCGTTGTTTTAACAAATAAAATCGGTTGGATTAAACAAACTGCAACAACACAGTAAAGTTATTATGTACATCAAAATGTTTATTTTAATCAAGAAAACAATTTGTTCATAAAAATCGCAAAAACAAATTACACTAATAATTCAGTTAATACTGTGACATGGTTACGGTCTAACTATAATGTGCATAGACTGGCTTAAGCTTATGTTAAAATTAAACGAAAAGTCTGTCAAATGCATATGTAAATGAAAAACGAATTTCAGTTGGTCATAATGTCCTTATATCAACTTAAGCCTAGTTCAGACTATTATACTGTGTATTAATACCTGTCAAAAATTCAAATAATACGTGCAAGTCTAATAGTCTGAATGTAATCCGTAATACATACGAAAAATAATGGGATAAAAATTTGACATCCCATACGACTTTTATTTATTTATTTAGTAACTACACAGTTGCAAAGTATAGGATGCACAGCATGGGCGGTATGACAAAGACCATAATGCCCACGATGGTATTAACAGTACTTTTGTAGCGTCGCTGTGACTGACTATGACTTCACATTGGAAGTTTTCACGTGGTTAACAATGAATAACCTGTAAAACCACTGTAAACCAATACAGTTAGTTGAGGCAAACCGTTAACCAGTACGAGTGAAACGCAAAACTCTCGCAGACCGAACAACAAACACAAGCCTGACCGTACTTTAGAAATAATTACGATGACGCGAGAGCTGTTCTTCAGCCCAGAGCTGCTTTACAACTTTTATGGGTTTTGAATATCTTCAAATACTTGACGCGAGAGCTGTTCTTCAGCCTAGTGGCTGTGTTCTGTAACTTTGGCGAGAAGTTCTCGCGTCGAAAACTTGTGAAACAAATTATTCCATCGTTTCTCGAAAAGTGAGCAAAAACTGCCTCTGTAATGCATATCGAAAACTATCCAAAGCGATTAAGTCGTTACGTTAAAAATTTCTGAAAATATAAAACGATGCCGACATGCAATTTTAAAAATGAAAGCGCCAGCCACAATTAGTACCGCTGCCGACCAAAAATTAATACAGTTATGAAATTTTGTCCGACGGCGTCATATTATAACCGCCGGCTATTCTGGAAAATGGCTCTAACGTTTACATTTTATTTACAAATACATACTTACATATTTATGCACAAAATTTTGTAAAATTAAAAAACAATTGCAATTTGTGAATTCTGAAAAAAACGTTATAAAATTATTACAATATACTTTGTTGGGTCGGATATTAAAATTGTAGAAATTACAACCTTAAGTATTTCCTTAAAACTTGTTGTGTGAAGGGTATAAAAATTAATTAAAAAGTTAAAATAAAAAAAAACAATCATTCTAAACTGTGTAAATATGTACTTGATACTTAAATTAACAACAAAATACTTATTTTTTCAGTATTATTATTCATTTAATGATGATTATTGTTATTTGAAATACTATCTCACAACCTTTTTATTTGCGAGAAATAATGACAGTTGAATGCGGGAAATTTTTTCGCAAAAGTTTTACAGACAGTTTTTCTATAAAATGTCGAGTAATTTCCTTACGTGACAGCTATTACTCACCAAAAAAGTTATAGCTACAGTTCAGTAAGAAAAGCAGCTGTTTGTTTCAACTTTGTTTCAGAGCTGCTTTACGACTTTTATGGTTTTTGAATGTCTTCAAAACGATAATACTTTTCATTTTATCTTTACGCCACCAGTATGTGTAAATGTACTTGTTTGAGCATGTATGTGTTTTTGAGGGCAGGCACAATTTAAATCTAACGGTATAGTTTTTACATGGGTTTATACTGTGTAGAGATGTATTTGGTAATACATTTAGGGTTGCATGAATTAGTGCGGAGACACAAAAGAAAAAAAAAATCATACCAGTTTGTAGACTTTTGATAAATTGGGCAAGTCGAAGGAAATAAGTGGTAAAATGGAGTGCTGAATTAGCGTGTGCATTTCTTTAAAAAAGAAATAAATAAAAATTTGCGTATAAAAGACGTAGCGGTTCGGATGTAAGAATATTGTGATTCAGTGGTTCTTTTCAATTGTTACCAGACAGCCTACTTTATCATTAAGTGAACCAAAATACAATTTTGCCATGAGAGGATCTGAGTAATGAATAATTTTGTGGAGAAATTTAACTTGCAGGTACTGTTTCCATTGGTATCATTGACTTGCGTTATTAACATTTGGGTAATTTTTAGTTCCTTAAACAGAAATATTTGCTTTGCGCATTAGGCTGATTACGGAAAACCCTTACGAAAAACCGGTCCAAGGATAATTTCCATTTTTAATGTCAACTAGAAACAGGAAAAACCTGAAGATACGAATAATTTTCATTTTTTTCGCGCAATTGGTTCACGCAACCTGCAAGAGAATCCAAAGATCATTTTAATTTCTTTTCGCTACGGTGTCCACCAAAGTTGTTTTGCCACAAGATTTGTAAAGGGGCACCACCATTTTCTCTTTGGAGCATCCATGCACCTATAAATACATTTGCACACCCGTACAACCAAAGAATTTCACGATCCGGCGCCTACAAGATTGGTTCTCGCTCAGGGAGGAATAAAATATGTAAATAATTTTTCCTTTCTAAAGTTTCAATAGTTTGAAGGAAACAATCCACCTTCAAACAGCAAAATAACATTAAAATTATTAATTCCGACATCCGCCGCAAAGTATGCCCTTAATAATAGGTGCTTAACATGTCTGTATAGGGTTAACATTTCTGTATAGATGTCCATTAACTACATGTAAATTTATCTAACACCCATTTCTGTAGTAGGGTCGTGTCTTTTAACAAACCAGGGGGCTAATTCTGTCATCCGCTTACGAGCGAGTTTTTACTCAAAGTGCGAGTTTTTGCACTTTTGGGATTATCTCATTCGATATCGAGTAAAAGATTTCGAAATTTCTAATGATGGCATTCGATAACGAGTAACCATTCGAATGCAACCGTGCAACTTTTTACTCGTAAGCAAAAGTACTATCAAAAACCAGCCAAACATAAAAACACAAAAGAAATGTAAATTAAAAATTTGTTTTTAATAGCAATAGTAGTTAAATTAAATTCTTAAAAAGCTTTCATATTTAATTCATATGATGATGTATATGACACATATCAACAGGTATACATACATATGTATATAAAGATGAGTATTGCTAAGAACACAAAAACTTATATTTGAAGTCACATTTGTAGTGTGTATCCACACGCTGTTTTATTAATAATGGCCAAATATTATAAAGTCAGTTAAAATTTGTCAGTTCAATTAGTCAAGTAGGCTGTAATTCAGGAGTGTTGCCAGGTCGGTTGGCACTGTAGCGCCATCCCTTGGGTTCATTACAATCTCGGCCGACCTGACAGCACAATCGACCCCGATTGCCAGTCACTTTTACACATTAAATTTTACTCTTAATCTTAAAATTCATCATCCAAAAATTCGTAATCCTCGTACTCAGAAGTGTTGCCTTCTGATTCTGACGAATCATCATCCAGAGCCTGCCCTGGTTCCAGCCATGGCTTTAATCTACTCGCATCAACAATTCCTACATATGGCATTTGAGTAACTTGGCTATTTTCTACATCAGAAATTTCATATCTATCGTTACCTAATTGCTTCCGAATAATATATGGCCCACGATATTTTGGTATGAGTTTCTTATTTACGCCTGCCGTTGAATCTACGTTCTTCAATACTACATAATCATCCACTTGGAATATTTTAGCCGGTTTATGGGGCTGATTGAAATAATTTAGATTGTACGATTGGGACTTTGCAATTGATTCTACCGCAGCTTTCCTAATTGTGTCCAAGTCTAGGCAGTCCTCAACATATCTTTGTTGCAAATATTCGGACAGTTCGTCTATAATTTCTCCTCTCTGTTCAATTCCAAATAACATCTTACTCGGAGTCTGTTTCGTGGTACAATGAACGGTATTATTAATAGTAAATTCTACAAGTGACAATTTGTCTACCCAGTCAGAGTGTTCAATAGGCTCGGTAAGCTTGGCCAACATTGCCCTCAGGTCCCGGTTAATTCTTTCCACTTGTCCGTTCGACTGTGGCGATCCTACAGAAATCTTTACATGTGTAATGTTACGTTCAGATACAAATCTCGCAAACTCATTCGATGTAAAACACGTTCCTCTATCACTAATTATCCTTCTTGGTCTACTATAATATTCAAAGTACTTGAGCAGAGCGCAACAAACTTCCTTTGTTCCCGGCGAGTTAACAGCGAAAAGTTTTGTATATTTTGTGATCGCATCTATAACTACCAAAACGTGTTTTCGCTTAGATTTTATTGCAGGTAAGGGACCGTAGTGGTCAATATGTATAGTATCGAATGGGACGGGTTTCTTTTCAATATTGTATAAATTTCTTTCATTTTTCGCTAGGGGTGTTGAATAGTATATACATTTTAAACAGTTTCTTATAAATTTATTAAGTTTTTCTTTCATATTTGGGAACCAATAGTTTTTCTTTATCTGGTTCGCACATTTTTCCACACCTAAGTGACCATATTTCTCATGAGTCAGACGCATTATGCTCTCCTCCAGTTCTATTGGAACGTATAACTGTTTCCGGCCACTCGGGCCGGAGCGGAAAACCAAGCCGTTCTCTAAAACGTATCCCTTCAAATTATCTACTTCTAGCCTACCTCGAATTTCTTTAATTTTCTTGTCTCTTGATTGAGTTATTTGTATATTCGTATCAACATCATACTGCTCAATTGCCGCCACGGCTCGTATACGGCTCAATGCATCAACATGAGCCATCAACTCACCTCTCCTATGTCTAACCTTGTACTCAAAATTTTCTAACTCCAGTGCCCATCGTGCAATTCTGGCGTTAATAAGCCTTTTACCCAGCGTTAACGCTAATGAGTTGCAGTCTGTAACTATGGTAAATGATACACCTTCTAAGTAAACGCGAAATCTCCGTAGAGCATAAATGATCGCAAGAGATTCCAGTTCAAAACTGTGATACTTCGATTCTGCAGTGGTAGTGCATTTTGAATAATAAGCTATAGGGTGAAATTTCCCGTCCTCTTGTTTCTGTAGAAGGACTGAACCATAGCCTCTTATACTAGCATCAGTATGTAACTCCGTTTCACGTTTGGGATTGTACACAGCTAAGACCGGTGAGTCTACCAACTTGTTTCTTAAAAGTAAAAAAGCTTTTGTACACTCATCTGTCCATATAAAACTATTTTTCTTCAGGTTAGTTAATGGTCTCGCTATTCTTGAAAAATCTAGCACGAAACGTCTAAAAAATGAAAATAGTCCTAAACATCTCTGCAATTCTTCAAAATCCGTAGGCATTGGAAATTCCTGAATTGTTTTAATATGTTCATTATTTGGCCGAATCCCGTTTTCGCTCACACGATATCCCAAATAATCCAGTTCGTAATAAGCAAATTTACATTTATTTAAATTCAGTTTCAAGCCCGCTTCCCTTAAAGTACGTAAGACATTTTCCAAAATACTTAGGTGTTCCTCAAAAGTTTCAGTTGCGATGCTTATATCATCTAAATAAACTACAATCTTTCCCGATGATATAAAATCTTTTAAAACTCTATTTATAAATCGCTGAAATACTGATCCTGCATTCTTCAGTCCAAATGGCATATAACAAAATTCAAACTGTCCCAGAGGAGTAACAAATGCTGTATATTTAATAGACTCTTCATCCATTGGTACCTGATGAAAACTATTTTCTAAGTCTAAGGTAGAAAAAAATTTTTTATTTCCTAAGTAGTCTAAACAATCTTCTATAATTGGTAGAGGGTAGTTGTCCTTCAAAGTAATTCTATTCAATGCCCGATAGTCTACACACATTCTTAAGTCACCATTTTTTTTCTTAACTAACACAATCGGTGACGCATAAGGCGATTCACTATGCCGTATAATTCCCATACGTAAAAGTTCTTCTAATTTTGTTTTGACTTCGCCGCGTTCACGATATGAAAGCCGCCTCGGGCCACAATAAATAGGTTCATCATTTGTCAACCTAATTTTCATGTTACAGTTTGGTGGTATGGAAATACTACCAGAACTGTCAAAATAACTTTTTCTTATAATTGACTCAATCCACAAATCATTTTCCGCTTCCAACTCACTGTTATAATCAATCACAACATTATCCTCAATCGTACAAACCATGTGCAACAATTCCTCACACTCCTCATTTTCTTCAACTATATCTAACAACGGCAAATCATAATCGATCTGAACATCTACCTCGGAACCAACTCGGTTAGAAATAATATTAAAATGTCTATTTATTATCTCAGGCTTTACAATGTTTTTCTTACTTTCAAAACTAGTTTCTCTAACACGGTTTTCTATCTCCTTAATATTTAAAGGACTTTCACTACTAACCGTGGCTGGAATCATATTTATATCGGCCGGATCTCTATATATATTAAAAAACATAAGTGCACTGATAATTTTGTTTTTCCAGAAGCAGCTTCGTCTTTTCCATCTGTTGCGTCCCTGGGCATAGCATCCTCTTTCATGTCTAATGACTCACACAATGTCTTCAATTGAGACAGTGTGGCTGAATCCGGATAAGTTGCCCCGACAGCACTTAAAGCTGCCATTAAAGAATTTCGGGTGCAACGCGGTCGTAAATCCATTTCTTTTATAATGCGGAAAAATTATTTTTTTTTTTTTTTTTCAAATAATTTGTCAATTTCTTCCCCACACCTGAATTGTAGTGTGTATCCACACGCTGTTTTATTAATAATGGCCCAATATTATAAAGTCAGTTACAATTTGTCAGTTCAATTAGTCAAGTAGGCTGTAATTCAGGAGTGTTGCCAGGTCGGTTGGCACTGTAGCGCCATCCCTTGGGTTCATTACACATTCAAGAATTTATGTTTGTTTTTGTAGAAATGCATATATACATATGCTTATAGATAGTTAAATGGTTGTTTTTTACATACATACATATTTATTGAATTGTTATTTCTATTTACTTACTTTTTAATGTACAAACACGCATACATGACTGATTTAAATGAATTGTTATTGTGATCGTATGTGTGTTTGTTTATTTTTTAATCTACAACATGTATACAAAGTATGCAAATACATACAATTTTCGGCAGTGTTATAAAACACGTTTTGTCAGTATTTTGCAACACTGAAGTGATAACTCGACTCGTTACGTAACGAGTCACATCATTAGAAACTTACACGATATCGAAATTATTTTCTACTCGATAGTAGTTTCGAACACGAATGACAGAATTAGCCCCCAGCTGTTTAAAGATTAGTAGCCGACTATTTATTAGGCGATGGCATGCCATCACCGATAGTATTTTTTGTCGTTATAATAAAGCTCGAAACTTGTGATCGAATATAAATGTATTTTGCTCATGCTATATGTAGAACATAAAATATTTTGGTGCTGCTAAATATGGATCTGTTTTATACAATTATTGTTTTAGCTGCTGAAGATTTTCAAGTGCCGACACTTCTACCGCCTACGGCGAAGGACAGCGGCAGGTGACGCTGTCTAAAGTTTTATGCTGACACATCTATTTTTGCTGCATAAATAAAACAAAGTTAAAAGCCTTTACATATTTAGGTGCGTGTTATAATGATTAAAATTCCCGAAGTGAGCGAAGATATTGTCGAAAGTATGTTCTCTTAATATATAAAATTGAATGTGCGTTTGTTTATTTGTTTGTACCTTAAGATCTGCCAGACCGCTGGACCAATCTTCCTGAAATGTTCACAGCAATTGACAGGATTACTTGTGCGAATTAAAGGCTACTTTTTTCAACCACGCCTTCTTTTACGCCCCCTATTTTATTTTATGTTATTTCGTTCAGAAAATTTTTTACAAATTTTTTAATATAAATGGTCATAACTTCTCCAGTTTTTAACCAAATTTCAAAATTTTTTTGTGCGTATGCAAAACGACCAAAACGACTAAGATTATTTTGGAGGGATGAAGTTATCGCCAATTGCCTACACCAATAATTGATTGTCAAATAACTTCAGTATTTATGGAGCAATTTTCAAAATTCCTTTTTCATCAAAATTGAACACTTCGGCATTTGTGGACCAATTTTTAAAATTGTTTTTGGATACAGAAAACTTCTACTAATTTTTCTTATTTTGATAAAAAGAACGAGAAGAAGAAAATCGCTAGCTCCAATAATTGATTAGCAAGCAACTTAATTTTTGAACCAATTTCCAAAATTTTTCTTGCATATACAAAACGATGATTACTTTTGCGGGGTGAAGTTATCGCAAATCGACCACCCCAATAATTGATTGTTAAATAACTTCATCATCATTCATCATTTATGGAGCAGTTTTCAAAATTCCTATTGTATGTGGAAAAGGCCAATAATTTTTATTTTTGGAAAATTGGTGGCGTGATTGTCCTTCCCATAATTAATTATGAAATAACTTCGTCATTTGTGAACCAATTCTCAAAATCCTTTTTTCATATAAAAAAATATCGACAAAATTGTATTCTTTAAAACTGAAGGTGGCGGAGGTTGTCACAATACGTCCGCCTCAAAAATTCGTTATCAAAGAACTTCGGCATTTATGGACCAATTTTTAAAATTCTTTTGCAGAGAAGCTGTGCTAATTTTTCTTTCTTTAATAAAAGGGGGAAAGGAAGCAAATTGCCAGCTCCATTAACTGATTATCAAGCAACTTCATCAAATGTGGACTAATTTCGAAAATTCTTTTTGCATATGTAAAAGGTTCAAAAGATTTTTTTTATTGAGAGGGAGGGTCAGAATGCGAATAGAATCGCTAATGGATTTTATTGTTAAGTCACGTGGTTTAGGAGAACGTGATGCTGGATATATTTTATTGTATTCATTCTACATTCGGATATGGTTGGTAAATAAAACTACGCCAGATAAAATAGATGAATTTATTTCAACAGAAATACCTGATACTTACATTGATTGTATGAAGTTGTGGTTAAAAACATGCTTCATGGTATCAATTCAAATCCGTCATGCGTGGTCGATGGGAAATATACGAAAAGGTATTCTATAGAATTGCTTCAAGAAACAATCTCTGGCGTTGATGGCTACACTCACTTTATCGTTATAGATCAACGATGGTAGACAATCAATAACATTAAATGTGCAGTCAAATAAATAAATAAATCAGTAAATAAATATATGCTTAAAAAAACATCGAAGAAGGACAGCATGTTTATTTTACACCCACAACGTAAACTTCCTTTTTCGATTCATGCAAAAATGATACTTTTGCTATATGCCCAAATTCTAACATACAAATCCATATGCAACTTATCGGGATGCATGCCAAAAGCTAAATTTATTAGGAAACGATTCACATCGCAACTGTATCAATATCTAATCATCTAGAGCCAGAAGAGTGTTATTTGCTATCATATTGGTAAATTGCTTTCCATGCGAAACAAATCAACTTTGACACACATAAGTATAAAGCACATATCGAAAAAGAATTACCTGACACAACATAACAATTGAATTTTCACATGAAACTTATAATGAGGCCTTGATTCTAACAGAAGAAGTTGTTGTGATTAGTTCTAATCCAGCAGCCAATGATGATGGTCTGAGCAAGATCTACAACGAGAAAGCAATTGCAACCCACACGACTTAGAACTATTTATGGCTGAAAATCTACCACACTTACAGCACGTACACCTCTTGGCATGCAATATTTTAATGTGGATGGATCAGATGGTACAGAAAAATTTTTTATGATTTCGTTAATATTGGCTAAAGTTCAATCACAGAATAATATTGTCCTAGGCCTTGCATCGTGCGGCAGAAAAACAGCATATTTGGCACTTAACACAATTCTAAGACACACACACACACACATGCAACATTACAAAAAACACTCTTCAAAAGTCCTGCAAATTTATAAAGTCATAGTATGGAATACATGCACAATGACCCACAAAAAATGTTTACATGCCCTTGATCGTATGTTACAAAATTTTAGAAGCAACATAAAATTATTTGGAGGAGCACGGTGATTTCCAACGAAAATTGCCTGCAATTCCACTGATGTGGAGCTTAGTGCGTACCTTCTTTGACGTATTGAAATTAGCTACAAACATGCCTGCTGTAAAAGGAGACACAAACCGTACTATTTGTCCGTCGAACTTTTGACACAATGCTGTCAATTATCCTTTTGCGTTTTTTAACTCACTTGATGTTTCCGGACTTCCACCATATGTGCAGCAACTGCTGCAAATCGGAAGTACCAATTATTCTACTGCGCATCAGCTATCTCACTATAACTTTGCAATGGCACTCGACTTGCAGTAAAAAAACTGGAACACAACTTGCCATCTGATTTCAAAAGATTGCAGTTTTCTGTTCAAGGTGAATCCGTGCAAGTTTGTGGCTTGAATTTGTCAAGTCCACGTTTTTTTCACAGACTGCTTTACGTTGCATATTTTCATGCAGGAAAAACTAAAGACATATATGTTTATTGTGTTTCGTATAGACAAACTAAAATAATTGTATATCCCAGTGCGATATAATGGTTAGCAAAATCATCACCAATATAGCTAACAAAATATTTTTTAAACTATATAAGCACTTTTTATTTCATCGTAATTATATAATTATTATAAATAAATAAAATTATGCAAGTACACACATGCATACGTACTTTTTTACGTAAGTAAATGTGATTGCAGAAAATCTACTGCTGCCACATATCCTAAAAACCTATTTTTCGGCTCATCATTTTTCAAATTTGTTAGTTTTAGAATTTCATTTCTTCTTTAAAAATGCTCATCACTAAATTTTGATCCCAATTTTTAGGAAATTAAATCAAAACTTAAACACGATAAAATAATTAAAATTTATTGTTTTGTAAAAAAAAATATGAACAGCTGTTTTCTTTTCTACTTAAATTTGTTGGTTTATATCAAGTGTGAAGGTGTGAATGCAAAATCTAATTTACATTAGACTTTTTGACAGTCGCAAGAAATGTGTTTAGACTTTTATCTCACAAAATCGAATGAAAGTATAGGGTGTTTTTTTAAGCTAGATAGAACTTTAAATTGTAAAAAGTAACACAAAAAATTAAATTTTGATGAAACATTTTTTTTATTTGTTTCAGTATACTCTGACAAATCATCATGAATAGACTCACGCTTGAACAACGCTACGAAATTATCCAAATTTACTTTGAAAATCAGTCGTCGATTCGCGTTGTTTTATCGCAAAATTATGTTCAGCGATGAGGCGCATTTTTGGCTTAACGGGTTTGTTAATAAGCAAAATTACCGCATATGGAGTGAGACCAATCCACAAGAGACCCTACAGACTCCATTACATCCAGAAAAATGCACTGTTTGGTGCGGTTTTCATGCTGGTGGCATCATCGGACCTTATTTCTTCAAAAATGAGGCCGGAGCTCGCGTTACGGTCAATGGAGATCGTTACCGCACCATGATCAATGATTTTTTGTTTGAAAATATGGATGACATTGATCCGGAGGAGATGTGGTTTCAACAGGATGGCGCTACGTGCCATACGGCGAACGCAACCATCGACTTACTGAAATCAAAATTTGGCGATAAGTTGATTTCGAGAAATGGACCTGTCAATTGGCCTCCAAGGTCGTGCGATTTGACACCTCTCGATTATTTCCTGTGGGGCTACGTGAAGTCACTGGTTTATGCTGATAAACCAGCAACAATTGACGCCTTGGAGGCCAGCATTGTTCGTGTTGTTCGTGACATACGGCCAGCAGTGCTCGAAAAAGTGGCCCAAAATTGGACGTCCAGAATGCGCTTCGTCAAGAACAGCCGCGGTGCCCATATGCCCGAAATCATTTTCAAATGTTAATGTCACGTATTGATCTTTCGAATAAAAAAAATTTTGATTACAATTTAATTTTTTGTGTTATTTTTTACAATTTCAAGTTCTATCGGGCTTAAAAAAACACCCTATATTTATACTTGTATAATATCTGATCAGGCCTTAAGTAGATTATATAAAAAAGTACTATTATTTGTATGCAATAATTTCCAAACAAAACCTTAAAAGAATTTTGTGGTAATTTCTTTAATTAAAAATGTTAAATGTTAAGTTCTATTAAATTAAATACAAATGTGTTTGTTTCTGTGGCTTCAATTTTTCTTCCTTATTTACATAAATACATTTTGTAAACATACACACAAACTACAAAAAAACAAAAGATTCCGTACAGAAAGTGCGTTCAGTAGCGTACTTTGCTTAAGCAACTGGCATTAGACGAAACTTAACGAAAAGTTTCATTAATTACATTGTAGTTGTTTACATTTGATTATACGTATTCGACAGTTGCTTAAGGTGGTTTAAATTAGTTTATGCACCTTATAGTTAGGCCTTTAGTTTAACCAACCGAGATATCGTAATCGTAAAAATCGCGACAACAATTTACATTAAAAATCAATTTGCAACAAGTATTGCTTGGGTTAACCAACCAATTTTTATACCCTTCACAAAAATGTTAAGGGTATATATAAGTTTGTGGTTCCGTTTGTAGTTTCTACAGTTTTTTTTTTTTTGCGACCCTATAAGGTATATATATTCTGATTCAGAATTAATGGAAAAGTCGATTAAGCGGTGTCTGTCTGTCGGTCATTGAAATACCGTTTCTGAGAAAACCATTAGACATAGAAACTTTTTTCTTTCACCATTCTGTTACTCCATATTGCCATGTGTTTGCTATTGAAATTCAGTAATATCGGTTTACGTGTAGCTGAGATATATTCAAAATTCCGAAAAAAGCCATGAATTTTTGCAATTTTGTATGGAAATTTTTGACAAAAAAAGTTGTTTGTTTTGCTTCAAACCTCACATACCCATTAAGCATGGCGACTAAAAGGCAAAAAAAAAAAATTTCAGGTATCGGTCCATATATACCCGAGATATAGCCCAAATCGGGTTGTAATCGGTTTTTTGCTTTTGCAAATAAAAGAGGGCGTAAAGCTGAAGGTCCATAGCAGGCGTTATATGTGTTAACGCATTCTTAGCGTCTTTCAAAGAGTAAAATCAGTGCAATTATATGAGATTGAGATAAGTTATATATCACAAAGCATCGACGTGTACGACGCAAAAAATAGGTTTACTTTCCCACACGTCATTAGCGTAATAAAAACTGTCAGATGTTTTTAATAGACGCAGATCACAATTCATATTATTATTATTATTTTTTTTAATGTAATCGCCAAGAATATTTGTGGCTTGTTATTTTATATTTTTGTGTGTTTTTTATTTAAAAAATACTTCAAAACCAACAAAAAAACTTATCGCTTCAAAAGCGTTGCATTGAGTTTCGAAAAGTGTAGAGCGCGTAGAAAGTTTGAAACGTGTAAAAAGCGACAACGTATACAAAGGTGTTCCAGATCTCAACGTCAAGCCGAAACAGAGTGACAGGATTGATTGCAACCATGACAAAAATCTAAATATTATTGAAATAAATACACAATAAAATACATATATATGTAATGCATCATAATATTTTTATGTAGTGTAAAATCTGACGTATGTAAAAAAAATGAATATAATATATGCAGTACATATCCATTTAAACAAATATTTTGTTATTTTATTCAATGGATTTAAAAGCGAAACACATAATTTAAAAATAACAAATAAGTAAAGCAATCTTTAGCTTTATGTGACTCGTTTGAATAATTTTTATCTAATGGCATAAAACTGATTGGAGTGTATTTGCAATAAATTAAACATGTCAAAGATTATTTATTTTGAAAAATACAAGGTATAAAAAATACAAGTATGAACTATAACACCCCCTCTCAATTATACAATTTCAATAAATTTAAAATTGTTATAAAAGTTTTTCTATCAATGGATTTGGTCAAGATGTCAGCAACTTTCTACTTGCTGTAATGTTAGGTGACCTTTCTCAACATGATCCATTACAAAATGGTGCTTTATATCGACGTGTTTGGTTCTTTTGGTTTATTCATTTTTGGCCATAGCAATACATGCGACTTCATAAAGTTCAAAAGCATCACCAGAGTTTATCATTCCCATGTCCTCCAGAATACGTTTTAGCCAAATTTCCTCTGATGACGCTAAACTTAAAGCAATATATTCTGCTTCACTAGAAGAAGTAGCAATTGTGGTTTGTTTTTTACTACACCATGAAACAGGACAACCGTAAACATAATAAACATATCCACTGGTAGATTTTCTGTCCTTCAAGTCCGAAGCCCAATTAGAATCAATGAACTCATACAAAATATCTTCTGTATTTTTGCTTACAAAACAAAATATTAGATTCTTTATACCTTTTTCAATTCTCTTCAAGGCAGTGAATGTATTTCGTTGCAATTTTCTTGATATCTTCCCATATAACCAACTGCAAAGCATAAACTGTACTGATAGCATTAAATATATACATGATATTTCTTAACAAATCTCTGTATGAATCTTCAGTAGTCTTATTCTGAACATAGTAAATTTAAATTTTATACCATTGGATTTTGCTCAGTAATTTGTCAATAGATGGTGATTGGCTTTTAAACATCTTACGTTTTTCCTATTCGTATTCAATTTTAATTCCTAGGTAGTATTTTAGTAGCCCACAGTTGGACATCTCATATGTTTTTCTTTCAGGTTGTTTGTTTTTTTTTCTCTTACCGACAAGTAATATATCGTCAACATAGAGCAATGCAAATATTAGACCACTCTGGGAATTGAATCGAATATACAGAGCGCAATCATGCTGAGATCTCTTAAATCCCGAATTAATTAAAACTGAATAAGTTTTTGATTCTAACATTTCCAACTTTACATCAGCACATAAATCGAATTTAAAAGTCTTAAGGCCATACCTGGTTTAGTTATGAGCACATGGCTGTGTTCTGTAACTTTGGCTGTGTTCTGTAACTTTGGCGAGAAATTCTCGCGTCGAAAACTTGTGAAACAAATTATTCCATCGTTTCTCGAAAAGTGAGAAAAAACTGCGTCTGTAACTCATGTCGAAAACTATCCAAAGCGATTACGTCGTTACGTTAGAAATGTCTGAAAATATAAAACGATGCCGACATGCAATTTTAAAAATGAAAGCGCCAGCCACAATTAGTACCGCCACCGATCAAAAATTACTAAACTTAAGAAATTTTGTTCGACGGCGTCATATTATAACCGCCGGCTGTTCTAGAAAATGTATGGTATGGCTCTAACGTTTACATTTTATTTACAAATACATATGTACATACATATTTATGCACAAAATTTTGTAAAATTAAAAAACAATAGCAATTTGTGAATTCTGAATAAACATTATAAAATTATTACAATATACTTTGTTGGGTCGGATATTAAAATTGTGGAAATTACAAACTTAAGTATTCCCTTAAAACTTGTTGTGTGAAGGGTATAATAATTAATTAAAAAGTTAAAATAAAAATAATAAATAATGTAAATATGTATTTGATACTTAAATTAACAACAAAATACTTATGTTTTCAGTATTATTATTCATTTAATGATGATTATTGTTATATGAAATACTATCTCACAGCCTTTTTATTTGCGAGAGATAATGACAGTTGAATGCGGGAAATTTTTTCGCAAAAGTTTTACAGACAGATTTCTGTAAAATGTCGAGTAATTTCCTTACGTGACAGCTATTACTCACTAAAAAAGTTATAGTTAGAGTTTAGTGAGAAAAGCAGCTGTTTGTTTCAACTTTGTTCATTTCGCACGTTTCAGTCGAAAAGTTTCTCGTGGCGAGACTTACAGAACACAGCCACTGGACACTATATACATATTTTTCTTATTCACCATGCTGAAAACCCGTATTGACATTCAGATGGTAGAATATGAACCTTTTTGTCACACATCCGGCTAAGACGATTCTCAGTGTTGTTAATTTCGCTACTGGAAAATATACATGTGGTTTTCACAATCGCAACCATACTTTTTCGTAACGAGCCTTTCTGTACATCCCACTGGTTTTCCATGTTTATTAGTTTTTACTACAAATATCCATTTTCTATCTTGTGGTTTTCAAATGAGTAAGCTGGATTAACTTCGATATCTGTATAATTATTCGAGAAAGGAACAGTAGAAGCTTCAAATAAGGATTGATAACAAATAGTTCGCAAATTTCACTGTCTTTTCTTTGAGCTGTTCACTTCTTTTGGGATCCTGTTTACAATCATTGTTATTTTCGGATATTGCATTTTGATTTGTCACCCACTTCATTTTGTAAACTAGCATTAATTTTAACTGAATCAGCACCAGGTATATAATTATCCGCTTGACGTTCACCAAAATTTTCTAAGGGAACATCAGTATTTGCAATCTCCCACCTTAGATTGTTTCTTTCTATAACCAGAATTCGCTTCTCTCTTGAATAAATTTTCTTAAACGAATACATAAACTAATTAAACCACTTTGCGTTTATCGTCAGGCCATAATCTATACCCGTTGTGACTGTAACCTACCATAACATATGGTTTACACTTGGCTTCAAACTTACTTCGTGTCTGTTTTGCAATCCAAACGTAAAGTAGGCAACTATATATTCTTGATTTACTTAATGTGCAAACATAACTTATTAGTTATAATTGTTTTTGTCGAAATACGGTTAATTATATAAGTAGTACTAATTATGATTAATCGTAGTCCGACTGCGATTAATTATATAAGTAATACTAGTTATTTAATTAAAACTAATACAATTCCAAGGGAACGACTCCAGGAGTCAAGAGAGCTGGACAACCTAGACTATTCCGAGGTATCCAGCGGCCTAGCTACCTAATATAATTCCAACACTTTAAACGTTATCACAGTTAAATTTGCTATTTCCGTGTTGTTCTGGATGGGTTCAAGTCAAACGTCTGCAAACTGCTCCCTCTTTCCTGCTCCTTATAATCTCTTGACCTAGTTCCTGTACAATACACTGCTTCTGTAGCGGCTTTTCCCTTAGTCAGCAATGAAAACATTTTCAAAGTAAAAAACGCATTTAGAAGCGCTAAAGGCCCATTCAGCCGACCGTAAATGTAGAAATGTAAATGTAGTCGGAACAGCTGATCGATTTTGTTATACGAGAAACAATGAAAATGCTTATCTGACTGTAATGAAATGTAACCGTAACGTCTGAACCTGTAGAAAATAGAATTTCATTACGTGCTTACGTCACAAATGAAGTCAGTGATGGTATATATTATTGTGAATGGCAGGACGGCACAAAAACCCTGTTTTAGTACTTTTTGTTTATTTGATAATTGAACTGTTTAAGTAGTTAAATCTGTATACACACATAATATATTTTAAACAATTTTGCAATTTTCTGTAAAATACGCAAGATACATTGGTAGCATAATTTATACACTGCGCACAATTTTTGCATCTTTCACATTATTTGTAACCTCAACATTTATTAGCCCGATTTCCAAAATATGTTCCTCAAACACAATCTTCCAACGATAAAATGAATTTTAAAAATTGGTTTATAATATATAGTTATGCTGATATAAATGTAAGAAAGCAATAATAATAAAAATGTTTTAATACTTTTTAAGTATAATAAGCTAATCATTATATATAACTAGAATTTTAGTACTGTTATACCCTTCACAAAAATGTAGAGGGTATATATAAGTTTGTGATTCCGTTTATAATTTCTGCAATTTTTATTTGCGACCGTATAAAGTATATATATTCTCAAGAATCAGAATTAATAGAAAAGTCGATTAAGCGATGTCCGTCTGTCCATCCGTCGGTTGTTGAAATACCGTTTCTGAGAAAACCATTAGACTTGAAACGTTTTTCTTTCACCATTCTATTACCCCATCGAGTCATGGGATTGCTATTGAAAGTCAGTAATATCGGTTCACATATAGCTGAGATATGTTCGAAATTCCGAAAAAGATATAGCCTAAACCGATTTTTCTCTAAATATTTGTTTTTGCTTAAAAGAACTTCTGATAATATAAGGAGGTTACCAAATAGAGAAAATGAAAATTTCCGATATCGGTCCATATATACCCGAGATATAGTCTAAATCGATGTTTTAGTGAAAAATTTATGTTGCTTGAAATCAGATCTGATTATAAAACGAGGTAATTAATTACTCGTAAAATACAGAAAAGGGAAAATTCAGTTATCGGTTCACATTTAACCGAGATATAGCCTAAACCAATTTTTGCATGATGATTTCAATGAAAGATTTCCTTTTTGGAATGGTGATTACAAGGCAAACATATTTTTTGCCCGATGTCGGTCCATATATATCCAAGCATATTTAGTGACTATCGTGAAGGGTATTTTAGATTCGGCCCAGCCGAATGTACTACGCTCCTGTTATATATTAATATTATTATATATTATAAGTTAAATTTGTTTTTTTAGAAGTACCAAAGAGCAGAGAACAAAAATTTAAAAATTTGAGATTTATTCGCTATAGTAGCTTCCAACATTTGTACTAATAAAAAAATTATAAAAAGCTTGTTTTTTATACTTTCCAGCTGTAGCTCATATGAAATGTCGACAATAGACAGAAAAAGAAATATTAGAAATTTTAGGTACCATTTAAACAATTTTCGTACCTTTTGTATATGTACTGAATACTATGAGCTCTCATCACTGCTATGAACAGCAGTATTGCTTTTATTTTATTTTTGCAAATTATTTGATATAGATATAGGTGATGAAAAATTAATTATTTTCTTTGACATACAATAACATAAAAATGAAAAGCAGAACACTTTTTCTGTAAATCATTAATAAGTGAACACTTTTTCTTCACATGCACTTCTGTTTTTTTGTTTGTATCAAAAACACATGATACGGTTTTACGTGTTCTACAAGTGCTACTACATTTACATTACATTTACATTTACCTTACAGTTACAATTTCTACGGTCGGCTAAATTGGCCTTAAGTTATAAGTGGAACACACAGATCGATCCTTGTGAGTTCGGGAGTGTTTTACATACCATGGAGCTGCAGTAATTGTTTGAAGAATTTTGTTTTGTCGCCTTAGAATTTTTTCAATGTTTGACGCTGAGGCGGTGCCCCATAACTGAATTCCGTAGCACCATATAGGCTTTAGTATTACGTTGTATAACAAAAGTTTGCAATCTAATTTCAATAGCGAAATCACTCTTTGTTGCAAATATGCAATCTTAGCAGACATAGCATGGTTTTTTTTGCTACATAGCGTGAGAGTCTTTTACAACTGTTTAGCAAATTAATTATAACAGCTGACTTCAGGGTAACGAAAACATAAACATTTTTGGATTTCAAATTAAGAAGGAAGCTTAGAAAAAAATTGCAAAGATTTCGTGAGTTAGATTTTGGTTTTAAATTTTATAAAACTCAGGGACCTAACACAACAGAAATAAACAAAATCATACATTTTTTTATTCAAACTGCTGTTGATGAAATTGAATTTGTGGAAATTTTAGACCAAAGATAAATAAATACTCCTACACCGGAAACTAAAGTAAAGTTTTTTAAGGATTTACATGTTTTGATTGTATAAATAATCGTCAAACACAGTTTTATTATTGAGAACATTTGCAGAAGTGTTGCAAATCTCGGTTTCATATATTTTGTTGTTGTAGTCTTGCAGACTATAGCACGTATGATACGTTTGGAATATCTACAAGGTGTTCAAGGGTAGATTGCAACGAAGAGTGATTTCCGCTAATTAGAATTTCTGCCCATAAGGCAATTTAATTGCGCTGTTTTTTTTTTAATTTCAACTGAGTGGCTTTCGCATCAATGTGAGACTTTCACGTCAGCCTACGGTACTGGCAATATGTCCTTATGTAAGAGGCTCTAATAATCGTAAGTTATGCGTTTAAAAAGTTCAAATTCAATAGATAGGATAAAAGTTAAAAAGGTCTATCTGAGTGTTTTATTTATGTAGCAAAGAAAATACTATAAAAAGAATCACTGTGCTGTAATAACAGAGACTAAATATTCATTATAACGCTGTTTTTTCTCTTGACCCTTGCTAAGACATTAAAAGATTATTTAAAATTAAAAATTGTAATAGTTAACAAAAATTTCCGTACATATTTATCAAATTGCGAATAGAAACTTGTCGAGTACTTTCTTTACAGCTTATTTTACTTTGCTTCTGTAGTAGCGGTTGTGTTTTAAGTTCATTTTTTTGTCAAACGCTCAAGTTTTACAGCTTTCTTACTTTTGTTGTTCTTAAATAAATTATAAACATTTCTTAAACATACTGCATTTAAAAAATATATAAAAAGTTTACCTTTTCTGTACCTTTGAGATACATTTAAATGTTTTATTTTCTTTTTTCTCTATTTCCGCACTGGTTTTATTTGTGAAATATTTTGACAACTGCTTCTCACTTTCACTTTTGAGTAATTTATGTCAAAAAGCTCAATTGACATCTAGCTTTCACAAAAAGGAATTGTAGAAACACTTGCGTGTGAGTATGATTTATTGTTTCAATTTACATCGTTTTTCTTTCAATTCTCTTGTTTCATGTGAAAAATTTTTCGATACGAGAAATACAGAAACGAGGTACTGACTAGCTAGAAA
Organism: Thecocarcelia acutangulata; assembly: GCA_914767995.1. NCBI lineage: Eukaryota > Metazoa > Arthropoda > Insecta > Diptera > Tachinidae > Thecocarcelia > Thecocarcelia acutangulata. Next base: position 64,516,313 of record OU612097.1, read on the forward strand.
TTTACTGCCAATATCTCTTACAGTAAAATAATTTACGTTTACTATTACTTAGTAGACATTGTCATATACTTTTTCGTCTACTACACACCTATATTTAAATTTTAGACTAAACGAGCAGGCATGATGTGAGTAGCGCAAAATTCCAATAAAATTTAAAAACTATGAAAAGATTATCATTCGATCTGACATCACTGCTAAAACATGAAACTCAGCTGATTTTACTCAGTTAAATTAAAAGTGAATATATTGCTACTTAAAAAAAATTTGCTATCCTTCGTTCATAAATTTATTTGAGAGAGCATATGTCCAATGACCTGGTTGAAATATTATAAAATTTTTCATCAATAAAGTTGTGAAAGCAGTTCATATGTAAGATTAGTCAAACATGCCAACATTATTGAAACAAAAATTCAGGGATATAATTAATTAAAATAGTGAACGCACGTGTTTGTTTTTGATCGGAAAGAAATAAAACCGGAATAAGTGAAAAGAGGATGGAAAAGCAAATCGATATAATGCTAATTGCTGAAACTCACTTGGCGCTCACAACTTATTTCAAAATTAATGGCTACACACAATATAACACTAAAGATCTTTATAATATGTAACATTTCTATAATAAAATTATTTTATAGTTGTCAATTTTTGTTTTAGTGTTTGAAAATGGTTAGGTTGTACAGGTCGCCAGTTTCATTAAATCAGACCACTTGGGTCCTTTTGGTCCCGTTGTGTTGCCTGAGGGAGAAGTGCAACCTATGAGACTTACACTTCCCCCGACGGTTCAGATCCGAACCAACACGAGAGCCGAATAAAGGAATCCAGCCCGTTCACTCGGCATTCTGATATATCTGCCAACCCGTGCAGCATCGGTCCGCCTAGATACAGTGCTCTCATAGAACAGAGAGCCGGGCATCGACAGAGGAAATGCTCAACACTTTCCTCCTCGTCCTCATCCTCGCAACTTCTACAGAAATCATTAAATGAAAAATTTAACCTCCTAGCATGCGTCCCTAGGAGATAATGTCCTGTCAGAACTGCCACTAAGGTACGCAACCTTTGACGGGGAAAAACCTTTAGGACCGCAGTTCTTCTACGATCATACGCAGGCCATATTAGCCTTGTTACTCGGCAGGTGACCTCACCAGACTATCTGTCCTGTGCAGTCCCTACAAGTTGACGCTGCACTTGGCTTTTATAGCTATTAAGCGTTACTCCTACAATCGTATCAATGTCCCCTCGCTGTAGACGAGCCCCGGCTTTCGCCAGCTCATCCACCACAATATTTCCGGACACTCTACTGTGCCCCGGTATCCAGAAAAGCTCCATGCTTGAATGTCTCGCTATCTCATTAAGAGATATCCGGCATTCCTGAACCAACCTGGACGTCGTATAGACACCCACAAGCGCATTTAACGCAGCCTTACTATCAGTACAGATTCGGATATTCACCCCGTAAACCCTATAGTACCTCAACCAGATAGCTGCTCTCAAAATAGCTGTAATTTCAGCCTGCATAACGCTACACTCATCATATAGCTTAAAACTGATCCTCCTCTGATACTGAGGCATAAAGATGCCCCACCAACTCCCATGTCCGACTTGGATCCATCTGTGGAAATTTCAAGCACGTCCTCTTGAGATCACGTCACGTCCTTGGTGAGATCACGTCAAATCTCTTGTCGGGCATTAGAGCTGGTGCACAGTAATCAATATACTCCGGGAGCTCCCTTATTCCTTCTATTATCGAATCAGGACCTTCTATCGCTTCTTTCCACATCCCACTGACTTTTAGCCTAATTGCCGAGCACATGGCCACTTCCTTCGCCATGTGATCAGCTGGCAGCCAATGCATCATCGTAATTAGTGCTTTAGCTGGCATAGTGCAAGAAGCACCAGTTACCATCAAAGTAGATGTCCGCAGTATCCTTTCCGTCCTAAATTGGAAATTTTTCTTCCAAGACAGTTTTGAATCAAGATAGATTCCCAGGTATTTCGCACTATCCGTCAGACTAAGCTCAACGCTCCCTAAGGTTGGCAGATTAAAAGGAAGAGTCTTGTATTTCCGTTATCATAAATGTTAGAGTGTGTTATCCTTTCTGAAAGTCCAGGTACGTACGACATTGATTTAAATAGTTTCTCATCTGATCGTGCCGCAGATTTCATTTTATAATTTTGTTTAGCGGTTTTTATAATATATTCGGACGTATGAACAGGAAAACTGTTATTTATAAGTATGTTCTTTATCTTCTTTGCATTAGCATCATAAAATTGTTCATCACTTACTTTAAAATCCCTTCTTGCAAATTTTATAGCGGTGCTAAACTTTATCGACCGTATGCAAAAAAAAACTTAACAAAGCTTGGTAAGACAAATTTCCTAACGTAGTATGCAAAAACAATTGTTAGCTTACCATTCGTTTAAAGTTGAATTGAGTACACTTTAACTGTACGTTAAAATGACACTTAACTTGCCGATTATTATTTTTCTTGAAAAACACAATATTGGGAAAATTTTAAAACAAAAGATATTATTATTTTTATTACATAAATTAATTGAAACATTCCATTTTATATAAACTGAAAATATTAATTTTGAAAGAAAAATATAAATAACAATTATGTTAGTGATGCACTTTCAATCAAACGAATACAATGAAAATCGTTATTCGAGTAATAACAATTTTTCTAGATAAGTATCCCTATTACTTTTTCTCAATTTCATTAATATACTACATATTATGTATTCATTATTTATTAAGAAGGTAAATCCAAGAACTGTTCGTCAAAAATATGATATTTTATGTAATAATAATCAGTTTTTATTTTTTAAATTTGTTTTTCGGTTTTCGAATATTAGTTTTTATTCATCACTAAATTCCTTACTACATGTAAAAGTTAACGTACAGTTTTTGCATAAAAATTTTTAACAAATGTATGGTAGTGCTAATGTTTTTGGTAACTAACGTATGCGTTAAAGCTCAAGTAAGAATTTTTTTTGGATATGGCCCTATGTGTTTTGGGTGATATGAATAAAAATTTTTGGTACCAGTTTATTTTAATTGTATTTTCTTTACCTATAATTAGTGTCTCTAAAAATGGTAATTTTCTATCCTTTTCTAATTCGTATGTGAATTGAATTTTTTTGTGAAAAATTTTCAGAGTTAGATGAGTATCTTTTGCCGCGCTTTTCTTGACTATATAAAACAAGTCGTCCACATATTTACTTAGAACTCTGGGTGTTTGTTCCAGTTTTTTCATAGTTCTGTCTAATAGTTTCTCCATGACTATGTCCGCTATTACTGGAGAAGCTGGTGAACCCATGGGCAAACCTTTCAGTTGTTCATAAATTTTTTCATTTTATTTAAAATACCTGTTTTCTTTTATGCAAAACTTAAGAATATCAAAGAACAGCTCTTTTGGAGTGTTGGCAAAAGTTTTTAGTTTGTCCCATTTACTTGATATTATATCCATTACTAGGTTAAATGGTATGCTGGTGGAAAGGGATATGACGAAGTAGGAAACCAACATTTCATCTTCAGAAATTACTATCTTCGTGATTCTGTTTTTAAATTCCACTGCATCTTTGACGTTGTATGTTTCTGGAACGCAAACGGCATTCGCCAACACAAAAATGAACTTGAGCACTTCCTTATGGAAAAGCAGATCGATATAATGATGATTGCTGAAACCCATTTGACAATCAACAGTTATTTCAAAATCAATGGCTACACACTATATGACACAAAAGAACCCCGTGGAAGATCTTGCGGAGGATCGGCAATTCTAATAAAATCCAGAATTAAACACTTTTTAATGAACGAGACATGTGAGGAGTATCTCCAAGCAACTAATATATGCATTGAATATTTGCATGATAAAATCGTTATTTCCTCGATCTACTCACCGCCACGCTTTTCAATAACAGAAAGCCAATACTAAAATTTTTCAAATCACTTGGTCCTAAATTTTTAGCGGCTGGCGACTATAACGCAAAACACACTTTTTGGGGATCACGTTTAATTACCTCGAAAGGCCGTGTGCTTTTTGATACCGTTTCCAAAATGGGTTTAGATGTGGTTTCAAGCGGACACCCCACTTATTGGCCGTCGGACCGACGAAAGATCCCTGATGTTATAGATTTTGGAGTTGCGAAAAATTTTCCCTTAGAGTGGATGCAATAGAGTTAACTGGTTAAAATACAAAAAAATTTTGAGTACACATTGTACTAAAAATATCGCCTTGAGAACGCCTGAGGATATTGATGTGTCAATTAACGATTTTTCTGAAAATCTCAAACTGGCCGTACAGCATGCTACCACTAGTCATATAAGATCCAGAAATGAAACCAATAGAACTTATTCGTCCGAAATTGAGCAACTTCTGTCAGAAAAAGAAGAGTCAGAAGAGAGTGGCAACTTCGCAGATCTCCCCAGCTTAAAACTAGGCTACGGGAATGCATAACTCAGTTAAGAAATCTGCTTGAAGTCCATAGAACAGCTTCCCTTAAAACATATTTGGAAAGCCTTGATGGTACTCCGCAATCTGATTATTCCTTGTGGATAGCGACAAAAGGTTTAAAAAAAACCCGTAATAGGTAAGCCACCTTTGCGAACCTCAACTCGCGACTGGGCAAGAAGCGACTCTGAAAAGGGGATGTTGTATGTCGATCATTTGAGAAACGTTTTTATTACAAATGATTCAGCGAATATTACAGCGGAATTACCACCATATGTTGTTAGACCCCCTGTGTCTTTGAGACTTAATTTTCAAGATGTCGAAAACGTTATCGCAAATACAAACCCAAGAAAAGCTCCAGGCATTGATCAAATTACTGGTAAAATGCTTAAACAGTTACCTCGTGCAGCTAGAAGGCTTCTACTTTTTATTTTTAACGCCATTTTACGCCTTGAGTATTATCCTACAGAGTGGAAAGTCTCAATGATTACCATGATTCCCAAGCCAGGGAAGGATCTGACAAAGGTAGAATCATATAGACCAATAAGTCTACTACCAACAATTTCAAAACTGTTCGAAAAATTGTTAAAGACGAAGTTGAGTCCAATATTGAACAATGTGAGGTGCATCCCCGATCGTCAGTTTGGTTTTCGGGCTAAACATAGCACCATAGAACAAACGCACAGACTAGTCAATGTCATAAGACAGACCTTTGAGGAGAAGAAGTATTGCTCAGCTCTATTCATTGACTTTCGATAAAGTGTGGCACGACGGGTTGATGCACAAAATAAAGTTAAACTTGCCTGTAAATACTCACAAGCTTCTGGAAAGCTACTTATATGGGCGGAAGTTGTTATCAGAGAAGGCGATTTTATAAGCCCCTTACAGCCAATCGAAGCAGGTGTTCCCCAAGGCAGCATACTGGGGCCTACTCTATACTTGATTTACGCCTCTGACATGCCAACGACATCCGGAATCCATACTTCCACCTTTGCAGATGACACAGCGTTTTTGAGTGTTCACGAAAACTCCCAATTAGCTTCACGAAATTTACAGGAATACATTTCAATATTGGAGAAATGGCTAAAACTTTGAAAATCAAAGTTAATGAACAAAAATGTACTCATGTCACATTCACTCTGTGTAAGCAAACATGTGCGCCTATCCAAATTAACAACTCACCTATTCCGCAGCACAGTGAAGTCAAGTACCTTGGTATACACCTCGACCGTAGGCTAACGTGGAAGTCTCACATTGAAGCAAAAGTCACTCAGATGAAACTAAAAGCTGCGCAACTAAATTGGCTTATGGACAGAAACTCGACATTGAAGTTGGATTGCAAACTTCTGTTATACAATGCAATTCTAAAACCTATATGGTGCTACGGAATTCAATTATGGGGCACCGCCTCAGCGTCAAATATTGAAAAAATTCAAAGGCGACAAAACCAAATTCTTCGAACGATTACTGCAGCTCCATGGTACGTCAAAAATTCACGAATTCATAACGATCTGAATGTTCCGCTGGTAAAAGAGGAATTTTCCAAGTACGCGGCAAGGTATGTCAGTAAAGTGGAACTTCATCCAAACCCTCTTGCGCGCAATATACTTAATTTTGGCGGCCACACTCGGCTTAAAAGAAGGGATACCGCTGCCACCATCAGATTGCTCAATAGGTGATTTTACCGAAATAGCTCCCGCATAATAAAACTTTTTGTTTAGCATTGGCCGGACTTAAGAATCACATTTTTTAATTTTTAAATTTAGTATTAAGATTTGAATACTTATTGTTAGTTCATTTTGAAGATTCAATAAATAAAAAACGCTACAAAAAAAAAAAAAAAAAAAAAAAAAGATATTTTGGCGAAGAATGTTGCGCATGTTTTAATTAATTGTAACTGTTTTATTATTTTTTTAAACATGAGTGCTTTATATGCATCAATCTCCGAGCACTCCATTTCTTTTTTTTATGATCTCAAAAATGTAAATAATTAAATTTTTTCTGTTGATAAAATCACTTTTTACAATTATTTGTACATTTGTGTATATATTGAAACGTATATTTGTATGTATGTTCATAAACATCAGTGATAAGTGAATTTTGACAGCTTATGTTCAAAGATATCTCAGCAATATCTTTTAGCAATAATTGCCGTACATGTGTTTGAACACATATTTATGCGGTCCACACGCATATATCTTGTGTCGGCAACCGATTTTGGCAGTTGCCACGGCAATAATTGCCAATCAGATTGCCCCTGTGGACGGGTAGTAAGGATAGTTTGTCGAGGTAATTATGTGTTGTTGTTACTAGTTTTATTCTAGCTATAGCTTGTGTTTCTGACTCTTTGTTTGTATTATTTCTTCTCTGTCTGCAATGATTTTAAACATAGGAAATTTTCGTTTGTCGCAAATCGGCCGTGCGAATTTTGGTCGTTTTGACAATAATTTTTGCATATATTTGGAATGTCTATATTTGTTTTATTTATGAACAAATCTTTGCTAAATTTTAAATGTGTTTCCAAATAATGGCGAATTTTTAAATCTTGCAATTTTTTAATTTGGTTTATATTTTTTGTTCTTTAATATGACTGAAAATATTTCTTCAGTTAAACATAGCATGTTGAAATCTCTCTCTGAGATTTTTTGTTGTACGTATGATTTGCTCCATTCGGTGATTTTAATTATTTCATGTGTTAGCTTATGATCAAGTTTAAAATTTTTGTGTGAAAAAAGCCAATGTATTTTTTGAAAAGGCTTTCAATTTTTACGATTTTATAATTTTTTGGTTTGAACTTACTAATATGGATAATTTCGCGACATGTTGAGTTGTGTTTATGATAAACTTCGGTGTTAATCCAATTTTTTTACACTTAGTTAATTTACCCTCTTGGAAATTTTTTGGATGAATTTGTTTGTTTTTTCTCAAGCTCCCGTACAAATTCATTCCTCGTTGTACCATCCAAACACTATAAAGTTGTTTGATTTATTTGACCTTAATGAGTTTAAGTTTTGTTTTTTTAGTATTAATTTTTATGCTATAGGTCTGTGTAGTTTAAATAGAATATGAAACAGAATACGACTGCAACTTCAAGCAAAAACGACTTTCAGAGAAAACTCGTCTATAATTGAAACGACGCTGCAACTTCCGAACTGTGCTTAATGTTCTTTTTTGTTAGGTAAAAACGCTTTATCTTTTATTTTTCTTCGCGGTAAAGCTTTGCTTTTATTTACAAAATAAATGAAATTTACTACTCGCTTCAAAGCGAGAGCATAGGCAAAATCATTGTCAGAATAAAATATTCTATTTTACGGCAGCATTCTCTGGTGTAGTTTTATGTCAAATTGTATGGAAAACATCGTCAAGCCCGAGTCCTGTTTCATCATTAAAACTCTTTTCTGTTTTATTTAATATTGGTTTTATTATTTTAAATATTTCGAGTACGTTTCTTCAGGAACTAACAAATATAAACCCGATCTACAAAGCTCTAATATAAAAAATTATAAAAAGTGCAACAAAAATTCAATAAATTAAAATTTACAGCTCTTTGTACGGAGAATTAATCAAATACAAAAATATGTATGTTAATAACTAAAAAAGAAATACCCCTTATTCAGAGACTGCAAACGCTGTACAAACAATGCGGGCAATTAACAAAATGCATAAGTGATTCAATATGAGATGAATATACATAGGTAGAAAATAATTGAATGGCTCGGTGGCTGATTGGTTAAGGCAGCAGTTCATGATACGTCATGACCGAGTTCAAATCCGAGTGGGCGCTGATGAGTAGTGTATAGCGACTACGAAACAGCTAGTTGTCCCCCAGCTCAATATTTGATTATTATTTGTCTTGTCTTCTTCAATCAGAAATTATTGATCACAGCAAATTTATAGTGTAAAAAAATCCTTCTTGAGAAAAACTTAAACCACCCCGATGTACAAAAATCTAATTTAAAAAATTATAAAAAGTTGAACAAAAATTCAGTACATTAAAAGTTATTTATTTAGAAATATTTTTCAGGAACGCGAACAGTGTCTACCAACATTTGACGTTAACAAGTTATTTCAAAATTTATGGCTACATATTAAATGATCGAAAAGATCCCCGAAGTAGCTCTTGTGAAGGCTCGCCAATTCCAATGAAAAGCAGAATTAGACATTATTTGTTGAACAATGTACGTGAGAATTGACTACATGTAACAGATATTTGTATTGAACATATTCGTAACAAACTTGTTATTTCATCAATTTATTTACAGTAATAAAAAAGCAAAAATCCTATTCCTCCAAAGGTCGTGTGCATTTTTAAACTGTTCTCAAAATTGGTTTCGATGTGATGCACCTTTTAGCCGCCGGACTGACGGCTGAAAAGAGTGCAGATGTTAAAAATTTTAAAGTTGTGAGAAATGTTCCTCTAGAAAGGATGCAAGCGGAGCTTTTGCTGGATTTGTCTTGGACTGAATCGACCACTATTGTGTCTGTATGTTTAATCCAGGAGGCTGGGTCTTCACTTGGTGACTGTCGCAAGAGTAAATTGTAGGGTGAAGGATTATTCGACTTTTTTAAACCGGTTTTCAAATAATTCGAATGGTGTGTTTTTTACCGACTTTTGGTCAATAATTAAAGAAAAAAACAATGATTAACAACATTTGTAAAATATTACTTAAAAAGAAAACACAGTAGTTCACAAAAGGAAAAAATGAAATGAAAAAAAAAAATATATAAAGCAATGTCACATATTTGTTGTACTCGTATGTACGAGCTATGTGAATATGTTTTAATTTCTAAAAACAGAAATTTCAAACATTTTATTACTTATTATAAGTATATCGTTTTGTTGAAATGCTTACATCTGGAAAGTTCCCCGTAGTAGATGCGCTGGTTGGTACTTCATGGGGTGAGCTTTATGATTTTTCGGGTAGAATACTCTTGAAAAACAGAATTTTTAAATAATTCCTTAGTGTACCGATGAACCGCGCAGTACTAATATGTCGGATACGCTGCCAGAGACAAAAACGTAAAGAAAATTATATCATACAAGCTTTTGCTACATAAAAGTCTTATGCACTTTAATGATTATGCGATAAATATATGTAATAACAGTTTCTATGAAAACTCCCACATCACGGTATACATATGTGCCACTGAGTGAAGAGTTTATTAAACATATCGCTCCTTTATTGCAACATGGCCATATCTCAAAAAATGAGCTTTTCGAGTTAACAATGCAGAATTGTTAAGAGTACTATCTTTTATATTGTGCCGAAAATTTATTCAAATTACTTTTAAACTGTTTCCTCTAGAACATATTTTCTAAAAAAATTTCCTAAGACTTGTATGGAAGCTAAAAATTTGAAATGTGTTTTTCTCGACACAAGCTTTTTTGAGTTATGACTATGTTGCAATAAAGGAGCGATATGAAAAGATGTAAATAACTTAAGTTAAATATACTCAAAGTTGAATTCAACTATTTTTAATCGCTCATATATTTATATATATACATATGTATGTCTTTCGATATATAGTCGCAAAACGTACTATATAGATGAAAAATATACTACATATATATAAATAAAGCTGTGTATTGTTTTTAAAAGTTCCCTAATGTTTTCTCTACGATTAATTTAAATAGAAGTTTTTGCTTTTTGCATACAATTAATAGAATTGTTTAGTTCATTTTCAGAATCTGTCTCAGTGTCATGTTTATCAGTACACAAAGGAACGGCGACCGCTGCCTACCACATTACTTCTTTTCAATGATGTGTGCAACATTTTTAATCAATGAATGCTAACTTACAAAGTGTGCATCGTAGTATGTATATAGAATTACCAAAAACGAATTTCGTTCATGTTTTGTATCACTTAATCCAAACGTTCGCCGGCTTTTGTCAAATTACGTTGCAAAAAAATTTATTAACAAAATTAGTGCTATATGTATGTACGAATAAGAAAGCTGAGTTCAAGATATATAAAATATTTAGTGCAAAAGGGAAAGAATGAAATAAGAAGAAAATAAAACAAAATAATTTAATGAAATATTAAAAAAAAAACCGTGTTTGAAGTGCTCAATACCTCTTCGATTTACATACAAAATAAGCGAGATATTATTCGAGCTACTACTGCAGGCTTACAAAGTATGCGAGCTGCTTACTGATAACCTATAACCCAGCGGCCAAAGTTTCGCTTACAGAAGCGATGATCCGATGCACACTTGTAAGTCAGTAATGCACACCATCTCATATACGAACCTAGTATACTTTTTCATATACATTGCCGCATTTGTAGAGTGAACGCCTACCACCTGCACACAAAGTAAGCGAGGTAGTGTGGTGTTCATCCAACAAAAGCTCATTACATCCTAACATACATTGTAAGCTATCAGTAGGCAGCTCGAATACAATCTCGTATACTTTGTAAGTCGGAAGTAGGCAGCTCGTACGTACTGCGCACTTCAGTTTTTTGGGAATATTCCATTAAATAAATTTGTTCCGTTTTTTGTCTACTGCCTTCTTTAAATTTTTTTTATCTTTCTTGTACCTTTTTTAAATTGTTTTCTAGGCACTTTTACCTAATTTTGTTAATTAAAATTTTTGTAACGTAGTCTGACAAAGACGGCGAACGTTTGATTTACAACTAAAAAATAAAATACGCACTTATAAATGTGATACAAAAAATGAACATAATTCATTTTTGGGAACTCCATATACTACTGCCATACACTTTGTAAGTTACCATTCATTGATTACAAAGTGTGGCACACATCATCGAAGAGAAGTAATGTGGTAGGCAATGTTCGCCGCTGGGAATGTATGCTAGGAATTAATGAGCTTTTGTTGGATGAACAATTCACTATCTCGCTTACTTTGTGTGCAGGTGGTAGGCGTTTACTCTATAAATGGTTCGTATATGAAATGGTATGCATTGCTGACTTACAAATGTGCATCGGTTCATCGCTTCTGTAACCGAAACTTTGGCTGCTGGCACTGTGAACTAAATTCTCACTCTACACTCTCATAAAAATAATTCAGTTACGAACATATTTGGAAATAAAGTAAGTAGATGCGGTTAACCGTATTAAGAACCCCAGTTTATTCCATATTCGAAAAATAGATATCTTAAAAACGCCGGTTTTAGTAAAATCAAAAAACCGGTTGAATAATAACCGTTCAAACCGTAGATGGTTGCTTTTGATGTTCTTGGAATGCAATTTCCTGTGCTGGAGTGAAGATATTTTGCAAGTCTCAAAAGAAACAGTCAACTGCCTCGGTTTTCTAAAACGGTGAAGCACATACTTCGATCCGATCTCCGTTAAAAAAGAGTAGCATTATCGCATACTGTTTATGTTCATAAGCAATTTTAAGTTGTTATAAAATGACAAAATTTTAATCATAAATGGTTTTAATTTGTTTTTCAATACAAATTATCTAACATATATAATAATAAATTCAAATTATACATTAAATACGTCATCAAACCAATATTTTTTTAGCTTCTAAAGATTCATTCGAGATATTATTATAATATAAGTATGTACATATGTAGGTATATTCCAATCGCATTATATAATAAAATCGTTTGTTATTTTAGAATTTTGCCTAAGTTGACATAATAACTGAGCTATATTTTGAATGTTCTTAAATTAAATAATGCTGAAAAATATATAGTTAAAAAATTCTAACTGCTAATTGTGAAATTTGCAGGTAAATTAAAAAACCAAAATGCTAAATCTAGACGTAAATATACAAAAAAAAAAAAAAAAAAAAATGGCTACGCTGATGATATCAGAGAATAGAAGAGTTAGAAGAGAGTGGCAATTTTGCAGGCTGTCTCAGCTTAAAACTAGGCTGCGGAAATGCACAACCCAACTAAGAAATTTGCTTGAAGTCTAAATAAATCCCAACAAATTCCTTTATACAAACAGATTTAATAAAGCTGTGTCTTTAAGACCTGGTTTTGATGATGTAAGTTACATAAATCACAGAAAAATTCCAGGTATTGATAAAATTTCTACTTGTAACAAAATGAATGTGAATGTCGAGTATATAGAAGAATTACTCCTCTTATTTTTTTTAATGTTATTCTATTCTACCAGGCTGTGATTTCTGTGATACCTAAGCATACCAACAAGCAGTCATATAGTATTGTGACAACAATTTCAAAATTGTTGGAATTAACGATTAATTTATTGCACCAGACAGTGTAATCTTGGAAGTCTGACATTGGAAGTCACGCATTGATGCGTCAGATAAAACTAAAATCAGTGCAAATATATTGGTATGTCGGCAGAAGTTGGATTGCAAGTACTGTATACCGCGATTTTAAAGTCTATATGGATTTATGGGATTCTGGGGCACTGCCTCGGTATCAAGCAGTTAAAAAATTCAAAGGCATCATCCTCCGTTGAATTACATCAGCTCCGTGGTACGTACCCCACGAACTCAGTATGACCTCATATAAAAGCTGAATTTTCAGAGTACGCGACGAAGATATGAATAAACTTCACCCGGATCGAGTCGCACTAGCCATCAGATCGTTAGAAATGTGATAACATTGATTGTAACCATCATTAAAAAAATCTAAAATAAACATTTCAATCAGTTCAAATGTTTTTTCATTTATACAAGCCCTTGTATTTCTTGTTTTTTAGTTTTTTTATCATGATGGTGGCAGTTAATCTTATCACTCTGTTTCGGCTTGGTGTTGAGTTCTGGGACACGCTGTACTCGCAAAAAATAACCTGTGTTTACTCTTAGTGATTTTTTTCTTGGACCAGTACTCAGGGGATGACCCCGATATATGCAGTGCATTGTACCAGAACTAGGAAAATAGGTTGTGAGGAGGGGGAAAGAGGGAGTAGTGTTTGTGAACATTTGCCTTGAACATTTCAACGTTATAACAGACAGGAAACACGTCAACAGTCAACCTGGAAAATAAGAAATAGGGTAGAAGAAAGAACCGAACCTTACGGTACCCCTGAATTAATCTTGAACTCGTTTGATGAGTGATGGCTGAACTTAAGTATTAGTTTACGTTTTACTAGTATAAAAATTCGTAGGTATACTACTGTTAGTACATATTGAAGGCATAATACCTATGTAATTGTGAGTGAAATGAAAAAATACGAGTATATATGTATGTACCTATTAAGGGTCTTATTTATACAAAATATTTTATGTTTATCCTATTTGAAATCTGTACAATTAGAGCTTAATAAACATGAAATATTTGTTATATATAAGGTAGTAAGAAAATACTAAACGAAAAAACGTATATGTAAGTACATACGAGTACAATATATAGGTATGTACATTAGGCTGAGAATTAATACACAAATCGGAAACACTGGTTGCACCAAAAGTTTTATGGGTACCTGCCTGATTTTCAAATTGTTCCTAGATAATATTAGCTATTTAGATTTCATCGTCACAAAACTAACAATTGTTGGAAACTTCGCATTTCCCACAAAAAAAAAAAAAATTTTTTTCTTATTACAAAGATAGTAAAACATCAGTCCGCATACGAGTAATTATAACTTTTGTCAGAAAAATAAGTTGTAAATAATAAGTAATTCAACAACGTAATAAACATAATTTAGCAACGATTTCCATTTGTGGAGACAAAAAATAAGGATTTTTGTGGAGAAATAGGTATACCTATACATATGTACATTCATATGTACCTACATATGTACAGCAACTAATTATGCAAATGCGTACCTACATATATACATACATATGTAGCAAATTAATGAATTAGGACTGTATTGAAATCCTTTTAGCCAGTGATAACAATAAGATTATGTACGAGTACATACATACACATATGTTACTGCTTTACGTCAATTCGGCATAAGTATGTTAAAGAAAAGATACCTACAAAAATACAAAATTTCACTTTGGAAACAATATGCACAAAAATGCTAAGCACAACAGACTTATTTGAATGTATATAATTTAATTTAACGCAGGTATTAATTTAAGATTAAAATATTTTGAAATAAAATTAAATATTTTTCGCCTAACAAAGAAAACTCATCATTATTTTATGAGGATTTTTATGTTTTGTGTGAAACTTTTTACACTTTTAAAAGTCGTTTTGTAAAAATTTGGTTTAGCATCTAAATTATTATTTATAAATAAGTAGTATTTTGCACTGTTAATAGGTGTACCTATTTCGTACTTGTAGAAAGAAACCGACGGGAATTTTTATTATTTTTACAAACATAAGGTTGTTACACAAAGAGAAAAACAAATCTATTGCAAATGAAATAAGTATTACGTACGAAGTAGACCATATTTAGTTGAAAGCTCCAAATTTATATCCAAACCTTTTTTTTTTGGTTTTGCAAATATCTATGTACATGTGTATGCGTAGAGTATATCATATAGGTATTAAAATGTTTATTAAACACAAAATTATCAGATTTTTAACGAAATGTAGATAACACTTTTTAACACATTTAGAAACAAGTACTTGCTGTTTGTTCTAAGTTTCTTTGAATAAAATTTTTTAACGACCGTAGTTTTTTTTTGTTCGTTTGTGTTTTTGTTATAATTTTTTTTTTATATCTAATGCGTGTTTGTTTTAGACGTTCACACGGTTAAAATACGAATGAGGAGCAGCGTTTGCTAAAGAATGATTAACATTTATGAAAATTCTAGGCAAACCAGCAAAATCTTAAGGGATGATTTTTATATAAAAGTTGGCAAAAGAGCAAGCCCAGAAAAACAAAATGCACAAACAAAAATCAAACAAAGCCAAAATGAAAAGAGAAACACCCTTAAAATTACAGTATGTTCATTATTTATGCAAGAAAGAGAAAGTAACATGGGGGAAAACATGCAAAAACCAGATTTAAAATGTAAAAGTGAGAGAGTGCACGCAAACATTTTTTTTTCTTACTCAACTCTACCCTATTATATTGGTCTGTAGCATGCTAAATTTGTCTATTTTATTTAAAGTTATGAATGATACCTACCGTATGGCAAAAGAGTTGTAACATTTTTAATGGCACACACGTTCATATACACATACTTATGTTTGTAGATATTAATGAATGATGGTGATATTAATAATGATATTTACGATGCTTGTAGCACAAACACGCCCTCTTTAAATATTTATGAATCCATGGCGATTGGTAATAAGCCAGAAAGAGAAAGACATAACACACTTAACATTCTTTATATGCACATACTTATGTACATAATAATAAAAAAATGAACATCATTTTATTTTAAAAATATGAACATACACATGCACATAAATACATGCTGTTTATGTACAAAACTTATTAACTATTAAACGTTAAGACGTAGATACTACATATATATGTATGTACGTATATGAAGATGATTTGTGGGAGTCTCGTGAAAAGCGCATTATGTATGTATATACCTATAAATACATACATATGTACAAACATATAGGTTTATATGTATGTAGGTATTTGTAAATTTTAAAAATCATATTCTTCAACACTTGCGCTTCTTCATTTGTTTTTATGTGAAATGCGAAGGGAGCGGAGATGTATTTTTACTCGTATATGAAACCAGCATCTGTTTTTGGGCTTTAATTTTTAAGTTCTATTTGATTGTGTGTTGATAGCTTAAGGTATTATTTTTGTAGCTCGTGGCAGGCAACCAGAATCATAAAAAATAAACGTTATTGTATGCAACACAAATATGAAAGGATATTCAGGTGCATGCCTTAATGGGCTTGTAATATACAGTACATACCTATATTCATAGGTACGTGCATACATATCTGTGTAGGCATGTACATTCGCATTTTCTTTAAGATTTTAGGTGTTTTTTCACAGTTTGTAGAAATTGACATTTTTTCCCTCAAGCATAAATGCATATATGTATGTGCCTATGCATATATACATAGGTGTACATCTGTAATTCTGTTTGTCAATGTGTTTGTAGGCTTAGATATACACAGTTGTCCAGGTTGATGTCGATGATATTTGTTCTTGCCGATGTCTTCAAGACATTTCCTGATTTGTCGTCTATACAAACAAAATTTAACACAATTATGATGAGGAAATATTCTATTCACTTCAACGAATAAAACAAGACAGTGTAAACGACGAAGGCGTGCAAGTTGTCATGGTTCAAACAGTGCAACCTAAATTAGGGCGTAAAGCGTAATTTACCGCTGCAGTAAGTAACTTATATAAGAGCATTATCGTTGTGCCACGAGCAGTACTGGTCACTAACCTTGTTTAATAAAAATCAGTTAATAGAAATAATAAGAAGTGATAAAGTCGGTAAATTAGTCCGAAAGCACCTAAAGTGTGATTGCTAATGACCACAAAAATGAGCAACAGTATTGTCAATTCAGTGCGTTTCGCACCGTTTTCAGTGCTTTTTGAAATATTTTGTGCGGATAGTTCTTTAGTCGGTGCGCTGTGCGCTTTTTTTTAATTTTCGTTGTTGAAATATATATGTAAATAACCCTAATATATCTAATAAAAATAAACTTAAAATATTTCATGCTGCATCCAAATCAATAATGTTTTATGGTGCCCAAATTTGTGGCTATAAAAAATATGATGAAGTGGAAAAACTTTTTAGATTTTTCATTAAAAAAATGCTGATGTTACCAAAAAGTACTCCAAACTACATTCTATATTTAGAAACAGGATTTTATTCGCTATTCGTGAATACGTTGAAACTACATTTTGACTACATAAACAAGGTTCTAAGTTTACCTAATCATAGATTACCTCGTATTCTAGCTGAAAAAATTATCACAAAACGGACATATTGGGCGAACGAATGGGCTATGTTATGCGAAAATATTCATTTTACACCTGAAGATTATAATCTTCCCGCGTGCATATACCAAAGAACAATACTCGAGCTTATAAAAGCTAAAGAAAATGAGGAGCTAATTAAATAATAAAAAATATGCCCTATATACAGAGAATTCAGAGCAAAGCATTTTAAAAAGACCTCACTAGATGTAAATGAGGTTTCATCAATTCTAAATGGATGTAGCTACAATCTTAGAACATTACATAAATATTTGGATGACAGCTTGAAGTACAGAAAACTTATATTAAATGAATTTGAATAGTCTCACTAACGTAACTTTAAATTGTAAAACGGCAAAAATTATGATTAAACTTCTCTTTAAACGTTTAAACCTTTTAAAATTACATTTGTATAAATTTAAAATTAACAGCTTTACAATAACAATCCGCAACACAACTATTATGTTATGCCGAATATAGATAACGAGTGATTTTTTTGCTATTATCTTTTTGGCAACACTAGTTTTGACAGCTCACGCACGTTTTGTATCTTGTGTCACTGTCAAACATCTTCAGTTTGGTCTATAATTTAATCATGAAGAGACTTAACGCCTCTAGACTATTTTTTGTGGGGCTATGTTAAGGCTAATGTCTATAGCGACAAGCCTGCTTCGATTGACGCACTGGAAGCCAACATTGCCAACATTATTCGTGAGATACCGGGCGAAATGTTGGAAAGAGTATGCCAAAATTGGACTAAGCGGATGGACCATTTGAGACGCAGCCGCGGCCAACATTTGCATGAAATAATCTTCAAACATTAAATTATATCGACCCAACTATCGATCCAAATAAATATTTCATGCATTTTTCTGAATTTTATGTGTTTTTTTTTTTAATTTCCGATAGTTCTTATAAAATCACCCATTAAATAAATTAAATATTCACGGCCGTATACAAAAAAACTTAACAAAGCTTGGTAAGCAATTGTTAAGGCAAATTTTCTAACGTTGTATGCAAAAACAATTGTTAGCTTACCATACGTTTAAAGTTGAATTGAGTACACTTTAACTGTACGTTAAAATGACACTTGACTTGCCGATTATTATTTTTCTTGAAAAACACAATATTGGGAAAATTTTAAAACAAAAGATATTATTATTTTTATTACATAAATTAATTGAAACATTCCATTTTATATAAACTGAAAATATTAATTTTGAAAGAAAAATATAAATAACAATTATGTTCGTGATGCACTTTCAATCAAACGAATACAATGAAAATCGTTATTCGAGTAATAACAATTTTTCTAGATAAGTACCCCTGTTACTTTTTCTCAATTTCATTAATATACTACATATTATATCTTCATTATTTATTAAGAAGGTAAATCCAAGAACTGTTTGTCAAAAATATGTTATTTTATGTAATAATAATAATATTTTTTTTTTTTTAATTTTTTTTTTCGGTTTTCGAATATTAGTTTTTATTCATCACTATTCAAAAAAGTTACAACTGAACATAACGGCGTTGCCATAACAAAACAATTAAATTCCTTACTACATGCAAAAGTTAACGTACTGTTTTTGCATAAAAAATTTTAACAAATGTATGGTAGTGCTAATGTGTTTGGTAACTAACGTATGCGTTAAAACTCAAGTAAGAATTTTTTTTGGATATGGCCCTCAATGTTTAACATTAGAAATATTTGTAATAAATAAAAAAAAAATTAAAATTAATTTTCGTTGCGCTTTTTAAATTTCGGTGACACCAAATAACATTCAATACAACTTTTTGCTTTACTATAAAGGCCGTGTCAGATAAAACTTTGTCGCCTTGCGCGAAGTTTAAAACTTTAACAGAAAAGCGCAAAGCAAAAAGTGTATGTCACAATAAAAACTTTGGCAACACTCACGATTTGTTTATTTATCTAAAAAAATGTTTGTTAATTTTACATTTAATCATTTCTTATGATAATAGAAGTTAGAAATATTATTAAACGAACTACTGAAATTGGTTCTAATTGTTTTCTTAGTGTATAAGCGTTTAGAAAAAACTTCAACGCGTAAAAAGATGAGAGTTGTCGAACTCTTCGCTTCATGTTTCATATAAGTATATATATTTTATCTCAGATGTCGAAGCGAATTTGCAACGCAATGCATGCGTTGCAAAGGTTTATCTGACACGGCCTTAAGAAAAGGGTTTATGCAAGTCACATCATATGCACAAAGTGAGACAATCATGTTGTTGCACATTATACACATTCTCAACAAAAAAAAAAAAAAAAAAAAAAAAAAAAAAAAAAAAAAAAAAAAAAAAAAAAAACATTTGCTGCTTTTACAGAGTGTTTGCTGTTAATCCAAGTTTGTCAAATATTACGATAAAAGCAGACACTGAATAGTACAGTTCGAATTCATGTAGGCGCGTGAATTTGCTACTGCTTTAGTAATTAATAAATTACCAAATTATTAAGTAAATTCTTATATTTTTCCAAAACGTTTGGAAAAGTTTTATTAATTGCAATTCAAGCAAATTTTTGCATATATCAATAAATCGTTTTAAAACCACCCACTGTAACCAACTCATTTACATAGTTCGTTTTCGAAAATACAAATGAAATTTACACTGTATGTGATGGAATTGCTATTAATCGAGTTTGATGGCTTGTAGAGCGATTCTGTAACTTTTAATGATCCGATAATCATAAATTCCTTCCTTGTGTGCTTCTGCGATATAATTTTAACGGCGGTAAGCAGCTGTATTTTTTTTTTTGTGTACCTGATTATAGGCAGTAAAACTAACAGCTATATTTCGGTTGACATCGAACATAATTAAATAATTAATGAATAAAAAATTTGATAAAATATCGTTATAATTATGGTTGCAATATATTTGTTCAGCTAAAGTCTTACGGCCGTATCCAAATAAAACTTAACATAACTTGGAAAGCAATTGTTAAGAAAAATTTCTAAACGTTGCGTTGTGGGCGAAATAGTCGATCTAGCGTTGTTTAATTCAATTTTCAAAGTGTTTAACTGCTCCAAAACTGTGTATTTATCGATTACTAATATACCATTGAACTTACATATCGATTACATTTTGATTGACATGATCTAGTTGAACAGCTGTGAGCTGTGAAACATAACATATATATTTCAGCCGGTACATCACTAAGTTTTAACACATGTTTTCTTTGGATTGCCAAATATTCTCTAAAGTTGCGTCTGTCTCAACTAAATGGAAGAAAATTGGTTTTATTTATAGTTAGAGGTATGTATTAACTGAAAAAAATTTTACTTGTGACCTGTGCTGAAGTGTTGTAGAAAATATGTGGAACATATTGTTTATAGGACTAACTGCTTGAAAAAAAGCCAAAAAAGACTTCTGTGGACCGGAACTTTTGATATTCTTGGGTATTCGCACTAGAATATTTTTTTAAAATTACTATGTTGTCCTATGATTGTAAAATATGCAAATTTGTCTGCAGCCACCTGCAACTTTATATGATATTACATTTTTTTAGGAACAATGTCTGTGCTCAGACGAGAAGTTTATTTACTATGGTGCAACGAGCCCGTGCATACTAATAAATTTTCTGCCGTTGAAAGTCATAAATTTAAGAATATAATTAATATTAACACGTAGGTATAAAAGTAATGAAATTAATTTAATAAGCAAAAAAATTAGAAATTTTGTAGCAAAATTGGTTGAGAAATGGAAATTGAACCGCAGAAGTAGCCAGCAAGGAGTGGTTAGACGGGCAACTTTTATTAGTTGATCCACTGACTAGTCGTCGAAGACCCGACAAGATGTTCGACCAATGTTCCAATAAAACTGAATTAAGTAAGTCTCCCAAATTATCAAGGAAATACAACGTGTAGTTTATACAAAACTGGAAAAAAATTAAATCTTTTTTGGGATCAAATGCAAGCCATCCAATTCCATATACACCAGACGATGTTTTGGCATTATTTTTAGATGGTAATTACACCAAGCATTCATACAAGTTGATACAAACTGGTGTAAAAAGTCGGCAACAAATATCCAACGTACGACACTTTGCGTATTACAAAAAAAATAAAATGTATACAAATGGAGTCCAATTTACGAATTATTCAGCTCAAGCGCCTTTACAAAATATGGTGGATCATATTGTTATTCGCATTGTAGAAGTGCGCTCTTCTATATTTGAATTCAAATTTGCTGATCAGAGTAGCAGAATCTCATTGCCATTTATAAGTGGGGCTGCGATGGCAGTAGCACAAGGCAACTCAAAAAAGAAGGATGTCGATAATGATATTTTACAGTTTTTGTCACAACATAGTGTACCATCTTAGATTCATCTAGTAGTTCTGAATCGGAATAAAAAAAACTGTTAATAACATTTTGTTTTTTTGTTTGTTTGTTTGTTTTGTTTGTCATGTTTTTTTTTTGCATTATAATTAAATTTTTGTTACAAAGCAACGGAAGTATATGAAGACCTAATAAGGTTAAAAAAATTATTTCAACAGAAAAAAAAATTTTAAAAATTAATACAAATTTTTTTTTTTTATATTGGACCAGTACTCAGGGGATGACCCCTACATATGCAGTGCATTGTACCAGAACTAGGAAAATAGGTTGTGAGGAGGGGGAAAGCGGGAGTAGTGTTTGTGAACATTTGACTTGAACTTTCCAACGTTATAACAGACAGGAAACACTTCTGCAGGCAACTTGTTCCACAGACGAAGCGTGCGGCTGAAAAACGAATTCTCTCTGTCATGCGTAGTACGATTCCCCGGGCAATCAACCACAAATGGATGAGCTCTAGACGATGAACGCGTGCTACGTAAAAATGTGCGAGTTTCGGGAACAAGATCCCTAATCTCGTCAGAGCAAAATCCATTGTAGTAACGATATAACAGAGTAACGCACCCCACTTTGCGTCGATGCTCCAATGAGTCAATAGAGTTGGATACCCTACTTTCACCGATAAGCTTCTTCGCCCTCTCCAGCACACGGTCGAATAACCCCAAAATAGACTTTAAGGCACCGGCCCAAACATGAGAGTTGTATTCCTTTTTCGACCGGATGTAGGTGGTATAAATAACAAGGAGATCGGATGGAGTGAAGTACATCTTACACCGTTTCAAAAAACCGAGACACTTGAATGCTTCTTTAGAGACATGAAAAATGTGTTCAGTCCAGCGGACATCACACTGTATCTTCATTCCAAGAACATCAAGAGCATCTGATTCCTCAATATTTATACCATCCATGAGTACAGATGAAGCAGCATTTGCGGTCGTTTGTTTGTGCGTTAATAAGCAACATTGGGTCTTACGAGCATTAAAGGTGACCCTGTTTTTACGACCCCACTCGGAGATTAATAGAAGATCACTATTCAGTGAATCGTTCATATTTAGCCTCTTGGCAGTAATCTCTGATAGGCTGGGCCTATGACCAAAAGAGTACGAGTGGCAAATGCTGCTGTCATCTGCGAAAGAGTGGATAGGGTTGGAAGTTTGATAGAGAAGGTCGTTGAGGAAAATAAGAAATAGAGTAGGAGAAAGAACGGAGCCTTGCGGTACCCCTGAATTAATCTTGAACTCGTTTGATGAGACCCCATCTATAACAACTCGTATAGTGCGGTCTCTGAGAAAGCTCGATATAAACCGAGAGAAATCGTTACCGACACCAAAAGCAGTAAATTTTGCCAGCAGTGCAGCATGCCACACTCTGTCAAACGCTTTGGAAATATCTAGAGCCACCACCTTGCTTTCACCGAAATGATGGATTGAGTGGCACCATTTCTCCGAAAGATATGCCATAAGATCGCCAGTAGAGCGATCCTTACGAAATCCATATTGGCGATCACAAAGTACTTTGTGCGACTCTAGATATCCCATAAAATGGTAATTAACCATACTTTCCATTACTTTGGAAAGCGCAGAGCAGATTGCGATTGGGCGGTAATTTTCGGGGTTATTTGGGGATTGGTGTTACATTAGCGACCTTCCAGCACGATGGAAACTCACCAAAATGGTAAAGTATGCTGAAGAGGCGTGCTAATGGACGCGCAAGCGTAGAAGAACACTGCTTCAAGACCAGTGCTGGAATGCCATCCGGTCCAGGAGTCTTGTTTATGTCGAGGTCTACTAAAACCCTTTTAACTGCTCGCGCCCGGAAGAATATATTTGGCATAGTTACAGATACTCTTTCGAGCTCGGGAAGTGGTTGACTGCTTTCCGGCAAGCAGGAATTGCTTGCAAAAATTTCAGCCAATAGGTTAGCTTTGTCAACCGGGTCGGTGAATGCTTTAACGTTTTTAATATTGAAGTTTAATATATTTTTAGACTAAAGGAATGTGAAATTTTAAATGTATTAATTTTATTCTGTTTTTCTGAATGAAACAATGTTTAAAATATGAAAAAAAAGTTGCAACATTCACAAAAAAAAGATAAATAAAAACAATTTTTTTTTTTGTTTAACATTGTAGCTTAATCTATTTTTAACTAAAAAAATATAAAAGAGAAATAAAAGAAAAAATTCCCTAAGCGCTAATAATTAAACGCCGCTAGATGAGTCTTTTCGCCCACTGTGCTTTGTATGCAAAAACAATTGTTAGCTTACCATTCGTTTAAAGTTGAAATGGGTACAGTACATTAAAATGACATTTAACTTTTCAATTTTTATTTATGCAATAAAAGCAATATTATATGCTTATTAAATATAGCAATTAACATATTTCATTCTGTACAAATTGAATATATTAATTTTGATATAATAATAAAAACAAGAAATATATTAGTGATGCACTTCCAATCAAACGAATACAACGAAAAATGGTATTCGAACAATAACAATTTTTCTAGCATAAGTAATCATATTAATTTTTCCCATTTTAATTACTATACTACATATTACATATTCATCATTTATTTGAAAGGTAAATTCAGAAAATGCTTGTCAAAAATTGATTATTTTATGTAACAATAATTAAAGTAATATATTTTTATTATTTTTTTAATTTGGTTTTCGGGTTAATATAATATTCACTTTCTTCCATCACTATTCAAAAAATTACAACTGAATATAACGACATTGCCAGAATAAAACAATGAGATTCTTTACTACATATAAAAGTTAACGTACTGTTTTTGCATAAAATTTTTTAACAAACGTATGGTAGTGTTAATGTGTTTGATAACTAACGTACGCGTTAAAAAAACTTTTTTTAATATGGTCCTTATTGTTTTCAAGAAAACTTTTTATTTATTTCCCTTTGGAAAACGAAATATTTATAAATAAAATTAAAATGAAAAAAAAGAAACAATGAGACTTTGAGCTGAACAAATTTATTGCAAACATTGATTAATATAAAGATCGATGCAACTATGATCAAGATAAATCGTTATAATTATTGTAAAGATACCATTGTCTTAATAAAAGTAATATAATCGTACTAGAGGGTAATTTTGACACACATGATTTCTCGCATGAGGATTTTTGACAGATAAATTACGGTTGATGCGTAAATTTAGTTTGCGCTGAAATGTGTTAACGACAATTCTTTGTCTTGTTGGGAGTGTAACCTACAAAAAGATTGGCATTAAATAGAACTTGCCGACTTTTTTATGAAATCCAACAAAAACATAGCTATGTATGTATCTACGAGTACCTATGTATGTCAAAAATAAACCAATTCACCTACGTATATTAATCTGCAAAAATATAGCGAATAAGAACTTTAATGAAAGGTAATTTTCTAATAAATAAAAAGCAAAGAGGTAAGTTTAAATAAGTTTGCTCTTGTTAAAGAAGCGAAAACCAATTAATTATATGATACCGGTCAATTTTTGATATCAGTAACGTAAAATTGTTTGTTGATGTCAGCTTTGATAACTTTTTCGTTAACGACAATTTTTGATGACACTGTCATTAAATTGGTCGTCGATGTCAATTTAGATGGCCTAGTCAGTTTAGGTGACTTGGTCAATTTAGATGACATAGTCATTATAATTGTCGTGCAGTGTTCCTGCACGAACAAAGCGCCCTTTATACGAAAAAGTCATCAGGAATTGGCCTGGGATGTCGTGATAGTGTCGTCGAGTAACTACAACAGGTTTTGCATACACATTCGACGACGACGCGGATACAGGTATGTATATGTTTTCTTTATCATTTATTTTGTGAATACACACATATATACATAAGTGTCTATGCATGTATGTACCTACCTACAATAGGTATACGAAGGCTGATCAAAAAATAACCGTTATTTTAAATT
This sequence comes from Thecocarcelia acutangulata, assembly GCA_914767995.1. Classification (NCBI taxonomy): domain Eukaryota; kingdom Metazoa; phylum Arthropoda; class Insecta; order Diptera; family Tachinidae; genus Thecocarcelia; species Thecocarcelia acutangulata. Next base: position 64,541,805 of record OU612097.1, read on the forward strand.
TTTTCAAAAAATATTTATTTTTTCATCAAGTCCCCTTTAAAGTAATTCCTCTCAGATATAATACATTTGCACCAGCGGTTTTTTCGATCCTCGAAACACTTCTGAAAAGCGCTTTTTGATATCGCCAACAGCTTCTGTTTCGATTTTTCTCTTATCTCCTCAATTGTACCAAAACGCTTTTCTTTCGTCGGTGTCTTCAGTTTTGGGAAGAGGAAAAATTCAGCGGGGTCGGGTACGGTGGTTGAGGCATGATAACGGTTTTGTTTTTGGTCAAAAACTCACGCCGAAGCATCGACGTGTGAGCTGGTGCGTTATCATGGTGCGAAAGCCATGATTGTTTATTCTACAATTCTATGCATTTCTGACAAATTGCTTCGCGTAAACGGCGTGTAACTTCAAGGTAGTGTTCCTTATTGACCGTACGACTTTGTGGCAAGAATTCATGATGCACCACGGCATCGTAGTCGAAGAAAACAGTGAGCAAAACCTTCACATTTGCCCGAACTTGACGTGCGTTTTTCGGTCTTGGCTCTTCTGGACGCCTTCATTGGTTTGATTGAGCTTTGGCTTCAATGTCATAGCCATACACCTCTGATTCGTCACTAGTTGTGAAGTTTTGGGACAAATCTGGATCGTCCCTGACCGTTTTCAACAGCTCCTGAGCGATGTCCATGCGACGTTGTTTTTGCTCAAAATTTATTAGAAAATCGAAGAGCACACCAAAACAAACTGTCACTCCGAAATGGCTGATATTGTGATATTGTCAACATATATGTATATGCAACAGACATGTGTACCAACACAACAGAGAAAAAAAATACGAAGATCTAACATACGTAACTCACGAAATTTGAAAATAACGGTTATTTTTTGATCAGACCATGTATATGCATTTATGTAGGTAAGTACGAGTATATGCAAGCTGTTGGTGTTGTATTGTAGGTGTCCTTTATTGCATACTCCTAAGCGCACATACATATACAAACATATGTACGTTCAGCCCTGTAAGTACAGGTATAATTGTGCATGCATGTATGTCTATACTCGTATGTATGCACACCATTGCATTCAGCTTTTCATTGTTAACTTGGGTACTTTTTATATGGATTTTTTTCTTTATAGGCATGTTTGTTCGTCGTTTTGTTAACTGCAACTTAAAAGTGGCATCAACTAACTAAAAGCGCTGTGATCTCAAATTGAGCACTGGTTAAACATTATTTTATATTCATGATGTTGATGATGACGTTGATATCAACAACATAGGTTGGAATTTTTTAAAGGCAAAACAAATAAACAAAAATAGCAATCTTTTTTAGCAAATGTTTACGTTGGATTTATTATTCTCGGACTCAGGTAAATTAACAGCGCCAAGTCGTATTTTTTTTTTTTTCTTTGTTTTGAGAAACTTCCACATAAAAGTATAAAAATCTACCTATAACATTTTTGAATATGTGCATTCGTATGTGTTTACTAAGTTTTGTATTGTTATTTGCTGAAATATTACCGCGGGTTGAGATATTACAGTTCTGAAATAAATATTATCAGCCATGCGACAGAGCTCAATTTCATTCAAAAACAGGGAATTGAATTATATTTTCGCTCTTCAAAAAACTGAAAAGTTTTCCGAAATGAAATCAGTTTTATGAGAGAATAAAATTTTCATTCTTGGAATTAGAAATGATTTTACTATGAAATTTTTCATAGCTTTTAAAAAAAAAAAAAAAAAGAAAAAAAAAACAGATTCAATTCATTTCCGAACGGTATTGGACTCTGTGGCAAAGCTATATAGTGAAGATACCTAGGTAGTATTTTTTTTTTCTTATGTATTTGATACCTCTGGAGAAGTAAACAACCCAGCGGTGAGCACTGCCTACCACATTACTTCTCTTCAATGATGTGTGCAACAGTTTGTAATCAATGAATGCTAACTTGCAAAGTGTGTGACAGTAGTATATGGGGTTCCCAAAAATGAATTACGTTCATCTTTTATATCACATTTATAAGTGCGTATTTAATTATTTTGTTGTAAATGAAACGTTCGCCGTATTTGTCAGACTACGTTGCAAAAATTTTAATTACCAAAATTAGGTAAAAGTGCTATAAAACAATTTAAAAAAGATACAAGTAACATAAAACATTTAGTGAAAAAATAAAAGAATGTAGTAGACAAAAAACAAAACAAATTTATTTAATGGAATATTTCCACAAAACTGAAGTGCGCAGTACGTACGACCTGCCTACTGCCGGCTTACAATGTATGCGAGATTGTATTCGAGCTGCCTACAAGACTGTTGGTCGAGTACTGTACCAAATCAGCCAACGAGTCAATTGGCACTTCAATATCCTCAGGCGTTCTCAAGGCAATATTTTCCGTACAATGCTTACTCAAATAATTTTTGTATATTTGCAAATTAACATCCGCCCTAAGGAAAATTTTTAGCAACTCCAAAATCTAAAAAATTTGGAATCTTTCGGAGCACAGCTTCAATATTGATCGTAGTGCTAAAAATAAAACCGGAATATGTGGGAAGAGTGAATCTAGACAAAACAAAAACTTTGTGACATTTTCTATAAATATTTTTAAAGTGCAAATAAACATGTAAATGAAATAACTAGCAGATGTAATTCTGAGGAAGAGCTAAGCTTTACCAGTAAAAATCTTTGGATTTTTGAGGAAAAATCGTTAAAAAAAAATCATTGGTTAATCTTCTGTCTTTAAAAGCAAGAACCGCCCGCGTTCGTGCTCACCACATATATTTAGTTGTACAACAGAGGTCAAAGTATCTTCTAGTTTAATTTTTGCAGATAAGCCGAAAACACAAGTAGGCATGGATAGGTATGTAACCGTGGTTTAACGTCAGCAAAGCCCCAAATCTGCGCAAATATCATCTTTGTCGAAAATATCTAAAGATGATAATACAACGGAAAGCAATAGATTTGCTATCCTTCAAACTGATGAGCCAACTACACAAAAAAAAATGTAAATCGCGACCTAGTGAGCTAATAAAAGCCCTTATTACGGCAATTGGTAAGGACACCTTTAATGTAACATCAGTGAAACACGGTAGCATCAGTGAAAGAAAAATCGATTACCGAAAACTTTCTAACGTTCTGAAAAAAGAGAAATGATATTTTTATTTAAACTTATCAACTTAAAAGTGCTAAATATCTGCAGTAAAAGCTACTCTTGAATAGACACAGATTTTGTATTCATTCATTTATTTATGGAATCTTCAAAACATGAACTAACAATAAGTGTTCAAATCCTTATACTAATAGAAAAGTTATTGAAGTCCATCCAATGCTAGACAAAGAAGTTTTATTTTTCGCGAACAATATTACCTATTTAACGTTCTGATGGTGGCAAGGGTATCCCTCCTTCTCAACCGAGGGTGACCACCAAACTTAAGTATGTTGCATACAAGAGGATTTGGATGAAGTTTTAGTTTACTGACCTTTTCGCATACTTAGAAAATTCGTCTTTTACCAGCGGAACACACAGATCCTTGTGCGATTCTTGCATGCCATGTAGCTGCAGTAATCGTTCGAAGAATTTTGTTTTGTCGTCTTTGAATTTTTTCAATGTTAGATGTTGAGGCGGTGCCCCATAATTGAATTCCATAGTACCATATAGGATCTAGAATTGCATTGTATTCAAAGTCGAATTTCTGCCCATAAGCCAATTTAGTTGCGCTGCTTTTAACTTTAACTGAGTAACTTTCGCATTAATGTGAGACTTTCACGTTATAGGCTTTTTCTACTGAACAACATCTACCATCAGTTTTTGAAGATGATAACATCTTCCCCTAAGAAATACATTGTACTAAAAGTCAACATGTTTCGACATCTTCATAAAATGTTCCTATCTCATTTTATTCCATTCAACATCTTTCGATTATATCAGTGTCATCATTAGAAAAGTGGCAATAATGTCGATTATTTTTGTGGCATCACTGAAAAAACGTGATTTATTTTGAAAAAATTAAAAAAAAAATCATAATTTATTTATCATGTGTCAATTGTTTGCATGTGTTTTCTTTCTTAATTTTTTCTGTGTTTTTGTTAAATTTTGTTTATAAGGCCTACATTTTATTTGTAGAAATATGTATGTACATAAATTTTATAATCCTCTTTTTGTTTTTATTAAACTTAAATTTTTCCCAAAAAAATTTTACCTGCTTTTGTTAAATTGTTTGAAAAATTATATTTTTGATTGATTGTAGATGTTAGATGTGAGCAATGAAACAGTGTTTCAAATTTTCAACATCTTTCATGCGTTTCATGAAGATGTTGATCAGTGTAAAAAGCCTATTAACCTACGGTCGAGATGAATACCAAGGTACTGGACTTCATTTTGCTGCGGAATAGGTGTATTGTTAATTTGGAGAGCCGAACATGTTTGCTTACGCAGTGTGAATGCAACGTGAGTACATTTTTGTTGATTAACTTTTATTTTCCAAAGTTTCAACCATTTCTCTAATATTGAAATATACTCCTGCAAATTTCGTGAAGGGAATTGATAGTTTTCATGAACGCTGCAAAATGCTCTGTCATCTGCAAAAGTTAAAGTATGGATTCCGGATCTCGTTGGCATATCAGAGGCATAAATCAGATATAAAACGGGTCTAAGAATGCTGCCTTGGGGAACTCTTGCTCCGATTGGCTGTGAGAGACTTATAAGGTCACCTTCTTTGATAACAAATTGTAGCTAACAAATAAGTAGCTACCCCGTAGTTTGTGAGTGTTTGCAGGCAAGTTAAGCTTTATTTTGTGCATCAATCCGTCGTGCCACACTTTACCACAAGCCTGGGAAATGTCAGTGAATAGAGCTGAACAATACTTTTTGTCTTCAAAATTCGGTCTTATGACATTGACTAGTCTGTGTGTTTTATTCTATGGTGCTATGTTTAGCCCGAAACCAATTGATGATTAGGGATACATCCCACACCATTCAATGTTGGAGTCAAATTCGCCTTTAACAATTTTTCGAAAAGTTTTGAAATTGTTGGTAGTAGATTTATTGGTGTATATGATTCTACTTTAGTGGAATCCTTCCCTGGTTTGATATCATAGTAATCATAGACAGCTTTCACTGTGCAGGATAATACTGAAGCCGTAAAATAGAGTTAAAAATAATAAAAAGTAGAACTCTTCTAGCTACACGAGGTAACTGTTCAAGCATTTTACCAGTAATTTGATCAGTGCCTGGAGCTTCCCTGGAGTTTGTGTTATTGATAACGTTTTCGACATCTTTAAAGTTGGTTTTGGCTGAAAATCCATATACAGGTAATAGGTAATTAATTTTGGAAAACAAAATTGTTTTGGAAACGCTCACGAGAGTTTTTGTGTTACAGTTAAGTTTAAAGCCTGAAAGAAATTTTATAATTTTGAGTCTCTTTGACGGGCAGCAGTTAGGTAACATATATGACTTTTCCAGTTGTATCTTTTATTGAGATAGATTCCGAGTACTTTAATTCACTTACTTCAGTTATATTAAATCCTCCGGACTGTATTGAGCAATGGCAACATTTATTTCTATATATGTGCAAATATTTACATTTTGTTTGTGACAGTGATGCGCCGGAATACCAACACCATTGGTGTATTTTTTCAAAGACACTGTTAAGGCGCAATATTGAGTTTTTATTTTTTTGATTTCACAATTATATTCAGAGTCAGAGTCTAGCTTTGATAGTGAACGGACGTATTTGTTTTTAATCGGAGTGCTATAAAAAAAAATAAATAAAAATAAAAAAAGAAACGGAGAGTGAAAAAGTGGAGAGTGAATTTACACAAAAGAAAAACTTTGTGACAATTATTTTCATATAATTTTAAAGTAATAAAATATAAATAAAAAAAAAAACAAAAATTGCATGAGTGTACGTAGTAGATGCAATTCTGTGAGGGAGCTTAGCTCCACTAGAAAAAACCTCTGGATCTCTGAGGAAGAATCACTGAAAAAATCATTGGATAATCTTCTGTCTCTAAGAGATAAAAAACGCACGCGTTCGATTTCGCCAAACATTGTTGTTACAACAGAAGACATACCATCTTCCAGTTTAGCTATTGTTGATAAACCAAAAACGCAAATAGGAATGGACAAGTATATACCGTGGTTAAACGTCAGCGAAGCCCCAAATGCGCGCAAATATCTTCAAAATCAAAAATGTCTAAAGACAATAAACCCACTGCGATAACGGATAGTAATAGGTTTGCTATCCTTCAGACAGATGAGCCAACAACATCCAAAAAAACATATAAGCCTCCACCAATGTATTTGAGAGAGCCGACTTCTAGTGAACTGGTGAAACAACTTATTACGGCAATCGGCAAAGATAATTTCAACGTCACATCAGTGAAGCACGGCAGCATCAGTGAAACTAAAATGCAGGTAAACCATGAAAACGATTACCGAAAATTGTCTGATGTGTTAGAAAAACAGAAAATATCATTTTACACTTACCAGCTCAAAAGTGCTAAAGGTCTTCAGGTCGTTATTAAAGGTATTGACCCTTGCGTAGATATTGTTGACGTCAAAACCGAATTGGAAGATAAAGGTTCTAAAATAAAAACCGTAGTAAACATCAGGAACCGTGAAAAGATCCCTCAACCCATGTTTAGGGTTGAACTAGAACCCAGGGATGTTGTCCTGAAAAAAGGTGAAATTCATCCCATTTATAACCTTAAATTTCTTTTGCATCGTAAGGTTACCGTTGAGAAGCCACATAAGCGTTCAGGACCCGTTCAGTGCCTAAACTGCCAAGAATTTGGCCACACAAAGGCTTACTCTAAGTTGCCCGCTGTTTGTGTTGTATGTGGCGAACTTCACGGCACAACTCAGTGCAATAAGCCAAAGACCGACGCAAGTGTTAAAAAATGCATTAACTGTGGAGGTAACCACACTGCAAATTATAGAGGTTGCCCTGTCTATACTCATTTTAAGCGGTCAATGACAAATAAGCCATTGATTTTAAATATGCCACCCCAGCAGTCAAACACCATTTCTCCAGGTACACCAGCCAACCAGCCATATACACGGGCAAAACCCCCAACAAATTTCTTATGCGAATGTGGTAAAATCCAATAAATCAAATTTGAATCAGAGCCCAAGCCGACCAACATTTTAGCAATCTTGAGGCAACTCTGCAGACTCTTGTTCAATCTATAAATACATTTACGGTTTCCATGACAAACATGATGCAGGAAATGCTGAAAATGCAATCCACCATTTTGCAGACAATTTTGACAAAATGAATTGGTTTAAAATATGTTTCTGGAACGTAAACGGCACATAAAACATAAAAATGAACTTAAGCACTTCCTTATGGAAAAACAGATCGATATAATGATGATTGCTGAAACTCATTTGACAACCAACAGTTATTTCAAAATTAATGGCTATACATTATATGACACAAAAAATCCCCGTGGAAGATCTTGCGGCGGTTCGGCAATTTTGATAAAGACCAGAATTAAGCACTATCTAATGAACGGGACACGTGAGGAATATCTCCAAGCTACAAGTATATGCCTTGATAATTTTCATGAAAAAATTTTTATATCCTCGATTTACTCACCACCACGATTTTTAATAACAGAAAACCAATATTCACATTTTTTCAAATCACTTGGTCCTCGATTTTTAGCAGCGGGTGACTATAACGCTAAACACACTTTTAGGGGATCACGTTTAATTACCCCGAAAGGCAGTGTGCTTTTTGACACCGTTTTCAAAATAGGCTTAGATATGGTTTCAACCGGACACCCCACTTATTGGCCGTCAGACCGACGAAAGATCCCTGATGTTATAGATTTTGGAGTTGCGAAAAATTTTCCTCTAGAGTGGATGCAAGTGGAGCCTTCATTAGATTTGTCATCAGATCACACACCCACTATAATCGCTGTTTCGTTCCCCCAAGAGATTGGCTCCCCGTTGACCGTCAATAGAGTTAATTGGCTAAAATACAAAAAATTTTTGAGTACACATTGTACTGAAAATATCGCCTTGAGAACGGCTGAGGATATTGGTGCGTTAATTAACGATTTTTCTGAAAACCTCAAACTGGCCGTACAGCATGCAACCGCTAGTCATATAAGATCCAGAAATGAGAACAATAGAACTTATTCGGCTGAAATTGAGCAACTTCTGTCAGAAAAAAGAAGAGTTAGAAGAGAGTGGCAAACTCGCAGGTCTCCCCAGCTTAAAACTAGGCTACGGGAATGCGTAACTCGACTAAGAAATCTGCTTGAAATCCAGAGAATATCTTCCCTTAAAACATATTTGAAACGCCTGGATGGTACTCCGCAATCTGACTATTCTCTGTGGAAAGCGACAAAAGGTCTGAAAAGACCCATGATAGGTAAGCCACCTTTGCGAACTTCAACTGGCGACTGGGCACGAAGCGATTCCGAAAAGGGGATGGTGTACGTTGATCATTTGAGAAATGTTTTTACGACAAATGATTCAGCGGATGCTGCAGCAGAATTTCCGCCGTATGCTGTTAGACAGCCTGTGTCTTTGAGACTTAACTTTCAAGATGTCGAAAACGTTATCAATAACATAAACCCCAGGAAAGCTCCAGGTATAGATCAGATTACTGGTAAAATGCTTGAACAGTTACCTCGTGTAGCTAGAAGAGTTCTACTTTTTATTTTTAACGCTATTTTACGCCTTGAGTATTATCCTGCAGAGTGGAAGGTCTCTATGATTACTATGATACCCAAGCCAGGAAAGGATCCGACTAAAGTAGAGTCATATAGATCAATAAGTCTACTACCAACAATTTCAAAACTGTTCGAAAAATTGTTAATGGCGAAGTTGCCTCTAATACTTAATGATGTGGGATGTATCCCTGATCATCAATTTGGCTTTCGTGCTAAACATAACACCATAGAACAAACACATAGACTAGTCAATGTCATAAGACAGACTTTTGAAGACAAAAAGTACTGTTCAGCTCTATTCATCGACATTTCTCAAGCTTTTGATAAAGTTTGGCACGACAAAAAATAAAGTTGAACTTGCCTGCAAACACTTACAAGCTTCTGGAAAGCTACTTATACGACCGGAAATTTGTTATCAAAGAAGGTGACTTTACAAGTCTCTCACAATCAATCGGAGCAGGAGTTCCCCAAGGTAGCATTCTAGGACCCACTCTATATTTGATTTACGCATCTGATATGCCAACGAGATCCGGAATCCATACTTCAACTTTTGCAGATGACACAGCTTTTTTCAGCGTTCATGTAAACCATCAAGAAGCTTCATGAAATTTGCAGCAGTATATTTCAATATTAGAGAAATGGTTGCAACTTTGGAAAATAAAAGTTAATGAACAAAAATGCACTCACGTTACATTCACACTGCGTAAGCAAACATGTTCGGTGAAGTTAAATAACTTGGTATTTACCTCGACCGTAGGCTAAGGTGGAAGCCTCACATTGATGCGAAAGTCACTCAGTTGAAATTAAAAGCAGCGCAACTTAATTGGCTTATGGGCATTCGACATTGATATTGGATTGCAAACTTTTGTTATATAACGCAATTTTAAAGCCTATATGGTACTACGGAGTTCAATTATGGGGAACCGCCTCAATATCTAACATTGAAAAAATTCAAAGACGACAAAACCAAATTCTTCGTATGATTACTGCAGCTCCATGGTACGTAAGAAACTCACGAATTCACAAGGATCTGTGTGTTCCGCTGGTAACTGACGAGTTCTCTAAGTATGCCACAAGGTATATCATTAAACTGGAACTTCACCCAAATCCTCTTGCACGCAACATACTTAATTTTGGCGGCCACTCTCTAATATTTAGTATTAAGATTTGAATACGTATTGTTAGTTCATATTTTGAAGATTCAATAAATAAATAAATGACAAAAAAAAAGAAAAAAACAATTACATACATTGGTATCATCAGCATACGCAGTGAAACCTATGTCACGATTTAACGTGATATGAGAATATAGTTTATTGTAGGCGGTTAGGAATAGGATTACAGAAATAGGGGAACCCTGTGGTATTCCATTCTGTATAGGATAATGACTAGAGTACTGATTATCAATTCTTACAGTGATTTTTCTATTTGTCATAAAGTTAAAAATATATTTCATAATTCTGGGACCTACTTTCCACTCTACGAGTTGATCCAAAACGGAATGTATACCTATCTTATCGAAAGCCTGTTGGAAATCGAGTGATATGATTGTGAGGTGTTTTCGTAAAGTTAGGGCATTCGCAATCTGGTAATCTACGTACAGTAGATTATCAATTGTCGATTTTCCCCTTTTAAAGCCAAATTGATGGTTGTTGAGTAGTTTGTGAGTTGTTACAAACCACCACAACCGGTTGGCTATAATCTTGTCTAAAACCTTTGATATGCAGGAGTTGAGACATATAGATCTATAGGATTTTGTATCGGTCTTATCAGAGCAGGGATGGGGACAACTACACTGATTTTATATTTTTGTGGTATGTGGAGAAAATTTTATTAAAGTGCTGTATGATTCTTTTTTTTACTGTAGTTGGAAGCATTTTGAGCATTGGGTATGAGATCCGGTCGATCCAAGGAGTTTTTCCCTTTAGTTTAGTTAGCACTGATTCAAACTCTGTGAAAGATATTTGGTCTTCTAGTTTGGCTGCTTTTGGACAGGCTATGGTCATAGGAGGTCCATATGTATATTTGTCTTTATTGGAACGAAAGTTTGTATCAAAGTTATTGCCAGCAAAGTTGTTTGACCAAAATTTTGCAAATTCGTTCGTTATTTCCCTTTTGTCTGTAAAGTTATAGATGTTATACAGTGAATTTTATGACTGATTCTGTACCCAGTAAGTGATCTTATATTATTCCAAATTTTTTCTACTGTTGACGAGGGTTTAATGGATGACGTGAATATGTTTAGAGATTTTCTTTTTGCTATTTTAACTTCCCGCTTAAAATGTGCATTAGTTTTTTTGTAGTTCAGCAGGTTGGTTTGAATCATATTTTTCTTAAAAGTTTGCTATGCTTTGTTTTTAATGCGTTTTAATTCTTCTAGCTTTTTATTCCATCATGGGACTATGAAATATTTCGTTTTCTTTGATTGTGGGATGGATAGGTTAGCCGACTGCAGAATAATCTTGGTTATGTTTGCACTTTCTTTACTTACATTAAAACTGAAAGGGCGGCTCTTTTCAAAGATGTCGAATTTTTTTTTTTTATATTTTTGCCAGTTGGCATTTTTCGTTTTGAATTTAGGGATAAAGTTATCGTTCGTGACGGTATCGGGGAAAAGTGACATAATTATAGGAAAATGGTCGCTTCCATAGAGGTCGTTTTCAGTTTTCCAAGTAACATGGGCAGCTAAGTTTGAAGAGCAAAAGCTTATGTCAATGAACAAATGTGGAACGCTTCACGATTTTGCGTGTCATCCTTGCGCAGGGGCCATGCTAATCTTCTCTGTATCGTTCCAATTTTAGTATATGTTCTGCCGAAGCAAGAACTATTCTGATTTTATATCTATTCTTTACAGCAAAAATATCACCAAATCGAAGGTCGCGGTATAAATTGTTGCCCTATGTTATGTAAGAAATTATGTTGTTTTTTAAATTAAACCTTTGGTAAAAACAACAAATATGACAACAAAATTTGCCAATTTGCAGTCTACATATTTTAATAGAATATAGATTTAAAAAATAAAGTGGTTAGTAAAGTAGGAAGCTACGTTAATATGATAAAATATGAGACAGTAAGGTATCTATAAGAATTTAATACATAAGTGCTTTGCGGAACTCACAGGCAAAAATCTATCAATGTTATACAACATAAGAATCTAGGTCATTTGGAAAAACATAGCTTTTAACAATTTCTTTAATATGACAAAGCAGATTAATTAAACATATTGTTGAGATAAACTTTGACTAGTTCTCTTATAATACACACATATGCGCACACGTATGCATGTATATACATACATACATATTTGTATAAGTATGTATATATGTAAGTATATAAAAACAATGGCATGTATACATATGTATGTAGGCAAACCTACGTTTCGCATAAACTTATGGTGCTTTCTTTTCTGATACAAAGTGTTGTTCTTTAAATGTTCATCATGTTTTTCCGATTACCATCACCCTTAAAAAGTTGTACATTTGTTATGAAGACAAAAGAACAAAATATGCTAACAATATGATGTTTAATAAGAAAGTTCATTAAGCTGAAGGTCATACCACGCGTTACTGCGCGTTTTGCACTTTTTCAAACTCAAGTTACATACAACGCGTTTTATGCGAAAGTTTTTTTTGTTATGTTTGAAGTATTTTTTATATATAAACATTTTTTTTTAGCACAAAAACATAAAATAACAATCCACGGCACAAATATTCTTTTTTTTTTTTTTTTTTTTTTTTTTTTTTTTTTTTTTTTTTTTTCTCATTCATTTGTTTATTGAATCTTCACAAAGTGAACTAACAATAAGTATTCAAATCTTAAAACTAAATACATAAAATTAATTAAGTCCAGCCAATGCTAGACAAAAATGTTTTATTTTGCACGGTCAATATCGGTAAAATCACCTATTTAACGTTCTGATGGTGGCAAGTGTATCCCTCCTTCTCAGCCGAGAGTGGCCTGCAAAATTAAGTATATTGCGTGCAAGACGATTTGGGTGAAGTTCCAATTTATTGATATGCCTTGTTGCGTACTTTGAAAATTCGTCTTTTACAAGAGGAACACAGAGATCCTTATGAATTCGTGAGTTTTTTACGTACCATGGAGCTGCGGTAATTGTTCGAAGAATTTTGTTTTGTCGCCTTTGAATTTTTTCAACGTTTGAAGCGGAGGCGGTGCCCCATAGTTGAATTCCATAGCACCATATAGGCTTTAGAATTGCGTTGTATAATAAAAGTTTGCAATCCAGCTTCAATGTAGAATTTCTGCCCATAAGCCAATTCAGTTGAGCTGCTTTTAACTTTAACTGAGTAACTTTCGCATCTATGTGAGACTTCCACGTTAACCTACGGTCCAGGTGAATACCAAGGTACTTGACTTCATTTTGCTGCGGAATAGGTGAATTGTTGATTTGGATGGCTGAACATGTTTGTTTACGCAGCGTGAATGTAACGTGAGTACACTTTTGTTCATTAACTTTAATTTTCCAAAGTTTTAACCACATCTCTAACATTGAAATATACTCCTGCAAATTTCGCGAAGCTACTTGATGGCTTTCATGTACGCTGCAGAATGCTGTATCGTCTGCAAAAGTTGAAGTGTGGATTCCGGGTGTCGTTGGCATGTCAGAGGCATAAATCAAATATAAAGTAGGCCCCAGTATGCTGCCTTGGGGAACTCCTGCCTCGATTGGCTGAGTTGGGCTTATAAAGTCGCCTTCTCTGATAACAAACTTCCGCCCACATAAGTAGCTTTCCAGAAGCTTGTGTGTATTTGCAGGCAAGTTCAACTTTATTTTGTGTATCAAGCCCTCGTGCCACACTTTATCAAAAGCTTGAGAAATGTCAATGAATAGTGCTGAGCAATACTTCTTCTCCTCAAAGGTCTGTCTTATGACATTGACTAGTCTGTGCGTTTGTTCTATTGTGCTGTGTTTAGCCCGAAAGCCAAATTGATGATCAGGGATGCATCCCACAGTGTTCAACATTGGACTCAACTTTGCCATTAACAATTTTTCGAACAGTTTTGAAATTGTTGGCAGTAGACTTATTGGTCTGTATGATTCTACTTTAGTGGGATCCTTCCCTGGTTTGGGTATCATAGTAATCATGGACACCTTCCACTCTCCAGGATAATACTCGAGACGTAAAATAGCGTTAAAAATAAAAAGAAGAATTCTACGGGCTACACGAGGTAGCTGCTCAAGCATTTTACCAGTAATTTGATCAATACCTGGAGCTTTCCTGGGGTTTGTGTTACGAATAACATTTTCAACATCTTGAAAACTAAGTCTCAAAGGCACAGGCGGTCTAACAGCATATGGCGGAAATTCAGCAACATCATCCACTGTATCATTTGCAGTAAAAACGTTTTTCAAATGATTAACATACACCATCCCTTTTTCAGAATCGCTTCTTGCCCAATCTCCAGTTGAAGTTCGCAGAGGTGGCTTACCTATTACGGGTCTTTTCAGACCTTTTGTCGCTTTCCATAGAGAATAGTCGGTTTGCAGGCTACCATCAAGACCTTCTAGATAATTTTTGAGGGAAGCCATTCTTTGGATTTCAAGCAGATTTCTTAATTGAGTTACGCACTCCCGTAGTCTGCTTTTAAGCTGGGGAGACCTTCGAAGTTGCCACTCTCTTCTAACTCTTCTTTTTTCTGACAGAAGTTGCTCTATTTCAGACGAATACGTTCCATTGCTCACATTTCTAGATCTTGTATGGCTAGTGGTAGCATGTTGTACGGCAAGTTTAAGGTCTTCAGAAAAATCTTTAATGGATATATCAACATCCTCAGGGGTTCTCAAGGCAATATTTTCTGTACAATGAGTACTCAAATATTTTTTATATTTTAACCAATTAACTCGAGTGACAGTCAATGCCAAGTCACAAAACGGGGAACCAACCCCCTGGGGGAACGAAACAGAAACTATAGTTGGTGAGTGATCTGATGACAAGTCCAATGAAGGCTCCACTTGCATCCATTCAGAGGGAAAATTTTTTGTAACTCCAAAGTCTATAACGTCTGGGATCTTGCGTTGGTCTGACGGCCAATAAGTGGGGTGTCCACTTGAAATCACACCTAAGCCCATTTTGGAAACGGTGTCAAAAAGCACACGGCCTTTCGGGGTAATTAAACGTGATCCCCAAAAAGTGTGTTTAGCGTTATAGTCGCCAGCCGCTAAAAATCGAGGACCAAGTGATTTGAAAAAAATTGAATATTGTCTTTCTGTTATTGAAAATCGTGGTGGTGAGTAAATCGAGGATATAACAATTTTTTCATGAAAATAATTAAGGCATATATTTGTAGCTTGGAGATATTCCTCACATGTCTCGTTCATTAAAAAGTGTTTAATTCTGGATTTTATTAGAATTGCCGATCCTCCGCAAGATCTTCCACGGGGATCTTTTGTGTCATACAGTATGTAGCCATTAATTTTGAAAAAACTGTTAGTTGTCAAATGGGTTTCAGCAATCATCATTATATCGATCTGCTTTTCCATAAGGAAGTGCTCAAGTTCATTTTTGTGTTGGCGAATGCCGTTTGCGTTCCAGAAACATATTTTTAACCAATTCATTTTTTTAAAATTGCCTGTAAAATAGTGGATTGCATTTTTAGCATTTCCTGCATCATGTTGGTCATAGAGACGGTAAAAGTGTTAATGGATTGAACAAGAGTCTGCAGAGTTGCCTCTAGGTTACTAAAATTTGGATCGGAAATTTGGGGCTTGGGTTGCTGGTTCAAGTTTTGGTCGGATTTAACCACATTAGCATATGAAAATTGTTTGGTATTCTGCGTGTTTGTGAGGTTGGTTGGATGGCCTACCTGGGAAAAATTGTTTTTGCCAATGACATTTGGCTGCTGGGCTGCTGGAGAAACCGATGACTTATTTGTCATTGACCGCTTAAAATGAGTATAGACAGGGCAACCTCTATAATTTGCAGTGTGGTTACCTCCACAGTTACTGCATTTTTTAACACTTGCGTCGGCCTTTGGCTTATTGCACTGAGTTGTGCCGTGAAGTTCGCCACATACAACACAAACAGCGGGCAACTTGCAGTAAGCCTTAGTGTGGCCAAATTCTTGGCAGTTTAGGCACTGAACGGGTCCTGAACGCTTATGTGGCTCCTCAACGGTAACCTTACGGTGCAAAAGATATTTGAGGTTATATATTGGGTGAATTTCACTCTTTTTTAGCAGAACATCCCCTGGTTCTAGTTCAACCCTAAACATGGGTTGAGGGGTCTTTTCACGGTTCCTGATGTTTACTACTGTTTTTATTTTAAAACCCTTATCTTCCAATCCGGTTTTTACATCATCAGTATCTACGCATGGGTCAATCCCTTTAATAACGACCTGAAGACCTTTGGCACTTTTGAGCTGGTAAGTGTAAAATGATCTTTTCTGTTTTTCTAAGACATCAGACAATTTTCGGTAGTCGTTTTCATGGTTTACCTGAATTTTTGTTTCATTGATGTTTCCGCGCTTAACTGATGTCACGTTGAAATTGTCCTTACCGATTACCGTAATAAGTTGTTTTACCAGCTCATTAGAAGTAGATTCTCTCAAATATATTGGTGGCGGTTTAAATGTTTTTTTTTGCTGTATTTGGCTCATCAGTCTGGAGGATTGCAAATCTATTACTTTGCGTTGCTGTAGCGGTATTATCCTCTTTGGATATCTTTGGTTGTGATGATATCTGAGCGGATTTCGGGCTTCGCTGACGTTTAACCACGGTTACATACCTGTCCATGCCTACTTGTGTTTTCGGCTTATCTGCAATAACTGAACTGGTAGATGGTTTGTCTTCTGTTGTAACAACAATGTTTGGCGAACACGACCGCGTGCGTTTTTTATCTCTTAGAGACAGGAGATTGTCCAACGATTTTTTCAATGATTCCTCTTCAGAAATCCAGAGGTTTTTTCTAGTGGAGCTAAGCTCCCTCTCAGAATTGCATCTACTAGGTACACTCATGCAATTTTTTTTTTTTATTTATATTTTTTTAAATTTAAAAGTATATAAAAATAATTGTCATAAAGATTTTCGGTTTTGCAAGAAAACAAAATTTTAATGTATAGTTTTTTTTCCCACTGGGTAGTTAATCTTCGCGCACAATAACAACAATAACAATGCACTGCCACCGCACTTGTTTTATTGAAATTTATTTTATTGTTTAGTTAATGAAATGTAAGGAATTTATTTTCCCGTTGTTTTTTTAAATAATTTGTTATTGTTTTTGCAATTTAATACAATATATTATTGTTTTTGTATGTGAGTTTAAAAATATGTTAGCACAATGATTTTTGGTTTGTTTTTTTTTTTCACTTTTTAAAAACACGACTGTGCGGTTGAAGAATCACAGGATGAATGACAAATATTCTTGACAAAAACTTTAAAAAATAAAATGAGTTGTGAAAAAAACAACTCACAGTTTTTAAACGCTTATGACGCGTGCAAAAGTAGAACATAAACCTAATTTTTGCGTCGTACGCATCTATGCGTTCCATGCTTTGTGATGCGTAACTTGTCTCATACAATTGCACTGATTGCATTTTTTTGACAAACTCTTATAACGCGTTGTCGCGTAGAACGCGTGTTATGGACTTTCAACTTTAGCGTTTCAAATATATCCATCATGACCAGGGTTGTCAGATATGGCGATTGCTTGCCAAACGAATTTTTATCTAATATGGCGACAAAATTTTTGTTTTGCCGACTGGCGATTTTTTTCATGTGGCGAAATAGTTGGCTCTTTTTACATACTTTGTATTTTAAAGCACAGAAGTTTCACGAGGAGAGTATGAGATTCAATGGGTAAAGTTGTGCTATATTAATTGGAGAGATTATTTCAATGAAAAAATACCTACGAATTTATATGATTTTTGGCTCTAAGGTACAATTATGCGAACCTTTACGTACGTTTATGGAACGGTCGTTAGTATTTAAGTATACATTAATAATGTAAATGCTTACTGAAAATAACTGTCACGTTGCCGAAATGTCACAACCTGCTTAAAATAGAATTTGACGTGACATTCGTAGACCAGAGCTGGAACTCTTATATGAACTCTTTTTGGAACTTTTTTAGTGATGCAAAAATAATATTGTAATATACGGTTTTTGCCATTTTTATCATAATAGTTATAAGAATACAATTTAATAAAATATATTGAGTTTGAATAATGACAATAGAAACGTAAATGTATGTGTACAACTATTTGTTTAAACACAAACTTATATTCCTTGAAGCCAGTTAGTACTTATTTGACTGTAGCAAGTACGAAAACTAACTAAAATGCCCACTACTATGTTGAGAAGCTCAGCACTGTTTCGAACAGCCGACAAAATAAAAAAAAAATTCAATTTGGCTGTAAAATATAAATAGTTTTCTTTTTGTATATATACTTAGCTGGTGAGGCCTAACATTCTTTATGTCAATAAAAATGCAGAGTTTTATTACATCTTTTCCCAACGTTTCGTGAATTTTATGTTCACTTCACTATTGCTGACATTTATTGGACGTAGCCTTAGCTGAATTATACGACAAAAATATCCAAATGAAATATATAACAAAATACGTAGATGACATATTAGCTGTAATAAATACTGACAATAAAAATGAAATTTTAAACACTAAATGTATATCATCCCAAAATAAAATTCACTATTGAAGTAGAAAATAAAGGAAAAATCTCCTATCTAGACACCACACTTTATAGACAAGATGACAAAATATATTTCGACTGGCATACCAAAAGCATCTCATCAGGAAGGATAATCAACTATTACTCAACCCAACCCAATTCACAAATAATCAACACATCCAAAAATTTAGTAAACAAGGTATTAGAAATAAGTGATGAAAAATTTCATAACAAGAATATAAAGAAAATTTGTGAAATACTAACCAACAATAGTTTCCCGCCATATCTAATCAAAACTATCACAAATACACTAAATCATACAAAAAGCAATAGAAATGGCAACCCTAGCAATAAAAGAAAACAATATTTCAGCATCAAAAAGACATTGGCTTTTAAACCAAATAAAACTTTAAGCACATTATTCACAAAAACAAAAATCCCTATCGACAAACTACAACAAAACAACGTTGTGATGATAATAACAGCTGTGATCTCGTTTACATTGGCACAACAAAAAGAAGTTTAGCAGTTAGAATAAATGAACATAAAGCTATGTACACACGGTTGTCAGATGTTACATTATTGTAAGATCTGGCAACATGCTGTCAATGAAGTAACAATGAAAAATTGTCCTGCAGAAGTAATTTGTGTGTTCAGACGATCGTAAGAAAACCTTACAACTTCATTTTCAGACTATGGTCTGACAAATAATTCATCTGACAACAAAAATTGTCAGTTCACACGGTTGTCAGATTGTTAGATAAAAAAAGTTGCAGACATGTTGTAAGGCCTTGCCACTTATGTATATCAACAACCATTTGTTTGGCAGTATTGCCCATCAAACTTTTTTCTGACAATGATGACATCGTCAGGTGCATTAGTTTTATACATCTGACAATTAAAACTGAGCTTACAATACCAGCCAATTATCTGGCAATGCCGACGAAGAATGTTCTCACGATTGTCAGATGCCTGACAACATTGTTGTCTTACAATTGATTGACAACGGTTTTTCTGAAAACGTTGTAAGTTAAAAATTGGCAGTTCACACGATTGTTATACATTTTTAGATAAATTTACTGGCAATATTGTAAGATCTGGCAACCGTGTCTACGTAGCTTAAGAAAAAAGAAAGCACTGCTTTATCGCAACATACTGTACAAACCAAACATACACCTGTCTTTAACAATGTTAAAATACTGCACAAAGAAAACAATGTTAAAAACGTCACACAGCAGAAAGCTTAAAAATTCAGCTGAAAATAAATAAAACAATGAACAAAAAAGAAAATACTGACAACTTAAGCATCATTTACAACGTTATAAAAAACAGCACAAAACCAAATTAATGTTCTTGAGTGTTTTATTTATAAATTATTAATGTAATTTAATATATTTGTGTTTAAGGTTGTAATCACAAAAATGTAAGTTTCACAAATATTGTTTTCAACTCAATATATTCATGTAATTTAATAAAAATTTTCTTTACTAGATAGACGAATCCCCTGAAGACGTGAACATAAAATTCACGAAACGTTGGGAAAAGATGTAATAAAAATTCTGCATTTTTATTGACATAAAGAATGTTAGGCCTCAACAGCTAAGTATATATACAAAAAGCAAATAGCAAAATACTACTGCAATAAATAGTTTTATTTTGTTTTAATAAGTGAAAATTGTTTTGTTAATCATTAAAAAAAAGGATATGGATGATCTTTTTTTACTTGAGAAAAAACACTGCTGTGCAATGTTTTGTTTATTTTTTGTTGTCATGTGGTACGTTTTTTAACAATCTATAACCATACAAACGGCCGGTACGTTAAGTTTTTCTAACATCAACGTTGGCATAACGAGGCACAGCTGGTAGGTCTCATCTTAAAGAATTATCCATAATGAATTATACCAAAACACGTTCGTAAAATAAAACTTAAAATAAACTTCTTGTTGCATTAATAAGAATAATAAATTATAAGATCTGTTGCAATACCTTTGAGCCAACGGAAAACACGTGGAAAAAATTCAATACTAATGTTATGTATGATGTACAAAAGAACCTGGCTTAATGTTATGATATAGATTCGATGTTTGCAAAAATTGGTTATTCTCATACTTCAGAGGAGTGGCGACTTTACATCGATGCATCGGTCAACAGCCTTAAAGTCGTGCTGCTTCATATCGGTAACAAACATCCATCTGTCCCCATCGCATACGCCACAAACCTCGAAGAAGCATACGAGGGCATGGAAGTAATATTACAGCTGATTAAGTACATAGAGCATAATTGGAAAATATGCTGCGATCTGAAAGTGGTCGGATTCCTCATGGGTATTTATTTTATGTACTGTAGATGAGAAGGTCGCAAAAGAAATCAGCATTATAGCTTAGCACGCCTTTTCACAATAATTTCACATTTTGGTGAGTTTCCATCGTGCTGGAAGGTTGCTAAAGTAACACGAATACCCAAAAAGGGTGAGGCAAATAACCCTGAAAATTACAACCCATTGCAATTTGCTCTGCACTCTCCAAAGAAATGGAAAGCATGATTAACCATCACCTTATGAGGTATCTAAAGTCGCATAAATTACATTGTGATCGTCAATATGAATTTCGTAAGGGTCGTTCTACTGGCGATCTTATGGCATATCTCTCAAAAAAATGGTGCCACTCAATCCATCATTTTGGTGAAAGTAGGGTGGTGGCATGGTGCACTACTGGCAAAGCTAACTGCTTTTGTTGTCAGTGATGACTTCTCTCGGTTTATATCGAACTTTCTCAGACACCGCACTATACGAGTTGTTATAGATGGGGTCTCATCAAATGAGTTCAAGATTAATTCAGGGGTATCACAAGGCTCCGTTCTTTCCCCTATCCTATTTCTTATTTCCCTCAACGTGCTTCTGTGTTAAATTTGCAACCCTATCCACTCTACCGCGGATGACAGCAGCATTTGTCACTCGTACTCTTTTAGTTATAGGCCTAGCCTATCAGAGATCGCTGCCAAGAGGCTAAATATGAATGAATCACTGAATAGTGATCATCTATTTATCTCTGAATGGGGTAGGAAAAACAGGGTCGCCTGCAACGCTCGTAACACCCAATGCTGTTTATTAACACACAAACAAACGACGGTATAAATATTGAGGAATCGGATGCTCTTGATGTTCTTAGAACGAAGATACAGTGTGATGTTTGCTGGACTGATCAGATTTTTCATGTCTCTAAAGAAGCATTCAAGTGCCTCAATTTTTTTGAAACGGTGTAAGATGTACTTCACTCCATCCGATCTCCTTACTATTTATACCACCTACATCCGATCGAAAAAGGAATACAACTCTCATGTTTGGGCCGGTGCCTTAAAGTCTATTTTGGGGTTACTCGACCGTGTGCAGGAGAGGGCGAAGAAGCTTATCGGTGAAAGTAGGGTATCAAACTCTATTGACTCATTGGAGCATCCACGCAATGTGGGGTGCGTTACTCTGTTATATCGTTACTAGAATGGATTTTGCACTGAAAAGATTAGGAATGTTGTTCCCGATATGCGCACATTTTTACGTAGCACGCGTTCATCGTCCAGAGCTCATCCATTTGTGGTTGATTGTCCGGGGAATGGTACTACGCCTTACAGAGAGAATTCGGTTTTCAGCCGTAAGCTTCGCCTGTGGAATATGTTGCAGACGTGTTTCCTGTCTGCTATAGCGCTGAAAGTTTCAAGTCAAATGTTCCTCTTTCCCCTCCTCACAATTTATTTTCCTAGTTCTATCCTAGTTAATTGGCTAAAATGCAAAAAATTTTTGAGTGCACATTGTAATGAAAATATCGCCTTGAGAACGCCTGAGGATATTGATGTTCCAATTAACGATTTTTCTGAAAACCTTAAAACTGGCCGTACAGCATGCTATCACTAGTCATATAAGTACCGGAAATAAGAACAATAGAACTTATTCGTCTAAAATTGAGCAAATTCTGTCAGAAAAAGGAAGAGTCAGAAAAGAGTGTCATTTTCGCAGGTGTCCCCAGCTCAAAACTAGGCCACGGGAATGCATAACTCGATTACGAACTCTGCTTAAAATCTAGAGAACGACTTCTTCTAAAACATATTTGGAAAGCCCGTATGTTACTCCGCAATCTGACTATTCTCTGCGGAAAGCGAATTGGTAGCCCACCTGCGAACTTCAACTGGCAACTGGGGAAGAAGCGATTCTGAAAAGGGGATGTTGTGTGTCGATCATTTGAGAAACGTTTTTGTTACAAATGATTCAGCGAATAATAGAGCAGAATTACCCCTATATGCTGTTAGAGCTCCTGTGTCTGTGAGACTTAATATTCAGAATGTCGAAAACGTTATCGCTAATACAAACCCCAGGAAAGCTCCAGGCATTGATCAAATTACTGGTAAAATACTTGAACAGCTACGTCGTACAGCTAGAAGAGTACTGCTTTTTATTTTTAACGCTATTTTACGCCTTGGGTATTATCTTGCAGAGTGGAAGGTCTCGTTGATTTCTATGATACCCAAGCCAGAAAAGGATCTGACTAAGGTAGAATCATATAGAGCAATAAGTCTTTTACCAACAATTTCAAAACTATTCGAAAAATGTTAATGGCGAAGTTAAGTCCAATGTTGAACAATGTGGGATGTATCCCTGATCATCAATTTGGTTTTCGGGCTAAACACAGCACCATAGAACAAACGCATAGACTAGTTAATGTTATAAGAGAGACTTTTGAGGATAAAAAGTATTGCTCAGCTCTATTCATTGATATTTCTCAAGCTTTTGATAAAGTGTGGCACGACGGCTGGATGCACAAAATAAAGCTAAACTTGCCTGCAAATACACACAAGCTCCTGGAAAGCTACTTATATCGGCGGAAGTTTGTTATCAGAGAAGGCGACTTTATAAGCCCAACTCACCCAATCAAGGCAGGAGTTCCCCAAGGCAGCATACTGGGGCCTACTTTATATTTGATTTACCTCTGACATGCCAACGAGATCGGGAATCCACACTTCAACTTTTGCAGATGACACAGCATTTTGCAGCG
Organism: Thecocarcelia acutangulata; assembly: GCA_914767995.1. Lineage (NCBI taxonomy): Eukaryota > Metazoa > Arthropoda > Insecta > Diptera > Tachinidae > Thecocarcelia > Thecocarcelia acutangulata. The sequence continues at coordinate 64,565,153 of OU612097.1, forward strand.
TCCATGAAAGCCATCAATTAGCTTCACGAAATTTAGGGGAATACATTTCAATATTAGAGAAATGGCTAAAACTTTAGAAAATCAAAGTTAATGAACAAAAATGTTCTTATGTCACATTCACACTGTGTAAGCAAACATGTGCGCCTATCCAAATTAACAACTCACCTATTCCGCAACACAATGAAGTCAAGTACCTTGGTATACAGCGCGACCGTAGACTAGCTTGGAAATCTCACATTGAAGCAAAAGTCACTCAGTTGAAACTAAAAGCAGCGTAACCAAATTGGCGAATAGGCAGAAATTCGACACTGAAGTTGGATTGCAAACTTCTGTTATAAAATGCAATTCTAAAGCCTGTATGGTGCTACGGAGTTCAGTTATGGGGCACCGCCTCAGCGTAAACATTGAAAAAATTCAAAGGCGACAAAACCAAGTTCTTCGAACGATTACTGCGGCTCCATGGTACGTTAAAAATTCACGAATTCATAAAGATCTGAGTGATCCGCTGGTAAAAGAGGAATTTTCAAAGTACGCGACAAGGTATGTCAGTAAACTGGAACTTCATCCAAATCCCCTTGCGCGTAATATACCTTACTTCTGCGGCAATATTCGGTTGAGAAAAAGGAATACCGTTGCCACCATCAAATCGTTCAGTAGGTGATTCTACCGATATTGCTCCCGCACAATAAAACTTTTTGTCTAGCATTGGCTAGATTTAAGCAAAAGGCACATTTTTATTTTATTTTTATATTTAGTATTAAGATTTGAATACTTATTATTAGTTAATTTTGAAGATTCAATAAACCAAAAACGCTTCAAAAAAGAACAAAAAAAAGTTTTATATTATTTTATGAGTTAAGCCTTTGTGTCACACTTTGTCAAAAGCTTTGGAAACGTCAATAAATAGAGCTGAGCAATACTTTTTATCTTCGAAAGAAATGCTGATAACATTCTCCAGCCTGTGCGTCTGCTCTATGGTGCTATGTTTAGCCCCAAAACCGAATTGAAGGTTAGGAATACATCCTACTTCATTCAAGATTAGGGACAACCTCGTCATTAGCAATTTCTCGAACAGTTTTGAAATTGTTGACAATAGACTTATCGGCCTATATGACTCAACTTTCCTGGTTTGGGTATCATAGTAATGACAGACACCTTCCACTCAGTAGAAAAATACTCGAGACGTAAAATAGCATTAAAAATAAAAAGCACGATTCTTTTAGCTACTCGGGGTAACTGCATAAGCATTTTGTTGGTAATTTTATCAATACCTGGAGCTTTTCTGGGGTTAAGTTACTAATAGCACTCTTGACATCTTGAAAACGAATTCTAAAGGTACGGGAGGTCTAACGGCATATGGCAGCATATTAGCTTCATCATTCAGTCCGTCAATGGCAAACACGTTTGTTCAACTGGTTAGCGTACAGCATTCCCTTTTCGGAATCACCTCTGGCCCAGTCCCCAGTTGGAGTACGCAAGGGTGGCTTAGATCTAACGGGTCTCTTTAACACTCTTGCTGCTTTTCACAAAGAATAATCGGATTGAGGACTACCATCGAGGCTTTCCAAATAGGTTGGGAGGAAAACTACTCTTTGGACTTCAAGCAAATTTCTTAGCTGACTTATGCATTCTCGAAGCCTAGCTTTAAGCCGGGCAGACCTGCGAAGTTGCCATTATCTTCTGATTCTTCTTTTTTCTGAGACAAGATGTTAGATTTCAGAAGAACAAGTTCTGCTATTCATATTTCTAAAATTTGTAATGGTAGCATGTTGCACGGCTTTTATAATATTTTGGGAAAAATCGTTAATTGACTCATCAATATCCTCTGGAGTTCTCAAAGATATATTTTCCGTACAATGAGTACTTAAATATTTTTTATATTTTAGCCAATTCTCTCTAGACTGGAATACACCTATGTCGTTAAATGGGGATCCAATGTTCTGGGGGAAACATATAGAGACAATAGTAGGTGAGTGATCGGAGGACAAATCCAATAAAGGCTCCACATGCATCCATTCTAAGGGGACGTTTTTTTACGATTCCAAAGTCAATAACATCTAAGATCTTTCGCTGGTCAGATGGCCAATAGGTAGGACACCCGCTGGAGATTACATCTAAACCCAATTTTGATATAGTATCAAAAAGCACACGACCTTTCGGGGAGATTAATCTTGAGCCCCAAAATGTGTGTTTAGCATTATAGTCACCAGCAGCTATAAATCGGGATCCAAGAGAAGTAAAAAAATTTGAGTAATGGTTTTCTGTAACTGAAATCCGAGGCGGGAATAAATTGATGAAATTACCAATTTACTGTGAATGTGTTCAATACAAATATTTGTTGCTTGAAAATATTCTTAACATGTCCCATTTAGCAAGTAATGTTTAATTCTATTTTTAATTAGAATAGCCGAACCTCCACAAGATCTTCCACGTGGATCTTTAGTGTCATATACTATATAGCCATTTATCCTGAAATAACTTCTTGACGTCAGATGAGTTTCTGCAAACATAACATCGATTTGCCTTTCCCTCAGGAAGTGTTCAAGTTCATTTTTATGTTGGCGTATGCCGTTTGCGTTCCAGAAACATATTTTTAAATGGATCATTTTTTTAAAATGGCCTGTAAAATAGTTGATCGCATTTTTAGCATTTCCTGCATCATGGTGGCCATAGAAGCTGTAAAAGTGTTTATTGATTGAACAAAAGTCTGCTATGCGGCTTAAAGGTTTCTAAAATATGGGTCGGGCTGTTGAGACGTGGACTTCTGATTTTGGTATATCAGTCTTAACCACATTGGCATAAGAAACTTGGTTTGAGCTTGGAACATTTATTTGGGTTGTTGACTGACCTGCTTGAGGAAAATTGTTGCTTGAAATGAAATGCGATTGCTGGGACGGCTTGGGAGGAGCTAATGATTTATTTGGCATTGAGCGTTTGAAGTGGGTATAAACGGGGCAACCGCTGTAATTAGCAGTATGATTGCCTCCACAATTACTACATTTTTTTACCTTTGTGTCAGAGATCACTACACACAACACAGACAGTGGGCCATTTACAATATGTCTTAGTGTGGCCATACTCCTGGCAGCTCATGCACTGAACGGGTCCTGAACGCTTACGAGGCTCCTCCACAGTAACTTTCCGGTGTAGAAGGTATTTAACATTATATATTGGATGAACCTCATTCTTCTTTAAGGCGACATCTCCTGGTTCTAATTCCACCCTAAACATGGCCTGAGGTATCTTTTCTCGGTTTCTGATGTTAAGAATATTCTTAATTTTAAACCCTTTCTCCTCCAAAGCAGTTTTAACGTCTTCAGGATCTACGCCAGAATCAATGCCTTTAACAACAACTTGAAGGTCTTTCGCACTTTTAAGCTGTTTTTTGTAGCATTTTTTTATTTATTGAATCTTCAAAATGAACTAACAATAAGTATTCAAATTTTAATACTAAATTTAAAATTAAAAGAGATGTGCTTTAAAATTAAAAAAAAAAATGTGCTTTATACTTAAGTCAGGCCAATGCTAGATAAAAAGTTTTATTTTGCGGGAGCTATTTCGGTAAAATCAGCTATTGAGCAATCTGATGGTGGCAACGGTATCCCTTCTTCTAAGCCGAGTGTGACCGCCAAAATTAAGAATATTGCGCGCAAGAGGGTTTGGATGAAGTTCCAGTTTACTGACATACCTTGTCGCGTACTTTCAAAATTCCTCTTTTACCAGCGGAACACTCAGATCTTTATGAATTCGTGAATTTTTAACGTACCATGGAGCCGCAGTAATCGTTCGAAGAGCTTGGTTTTGTCGCCTTTGAATTTTTTCAATATTTGACGCTGAGGCGGTGCCCCATAACTGGGTAGTAGTGTAGTGTGTATGTGTGGATGCCGGATGTCGTTGGCATGTCAGAGGCGTAAATCAAAAATTTGGGAACTCCTGCCTTGATTGGCTGAGTTGGGCTTATAAAGTCGCCTTCTCTGATAACAAACTTCCGCCCATATAACTAGCTTTCCAGAAGCTTGTGTGTATCTGCAGGCAAGTTTAACTTTATTTTGTGCATCAACCCGTCGTGCCACACTTTATCGAAAGCTTGAGAAATATCAATGAATAGAGCTGAGCAATACTTCTTCTCCTCAAAGGTCTGTCTTATGACATTGACTAGTCTGTGCGTTTGTTCTATGGTGCTATGTTTAGCCCGAAAACCAAATTGATGATCAGGGATGCATTCTACATCATTCAATATTGGAGTCAACTTTACCATTAACAATTTTTCGAACAGTTTTGAAATTGTTGGTAGTAGAATTATTGGTCTATATGATTCTACTTTAGTGGGATCCTTCCCTGGCTGAGGTATCATAGTAATCATTAAGACTTCCACTCGAGGCGTAAAATAGCGTTAAAAATAGAAAGTAGAAGCCTTCTAGCTGCACGAGGTAATTGTTTAAGCTTGTTACCATTAATTTGATCAATGCCTGGAGCTTTTCTTGGGTTTGTATTAGCGATAACGTTTTCGACATCTTGAAAATTAAGTCTCAAAGACACAGGAGGTCTAACAACATATGGTGGTAATTCCGCTGTAATATTCGCTGAATCATTTGGAATAAAAATGTTTCTCAAATGATCGACATACAACATTCTCTTTTCGGAATCGCTTCTTGCCAAGTCGCCAGTTGAAGTTCGCAAAAATGGCTTACCTATTACGGGTCTTTTCAAATCTTTTGTCGCTTTCCATAGAGAATAGTCGGTTTGCGGGCTACCATCAAGAGCTTCTAGATAATTTTTAAGGGAAGCCAGTCTTTGGATTTCAAGCAGATTTCTTAATTGAGTTATGCACTCCAGTAGCCTGCTTTTTAGCTGGGGAGACTTGCGAAGTTGCCACTCTCCTTTAACTCTTCTTTTTTCTAACAAAAATAGCTCAATTTCAGAGGAATAAGTTCTATTGTTCTCATTTCTAAAGCTTGTATGGGAAGTGGTAGAATGTTGTACGGCCAGTTTAAGGTCTTCAGAAAAATCTTTAATTGATATATCAACATCCTCAAGCGTTCTCAAGGCAATATTTTCTGTACAATGAGTACTCAAATATTTCTTATATTTTAGCCAATTAACTCTAGTGATGGCGAACGCCAAGTCACTAAACGGGGAGCCAACCTCCTGGGGGAACGAACTGGATATTATAGTGTGTGAGTGGTCCGATGGCAAATCTAATGAAAACTCTACTTGCATCCATTCTATAGGAAAATTTTTGCAACTCCAAAATTTATAACATCTGGAATTATTCGTCGGCCAATAAGAGGGATGTCCGCTTGAAATCACATCTAAGCCCAGTTTGGAAACTGTGTCGAAAAGCACACGGCCTTTCGGAGAAATTAAACGTGATCCCCAAAAAGTGTGTTTAGCGTTATAATCGCCAGCTGCTAAAAATCGAGGACCAAGTGAATTGAAAAAATGTGAATGTTACCGCCACTCAAAAATCGTTACAGTTGTATTATTTTTATCGACATTTTTTCTTAAATTTCACTAGCAGCTGAGTGGATAAAAAAGACTTTCCACGCGGTTCCAAAATACCGCGCTATTTTTAATATAAAACGCCATATTTCATTCGCTAATAGTTCACCTTTATTATAACCACGAAGTCTTGCTCTGAGTAGACATACATAAAAAGTTTGTATTTCATTAATATAATATAAGTTTATTTAGTTCACGTTTTGAATATGTATATAATTTTAGGAATTTTAACGCATTTAAATGGAATAAAATATTGGTTTCTAAAACTTTTGTGTTTATAATCTACAACACGGCTATAAAGAGCTTGGGCAGCTTCACCCGTAACATTAAAATTCTTTTTATTGGTACTAGTAAGGTCTGTGTAGGCCCGTCTCTGATCTGGTTGGATAATTTGAATGAACCATCACGGCTGTATAAACGTAAGTCCTAACAATATGGAACCTTCTACTTTCTTACAGGGTCAACCACCGAATTCTCAACAAGAAAAAGAAAAACATTCTGCAGTTAATAATTGTCATATGTGCAACAAGCCGACAGAAAAAAAAATTCAATCAACTGCTACAAATGTCACCTTATTTGTTTCATTTAGCTTGCGCCAACATAAATAACCAAACCCAGCCAACTTGGTATTGCAGCAGCTGTTCGGTAAAAGAACAAAAAACACTTGGTTCTGCCGCCTCCATTCGTAGTGGCTCTTTGGTGCCTTCCCGCTCTCGCCGACGAGCTCTAGAACTTCAACGCTTACAAGAGGAGACACAGCTGGAAAGGGAGTTTATTAAAAAAAAAGTACCAAGTTCTGGAGCAGGCCGTAGAAGAGTTTGAAGATGTCCAATCAGTTGATAGACAATCAGTTACTAAATCTGTACATGAATGGTTAAATAAACAACCCACTCCTATTCAAAATCATACTTCGACTAGGGCTTAATAAGCCAACACGTAGCACCCGAAGTACCCCAAAAAGAAACCCGAAATTACGTTTTTCGCACAGGCGATCCAACATTTCCTCCACAAGCTGTAACAACACCAGGAACGGCTAACTCAACAGCTATATATAGCCAAAATGTAAGTAAAAACGTAACATACGCTACGACAACCCCATCTGTCTGTACAACCACGTCATTCATCAATAATTTATGCTCGTTTATTAACAACCCAACAACAAATGATCAACAGTCGGCCACTGCACAAATAAATAATAATTTATCCTCATTAGTTATTAATAACCCAAGAGAAAATTATCGGCAATCAGCCACTGCACAAATTAATAATATAAGTAATACAAATTTTGAAAATCCCACTCTTGAAACTCCGGCCCAATTCGGTTATATGAATTCAACGTTTTCCATGCAACCACCAAATTTTCCGTCAGACATCGTAACCTCTCAACGGCCTTCACAGCAACAAATAAGCGCTCGTCAAGCGGTACCAAAAGAACTGCCAATTTTTACTGGAGCGCCTGAAGAATGGCTTCTTTTTAGCGCCAGCTATGACTGGTCCACAGCAGTCTGTGATTTCACTGACGCTGTAAATCTCGTCAGGCTCCAAAAATCCCTAAGAGGAGAAGCACTGCAATCGGTTAAGCATATTCTAATTCACCCATCGGGAGTATTGTTTGCTCTATCTACACTAAGGTTGCTTTTCGGCCAACCGGAGAAAATATTAAATTCCTTGAAAAATAGAATAAAAAAAAATTAAATACGATTACATCTTTCGCCGTTGAAGTTAAAGGCCTTGAGACTACCATTAGAGCTTGTGGTTTGCTAGGGGAGTTGAACATTTCATCTTTATTGCACGAATTAATAATAAAAATGCCACCTCATTTTCAACTTAAATGGGGAGAACATAAAATAAAATAAGCAAAGGAAATAATAAAGCATTTAGAAAAAGAAGAAATAACAAGTAAGAGTGTAGTATATTCGGCTGGGCCGAATCTAAAATACCCTTCACGATAGTCACTAATATGTATAGTATATTAAAAATGTGACCTAAATATGCTCGGTTATATATGAACCGATATCGGAATTTTCTATTTTCTGTATTTTAGTAACCTTCTTTTATAACGAGAATTGCTTTTCAGCAAAAAAAAAAAAAATTTTTTTTAATGGAAAAATCGGTTTAGGCTATATCTCGGCTATATATGGACCGATATCGAAAATTTTAATTTTCCATATTTATATAACCTTATATCATTACCAGAACTGCTTTTGAGCACAACAAATTGTTTAAGTTCGCTTACGCGATATTTTCATGAAAAACCCGATTTAGGCTATATCTCGGGTATATATGGACCGATATTAGAAATTTTAGTTTTCTCTATTTTCGTAACCTTCTTTCATAACAAGAACTGCTTTTCAGCAAAAAAAAAAAAATGTTATTGGAAAAATCGGTTCAGGCTATATCTCGAGTATATATGGACCGATATCGGATATTTTCTTTTTCCATATTTATATGACCCTATTCCATTACCAGAACTGCTTTTGAGCACAAAAAAGTTGTTTAAGTTCGCTTACGCGGCATTTTCATGAAAAACCTGGTTTGGGCTATATCTCGGGTATATATGGACCGATATCGGAAATTTTCATTTTCCGTATTTATGTAATCTTATTTCATTATCAGAACTGCTCTTGAGCAAAAAAAAAGTTGTTTAAGATCGCTTACGCGACATTTTCATGAAAAACCCGATTTGGGCTATATCTCGGGTACATATGGACCGATATTGGAAATTTTCATTTTTCATATTTATGTAACCTAATTTCATTACCAGAACTGCTTTTGAGCACAAAAAAGTTGTTTAAGTTCGCTTACGCGACATTTTCATGAAAAACCCGATTTGGGCTATATCTCGGGTATATATGGACCGATATCGGAAATTTTCATTTTCCGTATTTATGTAATCTTACTTCATTATCAGAACTGCTTTTGAGCAAAAAAAAAAGTTGTTTAAGATCGCTTACGCGACATTTTCATGAAAAACCCGATTTGGGCTATATCTCGGGTACATATGGACCGATATTGGAAATTTTCATTTTTCATATTTATGTAACCTAATTTCATTACCAGAACTGCTTTTGAGCACAAAAAAGTTGTTTAAGTTCGCTTACGCGGCATTTTCATGAAAACCCCGGTATAGGCTATATCTCTGGTATATATAGACCGATATCGACAATTTTCATTTTCCATACTTATATAACTTTATTTCATTACTAGAACTGCTTTTGAGCAAAAAAAAAAGTTGTTTAAGATCGCTTACGCGACATTTTCATGAAAAACCCGATTTGGGCTATATCTCGGGTACATATGGACCGATATCGGAAATTTTCATTTTTCATATTTATGTAACCTAATTTCATTACCAGAACTGCTTTTGAGCACAAAAAAGTTGTTTAAGTTCGCTTACGCGGCATTTTCATGAAAACCCCGGTATAGGCTATATCTCTGGTATATATGGACCGATATCGACAATTTTCATTTTCCATACTTATATAACTTTATTTCATTACTAGAACTGCTTTTGAGCAAAAAAAAGTTGTTTAAGATCGCTTATGCGACATTTTCATGAAAAACCCGATTTGGGCTATATCTCGGGTACATATGGACCGATATCGGAAATTTTCATTTTCCATATTTATGTAACCTAATTTTATTACCAGAAGCGCTTTTGAGCACAAAAAAGTTGTTTAAGTTCGCTTACGCGGCATTTTCATGAAAACCCCGGTCTAGGCTATATCTCGGGTATATATGGACCGATATCGAAAATTTTCATTTTTCATATTTATATAACCCTATTTGATTACCAGAACTGCTTTTGAGCACAAAAAAGTTGTTTAGCTTCGCCTATGCGACATTTTCATTAAAATCCGATTTGGGCTATATCTCGGGTATATATGGACCGATATCTGAAAAAAAAAATTTTTGTCTTTTAGTCACCATGCTTAATAAGTGTGTGAAGTTTGAAGCAAAACGAACGACTTTTGTTTTCAAAAATTTTCATACAAAACTGCAAAAAAAAAATGGCTTTTTTCGGAATTTTGAATATATCTCAGCTATACGTGGACCGATATTACTGAATTTCAATAGCAAACCCATGAATCGATGGGGTAAAAGAATGGTGAAAGAAAAAAGTTTCTAAGTCTAATGGTTTTCTCAGAAACGGTATTTCAACAGCGGACAGACGGACAGACGGACATCGCTTAATCGACTTTTCCATTAATTCTGATTCAGAATATATATACTTTATAGGGTCGCAAAAAAAACTGTAGAAATTACAAACGGAATCACAAACTTATATATACCCTTTACATTTTTGTGAAGGGTATAACTAGCAAAAATGAACAAAAAAGTAAGTTTGACAGACTTCGCAAACTGGATTTATGAAGTCGGTGTCTCTACAAGCAGTGTTAATCTGGAAAACGACAGCAGCATATCAAAGCCAACAGAACAATCTTCATATAAAACAAATAGGTAGTGACCTAGATAACAGGTAGCTAGTGTCAAAATCTATACACCATTATCTGATTCGTATAACAGGAATCTGCCGTACAGGCCTAAAGTTCGTTTATCTTATTAAGCTTATCAAGAATATTTGTTATTAAATAAATTGTACATTTCTTTTAGGTGTGAGAGTTAAAACATGACTGCACTTTATTTATCATTTCATTTACTTTTCCTACTTATGTTAAAGGTTGTATATTTAAGTAGTGTATATTTAAGTAGTGCTGCATATTAAAGTAGTGTATGAGCATTGTCATTGCACCTCCCTTCTTGGGGGAAATTGTTGCATAGGGGCAGTTGATCAGGCTGCACCAATCCAAAATTTTTCAAATAAAATTATATTCATCAGCATCACTGCATTAATATACATGAAGTCTTCCAGTTAATGCCTCTACTCAAAAAATTTTAATAAAAAATTTGTAATTATCTACTAGTGCACTGTGTAAAAAACTTTAAGCAAATTTTTTTTCTTTGAACAACGGCATTAAGGATTTTGCTTTATAATATTAGATATTTTTTTATTAATATTAATAGCATAATTTGTATTATATACATATATGCTAATAACTAAGTTATTTTTATAAATTCAAAATGTGTTTTATAAATAAAATTTCAGTCAGAGTGTAGCTTTGATAGTGAACGGACGTATTTGTTTTTGATCGGAGTGTTACAAAAAATAATAATAATAATAATAATAATAACGGTATAAGTAGAAAACCGCAATAAGTGAAGAGTGAATTAATACAAAATAAAAACTTTGTGACAATTATTTTTATATACTTTGAAAGCAACAGAAATATATATAAAACAAGTAAGAGTGTAGTAAATTCGGCTGGGCCGAATCTAAAATACCCTTCACGATAGCCACGAATATGTATAGCATATTAAAAATGTGACCTAAATATGCTCGGTTATATATGAACCGATATGGGAATTTTCTATTTTCTGTATTTTAGTAACCTTCTTTTATAACGAGAATTGCTTTTCAGCAAAAAAAAAAAAAAAATTTTTTTAATGGAAAAATCGGTTCAGGCTATATCTCGGGTATATATGGCCCGATATCGAAAATTTTAATTTTCCATATTTATATAACCTTATATCATTACCAGAACTGCTTTGAGCACAAAAAAGTTGTTTAAGTTCGCTTACGCGACATTTTCATGAAAACCCCGGTGTAGGCTATATCTCGGGTATATATGGACCGATATCGGAAATTTTCATTTTCCATATTTATGTAACCTAATTTCATTATCAGAACTGCTTTGAGCACAAAAAAGTTGTTTAAGTTCGCTTACGCGACATTTTCATGAAAAACCCGATTTGGGCTATATCTCGGGTATATATGGACCGACATGGAAAATTTTCATTTTCATATTTATATGACCCTATTTCATTACCAGAACTGCTTTTGAGCACAAAAAAGTTGTTTAAGTTCGCTTACGCGACATTTTCATGAAAAACCCGATTTGGGCTATATCTCGGGTATATATGGACCGACATCGGAAGTTTTCATTTTCCATATTTATGTAACCTAATTTCAATACCAGAACTGCTTTTGACCACCAAAAACGTTGTTTAAGTTCGCTTACGCGGCATTTTCATGAAAACCACGGTCTAGGCTAAATCTCGGGTATATATGGACCGATATCGAAAATTTTCATTTTTCATATTCATATGACCCTATTTCCTTACCAGAACTGCTTTTGAGCACCAAAAAGTTGTTTAGGTGCGCTTACGCGACATTTTCATGAAAAACCAGGTTTGGGCTATATCTCGGGTATATATGGACCGATATCGAAAATTTTCATTTTCCATATTTATGTAACCTTATATAATTACCAGAACTGCTTTTGAGCAAAAAAAAGTTATTTAGCTTCACCTATGCGACATTTTCATTAAAAATCCGATTTGGGCTATATCTCGGGTATATATGGACCGATATCTGAAAAAAAAAATTTTTGTCTTTTAGTCACCATGCTTAATAAGTGTGTGAAGTTTGAAGCAAAACGAACAACTTTTGTTTTCAAAAATTTTCATACAAAACTGCAAAAAAATGGCTTTTTTCGGAATTTTGAATATATCTCAGCTATACGTGGACCGATATTACTGAATTTCAATAGCAAACCCATGAATCGATGGGGTAAAAGAATGGTGAAAGAAAAAAGTTTCTAAGTCTAATGGTTTTCTCAGAAACGGTATTTCAACAGCGGACAGACGGACAGACGGACATCGCTTAATCGACTTTTCCATTAATTCTGATTCAGAATATATATACTTTATAGGGTCGCAAAAAAAACTGTAGAAATTACAAACGGAATCACAAACTTATATATACCCTTTACATTTTTGTGAAGGGTATAAAAAAATTGCATGAGTGTACCCAGTAGGTGCAATTCTGAAAGAGAGCTTAGCTCCACTAAAAAAAACCTCTTTATTTCTGAAGAGGAATCATTGAAAAAATCATTGGACAATCTCCTGTCTCTAAGAGATAAAAAACGCACGCGTTCATGCTCGCCAAACATTATTGTTACAACAGACGACAAACCATCTTCCAGTCTAGCTATTGCTGATAAACCGAAAACGCAATTGGGTATGGATAGGTATATAACTGTGGTTAAACGTCAGCGAAGCCTTAAATCCGCGCAAATAGCATCGCAACCAAAGATGTCTAAGGACGATATTACCTCTGCGACAACTGATAATAATAGGTTTGCTATCCTTCAGACAGATGAACCAACAACTTCCAAAAAAACATATAAACCCCCACCAATTTATTTGAGAGAGCCGACTTCTAGTGAACTGGTGAAACAACTTATTACGGCAATCGGCAAAGATAAATTCAACGTCACATCAGTGAAGCACGGCAGCATCAGTGAAACTAAAATTCAGGTAAACCATGAAAACGACTACCGAAAATTGTCTGATGTCGTAGAAAAACAGAAAAGATCATTTTACACTTACCAGCTCAAAAGTGCCAAAGGTCTTCAGGTCGTTATTAAAGGGATTGACCCATGTGTAGATATTGATGATGTCAAAACCGGATTGGAAGATAAGGGTTCTAAAATAAAAACAGTAGTAAACATCAGGAACCGTGAAAAGATCCCTCAACCCATGTTTAGGGTTGAACTAGAACCAGGGGATGTTCTGTTAAACAAGAGCGAAATTCACCCAATATATAACCTCAAATTTCTTTTGCATCGTAAGGTTACCGTGGAGGAGCCACATAAGCGTTCAGGACCCGTTCAGTGCCTAAACTGCCAAGAGTTTGGCCACACAAAAGCTTACTGTAAGTTGCCCGCTGTTTGTGTTGTATATGGCGAACTTCACGGCACAACTCAGTGCAATAAGCCAAAGGCCGACGCAAGTGTTAAAAAATGCAGTAACTGTGGAGGTAACCACACTGCAAATTATAGAGGTTGCCCTGTCTATACTCATTTTAAGCGGTCAATGACAAATAAATCATCGGCTTCTCCAGCAGCCAAATGTCATTGGTAAAAACAATTTTCCCCAGGTAGGCCATTCAACCAACTTCACAAACACGCAGAATTCCAAACAATTTTCATAAGCTAATGTGGTTAAATCCGACCAAAATTTGAACCAGGAACCCAAGCCCCAAATTTCCGATCCAAATTTTAGTAACCTAGAGGCAACTCTGCAGACTCTTGTTCAATCCATTAACACTTTTACCTTCTCTATGACAAGCTAAAAATGCAATCCACTATTTTACAGGCAATTTCAAAAAAAAATGAATTGGTTAAAAATATGTTTCTGGAACGCAAACGGCATTCGCCAACACAAAAATGAACTTGAGCACTTCCTTATGGAAAGGCAGATCGATATAATGATGATTGCTGAAACCCATTTATCAACCAACAGTTATTTCAAAATTAATGGCTACACATTATATGACACAAAAGATCCCCGTGGAAGATCTTGCGGTTCGGCAATTTTGATAAAGACCAGAATTAAGCACTATCTAATGAACGGGAAACGTGAGGAATATCTCCAAGCTACAAATATATGCCTTAATTATTTTCATGAAAAAATTGTTATATCCTCGATTTTCTCACCACCACGATTTTCAATTACAGAAAGCCAATATTCAAATTTTTTCAAATCACTTGGTACTCGATTTTTAGCGGCTGGCGACTATAACGCTAAACACACTTTTTGGGGATCACGTTTAATTACCCCAAAAGGCCGTGTGCTTTTTGACACCGTTTCCAAAATGGGTTTAGATGTGGTTTCAAGCGGACACCCCACTTATTGGCCGTCAGACCGACGAAAGATCCCAGATGTTATAGATTTTGGAGTTGCGAAAAATTTTCCCTTAGAGTGGATGCAAGTGGAGCCTTCATTAGATTTGTCATCAGATCACAGAAACAGAGATTATAGATCACTATAATCTCTGTTTCGCTCCCCCAAGAGATTGACTGACCGTTAACTGTCAATAGAGTTAATTGGTTAAAATACAAAAAATTTTTGAGTACACCTGAGGATATTAATGTGTCAATTAACGATTTTTCTGAAAACCTCAAACTGGCCGTACAGCATGCTACCACTAGTCATATAAGATCCAGAAATGAAACCAATAGAACTTATTCGTCTGAAATTGAGCAACCTCCGTCAGAAAAAAGAAGAGTCAGAAGAGAGTGGCAACTTCGCAGATCTCCCCAGCTTAAAACTAGGCTACGGGAATGCATAACTCAGTTAAGAAATCTGCTTGAAGTCCATAGAATATCTTCCCTTAAAACATATTTGGAAAGCCTTGATGGTACTCCTCAATCTGATTATTCCTTGTGGAAAGCGACAAAAGGTTTAAAAAGACCCGTAATAGGTAAGCCACCTTTGCGAACTTCAACTGGCGACTGGGCAAGAAGCGACTCTGAGAAGGGGATGTTGTATGTCGATCATTTGAGAAACGTTTTTATTACAAATGATTCAGCGAATATTACAGCGGAATTACCACCATATGTTGTTAGACCCCCTGTGTCTTTGAGACTTAATTTTCAAGATGTCGAAAACGTTATCGCAAATACAAACCCAAGAAAAGCTCCAGGCATTGATCAAGTTACTGGTAAAATGCTTGAACAGTTACCTCGTGCAGCTAGAAGGCTTCTACTTTTTATTTTTAACGCCATTTTACGCCTTGAGTATTATCCTACAGAGTGGAAAGTCTCAATGATTACCATGATTCCCAAGCCAGGGAAGGATGTGACAAAGGTAGAATCATATAGACCAATAAGTCTACTACCAACAATTTCAAAACTGTTCGAAAAATTGTTAAAGACGAAGTTGAGTCCAATATTGAACAATGTGAGGTGCATCCCCGATCATCAGTTTGGTTTCCGGGCTAAACATAGCACCATAGAACAAACGCACAGACTAGTCAATGTCATAAGACAGACCTTTGAGGAGAAGAAGTATTGCTCAGCTCTACTCATTGACATTTCTCAAGCTTTCGATAAAGTGTGGCACGACGGGTTGATGCACAAAATAAAGTTAAACTTGCCTGTAAATACTCACAAGCTTCTGGAAAACTACTTATATGGGCGGAAGT
Source organism: Thecocarcelia acutangulata (assembly GCA_914767995.1). NCBI lineage: Eukaryota > Metazoa > Arthropoda > Insecta > Diptera > Tachinidae > Thecocarcelia > Thecocarcelia acutangulata. Next base: position 64,580,706 of record OU612097.1, read on the forward strand.
TTATTACCAGAGAAGACGATTTTATAAGCCCCTTATAGCCAATCGAAGCACGTGTTCCCCAAGGCAGCATACTGGGGCCTACTCTATACTTGATTTACGCCTCTGACATGCCAACGACATCCGGAATCCATACTTCCACCTTTGCAGATGACACAGCGTTTTTGAGTGTTCACGAAAACTCCCAATTAACTTCACGAAATTTACAGGAATACATTTCAATATTGGAGAAATGGCTAAAACTTTGAAAATCAAAGTTAATGAACAAAAATGTACTCATGTCACATTCACTCTGTGTAAGCAAACATGTGCGCCTATCCAAATTAACAACTCACCTATTCCGCAGCACAGTGAAGTCAAGTACCTTGGTATACACCTCGACCGTAGGCTAACGTGGAAGTCTCACATTGAAGCAAAAGTCACTCAGATGAAACTAAAAGCTGCGCAACTAAATTGGCTTATGGGCAGAAACTCGACATTGAAGTTAGATTGCAAACTTCTGTTATACAATGCAATTCTAAGACCTATATGGTGCTACGGAATTCAGTTATGGGGCACCGCCTCAGCGTCAAATATTGAAAAAATTCAAAGGCGACAAAACCAAATTCTTCGAACGATTACTGCAGCTCCATGGTACGTCAAAAATTCACGAATTCATAACGATCTGAGTGTTCCGCTGGTAAAAGAGGAATTTTCTAAGTACGCGGCAAGGTATGTCAGTAAAGTGGAACTTCATCCAAACCCTCTTGCGCGCAATATACTTAATTTTGGCGGCCACACTCGGCTTAAAAGAAGGGATACCGCTGCCACCATCAGATTGCTCAATAGGTGATTTTACCGAAATAGCTTCCGCATAATAAAACTTTTTGTCTAGCATTGGCTGGACTTAAGAATCACATTTTTTAATTTTTAAATTTAGTATTAAGATTTGAATACTTATTGTTAGTTCATTTTGAAGATTCAATAAATAAAAAACGCTAAAAAAAAAAATAAATAAAATTTAATTTATGATTTCCAAATTTTGGTTTGAAATTTTCGATTGTTTTTACATATCGTTGTTCTCATGTAGAAAGGCCCTAACAAAAATAATTGCAATTTTACAGAAGAAGGAAAAATCGTAATGAAAACTGTATAAATAGGTACTGTTGGATTCTTGCAATGCGTAATTACACACCGATAGTAAATTTCCAACATGGTCTTTCACACACACGGTGGAGTTTGTTTAATACGAAAGTTATATATATATTGTTTTTATTTAATGTTTCAAGTTATTGTTCGAGTAAAAAAAGGAATATACATATGTATCTAGTTTTATTTTCGAGTTATATCTAGTTTTCTTTTCTTATTCTGTCTCTTTGCAGAGTCTTACTTTTCTTTGAATCTTTATCATATATTGTTACATTTGGTTCATCAATCCTCTTTACAATGTATGGGCCATCATAAATATTTTTAAACTTATCATATGGTTCTTTTTTGGCAAAAACATAGTTATTAATATAAGAAATATAATAACTAGAATATTATATTTCTTTGCTTATGTTTTTCTGTTAAACTTTTTGCCATAATATGGGATTTCTGTAAGCGATATTTAACTTCCTTGGCATTATTTTCAACATTGTATATAGGATCAATTTCTTCAATTCTTATTTCATTTGGCATACTCGCTTCTTTTCCGAAAACTAATTCAAATGGTGTATATTTGTTGTCGAATACTGAACTAGAAGTCGTGTTGTGAAAAAGCGTAAAATATTTTAAGTAGGTGTCCCAGTCTGTCATGTTATCTGTAATGTAAGCTCTTATGTACTCATTAAACACTTGATGATTTCGTTATGCTGTCCCTACAGTTTGGTGGTGATAAGCAGTCAAATTTTTAAAAGTTTACAAAGCTCGCTGAAAATTTCGTTTTAAATTCTGTGCCTAAATCGGACTTAATTGATGTCATTTTGCCGTACACTAGAATAAAGTTCTAAAAGATTGCTGGCGCAACTGTTTTTGCACTCTTGTCTGGAATAGCAATCGTCACTAAGTACTTTGAAAAATCACATGTCAGTTTTAAGGCATATTTATTTCCATGCTGTGAAATTGGTAATGGCCCTATTGTGTCCAAGACTACAATGTCAAATGATTTTATTGGTGTGGGAGTTATTGTGAGTTTTTCTTTGTGCCCTTTCCTGACTTTATTTATGTTACACTGTTTACAATTTTTAATGAATAATGCAATATCTTTCGCCATCCTTTTCCAATAAAATTTTGTTTTCAGTTTTGCGTACAATCTTTTACGTCCACAGTGTCCACCTAAAATAGGATCAGTATGTACCATTCGGCTACATAGATGTTGCTAATGTTGGCTTCTTTCTGGAGCCTCGAAAGCATTTCATCGAAATTTAATGTTTCGTTAACAATTCGAACATCTATGTATATGAAATTTAAATTTGTATTTGTTAAAAAATTTTAATTTTATGTTAGTTAGTTTTCCATCTTTGTAAAACATTTCTGATTTTATTTGTTTTTCGTATATACTTAGCTGGTGAGGCTTAACTTTTTTTATGTCAATAAAAATGCAAAATCTTTATTACATATATTTCCCAACGTTTCGTGAATTTTATATTCACTTCTTCAGGGGATTTTGTCTATTTTAAAAAGAAAGTTTTTTATGAAATTACATTAATATCTTAAGTAGAAAACAATATTTGAGAAACTTACATTTTTGTGATTTTAAAGCATTAAACACAAAATTATTAAAATTATATTTATAGTCAAGTAATACAACATTTATACACTAATTTCCTTAAGCACTATTTTTATACCCTTCACAAAAATGTTAAGGGTATATATAAGTTTGTGATTCCGTTTGTAATTTCTACAGTTTTTTTTTGCGACCCTATAAAGTATATATATTCTGAATCAGAATTAATGGAAAAGTCGATTAAGCGATGTCCGTCTGTCCGTCTGTCCGCTGTTGAAATACCGTTTCTGAGAAAACCATTAGACTTAGAAACTTTTTTCTTTCACCATTCTTTTACCCCATCGATTCATGGGTTTGCTATTGAAATTCAGTAATATCGGTCCACGTATAGCTGAGATAAATTCAAAATTCCGAAAAAAGCCATTTTTTTTTGCAGTTTTGTATGAAAATTTTTGAAAACAAAAGTTGTTCGTTTTGCTTCAAACTTCACACACTTATTAAGCATGGTGACTAAAAGGCAAAAAATTTTTTTTTCAGATATCGGTCCATATATACCCGAGATATAGCCCAAATCGGATTTTTAATGAAAATGTCGCATAGGCGAAGCTAAATATCTTTTTTTTGCTCAAAAGCAGTTCTGGTAATAAAATTAGGTTACATAAATATGGAAAATGAAAATTTCCGATATCGGTCCATATATACCCGAGATATAGCCCAATCCGGGTTTTTCATGAAAATGTCGCGTAAGCGAACTTAAACAACTTTTTTGTGCTCAAAAGCAGTTCTGGTAATAAAATAGGGTCATATAAATATGAAAAATGAACATTTTCGATATCGGTCCATATATACCCGAGATATAGCCTAGACCGGGGTTTTCATGAAAATGCCGCGTAAGCGAACTTAAACAATTTTTTTGTGCTCAAAAGCAGTTCTGGTAATGAAATTAGGTTACATAAATATGGAAAATGAAAATTTCCGGTATCGGTCCATATATACCCGAGATATAGCCTAGACCGGGTTTTTCATGAAAATGTCGCGCAAGCGAACTTAAACAACTTTTTTGTGCTCAAAAGCAGTTCTGGTAATGAAATAGGGTCATATAAATATGAAAAATGAAAATTTTCGATATCGGTCCATATATACCCGAGATATAGCCCAAATCGAGGTTTTCATGAAAATGTCGCGTAAGCGAACTTAAACAACTTTTTTGTGCTCAAAAGCAGTTCTGGGAATGACATAGGGTCATATAAATATGAAAATTTTCGATATCGGTCCATATATACCCGAGATATAGCCCAAACCAGGTTTTTCATGAAAATGCCGCGTAAGCGGACTTAAACAACTTTTTTGACTCAAAAGCAGTTCTGGTAATGAAATTAGGTTACATATATATGAAAAATGAAAATTTCCGATATCGGTCCATATATACCCGAGATATAGCGCAAACCGGGTTTTTCATGAAAATGTCGCGTAAGCGAACTTAAACAACTTTTTTTTCCTCAAAAGCAGTTCTGGTAATGAAATAGGGTCATATAAATATGAAAAATGAAAATTTTCGATATCGGTCCATATATACCCGAGATATAGCCTGAACCGATTTTTACAATAACATTTTTTTTTTACTGAAAAGCAGTTCTTGTTATAAAAGAAGGTTACGAAAATAGAGAAAATTAAAATTTCTGATATCGGTCCATATATACCCGAGATATAGCCTAAATCGGGTTTTTCATGAAAATATCGCGTAAGCGAACTTAAACAATTTGTTGTGCTCAAAAGCAGTTCTGTTAATGATATAAGGTTATATAAATATGGAAATTTAAAATTTTCGATATCGGTAAATATACATATACCCGAGATATAGCCTGAATCGATTTTTCCATTAAAATTTTTTTTTTTTTTTTTGCTGGAAAGCAATTCTTGTTATAAAAGAAAGAACGTTACTAAAATACAGAAAATAGAAAAATCCGATATCGGTTCATATATAACCGAGCATATTTAGGTCACATTTTTAATATACTATACATATTCGTGACTATCGTGAAGGGTATTTTAGATTCGGCCCAGCCGAATATACTACACTCTTACTTGTTTATAATAATATTATAAATGGCGCTTAAGTTGTCAGTATATTCTTTTTTGTTCATTGTTCTGTTTATTTTTTGCTGTATTCTTAAGCTTTCTGTTGTGTAACGTTTTTTAACATTATTTTCTTTGTCCAATATTTTGATGTTGTTAAAGTCGGGTATATGTTTGGTTTGTACAGTATGTTGCGATAAAGCAGTGCTTTCTTTTTTTTTCTTATTAATGTCTGTCTTATGTTCATTTATTCTAACTGCTAAACTTCTTTTTGTTGTGCCTATGCAAACGAGATTACAGCTGTTGTTATCATCACCTTTACATGGAATTTGATAGACAACGTTGTTTTGTTGTAGTTTGTCTATAGGTGTTTTTGTTTTTGTGAATATTGTGCTTAAAGTCTTATTTGGTTTAAAAGCCAATGTTATGTTGTTATTGTTTATTGCACATTTTATATTGCGGTTGTCTGTTAATCCAGGTATATATTTGATGCTGTAATATTGTTTGCTTTCATTGCTAGGGCTGTCATTTCTATTGCTTTTTGGATGATTTGGTGTATTTATGATATTTTTGATAAGATATGGCGGAAAACTATTTTTGGTTAGTATTTCCGAAATTTTCTTTATATTCTTGTTATGAAATTTTTCATCACTTATTTCTAATACCTTGTTTACTAAATTTTTGGATGTGTTGATTATTTGTGAATTGGGTTGGGTTGAATAATAGTTGATTATCCTTCCTGATGAGATGCTTTTGGTATGCCAGTCGAAATATATTTTGTCATCTTGTCTATAAAGTGTGGTGTCTAGATAGGAGATTTTTCCTTTATTTTCTACTTCAATAGTGAATTTTATTTTGGGATGATATACATTTAGTGTTTAAAATTTCATTTTTATTGTCAGTATTTATTACAGTTAAAATGTCATCTATGTATTTTGTTATATATTTTATGTGAATATTTTTGTCATATAATTCAGCTAAGGCTACGTCCAATAAATTGTCCAAAACAATGTCAGCAATAGTGGGTGACAGCGGGTTTCCCATAGGCATGCCGAATGTTTGATTGTAGATATTATTGTCATATGTAAAATAGTTATTTTCGTAAAGGCAGAATTTGAGGACATCTAAGAATTTAGATCTTGGAATCTTAGTATGTTGTTTTATTAAGTTCCAATTATTCATTACGTTATTTATGGCCAAATGGATAGGAATATTAGTGAACAGGGAGACAACAACAAAAGAGACAATACATTCATTTGGGTCCAGTTTAAGATTCTTAAGTCCATTTTTTAGTTCCGTTGAGTTTGTTATGTTGTATTTTTCAGATACTATGTTTCTTAGTATTTGTTCTAAATGTTTGCTCAGTTGGTAGCATGGGACCTGAAACGATGATATTATAGGTCGTAAGGTCATATTGTCTTTGTGTGTTTTCGGTAGTCCATAAATTCTCGGCGCATTTGCAGCGGAGCATGTAAGTTTCCGTTTTTGATTGTAGTCTATGTATTCCTTTTTATGTAGCTCATTCTCAATATTATTGTTTAGTTTCATCAGTTTTTGGTTGGGATCTGTACTTGTTATCTTATATGTGTTTTTATCCTGAAGTAGTTCATTCATTTTCTCCTCGTATTGATTTTTGTATATTGCAACCGTTTTGTTTCCTTTGTCAGATTGTGTAATTATTATATTCTTATGTCTTTTCAAAACTTTGTTAGTCTTTCCGAAAACCGCAAGTATAAATTTTTCCCTTGGAGTGTTCTTCATTCTTCTGTTGAAAAACGTTAATTTGTTTGCTATCTCAGCTCTGGCCACTTCTTTTTCTTTGTTGTCAAAATTGTTTTCACTTATCTTTTGTATACACTGCTCTACGTCCGCAATTATTCCAAGAGGTGAAAAATTATTTCGGTTTATTGGTAGAGCAAACTTCTTTCCCAACGACAATAACCATCTATTTTCCCATGGTATTGTTACATTTGTTTTGTTTTCAAACCAGTGTTCGTTGAAAACTAGTCCTAATTTACAAAAGTGTGTCTCCTTTAGTGTATCTAGTTTTTTAATGTGAGTTTGTTTGATATTCATCTATATATGTCTAGCCCTTTCTGTTTGGTTTGTCATTTCTGATTTTATTTTCAAAACTTTTTTGTTAAAATCACGTGAAAATGTATCGTAAACTGTGGTTCAACTGTGTTATATGTGAAGTTATTGTTCTATGTATTCCGAAAGTTTGAGCCTTATTTTAGTCAATTTGGAAGACGGATCTTTCATACCAAACAAATACACTAAAGGTCGATGATCGGTTCTGACAACGAACTCGGTACCGTAAACATAGGGACGAAATTGATTAATTGCAAAATATATTGCAAGGAGTTCTTGCTCAATCACGGGTTTTTTCTGTTCGGACGAACTAAATGATTTGGACACGAAATACACTGGCAAGTCATTCCCTTCAAAATTTTGGCTTAAAATTGCACCACATCCAATTTTGATGCATCAACAGTGAATTAAAATGGTTTGGTGAAATCTGGGTATTGCAAGATCTTTGGTGAAATTAGTATTGATTTTAATTCTTCAAATGATTTTTGGCATTTTTCATCCCATACGAAATTTACTTTTTTTCCTTGTAAGGTAATTTAAAGGAGCTGCAATCGAAGCAAAATTAGGAACAAGTCTCCTATAATAATTTATAAAAGCAACAAAACTTTTTACTGAGTCTTTATCTTTTGGAGTTGGATATTTTTCTACGGCCTACAATCTTGAGTTGTCTGGAAGCAATCCATTTGCCGTGCATTTGTGACCAAGAAATGCAACAACTTCCGTCGATGCAGCTTGATCTGTGCTAAATAAAATCAAATCCCTATACTCTTCGTTAAGTAGAATTCGATGAAATCCGGAAAAAAAATCAATAACCGAAAAATGTTTAGCTCGTCCAAGATTATCGAGTATGTCGTCAATTCTAGGCAACGGTAACTTATCTGCTATTAGTTTCTTATTAACGGCTCTAAAATCGACGCACATACGATACGACTTGATGTCATTAGAACTTTTCTTTGGTACTATAATAAGTGGACTGTTGTACTCCGAAGTACTTGGCTCTGTCAGGTCATTATCTAGTAATTTTGTACTTGTCGTTTTATTTCGGTTCTTGATGTATAGGGTAATTCTTCACATAGACTGGTTCCTTATCTTTGATTCGTAGTTTTTCCTCATAAAAATTATTTGTTGTCATTTTGTCGTTATCTAGAGTAAAAATATCTGCATAGTCTGTGCATAGTGGCATTAAAACTTTCTTGACATATTCAGGCATTTTGTCATTTAAAATATTTGTTAAGGTTTTAACACGATTGGTAGCACATGAAGTTTTATTAATTGTATACACGAGAAAATTTGAAAGTTTTCAAACTTGATGTTGCAATTATTTACGAATTTCATTTCGTTGGTAGTACTCAAAATACGTAATACTGGGTTTCTCGAATTCACAATGCACTTACCTATTAAAACTCCTTCACAAAACTTTTGACAATCAATAAATGCTGGTTCTGTTAGATTTTCTATGCTGACTTCTCTAAATACTTCACATATCGGTGGAAGAAAAAACGAGTTTTTATTTAAACCATGAAAAACTGGAATTGTTACTTTTTGCCGTAAGATTGAAATGAAACTGTCATCGTATTGTAATCGATTTAACATTTACTAAATTTTAAGAAATCTTTGCCTAAAATGCCGTCAGAAGGTATGTTGAAACTATCTGGGACAACATGACGAATATGTGGTATAGCTTGATTAGAAAAATATAATGTTGTATTGAGTGCACCTATTGTTTGGGTTGTGTTTGGTGTTATACCCATAATACCAATGGTATTTTGCCTGTTTATAAATGATTTATCATCTATGCATGAAAATTTTATTATGAATTATTTATATATATATATATATATATATATATATATATATATATATATATATATATATATATATATATATATATATATATATATATATATATATATATATATATATATATATATATATATATATATATATATATATATATATATATATATATAAATAACAAAAGTTTTCAATCTAATTTCAATGTCGAATTTCTACCCATAAGCCAATTTAATTGCGCTGCTTTTAATTTTAGCTGAGTGACTTTCGCGTCAATGTGAGGCTTCCACGTTAACCTACGGTCGAGATGAATTAATTAACAAACACAAAAACTGCGAAGCTTTTTTGCTTGTCTGCAGTAACACCCAGGGTCTGTGGCAGGAATCGAACCTGCGACCTCGAGACTGTTGGTCGAGTACTCTACCAAATCAGCCATCGAGGCACCCAAATACCAAGGTACTTGACTTCATTTTGCTGCGTAATAGGTGAATTATTAATTTGGATAGCTGTGCATGTTTGTCTACGCAGTGTGAATGTAACGTGAGTACAGTTTTGTTCATTAACTTTAATTTTCCAAAGTTTTATCCACATCTCTAATAAAAATATATACTCCTGCAAATTTCGCGAAGCTACTTGATGGTTTTCATGTACGCTGCAGAATGCAGTGTCATCTGCAAAAGTTGAAGTGTGAATACCAGATCTGGTTGGTATGTCAGAAGTGTAAATTAAATATAATGTGGGTCCCAGAATGCTACCTTGGGGAACTCTTGCTTCGGTTGGCTGAGTTGGGCTTATAAAGTCGCCTTCTCTGATAACAAAGTTCTGGCCCCATAAATAGCTTTCCAGAAGCTTATGAGTGTTTGCAGGCAAGTTCAACTTTATTTTGTGCATTAATCCCTCGTGCCACACTTTATCAAAAGCTTGGGAAACATCAATGAATAGAGCTGAGCAATACTTTTTGTCCTCAAAAGTCTTTCTTATAACATTAACTAGTCTATGCGTTTGTTTTATGGTGCTATGTTTAGCCCGAAAACCTAATTGATGATCAGGGATGCATCCTACATCATTCAATATTGGAGTCAACTTCGCCATTGACAATTTTTCGAAAAGTTTTGAAATTGCTGGCAGTAGACTTATTGGTCTATATGACTCTACTTTAGTGGGATCCTTCCCTGGCTTGGGTATCATAATAACCATAGACACCTTCCACTCTGCAGGATAGTATTCTAGGCGCAAAATAGCGTTAAAAATGAAAAGAAGAATTCTTCTAGCAACACGAGGTAACTGTACAAGTATTTTGCCAGTAATTATACTCTTCACAAAAATGTAAAGGGTATTTATAAGTTTGTGATTCCGTTTGTAATTTCTACAGTTTTTTTTGCGACCCTATAAAGTATATATATTCTGAATCAGAATTAATGGAAAAGTCGATTAAGCGATGTCCGTCTGTCCGCTGTTGAAATACCGTTTCTGAGAAAACCATCAGACTTAGAAACTTTTTTCTTTCACCATTCTCTTACCCAATCGATTCATGGGTTTGCTATTGAAATTCAGTAATATCGGTCCACGTATAGCTGAGATATATTCAAAATTCCGAAAAAAGCCATTTTTTTTTCAGTTTTGTATGAAAATTTTTGAAAACAAAAGTTGTTCATTTTGCTTCAAACTTCACACACTTATTAAGCATGGTGACTAAAAGACAAAAAATTTTTTTTCAGATATCGGTCCATATATAGCCCAAATCGGATTTTTAATGAAAATGTCGCATAGGCGAAGCTAAATAACTTTTTTTTGCTCAAAAGCAGTTCTGGTAATAAAATTAGGTTACATAAATATAGAAAATGAAAATTTTCGATATCGGTCCATATATACCCGAGATATAGCCTTGACCGGAGTTTTCATGAAAATGCCGCGTAAGCGAACTTAAACAATTTTTTTGTGCTCAAAAGCAGTTCTGGTAATGAAATTAGGTACATAAATATGGATAATGAAAATTTCCGATATCGGTCCATATATACCCGAGATATAGCCCAAATCGGGTTTTTCATGAAAATGTCGCGTCAGCGAACTTAAACAACTTTTTTGTGCTCAAAAGCAGTTCTGGTAATAAAATTAGGTTACATAAATATGGAAAATGAAAATTTTCGATATCGGACCGTACATACCCGAGATATAGCCTTGACCGGGGTTTTCATGAAAATGCCGCGTAAGCGAACTTAAACAACTTTTTTGTGCTCAAAAGCAGTTCTGGTAATGAAATAGGGTCATATAAATATGAAAAATGAAAATTTTCGATATCGGTCCATATATACCCGAGATATAGCCTAGACCGGGGTTTTCAGGAAAATGCCGCGTAAGCGAACTTAAACACCTTTTTTGTGCTCAAAACAGTTCTGGTCATGAAATTAGATTACACAAATATGAAAAATGAAAATTTCCGTTATCGGTCCATATATACCCGAGATATAGCCTAGATCGGGGTTTTCATGAAAATGCCGCGTAAGCGAATTTAAACAAGTTTTTTGTGCTCAAAAGCAGTTCTGGTAATGAAATTAGGTTACATAAATATGGAAAATGAAAATTTCCGATATCGGTCCATATGTACCCGGTCCATATGTAGCCCAAATCGGGGTTTTCATTAAAATGTCGCGTAAGCGAACTTAAACAACTTTTTTTTGCTCAAAAGCAGTTCTGGTAATGAAATAAGATTACATAAATATGGAAAATGAAAATTTCCGATATCGGTCCATATATACCCGAGATATAGCCTAGAACGTGTTTTTCATGAAAATGCCGCTTCAGCGAAAGTAAACAACGTTTTTTGCTTAAAAGCGGTTCTGGTAATAAAATAAGGTTATATAAATATGAAAAATGAAAATTTCCGATATCGGTCCATATATACCGCAGAATAGCCTGGAACGGGGTTTTCATGAAAATGCCGCGTAAGCGAACTTAAACAACTTTTTTTGCTTAAAAGCAGTTCTGGTAATAAAATAAGGTTATATAAGTATGGAAAATGAAAATTGTCGATATCGGTCTATATATACCCGAGATATAGCCCAAAGCGGGTTTTTCATGAAAATGTCGCGTAAGCGAACTTTAACAACTTTTTTTTGATCAAAAACAGTTCTGGTAATAAGATGAGTTTATATAAATATGGAAGATAAAAATTTCCGATATCGGTCCATATATACCCGAGATATAGCCTAAACCGGGTTTTTCATGAACACGCGGCGTAAGCGAACTCAAACAATATTTTTTGCTTAAAAGCAGTTCTAATAATAAAATAAGGTTATATAGGTATGAGAAATGAAAATTTCCGATGTCGGTCCATATATACTCGATATATAGCCTAACAGGTTTTTTGATGAAAATGCCGAGTAAACAACTTTTTTGTGCTCAAAAGCAGTTCTGATAATGAAATAAGGTTATATAAATATGGAAAAAGAAAATATCCGATATCGGTCCATATATACTCGAGATATAGCCTGAACCGATTTTTCCAATAACATTTTTTTTTTGCTGAAAAGCAGTTCTTGTTATAAAAGAAGGTTACGAAAATAGAGAAAATTAAAATTTCTGATATCGGTCCATATATACCCGAGATATAGCCTAAATCGGGTTTTTCATGAAAATATCGCGTAAGCGAACTTAAACAATTTGTTGTGCTCAAAAGCAGTTCTGGTAATGATATAAGGTTATATAAATATGGAAAATTAAAATTTTCGATATCGGTCCATATATAGCCGAGATATAGCCTGAACCGATTTTTCCATTAAAATTTTTTTTTTTTTGCTGAAAAGCAATTCTCGTTATAAAAGAAGGTTACTAAAATACAGAAAATAGAAAATTCCGATATCGGTTCATATATAACCGAGCATATTTAGGTCACATTTTTAATATACTATACCTATTCGTGACTATCGTGAAGGGTATTTTAGATTCGGCCTAGCCGAATATACTATACTCTTACTTGTTTTATCATAACCTGGAGCTTTTTTTTTGAGTTTACTTTATTTATAACGTTTTCGACATCTTGAAAACTAAGTCTCAAAGGCACAGGCGGTCTAACTGCATATGGCGGAAATTCAGCAATATCATTTGCAATAAAAACGTTTTTCCAATGATTAACATACACCATTCCTTTTTTAGAATCGCTTCTTGCTCAGTCGCCAGCTGAAGTTCGCAAAGGTGGCTTACCTATTACGGGTTTTTTCAGACCTTTTTTCGCTTTTCATAGAGAATAGTCGGTTTGCGGGCTACCATAAATACCTTCTAGATAATTTTAAACGGAAGCCATTCTTTGAATTTCAAGCAGATTTCTTAATTGAGTTATGCACTCCCGTAGCCTGCTTTTTAGCTGGGGAGACCTTCGAAGTTGCCACTCTCTTCTAACTCTTCTTTTTTCTGACAGAAGTTGCTCTATTTCAGACGAATACGTTCTATTGCTCACATTTCTGGATCTTGTATGGCTAGTGGTAGCATGTTGTACGGCCAGTTTAAGGTCTTCAGAAAAATCTTTAATTGATATATCAACATCCTCAGGGGTTCTCAGGGCAATATTTTCTGTATAATGAGTACTCAAATATTTATTATATTTTAGCCAATTAACTCTAGTGATGGCGAGCGTCAAGTCACTACACGGGGAACCAACCTCCTGGGGGATGACAAATCTAATGAAGACTCTACTTGCATCCCTTCTAAAGGAAAATTTTTTGCAACTCCAAAATCTATAACATCTGGAATCTTTTGTCGGTCTGAGGGCCAATAAGTGGGATGTCCGCTTGAAATCACATCTAAGCCCAGTTTGAAAACTGTGTCGAGCACATGGCCTTTCGGAGAAATTAAACGTGATCCCCAAAAAGTGTGCTTGGCGTTATAGTCACCAGCCGCTAAAAATCGAGGCCCAAGTGTGCTGAAAAAAAGTGAATACTGATTTTCTGTTATTGGAAATCGGGGCGGTGAGGAAATTGATGATAGAACTATTTTTCCATGAAAATGTTCAATGCATATATTTGTTGCTTGGAGATACTCCTCACGTGTCTCATGTAGAAAATAGTACTTAATTCTATTTTTGATTAGAATTGCTGAGCCTCCACAATACCTTCCACGGGGATCTTTAGTGTCATACAGTGTGTAGCCATTAATTTTGAAATAACTGTTGCTTGTGAAGTGAGTTTCAGCAATCAGCACTATGTCGCGTTGTTTTTCCATAAGGAAGTGCTCAAGTTCATTTTTGTGTTGGCGGATGCCGTTTGCGTTCTAGAAACATATTTTAAAACAAATCATTTGTTTAAAATTGCCTGCAAAAAAGTGGATTGCAGCTTCAGCATTTCCTGCGTAATGGTTGTAATGGAAACCGTAATTGCAATAATGGATTGAACAAGAGTCTGCAGAGTTGCCTCAAGATTGTTAAAACTTTGATCGGAATTTTGGGGCTTGGGCTCCTGATTCAAGTTTTGTATATCGGTTTTGACCACATTAGCATATGAAACTTGTTTGGAGTTTTGCATGATTATGTGGCTAGTTGACTGGCCTCTCTGCGGAAAATTCTTTGTAGGAATTATGTTTGGCTGCTGGGGTTGCTTAAAGGTAATTGATGACTTATTTGTCATTGACTGCTTAAAGTGAGTATAGACAGGGCAGCCTCTGTAATTTGCAGTATGGTTGCCTCCACAGTTACTGCATTTTTTAACACTTGAGTCAGTTTTTGGCTTCTTGCACTGTGATGTGCCGTGCGGTTCGCCACACACAACACAAACTGCGGGCAGTTTACAATATGCCTTACTATGACCGAATTCCTGGCAGTTTAGGCATTGAACGATGAAGAAGAAATTTGAGGTTATAAATTGGGTGATAACATCCCGTGGTTCCAGTTCCACCCTAAACATGGGTTGAGGAATCTTCTCACGGTTCCGCATATTTACCACATTTTTTATTTTAAAGCCTTTATCTAGCAGTGCAGTTTTAACCTCATCCGTGTCTACATAAGGGTCAATACCTTTTATAACAACCTGAAGGCTTTTAGCACTTTTAAGTTGATAAGTATAAAAAGATTTTTTCTCTTTTTCCAGAGCAGCAGAGAGTTTTCGGTAATCATTTTCGCAGTTGACTTGGATTTTTGTTTCACTTATTTGTCCGTGCTTCACTGATGATGTAGGGGTCTTCCCCTGAGTAATGGTCCAAGATAAAAAATTAGAAACAATGAAGGCATAATCTATAGAAGTGACGAACTTATTTCTAAAAGATCTGAATCTATAGTAATTTCAGCAGAGAAAAACTGACACGCTAAATATCAACGATCGAGAAAATGATAACTCAAATAATAACTGTTGTGCAAGAAGAGCTATTAGAAAAGTACGGCCATCATCAAGATTCGATATACGAGTATACACAAAAGATTAATTAAATTGAATGTAAAATTTATACATATTTCAAAATTTAAAATTTAGTTTGAAGTTTACTTACTAAACTTTACACCTGCAAATAACATTTATGTAAATTATGTGAAACATCCTATATTTACCATTACAATTTTATAAGTTACTATTAGTATATCTTTTTGTATAAACCAATAGAGATCTCATATGAATTACAACAATTTCAGTTTACATTTGCTTAATATTATGTGGCTGTTTCGAACGTTACAGACAATATTGAGTCGCTATAGGTACATAGTTGCTGACTTTTTCGTTCATCAATAGAACAATCATGATATATCATGGCAGGTATGTATACGAGTAGTTACAACAAGACGACGCACTTTCGCGTTTCGGACCAGCGATGTTGGCCTCTGCGGATATAGCTATGTCGAGGACAACATTTGCCACGATTTGGTAATATGTGGCCACAAATGTTGGAAAAAGTCATCGATTAGCTACGTCTAAGTCTTATGTCAAAAGTCATAAGTAAACAATTTTTAAAATTAGTCCTTATTTTATTTCATTTCCAAGTTCTATAGCTCAGACAAAAGTTTTAGTGAATTACATTTTTACTTTAATTTCTTTCGTGTGCAGTATGCACAAGTAATTTTCGATTTTTAGCTTGAATTCTGCTGACATTGAAAAATTAATTCTCACTTAAAGTGAACATGGTTTGTTTAATATTTTTATTTAAATTACCTTTTTATTTAATTTAAATCCTTCTGTTGTTTGTGTTAAATTTGTTTTCATTTCTTGAGTGAGTGAGTGGCTCTTATTATTCATGCGGAATTAAAATGCCAATAGTACGAGTATTATGGAACTTTATTTGTTAATGTTGTTGGTTTATTTTTAGCAAAATAAAAAAAATGCATAAAAGTAATTTGATTGTTTTTATATCTGGTTGCTAAGGGTGAAGCAACACAGACATTTCTACAATTCAGTACAATTAAGCACAGTGTTTTGTAATAACTATTATTACATAATACTATTTCCTCCCAATGGTCACACAGTTATAACTGAAGTGGAAAAACGTGACCATTTTCAGCTCCGTCTCATTGTTTCCCCGGACGTGTGCATGTATGCAATGTGGTGAAATCTCATATCAAAATGAATCCAGATTACAAATATTTACTTCTTGAAAAGTGAATTTAAACTATATTCGTGTATAAGAAAACTTGGATAAAAATGTTTCGTTGAATCAGTTAATAAATTGTTTGAAAAGGATTTGTCATAAATAAAAAGGATCATAATCATACATAAAAATAAATTTGTGGCAAGCAGCTGTTGCTCTTAACAACATAAAAAAATATGATATCAAAAAAAATTTGGATATATGCATACATACATAATGCAATATTATGGATTTTAGACTCACTGAATTAGCAAAAATATTTAGTGGAAAAATTAATTTTATACAAAAATTAACAAAGTTTTTTTAGCTAAAATATAATTTTTTCTCTGTTGTCATAACTAATTTGTTCGTGTTTCTTTAAATTTCCATCTGAGGTAAATTTTATACACAATCGATCCAAAAAAAAACTGGGCCGAGATCATAAATAACAAGTAAGAGTGTAGTATATTCTGCTGAGCCGAATCTAAAATACCCTTCACGATAGTGAAGGGTATGCTCAGACATATATGGACTGATATCGGGAAAAAATATTTTTGCCTTGTAATCACCATTCATTCCAAAAACAAAATCTTTCATGGAAAAATTTGTTAAGGCTATATCTCGGTCATTTTATCGGTAGAATCACCTACTTAACGCTCTGATGGTGGCAGCGCTATCCCTTCTTCTCAACCGAGTGTGACCACTAAAATTAAGTATATTTCGTGCAAGAGGGTTTGGCTGAAGTTCCAATTTGCTGATATACCTTGTCGCATGCTTTGAAAACTCATCTTTTACCAGTGGAACACACAGATCCTTGTGAATTCGGGAGTTTTTTACGTACCATGGTGCTGCAGTAATTGTTCGAAGAATTTTGTTTTGTCGCCTTTGAATTTTTTCAATGTTTGACGCTGAGGCTTTAAAATTGCGTTGTATAATAAAAGTTTGCAATCCAGCTTCAATGTAGAATTTCTGCCCATAAGCCAGTTCAGTTGCGCTGCTTTTAATTTTAGCTGAGTGACTTTCGCGTCAATGTGAGGCTTCCACGTTAACCTACGGTCGAGATGAATACCAAGGTACTTAACTTCATTTTGCTGCGTAATAGGTGAATTGTTAATTTGGATAGCTGAACATGTTTGTCTACGCAGTGTGAATGTAACGTGAGTACACTTTCGTTCATTAACTTTAATTTTCCAAAGTTTTAACCATTTCTCTCATATTCCAATATACTCCTACAATTCTAGCGAATCTTACTGATGGTTTTCATGTACACTGCAGAATGCTGTGTCATCCGCAAAAGTTGAAGTGTGGATTCCGGAGCAAGTTCGCATGTCTGAGGCATAAATCAAATATAAAGTAGGTCCCAGTATGCTACCCTGAGGAACTCCTGCTTCGATTGGCTGTAAGGGGCTTATAAAATCGCCTTCTCTGAAAACAAACTTCCGGCCGCATAAGTAGCTATCCCGTAGTTTGTGAGTGTTTGCAGGCACTTTATTTTGTGCATAATCCTTCAATGCGTGGAGCTTTCCTGGGGTTTGTACTACCCATAACGTTTTCGACATCTTGAGAATTAAGTCTCAAAGGCACAGGCGGTCTAGCAGCATATGACGGTAATTCCGCTCTATTATTCGCTGAATCATTAGTAACAAAAACGTTTCTTAAATGATCAACATACGACATCCCCTTTTCAGAATCGCTTCTTGTCCAGTCGCCAGTTGAAGTTCGCAAAGGAAATATGTTTTAAAGGAAGCTATTCTGTGGACTTCAAGTGGATTTCTTAACTGAGTTATGCATTCCCGTAGCCTAGTTTTAAGCTGGGGAGACCTGCGAAGTTGCCACTCTCATCCGACTCTTCTGTTTTTTTGACAGAAGATGCTCAATTTCAGACGAATAAGTTCTATTGTTTTGATTTCTGGATCTAATATGACTAGTAGTAACATGCTGTTTAGCCAGTTTGAAGTTTTCAGAAAAACCGTTGATTGACACATCAATATCCTAAGGCGTTCTCAAGGCGGTACTTTCCGTACAATGTGCACTCAAATATTTTTTATATTTTAGCCAATTAACTCTATTGACGGTCAACGGGGAGCCAATCTCTTAGGGGAACGAAACAGCGATTATAGTGGGTCACAACGGTCTTATATATAAACTTCATACGTTTGGTGTTCCAGTTTACATCCAGAAGATTATACAAAGTTTTCTATCCGGGAGGTCATTTGTGGTGAGCGTTGACAATGAGTATTCGTCTGAACGATATATTGCTGCCGGGGTACCTTAAGGGTCAGTACTATCGCCGACATTATACCCATTGTATATATCAGATTTTAAAGTTCTAAGGGACCACTCGTCAGCGTTATATGCAGATGATACCGCCATAATAACTACTGGAAAAATTTCAAATGCAATAGTTAAAAGTATGAAAAAAGGCTTATTATATGCACAAAAGTACTTTTCCAGATGGAAAATCAAAACAAACGAAGGAAAGACTCAGGCGATAATATTTCCTTTCAACAAATCACCTAAGCGAATACCGACAATTCCCCTGCTTGTTAACGGCGCAGAAATTCCCATTGCTGAGACCATTAAATATTTAAGTGTTTTATTAGATAAAAAGCTTATTTTTAAGCATCATGTTCTTGAAACATGTGATAAAGCTTTACGCTGCGGCAGGTCCTTATTTCCTTTACTCAACAGATATTCAAAACTAAATTACAAAAATAAGATCTTACTCAACAGAATGTGCATACAGCCAATTATGACATATGGTTGTCAAGTTTGGTCTAAAAGAAGTGCTATAACATATATCAAAAAACTTCAGGTGATACAGAATAAACACCTAAAAATCATCTGTAACTTACCTAACCGATATCCAACCAACAGACTACATAGAAACCTCAAACAACTATTGTTTACATCACTAATTTGTAATATTACTCAAAGATTTGAAAATCGGAACAGATTTTCAAATTTTGATTTAATAGGAAATTTGCAGTATTAATATCTTCTTCAGCTTCGTAATGAAGTTGAATGAAGCATTAATTTAAGCAAACTTCTTAACAACCATTACAAGGTTTTTGCCTATCGTTTTCCTTGTACATTGTAAATATCTTTTTACTGTAAATATAATATTAAAATAAGTTTTATATATTTGGTGCAATACTTTTTAGTAATATCTCAAAATATGTATGTATATAAATATTAACGTTATTTTAAATTGTAATACTGATAGTAATAAAATCATTAAAAAAAAAATTTTTATATTTTAGCCAATTCACTCTAGTGACGGTCAATGCTAAGCCACTAAACGGGGAGCCAATCTCTTGGGGGGAAAAACAAAGATTATAGTGGGCGAGTGTTCGGATGACAAGTCTAATGAAGGCTCCACTTGCATCCACTCTAAAGGAAAATTGTTTCCAACTCCAAAATCTATAACGTCTGGAATCTTTTGTCGGTCTGACGGCCAATAACCATACCAGGTGACCACCTGAAACGACATATAAGCCCATTTTGGAAACGGTGTCAAAAAGCACGTGGCCTTTTGAGGTAATTAAACGTGATCCCCAAAAAGTGTGTTTAGCGTTATAGTCGCCAGCCACTAAAAATCGAGGACCAAGTGATTTGAAAAAATGTGAATATTGGTTTTCTGTTATTGAAAATCGTGGTGGTGAGTAAATCGAGGATATAACGACTGTTTCATGAAAATATTTAATGCATATATTAGTTGCTTGGAGATACTCCTCACGTGTCTCCTTCATTAAATAGTGCTTAATTCTAGATTTTATTAGAATTGCCGATCCTCGGCAAGATCTTCCTCGGGGATCTATTGTGTCTTACAGTATGTAGCCATTAACATTGATAAAATTGTTGGTTGTCAAATGAGTTTCAGTAATCAACATTATATCGATTTTCAATAAAGAAGTGCTCAAGTTCATTTTTGTGTTGGCGGATGCTGTTGCGTTCCAGAAACATATTTTTAAGCAGTTCATTTTTTTAAAATTGCCTGCAAAATAGTGGATTGCATTTTCAGAATTTCCTGCATCATGTTTGTCATAGAAACCGTAAATGTGTTTATGGATTGAACAAGAGCCTTCAGAGTTGCCTCAAGATTGCTAAAATTTTGGTCGGAGTTTTGAGGCTCGGGCTCCTGATTTAAGTTTGGTTTATCGGATTTTACCAAATTCGCATAAGAAATTTGACTTACCGGGGGAAATTTGGTTGTAGAAATGATGTGTGGCTGCTGGGGCGGCATATTTAAAATCAGTAAAGTGTTGGAATCAAATTAGTTAAAACTGATCAGTGCCCAGTGTGTATACCTTCGATACGGCTCAGATTAGAATAATTTAGTACAACACCTTCCACACTACAAGGTAATGAAATGCATTGAAAAGAAATTAATATTGAACATATAAAGAAAACCCGGACAGCGGTGAAAAGACAAAAAAAAGGAACACGTGCACACGTACTGCTACCTATTCCGGTGCACTTTGATTTCTCCAAAACGTCAGACAATTTTCGGTATTCATTCTCGTGGATTTGAGTTTCATTGATGCTGCCGCGCATAACCGACGTTATGTTGAAAGCGTCTTTGCCGATTGCCGTAATAAGTTGTTTTACCGGCTCACTAGAGGTAGGCTTTCGCAAATATATTGGTGGCGGCTTAAAGGTTTCTTTAGATACTGTTGGCTCATCTGTCTGAGGGATAGCAAACCTATTACTATCCATTGTCGTGGTAGTCTTATCATCTTTTGTATTTTTGACTGAGATGACATTTGAGCGGATTTGGGTTTTCGCTGCCGTTTAACCACGGTTACATACCTATCCATGCCTTGCCCGCATTTCAATGTATTTTTTCACATCAGTTTAAAAACTTCTCAGCTACAACTGTGTCAAACTGCGCTAAGATAGATTTAACTGTGATCACTAAATGAAACACTATTAAAAAAAAAGTATTACTGATCACTGTAGTTGTGGTAAAGAGAAAGACTACAAATGGAAATGAAAATTGAAATGATATTTTTTACAAAAACAAAAACGTTTAATTAAGATAACATTTCTCGTTAAAGTATTTTATAAATTCAAATTCAAATTTATGTAAGTTTATCTGTTAGTCGGCGGAATAAAAAGTTTTTGTTTAGCGAAACTCAAGAAGACTTTCGGGTTGACACTTGGCTGCCTCACAAAAAATCGTTTTTATGTGGCGTGCTCTAATGTACAGCCGCTGCTATGGCATGTATGTTGATGAAAAAGTCAATTTAAATAAATTGCAATTTTAGAAATGAACTAATTTAACAAGTTGGGCTGCAACCTTTTGTTGTGCAGTTTGTTGAAATAAAACAATGGAAATAGCAGCAATTTGTTAAATGAAAGATTATAAAAATTATTGATATGTTCTTTTGTTCATTTAGTCGTTTTTCTTCTCCAGAAAGTAATTGTTTTTTCATATCATTATAAAGCCATAGAAAAAACGTGGTATTAGTTACAAGGGTCGCCAACAGAGGATTAGTTCACACAAAACATCATATGTATTTTCAGCAGTGTAGACAAAGCTAAAACATGTTTTTTATGATTTGATGTTAAACAATATCTTTGTATATTTAAATAATTGTTTTCCGATAGGAATTGCAAAGAGCTAAATATTACATTGTTACTCGTACTCGTATGCAGTGTTGTATTCTTGCTAGTAGAGTTGAGTAGTTCGGGAACGAACTAGTATCACTGAACTATTCACTAAGTGAGCCGAACATTTCTACAAGCTCTTGTAGCTCCATAGTTCATGTTTCTTTCTTTTGTCTTCAAGTTTTCTTTTTCGTTCATGTTTCTTCCTTTCTGGTACATATGTATACGGAAGAAGTCAAACAGTGCTGCCAGAATTTGACGTACTCACCTATGTTATATACACTATTCAGAAAATTATACAATACAATTTTGTTTTGCAAAAATTCAAATTAATAACATGATATGCGACCATAAATGATGATGAAACCAATAAATCGTTTTTTTTCTTTTCAATACAATTTTTTTTCATCACCCCTGAATATTTCTAATCTCACCTTAATTAGTTTTTATAATTGTACTTTTCATTTGTTTACACCAATTTTTCCTTTTCTTTTTACACCCTTCACAAAAATGTAAAGGGTATATATAAGTTTGTGATTCCGTTTGTAATTTCTACAGTTTTAATATGCGACCCTGTAAAGTATATATATTCTGAATCAGAATTAATGGAAAAGTCGATTAAGCGATGGCCGTCTGTCCGCTGTTGAAATACCGTTTCTGAGAAAACCATTAGACTTAGAAACTTTTTTCTTTCACAATTTTTACCCCATCGATTCATGGGTTTGCTATTGAAATTCAGTAATATCGGTCCATGTATAGCTGAGATATATTCAAAATTCCGAAAAAAGCCAATTTTTTGCAATTTTGTATGAAAATTTTTGGAAACAAAAGTTGTATGTTTTGCTTCAAACTTCACACACTCATTAAGCAAGGTGACTAAAAGGCAAAAAATTTTTTTTTCAGATATCGGTCCATATATACCCGAGATATAGCCCAAATCGGATTTTTAATGAAAAAGTCGCTTAGGCGAAGCTAAATGAAAATTTCCGATATCGGTCCATATATACCCGAGATATAGCCTAAACCAGGTTTTTCATGAATATGCGGCGTAAGCAAACTTAAACAACTTTTTTTTGCTTAAAAGTAGTTCTGGTAATAACATTAGGTTATATAAATATGGAAAATGAAACTTTCCGATATCGGTCCATATATACCCGAGATATAGCCCAAATCGGACTTTTAATGAAAATGACGCATAGGCGAAGCTAAACAACTTTTTTTGCTTAAAAGTAGTTCTGGTAATAAACTTAGGTTATATAAATATGGAAAATAAAAATTTCTGATATCGGTCCATATATACCCGAGATATAGCCTAGAACGGGGTTTTCATGAAAATGCCACATAAGCGAACTTAAAAAACTTTTTTTTGCTCAAAGGCAGTTCCGGTAATAAAGTAAGGTTACATAAATATGAAAATTTCCGATATCGGTCCATATATACCCGAGATATAACCTAAACGGGGATTTTCATAAAAATGCCGCGTAAGCGAACTTAAACAATTTTTTTTCCTTAAAAACAGTTCTGGTAATAAAATAAGGTTAGATAAATATGGAAAATGAAAATTTCCGATATCGGTCCATATATACCCGAAATATAGCCTAAACCGGGGTTTTCATGAAAATGTCGCGTAAGCAAACTTAAACAACTTTTTTTGCTTAAAAGCAGTTCGGGTAATGAAATCAGGTTATATAAATATGGAAAATGAAAATTTCCGATATAGGTCCATATATACCCTGAACCGGGTTTTTCATGAAAATGCCGCGTAAGCGAACTTAAACAACTTTTTTTTTTATATGATAGCCTAAACCACGGTTTTGATGAAAATGTCGCGTAAGTGAACTTAAAAATTTTTTTTTATAATGATCAAAATGAAGTTACTTTTAAGTAATATTATTCAATATTGAAATAATCATTCCATAACGTTAATGTTTCTTATAACCATATTATGGAAATTATTAGTTCATATCAAAGATTTTAATGAACTATCATTATTATAAATTAAAACAGCATATTTAGTTCAAACTTTTAATATGTACTATACATTTACGTGATTATTGTGAAAAGTATTTTAGATTCGGTCCAGCCGAATTTACTACACTCTTACTTGTTCTTTATCATGAAAGCTGAAACAGAGCCGTTCATTGAAAATATTATTTACGGAGCACTGAGCTATTGAACTAAAAGAAAGACATATTTCAGTAACAAGAGCTGAACTAAAAAGAGCACTCTCTCAAAAGAGCTCATGAACTCAACTCTACTTGTTAGTAATTTTCATATAAAGTGTGTTCTTATTGAGTGGAAAAAAGTTCTTCCCTGATTAATTTGTGGAATATTAATTTTTCTTTCATTATATTGTTATAAAAAAAAAACAAATATCAAAAAAAGAAACTGAAAATAGCTTTCTTTTTGCTAATATTTATAAGTGTTGTTAATTTTCTATTTCTGAGAGAAAAATCGCAAGTTACAACACAATCACATAAAAGCGATTGTTCGCTTTCCACAAGACCTTGTGTTCAAAGAAACCATTGCCTTACTCGAATAGAAACATTTGTTATTTTGGACTGCGTTAGCACAGTAGGCTTAAAAATATATGGATACTGTAGTCGTAGCACGTAGTGCCTGTAGCATATAGCTGATGTTGAAACTAAATAAACACAATTTATTGTAGGGCTGTGTGTGTTGCCGTCTTGGGGTGGTTCTTTGTCATGCATCTGTCGTTTGCTACCATACAAAAGAAAAACAAACCATGCCAGCTGAAATAGATGTAAAACCTATTTCTGATATAAGAAAAATTTATATTGTTTATACACACTCACCACCACCACCACTTACCACCTTTAGTCTCTCCCACAGCAAACCTCTTCTGGCTGGTGTTCTGCCAGGATCGGCAGCCCCCCCTGTTGAAGTTCTGTGGAACTCCACCTTGATAGTTTGTAGCCGAATGCAAATAATTTTCAAACCATCCCTAAACCTATACTTTACCTCTTCCTCATCACCGTCCCATTTCGCTAGCACATATTATTCCATTTTAAATTGAACACTGCTAATTTTACTAAACTTTGCAATCATTTTATTAACAATAAATCATTCACCTTAAAATTCACATTACATATTCTGAAACTATCACGCTTACAATCAACCAAATTCCTAACTTACGCAAAATAAAAATGAAAATTCAACAAATTAAAAATTTTTCTATTTTTTACTTCTTTGTATCTTATTCATGTTATACAATTTTCTTCTTCTTCAATAAAACTTTGCTCTGAACTCACGTGTATTTTTTACTGGAAAAAGAAGACTTGTTATGTTAGCCCTCTAGCAGATTTCTGTGTGCCTCTTGTAAAAGACGAATTCTCTAAGTATATGACAAGGTATATCAGGCAATTGGAACTTCACCTAAATCCTCTTTCACGCTATATACTAGGTTGAGAAGAAGGGATACCCTTGCCACCACCAGAATGTTAAATAGGTGATTTCACCCATATAATATGCGCAAAATAAAACATTTTTGTCTAGCATTGGCTCGGCTTAATAAATTTTGTGTATTTAGTATTAGGATTTGAATACTTATTGTTAGTTCACTTTGTGAAGATTCAATAAATAAATGAATAAAAAAATAGCTAATTTACAGTTATAACTGTGCCTTGGATAAACGTGTAAATCCAATTTAACGGAATATTAAATATCAAAGTGCTAAAAGATTGTGAAGTTTTTATATTTGCATTTCAGAGTGAACACATATGCAAAAAATTTACAAAAAATTGCTTAAAAAATTTTTAAAAATGTTTTTATGATAAATGATAATAAAAAAAATGTGTAATCAAAACCGAAGTATTATAACAAAAAAAAAAGTATAATAGCGGTTTCTTTTCAGTGTACTAAGTCAAAAACCAGCGACGTTTGTACATTTGAAAGGAAAAATCAAAAAAGCTGCATTACAGAAAATGTTAAAAAAATAAGCAAAAAGTCATATAATAAAGGCTATGAGAAAGTCAGTGTTAAAGTCCCTCAGAATGGATGCAAGTGGAGTCTTCATTGGACTTGTCATCAGACCACTCACCAACTATAGTTTCTGTTTCGTTCCCCCAAGGGGTTGGTTCCCCGTTTTGTGCCTTGGCGTTGACCGTCACTCGAGTTAATTAATTAAAACATAAAAAATTTTTGAGTACACATTTTACGGAAAACATTGCCTTGAGAACGCCTGGGGATATTGATGTGTCGATTAACGAATTTTCTGAACCCCTTAATACAGCCATACAACACGCTACCACTAGCCATATAAGATCCAGAATTGTGAGCAGTAAAACTTTTTCATCTGAAATTGATCAACTACTGTCAGAGAAAAGAAGAGTTAATAAAGTGGCAACTTCGCAGGTCTTCCCAGCTTAAAACTAGGCTACATTAATGCATAACTCAGTTAAGAAATCTGCTTGAAATCCAAAGAATGGCTTCCCTTAAAAATTATCTGGAAGGTCTTGATGGTACCCCTCAATACGACTATTCTCTATGGAAAGCGACAAAAGGCCTGAAAAGACCCGTAATAGGTAAGCCACCTTTGCGAACTTCAACTGGAGATTGGGCAAGAAGTGATTCTGAAAATGGGATGTTGTATGTTAATCATTAGAGAAATGTTTTTACCACAAATGATGCAGCGAACAATTCAGCTGAACTACCGTCATACGCTGTTAGACCGCCCATATCTTTGAAACTTAGTTTTCAAGATGTTGAAAATGGTTTTTGTAACACAAACCCCAGGAAAGCTCCAGATATTGATAAAATTACTGGTAAAATGCTTGAGCAGCTACCTCGTGTAGCTCGTAGAATTCTTCTTTTTATTTTTAACGCTATTTTACGTATCGAGTATTATCCTGCAGAGTGGAAGGTGTCCATGATTACTATGATACCCAAACCAGGGAAGGATCCCACTAAAGTAGAATCATACAGACCAATAAGTCTACTGCCAACAATTTCAAAACTGTTCGAAAAATTGTTAATGGCAAAGTTGAGTCCAATGTTGAACACTGTGGGATGCATCCCTGATCATCAATTTGGCTTTCGGGCTAAGCACAGCACAATAGAACAAACGCACAGACTAGTCAATGTCATAAGACAGACCTTTGAGGAGAAGAAGTATTGCTCAGCTCTATTCATTGACATTTCTCAAGCTTTTGATAAAGTGTGGCACGAGGGCTTGATACACAAAATAAAGTTGAACTTGCCTGCAAATACACACAAGCTTCTGGAAAGCTACTTATGTGGGCGGAAGTTTGTTATCAGAGAAGGCGACTTTATAAGCCCAACTCAGCCAATCGAGGCAGGAGTTCCCCAAGGCAGCATACTGGGGCCTACTTTATATTTGATTTATGCCTCTGACATGCCAACGACACCCGGAATCCACACTTCAACTTTTGCAGACGATACAGCATTCTGCAGCGTACATGAAAGCCATCAAGTAGGTTCGCGAAATTTGCAGGAGTATATTTCAATATTAGAGATGTGGTTAAAACTTTGGAAAATTAAAGTTAATGAACAAAAGTGTACTCACGTTACATTCACACTGCGTAAACAAACATGTTCCGCTATCCAAATTAACAATTCACCTATTCCGCAGCAAAATGAAGATTAACGTGGAAGTCTCACATCGATGAGAAAGTTACTCAGTTAAAGTTAAAAGCAGCGCAACTAAATTGGCTTATGGGCAGAAATCCTACATTGAAGCTGGATTGCAAACTTTTATTATACAACGCAATTCTAAAGCCTATATGGTGCTATGGAATTCAACTATGGGGCACCGCCTCCGCTTCTAACATTGAAAAAATTCAAAGGCGACAAAATTAAATTCTTCGGATGATTATAGCAGCTCCATGGTACGTAAAAAACTCACGAATTCATAAGGATCTCTGTGTTTCTCTTGTAAAAGACGAATTTTCAAAGTACGCAACAAAGGTATATCAGTAAATTGGAGCTACACCCAAATCCTCTTGCACGCAATATACTTAATTTGAAGGCCACTCTCGGTTGAGCAGGAGGGATCACCATCAGAACGTCCAATAGGTGATTTTACCGATATTGACCGTGCAAAATAAAACATTTTTGTCTAGCATTGGCTGGACTTAATTAATTTTATGTATTTAGTATTAAGATTTGAATACTTATTGTTAGTTCAATAAATAAATGAATGAAAAAAAATGTGTTAATCGGTGTTAAAGAAAAATCTAGAAAGATCAGAAGAGAAAAGTTTACTGTATGTAAAAAAAATTACGATAAATAGTGAAGAAAAAGTTAAATAAATGAAATTAAGAAAAAACGAAAATATACAAGACATTTATATAAAGTTGAAATAAATAAAACGTTTTAATGGGCAACGTAAAGAATAATACGAATGAGACAGTGAGCGATTATAAAGAGCCATAAAACACAAGAGTAAGAGCGAAAACCATGGACACAAATACTGCAAAAGAAAGTCATACAGTTGTAGAGCCACTGAAAAATAGTGGAACCAATACAGTTGAACGTTTACAAAAGTCAGGAGTTTTTGACAGCAACAGTTTGAAAATAGTTCATTCTGGTTCTAAAGAATTTGAAAGTGAAAACAAAAAATTTTAAAATAAAAACATTGTCAGGAACGCCGACATAATAGCAAATGAACAACTAAGTGAGTTCATAAAATTGCTAACTTTGAAAATTTCAAAGGAGGAAAACGCTGAAGATAATATTAGTGTTTCGGTAGAAAACTTTTCAAAAATTATACCCGATTTCAATGGTATAAATATGCCAGTAGAAGACTGGTTTAACACTTTCGAAAGTAACGCATCTGCTTATGAATTAACAGAAAAGCAAAAATATGTTCAAGCGCGTAACAAAGTGTAGGAAGCGGCGAAATTATTTTTAGAAACGGTGAATGTTAACAACTACCGTGAGTTGAAAAGTCAATTAGTAAATGAGTTTGTAAAGCGTATAACGCTAATGAAGTGCATAAGATGTTAACTAATAAACGCAAGCTTGAAAGTGAATCCTTTCATTAATATATGCTGCAGATAAGAAAAATTGCAGCATTAAGTAATTTTGATGAACCTTCAATAATTCGATACATTGTAGACGGGTTGAAAATTAAATCTGAACTAAAATATCAATTGTATAGTGCAACTTCCTTTAAAGAACTCCGTGATAAATATGAAATATACAAACACACATGCAAAATGAGTTTGTGCGTGAAAATAGCGATAAATAATACAAAACTGTAAAAAAAGTAATATGTTTTTATTGTGGTTCCGCAGAACACAAAAGAGCAGAATGTAAAACTTCTGCAAAATGTTTCAAACTCATTAAATAAAAAAGAAATTGGGAAAAAAGTAAATATTATCATAGACAAAAGTCGGTATAATAAGATAATTTTAAACGGCATAGAACTTGAATGTCTTGTTGATACAGACTCAGACGTATCGCTTATACGGGAAAGTGTATTTAAAACTAACTTTGAAAATTGTGATTCGCGGAATAGTAGAGCTTTACTTTGTGGCTTTGGTTTTTTTTTTAGCTTTTATTTATTTATTGAATCTTCACAATGTGAACTAACAATAAGTATTCAAATCTTAATACTTTTTTTTTTTTTTTTCTCATTCATTTGTTTATTGAATCTTCACAAAGTGAACTAACAATAAGTACTCAAATCTTAAAACTAAATACATAAAATTAATTAAGTCCAGCCAATGCTAGACAAAAAGTTTTATTTTGCACGATCAATATCGGTGAAATCACCTATTTAACGTTCTGATGGTGGCAAGGGTGTCCCTCCTTCTCAAACGAGAGTGTCCTTCGAAATTAAGTATATTGCGTGCAAGACGATTTGGATGAAGTTCCAATTTATTGATATGCCTTGTTGCGTACTTTGAAAATTCGTCTTTTACAAGAGGAACACAGAGATCCTTATGAATTCGTGAGTTTTTTACGTACCATGGAGCTGCGGTAATTGTTCGAAGAATTTTGTTTTGTCGCCTTTGAATTTTTTCAACGTTTGAAGCGGAGGCGGTGCCCCATAGTTGAATTCCATAGCACCATATAGGTTTTAGAATTGCGTTGTATAATAAAAGTTTGCAATCCAGCTTCAATGTAGAATTTCTGCCCATAAGCCAATTCAGTTGAGCTGCTTTTAACTTTAACTGAGTAACTTTCGCATCTATGTGAGACTTCCACGTTAACCTACGGTCCAGGTGAATACCAAGGTACTTGACTTCACTTTGCTGCGGAATAGGTAAATTGTTAATTTGGATATCTGAACATGTTTGTCTACGCAGTGTGAATGTAGCGTGAGTACACTTTTGTTCATTAACTTTAATTTTCCAAAGTTTTAACCACAGCTCTAATATTGAAATGTACTCCTGCAAATTTCGCGAAGCTACTTGATGGTTTTCATGTACGCTGCAGAATGCTGTATCATCTGCAAAAGTTGAAGTGTGATTACCAGATCTGGTTGGCATATCAGAAGTGTAAATTATATATAAAGTGGGTCCCAGAATGCTACTTTGGGGAACTCCTGCCTGGATTGGCTGAGTTGGGCTTATAAAGTCGCCTTCTCTGATAACAAACTTCCGGCCGCATAAATAGCTTTCCAGAAGCTTGTGAGTGTTTGCAGGCAAGTTCAACTTTATTTTGTGCATTAATCCCTCGTGCCACACTTTATCAAAAGCTTGGGAAACATCAATGAATAGAGCTGAGCAATACTTTTTATCCTCAAAAGTCTTTCTTATAACATTAACTAGTCTATGCGTTTGTTCAATGGTGCTGTGTTTAGCCCGAAAACCAAATTGATGATCAGGGATGCATCCTACATCTTTCAATATTGGAGTCAACTTCGCCATTAACAATTTTTCGAAAAGTTTTGAAATTGTTGGCAGTAGACTTATTGGTCTATATGACTCTACTTTAGTGGGATCCTTCCCTGGCTTGAGTATCATAGTAACCATAGACACCTTCCACTCTGCAGGATAGTATTCTAGGCGCAAAATAGCGTTAAAAATAAAAAGAAGAATTCTTCTAGCAACACGAGGTAATTGTAAAAGCATTTTGCCAGTAATTTTATCAAAACCTGGAGCTTTTTTTGAGTTTACTTTATTTATAACGTTTTCGACATCTTGAAAACTAAGTCTTAAAGGCACAGGCAGTCTAACAGCTTATGACGGAAATTCAGCAACATCATCCACTGTATCATTTGCAATAAAAACGTTTTTCAAATGATTAACATACACCATCCCTTTTTCAGAATCGCTTCTTGCCCAATCGCCAGCTGAAGTTCGCAAAGGTGGCTTGCTATTACGGGTCTGTTCAGACCTTTTGTCGCTTTCCATAGAGAATAGTCGGTTTGCGGGCTACCATCAAGACCTTCTATATAATTTTTAAGGGAAGCCATTCTTTGGATTTCAAGCAGATTTCTTAATTGAGTTATGCACTCCCGTAGCCTGCTTTTAAGCTGGGGAGACCTTCGAAGTTGCCACTCTCTTCTAACTCTTCTTTTTTCTGACAAAAGTAGCTCAATTTCAGACGAATAAGTTCTATTGTTCTCATTTCTGAAACTCGTATGGGTAGTGGTAGCATGTTGTACGGCCAGTTTAAGGTCTTCAGAAAAATCTTTAATTGATATCATCCTCAGGGGTTCTCAAGGCAATATTTTCTGTACAATGAGTACTCAAATATTTATTATATTTTAGCCAATTAACTCTAGTGATGGCGAGCGTCAAGTCACTACACGGGGAACCAACCTCCTGGGGGATGACAAATCTAATGAAGACTCTACTTGCATCCCTTCTAAAGGAAAATTTTTTGCAACTCCAAAATCTATAATATCTGGGATCTTTCGTCGGTCTGAGGGCCAATAAGTAGGATGTCCGCTTGAAATCACATCTAAGCCCAGTTTGGAAACTGTTTCGAAAAGCACACGGCCTTTCGGAGAAATTAAACGTGATCCCCAAAAAGTGTGCTTGGCGTTATAGTCACCAGCCGCTAAAAATCGAGGCCCAAGTGTGTTGAAAAAATGTGAATACTGATTTTCTGCTATTGAAAATCGGAGCGGTGAGTAAATTGATGATATAACTATTTTTCTATTAAGATGTTCAATGCATATATTTGTTGCTTGGATATACTCCTCACGTGTCAGTTTAGGCATTGAATGGGCCCTAAACGCTTGTGCGGCTCCTCAACGGTAACCCTGCGATGAAGAAGAAATTTGAGATTATAAATTGGGTGAGTTTCATTCTTTTTGAGAATAACATCCCCTGGTTCCAGTTCAACCCTAAACATGGGTTGAGGCATCTTTTCGCGGTTAAGCATATTTACCACATTTTTTATTTTAAAGCCTTTATCTAGCAGTGCAATCTTAACCTCATCCGTGTCTACATAAGGGTCAATACCTTTTATAACAACCTGAAGGCCTTTAGCACTTTTAAGTTGATAAGTATAAAAAGATCTTTTCTCTTTTTCCAGAGCGGCAGAGAGTTTTCGGTAATCATTTTCGCAGTTGACTTGAATTTTTGTTTCACTTATTTGTCCGTGCTTCACTGATGTTACGTTGAAGGTGTCTTTTCCAATTGCCGTAATAAGTGCTTTTACCAGTTCATTAGATGTAGGTTCTCTCAAGTATATTGGTGGCGGTTTAAATGTTTTTTTTGAAGAAGTTGGCTCGTCAGTCTGAAGGATAGCAAACCTATTACTATCCGTAGCCGTAGTCCTATTATCATCTTTGGAAATTTTCGGATTTGATGATATTTGAGCGGATTTGGGGCTTCGCTTACGTTTAACCACGGTTACATACCTGTCCATGCCTACTTGTGTTTTCGGCTTACTGAACTGGTGGCTGGTTGGTCTTCTGTTGTAACAACAATGTTTGGCGAACACGAACGCGTGCGTTTTTTATCTCTTAGAGACAGGAGATTATCCAATGACTTTTTTAAAGATTCTTCCTCAGAAATCCAGAGGTTTTTTCTAGTGGAGCTGAGCTCCCTCTCAGAATTGCATCTACTAGGTACACTCATGCAATTTTTGCTTTTAATTATATTTTTTTACAATTAAGTTTTTTATTCGTTTAAAAGTATATAAAAATAATTGTCACAAAGTTTTTCTTTTTTATAAATTCACTCTTCCACTTATTGCGGGTTTCTACTTATACCGTTGCTTTTTTTTTTTTATACCACTCCGATTAAAAACAAATACGTCCGTTCACTATCAAAGCTAGACTCTGGCTTTGGTAATAAGAAAACAATACCTCTAATGGGACAGTTGAAGTTGATGGTATTGAAACCGAACAAGAGTTATAGTTGTCCCCCAGCTAAAGATTTGATTATTATTTTTCTTGTCTTCTTCAATCAATAATTATTGATCACAGCAAATTTGTATTGTAAAAAATCCTTCTTAAGAAAAAAATTAAGAAAGGAAAAAACTTGAACTAAAAACCTGTTGTACATACATATGTACAAACCAAACAATTTTTAATTTAAAAAATTATAAAAAGTTCAACAACAAAATTTAACAAATTAATATTTACATCTCTGGGTACGGAGAATATTAAAATACAAAAATATGTATGTTAATAAATAAAATAAATACCGCTAGTTCTGAGACAGCAAACGCTGTACAGACAATGTGGGCAATTAACAAAATGCATATGTGATTCAATATGAGATGAATATAGATAGAAAATAATTAAATGCTCGGTGGCTTAGTGGTTAAAGCAGTAGATCATGATACGTCATGACCCGAGTTCAAATCCCAGTGGGTGCTGATGAGTAGTGTAGCGACTACGAAACAGCTAGTTGTCCCCCAGCTAAAGATTTGATTATTATTTTTCTTGTCTTCTTCAATCAATAATTATTGATCACAGCAAATTTGTATTGTAAAAAATCCTTCTTAAGAAAAAAATTAAGAAAGGAAAAAAAATTGAACTAAAAACCTGTTGTACATATGTACAAACCAAACAATTTTTAATTTAAAAAATTATAAAAAGTTCAACAACAAAATTTAACAAATTAAGAGTTTATAATTGTTGAAAACAGTGCTGTTAAGTGTGATGCCATATTAGGCTACGATATTGCAAAAAAAAAAAAGAAATAAATTTTATGCCGATGAAAACGGTTTTACCTTTAAAAATAAAAACGTGAATGAATTCCTTGAAGAACTTAATGTGTATAATATAGATAAGGTAGAAATAGACACGGGCAATGTAGATAAAGCAGAGGTCGAAAAATTAATAAAATCGTGTAAACCGGTCGTACCGTGCGAAGAATGTCCGATATCGATGAAAATAGTGACAAATAGTGAAATGAAACCATTCCGTCATTCACCAAGTCATCTGCCTATACAGCAGGAGCAAATATTGAATAATCAAGTTGCAGAATAGCTCGAGAATAAAATTATTAGATTCCACAGCAGATATGGCTAGTAGAATTGTATTAACTAAACAAAAGTGTGGTGATTACCGAGTTTGCATAGACTATCGTCAGTTAAATAAAATGGTACTAAAAGACTGTTTCACAGTACCTATCGTGGATGATGTTTTACTGAAATTAGAAAAAGCCAAAGTTTTTATTGTAATGGACCAAGAAAATGGTTTTTTTCATGTACCTATTCAAGAACAAAGTAAAAAGTACATAGCCTTTATTACAAAACAAGCATCTTTTGGTTTCTGCAACTCGCCTGCCTAATTCATCAGATATAGACGATATTATTATATACGGCAAAACTGCTGAAGAATGCTTTGACGAACTACAGTTTTTTTTAAATGCTGCTGCAAAGTTTGATTTAAAATTTATATGGTCAAAATGTTCTTTTATAAAAACAAAAATCGAGTTTTTGGGACACAATATTGCAAATGGTAGCATATCGCCTGGCAAAACTAAAACAAAAGCTGTCGAAAATTTTCCAACGCTGAAGAATGTTAAGGATGTACAAGCCTTTCTTGGTTTAACATTCTATTTTAGAAAATCTGTGCAAGGATATGATCACATCTCAAAACCATTAACTGATTTGTTATAAAAAGATGCAACGATTAAAATAACTAATAAAGAGCTGGCAGCAATCGAACGGTTGAAAGCAGTTATTACTACCGAACTTGTTTTTAAAATCCACAATAGAAATGCAGAAACAGATTTGCACGCAGATGCATCAAAGGAAGGTTTTGGTGCAACACTTTTTCAAGTATTCGATGGAAAACTATACCATATTTTTTACTGGAGCAAAAAGCTTCACCACAAGAATGCAAATTACATAGCTATATTTTGGAGGTAAAAGCAGCTTACCTAGTTTCGACACTACTTATTAGGTATAGAATTTAAATTGGTCTCCGATTGCTCA
Source organism: Thecocarcelia acutangulata (assembly GCA_914767995.1). Taxonomy (NCBI): domain Eukaryota; kingdom Metazoa; phylum Arthropoda; class Insecta; order Diptera; family Tachinidae; genus Thecocarcelia; species Thecocarcelia acutangulata. Next base: position 64,615,834 of record OU612097.1, read on the forward strand.
GCATTCAAGCAAACAATGTTAGAAAGATGTTCGAAGAGACGTGGCACAATGGGTCACGTACATACTCGTACAAGATTTTTCATATACTGTTGAACATCGTCCAGGAAGCTGAATGAAACATTTATATTGCATTAGATGGTATCCAGTCAGCGTGATGGTAATTTCCTCAGATATGACAGCTCGTTTTAAACGTATGCAAGAAAACGATGAGTATAGTAAGGCAGTATCGTTGGTACTGCAATCATATCCGTATGACGATTTCAAAATGAAAGGTGTTTTAATTTAAAACCCTATACTGTTAACGCCAAAATCGATGGAAGTTGAAAAAATAAGAACTTGTCACGAAAACGGTCACTTCTCTGTCGTAAAAACTATGAATTTAGTGCAACAGCAATTTTATATACCACACCTAGAAAAGAGGGTGATTCATTATGCAAAATTGTGTAATATGCATAATACACAATATAAAAGATTGGTAAAAAGGAAGGTATGCTAAAATGCATTGGCAAAGGTGACTTACCATTACACACTATACACATTGACCACATGGGGCCAACGGATGCAACGCGAAAATAATATAAATACATATTGGCCATAGTTTTTGTTTTTTCAAGTTCGTTTGGCTTTTCACTACGAAAAAAAAACGAATACTGATGAAGTTGTAAAGAATCTGTCAATATGGGCTCGTACATTTGTCAACCCATGCCGAATTATCAGCGACAAAGGATCAGCTTTTACATCGCAACATTTTAAAAACTATTGTGACAAAAATGCAATAGAACATATATATATATATATATATATATATATATATATATATATATATATATATATATATATATATATATATATATATATATATATATATATATATATATATATATATATATATATATATATATATATATATATATATATATATATATACATAGTGCTGATTGCTGAAACTCACTTGACAACCAACAGGTATTTCAAAATTAATGGCTACACACTGTATGACACTAAAGATCCCCGTTGAAGGTCTTGTGGAGGCTCAGTAATTCTAATAAAAAATGGAGTAAAGCACTATTTTCTACATGAGACACGTGAGGAGTATCTCCAAGCAACAAATATATGCATTGAACATTTTCATGGAAAATAGTTATATCATCAATTTACTCACCGCTCCGATTTCCAATAACAGAAAATCAGTATTCACTTTTTTTCAACACACTTGGGCCTCGATTTTTAGCTGCTTTTGACTATAACGCCAAGCACACTTTTTGGGGATCACGTTTAATTTCTCCGAAAGGCCATGTGCTCGACACAGTTTTCAAACTGGGCTTAGATGTGATTTCAAGCGGACATCCCACTTATTGGCCCTCAGAACGACGAAAGATTGCAGATGCTTTAGATTTTGGAGTTGCAAAAAATTTTCCTTTATAATGGATGCAAGTAGAGTTTTCATTAGATTTGACATCGGACCACTCAATATCCGCTTCGTTCCCCCAGGAGGTTGGCTCCCGTTTAGTGACTTAGCGTTCGCCACCACTAGAGTTAATTGGCTAAAATATAAGAAATATTTGAGTACTCATTGTACAGAAAATATTGCCTTGAGAATGCCTGAGGATGTTGATATATCAATTAAAGATTTTTCTGAAGACCTTAAACTAGCCGTACAACATTCTACCACTAGCCATACAAGCTTTAAAAATGAGAACAATAGAACTTTTTCCTCTGAAATTGAGCTACTTTTGTCAGAAAAAAAAGAGTTAGAAGAGAGTGGCAACTTCGCAAGTCTCCCCAGCTTAAAAGCAGGCTACGGGAGTGCATAACTCAATTAAGAAATCTGCTTGAAATCCAAAGAATGGCTTCCCTTAAAAATTATATAGAAGGTCTTGATGGTAGCCCGCAAACCTATTCTCTATGGAAAGCGACAAACGGTGCGAAAAGACCCGTAATGGGTAAGCCACTTTTGCGAACGTTAGCTGGCGATTGGGCAAGAAGCGATTCTGAAAAAGGGATGGTGTATGTTAATCATTTGAAAAACGTTTTTATTGCAAATGATACAGTGGATGATGTTGCTGGATTTCTAGACCGCCTGTGCCTTTGAGACTTAGTTTTCAAGATGTCGAAAACGTTATAAATAAAGTAAACTAAAAAAAAGGTCCAGGTTTTGACAAAATTACTGGCAAAATGCTTGTACAGTTAGTTACCTCGTGTTGCTAGAAGAATTCTTCTTTTCATTTTTAACGCTATTTTGCGCCTAGAATACTATCCTGCAGAGTGGAAGGTGTCTATGGTTACTATGATACCCAAGCCAGAGAAGGATCCCACTAAAGTAGAGTCATATAGACCAATAAGTCTACTGCCAACAATTTCAAAACTTTTCGAAAAATTGTCAATGGCGAAGTTGACTCCAATATTGAATGATGTAGAATGCATCCCTGATCATCATTTAGGTTTTCGGGCTAAACACAGCACCATAGAACAAACGCATAGACTAGTTAATGTTATAAGAAAGACTTTTGAGGACAAAAAGTATTGCTCAGCTCTATTCATTGATGTATCCCAAGCTTTTGATAAAGTGTGGCACGAGGGATTAATGCACAAAATAAAGTTGAACTTGCCTGCAAACACTCATAAGCTTCTGGAAAGCTATTTATGCGGCCGGAAGTTTGTTATCAGGGAAGGCGACTTTATAAGCCCAACTCAGCCAACCGAGGCAAGAGTTCCCCAAGGTAGCATTCTGGGACCCACATTATATTTAATTTACACTTCTGACATACCAACCAGATCTGGTATTCACACTTCAACTTTTGCAGATGACACTGCATTCTGCAGCGTACATGAAAACCATCAAGTAGCTTCGCGAAATTTGCAGGAGTACATTTCAATATTAGAGATGTGGTTAAAACTTTGGAAAATCAAAGTTGATGAACAAAAGTGTACCCACGTTACGTTCACACTGCGTAGACTAACATGTACAGCTATCCAAATTAACAATTTACCTATTCTGCAGCCAAATGAATACCTTGGTATTCATCTCGACCGTAGGTTAGCGTGGAAGTCTCACATTGACGTGAAAGTCACTCAGTTGAAATTAAAAGCAGCGCAATTAAATTGGCTTATGGGCTGAAAATCTACATTGAAATTAGATTACAAACTTTTGTTAACAGCGCAATACTAAGGCCTATATGGCGCTACGCAATTCAATTATGGGACACCGCCTCAACGTCAAACATTGAAAAAATTCAAACAAAATTCTTCGAACAATTACTGCAACTTCATGGTACGTAAAAAACTCCCAAATTCACAAGGATCTGAGTATTCCACTGGTTAAAGATGAGTTTTCAAAGCATGCGACAAGGTATATCAGCAAATTGGAACTTCACCCAAACCCTCTTGCACCAAACATACTTAATTTTAGTGGTCACACTCAGTTGAGAAGAAGGGATACCGTTGCCACTATCAGAGCGTTAAGTAGGTGATTTTACCGATATAATATGTGCATAATAAAACTTTTTGTCTAGCATTGCCTGGACTTAGTTAATTTATTATATTTAGTATTAAGATTCGAATACTTATTGTTAGTTCACATTGTGAAGATTCAATAAATAAATAAAAGCTAAAACAAGTAAGAGTGTAGTATATTCGGCTGGGCCGAATCTAAAATACCCTTCACGATAGTCACGAATATGTATAGTATATTAAAAATGTGACCTGAATATGCTCGGTTATATATGAACCGATATCGGAATTTTCTATTTTCTGCATTTTAGTAATCTTCTTTTATAACGAGAATTGCTTTTCCGCCAAAAAAAAAATTTTTTTAATGGAAAAATCGGTTCCATATTTATATAACCTTATATCATTACCAGAACTGCTTTTGAGCACAACAAATTGTTTAAGTTCGCTTACGCGATATTTTCATGAAAAACCCGATTTAGGCTATATCTCGGGTATATATGGACCGATATCAGAAATTTTAATTTTCTCTATTTTCGTAACCTTCTTTTATAACAAGAACTGCTTTTCAGCAAAAAAAAAAATGTTATTGGAAAAATCGGTTCAGGCTATATCTCGGGTATATATGGACCGATATCGAAAATTTTAATTTTCCATATTTATATAACCTTATTTCATTACCAGAACTGCTTTTGAGCACAAAAAAGTGGTTTAAATTCACTTACGCGGCATTTTCATGAAAACCCCGGCTTAGGCTATATCTCGGGTATATATGGACCGATATCGGAAATTTTCCATATTTATGTAACCTAATTTCATTACCAGAACTGCTTTTGAGCACCAAAAAGTGTTTTAAGTTCGCTTACGCGAATTGCAGTAATAAGTGCTTTTACCAGCTCACTAGAAATAGGTTCTCTCAAGTATATTGGTGGCGGCTTAAATGTTTTTTTTTTTTTGATGTAGTTGGCTCGTCAGTCTGAAGGATAGCAAACCTATTACTATCCATTGCCGTAGTCCCATTATCATCTTTGGAAATTTTGGGATTTGATGATATTAGAGCGGATTTGGAGCTTCGCTGCCGTTTAACCATGGTTACATACCTGTCCATGCCTACTTGTGTTTTCGGCTTATCTGCAATAACTGAACTGGTAGATGGTTGGTCTTCTGTTGTAACAACAATGTTTGGCGAACACGAACGCGTGCGTTTTTATCTCTTAGAGACAGGAGATTGTGATGATTTTTTCAAAGATTCTTCCTCAGAAATCCAGAGGTTTTTTCTAGTGGAGCTAAGCTCCCTCTCAGAATTGCATCTACTAGGTACACTCATGCAATTTTTGTTTTTTTTTTTATTTATATTTTTTTACTTTAAAATTATATAAAAATAATTGTCACAAAGTTTTTCGTTATAAATTCACTCTTCCACTTATTGCGGTTTTCTACTTATACCGTTGCTTTTTTTTATAGCACTCCGACTAAAAACAAATACGTCCGTTCACTATCAAAGCTAGACTCTGACTCCACCACTTTTACCTATCGGTAAAAATCCTAATGAAGTCTTGCCAATAACAGCTCCACCTTAGACTTCTTCCGATCTACAAAACCAGACCCATCCGTTTTAAAACGCAAGGATCAGCAACATATAATTGCGAAGAGATGAAAACGATATATCTCTGAATTGCAACGCCAATACAAATGGAAGAAAGAAAGAAGTAATATCAAACTAGATGATATCGTTATTGTAAAAGAGGATTTATTGTCTCCCACAGATTAGCGGCTAGGTCGTGTAACTAATTTTATTAATGGAAGAGACAACAAAGTCCGAGTTGCGGATGTATTAACTGAAAGTGGATCTATTCGAAGGCCAATTGTAAAGCTCTGCATTCTACTCATTGCTAGTAACTCTCTTGCTAATCACCCTTCACCAAATATTTCGAATTTAGTAGCTAGCACTTACTTTCCAATAATATCTCGCGCTCGACCTATGAATTTATGAGGCCAAACTGCAAATTAGTAAAGCTTATATCAAATTTACTAAGAACCGCACAATTTCCCGTTTGACACTGTAAACATTCCATTGTCTAATTTCTCTTCTCTAGATGAAACGTCGTCCAAGATGGCACGTATGCCGCGGGAATCATCGAATCATCCTTTAAAATATTCCAAGCTGTTTATGAAATAGAATGTTGAGCTGCGACATCCCCCGATTGAAAAAATAAGTGTATTTATCTTAACTGTCTCGCCCACTCTCACTCACGGGCAGGATATACCTCCGAGAACAGATGCCGGATTCCTCGTCATCCAGCTTTGCAAATAACGATCTGCCTGATCTTATGCAAAATACTGAACCCGAGCCGTGCAAAGCTGAAATATATCCGAGAATTAACGGGCCCTCATCTACGTCAAATACTAGACCGCATTATAAAGTTAAACGGCATCAGCGTGTACGTTTAGCCTTTCTGCTAATGGGGTCCGACCTTGCCTAATTCTTGTATTCTAAGGCAAGTCGCTCAAATATTGCATGAAATCCATCCCGTTGGTTTAGTCCAAAGTGTTATTTTGGAACCCGCTTTTCCTCACGATAGCCGCCACAAAATAGCTTCACGCTTACAGCTGGTAAGTTATCTGGACGCTCCCCAGTCAGAAACCTACAACACCGAAGAAATTGGCCTAATTTTGCTGTCTCCGTTGGTGTATATATATATATATATATATATATATATATATATATATATATATATATATATATATATATATATATATATATATATATATATATATATATATATATATATATATATATATATATATATATATATATATATATATATATATATATATATATATATATATATATATATATATATATATATAGATATATATATATATTCTGAATCAGAATTAATGGAAAAGTTGATTAAGCGATGTCCGACTGTCGGTCATTGAAATACCGTTCCTGAGAAAACCATTAGACATAGAAACTTTTTTTTCACCATTCTATTACTCCATCGCGCCATGTGTTTGCTATTGAAATTCAGTAATATCGGTTCACGTATAGCTGAGATATAGTAAAATTCCGGAAAAAGCCATTAATTTATGTAATTTTGTATGAAAATTTTTGAAAACAAAAGTTGTTTGTTTTGCTTCATATAATTATTAAGCATAGTGACTAGAAGGCAAAAAAATTTTTCAGATATCGGTCCATATATACCCGAGATATAGCCCAAATCGGGTTTTTCGTGAAAACGTCGCGTAAGCGAACTTAAGCAATTTTTTTGCTTCAAAGCAGAAATGGTTGTAAAATGAGGTTATATAAATATGGAAAGTGAAAATTTCCGACAGTGGTCCATATAAACCCGCGATAAAACCTCAACCGGGGTTTTCATGAATATGTTGCGTAAGCGAACTAAAAAATTTTTTTTTGCTTAAAAGCAGTTCTGGTTATAAAAGCAAATTATTTAAATAAAGAAAATAAAAATTTCCGATATCGGTCCATATATACCCGAGATATAGCCTAAAACGACTTTTTCATGAAAATGTCGCGTAAGCGAACTTGAAGAATATATTTTGCTTCAAGGCGGTTCTAGTAATAAAATGAGGCTATATAAATATGTAAAATGGAAATTTCCGACATCGGTCCATATATACTCGAGATATAGACTAAACCAGGGTTTTCATGAATATGTCGCGCAAGTGAACTTAAATAATTTTTTTTTGCTTCAAGGCAGTTCTGGTAATAAAATGAGGTTATAGAAGTATGAAAAATGAAAACTTCCGATATCGGTCGATATATACCCTAGATATAGCCTGAACCGATTTTTCCATTAAAAAAATTTTTTTTTTTTTTTGGTAAAAAGCACTTTTTGTTATAAGAAGGTAAATACAGAAAACAGAAAATTCCGATATCGGTTCACATATAACCGAGATATAGCTTAAACAAACTTTTACATTTAAATGTGTATTTTTTTTTTAACTTTATTATTTTATGTATTGAATCTACACAAAAAATAAAATGACAATAAGTATTCAAATCTTAATACTAAAAAAAATTGTGATTAAAGTCCTCCCAGTGCTGGACAAAAATATATTTTTATGCGAATATTATTTAAGAATTCAGTCATCTGTTTAGAGCTCTAATGGTAGTTAAAGTATCCCTCCTTCTCAGACGGGTATGACCACCAAAGTTAAGAATATTAAACTGCAAGAGGATTTGGATGGAATTCAAGTTTGTTAATATATCTTGTCGCGTACTTCACAATTTCAGATTTCACAAAAGGTACGTTCAGATCTGCGTGGATTCGTGAGTTTTTAACGTACTATGGAGCATCTGTAATTCTACGGAGAATTCTATTTTGACTTCTTTGAATTTTTTCAATGTTAGATGCCAAGGCTGTGCCCCATAATTGAATCCCATAGCACCATATTGGCTTTAGAATCGAGTTGTAAAGTTTACAATCAAGCTTTAAGGTCGAATTTCTGCCTACTAGCCAGTTAATTTGCACTGCTTTCAATTTCATCTGCGTTATTTTGCCTCGATGTGCGTCTTCCGTGTTAGTCTACGGTCAAGATGAATACCGAGGTATTTGACTTCACTGTGTTGGGGTATTACTTTACTGTTAATAGTAATGGGTGAGCATGTTCCTAGACGCAGTGCAAATGTAACATGGGCACACTTTTGTTCATTAACCTTGATTTTCCAAAGCTTGAGCCATTTCTCTGGTTTGTCGATATGTTCCTGTAAGTTTATTGATGCTTGCTGGTGGTTACTATGTATGCTAAGGAATGCTGTATCATCTGCAAATGTTGAAGTGTGAATGTTGGTGCTTGTCGGCATGTCAGATGCGTAGATCAAATATAAGATAGACCCTAATATGCTGCCTTGGGGAACTCCAGCTTCAATAGGCTAGGCGGGGCTTATGAAATCCCCTTCTCTTATTATAAATTGGCGACAATGTAAATAGCTTTCCAAAAGGTTATGTACGTTTGCGGGTAAGTTAAACTTTATTTTATGCATTAAGCCATCGTGCCGCACTTTATCAAAAGCTTGTGAGACGTCGATTAATAAGGCAGAGCAATATTTTTTATCTTCAAATGCCTTTCTTATGACATTAACTAACCTGTGTGTTTGCTCAATAGTGTCATGTTTCGCTCTAAAACCAAATTGGTGATTGGGAATACATTCAACCTTAAGCATTGGATCCAACTTCGCATTTAGCAATTTTTCGAAAAGTTTTGAAGTTGTTGTCAGTAGATTTATTGGACGATATGATTCTATTTTCGTGTGATCCTTCCCTGGCTTAGGAACCATTGTTATCATGGACACCTTCTACTCTGCAGGGTAATACTCAAGTCGTAAAATAGCATTAAAAATAAAAAGAACACTTCTTTTAGCTACACGAGGCAGCTCTACGAGCATTTTGTTGCTGATTTTATCCATACCTGGAGCTTTTTTTAAGGTTTAGGTTATTAATAGCATTTTCAACTTCTTCAAAATTGAATCTTAAAGGCACAGGAGGTCTACTAACAATAGGCGGCAACTCATTTGCATTATCAGACCTATTTGTGGTAAAAACGGTTAACAAATAAATTACCCTTTTCCGAGTCATCTCTAGCCCAGTCACCAGATAGTTCTCGCAAGGGCGGCTTACCTCTAACTGGCCTTTTTAAACCTTTAGTCGTCCGCCATAAAGAATAGTTGGTGTGAGGAGTACCATCCAGACTTTCTAAATACGTTTGTAGAGAAGCCGTTTTTTGGTTGGAATCAAATTTCTTAGCTGATTTGTGCACTCACGGAGCCATGTTTTTAGTTGCGGAAAGCTGCGAAGTTGCCTTCGGAGCCTTCTTTTTTCTAACACAAGTTGCTCGATTTCTGAAGAATATGTTCTATTTTGAAGGTTTCTGCGTGTTAAATAAACGCTAGAACCAAGTTCAGCGGCTTGTTTAAGGTTTTCGCTAAAGTTGCTTAGTGACGCATTAATATCTTCAGAAGTTCTTAAAACAATATTCTCAGTGCAATGGGTACTCAAAAATTTTTTATATTTTAGCCAATTCACTCGGGTAACAGTCCTATGCAAATTGTTAATCGGGGACCAAGTCTCCTGGGGAAAGCGTACTGAAATAATAGTAGGTGAATGATCCGATGACAAGTCTTACGAAGGCTCAGCATGCATCCATTCCACAGGGAGCCCCTTTACCACTCCAAAATCAATCACATTAGGAATCTTTCGCCGGTCAGGCGGCCAGTAAGTGGGATGTCCGCTTGATATTACGTCTAAGCCCATTTTAGAAATTGTATCAAAAAGCACCCGACCATTCGGGGTGATTAAACGTGAGTCCCAAAAAGTGTGTTTTGCGTTGTAATCTCCAGCTGCTATAAAACGAGGTCATAATGAGGTGAAAAAACTTGAATATTGTGACTCCGTTACTGAAAATCGAGGCGGCGAATAAATCGATGAGATAACCAATTTGTAATGAAAATTTTCCGCACAGATATTAGTTGCTTGAAGATAGTCCTCACATGTGTCGTTCAACAAAAAATACTTTATCCTAGATTTTATCAAGATTGCAGAACCTCCACAAGCTCTTCCACGGGGGTCTTTAGTATCGCATAGTACGTAGCCGTTAATTTTGAAGAAGCTTGTTGATGTCAAGTGAGTTTCTGCAATCATCATTATATCGATCTGCTTATCCATCAGGAAGTATTCGAGTTCATTTTTGTGTTGGCGGATGCCGTTCGCGTTCCAGAAACATATTTTTAACCAAATCATTTTCTCGAAATTACCTGCAAAATGGTGGATTGCATTTTCACCATTTCCTGCATCATCGTCATCATAGACGACGTAAAAGTGTTTATAGTTTGAATAAGGGTCTGTATTGTGGCTTCAAGGTAACTGAAATTTTGATCGGGCGGTTGAGATATAGATTGTTGATTCGGATTTGCGAATGTAGACTTAACTACATTAGCATAAGAAATTTGTTTCTGATTTTGAACGGTTATGTCAATGGTTGACTGTCCTGTCGGAGGAAAAGAATTATTAGGAAAAATTTGAGTCTGCTGGTTGGTTTGTTGTTCATTGAGCGCTTGAGGTGGGTGTAGACGGAGCAACCTCTATAATTAGCTGTATGGTTTTCACAGCAATTGCTGGATTTTTCTATTTTTGGGTCGAATTTCGGCCATGGAGTTCTCCACACACAACACAAACTGCAGGCATGGTACGTAAAAAACTCCCAAATTCACAAGGATCTGAGTGTTCCACTGGTTAAAGATGAGTTTTCAAAGCATGCGACAAGGTATATCAGCAAATTGGAACTTCACCCAAACCCTCTTGCACCAAACATACTTAATTTTAGTGGTCACACTCAGTTGAGAAGAAGGGATACCGTTGCCACTATCAGAGCGTTAAGTAGGTGATTTTACCGATATAATATGTGCATAATAAAACTTTTTGTCTAGCATTGGCTGGACTTAGTTAATTTATTATATTTAGTATTAAGATTCGAATACTTATTGTTAGTTCACATTGTGAAGATTCAATAAATAAATAAAAGCTAAAACAAGTAAGAGTGTAGTATATTCGGCTGGGCCGAATCTAAAATACCCTTCACGATAGTCACGAATATGTATAGTATATTAAAAATGTGACCTGAATATGCTCGGTTATATATGAACCGATATCGGAATTTTCTATTTTCTGCATTTTAGTAATCTTCTTTTATAACGAGAATTGCTTTTCCGCCAAAAAAAAAAAAATTTTTAATGGAAAAATCGGTTCCATATTTATATAACCTTATATCATTACCAGAACTGCTTTTGAGCACAACAAATTGTTTAAGTTCGCTTACGCGATATTTTCATGAAAAACCCGATTTAGGCTATATCTCGGGTATATATGGACCGATATCAGAAATTTTAATTTTCTCTATTTTCGTAACCTTCTTTTATAACAAGAACTGCTTTTCAGCAAAAAAAAAAATGTTATTGGAAAAATCGGTTCAGGCTATATCTCGGGTATATATGGACCGATATCGAAAATTTTAATTTTCCATATTTATATAACCTTATTTCATTACCAGAACTGCTTTTGAGCACAAAAAAGTGGTTTAAATTCACTTACGCGGCATTTTCATGAAAACCCCGGCTTAGGCTATATCTCGGGTATATATGGACCGATATCGGAAATTTTCCATATTTATGTAACCTAATTTCATTACCAGAACTGCTTTTGAGCACCAAAAAGTGTTTTAAGTTCGCTTACGCGAATTGCAGTAATAAGTGCTTTTACCAGCTCACTAGAAATAGGTTCTCTCAAGTATATTGGTGGCGGCTTAAATGTTTTTTTTTTTTTGATGTAGTTGGCTCGTCAGTCTGAAGGATAGCAAACCTATTACTATCCATTGCCGTAGTCCCATTATCATCTTTGGAAATTTTGGGATTTGATGATATTAGAGCGGATTTGGGGCTTCGCTGCCGTTTAACCATGGTTACATACCTGTCCATGCCTACTTGTGTTTTCGGCTTATCTGCAATAACTGAACTGGTAGATGGTTGGTCTTCTGTTGTAACAACAATGTTTGGCGAACACGAACGCGTGCGTTTTTATCTCTTAGAGACAGGAGATTGTCCAATGATTTTTTCAAAGATTCTTCCTCAGAAATCCAGAGGTTTTTTCTAGTGGAGCTAAGCTCCCTCTCAGAATTGCATCTACTAGGTACACTCATGCAATTTTTGTTTTTTTTTTATTTATATTTTTTTACTTTAAAATTATATAAAAATAATTGTCACAAAGTTTTTCGTTATATATTCACTCTTCCACTTATTGCGGTTTTCTACTTATACCGTTGCTTTTTTTTATAGCACTCCGACTAAAAACAAATACGTCCGTTCACTATCAAAGCTAGACTCTGACTCCACCACTTTCACCTATCGGTAAAAATCCTAATGAAGTCTTGCCAATAACAGCTCCACCTTAGACTTCTTCCGATCTACAAAACCAGACCCATCCGTTTTAAAACGCAAGGATCAGCAACATATAATTGCGAAGAGATGAAAACGATATATCTCTGAATTGCAACGCCAATACAAATGGAAGAAAGAAAGAAGTAATATCAAACTAGATGATATCGTTATTGTAAAAGAGGATTTATTGTCTCCCACAGATTAGCGACTAGGTCGTGTAACTAATTTTATTAATGGAAGAGACAACAAAGTCCGAGTTGCGGATGTATTAACTGAAAGTGGATCTATTCGAAGGCCAATTGTAAAGCTCTGCATTCTACTCATTGCTAGTAACTCTCTTGCTAATCACCCTTCACCAAATATTTCGAATTTAGTAGCTAGCACTTACTTTCCAATAATATCTCGCGCTCGACCTATGAATTTATGAGGCCAAACTGCAAATTAGTAAAGCTTATATCAAATTTACTAAGAACCGCACAATTTCCCGTTTGACACTGTAAACATTCCATTGTCTAATTTCTCTTCTCTAGATGAAACGTCGTCCAAGATGGCACGTATGCCGCGGGAATCATCGAATCATCCTTTAAAATATTCCAAGCTGTTTATGAAATAGAATGTTGAGCTGCGACATCCCCCGATTGAAAAAATAAGTGTATTTATCTTAACTGTCTCGCCCACTCTCACTCACGGGCAGGGTATACCTCAGAGAACAGATGCCGGATTCCTCGTCATCCAGCTTTGCAAATAACGATCTGCCTGATCTTATGCAAAATACTGAACCCGAGCCGTGCAAAGCTGAAATATATCCGAGAATTAACGGGCCCTCATCTACGTCAAATACTAGACCGCATTATAAAGTTAAACGGCATCAGCGTGTACGTTTAGCCTTTCTGCTAATGGGGTCCGACCTTGCCTAATTCTTGTATTCTAAGGCAAGTCGCTCAAATATTGCATGAAATCCATCCCGTTGGTTTAGTCCAAAGTGTTATTTTGGAACCCGCTTTTCCTCACGATAGCCGCCACAAAATAGCTTCACGCTTACAGCTGGTAAGTTATCTGGACGCTCCCCAGTCAGAAACCTACAACACCGAAGAAATTGGCCTAATTTTGCTGTCTCCGTTGGTGTATATATATATATATATATATATATATATATATATATATATATATATATATATATATATATATATATATATATATATATATATATATATATATATATATATATATATATATATATATATATATATATATATATATATATATATATATATATATATATATATATATATATATATATATATATATATATATATATATATATATATATATATATATATATATATATATATATATATATATATATATATATATATATATATATATATATATATATATATATATATATATATATATATATATATAGATATATATATATATTCTGAATCAGAATTAATGGAAAAGTTGATTAAGCGATGTCCGACTGTCGGTCATTGAAATACCGTTCCTGAGAAAACCATTAGACATAGAAACTTTTTTTTCACCATTCTATTACTCCATCGCGCCATGTGTTTGCTATTGAAATTCAGTAATATCGGTTCACGTATAGCTGAGATATAGTAAAATTCCGGAAAAAGCCATTAATTTATGTAATTTTGTATGAAAATTTTTGAAAACAAAAGTTGTTTGTTTTGCTTCATATAATTATTAAGCATAGTGACTAGAAGGCAAAAAAATTTTTCAGATATCGGTCCATATATACCCGAGATATAGCCCAAATCGGGTTTTTTTGTGAAAACGTCGCGTAAGCGAACTTAAGCAATTTTTTTGCTTCAAAGCAGAAATGGTTGTAAAATGAGGTTATATAAATATGGAAAGTGAAAATTTCCGACAGTGGTCCATATAAACCCGCGATAAAACCTCAACCGGGGTTTTCATGAATATGTTGCGTAAGCGAACTAAAAAATTTTTTTTTGCTTAAAAGCAGTTCTGGTTATAAAAGCAAATTATTTAAATAAAGAAAATAAAAATTTCCGATATCGGTCCATATATACCCGAGATATAGCCTAAAACGACTTTTTCATGAAAATGTCGCGTAAGCGAACTTGAAGAATATATTTTGCTTCAAGGCGGTTCTAGTAATAAAATGAGGCTATATAAATATGTAAAATGGAAATTTCCGACATCGGTCCATATATACTCGAGATATAGACTAAACCAGGGTTTTCATGAATATGTCGCGCAAGTGAACTTAAATAATTTTTTTTTGCTTCAAGGCAGTTCTGGTAATAAAATGAGGTTATAGAAGTATGAAAAATGAAAACTTCCGATATCGGTCGATATATACCCTAGATATAGCCTGAACCGATTTTTCCATTAAAAAAATTTTTTTTTTTTTTTGGTAAAAAGCACTTTTTGTTATAAGAAGGTAAATACAGAAAACAGAAAATTCCGATATCGGTTCACATATAACCGAGATATAGCTTAAACAAACTTTTACATTTAAATGTGTATTTTTTTTTTAACTTTATTATTTTATGTATTGAATCTACACAAAAAATAAAATGACAATAAGTATTCAAATCTTAATACTAAAAAAAATTGTGATTAAAGTCCTCCCAGTGCTGGACAAAAATATATTTTTATGCGAATATTATTTAAGAATTCAGTCATCTGTTTAGAGCTCTAATGGTAGTTAAAGTATCCCTCCTTCTCAGACGGGTATGACCACCAAAGTTAAGAATATTAAACTGCAAGAGGATTTGGATGGAATTCAAGTTTGTTAATATATCTTGTCGCGTACTTCACAATTTCAGATTTCACAAAAGGTACGTTCAGATCTGCGTGGATTCGTGAGTTTTTAACGTACTATGGAGCATCTGTAATTCTACGGAGAATTCTATTTTGACTTCTTTGAATTTTTTCAATGTTAGATGCCAAGGCTGTGCCCCATAATTGAATCCCATAGCACCATATTGGCTTTAGAATCGAGTTGTAAAGTTTACAATCAAGCTTTAAGGTCGAATTTCTGCCTACTAGCCAGTTAATTTGCACTGCTTTCAATTTCATCTGCGTTATTTTGCCTCGATGTGCGTCTTCCGTGTTAGTCTACGGTCAAGATGAATACCGAGGTATTTGACTTCACTGTGTTGGGGTATTACTTTACTGTTAATAGTAATGGGTGAGCATGTTCCTAGACGCAGTGCAAATGTAACATGGGCACACTTTTGTTCATTAACCTTGATTTTCCAAAGCTTGAGCCATTTCTCTGGTTTGTCGATATGTTCCTGTAAGTTTATTGATGCTTGCTGGTGGTTACTATGTATGCTAAGGAATGCTGTATCATCTGCAAATGTTGAAGTGTGAATGTTGGTGCTTGTCGGCATGTCAGATGCGTAGATCAAATATAAGATAGACCCTAATATGCTGCCTTGGGGAACTCCAGCTTCAATAGGCTAGGCGGGGCTTATGAAATCCCCTTCTCTTATTATAAATTGGCGACAATGTAAATAGCTTTCCAAAAGGTTATGTACGTTTGCGGGTAAGTTAAACTTTATTTTATGCATTAAGCCATCGTGCCGCACTTTATCAAAAGCTTGTGAGACGTCGATTAATAAGGCAGAGCAATATTTTTTATCTTCAAATGCCTTTCTTATGACATTAACTAACCTGTGTGTTTGCTCAATAGTGTCATGTTTCGCTCTAAAACCAAATTGGTGATTGGGAATACATTCAACCTTAAGCATTGGATCCAACTTCGCATTTAGCAATTTTTCGAAAAGTTTTGAAGTTGTTGTCAGTAGATTTATTGGACGATATGATTCTATTTTCGTGTGATCCTTCCCTGGCTTAGGAACCATTGTTATCATGGACAACTTCTACTCTGCAGGGTAATACTCAAGTCGTAAAATAGCATTAAAAATAAAAAGAACACTTCTTTTAGCTACACGAGGCAGCTCTACGAGCATTTTGTTGCTGATTTTATCCATACCTGGAGCTTTTTTTAAGGTTTAGGCTATTAATAGCATTTTCAACTTCTTCAAAATTGAATCTTAAAGGCACAGGAGATCTACTAACAATAGGCGGCAACTCATTTGCATTATCAGACCTATTTGTGGTAAAAACGGTTAACAAATAAATTACCCTTTTCCGAGTCATCTCTAGCCCAGTCACCAGATAGTTCTCGCAAGGGCGGCTTACCTCTAACTGGCCTTTTTAAACCTTTAGTCGTCCGCCATAAAAAATAGTTGGTGTGAGGAGTACCATCCAGACTTTCTAAATACGTTTGTAGAGAAGCCGTTTTTTGGTTGGAATCAAATTTCTTAGCTGATTTGTGCACTCACGGAGCCATGTTTTTAGTTGCGGAAAGCTGCGAAGTTGCCACTCTCGTCGAACTCTTCTTTTTTCTAACACAAGTTGCTCGATTTCTGAAGAATATGTTCTATTTTGAAGGTTTCTGCGTGTTAAATAAACGCTAGAACCAAGTTCAGCGGCTTGTTTAAGGTTTTCGCTAAAGTTGCTTAGTGACGCATTAATATCTTCAGAAGTTCTTAAAACAATATTCTCAGTGCAATGGGTACTCAAAAATTTTTTATATTTTAGCCAATTCACTCGGGTAACAGTCCTATGCAAATTGTTAATCGGGAACCAAGTCTCCTGGGGAAAGCGTACTGAAATAATAGTAGGTGAATGATTCGATGACAAGTCTTACGAAGGCTCAGCATGCATCCATTCCACAGGGAGCCCCTTTACCACTCCAAAATCAATCACATTAGGAATCTTTCGCCGGTCAGGCGGCCAGTAAGTGGGATGTCCGCTTGATATTACGTCTAAGCCTATTTTAGAAATTGTATCAAAAAGCACCCGACCATTCGGGGTGATTAAACGTGAGTCCCAAAAAGTGTGTTTTGCGTTGTAATCTCCAGCTGCTATAAAACGAGGTCATAATGAGGTGAAAAAACTTGAATATTGTGACTCCGTTACTGAAAATCGAGGCGGCGAATAAATCGATGAGATAACCAATTTGTAATGAAAATTTTCCGCACAGATATCAGTTGCTTGAAGATAGTCCTCACATGTGTCGTTCAACAAAAAATACTTTATCCTAGATTTTATCAAGATTGCAGAACCTCCACAAGCTCTTCCACGGGGGTCTTTAGTATCGCATAGTATGTAGCCGTTAATTTTGAAGAAGCTTGTTGATGTCAAGTGAGTTTCTGCAATCATCATTATATCGATCTGCTTATCCATCAGGAAGTATTCGAGTTCATTTTTGTGTTGGCGGATGCCGTTCGCGTTCCAGAAACATATTTTTAACCAAATCATTTTCTCGAAATTACCTGCAAAATGGTGGATTGCATTTTCACCATTTCCTGCATCATCGTCATCATAGACGACGTAAAAGTGTTTATAGTGTTTATAGTTTGAATAAGGGTCTGTATTGTGGCTTCAAGGTAACTGAAAGTTTGATCGGGCGGTTGAGATATAGATTGTTGATTCGGGTTTGCGAATGTAGACTTAACTACATTAGCATAAGAAATTTGTTTCTGATTTTGAACGGTTATGTCAATGGTTGACTGTCCTGTCGGAGGAAAAGAATTATTAGAAAAAATTTGAGTCTGCTGTGGTGGCTTAGAGGCAATTATTGGTTTGTTGTTCATTGAGCGCTTGAAGTGGGTGTAGACGGAGCAACCTCTATAATTAGCTGAATGGTTTTCACAGCAATTGCTGGATTTTTCTATTTTTGGGTCGAATTTCGGCCATGGAGTTCTCCACACACAACACAAACTGTAGGCAACTTGCAATACGCTTTAGTGTGGCCTAATTCTTGGCAGTTGTGGCACTGTACGGATCCTAAGCGCTTATGCGGTTCCTCTACGGTTATTTTTCGATGTAAAAGGTATTTTATACTATATATTGGATGAACTTCATTCTTCTTTAAAGTCACGTCTCCTGGCTCTAATTCAACCCTAAACATGGGTTGAGGGATCTTCTCACGATTTCTGATGTTTAACACATTTTTTACTTTGAATCCCTTGTCTGTCAAACCGGTCTTAACTTCATCAGTGTCTACGCAAGGGTCAATCCCTTTTATTACGACTTGAAGACCTTTAGCGCTTTAAGCTGATAAGTATAAAAAGCTTTTTTTTCTTTTTCAAATTCGTCAGACAGTTTTCGGTAGTCATTTTCATGGTTAACCTGAATTTTAGTTTCCTTAATGTTGCCGTGCTTGATGGATGTAACGTTAAATGTATTTTCTCCGATTACTGAAACAATTTTTCTTACCAGTTCTTTGGAGGTTGATTCTCTCAAATAAATTGATGGTGGATTAAACGATTTTTTTGACGATGCTGTTGGCTCATCCGTTTGAAGAATAGAAAATCTGTTTTGATCTGTTGGTCTAGCGTTGTCGGCATCTTTAGAGATTTTAGATTTGGATGCAATTTGAGCAGATTTAGGGCTTCGCTAACGTTTAGTAATGGTGATATACCTATCCATGCCTACTTGCGTTTTTGGTTTATTGGCATTAATTAGAGTAGAAGATCTTTTATCTTCTGTTGTAACATCTATGTTAGGCGAGCCGGAACGGGAGCGGATTTATCTCTTGTAGAAAGAAAATTGTCCAATGATTGCTTTATGGATTCTTCTTCAGAAGTCCATATAATTTTGCTGGTGGAGCTAGGCTCTTTTTCAGAATCATTTCTGATTTGATCACTCATACAGAAAACAAAACTTTAATGTATAGTTTTTTCCCAACTGGGTAGGTAATCTTCACGCACAATAACAACAACAACAATGCACTGCCACCGCACTTGTTTTATTGAAATTGATTTTATTGCTTATTTACTGAAATGTGAGGAATTTATTTTCCCGTTGTTTTTTCAAATAATTTGTTATTGTTTTTACAATTTAATACAATATATTATTGTTTTTATATGTAAGTTTAAAAATATGTGAGCATAATGATTTTTTGTTTGTTTTTTTGTTTGTTCACTTTTTAATATCACGACCGTGCGGAGAATCACAGAGTGAATGAATGGTTACTTTACTTGGAATAGTGATTACAAGACAAAAAAATTTTAGGCCCGATATCGCTCCATATATATCCGAGCATATTCATTTCAAATTTGTAATATATACATATACATGACTATCGTGACTATCGTGAAGGGTAGTTTAGATTTGGCCCAGCCGAATGTACCACTCTCTTACTTGTTTTCGTTTACATTGTACATACCCATACATGCATTTGATATTAATTTACCCTTACGGTATTTATGAACAAAACCTTGTATTTTAGTTTTAAGAAGAACTCGAATAAAGCAAAAAACGTTTATGAGAAAACACTCAACCTATTTATCTAAATTAAAATCAAAAATTATTAATTAGGAAAGAGGAGTCACCTTTCACCCTCACAAAGAATATTTATTTGCTTTTACAAAGGCCCTTATGTATAAAAAAATATCACGAGACTCATCAATGCACTTATTAGAGAGTTCATTGATTTTGAAAACAGAATTGAACAGATTTAAAATTGTTTTTCTTGTTGTTTATACGAAAAGAGAAATAAAGCTGAATCATTGGATTAATAAAAAAAATATTATCGCGTTTAGTTATTATCTCATAAGGTTTTCCTTTTCAAATCATAAATAAAAATGAAATGTCACTTGTTACCGTGAACTCAATAATTCGTACAATACCCTGGCGTAGAACGAAAAGTATTTGCTGTAAAAATTATAATATTCCATCTAATGTACTACATGGGCTGAAAAGTCCCGGGCGTAACACATTAGATGGCGCTAGTTTTAGTGCAGGCACTTTTTTCATTTACTACTAACCTTGAAAAGGCAGCTGTTAAAATTCATAATATTCTATTCATTAGTTTGTAGTTCATGATATTCTATTCATTAGTAAGAGTGATGCTACTTTTGTTATTTTCAAAACAATGGACCAAAAACAATTTTACACCGTTTCTTGATGGGGAAAAAATGCCGTTCAAGTAAAGCAATGGCTTGAAATGTGTTATGGGGACTCATCATTCATCAGAAACAACAATAAAACCTTGGTTTGCTGACTTCAAACGTGGTCGTTGATACACAGATGATGCAGACCGCAGTGGACGTCCAAATGTGGCGTGTGTATTGCATGAGTATTGGACTATGAGAAAGCTCTGTTCAAAGTGGGTGCGACGTTTGCTCACTGTTGACCAAAAACGAGAACATGTTGATGATTTTGAGAATGTTTGGCAATGTTTAAACGTAACAAACCGAAATTTTTGCGTCGATATGTGACAACGGATGAAACATGGATCCATCACTTTACTTCGGAGTCAAAACGATTGTCATCTAAATGGACAGCAACTGGTGAACCTCGTCCAAAGCTCTCGAAAGCACAACAATTGTCTGGAAATGTTTGGCCTCGGTGTTTTGGGATGTGCGTGGTATAATATTTATCGACTATCTTGAGAAAGGAAATACAATTAACAGTGAGTATTATATAACGTTGTTCGAGCATTTGAAGGCCGAAATTGCAAAGAAATGACCGCATATGGCAAAGAACAAAGTTTTGTTGCATCAAGATAACGCACCGTGCCACAAGTCAATCAAGACAATGCTAAAACTATATAAATTGAACTTCGAGCATGACTTGAAAGCTTACAATTTTAGTTTAATTTAGTTTGTTAGCCTGAACTTTAAGAATGTAAACAAGTAAGAGTGTAGTATATTCGGCTGGGCCGAATCTAAAATACCCTTCACGATAGTCACGAATATGTATAGTATATTAAAAATGTGACCTAAATATGCTCGGTTATATATGAACCGATATCGGAGTTTTCTATTTTCTGTATTTTAGTAACCTTCTTTTATAACGAGAATTGCTTTTCAGCAAAAAAAAAATTTTTTTTAATGGAAAAATCGGTTTAGGCTATATCTCGGCTATATATGGACCGATATCGAAAATTTTAATTTTCCATATTTATATAACCTTATATCATTACCAGAACTGCTTTTGAGCACAACAAATTGTTTAAGTTCGCTTATGCGATATTTTCATGAAAAACCCGATTTAGGCTATATCTCGGGTATATATGGACCGATATCAGAAATTTTAATTTTCTCTATTTTCGTAACCTTCTTTCATAACAAGAACTGCTTTTCAGCAAAAAAAAAAATGTTATTAGAAAAATCGGTGCAGGCTATATCTCGAGTATATATGGACCGATATCGGATATTTTCTTTTTCCATATTTATATGACCCTATTTCATTACCAGAACTGTTTTTAAGCAAAAAAAGATGTTTAAGTTCACTTACGCAACATTTTCATTAAAACCGCAGTTTAGGCTATATCTCGGGTATATATGGACCGATATCGGAAATTTTCATTTTCCATACCTATATAACCTTATTTTGCTATTAGAACTGCTTTTAAGCAAAAAAAAGTTGTTTTAGTTCGCTTACCCCGCGTATTCATGAAAAACACGGTTTAGGCTATATCTCGGGTATATATGGACCGATATCGAAAACTTTAATTTTCCATATTTATATCACCTTATTTTATTACCAGAACTGCTTTTAAGGCGAAAAAATTGTTTAAGTTCGCTTACGCGGCATTTTCATGAAAAACACGGTTTGGGCTATATCTCGGGTACATATGGACCGATATGGGAAATTTTCATTTTCCGTATTTAGGTAACCTAATTTCATTACCAGAACTCCTTTTGAGCACAAAAAAGTTGTTTAAGTTCGCTTACGCGACATTTTCATGAAAAACCCGATTTGGGCTCTATCTCGGGTATATATGGACCGATATCGGAAATTTTCATTTTTCATATTTATGTAACCTAATTTCATTACCAGAACTGCTTTTGAGCAAAAAAAAGTTGTTTAAGTTCGCTTACGCGACATATTCATGAAAAACCCGATTTGGGCTATATCTCGGGTACATATGGACCGATATCGGAAATTTTTGTCTTCCATATTTATATAACCTTATCTTATTACCAGAACTGTTTTTAATCAAAAATAGTTGTTAAAGTTCGCTTACGCGACATTTTCATGAAAAACCCGGTTTGCGCTATATCTCGGGTATATATGGACCGATATCGGAAATTTTTATCTTCCATATTTATATAACCTCATCTTATTACAAGAACTGTTTTTAATCAAAAATAGTTGTTAAAGTTCGCTTACGCGACATTTTCATGAAAAACCCGGTTTGCGCTATATCTCGGGTATACATGGACCGATATCGGAAATTTTCATTTTCCATACTTATATAACCTTATTTGATTACCAGAACTGCTTTTAAGCAAAAAAAGTTGTTTACGTTCGCTTACGCGGCATTTTCATGAAAACCACGTTCCAGGCTATATCTGCGGTATATATGGACCGATATCGGAAATTTTCATTTTTCATATTTATATAACCTTATTTTATTACCAGAACCGCTTTTAAGCAAAAAAAGTTGTTCAGTTTCGCTGACGCGGCATTTTCATGAAAACCCCGTTCTAGGCTATATCTCGGGTATATATGGACCGAGATCGAAAATTTTCATTTTTCATATTTATATAACCTAATTTCATTACCAGAACTGCTTTTGAGCGCAAAAAAGTTGTTTAAGTTCGCTTACGCGACATTTTCATGAAAAACCCGATTTGGGCAATATCTCGGGTATATATGGACCGATATCGGAAATTTTCATTTTTCATATTTATGTAACCTAATTTCATTACCAGAACTGCGTTTGAGCACAAAAAAGTTGTTTAAGTTCGCTTACGCGGCATTTTCATGAAACCCCCGGTCTAGGCTATATCTCGGGTATATATGGACCGATATCGAAAATTTTCATTTTTCATATTTATATGACCCTACTTCATTACCAGAACTGCTTTTGAGCACAAAAAAGTTGTTTAAGTTCGCTTACGCGGCATTTTCATGAAAAACCTGGTTTGGGCTATATCTCGGGTATATATGGACCGATATCGAAAATTTTCATTTTTCATATTTATATGACCCTATTTCATTACCAGAACTGCTTTTGAGCACAAAAAAAATGTTTAAGTTCGCTTACGCGACATTTTCATGAAAACCCCGGTCTAGGCTATATCTCGGGTATATATGGACCGATATCGGAAATTTTCATTTTGCATATTTATGTAACCTAATTTCATTACCAGAACTGCTTTTGAGCACAAAAAAATTGTTTAAGTTCGCTTACGCGGCATTTTCGTGAAAACCCCGGTCTAGGCTATATCTCGGGTATATATGGACCGATATCGAAAATGTTCATTTTTCATATTTTTATGACCCTATTTTTTTACCAGAGCTGCTTTTGAGCACAAAAAAGTTGTTTAAGTTCGCTTACGCGACATTTTCATGAAAAACCCGGATTGGGCTATATCTCGGGTATATATGGACCGATATCGGAAATTTTCATTTTCCATATTTATTTAACCTAATTTTATTACCAGAACTGCTTTTAAGCAAAAAAACGTTATTTAGCTTCGCCTATGCGACATTTTCATTAAAAATCCGATTTGGGCTATATCTCGGGTATATATGGACCGATATCTGAAAAAAATTTTTTTTGCCTTTTAGTCACCATGCTTAATAAGTGTGTAAAGTTTGAAGCAAAACGAACAACTTTTGTTTTCAAAAATTTTCATACAAAACTGCAAAAACAAAATGGCTTTTTTCGGAATTTTGAATATATCTCAGCTATACGTGGACCGATATTACTGAATTTCAATAGCAAACCCATGAATCGATGGGGTAAAAGAATGGTGAAAGAAAAAAGTTTCTAAGTCTAATGGTTTTCTCAGAAACGGTATTTCAACAGCGGACAGACGGACATCGCTTAATCGACTTTTCCATTAATTCTGATTCAGAATATAACTATATACTTTATAGGATCGCAAAAAAAAAAAAACTGTAGAAATTACAAACGGAATCACAAACTTATATATACCCTTTACATTTTTGTGAAGGGTATAAAAAGAGTTTCAATTTTAAGATTGTTATTGAGTTTTTTGGCTGTTTGTTTGTTATAAGATTACTTACTTGAAAACAAAGTTCTATTAATAGCCAAATTATTATTATTAAAGTTAAACTAACAACTGTAGTATTGTCGATATAAGCCTTCACGCAGGTAATAAAATAATCAGCAAGCCGAGAACCATTTAAGTAGAAATGAACTTTCACCAAACATTAAAATAACATGTACGAGTACTTTGTCGCGTACTTTGAAAATTCGTCTTTTACAAGTGGGGCACAAAAATCCTTATGAATTCCTGATTCTTTTATGTATCATGGAACTGCAGTAATCGTGCGAAAAAAATTATCTCAATGTCTCCATAGTGAACTTGATTTTATGTTGTAGCGTGATCACGACATAAATTCATTCCTTTAGCCATAACATGAATGCATCATGTTAAAGGCATGTACAAGAAATAACAAAAAGAATATTACGTTACTTTTAAATTCTTAAACCTCGTCACTTGACACCTTTTCTGTCACTGACCGTTGTCGCGACAGTGCGCCTACTAAGTGCAATCATTTGAAGATACACTTGAGGTGCGAATCACATGGGTTTATGAAAGTGTGCTGCAGTGTTATAATTAAATCTAAACACCTGAATCGCGCCACACATGCACATACCAAATAGACAATTTATGGCCTTGAGCCATATACGTATGTATGTGCATATGTAAAGTCTAATCAGCTTACCTCTAAGCCGTGGGAGCCAAATTGGTTTCCCAAACATTAGTTATAATAATATGAGTCGTCTAGAGCTTCTCATAAGTAGTATATAAGTAGACGTAGTTTTAAGAACAATTATACTTTTTACTGACTTGAGCAACAATCGGGTTGCTCGTCGCTATTAAATAAAAAATAAACCAACAACTATAAAGAAATCTCTCTTTTAATACAAAACATATTTGATCGGTTTTTCCTTTACGACAGCCTACGATCGTCTACATATTTTGTGATGAATTTAATTTAAATGTTTTTTTTTTCTTTTAACGTATCCATAATAATATATAATATTGTCGGGGAGAGAGAGAGTTACCCATGGTCATTCCAAAAATTTCAATATATTCAAAAATTGTTCACGTAAAATATTTGTTAATTTTTTAATGTCTGGCCATTTTGTCGCCATAATTCTAATCGCCATGTGGGTAGCATTGTTTCTAAATCGAGACATCAAAATACACTAAATGTCACGTCCTTCTAATTCTACGAGTACGTTTTCCATTCGATCCTGCAATTGTACGGTGTTTTTTATGTTGTATTCAGTGGAAGCTGTTCTTATCAAAATACTGCCAGTCTATTTGGATAATTTATAACATGGAACATTTACTGACGATACTATTAGTCTACTTATAGTACATACTATATATTTACGTGACTACCGTGAAAAGTATTTTAGATTCGGCCCATTCGAATATACTACACTCTTACTTGTTTGAAGTATAAATTCGAGGTTGTTTAAAAGAATTAACATATTAATGAACTAATTTGCTAAAGATTAAAGTATTTGCAAGACTATTTCTTTTTTAAGAAAATAATAAAATGTACTTAAAGAATACGAAGAATAAAAATACATCTCCATAGTTACAAAGATTAGCAAAAACGCATGTAACTTAAAGGAGACCGAAGAGGTTCATGGGGCGGTTAATCCGTTTAAACGTTTAATAAAGTAACTAAACAATAAAACATTGTACAACTCAGACAAAAACTGACGAAACAATGCTGGTAAGAAAAAAGTCGGCAAACAATGGATTAAAGGATTAAGAGGATCACTGAACTAATTAAAAACATTTTTATATATAAAAAATAAAAACTTATAAAAATCAAACAAAAAAGTATAAAACTCCTATTGAGTTTCGAATTGTGCATACATTGTAATACACTGACAGAAAAAGGAATCTTCATATTGATAATGGCAAGTCATCAGAATTGTGACTTCAATATTATGTAAATAACCATCAGTAACGTGAAAACTGACATCAATCTCAATGACAGAAGTCATCAGAGAATTTTGTCATTCAGTGAGTAATTATAAAACATCTTTTTTTTTGTTTCGAGCGTTTTTTATTTATTGAATCTTCAAAAGGAACTAACAATAAGTGTTCAAATCTTAATACTATAAAAAAATAAAAATGTGCTTTTACTTAAGTCCGGCCAATGCTAGACAGAAAGTTTTATTATGCGGGAGCTATATCGGTAAAACCACCCATTGAACAATCTGATGGCGGCAACAGTATCCCTTCTTCTCAACAGAGTCTGGTCACCAAAATTAAGTATATTGCGCGCAAGAGTATTTGGGTGAAGTTCCAGTTTACTGGCATACCTTCCTTAAGCAAATAAATGATGACTCATAGCAAATCATAGCGAGTGCACTAACACATTGGCAAAGACGATGAAGTTATGGCGTAGTGTCACTATGTGGCCATGTCTAGAAATATTTTACAGCTAAACCGGCTTTAAAATAATGTTTAAAAAAATATTAAACTGCCAAAAGATAATAACAAAATTCTAATCGAATTATTTGTTTGTTATTTTAGTTCCTAAGATAACATATCTTTATAATTGATTTAATTTATAATAAACTTAAAAAAAAGGAATCTCAATATAATTTATTTCACATATTTAATAATAAATTGAAATTCGAGTAAATACGTCATCGAACGAATATACGTATCCAGTTTCTGTACTTTCGTTCGAGGTATTACCCCTTATTCCAAGAGGCGTCATCGTAGTCACATAAAGGCGACGTAAAAAAATTTTAGCTACCGAATTTACACAATCGAAAGCTTGTGCCGACTTAGCCTAAGGGTATTGCCGTGGCAGTATGACTTTATTTCATCACTGTCAAAATCTATGAACACGAGTTTTTGTTTTTGTATTTTGTACATACTTCTTATATTTCATGTATGAGCTTGTCAATATGATCATGCCACACGTGTCTTGTTGTTATCGTTACCTTGGTTTGTGGTATTTTATTAGAAAAGCTCCATTATTTTCAGTGGATAGCTTGCATTTTCTCGAAATTTTTAGCAGCATATTTTTATATAAAACCAGTTCTGTGTAAATAAATGGGGACACGTATTTTTATACCCTTCACAAAAATGTAAAGGGTATATATGTTTAAGTTTGTGATTCCGTTTGCAATTTCTTCAGTTTTTATCTGCGGCCCTATAAAGTATATATGTATATTCTGAATCAGAATTAATGGAAAAGTCGATTAAGCGATGTCCGTCTTTCCGTCTGTCGGTTGTTGAAATACCGTTTCTAAGAAAACCATTAGACATAGAAACTTTTTTCTTTCAAAATTCTATTACTCCATCGTGCCATGTGTTTGCTATTGAATTCAGTAATATCGGTTCACGTATAGCTGAGATATAGTCAAAATTCCGAAAAAGGCCATTAATTTTTGTAATTTTGTATGAAAATTTCTGAAAACAAAAGTTGTTTGTAGTAATTATATGTATATTTGGCCAACGTATTTTGTTATTTGCTTTTTGTATATACTTAGCTGGTGAGGCCTAACGTTCTTTATGTCAATACAAATGCAGAATTTTTATTACATATTTTCCCAACGTTTCGTGAATTTTATGTTCACTTCTTCAGGGGATTCATATTTTCGTGATTACAACATTAAAAACCAATATATTAAATTATATTAATAACTTATAAATAAAATACAGACACTAATTTTGTTTTGCGCTGTTTTTTTATAATAACATTATAAATGGCACTTAAGTTGTCAGTATGACAATGTCAGTATAGTGACAACTTACAATGTCAGTATACTGACATTGAAAATGTAATTATGTAATTAGTTTTTCAAATAAAAACTACAGTTATGTGAGAAATTTTATATAAAAACTTCAGTACGTTTTATAAAAAAAAAAATTAATTAAAAGAAGTCGAAATCAAATAGTTAATTTTCGAAAGGAATATAATTAGAAAAATTATGGCAATCGACTATATTTAACGGTTTTAAGTCTTGGAGATTGAAAGAAAATGGCAATATTCTTTGATATTTTAATTCTCTGAGCATACAATAGGTTAGGTTCTTTATAGTTCTTTGTGGAAATAGTTCATAATCATCGTTAATATTTGTTTTAAAATAAATAACACCAGTGCCATCGTATCCCAAAGCACGAATCGTGTTTACTGTGGAATCAACGGATTTTTTCCCTGTTCAAAATAAATAGCTAAAATCCATAAATATGTGCATACTATTTGTATATTTAAAAAAATGTAATACTTTACCTGGTCTTATTGGTGAATAACGTTTTGGAACGGACCCAAAGTCAAGAAAATACTCATGGCTTAAATGGTGCACTTGTAGAGGAAAGGTTATTAAGTCCACAAGTTGCGACGGCAGATTTATTTGCTTATTGTCAATTTATATTTGAACACTCCATTTGAGTGGGACCAACTATTAAATATTCTTTCCACGCACAAAGACAACAAAGAATTAGATAGAAGAACGTTCCGATTCGGGATTTTGAAATTATAAATAATTTATAAATTATGAAATTAAACAAGTAAGAGTGTAGTATACTCGGCTGGGCCGAATCTAAAATACCCTTCACGATAGTCACGTATATGTATAGTATATTTAAAAATGTGACCTAAATATGCTCGGTTATATATGAACCGATATCCAAATTTTCTATTTTCTGTATTTTAGTAATCTTCTTTTATAACGAGAATTGCTTTTCAGCAAAAAAATAAATGGAAAAATCGGTTCACGCTATATCTCGGGTATATATGGACCGATATCGGAAATTTTCATTTTCCATATTTATATAACCTTATTTCATTGCCAAAAAACTTTTGAGCAAAAAAAGTGTTTACGTTCGCCTACGTGGTATTTTAATGAAAACCCGGTCTAGGCTATATCTCGGGTATATATGAACCGATATCGGAATTTTTATTTTCTGTATTTTAGTAACCTTCTTTTATAAATAGAATTGCTTTTCAGCAAAACAAAAAAAATGTTATTGGAAAAATCGGTTTAGGCTATATCTCGGGTATATATGGACCGATATCGGAAATTTTCATTTTCCATATTTATAAAACCATATTTTATTACCAAAAAACTTTTGAGCAAAAAAAGTTGTTTATGTTCGCTTACGTGGCATTTTAATGAAAACCCCGGTCTATGCTATATCTCGGGTATATATGAACCGATACCGGAATTTTTGTTTTCTGTATTTTAGTAACCTTCTAGAATTGCTCTTCAGCAAAAAAAATGTTATTGGAAAAATCGGTTTAGACCATATCTCGGGTATATATGGACCGATATCGGAAATTTCCATTTTCCATACTTATATAACCTTATTTCATTACCAAAACTGCTTTTGAGCACAAAAAAGTTGTTTAAGTTCGCTTAAGCAACATTTTAATGAAAAACCCGGTGTAGGCTATATCTCGGGTATATATGGACCAATATCGGAAATTTTCATTTTCCATATTTATCTAACCTTATTTTATTACCAGAACTGTTTTTAAGGAAAAAAAAGTTTTTTAAGTTCGTTTACGCGACATTTTCATGAAAAATCCGGTTTAGGCTATATCTATGCTATATATAGACCGATATCGGAAAAAAAATTTTTGTATTTTAGTCACCATGCTTAATAAGTGTGTGAAGTTTGGAGCAAAACAAAGAACTTTTGTTTCCAAAAATTTTCATACAAAATTGCAAACAAAAAAAATGGATTTTTTCGGAATTTTAAATATATCTCAGCTATACGTGGACCGATATTACTGAATTTCAATAGCAAACCCATGAATCAATGGGGTAAAATAATGGTGAAAGAAAAAAGTTTCTAAGTCTAATGGTTTTCTCAGAAACGGTATTTCAACAGCGGACAGACGGACATTGCTTAATCGACTTTTCCATTAATTCTGATTCAGAATATATATACTTTACAGGGTCACAAATTAAAACTGTAGAAATTACAAACGGAATCACAAACTTATATATACCCTTAACATTTTTGTGAAGGTTATTAAAAATCATAAAATGATATAATTATAATATTATTGAATTGTAAAATTATAAATTTTTCTTACGACATAATAATATCTGCACAATTCCCAAAAATTTCATTATTTTCGGGATTTTTCGTAAATCCGAAAATGCAAGCATCCACGTACTTGTAGTTACGTCCGTTTGATTTTCAGTAATAAAATCGCCATTTTTAATTGTAGGAATCTAAAATTTTACAGTAACATGTATTCTGATAAAACGAACCATAATCGAAAAAAAGCTCAATTTCGAAATTTTGTGTAGTTACGTCCGTTTGTGTTCAATATGACGATATGCATTTTGTTAATTGCCCATATTGTTTCTCCAGCGTTTGCTGTCTCAGAACTAGCGGTATTTCTTTTCGTTATTAACATATATATATTTGTATTTAAATAATTCTCCATACCCAGAGATGCAAATATTAATTTATTGAATTTTTGTTGAACTTTATAATTTTTAACTAAAATTTTAGGTTTGTACATTTGTATGGGTTATAGTTCAAGTTTTTCCTTTCTTAAGTTGTTTTCTTAAGAAGGATTTTTTACAATACAAATTTGCTGTGATCAATAATTTTTGATTGACAAAGACAAGAAAAATAATAATCAAATCTTTAGCTGAGGGACAACTAGCTGTTTTTTATAATTGAAATATTGCGAGCCAGATTTAGATGGGCAAGTTATTCTTATATGCTTGTCGTCTACAGCACCTAAGCAATATGGCAGTCCAATTTTTCAGAAATTTTGTGCATCTTTTAATATTATGCGGACTTACGTATTTTCTTTTCAGAATTCGCTACTAAACTTCGTAAGTTTCCAAAATGACACGTCTTGCTGTTTCCCAACCTATTCTAAATCTCATTGAAATTACATGAAGAGAACACCCATGTGCCAAGAAGCTAAATAAAATAATTACAATACATGTAAACAATTATGTAAATTTACTTAGTTACTTAATTGGTTTCCTTTTTTCCAGCCAAGGCTTAATCAAACTCAGTATTGTTTTAAACTGCTGATGATATAGCCTGGTAGATTCCACAAATAATTCTGAAGTTTTTTATATTAACATGTGAATTCCCGTAGAATAAAACCCGAATGAATCACGCGATTTAAATAATTCTTTATTGCCTTCTCGACATCCACTTTTCATTATTTTTAGAAAAATCAGATCTTCCATTTTTCTAATTACTCCATTATTTTCGATTTTCTTTATTACATGTATTAATTTTTCATAATTTCACTTGTTACTTTTTATACCAATTTAGCGACTTTATATCTATTTACTATTTCTACTTAGCGACTTTTATCAAACAATGTTAGTGAACATTACTGTTCATGGCACAACGCTAACGCTCGTATTTAAGTTACTTACTACAACGTAAACGCTAAGCGTTGAGCTACGTTGCGTTTTATGCCCTAATTCAGGTTGCACTGTGTTACAATTGAATTCGCACGTATGTATATAAGCACTCGTACTTCTTTTTCGCACTGTTCTTTGGTTTTGCTACATTTTATGTTCCACAATTTTTTGTTACGAAAGTAAGTATAATTTTTTTTTCAACTTTATTATTTTATTTATTGAATCTACATAAAAAATGTAATCACAATAAGTAATCAATTCTTAATACTAAAAAAAAATATTGTGATTAAAGTCCTGCGAGTGCTGGACAAAAATTTATTTTTATGCGAATATTATTTCAGAATTCAGTCATCTGTTTAGAGCTCGAATGGTAGCCAAAGTATCCCTCCTTTTCAGACGGGTATGACCACCAAAGTTAAGAATATTAACTGCAAGAGGATTTGGATGGAATTCAAGTTTGTTAATATATCTTGTTGCGTACTTCACAAATTCAGATTTCACAAAAGGTACGTTCAGATCTGCGTGGATTCGTGAGTTTTTAACGTACCATGGAGCGTCTGTAATTCTACGGAGTAGACTTCTTTGAATTTTTTCAATGTTCGCTCGGCATCCCATATCATCATATTGGCTTTAGAATCGAGTTGTAAAGCAAAAGTTTACAATCAAACTTTAAGGTCGAATTTCTGTCTACTAGCCAGTTAATTTGCACTGCTTTCAATTTCATCTGCGTTACTTTTGCCTCGATGTGCGACTTCCATGTTAGTCTACGGTCAAGATGAATACCGAGGTATTTGACTTCACTGTGTTGAGGTATTACTTTACTGTTAATAGTAATGGGTGAGCATGTTCCTTGACGCAGTGCGAATGTAACATGGGCACACTTTTGTTCATTAACCTTGATTTTCCAAAGCTTGAGCCATTTCTCTAGTTTGTCGATATGTTCCTGTAAGTTTATTGATGCTTGCTGGTGGTTACTATGTATGCTAAGGAATGCTGTATCACCTGCAAATGTTGAAGTGTGAATGTTGGTGCTTGTCGGCATGTCATGCGTAGATCAAATATAAGATAGACCCTAATATGCTGATTTGGAGAACTCCAGCTTCAATCGCCTTCTTTTATTATAAATTGGCGACCATATATATTTTTTTTTATCATTTTTTATTTATTGAATCTTCAAAATGGACTAACAATAAGTATTCAAATCTTAATACTAAATTTAAATAAAAAAATGTGATTCTGAAGTCCGGCCAATGCTAGACAAAAAGTTTTATTATGCGGGAGCTATTTCGGTAAAATCACCTATTAAGCAATCTGATGGTGGCAGCGGTATCCCTTCTTTTAAGCCGAGTGTGGCCGCCAAAAATTAAGTATATTGCGCGCAAGAGGGTTTGGATGAAGTCCCAGTTTACTGACATACCTGTCGTGTACTTAGACTCTTTTACCAGCGGAACACTTAGATCGTTATGAATTCGTGATTTTTTTACGTACCATGGAGCTGCAGTAATCGTTCGAAGACTTTTGTTTTGTCGCCTTTGAATTTTTTCAATGTTTGACGCTGAGGCGGTGCCCCATAATTGAATTCCGTAGCGCAATATAAGCTTTAGTATTGCGTTGTATAACAAAAGTTTGCAATCTAGTTTCAATGTAGAATTTCTGCCAATAAGCCAATTTAGCCGCGTAGTAGATTCTACTTTAGTGGGATCCTTCCCTGGTTTGGGTATCATAGTAATCATTGAGACCTTCCACTCTGCAGGATAATACTCAAGGCGTAAAATAGCGTTAAAAAAAAGGCAGAAGCCTTCTAGCTGCACAAGGTAACTGCTCAAGCATTTACCAGTAATTTGATCAACGTCTGGAGCTTTTCTTGGGTTTGTATTAGCGATAACGTTTTCGACATCTTGAAAATTAAGTCTCAAACACAGGAGGTCTAACAACATATGGTGGTAATTCCGCTGTAATATTCGCTGAATCATTTGTAATAAAAACGTTTCTCAAATGATCGACATACAACATCCCCTTTTCAGAATCGCTTCTTGCCCAGTCGCCACTTGAAGTTCGCAAAAGTAGCTTACCTATTACGGGTCTTTTTAAACCTTTTGTCGCTTTCCACAATGAATAATCAGATTGAGGGGTACCATCAAGGCTTTCCAGATATGTTTTAAGGGAAGCCATTCTGTGGATTTCGAGCAGATTTTTTAGCTGAGTTATGCATTCCCGTAGCCTAGTCTTAAACTGGGGTGAATATGCATGCTGTACGGCCAGTTTGAGGTTTTCAGAAAAATCGTTAATTGGCATATCAACATCCTCAGGCGTTCTCAAGGCGATATTTTCAGTACATTGTGTACTCAAAAATTTTTTGTATTTTAACCCATTAACTATATTGATAGTCAACGGTGAGCCAATCTCCTGGGGGAACGAAATAGAGATAATAGTTTTTTTTTTTCTCATTCATTTGTTTATTGAATCTTTACAAAGTGAACTAACAATAAGTATTCAAATCTTAAAACTAAATACATAAAATTAATTAAGTCCAGCCAATGCTAGACAAAAATGTTTTATTTTGCATGATCAATATCGGTGAAATCACCTATTTAACGTTCTGATGGTGGCAAGGGTGTCCCTCCTTCTCAACCGAGAGTGGCCTTCGAAATTAAGTATATTGCGTGCAAGACGATTTGGATGAAGTTCCAATTTATTGATATGCCTTGTTGCGTACTTTGAAAATTCGTCTTTTACAAGAGGAACACAGACATCCTTATGAATTCGTGAGTTTTTTACGTACCATGGAGCTGTGGTAATTGTTCGAAGAATTTTGTTTTGTCGCCTTTGAATTTTTTCAACGTTTGAAGCGGAGGCGGTGCCCCATAGTTGAATTCCATAGCACCATATAGGCTTTAGAATTGCGTTGTATAATAAAAGTTTGCAATCCAGCTTCAATGTAGAATTTCTGCCCATAAGCCAATTCAGTTGAGCTGCTTTTAACTTTAACTGAGTAACTTTCGCATCTATGTGAGACTTCCACGTTAACCTACGGTCCAGGTGAATACCAAGGTACTTGACTTCATTTTGCTGCGGAATAGGTGAATTGTTGATTTGGATGGCTGAACCTGTTTGTTTACGCAGCGTGAATGTAACGTGAGTACACTTTTGTTCATTAACTTTAATTTTCCAAAGTTTTAACCACATCTCTAATATTGAAGTATACTCCTGCAAATTTCGCGAAGCTACTTGATGGTTTTCATGTACGCTGCAGAATGCTGTATCGTCTGCAAAAGTTGAAGTGTGGACGCCGGGTGTCGTTGGCATGTCAGAGGCGTAAATCAAATATAAAGTAGGCCCCAGTATGCTGCCTTGTGGAACTCCTGCCTCGATTGGCTGAGTTGGGCTTATAAAGTCGCCTTCTCAGATAACAAACTTCCGCCCATATAAGTAGCTTTCCAGAAGCTTGTGTGTATTTGCAGGCAAGTTCAACTTTATTTTGTGTATCAAGCCGTCGTGCCACACTTTATCAAAAGCTTGAGAAATGTCAATGAATAGAGCTGAGCAATACTTCTTCTCCTGAAAGGTCTGTCTTATGACATTGACTAGTCTGTGCGTTTGTTCTATTGTGCTGTGTTTAGCCCGAAAGCCAAATTGATGATCAGGGATGCATCCCACAGTGTTCAACATTGGACTCAACTTTGCCATTAACAATTTTTCGAACAGTTTTGAAATTGTTTACAGTAGACTTATTGGTCTGTATGATTCTAATTTAGTGGGATCCTTCCCTGGTTTGGGTATCATAGTAATCATGGACACCTTCCACTCTGCAGGATAATACTCGAGACGTAAAATAGCGTTAAAAATAACAAGAAGAATTCTACGAGCTACACGAGGTAGCTGCTCAAGCATTTTACCAGTAATTTTATTAATACCTGGAGCTTTCCTGGGGTTTGTGTTACGAATAACATTTTCAACATCTTGAAAACTAAGTCTCAAAGGCGCAGGCGGTCTAACAGCATATGGCGGAAATTCAGCAACATCATTCACTGTATCATTTGCAGTAAAAACGTTTTTCAAATGATTAACATACACCATCCCTTTTTCAGCATCGCTTCTTGCCCAATCTCCAGTTGAAGTTCGCAGAGGTGGCTTACCTACTACGGGTCTTTTCAGACCTTTTGTCGCTTTCCATAGAGAATAGTCGGTTTGAGGGGCACCATCAAGACCTTCCAGATAATTTTTAAGGGAAGCCATTCTTTGGATTTCGAGCAGATTTCTTAACTGAGCTATGCACTCTCGTAGCCTGCCTTTAAGCTGGGGAGACCTGCGAAGTTGCCACTCTCTTCTAACTCTTCTTTTTTCTGTTAGAAGTTGTTCAATTTCAAACGAATATGTTCTGTTGCTCACATTTCTGGATCTTATATGGCTAGTGGTGGCATGTTGTACGGCTAGATTAAGGTGATCAGAAAATTCGTTAATCGACACATCAATATGCTCAGGCGTTCTCAAGGCAATGTTTTCCGTACAATGTGTACTCAAATATTTCTTATATTTTATCCAATTAACTCGAGTGACGGTCAACGCCAAGTCACAAAACGGGGAACCAACCCCCTGGGTGAACGAAACAGAAACTATAGTTGGTGAGTGATCTGAGGACAAGTCCAATGAAGGCTCCACTTGCATCCATTCTGAGGGAAAATTTTTTGTAACTCCAAAGTCTATAACGTCTGGGATCTTGCGTTGGTCTGACGGCCAATAAGTAGGGTGTCCACTTGAAATCACACCTAAGCCCATTTTGGGAACGGTGTCAAAAAGCACACGGCCTTTCGGGGTAATTAAACGTGATCCCCAAAAAGTGTGTTTAGCGTTATAGTCGCCAGCCGCTAAAAATCGAGTACCAAGTGATTTGAAAAAATTTGAATATTGGCTTTCTGTAATTGAAAATCGTGGTGGTGAGAAAATCGAGGATATAACAATTTTTTCATGAAAATAATTAAGGCATATATTTGTAGCTTGGAGATATTCCTCACGTTTCCCGTTCATTAGATAGTGCTTAATTCTGGTCTTTATCAAAATTGCCGAACCGCAAGATCTTCCACGGGGATCTTTTGTGTCATATAATGTGTAGCCATTAATTTTGAAATAACTGTTGGTTGTCAAATGGGTTTCAGCAATCAACATTATGTCGATTTGCTTTTCCATAAGGAAGTGCTCAAGTTCATTTTTGTGTTGGCGGATGGCAATGATGTCATAGAAACCGTAAATGTATTTATAGATTGAACAAGGGTCTGCAGAGTTGCCTCAAGATTGCTTAATTTTTATTCGGAGTTTTGAGGCTTGGGCTCCTGATTTAAATTTGGTTTATCGGATTTTACCACATTCGCGTAAGAAATTTGTTCGGGGTTTTGCACGTTTATATAGCTGGTTGGGTGGCGTACCTAAGGAAAATTGGTTGAAATGGTGTTTGACGGCTGGGGTGGCATATTTAAAATCAATGGCTTATTTGTCATTGACCTCTTGAAGTGAGTACAGACAGGGCAACCCCTGTAGTTTGCAGTATGGTTACCTCCACAATTACTGCATTTTTTAACGCTTGAGTCAGTCTTAGGTTTTTTGCACTGTGATGTACCGTGAAGTTCACCACACACAACGCAAACTTCGGGCAACTTACAATAGGCCTTAGTATGGCCAAATTCTTGGCAGTTTATAAGGCTCCGCAACGGTAATCTTACGATGCAAAAGATATTTGAGGTTATAAATTGGATGCACTTCATTCTTTTTCAAGACAACATGTCTAGGTTCCAATTCAACCCTAAACATGGGTTGAGGAATTTTTTTCACGGTTTCTGATGTGTACTACATTTTTAATTTTGAAGCCATTGTCTTCTAATCCGGTTTTGACATCATTTGTATCTTCAAAAGGGTCAATCGATTTTATAAAGACCTCAATACCTTTGGCACTTTTAAGCTGATATGTGTAAAACGATCGTTTCTCCTTCTCCAGAACGTCAGACAATTTTCGGTATTCACTCTCGTGGTAGACCTGGATTTTGGTTTCATTGATGCTGCCGTGCTTAACCGATGTTACATTAAAAGCGTCTTTGCCGATTGCCGTAATAAGTTGTTTTACCAACTCACTAGAGGTAGGCTCTCGCAAATATATGGATGGCGGCTTAAAGGTTTTTTTAGGCATTGCTGGTTCATCGGTCTGAAGGATAGAAAACCTGTTACTAGCCATTGTCGTGGAGGTCTTATCATCTTTGGGTATTTTGGACAGAGATAACATTTGAGCGGATTTGGGGCTTCGCTGCCGTTTAACCATGGTTACATACCTGTCCATGCCTACTTGTGTTTTCGGCTTATCTGCAATAACTGAATTGTTAGATGGTTTGTCGTCTGTTGTAACAACTATATGTGGCGAACACGAGCGCGTGCGGTTTCTTTCCCTTAGCGACAACAGATTATCCAATGACTTTTTCAAAGATTCTTCCTCAGAAATCCAATGACTTTTTCTAGTGGAGCTGAGCTCTTTCTCAGCTCATGCAGTTTTAATTTAATTTTTTTTTTATTTTCACTTTAAAATATATAACGGTAAATGTCACAAATTTTTTTTTAGTATAAAATCATTTTTTTTTACAATTATTCCCGTTATTACTTATAATTTGCACTGCTTTCAATTTCATCTGCGTTATTTTGCCTCGATGTGCGTCTTCCGTGTTAGTCTACGGTCAAGATGAATACCGAGGTATTTGACTTCACTGTGTTGGGGTATTACTTTACTGTTAATAGTAATGGGTGAGCATGTTCCTAGACGCAGTGCAAATGTAACATGGGCACACTTTTGTTCATTAACCTTGATTTTCCAAAGCTTGAGCCATTTCTCTAGTTTGTCGATATGTTCCTGTAAGTTTATTGATGCTTGCTGGTGGTTACTATGTATGCTAAGGAATGCTGTATCATCTGCAAATGTTGAAGTGTGAATGTTGGTGCTTGTCGGCATGTCAGATGCGTAGATCAAATATAAGATAGACCCTAATATGCTGCCTTGGGGAACTCCAGCTTCAATAGGCTAGGCGGGGCTTATGAAATCCCCTTCTCTTATTATAAATTGGCGACAATGTAAATAGCTTTCCAAAAGGTTATGTACGTTTGCGGGTAAGTTAAACTTTATTTTATGCATTAAGCCATCGTGCCGCACTTTATCAAAAGCTTGTGAGACGTCGATTAATAAGGCAGAGCAATATTTTTTATCTTCAAATGCCTTTCTTATGACATTAACTAACCTGTGTGTTTGCTCAATAGTGTCATGTTTCGCTCTAAAACCAAATTGGTGATTGGGAATACATTCAACCTTAAGCATTGGATCCAACTTCGCATTTGGCAATTTTTCGAAAAGTTTTGAAGTTGTTGTCAGTAGATTTATTGGACGATATGATTCTATTTTCGTGTGATCCTTCCCTGGCTTAGGAACCATTGTTATCATGGACACCTTCTACTCTGCAGGGTAATACTCAAGTCGTAAAATAGCATTAAAAATAAAAAGAACACTTCTTTTAGCTACACGAGGCAGCTCTACGAGCATTTTGTTGCTGATTTTATCCATACCTGGAGCTTTTTTTAAGGTTTAGGTTATTAATAGCATTTTCAACTTCTTCAAAATTGAATCTTAAAGGCACAGGAGGTCTACTAACAATAGGCGGCAACTCATTTGCATTATCAGACCTATTTGTGGTAAAAACGGTTAACAAATAAATTACCCTTTTCCGAGTCATCTCTAGCCCAGTCACCAGATAGTTCTCGCAAGGGCGGCTTACCTCTAACTGGCCTTTTTAAACCTTTAGTCGTCCGCCATAAAAAATAGTTGGTGTGAGGAGTACCATCCAGACTTTCTAAATACGTTTGTAGAGAAGCCGTTTTTTGGTTGGAATCAAATTTCTTAGCTGATTTGTGCACTCACGGAGCCATGTTTTTAGTTGCGGAAAGCTGCGAAGTTGCCACTCTCGTCGAACTCTTCTTTTTTCTAACACAAGTTGCTCGATTTCTGAAGAATATGTTCTATTTTGAAGGTTTCTGCATGTTAAATAAACGCTAGAACCAAGTTCAGCGGCTTGTTTAAGGTTTTCGCTAAAGTTGCTTAGTGACGCATTAATATCTTCAGAAGTTCTTAAAACAATATTCTCAGTGCAATGGGTACTCAAAAATTTTTTATATTTTAGCCAGTTCACTCGGGTAACAGTCCTATGCAAATTGTTAATCGGGGACCAAGTCTCCTGGGGAAAGCGTACTGAAATAATAGTAGGTGAATGATCCGATGACAAGTCTTACGAAGGCTCAGCATGCATCCATTCCACAGGGAGCCCCTTTACCACTCCAAAATCAATCACATTAGGAATCTTTCGCCGGTCAGACCGCCAGTAAGTGGGATGTCCGCTTGATATTACGTCTAAGCCCATTTTAGAAATTGTATCAAAAAGCACCCGACCATTCGGGGTGATTAAACGTGAGTCCCAAAAAGTGTGTTTTGCGTTGTAATCTCCAGCTGCTATAAAACGAGGTCATAATGAGGTGAAAAAACTTGAATATTGTGACTCCGTTACTGAAAATCGAGGCGGCGAATAAATCGATGAGATAACCAATTTGTAATGAAAATTTTCCGCACAGATATTAGTTGCTTGAAGATAGTCCTCACATGTGTCGTTCAACAAAAAATACTTTATCCTAGATTTTATCAAGATTGCAGAACCTCCACAAGCTCTTCCACGGGGGTCTTTAGTATCGCATAGTATGTAGCCGTTAATTTTGAAGAAGCTTGTTGATGTCAAGTGAGTTTCTGCAATCATCATTATATCGATCTGCTTATCCATCAGGAAGTATTCGAGTTCATTTTTGTGTTGGCGGATGCCGTTCGCGTTCCAGAAACATATTTTTAACCAAATCATTTTCTCGAAATTACCTGCAAAATGGTGGATTGCATTTTCACCATTTCCTGCATCATCGTCATCATAGACGACGTAAAAGTGTTTATAGTGTTTATAGTTTGAATAAGGGTCTGTATTGTGGCTTCAAGGTAACTGAAAGTTTGATCGGGCGGTTGAGATATAGATTGTTGATTCGGGTTTGCGAATGTAGACTTAACTACATTAGCATAAGAAATTTGTTTCTGATTTTGAACGGTTATGTCAATGGTTGACTGTCCTGTCGGAGGAAAAGAATTATTAGAAAAAATTTGAGTCTGCTGTGGTGGCTTAGAGGCAATTATTGGTTTGTTGTTCATTGAGCGCTTGAAGTGGGTGTAGACGGAGCAACCTCTATAATTAGCTGTATGGTTTTCACAGCAATTGCTGGATTTTTCTATTTTTGGGTCGAATTTCGGCCATGGGGTTCTCCACACACAACACAAACTGTAGGCAACTTGCAATACGCTTTAGTGTGGCCTAATTCTTGGCAGTTGTGGCACTGTACGGATCCTAAGCGCTTATGCGGTTCCTCTACGGTTATTTTTCGATGTAAAAGGTATTTTATACTATATATTGGATGAACTTCATTCTTCTTTAAAGTCACGTCTCCTGGCTCTAATTCAACCCTAAACATGGGTTGAGGGATCTTCTCACGATTTCTGATGTTTAACACATTTTTTACTTTGAATCCCTTGTCTGTCAAACCGGTCTTAACTTCATCAGTGTCTACGCAAGGGTCAATCCCTTTTATTACGACTTGAAGACCTTTAGCGCTTTAAGCTGATAAGTATAAAAAGCTTTTTTTTCTTTTTCAAATTCGTCAGACAGTTTTCGGTAGTCATTTTCATGGTTAACGTGAATTTTAGTTTCCTTAATGTTGCCGTGCTTGATGGATGTAACGTTAAATGTATTTTCTCCGATTACTGAAACAATTTTTCTTACCAGTTCTTTGGAGGTTGATTCTCTCAAATAAATTGATGGTGGATTAAACGATTTTTTTGACGATGCTGTTGGCTCATCCGTTTGAAGAATAGAAAATCTGTTTTGATCTGTTGGTCTAGCGTTGTCGGCATCTTTAGAGATTTTAGATTTGGATGCAATTTGAGCAGATTTAGGGCTTCGCTAACGTTTAGTAATGGTGATATACCTATCCATGCCTACTTGCGTTTTTGGTTTATTGGCATTAATTAGAGTAGAAGATCTTTTATCTTCTGTTGTAACATCTATGTTAGGCGAGCCGGAACGGGAGCGGATTTATCTCTTGTAGAAAGAAAATTGTCCAATGATTGCTTTATGGATTCTTCTTCAGAAGTCCATATAATTTTGCTGGTGGAGCTAGGCTCTTTTTCAGAATCATTTCTGATTTGATCACTCATACAGAAAACAAAACTTTAATGTATAGTTTTTTCCCAACTGGGTAGGTAATCTTCACGCACAATAACAACAACAACAATGCACTGCCACCGCACTTGTTTTATTGAAATTGATTTTATTGCTTATTTACTGAAATGTGAGGAATTTATTTTCCCGTTGTTTTTTCAAATAATTTGTTATTGTTTTTACAATTTAATACAATATATTATTGTTTTTATATGTAAGTTTAAAAGAATTTAAGCACAATGATTTAATTTTTTATTACTTTTTGTTCGCTTTTTATTAATACGCCCGTGCGGTTGGAGAATGACAGGAGAAGTAAGTATAAAATAATTATTATAAGTAAAATAATTATAATAATAATAAGAATGGTACCTTTTTTATAAAAAGACCCATGTAAAATCTTAAGCTGCAAAAATTTTAATTTATTTAACTTAAAATAATATCTAGGAATATTACACTGGACCAAATTTCTTCGGTATTATTATCTTAAAAATTTGTTAAACCGTTAACGAAGAAAACTATTCAGAACAAAAGATCATTTTTAAAATCTGAAAAAATTTATTCCAAAATACAAATTTTCTTCGATTCAAGTATTATAGGGTTTCTTAACTATATATTATTGTACATTTCAAAAAATATTTCTTAAAAATGTAGAAAAATTTAGCTGAATAAGCGAAGATCTTCATGAAATAGTAGTTTTTTTTTATTTTTTTTATTTTTTTTTTTTGTTAAGCGTTTTTATTTATTGAATCTTTAAAATGAACTAACAATAAGTATTCAAATCTTAATACTAAATGTTAAAAAAAAATAAAATAAAATGTGCTTTTTACTTACGTCCGGTTTGGATGAAGTTCCAGTTTACTGACACACCTTGTCGCGTACTTAGAAAACTGCTCTTTTACCAGCGGAACACTTAGATCTTTATGAATTCGTGATTTTTTTACATACCATGGAGCTGCAGTAATCGTTCGAAGAATTTTGTTTTGACGCCTTTGGATTTTTTCAATGTTTGACGCTGAAGCGGTGCCCCATAACTGAATTCCGTAGCACTATATAGGCTTTAGTATTGCGTTGTATAACAAAAGTTTGCAATCTAATTTCAATGTAGAATTTCTGCCCATAAGCCAATTTAGCTGCGCTGCTTTGAGTTTTAACTGAGTGACCTTTGCTTCAATGTGAGACTTCCACGTTAGCCTAAGGTCCAGGTGAATGCCAAGGTACTTTACTTCCATGTGCTGCGGAATAGATGAGTTGTTAATTTGGATATGCGCACATGTTTGCTTACGCAGTGTGAATGTAACGTGAGTACATTTCTGTTCATTATGTTCAGCCATTTTTCCAGTATTGAAATAAATTCCTGTAAATTTCGTGAAGCTAATTGGTGATTTTCATGAACGCTCAAAAACGCTGTGTCGTCTGCAAAAGTTGAAGTGCGGCTTCCAAATGTCGTTGGCATATCAGAGGCGTAAATCAAATACAAAGTAGGCCCAAGAATGCTACCTTGAGGAACTCCTGCCTCGATAGGTTGAGTTGGGCTTATAAAATCACCTTCTCTGATAACAAATTTCCGCCCATATAAGTAGCTTTCCAGAAGCTTGTGAGTATTAGCAGGCAAGTTCAACTTTATTTTGTGCATCAAGCCGTCGTGCCACACTTTATCAAAAGCTTGAGAAATGTCAATGAATAGAGCTGAACAATACTTCTGTTCCTCAAAGGTCTGTCTTATGACATTGACTAGTCTGTGTGTTTGTTCTATGGTGCTATGTTTAGCCCGAAACCCAAATTGGTGATCTGGGATGCATCCCACATTGATCAATATTGGACTCAACTTAACCATTAACAATTTTTCGAATAGTTTTGAAATTGTTGGTAGTAGACTTATTGGTCTATATGATTCTACCTTGGTCGGATCCTTCACTGGCTTGGGTATCATAGTAATCATAGAGACCTTCCACTGTGCAGGGTTATACTCAAGGCGTAAAATAGCGTTAAAAATAAAAAGTAGAACTCTTCTAGCTACACGAGGTAACTGTTCAAGCATTTTGCCAGTAATTTGATCAATACCTGGAGCTTTCCTGGGGTTTATGTTACTGATACCTTGTTCTACATCTTGAAATGTGAATCGCAAAGACACAGGCGGTCTAACTACATATGGTGGTAATTCAGATGCATCATTTGTTATATCATTTGTAATAAAAACATTTCTCAAATGGTTAACATACACCATCCCCTTTT
Organism: Thecocarcelia acutangulata; assembly: GCA_914767995.1. NCBI lineage: Eukaryota > Metazoa > Arthropoda > Insecta > Diptera > Tachinidae > Thecocarcelia > Thecocarcelia acutangulata. Next base: position 64,660,190 of record OU612097.1, read on the forward strand.
CTGAGTCACTTCTTGCCCAGTCGCCAGTTGAAGTTCGCAAAGGTGGCTTACCTATTACGGGTCTTTTCAGACCTTTTGTCGCTTTCCACAGAGAATAGTCAGATTGCGGAGTACCATACAGGCTTTCCAAATATGGTTTAAGGGAAGATATTCTATGGACTTCAAGCAGATTTCTTAACTGAGTTATGCATTCCCGTAGCCTAGTTTTAAGCTGGGGAGATCTGCGAAGTTGCCACTCTCTTCTGACTCTTCTTTTTTCTGACAAAAGTTGCTCAATTTCAGACGAATAAGTTCTATTGGTTTCATAAGAAATAGTAGTAACGCATCGGAAGCGATACAGCACATACTCGTACAAATATTAAAATTAATATCGTGAAAAAAATTTGAGTTTGAGTACAACATTATTGTTTTCGACTAAATTTTGTTCATGAAATTCCTCTTGTAGATTTAAATTTTTTTTTTTAATTCGACTTATATATTTCGTTAAACCTTAATAATATTATTCCATTTAACTGAAGGTATGTATTATTTAATAAACGCCTGTAGAAGAGAAAAATGTCTTTAAATTTCACTAATTTAATTTAGTTAAATCGAAAAACAACAGTTGAAAATATTAGCAAATTGTAAAAACACATTTTTTAGGTTGTAACAAACCAACATTTCTCCATCTTTACACTCCATTTTTCAGTATTTAGAAAAGTTTGGTTTAGTGTAGAAAAAAAATTAATATTTTACATCAAATGAAACTTACCTTTACAAATATTTATTAATTATGTATTTTTTAAACAAGATATTTACGGCCTTATTCATAAAAAATATTGTATGTTTATTAAACTCCTATTTGACATATGTATATCTATACGAAATTTGTCAAACAAGTGTTTAATAAACATAAAATATTTTTTATGAATACGGCCGTTATTATTTATATATATTTTTGTTTAATTTTTGTTTTAATTTTTTTCACAAACACACGCGTATACATTTTACGTCCACTTTTGAAAATGGTTTTACTTTGAATGAAAATAAAAAATATCTATAATAAACTAAATAAAATTATTTTAATTACTTTAAAGAAATTTTGTTAATAAAACCAAGAACTCGACATATTATTTTGAGTTAATAACCAAAGTTGAATTTGTAGTGAAATAATTACTACTCTTTCATACACCTCTGCAATAGTAATTAAGTTACATTATCCATACCTGTATATATATACGAAATGTAAGATGACTACATGAAAAGCATAAAAAAGTTAGTTTAAAGCATTAAACACATTCGAGACAGCAGGCTACAAGCTACAAAAGCTCAAAATTAAAATACACGTGTTCTTATGAGAATGATTATTTTGAAAACAGCAAGCAGCACGGCTGCAGGTTGTTGTCCATGCTGATTTTGTCGTTGTAGTCCAATTAAACTAATTTCTATTTTTGTTGGCTACAAAAGCTTTGTTAGTGATGCCAATGTATCAAGTAAAGTCAATAAATTATAGGCTTTTTCCACTGAAACACATCTAACATCAGTTTTTGAATATGATGACATCTTCCCATAAGAAATACATTGTACTAAAAGTCAACATTTTTCAACATCTTTATAAAATGTTCCTATCTCATGTTATTCTATTCAACATCTTTCGATTATTTCAGTGTCACCACTAGAAAAGTGGCAATAATGTCGATTATTCTAGTGGCATCACTGACAAAAAGACGTTAGTTTTTGCTAAAATTTTTGAATTGTAAAACTTTAATTATTTTCAAATTTTTGATACGGAAAAAATAAATTATATTTGTGCCAAAATGAACGGAACATGTAAGTTTATATTTTATATTTATGAGTTTATATTTGCATTTGCTTATTCTTTTTAGTAAAAAAGAACACCAGTCAACGTATGATGTGAACCCAGGACCTAGAAAACATGCTGTTGGACTTGTGGGATGACAAAATTGAGCAATTGAGAGGCTCAAGGAAAAACTCCCACGTGTATCAAGAAATGGAAGCTTCAATAAAGCAAATTGGGTTCCTTGGTACTTGGGTAGATGTTCGCACCAAAATAGACAACCTCACCCGCAAATATAAGTAAGTACATATGTATGTATTAGTTTCTAGTTTTTAAGTTATAAGAATGATTGTTTTGTGTGTTGTTAGGCAGAAAAAGAATAAAATAGGGACTACTGAAGGAGCACCATCAACATGGATTCACTACAATAAAATGCATAATATTCTAGGGGCATTCAAGGTGCACAACATTGAATTAACAATGCATGAAAGTACTGGTAAGTAAACATAAACGTATGACGAGTTTACAATTTACATAATATTTTAAAATAAATTTTTCTTTTTAGACATGTCAACTTTAATTGAAAATGTGATCGAGTTCGATCCCAACGCTTCATGTAGCAGCTATTGTGTTGACTTAACTGACAACCTCCGAAAAGAAAAAAAGTCGATACAAATGCGGAGCTTGTGCGATTGGCCAAAGAACGAATTGGAATGCAAAAGCAGCAACAAAAAGAGAGAAAAGAGCAGTTGGGTGAAGTAATAAAAAGCCTAAACGCAATTTCTTCCCAAAATGCAACTTTCCAAAGCTAACTGCTCGACATTTTGAGGGAAAAATGATTTTATTATATACTTGCTATATGTATATACAATGTGTATATGCAATTCTACTACATACATAGTTATGTTTTTAATATTAAGAGTAGTGTGTCCTTTTAATAAATTTGTATTTATGGAAAGGATTTAAAATTTACTTTTTCATCTGTTTTCTTCGACAATTATAATTAATTTGGTTGTTTTAATTTTTATTATTTAATAAATTATTTCTAGTATCAATTAATTGCAGTATATACAAATAAAAACAAAATGAATGGTCTTAAAAAGTTCTTCATCATCTTCTTCCAGCATGAATTCAATTATTTCAATACACTGCATGAACAATTTTGTTTGTTCTTGCAATGCAACTATAATCGCAATTATTACTTGTTCTTTAAAATCCCTTTTTTGTTTTCATACATAAAATTAATATATTTTTATTAACTTTTTTGAAAACTAAATTGATGGTATATGTTAGATGTGAGCAATGTAAACAGTGTTTCACATTTTCTACATTTTCCATGCGTTTCATGTAGATGTTATTCAGTGGAAAAAGCCTATTAGCGCTTTGAGAACAAGTTCACAAAATATATTCATAAAAATGTTAAACAGTTATTCAAATCATTTTTAGAGGAAACACGATAAAACTGTATTCATAAAAGAATTTTCAGTTAAAATATTCTATAGAGCACTCTTTTCAGTCAACTGTTTTTAAAACTGATTGCACCCTTTTCTAAGACAATTGTAGTGATTTTAGATATTGTTTTATTTTTTTATTTTATATATTGTGAATATTCTTATTTAAATCTAAAATTTTTTATTAATCATACATACGATATCTTTGATAAAAATAATTGATGAGAGGTATTATTTGAATGTCGGATAATTTTAGTTTTGTGTATTTATTAAAAGAAGCAATTACTTTTTATATTCTTTACCCCTTTTTCATTTTATTATTACTAAAATTTTGTTTAGGAATTCATAAATATATTATGTACATTAGTGATGTGTAAAAGAACGAAACAATAAAAAAGCTCGTTTTCATAATTTCTTCCATGCGCAAACACAATTGATGAAAACTTTAATCATTAATTTTTTTTATTCAATTGAAAGACAAGATGAAGTTAATATTTATTTATTTGTTTTAGTATTGGTTTTCATAAAAAACAATAAAAAATATACATATGTTTGCATATAACAGTCATGTGAACTAGTAACAAATTTTAGTGTAACACTATGATTCAGATGAGAATTGTAAATGATTATTTATTGCTTTTGTAAAAAATGCAATCCTGTTCAATAAAAAATCTTATTGTTTAAATAAATTTCTCAAAGTGTTATGATGTCAAATCTCTTGCCATACAATTTATCACTTTATTACGCTTTAAACTCTCACTTGCAAGTATTATTTGAATTTTTGACAAGTCTTAATTCAAAATGTGAAGTGTCTTTTAATAATTATAACTACGAAACGCTAATAGTTCAGCTTGGAAAATTCTTGTTTTTTTTTTTTTAATGGTAATGTTATTCAGTGATCAACATGTGCCATGTGCTTAACGAAGATAAGGTACAACATGTTGTAATCGTTAACAGGACATGTGTTGGTTTGCAGAATTAATTTAATTTAAATTATGTTATATTTTAACTTTTCAATTTGTTAATATTGTTAAACATTTTTCTTTGTGTATGAACTAAAATTTTTTCTTTGTGTATCAATTTAAATTTTTAATAACATTTTAATTTTCCTGACGATGATAACAAATTGTTATAGAAGTATCGAGAAATAAAAGATTTTAAGTTGTTAATTTTTTATAAAAAACGAAAAACAAAGATCTAAGGCTCTAAAAATTACATTTATTTAAATTACTATTTCTAATATTATATGATGATGGGTGGGTATCATTCGTCTAGCTCGAGTTCAATCCTGGCTAAAGCCAAGAAATATTTTTATTTATAATTATAACAATAATTGCCGCGATCAATAACTCTTGATCAAAGAAGACAGGAAAAAATAATTGAATACACTAAAGCTGGGGGACAACTAGCTGTTTCACAGTCGCTACACTGTTCATCAGCACCCATTAGGATTCGAACTTAGTACCATGTAAACATGATGTATTTTTAATACGGCTGCTTAACCAACTCAGCCACTAAGCCCTTATTTATTTTTTCGTCTATATTTGTCTCATATTGATCACATATGCAATTTGTTATAATCCCAGTTGTTTGTACTGCAGTTTGCTGTCACTGAACAACCAGTTATTTTGTATTATTTATCAACGTACGTATGTATGTTGACAGTCTCTGTGCTTGGAGATATATATGTATGTATTAATGTTAAATAGTCGAACTTTTATTTTATAATATTTCTAATATTATATGATGATGGGTGGGTATCATTCGTCTAGCTCGAGTTCAATAACTCTTGGTCAAAGAAGAGTCCATTACATCCAGAAAAATGCACTGTTTGGTGCGGTTTTCATGCTGGTGGCATCATCGGACCTTATTTCTTCAAAAATGAGGCCGGAGCTCGCGTTACGGTCAATGGAGATCGTTACCGCACCATGATCAATGATTTTTTGTTTGAAAATATGGATGACATTGATCCGGAGGAGATGTGGTTTCAACAGGATGGCGCTACGTGCCATACGGCGAACGCAACCATCGACTTACTGAAATCAAAATTTGGCGATAAGTTGATTTCGAGAAATGGACCTGTCAATTGGCCTCCAAGGTCGTGCGATTTGACACCTCTCGATTATTTCCTGTGGGGCTACGTGAAGTCACTGGTTTATGCTGATAAACCAGCAACAATTGACGCCTTGGAGGCCAGCATTGTTCGTGTTGTTCGTGACATACGGCCAGCAGTGCTCGAAAAAGTGGCCAAAAATTGGACGTCCAGAATGCGCTTCGTCAAGAACAGCCGCGGTGCCCATATGCCCGAAATCATTTTCAAATGTTAATGTCACGTATTGATCTTTCGAATAAAAAAAAATTTTGATTACAATTTAATTTTTTGTGTTATTTTTTACAATTTCAAGTTCTATCGGGCTTAAAAAAACACCCTATATAAGCCACTTTTTGGCTTATAATTAAATGAATTAGCATATAAAAAATTATTTTTATTTACCGGTCCATATATACCCGAGATATAGCCTAAACCGGGTTTTTCATAAACACGCGGCGTAAGCGAACTTAAACAACTTTTTTTGCTTAAAAGCAGTTCTTATAATAAAATAAGGTTATATAAGTATGGAAAATGAAAATTTCCTATATCGGTCCATATATACCCGAGATATAGCCTAGAACGGGTTTTTCATGAAAATGCCGCGTCAGCGAAATTAAACAACTTTTTTTGCTTAAAAGCGGTTCTGGTAATAAAATAAGCTTATATAAATATGAAAAATGAAAATTTCCGATATTGGTCCATATATAACGCAGATATAGCTTGGAACGGGATTTTCATGGAAATGCCGCGTAAGCGAACTTAAACAACTTTTTTTTGCTTAAAAGCAGTGTTGGTAATGAAATAAAGTTATATAAATATGGAAGATAAAAATTTCCGATATCGGTCCATATATTCCCGAGATATAGCCTAAACCGGGGTTTTCATGAATATATATATGTATATATATATATATATATATATATATATATATATATATATATATATATATATATATATATATATATATATATATATATATATATATATATATATATATATATATATATATATATAACTGTTTCACGTGCTAAAACGAGCAGCAACTGTGGAAGTAACCATACTGCAAATTACATGGGCTGTCCTGCATATAATCACTTGAAGCGGTCAATTACAAATAGGTCATCAATTCCCATTAACCAACCCTAGCAGTCAAATATCATTTCTAAAAGTAATTTTCCCCAGATGTGTCAGCCAACCACCCACATAATCGTACAAACCCCTAAACAAGTTTCGTATACGAATGTGGTAAATTCCGATAAACCAAACTTGAATCTAGAGCCCGAGCCTCAAAAATTCGATCCAAATTTTAGCAATCTGGAGGCAATTCTGCAGACTTTAATTCAATTCACACCGGTTTCCATGACAACCATGATGCAGGAAATGCTGAAAATGCAATCCAATATTTCGTAGGCAATTTTAAACAACTGAATTGGTTTAAAATATGTTTCTGGGACGCAAACGGCATCCGCCAACACCAAAATTAACATGAACACTTCCAAATCGACAAAATGCTGATTGCTGAAGCTCACTTGACAAGCAGCAGTTATTTCAAAATTAATGGTTACATACAATATAATACTAAATACCCCCGTGACAGATCTTGTGGAGGCTCAGCAAATTTGTGCACTATTTGCTAAACGAGACATGAGGAGTAGCTCCAAGCAACAAACATATGTATTGAACAATTTATTGATAAAATTGTTATATCATCGATTTACTGGCCGCCACGATTTTCAATAACAGAAAGCCAATATTCAAATTTTTCCAAATCACTTGGGCCTCGATTTTTAGCGGCTAGCGACTATAATGCTAAACACACCTTGTGCTTTTTGACACCGTTTCAAAAATTGGCCTAGGTGTGATATCAAGCGGACACCCTTTGTGTTGAGTGTGGAAAATTCCATGATACAGCACAATGCAATAAGCCGAAATTCGACCCAAAAATTAAAAAATGCAGTAATTGTGGTGAAAACCACACAGCTAATTATAGAGGTTGCTCCGTCTACACCCACCTCAAGCGCTCAATGAACAACAAACCAATAATTGATTCTAAGCCACCACAGCAGACTCAAATTTTTTCTACTAATTCTTTTCCTCCGACAGGACAGTCAACCACCGACATAACCGTTCAAAATCAAAAACAAATTTCTTATGCTAATGTAGTTAAGTCTACATTCGCAAACCCGAATCAACAATCTATATCTCAACAGCCCGATCAAAATTTCAGTTACCTTGAAGCAACAATACAGACCCTTATTCAAACTATAAACACTTTTACGTCGTCTATGATGACGATGATGCAGGAAATGGTGAAAATGCAATCCACCATTTTGCAGGTAATTTCGAGAAAATGATTTGGTTAAAAATATGTTTCTGGAACGCGAACGGCATCCGCCAATACAAAAATGAACTCGAATACTTCCTGATGGATAAGCAGATCGATATAATGATTGCAGAAACTCACTTGACATCAACAAGCTTCTTCAAAATTAACGGCTACGTACTATGCGATACTAAAGACCCCCGTGGAACAGCTTGTGGAGGTTCTGTAATCTTGATAAAATCTAGCATAAAGCATTTTTGTTGAACGACACATGTGAGGACTATCTTCAAGCAACTAATATCTGTGCGGAAAATTTTCATTACAAATTGGTTATCTCATCGATTTATTCGCCGCCCCGATTTTCAGTAACGGAGTTACAATATTCAAGTTTTTTCACCTCATTAGGACCTCGTTTTATAGCAGCTGGAGATTACAACGCAAAACACACTTTTTGGGGCTCACGTTTAATCACCCCGAAGGGGCGGGTACTTTTTGATACAATTTCTAAAATGGGCTTAGATGTAATATCAAGCGGGCATCCCACTTACTGGCCGACTGACCGGCGAAAGATTCCTGATGTGATTGATTTTGGAGTGGTAAAGGGGTTCCCTGTGGAATGGATGCAAGCTGAGCCTTCGTTAGACTTATCATCGGATCATTCACCTACTATTATTTCAGTGCGTTTTCCCCAGGAGACTTGGTCTCCGATTAACAATTTGCATAGGACTATCACCCGAGTGAATTGGCTAAAATATAGAAAATTTTTGAGCACCCATTGCACTGAGAATATTATTTTAAGAACACCTGAAGATATTAATGCGTCACTAAGCAACTTTAGCGAAAACCTTAAACAAGCCGCGTTTATTTAACACGCAGAAACCTTCAAAATAGAACATATTCTTCAGAAATCGAGCAACTTGTGTTAGAAAACAGAAGAGATCGACGAGAGTGGCAACTTCGCAGGTCTCCGCAACTAAAAACAAGGCTACGTGAGTGCACAAATCAACTAAGAAGTTTGCTTGCAAACCAAAAAACGGCTTCTCTACAAACGTATTTAGAAAGTCTGGATGGTACTCCTCAGTCCGACTATTCTTTATGGCGGGCAACTAAGGGTTTAAAAAGGCCAGTTAGAGGTAAGCCGCCCTTGCGAGAACCGTCTGGTGACTGGGCTAGGGATGACTCGGAAAAGGGTAATTTGTTTGTTAACCATTTGAAAAACGTTTTTACCACAAATAGGTCTGATAATGCAAATGAGTTGCCACCTATTGTTAGTAGACCTCCTGTGCCTTTAAGATTCAATTTTGAAGAAGTTGAAAATGCTATTGGTAATCTAAACCTTAAAAAAGCTCCAGGTATGGATAAAATCAGCAACAAAATGCTGGTAGAGCTGCCTCGTGTAGCTAAAAGAATTGTTCTTTTTATTTTTAATGCTATTTTACGACTTGAGTATTACCCTGCAGAGTGGAAGGTGTCCATGATAACAACGGTTCCTAAGCCACGGAAGGATCACACGAAAGTAGAATCATACCGTTCAATAAGTCTACTGTCAACAATATCAACACTTTTCGAAAAATTGCTAAAGGCGAAGTTGGATCCAATGCTTCATAAGGTTGAATGTATTCCTGATCACCAATTTGGTTTTAGAACGAAACATGGTACCATTGAGCAAATACACAGGTTAGTTAACGTCATAAGAAAGGCATTTGAAGATAAAAAAATATTGCTCTGCCTTATTCATCGACGTCTCACAAGCTTTTGATAAAGTGTGGCACGATGGCTTAATGCATAAAATAAAGTTTAACTTAGCTGCAAACGTACATAACCTTTTGGAAAGCTATTTATATTGTCGCCAATTTATAATAAAAGAAGGCGATTTCATAAGTTCCGCCCAGCCTATTGAAGCTGGAGGTCCCCAAGGCAGCATGTTAGGGCCTATCTAATATTTGATCTACGCATCTGACATGCCAACAAGCACCAACGTTCACACTTCAACATTTGCAGATGATACAGCATTCCTTAGCATACATAGTAACTACCAGCAAGCATCAATAAATTTACATGAACATATCGACAAACTAGAGAAATGGTTCAAGCTTTGGAAAATCAAGGTTAATGAACAAAAGTGTGCCCATGTTACATTCGCACTGCGCCTAGGAACATGCTCACCCATTACTATTAATAATAAAGTAATACCCCAACACAGTGAAGTCAAATACCTCGGTATTCATCTTGACCGTAGACTAACATGGAAGTCGCATATCGAGGCAAAAGTAACGCAGATGAAATTGAAAGCAGTGCAAATTAACTGGCTACTAGGCAGAAATTCGACCTTGGAGCTTGATTGTAAACTTTTGCTGTACAACTCGATTCTAAAGCCAATATGGCGCTATGGGATTCAATTATGGGGCACAGCCTCGGCTTCAAACGTTGAAAAAATTCAAAGAAGTCAAAATAAAATTCTCCGTAGAATTACAGATGCTCCATGGTACGTTAAAAACTCACGAATCCACGCAGATCTGAACGTACCTTTTGTGAAATCTGAAATTGTGAAGTACGCGACAAGATATATTAACAAACTTGTATTCCATCCAAATCCTCTTGCAGTTAATATTCTTAACTTTGGTGGTCATACCCGTCTGAAAAGGAGGGATACTTTGGCTACCATTCGAGCTCTAAACAGATGACTGAATTCTGAAATAATATTCGCATAAAAATAAATTTTTGTCCAGCACTGGCAGGACTTTAATCACAATATTTTTTTTTAGTGTTAAGAATTGATTACTTATTGTCATTACATTTTTTTATGTAGATTCAATAAATAAAATAATGAATTTAAAAAAAAAAACCCTACTTATTGGTCATCAGACAAACGAAGGATCCCAGACGCTATAGATTTTGGAGTCACAAAAAATTTTCCCTCAGAATGGATGCAAGTGGGGCCTTCATTAGATTTGTCATCAGATCACTCACCCACTATAGTCTCTGTTTCGTTCCCCCAGGGGGTTGGTGCCCCGTTTTGTGACTTGGCGTTGACCGTCACTCGAGTTAATTGGTTAAAACATAAAAAATATTTGAGTACACATTGTACGGAAAATATTGCCTTGAGAACGCCTGAGGATAATGATGTGTGGATTAACGAATTTTCTGAACACGTTAATCTAGCCGCACAACATGCTACCATTAGGTTAGGTTAGGTATGCAGGCCGCTGGATTCTGCAGCAAGTACCCGGAAACTCCAGCTCACTTGGGTTCTGTAGGTCGTTCCCTTTGTGATTGGCTTAAAAAAGTTAATATAGGAAAAAGAAAATAAGGGTTATAGGGGTATAGAAGAATTGAGGAAGAGGGAAAAGAGGTGGGAAACTATTAGTGTGCTGATTTACTAGCCATCCGCTGCTTCTAATGAAAGAAGCTAACGCAGTCGGTTTGACCGAGGCCATGAAAGGCTATTGAAGCTCTGCTCGGCTAAGTATCTTAGACGATGATGCTCCAATGCCGGGCATGTACCGAGGAGATGAAGGATTGTCTCCTCTTCTTCCTCGTCTTGGCAACTTCTACAGAAATCATTATATGATAGACCAATTCTCCTGGCATGGTTTTCGAACGGGCAATGTCCAGTGATAACTGGGACCGTCATTCGTAGGAGAGATCTAGGAAGTTTTAGTAGCTCTGCTGTTCTTTTAGAGTTGATGTGCGGCCGCAGGTTCCTTGATATAAAGCATGTGCGCTCTGTGAGCCACCTTTCTTGGGCATACTCTAACGTGTGGAGTTTTATTCGTTTCCAACACGCTGATAAGGGTTGTCCCCAAAAGGGCTCTATATCCCTATCCTCTAGGGCTGTCTAATGGCTAATTCATCAGCAAAGTTGTTGCCATTATTGGACCCATGTCCACGTACCCATTTTAGGGTTAGGTTAGAATGTCTTATGTTATTTAAAGATATCCGGCATTCTTGGACAAGACTAGAATTGGTGTATATTACAGTCAGGGAGTTGATGGCAGACTTGCTGTCCGTAACTATCATGATATCCCTTCCGAATATCTTGTGGTACATCAGCCATCTGGCCGCTTTATTTGTAGCCGATATTTTGGCCTGAAGTACAGTGCATCCGTCTGCTAGTCTGAAGGAAATTTTAGTGTTAAATTCCTCTATGTAAACGCCACCCCCAACCCTTTTTCCCCTTCTGGACCCATCAGTGTAAACATAGAAGTATCCAGATTCTAGGGGAGATTCCTCAATTTGGTTGCCGAAGCTCCTTGTTAGGAATGGTTTTGGGGGGCAGTAGTCAATAAGATCGGGGACTAGGTCTCCTTCAATCTCTAATATATTAGCGTGTCCCCATGGTCTTTGGGCCCATGCTCCTGCCGCGTTCAACCTGATCGCGGCTTTCAGTGCTATCTGCTTGGCTTCTAAGTCGCATGGCAAAATGTGCTTTGGTTGGTGTTGTTCTCATGGCTCCTGTGATCAGTATTGCCATGGTTCGACTGACTTTATCAATTTGAAGTCTGTTAGCTGCGGAGTCCAGTGATTTCCACCATACTGATACTCCGTAGAAAATTATAGGTTTTATAACCATTTCATGAAGCATTCATCCTGTGATTCTTCAACCGCACAGTCGTGTTTTTAAAAAGTGAAAAAAAAACAAACCAAAAATCATTGTGCTAACATTTTTAAACTCACATACAAAAACAATAATATATTGTATTAAATTGCAAAAACAATAACAAATTATTTAAAAAAACAACGGGAAAATAAATTCCTTACATTTCATTAACTAAACAATAAAATAAATTTCAATAAAACAAGTGCGGTGGCAGTGCATTGTTATTGTTGTTATTGTGCGCGAAGATTAACTACCCAGTGGGAAAAAAAACTATACATTAAAATTTTGTTTTCTTGCAAAACCGAAAATCTTTATGACAATTATTTTTATATACTTTTAAATTTAAAAAAATATAAATAAAAAAAAAAAATTGCATGAGTGTACCTAGTAGATGCAATTCTGAGAGGGAGCTTAGCTCCACTAGAAAAAACCTCTGGATTTCTGAAGAGGAATCATTGAAAAAATCGTTGGACAATCTCCTGTCTCTAAGAGATAAAAAACGCACGCGGTCGTGTTCGCCAAACATTGTTGTTACAACAGAAGACAAACCATCTACCAGTTCAGTTATTGCAGATAAGCCGAAAACACAAGTAGGCATGGACAGGTATGTAACCGTGGTTAAACGTCAGCGAAGCCCGAAATCCGCTCAGATATCATCACAACCAAAGATATCCAAAGAGGATAATACCGCTACAGCAACGCAAAGTAATAGATTTGCAATCCTCCAGACTGATGAGCCAAATACAGCAAAAAAAACATTTAAACCGCCACCAATATATTTGAGAGAATCTACTTCTAATGAGCTGGTAAAACAACTTATTACGGTAATCGGTAAGGACAATTTCAACGTGACATCAGTTAAGCGCGGAAACATCAATGAAACAAAAATTCAGGTAAACCATGAAAACGACTACCGAAAATTGTCTGATGTCTTAGAAAAACAGAAAAGATCATTTTACACTTACCAGCTCAAAAGTGCCAAAGGTCTTCAGGTCGTTATTAAAGGGATTGACCCATGCGTAGATACTGATGATGTAAAAACCGGATTGGAAGATAAGGGTTTTAAAATAAAAACAGTAGTAAACATCAGGAACCGTGAAAAGACCCCTCAACCCATGTTTAGGGTTGACCTAGAACCAGGGGATGTTCTGCTAAAAAAGAGTGAAATTCACCCAATATATAACCTCAAATATCTTTTGCACCGTAAGGTTACCGTTGAGGAGCCACATAAGCGTTCAGGACCCGTTCAGTGCCTAAACTGCCAAGAATTTGGCCACACTAAGGCTTACTGCAAGTTGCCCGCTGTTTGTGTTGTATGTGGCGAACTTCACGGCACAACTCAGTGCAATAAGCCAAAGGCCGACGCAAGTGTTAAAAAATGCAGTAACTGTGGAGGTAACCACACTGCAAATTATAGAGGTTGCCCTGTCTATACTCATTTTAAGCGGTCAATGACAAATAAGTCATCGGTTTCTCCAGCAGCCCAGCAGCCAAATGTCATTGGCAAAAACAATTTTCCCCAGGTAGGCCATCCAACCAACTTCACAAACACGCAGAATACCAAACAATTTTCATATGCTAATGTGGTTAAATCCGACCAAAACTTGAACCAGCAACCCAAGCCCCAAATTTCCGATCCAAATTTTAGTAACCTAGAGGCAACTCTGCAGACTCTTGTTCAATCCATTAACACTTTTACCGTCTCTATGACCAACATGATGCAGGAAATGCTAAAAATGCAATCCACTATTTTACAGGCAATTTTAAAAAAATGAATTGGTTAAAAATATGTTTCTGGAACGCAAACGGCATTCGCCAACACAAAAATGAACTTGAGCACTTCCTTATGGAAAAGCAGATCGATATAATGATGATTGCTGAAACCCATTTGACAACTAACAGTTTTTTCAAAATTAATGGCTACATACTGTATGACACAAAAGATCCCCGTGGAAGATCTTGCGGAGGATCGGCAATTCTAATAAAATCCAGAATTAAACACTTTTTAATGAACGAGACATGTGAGGAATATCTCCAAGCTACAAATATATGCCTTAATTATTTTCATGAAAAAATTGTTATATCCTCGATTTACTCACCACCACGATTTTCAATAACAGAAAGACAATATTCAATTTTTTTCAAATCACTTGGTCCTCGATTTTTAGCGGCTGGCGACTATAACGCTAAACACACTTTTTGGGGATCACGTTTAATTACCCCGAAAGGCCGTGTGCTTTTTGACACCGTTTCCAAAATGGGCTTAGGTGTGATTTCAAGTGGACACCCCACTTATTGGCCGTCAGACCAACGCAAGATCCCAGACGTTATAGACTTTGGAGTTACAAAAAATTTTCCCTCTGAATGGATGCAAGTGGAGCCTTCATTGGACTTGTCATCAGATCACTCACCAACTATAGTTTCTGTTTCGTTCCCCCAGGGGGTTGGTTCCCCGTTTTGTGACTTGGCATTGACTGTCACTCGAGTTAATTGGTTAAAATATAAAAAATATTTGAGTACTCATTGTACAGAAAATATTGCCTTGAGAACCGCTGAGGATGTTGATATATCCATTAAAGATTTTTCTGAAGACCTTAAACTTGCCGTACAACATGCTACCACTAGCCATACAAGATCTAGAAATGTGAGCAATGGAACGTATTCGTCTGAAATAGAGCAACTTCTGTCAGAAAAAAGAAGAGTTAGAAGAGAGTGGCAACTTCGAAGGTCTCCCCAGCTTAAAAGCAGACTACGGGAGTGCGTAACTCAATTCAGAAATCTGCTTGAAATCCAAAGAATGGCTTCCCTCAAAAATTATCTAGAAGGTCTTGATGGTAGCCTGCAAACCGACTATTCTCTATGGAAAGCGACAAAAGGTCTGAAAAGACCCGTAATAGGTAAGCCACCTCTGCGAACTTCAACTGGAGATTGGGCAAGAAGCGATTCTGAAAAAGGGATGGTGTATGTTAATCATTTGAAAAACGTTTTTACTGCAAATGATACAGTGGATGATGTTGCTGAATTTCCGCCATATGCTGTTAGACCGCCTGTGCCTTTGAGACTTAGTTTTCAAGATGTTGAAAATGTTATTCGTAACACAAACCCCAGGAAAGCTCCAGGTATTGATCAAATTACTGGTAAAATGCTTGAGCAGCTACCTCGTGTAGCCCGTAGAATTCTTCTTTTTATTTTTAACGCTATTTTACGTCTCGAGTATTATCCTGCAGAGTGGAAGGTGTCCATGATTACTATGATACCCAAACCAGGGAAGGATCCCACTAAAGTAGAATCATACAGACCAATAAGTCTACTGCCAACAATTTCAAAACTGTTCGAAAAATTGTTAATGGCAAAGTTGAGTCCAATGTTGAACACTGTGGGATGCATCCCTGATCATCAATTTGGCTTTCGGGCTAAACACAGCACAATAGAACAAACGCACAGACTAGTCAATGTCATAAGACAGACCTTTGAGGAGAAGAAGTATTGCTCAGCACTATTCATTGACATTTCTCAAGCTTTTGATAAAGTGTGGCACGAGGGCTTGATACACAAAATAAAGTTGAACTTGCCTGCAAATACACACAAGCTTCTGGAAAGCTACTTATGTGGGCGGAAGTTTGTTATCAGAGAAGGCGACTTTATAAGCCCAACTCAGCCAATCGAGGCAGAAGTTCCCCAAGGCAGCATACTGGGGCCTACTTTATATTTGATTTATGCCTCTGACATGCCAACGACACCCGGAATCCACACTTCAACTTTTGCAGACGATACAGCATTCTGCAGCGTACATGAAAGCCATCAAGTAGCTTCGCGAAATTTGCAGGAGTATATTTCAATATTAGAGATGTGGTTAAAACTTTGGAAAATTAAAGTTAATGAACAAAAGTGTACTCACGTTACATTCACGCTGCGTAAACAAACATGTTCAGCCATCCAAATCAACAATTCACCTATTCCGCAGCAAAATGAAGTCAAGTACCTTGGTATTCACCTGGACCGTAGGTTAACGTGGAAGTCTCACATAGATGCGAAAGTTACTCAGTTAAAGTTAAAAGCAGCTCAACTGAATTGGCTTATGGGCAGAAATTCTAC
This sequence comes from Thecocarcelia acutangulata, assembly GCA_914767995.1. Taxonomy (NCBI): domain Eukaryota; kingdom Metazoa; phylum Arthropoda; class Insecta; order Diptera; family Tachinidae; genus Thecocarcelia; species Thecocarcelia acutangulata. The sequence goes on from OU612097.1 coordinate 64,676,528, forward strand.
ATTGAAGCTGGATTGCAAACTTTTATTATACAACGCAATTCTAAAGCCTATATGGTGCTATGGAATTCAACTATGGGGCACCGCCTCCGCTTCAAACGTTGAAAAAATTCAAAGGCGACAAAACAAAATTCTTCGAACAATTACCGCAGCTCCATGGTACGAAAAAACTCACGAATTCATAAGGATCTCTGTGTTCCTCTTGTAAAAGACGAATTTTCAAAGTACGCAACAAGGCATATCAATAAATTGGAACTTCACCCAAATCGTCTTGCACGCAATATACTTAATTTTGCAGGCCACTCTCGGCTGAGAAGGAGGGATACACTTGCCACCATCAGAACGTTAAATAGGTGATTTTACCGATATTGACCGTGCAAAATAAAACATTTTTGTCTAGCATTGGCTGGACTTAATTAATTTTATGTATTTAGTTTTAAGATTTGAATACTTATTGTTAGTTCACTTTGTGAAGATTCAATAAACAAATGAATGAGAAAAAAAAAAAAAAAAAAAAAAAAAAAAAATTCATGAAGCAATACAACTCCTTTTAGTTGTATGCCCTATGTTGTGCCTATTACTTTTTTACATAGATAGATGGCTGTTGTAGCCTTGGTTAACTAACGCCTAAGTATTTCGCTTTATCCGATAGGATAAGCGTGGTGCCGTCCATTTTCGGAGGTGAGAAGTTTGAGATTTTATACTTTTTGCTAAAAAATACGATTTCCGTTTTCGCTGGATTTGTTCTTAGTCCGCATTGTATACTCCATTGACTTACCAGCTTTAGAGCGTATTCTAACTGCTCCGTAATGGTGTGTAAATGGGGCCCGGAGACTGCAGTCGCTACGTCATCGGCATAGGCTACAGTCTTTATCTTCCTATGGTCTAGGTCTTTGAGCAGATTATTCACTACAGCATTCAACAAGAGGGGAGATAATACCCCCCCTGGGGAGTGCCGTTGCACACTTTTCTCGTAATTCTTGAGTTCCCCATCGTTGATGTTATAGTTCTGCGCTTTAGTAGGCTCATAATGAGCATAATTGTAGGTCGATCAACCTTCAGGCATTCAAGTGCATCTATGACTGCCTGCGTCTCGACATTATTGAAAGCACCTTCAATGTCCATGAAGGCTACAAAAGTACAGTTTTTGTATTGACTGGCTCGTTCAATATGACTGACCAAACTATGTAGCACCGTTTCAACTGATTTACACTTTGTATAGGCGTGTTGAGATAGCGACAGTTGGTTTTTGCTAAAATTGGACCTTATGTGGATGTCTATGATCCTTTCTAGCGTTTTCAAAAGATGTCAGAAGATGCTAATTGTTTTAGTGTGAGACGTCTTCCCTCCCTTAGGAATGAAGATTACCTTGCTCTTGGTCCATTCCCTGGGAATGTAGGACCAGCTTAGAGCGTCTCTGTAGATCTCAAGGAGCCACGGAGTGATCAGATCTAGATTGCTTTGTAGATCTGCGGGAATTATTCCATCCGGTCCTGGTGATTTGAACGGTTGGAAACTATTGATTGCCCAGTGCAGCATCTCTTTTGTTATATAGAGATATACTGCATTTTGGACGTGAGACAGGGGAGAGCTTTCGTTCTCCCCCAATAGTTGATTACCCGGAAAGTGGGTGTTTATTAATTCTTCCAGCGATTCCTCGCAATTTGCGGTCCTACATCTATCTGCCTCTTGAATAAGGTTTGAAATTGTCGGTTGCTTTGAAAGTATACTCCGAAGCCTACATGTGTCGGACGTACTACTGACGTAACTACAGAATTCCATCTAGAATCTTCGCTTCGAGTTCCTGATGAGATTCTTGTATTTGTTCACTGAAGCTTTGTAATCGACCCAATTACCTGTTCTTTTACCTTCGTTGAAAAGTCTGCGACATTTCTGCCTTGTTTCCAACAGTTCTGCGGACAACCATTTAGGTCTGCTGGTCTCCCTTTTTAAAGATAAAGTACAAGATCGCTCTATGGCGTTCTTGAAAGCGTCATTGAGTTTCCCCACTGATATTTCCATGTCCATAATAGGCCAGGTCTCTACTCAGGATTTCTCTTTGTTTCTCCAGTCCGTTTTCCGTCTGTTGCGATAGAATGTAATTCTATGCTGTTTACTTAATTTGAAATCCAAATAGCAGTGATCAGAAGAGGAGCAGTCATCTGACACTCTCCATTCTTTTTTTTTTTTTTTGTAGCATTTTTTATTTATTGAATCTTCAAAATGAACTAACAATAAGAATTCAAATTTTAATACTAATTTTAAAATTTAAAAATATGTGCTTTAAAATTAAAAAAAAAATGTGCTTTATACCTAAGTCCGGCCAATGCTAGACAAAAAGTTTTATTTTGCGGAAGCTATTTCGGGAAAATCAGCTATTGAGCAATCTGATGGTGGCAACGGTATCGCTTCTTCTAAGACGAGTGGGACCGCCAAAATTGAGAATATTGCGCGCAAGAGGGTTTGGATGAAGTTCCAGTTTACTGACATACCTTGTTGCGTACTTAGAAAACTCCTCTTTTACCAGCGGAACACTCAGATCTTTATGAATTCGTGAAGTTTTAACGTACCATGGAGCCGCAGTAATCGTTCGAAGAACTTGGTTTTGTCGCCTTTGAATTTATTCAATATTTGAATTGCGATGTATAGCAGAAGTTTGCAATTCAACTTCAAAGTCGAGTTTCTGCCCATAAGCCAATTTAGTTGCGCTGCTTTTAGTTTCAACTGAGTGACTTTTGCTTCAATGTGAGACTTCCACGTTAGCCTACAGTCGAGGTGTATACCGGGGTACTTGACTTCATTTTGCTGCGGAATAGATGAGTTGTTAATTTGGATACGCGCACATGTTTGTTTACACAGTGTGAATGTGACATGAGTACATTTTTGTTCATTAACTTTGATTTTCCAAAGTTTTAGCCATTTCCGTAATATTGAAATGTGTTCCTAAAAATTTCGTAACGCTAATTGGTGGTTTTCATGAACGCTCATCTGCAAAGGTTAAAGTGTGGATTCCGGATGTCGTTGGCATGTCAGAGGCGTAAATCAAATAGAAAGTAGGCCCCAGTATGCTATCTTGGGGAACACCTGCTTCGATTGGCTGAGTTGGGCTTATAAAATGGCCTTCTCTGATAACAAATTTCCGCCCATATAAGTAGCTTTCCAGAAGCTTGTATGTATCTGCAGGCAAGCTTAACTTCATTTTGTGCATCAAGCCGTCGTGCCACACTTTATCGAAAGCTTGAGAAATGTCAATGAATAGAGCTGAGCAATACTTCTTCTCCTCAAAGGTCTGTCTTATGACATTGACTAGCCTGTGCGTTTGTTCTATGGTGCTATGTTTAGCCCGAAAACCAAATTGATGATCAGGGATGCATCGCAATTTGTTCAATATTGGACTCAACTTTCGTCATTAACAATTTTTCGAACAGTTTTGACATCTTGAAAATTAAGTCTCAAAGACACAGGCGGTCTGACAACATATGATGGTAATTCCGCTGTAATATTCGCTGATTCATTTGTAATAAAAACGTTTCTCAAATGATCGACATACAACATTCCCTTTTCAGAATCGCTTCTTGCCCAGTCGCCAGTTGAAGTTCGCAAAGGTGGCTTACCTATTACGCGTCTTTTTAAACCTTTTGTCGCTTTCCACAAGGAATAATGAAATTGAGGGGTACCATCAAGGCTTTCCAAATATGTTTTAAGGGAAGCCATTCTATGGACTTCAAGCAGATTTCTTAGCTGAGTTATGCATTCCCGTAGCCTAGCTTTAAGCTGGGGCGACCTGCGAAGTTGCCACTCTCTTCTGACTCTTCTTTGTTCTGACAGAAGTTGCTCCATTTCAGCCGAATAAGTTCTATTGTTCTCATTTCTGGATCTTATATGACTAGTGGTTGCATGCTGTATGGCCAGTTTGAGGTTTCCAGAAAAATCGTTAATTGACACATCAATATCCTCAGGCGTTCTCAAGGCGATATATTCAATTAACTCTATTGACGGTCAACGGGGAGCCAATCTCTTGGGGGAACGAAACAGAGATTATAGTGGGTGAGTGATCTGATGACAAATCTAATGAAGGCTCCACTTGCATCCACTCTAAAGGAAAATTTTTCGCAACTCCAAAATCTATAACATCAGGGATCTTTCCGCGGTCTGACGGCCAATAAGTGAGGTGTCCGCTTGAAACCACATCTAAGCCCATTTTGGCAACGGTGTCAAAAAGCACACGGCCTTTCGAGGTAATGAAACGTGATCCCCAAAAAGTGTGTTTAGCGTTATAGTCGACAAACGCTAAAACTCGAGGCCCAAGTGATTTGAAAAAATTTGAATATTTGTTTTCTGTTACTGAAAATCGTGGTGGTGAGTAAATCGAGGATATAATAATTTTTTCATGAAAATAATCAACGCATATATTTGTAGCTTGGAGATATTCCTTACGCGTCTCGTTCATTAGATAGTGCTTAATTCTGGTCTTTATCAAAATTGCCGAACCGCCGCAAGATCTTCCACGGGGATCTTTTGTGTCATATAGTGTGTAGCCATTAATTTTGAAATAACTGTTGGTTGTCAAATGGGTTTCAGCAATCATCATTATATCGGTCTGCTTTTCCAAAAGGAAGTGCTTAAGTTCATTTTTGTGTTGGCGAATGCCGTTTGCGTTCCAGAAACATATTTTTAACCAATTCATTTGTTTAAAATTGCCTATAACATAGTGGATTGCATTTTTAGCATTTCCTGCATCATGTTGGTCAAAGAAACGGTAAGTGTTAATGGATTGGACAAGAGTCTGCAGAGTTGCCTGTAGATTACTAAAATTTGGTTCAAGTTTTGTTCGGATTTAACCACATTAGCATATGAAAATTGTTTGGAACTCTGCGTGTTTGTGTAGTTGGTTGGATGACCTACCTGGGAAAAATTGTTTTTATCAATGACATTTGGCTGCTGGGTTGCTGGAGAAACCGATGACTTATTTGTCATTGACCGCTTAAAGTGAGTATAGACAGGGCAACCTCTATAATTTGCAGTGTGGTTACCTCCACAGTTACTGCGTTTCTTAACACTTGCAGCATTTGGCTTAATGCACTAAGTTGTGAAGTGAAATTCGCCACATACAACACAAACAGCGGGCAACTTACAGTCAGCCTTAGTGTGGCCAAATTCTTGGCAGTTTAGGCACTGAACGGGTCCTGAACGCTTATGTGGCTCCTCAACGGTAACCTTACGATGCAAAAGAAATTTAAGGTTATAAATTGGATGAATTTCACCTTTTTTCAGGGTTCTAGTTCAACCCTAAACATGGGTTGAGAGATCTTTTCACGGTTCCTGATGTTTACTACGGTTTTTATTTTAAAACCTTTATCTTCTAATGCGGTTTTGACGTCATCAATATCTACGCATGGGTCAATACCTTTAACAATGACCTGAAGACCTTTAGCATTTTTGAGCTGGTAAGTGTAAAATGATCTTTTCTCTTTTTCTAAAACATCAGACAATTTTCGGTAGTCGTTTTCATTGTTTACCTGAATTTTTGTTTCACTGATGCTGCCGTGCTTCACTTATGTGACGTTGAAATTATCTTTGCCAATTGCTCACTGATCATATATATAAAGACTTAAATAAAAACCAATATTTTAAGAAAAATTTTGACGCTTACAGTATATGAACCGGTATCGGAAATTTTTATTTTCCATATTTATATAGCCTTATTTTATTACCAGAACTGCTTTTAAGCAAAAAAGTTATTTAACTTCGCTTATGCGACATTTTCATTAAAACCCCCATTTGGGCTATATCTTGGGTATATATAGACCGATATTTATAATTTTTTTTTTTACCTTTAAGTCACAATTGTTAATAAGTGTGTGAAGTTTGAAGCAAAACAAACAATTTTTTTGTTGAAAAATTTTCATACAATTTGCAAAAAATGGCTTTTTCGGTATTTTGAATATATCTCAGCTATATGTAAACCGATATTACTGAATTTTAATAGCAAACCCATGAATCGATCGGCTAAAAGAATTGTGAAAGAAATAAGTTTTTTAGTCCAATGTTTTTCGCAGAAACGGTATTTCAACAGCGGACTGACGGACATCGCTTAATCGACTTTTCCATTAATTCTGATTTAGAACATACATATATACTTTATAGGATCGCCAATGAAAATTGTAGAAATTACAAACAGAATCACAAACTTATATATACTTTTTACATTTTTGTGAAGAGTATAATAAAAATATTTTGGAAAATTTAAAAAATTGCAAGTGTATGTAAACTTTTAAAACGATAAAACGTATCAAAAAGATAACAAATTTATTTTTGTGTATCTTAGGAACAACAGAAGCAAAATAAGACGTCTAATGGAAATGAACTAAGCAACACAGTATCTGGCACATCAGTGACGAAGGATGTTCCAGCAAATTTACTTGCTTGAATGTGTTTAAAACTTTTATGGAGCAATTAAATTGACATTTAGATCCTTCCTTTTTTAATTATATTAATATTTTTCTAGTTTTAACCTCTGTTTCTTTAATTTTTACAGACCAGCGTTATTTTTAGTATTGTAAATAATATGAAGAGGTACCTAGCTACTTGGTACTTTACACTTTGAAATTAATTTGACATAAAATATTATGTGTACTCGTATTGAGTCTTTCAATTGAGTTGGTTCTTGGCCACACACTGCATACATTGAATTGAAAGATTTTCATCCAACTATCAGATTCAATGAAATTAAGGTAAATTTTAAAAATATATAACGTTTTCTTGGCAAAAAAATTACATTAATCAGCTGTCATAATTATAAATTTTGACAGCTGATTAGGAGACTCGAACACACACAATACAAACAAATTGAGAGACTTACTAGTCAACCAACTGGACAACTGCCAAACTAATAAATTTACAAAGCCGTGCACGTCTTGATTTGCACAACAATCGATTCAGTTGCCAATTGAAGTAGAACGTATACGGGTTAAGCACCCGTAATTAAAAATTTATGTTTAATTCAAATATAGCTAAGCACCCTTATAGTGTTTAGCGTATTTTGGCTACGCCTAGTACTAGATTAAATAAAATTGTAAAATTATTCTATTACAAGCCGTACTAGAAAAACGCCAGTCCCGACAATGCTGAATATAAATGACCAATTTTTTTTCTTTTTAGCTTTTTATTTATTTATTTATTGAATCTTCACAATGTGAACTAACAATAAGTATTCAAATCTTAATTCTAAGTACAATAAATTAACTACGTCCAGCCAATGCTAGACAAAAAGTTTTATTTTGCGCCAATTATATCGGTAGAATCACCTACTTAACGCTCTGATGGTGGCAACGGTATCCCTTCTTCTCAACCGAGTGTGACCACTAAAATTAAGTATGTTTCGTGCAAGAGGGTTTGGGTGAAGTTCCAATTTGCTGATATACCTTGCCGCATACTCTGAAAACTCATCTTTTACCAGTGGAACACACAGATCCTTGTGAATTCGGGAGTTTTTTACGTACCATGGTGCTGCAGTAATTGTTCGAAGAATTTTGTTTTGTCGCCTTTGAATTTTTTCAATGTTTGACGCTGAGACGGTGCCCCATAATTGAGTTCCGTAGCGCCATATAGGCTTTAGCGTTGTATAACAAAAGTTTGCAATCAAATTTCAATGTAGAATTTCTGCCCATAAGCCAATTTAATTGCGCTGCTTTTAATTTCAACTGAACGACTTTGGTGTCAATGTGAGACTTCCACGTTAACCTACGGTCGAGATGAATACCAAGGTACTTGACTTCACTTTGCTGCGGAATAGGTAAATTGTTAATTTGGATATCTGAACATGTTTGTCTACGCAGTGTGAATGTAACGTGAGTACACTTTTGTTCATTAACTTTAATTTTCCAAAGTTTTAACCACATCTCTAATATTGAAATACACTCCTGCAAATTTCGCGAAGCTACTTGATGGTTTTCATGTACACTGCAGAATGCTGTGTCATCTGCAAAAGTTGAAGTGTGAATATCAGATCTGGTTGGCATGTCAGAAGTGTAAATTAAATATAAAGTGGGTCCCAGAATGCTACCTTGGGGAACTCCTGGGCTTATAAAGTCGCCTTCTCTGATAACAAACTTCCGGCCGCATAAATAGCTTTCCAGAAGCTTGTGAGTGTTTGCAGGCAAGTTCAACTTTATTTTGTGCATTAATCCCTCGTGCCACACTTTATCAAAAGCTTGGGAAACATCAATGAATAGAGCTGAGCAATACTTTTTATCCTCAAAAGTCTTTCTTATAACATTAACTAGTCTATGCGTTTGTTCAATGGTGCTGTGTTTAGCCCGAAAACCAAATTGATGATCAGAGATGCATCCTACATCTTTCAATATTGGAGTCAACTTCGCCTTTAACAATTTTTCGAAAAGTTTTGAAATTGTTGGCAGTAGACTTATTGGTCTATATGACTCTACTTTACTACTATTACTACTGGGATCCTTCCCTGGCTTGGGTATCATAGTAACCATAGACACCTTCCACTCTGCAGGATAGTATTCTAGGCGCAAAATATCGTTAAAAATAAAAAGAAGAATTCTTCTAGCAACACGAGGTAACTAACTGTACAAGTATTTTGCCAGTAATTTGATCAAAACCTGGAGCTTTTTTGAGTTTACTTTATTTATAACGTTTTCGACATCTTGAAAACTAAGTCTCAAAGGCACAGGCGGTCTAACAGCATATGACGTTTTTCCAATGATTAACATACACCATCCCTTTTTCAGAATCGCTTCTTGCCCAATCGCCAGCTGAAGTTCGCAAAGGTGGCTTACCTATTACGGGTCTTTTCAGACCTTTTGTGGCTTTCCATAGAGAATAGTCGGTTTGCGGGCTACCATCAAGACCTTCTAGATAATTTTTGAGGGAAGCCATTCTTTGGATTTCAAGCAGATTTCTTAATTGATTTATGCACTCCCGTAGCCTGCTTTTAAGCTGGGGAGACCTTCGAAGTTGCCACTCTCTTCTAACTCTTCTTTTTTCTGACAGAAGTTGCTCTATTTCAGACGAATACGTTCTATTGCTCACATTTCTGGATCTTGTATGGCTAGTGGTAGCATGTTGTACGGCCAGTTTAAGGTCTTCAGAAAAATCTTTAATTGATATATCAACATCCTCGGGGGTTCTCAAGGCAATATTATCTGTACAATGAGTAATCAAATATTTCTTATATTTTAGCCAATTAACTCTAGTGATGGCGAACGTCAAGTCACTAAACGGGGAGCCAACCTCCTGGGGGAACGAAACGGATATTATAGTGGGTGAGTGGTCCGATGACAAATCTAATGAAGACTCTACTTGCATCCCTTCTGAAGGAAAATTTTTTGCAACTCCAAAATCTATAACATCTGGGATCTTTCGTTGGTCTGAGGGCCATTAAGTGGGATGTCCGCTTGAAATCACATCTAAGCCCAGTTTGGAAACTGTTTCGAAAAGCACACGGCCTTTCGGAGAAATTAAACGTGATCCCCAAAAAGTGTGCTTGGCGTTATTGTCACCAGCCGCTAAAAATCGAGGCCCAAGTGTGTTGAAAATATGTGAGTACTGATTTTCTGTTATTGAAAATCGTGGCGGTGAGTAGATCGAAGATATAACGATTTTTCCATGCAAATATTCAATGCATATATTAGTTGTTTGGAGATACTCCTCACGTGTCTCATGTAGAAAATAGTGCTTAACTCTATTTTTTATTAGAATTGCTGAGCCTCCACAAGACCTTCCACGGGGATCCTTAGTGTCATACAGTCTGTAGCCATTAATTTTGAAATAACTGTTGCTTGTCAAGTGAGTTTCAGCAATCAGCATTATGTCGATTTGTTTTTCCATAAGGAAGTGCTCAAGTTCATTTTTGTGTTGGCGGATGCCGTTTGCGTTCCAGAAACATATTTTTAACCAATTCATTTTGTTAAGATTGCCTGCAAAATAGTGGATTGCATTTTCAGCGTTTCCTGCATCATGTGCCGTGCTTCACTGATTGAAAGTATTTTTGCCAATTGCCGTAATAAGTTGTTTCACCAGTTCGCTAGAAGTTGGCTCTCTCAAATAAATTGGTGGTGGCTTATATGTTTTATTCGTTGTTGTTGGTTCATCTGTCTGAAGGATAGCAAACCTATTACTATCCGTTGCCGCAGAGGTAATATCGTCCTTAGACATTTTTGGTTGCGATGATACTTGCGCGGATTTAGGGCTTCGCTGACGTTTAAACACGGTTATATGCCTATCCATACGCGCTTGCGTTTTCGGTTTATTACCAATGAAGATGGTTTGCCGTCGGTTGTAACAACAATGTTTGGCGAGCACGCACGCGTTCGTTTTTTATCTCTTAGAGACAGGAGATTGTCCAATGATTTTTTCAATGATTCCTCTTCAGAAATCCAGAGGTTTTTTCTAGTGGAGCTAAGCTCTCTCTCAGAATTGCACCTACTGTTTACACTCATGCAATCCTTTTTTATTTATATTTTTGTTGCTTTAAAAGTATATAAAAATAATTGTCACAAAACTTTTATTTTGTATTAATTCGCTCTTTACTTATTGTGGTTTTCTACTTATACCGTTATTTTTTTTTTTTTTTTTGTAACACTCCGATCAAAAACAAATAGATCTGTCTATTGAACACCCCAGATCAGGTGGTGTGCATTCGCATCCGCTCCAATAATAAACGGTATTTTTTTTTTTTTTTTATCTTGGACTAGTACTCAGGGGATGACCCCTACATATGCAGTGCATTGTACCAGAACTAGGAAAATAGGTTATGAGGAGGGGGAAAGAGGGAGTAGTGTTTGTGAACATTTGACTTGAACTTTCCAATGCTATAACAGACAGGAAACACGTCAGCAGGCAACTTGTTCCACAGACGAAGCACAGACAAGCCCCCTGATCTCGTCAGAGCAAAATCCATTGTAGTAACGATAGAACAGAGTAACGCACCCTACACTGCGTCGATGCTCCAGTGAGTCAATAGAGTTGGATACCCTACTGTCACCGATAAGCTTCTTCGCCCTCTCCTGCACACGGTCGAGCAACCCCAAAATAGACTTTGGGGCACTGGCCCAAACGTGAGAGTTGTATTCCATTTTCGGTCGGATATAGGTGGTATAAATAGTAAGGAGGTCGGATGGAGTGAAGTACATCTTACACCGTTTCAAAAAACCAAGGCACTTGAATGCTTCTTTAGAGACATGAAAAATGTGATCATTCCAACGAACATCACGCTGTATTTTCATTCCAAGAACATCGAGAGCATCCGATTCCTCAATATTTATACCATCCATGTGTACAGATGAAGCAGCACCTGCCATCGTATGTTTGTGTGTTAATAAACAACACTGGGTCTTACGAGAGTTAAAAGCGTCTCTGTTTTTACGACCTCATTCGGAGATTAATAGAAGATCACTATTCAGTGAGTCATTCATATTTTGCCTCTTGGCAACGATCTCGGAGAGGCTGGGCCTATTACTGAAAGAGTACGAATGGCAAATGCTGCTGTCATCTGCGAAAGAGTGTATAGGGTTAAAAGTTTGAAATAGAAGGTCATTGGTGAAAATAAGAAATAGGGTAGGAGAAAGAACGGAGCCTTGTGGTACCCCTGAATTAATCTTGAACTCGTTTGATGAGACCCCATCTATAACAACTCGTATAGTGCGGTCTCTGAGAAAACTCGATATAAACCGAGAAAAGTTATCACCGACACCAAAAGCAGTAAGTTTTGCCAGTAGTGCAGCATGCCACACTCTGTCAAATGCTTTGGAGATATCTAGAGCCACCACTTCACTTTCGCCGAAATGATGGATTGAGTGGCACCATTTCTCGGAGAGGTATGCCAAAAAATCTCCAGTAGAGCGACCTTTACGAAACCCATACTGACGATCACAAAGTAATTTATGAGACTCTAGATATCCCATAAAATGGTAATTAACCATACTTTCCATTACTTTGGAAAGCGCAGAACAAATTGCAATTGGGCGGTCATTTTCAGGGTTATTTGCGTCCCCTTTTTTGGGGATTGGCGTTATATTAGCAACCTTCCAGCTTGATGGAAACTCACCAAAATGGTAAAGTATGCTGAAGAGGCGTGCTAATGGACGCGCAAGCGTAGAAGAACACTACTTCAAGACCAGTGCTGGAATGCCATCCGGTCCAGGAGTTTTGTTTATGTCGAGGTCTGCCAAAACCCTTTTAACTGCTCGTGCCCGGAAGAATATCTTTGGCATAGTTACAGATACTATTTCGAGCTCGGGAAGTGGTTGACTGCTTTCCGGCAAGCAGGAGTTGCTTGCAAAAATTTCAGCCAACAGGTTAGCCTTGTCAACCGGGTCGGTGAATATTTGGTCATTCATTAAGAGAGTTGGAATTGATGAATTTACTCTTTACTCTTTTAACGAATGACCAAAAGGTCTTACTGCCCCGGGGAGCTGTAAGGACCTTGGCATTAAGACGCTGTTCGTGAAGAAACTTTTCACGCCTAAGCACCTTGGCACACGAAGATCTTGCCTTTTTGCGTAGCAAATCAGTCTCTGGGTTTTTGTTTAAACGCCAATTACTGAATGCTTCCTCGCTAGATCTGACTGCGTTTTTGCACGTCTGATTAAACCAGGATTTCACTCTTGGCTTAACCGAAATCTGCTTGGAGGGGATAAATGATTTCATCTCTAGCAATATCATATTCTCGACCATTTTTGCTGAAGCATTTATGTCGTTATCTAGAAAGCAAAGTTTCCAATTAAAATGCTCATAAAATTGGTTGAGCTCAGCCCAACGCGCCTTTTCGTAAATAACTATTGAACGTTTCGTAGCTGATTTCGAAACGTTACGAAGTTCAGAGATCGAAAAGGAGGCAGAAATGATGCAATGATCCTAATTACAGAGAGGTGCACTAACTCTGACTTCATACTTTTCAGGGTGTGAAGTCAGGAATAGGTCAAGTGTGTTTGAATGGTGCCCTTCAACACGTGGAATATGCGTTGGATCATTCACTAATTGCGCTAGGTGGTTGTGCGCAGCGAACAACTCAACATATTGGCCTTCCGGAGTTGTATGACTCGAATGACGAAGCCATGTTGAGTTGTGAACATTGAAATCACCAGCAACAACGATTTCACTGCTCGGACAACTCTCCAGGATCTTCGATATGGAGTCAGAGAGGGTATCGAATTCAGAAAAGGTAGTATCCCTGTCCGCATTTGGACTTCTGTATAGAAACCCGAAATGCAAAAAGTGTGACCTGATTTTGAATTTAACCCAAAGACAGGTAAATTCAGCATCATGCATGCCTAATGGTTGCTGGCACTGGAACACAACTTCATTGCGAACGTAAATTACAAGGCCGCGATGGAAACGAAATAGAGATAGAAGTTGATAACCAGGTATATGAAAATCCTGTGGATCAGCATCCTTAGATACCTGGGTCTCACATGAGGCGAAAACATCCGGCCGATGGAGACAAGTGTGGGCATAAACAGAGAAGAAATTCGTTCTCAGCCCACGAATGTTACAATAATCTATTTTAAAGTTACCTGACATTGCAAAGGAAAATCAATGAGCAAATGTTTGTTTTGCTATGAAGGCGAGGCAGGAATTAACTGTTGTGTGATTGACTATGTAGCACCTAGTGTATATACCTTCAATGCTATATAGTCAACAACAGTTAATCCGACATCCCCAACATCGCAAAATATTTATCTTTTTTTTTATGTATAAAGGAATCTACAATGCCTGAAGAAGGGTCATAAAAGCCCTGATCTGGCCATGGAAAATAATTATTATTTTTATGTGTATTATGTGATATATTTTTTTGTGTATTATGTGATATATATTTATGTGTGTGATATATGTGTATTATGTAATATATTTTTCCGCTGTTGATGTTTGATGTGTTGTTTGCTGGGTAACCGCATGTGTGTAGGAAGGCTGCATTTTTTTTTTTTTGTTGTAATTGGTTTATTGTGTTTGATGGTGTTGTTTTTATTTTTGTCAAGAATTTTGTGCCTGTTTATGTGTTTTTGTTTTTTGAATATTTTTGTTATTTTAATTATTTTTTTGTGTTTGTTTGTTTTTTTTTTTTTAACTGTATATTTTTGTGTAATTTTGTTTTGTTTATTGCAGAGTTAAGGTCTATGTTATAGTGGACAAATTTTTTTCCATATTTAATATTTTATAATTTTTCTTTAATTTGCTTGATTAAAAATTGTAACACACAACAACACCGCATTTGCCGCTCTTTCCACCAACTTTCCCGGTGGTGGTTCATTCTTACCATGGGCCATGTAGCAGGATAGAAACCATATGTAGGTTCCTTCTTTTTTGTCGTGGCAGTAATAGTGTCTTCATCACTATAATCAGATAAAATGAAGATATTAATGTGCCTGTTGGCTATAATACAGGATCTTATGGTTTTATCCCTATTACCTGCATCTGTCGCATATAAAAGTATATATCCTCTCGCTCCTAGTCCAAGGATCTTGCCATTGTTCGTCCATGGCTCTTGGACTAGTGTAATGTCGACGTGCTGCTTTGTAAAACGATCTATAAGGGTAGCCGATGCTGCATTACAATGATGAAGATTGATCTGTGTGACCTTTATCTTTATTCGATGTCGAGGTCAAAGTTGATGATAATGACATTCATTGGTTTGGATTCCAGCGGATTGTTCTCATCCTCACTGTGGCTTGTTCCAATCCCCTAAAGAACCCTCCAATGAAACTAGAGTAGATTGAGAGCTCTGAATTGAATTGGAATCCGCCTCTGCCTCTTCATCATTACTTTGCTCTTTGGCTGTTTTTTCTAGCTTGTGGTCCATCTTTCCATCTCCTCGATACAGACAGAGTCTGGCTCCTTGGTATCCATAAAAGACCATGCGCTGCCTGTCTCGATGTAATGGCAAGGATTCCGTGTTTAGGGCCACAACCACCTTTCTACAGGATCCCTTGGCCAGTCATGTGGGTTTCGCGATGTCAAGAATCATGAGAATTGCAACGGGATCATGTGGTTCCGCAGGAACGACTGCAGCCGTGCCCCTGGCCACACCTCCCCTAATGCTGCAATGACATCTTTCATAGCGTTGGCTGATGTCTCGTCAACGCACGATATCAGTTTTACTCGACCCTGGATCCACCCCGCGTCAGTAAACTGCGGTGGAGGGCCGGTGTTGCTATCAACCGCCTTTAGGAAGTTGTCCAGCAATCTCTGACTGATCAATCCCCACTTTTCGCGGGTAATTGCTCCATCAGAGTTGCTTCGGTCAACTATAGCCCTGTTCAGTGATTGTTTTGCAACCTCACTGTAAGGTCTATTGATAACTGTGGACCCCTTCCTCGGCTTTTTGCTTGGGTTTGCCTGTTCTTCCTCGGACCGTTGTCTTTTGCATACTGTCCCGACGACAGCAGCGACTACTGGTTCCGGAGTTTCGGCTAAAAATGCCTTGGCCCATATCAAGCACTGTTTGTCATTGCTTGACATGGTTTCTTCAGCTACATTACTAAGCTTTTCGACATATCGTCGAGCCGCCCTAATTTTTAGCGTGGTTTTGCTGGAACTGATGTTTTCTTCCCGCTCCACCTGTGTGTTTTTGGACGTGGTTGCTCCAGTCCGCTTTCCATTGGTTTGCCCATCTATTGGTTTGCCAGATGTTGTGGGTTTTGCCAATTTCGAGCATCCCGGCACGTCCGAAATGTCTGCAGGGTGCTTTTGGCCTGTTAGGCACACCCCGCGAAGATTTGCTCTGTTTACAGCATTTGTTTTTGCAGCAGCCGATGTACTAGGCCTTTCAGCTTTGTGCACCTGACTGCTGCTGCTTCCGGTTTCCGGTGAGAGTTTGACCGGACTTTGACGGCAGTCCATCAGCTTGGGTTTGCCAGCCTGATGGACTGTCGTGTTTTGTTTTATTTGTTTTTAAATTTGAATTTGGATACATTTTGATTCCCACGAGTAGGCCAGTAAAGCAAGGACCATCCATACAGTGACGGCGTGTATGGACTAGGCAACTAGTTATAACCGGTCCGTGCCCTAGACCGGAGGAGAAACTACTCGCGACTAGACTTTTTTATCCACTGTCTAGCCACACAGACCCTCGGCGCAGCTTCTACAACCTTTGCCTTCAGTGGGACATTTTGGTCCGCGGGTGTTGAATACGTCGTGGTGTTTTGTATACCTCGTGGTAGCCAATGCTACCATTGGCCATATAAGATCCAGAAATGTGAGCAATAGAACTTATTCGTCTGAAAAGAAGAGTTAGAAGAGAGTGGCAACTTCGTAGGTCTCACCAGCTTAAAACTAGGCTACGGGATTGTATAACTCAGTTAAGAAATCTGCTTGAAATCCAAAGAATGGCTTCCCTTGAAAGTTATCTGGGAGGTCTTGATGGTAATCCTCATTCCGATTATTCGCTATATAAAGCGACAAAAGGCCTGAAAAGACCGGTAATAGGTGAGCCACCTCTGCGAACCTCAGCTGGAGACTGCGCAAGAAGCGATTCTAAAAAGGGAATGTTGTATGTTAACCATTTCAGAAATGTTTTTACCATAAATGATAAAGCGAATGATTCAGCTGAACTACCGTCATACGCTGTTAGACCGCCTATGTCTTTGAGACTTAGTTTTCAAGATGTTGAAAACAATCTTTGTAACACAAACCTCAGGAAAGCTCCAGGTATTGATAAAATTACTGGTAAAATGCTTGTGCAGTTACCTCGTGTAGCTAGAAGAATTCTTCTTCTTATTTTTAACGCTATTTTACGCCTTGAATATTATCCTGCAGAGTGTAAGGTGTCCATGATTACTATGATACCCAAACCAAGGAAGGTTTCCACAAAAGTAGAATCATACAGACCAATAAGTCTACTGCCAACAATTTCAAAACTGTTCGAAAAATTGTTAATGGCGAAGTTGACTCCAATATTAAACAATGTGGGATGCATCCCTGATCATCAATTTGGCTTTCGGGCTAAACATTTTTTTTTTAAGCATTTTTTATTTATTGAATCTTCAAAATGAACTAACAATAAGTATTCAAATCTTAATACTAAATTTAAAATTAAAAAATGTGATTCTAAAGTCCGGCCAATGCTAGACAAAAAGTTTTATTATGCGGGAGCTATTTCGGTAAAATCACCTATTGAGCAATCTGATGGTGGCAGCGGTATCCCTTCTTTTAAGCCGAGTGTGGCCGCCAAAATTAAGTATATTGCGAGCAAGAGGGTTTGGATGAAGTTCCAGTTTACTGATATACCTTGTCGCGTACTTAGAAAATTCCTCTTTTACCAGCGGAACACTCAGATCGTTATGAATTCGTGAATTTTTGACGTACCATGGAGCTGCAGTAATCGTTCGTAGAATTTTTTTTTGTCGCCTTTGGATTTTTTCAATGTTTGACGCTGAGGCGGTGCCCCATAACTGAATTCCGTAGCACCATATAGGCTTTAGTATTGCGTTGTATAACAGAAGTTTGCAATCTAACTTCAATGTCGAGTTTCTGCCCATAAGCCAATTTAGTTGCGCAGCTTTTAGTTTCATCTGAGTGACTTTTGCTTCAATGTGAGACTTCCACGTTAGCCTACGGTCGAGGTGTATACCAAGGTACTTGACTTCACTGTGCTGCGGAATAGGTGAGTTGTTAATTTGGATAGGCGGACATATTTGCCTACACTGTGTGAATGTAACATGAGTACATTTCTGTTCATTAACTTTGATTTTCCAAAGTTTTAGCCATTTCTCTAATATTGAAGTATATTCCTGTAAATTTCGTGATGCTAAATGGTGGTTTTCATGAACACTCAAAAACGCTGTGTCATCTGCAAAGGTAGAAGTGTGGATTTCAGATGTCGTTGGCATGTCAGAGGCGTAAATCAAATATAAAGTAGGCCCCAGTATGCTGCCTTGGGGAACTCCTGCCTTGATTGGCTGAGTTAGGCTAATAAAGTCGCCTTCTCTGATAACAAACTTCCGCCCTAAATAGCTTTCCAGAAGCTTGTGTGTAATATATAGTTTTGAAATTGTTGGTAAAAGACTCAAGGCGTAAAATGGCGTTAAAAATAAAAAGTAGAACCCTTCTAGCTACACGAGGTAACTGTTCAAGCATTTTACCAGTAATTTGATCAATGCCTGGAGCTTTCCTGGCGTTTGTATTACCGATAACCTTTTCGACATCTTGAAAATTAAATCTCAAAGACACAGGAGGTCTAACAACATATGGTGGTAATTCCGCTGTATTATTCTCTGAATCATTTGTGATAAAAACGTTTCGCAAATGATCGACATACAACATTCCCTTTTCAGAATCGCTTCTTGTCCAGTCGCCAGTTGAATTTCGCAAAGGTGGCTTACCTATTACGGGTCTTTTTAAATCTTTTGTCGCTTTCCACAAGGAATAATCAGATTGAGGGGTACCATCAAGGCTTTCCAAATATGTTTTAAGGGAAGCCATTCTATGGACTTCAAGCAGATTTCTTAGCTGAGTTATGTATTCCCGTAGCCTAGTTTTAAGCTGGGGCGACCTGCGAAGTTGCCACTCTCTTCTGACTCTTCTTTTTTCTGACAGAAGTTGCTCAATTTCAGATGAATAAGTTCTATTGCTCTCATTTCTAGGTCTTAAATGACTAGTGGTAGCATGCTGTACGGCCAGTTTGAGGTTTTCAGAAAAATTGTTAATTGACACATCAATATCCTCAGGCGTTCTCAAGGCGATATTTTCAGTACAATGTGTGCTCAAAAATTTTTTGTACTTTAACCAATTAACTCTATTGACAGTCAACGGTGAGCCAATCTCTTGGGGGAACGAAACAGAGATTATAGTGGGAGAGTGATCTGATGACAAATCTAATGAAGGCTCCACTTGCATCCACTCTAAAGGAAAATTTTTCGCAACTCCAAAATCTATAACGTCTGGGATCTTTCGTCGGTCTGACGGCCAATAAGTGGGGTGTCCGCTTGAAACCACATCTAAGCCCATTTTGGAAACGGTGTCAAAAAACACACGGCCTTTCGAGCTAATTAAGCGTGATCCCCAAAAAGTGTGTTTAGCGTTATAGTCGCCAGCCGCTAAAAATCGAGGCCCAAGTGATTTGAAAAAATTTGAATATTGGCTTTCTGTTATTGAAAATCGGGGCGGTGAGTAAATCGAGGAAATAACGATTTTTTCATGAAAATATTCAATGCATATATTAGTTGCTTGGATATACTCCTCACATATCTCGTTCATTAAATAGTGTTTAATTCTGGATTTTATTAGAATTGCCGATCCTCCGCAAGATCTTCCACGGGGATCTTTTGTGTCGTACAGTATGTAGCCATTAATTTTGAAAAAACTGTTGGTTGTCAAATGAGTTTCAGCAATCAACATTATATCGATTTGCTTTTCCATAAGGAAGTGCTCAAGTTCATTTATGTGATGGTGGATGCCGTTTGCGTTCCAGAAACATATTTTTAACCAATTCATTTGTTTAAAATTGCCTGCAAAATAGTGGATTGCATTTTTAGCATTTCCTACATCATGTTTGTCATAGAAACGGTAAAAGTGTTTATGGACTGAACAAGAGTCTGCAGAGTTGCCTCAAGATTGCTAAAATTTGGATCGGATTTTGGAGGCTTGGGCTCCTGATCCAAGTTTGGTTTATCGGATTTTACCACATTTGCATAAGAAATTTGTTTGGGGTTTTGCAAGTTTGCATGGCTGGTTGACTGGCGTACCTGGGGAAAATTGTTTGTAGAAGTGGTGTTTGACTGCTGGGCTGGCATATTTGAAATTGGTGACCTATTTGTCATTGACCTCTTGAAGTGAGTGTAGACAGGGCAACCCCTGTAGTTTGCAGTATGGTTACCTCCGCAATTACTGCATTTCTTAACGCTCGCGTCAGTCTTAGGTTTTTTGCACTGTGATGTACCGTGAAGTTCACCACACACAACGCAAACTGCGGGCAGCTTACAATAGGCCTTAGTATGGCCAAATTCTTGGCAGTTTAGGCATTGAACGGGCCCTAAACGCTTATGAGGCTCCTCAGAAAAGATACTTGAGGTTATAAATGGGATGCACTTCGTTCTTTTTTAAGGCAACATCTCTAGGTTCCAATTCAACCCTAAACATGGGTTGAGGAATTTTTTCACGGTTTCTAATATTAACCACATTTTTAATTTTGAAGCCATTGTCCTCTAGTCCTGTTTTGACCTCATTCGTGTCAACAAAAGGGTCAATCCCTTTTATAATGACCTGAATACCTTTGGCACTTTTAAGCTGATATGTGTAAAATGATCGCTTCTCCTTCTCTAGAACGTCAGACAGCTTTCGGTATTCATTTTCACTGTTTACCTGGATTTTCGTTTCATTGATGCCGCCGTGCTTAACCGATGTTACGTTAAAAGTATCTTTGCCGATTGCCGCAATAAGTTGTTTTACCAGCTCACTAGAGGTAGGTTCTCGCAAATATATTGGTGGCGGCTTTAAGGTTTTTATAGAAATTGTTGGCTCATCTGTTTGCAGTATAGCAAACCTATTGCTATCGGTTGCCGAAATCCTATTATCGTCTTTAGAAAATTTCGGTTGAGATGATATTTGAGCTGATTTGGGGCTTCGCTGCCTTTTAACCACGGTTATGTACCTGTCCATGCCTACTTGGATTTTTACCTTATCATCAACAATTAAACTGGAAGATGTTTTGTCTTCAGTTGTAACAACAATATTTAGCGAACACGATCGCGGGCGTTTCCTATCTCTTAGAGACAGGAAATTTTCCAATGATTTTTTCACCGATTCTTCTTCAGAAATCCAAAGGTTTTTTCTACCGGAGCTAAGCTCTTTTTCAGAATTACATCTGATAGGTACACTCATGCAATTAATTGTTTCTATTTTTTATTTACAATTTAAAATGGTATTTAAAAAAAAATGTCACAAAGTTTTTCTTTTAAACAAAAACACTCTGTTCACCTATTACGGTTTTTACTTAATCCCGTCTTATTTTTTTTTTTTACTTTGCGATCAAAAAACAAACACGTCCGTTCACTATCGAAGCTAAACAACGACTGAAATAACGGCTAAACATAGCACCATAGAACAAACGCACAGACTAGTCAACGTCATAACGCAGACTTTTGAAGACAAAAAATATTGTTCTGCTTTATTCATTGACATTTCCCAAGCTTTAGATAAAGTGTGGCACTTGTATTTTGTAAATTAATCACAAAATACAAGTTAAACTCGCCTGCAAACACTCAAAAGCTTCTGGAAAGCTACTTATGCGGCCGGAAGTTTGTTATCAGAGAAGGCGATTTTATAAGCCCCTTACATCCAATCGAGGCAGAAGTTCCCCAAGGTAGCATACTGGGGCCTACTTTATACTTGATTTACGCCTCAGACATGCCAACGAGATCCGGAATCTACACTTCAACTTTTGCAGATGACACAGCATTCAGCAGCGCACATGAAAACCATCAAGTAGCTTTGCGAAATTTGCAGGAGTATATTTCAATATTAGAGATGTGGTTAAAGCTATGAAAAATTAAATTTAATGAACAAAAGTGTACTCACGTTACATTTACGTTGCGTAAACAAACATGTTCAGCTACCCAAATTAACAATTCACCGCAGCAAAATGAAGTCAAGTACCTTGGTATTCATCTCGACCGCAAGTTAACGTGGAAGTCTCACATCGATGCGAAAGTTACTCAGTTAAAGTTAAAAGCATCGCAATTAAATTGGCTTATGGGCAGAAATTCTACATTGAAATTAGATTGCAAACTTTTGTTATACAACGCAATACTAAAGCCTATATGGCGCTACGGAATTCAGTTATGGGGCACCGCCTCAGAGTCAAACGTTAAAAAAATTCAAAGGCGACAAAACAAAATTCTTCGAACAATTACCGCAGTTTCATGGTACGTAAAAAACTCACGAATTCATAAGGATCTCTGTGTTCGTCTTGTAAAAGACAAATTTTCAAAGTACGCAACAAGGTATATCAGTAAATTGGAACTTCATCCAAATCGTCTTGCACGCAATATACCTAATTTTGAAGGCCACTCTGATTGAGAAGGAGGGATACCCTTGCCACCATCAGAACGTTAAATAGGTGATTTTACCGATATTGACCGTGCAAAATAAAACATTTTTGTCTAGCATTGGCTGGACTTAATTAATTTTATGTATTTAGTATTAAGATTTGAATACTTATTGTTAGTTCACTTTGTGAAGATTCAATAAATAATTGAATGAAAAAAAAAAAAATACCCGATTGAGAAGAAGAGATACCTTTGCCACCATTAAAGCGTTAATTAGGTGATTTTACCAATATAGTGTCCGCAAAATAAAACTTTTTGTCTCGCATTGGCCGGGCTCAAGTAAAAAGCACATATTTCTTTTAGTTTTAAGATTTGAATACTTATTATTAGTTCTTTCTGAAGATTCAATAAATAAAACAAATGTAAAAAAAAATGTTGATCTCTAAACAAAACTCTTGGACAGATGCGGTTTGGCATCATCCACATCAGAAAACAAATCAATACTCGTAAGCGAAATCTCTTAAGATTCAGATCAGTAGAAAGGCGGCAAAACATCCGAGATTTCTTTAAAAATTGATGCAATTACAACTGACAGTGACAACCAGCACAACAATTGCATTAAAAAGGTGTAATTCTGGGAAAACAGCGATTTTGCATGAATGTAAACAAACAAAAGATGGATGTACAATTTTAAAAAGAAAATTACTACTGAAGTAAATTACACAATTAAACAAAAGAAGCAGGTCTTAAAGTAGAAAAAACTGCTCAAAGGAGAAATTAATTTTTTATTGTATCGGTTAGGTTTCAGTAATTTCGGAAATGAATCTAAAATACTGCAATCACACTAATCGTTATCCTTTTTCGAATTATGTTGCAAAAGTTTTTTTTCCAATTTTTATACGTTTGAATTTATTTGCAGCAGAGCAGCTGAATTATTGTTCGTCTGTGTTCTATTTCTTAAGCCATAGAAATAGAAAAAATGAGCTCATAATTACTAAAAATCTTCACTAATTTGCTAAGTAAATAATTAGTAATTTCCCTTTGTAAGCAGCCCAAATCTACTTTACTTGACCAAAACAATTGTAATCTCTTGTTCACAAAATTCAAATAGGAACACTTGCGCACATATACAAAGAGCAAAGCAAAAAAAAAACTCATTGTCCTTAATATCCTGAATAGCCCCCTTTATATGAGCAGATAAATACTGGAAAACAATAACAGTGGATTTGTTGTTCGGCTGTTCTTATTCTTCGATGATGTACGAGTAGAATTGTTTTGTTTCACAGCTTTGTCAAAATACGAGTACTCTCGTGTTTTTGGCATGAGAAAAACAAAATATTTTTCTTTTTTTTATTCTTTCATCCATCTCTTGTTCAACTGATACCAAAATAAATAGCGGAAATTTTGTTAAATCTTGCTTTATATGTTTTATACATATACATATGTATGTATTCTTGTGCACATGCGCTCACCATTTATTTGTGGATAAATATGTTCTCAATCGTAATTATGGCACAATATGATAATGTTTTTAGGGTTTATTTTTTTATATTTAAGTTTAGTTTTGTTGTACATGAAAGCAGTCAGTCAAAGGATTAACCAAACAGAATGTACTTGGTTTTTCATGTGTTTTTATATATTTTCGTGGTATAAAAATATTCGTTTTGTAAATAATCGGTAGAAAATTATATGAATAATTTTTGCTTGCAGTTGTTCAATAGGATTAAGTTGACCCAATTACATACATATGTATATATAATTAAATCGGAAGCAAACAGTGGGCAAACATGTTGATTCCAGAAATTAAACTTTTATATTGTTACATATATAATTCATAATATTGGAATAAACAAAGGTATCGTAGTAAAACGAATTTTTTTTTTTAATAATTCAATTATTTATTGTATCTTCTAAAAGAACTAACAATAAGTATGCAAATCTTAAAACTAAACATTAATTAATTAATATAGAAAAAAAGAATTAATTAATATTGAAAAATTTTATTTACTTAGGTCCAACCAATGCTAGACGAAAATTGTTTTCTTGTGTGTATTTTGTTGGGAAATCACCTTTCCAACGCTCTGATGGTTGCATCAGAGCGAGTGTGGCCACCAAAGTTAAGGATACTACGTGCGAGAGGATTAGGGTGAGACTCCAGCCTGTTAATGTATCTTATCGCGTGTTTTGAAATTCATCTTTCACTAAGGGTACACCTAGATCTTTGTGAATTCGAGAGTTTTTAATACACCTGCTGCAGTAATTGTACGGAGAATTTTATTCTGGTGCTTTTGAATTTTCTCAATGTTAGATGAAGAGGCGGTACCCCACAATTGAATTCCATAACTCCATATTAGCTTTAGGATTGCGTTATACAACAAAAGTTTGCAATCTAACTTCAAGATAGAATTTCTGCCGGTGAGCCAATTTAGTTGCACCGCTTTTAATTTCATCTGGGTGAATTTAGCGTCAATGTGAGACTTCCTGGTGAGCCTACGGTCGAGATGAATACCAAGGTATTTGACTTCACTGTGCTGTGGAACAATGTAGTTGTTGATTTTAATAGTCGAACAAGTTTTTCTACGTAGTGTGAATGTAACATGGGTACATTTTTGTTCATTTACTTTGATTTTCCAAAATTTCAGCCATATCTCCAATATAAAAATATGTTCTTGCAAATTTTGTGATGATAATTTATAGTCTTCATGGACACTGATGAATGCTGTATCATCTGCAACAGTTGAAGTGTGAATTTTGCAGCTCGTTGGCATGTCTGAAGCATAAATCAAATATAAAGCTGGACCCAATATGCTACCCTGGGGAACTCCAGCTTCGATTGGCTGAGCCGAGCTTTTTAAATCACCTTCCTTAACGACGAATTTCCGGTCATATAAGTAGCTCTCTAACAGCTTGTGCGTGTTTGCAGGCAAGTTTAATTTTATTTTATGAGTTAAGCCTTCGTGCCACACTTTGCCAAAAGCTTTGGAAACGTCAACGAATAGAGCTGAGCAATATTTATTATCTTCGAATGCATTTCTGATATATTCTCCAGCCTGTGTGTCTGTTCCATGGTGCTATGCTTAGCTCTAAAACCAAATCGATGGTTGGGAATACATCCTACTTCATTCAAGATTGGGGTCAACTTCGTCATTAGCAATTTCTCAAACAACTTTGAAATTGTTGACAATAGACTTATCGGCCTATATGACTCAACTTTTGTAGGATCCTTTCCTGGTTTGGGTATAATAGTAATGACAGACACCTTCCACTCAGTAGAAAAATACTCGAGACGTAAAATAGCATTAAAAATAAAAAGGACGATTCTTTTAGCTACTCAGGGAACTGCACAGGCATTTTGTTGGTAATTTTATCAATACCTGGAGCTTTTGTGGGGTTTAAGTTACTAATAGCACTCTCGACATCTTGAAAACGAATTCTGAAAGGTACGGGAGGTCTAACGGCATATGACAGCATATCAGCTTCATCATTCAGTCCATCAATGGCAAACACGTTTGTCAAGTGGTTAGCGTACAGCATTCCCTTTTCGGAATCACTTCTGGCTCAGTCCCCAGTTGGAGTACGCAAGGGTGGCTTAGATCTAACGGGTCTCTTTAACCCTCTTGCTGCTTACCACAAAGACTAATCGGATTGAGGACTACCATCGAGGCTTTCCAAATAGGTTGTGAGGTAAACCACTTTTTGGACTTCAAGCAAATTTCTTAGTTGACTTATGCATTCTTGAAGCCTAGCTTTAAGCTGAGCAGACCTGCAAAGTTGCCATTCTCCTCTGATTCTTCTTTTTTCTGAGTCAAGGTGTTCGATTTCAGAAGAACAAGTTCTGCTATTCATATTTCTAAACTATGTAGTGGTAGCATGTTGCACGGCTTTTATAATATTTTGGGAAAAGTCATTAATTGACTCATCAATATCCTCTGGAGTTCTCAAAGATATATTTTCCGTACAATGAGTACTTAAATATTTTTTATATTTTAGCCAATTCACTCTAGACTGTAATACACCTATGTCGTTAAATGGGGATCCAATGTTCTGGGGAAAACTTATAGAGACCATAGTAGGTGAGTGATCGGAGGACAAATCCAATAAAGGCTCCACATGCATCCATTCTAAGGGGACGTTTTTTACGATTCCAAAGTCAATAACATCTGGGATCTTTCGCTGGTTAGATAGGCCAATAGGTGGGACTCCCGCTGGAGATTACATCTAAACCCAATTTTGATATAGTATCAAAAAGCACCCGACCTTTCGGGGAGATTAATCTTGAGCCCCAAAACGTGTGTTTAGCATTATAGTCACCAGCAGCTATAAATCGGGATCCAAGAGAAGAGAAGTAAAAAAATTTGAGTAATGGTTTTCTGTAACTGAAATCCGAGGCGGGAATAAATTGATGAAATTACCAATTTACTGTGAATGTGTTCAATACAACTATTTGTTGCTTGAAAATATTCTTCACATGTCTCATTTAACAAGTAATGTTTAGTTCTATTTTTAATTAGAATAGCCGAACCTCCACAAGATCGTCCACGTGGATCTTTAGTGTCATATAGTATATAGCCATTTATCCTGAAATATCTTTTAGACGTCAGGTGAGTTTCAGCAATCAACATAACATCGATTTGCCTTTCCCTCAGGAAGTGTTCAAGTTCATTTTTATGTTGGCGTATGCCGTTTGCGTTCCAGAAACATATTTTTAAATAAATCATATTTTTAAAATGGCCTGTAAAATAGTTGATTGCATTTTTGGCATTTCTTGCTTCATGGTGGTCATAGAAGCCGTAAAAGTGTTTATTGATTGAACCAAAGTCTGCAATGTGGCTTCAAGGTTGCTAAAGGTCGGGCTGTTGAGACTAGGACTTCAGATTCGCGTTTGGTATATAAGTCTTAAGCTTGGAACATTTATTTGGGTTGTTGACAGACCTGCTTGGGGAAAATTGTTGCTTGAAGTGAATTGCGATTGCTGGACCGGCTTGGGAGGAGCTAATGATTTAGTTGGCATTGAGAGTTTGAAGTGGGTATAAATAGGGCAACCTCTATAATTAGCAGTATGATTGCCTCCACGATTACTAAATTTTTTTACATTTGTGTCAGTTTTTGATTTGGTGCACTGTGATGTGCCATGGAGGTCAGAACACACAACACAGACAGTGGGCAATTTACAATATGTCTTAGCGTGGCCATACTCCTGGCAATTCATGCACTGAACGGGGCCTGAGTGCTTATGCGGCTCCTCTGCAGTTACTTTTCGGTGTAGAAGGTATATAACATTATATATTGGATGAATCTCATTCTTCTTTAAGGCGACATCTCCTGGTTCTAATTCCAGCCTAAACATGGACTGAGGTATCTTTTCTCGGTTTCTGATGTTAAAAACATTAGTCATTTTAAACGTTTTCTCCTCCAAACCAGTTTTAACGTCATTAGGATCTACGCCAGAATCAATGCCTTTAACAACAACTTGGAGGCCTTTCGCACTTTTAAGCTGATAGGTGTAAAAAGCTCTTTTTTCTTTCTCCAAATCGTGCGTCAATTTGCGGTAATCAGTTTCATGAATTACCTGAATTTTACTTTCTTTAATATTTCCATGCTGCACAGTTGTTATGCTAACGGTATTTATGTGTATAGTCATGTATTTACATATTTATTTTTAGTTCTAGAAGAAGGCTCGGAAATTATGGCTCAAAGTCTTTTGTACGACAACCTTTCAGCGGAAGATTTTGATTCTATTTGGTTCGCATGCAGCTCTTATAGATTGTGCCACGTTTTTTACGAATTTGATAATTTAGCAGATATTTTGAAGGCTTGGCTTCATTATAAAAAACCAAATGGTTTTAAATAGGTACGTTTGTTATAAAAAAATCCATATTTTAATTTTTAATTTAAGATTGACAAAGATTTTTCGCTTCTATATACTTCGTATGATTCTCTATTAACTTTGGTGAATGAAAAATTGTTAAAACTCTACAATGGACTAAGCAACCTTAAATCAGGAAAAGCCGTCGAAGCAGACAAAGTTTTGGAAAAACTTCATGTTAAAGATGTTAATGCAGGTAAGAGATAATATAAAAACGAAAAAAAAAAAACAAAATAAATATTAAGCAATATGAACATAATTTGCAGATCTCGATATGTTCGATCTAATACTTTTGTTATCACTTCATCATTTTCTAAGTCCAACCGGAAAATACATGAAAAAACAGTTTTAGGAAAGAAGGAAATGTCGCGTTTTACAACAAAAGATTCACAAGAGTCATTCCTATTTAAAGGCAACACAATGCAGGAACTACAAGGTCATATTGATGTTTTAAAACAGCGCGAAGAAAACATACAACCGCTTATTCTTGGTATTGGTAATTTTGAACTAGTTAAGCATTTTTTTGTGTATCTCGATGGAAATTTATTACCATTTTCAAATTTTCTAAGAGCCTTAGATATATGTTTTAAAACTATGCATTTATTTCATTTGGAAAATCCAAAGCCTTCAAAAGCTGTTTTGATATTCATTGAAACATATTTTTACGTGTTAAGCAGAGTCGTTGTTTAGCTTCGATAGTGAACGGACGTGTTTGCTTTTTGATCGCACAATAAAAAATAAAACGGGATTAAGTAAAAACCGTAATAGGTGAACAGAGTGATTTTATTTAAAAGAAAAACATTGTGACAATTTTTTTTTGTTTAATACCATTTTAAATTGTAGATACAATTCTGAAAAAGAGCTTAGTTCCGGTAGAAAAAACCTTTGGATTTCGCAGGAAGAATCGGTGAAAAAATCATTGGAAAATTTCCTGTCTCTAAGAGATAGGAAACGCCCGCGATCGTGTTCGCTAAATATTGTTCTTACAACTGAAGACAACACATCTTCCAGTTTAATTGTTGATGATAAGCCGAAAACAGAAGTAGGCATGGACAGGTACATAACCGTGGTCAAGAGGCAGCGAAGCCCCAAATCAGAACAAATATCATCTCAACCGAAAATTATTAAAGATGATAACAGGACTTCGGCAACGGATAGTAATAGGTTCGCTATACTACAATCAGATGAGCCAAACATTTAAACCGCCAGCAGTTTATTTGAGAGTGTAGGGGCGCTTGTAGCCTATTTAAAAGTACATGAAAATGTATGTGCATATTTATATGTACCTATAGATGTGCATGTTCATATTACCTATAGTGAAATTATAAAGTGAAAATAAGCAGAAACGAATGTGGTGTATTTTGTCCCAAACAAAATAAAAAAAAAAAATAAATAGTTTCACGCAAAGTGCGGCGAGTTTACAAGGTTGTAAATACAACAACTATTAAGTCCCCGTAACACAAATATTTCAGCGCTGAATTAGCGTAAAACTTCCAGTAAAACGTGCATATAAAAGCAGTAAAATTTGCACATTTCATATTTTATTTCGAGAAGATTCGATTTGCTTCCATGTTCTAATCATTATATTAAAAATAAAATAAAAAGCAGTCTCAGTGGATTTTAAGAAAAAAACGTTTAAGTTCTTTTATAGTTGCAGCTCCTAAAGAAAAAGGTAAAAAGAATAAAACCAATTTATTTAATATGCATTTTTTATAAAAGTGAATTATTACTAAAAAGGTACCAAAAAAATTGTTCAACGCGTTGGCATATTGTGCTCAAACACTCGCCTGGCTAGGAAACAGGAGAGGCCAATTAGTTCAACTGATTACACAGTCACCAATTGTCACTCCAGTGCAGTAGGAAAAACCACATCTTTCAGCAGAGTAGTTAGAGAGATTAGAGGACTCTTCCTAAATAAAAACCTCATATAAAAAAAAAACTTAACTTAACATAACATCAAAATCGACAACATTATGATTGAAACAGGGACAAGGTCATAAGCGGTGAATTTGGTCAGAAGTTATGAAAGTGCAATGTTCCCAAGTATCTCAAAAGAAAAATTGTGAATTACTTTCAGTATGACAACTGAAACAAGGCACACTTTCTCAAGAGGTTCAACAAGTTTGTATAATTTGCAAGCTTCAATTATTACATGCATAGGTATTCTATTCATGTCATTTAATTTCAAGTGGGAATTCTCATGCCTAATACATTCTTTTTAAAACTTATACATATGTACAATTAAAATATATATATAAACATATAAAAAAAAATCATAAACAATTGGTCTTATATATAAATATACATACATACTTATAAGTAAAAAAATCACCAAAAACAAAAAAAATACCCAGATGTGCAAATAAAATCGAAAGCAAGTGTTAAATTACGTAAAACGAGCAGATAAACTACTTGAAATAACATTATAAAGTATTTAACATATGTATAAAAGTTGCGGTATCATGTAGGTAACAGTGACACAAATTATCATCATCATTATATCCATCATCATCAGCATAATCATCATTCATGGTAGCTTCAGTCTTTCGTGTTGTTATCGTTAACATTTCGCGAACACTTTTCCCTCTTTCCTCCTCATCAGACCCTGTTTTCCCAGTTCCAGTACAATGCGCTGCATATGTAGGGGTCACCCCCTGAGTACTGGTCCCAGATAATGGGTGATTTTATAAGAACTATCGGAAATTAAAAAAAAAACACATAAAATTCAGAAAAATGCATGAAATATTTATTTGGATCGATAGTTGGGTCGATATAATTTAATGTTTGAAGATTATTTCATGCAAATGTTGGCCGTGGCTGCGCCTCAAATGGTCCATCCACTTAGTCCAATTTTGGCATACTCTTTCCAACATTTCGGCCGGTATCTCACGAATAATGTTGGCAATGTTGGCTTCCAGTGCGTCAATCGAAGCGGGCTTGTCGCTATAGACATTAGCCTTAACATAACCCCACAAAAAATAGTCTAGAGGCGTTAAATCGCACGATCTGGGCGGCCAATTGGCTGGTCCCAAGCGTGAAATAAACTGTTCACCGAACTCGCCTCTCAATTGGTCCATTGTTTCGCGTGCTGTGTGGCATGTGGCACCGTCTTGTTGAAACCACATGTCATGCAAGTCAAGTTCTTCCATTTTGGGCAAAAAAAAGTTTGTTATCATCGCACGGTAGCGCTCACCATTCACAGTAACGTTGTGATTCGCATCATCTTTGAAGAAATACGGCCCAATGATGCCGCCAGCCCATAATCCGCACCAAACGGTTGTTTTTTGTGGATGCATTGGTAGCTCTTGCAATGCTTCTGGCTGCTCTTCACTCCAAATACAGCAGTTTTGCTTGTTCACGTATCCATTCAACCAGAAATGAGCCTCGTCGCTGAACACAATTCTTCGATAAAAAAGTGGATCTTCATCTAACTTTTCAAGAGCCCATTCACCAAAAATTTGGCGTTGTGGTAGGTCGTTTGGCTTCAATTCTTGCACCAGCTGTATCTTATAAGGCTTCACACCCAAATCCTTCCGTAAAATTTTCCACGTAGTGGAGTAACAGAGGCCCAATTGCTGCGAACGGCGCCGAATCGATAATTCACAGTCATCACCAACACTGGCCGATACGGCTGCGATATTTTCTTCAGTTCGCACTCTACGTAAGCGTGTTGCTGGTTTAATGTCCAACAATGTAAATTCGGTGCGAAATTTTTTTACAATAGCCCGAATAGAAGCCTCAGTAGGTCGATTAAACTGACCATAAAATGGAAGAAGCGCGCGATGAACTTTCTTAACAGAGCACGCATTTTGGTAATAAAATTCAATAATTTGCAAGCGTTGTTCGTTTGTAAGACGATTCATGAGTAAATTATAGACCAAACTGAAGATGTTTGACAGTGACACAAGATACAAAACGTGCGTGAGCTGTCAAAACTAGTGTTGCCAAAAAGATAATAGCAAAAATATCACTCGTTATCAAAAAAAAAAAAAAAGAAAAAGAAAGATCTTTCAACGGACCCGAGCAACCAAGTAAGTTGAACAATAATTCTTTTGTTATTACCTGGTATATTGATCGCAGAAAATATAAATTTAATTTATTTAATGTTTGTTTAATTATGTATTCATTAATTACAAACTAACAGTATTTCTGTTAACAACTTTCATCTCACCGAGAGAATCAGTTCTTAACAGAACTATGTTACTTACATAGGTTGAAGTAGTTCCGTTGGATGCACTTGTTATATTTCCTGTGATTATCACTTCTTTGCCAGTGTTTTAGAATTTAATGAGTGAATTTAAATAGAAAATAAAAAAACAAATATTTTGCTACTAAATACTTTGTATAATGTTAAACTGAATAAGCTAATAATATCGTTTTCGTAATTAATTTTTTATAACATTTCGTTTTGTTACAAAACAAATTGTAACGTTATTAGTCAGAGATGGAAAAACTCGCATATACCTCAACATACTAAAATCTGAAATTTCCTTAACAAAATAATTATTTTTTCATTTCTAATTTAATTATAATATCTAATTAAAATTAAATAACCATTTATCGCCCCTGAAATGCATACAATTTGCAATCATAGTTCGTAATTTGAACTACAACAACATTTGAATCGCTTTATTTGCATAGTTTTATTATATAAAAAGGGTCACCCATAAATTGGTGTTAATTTTAAGTATTTTTGATCTGGATTAAGATTTATGTATATATATGAATTTTTCTTGTGGAGTTAAAATCAAAGCGAAAATAGTATCGTTAGTTAATAAGGATTTCCTTTTGTTTAAATATGAAGTAAAATAAACAATAAATATTATGAGTTTCTAAAATTTTGATATTTGATTTCTGGACAGTTAGTAAATAGGCTAAGGTAAGAATAGGGATCATGCTTTTCAAACAAGAGATATTTTAACATGATCATTGGTAGGGAGGGTAAACAGTACGTGAGAAGACCTAGTTACGTACAAACCGGTGGTATTTTGAATTTATTTTCATTCGCTCTCACTTCCTTTTTCGGTAATAGCATGCAAATATAAAATGATATTTCTGTGGCGCGAGATAAGAGGTTTAGCACTTTACAAACACCCATCCCATTAGCCGACGAGTTAGAAGCCGAAAACTTATTGCATGCTCGCTAAACGCTTTGGTGCAACAACGCAATTTTTAATATCTTTAGTTACATGCTACAGAAATAGTTATTTTTGGCGCCCAACATGGGGCCCACAATTTTGTTTCAAGCCAACATCGTTGTTGCTGAATTTTTTGGTCCTACACCAATTTCTTTATTCTTTTATCATTCTATTCTCAATGTCATTATGGCGGAAGTATAATTATTAAGTCTTTCGGATTTAACCGCCATAGGATAATTATCGATTCTTTTCAACTTTTTCTTTTTTTTTAAGGAACTGGTGTTCTGGAAAAGCCAACTAATTGGATCTTTTGTCTAAAGTTGGACCGACGCCAAAACCTTAAACTTGTTAAAGCTCTTCCATTAATTTCTTTATTTTTTCGTATTTAGTATGGAAATGATTTATTTTGGAACGCTGTTTTCTAATAGATACCTACTACTATACAACTTCTTTAAATAAAATCCTTAATCTATATTTTTAAAATTCAAGTACTACCAGACAAAACGTAGTTTGCTTAGTCTATCTACAACATTGTACCAGAAATCAAATATTTTTTTTATGAACTACGTTGACTTTTTTTTTTGTAATTTTAATATCGGTTTTATGTTCATAATTAATACATTAAATTATAAGCGCGATCATTCCTCGACATAGGTTTTGTAGTTAAGTGCTCAGAAACAATTTTCTTAGCGACGGTAATTTCCGTTTGTCTGTCTTGCTCGAATTGTTAATCTGACTTAAATTGAATTTGAACAGTATAGTATTTGTTATCATAAGATCTGTTTTTTTTTTCTTGACATAAACGAC
Source organism: Thecocarcelia acutangulata (assembly GCA_914767995.1). Taxonomy (NCBI): domain Eukaryota; kingdom Metazoa; phylum Arthropoda; class Insecta; order Diptera; family Tachinidae; genus Thecocarcelia; species Thecocarcelia acutangulata. The sequence continues at coordinate 64,710,343 of OU612097.1, forward strand.
GGTGAAAGGGTTTTCTCCTTTGTTGCAGTAATAATTCAAGAAACATATTTTTACCTCTTGGCTAGTATAGGTTGATATGGCACTTCAAGGTGTTGAGACTGCAGACTCTCTGCGAGACTTAGCAGTATGCGGTATCTGCCAGAGCACTATAGATTCTTCAAAGTATTTAACAAAATTACCCTGTGGTCATGAATTTCACAAGTCGTGCTTTTCAAAACATACTAAGAAGAGTTCGGGTTGTCCAGTGTGTGGGGATAGTTTATCGTCGTTACTCCCTGGATTATATGCCAAGTGTAAGCGGGCTGGGGTCGCATAATGATGGAGCCCAAGCGCAGCGTGTGGTTAACCTAGATACCAATAAAAATGATGCAACCCTGGATGAAAAAATTCAGTATTTTATCTCTGGGGCACTTAAGCAACAACAGAGCATCATGTTTCATTCCCTGGAACAGCAACTGAGCCGGGTAATGGAAACCAGCTTTTCAACATATCTTCAAAAGATAAATCCTAGAAATTCAACGTCCCATCAGGGGGCTTACTCCCATTCTTCTCAAGATCGGGTACCGTTATCGCAACAAAGTCTAGATGAGCTTTTAGGCAGCTCACGTCAGAATGTTACTAGGAATCATTCAACGAATTCGGGTACAGGTGGTTTAAGTTCTGAGAAGATTGGTCACATTATACATAATTGGGGTATAAAATTTGCAGGTGATTCACAAGGAATGACGATTGATAATTTTATCTATCGAGTAAATGCACTTACCATTCAAACCTTAGGCGGTAATTTTAATTTATTGTGCTGCCACATTTCTACACTATTTATAGGAAGGGCCAGTGACTGGTTCTGGCGTTATCACCGGTCTGCTCGAGAGATAACTTGGCCAGACTTGTGTACCGCTTTGCGAAATCAGTATCGAGATACTCGCACCGATTCTGACTTTTTACAAATTTTACGTGAGAGAAAGCAACGCCCTAACGAAAGCTTTAATACTTTTTATGAGGCGATTATGAATATATGTGATAGATTTTCTCGGTCAATAGGAGATGAAGTTCTAGTTGAAATTCTTCGGAGAGGTTTGCTTCCGGAAATACAATTTGAAATTTTAAATATTTCTATTGCGTCGGTGGCCCATCTACGAGAGATTTGCCGAAAAGGGAAATATTCTTGCAGGACGTTGGTAAAAGGCAACATTTCAATAAAACATTCCCACCTCGTAAACAAGTAGATGAAATTGAAGTAAATGATGACAATATAACTGTAGATGATGAAGAGATATTGGCTATAGAGCTTCAGTGTTGGAACTGTAGGAAATAGGGGCACCGATACCAAGATTGTTGTGAAGATCGCAAAATATTTTGTTACGTCAACTTGCAGTTGAGTGCACCGACAAGTGCACGCAAACCAGTAAAATCGATAAGCACCAACACGGATTAAATTTTTCGCCTCTAATAGATAATAAGTGTTGCCCAAAGTTCTCTTTCTCCTGAATTTATAGTTGTACATAGACATGACCGAAATAATTGTCCACCACAAGAAAAATCAGGACATTGCGTAGATATAATTGGCAATTCCAGAGTCCAACCTGAACATGATAAACAAAACGTAGCTGTGTTAATGCCTGAAGTTGTACCAAGTTCTTCGAGTAATTCTGAAAACCAACCACAGTTGTCTCATGATTTGAAATCTGATTCTTCTCGCCATGTTTCTCATCATCTACCAACGTGTTGAAAACCGTTTCATGTAAGATTAGCAGAATATAATGCTAAAAAGGCACAAATTTTTAATGGATCCGAACGCAAAAACTTATCAAACAGACAACGGCGTGTAAAAGAACGCATCGTGTAAGCCAAACTCGACTTTTGCTATTGTGCTCTATTTATGATAGGCCGAACGATATTAGACCGTATGCCGAAGTTTTTGTATTAGGCCAGAAAATTCATGGTTTGTTGGATACGGGAGCTTCAGTGAGTTGCCTTGGTTCGCAGGCTGCACGAAGTTTTATAGATTCTAAGCAAAGTTTTAAGAAAATTAAGGCATTTGTGAAAACAGCTGATGGAAATCGCCAAAGTGTTCTCGGTTGTGTCAGAGCAGAAATTACTTTTAGAAATATGACTAATTCTATTCACTTATATATTGTACCCAGTTTGTCTCAAGATTTGTATCTTGGAATAGATTTTTGGCGTTTGTTCAATTTACTTCCAGATGGGTTAGTTTCTGAACTTCCTATGGGTTCAGTTTTCAGCCAAAGTTCCGATATAATAAATCAACCAAATTCCGAAACTTCCGCTCAGCGTTCATTAAGTCCAGACGAAAGGTGTCGTCTAGGTGAAATAATAGAATCGTTTCCGTCATTTGCAAAACTAGGCTTAGGCCGTACGACTTTGATTTCACACACGATAGGCATTGGGACAGCCTCTCCAATAAAACAGCGGCATTTTCCAGTTTCGCCAGCTATGGAAACACTTATTTATGGCGAAATCGACAGAATGTTAGAGATGGATGTCATTGGGGAGTCTGACAGTCCTTGGTCTTCACCTATCGTATTAGTTCGTAAGCCTGCGAAAATTCGTCTATGTCTTGACAGCCGCAAACTTAACGCAGTTACCATTAAAGATGCTTATCCCTTACCCAATATTGACGGCATTTTAAGTCGATTGCCAAAAGCTGAGTATATAACAAGTCTAGATTTAAAAGACGCTTTCTGGCAAATTCCACTTAGTGAATCATCGAAAGCCATGACTGCTTTTACCGCTTCCGGCCACCCTCTGTACCACTTCAAGGTTATGCCTTTCGGGCTCTGTAACGCGCCACAAACCATGAGCAGGTTGATGGACAAGGTGGTACCGGTAACGCTAAAGACAGAGGTTTTTTTTTACCTTGATGATTTGCTGATTGTATCAGACACCTTTGCTCGGCACGTAGAAGTTTTAAAAATAGTATCAGAACATATTAGAGCTGCAGGCCTGACGATTAATATTGAAAAATCTAAATTTTGCGTCACGTCGGTTCGCTACTTAGGTCATATTGTATGAGGTGGGGCTATTCAGACAGACCCTGACAAGGTGTCAGCTATTCTCGAGTTCCCTACGCCAAAGCCTGTGAGGCAAATGAGAAGATTTTTAGGCATGACCGGTTGGTATCGGAAGTTCATCCAAAACTATGCATCGATCTCAGCACCTTTAACTGACACGTTAAAATCCAATCGCAAATTCGTTTGGTCAGAGGAAGCACAAAAAGCTTTTGAAGATTTAAAGACTATTCTGACGACCGCCCCAGTACTACATAGCCCTGATTTTACAAAGCCATTTTTTATACATTGTGATGCCAGTAGTACGAAGTGTATTGGTTCAGAAAACTGCGGAGGGCGAAGAGTTTCCGGTGGCATATATGTCAAAGAAACTGATCCAAGCCCAACGTAATTACTCGGTGACCGAACAGGAATGTTTAGCCGCAATGCTAAGCATTAAGAAATTTCGGGCATATGTGGAAGGGCATAGTTTACAGTGATCACTGATCACGCATCCTTGAAGTGGCTCATGTCACAAACAGACCTGAACTCACGGCTTGCCAGATGGGCTTTAATGCTTCAAGGCTTTGATTTCAAAATTGAGCACCGAAAGGGTAGTAAAAACGTAGTTCCTGATGCGCTTTTGCGAACGAACTCAGATGATTTGTCGGCGTTATTGGGAATAGACCTAAGCCCTGTGGCAAATACCGGAGTGTTTGTAGATTTGGATTCAGAACATTTCAAAGGTTCCGATTACCGATTAGCTGATTAGCAAAATCGAGCCGAATATAGAGAAACTGCCAGATTTAAAGATTATGGACGGATATCTATATAGGAGAACTGAACACTGTACTGGAGAAAAGTTACAAGATGACCTTGCTTGGAAACTCTGGATACCTAAAGGGATGGTACCAGAATTGCTAGAAAAGGCCCATGACTCTCCACTAGCATCACACTGCGGAATAAATAAAACTTTAAAGAACTTGCGTCGGTATTATTATTGGCCGAATTTGGTTAACGATGTCAAGAATTATATAAATAGTTGTGTTATTTGCAAAAGCACCAAGCACCCAAATTATGTCACGCGACCACCTATAGGTAAAACGCCTTAAACTCATCGGTTCTTTCAAAGATTGTATATCGATTTCTTAGGCCCATATTCCAGATCAAAATCTGGTAACATAGGAATTTTTGTTGTACTGGATTATTTTTCAAAATTCGTTTTCTTGGAACCAGTAAAGAAGTTTACAGCGGACGTGATAATAAAATATTTGGAAGGAAATTTGTTTCATACCTTTGGCGTTCCCGAAACTGTCGATTCGGATAACGGAGCTCAGTTCAAATCGCATAAATTTAAACAGTTGTTAAGTAATTATCATATCAATCATACGTTGACAGCAGTGTATTCGCCCCAAGCCAATGCCTCTGAACGCGTTAATCGTTCAGTGATTGCAGCCATAAGGGCATATATCAAAACCGACCAAAATAATTGGGATGTATACCTCAGCAGTATTAGTTGTGCTTCGCGTTCATCAATACATGCTTCCCTAGGTACATCACCCTATTACATAGCATTCGGACAGCATATGACCACAAGTGGGAAAACTTATGCACTGTTAAGGAATTTAGATATGCTTGAAGATAGGGCGGTTAGATTTAGTAGAAAGGACTCGAGAGATATCGTTAGAACCAGACCAAAACATACTATGAATAAACAGCATGAGCGCAATGAAAGATCATACAACTTAAGGTCGAGAGAGGTGAATTTTAGTGAAGGTCAGGAAGTTTTTCGGAGGAACTTTAAACAGTAAAATTTTGAAAAGGGGTATAACGCAAAACTCTCTCCACCAATCATAAAGCCTCGAATTCGGAGGAAGAAAGGTAATTGTTATTACGAACTGGAAGATTTAAAAGGTCGATACGTGGGGGTTTATCACGCAAAAGACATTCGTCAATAATATTTATCAGCTCATTTTTTCCCCGCTTTTTCTTATTGATAGTAGCTACAAGCGGTATCAGTTTTGTGTCGTTTTAACACCCCAAATCTGATTTTGGCAGGGGGGCTATGCAGGGTCGCTTGTAGCCTATTTAAAAGTACATGAAAATGTATGTGCATATTTATATGTACCTATAGATGTGCATGTTCATATTACCTATAGTGAAATTATAAAGTGAAAATAAGCAGAAACGAATGTGGTGTTTTGTCCCAAACAAAATAAGAAAAATTAGTTTCATGCATAGTGCGGCGAAAATACGTAACCTTGCCAAGTGTGAATCGAGTTTACAATGTTGTAAATACAACAACTGTTAAGTCCCCGTGACACAAATATTTCAGCGCTGAATTAGCGTAAAACTTCCAGTAAAACGTGCATATAAAAGCAGTAAAATTTGCACATTTCATATTTTATTTCGAGAAGATTCGATTTGCTTCCATGTTCTAATCATTATATTAAAAATAAAATAAAAGGCAGTCTCAGTGGATTTTAAGAAAAAAACGTTTAAGTTCTTTTATAGTTGCAGCTCCTAAAGAAAAAGGTAAAAAGAATAAAACCAATTTATTTAATATGCATTTTTTATAAAAGTGAATTATTACTAAAAAGGTACCAAAAAAATTGTTCAACGCGTTGGCATATTGTGCTCAAACACTCGCCTGGCTAGGAAACAGGAGAGGCCAATTAGTTCAACTGATTACACAGTCACCAATTGTCACTCCAGTGCAGTAGGAAAAACCACATCTTTCAGCAGAGTAGTTAGGGAGATTAGAGGACTCTTCCTAAATAAAAACCTCATATAAAAAAAGAAAAACTTAACTTAACATAACTTAACATCAAAATCGACAACATTATGATTGAAACAGGGACAAGGTCATAAGCGGTGAATTTCGTCAGAAGTTATGAAAGTGCAATGTTCCCAAGTATCTCAAAAGAAAAATTGTGAATTACTTTCAGTATGACAACTGAAACAAGGCACACTTTCTCAAGAGGTTCAACAAGTTTGTATAATTTGCAAGCTTCAATTATTACATGCATAGGTATACTGTCATGTCATTTCATTTAATTTCAAGTGGGAATTCTCATGCCTAATACATTCTTTTTAAAACTTATACATATGTACAATTAAAATATATATATAAACATATAAAAAAAAATCATAAACAATTGGTCTTATATATAAATATACATACATACTTATAAGTAAAAAAATCACCAAAAACAAAAAAAATACCCAGATGTGCAAATAAAATCGAAAGCAAGTGTTAAATTACGTAAAACGAGCAGATAAACTACTTGAAATAACATTATAAAGTATTTAACATATGTATAAAAGTTGCGGTATCATGTAGGTAACAGTGACACAAATTATCATCATCATTATATCCATCATCATCAGCATAATCATCATTCATGGTAGCTGCCCGAAGAAAGATCTTTCAACGGACCCGAGCAACCAAGTAAGTTGAACAATAATTCTTTTGTTATTACCTGGTATATTGATCGCAGAAAATATAAATTTAATTTATTTAATGTTTGTTTAATTATGTATTCATTAATTACAAACTAACAGTATTTCTGTTAACAACTTTCATCTCACCGAGAGAATCAGTTCTTAACAGAACTATGTTACTTACATAGGTTGAAGTAGTTCCGTTGGATGCACTTGTTATATTTCCTGTGATTATCACTTCTTTGCCAGTGTTTTAGAATTTAATGAGTGAATTTAAATAGAAAATAAAAAAACAAATATTTTGCTACTAAATACTTTATATAATGTTAAACTGAATAAGCTAATAATATCGTTTTCGTAATTAATTTTTTATAACATTTCGTTTTGTTACAAAACAAATTGTAACGTTATTAGTCAGAGATGGAAAAACTCGCATATACCTCAACATACTAAAATCTGAAATTTCCTTAACAAAATAATTCTTTTTTCATTTCTAATTTAATTACAATATCTAATTAAAATTAAATAACCATTTATCGCCCCTGAAATGCATACAATTTGCAATCATAGTTCGTAATTTGAACTACAACAACATTTGAATCGCTTTATTTGCATAGTTTTATTATATAAAAAAAGGGTCACCCATAAATTGGTGTTAATTTTAAGTATTTTTGATCTGGATTAAGATTTATGTATATATATGAATTTTTATTCTGGAGTTAAAATCAAAGCGAAAATAGTATCGTTAGTTAATAAGGATTTCCTTTTGTTTAAATATGAAGTAAAATAAACAATAAATATTATGAGTTTCTAAAATTTTGATATTTGATTTCTGGACAGTTAGTAAATAAGCTAAGGTAAGAATAGGGATCATGCTTTTCAAACAAGAGATATTTCATTGGTAGGGAGGGTAAACAGAACGTGAGAAGACCTAGTTACGTACAAACCGGTGGTATTTTGAATTTATTTTCATTCGCTCTCACTTCCTTTTTCGGTAATAGCATGCAAATATAAAATGATATTTCTGTGGCGCGAGATAAGAGGTTTAGCACTTTACAAACACCCATCCCATTAGCCGACGAGTTAGAAGCCGAAAACTTATTGCATGCTCGCTAAACGCTTTGGTGTAACAACGCAATTTTTAATATCTTTAGTTACATGCTACAAGAGAGCCTTCTTTTAGTGAGCTGGTAAAACAACTTATTACGGCAATCGGCAAAGACACCTTCGACGTTACATCAGTAAAGCATGGCAGTATCAGCGAAACGAAAATCCAGGTAAACAGTGAAAACGAATACCGGAAGTTGTCTGACGTTCTGGAAAAGGAGAAACGATCGTTTTACACATATTAGCTTAAAAGTGCCAAAGGTATTCAGGTCGCTATAAAAGGAATGGACCCTTTTGTAGATACGAATGATGTCAAAACCGAACTAGAAGACAATGGCTTTAAAATTAAAAATGTGGTTAATATTAGAAACCGTGAAAAAATTCCTCAACCCATGTTTAGGGTTGAATTGGAACCTGGAGATATTGCCTTGAAAAAGAAAAGTGCATCCAATTTATAACCTTAAATATGTTTTGCATTGTAAGGTCACCGTTGAGGAGCCTCATAATCGTTTAGGGCCCTTTCAATGTCTAAACTGCCAAGCATTTGGACATACTAAAGCCTATTGTAAGGTACCTGCAGTTTGCGTTGTGTGTGGAGAACTTCACGGTACATCACAGTGCAAAAAACCTAATACTGACTCAAGCGTTAAAAAATGCAGTAATTGTGGAGGTAACCATACTGCAAACTACAGGGGTTGCCCTGTCCATACTCACTTCAAGAGGTCAATGACAAATAGGCCATCAATTTTAAACATGCCACTCCAGCAGTCAAACACCACTTCTACAAACAATTTTCCTCAGGTACGCTAGTCAACCAGCCATATAAACTTGCAAAACCCCAAACAAATTTCTTATGCGAATGTGGTAAAATCCGATAAACCAAACTTGAATCAGGAGCCCAAGCCTCAAAACTCCGACCAAAATGTTAGCAATCTTGAGGCAACTCTGCAGACTCTTGTTCAATCTATAAATATATATACGGTTTTCATAACGAACATGATGCAGGAAATGCTGAAAATGCAATCCACTATTTTGCAGGCAATTTTAAACAAAAGAATTGGTTAAAAATATGTTTCTGGAACGCAAACGGCATCCGCCAACATAAAAATGAACTTGAGCACATCCTTATGGAAAAGCACATCGATATAATGTTGATAGCTGAAACTCATTTGACAACCAACAGTTTTTTCAAAATTAATGGCTACAGCACAGAGTACACAGAGGCGTCAGTAGTGACTTTTGTAAAACCGCCTTGTCAGCTGATGGAGAGTTGCGTCACGCGAGACAGATATATAGTACTTTTTGTACGAATATCAAAAGTAAACAAATACAAAAAAACACGTTTTACAATAATTGTACTTGTGACAAAAATATAGTGTTAGATAAAAATTAATATTTTCCTCAAAAATTATGCTTTATGGCAAAAATAAAAATAGTATATTTAATAATTATAACTTGAAGAAAAATCTTATGTATGGCGAGCCTGTTACTACATGATAGTTTCCAGGAGAAACAGCATACAAAATTTGGTGCAATTGGTATAAAATAGCTGCTGCAAATGATGTCTACTTGGTGTCTAAAGGCAAGACTTGATGTACGGCGAAACTTGGAAAAAATGTGAAAAAATTAGCAATTTATAAATAAACCAATTTTGGTAGGCCACCTACACAAACAAATGGTACAAATGGTCATATTAAAAAGGCAAGGTAAGGCTTTCTAGTGTCTGTATGTTTTGTGTATTAAAAATTCTAAAATATTTTTTTAAGGAATTGTGATGACGATGCTAATGTGGCTCGAGGGTTGGAAGTGGAGCGGCCGGAAACCTATGATAAAATGGACTGTAAATGTATTGAAGCAGTCCACCAAGACAATTCACCGCTGGTTGCCAGTCTAATAAATATATGTTTATAAAAACTGATTATTGAAAGAAATCCTGACGGTGCTGTGCAATATGTTAAACAAAAAATATACGATTTGTTGTGCAAACCACAGTTGGTAATAACAGAAGAGTTAGGTGATTATGCAGCTAAGCAGGCTCATGTCGAGTTATCAGCAAAAATTAAGAAGAGATAACCAGTCCTACTCCAAAACTGTGTGATAGCGTTCCCTGTCTTATATGTGCAGCTGCGGAAAATACTCCAGCCTATGCTAAGGCTGAAGATCTTTTAAATGATCTAGAAAATAGTATACCCATAAATGCAAAGTATTATTTGGAACAACAGTTATCGAAACCACTGCTTAGAATATTTGAACCTATTTGGGTTGAATTGTTTCAGTCTTAATTTTACAAAGTAAATTTAGTATTTAAAAATGCTTGAAACATTATTTTAATGTAATTGTTTTTTTTTTTTTTTAGAGGGAGAACAAACACGTATCCGTACAGTGGTAACATCAAAGTTAGTGGCCTTGCTGGGTTTATGACGAGAAATTCTTCCTGTTTAGGCTGTAAGTCGCTTATATCTAAAGGCTACGAAAATTAACTTTTATGTCTGCATTGTGAACTTAAATGGGTGAATTGTATATGAAGGGAGTTGCCGCTAGACGTCAGATAAAAGGAATTTGCTCGCTTATGGAGGGAATGTCAACAATTCTGCCTGAGGAAGTGTTATGTTCAAATCGAGCGTGTAAGACGATTTGGTCTTTTTTTTAACTGCTGTTACTTTTACTTTCTGTTATGCTTGCTACATGATCCCTGTTCATGTTAATACGTACATACATACATACACATTCACATGTTTAAACTATAAATTTATGTAGTATGTAAATAAATTACAAAATTAATTTGAAAAGAAATGCTTTTTAAGATCTTATAGGTATTATAATATTTGAATTTGAGATATTCATACATATGAATATAAGTTAATTTGTTTAAACGTTGTGATGTACTTCAGCTACCGTCATACAGCCATCCATATCTTGTTTATTGGCTAAAACTACTAAAACTGCACCGGCAAGTTCCTCCTATAATATAAAACATTAGCTTTAATTAATGTCACACTAAGAAAGTAAATTACCCTTAACATATATAAAAGCTAATTTTTAGAAATAATGACAATAACTATTTTACAATAAAATTGGTGGCCCTGAGAAGGACCTTTTGTGAGCCAATTTTAATCTCTCTTGATAAAACGATTTATGGTCCTGAAAAGGGCCTTTGTGGTGGTTATTAACCATTTTACAATAAAATTGGTGGCCCTGAGAAGGACCTTTTGTGAGCCAATTTCAATCTCTTTTAATAGAACAATTGCTGGCCCTGATAAGGGCCTTTGTGGTTTTTGATTTATTTTCGACCTGCTCTGGTCTAGATCCATCATATTCTGCGAATAACAGCACTACCTCTTGTAGGATATGGACTTAAGCCACAAATGATGGTCTTGGACAAGGAGAAGCTTTATTTTCGCTACACTTGTCCCTGGATAATCGTGAACTGTTAGAAAAAATTAAGGTAATTTTTTCTATCACGACTAATTATCCTAGGTGCCAAAAAATTAAGGTTTCAACAACTACCTTAAGCTGAAAAAAAGAAAAATGTAATATTAATTAAAATATAAGAAATATATTATATTAATTGAAAAAATTTAAAGAAAACGTAAAAATAAATACCTCCGTCTGAAAAAAATAAGTCTGTTATTAATCACAAAATTCATATACAAAATTAAGACAACCAACAAAAAATTCAAATACATAGTTTTCACACAATTTTTGCATAATTTTTAAAAATTAGTTTTATATAATATTTACATATTTTTGTAAATGAGTCATGCATGCATTACATAATTTAAAAAATTTTTTACATTATTTTTGAAAATGCAATAATTTTTTGATAATCAGTTTTATGCAACTTATACATATATAATTTTTAAAAATAAGTTTTAGATATCAATCAAAAAATTATAAAAGAATGATTGGTATCAATGTTTGAAGCTAATATAGTGAATATAAATATCAATTGTTTGAATAAGTTTTAAATAATTTTTACAATAATTTTTACATGGGTTTAAAAAATATTAGTAAATAACTTATGTACTATAAATGATTTAAAATGCGAAAGATCAGCTAAGCCATAAAAATCGTAGGGTTTGCAAACTGGATCAGAAAAACTACATTGATGGGAAATTTGAGGCAAATTTTAAAAATCTTATTGAATAATAAAAACCCTTCGAAATATTCTGATAAAAAAAAAATAATAAAAAATTGAGCCAAGGATATTTTATGAAAAGAAAAACTGACATAATGCTAAAATATTTATCTGTGAACAACACAAAGATACTTTGCTTTGAAATTTGGATCTTTAAGGCTAGCATTAAAGATCCGAATAGTGAAGTAAATTCTAATCCTAACAAATAAACTAACCACATCCTCATGTTTTAATCCGTCGCAACATAAAAATGGCTCAATTTTAATAAGTTCGTTAGCTATATATTGTCGAATGTCCTTAAAATGGCAATACCTATTACACAATACTTCAAATTGTTCCTCTAGCTCAGAGCTCTTTGAGCCTGATGCTCTAAGCTCGTCAACGGCCAAACCATGAGCTACAGAGCTTTCTGAGCCTGAAGGTCTATCTTTATCCACGGACGAACCATTAGCTAACATGGAGCATTGGTTTAGACTTTCATCGTCATCCTCAAAGTCCATGTTAACATGTTGGCGCTGCAAGTCAACATGTTCTCCAACACTTCCTGAGCTTATCTATTCGAAGGTTGAAGAAGGTATGTTTTGTGCATTAACTTCCGTGGAGCAATAGTTTGGATTAAGTAAACTGTCTTTGGGATTAGTTATACTTGGAGAAGTTGTATTTTGTGTATTAATTTCCGTGGAGGAGCAAAAATCTGAACTTATTACATAGTCTTTATTAGGAAATGCATAACGATGCAACTTATTTCTATTAAAATTCTCAGAAGAGAAATGGCGGCTGCAGATGTACAACCTCTTCTTAGAGGTTTGAATTCCTAAAATTTTAAGCCATTGCGCACGTCTGTAAAAAATATTAATACAAACACTTATATTAAAACTAAGACCAAAAAACAAAGTATTCCGTTAGTCAATTAGTAGTGTATTTTAAAAGTCTTATGTACTTTACAATATCGCCTTAAAATGGCGTTGTAGTTCACACTATTATACAAGTATGATTGCAATAATTTATAAACTTAGTAAAATAATTTAAAACTATTACAATAATAATTTTACATTAATTTAATTTATTTCTCGAGACGTCAACATTACTTATTTGAAACACTACTTAACGAAATTTGTATTGCAAAACAGAATATGTACTTGTATTAAGCTAGTGTAGGTCTAAAATGACAATATTGGAGGAAACGCTTAATTTCCTAGTTATAAAACTCGCGTGATTTCAACCGTTGCAAAAAACACAAATGTGATTTGTGCCTGGTCGCACTCTTGTCTTCTACATTCAATTTGTAGAATACTGCAACTCTCTTATACAGGCCTGTTCTAAAAATCACGTGATTTCAAGGCACATGCCATTTCCAAAGCACAAATGTGATTTGTGCCTGTTCTGCAAATCACAATTTTTTTTGATTTTCCATGTGATTTCTACTCTTCTGAAGCACAAAAAAAACAGCTATTTTTTGCTTCAATTTATTGATATTCTTATTTTCAGGTTGAATTTTTTTATTCGCGGTATTATTTTTAAAAATAAGGTTAATTTCTTCTAATGAATATAAAAGAAAATAAAATAAACCAAATCACAAAATAATACAACAAATCTTGCACCAAAAAAAGCGTATCTAGTTTTTTCTTAATTTAGTGAATTATTAGGCATAAAATAAATGATTTACTTAAATAATCAATAGAAAACACATTAAGTTATTTATTAATGTGATAAATTATGAAATTCATAATAAAGTACGTATAAAAATTGGGATGTAATTTCAAATTTATTGCAAGCTAGCTAACCGATTTAAAATCACAAAAATCAAAAATAATTCGTGTGTGGAACACTTTTGTGATTTCAAATCACTTTCACAAAAAGTGATTTGTAGAACAGCTCTGATAGTAGCAAATTTGCTTTGATACAAATGTTACATATAGGCTTAAATAGACAAATGTGTACTTCCATTAGATATTAAAGTCCGTTTGGCTTGAATGTCTGTCTGCCTGCTTGCATTTGCACTTGTGTTTACAAAATAATATTTCAAAATTAGAAGAAATTGTAAGCATATGTAAACTTTCAACCGAATGAATAATTGCCCACACACTTCGAATTGAAAGACTTGCTAGTCCACTTGAAAAAATCCGAACATTTTAATTTTTCTTCAACCAACTCGACAACTGCCAAACTAATCCATTCACAAACCCATACACGCCTTGATTTGCACAACAACCGACTCAGTTGCCAATTGAGTTGAAACGTAATTAAAAATAGATATTTTATTCAAAAGTAGCTAATCACGCTTATAGTTTAGCGTATTTCGACCATGCCTAGTAATAGATTAAATAAAATTGTAAAACTTTTCATTCTATTACAAGCTATACTCGAAAAACGCCAGTCACGACAATGCTGAATATAAATGACCACAATCACATTATTTTTATAATAACATACATATATGTATAATTTGTCCAAAAAATATAAGGGTTGTTATGAAGTACTCATATATACCAATACATAACAACACTACTCTAACTTGAAAATTTTTGCTAGTAAATTGTTCACCTACTTTTTCACAATTTTGAAAAATTTCTTGTTACTCTCTTGTTGCCAATTTTTACTAGTAAAGTAAATGAATACACCTATTTTTATTCTCAGGTTGAAATTTTTTATTCGAGGTATTATTCGAAAAATTAGGTTAATTTCTTCTAGTAAATATAAAACATATAGTAAAATAAACCAAATCACAAAATAATGCAACAAATCTTGTAACAAAAGAGCGTATCTAGTTTTTCTTTTTCATTTAGTGAATTATTTCGTATAAAATAAATAACGTTACTAAAATAATCAATAAAAAACACATTCATATTTACATGCATAATAAAGTACGAGCAAAAAGTAGGATGTGATTTCAAATTGATTGCAAGTTAGCTTACCAACTAAAAATCACAAAAGTCAAAAATATTTTGTGTGCATAACACATTTTTTGTGATTTCATATCACTTTCACAAAAAGTTGATTAACTGAAGAAGTTTTCATATATCCATGCAATTTTCTACCACATATTTCAATCTATATGGTCAAATATACTAAAACTTATGAAAAAAACTGAACTCGGTATCATTAGTTTTAAAAACATACATATATGCATCAAAGTATGTACACATACAGAGATATATTAATTAAAATCTAACAAAACTTTAATAATAAACATCGGCTTCGCTACCAAAGTTTTTTTTGCATAGCAAAGTTTTTTTTTGCATACAGGTATTCTCTCTTCTGTGGTATAACCAACACCGGCTTCGCTAACAAAAGTTTTTCTGCACAGCCAGCCTTCAACCGGATGCAGGGGCTCTCTCTTCTATGGTATAACAAACACCGGCTTCGCTATCAAACGTTTTTTTCATAGCAGGGATGCAGGAATTCTCTTCTTTACGGCATTACACATATATTAACAATATTTTAAATTATATCAATATTGACAATATAAATTGAAAAATGTGGTAGAAAATCACATGTATGTATACATTAAAATTTCTTTGGTCCATAACTCGGAAACTAAGCGTCTCCCACAATATTGCCATTTGACATTTTCTTATTATTTTACATTTTCTTATTATTTCACATTTTCTTATTATTTATATCACTTTTATTTCATTTAAAACTCAGTTGATAAACTATATTTAAGCACGTAATTTTGTGTCAAAAAGTACAAGAAACTTACCTCTCTGGATTTTGTGGAAAGCTATGTATGGAGGCTCCATATGGGCATCCTTTAATACAAGTGGTAGACCTGAAACAATGAAACAAACATTAAAAAACAATCACATTTCAGCCTTTTATTTTTAAACTTACATTTTTGTTGACGACAACTAAAACGCACTGAACTCCTGAAAGATAAATAACAATATAAATATTAATGATTTGCAAACAATATATTATAATTTGATTTTAAAAGAAAAAAACATATTTTAAAACTAACATTGTAAAAAACACTACACATAAATTACTTTTACAAAACATGTATGTACAAATATTTGTTTTTACCTGGGCTTCTTGATTTGTCTTTCAGTACCCTGTAAAAGAAAAAACACTTTTAATTATTTTTCTTTACTAATGAAATAAAATACAATTTAATTTCATAAGCAAATATAAAATTTATCAAAACTTTTCACAATGCACCACAAAGTAGAAAATGCACGCTGAACAATACTAGCTGTAAAATACGTTTAATTTTGTGGTGTTTTGTTTTGTTCTATTATTCTTACGAATATAGCACAAAGCGTGGAGAGACGCGAATGAGTGCGATGCACAGAATTTCGTCCTATTAGTTGTCTCTTTTCCGCCGTGTGACACCTCTGTTCTACTTTGTGGGCTACAGACTAGATGATATATATATATATATATATATATATATATATATATATATATATATATATATATATATATATATATATATATATATATATATATATATATATATATATATATATATACATATATATATATATATATATATATATATATATGTATATATATTTTTTTTTTATCAATTTTTATTTATTTGTTGAATCTTCAAGAAGAACTAACAACAATTATTCAAATCTTAATAACAAACAAATTTTCTTTAAGTCCAGCCAATGCTAGACAAAAAATTATGATTCAGCGATCAGAATACCGAGCCACAGTACATCATCTGTTATGCTCCCGAATGGAAGCCAGGGTGTCCCTTCTTTTTAATCGTGTGTGACCACCAAAGGTAAGGATGTCTCGAGCAAGTGGATTTGGGTGGATTTCAAGTTTGGTTATATACCTTCCAGCATGTTTGGCAAATTCATCTTTTACTATAGGTACGTTTAGGTCCTTGTGAATTCGAGAATTTTTTACATACCATGGGGCTGCTGTAATCGTACGTAGAACGCTGTTTTGACGCCTTTGAATTTTTCCAATATTCGATGCGGAGGCGGTGCCCCATAGTTGAATTCCATAGCACCATATTGGCTTTAGGATCGCGTTATACAGCAAAAGTTTGCAATCTAAGCTCAGGGTGGAATTTCTGCCGATGAGCCAATTCAATTGCGCGGCTTTTAATTCCATCTGGGTTGTTTTTGCGTCAATGTGTTTCTTCCAAGTTAGTCGACGGTCGAGGTGAATACCGAGATATTTGACGTCACTGTGTTGTGAAATTATTTGATTATTAATTTTTATTGACGGGCAGGTATTTTTACGCAGTGTGAACGTGATATGGACACATTTTTGCTCATTGACTTTGATTTTCCAGAGTTTTAACCATTTCTCTAAATTGTAAATATGTTCCTGCAAATTTTGTGATGCTGTTTGGTGGTTTTCATGTACACTGAAAAAAGCCGTATCGTCTGCAAACGTGGATGTATGAATTTTATCGCTTGTTGGCATGTCAGAAGCATAAATCAAGTATAAGGTAGGTCCCAGTATGCTGCCTTGTGGGACGCCTGCGTTGATTGGGGCTATAAAAGTCACCTTCCTTAACGATAAATTTACGTTCATACAAATAACTTTCAAAAAGTTTGTGGGTGTTCGCAGGAAAGTTTAGTTTTATTTTGTGCATTAAACCGTCATGCCACACTTTGCCAAAAGCTTGGGAAACGTCAATGAAAAGTGCAGAGTAATACTTCTTGTCTTCAAATGATTTTCTTATGACATTAACTAGTCTGTGTGTCTGTTCGATGGTACTATGTTTGGCCCTAAAACCGAACTGATGATCAGGAATACATTCTAGTTTTTCCAGTACTGGACTTAACTTCATCATTAGCAAATTCTCAAATAGTTTTGAAATTGTTGGCAGTAGACTTATTGATCTGTACGATTCTACTTGAGTATGATCCTTCCCCGGCTTAGGTATCATCGTTATCATAGACACTTTCCACTCGACCGGATAATACTCAAGGCGTAAGATAGCGTTGAAAATAAAAAGAATTCTTCTAGCCACGCGAGGTAGTTGTACAAGCATTGTACCAGTAATTTTATCCATACCTGGAGCTTTCTTTGGGTTTATTTTATTGATAACATTTGCCACATCTGGAGAACTAAATCTCAAGGACACAGGCGGTCTTACGGCAAATGGCGGAAATACTGCTATGTCGTTTGCTGCATCATTTGTAAAAACATTTCTCAAGTGATTTACATACAACATCCCCTTTTCGGAATCGGTTCTTGCCCAGTCGTCAGTTGGAGTCCGCATGGGTGGCTTACCTCTAACGGGTCTTTTTAAACCTTTTGCCGCTTTCCACAAAGAATAGTCTGATTGAGGAGTGCCATCAAGGATTTCCAAATATGATTTAAGGGAAGCCATTCTTTCTATTTCAAGCAGATTTCTCAATTTGGTTACACATTCTCGTAGCCTAATTTTAAGCTGGAAAGACCTGCGGCGTTGCCTTTCCCTTCTAACTCTTCTTTTTCCTGACAAAAGTTGCTCAATTTTCGACGAATAAGATCTATTGCTCTCGTTTCTGTATCTTATATAGTTAGTGCTAGCATGTTGTACGGCCAGTTTAAGGCTTTTGGAAAAACTATTAATGGACACGTCAATATCTTTAGGCGTTCTCAAAGCAATATTCTCCGTACAATGAGTACTCAAATATTTTTTATATTTTAGCCAATTAACTCTAGTGGTCGTCAACTCTAACTCAGTAGACGGGGAGTAAAACTCTTGGGGGAACAAAACAGATATTATTGTGGGTGAGTGATCTGATGACAAATCTAACGAAGGCTCCACTTGAAACCACTCTAAAGGAAAACTTTTCGAAACTCCAAAATCTATAACATCTGGAATCTTTCGTCTGTCTGACGGCCAATGCGTGGGGTGACCACTTGAAATCACATCTAAGCCCATTTTAAAAATGGTATCAAAAGTACACGGCCTTTCGGAGAAATTAAACGTGAACCCCAAAAAGTGTGTTTAGCGTTATAGTCACCAGCCGCTATAAATCGAGGCCCAAGTGATTTGAAAAAATCCAAATATTGGTTTTCTGTTTCTGAAAACCGAGGCGGTGAGTAAATCGAGGAAATAACAATTTATTCATTACAAAATTCAATGCATACATTAGTTGCTTGCAGATATTCCTCACGTGTTTCGTTGAGCCAATAGTGCTTAATTCTGGCTTTTATCAAAATTGCCGATCCCCCACAAGATCTTCCACGGGGATCTTTGGTGTCATATAGTATGTAGCCATTAATCCTGAAATAACTTGTTGACGTCAAGTGAGTTGCAGCGATTAACATTATATCGATTTGCTTTTCCATAAGGAAGTGCTCAAGTTTATTTTTATGCTGGAGGATGCCGTTTGCGTTCCAGAAACATATTTTCAAACAAATCATTTTTTTATTTGTTTAAAATAGCCACCAAAATTATGGTTTGCATTTTCAGCATTTCTTGCATCATGCTCGTCATAGAAGCCGTAAAAGTGTTTATTGATTGAACAAGAGTCTGCAGCGTTGCCTCAAGATTGCTAACATTTGGATCGCAGTTTTGGGACTTGGGTTGCTGATTTAAATTTGGAGTATCAGCTTTAACCACATTAGCATATGAAATTTGTTGGGCGTTTTGCAAGTGAATATGGCTAGTTGCCTGGCCTGCCTGGGGAATACTATTTGCAACAATGATATTTGACTGCGGTGGCTGCTTAGGAGGTATAGAAGTCTTGCAAAAGAAATTTAAGGTTGTAAATTGGATGAACCTCATTTTTCTTCAGAACGACATCCCCTGGTTCCATTTCAACCCTAAACATGGGTTGAGGAATCTTTTCACGGTTCCGCATATTTACCACATTTTTTATTTTAAAGCCTTCCTCTTGCAATCCAGTCTTAATATCATCCGTGTCTACACAAGAGTCAATTCTTTTTATAACGACCTGAAGACCTTTAGCACTTTTAAGCTGATAAGTGTAAAAAGATCTTTTCTCCTTCTCCAGAACTTCAGACAGTTTTCGGTATTCACTTTCATTATATACCTGGATTTTTGTTTCACTGATATTGCCATGCTTAACTGATGTAACGTTAAAAGTGTCTTTGCCGATCGCCGTGATAAGTTGTTTTACCAGCTCACTAGTAGTAGGCTCTCTCAAATATATTGGCGGTGGTTTAAAGGTTTTCTTAGATGTTGCTGCCTCCACAGTCTGAAGGATAGCAAATCTATTATTTTCAGTTGTTGTTTTGGTGCTATCATTTTTAGGTAGTTTCGATTGAGACGACACTTGAGCGGATTTGGGGCTTCGCTGACGTTTAGCTACAGTTACGTACCTGTCCATGCCTACTTGTGTTTTCGGCTTATCTGCAACAATTATAGTGGATGATTGTTTGTCTTCTGTTGTAAGAACAATATTTGGCGAGGTCGAAGGCTGGCGTTTCTTATCATTTATGCAAAGTAGATTATTCAATGATTTTTTTAATAGATTCCTCTTCGGCAATCCATAAATTTTTGCTAGTAGAGCTAAGCCCTTTCTCAGAACTACATCTGCTAGGTAGGCTCACGCAGTGTTTTATTAAAGAAAAAAGTTTTTTATTGTAGAAAACAAAAATTTAATTTATAGTTTTTTCTCAGACTACCTTCATAATCTTCCGCACAATAACAACAATAAAATTTATGCACTGTCTCTGCACTTGTTTTATAATTGATATTATTGCTTTATTATTAAAAGTTTAAGGAATTTATTTTCCCGTTGTTTTTGTATTTTGTTTTTTTATGCTCGTAATTTAACACTATGTATTATTGTTTTTGTATGTAAGTTTTCCAACATGTATAAAAAATTATTTTTGTCCGCTTTCAATTAACACGACCGTATGGTTGAAGAGTTGCGAGAACATTCCCGCAACTAATATATGCATTAAATATTTTCATGAAAAAATCGTTATTTCCTCGATTTACTCACCGCCACGATTTTCAATAACAGAAAGCCAATATTCGAATTTTTTCAAATCACTTGGTCCTCGATTTTTAGCGGCTGGCGACTATAACGCGGAACACACTTTTTGGGGATCACGTTTCATTACCCCGAAAGTGAGCGTGCTTTTTGATACCGTTTCCAAAATGGGCTTAGGTGTGATTTCAAGTGGACAGCCCACTTATTGGCCGTCAGACCAACGAAAGATCCCAGACGTTATAGATTTTGGAGTTACAAAAAATTTTCCCTCAGAATGGATGCAAGTGGAACCTTCATTAGACTTGTCATCAGATCACTCACCAACTATAGTTTCTGTTTCGTTTCCCCAAGGGGTTGGTTCCCCGTTTTGTGACTTAACGTTGACCGTCACTCGAGCTAATTGGTTAAAATATAAGAAATACTTGAGTACACATTGTACGGAAAATATTGCTTTGAGAACGCCTGAGGATATTGATGTGTCGATTAACGAATTTTCTGAAAAGCTTAAACTGGCCGATCAACATGCTACTACTAGCCATACAAGATCCAGATATGTGAACAATAGAACATATTGAGCAACTTCTAACAGAAAAAAGAAGAGTTAGAACTTCGCAGGTCTCCCCAGCTTAAAAGCAGGCTACGGGAGTGCATAACTCAATTAAGAAATCTGCTTGAAATCCAAAGAATTGCTTCCCTTAAAAATTATCTGAAGGATGGTATCCTTCAATCCGACTATTCTCTATGGAAAGCGACAAAAGGTCTGAGCGAGTAATTCAGCTGAACTACCGTCATACGCTGTTAGACCGCCTATGTCTTTGAAACTTAGTTTTCAAGATGTTGAAAATGTTATTTGTAACACAAACCCCAGGAAAGCTCCAGGTATTGATAAAATTACTGGTAAAATGCTTGAGCAGCTACCTCGTGTAGCTCGAAGAATTCTTCTTTTTACTTTTAACGCTATTTTACGTCTCGAATATTATCCTGCTGAGTAGAAGGTATCCACGATTACTATTATACCAAAACCAAGGTAGGATCCCACTAAAATAGAATCATACAGACCAATAAGTCTACTGCACCCAATTTCAAAACTGTTCGAATAATTGTTAATGGCACAGTTGACACCAATATTAATCAATATGGGATGCATCCCTGATTATCAATTTGGCTTTCGGGCTAAACATAGCACTATAGAACAAACGCACAGACTAGTCAACGTCATAAGACAGACTTTTGAAGAGGAAAAGTATTGTTCAGCTTTATTCATTGACATTTCCCAAGCTTTTGATAAAGTGTGGCACGAGGGATTAATTTACGAAATAAAGTTGAACTTGCCTGCAAACACTCACAAGCTTCTGGAAAGCTACTTATGCGGCCGGAAGTTAGTTATCAGAGAAGGCGATTTTATAAGCCCCTTACATCCAATCGAGGCAGGAGTTCCCCAAGGAAGCATTCTAGGACCTACTTTATGTTTGATTTACGCCTCAGACATGCCAACGAGATCCGGAATCCACACTTCAACTTTTGCAGATGACACAGCATTCTGCAGCGTACGTGAAAACCATCAAGTAGCTTCGCGAAATTTGCAGGAGTATATTTCAATATTAGAGAAATGGTTAAAATTTTGGAAAATTACAGTTAATGAACAAAAATGTACTCACGTTACATTCACATTGCGTACAACAAAGCAAACATGTTCAGCTATCCAAATTAACAATTCACCTGTTCCGCAGCAAAATGAAGTCAAGTACCTTAGTATTCATCTCGATCGTAGGTTAACGTGGAAGTCTCACATCGATGCGAAAGTTACTCAGTTAAAAGCAACTAAATTTGCTTATGGGAAGAAATTCGACATTGAAGCAATTCTAAAGCCTGTATGGTGCTATTGAATTTAATTATGGGGCACCGCCTCCACTTCTAACACTGAAAAAATTCAAAGGCGACAAAATAAAATTCTTCGGACGATTACTGCAGCACTATGGGACGTAAAAAACTCACGAAGTCATAAGGATCTCCGTGTTCCTCTAGTAAAAGACGAATTTTCAAACTACGCAACAAGGTATATCAGTAAATTGGAGCTTCACCCAAATCCTCTTGCACGCAATATACTTAATTTTGAAGGTCACTCTCGGCTGAGACGGAGGGATACCCTTGCCAACATGAAAACTTCTGCATGGACGCACTCGCTTTCCCACCGACCCACTGCCTCTGGTGTCGCGTTGGAGTGGAATTAAAAACTCCTCTGGCGTATGGTGAAGGTATTAATAACACCTTCACTCTCCGTCGCCCTCCAACGTTGGCAAACTGTTCTCAGGAGAATTCAAAACTCTCCCTCGAATACCAACCTGACGATGAGGCAAACCAGGCAAAGATGAACCACTTCAGAGTAAAATGTTAGTAATTAAGAACTCCTCACTACCCTTTATTGGTACTTTTCCACGGCTATGGTCACTCAGAAAAACTATATGCTTTGAACTAGAATTAAAAACTCTGTTGCAAGGCACTTCACAGCTATGGTCACCAAAAACTAACTGCTTTGAATTAGAATTAAAAACTCTTCTTCAAGGCACTTCTTACCTGCAGGCCGTCCACTTGCCAAAACTCCCGAAAATGTTCTGATGTTCGTGCTTTTATACTCTAACCTGAGCACACATACACGTACTAACACCTACGAGCGGCCATATGTGTGGCTGTGTTTAGCATACATTGTCTCATGGTTGCTATTCGTTCATGGTGTGGTGGTGCGATCTATGCTGACCGTTAATTTTATATACAGTTTTCAAAATTAGGAATAATTTAACCTACATTACATGTAAATTATTATACTACATTAATTATTAATTCAAAAGCAAATAGAACAACGCCTTTGCGTTAATAGTTAATAATAAATGAAATAATTAAATGAATAACTAAATAAATAGAAATATATGAAACAAACGGGAATATGACTTCACGTGTGGCTGGACTTAATTAATTTTATGTATTTAGTATTAAGATTTAAATACTTATTGTTAGTTCACTTTGTGAAGATTCAATAAATAAATGAATGGAAACAAGTAAGAGTGTAGTATATTCGGCTGGGCCGAATCTAAAATACCCTTCACGATAGTCACGAATATGTATAGTATATTAAAAATGTGGCCTGAATATGCTCGGTTATATATGAACCGATATCGGAATTTTTTATTTTCTGTATTTTAGTAACCTTCTTTTATAACAAGAATTGCTTTTCAGCAAAAAAAAAAAAAAATTTTTTTTAATGAAAAAATCAGTTCAGGCTATATCTCGGGTATATATGGACCGATATCGAAAATTTTAATTTTCCATATTTATATAACCTTATTTCATTACCAGAACTGCTTTTGAGCACAACAAATTGTTTAAGTTCGCTTACGCGACATTTTCATGAAAAACCCGATTTGGGCTATATCTCGGGTATATATGGACCGATATCGGAAATTTTTATCTTGCACATTTATATAACCTCATCTTATTACCAGAACTGTTTTTAAGCAAAAAAAATTGTTGTTTAAGTTCGCTTACGCGACATTTTCATGAAAAACCCGGTTTGGGCTATATCTCGGGTATAAATGGACCGATATCGGAAATTTTCATTTTCCATACCTATATAACCTTATTTTGCTATTAGAACTGCTTTTAAGCAAAAAAAGTTGTTTTAGTTCGCTTACGCCGCGTATTCATGAAAAACCCGGTTTAGGCTATACCTCGGGTATATATGGACCGATATCGAAAACTTTCATTTTCCATATTTCAAGAGTCGTTGTTTAGCTTCGATAGTGAAGGGACGTGTTTGTTTTTTTTGATCGCAAAGTAAAAAAAAAAAAATATAACGGGATTAAGTAAAAACCGTAATAGGTGAACAGAGTGTTTTTGTTTAAAAGAAAAATTTTGTGACATTTTTTAAATACTGTTTTAAATTGTAAATAAAAAATAGAAACAATTAATTGCATGAGTGCACCTATCAGATGTAATTCTGAAAAAGAGCTTAGCTCCGGTAGAAAAAATCTTTGGATTTCAGAGGAAGAATCTGTGAAAAAATCACTGGAAAATTTCCTGTCTCTAAGAGATAGGAAACGCCCGCGATCGTGTTCGCCAAATATTGTTGTTACAACTGAAGACAAAACATCTTCCGGTTTAATTGTTGATGATAAGCCAAAAACCCAAGTAGGCATGGACAGGTACATAACCGTGGTTAAGAGACAGCGAAGCCCCAAATCAGCTCAAATATCATCTAAACCGAAAATTTCTAAAGATGATAATAGGACTTCGGCAACCGATAGCAATAGGTTTGCTATACTGCAAACAGATGAGCCAACTATATCTAAAAAAACCTTTAAGCCGCCACCAATATATTTGCGGGAGCCTACCTCTAGTGACCTGGTAAAGCAACTTATTGCGGCAATCGGCAAAGACACTTTGAACGTAACATCGGTTAAGCACGGCGGCATAAATGAAACAAAAATCCAGGTAAACAGTGAAAATGAATACCGAAAGTTGTCTGACGTTCTAGAGAAGGAGAAGCGATCATTTTACACATATCAGCTTAAAAGTGCCAAAGGTATTCAGGTCGTTATAAAAGGTATTGACCCTTTTGTTGACACGAATGAGGTCAAAACCGGACTAGAAGACAATGGCTTCAAAATTAAAAATGTGGTTAATATTAGAAACCGTGAAAAAATTCCTCAACCCATGTTTAGGGTTGAATTGGAACCTAGAGATGTTCTCCTGAAAAAGAATGAAGTGCATCCAATTTATAACCTCAAATATCTTTTGCATCGTAAGGTTACCGTTGAGGAGCCTCATAAGCGTTTAGGGCCCGTCCAATGCCTAAACTGCCAAGAATTTGGCCATACTAAGGCCTATTGTAAGTTGCCCGCAGTTTGCGTTGTGTGTGGTGAACTTCACGGTACATCACAGTGCAAAAAACCTAAGACTGACGCGAGCGTTAAAAAATGCAGTAATTGTGGAGGTAACCACACTGCAAACTACAGGGGTTGTCCTGTCTATACTCACTTCAAGAGATCAATGACAAATAGGCCATCAATTTTAAATATGCCACCCCAGCAGTCAAACACCATTTCTACAACCAATTTCTCCCAGGTACGCCAGCCAACCAGCCATATACACGTGCAAAACCCCCAACAAATTTCTTATGCGAATGTGGTAAAATCCGATAGACCAAACTTGAATGAGGAGCCCAAGCCTCAAAACTCCGACCAAAATTTTAGCAATCTTGAGGCAACTCTGCAGACTCTTGTTCAATCTATAAATACATTTACGGTTTCCATGACGAACATGATACAGGAAATGCTGAAAATGCAATCCACTATTTTGCAGGCAATTTTAAAAAAATGAATTGGTTGAAAATATGTTTCTGGAACGCAAACGGCATTCGCCAACAAAAAAATGAACTTGAGCACTTCCTTATGGAAAAGCAAATCGATATAATGTTGATTGCTGAAACCCATTTGACAACCAACAGTTATTTCAAAATTAATGGGTACGCATTATATGACACTAAAGATCCCCGCGGAAGATCTTGCGGAGGATCGGCAATTCTAATAAAATCCAGAATTAAGCACTATTTAATGAACGAGACATGTGAGGAGTATCTCCAGGCAACTAATATATGCATTGAATATTTGCATGAAAAAATCGTTATTTCCTCGATCTACTTACCGCCCCGATTTTCAATATCAGAAAGCCAATACTAAAATTTTTTCAAATCACTTGGTCCTAGATTTTTAGCGGCTGGAGGCTATAACGCAAAACACACTTTTTGGGGATCACGTTTAATTACCTCGAAAGGCCGTGTGCTTTTTGACACCGTTTCCAAAATGGGTTTAGATGTGGTTTCAAGCGGACACCCCACTTATTGGCCGACAGACCGACGAAAGATCCCAGACGTTATAGATTTTGGAGTTGCGAAAAATTTTCCTTTAGAGTGGATGCAAGTGGAGCCTTCATTAGATTTGTCATCAGATCACTCTCCCACTATAATCTCTGTTTCGTTCCCCCAAGAGATTGGCTCACCGTTGACTGTCAATAGAGTTAATTGGTTAAAGTACAAAAAATTTTTGAGCACACATTGTACTGAAAATATCGCCTTGAGAACGCCTGAGGATATTGATGTGTCAATTAACAATTTTTCTGAAAACCTCAAACTGGCCGTACAGCATGCTACCACTAGTCATTTAAGACCTAGAAATGAGAGCAATAGAACTTATTCATCTGAAATTGAGCAACTTCTGTCAGAAAAAAGAAGAGTCAGAAGAGAGTGGCAACTTCGCAGGTCGCCCCAGCTTAAAGCTAGGCTACGGGAATGCATAACTCAGCTAAGAAATCTGCTTGAAGTCCATAGAATGGCTTCCCTTAAAACATATTTGGAAAGCCTTGATGGTACCCCTCAATTTCATTATTCCTTGTGGAAAGCGACAAAAGGTTTAAAAAGACCCGTAATAGGTAAGCCACCTTTGCGAAATTCAACTGGCGACTGGGCAAGAAGCGATTCTGAAAAGGGAATGTTGTATGTCGATCATTTGCGAAACGTTTTTATCACAAATGATTCAGAGAATAATACAGCGGAATTACCACCATATGTTGTTAGACCTCCTGTGTCTTTGAGATTTAATTTTCAAGATGTCGAAAACGTTATCGGTAATACAAACCCCAGGAAAGCTCCAGGCATTGATCAAATTACTGGTAAAATGCTTGAACAGTTACCTCGTGTAGCTAGAAGGGTTCTACTTTTTATTTTTAACGCCATTTTACGCCTTGAGTATTATCCTGCAGAGTGGAAGGTCTCAATGATTACTATGATACCCAAGCCAGGGAAGGATCTGACTAAGGTAGAATCATATAGACCAATAAGTCTTTTACCAACAATTTCAAAACTATTCGAAAAATTGTTAATGACGAAACGAAGTTGAGTCCAATATTGAACAATGTGGGATGCATCCCTGATCATCAATTTGGCTTTCGGGCTAAGCATAGCACCATAGAACAAACGCACAGACTAGTCAATGTCATAAGACAAACCTTTGAGGCGAAGAAGTACTGCTCAGCTCTTTTCATTGATATTTCTCAAGCGTTTGATAAAGTGTGGCACGACGGCTTAATGCACAAAATAAAGCTAAATTTGCCTGCAAATACACACAAGCTTCTGGAAAGCTACTTATACGGGCGGAAGTTTGTTATCAGAGAAGGCGACTTTATTAGCCCAACTCAGCCAATCAAGGCAGGAGTTCCCCAAGGCAGCATACTGGGGCCTACTTTATATTTGATGTACGCCTCTGACATGCCAACGACATCTGGAATCCACACTTCTACCTTTGCAGATGACACAGCGTTTTTGAGTGTTCATGAAAACCACCATTTAGCATCACGAAATTTACAGGAATATACTTCAATATTAGAGAAATGGCTAAAACTTTGGAAAATCAAAGTTAATGAACAGAAATGTACTCATGTTACATTCACACTGTGTAGGCAAACATGTCCGCCTATCCAAATTAACAACTCACCTATTCCGCAGCACAACGAAGTCAAGTACCTTGGTATTCACCTGGACCGTAGGCTAACATGGAAGTCTCACATTGAAGCAAAGGTCACTCAGTTAAAACTAAAAGCAGCGCAGCTAAATTGGCTTATGGGCAGAAATTCGACACTGAAATTAGATTGCAAACTTTTGTTATATAACTCAATACTAAAGCCTATATGGTGCTACGGAATTCAGTTATGGGGCACCGCCTCAGCGTCAAACATTGAAAAAATCCAAAGGCGACAAAACAAAATTCTTCTAACGATTACTGCAGCTCCATGGTACGTAAAAAATTCACGAATTCATAACGATCTGAGTGTTCCGCTGGTAAAAGAGGAATTTTCTAAGTACGCGACAAGGTATATCAGTAAACTGGAACTTCATCCAAACCCTCTTGCTCGCAATATACTTAATTTTGGCGGCCACACTCGGCTTAAAAGAAGGGATACCGCTGCCACCATCAGATTGCTCAATAGGTGATTTTACCGAAATAGCTCCCGCATAATAAAACTTTTTTGTCTAGCATTGGCCGGACTTAAGAATTACATTTTTTAATTTTAAATTTAGTATTAAGATTTGAATACTTATTGTTAGTTCATTTTGAAGATTCAATAAATAAAAAAATGCTTAAAAAAAAAAAATATTTATATCACCTTATTTTATTACCAGAACTGCTTTAAGGCGAAAAAATTGTTTAAGTTCGCTTACGCGGCATTTTCATGAAAAACACGGTTTGGGCTATATCTCGGGTATATATGGACCGATATCGAAAATTTTCATTTTTCATATTTATGTAACCTAATTTCATTACCAGAACTGCTTTTGAGCAAAAAAAAAGTTGTTTAAGTTCGCTTTCGCGACATATTCATGAAAAAACCGATTTGGGCTATATATCGGGTACATATGGACCGATATCGGAAATTTTTATCTTCCATATTTATATAACCTTATCTTATTACCAGAACTGTTTTTAAGCAAAAAAAAAAATTGTTAAGTTCACTTACGCGACATTTTCATGAAAAACCCGGTTTAGGCTATATCTCGGGTATATATGGACCGATATCGAAAATTTTCATTTTCCATATTTATATCACCTTATTTTATTACCAGAACTGCTTTAAGGCGAAAAAATTGTTTAAGTTCGCTTACGCGGCATTTTCATGAAAAACACGGTTTGGGCTATATCTGCGGTATATATGGACCGATATCGGAAATTTTCATTTTCCATACTTATATAACCTTATTTGATTACCAGAACTGCTTTTAAGCAAAAAAAGTTGTTTAAGTTCGCTTACGCGGCATTTTCATGAAAACCACGTTCCAGGCTATATCTGCGGTATATATGGACCGATATCGGAAATTTTCATTTTTCATATTTATATAACCTTATTTTATTACCAGAACTGTTTTAAGCAAAAAAAGTTGTTTAATTTCGGTGACGCGGCATTTTCATGAAAAACCCGTTCTAGGCTATATCTCGGGTATATATGGACCGATATTGGAAATTTTCATTTTTCATATTTATATAACTTCATTTCATTACTATAACTGCTTTTGAGCACAAAAATGTTGTTTTAGTTTGCTTACGCGACACTTTTATGTAAAACCCGTTCTAGGCTATATCTCGGGTATATATGGACCGACATCGAAAATTTTCATTTGTCATATTTATATGACCCTATTTCATTACCAGAACTGTTTTTTAGCAAAAAAATATGTTTAAGTTCACTTACGCGACATTTTCATTAAAACCGCAGTTTAGGCTATACCTCGGGTATATATGGACCGATATCGGAAATTTTCATTTTTCATATTTATGTAATCGTATTTCAGTATCAGAACTGCTTTTGAGCAAAAAAATTTTGTTTAAGATCGCTTACGCGACATTTTCATGAAAAACCTGATTTGGGCTATATCTCGAGTACATATGGACCGATATCGGAAATTTTCATTTTCCATATTTATATGACCCTATTTCATTACCAGAACTGCTTTTGAGCACAAAAACGTTGTTTAAGTTCGCTTACGCGGCATTTTCATAAAAACCTTGGTCTAGGCTATATCTCGGGTATATATGGACCGATATCGGAAATTTTCATTTTTCATATTTATGTAACCTAATTTCATTACCAGAACTGCTTTTGAGCACAAAAAAGTTGTTTAAGTTCGCTTACGCAGCATTTTCATGAAAACCGCGGTCTAGGCTATATCTCGGGTATATATAGACCGATATCGAAAATTTTCATTTTTCATATTTATATGACCCTATTTCATTACCAGAACTGCTTTTGAGCACAAAAACGCTGTTTAAGTTCGCTTACGCGACATTTTCATGAAAAACCCGATTTGAGCTATATCTCGGGTATATATGGACCGACATCGAAAATTTTCATTTTTCATATTTATGTAACCTAATTTCATTATCAGAACTGCTTTTGAGCACAAAAAAGTTGTTTAAGTTCGCTTACGCGACATTTTTATGAAAAACCCGATTTGGGCCATATCTCGGGTCTATATGGACCGATATCGGAAATTTTCATTTTTCATATTTATGTAACCTAATTTCATTACCAGAACTGCTTTTGAGCACAAAAAAGTTGTTTAAGTTCGCTTACGCGGCATTTTCATGAAACCCCCGGTTTGGGCTATATCTCGGGTATATATGGACCGATATCGAAAATTTTCATTTTTCATGTTTATGTAACCTAATTTCATTACCAGAACTGCTTTTGAGCACAAAAACGTTGTTTAAGTTCGCTTACGCGACATTTTCATGAAAAACCCGATTTGGGCTATATCTCGGGTATATATGGACCGACATCGAAAATTTTCATTTTTCATATTTATGTAACCTAATTTCATTACCAGAACTGCTTTTGAGCACAAAAACGTTGTTTAAGTTCGCTTACGCGACATTTTCATGAAAAACCCGATTTGGGCTATATCTGGGGTATATATGGACCGATATCGGAAATTTTCATTTTCCATATTTATGTAACCTAATTTTATTACCAGAACTGCTTTTGAGCAAAAAAAAGTTATTTAGCTTCGCCTATGCGACATTTTCATTAAAATCCGATTTGGGCTATATCTCGGGTATATATGGACCGATATCTGAAAAAAAAAATTTTGTCTTTTAGTCACCATGCTTAATAAGTGTGTGAAGTTTGAAGCAAAACGAACAACTTTTGTTTTCAAAAATTTTCATACAAAACTGCAAAAAAAAATGGCTTTTTTCGGAATTTTGAATATATCTCAGCTATACGTGGACCGATATTACTGAATTTCAATAGCAAACCCATGAATCGATGGGGTAAAAGAGTGGTGAAAGAAAAAAGTTTCTAAGTCTAATGGTTTTCTCAGAAACGGTGTTTCAACAGCGGACAGACGGACATCGCTTAATCGACTTTTCCATTAATTCTGATTCAGAATATATATACTTTATAGGGTCGCAAAAAAAAAACTGTAGAAATTACAAACGGAATCACCAACTTATAAATACCCTTTACATTTTTGTGAAGGGTATAAAAAATTAAGAAAGGAAAAACTTGAACTAAAAACCTGTTGTACCTATATACAAACCAAACAATTTCTAATTTAAAAAAATTATAAAAGTTCAACAAAAATTTAACAAATTACGTAAGTTAAATTCTAACGAAACGACTTTCATTAATCTAACGAAGGCTGACGTTGGCCGAAAAATAATGAATTTTTTCATAAGATAAATGTCAAAATTCATAATATTTACGAAGCAATTCTTTTCAGTGTAGATGACACATCAGTAGTGAACTCGAATGGATCATTAAAGCAATAAAACATCTTCTGCTGCCAATATGGGTTTTACTTTTTTTTTTTTTTATCTTGGACCAGTACTCAGGGGATAGTCCCTACATACTACTGGAACTAGAAAATAGAGTATGAGAAGGAGGAAAGGGGGAGTAATGTTTGTTATCTTAACATACGGAACGAGCAAAGCAAACATTATCACAGCATTTAAAATGTTGAAATTAAATTAGTTAAAATTGATCAGTGCCCAGTGTACATACCTTCGACACTGCTCAGATCAACAAAAATTAATTCAACACCGTAGGATAATAAAATACATAGGAGCAACATAAAACAGAATTTAATAATAACAAATAGAGAAAAAACAAATGACAGTAAAAAATAATATAATAAAAAAACACGTGCACACATGATGCAAAACTCTACCTATTACGGTAAAATTTCGCTTATTACAAATTTATAATAAACATATGTGTAGGTATAGAAAACACGGACGACAATGAAAAACACGTGTGTACAGAACGAAAGACAAAACACTACTCCAATGCGTCAAAAGCTTTTTCGTCAAGGCAAATTTTAATATTGCGGGAAGATTTTGCAGAAACATTGTCATTTTCTCCACGAAGATATTTTGTAAGAGGTTTAGTGATGAGCGCATAATCTCTAACAAATCGGCGGTAGTCACCTGCCAGCCCTAAAAAAGACCTGAAACTACGTAATGTTTTAGGCACCAGGTATTTTTTTATATCATTAACTTTCTCTGGGCAGGTTTTTGTACCATCCTTCGAAATTAAAAATTCTACAGACCTTCTAAAGAATATTGACTTCTCACTGGACACTCGCATATTTGCCTTGTAAAGCTTTTGCAGCATTCTATCAATGTCATAAATATGTTCTTCGGCTGATGGTGAGAAGATGATAATGTCATCGATGTATACATGACAGGTTTTTCCGATTTCTTCGCGCAAAATATTGCACGCTGAAAGATACTAGGTGCGCTCTTTAATCCGAACGGCAGACGACAAAACTCAAACTTCCCATTACTAACGCTAAAAGCTGTTTTTTCTCTGTCATTTTCCGTTCTAATAGTGGCAACTACCTTAGTGACTTATTAGCTTCTATTGTAATTTCGAGCTTACTACTTAAATACGACGGTACGTCAGAGTTTTTGGTTGTATTCAAATTGTTCACTTCATTGTAATAAAAAAATGACAACTTTTCCTCTCCGTTTTCATATATCAGTTTACCCGTTGTGCAGTCAATTTGCGCTTTTATTGAATTTAAAAAATCGTAACCAATTATGCCATCAAAGGTAGACAAACCTGGTAAAAGGAAGAAACTAGCAGTTATACCCAGTACATGTATTGCGCATTTTGAACTGACTGATTTTACCAAAAAGGGGGTTTCAAGAGATTTTATTGATTTTAAAAATGGAAGATTTTTAATAGAATTTTTTGCTGTGCCGGTATCGATTAATATTTTTAACGTCCTACCGCCGATAGATCTTTTTATGTATGGCAGGTAGGACGTGGTTCTAAACAATTAACTTCATCCCGTACATCGTTTTCAGGTATTTCAGTTTGTTCGTCATAAGGCAGTTGAGGCTCAGGCGAATAATTATTGTAATTAGTGTTAGATGGATTATTATAATCGTATTCAAAGTTTTCCATTGGCAAATGTTGACTCAAATATTTAACCCTTTGAGCTTTTGAAACATTTTGTCGCTGGTTGTTTCTGATATTGTTGACCAAAACGATTACTACCATCAACTTCCATTGGCTCAACATTTTGACGATGGTTTGGATTATAACGCTGTATTCTGTCATTATTGTTATAATATGTGGTATTCTGGTTTGGATTGTTAGATATATTGGCATTTTTGTTGCTATTTTTATTATGAAAGAATTGATTATATGGCAGTTCATACCTATTGCTAAATTGATTTGTAGGATGAAAACTTTGTTGTGTCGGCCTATTAAAAAAGTAAGGCTGTCGAATTGGTTGATGATATGGTGAGTTATGAGCAGCCCATTGAACCGAATTATTGCCAAATTTTGCTGCAAAATTATATCTCGCCTGGTTAGTCTCCAGTTCGCGGGCAAGGGCAAGAGCAGAAGGCATGTCGGAAGACCTACATTAAAATAGCACATCTGATATTGGGTGTCGTGAGCCTCAAATAAATACGCGCAAAGCATTTTCCTTATATTTCTGACCAAGTGCATCAATTAATGTTATGTTACCTTCATTGGTCATCATTACTTTATTTAAAATCAACGCTAATCGTTTTTCTACTGCATCATAAAACTGTGTTATTCCTTGAGAGCCCTATTTTAATGTCGATAAATCTTGTTCAAGCGTAAATATAGATCTTTTATCGCCAAATGAGCTGAGTACTGAATCAGCGGCTCCTACAATTTTATTTCTAATAATTCCTATAGCCTGATAATACGTAGAACTACCTTCATAAGATTCATATAACTTGTGGGCTGTTATTGCTGCCTGACGCCAGGACATATACTTGGCTGTTTGTCCATTGAACTCAATGCACCTTACACCTATTCTTATACATATAGGCTTATATTCTTCAACTTGTACAGGATTTTCCAAGACTGATAACCTTCTAGTAACGTCGTCAATTGTATTCTGAAAATTTTGATGCGCTTGCTCGGTCGCTTGTGTTAATGCTGTATTTAGTAATGCTTGCACAGTATTAGCGTCCATATTTTCAGGGTTTAATATAATACTTTCAAACTCGATCGTAAGTTTCTCTACATCTGATATAAATCGTCAATGTTCATAAAGTTTGTGTTATTTAAAAATAAATCTAATTCTAATAAAAAATATATAATTTTGGTTATAATTTTAGCAATGAAAAGTTTTAGCTTAAATATAAAAGATATATAGAATCCGCCATCAGTAATATTTATCTAACAAAAAACATATTCAATTGCAATATTTAAATGGTAGTTAAATAATAATTTATGAAAATAAATTCGATTAACATTAATTTTTATGAGCTCGATGTTCTGCGAATTCACTGTTTAATTTCAATAAATAGATTTTATCCATTCGTATTTAGCTCTTCTTTAGAAACTCCTGTTCAGTAGCAATTCTATTACAGATTGAGAGTTTTTTTATTCATCACATTATTTAGTCCCTAATTTCTTATTTGTTTCGTTCAATTCTAATTTTAAATGCCTGTTTTCAAAATTCGTATCAATTTTTAGTAAAGAGATTCGATACCGTTTTTACTTTTATTATCTCTTTCGGAGCTTCTCACCTCTCCAGCGGCCAAAGTTTCGCTTACAGAAGCGATGATCCGAAGCACACTTGTAAGTCAGTAACGCACACCATCTCATATACGAACCTAGTATACGTTTTCATATACTTTGAACCAAAAATTTAACTAAATACGGTAAAATTGCATGTAGATATGAAGAAAAGTAGGTTATTATAGAACCTATGATTTTTTCCTTCATTGCTATGAAATTTTTCGAAAGAATTTGTCGTTTTCGTATCTTTGTTGTAATGATGAAATTTCTTCAATAAGGTTGTTGTTCTCGTTATAAAACTAGGGGTAAAAGCAATGAATGTTTAGTTAAAATTAATAGGAATTTAGTAGAATTGATGAAAATCGCTTGTCAATATGATAATATTGTCTTCAATTGGACTTAAAATCATTGTAAACATGAATAATATTTCGTTAATTTGAAGATGAGATTTTGTTAATTTGACTATTGATATTGAAGAATTACTATTAATTTTTAACTACGTAGTTCTTGCACAATAATCGTAAATAGAACTTAAACCCCATTATTGCATGAACAAAAAATAAAAGAATCTACATATAATACATACATATGTATAAAAAAAATGCAGATTTAATATAATAGTAATATTTTATTATAAAAAAAAAATAATAAATATACAATAGTACATTTCCAATACAAAAAAGTGCACATTCTGCGCTTACGGCAGAATGTGTTTTAAATTTAATACCTTCAAAATAAACTATAATTTCCCGTTGTTCTAAAACAGACCCTGTTACTAACAGCAAACGTTGAATACGAGTTCTGTCTTCGTGTTTTTAGCAATACTTCGTCACAAACAGCAACCGTACTTTCATCAATCATAAAGCTTTTTTTTTTTAAGTCTCGAACTCAAAATATTGTACTCACTTTTATTCAATTAACTATATTAAATATCTTTGTGGATAGTGGCAAGAGGCCAACTGACAGCAAAAAATAAGAAAGAGAAATTTATAATGCTATAATATCAATTTTTAAAAATAATAGGCTAAAGTAAAAATTACTTTCATTTAAATTCTCCCTGTTCTTTATACTGGCCTGATCTTTGATATTCATAAGCTAACATGATTTTTGGGCGCAAAGTATTGAAATTTGAGTGCATTCCATGTGCATTTGGCACTAAAATCTATATAAATATAAAAAATTAATATAACTTCAATAAAATGTTTAACATAAAAAATATTTAAATAACGTACCAATTTGTAGCCCAATGGGTTATTAATGTACATCTGATATTATTATTAATAATATCAAATGAACGTTTCTCATTCAATATCTCATTTGGTCGACAGTTTTTTGTAGTTGTCCAATGGGTTTTAATTTCTGCCCATGAGCAGTTGTCGAGCCGAATTCCTTTAATGCGATATTTTCTTCTGGAGGATCTTAAAACATATGTACATATATAAAATAATTACGTTACCATGAGCGTTTTCATAAAAATTACAGAAACTAATTTTAGAGGTCTTACCTAGATTACAAATTCTTTTTATTACACCATTTGGTTATTTTAGAGAGTACGGTCTTTTTTGAGTAATACCACTTTGCTTAAGCTTACGTACCAGGTTCAAATATTGCCTTGGGACTTCTTTCGAGGTTTTTTCTTATAGTAGTTAGTATTTCTAAATACGGAAGTTTAAAATTACTGATAACAAAAAAAAATTAATTTTTTTACCTGGAATTCAGTAAGAAAAACATCAATAATATATTCTGCGATCTTTTTCACTAATTTAACGTTCATAACGCACTTCATTATCACTCATTTATTAGAATTAAATAAAAAATGTACTTAAATTTCATAAATAAAAGATTTCATATTATTTATTTATTTAGTTGAATAGAGAAACACGATTTAAAGTTTTAAAAGCAAAACAGTACCACACTCTTTTAATACGCAAGATTTAGTGCGCATAATTTCTTTTTTGTCCCAATTTATTTCTACACCGTTTAGTTTATTTGAAGAAAGTTATTCAATTTATTAAAAGTAAATTTGCTTTTCCTACAAAATTTCTTCAATTCTAGATATCATATATGATATAACTATTTAGTCACCTTTAGTAAATTTGAAACAAAATTTTTCAATATTATGAATAATTTATATAGCAATCTTACTTTAATGAATTTTCTTCAATTTAACACTATCTTTCTCTATGACATGCTTCTTCTTGTTTTTATGTAATGGTATTGACAAAAATTCGTTTAATCAACATGTATTTTATTTAGCGCAACCCTTTTAAGCACGTAAAATTAACAAAATTTTTTTCAAACGATCATTTACTCCCGTTTTGATTTAATTTTTGCTAACAGCTTTTAAGAAAATTTTTTGACAAAAATTTATTCATATTAACAAAAAAATTTTAACATAAAATTAAAAATATTGGTTTTCGGTAATATTCCACTAAATTATTTTCCTCTACAGTCAAATCCCAATAATTCGTAATCGCAAGGGACCGCCCATTTCTTACGAACTAAAGGGGTTTTCGATTTAGCGAGGTTTCAATTTAACCGAGTTAAAATAAAATAAATACGAATTAATGGAGGTCTTTGATTCACTTACTAAAACTATAACAAAAACATAAAATATTGGTAAATATAAAATACAAAATAATTAAAATAAATTAGCAATTTCATTTAATTAGCGTAAAATACGTGTAATTTTAATATCAAACAAAAAATAGTAATGGATCAGTAATCGGAATGTTAGATTGCCGGGACTGCGTAAACCATAAAACTAAACACTTTTCAAACTCGGATATTCATATATTTTTCGCGCTTAAGCTTACTGCTTGAAGATTTTTGCATAATAAATGCTGTTTTTTGAAGGATTGAATTAAGATCAAATCTCTTAGCAACATCATTTTGTACTCTCCATTGTCAATGGCTGCAAAAATTTTTTGTTTTTATAATACCGACAGAGTTTTATGCGTGGGCTTTGATATTTTTCTTTATTATTCATGTAACAACCTGATCCTAAGAAAACAAACACACACCCAAGCAAAAAGCTATGAAAAAAATAGCCGTAAACAAAAATCATTCTTTCCATGTTTCTGTTGTTTTGTTACGAATTTTAACTAGTAGTTAGCCAACAATTACGATTTGTAAGAGGTGAAGAAGATGTTATTTGGAATAAATATTACGAATTATCGAGGGAACCAAAATGAATGGAAATTTTACGAATTATCGAGATTTTTTCAAGGGACCGACAGTTTATTACGAATTATCGGGAATTACGATTTATAGGGGTACGAATTATCGGGATTTGACTGTTTTTCTGTTTATTGCGATTATTTCTTTTTTTCACTAGACATCTTACATTTCTTTCACTAAGTCCTTTTCTATCATTTGTTTTAGGCATTCTTACTAAAGAGTTGCATGGGCATGCTTGATATTTGAGTATGCTCATATGCTCGAACATTGAACAGAGTAACGATAATACCCAAATATCAAGAAGCAGAAACGAACACTGTTGATTTAAACAAAATGCTTACTTGAAAAAACGAGCAGTGCTCAATATCAAAACGAGCAGTGTCCGGTTATTGTTTGGTTATGGTCGATTAATGCCCGTAGTAAAAAAAGCCAAACTATTAAACGTTGCCACTTTTTTTAAACCCCTCAAATTTTTTGTGCATACTTTCTGGAGATTTTTTGTGTATTTTAAAATGAATGTAAGTAAATACCTGTAGTGCAATTCACTAACTTTTAACGATTTTAAAAGAGCATAACTTAACGCGAGGTATTGTGGTTTGCACTAACGCTTATGCGATTCACTAACTTATTCTTAACACCTCTGGTTGTCTGTTAAAAAAATTTGAAATAATGTGGCAGCTTTGTTAAAAATAAAGAAAACCACAAAGAGGAACAGAAAAAAACAAACAAATTTGCAAATAATTCCATGTTTAGGGAAAGTAAAATTATTTATATGTTTATTATTTAAAATATATTTTGATAAATAAGATAAGTTCTTCTCACGGAGAACACACCGACCGACTGTTGGAGTCTTTCGACAAGTCATATGCCAGATGCTGTGAAGTTATTCTAGTAGAATTTTAACGACATTGTTGTTAAGATAAACACCACAAAAATAATTGGTGTTTAGTTAACGCTAATCAGTCAGGCTATAAAAACAGCTGATGTAAAACGAAGACAAATAGTGTTAAAAACTGTTATAGAATCGCGAAAACACCAACGCTAGTGTTAATTTCTCTAAACGAATTTTATTAGCGTTAAAACAGGTTAGTGAATTGCACTACTGGTCAAGTAACTTTTATAAAAAATTATTTTCTTTGAAATTTTTTTGTTTGACCTAACAGTTTTATTAAATTAAAAACTTCTCTTTCTTGTTGATGTGTTTCATTAAATACAACTTTTGTTGCTGAGTTTCTAACAAAGCGTGTTAATTTCTAAAATCAATTCGGCTTGTTTTCAATGTTTCTGTTCGCTTGTGAGAGAAGTTTTAAACAAAGTGTCCGGCTATGGGGAAAAGTATTGTGTGGAAAAATAGGAATATCTCGGTTCAAAAAGATTGCCCGTTTATGCCAGTAGTAAGTGCTCCTTTGGATAAGTTTCACTGTATATATGAACCCTGTCAACAAAACTTTATACTACTAGACTAGATTATAACTTTAAGATTATTCCAATGTAAGACCATACAATATATTTGACATTTCTTTAACCCGGTTAATCGTCTGATTAAGTAGTGATATTTTTTACGGTTAACGATATTAAATCTTGGACGATTTAAGTTTAAAAGTATAACTTTTATTTCTTTCTAACATATTTCCTTAACAAAAGGAGTAGTTTATATAAAAAATTTGAGTCCTAAAAAGGGGGCATTCGAATTGGTTACAGCCAATTTGAAACAAATATGCATAATTTTTGTTTTCTTCTTGAGTAATTACAAGACTATTTAACTATAAAGTGGAAATATATTTTATATAATAATGCAAATTAGATTACATTTTTTATATTTGCCAAGTAAACAAATTTATATTAGTTTTGGTAATTATTTTTGCACATTTGGTCATTTTTTTTTTTATTTTTGTTGTAATAATTTTTTGGTCATGGCAGCATAGTTTACAACATATTACGCAGCTGACGAAGTTGTTCGAGTAATTACTTATTCTCTTCGTGAATAATCCAACCAGGATTGCTCCAGTTTTAAAAACTTACTACCAAAAAGCTTCTTAATATGTACCAAAACCAATTGTACTTCATTACATTACATTACATTATTATCATCTTTGAATTTAACTATCCACTGTATTCACTGACATTGCTTTAATAATTCCTGAAAAGCTATTTTTGTATCAAAAATTTAAGAAATTTTATAACGTTACAAATAGTTTATAAAAAAAAATCCACTCGGTTTCTTTTCTTCGTGACAGTGGCATCCATATTTACAACAAAAGAACATGTGCGAAAAGACAAATTTCATTCAGTAGCTCGGTAGCTTACATGGCGGATTTTTTTATGTTATGAAAATTTTTAAGAGAGCTAATATTTTTGCTTTGCTACATTGAGAAGTGTAGCTATATAAATATATGAATTTTTATGTTTCGTGTAAATTAGGTCTTTGCAACTTTTTAAAACAAAATATTTAATGAGTACGTATATTCTATGAACATTTAAGGAAAAATACTGTATAATTTGAAAATTAAATGAAAAATAGATTTAGTATATTTTACTACTGAGAAGTTGAAAACAAACAAAAAATAAAACACATATTTATTATTAAAAAACAACCAAAAACTACTTTAATAATTTCTAATTGTTCCTTTAAATTTATTATAATATTTTCTCTCAGTTAAACGCAAAAAAAAATATTTCAATTTTTGTTGAATTTAAAACAAAGATGATATAATATTCATAATTGTTTTAAGAATGAAAACAAATTTTGCACGTCATAACAAAGAACGAAACTCATAATTTCTTCCAGTGTAATATTCGTATTTTAAATCTGTTTTTGTTTGTGAAGACCAGATGCCCGAGCATTGCTTATGAGCAAAACGAGTAATGCTCATAAGTTTCGACCATTTCAAACTGTCCACTCATTACTGCTTATGAACACTAGTGCTTATAAGCAACGCCTGATATGGACAAGCATGAACAGAACATTAAATAGAAACGAGTGTGATCATATGCTCGAATTTCAATGCTCGTGCAATTCTTACCTTTAAAAAGTATCAAATGTTTATATTCAAATGATTTTTTAATTTGAACTCGAATCTTAAAATCAAACATTTGCAAATTATGGTTGATATCACAAGATAGTCATTTCATATCAAATGTTTTATTTCGTGTTTGTTGGGTAGTAAAGAAAGCGAAAATCGAAAAAATGTATACATAAAAAAAACGTTTGAATAGTGTTGTTACTGAAGTGTAAATAATTACGTTAAAGCGATTTATGTAGGCAATTTTATTTACTTTCTTTTACTACATATGTATGTATTTAAAAGTATGTATCTTACAGACATATGTATATTTTCAGAATACATTGATTTAGATTACTTAACCCTGCAGGAAATGTCAATAGTAAAACTATAGTGATTACCTATTGACGATGTCACCAGTACTACTGACAAATTGTACCCTTACTAATGCTAACTACTATTGACATTTAACACAGGCTTGTCCTACGAAATCTACCAGTAGACTGCGTCAATACTGACTAGGTAGTGCTTGTGGGGTCATATAGAGAAAATGTCAATAGTAATTTTGTACTGATTTACTATTGACGACATTACCGCACTGTGGGAAATGTCTATAGTAAAGCTGTATTGATTCCCTATAGACGATGTCACCACGTGAAAAAAATGTCAATAGTAAAACATATAATTATAAAATATTTAACTAGTTTAGCACTTTTTGCTCACCTTTACCTTTTTATATCATTTTTATTATAATTATTTTTTATTAGAATTAGCTATTTTCTTGCGGCCACAGATACATTTTTAAAACAAATTAAATTATTAACAAAAAATATTTTCTATCTATCAAAAAGCCAAGGAAAAAAATTTATTAACTGTGTCACCAGAAGGACACCATAAATGTTGACATGGATACACTTAACCCCATACTTCCTTCAGGGAATAGTTTACATATACATATGTAGAATATACTATTTTTTATAAATAAATTCTTTCACCTCAAGGTCCTTTTTTTAACTTTATCATTTTATTTTTCAAAAATATATGTATTTCAATCATAAATGGGCTTCGCTCTAGTCATTACGCGTACCTCGCTCACGAATATAACCAATGTGAATGAAGTAAATTTATTCGACCGAATAATATTTTTTGTACTGATTATGCACAAAATTTAATGAATTAAAAAAATGAGAAAGATATCAATATTTTAACAATAAAATAAAATAATTTATTTTTTTAATTGAGCCTGCACAAGGCAGCTTTAAACAGATAGTGGCAGAATTACAATAAATACAACATCAAAAAACATCAACATATTTCTTTTTTTTTTTTTTTGTAGAATTTACGAACAGTTATCAAAAGTTTTTTGAAAAAGCAAGGAAGTCTATGTGCTTTTGACAAATTTACGCAAAGGAAACGAAAGACAGCTGTGCTTATACCACTACCGTAAGCAAGCTGCCTTGCGTCTGTAGATTCAGTTTGAGAAATAAAATTAGATTTTAAAATAAAAGCTGATTTCCTTAATTTGTATGATAACACATAATCGTGCTTCAATTCTTATCACATCACGTAGGCAACACGATTGCAAAAAATCTAACATGAGTGCATATGAATATTAGTTTCTCGTGTGCACACATGATCGTGAAAAATGCTGTCTCACTACCTTTAATTGCATTAATGTATTTAATTTCTAGCATACTAAATACAATTTTAAAAACTAAAGTTATGAGGTAACGGAATAAATTGTGCTATTAAGTGCTTTTTATATCACCATGTT
This sequence comes from Thecocarcelia acutangulata, assembly GCA_914767995.1. Taxonomy (NCBI): domain Eukaryota; kingdom Metazoa; phylum Arthropoda; class Insecta; order Diptera; family Tachinidae; genus Thecocarcelia; species Thecocarcelia acutangulata. Next base: position 64,753,488 of record OU612097.1, read on the forward strand.
GACAACACTTAAAAAAATGTAACGTAAAAATGTAAGAAAATTCTGTTTTCTACAGGTTCATACATTCCGATTACGTTACATTACATTTCAATAACCGTTCTAACTGCTTTACACATAACAAAACCGATCAGCTGTTTAATTACGTTACTTTTACATTACATTCCAATCGGCTAACTGAGCCTTAACAATTGGAATGTAAAATGGATATTATTTAATACGTTTATAATGCATGTGAATAAAACTATTGACAATAACCAAAATTGCAGCATAAACAGTAAAGAAAGTTTTTTTTTCGAATAGCTAACTTACGAAAACATTTACTTATTAAATACTTATTTGCAAATGAGATATAAAAAGTTGTCACTTCAAAACTTCAAAGATTTCGTCACTGTGGCCACAGACTACATTTTTTTTCTGTGAATCTGGCACGCGAGAAAAATGTTAAAAATTTTGTGCAGAAATAAATACTCACAAATTTTAATTCACTTTAATTGAATTGCGAAGAGCATTTAATTTTTAAATTTTTACGTCCTTATTTTAGTAATCAAAATACTAGCCATTAGTTACATTTTGAACATAAGTTATACTATAAAATAAAACTTTTCAATCTGCAAATTGAAGCATAAACAGTCAGTTAGTTATTTGAAAATACTTTTATTTGCAAGTAGGCTGTGCTTAAATGTAATAATTGAAAACTAACTTACTTTTTAAATCCAGCAAAATTCGAAAAATAACTAAGTAATACATACTTATTTCTCATAAATGTTAAAAACGTTAAAAATGTTATTAAAGTGAATATTATAAAATAAATTTGTTTGCTAAATAAATATTTTCAACAGCGTGTATTTTTGTAAAAGTACGCGTTTTTTATTGGATTTCAGTGCATTATAAAATTTAAAAAAAGATAATACTGAAATTTAAAATTGTATAATAAAATTTTAAAATTGTATAAATAAACAACAGCTGTTTTTCTTTTCATATTTAATATCTGGCTTGAAATGTGGTTTTTTACGTTCCAGCAATTTTTCGCAAATTTGTTGTTTTCTGAGAGTATTTTTTGTTTACTCTCATTTTACCGACTTTACTCGGAATTTCCTCGAGCAAAGCTAACATCTACCTACAGAAAATATTCCCATGACTTAAGTAAAAAAAAAAACTTTTGAAAGATATTTCTCGATTGTCATAGATACAAAAATATATGTATCAGAAACTCCATTTTTTGTTTAATTTTGCAGAGTTTTTCTGTCAATTCCGCTATTTCATAAGAAAAACTGCTCCATGCGTGTAATACAGAAACAAGGTAGTGGGTTTTCTATCGTGGAATGAAAATATGACATGACTACAATAGATAATTGCAGTAAATCAAGTGTGGAAAACAAAGTAGAACAATAGCTATGTCCGAATCTATTTTATGTTATGTATGCATTATCTGGGCTGTGTATATTGTGCTAATATAACAAATTTTTAACATTCAGCCGTAAATAGACATGTTTTTACACAACTAAAAATATTTTTGAACCATGTTAAGAAAAAAACAATAACTAGTGCTATATTCGGAATCGCATATCGCAGATTTGAATTTTATAAGTTTAAATGCCTCCTTCTTAGTACCAGAGCTACTTCTTGAAACCAATAAACCCGGCAATATCCATACCGGTATCGCAAATACACATTTTTTTACTTCAAATAACTATTTCCTATTATCGGATTTATTTTTTGCCATTGGTAAATGCTATATTTACCGGCTGTGAACAGCTATAGATATTTTAACTTTTTGACTTCCAATAAATTTTCTACGCAGAGCTAACATTTCACATCAATATCGATATCTTTCGACTACAATGTGTATTAGTTCTCAAATCGGCTATGTCTGGACCGATATCGCAGATTTGAACTTTATTACTCTTGGCACCACCTTATTATTTTTGAAACCCAGTATTTGTTTTGCACTGGGCCAGCTAACTCCTTCCAGACTTAACGGGAATAGAAAAACAAGATCGACTGCCTCTCGTTGTGACCAGTGAAAATGTGGAAAAATTGCTAGGTATATCAAAAATAGAAAATTCTTCCGGGGAAAATATAGCTGACGCTATATTAAATTTTTTGCGACACTAGGCACTAGTTGGATTGGTAGACATTTATCTATTGACACCACAGCCACTACTACTGTAATTAATAACGGGGCAGCATATTTATTAAAAGAAAACTTCGGACGAAAACTACTTTTTCTTCCATACCGCCACCATATTAGCGAATTGTTAGTAAGATCAGTGTTTGAACTGAATTTTGAAAAAAACATCCGGATCAGAAGTTCTTCTCTTCAACCGATTTGCTAAGTATTAGAAAAACACTACAACTAGCAACTTCACAAAAGGAACTTTAGACGAAGAAGTTCTACAGCATTAAACATCATCGAAGCTACGTAACATACGTAAAGAGTTTTTGCCTGAATGTGTTAAAAACTTCTTATGTGCGTGCGGACTACAAAGAGTTGCTTCAGTTAACACTTTTTTTTGAGAGCATGTACCAGATTTAACTAAATTTCGTATACCTGGGGCAACATCACATCCACGATTTATGTCAAAGTGTATTTATTGTCTTAAAATTTTTTCGGTTCGGGAGCAATTGAAAATGACAACAGTAGAATTAAAAAGTATTCGCAGTATTCGTTTATTCCTAATAATTATTTATGTTCTTTATTGGTTCCGATGTGTGAATGTTATTGAATCGCTAAAGCAAGCCCTTGAATTTATACAAAACGTTTCTATTTCGACAAAAAAATTTCCACCGCCTTGTTGCAAAAACTAAGGAAACATTTGTGGTATTTAGCAAAAGAAACAATTGGCCTTTTATTTTTTGATGAGAGTATCCTGTTGGAAGTAAAAAATAAAATGGTCCAAAAACTTGACATCCATAATGAAGACGAAAATAATGAAGAAGTCTCGAAGAGAAATGTTGTAACAATCGGAGTTAAAGAGATATGTCGCTTTTCGATCCTTCACGAACAAAGAGGTTTTTTACTCGATTATGTATAGATGTATTATTTTTACTACTGAGCCCCTCTAAATGTCAGCAAAGAAATGCTTACAATGCTGCCAAACGAATCTGTCATGATTTACACGTCGTGAACGATGTAGCAGAGAGAGCAATTAAGCTAATAAAAAACTTTAATCGCTCTTTGACCTACGATGAGGAAGATAAGCAGTTATTACTTCAAGTTGTTGAGCGTCGTCAATTCTACCCACCTCTCTCTAATGAATTAATAACAAAAATCCCCACTATAAATTAAAAATCCAGTTTGAATTATCTATTAAATTATGAAAAAAGAAAACAAACAAAAAAACTAAATATGTGTTTTTTCATAATATATACATAATTGCAACATATATATATATATATATATATATATATATATATATATATATATATATATATATATATATATATATATATATATATATATATATATATATATATATATATATATATATATATATATATATATATATATATATATATATATATATATATATATATATATATATATATATATATATATATATATATATATATATATATATACAGTGATGTTCGATGAAATAGAGCCACACTCCTTTTTTCGTATATTGTCTATCAGAACCGTTAAATCAAAATTTAAATGTAAAAGTCATCCTGTACTTATTTTTTTACTTCTATTGTTTTTTTTTTTTCTCATTCATTTGTTTATTGAATCTTCACAAAGTGAACTAACAATAAGTATTCAAATCTTAAAACTAAATACATAAAATTAATTAAGTCCAGCCAATGCTAGACAAAAATGTTTTATTTTGCACGATCAGTATCAGTGAAATCACCTATTTAACGTTCTGATGGTGGCAAGGGTGTCCCTCCTTCTCAACCGAGAGTGTCCTTCGAAATTAAGTATATTGCGTGCAAGACTATTTGGGTGAAGTTCCAATTTATTGATATGCCTTGTTGCGTACTTTGAAAATTCGTCTTTTACAAGAGGAACACAGAGATCCTTATGAATTCGTGAGTTTTTTACCATGGAGCTGCGGTAATTGTTCGAAGAATTTTGTTTTGTCGCCTTTGAATTTTTTCAACGTTTGAAGCGGAGGCGGTGCCCCATAATTGAATTCCATAGCACCATATAGGCTTTAGAATTGCGTTGTATAATAAAAGTTTGCAATCCAGCTTCAATGTAGAATTTCTGCCCATAAGCCAATTCAGTTGAGCTGCTTTTAACTTTAACTGAGTAACTTTCGCATCTATGTGAGACTTCCACGTTAACCTACGGTCCAGGTGAATACCAAGGTACTTGACTTCATTTTGCTGCGGAATAGGTGAATTGTTGATTTGGATGGCTGAACATGTTTGTTTACGCAGCGTGAATGTAACGTGAGTACACTTTTGTTCATTAACTTTAATTTTCCAAAGTTTTAACCATATCTCTAATATTGAAATATACTCCTGCAAATTTCGCGAAGCTACTTAATGGCTTTCATGTACGCTGCAGAATGCTGTATCGTCTGCAAAAGTTGAAGTGTGGATTCCGGGTGTCGTTGGCATGTCAGAGGCATAAATCAAATATAAAGTAGGCCCCAGTATGCTGCCTTGGGGAACTCCTGCCTCGATTGGCTGAGTTGGGCTTATAAAGTCGCCTTCTCTGATAACAAACTTCCGCCCACATAAGTAGCTTTCCAGAAGCTTGTGTGTATTTGCAGGCAAGTTCAACTTTATTTTGTGTATCAAGCCCTCGTGCCACACTTTATCAAAAGCTTGAGAAATGTCAATGAATAGAGCTGAGCAATACTTCTTCTCCTCAAAGGTCTGTCTTATGACATTGACTAGTCTGTGCGTTTGTTCTATTGTGCTGTGTTTGTGCCGAAAGCCAAATTGATGATCAGGGATGCATCCCACAGTGTTCAACATTGGACTCAACTTTGCCATTAACAATTTTTCGAACAGTTTTGAAATTGTTGGCAGTAGACTTATTGGTCTGTATGATTCTACTTTAGTGGGGTCCTTCCCTGGTTTGGGTATCATAGTAATCATGGACACCTTCCACTCTGCAGGATAATACTCGAGACGTAAAATAGCGTTAAAAATAAAAAGAAGAATTCTACGAGCTACACGAGGTAGCTGCTCAAGCATTTTACCAGTAATTTTATCAATACCTGGAGCTTTCCTGGGGTTTGTGTTACGAATAACATTTTCAACATCTTGAAAACTAAGTCTCAAAGGCACAGGCGGTCTAACAGCATATGGCGGAAATTCAGCAACATCATCCACTGTATCATTTGCAGTAAAAACGTTTTTCAAATGATTAACATACACTATCCCTTTTTCAGAATCGCTTCTTGCCCAATCTCCAGTTGAAGTTCGCAGAGGTGGCTTACCTACTACGGGTCTTTTCAGACCTTTTGTCGCTTTCCATAGAGAATAGTCGGTTTGAGGGGTACCATCCAGACCTTCCAGATAATTTTTAAGAGAAGCCATTCTTTGGATTTCGAGCAGATTTCTTAACTGAGCTATGCACTCTCGTAGCCTGCTTTTAAGCTGGGGAGACCTGCGAAGTTGCCACTCTCTTCTAACTCTTCTTTTTTCTGTTAGAAGTTGTTCAATTTCAAACGAATATGTTCTGTTGCTCACATTTCTGGATCTTATATGGCTAGTGGTGGCATGTTGTACGGCTAGATTAAGGTGTTCAGCAAATTCGTTAATCGACACATCAATATTCTCAGGCGTTCTCAATGCAATGTTTTCCGTACAATGTGTACTCAAATATTTCTTATATTTTATCCAATTAACTCGAGTGACGGTCAACGCCAAGTCACAGAACGGGGAACCAACCCCCTGGGGGAACGAAACAGAAACTATAGTTGGTGAGTGATCTGAGGACAAGTCCAATGAAGGCTCCACTTGCATCCATTCTGAGGGAAAATTTTTTGTAACTCCAAAGTCTATAACGTCTGGGATCTTGCGTTGGTCTGACGGCCAATAAGTGGGGTGTCCACTTGAAATCACACCTAAGCCCATTTTGGTAACGGTGTCAAAAAGCACACGGCCTTTCGGGGTAATTAAACGTGATCCCCAAAAAGTGTGTTTAGCGTTATAGTCGCCAGCCGCTAAAAATCGAGGACCAAGTGATTTGAAAAAAATTGAATATTGTCTTTCTGTTATTGAAAATCGTGGTGGTGAGTAAATCGAGGATATAACAATTTTTTCATGAAAATAATTAAGGCATATATTTGTAGCTTGGAGATATTCCTCACATGTCTCGTTCATTAAAAAGTGTTTAATTCTGGATTTTATTAGAATTGCCGATCCTCCGCAAGATCTTCCACGGGGATCTTTTGTGTCGTACAGTATGTAGCCATTAATTTTGAAAAAACTGTTAGTTGTCAAATGGGTTTCAGCAATCATCATTATATCGATCTGCTTTTCCATAAGGAAGTGCTCAAGTTCATTTTTGTGTTGGCGAATGCCGTTTGCGTTCCAGAAACATATTTTTAACCAATTCATTTTTTTAAAATTGCATGTAAAATAGTGGATTGCATTTTTAGCATTTCCTGCATCATGTTGGTCATAGAGACGGTAAAAGTGTTAATGGATTGAACAAGAGTCTGCAGAGTTGCCTCTAAGTTACTAAAATTTGGATCGGAAATTTGGGGCTTGGGTTGCTGGTTCAAGTTTTGGTCGGATTTAACCACATTAGCATATGAAAATTGTTTGGTATTCTGCGTGTTTGTGAAGTTGGTTGGATGGCCTACCTGGGGAAAATTGTTTTTGCCATTGACATTTGGCTGCTGGGCTGCTGGAGAAACCGATGACTTATTTGTCATTGACCGCTTAAAATGAGTATAGACAGGGCAACCTCTATAATTTGCAGTGTGGTTACCTCCACAGTTACTGCATTTTTTAACACTTGCGTTGGCCTTTGGCTTATTGCACTGAGTTGTGCCGTGAAGTTCGCCACATACAACACAAACAGCGGGCAACTTGCAGTAAGCCTTAGTGTGGCCAAATTCTTGGCAGTTTAGGCACTGAACGGGTCCTGAACGCTTATGTGGCTCCTCAACGGTAACCTTACGATGCAAAAGATATTTGAGGTTATATATTGGGTGAATTTCACTCTTTTTTAGCAGAACATCCCCTGGTTCTAGTTCAACCCTAAACATGGGTTGAGGGGTCTTTTCACGGTTCCTGATGTTTACTACTGTTTTTATTTTAAAACCCTTATCTTCCAATCCGGTTTTTACATCATCAGTATCTACGCATGGGTCAATCCCTTTAATAACGACCTGAAGACCTTTGGCACTTTTAAGCTGGTAAGTGTAAAATGATCTTTTCTGTTTTTCTAAGACATCAGACAATTTTCGGTAGTCGTTTTCATGGTTTACCTGAATTTTTGTTTCATTGATGTTTCCGCGCTTAACTGATGTCACGTTGAAATTGTCCTTACCGATTACCGTAATAAGTTGTTTTACCAGCTCATTATAAGTAGATTCTCTCAAATATATTGGTGGCGGTTTAAATGTTTTTTTTTCTGTATTTGGCTCATCAGTCTGGATGATTGCAAATCTATTACTTTGCGTTGCTGTAGCGGTATTATCCTCTTTGGATATCTTTGGTTGTGATGATATCTGAGCGGATTTCGGGCTTCGCTGACGTTTAACCACGGTTACATACCTGTCCATGCCTACTTGTGTTTTCGGCTTATCTGCAATAACTGAACTGGTAGATGGTTGGTCTTCTGTTGTAACAACAATGTTTGGCGAACACGAACGCGTGCGTTTTTTATCTCTTAGAGACAGGAGATTGTCCAACGATTTTTTCAATGATTCCTCTTCAGAAATCCAGAGGTTTTTTCTAGTGGAGCTAAGCTCCCTCTCAGAATTGCATCTACTAGGTAAATTAAACGATTAGTTTATTTTTTTTGTTTTTAAAAAATATTTCACTTTAAACCGCAATCGATTTAAAGTGTTCTTTATTTATTCAATTGCAACTTAGAACTGAACTGTTTTACAAAATAATTTCAATAATAAAAGCTTTCAAAATAACCCTTCTGCCAAATCAGCATTTTATTCTTATTGCTCTAAAATATAAAATTATCAGAATTGCAACACAACAGCCAGACGACAGGTAAGCATAAATTCATATTTGACACCAATTTTTTTATTTCATGTTTTTAAACATAATTGTCGTTAACTCCTCCACCCTTAAGTGCGTTCGTCCCCGAGCGCCCTAAAAAAAAGGCAAGTCGTGTAACCTGGACGTTGGTACCGGAGTTACCTTTACCTCTTTTTCTACTGGTAAGGCGGCTTCCTGACTTAAGACAAATGACGTTGATGGCTTTCCTTTTGTCTTCTTTATAGTCCAAAGTACTAGACCCAATATAGTTAAAACAGCAAAAGCAATTGTTATGTTAGAAACCCATGTCTCCTTTCTGATTCTATGGATTTTCTTTATGTTGTGCAGATGTAATTCTTGAAGTGATTCAAGTGACAAAATATTAAGTCTTCTTCCTTCTACTGGTGTCTCTTGAATTATAGCTGGGAGTGGTGTCATGTGGGGAGCTTCTAAATTTTGGTATAGTTTGTTGCGAATTTTTATTGTTGCGTTATTAAACTTTATTAAGAAGGTTCCGATCAAATCATACTCCATAGTTTCTGTTGCAACCGTTTCATTTACATCGTTAAGGAGAATAAGTCCCTCTTGGATTTCTTCGATACGCCGAATGTGGTGTGTGTTGCTGGTTGTGCAGAAAGATTTTTTTCCAGCAATAATGTTCTTGATACATTTATCTACATTTAGATCTGTTAATTGGCTTCTTTTACAAATTTTGATTTTATTAAAATTTTTACAATTATTATTACTTATTGCATATATTTCATTCTTATTCATAAACAATTGCGTAAAATTCACATTTATGATAGAATCGTTTTTGATAATGGGTTTGACAATGATGTTTTCGTATAAAATCGAATTTGTTAACGGAATTTTGATAACATATAAAAGGTTTGTGTTATTACTTAAAATATTAATGTTTGCTACCTCTAGTGCTTCTTCTATGTTGCCGAATGGCATATTTTCTTCTTTTAGTTTTTTTATAGTAATTGACATTTCCTCTTTATCTAATAGAAATGAGTTAATGATATTATTTTTTGCCCATTGTATGGCATATTTTATGTTTATTATTGTTTCTTTCGTTAATCTTATTTTATTTCTTACAATTTCTATACTTTCATGCACAACAGAATCATCCTTCTTTATTGCGTTTGAAAATTCATTTACCATGTGCGTAATATTGTTTAGTTTGTTAGTAAAATCTGTATTAATTATCATTTGATTTTCATTATTATTAGCAATCTCGTCCAAAGTCTTGTAAATAAGTTCTGCGTCGTCATGGTCGGGTGAACCTGCAATAAGTTTCCAAATTTTTCCTAAGGTGTCTATTGATCGTCTTTGTTTTTGTGGAGTCACGGTTTTGAGGGTGTTTAATAGGTCAATTGTCTGATTTAGTTCGTAGTACATAGTTGGGTATAAAGGATGTGTTGCGGGAATATTTTTGTCAACGTATTTTTTTATGGTGTAAAGGAAGTCATCGTACGATCCAAGATTGATTGGATGAATAAATTTAAAAGTTCCGTCCTGTATCTTTCCGTATCCATTATTAATGGTTAATACGTGAGAGTTCGTGTAATTAAGAATTTGTACCTCAGATTTTATCATCGGCAAAGTCAGTCTGTAAAATACAAGGAAAATATACACCTACATGTCAATTTCTTTTATTCAATTTAAAGTGCCTTTAATTTTTTATAAAATCTTTATGAACTATTCTGTTAGTTTTTGTTATTATAGTACTGTTCCTGTTTTCTGCAACTATTTCTTCTTTATAGCGAGGTGTTAATTTTGATCCTAATCTTTTGTTGTTTCTGACGTAAATTTTCTGTCCTATTTCATAGTCTTTAAACGGTTTTCTTCCCTTATTATGGACATTTAAATCTGCTTGCTGCTTTTTTACTATTGCTTCTATGTTTTCTTTCCTAGAGTTTTCAAATTGTTCGGGGCTAGTGCTAACCCTTCTTCCGAAAAACAATTCTATTGGTTTTTTTCCTGTTGTAGAGTGAATAGTGTAATTGTACTCGTAGACTGCCCTATCTAGAAGTTCCTCAAAACTCCTATGTACTTTCTCAGTCTTAAGACAACGCATTATTTCCGATAAGGTGGAATGGAAACGCTCTATCTGGCCATTTACAGTACTTTTATATGGCGGTGTTTTAAAGACCTTTATATTTAGTTGATCCTCAAGCATGAACAAGATTGAGTCGGAATTCAATGTTTTCTCATTATCTACGACAACAATTCTAGGAACCCCAAAGCCAAATATTATTTTTCGCAATGGCTCCCTAATGTCTGCTATTGATCTAGAATTTATCGCTGTTGCCTGAGCATATTTTGTAAGTTTGTCTATTGCTGTAAGAGTTAAGTGTTTTTCAGTGGACCAGATGTTTACATGTAGTATGTCTCCTGGATATTGGGGAATTGGAGTGGTTGACAAATTTGATTTATTAGGATGCCTATCATACTTTGCCTCCTTACAAACTTTGCACTGTTTTATTATGGCGTTTAGTTTCTCACTTATTTTTGGAAAGTAATAGCTTTCCAAAAGCTGGATTTTATTTTCTCTACTATTTCTATGTGCTCTTTTGTGCACTTTTAGACATTCCTCTTCTTGCCTGATGGTGTCGACCAAATCTTCTACTTGCGTTTGTGTATGCCTTATTCTGTACTTGGAAAAGTGCAGCGGGTATACTGATTGAATTTTACCCATAATACTTTCGCACGTAAACAATCCATTCACTACGCTGGGGTTAAGATATTTCTTTAAAATCTCCACAAGATTTGTTTCTGAAAAGCTTGGGGCTGTAATGAGGTGCCTATGATATGAAGGGAAAGGCAATTTAAACTGATATGTATTTTCTTCGCCCATGAGGATAAACAGTTGATTTTTGAACACATTTATAGGACATTCAACAGATGGAATTAAATTCTCGCCTGAGCTATCATCACTATGCACTGTGGCTGTTAAGGTATTAATGCAACGTTTTTATTGCATGGTGGTCTTGAAAGTGCATCTGCTACCACATTGCTTTTGCCAGGTTTATACTGGAGTGTGTAATTATATTCCTCCAATATGGCCTTCCAGCGCTTCATTTTTGCATTATTGTTTTTATTACTTAACGCGTAAGTAAGAGGCTGGTGGTCTGTATATATAATAACTTTTGCATGTCCGTACAAATAATTCCTTAAAGAATCTAGTGCCCATATTATTGCCAAAATCTCTCTTTCATTAGTGGCATAATTTTCTTCGGTCTTGCTCAGAGAACGGGAAATAAATGTTATCGGTCTGTTATCTTGACTTAGGACAGCACCGATAGCGTAATTTGAGGCATCTGTTGTTAATTCGAAACTCTTGTCAAAATCCGGGTATGTCAAAATAACATCTATTGAGGCTAAAATTGTTTTAAGTTTTTCAAATGCCATTCTGGCTGATTCATCTAGCTTTATTATTTTTTTGTTCGACTGATTTCGGCATATACGTCCCTCTTCCCCCCTTAAAAGGTTTGTCAAGGGTTTTGCTATTTTAGCATAATCCTTTACAAAACGTCTATAGTAACCAGATAACCCCAAAAAGGATCGAAGGTCTTTTAGTGTGTTGGGATACGGGAATTTCAAAATTGTTTCAATTTTTTTTGGATTTGTTTGAATACCTTTAGAGGAAATGAGAAAACCTAGAAATTCAACTTCGTTTTTAAAAAATTCACATTTGTCCAACTGGACTTTCATGTTTGCCTCATCCAATGTGCCAAATATTTCAGCAATGTCTTTCAAATGTTGGTCTTCGTTTGGGCTAAAGATAATTATGTCGTCTATATAGACATAACATCTTTCACCAATATGTGAACGCAAAATGTCATCCAGCGCGCGTTGAAATATGGCTGGGGCGTTCTTCAACCCAAATGGCAAGCGGGTGAACTCATATTTGCCATTATTTACAGAAAATGCTGTTTTTTCTATATCAGCGGGCTTCAAGGGTATTTGATGGAAGCCGCTTTTCAGATCCAAAACCGTAAAATATTTACTTTTCCCTAGCTGAGCTAGTACTTCGTTTATTTCTGGCAAGGGATATTTATCAGAGACCGTAACTGCATTCAATTTCCGATAGTCTATTACCATCCGGAACTTTTTTTCTCCACTAGCATCTAGTTTCTTCGGGACAATCCACACTGGTGAATTGTATGGAGATTTTGATGGTCTAATTATCCCATCTTGCAATAGAGCTTGAATTTGATATTCTATTTCAGTTTTGAGACTCATAGGATATGGATAAGATTTTGAGTACACTGCGTCATTGTTAATTGTTCGTATTTCTCCTATTACCTTTGTCGTATACGTAAGCTTTTCATTTGGTGCCGAAAAAAGACTAAAATATTTCGAAACTATTTTTTCTAGTTTGTTTTTTTGATCCTTTGTCATATGGTTCGTACGGAGTGAAGTCATGTTTATACTATCAGCTGGAAACTGCTTAAGAAAAACTTTTTTCCCATTTCCAAGTGACATATAACTATATTTGGTATGGATAATAGCATCAAGGTCCTTCAAAGTGTCGTTACCAATGATGCCATGGAAGGTTTTGAGTTGTGGAAGTAAATAAAATTTTACTGGTACGTCTGTCCGTCCGAAGAGATAAGTATTTGTATGAAAGCGAATTGGTACCTTCCCTCCTATGGAGTTTGCATTGAAGGTTTCTTTGTTTGGGATTGGGTTTTTTACCAAATTTGGTTTTATATAGTTTTTGTTTGAGCCTGTGTCAATTAAAATCTTTATAATTTGTCCGTCGTCCATCCTGCATTCGAAGTAAGGAAGGGTGGACGAATTTAGTCTAAAAAATGTATTTCGTTGAATGAGTCGTTTTCCTGGTCATAGTCTCTGATGTAGTCAGCCTGATTATCAATGTATTGGTCTAATGTTTGTCCGCAAATCTCATCTTCCCTACGTGGTTTTTCTAGGTAGTTGTTACTATGATCAATTTCTTCAGTTTGTTGTTTGTTTGGGTCATTATCTGTTTCTAGGTTTAAATGGAAATTTCTGGCTTGTTTGCGCACTTCCGGTTGATTCGGAGGTGGTCGTTTTCCATAAAACCCATTGTTTACGGGCCTATTCATGTAATTCATGTTTCTACTTCTTATGCTTTGGTCCACATCCATAGGCTCAGGCCTTGGTTGCGGTTTAGGTACGAAAGGTCTTGGTGGAGCATAGCTAGGATGGTTGTATTGATTATATTGATTGTGTCTGGGGATGGCACCTTGATTTTGGTAGTAGCTCATTCTCTGGGGGTATTGTTGTCTTTGGAAGTGTGCAACTGGTTTTCTTGGTCGCGGTGGTGGAGGAATATGTGCTAACTCCGGGAAAAATGTAGATTGATACCGTGAAGGAATAGGCATTAATTTCCTATTATGTGCATAATTGGTTCTGAAATCTTGGTTCTCTAGTTTTAGACACAAATGCAAGGCTTTGGGTAAGTCTGTTGGCTCTTTCATAGCCAAAAGTTTAGGAAGATCCCCTTTCAACCCTCTTATGAAGGTGTCAAGTGCTTTATCTCTATAGGTTTGAGTCAAGAGGTTCAGTGACTCTTGTCCTATGTCCATAGAGCTAATTTTGTTAAGTATTAGAGATAAGTGGTTATAAACCTTTTGGTAAAACTCTTGAATTGATTCTGATCCTTGAACTAATGAAGTTAACTGATATTCGAGAGTGCTAACATCTCTCTTATCAGCATAGTGCAGTGTCAGACAGCGAGCTATGCTGTCCCAGTTCAAAGGCGTATTGTAGGATTCGAGTATGGCATCTGCATTGCCAACAATTTTATTTCTTACTATACTAAGGATTCCGAAATATTTGGGCGTCCCCCTTAAATGTTTGTAAATGTTTAAAATTCGTTCAACAGATTTCCTCCAGGAGCTATATTCTCCTGGTTGACCAGCGAACTCTCTCAAACACCTGACCACGTCTGGTATCCTATCCAAATCGTTCAACTGTGCCTCATGTCGCGCATCGATTGCCTGATCCTGTTCGATTGGAGGATTCAAACCGTTATTCACAATATTCCCAACCTGTTCTTGAACCGCTTCTGTAACTATTCTCCTAATTTGAGTTTCCAATTCCCTCATATTAAATGCAGCTTGGTTTTCCTGTGCAGGAGCAGCTGGTAACACAGGTGGTCTAATCAAATTATTAGGATTTGACATTTTTTCTTTTTTATGTGATAAGAAAAAGGCAAAGAAATTAAAATACAATTATGTATGTACGTATATATGTTCCGTAAGGATATATGATAGTTATTTATGTTCTGTCCAGTCAAATTAAAAAAAATTCCAAAGAAATTTGTTAAGGTAAATGAATTAACAAAAAAAATTTTTCCATTCAAGACAACACAAGTAAATATATGTATGATTTCTTTCCCTATTTGAGGGTTTCCTTTTTTTATTTTTAATAATAAAAAAAAAAATTTATAAACACTGTCTTTTATTGTGGTTAAAAATTCTGGTTTCCTTTCTATGAAACAACATTCATTTAAAAATTTCCTTTACTAATTCTTTATAATTTAAATTTCTCTCTATAAATTAGAAAATGACAAATATTTTAAGAATTTTCTTATTTTAATTTATCAGGCGGTTTAATTTAATTTATTAGTGTTTCTTAGTTTATTTTATTATTTCGAAACTAGAGGGTCCCGTAGGAATCGTAGCTTCTAATATTATTTAGTTATTTTAGTTAAAAGTTACGCCTTTATTACTCAAAATAGGTATTTTGTTTTTTTTCTTTTTACTAAGGAATTTTGTCTCACAATAAGGACTTTCCTTGCACAAAAAATTATCGGTGGTTTTTTATTCAATTACAGATTTTTCTCAATAGAGAGTACTATGAAAATTTTCTTTTCTTTTAAATCTTTTTTATACAAACTTGTATTTGGTTCTAACAATCACTTAATAAGGCTTATAATAATTCTTCACTAATAGCATCTTTACTTACAAAAATATACATAATAATTTTCTCATCTTAATTTCCTATGGTTTGGAGTGCAGCGGCTGTTGGCGTAACCAACTCCTGTTCCTCTGTTTTCACAGCTACTGAGGGGCCTTGTTTCTGCTACTTCCTGGGTTGAGGCCTCGCGGTGGCGACGTGCTGCAGTGCAGGACGATTTATGCTGTATTCCTTATTGCACTTTGTGTGAAGGCGCCGTGCTGCGGTGCAGGACGATGTACGCTGTTTTTTTATTATTAACACAATTGTTCGGTATAGGGTGACGTGCTGCGGTGCAGGACGATTTACACTTTTGTTTCTATTCGCGAACTGGCAAAAGGAACCGCGGGCCCCACGTTGGGGCCAATTAAACGATTAGTTTATTTTTTTTTTTGTTTTTAAAAAATATTTCACTTTAAACCGCAATCGATTTAAAGTGTTCTTTATTTATTCAATTGCAACTTAGAACTGAACTGTTTTACAAAATAATTTCAATAATAAAAGCTTTCAAAATAACCCTTCTGCCAAATCAGCATTTTATTCTTATTGCTCTAAAATATAAAATTATCAGAATTGCAACACAACAGCCAGACGACAGGTAAGCATAAATTCATATTTGACACCAATTTTTTTATTTCATGTTTTTAAACATAATTGTCGTTAACTGGTACACTCATGCAATTTTTTTTTATTTATATTTTTTTTAAATTTAAAAGTATATAAAAATAATTGTCATAAAGATTTTCGGTTTTGCAAGTTTTTTTCCCATTGGGTAGGTAATCTTCACGCACAATAACAACAACAACAATGCACTGCCACCGCACTTGTTTTATTGAAATTTATTTTATTGTTTAGTTAATGAAATGTAAGGAATTTATTTTCCCGTTGTTTTTTTTTTTAAATAATTTGTTATTGTTTTTGCAATTTAATACAATATATTATTGTTTTTGTATGTAAGTTTAAAAATATGTTAGCACAATGATTTTTGGTTTGTTTTTTTTTTCACTTTTTAAAAACACGACTGTGCGGTTGAAGAATCACAGAGTGAATGATTTTTATTTGAATTGTCGCGTCATTATTTTCCAGGTTAGTACATTTGTAGTATTACTAGTGAAAACAAGTGTTCCAAAAAATAGAGGCGATTTAAAAAAATATTTTTTTTGCGAGTGTTTTGCTATTTTTGTTTTTATATTTGGAAGAAACGGTAAGCTTAGCCCTTTAATTTTATAAATAGTAAATAATCGACATAAGCAGTTACAATTTAGAACACAAAATGGGCAGAGGTAAACACTGCAGTATGGAAAACAGGACGATTATTAAAAGACTGCATAATGAAGGCAAGAGCTATAGGCAAATAGCAGAAATATTTGGATGCTCGAAGAAAATGCAGTGAAATATAAATTCAAGCCGGAAAACAGAGGGACAAAGAGCAAAATCACTGTTCATTTAGAGCGAAAAATCCTGCGCCACGTGCGAAAGGACCCATTTGTTACATCTTCTGCAATTAGAAAAGAGTATAACCTGGATATTTCCACTTCAGCAATAAGAAAGTTCTTAATTAAGAACAATTTGAAAGCAAAGAGTGCGCGTAGAGTTCCATATCTCACTAAAAAGCATATAGAAAAAAGATTAAAATTTGCCGAAGAACATTTGAAATGGCCAACAAGCAAATGGCGAAACATATTGTGGTCAGATGAAACAAAAGTAAATTTGTTTAATTCTGACAGAAGCAGCCTTCGTGTAAGAAGACCTGCAAACAGCGAATTCCGTCCCGAGTACACAATAAAAACCATTAAACACGGTGGAGGAAATATAATGGTATGGGGCTGTTTCTCTTACAATGGAACAGGGCCTTTATTTCGTATTGAAGATAGAATGGACGCCATATCTTACACAAATATTTTATGTAGCACCATGTTGCCATACGCTGAGTGGGAAATGCCGCTTCGATGGGTGTTTCAACAGAACAATGACCCGAAACACACATCGAAGCGGGCAAAAGAGTGGTTTCAAAATAATGAAGTCAAGGTTTTAAGCTGGCCGGCACAGTCGCCAGACTTAAATCCTATAGAAAACCTGTGGCAAATAGTGAAATCAAGACTTCGAGGAAAAAATGCATCCAATAAAGACCAACTATGGGCATTAATTCAAGATGCGTGGCAAAACATCCCTGTGAGCACTTGCCAAAAACTTGTGGACTCAATGCCAGAGCGTTGCTTAGCTATTATTAAAAATAATGGTTATTCTACTAAATACTAAGGATAACAAAGGAGAAATGTACAAATATTCATGTTTAAAAAACTTCAAAAACTTGTATTTCCGCTACCGAAAACCGATGGCTCTATTTTTATTCACACCGAAAATTGGAACTTTTTTTTATTTTTATGTATAAGAACTTTTTAAAATCCTTAATTACAAATTTTGCGCTGAAATATTTTTTATTTTTATGTGATATGAAGAGAAAAAAAATAAAACCCCCATTTTATATACTTTTTGATCATTATTTGCAGTTTTAAAGTACATGACAGAGGGTGGCTCTATTTCATCGAACATCACTGTATATATATATATATATATATATATATATATATATATATATATATATATATATATATATATATATATATATATATATATATATATATATATATATATATATATATATATATATATATATATATATATATATATATATATATATATATATATATATATATATATATATATATATATATATATATATATATATAACCCATTTGACAACCAACAGTTATTTCAAAATTAATGGCTACACATTATATGACACAAAAGATCCCCGTGGAAGATCTCGCGGCGGTTCGGCAATTTTGATAAAGACCAGAATTAAGTGCTATCTAATGAACGGGACACGTGAGGAATATCTCCAAGCTACAAATATATGCCTTAATTATTTTCATGAAAAAATTGTTATATCCTCGATTTACTCACCACCACGATTTTCAATAACAGAAAGACAATATTCAATTTTTTTCAAATCACTTGGTCCTCGATTTTTAGCGGCCGGCGACTATAACGCTAAACACTAAAAGACTGTGTGCTTTTTGACACCGTTTCCAAAATGGGCTTAGGTGTAATTTCAAGTGGACACCCCACTTATTGGCCGTCAGACCAACCAAAGATCCCAGATGTTATAGATTTTGGGGTTACACAAAATTTTCCCTCAGAATGGATGCAAGTGGAACCTTCATTAGACTTGTCATTAGATCACTCACCAACTATAGTTTCTGGTCCGTTCCCCCACGGGGTTAGTTCCCCGTTTTATGATTTGGCATTGACCGTCAATAGAGTTAATTGGCTAAAATACAAAAAATGTTTGAGTACACATTGTACTGAAAATGTCGCCTTGAGAACGCCTGAGGATATTGATGTGTCAATTAACGATTTTTCTGAAAACCTCAAACTGGCCGTACAGCATACTACGAGTAGTCATATAAGATCCAGAAATGTGAGCAATAGAACTTATTCATCTGAAATTGATCAACTTCTGTCAGAGAAAAGAAGAGTTAATAAAGTGGCAACTTCGCAGGTCTTCCCAGCTTAAAACTAGGCTAAGGCATTGCATAACTCAGTTAAGAAATCTGCTTGAATCCCAAAGAATGGCTTCCCTCAAAAATTAGCTGGAAGGTATTGATGGTACCCCTCAATCCGACTATTCTCTATGGAAAGCGACAAAAGGCCTGAAAAGACCCGTAATAGGTAAGCCACCTTTGCGAACTTCAACTGGCGACTGGGCACGAAGCGATTCTGAAAAGGGGATGTTGTATGTTAACCCTTTGAGAAATGTTTTTACCGCATATATTACAGCGGCTGCTACAGCAGAATTTCTGCCATACGCTATTAAACCGTCTATATCTTTGAGGCTTAGTTTTCAAGATGTTGAAAATGTTATTTGTAACACAAACCCCAGGAACCCTCCAGGTATTGATAATATTACTGGTAAAATGCTTGAGCAGCTACCTCGTGTAGCTCGAAGAATTCTTCTTTTTATTTTTAACGCTAGACTTATTGCCTACTGCCAGCAATTCCAAAACTGTTCGAAAAATTTTTAATGGCGAAGTTGACTCCAATATTAAACAATGTGGGATGAATCCCTGATCATCAATTTGGCTTTCGGGCTAAACATAACACCGTAGAACAAACGAACAGACTAGTCAACGTCATAAGACAGACTTTTGAAGACAAAAAGTATTGTTCATCTTTATGCATTGACATTTCACAAGCTTTTGATAAAATGTGGCACGACGGCTTGATGCACAAAATAAAGTTAAACTTGCCTGCAAACACTCACAAGCTTCTGGAAAGCTACTTATGCGGCCGGAAGTTTGTTATCAAAGAAGGTGATTTTATAAGCCCTTACATCCAATCGAGGCAGCAGTTCCCCAAGCAAGCATTCTAAGACCTACTTTATATTTGATTTACGCCTCAGACATGCCAACGACACCCGGAATCCACACTTCAACTTTTGCAGACGATACAGCATTCTGCAGCGTACATAAAAACCATCAAGTAGCTTCGCGAAATTTGCAGGAGTATATTTCAATATTAGAGAAATGGTTAAAACTTTAGAAAATTAAAGTTAATGAACAAAAGTGTACTCACATTAAATTCACACTGCGTAAACAAACATGTTCCGCTATCCAAATTAACAATTCACCTATTCCGCAGCAAAATGAAGTCAAGTACCTTGGTATTCATCTCGGCCGTAGGATAACGTGGAAGTCTCACATAGATGCGAAAGTTACTCAGTTAAAGTTAAAAGCAGCGCAACTGAATTGGCTTATCGGCAGAAATTCGACATTGAATCTTGATTGCAAACTTATTATACAACGCAATACTAAAGCCTATATGGTGCTATGGAATTCAACTACGGGCACCGCCTCCGCTTCAAACGTTGAAAAAATTCAAAGGCGACAAAACAAAATTCTTCGAACAATTACCACAGCTCCATGGTACGTAAAAAACTCACGAATTCATAAGGATCTTTGTGTTCCTCTTGTAAAAGACGAATTTTCAAAGTACGCAACAAGGTATATCAGTAAAGTGGAACTTCATCCAAACCCTCTTGCACGCAATATACTTAATTTTGGCGGCCACAGTCGGTTGAGAAGAAGGGATACCGTTGCCACCATCAGAACGTTCAATAGGTGATTCTACCGATATTGCTCCCGCATAATAGAACTTTTTGTCTAGCATTGGCTGGACGTAAGTAAAAAGCATATTTTATTTTTTTTATTAATTCTTTTATTTTTATATTTAGTATTAAGATTTGAATACTTATTGTTAGTTAATTTGGAAGATTCAATAAATAAAAACGCTGAACAAAAAAAAAAAAAAATCGTTGTCTTTGAGATGGTAAAGCAAATAGGAAATGCATAGAGAAGAATTGGTATTATACATACTCTGTACAAAAGGAGTTTGGCTTTGAGTGGTAGAAATTTACTAACCTAGAAAATGCCCCTTTAACTTGGTTGCATCTATCTAAAGTATAAGAAACATGGTTGTTGAATTTCAAAAGTTTATTAAAATTTACACCAAGATATTTGATGCTGTCCTTAAACTTTATTTCATTGCCTCTTAAAAATTATTTAAATTTCTTAGAATCAGGTACAACAGTATATTTACATTTTCCAGAAGCGTTCCATAAACATATCGCATTACTTTTTGCCGCATTAATTTTAATGCCCCAATAGGAGTAAAATTCATCAGCACAATTAAGATGAGATGAAACCCGATTGAGTGCAGCCAACGGTGACTCATGATGAGCGTAAAGCAGCGAATCATCTGCATAAAGGATTCCTGTAGAGCCATTAAAATCATGCGGAAAATCATATATAAAAATGCGGCGCTAACACAGAACGTTGTGGAACACCGCATGTAATATTCCCCAAATCAGATAATGAATTACAAACTTGCACACAAAACTTTCTGCAACTGAAAAAGCTTTGAAAGAGCCTAATAATTGAAAGATCGAAACCGATTTCTATCATTTTAAACAAAATACCATCATGATATGCTTTATCGAAAGCTCTTTCTATATCAAGCGAAACAACTACAATGCACTGGCGCTCTCTTAAGTTGCGAACGACATCACTTTTAAATTTTAAAAGTGCATGGACCGTGGAGTTACCTTTTTTAAACCCAAACTGTCTTTGGGGAATATACGAATCATTCATCCCTAAATCCATTTTCTCTCGCACGATTCTTTGAAAAAGTTTACCAATATTAGAAAGCAGTGAAATCAGTCTGAAGTTGTTTGTATCAATGCTACTCCTTTGTTTCCGAATAGGAATAATTTTAGCTACTTTCCATGCGCAAGGAAAGTAACAATTATTTAAGCAATTGTTGAATAAAATAGTGAGATATTCACAAGCCTTATCCGGAAACTTCTTAATTAGAAAATTTGATATGTTATCCATACCGCTCGCTTTTTACTATTTATTATTTTGATAAATTTTATCAATGAACTTAGGTTTGTGAACTTCGAGCATCCTAAATTATTTAATGATGTATTATTTTCATTAAAAATGCTAATATTAGTAGCTTGAGAAATTGTGTTGTTTATTGTTACTTGAATTTTAGAAATATTGGGATATGATCCTTGAAAAATGATATTTTAAAACATTCAATTTTTGGTTTAACTCAGTAATTTTAACACCATTAACAGAAACATCTCTCATAAAAGGCTGAGTTTTGTTTCCTATAATCCTAAAAATTTCTTTATATGCCCTTGGGCCCGGTCTAATTTTCTTCAACCTGTCATTCAAATATGTAGCATGTTCCTTCAGCGATCATCATTATATCGACCTGCTTTTCCATAAGGAAGTGCTCAAGTTCATTTTTATGTTGGCGAATGCCGTTTGCGTTCCAGAAACATATTTTTAACCAATTCATTTTTTTAAAATTGCCTGTAAAATAGTGGATTGCATTTTTAGCATTTCCTGCATCATGTTTGTCAGTAGTGTTTTGTCCTTAGTCAAGTGAACACGTTTTTTCGTGCCGTCCGCGTCTTTCTCCAGTTTTATATGTTTTTTTTTCTACGTGCTTTATTTAATTTTGTGCAATAAAAATTAAATTTAAAAAATTACAAATAACAAATTAACTACTAAACACAGTTCTACAAAATCAATAATCAAACAACAAAATTAAAGAAAATATGAAATACAACAACAGAATTACCACCAAAACAATAAAAACTAAAAAATAAACTAACTAACAAACAAAAACAAAAAAAAAATTTACCGTTTTAAATATACTCTTGCAAGTGGAGTGCCACGTAGCGAACAATTAATAGTCAAATTAAACTCCACAAAGCAAAATAAATAAATAAATACAAAAAAGTGAAAAATTGGCCAGATCAGGGCTTTTATGGCCTTGATTTAGGCATTGTTACCATTACCCTCCACCATCCTCATTAAATAAATAATATTCAAATGCAGTGTTGACATTGTCGGGTCGATTGTTGTTGAATTGTACAGTATCGAAGGTATGTACACTGGGTACCTGCAAAAAAACACAGCAGCAATTAACCCCGGCCTCATCTACACTGTAATACTTTACATTCGTTACTTGATTAGCCAGCAGAATGATGACAGGTAAATTCAAAATTATTTATTGCAATGTACGTGGGCTGAGATCGAATTTTTTCTCTGTCTATGCTCACACTTGTCTCCATCGGCCGGATGTTTTCGCCCTGTGTGAGACCCAGGTATCTGAGAATGTTGATCCACAGGATTTTCATATACCTGGGTATCAACTCCTATCCCTCTCTCATTTATATCGGGGCTTGTAATTTATGTTCGCAATGAAGTTGTGTTCCAGTGCCAGCAACCATTAGGCATGCTTGATGCAGAATTTACCTGTCTTTGGGTTAAATTCAAAATCAGGTCACAGTTTTTACATTTCGGGTTTCTATACAGAAGTCCAAATGCGGGGAGGGATATTACCCTTGCCGGTTTCGATGCCCTCTCCGACTCCATATCGAAGATCCTGGAACGTTGTCCGAGCAGTGAAATCGTTGTTGCTGGTGATTTCAATGTTCACAACTCATCCTGGCTTCGTCATTCGAGTCATACAACTCCAGAAGGCCAATATGTTGAGTTATTCGCTGCGCACAACCACCTAGCGCAATTAGTGAATGAGCCAACGCATACTCCATGTGTTGAAGGGCACCATTCAAACACACTTGACCTATTCCTGACTTCACACCCTGAAAAGTATGAAGTCAGAGTTAGTGCACCTCTCGGTAATTCGGATCATTGCACCATTTCTGCCTCCTCTTCGATCTCTGAACTTCGTAGCGTTTCGAAATCAGCTACGAAACGGTCAATATTTATTTACAAAAAGGCGCGTTGGGCTGAGCTCAACCAATTTTATGAGCATTTTAATTGGAAGCTCTGCTTTCTAGACAATGACATAAATGCTTTAGCAAAAATGGTCGAGAACATGATATTGCTAGGGATGAAAACATTTATCCCCTCCAAGCAGATTTCGATTAAACCAAAAGCAAAATCTTGGTTTAATCAGACGTGCAAAAATGCAGTCAGATCCAGAGAGAAAGCATTCAGTAACTGGCGTTTATACAAAACCCCAGACACTGGCTTGCTACGCAAAAAGGCAAGATCTTCGTGTGCGTGAAAAGTTTCTTCACGAACAGCGTCTTCGTGCCAAGGTCCTTGCAGCTCCTCGGGGCAGTAAGACCTTTTGGTCTTTCGTTAAGAGAGTAAAAAACAGTGCTAGTTCATCAATCCCAACTCTCTTAAAGAATGACCAAGCATTCACCGACCCGGTTGACAAAGCTAACCTATTGGCTGAAATTTTTGCAAGCAATTCCTGCTTGCCGGAAAGCAGTCAACCACTTCCCGAGCTCGAAAGAGTATCTGTAACTATGCCAAATATATTCTTCCGGCCGCGAGCAGTTAAAAGGGTTTTAGCAGACCTCGACATAAACAAGACTCCTGGACCGGATGGTATTCCAGCACTGGTCTTGAAGCAGTGTTCTTCTACGCTTGTGCGTCCATTAGCACGCCTCTTCAGCATAATTTACCAAGGTGGTGAGTTTCCATCCTGCTGGAGGGTCGCTAATGTAACACCAATCCCCAAAAAGGGCACAGAGTACACAGAGGCGTCAGTAGTGACTTTTGTAAAACCGCCTTGTCAGCTGATGGAGAGTTGCGTCGTGCGAGACAGATATATTGTACCTTGTGTACGAATATCAAAAGTAAACAAACACAAAAATAACACGTTTTACAAAAATTGTGCTAGTGAGAAAAATCTGGTGTTAAATAAAATTAAAATTTTTCACAAAAATTATACTTTGTGGCAAAAATAAAAATAGTAAATTTAAATTATTTAACACAAGAAAAATTTTATGTACGGCGGCCTGTTACAACATGATAGTTTCCAGGAAAGACAGCAAACAAAATTTGGTGCAATTGGATGTTATGATTGCTTTAAAAGACTATGCTTTAAAAGAAGACTATTGAAATGTTGTGGTTGGAGGCTTTAAAAGCAGAATGTACGGGAAGAAATGCAATGCTTTGATGAGCTGAACACAAATAAAAAGCAACCCAAAGCTTTAGCCAAGAATAAGGCTGCTGCAAATGCTGTTTACTTTTGTGTCTGAAGGCAGGATTTGAGCAAAAGTATATGTGTGTAAAACTAGAAAAAATATGAAAAAATGATTAATTTACAAATTTGGTGGGCCACCTACACAAACAAATGGTCAAATTAAAAAGGCAAGGTAAGGTTTTCGAGTGTATGTGTGTACATATGTTTCATACTTTAAAAATTCTAAAATATTTTTTTAAGGAATTATGATGGCTGGAAATTATTCTTAGGACCAGTGCCTGTCATACGCATGTATGGGATAACTATGGATGGACATGACAATGACAGGAAGCTGTGTTAAGTGTTGAATTGATAATCCGCCAAGATAATTCACCGCTGGTTGCCACTCTAATGAATACATGTTTACAAAAACAGAAGAGTTAGCTAAAACTGGTTATGAAGCTAAGCAGGCTCATGTTAGCAACAAAAATGAAGAAAAGAGAACCCGACACTACTCCAAAACTAAGAGATCGCGTTCCTTATGTTATACATGCAGCTGCGAAAAATACTAAGGCTGAAGGTTTTATATGATCTAGAAAATAGTATACCCATAGATGCAAATTATTATTTGGAACAATAGTTATCGAAACCACTTCTTAAAGTATTTGAACCTATTTTGGGTGACAAGGCTGAATCAATTTTACTAAGTAAATTTATTATTTAAATATCCTTGAAACATTATTTTAGCTCAATTGTTTTTTATAGGGAGAACGCATACGTACAGTGGTAACATTAAAAGTTGGTGGCCTAGCTGGATTTGTGACGAAAAAGTCTTCCTGTTTAGGCTGTTGATGCTGAACGTCAGATGGAAGAGAAGTTTGCTCGCTTATGGACGTACTGTCAAACATGTCAAGGATCCTTGCATGAGGATGTGAATCCGAATGGACTTGGAAATGAAAGAAATAGTCATAACTAAAAAAAAGGTTTTTTCGAGAAAAACATTTCAAATTTTTAGTTTCTGTACAAGTTTTAGATTGGTTTTTTTTTTTTTTTTTTGAAATTATTTCCTAAAGTAAACAGTTTAAAAGTAATTTGAACAAATTTTTGGTACAATATAAATGTTATTACTGTTAACAATTCTGCATTATTAACTCGAATAGCTCATATGACTATGTTGCAATATAGGAGCGATATATACATTTGTTTGTTTTTTAATGCATAACAATCGAACAGAAGGTAGTAGTATAGAAAATTAGCAAACGCAGTTTGTTAATTTTTAATGGTGGCCCTGAGAAGGACCTTTTGTGAGCCAATTTCAATCTCTTTTACTAGAAAAATTGCTGGCAGTGATAAGGGCCTTCGTGGTGGTTATTAACCATTTTACAATACAATTGGTGGCCCTGAGAAGGACCTTTTGTGACCCAATTTAAATCACTTTATATAAAAATTCATAAAACTGTTTTCGAGACTTTATTAACTTTCTATGGCTAAGTTCATCTACAACTCGCCCGTAATTTTGTTTAAAAATACTCAAGAAACTTACCTCTCTGGGTTTTGCGGTAAACCGTGTATTGAGACTGTATGTCACTATCCTTTAATGCTAGTAGTAGACCTGAAGACAATGAAACAGTCATTAAAATAGAATCACTTTTCGGCCTTTTCTTTCTTAAACTTACGTTACTGTTAACGACAACAAAACCGTACAGAGCTGCTGAAGGATAAATAATAATATATTATAATTTGGTTTTAAAACAAATGAGCATATTTTAAAACTAAAATTAAAACAATTAAATTTGAAATATAAAAAAACAGTATATGGCACATACATATGTATAAATATTTGTACTTACCTTTTTGTTATCCTGCAAAATAAAAGAATACTTTTAATAAACACTTTTTGCAAAACTGAATTAATTTTTCTTTAATAAAAACAAAAAAGTTCACAATTTATTAAAACTTTTCTACAAAGTAGAATCTTTTCACAAACTTGTTTGCTGTAAAATATAGTTTAATTTTGCTTTGTTCTATCATTCGTACGAATATAGCACAAAGCGCAGAGAGACGCGAATGAGTGCGATGCACAGAATTTTGTCCTATTAGTTGTCTCTTTTCCGCCGCGTGACACCTCTGTTCTACTTTGTGAAATGGGTGAGGCAAATAACCCTGAAAATTACCGCCCAATTGCAATCTGCTCTGCGCTTTCCAAAGTAATGGAAAGTATGGTTAATTGCCATCTTATGGGATATCTAGAGTCGCCAATAGATTTTCGTAAGGGTCGCTCTACTGGCGATCTTATGGCATATCTTTTGGAGAAATGGTGCCACTCAATCCATCATTTCGGTGAAAGTAGGGTGGTGGCTCTAGATATTTCCAAAGCGTTTGACAGAGTGTGGCATGCTGCACTACTAGCAAACGAGTTCAAGATTAATTCAGGGGAACCGCAAGGCTCCGTTCTTTCTCCTACTCTATTTTTTATTTTCCTCAACGACCTTCTCTATCAAACTTCCAACCCTATCCACTCTTTCGCAGATGACAGTGGCATTTGTCACTCGTACTCTTTTGGTCATAGGCCCAGCCTATCAGAGATCACTACCAAGAGGCTAAATATGAACGATTCACTGAATAGTGATCTTCTATTAATCTCCGAATGGGGTCGTAAAAACAGGGTCACCTTTAACGCTCGTAAGACCCAATGTTGTTTATTAATGCACAAACAAACGACCGCAAATGCTGCTTCATCTGTACTCATGGATGGTATAAATATTGAGGAATCGGATGCTCTTAATGTTCTTGGAATGAAGATACAGTGTGATTGATGTTCGCTGGACTGAACACATTTTTCATGTCTCTAAAGAAGCATTCAAGTGTCTCGGTTTTTTGAAACGGTGTAAGATGTACTTCACTCCATCCGATCTCCTTACTATTTATACCACCTACATCCGACCGAAAATGGAATACAGCTCTCAATGTCTATTTTGGGGCTACTCGACCGTGTGCAGGAGAGGGCGAAGAAGCTCATCAGTGACAGTAGAGTATCCAACTCTATTGATTCACTGGAGCATCGACGCAGTGTGGGGTGCGTTACTCTGTTCTATCGCTACTACAATGGATTTTGCTCTGACGAGATTAGGGATCATGTTCCCGAAACTCGCACATTCTTACGTAGCACGCGTTCATCGTCTAGAGCTCATCCATTTGTCGTTGATTGCCCGGGGAATCGTACTACGCATTACAGAGAGAATTCGTTTTTCAGCCGCACGCTTCGTCTGTGGAACAAGTTGCCTGCAGGAGTGTTTCCTGTCTGTTATAACGTTGGAAAATTCAAGTCAAATGTTCACAAACACTACTCCCGCTTTCCCCCTCCTCACAACCTATTTTCCTAGTTCTGGTACAATGCACTGCATATGTAGGGATCATCCCCTGAGTACTGGTCCAATATAAAAAAAAAAAAAACGGTAAAAGAGTTTATGGATTGAACAAGGGTCCGCAGAGTTGCCTCTAAATTACTAAAATTTGGATCGCACTTTTGAGGTTTGGGCTCCTTGTTCAAGATTTGGTCGGCGTTAAGGACATTAGCATATGAAAATTGTTTGGAGGTTTGCGCATTTGTATGTGTGGAAAATTGTTTTTACTAATGATATTTGGCTGCTGGGTTGCTGATGAAACTGATGACTTATTTGTCATTGACCGCTTAAAGTGAGTATAGGCAGGGCAACCTCTATAATTTGCAGTGTGGTTACCTCCACAGTTACTGCATTTCTTAACACTTGCATCGGCCTCTGGCTTATTGCACTGAGTTGTGCTGTGAAGTTCGCCACATACAACACAAACAGCGGGCAACTTACAGTAAGCCTTTGTGTGGCCAAATTCTTGGCAGTTTAGGCACTGAACGGGTCCTAAACGCTTATGTGGCTCCTCAACGGTAACCTTACGATGCAAAAGAAATTTAAGGTTATAAATTGGATGAACTTCACCTTTTTTCAGGACAACATCCCTGGGTTGAGGGATCTTTTCACGGTTCCTGATGTTTACTACGGTTTTTATTTTAAAACCTTTATCTTCCAATCCGGTTTTGACGTCATCAATATCTACGCATGGGTCAATGCCTTTAATAACGACCTGAGGACCTTTAGCACTTTTGAGCTGGTAAGTGTAAAATAATCTTTTCCCTTTTTCTAACACATCAGACAATTTTCGGTAATCGTTTTCATAGTTTACCTGAATTTTAGTTTCACTGATGCTGCCGTGCTTCACTGATGTGACGTTGAAAGTATCTTTACCGATTATCGTTATAATTTGTTTCACCAGTTCACTAGAAGTCGGCTCTCTCAAATATATTAGTGGAGGCTTATATGTTTTTTTGGATGTTGTTGGCTCATCTGTCTGAAGGATAGCAAACCTATTCTATCCGTTATCGCAGTGGGTTTATCGTCTTTAGACATTTTTGATTTTGAAGATATTTGTGCGGACTTAGGGCTTCGCTGACGTTTAACCACGGTAATATACCTATCCATTCCTACTTGCGTTTTTGGTTTATCAATAATAGCTAAACTGGAAGATGGTTTGTCTTCTGTTGTAACAACAATGTTTGGCGAACACGAACGCGTCCGTTTTTTATCTCTTAGAGGCAAGAGATTGTCCAATGATTTTTTCAATGATTCCTCTTCAGAAATCCAGAGGTTTTTTCCAGTGGAGCTAAGCTCCCTCTCAGAATTGCATCTACTAGGTACACTCATGCAATTTTTTTTTTTTATTTATATTTTTTTTAATTTAATTTAAAAGTATATAAAGATAATTGTCACAAAGTTTTTCTTTTGTATAAATTCGCTCTTCCAATTATTGCGGTTTTCCAAGAAATCAAAACTTTAATGTATAGTTTTTTTTTCCACTGGGTAGGTAATCATCACGCACAATAACAACAATAACAATGCACTGCCACCGCACTTGTTTTATTGAAATTGATTTTATATATAAA
Organism: Thecocarcelia acutangulata; assembly: GCA_914767995.1. Lineage (NCBI taxonomy): Eukaryota > Metazoa > Arthropoda > Insecta > Diptera > Tachinidae > Thecocarcelia > Thecocarcelia acutangulata. The sequence goes on from OU612097.1 coordinate 64,783,138, forward strand.
ATATATAGCGATATAAAACATAAAATGTTAATGAAAATTTAATTGCAATAATTACATCCGTTTATACAGAGCATTATTCATTAAAATTATTAAATGTAGGCATATTAAACACTTATTTCACAAATTGCGTACAATAATGTCAAATAAGAACTTAATCAACTCCAAATATTTCTTGTATTTATTTGCACATGGAAGAGATTATTTAATAACTTAAAAATAATAATCACAAAATTTTACCTGAATTAAAAATTCATTTTTATTAAACACTCATTTTTGTCACAGACAACGAAAATATTAATTATAGTACGTTTCCATTATAAGCAAATCAAGTTGATTTGAGGAAATAATTTCGAAGTGTTTCCATTATGTTGTTAGTAATTTCCTCTTCGAATTTTCGAAATCAGTTTGACGTTTGTATTGTTTAATTATATTTTATAATAGAAAAAACAAAAATTGAATAAACTTTGTGCAAAACGTTGTAGCATTCGGAAATAAAATGGAATTAAACATCAATAAAATAATAATTCATGTGTTCTTTTTGACTGCAAGATATTGAACATTGTGCCAGGACGTGTGTACCGAGAAAAGCGTGAAGGAAGCCTTGAAGCTGATTTTCTTATACGAAGACATGAGGATAAGAAAGAAACGCATTCTTATAAAATGTGCTTCAACATGGGAAGTAAAAATTCCAGAAACCAAGCAAAATGTAAAGACTTTGCTTGTGCTGAAATAAATGTAACACTGATTTCCCCATTTGTCGGCCTCATTATTGTTGGACATGCTGGCAATAAAGATAAAAAACAATATGAACATAAGGAAGGTCCAAGATTATTACAAATATTATAAGAAATTTGAATATCAGACTGTGGTTATGAGCGCATACTTTGGAAATATTAAAGAAATTAATGCACTAGCCGGCTGTAAGATGCTTATATTTTCCTACTTAAAGAACTCGATAATGATGCCGATGTCGTTACGCCCCAATTAAATAAAAATCAAACAGAAATTCTTAAACTGGAAAAAAATTACCCTTGGTGAATCCACCTTTAGATATATACTTAATGAACACGCTGTGACTACACACAAGCTCTCAAATGGAATTCGTAAATTTGCTGTAGATGTTTGGAGAATCTAATTTGCAAGCAAATAAAATAGTTAAGGGTTTAATAGTAATTGAAATATAAATACTTTATATCATAATCTTGTTTTTTGTATACGAGGAAGTAAAAGGGTTTTCATACAATTAGAAAAAGATATTTATGACAACAAATGTTTTTTCTACTTCATCAAGAAATAAAATCAGCAATTGTGATTCTATTTAAATGTCAATTTTTCGAACTGTAACTCACTAATAATGGATGCCCTAAGGTTGTATTTGTAATAATACCAGTAGCGCAGTGCTGCTCAGACAAATTTCGAATTAATTTGAAGCAAATTAAGTCGTTTGAGATAATTTACTAATATGAAAAATGTATGGGAAATCGTGTCACAAATTACTTAATTTGGGCAAATGAAATGATTTGGCGCAAATCACGTATATGGAAACGTACTATTAAGAAATACAAATTTTTTAAATTTAAACATTTTCAAATTTAAGCATTAAATTCATATTTTTAAAATTTTTAAATGAAACATACATAAATGTAAATAAAAATTCGTCTTTATTAGGTACATATTTTCGGAATAATAACAAAAAAAAATGAGAAAGATAGCAACGCAAATATTTTTTGGTTATGTCTTATCTATTGATAGTGGTAAAATAACAACAATTTATAGTTGTTCATTTTTTGTAAACAATTAGTCAAAATTTAAATTATAAGGCCAAAGCAAATTTTCAAAAACAGAGTAAACAGCTTTTTTTCGTATTGCTAAATATGTTTTACTCTTTGCATTTAAACATGTTGGAAAAAAAGACAGAAAACAGCTACAAATTGTTTTTGGTTTTTTTTTGCCATATGAGTTCCTAAAGCAAGTGCGCCCAGGCCTATGCGCTTGGTGCTCAATTGTTTTTGTAAAAGCGCCTAGCTATAGGGTTGTTCTCTTTAATACACTAATACTGCGCTCAGCGCAAGCAATGGAAAATTCACAAACAACTTCGTGTTATATATTTTTTTTTGTTGTTCTTCACCGCACACACACTATAGCAAAGCAACAACACTTTCGCATGTTTGGCTTGTAAACATTGACGACAGCTATTTATTATCAGTATGAATTTTGTATTTCTAAATGTTTTGCTTTTTACAACAAAAAATATTAAATAAAAATAGTATTTCCTTACTGCCATCCCTAAACAAGAGCGGCAAGCGGAACGTTTTTTTCCGCCGAGCTTTAACGTTGAAACGCCATCCCTAAACAAAAGCGGCAACGTTATGTCAGAACGATATTGTTTGTGCCTGTTTTATTATATTAAAATAAAATGCTTAAAGTTGTACTGCTTTATTTATAAAAAAATTTTTAAAGTTTATTGAGCTGTTTTTGTACTGATTTCTATAAAAAATTTTGTGTAATAAAAGCTTAATACACATTAAAAAATTTTATAAATAAGACCAAGGCGAATTCAAATCAGGTATATGCAAGAGCAATAAATACGACACTACAAAAAATAAATCTTTTTCAAACGTCAAGGGAAAAATATAAACACAAAAAGGATTTTCAAAAAATATTTATAACAAAAAAAATTACAATAAAAGATAAACTTTTAATTATTTCATGAAACGTTTAACTATTTCGTGAAAATTAAAGTCTTGGATCATAGAGCTCGGAAGGAGAAAAAGGCCAGCCAGATTGCGGAGAATTCTGAATGATAGTTGCAAAACCAAACCTAAAAAATTTTTCAAAAAAAAATTTTTTTTTCAAATTTCTTTTAAAAAGAAAACTTAATTAATTTGTTAAATTTTAAACTTAATTATTTTGCGAAAGTTTTAATTATTTCGTGAAACTTAAAGTCTCGGATGATAGAGCTTGAAAAGGTGAAAATGGCCAGCCAGATTGGGGAGAATTCTGGATGATACCTGGCGCTCAAGATACAATAATAATATAAAAAATTGTTAAATTTTTTTTATTTTGTTTTAATTATTCCATTGACATCTGAAAAAGATTAAAATTAAAAAAAAGTTATCAGCTGCGCTGTTTCACCTGTTATGAATTTGCCTTGAATAAGACCGTTAAAAAATACAAAAAACAAGTAAGAGTGTAGTATATTCGGCTGGGCCGAATCTAAAATACCCTTCACGATAGTCACGAATATGTATAGTATATTAAAAATGTGACCTAAATATGCTCGGTTATATATGAACCGATATCGGAATTTTCTATTTTCTGTATTTTAGTAACCTTCTTTTATAACGAGAATTGCTTTTCAGCAAAAAAAAAAAAAAAAAATTTTTAATGGAAAAATCGGTTCAGGCTATATCTCGGGTATATATAGACCGATATCGAAAATTTTAATTTTCCATATTTATATAACCTTATATCATTACCAGAACTGCTTTTGAGCACAACAAATTGTTTAAGTTCGCTTACGCGATATTTTCATGAAAAACCCGATTTAGGCTATATCTCGGGTATATATGGACCGATATCAGAAATTTTAATTTTCTCTATTTTCGTAACCTTCTTTTATAACAAGAACTGCTTTTCAGTAAAAAAAAATGTTATTGGAAAAATCGGTTCAGGCTATATCTCGAGTATATATGGACCGATATCGGATTTTTTCTTTTTCCATATTTATATAACCTTATTTCATTACCAGAACTGCTTTTGAGCACAAAAAAGTTGTGTACTCGGCATTTTCATCAAAAAACCTGTTAGGCTATATATCGGGTATATATGAACCGATATCGGAAATTTTAATTTTCCATATTTATATAACCTTATTTTATTACCAGAACTGCTTTAAGGTGAAAAAAGTTGTTTAAGTTCGCTTACGCGGCATTTTCATGAAAACCACGGTTTAGGCTATATCTCTGGTATATATGGACCGATATCGGAAATTTTCATTTTCCATATTTATATAACCTCATCTTATTACCAGAACTGTTTTAAGCAAAAAAAAGTTGTTTAAGTTCGCTTACGCGACATTTTCATGAAAAACCCGGTTTGCGCTATATCTCGGGTATATATGGACCGATATCGGAAATTTTCATTTTTCATACCTATATAACCTTATTTCATTACCAGAACTGCTTTAAGGTGACAAAAGTTGTTTAAGTTCGCTTACGTGACATTTTCATGAAAAACCCGGTTTGGGTTATATCTCGGGTATATATGGACCGATATCGGAAATTTTCATTTTCCATATTTATATAACCTTATTTAATTACCAGAACTGCTTTAAGGCGAAAAAATTTTTTAAGTTCGCTTACGCGGCATTTTCATGAAAACCCCGGTTTAGGCTATATCTCGGGTATATATGGACCGATATAGGAAATTTTTATCTTCCATATTTATATAAACTGATCTTATTACCAGAACTGTTTTTAATCACAAAAAAGTTGTTAAAGTTCGCTTACGCGACATTTTCATGAAAAACCCGGTTTGGGCTATATCTCAGGTATATATAGACCGATATCGAAAATTTTCATTTTCCATACTTATACAACCTTATTTTATTACCAGAACTACTTTTAAGCAAAAAAAGTTGTTTAAGTTCGCTTACGCGGCAATTTCATGAAAACCCTGTTCCAGGCTATATCTGCGGTATATATGAACCGATATCGGAAATTTTCATTTTTCATATTTATATAACCTTATTTTGTTACCAGAACCGCTTTTAAGCAAAAAAAGTTGTTTAATTTCGCTGACGCGGCATTTTCATGAAAAACCCGTTCTAGGCTATATCTCGGGTATATATGGACCGATATCGGAAATTTTCATTTTCCATATTTATGTAACCTAATTTTATTACCAGAACTGCTTTTGAGCAAAAAAAAGTTATTTAGCTTCGCCTATGCGACATTTTCATTAAAAATCCGATTTGGGCTATATCTCGGGTATATATGGACCGATATCTGAAAAAAAAATTTTTTGTCTTTTAGTCACCATGCTTAATAAGTGCGTGAAGTTTGAAGCAAAACGAACAACTTTTGTTTTCAAAAATTTTCATACAAAACTGCAAAAAAAAAATGGCTTTTTTCGGAATTTTGAATATATCTCAGCTATACGTGGACCGATATTACTGAATTTCAATAGCAAACCCATGAATGGTGAAAGAAAAAAGTTTCTAAGTCTTATGGTTTTCTCAGAAACGGTATTTCAACAGCGGACAGACGGACAGACGGACATCGCTTAATCGACTTTTCCATTAATTCTGATTCAGAATATATATACTTTATACGGTCGCAAAAAAAAACTGTAGAAATTACAAACGGAATCACAAACTTATATGTATATAACCTTTACATTTTTGTGAAGGGTATAAAAGAATGAGTTATTTAGAGTTGGTAGGTTACTATTAAACATCTGCAGCGAGTAAGTTTTTTCTTCATGTGTGAAATTCGCTGTCGAATGTCGTATATATTTGTACTCTTAACTCAGAGCACAAATAGGGAAGTGAAGAGAATGTTTGTTTAGTAAATACCAATAAGCAAGTAATTGAAGTTAATATAGTACCGAAAAAACGAACATATCGAATGTGAACAAAAAAGAAAAAAGTACTCACAAATAATGTTCTCTTCTGCAAGTGCAAGTATTTTTGAAAGAAAGAAAAAAGTTTTTTACTTTGATAACATGTATTTACATGTGTAATTATACATATGGTATATCTTTTTAATTATTTATAGCTGGCCAATGTAGTCTAAAAGATAAAAAAGTACATATTCATTATATTTTTGTCATTATTTTACGCTCAGAATTTTTAATGATGTAATAGTCACATGCATTAGAAATAAAACAACCCAATTTTCATTGAATTCATCGGATAAAAACATATTTTATTCTTGATAAAGTAAAAATAAAAAATTAATTTATAATTCAAAATAAAAAATGTTCAGGTATGTTAGTTGAAAACAAAAAACATAAAAAATAAGGTATTAGTAGCGCAGGTTCTTATGTGCTTGTTAGGTATAAAGTTAGGATGTACTCATATTAATATTAATCAATTATTTTATCTACTTCATAATATATATTCATTTTATTCATATTAGAATGCAAAAAGATTATTTTGTTGACTGTATCTGAATTAGTTTCTGAAATTAGATTTCTCGCCATTGAGAATGTTCGTTCCGAGGCAGCACAGCTTGCTGAAGTGGCTAGTAGCTTACAACTTAACTTATACAAAAGTGGAAAGTCTGCTTTATGAGTGTTCCACCACTTTAAAACGTCGAAATTGTCATGAAATGACACTTCCGTATATTCATACACTCATTTCTTGTTCAATTTTATCTTCAGGATTTAATGCGGTTGTTTCTTGTAAAAAGTCTGTAAGAAGTTCTGAATTGAAAGGTGACATTTCAGATGTAGATGGTAGTACATTTTCTTCTATAATTATATTTTCTACATAGCTTTTTAATAACTTCTTACATACATCTTTTATGATTTTTATCACTTTCTGTAAATTGCTTGAGTTTACTTGTAGGTGGAAACAGAAAATGTGCTAATTTATGATGTATATTTAAATTTTTTATTAATAACTCATTTAAAAAGTGGATTAATTTCTGCTTGGTTAATAACACAAACTTTCTTCAAGCGATGAATATATATGTATACCCAATGCAACGTCGGATAGTTTTCGGCCTCTAACTTTTTTGATGTTTCTTCAAAAGAACTTAAAACACTTAAGACATTGGTAATGGAACTGAAGTTAATATTATTAATTCTGTGTATCTCATTCTTCTCTTAAAGAGTTGAACGAATATCATTCCAGTTGGTTTCCAGTGAGCGCAACAAATAGAAAACAAGTGTTCCAGCGCGTAGGAGAAAAACTTTTTAAGGTAGACTGTAACTTTGAATTAATACCAGATTTCTTAAAATATTTTACAAGCTTTATGCATTTGTTGCAAAGCTCAGCGAGATCTGGAGTTTCTTTGATTGATTTTTCCACTGTATTATTTAGCAAATGATTTATACAGAATATATGACTGCTTGAACGGAAAGCCAAAATCATATTGAAACCTCTATCTGTCACTATTATTTCTTTGTCAGTTAATTCACAGCAAAAGTTTTCTAAAGTCTTAATAACCTTTAATTATATGTTTTCACCTGTAAAAATTACAGACGTACATATGTATATGTGAGGTTTTTCACAAAAATGCCTAACTAAATTTAATCTTAGTCAATTTTCTTACCAGTAGACTTTTCTCCTTCCATAGATCTCATAGCAAGCCATCTACTTTTTAGCTCTCCTTTCTTTACATAATGGATCGTAACAGCTAAATATGACATCTTCAAATAATTGTCTGTCCACATGTAGGTCGTGATTCCATATTCATTAAGTTTAATTCTAGTTTTATTTCATTAAAATACTTTTCATATAGCTTACCAACATTTCTTGTCAATGTTGTTGAATGTGGTATTAAAGACTCCTACTTCACATTTTCACCATATTTTGCACCAACAGATATCAAGAAGGAGGCAAATTTTTATAGTACTGCGTCTTCGATCATTTTGAATGATAGACAGTTTTCGACTACCCATTCTGTAGCAATGCATACACTTTTCTTTTTGTTTTTTCGTTAACTTCAACTTGCGGTGTATTATAAATTTTTTTAGAAGCGAAAAGGACATAGCATTTGTGTTTTAGTAAATTTGAGGTGTTTTTCTTATTAAATTTCAAAACATTTTGCATGATGTGTACGATACACGTCACAAAAGATTCAACTTCAATTCCGTTTTCATTTAAAATTCCTGCGAATACCTGCCATACCATGCTTTTTCCGATTTTAGTAAAAGTTGTGTATTCTCCATTTAAAAGCTTAGCCTTTATACCCTTAATCGGTACTAAGCAAATATTTGGTTCCTTCTTGAAAAAAAATTGTATGCATATATTTATGTATATATGTATGTGTACATATTTATGTTAGTTAAAAATGCAAATAAGAAATAGAACAATAAGCCAAAAATTAAAAAGATTTAAGCATAATTTTCTATAAATTTAATACCTAAATAATAAATTTAATTTCTGCAAATTTCAATAAATAACTATTATAAATATGTTATAAAGTTGCCTCACTTATTTCCATTTCTTATGATGGTCACAACAAAATATTCAATTTTTGCAAGACTTCTCGTAGTACTGTAAGTACTTCGTGAATTTTGATTGTTGCTTGATACTCGATATGTTCCCTTCGTGTATGTTGAGAGTGCGAGCGTAAAACAAACCTGTACTTAACTAGAAAACACAAAGCCAAATAATAACAAATACATATTCGATAATTTTGTTGTTCTCAAATATATGAACATATTTTTTTCGAGTAAGTTCAAGTAAGAGTACACACTCTGAACTTGAGGAGTACTACTTAAGAACAAATCCATTTATGCAGAGGTTTAGTTACTATATCATATTAAAAATAGTTTCTACCTCTATTTTCCTTTCTAATATTTTTTCTTCACTCTTTTGTTTACAATTCTTTTGCAACTTACGAGTACTCCAATGTGAAACGCATTGTCAAAATTGGATTTTTCAACAGCTAAGCGTTGCCGTTACGTTGACCCCGCTTTGTTTCGGTATGCTCCATACAAAATGTACGGGCGTGAGAACTTTTGACAGCTAAAAAAGCTTGCCGCTCTAGTTTAGGGATGGCTGTTAAATGTATTGGCGATTACTCATCCATATAAAACTTTTGGCCACCACTGTCCTAAAGCAAATAAATATTTGTTTGTTAGGTAAAACAATAAACGAAAATAAGGAACTATTTTATGTAAACACTTAGACGTTGAGGTGTTTCCAAGGTCGTTATCGGCAATATTTACATGCTGCAATTTCTAAATTAATGTAGCATTATTGGAAACTAAAACGAAGATATTCAAAAAAAATTTTTAGAGAAAACATAATGATTTTATGTGGAATTTAATAACTTACCTTTCAATTTGTATCGTCTTTGATTATCTATCCAGGTTTTTATATTTAGTGGCGTCCTAGTTTTTAAGGCAGGGTAGTTTTTAATTGCTTCTTAACATTCCGACACACTGGGTATTTTTATACCCTTCACAAAAATGTAAAGGGTATATACATATAAGTTTGTGATTCCGTTTGTAATTTCTACAGTTTTTTTGCGACCCTATAAAGTATATATATTTTGATTCAGAATTAATGGAAAAGTCGATTAAGCGATGTCCTTCTGTCCGTCTGTCGGTCGTTGAAATACCGTTTCTGAGAAAACCATAAGACATAGAAACTTTTTTCTTTCACCATTCTATTACTCCATATTGCCATGTGTTTGCTATTGAAATTCCGTAATATCGGTCCACATATAGCTGAGATTAGAATTTTTGAAATTTTGTATGGAAATTTTTGACAAAAAAAGTTGTTTGTTTTGCTTCAAACTTCACACACTCATTAAGCAAGGTGACTAAAAGGCAAAAAAATTTTTTTTCAGATATCGGTCCCTATATACCCGAGGTATAGCCAAAATCGGGTTTTTCATAAAAATGTCGCGTAAGCGAACTGAAACAACTTTTTTTGCTTTAAAGCGGTTCTGGTAATAAAATAAGGTTATATAAATATCGAAAATGAAAATTTCCGATATCGGTCCATATATACCCGAGATATAGCCTGAACCGATTTTTTCATTAAAATTTTTTTTTTTTTTGCTGAAAAGCAATTCTCGTTATAAAAGAAGGTTACTAAAATACAGAAAATAGAAAATTCCGATATCGGTTCATATATAACCGAGCATATTCAGGTCACATTTTTAATATACTATACATATTCGTGACTATCGTGAAGGGTATTTTAGATTCGGCCCAGCCGAATATACTACACTCTTACTTGTTTTATTTTAGTTTTTCCAATGAGCCAAACGAAGACTTAACAGCAGCTGATTCTTCTTTAGACCATTTTACACGCCTAGTTTTGCCAACTGGAGAAGCTATGGGAAAAATTAATACTGAATCGTTTTATATACATATATATTTACATTACATTAATTTTACATTGAAAAAGTGCTATTATTAGATTTTAAAAGTTACAAACCCCATTAATATAAGAGTTATAAGTAAAGGCTTATTATTATTTACGGAATTAAGATGCTTTTGTAATCAATATCACTTTTTGAATATAAACTCTCGTAAATAAGCTTACGAAAGTTTTTGCAAAAATAATTTGAAATATATTAATTTACAAAAAAAAGCTCCAGGTTTTGATAAAATTACTGGTAAAATTCTTGTGCAGTTACCTCGTGTGGCTAGAAGAATTTTTATTTTTAACGCTAGAGTATTATCCTGCAGAGCAGAAAGTGTCTATGATTACTATGATACCCAAGTTAGGGAAGGATACCACTGAAGTAGAGTCATATAGACCAATAAGTCTACTGCCAACAATTTCAAAATTGTTTGAAAAATTGTTAATGGCGAAGTTGACTCCAATATTGAATGGTGTGGGATGTATCCCTAATCATAAATTTGGCTTTCGGGCTAAACACAGCACAATAGAACAAACGTACAGACTGGTAAATGTCATAACAAAGGCTTTTGAGGACAAAAATTATTGTTCAATTCTATTCATTGATGTTTCCCAAGCTTTTAATAGACAAAATAAAGTTGAGCTTGCCTGCAAACACTCAAAAGCTACTGGACAGTTATTTAAGTGGTGCCGTAAATTTGAGAGAAGGAGATTTTTTAAGCCCAACTCAGCCAATCGAGGCAGGAGTGCCCTAAGCTAGCATTCTGGGATCTATATTATATTTGTTTTACCCTTCTGACATGCCAGCCAGATCAATGTGGCGTTCACACTTTAACTTTTGCGGATGACACAGCATTCTGCAGTGTTCATGAAAACCACCAATTAACTTCACAAAGTTTGCAGGAATATATTTCAATATTAGCGAAATGTACTCATGTTACATTCACTCTGCGAAAAAAAACCATGTTCCCCTATCCAAATCAACAACTCACCTATTCCGCAGCATGATGAAGTCAAGTACCTTGGTATTCACCTCGACCGTAGGCTGACGTGGAAGTCTCGTTGAAATTAAAAGCAGCGCAATTAAATTGGCTTATGGGTAGAAACTCTACATTGAAGTTAGATTGCAAACTTTTATTATATATTGCAATCCTAAGGCCTATATGGTGCCATGGAATTCAATTATGGGGCACCGCCTCAGTGTCAAACATTAAAAAAATTCAGAGGCGACAAAACCAAATTCTTCGAGCAATTACTGCAGCCCCATGGTACGTAAAAAACTCCCGAATTCACAAGGATCTGTGAGTGAATTTTCAAAGTACGCGGCAAGGTATATCAGCAAACTGGAACTTTACCCAAATCGTCTTGCACGCAATATACTTAGTTTTATCGGCCACACTCGGTTGAGAAGAAGGGATACCGTTGCAACCATCATTGCGTTAAATAGGTGATTTCACCGATATGATATAGCAAATTACCCTCTAAAAGCAGCAATTTCCAGCTAGTTCCAGTAAAATGCACTGCATATGTAGGGGCTATCCCCTGAGTAATGTATATAATATACAACAGCAAGATTGTCTTATTTTGTGCACACGAATTGGTGCGTTTTCTCCGTGTTCTTATTGTGCTCTGTTTTCCATATTTAGATAATCTTATTTTATTATTACACTTACTTTTAAGCAAAAAAAAAAATTATTGTAGTTAGGCTATATCTCGGGCATATATGGACCGATATCAATGAACATTTTTTTTGCGTTTTAAGTTTAATAATTGTGCGAAGTTTGAAGCAAAACAGACGATTTTTTTTTTAAATATGTTAATACAAAATTGCAAAAAATAATTTATTTTTTCGAAATTTTGGATATATCTCAGCTATAAGTAAACCAGTTTTATTGAATTTCAATAGCAGATCCATGAATTGATAGGGTAAAAGAATGATGAATGAATAAAGTTTCTAAATCTAATGGTTTTCTCAGAAACAATATTTCAACGGCGGAGAGACGGACATCGCTTGATCGAATTTTCTATCAATGCTGATTCTGAATATGTATACTTTATAGGGTCGGAAATGAAAATTGTAGAAATTACAAACGGGATCACAAACTTATATATACCCTTTATATTTTTGTGAAGGGTATACAAATCAGTTGCAGTGTGGTCAGGAGACCTGTGTGGCCAACGGAATGTGGAGTTTGTTGAAGTCAATGAACCTTGATGAATGAGAATGGACCTTGACGTAAGTGCACACCACACTGTGATGCGAAGTCGATGCAAAAGCATCTGATGGAGTATCTGTGGGTAAAAATTACTTCATATTCGACAATATTGTTTGAAGCTTAAATAAAAATTTGCCTCATCAGTATACAAATGCAGTTCAAGATGTTTTCATCTTCTTCACAAAATTGCAAGCGAATCGAAAAGTCGCAAGGGTTTAGTTTGTTTGTTAATTGAATCTTATATGGAATTAAGTTTAAATCATGGTGCAAAATTGTCTGCAGTGACTGTCTCCTGATACCCGTTCGAGCAGGGGAGCTCCTTGTTGACACTCTAGGATGGGACTGTATTGCAGCAGCTATAATTTCCTACGTTCGGACTGAGGGATCTCGATGATAGAGCTTTTTTCGATTGTGCCACGCTAGGCAAAATTTTTCACGAGTCTCATTATAGTCCATCTGCTAGGAGGAGTGACGCGAAACGTGCTCCTCTATTATCTTGGGACGGAAACAACGGACTGTAAAGCGTAAAGGTGTAGCACTATCCAAATTCTTGTTTCATAGTTCCAATTTTCCATTTTTAGTTAAAATGAAAGATCAATCTGTAAAATACAATAAAAATAAAACAGGTTAGTTATAAAGAAAATTAGATAACATTATCAAGAATACAGGATATATCTAGGACGGTTGCGTTACAGCAAGCCAAAAGTTTAATGTGGCCTTAACTTTGTGTTATTAAATCTTGTATAATATAAAATACAAAATTTTCGAATTTCCTGACAAATTTTGACAGGCAGATAATGCGAGCCGCGCCAGCTTAGGCTTGGTTGTAAAAGCCCCAGTCTGGTCCGTGTTAGTTGTTTTCCATTTATACCACATTGTGTAATAAGTAATTAGTGTAACCGGACATACTTGCCGATTATTTCTGCTAGAACGAATTTTTTCTACAAGAGAAAGGAGAGGGGAAGGAAAATGTTTTTGGTTTATTCGTTAAAAATATGAAAAAATAACATAAATGTTCTATTCTATATTCTAAAATTAAGCAAAATAAAAAAAAAAAATAATAAGTTTTAATTAAAATCTATAACAGACTAGAAAATTATATCGTTTCAAAAATGCTCAACTGTTACGGTCCCTGGAAAAAAATTGTTTCTTAATAGTTTGTAAGGTTGTTCGAGTGTGCAGCATACCCCTTTTATACATCTACTTGTTTTCACTTGCGGCTTGTATGTAGCTTTAATAAACCACTAAAATCATGAAGCAATTAAGAGGGTGTTTCTTTAAATTTGACAGCAATAAACAGACTTCGGGCAAGCAAGCGGGCGTGATGCTAAAAAGCATTACAAAGTTTTCCTTTTACTTAGCACGCACATATGTATGTACATACGTATGTATGTGCATACATTACATTTTACCAAAAAGCAAACGCGTCAACAAACAATCGTCACGTTTTGTTTTGTTCCTGTGGCATACACACGTTTGTGGGCTTTAATCCGTTTGTTTGCCAATGACATTTTTTGAGGTTCTGCTTATTGTTCAGTTTTTGATCAGAGTTGTTGATTTAAAAATTCGCTGTTCTAGATTACACACTAACCAGCAAGCATAAATATGTACGTGTGGGTATTTTTTGGTTCATGTAATACACCCTGTCTTACATTCAGTTAACTTTAAATTAACTTAAAGCTAACTATTTCTCAAGCAGTGGTGGTTGACACTTGGATTACCTTTATATGGAATTAACTAACTATTTTAACATTGCGATGTCCTAGGAAATAGTCAATTGTCCAACTCTGCATTACTTTTAATTAACTTAAAGTTAGTTACCAAGCCGTTAAATTAAAGTTAACTTATTGTAGCTAGCTATAAACTCACTACTTTCAATTAGCTTTAAGTTGGTTTTTTTTAACTGGCTATAAGTTACCTACATTTCAGTCAGTTTACACGTTGGCGTTAAACTCACTATTTGTAACCTGCTGCAAACTAAGCTATCATATTAATTATTTCTAATAAAACAGTTTTTAAAAATGTATATTTCAATAGAAAACAAAAATTTATTTATATAAATATTGAATTAATAACTTAAAAAATTCACTTTAAGCAATTTATATAAATTTGTTGTTTTAAAAAGAGATAAAAACCAGTATTTTAAATATAATACATGTTACATTTTTAAATATTTTGATTTTGTGATTTTATGTTTTTAATTTTAATGCACTGAGCATGAATATAACGTGTTTTTTTTATTATTTTTAAGGCGTTGCGTAACTCAGATTCTACATCCTGAGAGCCGAGTGATCGACAGGCATCTGTTTAAAAGATATGTAAATTTGTACATATTTTTAAACTTGGTTCATACTTATGTTTTCAAATTAAGACTTACCTATTAAAGCATCATAAAAAGCAGCAAAGTCTTTTAATTGTTTTTTACCTTGAACTCCATCCAAATTTTTAGCAAGTCTTGAAAGCAATCGCGGGGCGGCCTATATTTAAAATACCATTCACCAAGTTTTTCTGTTAATGTTTTTCTAGCTACACGATTTTACAACAATAACAATCTGACTAATAGGTTGACTTGTACTTGGCAAGTCAACAGATGGGCTTATATTTTCTGAAGCTGCAACATTGCACGACCTTAGATATGTGGAATTAAACATCCTTTCTTTTTTAAAAAGCCTTTTCAAATGTCTTTTACTTGCAACTTTCATGTTTTTATACCCTTCACAAAAATGTAAAGGGTATATATACGTTTGTGATTCAGTTTGTAATTTCTACAGTTTTTTTTTTTGCGACCCTATAAAGTATATATATTTTGATTCAGAATTAATGGAAAAGTCGATTAAGCGATGTCCTTCTGTCCATCTGTCGGTCGTTGAAATACCGTTTCTGAGAAAACCATAAGACATAGAAACTTTTTTCTTTCACCATTCTATTACTCCATATTGCCATGTGTTTGCTATAGAAATTCCGTAATATCGGTCCACGTATAGCTGAGATATATTCAAAATTCCGAAAAAGCCATGAATTTTTAAAATTTTGTATGGAAATTTTTGACAAAAAAAGTTGTTTGTTTGGCTTCAAACTTCACACACTCATTAAGCAAGGTGACTAAAAGGCAAAAAAAATTTTTTTTTCAGATATCGGTCCCTATATACCCGAGATATAGCCCAAATCGGGTTTTTCATAAAAATGTCGCGTAAGCGAACTGAAACACATAAAATTCAAAAAAATGCATGAAATATTTATTTGGATCGATAGTTGGGTCGATATAATTTAATGTTTGAAGATTATTTCATGCAAATGTTGGCCGCGGCTGTGCCTCAAATGGTCCATCCGCTTAGTCCAATTTTGGCATACTCTTTCCAACATTTCGGCCGGTATCTCACGAATAATGTTGACAATGTTGGCTTCCAGTGCGTCAATCGAAGCGGACTTGTCGCTATAGACATTAGCCTAAACATAGCCCCACAAAAAATAGTCTAGAGGCGTTAAATCGCACGATCTGGGCGGCCAATTGACTGGTCCCAAGCGTGAAATAAACTGTTCACCGAACTCGCCTCTCAATTGGTCCATTGTTTCGCGTGCTGTGTGGCATGTGGCACCGTCTTGTTGAAACCACATGTCATGCAAGTCAAGCTCTTCCATTTTGGGCAAAAAAAAGTTTGTTATCATCGCACAGTAGCGCTCACCATTCACAGTAACATTGTGATTCGCATCATCTTTGAAGAAATACGGCCCAATGATGCCGCCAGCCCATAATCCGTACCAAACGGTTGTTTTTTGTGGATGCATTGGTAGCTCTTGCAATGCTTCTGGCTGCTCTTCACTCCAAATACGGCAGTTTTGCTTGTTCACGTATCCATTCAACCAGAAATGAGCCTCGTCGCTGAACACAATTCTTCGATAAAAAAGTGGATCTTCATCTAACTTTTCAAGAGCCCATTCACCAAAAATTTGGCATTGTGGTAGGTCTTTTGGCTTCAATTCTTGCACCAGCTGTATCTTATAAGGCTTCACACCCAAATCCTTCCGCAAAATTTTCCACGTAGTGGAGTAACAGAGGCCCAATTGCTGCGAACGGCGCCGAATCGATAATTCACAGTCATCACCAACACTGGCCGATACGGCTGCGATATTTTCTTCAGTTCGCACTCTACGTAAGCGTGTTGGTGGTTTAATGTCCAACAATGTAAATTTGGTGCGAAATTTTTTTACAATAGCCCGAATAGAAGCCTCAGTAGGTCGATTAAACTGACCATAAAATGGAAGAAGCGCGCGATGAACTTTCTTAACAGAGCACGCATTTTGGTAATAAAATTCAATAATTTGCAAGCGTTGTTCGTTTGTAAGACGATTCATGATTAAATTATAGACCAAACTGAAGATGTTTGACAGTGACACAAGATACAAAACGTGCGTGAGTTGTCAAAACTAGTGTTGCCAAAAAGATAATAGCAAAAAAATCACTCGTTATAAATATCGAAAATGAAAATTTCCGATATCGGTCCATATATACCCGAGATATAGCCCAAATCGGGTTTTTCATGAAAATGTTGCGTCAGCGAACTTAAACAACTTTTTTGTGCTCCAAAGCAGTTCTGGTAATGAAATAAGGTAACATAAATATGGAAAATGAAAATTTCCGATATCGGTCCATATATACCCGATATATAGCCTAGAACGGGTTTTTCATGAAAATGCCGCGTCAGCGAAATTAAACAGCTTTTTTTTTTGCCTAAAAGCGGTTCTGGTAATAAAATAAGGTTATATAAATATGAAAAATGAAAATTTCCGATATTGGTCCATATATACCGCAGATATAGCCTGGAACGGGATTTCCATGAAAATGCCACGTAAGCGAACTTAAACAACTTTTTTTTTTGCTTAAAAGCAGTTCTGGTAATAAAATAAGGTTATATAAGTATGGAAAATGAAAATTTCCGATATCGGTCCATATATACCGCAGATATAGCCTAAACCGGGGTTTTCATGAAAATGCCGCGTAAGCGAACTTAAACAATTTTTTCGCCTTAAAGCAGTTCTGATAATAACATAAGGTGATATAAATATGGAAAATGAAAGTTTTCGATATCGGTCCATATATACCCGAGATATAGCCTAAACCGGGTTTTTCATGAACACGCGGCGTAAGCGAACTTAAACAACTTTTTTTGCTTAAAAGCAGTTCTAATAATAAAATAAGGTTATATAGGTATGGAAAATGAAAATTTCCAATATCGGTCCATATATACCCGAGATATAGCCCAAACCGGGTTTTTCATGAAAATGTCGCGTAAGCGAATTTAAACAACTTTTTTGTGCTCAAAACCAGTGTTGGTAATGAAATAAAGTTATATAAATATGGAAGATAAAAATTTCCGATATCGGTCCATATATTCCCGAGATATATCCTAAACCGGGGTCTTCATGAAAATGTCGCGTAAGCGAACGTAAACAATTACATTATACCCGAGATATAGCCTAAACCGATTTTTCCATGAATATATATATTTTTTTTTGCTGAAAAGCAATACTCGTTATAAAGGAAGGTTACTAAAATACAGAAAATAGAAAATTCCGATATCGGTTCATATATAACCGAGCATATTCAGGTCACATTTTTAATATACTATACATATTCGTGACTATCGTGAAGGGTGTTTTAGATTCGGCCCAGCCGAATATACTACTGTTTTTTTGTAGTAAATATTAAAGCAGCCACACACAATAATATAAAATTAATTTCACTTTTAAAAATACTTTAAGCCTTTCGAATAACACAAATCGCGTATATTTTTAAATTATTTTACGGAAGCAATATAATTTTAACAAAAAATTTTTAATCGAAAAGATGACGCGTGGGTTTGTTTATTAATCAAATATCTAAGACGTTAACTAAAGTCGACGGCCATTAAAATTGGACGGCGTCGGTGGCCGTTAGTTGGTTTAGTCTGAATGAAGCCGATATTTAGCGATATTATTAATAATAATTTTATTAAAAGGATACAAAAGAACTAATAAAAGCAAAATACTCTTCATATGTTAGCTGCTATATACATTCAACTTGTAACACTCATAATGAGTCTAAATAAATTAAATCTTTCTATGGGTTTTGGAGTAGTTTTTTTGCCAGTCGACTTAGTTCTGTCAATACTTCCAAACGTTATTTAAAAGAAATTCTGCAGTATTTGTTTACACTTTTTTTGTAGCTAGCTACTCATTTGACGGCTGCGCAATGACGGCCCCACACTTGTATTCATAAAGGGCACTTCAGACTATCACACTTTGTATTAAGACTTGTCAAAAAATCAAATAATACGTGCAAGTGTGATAGTGTGAATGTAAAGCGTTATGAAAATAAGAAATAATACGGTAAAAGATTTGGCATCCCATAACACTTCATCATTTTTAGAAATTTGTTTAAACAATAAGATTTTTCATTGGATCAGGGTTGCATTTTTTGCAAAAGCAAATAATAAAAATATTAAAACCAGACGTTAAGTAAATTGGCTGTTTGTTTTCAAGTCATATTCCTTCTTTTACTTTAGGTGTGATAGTGTGAAAACAAAATGTAATGGTACGTTAGATTTTTTGACAGTCGCAACAAATATCTTTAGATTTTTGTCCCACAAAATCCAATCAAAATCTTAAGACTTGTATGATAGTCTGAAACGCCCTTAAGTAATACGGTTGTATTGATAGCAGCAAAAAAAGCTACACAGTGAGATCTTACTTTAGTGTGCCAGAAATTTTTGTTGAAAAACCTTCTTAATTTTACATGTTTAAAATGTTTTGTTTTTTAATTTTCTGTCACCATATTTTTAATTATTACAGAGATACGATATAAGAAAAAAAAGTAATTTTCTTTGTAAAATTAGAAATATAGGGTATCGCAGTAAGAGTGTACTGTTTAAATATAGTGTCATTATATTTTGTGCAAGTGAAACTTCTGAGTCCGCATCAACTGGATGACATGGATGTGGGCGCTGGTCATGGGATTTAACGCTGCACAGTGGGACCAAAAGAAAAAAAAGGACAGTAATAAATCTGTATCTTTGAACTGTGTGTTCTGATAATAAAATAATGTGTGAAGAAATCATAGAGGAAAAATAGGCTTTAAGAATAATGAAATTTGAACGACCTTACTATATCACGTGGTGTCAAAGTTGACTATCTGGGGTATGAAAAACTTTGTTCGCCTCATTACCTTTGTAACTATTATCTGATTTAAATAAATTTAAACACTTTTAAAAGATAATGATAAGATAAAGAAGAACCAGTTTATTTTATTTAGACATCGTTAATAATTTGAAAGATATTTGTCTTTTAATTTTGAAATTTTCGTTTTGGCCTTGGCTTTGTTTCTTATTTTGTACATACGAGTACATTAAAAAGATTATTATACAATTTCAAGTATAATAATCTTTTTAATGTACGCAAGTCTTTGAAAAATTGCTAAATTTTGACAAAAATTGTGCTCAATTGTTTGACGGTTTTCTAAAAAAATATTTAATAAAATTTTTTTTATGTTGTCAAAAAATAGTCTTTAAAATTTATTATTTTAAGTTGAAAAAAGCATGCAGGCTACATCCAGCATTGGACGAATACGGTAAATTTTTCAACAAAATTTTGAATTAATCGATTCTTAAAATGTGTTATATATTAAGTTAGATATATTTAATAAATTTAATCTGACTTTTTACTGTTACTCGAGAGGTAAAAACTGTGGTCGGGAGAGCAAATTTATTAAAAACATTTAAATTTGTAGGATAATTTTATTTACGCGCATGATAATTTAATTTTTTCTAACAAAACAAGTTTTTGCTACTATTAGGGAACCTGGATATTCGAATCCAGTTATCTTCTATAATTTTAATAGCAAGTTCAATAAGTATGACAAGTTGAATTTAATTTTTTCTTATTTATTAGAATTTCAATCTCTTATTGTTAAAACTTTTTTTTAAAGATAAGTTACATGAAAATTTTTTTTATAATTTTTCGAATTCAAAAAAAATATTAAAAATTCACATACAAAAATTAAGGTTTCTTTAACAAAACCTCCTATTTATTTTACAAAATGCTATAAATTCATGCAGAATATAAAAATGCCCATGTTTAGCTCTCCACTGATATACATATAAATACATTTATATTTTTGGTTTAACATGGTCGTTTTGTTAAGACCACCTGTACAATTTTATAAGGCCGGACCTCTTAAACATAATATTTATTTTAAAAATTTTTAAGCTTAGCCATTAGTTGGCTATTCCACGGTCGTCCCGTTGGTACATACAACTTTGCTTATGGTACACAGTCTTAAAATAAGCTATACTTACATACATACATCTTAAAATTTGGTGATACACTGTTAATGTCAGAGACGCATTTTAAAGAATTAGGCAGCAAATCGTTCCAACAGGTGTTACTTGTACTTTCATTCGGAAGATTATAGTTGGTTTTCTTGAAACCAAAGACTATCAGATTTGGTACGTTTCGGATAACTATGACAAATTAATTGCAATCGTTAGGTGATAGCGATATTCAGGTAGATAAACAAGTTCTAAAGGACTTAATGAACAAACGTCTGCATCATTCGTACACACCAAATAAAGCATTTTCCGAAATCATTCTGTATATAATTTGTTTGATAAAGACCAAGATCACACATTGCAATAACGAAGTCATCATAACGTAAACAAGTAGTAACTGGGACCACATAAGGAACATCTAGATCACGTGACTGTAAAATAGACGTCTTGTTAAAACCCCGATTCGTAATTAAGCTTCGATAGTGAACGGACGCGTTTATTATTATTATTTTTTTTTATCTGGGACCAGTACTCAGGGGATGGCCCCTATATATGCAGTGCATTGTACTGGAACTAGGAAAATAGGTTGAGATGAAGAGGAAAGACAACAACACGAAAGACCAAAACAAACTCTATTGCAGCATTTAAAATGTTGGAATTAAATTAGTTAAACTGATCAGTGCCGAGTGTGTATACCTTCGACACTGCTCTGTAGCGCAATTCACTAACTTTTCACCCCAATTAGTAGTGTTTACTTTAACCACACATATTGTGGTTTGCACTAACCCCTACGTTATTCACTAACTATATTTAGCCACCGTAATAGGTTTTTTCCACTGAACAACATCTAACATCTACCACCAGTTTTTGAAGATGATAACATCTTCCCATAAGAAATACATTGTACTAAAAGTCAACATTTTTCAACATCTTTACAAAATGTTCCTATCTCATTTTATTCCATTCAACATCTTTCAATTATTTCAGTGCCATCACTAGAAAAGAGGCATTAATGTCGATTATTCTTGTGGCATCACGGAAAAAACGTCATTTGTTTTGAAAAAAATTAAAAAAAAATCATAATTTCCTTATCATGTGTCAATTGTTGGGATGCTTAATTTTTTTGTAAATACTTTTATCTCCGTTTTTGCCAAATTTGGTTTATGTGTCCTACATTTTGTTTATGGACATGCATATGTTTTATAATTAATCCTCTTTTGTCTTTCGAATAAATTTTTTTCGAAACAATTTTGCGTGCTTTTGTTAAATTGTTCGAAAATTTATATAATAAAATTTTTGATTGATAGTAGATGTTAGATGTGAGCAATGTAAACGGTGTTTCACATTTTCAACATCTTCCACGCGTTCCATGAAGATGTTCATCAGTGTAAAAAGCCTATAAAGGGTTTTATTTTTCTAACCGTTCAGATTGTTATAACGTGCTAACTCTCCATTTCATTGTTATTAGCTATTGTACTGAATCTCTTTTTGCTTATATGTTTCCTTCATATTTTGTAACTTTCACCATTTTATATACATACATACATATATATAAAAATCTTAAAAATAATATATAAGCATGAGGTCCTTTCTATGTAATACAATAAATTAAAAGTTTTTTATTGAATATTTCGTATTTCTTTAAAAATTTCTTTAAAAAAATTCTTGAGGAATGTATTTGTTGATTAATTATAAAATCAAAAACAATTTTGTGATAGAAAATAAAACAACATTAAAAGCTTTAACATACATACATACATACATACATACATACAGGTGGCGTGGGTGCGAGCGTTCAAGGTAAAGCGCTGGCTTCCCATTGGGTGTAGCCAGTTAGCGATCCTTGTCCCTGCTCAAACCAAGTTGTCACACGGCCTTCTCGTGGCGCTACTGAATAGTTCTCAAAAGTTGAGAATGAACTAACTGTGTGACAGCGATAATGGATTGGATGACGACCTGACGCAGACGATTATGGGCTGGGAGCTGACGTATTCCGTGACCTGATTAAGCACGAGTGACATCGTGCTGAAATGGCTCACGGGCTAATGCGGAAGCTACCTCCGTCCCGGTAAAACCCTGGCAGAGGCTTAAAGTATGATCAAAGTTTGTAGCCAATAGTTTTTGGCTGTGCAGGGTTAGTTGAGATGACTCCTAATCAGCTCCCGACCTGGCTCTGTACACAAGTCTCATAAGGCCTTGTGTCAACCCTCGCGAGGAACTCACTGCTTGCATAGCCACCCTCGGGGTCACTACAAGGGTAACTGCACATTCACTCAACAAAAAGTGAACTAAATTTTAATAAAATTAACTTAACCCGGAAAATGCGGGAATGTTTTGGACAAATAAAATACTTTTTATTGAGTGTGCGGCAAACGGAGACTACAGCTTTAAGCGGGGACCCAACTGAAAAAATGAATAAAAATAATAATAATAATAATGAGAGTATAAATGAGTTGAGCATGGGTGAAATTGTAAACCCTTTTGCTAAGAAATCGGTGATAACCAGATCACCTCCTACAGCGGTGAGTAGGACCGTTCCGGTGCCAGGCACCGTTGAAAATAGTGAAAATGGACAAAATAACGTCCAGAGGCTAGGAGAGAAGATCTCAAAGCTCGTAGCTTTCCTAAAGGCACGTTCAAACGTGCATAAGGAAATAGTGACAATGTCACGTGAGATACAGGCATTGTACATGCAGGTCTCAGATGAATTGAGTAGTGGAAATGCTAGTAGTACAAAGAAAGCACATACTAGTACGCATACTCAAACAGACGAACCACCAAGGCTCAATCCTGTGATGGGCGGAACTCCAAAGCGTAGAAGGGAGGACTTAAGCCCAAAAGGTAACAGAGCTAAAAAGAATAGGGGAACAACCCCTAATAAAGTAGTCAGGGTAGGTGGACACACTATACCCAAGGCTATAAACTTAAACTTGGCTGGCAAACCGGATCTAAGTGCTAAAGATCCTGGCTGGGTTAAGGTTGGCCCAAGGGCTAAAACAAAGAAAGCGTCCGTTAAACCAGATGCTATAGTGATTAAAACCTGTGGAGATACTTCCTATGCGGATATTCTCAGACAGGTGAAGAGGGACCCTAAGCTAAACAACCTGGGTCAAAATGTGAAGAGCATTAGGAAGACAGGGAAGGGTGAACTGTTGTTTGAGCTGAATAGACCCGCGCACCAGAATACGGGCGAATTTAGGTCGGCTATAGAAGAGGTGCTATGTGATGCTGCTAAGGTTAGATCACTTTCTCATGAGGTCAGGCTTGAGATTAGGGATATAGACGAAGTAACCTCTAAGGAGGATATTTATGAAGCTCTCGTCAAAATATCTGACGAATTTAAAGCTTTGCACCCTACGGCAGTTAAGTCGCTAAGGAGAGCATACGGTGGGACACAGACCGCCACAATTGGCGTGAGTGCACTGATAGCTCGCCGCCTTATAGAGATGGCAAAGATACGTATTGGCTGGGTGGTTTGCCGAATACGCGAAAAGGTAGCACCAAAAAGATGCTTTAAATGTCTGGATTATGGACACGTAGCAGGGAACTGTAAGGGGCAAGACCTTTCAGGGAATTGCCTACGGTGTGGCAAAACGGGCCACAAAATTGGAACCTGTTCCAATAAACCATCCTGCTTGCTCTGCAAGAAGGGAGCAGACACCGCTAGTGACCATGTCACCGGAGGTGCAGTTTGCCCGTTTTATAAAAGAGCTCTACAGAAACTTAGGGAATAGAGTAGAACCTAAGTCACCAAAATGCGTATATTACAGTTAAATCTCAACCATTGCCAGGCAGCCCAGGAGCTTCTTAAGCAAAGCGTTCGAGATATAAGTGTAGATGTCGCTATTCTAAGTGAGCCATATCGGACCATGGCATCTGTAAACTGGGTTTCCGATAACACGGGTACATCGGCAATATGGAACACCAGCACGCTAACCATACGCGATAGAATAACAACGCAATGTGGATATGCTCGAGCGGTTATATCTGGCATCACTATTTACAGCTGTTATATACCCCCTAGGTATTCTATAGAAGACTTTCGGGTAATAGTTGACAGTATTGTAACGGATGCAGTTGGAAGAACCCCCGTAATAATAGCAGGTGATTTCAATGCGTGGGCTGTTGAATGGGGCTGTCCCTCAGCAAACGCAAGAGGAAGAATACTCTTGGAAGCCTTTTCTGTACTGGGTGTTGTACTCATCAATAATGGAGTTGAACACACCTTCAGAAGGGGTGATGCTGGCTCAGTAATTGACATTACATTCGTCAGTGCCAGTATCGCAACCCAGGTGAACTGCAGAATATCTGACATCTATACACATAGCGATCATAGCGCTATAATAATAGATGTGCAAGACGCACAGCCCCGTGCTATTGTACAAGCTCGTGTCTTGACAGGATGGAAGGTAAATACCTTTGATAAGGATAGCTTCGGAGCCTGCATGGAGAACATGGAAATGGCTGGTTCAGCAGAAGACATGGCAGTGCAATTAGTGCGCAATATCACTAGTGCCTGCAATGTAGCTATGATAAGGCGAAAAAGATCGCCAAATAAGCCTCCAGTGTATTGGTGGAATGATGAAATTGCTAGCTTGCGTTCAGAGTGTATTAGCGCCCGAAGGTGGTATACACGAACGAGGGGTCGGTTAGAGAATAACGTGCAGCACCAGTTGTATAGGGATAAAAGAAAGGCATTGAAGATTGCAATTCGTAGGAGCAAGCGTAGGTGTTTCCTGGATGCTTGTGATGAAATAGATAGTAATCCTTGGGGCTTAGCATATAAGCTAGTAACCAGGAAACTTAAATGTCTTGGCCCATTACTGCCAGGAGAAGAGAATATCCTCAACGGAATTGTAGACCATCTTTTTCCTCAACAGGAGGCTCCGACATGGCAACACAGCTATCCAGCTGAATTATTCGACATTTCTCCGGTTACGGTCGTCGAGATAGAAGGTGCTGTCTCAAAATTCAAAGACAAGAAGGCACCAGGCTTAGATTGCATCCCAAATATGGTACTGAAGGAGGCTGTTAAGCTCCATTCTGATTATTTCCTGAAAGTAATAAGCGCATGCTTAATTCAGGGAACTTTTCCAACAATCTGGAAGAGGCAGAAATTGGTGTTGTTACCTAAGGATAACAAGCCGCTAGACGACCCTTCCTCCTATCGTCCGCTCTGTATGATAGATACAAGTGGGAAACTTCTGGAGAGTATAATCTGCAGAAGATTGGAAGATTGCGTACAAGCTAACCTAGGTTTATCAGATAACCAATTTGGCTTCAGGAAAGCAAAGTCAGCGGTGGACGCTATCAAAGTTGTAGTAGAAACCGCTGCTCAAGCTATCCAAGGGAAGAGGTGGAGGAATGGAACAAAAGGGTATTGTGTGGTTATAACCCTAGATGTAAAAAACGCCTTCAATACGGCAAACTGGGAGCATATAGTTAATGCTTTGGTCCGTATAGACATCCCAGGGTATCTACTAGCAATTGTACGGGACTATTTTCGGGATAGAGAGCTAGTTTATGATACCGATAAAGGTACTAAGAGGCGCAAGATCATTGGTGGGGTGCCTCAAGGTTCAGTTCTTGGCCCACTATTGTGGAACGTCATGTACGACGGAGTATTAAGATTGGATCTATCGGAAAAGGTGAAGATAGTTGGATTCGCAGACGACATAGCGTTAGTGTGTGAAGGGAAAGAGTTACTAGAGGTGGAAACCATTGCAAACGCCAGTATTCAGATCGTAAGATCTTGGCTAAGATCAATGGGCCTAACTCTAGCTGACCATAAAACGGAAGCGGTTCTGATTAGTAGTAGGAAAATTAGGGAAACTGCATAGCATAGAATCTAAGGAATGTTTAAAATACCTTGGGGTCATGACTGACACTCGTCTGTCTTTTCAAGAGCACTTGAAGTACGTAGGCAGTAAAGCATCAAAAACATGCACAGCGCTATGCCGGATCATGCCGAATACAAGAGGTCCAAAATATCTGCAGAGGAAATTACTCTCTAGTGTAGTAAGAAGCATTATCTTATATGCATCGCCTATATGGTCAGGCTCACTTAGATATCCTACTTATGTGAACCTGATATCTCCTGTGCACAGGCTGATCGCCTTGCGTGTATGTAGCGCATTCCGAACTGTATCGGACCTGGCCGCTTTTGTCATTGCCGGCATGATACCGATCGAGCTAGAGGCCGCTTCGGACATCACGGTTGGGTTGAGAGAATCGTGTCTGCGAAAATGGCAAGAAAGATGGGCGACAGCTGACAAGGGAAGATGGACCTACTTACTGATACCAGACATCAGAGCATGGCTATCAAGAAAGCATGGCGATTTGAACTACTATATTACACAGTTTCTAACTGGGCATGGTTGTTTTAGGTCGTACTTGTACCGTTTTGGACATGACAGAACTCCGTTCTGTCCGAGTTGTGATGGTAATGTCTTGGAAGATGCTGAGCATGTGTTCTTCATCTGTCCACGGTTTAATAGTGATAGGGAATATTTAGAAACAGTCCTAGGACGTAGTATCAGTGCGAGCAGTATCGTTCCAATCATGTTGGAATCTTTGTGCAACTGGACGTACGTTTGTAGTTTTGTAAAATTGGTTTTGTTGGAACTTCGTAGGTTAGAACAGATTCGCAGCAGAATCAATGTAGTTTAGTTTAGATGTAGGGTGTATCACCTTTCCCACCCCGAGACGTAAAGCCTTGCGGCAGTCCCTCGGGGAGCATCTGGCTCAGGGCGAAGGGGTGTTTTTTAGCGAGTTAAAGTCTCGCACTACTGGCAACCACCATCACTGCCAGTGCCTTTCGATGGTTTTTCACCCCGCGAATAAAAAAAAAAAAAAAAAAAAAAACATACATACATAATTACATTTAACATAAAAATAATATTATTTTATTTCCTATCAAAACATGTTTCATTTTATAATCAATCAACAAATAATTTCCATAAGAAGTTTTGTAAAAGAAAATCGAATAAATATTGCATAAAAAAAAACTTTTTATTTATTGTTTATATAAAAATATTATTTTCAAGATTTGTTTTTGTTGTTTACTAACTTTTAGTGTTTTTATTAGATAAATTTAATGAAATAAATATGTACACAACATTAATCGACACTTTTTTTTTAGTTAAACCTAAAAAAAAATGCGGGTGTAAATTAACACCTATTTATGTGGTTAAATATAACAGCTGCCTGAAACAGCTGATTTTAAACACCAGCATACGGTGTTTAAAGTACTTGTGAATAGGAAAAATGTTAATCTTGTGGTTAATAGTTTTAACCGAAATAATTGGGGCTTAAAAAGCATAGTGAATCGTACTACAGATGATCAAAATTTAGTCCAACATAGGCTTATGTCGTTCATGAATGAATTACTTCAACCGAATGATTCTCTTCAGTGAAAGAATGAATTCAGTATTCTTTCTGTATTTCTTTCATCATTCACTTTTCTTTCATATTTCTTCATTTGTTCATGCTTTTGACAGCGTTGTCAACTACTTGCTTTTCGTACCATTTTAAGCGCTTTTTCAAATTTCCGACGTCAAAAACTCTAGTCAGTACAGCGTTTATCATAGTTTATAGGGGTGTATGCTTGTTTGCACAAGTATTTGAAGCATGTATCAAAAATTTTTGATTTTCGTGCAAAAATTTTGAATTTTTGTGTATTCTAGCGCTAAATTTGTCATTTCAGTGAAAAACTTGCAGAGTTTTTAAATTAATTTTAGTCAAATTTTGCAAGGAATTTTTGAATTAAAACACATTTCAAATTCGTTTTAATTTTTATGAATATGCATTTTTGTTAATTTTAATCTATTTCAGTGGAAATTAAAAGAAAATTTAAAAAACAAATTTAACACAATTTTTTAAATTATGTATTGTATCTTGACCGCCAGGTATGATCCAGAATCCTCCCCAATCTGGCTGGCTATTTTCACCTTTTCATGCTCTATGATCTGAGACCGACTTTCACGAAATAATTAAAGGTTTTTTGAAATAATTAAGTTTTTCTTTTATTGCAAATTTTTTTAAATAGAAATTTAAAGAAATTTTAGGTATCATCCAGAACTCTCCCTAATCTGGCTGGCA
Source organism: Thecocarcelia acutangulata (assembly GCA_914767995.1). Classification (NCBI taxonomy): domain Eukaryota; kingdom Metazoa; phylum Arthropoda; class Insecta; order Diptera; family Tachinidae; genus Thecocarcelia; species Thecocarcelia acutangulata. The sequence continues at coordinate 64,811,814 of OU612097.1, forward strand.
ATTTTCAGACATTTGAAAAAGATTTATTTTATTATGGTATGAATTCGCCTTGAATACGCCCATAAAACTTCTGAAAAAAATTATCTCGGTAAGTATCATTAGTTTTAAAAAAAATGTTGTATCAAAGAATTGTTGAATTGAGCTTTTTTAGGAATTCTACTACGTTTCACATAGTTACACAGTGTCACAAAGATTTAATTAAATAAATTCATACATATCGCTCTTACAAGCAATTGAGCAAAAAAAGTTACTTTTAGATGTACCTAGTAATAGTTACGACTTTTTCTTCTCCTGTAAAATTGCAATACATATAAATTATAATCCAACATAAATTTAATTTAATAATAAACACCGGCTTCGCTACAAACGTTTTTTTGCATAGCCGGCAGCAGGGACTCTCTCCTGTATCTATTAACAAGCTTTTAAATGATACCAATAAAAGTTCTTCGGTCCATAACCCGGAAACTAATATTGTCATTTCATATTTTCTTGTTATTTTTACATTTTCTGTCACTCTATGTACTTTTTATCCCATGCCATGCTGCCTTCTGAAAAAAAAAACTTTGGAAGCGAAGCCGGTTTTTATTATTGAATTCAATATTTGAAATAAATTTCTTCAGCTCAAGGGCCTTTTTGTTTTTTTTAAATGTTTATTGTGTTTTTCAATATTTACGTGTTATAATTTCATTAAACTATTTGAATTGAATACACACAAACAAACCTTCCTGAAGAAGCCTTCCGAAGGAAGACAAAATATTGAGAAATACATCAAACATTAAAAACAAAAAGGACCTTAAGCTGAAGAAATTTATTGCAAATAATGAATTAAATAAGGGCCAAAGCAAACAGGATCAAGATATTGTTATTATATTAAATTTTGTTGTTTTAATTAACATATATGTATGTATTTACATACATCCATATGTAACACTTTGATACAACTTTTTAAAACTACCCTGCCGTCAAATGAGTAGCTAACTATAGGGTGTTTTTTTAAGCCCGATAGAACTTGAAATTGTAAAAAATAACACAAAAAATTAAATTGTAATCAAAATTTTTTTTTTCGAAAGATCAATACGTGACATTAACATTTGAAAATGATTTCGGGCATATGGGCACCGCGGCTGTTCTTGACGAAGCGCATTCTGGACGTCCAATTTTGGGCCACTTTTTCGAGCACTGCTGGCCGTATGTCACGAACAACACGAACAATGCTGGCCTCCAAGGCGTCAATTGTTGCTGGTTTATCAGCATAAACCAGTGACTTCACGTAGCCCCACAGGAAATAATCGAGAGGTGTCAAATCGCACGACCTTGGAGGCCAATTGACAGGTCCATTTCTCGAAATCAACTTATCGCCAAATTTTGATTTCAGTAAGTCGATGGTTGCGTTCGCCGTATGGCACGTAGCGCCATCCTGTTGAAACCACATCTCCTCCGGATCAATGTCATCCATATTTTCAAACAAACAATCATTGATCATGGTGCGGTAACGATCTCCATTGACCGTAACGCGAGCTCCGGCCTCATTTTTGAAGAAATAAGGTCCGATGATGCCACCAGCATGAAAACCGCACCAAACAGTGCATTTTTCTGGATGTAATGGAGTCTGTAGGGTCTCTTGTGGATTGGTCTCACTCCATATGCGGCAATTTTGTTTATTAACAAACCCGTTAAGCCAAAAATGCGCCTCATCGCTGAACACAATTTTGCGATAAAACAACGCGCGAATCGACGACTGATTTTCAAAGTAAATTTGGATAATTTCGTAGCGTTGTTCAAGCGTGAGTCTATTCATGATGATTTGTCAGAGTATACTGAAACAAATAAAAAAAATGTTTCATCAAAATTTAATTTTTTGTGTTACTTTTTACAATTTAAAGTTCTATCTAGCTTAAAAAAACACCCTATACAAAAAAAACCAACTTTAAGTTAGCTTGTATAGACTAACTTAAAGCTAACTACTACGCAATGCAAAATTTACATTAATCAAAGTGTATACAAACACTGCAGAGTTTCTTTTAAATGACGTTTGAAAGTATTGAGAGAACTAAGTCGATTGGCACAGAAACGGCTCCAAACCCCATAAAAAGATTTAATTTATTTGGGGTCATTACGAGTATTACAACTTATGGAGTAGAAATTGGTAATCGGTTAGCGTCACCTTATAGTATAATTAAAAAATAAATACATAAAATTTTTCGATTATGTTGGACTTACTTATAATTTTGCATTTGTAACAATCGCCCTTAGTATCGTTTTTATATATGTATTAACATATGAATGTATACAGCAATTAACATATGAAGAGTATTTTGTTTTTATTAGTACCTTTTGTATTCTTTTAGTAAAATTATTTTTATTAATATCCCTAAATATCGGCTTCATTCAGACTAAATCAACTAACGGCCCTCAGGATATAGAAACTGTAAACGTTGATTTCGCCTGAACAATAAGAGACTCAAATTTTTAGTTTGTTGTATCAATTTATTTCTTATTTGAACTTGTCACTTTGACTTCTACTTAACAACTAAAATTTCATCCGCTATTCTTAGGTCCCTGTACCGGCAGTTTACATATTTTCTTTTTATTTCTCTTTCTTCTTCCTTCTTTTAAGTGTTGCCACAACTCGGCCATCCTGAATCCAAATCGTCCCGATTTCACCTTCAACTTGAAATGAATTGGGTAACCATGGTTTAATATTAGCGGCTTCCCAAATTCCTTCGTATGGAATTTGGCTAACTTGAAAACCGTCCACATCCCTCAACACATATCTGTCGTTAGGAAGAATTTTAATGATCCTATAAGGACCTTTGTATTTAGGGACGATCTTCCTACAAGCCCCAGAATCACTGACAAAATTCCTTATAGATACATAATCATCTACACTATAAACTCTGTTAATTCTATTACGATCTTTTAATTTTTTATTATATTCTTGACATTTTTCAATTCTCTTGGAAGCAGATTCTCGTATGGACTGTAGATCTCTCCGAGGCTCCTGTTCATTACCCTCTTCCAGTTTTTCTTTTAAAAAGTCAATAATCCTACCTTTTTGCCTAACACCGAAAAGTAATTCGCTAGGAGTTGTTCCAATGCTCCTATGGAATGTATTATTTAGTGTGAACTCGATATCTGGTAAGACTTTGTCCAAACTATACATCGTTCCTGCACTTGTCAATTTTGCTATCATTGGCGACAAACTGCGATTGACTCTTTCTACCTGGCCGTTAGCCTGTGGTGAAGCTGTAGCAATCTTAATGTGTTTTATATTATTACTTTCAAGAAAACTCTGAAACTCCCTAGATGTAAAAGCACTACCTCTATCAGATACTATAACCTTCGGCCTGCTATAAGCATGGAAATAAGAGGATAAACAATTACATACCTCTTTTGCACTGGTGGTACGAACCGGATACAGCCGCACAAATTTTGTAAACCCATCTATCATAAGAAAAACGTACTTTTTTTAGTTGCCTTTATATTCACCGGGCCAAAATGATCTATATGAACCGTTTCAAAAGGTATATCACCTTTAGGGATGTTATGTAGCATGCCCTCGTGTTTACCACTCTTTTGAGAAAACGCAATACATTTTAAACAATCGCCAATGTGATTCTTTATTTTTTCCTTTAGCTTAGGAAACCAGTACGATCTCAGTACCATTTCAGCTACTTTATCACAACCCACATGACCCATTTCATCATGATACATACGCAAAATATTTCCCTCCATATTTTTCGGTACATAGAATAATATTTTATCACCCAGTTTTCTATAAACAAGCCCGCTTCTCATTTCATAAAAGCTGTTTTCCTCTCTTTCCAATTGTGATCTTAACTCATTAATTTTGTCATCTTTATATTGACAAATTGACAAATTTTGTTCGAAAGTATTTTCCTGTAAAACAAAAATATTAGTATTCCTGCTCAGAGCATCTACGTGCAGCATTTTCTCTCCCTTCCGAAGCTCCAACGTATAACTGAAATTTTCCAATTCAAGAGCCCACCTGGCTATTCGAGGATTTATTTCTTTTTTATTCAACGTAAGGGTTAGTGAATTACAATCCGTTACAATTTTAAACGTGATTCCTTGCAAATATATCCTAAATCTTCGCAGTGCATAAACAATAGCTAGAGTCTCCAGCTCAAAGCTATGATACTTTGATTCACAATCGGTTGTTCGCTTCGAGAAATAAAATATAGGATGAAATTTCCCATCTTCTTTTTTCTGTACTAAAATTGCCCCAAATCCAATACTACTAGCGTCACAATGTAGTTCTGTCTGGTGCCTTGGATCATAAATAGACAAAATAGGCGCCTCTACTAACTTTTTTTTTAATATCTCAAAACATTCCTGTTCCTTTTCACCGAAATGGAAATTTAAATTTTTCCTAACTAAATTATATAAGGGCTGAGCAAGTATTGAAAAATCTTTAATAAACCTCCTAAAGTAAGAGCATAGTCCTAAAAAGCTCTGAACATCTCTAACGCTTCGTGGGGTCGGGAAATCTACTACTGACTCAATATTTTTTTCGTCTGGTCGAATTCCATTTCTTGAAATCGTGTAACCCAAATATCTAATTTCGGACTCCATAAACTTACATTTATCTAGCCTTAACTCTAATTTATTTTTTACTAACCTTTCAAAAACCATTTTCAATATTTCCATATGCTCTTTCACACTTTTAGTCGCTATCATCAAATCATCAATATATATTGCTACCTTGCCTTCCCGGATTAGATCACTAAAAACTTTATTAACATAACGCTGAAATGTTGAAGGGGAGTTCTTTAACCCAAAAGGCATCTTAAGATATTCATATTGACCCATAGGCGTTACAAACGAAGTGTATTTAATCGAATCTTTACTTATGTCAACGTGGTAGAAAGCACTTTTCAAGTCCAATAGAGAAAAAAAGGATTTGTTAGATAATCTATCTAGCAAATCGTCAATAAGTGGTAAAGGATAATTATCCCTTAACGTTACTTTGTTCAAATTACGATAATCTGTACACAACCTAAGGTCTCCAGTTTTCTTTTTAACTATCACTATCGGAGACGCATACTCCGATTCGCTTGGTCTAATGATTCCTTTTGACAGAAGATCGTCCAAGATCCCTTGTAATTTTTCCCTTTCAAAATACGATAACCTGCGAGGAGAAAAGTGGAAAGGTTTCTCGCACGTTAACCTCAATTTCATTTCACATTTAATTTCCGGCTTATCAGGGCGCTTACAATTCTCATAATAGTCGCTAAAAATTCTGAAAAATTCTTGTTTATCCTTATAACTAACATCATTATTCAATATTTGGACACACTCATTATCATTCACATCAATTGCCATTAATTCATTACAAACGTTAGTGACATCAACACGACTATCTTTTGCAATATGTAATTTAACCCTGGTCTTTCTTAAAAAATCCTTTCCCAATATTAATTCATATTGCATAGTTTGATTAGGTACAACATATATTTTTAATTCAATACATTTACTTTTGTAAAATATTTTACATTTAACTTCACCTAAAATATAAAGCCGACTGTTATTTATTCCATAGAACCTAGAATTGGAACTTGTGCTGCTTATAAGACAACTAGGTACAAATTTCTGACGCACAAAACTTATAGGACTGCCGGTATCAATTAGTGCTCCTAACAAAATTTCGTAATTATCATTATGTTTATAAAAAATACAGTAAAAATTTCTTACATATTCATCCTCTTCTTCCTGTCTTTCTACGGCATGAACCTGATAAGGCTTCCTCTTAGGACATACGGCAGCCAAATGACCCTTCTCAGCACATACGAAGCATGCACCAACTTCTCTTTTAGGTTTACGGCACTCGTTTGCCACATGACCCAGTGAGTTGCAGTTATAGCAGCGAATTTCTCTAGCTTTTCCATCAGCGCTACTTCGACGATCTGTTATTTTTGGCAAGGCCACAGCATGAAGAGCTTCCAACAATTGTTTTTTATCTTTAAAGCACTGCATTTGAGCATATGACCGCAACGTATAATCAGATATTCCTTCGATGAGATATTCAACCATTTCCGACTCGCTTATCATTGCCTTACTAGCCAAAATGTTTTTATCATAAAAATATTGCTCAAATGACTCACCCGATTTCCATTTTCTGGTTTCGAATTCTCGTTTCAGTGTAAGGCGGCTTGACCTGTCCTCAAACAATGATTTCATATCGGTCAAAAGTTTTTCAATGGGAACCACCATCAAATCAGGGCGGGAGTGCAACCATCTTAGTGCTTTATCTTTTAGTTTGTTTGAAATGAGCGCTCGCATATTGTTGTCGTCTAAATTATAATTTGTTTTGATATTTCTTAGCTGAGTAACCCATAATTCAAAATTATCTCCGCTTCCATAAAAATCGGAAAGAAGATCTTTAACCACAGTAAAACTCACTTTTGATAAAGTTTTTTCTAATTCAACCCCACTGTTTTTATTCTTTAATAATTCGTTTTTCATTTTCAACAACTGCATTTCTTTCTTTTGTATTTCCATTTCTCTCTTCATTATTAGTAGTTCTTTTTTCATTAATTCAAATTCCTTATTTTTCAATTTATTTTCTTCAGTTGCACCCACTTCGTTCATTTTCTCACTCATTTCTGTTCCGTTATTCCTTTCCTTGTTTTCAACTATTTCATCTATTATAATACCAAACGCACCACACTCTTTCAAGTCATTTGCATTTTCAACACTCAATTTGTTTTCGATCGTTTGCCCATTCATTTTATACTTATCAACAGAGAAACTCATTTTTTCATTTAAGTTAACGGTATCTTCTTCACTTCGCTTCTCTTCTCCATCAGCTAGACCGCTGCCCCCACTTTTCGAACCGCTTTCATTATTATTGTTGTTGTACACACCATCAACCGCAATGCTGCCGCCTTCTGCTTTTGCATTTCGTTTCATTTGATTCAGTAAACGTTGGCTTTCTTCTGGAAATTCCAGAAGACGTAAAACCAACTCATTTTTATTTCCAGTTGTTTTTTCTCCCAGGCCTTCTAGAATATTCTTTAATTCTTTTACAGTGCAGGAATTTAATAATTGTTCATCCATATCTCCGGTTAGATCCCTCTTCTGATCTTGTAAACGTTGATTTCGCCTGAACAATAAGAGACTCAAATTTTTAGTTTGTTGTATCAATTTATTTCTTATTTGAACTTGTCACTTTGACTTCTACTTAACAACTAAAATTTCATCCGCTATTCTTAGGTCCCTGTACCGGCAGTTTACATATTTTCTTTTTATTTCTCTTTCTTCTTCCTTCTTTTAAGTGTTGCCACAAAACTGAGTTACGCAACGCCTTAAAAATAATAAAGAAACGTTATATTTACGTTCAGTGCATTAAAAATAAAAACATAAAATCACAAAATTAAAATATTTTAAATGTATATATTGTAAAATGTATTATATGCAAAAAACTGGTTTTTATCTCTTTAGAAATCAACAAATGTGCAAAATATGTGTTTAAAGTGAATTTTTTAAGTTATTAATTCATGGCCTTATTCATAAAAAATATTGTATGTTTACTAAACTGTTATTTGACAAATATCTATAGGAAATTTGTCAAATAAGTGTTTAATAAACATACAATATTTTTTATGAATACGGCTGTTAATATTTATATAAATAAATTTTTGTTTTCTATTAAAATATAAATTTTAAAAACTGTTTTATTATATGACTTTGCTGACTGAAATGTAGGTAACTTATAGTCAGTTTAAAAAAACCAACTTAAAGCTAATTGAAAGTAGTGAGTTTATAGCTAGCTACAATAAGTTAACTTTAAGTTAACGGCTTGGTAACTAACTTTAAGTTAATTAAAAGTAATGCAGAGTTGGACAATTGACTACTTCCTAGGACATCGCAATGTTAAAATAGTTAGTTAATTCCATATAAAGGTAATCCAAGTGTCAACCACCACTGCATGAGAAATAGTTAGCTTTAAGTTAATTTAAAGTTAACTGAATGTACGACAGGGTAATGACACTTACAGATTACATCCTCTTTATTTTTTAAAATCCTTCCATTATTTCTCACAGCTCTTGATATCGCATTAATAAAGAAGTGAATAAATTGTTTGTTTACTATAAACTCGATTAACTTTTTATATTTTATGCTAATTCATTTGTGCTGTCGAACAATGATATAAACAATGCTTGTATGCTGTCTGTATTGGTGTATAATTCGCTATGCTGCCACCTGAAATGCATAATTGAAACATTTTCATTCATTCTGAAATATGTCTGGCATACTGAAAGATGAAAGAACAGAATGAATTAATTCAGTTAATCGTTCTGAAAGAGAATGAAAGATTCATACAAATGAAAGATTTTGCCCAACACTAGTCCAACGCTTTCCATACTACAAGGTAATAAAATGATCGAAAAATAACAAAAAACCTAGAAGAAATGAAAATAGTGAATTTACAGAAAAAAGTAAACTTTGGAACACTTTTTTATACCCTTTTAAATTTTTAATATAACAAGTAAGAGTGTGGTATATTCGGCAGGGCCTATTTAATCTAAAATACCCTTCACGATAGTCACGAATATGTATAGTATATATTACAAATTTGAACTAAATATGCTCAGATATCGGGGAAAGAGTATTTTTGCCTTGTAATCACCATTCCAAAAAAGAAATTGTTCATGGACATTTTTATGCAAAAGTTTGTTTAAGCTATATCTCGGTTATACATATATGAACCGATATCGAAATTTTCTATTTTCTGTATTTTAGTAACCTTCTTTTATAACGAGTATTGCTTTTCAGCAAAAAAAAAAAAAATATATTCATGGAAAAATCGGCTTAGGCTATATCTCGGGTATATATGGACCAATATTTTCATTTTCCAAATTTATATGACCTTCTTTTAATACCAGAACTGCTTTTAAGCATAAAATCAAGTATACATATATGGATCGATAACTGGAAAATATTTTTTTTTTTTTTTGTATTTAATAATTGTGGGAAGTTTGAAGGAAAACAAACAACCGTTTTTTTTTTATTTGCATACAAAATTACAAAAAAAATGTTTTTTTCGGAATTTTGGATATATCTCATCCATACTCGTATGTGAACCGATATTACTGAATTTCAATAGCAAACCCATGAATCGATGAGGTAAAAGAAGAAGAAAGAAATGAATAAAGTTTCTAAGTCTAATGGTTTTCTCAGAAATGGTATTTCAATAGCGGACAGACGGAAATCGCTTAATCGAATTTTCTATCAATGCTGATTCTCAATATGTAGACCGTATATGGTCTAAAATGGAAATAGTATAACAAATTGAATATAGAACTTATATATACCTTTTACATTTTTGTGAAGGGTATAAAAAAGAAACAAATAATTGCATGCATATACCTATCAGATGTAATTCTGATAAAGAGCTTAGCGCCGCTAGTAAAAATCCCTGGATTTCTGTGGATTAAACTTAGAAAAAATTATTGGACAATCTACTGTCACTAAGAGAAACAAACCGCACACGTTCGTGTTCACTATACATTTGCATTATTACGCTGAAACGGCATATGAAGATATTCATTTGCTTTTTGAATGAATAAAACTTCGTATCACACACAACTAACATTAAAAAAATTCAAAGACGACAAAACCAAATTCTTCGTACGATTACTGCAGCACCATGGTACGTAAGAAACTCACGAATTCACAAGGATCTGTGTGTTCCGCTGGTAACTGACGAGTTCTCTAAGTATGCCACAATGTATATCAGCAAATTGGAACTTCACCCAAATCCTCTTGCACGCAACATACTTAATTTTGGCGGCCACAGTCGGTTGAGAAGAAGGGATACCCTGGCCACCATCAGAACGTTAAATAGGTGATTCTGCCGATATTATTCGCGCAAAATGAAACTTTTTTGTCTAGCAGTGGCTGGACTTAACTAACTTTTATATTTAGTATTAAGGTTTACTTATTGTTAGTTCATATTTTGAAGATTCAATAAATAAATGAATGAAAAAAAAACACACAACTGACTACCAAGTGACTCAAATTATATTTTAATAAAAACAAATAATTGAATACACAAACCAAACGAATAATGATAATAACTCGACTCGTGGAGAAACAAATACAACCACATTCAAATAAAACGAAAACAAGAAGAAAAATTTTCAAACATATTATCATTCAAATGAATCGAATTAGCATTCGATTGTATTAACACATACATTTGTATGTATGTATGTAAGTGTGCACAATAACATACTGTCAAAGTTCTTTTACCAACTCCAATTTAAAACTTTCAGACCTTATTGCGCAAATTTCTTAAAAGCAAATTACATCTTAACAAAATGTTTTTCTTTGTAGTATAACGAATGTAATGTGCATTCGAATTATAATCGTTTTATTCATTCATTCGATATTTCTTGCACTCCATCGAACAGTTATATTGTATTTGCGAGCTTACGCTCTTACAATTTTTCTTTTCACTTTATTATTTTTTTCGATCATTTGAGAAATGTTTTTACCACAAATGATACAGCAAATAATTCAGCTGAACTACCGCCATACGCTGTTAGATCGATGTTGAAAATGTTATTCGTAACACAAACCCCAGGAAAGCTCCAGGTATTGATCAAATTACTGGTAAAATGCTTGAGCAGCTACCTCGTGTAGCTCGTAGAATTCTTCTTTTTATTTTTAACGCTATTTTACGTCTCGAGTATTATCCTGCAGAGTGGAAGGTGTCCATGATTACTATGATACCCAAACCAGGGAAGGATCCCACTAAGGTAGAGTCATACAGACCAATAAGTCTACTGCCAACAATTTCAAAACTGTTCGAAAAATTGTTAATGGCAAAGTTGAGTCCAATGTTGAACACTGTGGGATGCATCCCTGATCATCAATTTGGCTTTCGGGCTAAACACAGCACCATAGAACAAACGCACAGACTAGTCAATATCATAAGACAGACCTTTGAGGAGAAGAAGTATTGCTCAGCTCTATTCATTGACATTTCTCAAGCTTTTGATAAAGCGTGGCACGAGGGCTTGATACACAAAATAAAGTTGAACTTGCCTGCAAATACACACAAGCTTCTGGAAAGCTACTTATATGGGCGGAAGTTTGTTATCAGAGAAGGCGACTTTATAAGCACAACTCAGCCAATCGAGGCAGGAGTTCCCCAAGGCAGCATACTGGGGCCTACTTTATATTTGATTTACGCCTCTGACATGCCAACGACACCCGGAATCCACACTTCAACTTTTGCAGACGATACAGCATTCTGCAGCGTACATGAAAACCATCAAGTAGCTTCGCGAAATTTGCAGGAGTATATTTCAATATTAGAGATGTGGTTAAAACTTTGGAAAATTAAAGTTAATGAACAAAAGTGTACTCACGTTACATTCACGCTGCGTAAACAAACATGTTCAGCCATCCAAATCAACAATTCACCTATTCCGCAGCAAAATGAAGCCAAAGTACCTTGGTATTCACCTGGACCGTAGATTAACGTGGAAGTCTCACATAGATGCGAAAGTTACTCAGTTAAAGTTAAAAGCAGCTCAACTGAATTGGCTTATGGGCAGAAACTCGACATTGAAGCTGGATTGCAAACTTTAATTATACAACGCTATTCTAAAGCCTATATGGTGCTATGGAATTCAACTATGGGGCACCGCCTCCGCTTCAAACGTTGAAAAAATTCAAAGGCGACAAAACAAAATTCTTCGAACAATTACCGCAGCTCCATGGTACGTGAAAAACTTACGAATTCTTAAGGATCTCTGTGTTCCTCTTGTAAAAGACGAATTTTCAAAGTACGCAACAAGGCATATCAATAAATTGGAACTTCATCCAAATCATCTTGCACGCAATATACTTAATTTCGAAGGACACTCTCGGTTGAGAAGGAGGGACACCCTTGCCACCTTCAGAACGTTAAATAGGTGATTTCACCGATATTGACCGTGCAAAATAAAACATTTTTGTCTAGCATTGGCTGGACTTAATTAATTTTATGTATTTAGTTTTAAGATTTGAATACTTATTGTTAGTTCACTTTGTGAAGATAAACAAATGAATGAGAAAAAAAAACTATTATTTTATTTATTGAATCTACATAAAACATGTAATGACAATAAGTATTCAAATCTTAATACTAAAAAAAATTGTGATTAGAGTCCTGCCAGTGCTGAACAAAAATTTATTTTTATGCGAATATTATTTCAGAATTCAGTCATCTGTTTAGAGCTCTAATGGTAACCGAAGTATCCCTCCTTCTCAGACGGGTATGACCACCAAAGTTAAGAATATTAACTGCAAGAGGATTTGGATGGAATTCAAGTTTGTTAATATATCTTGTCGCGTACTAAACAAATTCAGATTTCACAAAAGGTACGTCCAGATCTGCGTGGATTCGTGAGTTTTTAACGTACCATGGAGCATCTGTAATTCTACGGAGAATTTTATTTTGACTTCATTGAATTTTTTCAATGTTGGATGCCGAGGCTGTGCCCCATAATTGAATCCCATAGCACCATATTGGCTTTAGAATCGAGTTGTACAGCAAAAGTTTACAATCAAGCTTCTAGGTCGAATTTCTGCCTAGTAGCCAGTTAATTTGCACTGCTTTCAATTTCATCTGCGTTACTTTGGCCTCGATATGTGACTTCCATGTTAGTCTACGGTCAAGATGAATTCCGAGGTATTTGACTTCACTGTGTTGAGGTATTACTTTATTGTTAATAGTAATGGGTGAGCATGTTCCTAGACGCAGTGCGAATGTAACATGGGCACACTTTTGTTCACTAACCTTGATTTTCCAAAGCATGAGCCATTTCTCTAGTTTATCGATATGTTCCTGTAAATTTATTGATGCTTGCTGGTGGTTACTATGTTGGTGCTTGTCGGCATGTCAGATGCGTAGATCAAATATAAGATAGGCCCTAATAGGCTGCCTTGGGGAACTCCAGCTTCAATAGGCTGGGCGGGGCTTATGAATTCGCCTTCTTTTATTCAAAATTGGCGACAATATAAATAGCTTTTCAAAAGGTTATGTACGTTTGCGGGTAAGTTAAACTTTATTTTATGCATTAAGCCATCGTGCCACACTTTATCAAAAGCTTGTGAGACGTCGATGAATAAGGCAGAGCAATATTTTTTATCTTCAAATGCCTTTCTTATGACATTAACTAACCTGTGTGTTTGCTCAATAGTGTCATGTTTCGCTCTAAAACCTAATTGGTGATTGGGAATACATTCAACCTTAAGCATTGGATTCAACTTCGCCTTTAGCAATTTTTCGAAAAGTTGTGTAGTTGTTGTCAGTAGATTTATTGGACGATATGATTCTATTTTCGTGTGATCCTTCCCTGGCTTAGGAACCATTGTTATCATGGACACCTTCTACTCTGCAGGGTAATACTTAAGTCGTAAAATAGCATTAAAAATAAAAAGAACACTTCTTTTAGCTACACGAGGCAGCTCTACGAGCATTTTGTTGCTGATTTTATCCATACCTGGAGCTTTTTTTAAGGTTTAGGTTATTAATAGCATTTTCAACTTCTTCAAAATTGAATCTTAAAGGCACAGGAGGTCTACTAACAATAGGCGGCAACTCATTTGCATTATCAGACCTATTTGTGGTAAAAACGGTTAACAAATAAATTACCCTTTTCCGAGTCATCTCTAGCCCAGTCACCAGATAGTTCTCGCAAGGGCGGCTTACCTCTAACTGGCCTTTTTAAATCTTTAGTCGTCCGCCATAAAGAATAGTTGGTGTGAGGAGTACCATCCAGACTTTCTAAATACGTTTGTAGAGAAGCCGTTTTTTGGTTGGAATCAAATTTCTTAGCTGATTTGTGCACTCACGGAGCCTTGTTTTTAGTTGCGGAAAGCTGCAAAGTTGCCACTCTCGTCTAACTCTTCTTTTTTCTAACACAAGTTGCTCGATTTCTGAAGAATATGTTCTGTTTTGAAGGTTTCTGCGTGTTAAATAAACTCTAGAACCAAGTTCAGCGGCTTGTTTAAGGTTTTCGCTAAAGTTGCTTAGTGACGCATTAATATCTTCAGAAGTTCTTAAAACAATATTCTCAGTGCAATGGGTACTCAAAATTTTTTTATATTTTAGCCAATTCACTCGGGTAACAGTCCTATGCAAATTGTTAATCGGGGACCAAGTCTCCTGGGGAAAGCGTACTGAAATAATAGTAGGTGAATGATCCGATGACAAGTCTAACGAAGGCTCAGCTTGCATCCATTCCACAGGGAACCCCTTTACCACTCCAAAATCAATCACATCAGGAATCTTTCGCCGGTCAGTCGTCCAGTAAGTGGGATGTCCGCTTGATATTACGTCTAAGCCATTTTAGAAATTATATCAAAAAGCACTCGATCCTTCGGGGAGATTAAACGCGAGCCCCAAAAAGTGTGTTTTGCGTTGTAATCTCCAGCTGCTATAAAACGAGGTCCTAACGAGTTTAAAAAATTTGAATATTGTGATTCTGTCACTGAGAATCGAGGCGGCGAATAAATCGATGAGATAACCAATTTGTAATGAAAATTTTCCACACAGATATTAGTTGCTTGAAGATAGTCCTCACATGTGTCGTTCAACAAAAAATGCTTTATCCTCTTTATCAAGCTCTTCCACGAACTCCCACAAGCTCTTCCACGGGGGTCTTTAGTATCGTATAGTACGTAGCCGTTAATTTTGAAGAAGCTTGTTGACATCAAGTGAGTTTCTGCAATCATCATTATATCGATCCGCTTATCCATCAGGAAGTATTCGAGTTCATTTTCTCTTACCAACTATAAAACGCAATTCATTCTCTTTTCTGTTTTTTCTTGTTTTACTCTTGTAATCTCTCTTAAAGTATTCGATATTTGAATGAATATTGTATTTTCAGTGTGCTTACAAACAAATGAATGTATTCTTGCAGCCTTTTAGTGTTCACCACATATAGCTGTAACAACGGACGACAAACCATCTACCTGTTCCGTTATTACAGACAAGCCGAAAACACAAGTAGGCATGGAAAGGTATGTAACCGTGGTTAAACGTCAAATATCATCACAATCAAAAATATCTAAAGACCACTACGATTGCAATCCTTCAGACTTATGAGCCAAATGCAGCAAAAAAAACATATAAACAGGCACCAATATATATGAGAGAACCTACTTCTAGTGAGCTGGTAAACAACTTATTACGGCAATCGTCAAAGACTTTCAACGTAACATCAGTTAAGCACGGAAACATTAATGAAACAAAAATTCAGGTACACCATGAAAATGATTACCGAAAATTGTCTGACGTTTTGGAAAAAGACAAAAGATCTTTTTACACTTATCAGCTGAAAAGTGTTAAAGGTCTTCAGGTCAGTATAAAAGGTATTGACTCATGCATAGCCACGGATGATGTTAAGATTGGTTTGGAGGACAAAGATGTTAAAATCAAAAGTATAGTGAACATCAGGAACCGTGAGAAGGTCCTTAAGGCCATGTTTAGGGTTGAACTGGAACCAAGTGATATTGTCCTGAAACGGAATGAAGTTCATCCAATTTATACCTTCAAATTTCTCTTGCACAGTAAAGTTACCGTAGAGGAGCCGCATAAGCGTTCAGGTTCCGTTCAATGCCTAAATAGAGCTGCAAAATAATCGATAGTTTTATTTATTTTTAGCTAACTATCGATAGTTTTTGTTCGATAGTGATACTATCGGCAATTTTGGAAAGTAAATACAAAGCCCGCTAAATGTAGCAAGCATAGTATTTGTGGCAACTTATTTAACCAGATTCTTAACTGCTCTTACATTTTTATAGATGTAGTGTTATTTGTAATTGAAAATTAATTGCATAAGGTATATCATATATCAAAGTAAATTGTATTATATAATTTATTACTTCTGTCTCATATAAATAAATTTTTCTATAAAAATTTTTAGTAAAACAAAGCTACTTATATCTGGCGGCTGCGACTAAATGCCGACTACAACTTAGCAACTACAGTGCCAATAGTAGGGACTTTACTTTTTTGTATAGATTTATTTATTTATATATATATATATATATATATATATATATATATATATATATATATATATATATATATATATATATATATATATATATATATATATATATATATATATATATATATATATATATATATATATATATATATATATATATATATATATATATATATATATATATATATATATATATATATATATATATATATATATATATATATAAATGACCGTTTAAAAGATAGTTAAAAAAAAACTCGCTATTTACGAACTGATGTTTTGTTTGGAAAGACGTTTGATACTGGGCTAGAAATTTATAAATATTTGTACACCGGACAGAAGAAATGTCCGTCTGAAAAATACATTTTTTATTGACTCCGGTATTTATGAAACGATTTTCAATATTATTCTTCCTTTAAAAGAGTTTGTAAACGCACTGGAAAAAAGTTTTTAGACATCATCTCAATAAGATTTTAAGAACTCCGCAGTATATGAATCCATTTTCAAAACACTTTTTAACTTCTTTCGAAAGAATAAGCCAAAGGCCCGAAAACAAAAAAGCTATATTAGATAGTGGATTAGAAATTGTTATTGGACATCGGACTGACGAAACCGAAAAATAAATGGTTGATATACTTTACTATTTATAAATCAATTTGCAATATTCTTTCTTAGTTCAAGAGATTGTCAACGACCCGAAAATGAAAGTTTTTGAATATATAAAATGTCCGTCCACAAACAAAACAAATTAATTAATTAAACTAAATAAAACACTCCGCTACAATTAACAGATTTTCAACAATTTTTATTCTTTATATCAAAGAAATAAAAAAAAATTGAACAGCGTCCAAAGAATTAATTTTTGAATAAATTTTGTTTTCAAAACTTCCGAATACATATGTTTTAAGAAAATAGCCGTGCGAAAAACTAATATATTCAGGGTTGTTGTGGAATCCCAGTCAGAATTATCATTTATCAGAATTGAAAATCGATTCTGATTTTAATTGGTGTCATGAAACCGTGTGGATTTTGGCTACATTCGAAAATAAACAAAACCCATAATCGAATCAGCTGTTTTTGCTTGTTTGCATTTTTTAGAAACATTTGCTCAAAAAATTTTGCGTTTTTTTGATGTTGGACATATTTTTTTTGAAGAGATATTAATTACACCGAATTTAAAATGGTTGAGGCTGTTGTTTTATTTTCACTAATGGAAAAGTCAAACGAAAGATATTGAGAGATTATAGCAATCCCTTGGAAATTCCGGAGACAGCGTAAGTACACATTGCAACAAAGTACGAAAATTTTAATTGTTTGTAAATTTAATTAAGATTCGTAAGTCAATACCGTGTGAATAAAGAAGCATTCCAAATGTTGATGAGCATTGTTGAAATTCACTTGCCTCCGTCAAATATTTCGTGTGCTATTCAGCTAGCAGCAACATTACGATTTTTGGCGGAAGGCGGTTATCAAAAGTCAATTGGAAATGATTCTACCGTTAGTTTAGGCCGAAGTACGGTGTCAATTGTGTTGGCCAATGTACTGGATGCTTTGCAAAGGCATATATGTATGTCCTCAGTGGGTCAAACTTAAAATGAATGACAATGAAAAAAGTAGGTGTAGAAACTATTTTTTCAATAAATATAAAATTCCTTCCATCATTGGGTGTATCGATGGTACTCATATAAAAATTATAAAACCACCTGTTGACGAATATTTGTATTTTAACAGGAAAGGCTTTTTTAGTATGAATGCGATGATAGTAAGTAGAAAGTGGTAAATATTTGAAAAAATAAAACTTATTCATTTTTCATTCAAAGATTTGTGATAGTGATATGCTGATTTGAGCAATAGATGCAAGGTATCCCGGGTCAAGTCACGATGCTTTTGTATGGAATATAAGCAGAGCCCGTCAGCATTTCCTTAGGGAGTATGAGAATGGCGACCGAACTTCCATACTATAAGGAGATTGCGGATACCCCCTTGAAGCTATTTTGCTGACTCCATATAGAGATGTAGCATATAATACAAGAAAGCATAAATTTAATGTTGCTCATGCTTCAGCCCGCAATATTGTAGAACGGACGATAGGAGTGCTAAAAAGCCGCTTTCGATGTTTGCTGGGTACATTACATTATACTCTACAAAAAGTGGTTCAAATTATAAACGTTTGCTGCGCTTTGCACAACATTTGTAGAAGCTACAACATCTCATACGAAGTGGATCAATTTGCTGTTGAGCCTGAAGAACCCTTAGAAGATAATGCTTTGTTGCTTCCTCGAGTGACATTGCAAAATGAAGGAGAAAGAATACGAAATGGAATTGCAAACACGTTATAAAATTATCATAAATTTTTATTTAATAGAATTCAATTCATTTTTTTTTTAATTAAAAAGTAACACAGTTTTCAGTTTTTTTGTACTTGAGGCAGTCTTATAAATGTACTAAAGTAAATAATCACATTTTTTTCATCACTTTTCGTTGCTTTTGCTTTGGATATTAAACTTTAAAAGCTCCAGTTCCAATTGTTGCTTTTTTATTTCGTTCTTTTCTTGCATTGCTTCTAACATCCGAGAGCTAAAATTTGTTATTTCATCTTTTAATTCTTTGATAGATGTAGCAACACTCTGACTATTTTTTTCTACAGCTCGATATATACGTCTTAGCGAGCTTGCATTTTCCTTTTCTATTGAAATTAGCTGCTGGAGTTTCTCGTTTAGCTCAACTTTTCTTCCACTTTCATCAGTTAAAAAATTTTTTAGGAAGTGTGCTGTGCTCTTTGGTTTTGCTTTTTTTGGTGTACAGGGAACGATCGGTGATTCCAGTCTTCTTTTAGATGTAGATGCTGCCATTGCATTATCGTTTAAGCTAAGCTCATCATCCACTATGCCCAATTCTATTCCCGAGACACCATCTACCGTCAATTTAATTCCACACACTCGCACAATTGCTTCCTATGTTTTTGTTAGGTGGAATTTATTAAACGGACCACCGCCAGTAGCACAAGATTCAGCTTTGTTATGCGCTAACTTCTTTTTTATTTCGCTCTTCCATTCGGTCCATATCTGTGTATAAAAATAAATATGTGTAAAATAGTAGTGTCATATTTAAGAATTTTAAAGATGTTACCCTTTTCCATCCGTTGGAATCTTTGCTGGGTGGTCCAGCACTGTTTAAAGACTGTGTAAGTTTCTGCCAGAGAGACTCAACTTCAACCTTGTCTCGTTTTGTATAACCCCTTGCGATATCTTCATGTTCCTCCATAAATTTCACAATTATGCCATTTTGAGTTGCATTTCTATACACATAATTATTTTTAATATATGAAATAAAGTTTAATTTAATTTTACTTACATTGTGCAGCAAAATACGTTTACCTCCTACAACAAAAATCGAAACAAGTGCAATCTGACAGCTGACAACTGGTCGGATTATTTCTGATAAAAAAACGATAAAATCAGATTCGATGACACCAAATTCTGACAAAAATTCCGATTCGAAACTAAAACCGATATTATCGGTTTCTATGACACCAACATGATATTTTTGCCGGTTTCAATTCTGATTCTGATGATAATCGGATTCTACAACAACCCTGATTGTTTTCATTTCGAAATAGTTTTTGAACTGACTGAAAATACAAAAACAATTGGATATAGGACGCAATAACTTGAAAATTCTTTTTTCTACTGGAAATCGGACAAACATTGTGTTCGTTCAAACTATGCAGTTATTCATGTTCGAGTATGTGATGATATAATTTAATTTTACGTGTGTAACCAAACACTGGTCCATAATATTAACCAGAATAATAAATGGGCGAATGCTACAGCGATGTAAGTTCGGGATGAATTGTTTACAAAATAGTCGTTGAAACTTTAGATTGGACTATATAAGATAACGGACGGTGGTACCTTTGGGTGATGATTTCAGGCAGACTCTTATTATCGCTCGAGATACTCAAGCAGCGGAAATAGATGTTTTCCTGGAAACGCTTTTGCTGTAAATGCATGGAAAAACATGCTTCTTACTACAAATATGATTTCAACTGCGCTGTGATGCATATTCGGGCCCGCTCTTATACAAATCGGAGAATTCATACCATATGAATTCTATAATATTGTCCAAGACTCAGATAGTTTAAAAGGTCATATTTATCACGACCTCAAAAATAATATAAACAATAAAGAATGGCTATAAGAAAGAACAATTTAAGTATTGATTGACGAAATTCTGGGGCATTCGGTGCTGTCGAATAAATGTCTGTAGTCAATTTCATAGACACTAAAGCAACATCATATCCTGTTGAGATTTTCAACCCTGAAGGGCTAACAGGGCTACATTCCTTAAATTGAGACTGAAAGTTGACATTCCAACTCTATCACTCTAAGACTGCAACGTCACAAGGTTGCAAATTATAATTTCGGGACGAAGTATTGTGCGTAATACTATTGGGGAATGGAGGAATAGTTTAATCAGATTTTCAAATTCAGTCATAAACCCCATATTCCATAAATCATTCACGTTTTTTCAAAAGAATTGCAATATGAAACAAAAGACGTTGCATACCTAGATTTATTAAATGGAAATAATACTAGTCCAAATTTGAAATAACATAAACTTAAAAGCACAAAACGCATACTGCGATGTCATGACTTAATAATAAAATAGTTTTTTCAATTCTGGTTTCGTTTCAAAACATGCTACTGAGAACACCTGTTTTCAGCAGACAAATATATATATATATATATATATATATATATATATATATATATATATATATATATATATATATATATATATATATATATATATATATATATATATATATATATATATATATATATATATATATATATATATATATATATATATATATATATATATATATATATATATATATATATATATATATATATATATATATATATATATATATATATATATATATATATATAGTAGGTAGGTTGATAGAGTCCCTTATGTGTACTTAAGGTCAATAAATGTCGATCACTTGGGTGAACCTCTAACTGTAAATATGCTTTTGACAAGTCAATTTTAGAAAACTTTTCACCACCCGCCATCTTACTAAACAGCGTAACTTTATAATCACCGCATATACGGATATCTCCGTTTCTTTTCGGCACCACTACCACAGGCATTGCCCACTCACTAGTCTCTACCTTCACCAACAAACCCTCTTCGACATCTTTGCTCAGTTGCTTCTCAACTGCTTCCATCAATGGGAAAGGTACTCTTCTGGCTTTAACAAATTTCGGCGTTGACCCTGGTTTTACGTAAATGCGAGTTTGCAACTCTTTAATTTTCCCCACCGAAGAACTAAATACCACGGGATATTTTTCTTTCAACCCATTGGTACTATATATATATATATATATATATATATATATATATATATATATATATATATATATATATATATATATATATATATATATATATATATATATATATATATATATATATATATATATATATATATATATATATATATATATATATATATATATATATATATATATATATATATATATATATAAACAGGAATTGCTCGTTTAATAAGATATAGCTTAAACTGATCTTTCCAGGAAAATTTCCATGAAAGGTAACCTTTTTCGATAAGTGATTACAGGGCAAAAATATTTATCATTGATATCGGTCCGTTTATATTTTCGAGTGTAAGTTCAAATTTCTAATATTTACTATATACGTATATACGTGACCATCGTGAAGGGTATTTTGAATTTGGCCCAGCCGAATATACTACACTCTTACTTGGTTTCTTTTTAAATTTTTGTAAAAACTGCAAAAAAATATTGGCTTTTTTCGGAATTTTTGATATATCTTAACCGACTTCACTGAATTTCAGCAGCAAACACATGAGCCGATGGGGTAAAAAAATGGTGAAAGAGAAAAGTGTCTAAGCCTAATGGTTTTCTTAGATACGACATTTCAATGGCGGACAGACGAGCATCGCTTAATAGAATTTACTATCAATGCTGATTCTGAATATGTATTATATGTTCGGAAATTAAAATTGTAGAAATTACAAACGGAATCACAAACTTATATATACCCTTTACAAACACATTTTAATATGTTTTTCTAAGATTAATATTTGCTTTATGGGAAATGAAGAGTTTTCGACTAAAATTTCTGGCACAATGAATACAATGATTTGTGTTCTCTTGTGTGTCAGACTTGTAATCCACCCTTTAGAGGATGATACCAACATTTGTCATTCAATGCCATTCAAAAACAGAGCAAATCATATATTTGGCCTATGATGCCAGAATATGAATACTTGAAAAGCCGTCCTTCTTATTTCTCTTGTAATTTTTCCCAATATAACAAAAACTACGTAAGCGTATCCTCTTCCAATCTTTATTTCTTTTTGTATCATCAACCTCAAAAGCTGCTGCAGAAAAAGTTTCATGCTCTGGACAGGGAATACACGAATATTTTCTGATTTTATTTACATTAAACCATTGACTTTAAAACAAGTAAGAGTGTAGTAACGAGTGATTTTTTTGCTATTATCTTTTTGGCAACACTAGTTTTGACAGCTCACGCACGTTTTGTATCTTGTGTCACTGTCAAACATCTTCAGTTTGGTCTATAATTTAATCATGAATCGTCTTACAAACGAACAACGCTTACAAATTATTGAATTTTATTACCAAAATGCGTGCTCTGTTAAGAAAGTTCATCGCGCGCTTCTTCCATTTTATGGTCAGTTTAATCGACCTACTGAGGCTTCTATTCGGGCTATTGTAAAAAAAATTCGCACCAAATTTACATTGTTGGACATTAAACCACCAAGACGCTTACGTAGAGTGCAAACTGAAGAAAATATCGCAGCCGTATCGGCCAGTGTTGGTGATGACCGTGAATTATCAATTCGGCGCCGTTCGCAGCAATTGGGCCTCTGTTACTCCACTACGTGGAAAATTTTGCGGAAGGATTTGGGTGTGAAGCCTTATAAGATACAGCTGGTGCAAGAATTGAAGCCAAACGACCTACCACAACGCCAAATTTTTGGTGAATGGGCTCTTGAAAAGTTAGATGAAGATCCACTTTTTTATCGAAGAATTGTGTTCAGCGACGAGGCTCATTTCTGGTTGAATGGATACGTGAACAAGCAAAACTGCCATATTTGGAGTGAAGAGCAGCCAGAAGATACCGATACCGTTTTGAACGAACGAGCGTTAGCTGAAATAACATTAATGGTTCATCCAAACAATTACGGACATGTAGCTAATGCAGAAACAGCGAAACAAGCCTGGGATTCTTTGATGAAGGCATACGAGATGCATAATTACAATTCAATTCAAGAGTACGTGAATGAATTCGTGATAATTGCAATAAAGGTGAGAAATGCTGGCCTAAACATAGATGATGAACTAGCTGCTTGTTTGATGTTGGCTGGATTACCCGATGAATATAAGCCTTTGGTGATGGCTGTGGAGAATTCTAAGGAGAAGCTGAGTGTGGACATGGTTAAAAATCTATTATTGCAAGATGCTAAGTTTGATGAGAAAAGAGATAAGGAAGGGTTTTTATATTCAAAAACAAGATCGAAGGTAAAAGAACTACAATGTTATAACTGCAAAGAAATCGGACATATATCAAGAAACTGCCAAAAAAGATTCAAAAACAAAGATGATAGAAATATAGCAAAATATAATGGCAAGAATTTTATCAAAAACAATAGAAAAGAGTTTTCGTCAACATTAGTGGCATTCACAAGTAACAGTTCAAAAATATCTAGAAATAAAAATCAGATCTATGTTGAACAGAACCGTTATGTGAATTGGGTAATTGAAAGTGGTGCAAGTAACCACATGGTTAATAATATAAATTATCTTTATAATAAAAAGAAAATTTATAATAAAAAAGTGACAATCGCAAATAATGCTGAGTTAAATGTTGAATACGTTGGCGATGTAGATTTGGAAATGGTTGCAAAAAATACACATTTGTATAAATCTTACTGTTAAAGATGTTGAATATGTTCCTGGTTTATGTGCAAATTTATTATCGGTTAAGCAAATGACGAAGAATGGTAAAAAAATTATTTTGAAAAAAATTCATGTAAAATTGTAGATGAAAACGACAACACTGTTGAAGTTGCTAGCATAGTTAATGATCTTTACCAAGTCGAAACCGATATAAAGATTAAGAATGAAAAATTGTTGCTATCTAAAAATTCAAGTTTCGAGCTGTGGCATAGAAGAATTGGGCATATATGTAACGAAAAATTGCGGAAGGTAAAATTAGCAAATCATGGTATTGATTTCGAAAGAGAATCAAGTCAACCTTGCACTGTTTGCGTGAAAGGGAAGCAAACTCGAAGGCTAAACAAAGATAATGGTACTAGAGCAACAGGATTGTTGCAGTTAGTACATTCAGATGTTATTGGAAAGTTTTTGCTTATCCGTTAAAGAACAAATCAGATGTTTTTAAAACTTTTGTTGAATTTAAAAGTATGGTCGAAAATCAATACTCTGAAAAAATCAAAGCATTTCGTAGTGATTCATTCACTCTGTGATTCTTCAACCGCACAATCGTGTTTTTAAAAAGTGAAAAAAAAACAAACCAAAAAATCATTGTGCTAACATATTCTTAAACTTACATACAAAAAACAATAATATATTGTATTAAATTGTAAAAACAATAACAAATTATTTAAAAAAAATTAAATTGCAAAAACAATAACAAATTATTTTAAAAAAACAACGGGAACAGCTAGTTGTCCCCCAGCTAAAGATTTGATTATTATTTTTCTTGTCTTCTTCAATCAATAATTATTGATCACAGCAAATTTGTATTGTAAAAAAATCCTTCTTAAGAAAAAATTAAGAAAGGAAAAACTTGAACTAAAAACCTGTTGTACATATGTACAAACCAAACAATTTTTAATTTAAAAAATTATAAAAGTTCAACAAAAATTTAACAAATTAACGGGAAAATAAATTCCTTACATATCATTAACTAAACAATAAAATAAATTTCAATAAAACAAGTGCGGTGGCAGTGCATTGTTGTTGTTGTTATTGTGCGTGAAGATTACGTACCCAGTGGGAAAAAAACTATACACTAAAATTTTGTTTTCTTACAAAACCGAAAAACTTTATGACAATTATTTTTATATACTTTTAAATTTAAAAAAAAAATATACTTAAAAATATAAATAAAAAAAACAAAAAAATTGCATGAGTGTACCTAGTAGATGCAATTCTGAGAGGGAGCTTAGCTCCACTAGAAAAAACCTCTGGATTTCTGAAGAGGAATCATTGAAAAAGTCATTGGACAATCTCCTGTCTCTAAGAGATAAAAAACGCACGCGTTCGTGTTCGCCAAACATTGTTGTTGCAACAGAAGACCAACCATCCACCAGTTCAGTAATTGCAGACAAGCCGAAAACACAAGTAGGCATGGACAGGTATGTTACCGTGGTTAAACGTCAGCGAAGCCCGAAATCCGCTCAGATATCATCACAACCAAAGATATCCAAAGAGGATAATACCGCTACAGCAACGAAAAGTAATAGATTTGCAATCCTCCAGACTGATGAGCCAAATACAGCAAAAAAAAACATTTAAACCGCCACCAATATATTTGAGAGAACCTACTTCTAATGAGCTGGTAAAACAACTTATTACGGTAATCGGTAAGGACAATTTCAACGTGACATCAGTTAAGCGCGGAAACATCAATGAAACAAAAATTCAGGTAAACCATGAAAATGATTACCGAAAATTGTCTGACGTTTTGGAAAAGGAGAAAAGATCTTTTTACACTTATCAGCTTAAAAGTGCTAAAGGTATTCAGGTCGTTATAAAAGGTGTCCCATGTGTAGCCACGGATGATGTTAAGATTGGTTTGGAGGACAAAGGGTTTAAAGTCAAAAGTGTAGTGAACATCAGGAACCGTGAGAAGATCCCTCAACCCATGTTTAGGGTTGAACTGGAACCAAGAGATATTGTCCTGAAACGGAATGAAACTCACCCAATTTATACCCTCAAATTTCTCTTGCACCGTAAAGTTACCGTAGAGGAGCCTCATAAGCGTTTAGGTCCCGTTCAATGCCTAAACTGCCAGGAATTTGGCCATACTAAGGCCTATTGTAAACTGCCCGCAGTTTATGTTGTGTGTGGAGATCTACACGGCACTTCACAGTGCAAAAAACCAAAGACTGACTCGAGCGCTAAAAAATGCAGTAACTGTGAAGGTAACCACACTGCAAATTACAGGGGCTGTCCTGTTTACACTCATTTTAAACAATCAATGACAAATAAGTCATCAATTACCTTCAAGCAACCGCAGCAGTCAAATATTATTTCTGCTAACAATTTTCCCCAGATAGGCCAGTCAACCAGCCAAATAATTATGCAAAACCCCAAACAAGTTTCATATGCTAATGCGGTCAAAACTGATATACAAAACTTGTATCAGGAGCCCATGCCCCAAAACTCCGATCAAAATTTTAAAAATCTTGAGACAACTCTGCAGACTCTTGTTTCATCCATAAACACATTTACGGTTTCTATGACGAACATGATGCAGGAAATGCTGAAAATGCAATCCACCATTTTGCAGGCAATTTTAACAAAATGAATTGGTTAAAAATATGTTTCTGGAACGCAAACGGCATCCGCCAACAAAAAAATGAACTTGAGCACTTCCTTATGGAAAAGCAGATCGACATAATGCTGATTGCTGAAACCCATTTGACAACTAACAGTTTTTTCAAAATTAATAGTTACACGCTGTATGATACTAAAGATCCCCGTGTCAGATCTTGCGGAGGCTCAGCAATTTTGATAAAAACTAGAATTAAGCACTATTTGCTACATGAGACATGTGAGGAGTATCTCCAAGCAACAAACATATGTATTGAACATTTTCATCTCAAAATTGTTATTTCATCGATTTATTCCCCACCCCGGTTTTCAGTAACAGAAAATCAATATAAAAATTTTTTCAATTCACTTGGGCCTCGATTTTTAGCGGCTGGTGACTATAACGCTAAACACACTTTTTGGGGATCACGTTTAATTACCCCGAAAGGCCGTGTGCTTTTTGACACCGTTTCCAAAATGGGCTTAGATGTGGTTTCAAGCGGACACCCCACTTATTGACCGTCAGACCGACGAAAGATCCCTGATGTTATAGATTTTGGAGTTGCGAAAAATTTTCCTTTAGAGTGGATGTAAGTGGAGCCTTCATTAGATTTGTCATCAGATCACTCTCCCACTATAATCTCTGTTTCGTTCCCCCAAGAGATTGGCTCCCCGTTGGCCGTCAATAGAGTTAATTGGCTAAAATACAAAAAATTTTTGAGTACACATTGTACTGAAAATATCGCCTTGAGAACGCCTGCGGATATTGATGTGTCAATTAACGATATTTCTGAAAACCTCAAACTGGCCGTACAGCATGATACCACTAGTCATATAAGATCCAGAAATGAAACCAATAGAACTTATTCGTCTGAAATTGAGCAACTTCTGTCAGAAAAAAGAAGAGTCAGAAGAGAGTGGCAACTTCGCAGATATCCCCAGCTTAAAACTAGGCTACGGGAATGCATAACTCAGTTAAGAAATCTGCTTGAAGTCCATAGAACGGCTTCCCTTAAAACATATTTGGAAAGCCTGGATGGTACTCCGCAATCTGACTATTCTCTGTGGAAAGCGACAAAAGGTCTGAAAAGACCCGTAATAGGTAAGCAACCTTTGCGAACTTCAACTGGCGACTGGGCAAGAAGTGACTCAGAAAAGGGGATGGTGTATGTTAACCATTTGAGAAATGTTTTTATTACAAATGATATAACAAATGATGCATCTGAATTACCACCATATGTAGTTAGACCGCCTGTGTCTTTGCGATTCACATTTCAAGATGTAGAACAAGGTATCAGTAACATAAACCCCAGGAAAGCTCCAGGTATTGATCAAATTACTGGCAAAATGCTTGAACAGTTACCTCGTGTAGCTAGAAGAGTTCTACTTTCTATTTTTCACGCTATTTTACGCCTTGAGTATTACCCTGCAGAGTGGAAGGTCTCTATGATTACTATGATACCCAAGCCAGGGAAGGAAGGTAGAATCATATAGACCAATAAGTCTACTACCAACAATTTCAAAACTATTCGAAAAACTGTTAATGGTTAAGTTGAGTCCAATATTGAACAATGTGGGATGCATCCCTGATCATCAATTTGGGTTTCGGGCTAAACATAGCACCATAGAACAAACACACAGACTAGTCAACGTCATAAGACAGACCTTTGAGGAGAATAAGTATTGTTCAGCTGTATTCATCGACATTTCTCAAGCTTTTGGTAAAGTGTGGCACGACGGCTTGATGCACAAAATAAAGTTGAACTTGCCTGCAAATACCCACAAGCTTCTGGAAAGCTACTTATATGGGCGGAAATTTGTTATCAGAGAAGGTGATTTTATAAGCCCAACTCAACCTATCGAGGCAGGAGTTCCCCAAGGTAGCATACTTGGGCCTACTTTATATTTGATTTACGCCTCTGACATGTCAACGACATCTGGAATACACACTTCAACTTTCGCAGACGACACAGCGTTTTTGAGCATTCATGAAAACCACCAATTAGCTTCACGAAATTTACAGGAATTTATTTCAATATTGGAAAAATGGCTGAAGCTTTGGAAAATCAGGGTTAATGAACAAAAATGTACTCACGTTACATTCACACTGCGTAAGCAAACATGTTCGGCTATACAAATTAACAATACACCTATTCCGCAGCAAAATGAAGTCAAGTACCTTGGTATTCACCTGGACCGTAGGCTAACGTGGAAGTCTCACATTGAAGCAAAAGTCACTCAGTTGAAACTAAAAGCAGCGCAACTAAATTGGCTTATGGGCAGAAACTCGACATTGAAGTTGGATTGTAAACTTCTGCTATACAATGCAATTCTAAAACCTATATGGTGCTATGGAATTCAATTATGGGGCACCGCCTCAGCGTCAAATATTGAAAAAATTCAAAGGCGACAAAACCAAATTCTTCGAACGATTACTGCAGCTCCATGGTACGTAAAAAATTCACGAATTCATAAAGATCTGAGTGTTCCGCTGGTAAAAGAGGAATTTTCTAAGTACGCAACAAGGTATGTCAGTAAACTGGAACTTCATCCAAACCCTCTTGCGCGTAATATACTTAATTTTGGCGGCCACAGTCGGTTGAGAAGAAGGGATACCGTTGCCACCATCAGAACGTTTAATAGGTGATTCTACCGATATTGCTTCCGCATAATAGAACTTTTTGTCTAGCATTGGCTGGACGTAAGCACATTTTATTTTATTTTTTTTTTTAATATTTAGTATTAAGATTTGAATACTTATTGTTAGTTCATTTTGGAGATTCAATAAATAAAATCGCTTAACAAAAAAAAAAAAAAAATTTCGTAGTGATAATGGAGGGGAGTATATAAACAAAGAATTTTCTTGTTTTTTAAAAGAAAATGGTATCGTGCATCAGAAGACTTGTGCGTATGCTCCTGAGCAGAATGGTGTGGCAGAAAGACTTAATCGTACAATTGTCGAAAGAATACGTTGTATGCTAATTGATAGTGGTTTGGACCATCGTTTTTGGGCTGAAGCAGCAAATACGTCTTGTTTTTTAATAAATAAAATTCCATGCCATAATGAAGATCGAAATCCCGAAGAATTATGGACAGGTCGTCGGTCTAGCTTAAAATTTGTACTAGTTTTTGGTTGTCCTGTTCTTACTCATATACCAACACAAAAGCGTACAAAATTGGATGCGAAATCAATCGAATGCATTGACATGGTAGGATACAGTTCAGAAAGCAAAGCCTATAGACTTTTTAATCCGGTAAACAATCAGATAATAATTAGTCGCGATGTTGTATTTTTGGAACAAAGGAAGCCTATTTTAAAGCAGAAGGAAGAATTTTATTATCCTGAATTAATACAAACCGGAAATGTTTATTCAGAGGAGAGAGGAAATCAGTCCGAAAGTGAGTATTACTCTCAGATATTGCAAGATGAAATTGTTAATTCAGAGGAGAGAGTTAACGAAGTGGAATTAACATCTCAAGTTTTTGAAGAAAGGGTTTCTTCTTTAGAAGAAAACCCTTATGCAAATGATTCAATACAACGGACTTCATTTATACCAGAACCAATGGAAGATGTTGATCTAAATTGTATAACAGGTAGTACCGGTAGTTTGCCATCAACAACTCATGTTCGAAGGTCGGAAAGGCTAGCTAATAGAAATCAACAAGGGCAGATTTTTTGTGCTATGAGCTATGTGTCAGATGATCCGTTAACCGTGGAAGAGGCAATGACTTCCGAAAATGCTGATAAGTGGATAAAAGCTATGAAAGACGAAATGCATTCTATGGCTGAAAATAATACTTGGGTGTTTACCGCCAGGTCAAAAATCGGTAAAATCAAAATGGGTATTTAAAACAAAGCGTGATGAAACCGGTAATCCTTCTCGATGGAAAGCAAGACTTGTAGCAAAAGGTTTTACTCAAAGGGAAGGAATTGATTTCGATGATACTTTTTCCCCAGTTGTAATGTATGTTTCAATAAGATACTTATTAGTACTGGCTGTAAGACATGACATGTATATACATCAAATGGACGCTGTGAGTGCGTATTTGAACGGATCCTTAAAAGAAATAGTATACATGCAACAGCATCAAATGTTTGAAGGTGACAAGCGTAAAGTATGTAAGCTACAGAAATCAATTTATGGATTGAACCAATCAGGTAGAGTCTGGAATGAAACTCTTAATGCAGAGTTATTAAAAATAGGCCTTGCAAGAAGCGATGTTGATCAATGTATATATTACAAAGTTGAAAAAGATAAAATGCTGTATGTGGCTATTTGTGTGGACGATATTTTGATTTTTTCTAATATAAATGTTATAAATTCTATAAAGGAAAAACTGAGCAAGAGATTTAAAATGAAGGATATGGGGCAAGTTTCATCAGTTCTTGGAATGAAGATAAATAGAATGAAAGATTCAATTAAAATTGATCAAGCCAAGTACATTTCTGATATGTTAACACGTTTTGACATGAATGATTGTAAACCTACATCAATTCCAATGGATTATAATCAAAAGCTAACTAAAAATATATGTCCAGAAGATGATGAAGTCAAAGAAGAAATGGCAAAAGTTCCTTATATGCAGGCAATTGGTTGTTTGCTTTATGCTGCACAAATTTCTCGTCCAGACATATGTTATGCAGTGAATATTTTAAGCCGTTATTCTTCAAATCCTGGAAGAGCACATTGGGAAGCTGTGAAAAGAATACTACGATACTTAAAGGGAACGATAGAAAAAGGTATTGTATATAAAAAGGAACCAGATGATGAAATAATGGGGTATTGTGATGCGGATTGGGCTGGAAATTTGGATGACCGTCAATCTACTACTGGTTATATATTTATGTACCAGAACGGCGCAATTTCTTGGAATACAAAGAAACAAAAGACAGATGCGTTGTTTTCGACTGAGGCTGAGTTTGTGTCACTTACTGCTGCAATACAAGAATCCGAATGGTTAAAGCGTTTACAAGCTGAGCTAAACAAAATACCCAAAATTGGGCTTACTATATTTTGTGATAATAAAGGCGCTATTCAAGTTGCTTTAAATCATAATTATTCTCCAAGAACGAAACACGTTGATATTAAAAACAAATTCATTCGTCAAAAAATGGATGAAAAAGATATCATTTTGAAATATATTCCTACAAATGAAATGGTTGCAGATATGTTTACAAAAGCTGTTACACCACAAAAACTGGAATATTTAACAAATAAATTTGGGCTTATTTAATGTTGTTTTATGTGATCGTGAATTATTAATTGAATGTATAATTTCATCATGTTATTTAATGTAAAGAGTGCAACAGAAAAAATTTGGAAGTTTTAATACAATGTTACCATTCAGTGAGAGTGTTGAGAAGAGAATGGAAACATCTTACTCCTGTACTTTAGATTTATGTATAATTATATATGTTATTTATGAATAGTAGTCTGATTTTATATTGTATAAAAAAAAATATAGTCTATTGAATAAACTCATTTCAATAATATTAAGCTGGACAAAATCTAAAGTACCCTTCACGATAATCACGTAAATATATACGGCCTTATGTATAATAAAAAAACTTATGCTAACTAACTTGCTGCTATCTTTCGCTTATGGGAATTTACACACAAAAAACTTAGCAGCTAGTTAGTTAGCATAAAGGCAGAATTAGTTTGTACGTTCTTTCCTGTTCTGAACCAGTTTTGTTTCAGTTCAATTGATACTATATGTGGATGGTTTGTTTTTACTTTTTCGTTCTGTTCTGTTGCGGACTAATCTGTTGAAAATAGAATTCAACGTTGACGGCCAGATACGTGTATGGTTTTCTTTTTCTGGTATGGAAAAATTAATTTTTTATTCAAATGTATATAAATATATATATATATATATATATATATATATATATATATATATATATATATATATATATATATATATATATATATATATATATATATATATATATATATATATATATATATATATATATATATATATATATATATATATATATATATATATATATATATATATATATATATATATATATATATATTTTTTTTTTTTTTTTTTTTTTTTTTTTTTTTGTTAAAAGCTAAAAAAATTAGTTTTAATTAAAGATTTTTAAGAGTAAATACATTTTATTGAATTTTTGATGAACTTTTATAACTTTTTAGATTAAATTTTTGGTTTGTACATTTGTACAACGGGTTATATAGGGTGTTTTTTTAAGCCCGATAGAACTTGAAATTGTAAAAAATAACACAAAAAATTAAATTGTAATCAAAATTTTTTTTATTCGAAAGATCAATACGTGACATTAACATTTGAAAATGATTTCGGGCATATGGGCACCGCGGCTGTTCTTGACGAAGCGCATTCTGGACGTCCAATTTTGGGCCACTTTTTCGAGCACTGCTGGCCGTATGTCACGAACAACACGAACAATGCTGGCCTCCAAGGCGTCAATTGATGCTGGTTTATCAGCATAAACCAGTGACTTCACGTAGCCCCACAGGAAATAATCGAGAGGTGTCAAATCGCACGACCTTGGAGGCCAATTGACAGGTCCATTTCTCGAAATCAACTTATCGCCAAATTTTGATTTCAGTAAGTCGATGGTTGCGTTCGCCGTATGGCACGTAGCGCCATCCTGTTGAAACCACATCTCCTCCGGATCAATGTCATCCATATTTTCAAACAAAAAATCATTGATCATGGTGCGGTAACGATCTCCATTGACCGTAACGCGAGCTCCGGCCTCATTTTTGAAGAAATAAGGTCCGATGATGCCACCAGCATGAAAACCGCACCAAACAGTGCATTTTTCTGGATGTAATGGAGTCTGTAGGGTCCCTTGTGGATTGGTCTCACTCCATATGCGGCAATTTTGCTTATTAACAAACCCGTTAAGCCAAAAATGCGCCTCATCGCTGAACACAATTTTGCGATAAAACAACGGGTCAGTTGCCAACTGCTCTAGAGCCCAATCGGCGAAAGAACGACGCATACAATGGTCTCGTGGCTTCAATTCAATGATTTGTCAGAGTATACTGAAACAAATAAAAAAAATGTTTCATCAAAATTTAATTTTTTGTGTTACTTTTTACAATTTAAAGTTCTATCTAGCTTAAAAAAACACCCTTTAGTTCAGGTTTTTTCTTCTCTCTTTCTTAAGTTTTTTTCTTAAGAAGGATTTTTTACAATATAAATCTGCTGTGATCAATAATTTTGATTGAGATATATTAAAATACAAAAATATGTATGTTAATAATTAAAATAAATACCGCTAGTTCTGACACAGCAAACGCTGTACAAACAATGTGGACAATTAACAAAATGCATATGTGATTCAATATGAGATGAATATAGATAGAAAATAATTAAATGCTCGGTGGCTTAGTGGTTAAAGCAGTAGATCATGATACGTCATGACCCGAGTTCAAATCCCAGTGGGTGCTGATGAGTAGTGTAGCGACTACGAAACAACTAGTTGTCCCCCAGCTAAAGATTTGATTATTATTTTTCTTGTCTTCTTCAATCAAAATTATCAGCAGATTTGTATTGTAAAAAATCGTTCTTAAGAAAAAAACTTAAGAAAGAAAAAACCTGAACTATAACCCGTTGTACAAATGTACAAACCAAAAATTTAGTTTAGTAAATACATTTTTTTTACCAATTAAGCAACTTTGGATGAACAAAAGAATATTATTTCAGCGGGAACAAATTATATTTTGCATAAACTCTGCGGATTGTGAGAAAAAAGAGGGCTGTTTGATCACTATTTCTAAATTATTAATTTGTTTTTTGTTCACATAATATAATTTTTATGTACATATTTTATTCTTCATTTCAATGTTTTTCTTTTAATTATGCTTGACTGTAAAAACAGCTGAATATTTTTAAGGAAAAAGTAATTGTAAAATATTTGCCACAGAAAAGAACGTCACAGAACGGCAACAGAAGGTAAAATCTGATGTGTGCTTAATTATTTTGATTATACATAAGGCCGATAGTATATATTACAAATTTGAACTAAATATGCTCAAACATTTTCAATTTTTGTAACCTCTTTTTATTACCACAACTGATTTTAAGCAGAAAAAAAATGTTCCAGTTTGCTAACGCGATATTTTCATGAAAAAATCGGTTTAGGCTATACTTCGGGTATATACGCACCGATATTAAAAGTTTTTATTTTCTGTATTTTTATATCCTTCTTTTATCAGAATTGCTTTTAAACAAAAAAAAAAAAAAAAAATTGTTTTCCTGAAAAGGTCGGTTTAGTGTATCTCGGTATACGTATATGGACCGATATCGGAAATTTTCATTTTCCATATTTATATAACCTTATTTTATTACCAGAATTGCTTTTATCAAAAGTTGTTTAAGTTCGCTTACGCGACATTTTCATGAAAAAATCGGTTTAGTCTATATCTCGGGTATATATCTGGAAACATTTTTTTGGCTTTTAGTCAACATGCTTAATAATTGTGTGAAGTTTGAAGCAAAAAATTTTGTTTTTTTCAAACATTTTAATACAAAATTTCAAAAAATTGCTTTTTTCGGAATTTTGAACATATCTCAGCTATATGTGTAATGATAGTTCTGAATTTCAATAGCTAAAGCCCAGTTCAGACTATTATACTTTGTATTAATACTTGTCAAAAATTCAAATAATACGTGCAAGTCTGATAGTCTGAATGTAATTCGTCATACATACGTAAATAATACGATAAAAATTTTACATCCCATACGACTTTGCTGTTTTTTGAAACTTTTGAAAACGATAATACTTTACATTTGATCAGGGTTGTGTTTTTTAGCAAACCAGCTAATTAAAAATTGAGTAGTCGGCTATTTCGTAGCCGATGGGGTGCCGTCACTGGCAGTATTTTTTGTCGTTATAAAAAAGCTCGAAATTTGGAATTTAGTTGTCATTTACAAATTTATTTTGCTTATGCTATATTTAGAACATAAAATATGTTTGTGCTATTGAGTTTGGATGTGTTATACATAATTATTATTTTAACTGTTGAAGGATTTCACGCGCCGGCACATCTATTGCTTACGACGAATAGCGCACCTGCCGCCGTGAAAAGTTTTATGATGGCGCATCTATGTTGGTTTATATCAAGTGTGATGGTGTGAATGCAAAATCTAATTTACGTTAGACTTTTTGACAGTCGCAAGAAATGTGTTTAGACTTTTATCTCACAAAATCGAATGAAAGTATTTATACTTGTATAATAGTCTGATTGGACCTTAAGCCATGAATCGATGGTGTATTAGAATGGTGAAAGAAAAAAGTTTCTATGTCTAATGGTTTTCTCAGAAACGGTATTTCAACAACCGACATCGCTTATTCGATTTTGTATGGTCGGAAATGAAAATTGTAGAAATTACAAATGGAATCACAAACGTATAAAAAATCTTGTTAAAATATATACACATAAAACTTGCACTCTTGGCAACCCTAACATCATGCAAGTGATTTTTTGTATTATTATATATATGCATTATATACAGTATGTATCACAATATTTTTCTCTTTTGCTTTGCCTGGAAAATTACATAAAAAACTTACATAAAAGAGTTAGTCGATCTTCAGTCTCTCCTCTGTACGCATATTACTTCTTAAACATATTTTACCGTTTACTTTTTTTACTTTGCTCTTTCATGTTCGACTGCGTAACGTGAATTTATAACAAATCTTATAATCGAAATATTGTTTGTGTGAACAATTTGTTCTGATGATTTGTAATAAAACATTCTTTCAAAACTCTGTCTCTAATTTTAAACTTAAGAAATTTTTTATTTTTTTAAAGTTTGAAGTCAAAACTTAAAATTGTTACCACCCTGACTCTGAAACGATTTTTCTATTTATGCGTTTCAAATGTTGAACCCAAATTTCTGTTGTTATTGTTGTATGGAGTTCTACGATTATTTGTTTTGTTTTGCTTTTTTACAATTTGTAGGTGTGGTATTTTATTTAAGCATTTTATTGTCGCTTTAGAAAATTCAAACAAACTAAAGTTTGTTTGGTATCTTTTAAGTGCTCTTTAAAGTAAATACAACAAAACACAATAAAAAGGAAACCATTTAAAGGATTTTATTTCACTCTCATCCACAGCATCGCGAAAAAGCTATACAGCAAATAACAACTGCCGCAGTTCATCCCCCTTTTCGATAAATAGATTTTTCTCAACACCAGCAATTTGATGGTACATGAAGGCTTCTGCTAGTGGCGAAAGAAAAGTGCGTGTGAATAGCAATTACGTTTGAACTCATGCTTTCCGTAGCATATGTACGTATGTGAAATGATTTAGTGGTTATTGTATTTTTACGGATTTGGAACTCACATGTTCTTGTCAAATTGTCCGTGTTATTTAGATTATTTATCAAAGAATGTTAAGAGCTACAGTTTTGCTAAAAACTTGTAATGAGTTAAAAGTATTATTATACGAATGTTAACTTCTTAAGTACTTACAGATGTATTTAAGTTATTCGCAGTTGGTTACTTTCCTCATGAAAAGTTTATACTTAATTAAGGGTAAAGTTCTAACTAAATGCCAAATATCTTATAAATTTCCTTCTGTCTATTAAATAAAAAACAATAACTACTTCTAACAATCACGTTAGTGATAAACTTTCATAGTATCTTCTACTGCGCCCAAAATAATACATACTATTACGTTTTTACCTCTAAAAACGCTTTAAGGATTGCAAATTAAATAATGACACTCACACTTGTTCGTTATACAGTACTTAAATAATTCACAACTTTATTTAAATTTAGTGCCACTGTGCATTAAAACACTAGAATGCTTACTTTTATAACTTATGACTGCTTTACACAACTTTTAAAAATACACTGACTCGTTGCTGCCGACCTGTCTACTATTTATACGTCTATATCATTTTCTACAATCGCCATGATCTTTCCAGTGATTCATAATTATAGACTCAAATGTACAAATGTATTTCTGACGCATATACACATTCACACAAATGCTTGCGAATATTAAGCAAGTGATAACAACAAACAATAAGAAACGAAATACCAAGAATGGAAGAATAACAACAACATCATTTGTAGTTGAGTTACTTGGAATTTTGCGTACTTTAAATCATGTGTGCTTGTATATTATGTTTTTAATTTTATTTTCTTTGTGTAAGTGTGTTGTACATTTATAACAAGTAGATCAACAGCTGCCCACTGTGTTAGATGTGAAAAAAGTTCTTACCCGCAATAATAAGTTCTTAAATAATAGTTCTTTATATTAATAATTGAATAAGTATTTTTATAATTATAAAGTACATGGTTAAACTATTATCGAGATTTTATTTTCTCTACGTAACAATATGCAGGATTGCATTTATTTTACTAGCAGTTCCTGTTCTAGTTATGAATTGTGAATAATACAATGTAATACGAAACACTTCTCGTTTTTTGAATCACAACTGCGAAAGTTCGTGTTCATATGATTGTCCTTATTTCACTTGATGTTAACACGTTTATGCGGGTTTGTGTTTGTTTGTTTTTTTTTTTTATCTTGGACTAGTACTCAGGGGATGACCCCTACATATGCAGCGCATTGTACCAGAACTAGGAAAATAGGTTATGAGGAGGGGGAAAGAGGGAGTAGTGTTTATGAACATTTGACTTGAACTTTCCAATGCTATAACAGACAGGCAACACGTCAGCAGGCAACTTGCTCCACAGACGAAGCGTGCGGATGAAAAACGAATTCTCTCTGTAATGCGTAGTACGATTCCCTGGGCAATCGACCACAAATGGATGAGCTCTGGACGATGAACGCGTGCTACGTAAAAATGTACGAGTTTCGGGAACAGGACCCCTGATCTCAACAGAGCAAAATCCATTGTAGTAACGATAGAACAGAGTAACGCACCCTACACTGCGTCAATGCTCCAGTGAGTCAATAGAGTTGGATACCCTACTGTCACCGATAAGCTTCTTCGCCCTCTCCTGCACACGGTCGAGTAACCCCAAAATAGACTTTGGGGCACTGGCCCAAACATGAGAGCTGTATTCCATTTTCGGTCGGATATAGGTGGTATAAATAGTAAGGAGGTCGGATGGAGTGAAGTACATCTTACACCGTTTCAAAAAACCGAGGCACTTGAATGCTTCTTTAGAGACATGAAAAATGTGATCATTCCAACGAACATCACGCTGTATTTTCATTCCAAGAACATCGAGAGCATCCGATTCCTCAATATTTATACCATCCATGTGTACAGATGAAGCAGCACCTGCCATCGTATGTTTGTGTGTTAATAAACAACACTGGGTCTTACGAGCTTTAAAAGCGACCCTGTTTTTACGACCCCATTCGGAGATTAATAGATCACTATTCAGTGAGTTATTCATATTTTGCCTCTTGGCAACGATCTTGGATAGGCTGGACCTATTACTGAAAGAGTACGAATGGCAAATGCTGCTGTCATCTGCGAAAGAGTGTATAGGGTTAAAAGTTTGAAATAGAAGGTCATTGATGAAAATAAAAAATAGGGTAGGAGAAAGAACGGAGCCTTGCGGTACCCCTGAATTAATCTTGAACTCGTTTGATGAGACCCCATCTATAACAACTCGTATAGTGCGGTCTCTGAGAAAACTCGATATAAACCGAGAAAAGTCATCACCGACACCAAAAGCAGTAAGTTTTGCCAGTAGTGCAGCATGCCACACTCTGTCAAATGCTTTGGAGATATCTACAGCCACCACTTCACTTTCGCCGAAATGATGGATTGAGTGGCACCATTTCTCGGAGAGGTATGCCAAAAGATCTCCAGTAGAGCGACCTTTACCAAACCCATACTGACGATCACAAAGTAATTTATGAGACTCTAGATACCTCACAAGGTGGTACTTTCCATTACTTTGGAAAGCGCAGAACAAATTGCAATTGGGCGGTAATTTTCAGGGTTATTTGCGTCCCCTTTTTTGGGGATTGGCGTTACATTAGCAACCTTCCAGCTTGATGGAAACTCACCAAAATGGTAAAGTATGCTGAAGAGGCGTGCTAATGGACGCGCAAGCGTAGAAGAGCACTGCTTCAAGACCAGTGCTGGAATGCCATCCGGTCCAGGAGTCTTGTTTAT
The DNA here is from genome assembly GCA_914767995.1 of Thecocarcelia acutangulata. NCBI lineage: Eukaryota > Metazoa > Arthropoda > Insecta > Diptera > Tachinidae > Thecocarcelia > Thecocarcelia acutangulata. Next base: position 64,851,616 of record OU612097.1, read on the forward strand.
GTCGAGGTCGGCCAAAACCCTTTTAACTGCTCGCGCCCGGAAGAATATCTTTGGCATAGTTGCAGATACTCTTTCGAGCTCAGGAAGTGGTTGACTGCTTTCCGGCAAGCAGGAGTTGCTTGCAAAGATTTCAGCCAGCAGGTTAGCTTTGTCAACCGGGTCGGTGGATGCTTGGTCATTCTTTAAGAGAGTTGGGATTGATGAACTAGCATTGTTCCTTACCCTCTTAACGAATGACCAAAAGGTCTTACTGCCCCGGGGAGCTGTAAGGACCTTGGCACGAAGACGCTGTTCGTGAAGAAACTTTTCACGCCTAAGTACCTTGGCACACGAAGATCTTGCCTTTTTGCGTAGCAAATCAGTCTCTGGGTTTTTGTTTAAACGCCAATTACTGAATGCTTCCTCGCTAGATCTGACTGCGTTTTTGCACGTCTGATTAAACCCTGATTTCACTCTTGGCTTAACCGAAATCTGCTTGGAGGGGATGAATGATTTCATCCCTAGCAATATCATGTTCTCGACCATTTTTGCTGAAGCATTTATGTCGTTATCTACAAAACAAAGTTTCCAATTAAAATGCTCATAAAATTGGTTGAGCTCAGCCCAACGCGCCTTTTCGTAAATAAATATTGAACGTTGCGCAGCTGATTTCGAAACGTTACAAAGTTCAGAGATCGAAAAGGAGGCAGAAATGGTACAATGATCCGAGTTACCGAGAGGTGCACTAATTCTGACTTCATACTTTTCAGGGTGTGAAGTCAGGAATAGGTCAAGTGTGTTTGAATGGTGCCCTTCAACACATGGAATATGCGTTGGATCATTCACTAATTGCGCTAGGTGGTTGTGCGCAGCGAATAACTCAACATATTGGCCTTCTGGAGTTGTATGACTCGAACGACGAAGCCATGATGAGTTGTGAACACTGAAATCACCAGCAACAACGATTTCACTGCTCGGACAACTCTCCAGGATCTTCGATATAGAGAGTGTGTTTCAGTACTTCTTTCTTTTTTTAATTTTTATTTAAATCTTTACCTATATATGTACTTTTATATATGTCTAATGTTTTTCTCTTGATTTCACGCACATTAATTACATATTTGCTTTTTCTTCTAATTTTTTTTAGAGCTAGTTCAGATAAACTAGCGATAATTTGTTACCAAGATTACAAGAGATAGTAAATTCTTCGTGTTTGGCTTGTAGTTTTAAACTGAAACAAGATGCTTCGTTGTTAAAATTTTGTGTGGCGAAGCAAATTCTTTCAATCATGTTTTGGCTGCGAAGCAAATGAGTAAAGGACCGAAACACGCAGTTAAGTATCCGTGTGAACATGCTATAAGACCTATAATAATTTATGAACTCTTTTTTTTAATTTCAGTTTTATTAGTTCGGACTTTTATTATGATATCTGAATATTTGCCATCGTTTTTATATAGAATAAGTATAATAAGTGATCCATGAGGCGATAGGTGGCAACGCTGCTGTATTACAATACAAAAACCTCGTCTTTTTTTACATATCATACAGAATCACTTATCCATTTATTTTCAGTTACATATATGTATTTTTTACCCTTATATATGTATATTATTAAACACATATATTTCAAAACTTTTATATTATATTTGAATGGCATTCCAGTCTTTTACCACAATCATGGACGGACGAATTTAAAAGCAGTCAATTGCGATTTAAAACAGTTGAATATAAGACATAGCACAAGTAGATTTACATTTAGTTCATAACACAATTTCCAAAATATATTATTTTTTACTTCTTTATGCCGAAAACGTGCGGCTTAAACTTTCTTCTAGGATTTCCTGGAGTTGCGGGTCCGAGCAATTAAGCCGCAATCGATTGATGTTCTTAAAATCAACGTAACTTTGGCCATTGCTCAAATTCATATCGAGCTGTGCGGCAGTGTCGTGGAAAATTGGTCTTTCCGGATCCTTGCCACTATTAGAAGCAGCTCTTGACATTTTAAAGATATTATACTCCCATACATAGTGACACACATATGTCCTTTAAACAGAATTGCATTAATTCGTCACCCTCAGCTCGTTTCAGTCGATTTCATTATCTACCTACTCTAATTGAAAGCACCGTTTATCTCAACAAATATTAATGTTTGATTTCAAATTAAAAGTGATTTGAAATGAAACTTTTTCTCAAATGACTAATGTTTTATACTGATGTGAGATCAAATTGAAAAACATAGCATTAACAACAGTACGGAGAAATGAGATTCAAATTTGAAAATCTTTTTATTATCAATTGGCTTTCAAACGTTATTCAAATGTGGATTGTAATACAACATGGAACGCAAATAAAAACTAATTATTGCAAACAATCGAGTTTCATTTTTATATTAGCTTCTAAAATTGATACCAATAAAAGCTATTATAACAACTTGTTTTCTAAGTTTCCCACCTATCTTTGTATATATCGACATTTCGTAGGAGCCATCCAAATAAGGTATTATTAAAATATTTTACTTTTTAAATTCTCAATAATTTATTTAGATATACATAAAGTTGAATGTGTGAGATTATCCTTCAAAAATTTCCAAGTTTACTGATAATTAGGGTAGCTCCAATGAAAATTCGACATATAGATAGCTGGGAAACATAAAAAGCCAGCTGTTTACAATTTTTTAACTATTTACTACTTTACAAATTCATATTTCTTTTTTTATTTTTTGTTAAATTTCTATTACTTTTGTATTATTTATTTTCAATCATTCTCAAAATTTCCGAAAGAATGAAGTAGTGGGCAATAAACTTATTATCTCCAAATAAAATTTTTAGATTTATTTCTAATAACATTTTTTCCGCATCTGTGCAGGCTTATAATAATTATATTATATTTTTTTGTTCTAATTTTTAAAACTTTCATATAATTGATTTTCATCGCCATATTAATTATTTACATTTATTTTTTCTGTAGGTTGCATTCCGATATGTATATCTCCTAAGCCGAGCAGTACTGGTCCACTTTCATAGAGGAGTGAGCCGGACATCTACAGAGGAAGTGCTGAACACTCTCTTCCTCGTCTTTATTTCTACTACTTGTACAAAAATCATTAAAAATTTAAGCACTCGCGCCAGTCCCTATGCGACAATGCTCTGCCGAAATTGCCACCGGGAAACGCGGCAATCTTCGCCGGGAAACCCACTCTAGACGGTAGTGTTCTGCTACCATCATACACAGGCCATGTGCTATCTGGCAGGTACCCTCACCAGACCGTCTGCCCTGTGCAGCCGCCAAAAGTTGACTTGATTCTAACAACGTTTAAGCGGGACTTCCACAATCCTATCAATCAAAGGACCCCGTCAGTGCATCCCTTATAATGTTTCCGGGGACACCACTGTGCCTCAGCAGGCAGAAAAGCTCCAGATTTGAAAGTCTCGCTATTTCATTAAAAAGCCCGTCTTGAAGTATGCCTAGTCGGGGCACCCTGTTTTCTGGAGCATACGGAGGTAAGAAGTCGTCCGTACATTATAGCAAATAAAACTCTAGTAAGCTTAAGGACTTATGTTGTGCTGGCCTTCCGAAACCGCTATCAAGGATTAATTGACAGAACGTGGATTGGCAAAGCCCTCGCGACGTTCTACTTGCAAACTATCCCGGCACTGATTATGGTTGAGACGCCTACTTTGGCTGAAATGTTCTGGCAATGGTTTAAACCTAAAATCGCGGGGAGGGGAATTATGTTGCCTGAAAACTATGGTGCGTGTCGGTTTTCAATAGCTAATAACCCCCGAAGTGCTGTTTTTTTGCAACAGCTACCTGTAATGTAAGAAGCCAGTAGTGATAGTTAGGCGAATGAGTTGGTTAAGGGCTGATGATCTTAATGGGGTTCGGCTTACCAACCCCTAAGCCTTGTCTTCCATTGACTGTTTGAGAAAATGCATAAAACAGGGATTGTAAGTCCCGAGCTCTTCAGCAAGGTGGTTTGTCCATATGGCTACAAACTTATGGCAAAATTGGCAGCCTGTGTGAACCTCACAATACTGAGGTGTTGATGAATCATGAATAATTCACCCGATGGGGAGTGCGGATGTAAATCAATGACACCTTCTATCTCCTTACGGGGTACCGAAAACAAAACGCAATCTTACTATCAGTACGAGATCGGATATACTCCCCAAATATCCCATAGTACCTCAATCAGTTAGATGCTGTCATTTTAGTTGTAATTTCAGCCTACGTCACGCTACACTCATTACATACCCTAAAACTCAGGCTCCTCTTATACTAGGCGATAAAGATGTCACTAACACCTAAAAGGTTGAAAATTAGTTCACAAATATTTTGAGTATCAAATGTTTATATTCAAACGATTTTCATTTTGACTTCTAGTGTTAAATCCATATCATTGAAAAAGGCTTAAAATTTATGTTTGATATCAAATGATTAAGCCAATTTTTAAAAAAAGGTTTGACTTCAGGTTCGTTGGATTGGAGAGTATTAAATTGTTTATGTGTTACAACCACAGCAGCCATATAAATTGACATTCTAAATGTATTTCATTACCTTGCGGAGTGCACGGTGTTGAACTAGTTTTTGTTAGCCTGAGCAGTGTCGAAAGTATATACACTGGGCAGTGATCAGTTTTAACTAATTTAATTTCAACATTTTAAATGCTGTGATAATGTTTGTTTTGGTCGTTCCGTATGTCAAGTTCGCAAACATTACTCCCCCTTTCCTCCTTCTCGTAATCTATTTTTCTGGTTCCAGTACAATGCACTACATATGTAGGGGTTATCCCGTGAGTACTGGTCCAAGATAAAATATGACAATTTGACGAATTTTGTGCTGAAAATTATGATTTTTGCTAGAGGAAAAGCAATGGGAAAAATTGTACGATGATTCCATTTTGATACTATTTGCTGTATAAAATTCAGTAGTTCTTCCCCAAAATATTAGGTACCATCTGAGCTACTTTTCAATTTTATTATTGCACATGTTTGTATAAAAAAATTCATTATTTTTGTTATTGTTTATGATATTGTCAACACTAGTAGCTGCAGTGGCCAAAAATAATAAACGTTTCTGATGAATACATGTCTCCTGATGTATCGAGAGTTACGGGATTTTACCAACATAGAAATAATATTTTCGAAACAATCTTCATTCAAAACCAAACTAAAGGTCAGGCTTTATGCTGAGAATCTTGTTGGCGCCTTGAGAAATAAATTGAAATAATGTAAAATTGTAGGTGTTAATTATTTTACTCGTATATATGACTACAATTATTATTTTGAAGCGATTTTGTGCAGTCGGCCAAACTTTTAAGACATTTTCCTGTGAATGAATCGTACGATCGTATAGGATAATGAATCAGAGTCTTCAAAATACTTATTGAATTTTAAAACTTGTTCTCATTATAACTTTGACACCACCAATAAACTAATACCAAAATGTATGTTCCCTCCATTGATTATGCTTCTTCATCGTCTTCATCAAAGCCTGGTTTAACAAATCCTAAACCCATTACTGTTATAACAGGGGAGCCTCCCGTAGTTACTAATAAAATTTTTGATAACTCTGGTGCATCATCTAAGCCTATTAACTCTGAAGAATCAGTGAGCATTGATCACTCTGATAAAAACCATCATCAGCTGAGCAGTCGTGCGGCAGATTCTCCAGTTAATGAGAATATACAATACAATACGAGTAACTACTCCAAAAAACTGAATAAGCGCTCTGATTATCAGCTGAATATTGTTTACCAGAACGTTCACGGTATAAAATCAAAGCTAACAAAACTATACGTACAAAGCTTCCATTTTAATTATCATGTTATTGTCTTCACCGAAACCTGGTTCAATAATACTTTTTGAATTCGGAAATACTTTGTGATGACTTTCACATTTTTCGTCGTGATAGAATTACTACTATAACTGGTGGTGGAGTGTTAATTGCTGTCTCAAACATTTTTCCAATGGAGGAAATCCATTTAAACCTTCCTTTTAATATTGAATTCATCGCAGTGTCATTAAAAGTTAAGAATATTAAAATTTTTATTACTTGTTCATACGTCCAACCAAATGCTGGTTTTATGATCTACATGCAGCATATTGAAGCAATTAAAAACGTCACTATGAAACTTAGCCCCGTCGATTTGATTTTTGTGTTTGGTGATTTTAATTTACCTCGTATTACATGGGACTTCTCAACAGAGCATAATTATTACTTGCCCATTCAAACCGATGATATGGGAGATGAATTTTTTAACAATTTAGCAGATTTATATCTTCACCAAATAAATGGTATTGACAACGTTTATGGAAAACTTCTAGTATTCGTGTTGACCCTGTTAGTATGTCTGAGGATCGATACCACCCCACAATTGAAATTTGCTACAATTTTTTTTATTGTTAATCCAGTAAAGGAAAACTCTACCAATAATGAAAAAGTTTTCTGTCTTATTCGGGGTAATTACATTGAATTGAACAGTCGCCTGTTTACTACTAACTGGCCGCATACTCCGGTATATTCTATTGATAATTTAGTAAATATATTTTATAAAACTTTAATTGCGATGCATGTACCACGTAAAAAGTCTGGCCCGCCTTGGAGCTCTAGACAACTTTCGTCTCTGAAGAATCTGAAAAACAAATACTTTAAGAGTCTTAAAATCACCGGATCTGCTTTTCATTATAGAAAATACTCAGTTACAAGGGCTGAATATAATCTGCTTAACGTACAACTGTATAACAGTTACCTCTGCAATGTTAAACGGAATTTTGCTCATAATCCTAAATCATTTTTTAACTTTGTTAACACGAAAAGGAAGAGTACCGGTTTTCCAAAAGTCATGAAATACTTAAGTTCTGAGTCTAGTGACGAAGTGGAAATTAGTAATATGTTTGCTGACTTCTTTGCGTCCACATATTGCAATGCTCAGTATGATGCTACCAATACATACCCTTATATATAATATAACTTTTAATCAAAGCATATATCCATCCATTATCACCACCTCTCATATTTTAAACTGCCTAAAAACGCAGATGGCATACCAAGTTGTGTTTTGATAAACTGCGCAGCTGCTTTGGTAACACCTTTGTCCATCATCTTTAATGCTTCTTTACAATTTGGATACTTTCCAAAAGTTTGGAACGACTCTTACATTATCTCGTTGTTTAAGTCCGCTAAATTAAGCGATATTCCTAAACTTTTTGAAAAATGTCATCAAGTCTCTGCGTTATTGTCTCCAGTTCAACATGGCTTTCAGAAAGGGTTTTCTACTATGACTAATATTCTACACTTAACAACTTTAGTTAATAAAGCGTTTGCTGACGGACAGCATAGTGATGTTATATACACCGATTTCAGCAAGGCGTTTGAAAAAGCTAATCATGCGCTATTACTAAAAAAAATAGAGTAATGGGTTTCAACTGTAGTTTCTTGGGTTCTGTTAAATAGAACTCAATCTGTAAAATTTAACACTGCTATTTCAAATAAAATTAATGTTACATCTGGTGTCCCGCAGGGTAGCCACATTGGTCCGATTCTGTTCCTTCTTTCTATTAATGATTTGCCTGAAACAATTAAACATTGTAATATATTGATGTCTGCAGGTGATGTAAAACTATTCGTATATATTAAAAATCCTATCGATCAGCAACATTCACAAAATGATCTGAACAGTTTTTATAAGTGGTGCCATTTTAATTTGATGGAATTGAATTTAAGCAAATGTAAATATATGCAATTCTAAAGAATAAATCAATGCGCATTTACTCCTACGTTCTCGATAGATGTAACTTACAATCTGTAGACTCTGTATTGGATTTAGGAAGCTTTGCAAAACGCGAAGCTTAATTTTGTTCAACATATAATGATTGCTGTAAACAAATCTCGCAGTGTACTGGCTTTTATTAAAAGATTTTTTTTTTCTCATTCATTTGTTTATTGAATCTTCACAAAGTGAACTAACAATAAGTATTCAAGTCTTAAAACTAAATACATAAAATTAATTAAGTCCAGCCAATGCTAGACAAAAATGTTTTATTTTGCACGATCAATATCGGTGAAATCACCTATTTAACGTTCTGATGGTGGCAAGGGTGTCCCTCCTTCTCAACCGAGAGTGTCCTTCGAAATTAAGTATATTGCGTGCAAGACGATTTGGATGAAGTTCCAATTTATTGATATGCCTTGTTGCGTACTTTGAAAATTCGTCTTTTACAAGAGGAACACAGAGATCCTTATGAATTCGTGAGTTTTTTACGTACCATGGAGCTGCGGTAATTGTTCGAAGAATTTTGTTTTGTCGCCTTTGAATTTTTTCAACGTTTGAAGCGGAGGCGGTGCCCCATTGTTGAATTCCATAGCACCATATAGGCTTTAGAATTGCGTTGTATAATAAAAGTTTGCAATCAAATTTCAATGTAGAATTTCTGCCCATAAGCCAATTCAGTTGAGCTGCTTTTAACTTTAACTGAGTAACTTTCGCATCTATGTGAGACTTCCACGTTAACCTACGGTCGAGATGAATACCAAGGTACTTGACTTCATTTTGCTGCGGAATAGGTAAATTGTTGATTTGGATGGCTGAACATGTTTGTTTACGCAGCGTGAATGTAACGTGAGTACACTTTTGTTCATTAACTTTAATTTTCCAAAGTTTTAACCACATCTCTAATATTGAAATATACTCCTGCAAATTTCGCGAAGCTACTTGATGGCTTTCATGTACGCTGCAGAATGCTGTACCGTCTGCAAAAGTTGAAGTGTGGACTCCGGGTGTCGTTGGCATGTCAGAGGCGTAAATCAAATATAAAGTAGGCCCCAGTATGCTGCCTTGGGGAACTCCTGCCTCGATTGGCTGAGTTGGGCTTATAAAGTCGCCTCTGATAACAAACTTCCGCCCACATAAGTAGCTTTCCAGAAGCTTGTGTGTATTTGCAGGCAAGTTCAACTTTATTTTGTGCATCAAGCCCTCGTGCCACACTTTATCAAAAGCTGAGCAATATTTCTTCTCCTCAAAGGTCTGTCTTATGACATTGACTAGTCTGTGCGTTTGTTCTATTGTGCTGTGTTTAGCCCGAAAGCCAAATTGATGATCAGGGATGCATTCCACAGTGTTCAACATTGGACTCAACTTTGCCATTAACAATTTTTCGAACAGTTTTGAAATTGTTGGCAGTAGACTTATTGGTCTGTATGATTCTACTTTAGTGGGATCCTTCCCTGGTTTGGGTATCATAGTAATCATGGACATCTTCCACTCTGCAGGATAATACTCGATACGTAAAATAGCGTTAAAAATAAAAAAAAGAATTCTACGAGCTACACGAGGTAGCTGCTCAAGCATTTTACCAGTAATTTGATTAATACCTGGAGCTTTCCTGGGGTTTGTGTTACGAATAACATTTCCAACATCTTGAAAACTAAGTCTCAAAGGCACAGGCGGTCTAACAGCATATGGCGGAAATTCAGCAACATCATCCACTGTATCATTTGCAGTAAAAACGTTTTTCAAATGATTAACATACACCATCCCTTTTTCAGAATCACTTCTTGCCCAATCTCCAGTTGAAGTTCGCAGAGGTGGCTTACCTACTACGGGTCTTTTCAGACCTTTTGTCGCTTTCCATAGAGAATAGTCGGTTTGAGGGGTACCATCAAGACCTTCCAGATAATTTTTAAGGGAAGCCATTCTTTGGATTTCGAGCAGATTTTTTAACTGAGCTATGCACTCTCGTAGCCTGCTTTTAAAATTATTAAAAGATGGGCAAAGAAATTTAATGATCCTTTTATCACAAAAAGTCTTTTCATCTCGCTCGTTAGACCAATTTTAGAATACGGCAGCATTATTTGCGACCCAATATATAAGATCCACATAGAGGTTACTTGCTACTATCATCATATTCAACAAGACTAGCTGAAAAATAATTTACCGACTTTAAAAAGCCGAAGAACTATGCTTAATGTGTCTTTTATGGTGAATCTTTTTAACATCTTTGGTGAACATGGTAACATCCAATCTGAGTTCTTATTGAGTAACGTAACTTTAAATGTACCTCAACGCTCGTTACGTAATTTTAATCCACTTTATGTTAGGACATGCCGAAATAATCATGCTATGTTGGATCCAGTTAGGAAATAATGTTGCTGTTTCAATGAAATGTATTACTTTATTGATTTTTCTCTCAACATTAATACCATTAAACTCAATCTTATATCATTTTTAAATCAATAATGCTCATTTTGTAAAATATCATCTACTGTTTTCAAATATTAAAGTAGTCTGTAAGGAATTTGTCCATAGACTTAAATAAATAAATAAAAAAAAATAAATAAATATTGCCTCTGACTTCACATATTTTTATTTCTAACTAAAGTTAAAATAAAACAAAAGGTGTGTTTATTTACATTACAAGTAAAAATTAGCAACGAGATAGTAACAAGAAGTTTTTCAAAATTATTCTCAAAAATGTGATTATGGTCATTTATCATCAGTCAGAATCTAGCTTTGATAGTGAACGGACGTATTTGTTTTTAATCGGAGTGCTATAAAAAAAAAGCCACGGTAAAAGTAGAAACCGCAATAAGTGGAAGAGTGAATTTATAAAAAAGAAAAACTTTCTGACAATTATTTTTATATACTTTTAAAGTAAAAAATATAAATAAAAAAAAAAAAACAAAATTGCATGAGTGTACCTAGTAGATGCAATTCTGAGAGGGAGCTTAGCTCCACTAGAAAAAACCTCTGGATTTCTGAGGAAGAATCTTTAAAAAAGTCATTGGATAATCTCCTGTCTCTAAGAGATAAAAAACGCACGCGTTCGTGTTCGCCAAACATTGCTGTTACAACAGAAGACCAACCATCTACCAGTTCAGTAATTGCAGATAAGCCGAAAACACAAGTAGGCTGGACAGGTATGTAACCGTGGTTAAACGTAAACGATGCCCCAAATCCGCTCAAATATCATCAAATCCGAAAATTTCCAAAGATGATAATAGGACTACGGCTACGGATAGTAATAGGTTTACTATCCTTCAGACTGACGAGCCAACTTCATCAAAAAAAACATTTAAACCGCCACCAATATACTTGAGAGAACCTAAATACATCTAATGAGCTGGTAAAAGCACTTATTACGGCAATTGGTAAAGACACCTTCAACGTAACATCAGTGAAGCACGGACAAATAAGTGAAACAAAAATTCAAGTCAACTGCGAAAATGATTACCGAAAACTTTCTGCCGCTCTGGAAAAAGAAAGACGATCTTTTTATACTTATCAACTTAAAAGTGCTAAGGGTCTTCGGGTTGTTATAAAAGGTATTGACCCTTATGTAGACACGGATGAGGTTAAGACTGCACTGCTAGATAAAGGCTTTAAAATAAAAAATGTGCTAAATATGCGGAACGGTGAAAAGATGCCTCAACCTATGTTTAGGGTTGAACTGGTACCAGGGGATGTTATTCTCAAAAAGAATGAAACTCACCCAATTTATAATCTCAAATTTCTTCTTCATCGCAGGGTTACCGTTGAGGAGCCGCACAAGCGTTTAGGGCCCATTCAATGCCTAAACTGCCAGGAGTTCGGTCATATTAAGGCCTATTGTAAGTAACCCGCAGTTTGCGTTGTGTGTGGTGAACTGCACGGCACTTAACAGTACAAGAAGCTGATTCAATTGCTAAAAAATGCAGTAACTGTGGAGGCAATCATACAGCAAATTACAGGGGCTGCCCTGTCTATATCCACTTTAAGCAGTCAATGACAAATAAGCCATCAATTACCTTTAAGCAACCCCAGCAGTCAAACATCATTTCTGCAAACAATTTTCCCCAGGTAGGCCAGTCAACAAGCAACATAATCATGCAAACCCCCAAACAAGTTTCATATGCCAATGTGGTCAAAACCGATACACAAAACTTGAATCAGGGGACCAAGCCCCAAAATTCCGATCGAAATTTTAACAATCTTGAGGCAACTCTGCAGACTCTTGTTCAATCCATAAACTCATTTACGGTTTCTATGACGAACATGATGCAGGAAATGCTGAAAATGCAATCCACTATTTTGCAGGCAATCTTAACAAAATGAATTGGTTAAAAATATGTTTCTGGAACGCAAACGGCATCCGCCAACACAAAAATGAACTTGAGCACTTCCTTATGGAAAAACAAATCGACATAATGCTGATTGCTGAAACTCACTTGACAAGCAACAGTTATTTCAAAATTAATGGCTACAGACTGTATGACACTAAAGATCCCCGTGGAAGGTCTTGTGGAGGCTCAGCAATTCTAATAAAAAATAGAGTTAAGCACTATTTTCTACATGAGACACGTAAGGAGTATCTCCAAGCAACAAATATATGCATTGAACATCTTAATGAAAAAATAGTTATATCTTCGATCTACTCACCGCCACGATTTTCAATAACAGAAAATCAGTACTCACATTTTTTCAACACACTTGGGCCTCGATTTTTAGCGGCTGGTGACTATAACGCCAAGCACACTTTTTGGGGATCACGTTTAATTTCTCCGAAAGGCCGTGTGCTTTTCGAAACAGTTTCCAAACTGGGCTTAGATGTGATTTCAAGCGGACATCCCACTTAATGGCCCTCAGACCAACGAAAGATCCCAGATGTTATAGATTTTGGAGTTGCAAAAAATTTTCCTTTAGAAGGGATGCAAGTAGAGTCTTCATTAGATTTGTCATCGGACCACTCACCCACTATAATATCCGTTTCGTTCCCCCAGGAGGTTGGCTCCCCGTTTAGTGACTTGACGTTCGCCATCACTAGAGTTAATTGGCTAAAATATAAGAAATATTTGATTACTCATTGTACAGATAATATTGCCTTGAGAACCCCTGAGGATGTTGATATATCAATTAAAGATTTTTCTGAAGACCTTAAACTGGCCGTACAACATGCTACCACTAGCCATACAAGATCCAGAAATGTAAGCAATAGAACGTACTCGTCTGAAATAGAGCAACTTCTGTCAGAAAAAAGAAGAGTTAGAAGAGAGTGGCAACTTCGAAGGTCTCCCCAGCTTAAAAGCAGGCTACGGGAGGGCATAACTCAATTAAGAAATCTGCTTGAAATCCAAAGAATGGCTTCCCTCAAAAATTATCTAGAAGGTCTTGATGGTAGCCCGCAAACCGACTATTCTCTATGGAAAGCCACAAAAGGTCTGAAAAGACCCGTAATAGGTAAGCCACCTTTGCGAACTTCAGCTGGCGATTGGGCAAGAAGCGATTCTGAAAAAGGGATGGTGTATGTTAATCATTGGAAAAACGTTTTTACTGCAAATGATACAGTGGATGATGTTGTTGAATTTCCGTCATATGCTGTTAGACCGCCTGCGCCTTTGAGACTTAGTTTTCAAGATGTCGAAAACGTTATAAATAAAGTAAACTCAAAAAAGCTCCAGGTTTTGATCAAATTACTGGCAAAATACTTGTACAGTTAGTTACCTCGTGTTGCTAGAAGAATTCTTCTTTTTATTTTTAACGATATTTTGCGCCTAGAATACTATCCTGCAGAGTGGAAGGTGTTTATGGTTACTATGATACCCAAGCCAGGGAAGGATCCCACTAAAGTAGAGTCATATAGACCAATAAGTCTACTGCCAACAATTTCAAAACTTTTCAAAAAATTGTTAATGGCGAAGTTGACTCCAATATTGAAAGATGTAGGATGCATCTCTGATCATCAATTTGGTTTTCGGGCTAAACACAGCACCATTGAACAAACGCATAGACTAGTTAATGTTATAAGAAAGACTTTTGAGGATAAAAAGTATTGCTCAGCTCTATTCATTGATGTTTCCCAAGCTTTTGATAAAGTGTGGCACGAGGGATTAATGCACAAAATAAAGTTGAACTTGCCTGCAAACACTCACAAGCTTCTGGAAAGCTATTTATGCGGCCGGAAGTTTGTTATCAGAGAAGGCGACTTTATAAGCCCAACTCAGCCAATCGAGGCAGGAGTTCCCCAAGGTAGCATTCTGCGACCCACTTTATATTTAATTTACACTTCTGACATGCCAACCAGATCTGATATTCACACTTCAACTTTTGCAGATGACACAGCATTCTGCAGTGTACATGAAAACCATCAAGTAGCTTCGCGAAATTTGCAGGAGTGTATTTCAATATTAGAGATGTGGTTAAAACTTTGGAAAATTAAAGTTAATGAACAAAAGTGTACTCACGTTACATTCACACTGCGTAGACAAACATGTTCAGATATCCAAATTAACAATTTACCTATTCCGCAGCAAAGTGAAGTCAAGTACCTCGGTATTCATCTCGACCGTAGGTTAACGTGGAAGTCTCACATTGACACCAAAGTCGTTCAGTTGAAATTAAAAGCAGCGCAATTAAATTGGCTTATGGGCAGAAATTCTACATTGAAATTTGATTGCAAACTTTTGTTATACAACGCTAAAGCCTATATGGCGCTACGGAACTCAATTATGGGGCATCGTCTCAGCGTCAAAATTGAAAAAATTCAAAGGCGACAAAACAAAATTCTTCGAACAATTACTGCAGCACCATGGTACGTAAAAAACTCCCGAATTCACAAGGATCTGTGTGTTCCACTGGTAAAAGATGAGTTTTCAGAGTATGCGACAAGGTATATCAGCAAATTGGAACTTCACCCAAACCCTCTTGCACGAAACATACTTAATTTTAGTGGTCACACTCGGTTGGGAAGAAGGGATACCGTTGCCACCATCAGAGCGTTAAGTAGGTGATTCTACCGATATAATTGGCGCAAAATAAAACTTTTTGTCTAGCATTGGCTGGACGTAGTTAATTTATTGTATTTAGAATTAAGATTTGAATACTTATTGTTAGTTCACATTGTGAAGATTCAATAAATAAATAAATAAAAAGCTAAAAAGAAAAAAAAATTGGTCATTTATATTCAGCATTGTCGGGACTGGCGTTTTTCTAGTACGGCTTGTAATAGAATAATTTTACAATTTTATTTAATCTAGTACTAGGCGTAGCCAAAATTCGCTAAACACTATAAGGGTGCTTAGCTATATTTGAATTAAACATAAATTTTTAATTACGGGTGCTTAACCCGTATACGTTCTACTTCAATTGGCAACTGAATCGATTGTTGTGCAAATCAAGACGTGCACGGCTTTGTAAATTTATTAGTTTGGCAGTTGTCCAGTTGGTTGACTAGTAAGTCTCTCAATTTGTTTGTATTGTGTGTGTTCGAGTCTCCTAATCAGCTGTCAAAATTTATAATTATGACAGCTGATTAATGTAATTTTTTTGCCAAGAAAACGTTATATATTTTTAAAATTTACCTTAATTTCATTGAATCTGATAGTTGGATGAAAATCTTTCAATTCAATGTATGCAGTGTGTGGCCAAGAACCAACTCAATTGAAAGACTCAATACGAGTACACATAATATTTTATGTCAAATTAATTTCAAAGTGTAAAGTACCAAGTAGCTAGGTACCTCTTCATATTATTTACAATACTAAAAATAACGCTGGTCTGTAAAAATTAAAGAAACAGAGGTTAAAACTAGAAAAATATTAATATAATTAAAAAAGGAAGGATCTAAATGTCAATTTAATTGCTCCATAAAAGTTTTAAACACATTCAAGCAAGTAAATTTGCTGGAACATCCTTCGTCACTGATGTGCCAGATACTGTGTTGCTTAGTTCATTTCCATTAGACGTCTTATTTTGCTTCTGTTGTTCCTAAGATACACAAAAATAAATTTGTTATCTTTTTGATACGTTTTATCGTTTTAAAAGTTTACATACACTTGCAATTTTTTAAATTTTCCAAAATATTTTTATTATACTCTTCACAAAAATGTAAAAAGTATATATAAGTTTGTGATTCTGTTTGTAATTTCTACAATTTTCATTGGCGAGCCATCGATTAAGCGATGTCCGTCAGTCCGCTGTTGAAATACCGTTTCTGCGAAAAACATTGGACTAAAAAACTTATTTCTTTCACAATTCTTTTAGCCGATCGATTCATGGGTTTGCTGTTAAAATTCAGTAATATCGGTTTACATATAGCTGAGATATATTCAAAATACCGAAAAAGCCATTTTTTGCAAATTGTATGAAAATTTTTCAACAAAAAAATTGTTTGTTTTGCTTCAAACTTCACACACTTATTAACAATTGTGACTTAAAGGTAAAAAAAAAATATAAATATCGGTCTATATATACCCAAGATATAGCCCAAATGGGGGTTTTAATGAAAATGTCGCATAAGCGAAGTTAAATAACTTTTTTGCTTAAAAGCAGTTCTGGTAATAAAATAAGGCTATATAAATATGGAAAATAAAAATTTCCGATACCGGTTCATATACTGTAAGCGTCAAAATTTTTCTTAAAATATTGGTGGTTTTTATTTAAGTCTTTATAAGTATATATGATCAGTGAACAATTGGCAAAGATAATTTCAACGTCACATAAGTGAAGCACGGCAGCATCAGTGAAACAAAAATTCAGGTAAACAATGAAAACGACTACCGAAAATTGTCTGATGTTTTAGAAAAAGAGAAAAGATCATTTTACACTTACCAGCTCAAAAATGCTAAAGGTCTTCAGGTCATTGTTAAAGGTATTGACCCATGCGTAGATATTGATGATGTCAAAACCGGATTGGAAGATAAGGGTTTTAAAATAAAAACAGTAGTAAACATCAGGAACCGTGAAAAAATCCCTCAACCCATGTTTAGGGTTGAACTAGAACCAGGGGATGTTGTGCTAAAAAAGAGTGAAATTCACCCAATATATAACCTCAAATTTCTTTTGCATCGTAAGGTTACCGTTGAGGAGCCACATAAGCGTTCAGGACCCGTTCAGTGCCTAAACTGCCAAGAATTTGGCCACACTAAGGCTTACTATAAGTTGCCCGCTGTTTGTGTTGTATGTGGCGAACTTCACGGCACAACTCAGTGCAATAAGCCAAAGACCGACGCAAGTGTTAAAAAATGCAGTAATTGTGGAGGTAACCACACTGCAAATTATAGAGGTTGCCCTGTCTATACTCATTTTAAACGGTCAATGACAAATAAGTCAGCGGTTTCTTCAGCAGCCAAATGTCATTGGTAAAAACAATTTTCCCCAGATAGGCAATTCAACCAACTATACAACACGCAGAATTCCAAACAATTTTAATATGCTAATGTAGTTAAATTTGACCAAAACTTGAACCAGGAACCCAAGCCCCAAATTCCGATCCGAATTTTAGTAACCTAGTGGCAACTCTGCAGACTCTTGTTCAATCCATTAACACTTTTACTTTCTCTATGACAAACATGATGCAGGAACTGCTAAAAATGCAATCCACTATTTTACAGGCAATTTCAAAGAAAATGAATTGGTTAAAAATATGTTTCTGAAACGCAAACGGCATTCGCCAACACAAAAATGAAATTGAGCACTTCCTTATGGAGAGGCATATCGATATAATGATGATTGCTGAAACCCATTTGACAACCAACAGTTATTCCCAAATTAATGCCTACACACTATATGACACAAAAGATCCCCGTGGAAGATCTTGCGGCGGTTCGGCAATTTTGATAAAGACCAGAATTAAGCACTATCTAATGAACGAGACACGTGAGGAATACCACCAAGCTACAAATATATGCATTGATTATTTTCATGAACAAATTGTTATATTCTCGATTTACTCACCACCACGATTTTCAGTAACAGAAAAACAATATTCACATTTTTTCAAATCAATTGATCCTCGATTTTTAGCGACTGGCGACTATAACGCTAAACACATTTTTTGGAGATCACGTTTAGTTACCTCGGAAGGCCGTGTGCTTTTTGACACCGTTTCCAAAAAGGGCTTAGATGTGGTTTCAAGCAGACACCCCACTTATTGGCCGTCAGAACGCCGAAAGATCCCAGATGTTATAGGTTTTGGAGTTGCGAAAAATTTTCCTCTAGAGTGGATGCTGCAAATGGAGATTTGTTATCAGGTCACTCTCCCACTATAACCTCTGTTTCGTTCCCCCAAGAGGTTGGCTCACCGTTGACTGTCAATAGAGTTAATTGGTTAAAACACAGAAAATTTTTAAGCACACATTGTACTGAAAATATCGCCTTGAGAACGCCTGAGGATATTAATGTGTCAATTAACGATTTTTCTGAAAACCTCAAACTGGCCGTAGTGTATGCTACCACTAGTCATATAAGATCCAGAAATGAGGACAATAGAACTTAGTCGTCTGGGTCTCCCCAGCTTAAAACTAGGCTACGGGAGTGCATAACTCAGTTAAGAGATCTGCTTGAAATTCACACAATGGCTTCCTTTAAAACATATTTGGAAAGCCTTGCGATGATACTCCTCAATCTGATTATTCCTTGTAGAAAGCGACAAAAGGTTTTAAAAGACCCGTAATAGGTAAGCCACCTTTGCGAACTTCAACTGGCGACTGGTCAAGAAGCGATTCTGAAAAGGGGACGTTGTATGTCGATCATTTGAGAAACGTTTTTATTACAAATGATTCAGCGAATATTACAGCGGAATTACCACCATATGTTGTTAGACCTCCTGTGTCTTTGAGACTTAATTTTCAAGATGTCGAAAACGTTATCGCAAATACAAACCCAAGCTCCAGGCATTGATCAATTTACTGGTAAAATTTTTGAACAGTAACCTCGTGCAGCTAGAAGGCTTCTACTTTTTATTTTTAACGCTATTTTCCGCCTGGAGTATTATCCAGCAGAGTTGAAAGTCTCTATGATTACTATGATACCCAGGCCAGGGAAGGATCCGACTAAGGTAGAATCATATAGACCAATTAGTCTACTACCAACGATTTCAAAACTGTTCGAAAAATTGTTAATGGTTAAGTTGAGTCCAATATTGAACAATGTGGGATGCATCCTTGATCATCAATTTGGTTTTCGGGCTAAACACAGCACCATGGAACAAACGCACAAACTAGTGATTGTCATAAGACAGACCTTTGAGGAGAAGAAGTATTGTTCAGCTCTATTCATTGACATTTCTCAAGCTTTTGATAAAGTGTGGCACGACGGCTTGATGCACAAAATAAAGTTGAACTTGCCTGCAAATACTCACAAGCTTCTAGAAAGCTACTTATGTGGGCGGAAGTTTGTTATCAGAGAAGGTGATTTTATAAGCCCAACTCAACCTATCGAGGCAGGAGTTCCCCAAGGTAGCATACTAGGGCCTACTTTATATTTGATTTACGCCTCTGACACGCCAACTGTTGAAACTAAAAGTAGCGCAACTAAATTGGCTTATGGGCAGAAACTCGACTTTGAAGTTGAATTGCAAACTTCTGCTATACAATGCAATTCTAAAACCTATATGGTGCTACGGAATTCAATTATGGGGCACCGCCTCAGCGTCAGATATTGAATAAATTCAAAGGCGACAAAACAAAGTTCTTCGAACGATTACTGCAGCTCCATGGTACGTAAAAAATTCACGAATTCATAAAGACCTGAGTGTTCCGCTGGTATAAGAAGAATTTTCTAAGTACGCGACAAGGTATTTCAGTAAACTGGAACTTCATCCAAACTCTCTTGCGCGCAATATTCTTAATTTTGGCGGTCAACTCGGCTTATAAGAAGGGATACCGTTGCCACCATCAGATTGCTCAATAGGTGATTTTACCGAAATAGCTCCCGCAAAATAAAACTTTTTGTCTAGCATTGGCCGGGCTTAAGTATACAGAACATTTTTTTTTAATTGTAAAGCACATATTTTTAAATTTTAAATTTAGTATTAAGATTTGAACACCTAGGCCCAATTTTTGAGTTCATATTTAAATGCTATTTAGCTTTAAGTTCCATTTAAATATGCAAATCAGTTTTCCACTACAAATTCGGACTAAACTTA
Organism: Thecocarcelia acutangulata; assembly: GCA_914767995.1. Lineage (NCBI taxonomy): Eukaryota > Metazoa > Arthropoda > Insecta > Diptera > Tachinidae > Thecocarcelia > Thecocarcelia acutangulata. Next base: position 64,871,493 of record OU612097.1, read on the forward strand.
AATGCCCAAACTTCTTCATTTAAGTTTTATTATTATTATTATTTTTTTTAACTTGGACCAGTACTCAGGGGATGACCCCTACAAATGCAGTGCATTGTACCAGAACTAGGAAAATAGGTTGTGAGGAGGGGGAAAGAGGGAGTAGTGTTTGTGAACATTTGACTTGAACCTTCCAACGTTATAATAGACAGGAAACACGTCTGCAGGCAACATGTTCCACAGACGAAGCGTACGGCCAAAAAGCGAATTCTCGCTGTAATGCGTAGTACGATTCCTCGGACAATCAACCACAAATGGATGAGCTCTGGACGATGAGCGCGTACTACGTAAAAATGTGCGCGTTTCGGGAACAAGATCCCTGATCTCGTCAGAGCAAAATCCATTGTAGTAACGATAGAACAGAGTAACGCACCCCACACTGCGACGATGCTCCAGTGAGTCAATAGAGTTGGATACCCTACTGTCACCGATAAGCTTCTTCGCCCTCTCCTGCACACGGTCGAGTAACCCCAAAATAGACTTTGAGGCACCGGCCCAAACATGAGAGTTGTATTCCATTTTCGGTCGGATGTAGGTGGTATAAATAGTAAGGAGGTCGAATGAAGTGAAGTACATCTTACACCGTTTCAAAAAACCAAGGCACTTGAATGCTTCTTTGGAGACATGAAAAATGTGTTCAGTCCAGCGAACATCACACTGTATCTTCATTCCAAGAACATCAAGAGCATCCGATTCCTCAATATTTATACCATCCATGAGTACAGATGAAGCAGCATTTGCGGTCGTTTGTTTGTGTGTTAATAGGCAACATTGGGTATTACGAGCGTTAAAGGCGACCCTGTTTTTACGACCCCACTCGGAGATAAATAGAAGATCACTATTCAGTGAATCATTCATATTTAGCCTCTTAGCAGCGACCTCTGATAGGCTGGGTCTATAACTAAAAGAGTATGAGTGGCAAATGCTGCTGTCATCCGCGAAAGAGTGGATAGGGTTGGAAGTTTGATAGAGAAGGTCATTCAGGAAAATAAGAAATAGAGTAGGAGAGAGAACGGAGCCTTGTGGTACCCCTGAATTAATCTTGAACTCGTTTTATGAGACCCCATCTATAACAACTCGTATAGTGCGGTCTCTGAGAAAGCTCGATATAAACCGAGAAAAGTCATCACCGACACCAAAAGCAGTAAGTTTTGCCAGTAGTGCAGCATGCCACACTCTGTCGAACGCTTTGGAGATATCGAGAGCTACCACCTTACTTTCGCCAAAATGATGGATTGATTGGCACCATTTCTCAGAGAGATATACCAGAAGATCTCCAGTAGAACGACTCTTACGAAATCCATATTGACGATCACAAAGTAATTTATGTGACTCTAGATACCTTACAAGATGGTAATTGACCATACTTTCCATAACTTTGGAAAGCGCAGAGCAAATTGCAATTGGGCGGTAATTTTCAGGGTTATTTGCCTCACCCTTTTTGGGAATTGGCGTTACATTAGCAACTTTCCAGCATGATGGGAACTCACCAGCATGATAAAGTATGCTGAAGAGGCGTGCTAATGGACGCGCAAGCGCTGAAGAACACTGCTTCAAGACCAGTGCTGGAATGCCATCCGGTCCAGGAGTCTTATTTATGTCGAGGTCTGTCAAAACCCTTTTAACTGCTCGAGCCCGGAAGAACATCTTTGGCATAGTTACAGATACTCTTTCGAGCTCGGGGAGTGGTTGACTGCTTTCCGGCAAGTAAGAATTGCTTGCAAAAATTTCAGCCAACAGGTTAGCCTTGTCAACCGGGTCGGTGAATACTTGGTCATTCATTAAGAGAGTTGGAATTGATGAACTAGCATATTTCTTTACTCTTTTAACGAATGACCTTACGGTCTTACTGCCCCGGGGAGCTGTAAGGACCTTGGCACGAAGACGCTGTTCGTGAAGAAACTTTTCACGCCTAAGTACCTTGGCACACGAAGTCCTTGCCTTTTTGCGTAGCAAATCAGTGTCTGGGTTTTTGTTTAAACGCCAATTAATGAATGCTTCCTCGCTAGATCTGACTGCATTTTTTCACGTCTGATTAAACCAGGATTTCACTTTTGGTTTAACCGAAATCAGCTTGGAGGGGATGAATGATTTCATCCCTAGCAATATCATGTTCTCGACCATTTTTGCTGAAGCATTTATGTCGTTATCTAGAAAACAAAGTTTCCAATTAAAATGCTCATAAAATTGGTTGAGCTCAGCCCAACGCGCCTTTTCGTAAATAAATATTGAACGTTTCGTAGCTGATTTTGAAACGTTACGAAGTCCCGAGATCGAAAAGGAGGCAGAAATGGTGCAATGATCCGAATTGCCGAGAGGTGCACTAACTCTGACTTCATACTTTTCAGGGTGTGAAGTCAGGAATAGGTCAAGTGTGTTTGAATGGAGCCCTTCAACACATGGAATATGCGTTGGCTCATTCAATAATTGCGCTAGGTGGTTGTGCGCAGCAAATAACTCAACATATTGGCCTTCTGGAGTTGTATGAGTGGAATGGCGAAGCCAGGATGAGTTGTGAACATTGAAATCACCAGCAACAACGATTTCACTGCTCGGACAACTTTCCAGGATCTTCGATATGGAGTCGGAGGGGGCATCGAAACCAGAAAAGGTAGTATCCCTCACCGCATTTGGACTTCTGTATAGAAACCCGAAATGCAAAAAGTGTGATCTGATTTTGAATTTAACCCAAAGACAGGTAAATTCTGCATCATGCATGCTTAATGGTTGCTGGCATTGGAACACAACTTCATTGCGAACGTAAATTACAAGGCCCCGATGGAAATTAAAGATGGATAGAAGTTGATACCCAGGTATATGAAAATCCTGTGGATCAGCATTCTCAGATACCTGGGTTTCACATAAGGCGAAAATATCCGGCCGATGGAGACAAGTGTGGGCGTAAACAGCGAAGAAGTTCGCTCTTAGCCCACGTATATTACAAAAATCTTAAAGTTTCCTGCCATCACGCTGGAAAAGTGACAAAGACAAATGTAGACTCAGCTGTGTAAGAGAGGCCGGAATTAATTGTTGCTGGAATGACCATATAGCATCCAATGTGCATACCTTCGATACTATAATTATCCACAACAGTTAATCCGACCTCCCCAACGTAATTAATTAATTGTTATATTTTTTTTTTTTTTATTATTTAACGGACACGGAAGGGATTTGATACAACGCCCGTAAAAAAAAGGGTCATAAAAGCCCTGTTCTGGCTATGTATTTTATAATGCAAAAAAAGTTATTTTATAATTATTTTTTTTTATATTCAAAATTTTATTTATTTACACTTTATGTTTGTGCATGTTTTATGTGTTTGCTATTGCATGGTTTGCTTGCATGTTAAGATTTCTTATTTGATTTATTGTTGTTATTGGATAATTGTATATATTTAATTATATATATTTAGTGGCTGTTGTTGTTTTCATTTTTTTTTTTTTTGTTTTAAGTTTTTCAAATTGTCCATATGGTTTTTCTGTGCCTGCAGTTGTATTAGTCCAAAAAAGGTAAACAAAACACACATATAAGCTATTGCCTGTAGAAGATATTTGAATTTGATTGCTAATTTCGCACAAAACAGCAGCACTATATAATAATAAATTAAAAATAACTTCGCATGAAATAAAATTATTATGTTTTTGTATGCTGTTAATAAATTTTAAATTTTTCTTTAAGAGTTTTTCTCCTCTTCCACTAACAAACAGCTGTTTTATGGAACAATTTCCATAATATCTGGAATTTAAGTAAAGCTGCCACACTTTCATCGCATTTAAATAAGAACTATTACTTAAGACTGATAAACTGAACTTGCATTTAAATACAATTTAAATTTAAATGAAAATTAACTAATTTTGTATTTAAATACGCAGTCAAAAACTGGGCCTTATTGTTAGTTCATTTTGAAGATTCAATAAATAAAAAACGCTACAAAAAAATATTTATGATAACATTTTACATTTAGGTATTTTAAATCAGTATTCAGGTCCCTACCTTATTCTAAACAAAACAACAAAAAATATTTACAACAACAAAAGTTTTACAAAAAAAAAATAGTTCATTATTTACGCGTCAAAAACTGTTTTAAAATTAAAATTAAATACATTTTTTATTTAGTTGATTTTCCTTTTGCCTTAATTCCGGCATTTAGAATCGATTCTACTAATTTTTTAGTTATACCTGATGAAATTTTCTGCCATTCCTCCATTATACAGGATTTCAACATATCCTTATTGCTAATTGTCCTTTTTCGGATTAGATTAGAGAGATGATGCACTAAATATGGAGTGCGATACAGGAGCCATTCTTTTACTATATCTTATGCTTGGAGCCGTTCTAATGTTAAAAAATCTAAGATCTTTCCAACCCTAATTTCTCCACACTGGGTGGCACTTTGTTTTGCAAAATATTCAGATAGTCCATCTTCTTCATTATACTTTCAATAAAAACCAAAATTTCCAACTCCGCTTGCTGCTTTACATTCGTACACCATCACATAACCATGCTTAACTTTGGTCGGTACATTCATTATTATTTTTTCCGCCATACTTTAACTAGTTTTTTCGTGACAAACACCTTAAATTTACCTTCTTAACTAAAAGCCACATTATTCCAGAAAAATATATCTTTATGTTGATAGTTTTTGGCGTACTCTAGGCGTCTGTTTTGATTAACAGGCGATATTAGTGGTTTCTTTCGCGGGAATCGACCGTGTAACCCGTTTTCGTGTAATGCTCATCGTGTTATACGAGCATTTAAGATAGTTCCTGATATTGTCGAAACTTCCTCTTATATTTTAATGGCACTTATAAAAAAAATGTTTTGCATCACGCACTATAGATCTCATTTTAGCCTCTTTCAAAAGTTTTAGTCAGCCCGGCCCTGGATGACTTTCTATTTTGCCGTATTTTTCAATAATTTTTTTGTAGTATTGTGGCTTCTGTTTATACTACAGCCAATTTCTCTGAAAGTTACTCATATGCAGTGCATTGTACTGAAACTAGGAAAATAGGTTGTGATGAGGTAGGAAAGAGGGAATAGTGTTCGCGGAGTGTTAACAGTAACAACACGAAAGTCTAAAACAAATTCTATTGCAGCATTTAAAATGTTGGAATTAAATTAGTTAAAACTGATCAGTGCCCAGTGTATATACCTTCGACACTGCTTCGACTAGTCCAACACCTTCCACACTACAAGGTAATGAAGTACTTTCAGAAGAAATTAATATTGAACATACATAGAAAACACGGAAAAAAAAGAAACGCATACTCCTACCTATTCCGGTGCACTTTGATTTCATACGAAATTAATAATGAACATATGTACGTATATAGAAAATACGGACAACGGTAAAAAAAGAGAGTAAGAAAAATAAACACCTGTGCTCGTACACAGCTTGCTACCTATTCCGGTGCAATTTGGTTTTATATGAATTTAACTAATGGACGTACATTTATAGAAAATACGGAAGGCAGTAACAAAAGACATGTGCACACGACGAGAGACAAAACACTACTCCTTAATATCACTAGAAGTTTGTTGACCCATTCCAAAACAAATTTGCTTCACACCAGGAGTTCTTACTCTACCGATCACAATTAATCAACATAAAACAGTAAAAGCGTTACAGCAGAATGCTAGAATAAGCAAATAATCAAATATAACGGTATTATTTTACAGAAACACACGCCTGATATGATGCACATGCAGCATTTACACTTTATTTTGGCGCGTAAAATATGCATTCAAATTTGTTTTTGCTCTATAACTTATATAATTATGAGTAATTGCCATTATCTTTTTATAGCTTATTAGAGAATAGTATACTAATACCAAAAACTCTAAATTATAAATTAAGTCATATCACTTTATTTTGGCGCGTAAAATATGCATTCAAATTTGTTTTTGCTCTATAACTTATATAATTATGAGTAATTGCCATTATCTTTTTATAGCTTATTAGAGAATAGTATACTAATACCAAAAACTCTAAATTATAAATTAAGTCATATCTTAAAAGACTAAAAAAAGTGCTATGTTGTAGAAAAAGTTTTGTACACTTTATTTTGACGCTCACGGAATGTATACCCGAGATATAGACTAATCCGGATTTTTCATGAAAATGTCGCGTCAACGAACTTTATTTGCTTAAAAGCAGTTCCGGTAATTAAAGGTTATATAAATATGTAAAATAAAAATTGCCGATATCGGTTCCGAGATATAGCCTAAACCGATTTTTCCATTTACTTTTTTTTTTTTTTGCTGAAAAGCAATTCTCGTTATAAAAGGTTACTAAAATACAGAAAATGGAAAATTCAGATATCGGCTCATATATAACCGAGATATAGCTTAATAGTGACTACAGGGCAAAAATATTTTTTCCCCGATATCCGTCCATATATACCCAAGTGATTTGTTATGTATACTAAACATATACGTGAATATCGTATTTTAGATTCGGTCCAGTCGAATATAGCACACTCTTACTTGTTTCAAATCACTTGGTCCTCGATTTTTAGCGGCAGGTGACTATAATGCTAAGCACACTTTTTGGGGATCACGGTTAATTTCCCCGATAGGCCGTGTACTTTTCGAACCTATTTCCAAAATTGGCTTGGAAGTGGTTTCCAGCGGCCACCCCGCTTATTGGCGGTCAGACCGACAAAAGATCCCAGATATTATAGATTTTGGAATTATAATAAATGTTCCTTTAGAATGGATCCAAGTGGAGTCTTCATTAGATTTGTCATCAGATCACTCACCCACTATAATCACTGTCTCGTTCCCCCAGGAGGTTGGTTCCCCATTTAATGGCTTGGCGTTGACCGTCACTAACTGGTTAAAATGTAAACAATATTTGAGTACTCATTGTACGGAAAATATTGCCTTGAGAATGTCTCACGATGTTAATGTGTCGATTAACAAATTTCCGGAAAAATTTAAACTGGCCATACAACATGCTACTACTGGTCATACAAGATTCAGAAATGTGGGCAATAAAACATATTCCTCTGAAATTGAACATCTTCTGACAAAAATAAAAGAGAAGAGTTAAAAGAGAGTGTCACCTTCAAAGAATGGCTTCCCTTAAAACATATTTGGGAATCCACATGCTTTCAAGATGTCGAAAACGTCATAAATAAAGTAAACTAAGAAATATCCAGGTATTGATGAAATCACTGGTAAAATACTTATACAGTCGCGTGGCAAGAAGAATTCTTCTTTTTATTTTTAACTCTATTTTACGTCTCGAGTATTATCCTGCAGAGTAGAAGGTCTCAATGATTACTATGATACCCAAGACAGGGAAGGCTTGGGTTTCAAAACTGATCGAAAAATTGTTAATGGCGAAGTGGACTCCAATATGGAATGATGTAGGATGTATCCATGATCATCAGTTCGGCTTTCGGACTAAACACAGCACAATAAAACAAACGCATAGACTGCTTAATGTCATAAGAAAGACTTTTGAGGACAAAAAATATTGTTCAGTTCTATTCACTGATGTTTCCCAAATAAAGTTGAACTTGCAAACACTCATAAGCTTCTGGAAAGCTATTTATGTGGCAGTAAATTTGATATCAGAGAAGATTTTTAAAGCACAACACAGCCAATCGAGGAAGAAGTTCCCCAAGGTAGCATTCTGGGATCTACTTTATATTTGATTTAAGCTTCTGATATGCCAACCAGATCTGGTGTTAACACTTCAACATTTACAGATTATACAGCATTCTGCAGCGTTCATGAAAACCACCAATTAGCTTTCCGAAATTTGCAGGAATATATTTCAATATTAGAGAAATGGCTAAAACTTTGGAAAATTAGAGTTAATGAACATAAAATGTTACATTCACGCTGCGAAAAAAAAAAAAAAATTCTCGCCTATCCAAATCAACAACTCGATTATACCGCAGCATAATGAAATCAAGTACCTTGGTATTCACCTCGACCGTAGGCTGACTTCCACGTCTCACAATCATGCGAAAGTCACTCAGTTGAAATTAAAAGCAGCGCAACTAAATTGGCTTATGGGCAGAAATTCTACATTAAAGTTATTATTATTATACAACACAGTCCTAAACCCTATGGAATTCAATTACGAGTATAGGGCAGTGTCAAACATTGCAAAAATTGAAAGGCGACAAAACCAAATTCTTCGAACAATCACCGCAGCTCCATGGTACGTAAAAACTCCCGAGGTCCAAGGATCTGTGTGTTCCACTGGTAAAAGATGAATTTTCAAAGTATGCGACAAGGTATATCAGCAAACTGGAACTTCACCCAAAATCTCTTGCACGCAGCATACTTAATTTTAGCAGCCACACTTGGTTGAGAAGAAGGGATACTCTTGCCACCATCAGAGCGTTAAATAGGTAATTTCACCGATATAATTGGCGCAAAATAAAACTTTTTGTCTAGCATTGGCTGAACTTGATTAATTTTTTGTGTTTAGTATTAAGATTTGAATACTTATTGTTGTTAGTTCACTTTGTGAAGATTCAATAAATAAATAAAAACTCAAAAAAAAAAAATTTTTTTTTGTTCGTGATAATATTATTAGCAAAAAATTAACTCTAAGAATTCTTCAGGAATTTTCTGATTTTATAGGCTAAAATCAAGACAAAGATTCTGAGTTTAAAGATTTTTTTTTTCAGAGTTTAAACAATTTTTACAAACGAAAACATAAATATATGCAATTGTTATAAAAGAAAAATGTCTGAGTTAAAACGTGGTACGACTTCAAAATTTTTTCAAAATATGTATAAGATCAATGTTCTACAGTTCCGCAAAGGTGAAAAAATATTCGACTAAGTTAATGTAAATAAAACAATACCAAGAAACTGTTTAGAAAATTAAGCAACTGAAGCCAATTTTTCATTCCAATGACATCTAAAAATTAGTTTGTTCGATTTATTAGAGTTGTTTAATTCAGATACTTACTTATTCGCAGAAATTTAATGTGTCAAAATATATATTTTTCAGTAAAATACCACAATATAAGTATGTGTGTACATACGTTTTCGGAAAGTAAGTGTAATTACAATATTTAATGCTTTAATAAATTTATATCTTTTTTCAGACCAGGTGGCATTAAAAATTCATTGTTTTTGCACAAAAAATTAAAAATTATTCTAAAAAATTAAGGGCCGTATCCAAAAAAAATTCTTACTTGAGTTTTAACGCATACGTTAGTTACCAAACACATTATCACTACCATACATTTGTTAAAAATTTTTTTGCAAAAACAGTACGTTAACTTTTAAATGTAGTAAGGAATTTAATTGTTTTATTCTGGCAATGCCGTTATGTTCAGTTGTAATATTTTGAATAGTGATGCATGAAAACTAATATTCGAAAACTGAAAAAGAAATTTAAAAAATAAAAAATTATTATTAACACATAAAATAGCACATTTTTGGCAAACATTTCCTGGATTTACCTTTTTAATAAATACTGAATATATAATATGTAGTATATTACGGAAATTGAGAAAAATTAATAGGATTACTTACTAGATATATTTTTATTATTCGAATAAAATTTTTCATTGTACTCGTTTGATTAAAAGTGCATCACTAGCATAATTGTAATTTATATTATTCTTTCAAAATTAATAATTTGAGAATGTAATGTTTTTATTTCTTTATATAATGAAAGTAATATATAGTATTATTTTTTAATTTTCGCAAAATTTCAATTTTTAAGCAAAATAACAATCGGCAAGTCAACTGTCATTTTAACGTAAAGTTAAAGTGTACCCAACTCAACTTTAAGGGCAAGGTAAGCTAACAATTGTTTTTGCATAAAACATTAGGTAATTTTTCTTAACAATTGCTTACCAAGCGTTGTTAAGTTTTTTTGCATACGGCCGTAATAATTTTATAACTACCATTTTAAAAATGAGAATGATGATAGTTTCAAAAATTATTGGGATAAAAACGATTCCGCGGATATTTCTTCTGGGTTGCAAGCCGCTACAAAAGGAAAATGAAATTTTATATTAGAAATCTTACTAGTTTTTTTTTCTAACTTTATAGCTTAAACAAACTTTTACATTTAAATGTGTATTTTTTTTTTAACTTTATTATTTTATTTATTGAATCTACAAAAAATAAAATGACAATAAGTATTCAAATCTTAATACTAAAAAAAATTGTGATTAAAGTCCTCCCAGTGCTGGACAAAAATATATTTTTATGCGAATATTATTTCAGAATTCAGTCATCTGTTTAGAGCTCGAATGGTAGCCAAAGTATCCCTCCTTCTCAGACGGGTATGACTTCCAAAGTTAAGAATAATAAACTGCAAGAGGATTTGGATGGAATTCAAGTTTGTTAATATATCTTGTCGCGTTCTTCACAATTTCAGATTTCACAAAAGGTACGTTCAGATCTGCGTGGATTCGTGAGTTTTTAATGTACTATGGAGCATCTGTAATTCTACGGAGAATTCTATTTTGACTTCTTTGAATTTTCTCAATGTTAGATGCCGAGGCTGTGCCCCATAATTGAATCCCATAGCACCATAGCATAGGCTTTAGAATCGAGTTGTAAAGTTTACAATCAAGCTTTAAGGTCGAATTTCTGCCTACTAGCCAGTTAATTTGCACTGCTTTCAATTTCATCTGCGTTACTTTTGCCTCGATGTGCGACTTCCATGTTAGTCTACGGTCAAGATGAATTCCGAGGTATTTGACTTCACTGTGTTGAGGTATTACTTTATTGTTAATAGTAATGTTGGTGAATGTCGGAATGTCAGGTGCGTAGATCAAATATAAGATAGGCCCTAATATGCTGCCTTGGGGAACTCCAGCTTCAATAGGCTGGGCGGGGCTTATGAATTCGCCTTCTTTTATTATAAATTGGCGACAATATAAACAGCTTTCCAAAAGGTTATGTACGTTTGCAGGTAAGTTAAACTTTATTTTATGCATTAAGCCATCGTGCCACACTTTATCAAAAGCTTGTGAGACGTCGATGATTAAGGCAGAGCAATATTTTTTATCTTCAAATGCCTTTCTGATGACATTAACTAACCTGTGTGTTTGCTCAATGGTGCCATGTTTCGCTCTAAAACCAAATTGGTGATTAGGAATACATTCAACCTTATTAAGCATTGGATCCAACTTCGCCTTTAGCAATTTTTCGAAAAGTTTTGAAATTGTTGTCAGTAGACTTATTGAACGGTATGATTCTACTTTCGTGTGATCCTTCCCTGGCTTAGGAACCATTGTTATCATGGACACCTTCCACTCTGCAGGGTAATACTCAAGTCGTGAAATAGCATTAAAAATAAAAAGAACAATTCTTTTAGCTACACGAGGCAGCTCTACGAGCATTTTGTTGCTGATTTTATCCATACCTGTAGTGCAATTCACTAACTTGTTTTAACGCTAATAAAACTCGTTTAGAGAAATTAACACTAGCGTTGGTGTTTTCCCGATTCCATAACAGTTTTTAACACTATTTGTCTTCGTTTTAAATCAGCTGTTTTCATAGCCTGACTGATTAGCGTTAACTAAACACCAATTATTTTTGTGGTATTTATTTTAACAACAATGTCGTTAAAATTTCTACTAGAATAACTTCACTGTATTTGTCTTACGCCTTGTCGGAAGACTCCAACAGTCGGTCAGCGTGTTCTCTGTGAGAACTTATCTTATTTATCAAAAAATATTTTATATAATAAACACATAAATAGTTTTACTTACCCTAAACATGGAATTATATGCAAAGTTGTTTTTTTTCTGTTCCTCTCTGTGGGTTTCTTTATTTTTAACAAAGCTGCCACATTATTTCAAATTTTTTTAACATACAATCAGAGGTGTTAAGAATAAGTTAGTGAATCACATAAGCGTTAGTGCAAACCACAACAGCTCGCGTTAAGTTATGCTCTTTTAAAATCGTTAAAAGTTAGTGAATTGCACTACTGGAGCTTTTTTAAGGTTTAGATTATTAATAGCATTTTCAACTTTTTCAAAATTGAATCTTAAAGGCACCGGAGGTCTATTAACAATAGGCGGCAACTCATTTGCATTATCAGACCTATTTGTGGTAAAAACGTTTTTCAAATGGTTAACAAATAAATTACCCTTTTTCGAGTCATCTCTAGCCCAGTCACCAGACGGTTCTCGCAAGGGCGGCTTACCTCTAACTGGCCTTTTTAAACCCCTAGTCGCCCGCCATAAAGAATAGTCGGACTGAGGAGTACCATCCAGACTTTCTAAATACGTTTGTAGAGAAGCCGTTTTTTGGTTTCCAAGCAAACTTCTTAGTTGATTTGTGCACTCACGGAGCCTTGTTTTTAGTTGCGGAGACCTGCGAAGTTGCCACTCTCGTCGAACTCTTCTTTTTTCTAATACAAGTTGCTCGATTTCTGAAGAATATGTTCTATTCTGAAGGTTTCTGCGTGTTAAATAAACGCTAGAACCAAGTTCAGCGGCTTGTTTAAGTTTTTCGCTAAAGTTGCTTAGTGATGCATTAATATCTTCAGGTGTTCTTAAAACAATATTCTTAGTGCAATGAGTACTCAAAAATGTTCTATATTTTAGCCAATTCACTCGGGTGAAAGTCCTATGCAAATTGTTCATCGGGACCAAGTCTCCTGGGGAAAGCGTACTGAAATAATAGTAGGTGAATGATCCAATGACAAGTCTAACGAAGGCTCAGCTTGCATCCATTCCACAGGGAACCCCTTTACCACTCCAAAATCAATCACTTCAGGAATCTTTCGGCGGTCAGTCGGCCAGTAAGTGGGATATCCGCTTGATATTACGTCTAAGCCATTTTAGAAATTGTATCAAAAAGCACCCGACCATTCGGGGTGATTAAACGTGAGCCCCAAAAAGTGTGTTTTGCTTATCGAGGCGGCGAATAAATCGATGAGATAATGAAAATTTTCCACACAGATATTAGTTGCTTGAAGATAGTCCTCGCATGTGTCGTTCAACAAAAAATGCTTTATCCTAGATTTAATCAATATTGCAGAACCCCCACAAGCTCTTCCACGGGGGTCTTTAGTATCGTATAGTACGTAGCCGTTAATTTTGAAGAAGCTTGTTGACGTCAAGTGAGTTTCTGCAATCATCATTAAATCGATATGCTTATCCATCAGGAAGTATTCGAGTTCATTTTTGTGTTGGCGGATGCCGTTGGCGTTCCAGAAACATATTTTTAACCAAATAATTTTCTCGAAATTACCTGCAAAATGGTGGATTGCATTTTCACCATTTCCTGCATCATCGTCATCATAGACGATGTAAAAGTGTTTATAGTTTGAATAAGGGTCTGTATTGTTGCCTCAAGGCTACTGAAATTTTGATCGGGCGGTTGAGATCTAGATTCCTGTTTTGGGTTTGCGAAAGTAGACTTAACTACATTAGTATAAGAAATTTGATTTTGAATGGTTATGTCGGTGGTGACTGTCCTGTCGGAGGAAAAGAATTATTAGAAAAAATTTGATTCTGCTGGGGTGGCTTAGAAGCAATTATTATTTTGTTGTTCATTGAGCGCTTGAGGTGGGTGTAGACGGAGCAACCTCTATAATTAGCTGTGTAGTTTTCACCGCAATTACTGCATTTTTTTATTTTTGGGTCCAATTTCGGCTTATTGCATTGTGCTGTACCATGGAGTTCTCCACACACAACACAAACTATAGGCAACTTGCAATACGCTTTAGTGTGGCCAAATTTTTGGCAGTTGTGGCACTGTACGGGTCCTAAGCGCTTATGCGGTTCCTCTACGGTTATTTTTAGATGTAAAAGGTATTTTATAATATATATTGGTTGAACTTCATTCTTCTTTAAAGTCACATCTCCTGGCTCTAATTCAACCCTAAACATGGGTTGAGGGATCTTCTCACGATTTCTGATGTTTAACACATTTTTTACTTTGAATCCCTTGTCTGTCAAACCGGTCTTAACTTCATCAGTGTCTACGCAAGGGTCAATCCCTTTTATTACGACTTGAAGACCTTTAGCGCTTTTAAGCTGATAAGTATAAAAAGCTTTTTTTTCTTTTTCAAATTCGTCAGACAGTTTTCGGTAGTCATTTTCATGGTTAACCTGAATTTTAGTTTCGTTAATGTTGCCGCGCTTGATGGATGTAACGTTAAATGTATTTTCTTCGATTGATGAAACAATTTTTCTTACCAGTTCATTAGAGGCAGATTCTCTTAAATAAATTGGTGGTGGTTTAAACGATTTTTTTGACGATGCTGTTGGCTCATCCGTTTGAAGAATAGAAAATCTGTTTTGATCGGTTGGTCTAGCGGTGTGGGCGTCTTTAGAGATTTTTGATTTGGATGCAATTTGAGCAGATTTAGGGCTTCGCTGACGTTTAGTGATGGTGATATACCTATCCATGCCTACTTGCGTTTTTGGTTTATTGGCATTAATTAGAGTAGAAGATCTTTTATCTTCTGTTGAAACATTTATGTTAGGCGAGCCGGAACGGGAGCAGATTTTATCTCTTGTAGAAAGAAAATTATCCAATGATTGCTTTATAGATTCTTCTTCAGAAGTCCATATGCTTTTGCTGGTGGAGCTAGGCTCTTTTTCAAAATTATTTCTGATGGGATCACTCATACAGAAAACAAAACTTTAATGTATAGTTTTTTTCCAACTGGGTAGTTAATCTTCACGCACAATAACAATGCACTGCCACCGCACTTGTTATACTGAAATTGATTTTATTGTTTAGTTAATGAAATGTGAGGAATTTATTTTCCCGTGGTTTTTTAAAATAATTTGTTATTGTTTTTGTAATTTAACACAATATATTATTGATTTTATATGTGAGTTTAAAAGTATTTGAGCACAATTTTTTTGTTTTATGTTTTTCTTTTTTGTTCGCTTTTTATTAACACAACCGTGCGGTTGGAGAATCACAGGCGAACTGCAATCTTACTAGTAACGTCAAAAAAGCATATTCAGAATGGAACAAGAACTAAAATAAATCAGCTCAAAATCCAAATAAACTACGCAACACACGATTTTCGTTTGCACACAAACGACACATAAGTATATACATATAGGGTGTTTTTTTAAGCCCGATAGAACTTGAAATTGTAAAAATAACACAAAAAATTAAATTGTAATCAAAATTTTTTTTTATTCGAAAGATCAATACGTGACATTAACATTTGAAAATGATTTCGGGCATATGGGCACCGCGGCTGTTCTTGACGAAGCGCATTCTGGACGTCCAATTTTGGGCCACTTTTTCGAGCACTGCTGGCCGTATGTCACGAACAACACGAACAATGCTGGCCTCCAAGGCGTCAATTGTTACTGGTTTATCAGCATAAACCAGTGACTTCACGTAGCCATACAGGAAATAATCGAGAGGTGTCAAATCGCACGACCTTGGAGGCCAATTGACAGGTCCATTTCTCGAAATCAACTTATCGCCAAATTTTGATTTCAGTAAGTCGATGGTTGCGTTCGCCGTATGGCACGTAGCGCCATCCTGTTGAAACCACATCTCCTCCGGATCAATGTCATCCATATTTTCAAACAAAAAATCATTGATCATGGTGCGGTAACGATCTCCATTGACCGTAACGCGAGCTCCGGCCTCATTTTTGAAGAAATAAGGTCCGATGATGCCACCAGCATGAAAACCGCACCAAACAGTGCATTTTTCTGGATGTAATGGAGTCTGTAGGGTCTCTTGTGGATTGGTCTCACTCCATATGCGGCAATTTTGCTTATTAACAAACCCGTTAAGCCAAAAATGCGCCTCATCGCTGAACACAATTTTGCGATAAAACAACGGGTCTGATTTTCAAAGTAAATTTGGATAATTTCGTAGCGTTGTTCAAGCGTGAGTCTATTCATGATGATTTGCCAGAGTATACTGAAACAAATAAAAAAAATGTTTCATCAAAATTTAATTTTTTGTGTTACTTTTTACAATTTAAAGTTCTATCTAGCTTAAAAAAACACCCTATACATAATATACACATATACAAGTAAATCACAGCCTGTTTTGAACATCCAGTTGCGTTGCCTACTGTATACAATCTGGTTGAAAATACAAACCGTTGCATACGATAACATTTAAAAGTATTTTTCATATCTAGAATACATACTCGAATATCTCTCATAATTGGCTTTCTTTGGATTGCCTAATGTTTTCATGTTTTGATTTTTTTTGCGGCGTTTTATTCCTTTCGCTCTTTTGTTTAAATATGACATATTTTTTCTATATAGCTTTTGGTTTTTGTGGTTGCGATAAATTTCCAGTAAAAGCAAATAGGGTGAGTGGCTACAACCGTCATACATGGAATTCAGTTCTAATTATATGTTGTTCTGACTGCGTATAGGTGGTTGCAGAACGGTTGGTGTTGGGCGCTTGCCACACTTGCCTAGTCTTGACAAACATATCAATTAACGGAATTAGTTATAAATATATTTTATAGTTACTTATAAATCACGACTAGACATACATATGTACATACAAACACTTGTGTGTTGTATTAATAATCTTCTCGAGTAATTGGATTGAGATATACTTATATGGCGTTCTAGGGTGTATGTATATGCATGTATGTATGTTTTTTTTTTTTTTTTTTTTATTCTTGGGGTGAAAAACCATCGAAAAGCACTGGCAGTGATGGTGGTTGCCAGTAGTGCGAGACTTTAACTCTAACCTACGAAGTTCCAACAAAACCAATTTTACAAAACTGCAGACGTACGTCCAGTTGCACAAAGACTCCAACATGATTGGAACGATACTGCTCGGACTGATGCTACGTCCTAGGACTGTTTCTAAATATTCCCTATCACTATTAAACCGTGGACAGATGAAGAACACATGCTCAGCATCTTCCAAGACATTACCATCACAACTCGGACAGAACGGAGTACTGTCATGTCCAAAACGGTACAAGTACGACCTAAAACAACCATGCCCAGTTAGAAACTGTGTAATATAGTAGTTCAAATCGCCATGCTTTCTTGATAGCCATGCTCTGATGTCTGGTATCAGTAAGTAGGTCTATCTTCCCTTGTCAGCTGTCGCCCATCTTTCTTGCCATTTTCGCAGACACGATTCTCTCAACCCAACCGTGATGTCCGAAGCGGCCTCTAGCTCGATCGGTATCATGCCGGCAATGACAAAAGCGGCCTGGTCCGATACAGTTCGGAATGCGCTACATACACGCAAGGCGATCAGCCTATACACAGGAGATATCAGGTTCACATAAGTAGGATATCTAAGTGAGCCTGACCATATAGGCGATGCATATAAGATAATGCTTCTTACTACACTAGAGAGTAATTTCCTCTGCAGATATTTTGGACCTCTTGTATTCGGCATGATCCGGCATAGCGCTGTGCATGTTTTTGATGATTTACTGCCTACGTACTTCAAGTGCTCTTGAAAAGACAGACGAGTGTCAATCATGACCCCAAGGTATTTTAAACATTCCTTAGATTCTATGCTACACGTGCCAATATTTAGCCTGACAGTTTCCCTAATTTTCCTACTACTAATCAGAACCGCTTCCGTTTTATGGTCAGCTAGAGTTAGGCCCATTGATCTTAGCCAAGATCTTACGATCTGAATACTGGCGTTTGCAATGGTTTCCACCTCTAGTAACTCTTTCCCTTCACACACTAACGCTATGTCGTCTGTGAATCCAACTATCTTCACCTTTTCCGGTAGATCCAATCTTAATACTCCGTCGTACATGACGTTCCACAATAGTGGGCCAAGAACTGAACCTTGAGGCACCCCACCAATGATCTTGCGCCTCTTAGTACCTTTATCGGTATCATAAACTAGCTCTCTATCCTGGAAATAGTCCCGTACAATTGCTAGTAGATACCCTGGGATGTCTATACGGACCAAAGCATTAACTATATGCTCCCAGTTTGCCGTATTGAAGGCGTTTTTTACATCTAGGGTTATAACCACACAATACCCTTTTGTTCCATTCCTCCACCTCTTCCCTTGGATAGCTTGAGCAGCGGTTTCTACTACAACTTTGATAGCGTCCACCGCTGACTTTGCTTTCCTGAAGCCAAATTGGTTATCTGATAAACCTAGGTTAGCTTGTACGCAATCTTCCAATCTTCTGCAGATTATACTCTCCAGAAGTTTTCCACTTGTATCTATCATACAGAGCGGACGATAGGAGGAAGGGTCGTCTAGCGGCTTGTTATCCTTAGGTAACAACACCAATTTCTGCCTCTTCCAGATTGTTGGAAAAGTTCCCTGAATCAAGCATGCGCTTATTACTTTCAGGAAATAATCAGGATGGAGCTTAACAGCCTCCTTCAGTACCATATTTGGGATGCAATCTAAGCCTGGTGCCTTCTTGTCTTTGAATTTTGAGACAGCACCTTCTATCTCGACGACCGTAACCGGAGGAATGTCGAATAATTCAGCTGGATAGCTGTGTTGCCATGTCGGAGCTTCCTGTTGAGGAAAAAGATGGTCTACTATTCCGTTGAGGATATTCTCTTCTCTTGGCGGTGATGGGCCAAGACATTTAAGTTTCCTGGTTACTAGCTTATATGCTAAGCCCCAAGGATTACTATCTATTTCATCACAAGCATCCAGGAAACACCTACGCTTGCTCCTACGAATTGCAATCTTCAATGGCTTTCTTTTATCCCTATACAACTGGTGCTGCACGTTATTCTCTAACCGACCCCTCGTTCGTGTATACCGCCTTCGGGCGCTAATACACTCTGAACGCAAGCTAGCAATTTCATCATTCCACCAATACACTGGAGGCTTATTTGGCGATCTTTTTCGCCTTATCATAGCTACATTGCAGGCACTAGTGATATTGCGCACTAATTGCACTGCCATGTCTTCTGCTGAACCAGCCATTTCCATGTTCTCCATGCAGGCTGCGAAGCTATCCTTATCAAAGGTATTTACCTTCCATCCTGTCAAGACACGTGCTTGTACAATAGCACGGGGCTGTGCGTCTTGCACATCTATTATTATAGCGCTATGATCGCTATGTGTATAGATGTCAGATATTCTCCAGTTCACTTGGGTTGCGATACTGGCACTGACGAATGTAATGTCAATTACTGAGCCAGCATCACCCCTTCTGAAGGTGTGTTCAACTCCATTATTGATGAGTACAACACCCAGTACAGAAAAGGCTTCCAAGAGTATTCTTCCTCTTGCGTTTGCTGAGGGACAGCCCCATTCAACAGCCCACGCATTGAAATCACCTGCTATTATTACGGGGGTTCTTCCAATGTATGTATGTTTTTTTTTTTTTTTTATTTTTTATTCGCGGGGTGAAAAACCATCGAAAGGCACTGGCAGTGATGGTGGTTGCCAGTAGTGCGAGACTTTAACTCGCTAAAGAACACCCCTTCGCCCTGACCCAGATGCTCCCCGAGCGACTGCCGCAAGGCTTTACGTCTCGGGGTGGGAAAGGTGATACACCCTACATCTAAACTAAACTACATTGATTCTGCTGCGAATCTGTTCTAACCTACGAAGTTCCAACAAAACCAATTTTACAAAACTACAGCCGTACGTCCAGTTGCACAAAGAGATTCCAACATGCACATTTTGTTCCAGTTTTCGCATTATAAACACAATTATATTATAAATAAAAATAAGAATTTAAGGTAAAAAAAGGATTGTTGAATTTTTCAAACCCCATACTTAGTAATCGCTTATACGGAGCGCCACTCCCAATTTTAAACTTTTGCACATAGTTGGCAGTCTATACGAGGTACCAACTGAAATTTATTTAGAAATATTTTAACCTACAAACTTAGTGGTCGCTTATACGAAGCACCACTCCCACTTTAAACTTGGTGCACATAGTTGGTAGCCGATACGAGGTACCAACTGAAGGTTATTTAGAGATATTTCTAAAAATATTTTAACCTACATACTTAGTGGTAGCTTATACGAATATTTATATTTAGAAATATTTTGAGTGTAGCTTTGATAGTGTTTTTGAAGTCTTTCAAAAAAAAAAAAAAAAAAAAAAAAAAAAAAAAACGGTATAAGTAGAAAACCGCAATAAGTGAAGAGTGAATTGATACAAAATAAAAACTTTGTGACAATTATGTTTATATACTGTTAAAGCAACAAAAATATAAATAAAAAAGAATTGCATGAGTGTACCCCGTAGGTGCAATTTTGCACCTTAGCTTAGCTTAGCTCCACTAGAAAAAACCTCTGGATTTCTGAAGAGAAATCACTGAAAAAATCATTGGGCAATCTCCTGTCTCTAAGAGATAAAAAACGCACGCGTTCGTGCTCGCCAAACATTGTTGTTACAACAGACGGCAAACCATCTTCCAGTTTAGTTATTGTTGATAAACCAAAAACGCAAATAGGAATGGACAAGTATATAACCGTGGTTAAACGTCAGCGAAGCCCCAAATCCGCGCAAATATCATCGCAACCAAATATGTCTAAAGACGATATTATCTTTGCGACAACGGATAGTAATAGGTTTGCTATCCTTCAGTCAGATGAACAAACAACATCCAAAAAAACTTATAAGCCACCACCAATTTATTTGAGAGAGCCGACTTCTAGTGAACTGGTGAAACAACTTATTACGGCAAGGATACTTTCAGCGTCACATCAGTGAAGCACGACAGCATCAGTGAAATTAAAATTCAGGTAAAGCATGAAAACGACTACCGAAAATTGTCTGATGTTTTAGAAAAAGAGAAAAGATCATTTTACACTTACCAGCTCAAAAGTGCTAAAGGTCTTCAGGTCGTAAAAGGTATTGACCCATGCTTAGATATTGATGATGTCGAAACCGGATTGGAAGATAAGGGTTTTAAAATAAAACAAGTAAGAGTGTAGTATATTCGGCTGGGCCGAATCTAAAATACCCTTCACGATAGTCACGAATATGTATAGTATATTAAAAATGTGGCCTGAATATGCTCGGTTATATATGAACCGATATCGGAATTTTCTATTTTCTGTATTTTAGTAACCTTCTTTTATAACAAGAATTGCTTTTCAGCAAAAAAAAAAAAAAAAAAAAAAAAATTTTAATGAAAAAATCGGTTCAGGCTATATCTCGAGTATATATGGACCGATATCGAAAATTTTAATTTTCCATATTTATATAACGTTATTTCATTACCAGAACTGCTTTTGGGCACAACAAATTGTTTAAGTTCGCTTACGCGACATTTTCATGAAAAACCCGATATATCTCGGGTACATATGAACCGATATCGGAAATTTTCATTTTCCATATTTAGGTAACCTAATTTCATTACCAGAACTGCTTTTGAGCACAAAAAAGCTGTTTAAGTTCGCTTACGCGGCATTTTCATGAAAACCCTGGTCTAGGCTATATCTCGGGTATATATGGACCGATATTGGAAATTTTCATTTTTCATATTTATATAACTTCATTTCATTACTAGAACTGCTTTTGAGCACAAAAAAGTTGTTTTAGTTTGCTTACGCGACACTTTTATGTAAAACCCGGTCTAGGCTATATCTCGGGTATATATGGACCGATATCGGAAATTTTCATTTTTCATATTTATGTAATCTTATTTCATTATCAGAACTGCTTTTGAGCAAAAAAAAGTTGTTTAAGATCGCTTACGCGACATTTTCATGAAAAACCCGATTTGGGCTATATCTCGAGTACATATGGACCGATATCGGAAATTTTCATTTTCCATATTTAGGTAACCTAATTTCATTACCAGAACTGCTTTTGAGCACAAAAAAGTTGTTTAAGTTCGCTTACGCGACATTTTCATGAAAAACCCGATTTGGGCTATATCTCGGGTATATATGGACCGACATCGAAAATTTTCGTTTTTCATATTTATGTAACCTAATTTCATTACCAGAACTGCTTTTGAGCACAAAAAAGTTGTTTAAGTTCATTTACGCGACATTTTCATGAAAAACCCGATTTGGGTCATATCTCGGGTATATATGGACCGATATCGGAAATTTTCATTTTTCATATTTATGTAATCTTATTTCATTATCAGATCTGCGTTTGAGCAAAAAAAAATTGTTTAAGTTCGCTTACGCGACATTTTCATGAAAAACCCGATTTGGGCTATATCTCGGGTATATATCGACCGACATCGAAAATTTTCATTTTTCATATTTATGTAACCTAATTTCATTACCAGAACTGCTTTTGAGCACAAAAAAGTTGTTTAAGTTCGCTTACGCGACATTTTCATGAAAAACCCGGATTGGGCTATATCTCGGGTATATATGGACCGATATCGAAAATTTTCATTTTTCATATTTATGTAACCTAATTTTATTACCAGAACTGCTTTTGAGCAAAAAAAAGTTATTTAGCTTCGCCTATGCGACATTTTCATTAAAATCCGATTTGGGCTATATCTTGGGTATATATGGACCGATATCGGAAATTTTCATTTTTCATATTTATGTAACCTAATTTCATTACCAGAACTGCTTTTGAGCACAAAAACGTTGTTTAAGTTCGCTTACGCGACATTTTCATGAAAAACACGATTTGGGCTATATCTCGGGTATATATGGACCGACATCGAAAATTTTCATTTTTCATATTTATGTAACCTAATTTCATTACCAGAACTGCTTTTGAGCACAAAAAAGTTGTTTAAGTTCGCTTACGCGATATTTTCATGAAAAACCCGGTTTGTGCTATATCTCGGGTATATATGGACCGATATCGGAAATTTTCATTTTCCATATTTATATAACCTAATTTTATTATCAGAACTGCTTTTGAGCAAAAAAAAGTTATTTAGCTTCGCCTATGCGACATTTTCATTAAAATCCGATTTGGGCTATATCTCGGGTATATATGGACCGATATCTGAAAAAAAAATTTTTTGTCTTTTAGTCACCATGCTTAATAAGTGTGTGAAGTTTGAAGCAAAACGAACAACTTTTGTTTTAAAAAATTTTCATACAAAACTGCAAAAAAAAATGGCTTTTTTCGGAATTTTGAATATATCTCAGGTATACGTGGACCGATATTACTGAATTTCAATAGCAAACCCATGAATCGATGGGGTAAAAGAATGGTGAAAGAAAAAAGTTTCTAAGTCTAATGGTTTTCTCAGAAACGGTATTTCAACAGCGGACAGACGGACAGACGGACAGACGGACATCGCTTAATCGACTTTTCCATTAATTCTGATTCAGAATATATATACTTTATAGGGTCGCAAAAAAAAACTGTAGAAATTACAAACGGAATCACAAACTTATATATACCCTTTACATTTTTGTGAAGGGTATAAAAACAGTAGTAAATATCTGGAACCGTGAAAAGATCCATCAACCCATGTTTAGGGTTGAACTAGAACCCAGGGATGTTGTGCTAAAAAAGAGTGAAATTCATCCAATATATAACCTCAAATTTCTTTTGCATCGTAAGGTTACCGTTGAGGAGCCACATAAGCATTGAGGACCCGTTCAGTGCCTAAACTGCCAATAATTTGGCCACACTAAGGCTTACTGTAAGTTGCCCGCTCTTTGCGTTGTATGTGGCGAATTTCACGGTACAACTCGGTGCAATAAGTCAAAGGCCGACGCAAGTCTTAAAAAATGCAGTTACTGTGGAGGTAACCACACTGCAAATTATAGAGGTAGCCCTGTCTATACTCACTTCAAGAGGTCAATGACAAATAAGTTATCGGTTTCTCCAGCAACCCAGCAGCCAAATGTCATTGGTAAAAACAATTTTCCCCGGGTAGGCGATTAAATCACCCATACAAATATGCAAAATACCAAGCAATTTTCATATGCTAATGTGGTTAAATCCGACCGAAACTTGAACCAGGAACCCAAGCCCCAAAATTCCGATCCAAATTTTAATAATCTAGAGGCAACTCTGCAGACACTTGCTCAGTCCATTAACACTTTTACCGGTTCTATGACAAACATGATGCAGGAAATGCTAAAAATGCAATCCACTATTTTACAGGCAATTTTAAAAAAATGAATTGTTTAAAAATATGTTTCTGAAACGCAAACGGCATTCGCTAACACAAAAATGAACTTGAGTACTTCCTTATGGAAATCGGATCGATATAATGATGATTGCTGAAACCCATTTGACAACCAACAGTAATTTCAAAATTAATGGCTACACACTATATTACATAAAAGACCCCCGTGGAAGATCTTGCGGAGGATCGGCAATTTTGATAAAGACCAGAATTAAGCACTATCTAATGAACGAGACACGTGAGGAATATCTCCAAGCTACAAATATATGCATTGATTATTTTCATGAAAAAATTGTTATATCCTCGATTTACTCACCACCACGATTTTTAGTAACAGAAAACAAATATTCAAATATTTTTATAATCACTTGGGCCTCGAGTTTTAGCGTTTGTCGACTATAACGCTAAACACACTTTTTGGGGATCACGTTTCATTACCTCTAAAGGCCGTGTGCTTTTTTCACCGTTGCCAAAATGGGCTTAGATGTGGTTTCAAGCGGACACCCCACTTATTGGCCGTCAGACCGACGAAAGATCCCAGATGTTATAGATTTTGGAGTTGCGAAAAATTTTCCTTTAGAGTGGGTGCGGGTGGAGCCTTCATTGATTTGTCATCAGATCACTCACCCACAATAATCTCTGTTTCGTTCCCCCAAGAGATTGGCTCCCCGTTGACCGTCAATAGAAATAATTGACTAAAATACAAAAAATTTTTGAGTACACATTGGACTGAATATATCGCCTTGATATTGATGTGTCAATTAACGATTTTTGTGAAAACCTCAAACTGGCCATACAGCATGCAACCACTAGTTATATAAGATCCAGAAATGAGAACAATAGAAATTATTCGTCTGAAATTGAGCAACTTCTGTCAGAAAAAAGAAGAGTCAGAAGAGAGTGGCAACTTCGCAGAGCTCCCCAGCTTAAAACTATGCTACGGGAATGCATAACTCAGTTAAGAAATCTGCTTGAAGTCCATAGAATGCCTTCCCTTAAAACATATTTGGAAAGCCTTGATGGTACTCCTCAATCTGATTATTCCTCGTGGAAAGCGACAAAAGGTTTAAAAAGACCCGTAATAGGTAAGCCACCTTTGCGAACTTCAACTGGCGACTGGGCAAGAAGCGATTCTGAAAAGGGGATGTTGTATGTCGATCATTTGAGAAATGTTTTGTACGATGTGCATATTTTTCTGAAATCTGCACTCGGCTTAGAAGAAGGGATACCGTTGCCACCATCAGATTGCTCAATAGATGATTTTACCGAAATAGCTCCTGCAAAATACAACTTTTTGTCTAGCATTGGCCGGACTTAAGTATAAAGCACATTTTTTTAATTTTAAAGCACATCTTTTTTAAATTTAGTATTAAGATTTGAATAATTATTGTTAGTTCATTTTGAAGATTAAATAAATAAAAAATGCTAAAAAAAATATTTTCGAAAATATCTTAACCTCCATATTTAGTGGTCACTTATACAAAGCACCACTCCCAATTTAAACTTTCGCACATAGTTGGTAGCCTATACGAGGTACGAACTGAAATTAAGTTAGAAATATTTTTGAAAATATATTAACTTAAATATTTAGTAGTCACTTATACGAAGCACCATTCTCACACTTTAAACTTTGTGCACATAGTTATAGGCTACCAACTGTGTGCACAACCATACCACCTGAAATTTTTTATAAAGTTTTCTATAATTTGTAGTGAAATATTCTGGAATTTTTAAACCCCCCGGCGAAACATAATTGGATTTTTTTGAAACATTAAGGATTTCTTCACATTATGCAGTGATGTATAATGTGAAGATGATACGGTATAGATGATAAGGTATAGATGATACGAGGTCTCAACCATAATTTTTTTGTAAAATGGAGCTAACCGCCAATATAGGGCGCTTTAAAAAAGCTCCTTTACACATTTTTATACGCTGATACAAGGCCCCGTTAGAAAATATTACACCTTTGCAACATAACAAGGTGACAGCTGATACGAGGCACCACCACAAAACTGTCGAAAGGAATTTTAAAATTTTTGGAATTCTTACACATTAACAAAAGCATAATCATAATCCATTGGACAGTGCGTAACTATACGACAAAATGGCAACGTTAAAAAACACACGATTCATACCTTGAAGACCTCCCGCCGCCAAAGCCGATATGTCGTTTCGCTGCTGTTCAAACAAGAACATCCTGAAAAGCTAAATATTGGACAATTCAGAAAGATCGCGTTCTCTCAATTTCTACGTAATGAGACGCGATTGCTAAAAAAAACCCCCACATAAAATCAGAATAGGATGGTGTAATTACTCTTGGTCAAATGACCAACGTAACCCCCGTACATGGTGACAGCGGCACATATTATCTGCCCCACCATGCCGTCATAAAACCAGACAGCACCGCACCAAACTTACGAGTGGTGTTTAATGCCTCAAATTCATCGTCAAGCGGCACGAGTCTCAATGACCTTCTTCGCCCAAGTCCAATCATACAAGCAAATTTGATGGTATTAATCTTGAGGTGGAGAGTTTTCCGCCACGTAATAAATGCAGACATCGAGAAAATTTACCGCCAAATTCTGGTACACCCCACTCATAACCCCTTTTAGCGAATTTTGCATCGCAGCTCTCCCAAGGAAATAGCTATGAACAGAATACCGTAACATTCGGTGTAAACTGTGCCCCCTATCTAGCAATCAGAACATTGCTAGAACTCGCTACAGTAAACGAAATCGCTTACCCAAACGTCTCTGAAATTTTGAGAAACTATATGTATGTTGACGATGTTCTCTACGGAGCTGACACCATATCATCGGCGCGAAAAACTCGAGATGAACTAATAACAGTTGTGGACACAACAAGTTTTTCGTTACGCAAGTGGAGAGCGAACCATGAAATGTTTCTGCAAGGACTTCCCTCAACACATTTGCTGGATGAAGAGTTTCTTAAGTTGTCAGACTCCAGTATTACTAAGACATTAGGGCTCAAGTGGAATGCTGGCAGCTATTATTTTGATTTCAAGCTGAAATCTACTGCCGATTGAAAGTTAACTACAAAGAAAAATGTGGCAGATTGGGACGAGGATTCATACCCCGTAATGATGCAAAAATGGCATGACTTTCTCGATGACTACGTCAACATTAAAGAAATAAAAATTCCCCGCCTCATTGATTTTAATCCTATTTATAAAGTTGAGCTTTTGCGACGCATCGGAGAAGGCATACGCAGCTACCATTCTTCTGCGCTCCGAGAACCAAGGCATGGACCACCACGCTTAGACGTCCGCATAACGAATGGCCATCAAGAAACACTGGATTTTGATACCGCAGAAGAAAAAAAGCCTATTCAAGTTCAAGCAACTTTAGTTCAAGCTAACGACATTTTGGAAAACTTTTCAGACCTCCCTCATGCGTTACGAGTCATGTGTTATATATTTCGTTTCTACAACATCGCACGACCAAAACTGCAAGCTGATACAACGCAAAAAGAATTGTCAGCCAAGGAAATAGTTTTCGTCAAAAATCGTTTGATCGTCACTTGTCAAAAATCTCATTTTGGAGAAGAATATTTACAATTATCTCAACAAAGATCATAGTCCCGCAAGAGCTCGCTCGTAACTTTTGACCCCCTTCTTGTCTCTAATGAACCAATGAGAATCAACGGTCGTTTAGCAAACTCCCCCACGTTGAGCTATGATGAACATTACCCCATTTTGTTACCCTATCATGCCTGTCTTACACGTCTGCTTCTGCAGCATTTGCATAAATACTCTATACATGTCCAAAATACGCACCGCCAGTGGAGTTGTGAAGCTGATTTTTACTCCACATGATAATTTTTCCCAGCCTTCTTTGAAAGCAACACCCTAAAATTCATCCTGGCAGCAGACTTCTACTCGAGGATCATTCATGGATATCAATTGGCTCATTACTCATCCAGGCTGGATCATCATTAAGAAATTTTGCTGTTTAGTCTTCATTTATTTTTATAAATTTGTTTAATTTTTCTTATACTTCTACACCACTTTTGTCAGTTACACATCTTGCAAATTATTATTCTTATTATTATATTATTGTGATTAAAAATGCATTTAATAATAGTGCACATACTTCTTAAATTGATACAACAACAAGTAAGAGTGTGGTATATTCAGCTGGGCCAAATCTAAAATACCCTTCATGAGAATCACGTATATGTGTAGTATATTTAAAAATTTGAACTAAATATGCTCGGTTATATATGAACCGATATCGGAATTTTCTATTTTCTGTATTTTAGTAACCATCTTTTATAACAAGAATTGCTTTTCAGCAAAAAAAAAAAAGTGTTAATGGAAAAAATCGGTTTAGGCCAAGATATAGGTATATATGGACCGATATCGGAAATTTTCATTTTCCATATTTATATCACCTTATTTCATTACCAGAAATGCTTTTGAGCACAAAAAATTTGTTTAAGTTCGCTTACGTGACATTTTCATGAAAACCGAAATTTGGGATATATCTGGACCGATATATATGTACCGATATCTGAAAAAAAAAATTTTTTTTTGGCTTTTATTCACCATGCTTAATGAGTGTGAAGTTTGAAGCAAAACAAACAATTTTTTTTCAAACATTTCCATACAAAATTGCAAAAAACAAATGGCTTTTTTCGGAATTGTGGATATATCTCATTTATATCTGAACCGATATTACTGAATTTCAATAGAAAAACCATGAATCGATGATGTAAAAAATGGTGGAAGAAAAAAGTTTCTAAGTCTAATGGTTTTCTCAGAAGCGGTATTTCAACGGTGGACAGACGGACTGGAGGAAATCGCTTAATCGACTTTTGCATTAAATCTGATTCAGAATATATATGCTTTATAGGGTCTCATATGAAAATTGTAGAAATTACAAACGGAATCACAAACTTATATATACCCTTTACATTTGTGTGAAGGGTATAAATAATTTAAGTTTATGTAAGCAATAACAAATACGTAGATATTTAGATGGTGATATTACTTGTCACTGTCAAAAACCATTGAAAGCAGCAAAGGCATCGAGCCATAGAAAATACAAATTTCCTTAGCTTATTTTAGGTTCCTTTTGTATTGCCTCCTTTTTGTTTCAATATTGAATAAAACTTCATATATTTTTGATCGATATAATTCGAACTATTTATGTTTCATCTTCAGGATCTATATCATTGAAATTTTTATCTAAAATTTTACAATAATTTACAAGTTACAGTATTGTTCTCACCTGGTAGTATATTATTTGTATTTTATGCAATGTATTTAAAAATACAATGTAGTTCATCTTTGAGTTTTAATAATTTATAATAATTTTTATTTCATGAATTGTTGATACTAGTTGTCTGATTATTAATTTCTTCGTGCTTAATATGAAATTAGGAATTATTTTCATATGACGACATTTTAACAAAAAAGGCAATTCGTGACTTTTGTTGTGCTAATGCTTTTAAATGTTTCTTCTCTAATCTACGAGTATTCATCCCTATATGGCAAAAAAGCAGAGTTTGACGAAATATCTATTGGTTTGCTTTCTTTGTTTTTCTGAATCAATAGTTTATACTTAATTTATCTTCTTTTGGATTGCCTGCTTTTTGATTCAATATTGAATAAAACTTTATTTATTTTTTATAAAAAAAGTGACTTTTGAAAAACAACCCTTTCCCCAAAAAAGTACATAGTTTACAAAAAAGTACTTTTCGTAAAAAGTTAATTTTCCAAACAAGTACTTCTTTTTAAAATATAGTACTTTTGTTAAAAAGTACTTTTGTTAAAAACCAATTTTTTTTTGTGAAAAACTGCTTCTTGTCGGAAAAACTGCTTTTTGTTGGAAAAAGTGCTTTTTGTCGGAAGAAGTACTTTTTCGTAAAAAGTGCTTTTTAACAAAAAATAACCTTTAAAAAAAAACTTGTTCCCAAAAAAGTACTGTTTCATAATATGGACTTTTTCACCAAAAATTACTTTTGAAAAATATTCTCTCTATGTGAAAAAGAACTTTTTTTGTAAAATAGGTACTTTTTCGAAAAAAGTACTTTTCATAACGATTTCGATAATTATTTCAGCTCGTCACTTTTTGATCTGTATGGAAATTACAGCAGAATTCGAGAGCTTGAGTTTGAAATTAAAGACTTAAAGCTGTAACTGGAGCAGGCAAATATTGCCATTAAGCATATGAGGACGATATTTACTGACGGGCAAGTCCGAAAAGTGGGTGTGCAAAGAAAAATTATGTGGAAGTGGCCCGAAATATCGAGCGATATATGCTTGCATGAGTCGGGACAAAGAGCTTACCACCATTTGTATGAAAAAGGGTTTCCGCTACCTCATAAATCTACCCTCACACGTTGGTGCGCCAAAATTTCATTAGAAGAAGACATTTTAAATGAAGCATTGAAGTATATGAAGCAAGCAACAAATCTAAAAGACGACGACAAGATTTGCGTCCTTGCGTTTGATGATATGAAGGTATAAGTAGAAAACCGCAATTAGTGAAAGAGCGAGTTTATACAAAAGAAAAACTTTGTGACAATTATTTTGATATACTTTTAAAGTGCAAATATATAAATAAAAAAAATAAATTTCATGAGTGTACCTAGTAGATGCAATTCTGAGAGGGAGCTTAGCTCCACTAGAAAAAACCTCTGGATTTCTGAGGAAGAATCTTTGAAAAAGTCATTGGATAATCTTCTATCTCTAAGAGATAAAAAAACGCACGCGCTCGTGTTCGCTAAACATTGCTCTTACAACAGAAGACCAACCATCTTCCAGTATAATTGTTGCAGATAAGCCGAAAACACAAGTAGGCATGGACAGGTATGTAACCGTGGTTAAACGTAAGCGAAGCCCCAAATCCGCTCAAATATCATCAAATCCGAAAATTTTCAAAGATGATAATAGGACTACGGCAACGGATAATAATAGGTTTGCTATCCTTCAGACTGACGAGCCAACTACATAAAAAAAAAAACATTTAAACCGCCACCAATATACTTGAGAAAACCTACATCTAATGAGCTGGTAAAAGCACTTATTACGACAATTGGTAAAGACATCTTCAACGTAACATCAGTGAAGCACGGACAAATAAGTGAAACAAAAATCCAAGTCAACTGCAAAATGATTACCGAAAACTTTCTGCCGCTCTGGAATTAGGTTAAGACTGCACTGCTAGATAAAGGCTTTAAAATAAAAAATGTGCTAAATATGCGGAACCGTGAAAAGATTCCTCAACCCATGTTTAGGGTTGAACTGGAACCGAGGGATGATGAAACTCACCCAATTTATAACCTCAAATTTCTTCTTCATCGTAGGGTTACCGTTGAAGAGCCGCACAAGCGTTTAGGGCCAGTTCAATGCCTAAACTGCCAGGAATTCGGTCATACTAAGGCATATTGTAAACTTCCCGCAGTTTATGTTGTGTGTGGCGAACTTCACGGCACAACTCAGTGCAACAAGCCAAAGGCCGACGCAAGTGTTAAGAAATGCAGTAACTGTGGAGGTAACCACACTGAAAATTATAGAGGTTGCCCTGTCTATACTCACTTTAAGCGGTCAATGACAAATAAGTTATCGGTTTCTCCAGCAACCCAGCAGCCAAATGTCATTGGTAAAAACAATTTTCCCCAGGTATGCGATTCAACCACCCATACAAATATGCAAAACTCCAAACAATTTTCATATGCTAATGTGGTTAAATCCGACCGAAACTTGAACCAGGAACCCAAGCCCCAAAATTCCGATCCAAATTTTAATAATCTAGAGGCAACTCTGCAGACACTTGTTCAGTCCATTAACACTTTTACCGGTTCTATGACAAACATGATGCAGGAAATGCTAAAAATGCAATCCACTATTTTACAGGCAATTTTAAAAAAATGAATTGTTTAAAAATATGTTTCTGAAACGCAAACGGCATTCGCTAACACAAAAATGAACTTGAGTACTTCCTTATGGAAAAGCGGATCGATATAATGATGATTGCTGAAACCCATTTGACAACCAACAGTAATTTCAAAATTAATGGCTACACACTATATCACATTAAAGACCCCCGTGGAAGATCTTGCGGCGGTTCGGCAATTTTGATAAAGACCAGAATTAAGCAATATCTAATGAATGGGACAAGTGAGGAATATCTCCAAGTTACAAATATATGCCTTGATTATTTTCATGAAAAAATTTGTATACCTCGATTTACTCACCACCACGATTTTCAGTAACAGAAAATCAGTATTCACATTTTTTCAAAACACTTGGGCCACGATTTTTAGCGGCTGGCGACTATAACGCTAAACACACTTTTTTGGGATCACGTTTAATTACGTCGAAAGGCCGTGTGCTTTTTGACACCTTTTCCAAAGTGGGCTTAGATGTGGTTTCAAGCGGACATCCCACTTATTGGCCGTCAGACCGACGAAAGATCCCAGATGTTATAGATTTTGGAGTTGCGAAAAATTTTCCCTTAGAGTGGATGCAAGTGGAGCCTTCATTAGATTTGTCATCAGATCACTCACCCGCTATAATCTCTGTTTCGTTCCCCCAAGAGATTAGCTCCCCGTTGACCGTCAATAGAGTTAATTACCTAAAATACAAAAAATTTTTGAGTACACATTGTAGTGAGAACGCCTGAGGATATTGATGTGTCAATTACGATTTTTCTGAAAACCTCAAACTGGCCGTACAGCATGCTACCACTAGTCATATAAGATCCAGAAATGAGAACAATAGAACTTATTCGGCTGAAAGTGAGCAACTTCTGTCAGAAAAAAGAAGAATTAGAGGAGAGTTGCAAACTCGCAGGTCTCCCCAGCTTAAAAGCAGGCTACGGGAATGCGTAAATCAACTAAGAAATCTGCTTGAAATCTTGAGAATATCTTCCCTTAAAACATATTTGGAAGGGCTGAACGGTACTCCGCAATCTGACTATTTTCTGTGGAAAGCGACAAAAGGTCTGAAAAGACCCGTAAAAGGTAAGCCACCTTTGCAAACTTCAAATGGCGACTGGACACGAAGCGATTCTGAAAAGGGGATGGTGTATGTTGATCATTTGAGAAATGTTTTTACGACAAATGATTCAGCAGATGCTGCAGCAGAATTTCCGCCATATGCTGTTAGACAGCCTGTGTCTTTGAGACTTAACTTTCAAGATGTCGAAAACATAAACCCCAGGAAAGCTCCCGGTATTGATCAAATTACTGGTAAAATGCTTGAACAGTTACCTCGTGTAGCTAGAACAGTTATACTTTTAATTTTTAACGCTATTTTACGCCTTGAGTATTATCCTGCAGACAAAAAGTATTGTTCAGCTTTATTCATTGACATTTCCCAAGCTTTTGATAAAGTGTGATACAAGTTTACAAAATAAAGTTAAACTTGCCTGCAAACACTCACAAGCTTCTGGAAAGATACTCATGTGGCCGGAAGTTTGTTATCAGAGAAGGCGATTTTATAAGCTCCTTATAGCCACAGGAGTTCCCCAAGGTAGCATTCTAGGACCTACTTTATATTTGATTTACGCCTCAGACATGCCAACGAGATCCGGAATCCACACTTCAACTTTTGCAGATGACGCAGCATTCTGCAGCGTACATGAAAACCATCAAGTAGCTTCGTGAAATTTGAAGGAGTATATTTCAATATTAGAGAAATGGTTAAAACTTTGGAAAATTAAAGTTAATGAACAAAAATGTACTCACGTTACATTCACATTGCGTAAACAAACATGTTCAGCTATCCAAATTAACAAGTCACCTATTCCGCAGCAAAATGAAGTCTATTATCTTGGTATTTATCTCGACCGTAGGTTAACGTGGAAATCTCACATCGATGCGAAAGTTACTCAGTTTAAGTTAAAAGCAGCGCAACTAAATTGGCTTATGGGAAGAAATTCGACATTTAAGCTGGATTGCAAACTTTTATTATACAAAGCAATTCTAAGGCCTATATGGTGCCATGAAATTCAATTATGGGGCAGCGCCTCAGTGTCAAATATTAAAAAAATTCAAAGGCGACAAAATCAAATTCTTCGGATGATTACTGCAGCTTCACCCAAATCCTTTTGCACGCAATATACTTAATTTTGAAGGCCACTCTCGGTTGAGAAGGAGAGATACCCTTGCCAACATCAGAACGTTCAATATGTGATTTTACCGATACTGACCGTGCAAAATAAAACTTTTTTGTCTAGCATTGGCTGGACTTAATTAATTTTATGTATTTAGTTTTAAGATTTGAATATTTATTGTTAGTTCAATTTGTAAAGATTCAATAAATAAAGGAATGGAATGGAAAAATTAAGTATTTTGTGACGAACAGACTGAATCAGGATGCCTTAGAGCACTTTTTTTGGCGCTATTAGAAGCAAAGGCGGCCTAAATGATCATCCGTCACTAAGAGATTTTAAATTTCGGCTTCGAAAATACATCCTGTGTAAGTTTGTTTTATTTGTTTATTTTTCTAGCCAAAATTTTAACGTATGTTTATTTTTAGCAAGGAATACTGAATATTTAAATGGCACCGGAATAGATTAGCTTTTTTCATGTTGGTCGTGCCGTTTGCCAAATAATGACGCAATTGGAGACCAACTCGTTGCCGATGACATCGAGAAGTTGGAGGATATGGAAATTTGGGACACTCAAAATCAGGAATTTTACAAGACGTCGGAAGACGTTGAAGTAGTTTTTGAATCAGTTACCAGAAGTTGAACTTGGCGATACTGACGACTCGAATTCTCATGACTTTGATATTCTTAAAGAAGATGCTTTGGAGTATATAACAGGCTACATTATAAAAAAGCTAAAACTAGAAGAATATGGAGGTCATGATTATTCGTTTTCCTGGGTCGACCAAGTGTCTAAGGACTTAAAAAGCATAAAGAAAGTTTTCTTTCAGATATTAAAAAGATGGAGGAAATCTTTGAAAGTATAAACGTCCGCACAATTTCCCACAGCCCAGACCTTAAAAAATCATTAATGGATAGAAGCAGCCATATTGATTTGCCAGATCACGTAACAAATTTATTCAACAAATGTAGAATATTCTTCAAAGAGAGGCATCTCAATCATAGGCTGAAAGTGCAGAAGTCTAAACAATAGTTAATGGGGTTTAGAAAAATGCCAAAAATTCAAATTTAAAGTAAGGATTGAAATTTCTTCTCATTTATATATTAATTTCTTTTTTTTCTAATTATTCCCTAGATCAAGTGCGCCCAGCTCTATGCGGTTGATACTCAATTGTTTTTGTAAATGCGTAGCTATAGGGCTGTGCTCTTTAACACACAAATACTGCGCTCAGCACTAGCAATGAGAAATACACAGACAACTTCGTCTTTTGCATTTTTTTTCCGTTCTTCACAAAAGCTAAGCAACAACACTTTCGCATGTTTTGCTGGTAAACATTGGCGACAGCGATTATCAGTGAATTTTGTTTTTGTAAATTTTTTGCTTTTCATAGCAAAAAATATTAAATAAAAATAGTTTTTCCTTAAATGTATGCGTGTTTACTATTCCATATAGTTAGAACTTGTGCGCACCATTGCTCTAGATCATCTCATCAAGGGAACAGCTGGGCTTATTAGGATATCAAAAGGCAAGTACAGTTGTATATTTTATTATATTTTTAATTGCATTTCAATTTATTCAATCAGCCCTTTTTAGGGCTACAAATTTTAAAAAAATGAGAGAACTTTTTGTTTCACAAAATCAGCCCTTTTTAGGGCCACCAATTTTATTAAGGAAGATAGAACTAATTACAAATTAATTGCTATGCAAAGAAGTTTTTATACGGATAAAAACATACGTGCGTTTATGTATATATGTTTACTATTGTTTATGTCTTGAATGTATGTTTATAACTTTTTTTTTCTTATTTACATAAATTCAATACAAGGACGTTGGCTCAGATGTCTCTACGAGTCGTGCACACTTTGTGCTTCTTGCTGCCGAGTACACTACAGATACAACTTCTACCGAAGCTCAGCCACAACAGCTGGGTCGCCATTTTTATCTAAGGCATCATCATCACGATCAGCACCAACATCAACCTTACAAACGCCAATTTGCCTGCAGTTCTTCACCTTCGAAATTTGTTGCGGAATATGAGTCTGTTAGTGGAGAGTATAAATGACATCAAAGTCCTGATAGTGGTCATATATTCCACCAGCAAACATCTTTAGCATGTGAACCCCGTTATCAGCGAATAATGCAACATCATCAAAAACTTCCAGTACCGCAAATGTATCCTCAACTTCACCAGCGAGAAACAATTGCAAGACCGCCGGCTGCAGTTGTTCGTTTATCTGAGCGTTTATTTAATCGTCCTTTGTCGATGGAACTAGGTCAAAACCATCATACCTATCATGCTCCCCACAAACATCTTCTTCGTTAACCCCACCCCATCCACCATCATCATCAACATAATAACAAAGACTTGCGATTGATTCTTGTACTTGTTCAAGTTTCCTTTTTTTCTACAAAAAACCTATAAATGTATTTCAAAAATGATTTTTTTTTATTTTGCGATTTTTAAATATCGATATTCGAAAGTTATATTTGTCTACTATATGTAATTCTTTTTTCTTATGGTGTAGTAGGTAAAACATTATTTGTAACTACATACATATTAGTTTGTTTGCCACATTTTTCACTTTATTGCATATTTCGTTTGTTGAAAAATCTAAATACATATGCATATCCTCAACATACAAATGTTTGTATGAATGCACATATAGGTACTTATATTTATATACATTATGGTGGGTCGATTTGGAAGGAACAAACTTTTTCGATATTGTGCCATCGTTTTTAATGTGCTGTTCCATAGAACGCAGACGAGCGACTTGTCTAGACAATTTGTAGGAAAACAACTCAACATTCTAATTCTTTAAATACTCAAAATTCTAATTCTTAAATACCCACTGAAGAACTAGAATCTTGTAGAGGTTCACCATTTTCTTTAGTTATGCCAACGGCACCAAATAATTACGATCATTGTCAGATATTTTGAATAGGAATTAGAAAAACACCTAGTTTGTTATTTCTTAAATATGCATATATGTTAATCATAGCAAAAGCAAAGTCCATGCTATGCGCTTTCAGTTTCTCGTTAGTATCTCAACAGTAAGAACTTAAGCTCTAACTGGCCTCTGTTATTAAAATCTTCCATCTATTATATATTTTCTTCTTTCAACAAATTCATATACTTATAGCTTAACAATTAAAAACCATTATCATCGTTTGTACAAAGTATTTATTTTATATTAAGTGCAGTTAAAAAGAAAATCAATTTGTCTTAACAATGTTTGCGTTAATATTTGGGAGTTGCTAAGAATCTTAACAAAAAATAAAAAGAATAGTTCTCAACATACCTATATCGCTCCTTTATTGCATATCTAAAAAAACGAACTTTTCGAGTTAACAAAGCACGATTGTTAACAGTACCACCGTTTATATTATGCCAAAAATTTATTCAAATTACTTTTAAACTGTTTCCTAAACAAATTTCATAGGAATTGTATGGAAGCTAAAAATTTTAAATGTGTTTTTCTCGAAATAAGCTCTTTGACTATGTTGCAATAAAGGAGCGATAAAAATAAACTTAATTCATTAAAATTATATGCATTGTAACGTCTGCCACAAAGACGGCAAAATAAATTTGCTGCTTTAAAGAAATAATCATTTAAAACCGCTAGAAAATTTATATCCATTCTCTTTGCCTGCATTGTCACGCACGTTCACAATATTATTACTAGAACTTTACAAAGGCTTACGGCATATCCAGAAAAAGCTTCCGTACTCGCTTTTGTATACCAGTTTTTGACGTTATGACCGCGAATACGACACCAGTAATTACCAACATAATGTCTTCAAATGTAGGCTCAATGCTGTCCCCAATTTGTATGTCGCAGCCTGGGACTAAATTATGATAAATAGTCTCAATGAAATCAACCACATTATTAGCACAGAGGATAAAGAAACATGTTGTAACACAGTGGTAAGAATATGGAGTTTTATTAACCTAAAATGTAAATGAAGCAGTGTTTCATTTTCAATTTACAAATCAATCAATAATTATTGATCACAGCAAATTTGTATTGTAAAAAATCCTTCTTAAGAAAAAATTAAGAAAGGAAAAACTTGAACTAAAAACCTGTTGTACATATGTACAAACCAAACAATTTTTAATTTAAAAAAATTATAAAAGTTCAACAAAAATTTAACAAATTAATATTTACATCTCTGGGTCCGGAGAATATTAAATACAAAAATATGTATGTTAATAAATAAAAATAAATACCGCTAGTTTAGAGACAGCAAACGCTGTACAAACAAGTGGGCAATTAACAAAATGCATATGTGATTCAATATGAGATGAATATAGATAGAAAATAATTAAATGCTCGGTGGCTTAGTAGTTAAAGCAGTAGATCATGATACGTCATGTCCCGAGTTCGAATCCCAGTGGGTGCTGATGAGTAGTGTAGCGACTACGAAACAGCTAGTTGTCCCCCAGCTAAAGATTTGATTATTATTTTTCTTGTCTTCTTCAATCAATAATTATTGATCACAGCAAATTTGTATTGTAAAAAATCCTTCTTAAGAAAAAATTAAGAAAGGAAAAACTTGAACTAAAAACCTGTTGTACATATGTACAAACCAAACAATTTTTAATTTAAAAAAATTATAAAAGTTCAACAAAAATTTAACAAATTAATATTTACATCTCTGGGTCCGGAGAATATTAAATACAAAAATATGTATGTTAATAAATAAAAATAAATACCGCTAGTTTAGAGACAGCAAACGCTGTACAAACAAGTGGGCAATTAACAAAATGCATATGTGATTCAATATGAGATGAATATAGATAGAAAATAATTAAATGCTCGGTGGCTTAGTAGTTAAAGCAGTAGATCATGATACGTCATGTCCCGAGTTCGAATCCCAGTGGGTGCTGATGAGTAGTGTAGCGACTACGAAACAGCTAGTTGTCCCCCAGCTAAAGATTTGATTATTATTTTTCTTGTCTTCTTCAATCAAAATTATCAGCAAATTTGTATTGTAAAAAATCCTTCTTAAGAAAAAATTAAGAAAGGAAAAACTTGAACTAAAAACCTGTTGTACATATGTACAAACCAAACAATTTTTAATTTAAAAAAATTATAAAAGTTCAACAAAAATTTAACAAATTAATACAAATAAAATAGTTTTTTTTTAACCACCTGCTACTGCTGACAGCATACCACTGGTCCTATTATTTAAAGGACAAACATCAGGAAAATGCACCGCAGCTACTTGATCAGCTCGATGTAGACTTATCGTGTTGATGAATTTATGGGTGCAAGGTATGCTTGTTTTCCCGGGAACAATTATTTAATACAAAATTTAATGCTATAAGTATGAAATAAAATTTATTTGCTTCACATTCGTAACCCCTACACACCAACTCATACGATAACCTCCCAAGGCCGCACCCAGGAACTAAAATGTTTATTTCATCCACGTTGCTGCAATAGCATAATATAAAGTTAGTATAGTTTTTTAATGAATTAATAATAATGAGTTATTGTGCTCACCATTCCTTGGGGTTAGGGTTAAATACTCTTCAATTGATTCCATTATTGATTTGTACGGCTGTCAGTTGTCGAGTTTTGTTGTGGACCCACTAACAAAATTCGTGTTGTTTTTGCATTGTTGTACTTATTGTTCCCCTGCAACCACCTGTATTGAATTCGCCTTGGTAACGACGTAATCGCTTTGAACAGTTTTCGAATGAGTTGCAGACGCAGTTTTTGCTCACTTTTCGAGAAACTATGGAATAATTTGTTTCACAAGTTTTCGACGCGAGAACTTCTTACTGTATGTAAGTATTTATGTACAGTATTGGGCAAAACCTAAGAAACGCTGCTTGATTTTAGCTTGTAGTCAAAATTATATTTAAATGAACATATTTCAATTCAATGCTTTAATGCAGTTTTATTAGTAAATGTGTCATACAAAATTACCAAAAAAAATTTTTGTAATTATCTCTCACCTAACGGTTCTTTTAGTACAACAACAAAAAATACTCAAAAAATCATTGGGCAAAACCTAAGAAACTTTTAATATTTGGTATAATAACCCTTATTTTTTATTACTGCGGCGCACCGACGCGGCATAGATTTGATTAAATTATCAATTATTTTTGGATCTATGCATATCCATTCATTCTCCAGACACGAAAATAAATCGTCTCTCTAGGAAAATCGTTTCGATCCAGCATTCCTCTTCAATATGGGAAATAAATTTTCGATTGGGTTCAAATCAGGCGATTGAGCCGGCCAATCAAGCACTTGAATCCCTTTCGATTGTATCCAGTCCTTTACCAACTTCGATGAGTGTTTCGGATCGTTATCATGTTGAAACGCCCATCGAAGTGGCATATACCACTCGGCATATGGCAACGTCTTATTTTCTAAAATGTCCATGTACACAAATCTGTCCATTTCGGTAGAAATTCTGTGGAACGGCCCTAGACCATGACCTGAAAAACACTTCCACACCATCACACTGCCACCCCAATGCTTGATAGTGGTTTTTACAATATCGGGGTTTAAGCCTTCCACCTGTATTGCGCCTCACACGACATACGCCATCGCAGTTGAACAAATTAAATTTGCTCTCGTAAGCAATCAAAATATTTTTTTTGCAAATTCGAGCCTAAGAAAATCAGATATCAATGGGTGACTTGTATAGCTTAAAAATACATACCATTATATTAATTAAATTTGTTCAACTCCGGTGGCGTATTTCGTGTGAGGCGCAATACAGGTGAAAGGCTTAAACCCCGATATTGTAAAAAAAAAAACTGCCAAGCATGGGGGGAGGCAGTGTGATGGCGTAGATGTGTTTTTCAGGTCATGGTCTAGGGCCGTTCCACAGAATTTCTACCGAAATGGACAGATTTGTGTATAGGGACATTTTCGAAAATAAGACGTTGCCATATGCCGAGTGGTATGTGACACTTCGATGGGCGTTTCAACATGATAACGATCCGAAACACTCATCGAAGTTGGTAAAGGACTGGATACAATCGAAAGGGATTCAAGTGCTTGATTGGCCGGCTCAATCGCCTGATTTGAACCCAATCGAAAATTTATTTCCCATATTGAAGAGGAATGCTGGATCGAAACGATTTTCCTAGAGAGACGATTTATTTTCGTGTCTGGAGAATGAATGGATACGCATAGATCCAAAAATAATTGATAATTTAATCAAATCTATGCCGCGTCGGTGCGCCGCAGTAATAAAAAATAAGGGTTATTATACCAAATATTAAAAGTTTCTTAGATTTTGCCCAATGATTTTTTGAGTATTTTTTGTTGTGGTACTAAAACAACCGTTAGGTGAGAGATAATTACAAAAATTTTTTTTGGTAATTTTGTATGACACATTTACTAATAAAACTGCATTAAAGCATTGAATTGAAATATGTTCATTTAAATATAATTTTGACTACAAGCTAAAATCAAGCAGCGTTTCTTAGGTTTTGCCCAATACTGTATGTATGCAATAATGTATGTATATATGTATAATAATAATAAAATACAGGTACATACACCTATTATGTATGTATATACGTATTATGAACGTATTTATATATGATGTATCTATGTAAGTATGTATGTACATATGTACGAAAAAACCACAATAATTGAGAAGAACGGCCAAAAAAAGTATTTCTCTTTCATTTTCTGAACATTGCATTTGCAATTAAAATAATCAACCGGAAATAAAACACGAGCCAAAGAGTACAAATCAACCAAGCGTCATCCATTCATCAGTCACTTAAACAAAAGCAACTAAAGAAGCTAACAGAAAAGATTCATATTACACAAAAATATAAAAATAATAGGATTAACGTAATGTTGAGTAGCATCATATGCAGCCGACAATCAAATTTTATGTTGATGTCAACAAACCCTGAAGAATATCAGTGGGGAACGAAGGGAACAATCGTTTCCGGTAGCGATTTTTAGAGTGAAAATAAAAGTGATGAGTTGTAGGAGCAAAATCAAAATTGACAAAGCAATGTTACGAGTGCAAATAATATGTTCGTGTTGAGCAAATGTCTTCTTAACGTTCCTTTGAAATAATAATAAAAATTGAACATCTTCCCCTCTTTTTGAAGCCGAATCATAAGATGCCATTATACAATAGCACATATTGTTTTAGCCACAACAATAGTTTTTTTCAAGCAGCATGTATGACCTTTTTTCTTTTTTTGTATTAAAGTACAACTGTCTGTACCATTGAAACGCTTGAAAAGCACTTACGATTCTTTTTTTTTATTTTTTTATATTGGATCAGTACTCAGGGGATGACCCCTACATATGCAGTGCATTGTACCAGAACTAGGAAAATAGGTTGTGAGGAGGGGGAAAGCGGGAGTAGTGTTTGTGAACATTTGACTTGAATCTTCCAACGTTATAACAGACAGGAAACACTTCTGCAGGCAACTTGTTCCACAGACGAAGCGTGCGGCTGAAAAACGAATTCTCTCTGTAATGCGTAGTACGATTCCCCGGGCACTTAAAAATTTTTTTAAAATCAATTTCAAAAAAATATGTCGACAGATTTTTTCGTTTTTTACCGTACATGCCATCAATTTTAAGTGTCTGATATTTTATTCAGTCTTAGCAGCAAATTTATGAGGAGTTTCTAGGGATACTGACTACAAAAATACTTCTTGAATTTTGAAAATCGTATTGGCCGAGGCTACGTTCAATAGGAGACATGAGACGAGATAGTTTTGATATATAAATTAAGTACTATATGGTATAATCATGATTTAGTATACATCATGGCGAACAAGGCGAATTTAGTACCCGGTAGTCTCGTTAGCTCAGCTGATCGATCAAAATTTGTTTGTTTTCAAATTTTTATACCCTTCACAAAACTGTAAAGGGTATATATAAGTTTGTGATTCCGTTTGTAATTCCTTCAGTTTTTATTTGCGACCCTATCAGAATTAATGGAAAAGTCGATTAAGCGATATCCGTCTGTCCGTCTACCCGCTGTTGAAATACAGTTAATGAGAAAACCATTAGAATTAGAAACTTTTTTCTTTCACCATTTTTTTTAACGTATCGATTCATGGGTTTGCTATTGAAATTCCGTAATATCGGTTCACGTATAGCTGAGGTATATCCAAAATTCCGGAAAAATAAATTTTTTTGCAATTTTGTATAAAATTTTTTGAAAAAAGTTGTGTATTTTGCCTTAAACTTCACAAAATTATTAAGCTGGTGACTACTAGGCAAAAAAGAAAACAAAAAAAAAAGTTCCAGAAATCGGTCGGTATATAAATAAATTCTGTTTGTTTTGCATTTTCCCCGATATCGGTCCATATATACCCATCTCAGCCCTAAAACGGGTTTTTAATGAAAATGTTGCATAAGCGAACTTGAACAACTTTTTCTGCTTTAAAGCAGTTCTCTTTTATTTTTATATTTAGTATTAAGATTTGAATACTTATTGTTAGTTCATTTTGAAGATTCAATAAATAAAAACGCTTAACAAAAAAAAAAAAAAAAATAAATAAATAAATAAAAGCAGTTCTGATAATAAAATAAGGTTATATAAATATGGAAAATGAAAATTTTCGATATCGGTCCGAGATATAGCCTGAACCGATTTTTCTATTAACATTTTTTTTTGCTGAAAAGTAATTCTCGTTATAAAATAAAGTTACTAAAATACAGAAAATAGAATATTCCGATATCAGTCCATAGATATCCGAGCAAATTTAGGGCATTTAGATTCGATATAAAAAAAAAAAAAAAATATATATATATATATATATATATATATATATATATATATATATATATATATATATATATATATATATATATATATATATATATATATATATATATATATATATATATATATATATATATATATATATAGTTTTAAGTCTAATAACAAATAAAAAGCTTTTTTGTTAATGATTGCTTCCAGTTTTATATCGACAGTAATGGGTTAATCGGCGGTCAGCTGCAAGTCTATGTAGGGGGATCAACGCAGTGTGTACTGTGCCGTAACTGCTAGATTGTGCAGAAGTGCGACTATAACCTCCTCGTGGTGGCCGCCGGGAACAGGCCAACCAGTATGG
Source organism: Thecocarcelia acutangulata (assembly GCA_914767995.1). Taxonomy (NCBI): domain Eukaryota; kingdom Metazoa; phylum Arthropoda; class Insecta; order Diptera; family Tachinidae; genus Thecocarcelia; species Thecocarcelia acutangulata. The sequence goes on from OU612097.1 coordinate 64,915,667, forward strand.
TCATGTCTCTGCTGGGGGTCTGGCTAATATAGTCGAGCTGAGAGGGAAAACTCTATACAAACCCCAATCTAAAAGGGAACAGCATACCTCGAGGGATGAATGGCTAGTGGGTTAATCTAGTTCCTAGTATGCGGACTTGGGATGCTCAGGCAAGGTCCTATTTTAATAAGTGCCTTACTGCACTACCGGGGCTCTGGTGCAGTGGACCGTCTTTTCCCCAACACTCGTGGGACCAAAAATGAACACTAATCAAACAAAAAAAATGGCGGAAGCAGACAAGAGAGCTTCAACGAAGAGGTAAATCAACCTCAAAAAACAGTAAGAGGCAGTAAAACCCTCGGCTGGGGCGGGAGTAACTCCCAGCAAAACCAACTCTGAAATGAGGCCTAAGAGACTCAGCGGAGCGGGTAAAAAAAGGCTGGTCTACCTATTAAAACAAGGCCTTAGTAGGGACGAGGCGTACCTCAAGGCCAGACAGCCTATGACCTCGCAAAAGGAGGAGGGCAAGGGCAAAGAACAAGGCCCAAAAAGGCAAAGGTCTGAGGGAGAAACGCCTCCGGAAGCCAGTCAAAGAAAGAAGAGGCTAACGGACGAACAACTGTCCACCTCACGGGCAGCAAAAAAAGTAGTGACGACTAAGCAGAGGCGGCCCACTGCCTCATACAAAGACGTCACTACAGGAGTCAAGTTGGCAGTTCTCGCAAGAGACTACCCTAACACTGCTCTGTCAACAGAGCAGATGGACTCCATCCAGAAACTAATACTGGAAAAAATAATAGATGGCAAAGATAATACCACAAAACCGCCTTTCTAGGCTGTACCTATAAGGCAGGATACATTGTCCTACATTGGAAGGACAACAAATCGGTGGACTGGGTGAAGAAGAACATCACCGACTGGACACCCTGGGAAGGGGCCTCAATATGGGCCATAGAGGAGTTCAAAATTCCTCAATCCAGTATCGCGGTGGGATACTTCCCCAGTTCCACCAAATTGGAAACAAATAAGATCCTGGATCTTATACAGGCCTCGTCGTCGAGTTATGGCGACTACTAAGAAGAGCAGAGAAGGGCTCACTAGTACCTCTGGTTCTATCCGTGGACCAAAACTCAGCGGCCAGCTTAGAGGAATCAGGCGAGAAGATTTTCTACCGCTTTGGTCAAACCGCTATGAAGCTGAACTCTGAAAATGTAACCACGGATGAGCTAGTGCAACAAATGCAGGGAGTGGGACTAGAGAAGAGGGCATAAATCCTCCTTCTAGTCAAAGCACTAAAGGGCCAAAATGAAGTGCGTCCAAGCAAATCTTCACCACGCTAGGGCTGCAACGGCCGAAATAAGTAGAAGATTTGCTTGGGGCACCACCAACATAGGGCTCCTACAAAAGCACTGGATAAAAAGAGGCCGTATTTTTAATATTGAGACCTTCTCAATATTAAAAATACACGGGTAATTTATGACACGGGCGCAGCCAAACCAAGGGCTGCACTTATCATAAGCAATAATATAAATTTTTTGGCTCTTACAGAGTACACAGATGGGGACACAGCAGTGGTGCTAGTTGAAGCGGAGTCAAACGGTAGTAGGATAGATATATAGATAGTTATTGCCTACTTCCCGGGAGGCGCAAACGAAGTACCACCTTCCAAAATCAAGGGTCTAGTAGAACACTGCAGGCAACACGGCAAGACCATAATAATTGGGTGTGATGCAAATACTCACAATACAGTATGGGGAAGCACGGACACCAACACTGGAGGTGATTCACTCTTTGAATACTTATTATCTACTGATATGGAAATAGCTAATAGGAGGAATAATCCAACATTTAGCAACGCCATTAGGGAAGAGATCTGACCCTCATAACCAACAAATCTATTGACATGATCAGTGACTGGAAAGTCTCGGAAGAGAACTCCATGTCGGTTCATAAACACATCTTATTTGAAATAAAGGGACTGATAAAGAGCACGTCGTTCTATAGAAATCCCAGGGCAACAAACTGGTTGAAGTTCGCGGAGAACCTACAGTCTAAAATTACAGGTAGAACATTTCCCACTTCATCAACAGGACAGCTAGACGCCTCAGTGGAAGAATTGACAAATATTATCATATCTTCCTTTCACGATAACTGTCCCACCAAAATAAAATCCTCCACGAAGAGGGTTCCTTGGTGGAACAAAAATCTTGCAAAACTGCGTGAAGTGGCCAGAACAGAGTTCAATAAGGCCTAGAAATCCAAAGAATGGGAAGAGTACAAGAAAGCCCTGACAACATACAACAAAGAGCTTAGGAAATCTAAGAGAAACTCATAGAGGGCTCTCTGTGAGGATCTCAAAGATGTCCCAGCAACTGCTAGGCTGCGTAAAACACTTTCAAAGGGGCCGATCAACCCGATAGGCACACTCAGGACACCAGATGGTTTCCTGAGTAGACCTGTAAAAATACATTCCATGGTACATTAGAGCTTCTTCTGATGACTCACTTCCCAGACTGTACACTAAATACAAATGCGGACACGCAAAACGTGAGGGCAAACTCAAATCATGGTATGATGATTCCAGCCATCAAGAGGATAATAACATTTGAAAGGGTAGAATGGGCAGTAAATGCCTACAAATCACCAGAACCGGATGGAATTTTTCCGGCACTATTATCAAAAAGCAACACCACGGTCATACGAACTACGGTGAAAATCTTCAGATCAAGTTTACAATTGGGATATATTCCAAAAATATGGAGGGAGGTGAAGGCTATATTCATACCAAAAAGAGGAAATAAGCCTCCAGACTCTCCCAGGTCATACAGACCAATTAGTCTATCCTCCTTCATGCTAAAAACCATGGAGAAGTTATTAGATATATACCTCAGAGAAGAGGTAATCATCTTACGTCCGATTCATGGACTACAATTTGCATACCAAAAGGGAAAGTCTACGGTCACGGCCCTACACAAACTGGTAACGGATATCGAAAAGGCTCTGAGCTCCAGCGAGATTGCTCTATGTGCATTCATGGACATAGAGGGTGCCTTCGATAACGCAAACTTCCTTGCTATGGAAACAGCACTCTTTAATAGAGGAACTGACCCAGCAATGGTAAAATGGATTAGCAACATGCTGAACCAAAGGACAGTAAGAGTCTCACTTGGCTCCGCTGAACGTTGTGTCACTGCGGTCAAAGGATGCCCTCAGGGTGGAGTACTATCTCCCCTACTATGGTCAGTACTTGTTGACGACCTCATCAGGCTCCTTAACCGTATGGGATACAAAACCATTGGACACGCAGATGATATCTGCGTGACAATCAGGGGCGATTATCCTGACACGATGGGAGTGCTGATGCAAAATGCATTAGACACAACATGGGAATGGTGCAGAAGGGAAGGACTTTAAATAAACCCTGGAAAGACGACAAATGTGCCATTCACCAAAAAAAGGGAAATAGTGATCCCTACTCTAAGGATAAACGGTATTGAGGTTGCTCGCAAGGCAGAGATGAAATATGTAGGCATAGTTCTGGATAATAAACTCACATGGGAACCACGCCTCGAATCGGTGATAAAAAAGGCAACAACAAGCCTCTGGATTGCCGAAAAACTACTGAGTAGATCCTGGGGCCTAAGCCCTAAGATGATGTACTGGTTATATACCCAAATGGTAAGACCCACTATACTATATGGGGCTGTAGTATGGTGGGGAAACCCCAAACAGGTAACAGTCATATAAAAAATTTTGCAAGGTTCAAAAACCTATGTATGTATCACAGAGGCGATGAAAACCACACCAACGATAGGCATGGAAGCTCTTTTGAACCTAACACCGCTTAACGTAGCTGTAAAAAAAGAGCCGGCCGTTCAGGCCATCTCAATTTACAAAAGGGAAAAACTTAAGGCAGGAAACCTTATCGAATATCTTGCAATCCTAAAGGATCTCAGAGACGTAATCGATGTGTCTCAAACAAGTGCCCTTATAGATTCGTCTAAATCCTTTGCCAGGAAGTTTAAGATCATCTTCCCAACAAGGGAGGAATGGAGCATGAACCCAAGATGGTTGCGGGATGGTTCACAAAAGTGGTACACGGATGGATCAAAAACGCTCCAAGGTGTTGGAGCGGGAATAGTGGAGCCTAGAGCACGCAAATATATAACTCTTAGCAAAGACACCACAATATTCCAAGCGGAACTATACGCAATAAGGGAAGCGGTTGAAATACTCTCCGAGAGGGGACACAAGGGAGTGCTGATAAAAATACTCTCCGATAGCCAATCAGTGCTGAAGGCCCTGAGCAGTTGTGTCTTTACGTCCAAGTTAGTACTGGAATATCACAACAGGCTAAACGATCTGGCAAGCCAGAAACAGGCTACCCTGATCTGGGTGCCACGACATGAAGGGCATCACGGCAATGAAATGGCTGACATTTATGCCAAGAAAGGAGCGGAGGGGACTGTTTTTGGACCCACTCCAACTTTTGGCTTCAATAACGGTCTCCTGAATGAGGAGATAAAAAATGGACGGTGTCCATCGTCGAACAACACTGGAACGAGACAGCTGGTCTTGAACACTCCAAGAAATTTCTAAACTTTGTTAAAAAGAGAGCCGAACGTGCTCTAAAACTGGACAGGAAAAGTCTCAGAACATTGACAGGTGCACTTACAGGTCATTATAACTGCTACAAGCACCTGCACAGGATGGGAATTTCCAACACAGATATTTGCAGATTCTGCGGTGATGAAGAGAAGTCAATGAAGAACTTAATCACCGTCTGTGGAGCACTGGGACACAGAAGATATAGGCTACTACAAGCTTATATGTTAAGTGAATGTGACTTAATATCACTTCTTATGAAGGAGCTTGTCCGTTTTCTTGACATACTCAACCCATAATGGGGCAAGGGGATGCACAATAGATCAATATTGGTCGCAGTGCAATTAGCCGAGGAGGTCATATCCCATCCACTAATAATAATAACAAAACAAAATGAGTTAATCGTGCTTTTGAAAATAGATACACAATTTCAAGGCAGCTTTATAAAATGTTTACAACTATTCGTAAATTCTACCAACAAAATACATGTTGATGTTTGTTGGTATTGTATTTATTTTAATTCTGCCACTACCTGTATGAAGCTGCCTTGCACAATTTGAATACATTTTATTTCAGCGTTGCCGCTTAGCATGTACCCGTAATTATCAAAAATTAAAACAAAATAAAAGATTTCTGATAATTTTTGTTCAATTAAATTTTTATATAATTTCTTTGTATATTACAGCATCATTATATTTTGCTCCGTATTTTTATTCAAAATTGTTAAGGCAATATATTTATTAATTGAAAATTCTTAAATGTTGTTAATAACACTTACGTTATCGAAACTCATATTCTTAATCTGACACAAATTGTGTGAACTTTAAAAATTTTGCTATTAGACATAAATATATATGTATTTGCTTGTGTAAATTTAAAATATTCTATTGTGAAAACATATGCATGATTCAATTTTACTCAATTAAAAAGAATCTGCGGATCTTTGAAAAAAAATCTAACCAAAAATAACTTTCTACACGTATACATATTTACATTAAAAACAAAATCAATTATTAGCCTTAAGCTATGTACACACGGTTGCCAGATGTTACAATATTGTAAGATCTGGCAACATACTGATAATGTAGTGACAATGAAAAATTGTCCTGCAGAAGTAAATTGTGTGTTCAGACGATCGTAAGAAAATCTAACAATTTCATTGTCAGACTACGGTCTGACAAATAATTCATCTGACAACAAAAATTGTCAGTTCACACGGTTGTCAGATTGTTAGATGAAAAAAATTACCGGACATGTTGTAAGGCATTGCCACTTATGTATATCAACCATCTGTTTGACAGTGTTGCCCATTAAACTTTTTCTGACAATGAATGGCCATTATTAATTATCAAATTAAAAGAAATAAACAATTAAAGCTCCCAATTTCAATATTTTGTTTAATTGTTTCATTGATTGGTCCAAATAATGACGGACAATTTCTTAATGTCGGACAATTGTAGTTCTTCGAAATTTGTGTAATATCGAGTTTTTGATTTTGAAAATTAAGTTACGTTTCCGGCAATACTGATTTTATCATTAGATTTTAAGGTGAATTAAGTATGTTTTTGACGGATTGGTAATGTGGGAAAAGGCGAACAGCTGTTGTTTTTTGTGTTGTTGTATTGCTGTTCTAATAAGGCCACATCAAGGCGAATTTATACAGGTGAATGCAAGCGGAAATGCGAATTCCGTACTATGTATTTTGTTATTTTAAAACATATCGTGAATGTCAAAATCTAAATTCGCCTAAGATTGTTCGGGTGGGAAATTTTTTTTAAATATAAACTTTTATAATTGTTTGTAATCAAAATCACAGATTATATTAGTTTTTCACTTTTAAATTCACACAATATTATAAAAAATCTTCAGATTAAATTGGCGCGAAAAAGTTTGTAAACAAAAGAAAACAAATTTAACAGTCTCACTGGAAAAAACGCGAGAAGCAAAAAATAATCACTTGTGCTGTTAAGTTTACCTAGTAATAATTCGCCTTGGGCCACATGGTACTTAACTCGCCTTGATGGCGAAGTACATCAATATCATGTTTATAAAAGAGAGGTAATTCACGCTGTTTACAAGATACATATGTAAGTCAAATTTATTTTACAAAATACATACTAATCAATGTACTCGTACAAATATTTTCAATAAAAACTCTTTATGCAATCCATTATTATTTAGTGCCTGGTCACACACAGCAACTTTAGTTGGGCAATTCTTGACTTTATAGAAGCTTTCGGTGAGGGGAATAAGAAGGGAAAAAGAATTGCCGGTACTCGGCAATTCTCAGCAATTCCTTACTTTTCTCTCATGTATGTATGTGTATGTGCATATAAGTTAACACATGATGAGTCCCACTAATATAATGAGTCCCACTAATATAATGAGTCCCACTAATATAATGAATCCCACTAATGGAAAGAAATTTGATTTGTTCTTGCTGTTCTTGCTGTGTGAATATGCTGACGTCTTCAAGTAAAATCAAAAAATGAAGATCGCTGCTGCTGACGTCGTCATTTTTGAAAGATCTTATTTTTAAGTTTTATATTTTTAAGTTTAGTTTTAGTTTGGAGTTAAGTCAATAAAATTGTACGTAAGTACAAAATAAAATCCATCTAAAATAAAAAATAATAATTGGCGCCCAACGTGGGGCTTCTGTAAAGTGGCTAAACTTTCATCAGGAAATATTTGAAGAGTGCAACTACCAGGAGAAAATTGATTCGTTAAAAGAAACAACCGCTGTGGAAAAAGAAACTGAAACGATTGCCAGAAATCATCGATGAAGATAACCATGATTCTACAGTAAGCTAGTTGTTACATAGTTTATTTTATTTTTTTTCATTATAAATTACTATATTGTAATTATCGTGTTAATTGATTAATATTGTGGAAAGTGCATTGTGTTCGGTGATAAATGTATTTTTTTTTTAGTATTGAATAATTTGTAATATAAATTCATTATGAAAATGGATGAAGAACAGTTGAGAATTGTGATTGGTGCCGCGGTTTCTTCTGCCATCGAGCGAACAAAAGTATCTTTCGAACGAACTGTCAGGGAACTGACGACCAGACTAAGTGCTTTAGAAACTCCAACTCCAGTAGAAGAGTACAGACCAGTTACAATTATAGCAGGAATTGAGTGTAATGAGTCACTTGACTTAATAAAATCGCTTCCGGAATTTAGTGGTGAACAAGTTCGGTATGTTTCATGGCGACAAGCTGCATTCGCAGCATATAAACTTTTTGAAAACTACAATGGTAGCTCCAGGCACTATCAGGCAGTTGCCATTATACGTAATAAAATTGTCGGTTCAGCCGATCAAGTTTTGTCCTCATTTAATACAGTACTTAATTTTAAGGCAATAATTGCGCGTTTAGATTTTACTTACGCGGATAAAAGACCAATTTATTTAGTAGAACAGGAAATGTCTACTTTGCGACAGGGAAAAATGTCGATTATTGACTTTTATGACGAAGTGGAAAAAAAGTTGACACTTATTGTAAATAAGACAATTATGATGCACGAGGGAAATAGTGCTTTGATAACTTCTTTAAATAAAAAATACAGACAGGATGCCTTGAGAATATTCATATCGGGTTTGCGTAAGCCAATGTGTGATGTTCTATTTTCATCTCAGCCTACCGATATGCCTAGCGCGTTAGCATTAGCCCAGGAACTGGAAGCAAACCATGCTCGATATTCATTTGCAAATTCATTTCAGAATCAAAATGTGGAAGGAAGCTTTTTTACCCCACACAACTTACCACAGTATAAACATGTTAAAAAGCAACCTATTAACTCACCAACTCCTATGGAAATTGACTCTTCAACTTTAAAACTTAGACAAGAATCAAATTTTAAGAATAACTGGAGGAATCAGCAGGATTCTTTCATAAATCGCAATAATGCGCAGAGATTCGATAAAAGTAATAACCAATTTCCCATAGGGAAAAGACATAATGAAGATAATAGGCAACCTGTTTCAAAGTTTCAAAGAATAAACCACTTGGAACAAAATGAGCACGAGAAAAGTTTCTCAGCAGGAAATCTTGAAGAAATTAATTTTTTAGGGCAAAGTCGCTCTTGCCATATGTAAGTAGGGAATTGGCAGGACGACCGATTAAATTATTAATAGACACAGGATCAGGAAAAAACTATTTAAAATACGATAAGAATTTAAAAGGTATAAAAAGAATTCATAAACCATTTAAGGTTCAATCCATTCATGATATCGCTGAAATAAATGAATTCTGTTTGGTTAATATATTTGGAAGAAATGTGAATTTCTTTCTTCTTCCCAATTTAAAGACATTCGATGGAATAATAGGATTTGACTTTTTGAAGCAAATAGATGCTAGATTTGATTTAAAAACAGGAATTTTACATTATAGAGGCGGAGAGGAAAAAATAAATTATTATAATTGCAAAAATGTTTGCACTGTTGTTCCTAATGAGAGTTGTGTAATCGGGTCACACGAAAATAACTTAGTAAAGCCCCTATTGAATAGACATTCTAAAGTTTTTGCGAAGCCGAATGAGGCATTGCCATTCAATACAAATTTACTCGAAGGCATATCCCTATCCCATTGCTGTTTCAGATTTCGTTAATAAAGAAATTTCCAACTTGCTTCGGGATGGTATAATTCGCGAATCAAGATCGCCATATAACAACCCCATATGGGTGGTGGATAAAAAGGGTTTTGATGAAGATGGTCAAAAGAAATTGCGTTTGGTAGTTGATTTTAGGAAACTCAACGAAAAAACAATACCCGACAAATATCCTATTCCCGACACCTCAGTGATTTTGACAAATATGGGAAAGTCATCATTTTTTACAACTCTTGATCTGAAATCTGGTTTTCACCAGATCAGATTGGCGGAAAAGGATAGAGAAAAGACCGCCTTTTCAGTCAACAACGGGAAGTATGAGTTCTGTAGACTTCCCTTCGGCCTGAAAAATGCTCCCGGAATTTTTCAGAGAGCAATCGATGGCGTGTTAAGAAATGAAATAGGAAAGTGTTGTCATGTCTACATCGACGACGTAATAATATTTTCAAATAGCGAAAAACAACATTTAAATGATATTGAACGGATCTTGACTAGACTCTATGACGCAAATATGCGCGTATCAATTGAAAAGTCTAAGTTCTTTAAGACTGAAGTGGAATTCCTTGGCTTTGTCGTATCAAGGGAAGGTATTAAAACTTGTCCAAGTAAAATTCATGATATAATGAAGTATAAAGTTCCAGAAACTCTTAGAGGCTTGCGAGCATTTCTTGGATTATCGGGATACTATAGACGTTTCATCAAGGATTATGCCGCTATAGTAAAACCTCTTACAAAGTACTTGAGAGGAGAGAACGGCCACATAGGAGCCAGCCGATCCAAGAGTATTAAGATTCAACTTGATAATGAAGCTCTATGCGCCTTCGAAAAGGTGAAAAAAATTCTGTCATCTGAAGATGTACTTCTTCTGCACCCCGATTACTTGAAACCTTTTGACCTTACTACTGACGCTTCAGCATATGCAATAGGCGCAGTATTGTCACAAGGAGGGAGACCAATAACTATGGTCTCACGAACTCTGTCTTCCACTGAGGAAAACTATGCAACCAATGAGAGGGAGCTCTTAGCAATTGTGTGGGCTCTCCAGACTCTAAGAAATTATCTATATGGAGTCAGACAGTTGAATATTTTTACTGATCACCAACCGCTAACCTTTTCGATATCGGACAAAAATCCGAATGCGAAAATTAAGCGTTGGAGAGCATTCATTGAGGAATACTCACCAAAATTTCATTATAAACCAGGAAAGGATAACGTTGTTGCCGATGCGTTGTCCAGACAATATATTAATATCATAGAAGACTCAATAAATCAATCAGATAATACCGTACACAGTGAGGTATCTTCGTCAGAAGTTATTCCAACAGTTGAAAACCCAATCAACTGTTTTCGGAATCAGATTATTCTTGAGCAAGGCAATGATGTGAAAAAGGTCACAAAGATTATTTTTAAATCAAGAATACGACATAAACTAACATTTAGAACCATAGAAGATGCTATAGCCTTGATAGGGGAATGCATAAATCCCGATGTCGTTAATGGAATTTATTGTGATTTGCCCATTTTAGGCAAAATTCAGGAAACTGTTGTGAAGATGTTTCCATCTATAAAATTTCGCCATACGACGAAACAAGTAAATGATATTTTTAATGAAAATGATCAAAATGAAATTTTGAATACAGAACATTGTAGGGCACATCGTTCTGTTCGAGAGAATATTAAGCAAATATTAATCGACTATTATTTTCCAAGTATGCACACAAATATGAAAAAAGTTACACGTAACTGTAAAATATGTAAGGAAGCTAAATATCAGAGACACCCAATAAGCCCAGAAGTTGGAAAAACACCAATACCTTCTCGGTCAGGTGAAATGTTACATATAGATATCTATTCCACTGATAAACATCAATTTTTAACTTGTATAGACAAGTTTTCAAAATTTGCCTATGTTGTTCCGATTAAGACGAGAACAATTATAGACATTAAAGAGGCTTTGATCCAAATCCTCAATTGCTTTGAAAACACGAAAAATATAACTGTTGATAATGAAAAATCTCTAAACTCCCAAACAATAAAATCATTCTTAAAAGACCACTTTGGTGCAGAAATTTTTACAACACCTCCTTTCCATAGTACTACTAATGGACAAGTGGAAAGATTTCACAGTACATTAACGGAAATAGCTAGGTGTACTAAGTTAGAACAGGATATAACTGATACTAATGAATTGATACTTCTTGCAACTACTAAATATAATAGATCTATACATTCAGTGACTAGGTACAAACCTATAGAACTGCTTTTCTCAATGCCTACAGGCCTTAGAGCTGAAATCAAGGCCAGAATAATTAAGGCACAAGAGACCAAAATAGAGAACGTTAATAAGGGAAAGATAACACGTACTTTTAACCCAGGGGACAAAGTGTACGTCAGAACTAATAAAAGAATAGGTAATAAATTTTCAAAGGTTTTTGTTGAAAAAACAGTGCAAAAAGATTTAGGTTCTACTGTTTTAGTAGATAATAGAAAGGTTCACAAATGCAACTTAAGATAGTAATTTGGATTTTGTTTTGTTTTCACAGACATTCCATATTAATCATAATGATGTTCAGGGTGATAAACGGCAGGATATCCGACTTTAGTAAGGCGAATTATATACCAATAACTGACGGAAGAGCAGCAATTTTTGAGAACTACAATTACATAACACATTGCACAAATTTAACAAATTATAGAAATGCTATTAATGAGGCATGGGACCTTCTTGGCAAGTTTCCACAGTCTTATATGAAAAATATTCTTAAATCGAGTACAGATCGGGTTTCTAACCTAATTGAGGCCTTACACATTCATCATAGACAAGCTAGAAGTATAAATATAATAGGAACGGCATTGAAGTATATTGCAGGAACACCTGATTTTGATGATTTCAGTGAGATAAAATATAGGCAAAGAAATTTGATTGAAGCTAACGAACAACAGATAACTATTAACACACAAATACAGCAACAAATTAACAAACTTACGGAGACAGTTAATAATATTTTGAAAAATAAAAAGCGAACTGAAATTAATTATGAAAATCTTTTCGAAGCACTATTGGCAAGAAATACGGCAATGATAACTGATTTGGATAACATTTTTTATTCTATAATTTTGGCAAGGTTGAATGTAGTAAACCCAGTCATCCTTGACTCGGAAGAAATCTCAAATATATTATTTGCCGAACATATGACAAATATTAGCATAAGTGATATTGTAAGTAATTCTAAGATAAAGATCCTGCAAAATGAAGACGTAATTTACTTTTTGATTAAGTATCCTAAAATACAGAAATTATGTAAATTGATAAGGATATTTCCGGTAGCACATAAGAAGATAACAATATTCTTGGAAACCAACACAGTTGCAGACTGTGACGGACTAGTAATTCCTGTAACTAACTGTAAAACAGCTCTTACTGCGAGCTTTTGTAATATTCAGAAAAATGCCACATGCGTAAAACAGTTATTCAATAACCACAAAGCAACATGTAAAACGATTTTTAACAAACTTGACCCAATCGAAATGGTTGACGATGGAATTATTATTATAAACGACAACATAGCAAAAGTTCAAGAAACTAGTGATTCTTTCATCACAATAAATGGCACGTATTTGATTACTTTTGATACAGAAATTAAAGTAAATGGCACTAATTTTGTTAATGAAAAAGGAAAAATAACACTGCAACCTGGAATTCCATCAACACAAATAGTGAATATAACGGAACATCTGGAAATATTGACATTGCCATATTTACATGATATTAATATAAAAAATCTTCAACACATTAAAAGATTGCATGATGTAGTTCAAACTCGTTCCATATTTGGATGCATAATTTCTATCATCGTGGCAATCTTTGTAACCGTTGTTATAATGTTTGCAATTGTAAAGAAAATCAGACGTAACAGCGATGCATCATCTGGAAGAAAAATGCTGGCCGAAATAATAAAAACAGCCGCGGACGGCTTTGACTTAGAGGGGGGGCAGTTAACACATGATGAGTCCCACTAATATAATGAGTCCCACTAATATAATGAGTCCCACTAATATAATGAATCCCACTAATGGAAAGAAATTTGATTTGTTCTTGCTGTTCTTGCTGTGTGAATATGCTGACGTCTTCAAGTAAAATCAAAAAATGGAGATCGCTGCTGCTGACGTCGTCATTTTTGAAAGATCTTATTTTTAAGTTTTATATTTTTAAGTTTAGTTTTAGTTTGGAGTTAAGTCAATAAAATTGTACGTAAGTACAAAATAAAATCCATCTAAAATAAAAAATAATAATTTATACAATGTAGATTGCATGAAACAAAAGGTAGAGTATTGCTCAAGAATTGCCGAAAAAGGTTTTTGTGTGTGGACAAGAAAGCAATTCCAAAAGAAAATTGCTAAAAAGTTCGGCAATTAAAATCGCTGTGTCTGAGCTTAGACTTAAGGCGAAGCCATAAATCCGCGCGAATATTATCAGAATCAAAAATGTCTAAAGACGATAATACCCCTGCGACAACGTAATAGTAATAGGTTTGCTATCCTTTAGACAGTTGATCCAACAACATCCAAAAAAACATATAAGCCACAACCAATATATTTGAGAAAGCCGAATTCTAGTGAAATGGTAAGAAAACGTATTACAGCAATCCATGAAGATGCTTTCAACGTAACATCAGTTGAGCACGGCAGCGTTAGTGAAAAAAATTCAGGGTAAGCCATGAAAATGATTACCGAAAATTGTCTGATATTTTAGAAAAAGAGAAAAGATAATTTTATACTTACCTTCTTAAAAGTGCTAATGGTCTTCAGGTCGTTATTAAAGGTATTGTCCTTGCGTAGATTGTGATGATGTCATAACTGGATTGAAAGACGTAATAGACATCAGGAACGTTTAAAAGATCCCTCAACCCATGTTTAGGATTGAACTAGAAATAGGAGATGTTGTTCTCAAAAAGAATGAAATTCATCCAAAGCCTGTTTTTGAGCATGCGCATCGAAATTGGTCAGTTTTTCAAAACCAATTGGAGCAATTTTGGATTGCTAACGAAGATTCAAAGAAAAAGGCTATTCTATTGACGTCCTTAAGTGAGTCGTGATATATCCTGCTGCAAAGTCTGTTGAATCCGGGAAAAGTGGAGAATGCAAATGCAACAGTTAAACAATGTCAGCATTAACACAACATTTTAAGCCAGCTACATCTGGATATGCCGAACGTTACAAATTCTACAATGCTGAAAAACCTCCGTGGTAGACTGTGTGAAGTGGGCTGTACGGGTTCGATCTTTAGATGTTAATCGTGATTTTGGTGAATCATTGGGAAAGGCTATAAGAGACAAGTTTGTAATGGGATTGGAAAAGGGTCCAGCTCAGGACAAAATTTTTTTGAAGCCCGTAACATGTACATTCGAAAAAGCTGTGCAAAGTGCCAATAACGTCGAGTATGTCAAATATCAGTTCTATCTTCTAGTGGTAAAGTGCGGTCCCCACCTGGCATGAAAACACTAACTTTAACGCTAACTTCAAGTTAAAGTTAAATGTGGACCGCTTAAATTGAAGTTTGGTTAAAGTTATAACTTTGTTGTTAAAACATTTCATTTGGAAACTCTGTTATAGCTTATATTGACAACAGCCTGCTATTTGTAGTTGTTTTCCGCCATTTTTATTTTTTTACAATGAGAACTTTTACCTCTAACGTCACTACGTGTACGCCGACTTAAACAGATAGGTATTCAAACAGCAAGTTTTATCTTCATGTTTTAACTGCGTTTGAAGTTAGGTGTAGACTGCATGTAAAAGAAGAAAATATTAATTTTATGAAGCAAAATCCTTGGAGCTGTGGTAAAAAACGAACGTATAACAATAAGATGGTAAAACAAAAACAATGCAAGGTGTGTAGATACGCAATCATAAAGCTGAAAAGTGTAAATTTAAAAACTATAGATGTAATCAATGTAAGCAGAGAGGACATTTGAAAAAAATGTGTAAATCACACAGAATTAAGTATTTAGATAATAGATGTAAAACAGATGATCCTATCAAAATTAAAACTTTCGCAAATGATAAGCCCTTTGAGATGGAACTAGACACTAGCTCCGAAAAAAATGTAATATCGTATAGAACATATAATGATTTATTTGCAGATTTTAAGCTAAAAAGGGTAGATATGTTGTTGAAATCGTATAATGGTGTTAATATAACTGCAATAGGAGAGTGCAACGTGAAAGTTTGATATGGCCACAAAACAAAAGTTATACTCATAGTGGTTATTAAAAACGGAGGTCCACCTTTATTAGGTACGAGTTTTTTAAAAGAATATAATATTAACATTTTTGAATATAATTATTCAGCCCCTATGCAATTACCTCACCATGCAGTAGTGCAAAAATATAAAAGCCTGTTCGATGGCGGCTTAGGACTTTTTAAAAGAAGTACAGCGGTGCTGAAGGTTAAGGAATGCACTATACCAAAATTTTTTAGACCTAGACCAGTATCGGTTGCCATAAAGAGAAATGTAGAGAGTGAAATAGACAAATTAGTTCAACTAAAAATATTAAAGCTGGTAGATTACTGTGAATGGGAAACGCCAATCGTTCCAATTGTAAAAAAAGATGGTAGTATAAGAATCTGCGGAGATTCCAAGGTAACACTCAACCCGCATCTTCAGGTTGAAAAGTATCCACTACCTCGTATTGAAGATATTTTTTCTAAATTATATGGGGGAGAAGAATTTAGCAAGCTAGATTTGAGCATGGCTTACCAGCAAATAAAATTAGATCCAGAATCGCAAAAATTAACGACAATTTCAAACTCTGAAGGTCTTTTTCAATATACGCGCTTAATATATGGTTTAGCCTCTGCGCCGGAAATTTTTTAAGAGATCATTCTCTACTCGCAGGATTAGAAGCAGTAGTTGTTGTTTTAGGACGACATTTTAGTAAGTGCTCCAACAAGAAAGAAACATATTGAAAGATTGGAAAAAGTTTTGAATATTTTAGAAAATGCAGGACTTAATCTGTCCCCGCAGAAATGCATTTTTTGCAAACATATTAAATATTTAGGACATGTTATCGACAAAAACGGGTTGCACATGAACCCAGAAAAGATCGAGGAAATTTCAGGTATTCCGTATTCAACCAATGTAAAATAATTTCAGGCTTTTTTGGGTATAGTAAAATTTTATCGCAGGTTTTTGCTTGATTTGTCGACACTATTACATCCTTTGCATAGACTGTTACGAAAAGATGAAATTTTGTGTGGGACTCGAAATGCTCATTGGTTTTTTATAAGCTAAAGAAGCTTTTGCTTGGGGAAAACTGTATGGCTCATTTCAACTCAAATTTTAAAACGAAATTAACTGTGGACGCAATTCCTGTAGGTCTTGTCGCAAACAGATGAACAAGGAAATGAAAAGCCTATTGAGTTTGCGTCAAGATCCCTAAGTGATACGGAACAAAGATATTCCCAGTTAGATCGTGAGCCTATTGCCATTTTATTTGGCGTAAAAAAATTTAATCACAAATTAAATATTTATTTATATGGACGAAGATTCACATTGGTGACTGATAATAAGCCATTACACCATATATAGGGTGTTTTTTTTAAGCTAGATAGAACTTTAAATTGTAAAAAGTAACACAAAAAATTAAATTTTGATGAAACATTTTTTTTATTTGTTTCAGTATACTCTGACAAATCATCATTAATAGACTCACGCTTGAACAACGCTACGAAATTATCCAAATTTACTTTGAAAATCAGTCCCGTTGTTTTATCGCAAAATTGTGTTCAGCGATGAGGCGCATTTTTGGCTTAACGGGTTTGTTAATAAGCAAAATTGCCGCATATGGAGTGAGACCAATCCACAAGAGACCCTACAGACTCCATTACATCCAGAAAAATGCACTGTTTGATGCTGGTGGCATCATCGGACCTTATTTCTTCAAAAATGAGGCCGGAGCTCGCGTTACGGTCAATGGAGATCGTTACCGCACCATGATCAATGATTTTTTGTTTGAAAATATGGATGACATTGATCCGGAGGAGATGTGGTTTCAACAGGATGGCGCTACGTGCCATACGGCGAACGCAACCATCGACTTACTGAAATCAAAATTTGGCGATAAGGTGATTTCGAGAAATGGACCTGTCAATTGACCTCCAACGTCGTGCGATTTGACACCTCTCGATTATTTCCTGTGGGGCTACGTGAAGTCACTGGTTTATGCTGATAAACCAGCAACAATTGACGCCTTGGAGGCCAGCATTGTTCGTGTTGTTCGTGACATACGGCCAGCAGTGCTCGAAAAAGTGGCCCAAAATTGGACGTCCAGAATGCGCTTCGTCAAGAACAGCCGCGGTGCCCATATGCCCGAAATCATTTTCAAATGTTAATGTCACGTATTGATCTTTCGAATAAAAAAAAATTTTGACTACAATTTAATTTTTTGTGTTATTTTTTACAATTTCAAGTTCTATCGGGCTTAAAAAAACACCCTTTATTTAGTCCTAAAAAAAGAGTTCCAGTAATGGCCTCAAGCCGACTTATTGCCTAATATTATCAGGTTACTAATTTGACATTTGTCATATAAAATCAAATGCCAATATCGCAGATTATTTTTCGCGTTATCCAAAAGGAACTAATATTATATTAAACGAATTTCTGGAAAATGTTTGTGTAAATTATTTAAAGAAACTTGAAGGGGAAACTAAATTTTTAGACTATTATGTAACCGCTGCTAGGGTTATATTAAAATAAATTAAATATTTTAAATTTATTGAATTTTTGATGAACTTTTATGATTTTTTAAATTAAATTTTTGGTTTGTACATTTGTACAACGGGTTCTAGTTCAGGTTTTTTCTTTCTTAAGTTTTTTTTTTTCATGTGGGCAATTAACAAAATGCATATGTGATTTAATATGAGACGAATATGAGAAAATAATTAAATGCTCGGTGGCTTAGTGGTTAAAGCAGTAGATCATGATACGTCATGACCCGAGTTCAAATCCCAGTGGGTGCTGATGATGCCGTGTTGGTATGATGGCGGATGCTCTGGCTTTCGCTCGCCGATTGGGCCAATTCTAACTACAAACAGCTACAAAAAACATAAAATAAAACAAAATAAAATTTATGAAGCCCGAAAGCGAGTCGTTCGTTAGCTAAAAGAAATTTCATATTAAGAGAAAAATAGACATAGCCCCAACACGCTATCCACCAGACACCATCGAATTCCCTTCTGGCTGGTGTTGTGCCAGGAATAGTTGGCCCACCCGCTTAAGTCCCCAAGGGCTTCTCCGTGATGGCGTAGTGATCTGAAAATGTTTTGGCCATCCCTATTACTTGATTTCCCTTTACCCCCTTGTTGTCACCAACCCACAATACTTACTTCGTTCGCTCTACTCTTTTACCATTCATTTCGAAATTCTTCCTTTAAAATTCAAAATTAACAAAAGTTTTTATTATAATTATTGCTTAAAGCCATGTAATAAAACAAAAGAAATAATTCAGATTAATACGCGCAAAAAATCTCCTAAACGATATTTATATATACATATATATATACATATATATATATATATATATATATATATATATATATATATATATATATATATATATATATATATATATATATATATATATATATATATATATATATATATATATATATATATATATATATATATATATATATATATATATATATATATATATATATATATATATATATATATATATATATATATATATATATATATATATATATATATATATATATATATATATATATATATATATATATATATATATATATATATATATATATATATATATATATATATATATATATATATATATATATATATATAATATATATATATATATATACATATATATATATATATATATATATTTGTATATATATATATATATATACATTTGTGTTTTCTTTATCCAGACTTGTTATTAGAAATTCAAAAAACTTAGCAATTCAGAAAAACTTAGTTTATTTGCCGAAGCCTTCCTTTTGGGTTTTTAAAAAAAAGAAGTCCCAAAAGATAAAACCTATCATTGTACTGGCCAATAAACCAGCTACCGTACCACAAAACTTTCCCCCCTACTACCTGTTTGTGAGCTCACCTACTTGTAGTTGGGACATGGGCCTCAATACAGGAGTCAATCAAAATCTAATTTACTGCGGTTAAGTGTGTGCCTTCTTGACCAAGCACTTGGCTGACCAAAAAGAAAACTACTTGCCTTACACAATAAGGCTATCCTTATGTAAAGATAAATTTTAAGTCAGACCACTTATGCTTTGTAATATATTATTTAGGCCCTATGGGCTTGCACTACAAATATATTAAACAATAAAGTTAAGGTTAAAGATAAAAAACCCCGAGTAAACGACCGCTTTTTATTTATAATATCTTATAAACTACAACTTACATTTCCCTCGGCTGACCTTACCGGTTGCTGCGGCTCTGCTGAAGTTGTTGTCGTCTGTTGAAGCTTGTAGATGTTGTTGTGGTGGGCTGAGCTGTTGTTGTAGAAATTACTGGCACGGATAAAGTTGCCGCTTGGTTTGTAAGCGTTGTAGCTGACAGCGTCTGCTGATGTTGTTGGCTGTTGGGCTGATGTTGAGAGTTTCGTTGTCCCTGGATTTGTGGTTTTCTTGTTACGGATGAAGGTGGTCGCCTCACTGCTGACCGGCAGCGGATTCGGCGTTTGCTGATGTTGTTGCCACTGTTTTATCTGTTGCTGTTGCGTTGGTGGAGATATTGGTTGCGGTTGCTGCTGTATTGACTTTCCGCTGCGTTTTACCGATGTGTCTGTAGCTGTAGATTTGGTAGCGCTGATGTGGAATTTGAGGATTTCGGAATTTTTCCTGCTGTTGTCGGGTTTGGAGGAAGCAATTTCTTTTAAAGTTGCCCACCAATAACCACCGTCGATGAGTATAAAAATCAAATTTTAATGAAGCATTGATTTTTGTTTTCTTTTTCTCTTACATGCTTTGTTCACACCGCGTCTTGCTAAAGAACCACCGTAACATTATTGACTCTTTAAACTAAAACTACGTCACAGTGGGATATGTTTTTTTCTTTTTTTATTCCATCTCAACTTAAAATGGTTTTAATGGCTTTAAAATGGATTTGCTGCGACTTCACACAATTCTACCGTCTTTACTTCACCAAAAAAAAACACAACCGCACGCTTCAAACGCTTTCACTTATCTGCCATCACTCTACCACTCAATCACGCTACTTCCTCGCCCAAACTTACGCTTCTCTCCACCATTTTTATTTTTTCCATCCAGTGGCTGTGTACTGTAACTCTCGCAACGAGAAACTTTTCGACTGAAACGTGTGAAATGAAACAAAGTTGAAACAAATAGCTGCTTTTCTCACTAAATTGTAGCTATAACTTTTTTTGGTGAGTAATAGCTGGTACGTAAGGAAATTACTCGCCATTTTACAGAAAAACTGCGTCTGTAAAGCTTTTGCGAAAAAATTTCCCGCTTTCAACTGTCATTATTTCTCGCAAATAAAAAGACTGTGAGATAGTATTTCAAATAACAATAATCATCATTAAATGAATAATAATGCTGAAAAAATAAGTATTTTGTTGTTATATTATGTTTGATATACATACATATATATTTACACAGTTTAGAATGAATTTTTTTTATTTTAACTTTTTAATTAATTTTTATACCCTTCACACAACAAGTTTTAAGGGAATACTTACTTATATAAGTTTGAAATTTCTACAATTTTAATTTCCGACCCAATAAAGTATATTGTAATACTTTTATAAAATTTTTTTTTTTTTTAGAATTCAGAAATTGCAATTGTTTTTCAGTTTTACAAAATCTTGTGCATAAGTATGTATTTGTATATGTAGCCAGCGATTGTAATATGACGCCGTCGAACAAAATTTCTTAACTTTAGTAATTTTTGGTCGGCGGCGGTACTAATTGCGGCTGGCGCTTTCATTTTTAAAATTGCATGTCGCCTTCGTTTTATATTTTCAAACATTTCTAACGTAATGAAGTAATCACTTTGGATAGTTTTCAACATGAGTTACAGACGCAGTTTTTTCTCACTTTTCGAGAAACAATGGAATAATTTGTTTCACAAGTTTTCGACGCGAGAACTTCTCGCCAAAGTTACAGAACACAGCCACAGATTTTATAGCGGCAGGTGGCTGTCAACTGGTTGTGTCATCATTTTTTGTTTTTCATAGCCGGCATTGCCAACATACGTGCATGCCACAAGAATTTAAAGCTATTGGAGAAGAAACAGATAGAGACGACGTGTTGTTAAAAGTTAGAGAGTGTATCAGAGAAGGATGGCAAAAAAAAGTACAGATTTGGATTTATTGCCATATTTAAAGCGACATGATCACACAGAAGAAGAAAATTGTATATTTTGGGGATATAGGGCAATTATACAATCACAATTAAGAAAAGGAGTAGTGGAATTTTTACACGAATCTCACATTAGTATAATAAAAATTAAATGTATGGCACATGAATGTTGCTGGTGGCTTAATCAAAGCAAAGAGCAAGTTGTAAAATCATGCGAATCTTGGCTAATGACCCGTACAAGCCCTCTAAAGCACGAATTAATTCCTTGGACAAGAACTGGTCAGGCCTGGTCAAGATTTCTCATTGATTTTTTTGGCCCCTTTTTAAAACGTTGGTGCTTAGTAGTAGTGGACAGTACTAGCAAGTGGGTTGAGTGTACAGATATGGTGTCTAATACGACAAGCGGGGCAGTAATTGTAGTTTTACGCGAAATGTTCGCCCGTTTCGGGTTGCCAAAAACAATTGCATCTTTTGTCTCAAATGAAGTTTAAAATGAATGGAATCTAAAACGGAATGGAATGGTTTATTGCGGGATGGCCAACGGGCAGGCGGAAAATTCTGTCAAAACAATTAGAAATGCATTGAAACGTGGTTTATATAGAACATCAATATACGAATTTAACAACGTTTTATGTAGCTTTTCACTTGACTACATAAATACAATTCATAGTAGTACAGGTGTTTCACCTGCATATTTGATGTTCAACAAAAGGAAATAGAATACAAGACTTGAACTAAACCCAAAAAGGCATATAAGCCAGAAGAGCATAAGAAACATAAATGATTTTTTAAAATATGACGCAAAAAAGCAAGTTTAAAACTATAAAGGTTCCAACAAGGCACTTTTTAAAGAAAATGAAATAGTAATAGTAAAAGATTATTCCTTTCCAGGAAAATGTTTATGGAAGAAAGGAATACTTTTAAAAAGAATTAAACATCACACATATCTTATTAAAACGGAAACCAAAAAATTATTCCATGCCTAAATCCGAATTTCGATTTTAAGAATATTCCAAATACTATATCCGATCCTTTCCAAAAATTTTCGGCCTGTAGTCCACACAGTCCCATTATTGTAAATGATCCAAACCATTATAATGAACAAAGGGAGATCATAATTATTAATAATAATAAAGATAAAGGAAATGAAGAAATTGTAAATAGATATCTAAGCAAACTAAAGAAATTTCTAAGTATAATTTAGGACCAAGAAACTTTAGTATGTAATCTGAGCTACATATACTCATGTGATATTCAGAAATTACATTCTTATACTCGTAGATATATGTGTATATACATAGTGGGGAAATATATTATGAAGGGCGTATTGTAGCACCGTTGCACAATAATCTCATTCTTTTAAAGCATACTTAATAAGTAAATAGCAATAAATAACTGAGAGGCTTAAGCAAAGCTTCTAAAGCATTTTTAGTACATTGTACTTTTAAAATATAAAAATATCAAATTACAGAATTTGAGATCAATGTGCAGCAATATATTTAGTCCCGTTACTTTAAGTAAAATTTAAGATTAAGATTTAAACTAAATTATAAAAAAAAAACACATTTTTTTGTACACAGTTATCACATCAAAGTAGTGAATGTAACGTGAGTACATTTTTGTTCATTAACCCTGATTTTCAAAAGCTTCAGCCATTTTTCCAATATTGAAATAAATTCCTGTAAATTTCGTAAAATTGGTGGTTTTCATGAACACTCAAAAACGCTGTGTCATCTGCAAAGGTAGAAGTGTGGACTCCGGATGTCGTTGGCATGTCAGAAGCGTAAATCAAATATAAAGTAGGCCCCAGTATGCTGCCTTGGGGAACTCCTGCCTTGATTGGCTGAGTTGGGCTTATAAAGTCGCCTTCTCTGATAACTAACTTTCGCCCATATAAGTAGCTTTCCAGAAGATTGTGTGTATTTGCAGGCAAGTTTAACTTTATTTTGTGCATCAAGCCGTCGTGCCACACTTTATCAAAAGCTTGAGAAATATCAATGAATAGAGCTGAGCAATACTTCTTCTGCTCAAAGGTCTGTCTTACGGCATTGACTAGTTTGTGCGTTTGTTCTATGGGGCTATGTTTAGCCCGTAAACCAAATTGATGATCAGGGATATATCCCACATTGTTCAATATTGGACTCAACTTCGCCATTAACAATTTTTCGAATAGTTTGGAAATTGTTGGTAAAAGACTTACCCAGTTGGAAAAAACCTATGCATTAAAGTTTTGTTTTCTTGAGCGGACGTGTGAGTTTTTGATCGGAAAGTAATAAAATAAAACCGTAATAGGTAAAAAGAGTGATCGTATATAAAAGAAATATTTTGAATTTTTTTTTTTTATATTAATTTTTTTTGTTAATAAAAAAAACTGCATGAGTGTACCTAGCAGATGCAATTCTGAGAAAGAGCTTAGCTCAACTAGCAGAAAAATTTGGATTTCTGAAGAGGAATCTTTACAAAAGTCGTTAGAAAATCTTCTTTCTACAAGAGAAAGAAACCGCACGCGTTCGTGTTCGTCAAATATATTTGCAACATCTGAAGAAAAAACATCTTCTAGTTCAACTAGCGCCAATAAGCCAAAAACCCAAGTAGGCATGGATAAATACATCACTGTTGTGAAACGGCAACGAAGCCCTAAATCTGCCCAACTATCATCAAAGCCTAAAATACCTAAAGATGAGGACCCCGGTAAGCCTTCTGATAATAATAGGTTTGCTATTCTCGGAACGGATGAGCCAACATGTTCAAAAAAATCGTTTAAACCTCCTCCAATTTATATGAGAGAGCCTACATCTAAGGAGCTGGTAAGCAGACTTATTACCGTAATAGGTGAAAATACCTTTAGCGTAACATCTCTGAAGCATGGAAATATTAAAGAAAAAAAAATTTAGGTAATTCATGAAAATGATTACCGCAAATTGACGGACGACTTGGAGAAAGAAAATAGAGCTTTTTACACCTATCAGCTTAAAAGTGCGAAAGGCCTTCAAGTTGTTGTTAAAGGCATTGATTCTGGCGTAGATCCTAATGACGTTAAATCTGGTTTGGAGGAGAGAAGGTTTATAATTAAGAATGTTTTTAACATCAGAAACCGAGAAAAGATACCTCGGCCCATGTTTAGGGTGGAATTAGAACCTGGAGATGTCACCTTAAAGAAGAATGAGGTTCATCCAATATATAATGTTAAATACCTTCTACACCGGAAAGTTACTGTAGAGGAGCCTCATAAGCGCTCAGGACCCGTTCAGTGAATGAACTGCAGGAGTATGGCCACACTAAATCATATTGTAAATTGCTCACTGTCTGTGTTATGTGTGGTGATCTCCATGGCACATCACAGTGCACCAAATCAAAAACTGACACAAATGTAAAAAAATGTAGTAATTGTGGAGGCAATCATACTGCTAATCACAGGGGCTGCCCCGTTTATACCCACTTCAAACGCTCAATGCCAAATAAATCATTAATTCATCCCAAGCCGTCCCAGCAATTGCAATTCATTTCAAGCAATAATTTTCCTCAAGCAGGTCAGTCAACAACCCAAATAAATGTTCCAAGCTCTAACCAAGTTTCGTATGCCAATGTGGTTAAGACTAATATACCAAACGCGAATCAGAAGTCCAAGTCTCAACAGCCCGACCCATATTTTAGCAACCTTGAAGCCACATTGCAGACTTTGGTTCATTCAATAAACACTTTTACGGCTTCTATGACCACCATGATGAAATTCTAAAAATGCAATCAACTATTTTACATGCTATTTTAAAAAAATGATTAATTAAAAAATATGTTTCTGGAACGCAAACGGCATACTCCAACATAAAAATGAACTTGAACACTTCCTGAGGGAAAGGCAAATCGATGTTATGTTGATTGCTGAAACTCACCTGACGCCAAGAAGTTATTTCAGAATAAATGGCTATATACTATATGACACTAAAGATCCACGTGGAAGATCTTGTGGAGGTTCGGCTATTCTAATTAAAAATGGAATTAAATATTACTTGTTAAAAGAGGCATGTGAAGAATATTTTCAAGCAACAAATATTTGTATTGAACACATTCACAGTAAATTGGTAATTTCATCAATTTATTCCCGCCTCGGCTTTCAGTTACAGAAAACCATTACTGAAATTTTTTTACTTCTCTTGGATCCCGATTTATAGCTGCTGGTGACTATAATGCTAAACACACATTTTGGGGCTCAAGATTAATCTCCTCGAAAGGTCGTGTGCTTTTTGATACTATGTCAAAATTGGGTCTAGATGTAATCTCCAGCGGGTGTCCCACCTATTGGCCATCTGACCAGCGAAAGATCCCAGATGTTATTGACTTTGGAATCGTAAAAAACGTCCCCTTAGAATGGATGCACGTGGAGCCTTTATTGGATTTGTCCTCCGATCACTCACCTACTATGGTCTCTATATGTTTCCCCCAGAACATTGGATCCCCATTTAACGACATAGGTGTATTCCAGTCTAGAGTAAATTGGCTAAAATATAAAAAAATATTTAAGTACTCATTGTACGGAAAATATATCTTTGAGAACTCCAGAGGATATTGATGAGTCAATTAATGACTTTTCCCAAAATATTATAAAAGCCGTGCAACATGCTACCACTACGTACTTTAGAAATATGAATAGCAGAACTTGTTCTTCTGAAATCGAACACCTTGTCTCAGAAAAAAGAAGAATCAGAGGAGAATGGCAACTTTGCAGGTCTGCTCAGCTTAAAGCTAGGCTTCGAGAATGCGTAAGTCAACTAAGAAATTTGCTTGAAGTCTAAAGAGTGGCTTCCCTCACAACCTATTTGGAAAGCCTCGATGGTAGTCCTCAATCCGATTAGTCTTTGTGGAAAGCAGCAAGAGGGTTAAAGAGACCCATTAGATCTAAGCCACCCTTGCGTACTCCAACTGGGGACTGGGCCAGAAGTGACTCCGAAAAGGGAATGCTGTACGCTAATCACTTGAACAAACGTGTTTGCCATTGACGGACTGAATGATGAAGCTGATATGCCGCCATGTGCAGTTAGATCTCCCGTACCTTTCAGACTTCGTTTTCAAGGTGTCGATAATGCTATTAGTAACTTAAACCCCAGAAAAGCTCCAGCTAAATTACCAACAAAATGCTTGTGCAGTTACCCCGAGTAGCCAGAAGACTCGTCCTTTTTATTTTTAATGCTATTTTACGTCTCGAGTACTTTCCTTCTGAGTGGAAGGTGTCTGTCATTACTATGATACCCAAACCAGGAAAGGATAATACAAAAGTTGAGTCATATAGGCCGATAAGTCTATTGCCAACAACTTCAAAACTGTTCGAGAAATTGCTAATGACGAGGTTGACCCCAATCTTAAATGAAGTAGTATGTATTCTTAACACAGTACCATAGAACAGACAGACAGGCTGGTGAATGTTATCAGAAACGCGTTCGAAGATAAAAAATATTGCTCAGCTCTACTTATTGACGTTTCCAAAACTTTTGACAAAGTGTAGCACGAAGGCTTAACTCATAAAATAAAATTAAACGTGCCTGCAAACACGCACAAGCTGTTAGAGAGCTACTTATATGACCGGAAATTCGTCGTTAAGAAAGGTGATTTCAAAAGCTCGGCTCAGCCAATCGAAGCTGTAGTTCCCCAGGGTAGCATATTGGGTCCAACTTTATATTTGATTTATGCTTCAGACATGCCAACGAGCTGCAAAATTCACACTTCAACTTTTGCAAATGATACAGCGTTCATCAGTGTCCATGAAGACTATAAATTAGCATCACAAAATTTGCAACAACATATTCTTATTATGGCTGAAACTTTGGAAAATCAAAGTAAATGAACAAAAATGTACCCATGTTACATTCACACTACGTAGAAAAACTTGTTCGGCTATTAAAATCAACAACTATATTGTTCCGCAGCACAGTGAAGTCAAATACCTTGGTATTCACCTCGACCGTAGGCTCACGTGGAAGTCTCACATTGACGCTAAAGTCACCCAGATGAAATTAAAAGCGGTGCAACTACATTGGCTCATCGGCAGAAATTCTATCTTGAAGTTAGATTGCAAACTTTTGTTGTATAACGCAATCCTAAAGCCAATATGGAGCTATGGAATTCAATTGTGGGGTACCGCCTCTAGGTTAGGTTAGGTTAGGTTTAACAGGCTGCCAGCTAGTATAAAGCCAGCCCACTTGGGTCCAGTCAGGTCCCGTTGTGTTGCCTGGGTTTGATATGTATCTCAGTAGATCTACATAGCACTGGCTTAGAACCAACCCGAGGATCGGATAAAGGAGTCCAATCCAGTTACATCGCATTCCGATACCTCCGTCAAATCATGAAGCATCGGTCTGCCTAGGTACAATGCCCTTATATAAGAAAGAGCTGGACACTGACAGAGGAAGTGCTCAACGCTCTCTTCTTCCTCCTCGTCTCTGCAACTTCTACAGATGTCATTAAATGGAAGATTTAACCTCCTTGCCTGCGTTCCTATGTGGCAATGTCCCATCAGAACCGCCACAGTAGAACACAACCTCCGTCGGGGCAAGCCCCTTAGGCTTAGGTCCTCCTGTTATCATATCTGGGCCATGTCAGCCTTGACATTCGACAGGTGCCCTCATTAGACCATCTGTCTTGAGCGGTCTGAAAAAGTTGACGCTGTACTAGTTTCTTACAGCTCGCAAGCGGGATTCCAACGATTCCATCAATATCTCTTTGTTGTAGCTGGACACCGGCCTTTGCCAGTTCATCCGCTACTAGATTTCCGGACACTTCACTGTGCTCTCGTACCCAGATAAGCTCCAGGTTCGAATGTCTCGCTATCTCGTTTAGAGATATCCGGCATTCACGAACCAACCTGGATGTCGTATAGACTCCAGCTAGTGCATACAACGCAGCCTTACTATCAGTACAAATTCGGATATCATTCTCATATATCCTGTAGTACCTTAACCAGTTAGCTGCCCTCATAATCGCCGCAATTTCGGTCTGCGCTAGGCTACACTCATATTGCAGCCTAAAACTCATCCTCCTCTCATACAAGGGGATAAATATACCCCCACCGACTCCCGAGTCAGACTTGGATCCATCTGTAAAAATTTAAAGCACGTCCTCTTGACGATCTGTACCAGTCGTCTCCGAGAACGAGCCTGATAAGATTACATCAAATCTATTGTCGGGCAGTAGAGCCGGCGAGCAGTAATCAATATTTTCCGGAAGGTTCACTATTCTTTCTATTATTGAGGCATGACCATATGTCGCCTCCTTCCACGTCCCGCTTGACCACAGCCTGATAGCCGAATTCATGGATATTTCCTTCACCATGAATCAGCCGGCAGCCAGTTCAGCATAGTGAAACGTGCTTTCGATGGCGTAGTGCCGGAAGCACCAGCCACCATCAAAGCAGCAGTAAGCATTAACTTTTCCGCGATTTTTCAGTAGGTGGTTTTTTCCAACGACTTCCACCACACAAGCGCTCCATATGTTAGAATGGGCTTTACAACCGTGCTGAAAAGCCAGTAGGAGTTCCCAGGATTTATTCCCCAGGTCTTTCCAATGGCCCTTTTGCACAAGAATAAGGCGATAGCTGTTTTTTCTGCCCTTGACTGGACATTATGCTGCCAGGATAGTTTGGAATCCAGGTAGATGCCCAGATATTTCGCACTGTCTGACAACACTAGCTCAACCCCCCTTACGGTTGGCAGAGTAAACGATGGAGTCTTGTATCTTCGAGTGAAGAGCACAAGCTCCGTTTTTTGCGGATTCACACTTAGACCGCTATTTGTACACCATCCTACTATAAGGCTTAGCGCAGAGCCTAGTTGCTGTGATAGTATATCCGGGTACTTACCCGACACAGCAACCGCAATATCATCGGCATATGCCACTGTCCTAAACAGCATGGAATCTAATTCCATCAATAACGAATTCAGAGCTAAATTCCCTCCCTGTGGAGTGCCCCTTCTAGCCACTCTGCAAATTGTGGCTCGCCCTATATTGGAAGTAATGACCCTATTGGTCAGTAGATTCTTTATGAAGCTAACAATTGACTGGTGAACGTTCAGTCTTTCCAGAGCGATTATTATAACCCTTGGCAACACATTATTAAATGCCCCATCTATATCAAGGAAGGCAACCAATGCATACTCCCCCTGCTCCAGAGCTCTCTCTACATACCCCACGAGCAAATGCAATGCAGTCTCAACAGATTTGCCCTTGGTATAGGCATGTTGAGATACTGGTAAATGGCTCGGAATAATTGACATTCTAAGATGTAATTCAATTATCCGTTCCAGGGTTTTAAGCAAGAAGGATGACAAGCTTATAGGCCTGAAATCATTCGGACTGGTGTGTGAAGCTTTCCCCCCTTTCGGAATAAAGACTACAACACACCTTCGCCATGATTGCGGAATGTAGGACCAACCAAGGCAGGCCGAGAAGATCCTTATCAACCATGGCACTATAAGTTCCGCATTTTCCTGCAAATCAGCTGGTATAATACCATCTGGACCCGGTGATTTATATGGGTCAAAGCTATTCAACGTCCAAAGGATTCTGCTTCGATCAAAAGATAAGCAGATATCCCCTTGGCCATTGTCTATACCGGTCATGTAGTCTCCCATAAAGGGTGTGCATCCAGGGAAATGCGTGTCCATGAGAACTTCTAGAGTCTCATGTCCGCTGGTTGTCCAGCTACCACACTCCTCCTTAACGAAACTTGGTATGGGCTGGGTGCTAGATAGGATTTTGCGAAGCCTACTAGTCTCAGAAGCTCCTTTCACACTACTGCAAAAGGACCTCTGCATCTAACATTGAAAAAATTCAAAAGCGCCAGAATAAAATTCTCCGTACAATTACTGCAGCTCCATGATATGTTAAAATCGCTCGAATTCACAAAGATCTAGGTGTACCCTTAGTGAAAGATGAATTTTCAAAACATGCGATAAGGTACATTAACAGACTGGAGGCCCACCCGAATCCTCTCGCACGTAGCATTCTCAACTGGTGGCCACATTCGACTGAGAAGGATGGACACCCTTGCAACCATCAGAGCGTTGGAAAAGTGATTTACCAACAAAATACACGCAAAAAACAACTTTTCGACCTAAGTAAATAAAATTTTTCAATATTAATTAATTTTTTTTTTTCTATATTAATTAATGAATTTTTATTTTTAAGATTTGCATACTTATTGTTAGTTCTTTTAGAAGATGCAATAAATAATTGAATTATAAAAAATAAATGTATTTTTCGACGTTAGACCTTGCAAGCGGGCTTCATCAGATCGAGATAAACCCAAAAGATATTCAAAAGACAGCATTTACGGTCGAGGGAGGCCACTATGATTATATTAGGATGCCTTTCGGCCTCAAAAAACGCTCCCTCGACTTTCCAGAGAGTAATGGACAATGTCCTTAAAGATTTGATTGGCAAGACATGCCTCGTATATCTTGACGATATTATTATATACTCAACCTCACTACAGGAACACTTGGGAAACTTGAGGGAAATATTCGAAAGACTACGAAAGGCTAACTTAAAAGTACGGCTGGACAAGTCTGAGTTTCTTAAAAAAGAGCTCGCATTTCTGGGACATTTAGTAACAACCGAAGGAATCAAACCTAACCCGGACAAAATTCAAGCAATAAAATGTTTTCCAATACCAAGGACTCAGAAAGAGATCAAATCCTTCTTAGGACTTCTCGGATATTATAGGAAATTCATTAAAGACTTTGCTAAATTAGTCAAGCCAATCACAGTATGCCTTAAGAAAAGAAAAACAATAGTACTAACAGAAGAATACAAAAAAAAACGTTTGAATTTTGCAAAGATATTCTAACAAATAATCCGATACTCTAGTATCCAGATTCTTCAAAACCATTTGTTTTAACGACAGACGCTAGCAATGTGGCTTTGGGCGCAATTTTATCTCAAGGCCCAATAGGCAATGATAAGCCCATATGCTACGCAAGTCGCACCCTATCAGATACAGAAATCAATTACTCTACAATTGAAAAGGAGCTAATGGCCATAATTTGAGCTACTAAATATTTTATGCCCTATTTGTTCGGTCGAAAATTTCAAATTGTCACAGACCACAGACCACTAACGTGGCTTATGAGCTTAAAAGAGCCGAACACGAAACTTGTCCGATGGAGGCTAAAGCTCGAAGAATATGATTACAGTATAATCTACAAAAGGGGTGAATCAAACACGAATGCTGATGCCTTAAGTAGGGTAAAATTAGAAGACCAGGAAAATGAGAAAATTGTCGACATAAATATCAGTGACAGGGCGTCTAATCAGGGAACCCAGAGCACCACAATTCATTCAACTGACGAAAACCTAGACGATGGTATTTATATCTCTGAAAAACCACTGAACGATTTTAGCCTACAAGTAATATTACAAAAATCCAACACTGGAGTACCAATGACCCTGGAGACAATATTTAGAAATAAACAAAGGAAAACAATTCGATCTTCGAATTTCGACGAAGAAACAATGATTAAAATCTTTAAGGAATATATTGTTCCCAACAGACCCAACGCTATATATACAGACGACGAAACCTTCAAAATTCTACAAGAAACGTACTCAAAGCATTTTTCCTACAACAAACTTTTCAAACTAATACGGTGCAAAGAAATACTAATCGATGTAAGAGAAAATGACGAACAGGAAAAAATAATTAAAGAATATCACGAAAAAAACAACCACCGAGGAATAAGTGAAACCTTTCTTCATTTAAGGAGGCAATACTATTTTCCCTTTCAGAAAAATAAGATCGCCCAAACCATAAATAATTGTGAAAGGTGCCAGCTATTGAAGTATGACAGAGCACCACCAAAATTAAAATACGAAATACCCGAAACGCCAAAAAGACCATTACAGATACTGCATATTGACCTCTACACTATAAATAATAACCAAGCCCTTACCATACTTGATAAATTTTCCAAATTTGCCGCTGCATACACTTTACCCAATAGAACAAGCCTTGCCGTAACAAAATCTTTTCGAAATTTTCTTAGATTTTTGCAAGCAATACGATATAAATTTGCATATTACTTCATTCCAGCAAACTAGCAGCAACGGTCCAGTCGAAAGACTACACTCCACTGTAACAGAAATTTATAGAATTATAAATAATGGCGAAACGAAAAGAACTTAGAGACATTGCTTTTAATAACGAACATGACTACTTAAAGAAATTGAATGAATCTCCACAAACCTTGTACCCATCTATTGCAGAAAAATTAGAAAACGAAGTCAGCAACAGAATCAATACTATTAACTTAAATAGACAAGAACCAACAAATTTTGAAGTTAATGTGAACTTTTTCAGGAAAGAATGTAGACGAAATAAGATCACACCGAGATTTTCAAAATACAAGGCAAAGCAAAACAATAAAATAACTTTAATTACAGGAGAAAATCAAAAAATTCACAAGGCTAGAATAAAAAATAAAAGGAAACGTTAAATTTTTTTTTTCTTAAGCTACCGCTGGCTCTCACCCAGTTAATTGAAATTCAATACATATAGAAAGACCAAGCCATTATAAAGGGTGTTTTTTTAAGCCCGATAGAACTTGAAATTGTAAAAAATAACACAAAAAATTAAATTGTAATCAAAATTTTTTTTTATTCGAAAGATCAATACGTGACATTAACATTTGAAAATGATTTCGGGCATATGGGCACCGCGGCTGTTCTTGACGAAGCGCATTCTGGACGAATTTTGGGCCACTTTTTCGAGCACTGCTGGCCGTATGTCACGAACAACACGAACAATGCTGGCCTCCAAGGCGTCAATTGTTGCTGGTTTATCAGCATAAACCAGTGACTTCACGTAGCCCCACAGGAAATAATCGAGAGGTGTCAAATCGCACGACCTTGGAGGCCAATTGACAGGTCCATTTCTCGAAATCAACTTATCGCCAAATTTTGATTTCAGTAGGTCGATGGTTGCGTTCGCCGTATGGCACGTAGCGCCATCCTGTTGAAACCACATCTCCTCCGGATCAACGTCATCCATATTTTCAAACAAAAAATCATTGATCATG
Organism: Thecocarcelia acutangulata; assembly: GCA_914767995.1. Lineage (NCBI taxonomy): Eukaryota > Metazoa > Arthropoda > Insecta > Diptera > Tachinidae > Thecocarcelia > Thecocarcelia acutangulata. The sequence continues at coordinate 64,949,288 of OU612097.1, forward strand.
GTGCGGTAACGATCTCCATTGACCGTAACGCGAGCTCCGGCCTCATTTTTGAAGAAATAAGGTCCGATGATGCCACCAGCATCAAACAGTGCATTTTTCTGGATGTAATGGAGTCTGTAGGGTTTCTTGTGGATTGGTCTCACTCCATATGCGGCAATTTTGCTTATTAACAAACCCGTTAAGCCAAAAATGCGCCTCATCGCTGAACACAATTTTGCGATAAAACAACGCGCGAATCGACGACTGATTTTCAAAGTAAATTTGGATAATTTCGTAGCGTTGTTCAAGCGTGAGTCTATTCATGATGATTTGTCAGAGTATACTGAAACAAATAAAAAAAATGTTTCATCAAAATTTAATTTTTTGTGTTAATTTTTATAATTTAAAGTTCTATCTAGCTTAAAAAAACACCCTATACAAGGACAACCCTAGCATATTTTGGGATGAAGTTCACATCGTACCCCCTACGTACAAAGAAATCAAACCAAAATCTATTATTGAAACAATCAATCTGCAAAAGTTAAAAGACTACCACTTTGAAAACAAGGAAGACGTCCTCGTATTACAGAAAGGAACAATGGAGAAAATCTCATATACTTACATTGCCGTGGGAGTGCTTGGCGTAGCGACACTAGCGGGAGTCCTGTTCTTCGCTAACAGATTTTTTGCCACATTCAAACCTCAAATACCGCCAGTCATAGCTCAGGCCAACTCTAGTTCCTTGTGGCCTTCACTATATTCCAGGGGGGGAGGAGTTATGGAAACACCCATAACACCACCAATAAAACCAGCGAGGGCAACAACCCAATGATAAAACTGATTTACTTAATTTTTCACATTAATTGACCTAATAATATTAGTTGATGTATTATTTATTGGCACCCCTTTGTTTAAAGTATTTTAGTTGGCATATTCTGCAAACATTGCATATTTTATTTTATTCTATTTTTTTTTTATTTACGATAATTGGGTTAGACTTAAGTTGCATTATTTTTACTTCCTAGCTTTATTCCTAGAATTATAAAATTGCATTATTAACAATTAAATACTATAAAAAGTAAAGTAATTAATAAAAATTGTATCATTATAATCTAAACTAAAAGCAAATAAAGTTGTTTTTTTTTTATATACGAATTTCGGTGGTGAATATATGTCGTGCGGTTTCTTTCTCTTAGCGACAACAGATTTTCCAATGATTTTTTCAAAGACTCCTGCTCAGAAATCCAAGGACTTTTTCTAGTGGAGCTGAGCTCTTTCTCAGAATTACATCTGATAGATACACTCATGCAGTTTTTATTTAATTTTTTTATTTTCACTTTAAAATATATAACGGTAAATGTCACAAAGTTTTTATTTTTAGTATAAAATCACTCTTTTACAATTATTCCCGTTATTACTTATTCCGGTATGATTTTAAACACTCCGATCAAAAATAACACGTCCGTTCACTATCGAAGCTAGACTTCCAATCAAGAAATATGTAAAATAATATTCTAATAAATTATTTACAGATTTGTAACTGCAGACGGTGCGATACACAGGGATGAAAAGTGGGAGCAGGCTCATCGCTAGGCCTGCATACTTTTGGAGGTAATCGGAAAGATCGCCAAAAATGGAAAAAGTACTGGAGTGATTTTAAGTAAGCTTAATTTTTGATCATTCGCCTTTATAAATATGTAACAAATTTTACATATGTAACTAATTTACATTTGTAACTAATTCAATTACATATGTAACTAATTTTGATATATTCTACGAAATAATTCGGAATTAATAATTTGCTAGTAACACGATAAATTTTAGTTTCAGTTTCCATACGTTTGTATGTACATATGTATGTATGTATGTCACCTTTGTTCATAAATTTTGTTTCATTTAATGCCTTTGATCTCTTAAATGAAAAAGTTTAACATTGAGAAAACAACATATGCACATTCTTCTTCTATTTTGTGTTATGGTATAAGTGGTGAATTTCATGGGTTACACTAACAAATGCATTAAAGTTCCGGTAATTTATTTTCGTATATTTTGTTAGTGTTTTTATGGAGACACTTTTAATTTTAAGCAAATAAAATTTTTTGTATATATACATATGTATGTACATTTGTATATACATATGTATGTGCATTTGTATGGACTTGTGCGAGTTTAAACGTATCTTTCGATGCTGAATTTCAGAGAAATAATAAATACATTTCTAATTACTTTTTCCCCATTATTTTTCGCTTTCCTGTCCTCTTACCAACTTTATCTTCTTGCAGAGACTTTGCTATCCAACTTTTTGGTCTTGGCTTCTTGTGTTCGACTTTGATATTCAATAGATTCCCAGATCTTTCCGTTTTTGTTGCGAATTGTTCCTTTTCTTCCACTGTTATTTCCAACACCTTGTAATACCGTTCTCGCGATGAAATGTTTTTTTTTTACCAATTTTTTTATGAAACAATTTGTAATAAGTTTTCCGAAGTTCTTCCTAAACTCTTTTACAGAGGATTTAAAACGTAATGAACTCATAAATCAAGATGAAAAGGTTGTGAAATAAAAGCTCCTCATAAGTCGAGCATCCATGCGTACATACATGCATACAGCTCTCTCTTTAGTGGACTGTATTTTAATTTTCGTTTTATAACTTTAAGTTAATTTAAAAAGCTTATTCACGGTTGTTTGTTTCCTGTGCCCGATAAGGACCATGTTAAAATGTGCAATATGAAATGCATTATTTTAAATAATTGTATGTATGTACGTAGAGAATTATGCTTCTTACGTGTGCACCAAATAAATGAAAACGCCTTCAACTTAATAACTTACAATAATCTTCAGACAATTTTATTAAGTTAAACTTAGGCTAAATAAATACAACCTGATAGGTGTGATTATCTGAAAAGATGAATTCAAATTGAAAATACGAAAAGTGTCAAAGTAGACCACGTAAAAGAGTCAAAGCAGAGATTGGATTTCTGCAACATCGTTCATGATTACAAAACTACAAAACCCGAAATAATTCAAAAGCTACAGAATTCGAATCTCTCTACTACTGTTTATATGACGTAAATATAACTTAAGCTCAAGGCTTGAGCTTAGAAAACATACAAAAAAACGTTATTTTCAAATAGTTAAAAATTCAAAACTACAATACAAATTCATGTTTTTATAAGTTTTTAAACACTACTAGATGTTGAAACTCGTACTTCTAGCTCAAAAATTATCGAAAGCTAATATAGCCCTTAAGCATTATCAATATAATTCGTAAAATATTAGTAATGGGTGATTAAAAAATCTATATAATAATAATCGGCAAAGGAACTTCTGAGATATAGAGCCTTGGAAAACAGTGCCTTACGTAACCTATTCTCCCCTTAAAACTTTTTTATATAAAATAATTTATTGAAATAAACATATTAAACGAAATAAATTTTTTTTTTTAAGTACACTTGAAATTGAACTTTCACATTGTTTTTTTTTTTTTTCAAAATAACATCGTATTATATAAAAAATTTAAAGAATTTTTTAATTCTGTAGAAATTTTGAGGTATTTTTCATAAAACTACCGTAATAATTTCCTATTAACGATTTGAAAAAGTTAAATAAAGACTTTGACGTTTTTTCTTCAAAGCTTGGCGATTTGGAATCTATTTTGTCTGGCAACTATGTGAACAAGAAAAAAAAACTTAAAGGTGTTGCCGTTGATCACAAAATCAAATTGATAATATAAGGCAAACTTAGTGTTCACGTTTATAATATATATGAATTTGATTTTTGTTTCTACAACCAAGTGTTCTATCAAACATTTCGAGCAGAAAGCTGTCAATACCCATATAAAAAATATTTTGTCGAAATATGTGTGGAAAAATTTTGTTATTTATTTTATTTTGAAAAACACGTGAAATGTTTCTGGAAACATGTTTGCTAAATATTTTTTGGAAATTTAAACAGAGCCTTAAGAACACCAAGAAATGTGTAATAAATTATTTCAAATGAAAAAACCGACAAATAAACCGTTTAACAGAAAACTTATAGTCTTCCAGAAAGAAATATAAAGACAATTTTCTATATACCGACGTGCGGTCGCGGAAAATGCTTGGAAAGACTTATGTGCCTTAGAAATGAAATAGCGCTATTTTTAAGATCTCAAGCAAAAGTTAAATACAGAATTATATAACGCAATTATAAACCTCGATCTCTTGTCTGACTGGCATTCCTATCTGAATCTAGTCCTTCAATGAAATAATAAATATATTTGGGATTTGTTATTCGCAATCAAGAAATTTTCAAGAAAACTCAAAATTCTGTGGAAACAATTGGCAGCAAGAGATATGCCAAATTTTAAAATTTTTACGAAATATGTAAAAATTTTCCTTCCGATGATAAATTATAATTATATCATTGTAAGAAAATTTTGAAAAAAGATTTCAGGACATATTTCGACTAAATTGGGCCATAGACATGTATAATGACCAAATGACTTGTTCCGTGGAAATTGTTCCAGAAAATATCCAGCTCGAACTATCTGCAATGCGCTCTGATATAACAATCTCTATACAAAAAGAACTCGATTATTGGAAAAACATATACCCAATTAAATACGGAGGATGCAGAGATAAAATTGTATACCACATACATGTGCGAATCCACATTTTCAGTCATGTCGCAAATAAAAAGTAAATACAGAAACGCACTTACTGACAGTCGTTTGGAAATATGTTACGAACGCAGAGACCAGTAGGACCTCCAGCCAGCTCAGGAAGATCTCAGTGGATTACAACCCTTTCCCACTGGGTGCTTTGTCCATTAAAAAAAATAATAATAATCTCACAACACCATTTACAAATAAAAACCAATCAAACATATTCAATCTACTTACAATGTTTTTCCGCGACATTTCTTCACACATACCTTTTTACACAGGACTAGGTGTTCCTCCTGTAGTAGCCCATCCCAACCAGGTTGCGAATAAATCCATAAATCAAGTTTATTGCAACCCCTTATATAAACCTCACTCTACATACTTAGCTCACTTCTTGCCTCACCAAAAATGCAAATTATTCACACATCATTACTTAATTTTTCTTTTCAACTCACATTAAACACATGTATTTTTATTTAAATAAAACTAAATAAAATTTAACAATACAAATCTTATTCTTATGCCTATAATAGAATTTTCCTAGCGATATAAGTTTGCCTGGGTTTTTTTCAAATATTCTACTACGTTCAGCACACATCCACTTTATAGGTGTTGAGCACCACCTTAATGTTCTGAAATCCTATCTTTAAGGAGCTCCCTAAAGCGATATACTCAAAATTCTAAAACCAATTTGCCACAAAAAGCAAATTAACTCTCTTCCACTTGCTAAAGCAGTTGTGAGCCTTTTACTTATTTTTTTATTTCCGGTGGAAATGCTACCTTATCGTGACCTCTATCGAACAGCTAACCCGAATGTACTTATCTCACCTATAACGCCTAGTATAAATAAAATGTACTAATTAAACTCTACTCAATGACTACAAAAACAACATAGAATATCGACAGAAAAAAAGTTAAAATGAAAATGTACAACTTGTTAAAAAAAAAATATTAACTACAAAATAATAAAATATACAGGAAAAAAATTATGTTTCCTTTTTTGCATACGCTCTAGGGACTACACATTCGTTCCATACAAATCTTTCATCTTCAACTAGGTGGTTCGCGGCATTATCTACACTTTTAGATTCTTTTCTTCTACACTACATTACTACAAGCACTTTCAATGGCTCGTTGAACATCCCAAAATTTTTTACGGGTTACCTTGATATTATTAAGCGCTCCAGGGATGATTCATCACAGTTTTACCCCGAACTCGCCCGGTTTCTGGCTTTTTGCTCCTGTTCACCAGAAAATTGAATATATCTTCTCCAGAAGATTGAATTTGTCCCTCAATTTGGAGGCAAACACAGCATTTATACACAAATTAAAAAAAATTTATTTTTTCATCGTTCTTTTTCTTTTGATCATAGTCACTTAAGCACTTTATATTCAATATATTCCTTTTCAATTTGCAATTCCCGCCCTTTTATTAGCTTCCAAAGTATTGCAACTTTTCCAAATATTTCCCATTTTTTCCATATTATCGACCGTTTAATTTCCATTCGACAATAATTTTGTCTCTTGTTTTTCCTTTTTAAAACTGCCTATTCCCGAATAACGTATTTAAAAGTCAGAAAAAATAACTGTCCACTGCTTTGGCCTTAAGTTCGAGCAATGACCTTGCATTTTATTTCTCTTTTCTATTATTGCACTTCCCACACATTTAAACCAACAAAAATAGAAACCTATCTATCTTCAAAATACGCCTAGGCATGTAAAGGAAACTAATGAATTCAAATTTAACTACTTTCTCGCCCTTGATTCGGAAAAAGATCTCTTAGTGAATTGGTATCACCATTTTATTTATCGGCAATGCCGTGATCATAGGGTCTATAAAAGAAATCAATTTTGACAGAAGGGAAAAAAATAAACACCTGAAGCACACTAAGCAGCGAACAATTTTTATTTTGAGATTGTGGCGGAAAAAATTTATTACTAATTTACTAAATTGGATAAAAAACAACAGGTATGTGTATAAACAATGAAATAACTATGAGACTGATCCGTACTTTATAGTCTACAGATATTGCCTACACACAACTTGATGATGAACATGCAATGCACAGCACAGTGGTCGCAACAAATATTAATATAAGTAAAGTGTTACAAAAAAGAAATAGACATAGATGAAGTAATAAAATATGTAAAATGAACTCTCAAATATTTAATTACCAGTAAAAATTTATGTCACTGTTTGAATTATGCGCCCTGTATGGATAATAATAATAATAATATAAATTTTTCATAAGGCTTATATTAAAATATTCTATTATAGACAATACTGTATTCCAATGAAGATATTAAATATTATAAAACCATTTTTATATCATACAAAATTTCTTGCTGCTAATTTTGCAGCCCTTTATATTTAAATTATTGTTTGTTTGATCTCGAGGTCACCTATAAAAATTATAGTGTATTTTTTCGAAAAAAAAAAAAATCCTGAAGAAGACATACAACGGACTGGGGAAATATTGAATCTTCTAAACAACGGTAATTTATATAAGTGATCTCTAGGTCAACAAACAAACAATAATTTAATCATGCAAAACTACTAAAAATAATAGTATTTATAAATTCATCCATTCAAGAATACAACAAATCAAATGATGGCAACGCGGGTTGAAATTTTAGTCATACATTTGTTGTTGTCTACAAATAATATGTTTATTTTCTTTTCTCTCATTGATGTACATAAATTTCGTTACTGTTCGTGTTGCGTATGTGAGTACGTGTAAAAAATCCGATTGGTACTCGGCCCTTGAGGCGCACTGATCTAAACACATGTATTTTATTTTTGACAGATTGCTGTCTGCTGTCGTCTATGTGTTTAAAAGCTTCAGCCAATTATAAATAAAATTAATCCAAATTTTCGCTTAGTGTATACTCATAAAATTGAACACATGATCTTTTTAATTTCATGATTCTGTTTCTATTTTTAATGGTTACTCCTTCAAGTCTATTGCTTCTAAACCTATTTGGCGAGCCAGAAAATTTGTCTTATGCTGCAATTATTATTTAATATTTTGCTGTGTCTTGACAGCTGCAATGTGAGGTTAAGCTCTATATAACTTTTATTCACTTACCCTCCTGTAATTATTTTGATTTCTGTACAAAGCAACCGAAAAATCAAGTTAAGGCGTGTGCTTCTTCATCTGTATTAAGAGACTACACATTGCTTCCTGTTAAACCAGATTTGATGCTATTGTCCTGCTAAATCAAAACTCAAATCTTACCGGAAGAATCGTACTACACAGCAGAAGTGAATGTCTGCCGTCTCACACACAAAACAAAAGTGGAGGATTTTATTCTCTGTTGATCGCTTGTGCAAAGTTCTTAACGAAATCTTGAATTTGTGTAGCAAGCATTGTTTGTGATTTACACTCGTGCTTCAAAGATCATGCTCTTTTAATTTGATATTTTGATTAAAATTTTGGAGGTGTATCACCATGTGCAGCAATTGGATAAACATGTGCAAACTGTTTTTTTAGGTTTCCTATTGTTCAAGACCCATAACGAATGCGTGCTTTGATTTTTAACAGCAGATTTAAATTTGTGTACGTACATATATACATCACGAGGGTGGTGACGTAAAATTAAGAAAATTACATCTGTCTTTAGCAAATAATGTCACATCTTTCACAATTTTTAAATTACAATTGAGTGGAATACAACTTAATAATAACAGTTCTGCTACTGAGAGGTTAAATATCAGAGCACAGTGGTTTAGTGTGATACTCTATTGAACTAAGCTAAATAAATCTTTCCGAATAATATGTTGCGCCAAACGAAAAAAGAAGGAAGTGTTTTGTTTTTGGATTTTGCTTGTAATTAATTAAGTTCGGGTGAAAGTTATGTAAATATCTTAATTCATATATTAGTCTCTTTTTTCAATAAACTTGTATATTAAATATTAATAACTTAATTTTCGAGAACAAAATACTAGCAAAAATTGGCATACCAATGAAAGTTATGAAGAAAACAACCCCTATCTAGCACGTTTTATCTTTTATCATAACGTAGAAAAAAAATTTATCTAAATAGTATTTAATTAAGGCCCAATCAGACTATTATACAAGTAGTTATAAATACTTTCATTAGATTTTGTGAGATAAAAGTCAACACATGTCTTGCGACTGTCGAAAAGTCTAACGTGAATTAGATTTTGCATTCACACCATCACACTAGATATAAACCAACATAGATGTGCCATTATAAAACTTTTCACGGCGGCAGGTGCGCTATTCGTCGTAGGCGATAGATGTGCCGGCGCGTGAAATTCTTCAACAGTTAAAATAATCAGGGCTGTCATAGAAACCATGTCGGTTTTGCTAATTGTCGTTTTTGAAAACCAATGTTGGTTTCATTTGGTGTCATGAAACCAAGTTGGTTTTGTCAATTTCGAATGTAAATAAAACCAATGTTCGAATCAGCTGTTGCTTACATGTGTTTATTTGTTTGCAGTTTTATTTTACTTGTGTCATTGAAATATCAGTAGAAGTTATTGTATTGCACTAAAAAATATAAAAAAGGAAAAAGTCGCCATAAATAAAATAAGATGACATCAGCAGTTGTAGCTTTTTTGTTGTTAGAAGAAGAACGCTCAGAAAAGGTGAAGAGAAAAATTCTGAGAGATTGCAGCAACCCACTTCAGTTGCCGGAGACAGCGTAAGTAATTTGTTTTTATTGTGGGCTTACTTGTAAAGCTGCTTTGCAGATTTATAGCTAATTATAGGCTAAACAAAGAAGCATTTCGTATGGTACTTGACACCATCGAAGGGCATTTGTCATGTTCTAAAATACTTCCGATATTGCAAGTTGCTACTACGTTGCGGTTTTTAGCGGAAGGATCTTATCAGAGATCAGTCGGTAACGATTCTAATATAAGTGTCGGAAGAAACACCGTATCAACAATTTTAAGTGACGTGCTCAAGGTTATGGAGCGGCTCATTTGTCGTCAGTGGGTTCAACTGGAAATGGACAGCAATGAAAAAAGTAGATCAAGAAACCATTTCTACAATAAATATAAAATTCCTTCTGTAATTGGTTGCATTGACGGGACACACGTCAAAATTATAAAGCCTCGCATTGACGAGCATTTGTACTTTAACCGAAAGGGGTATTATAGTATGAACGCCATGATTGTAAGTTAAAACGAATTAAATGTTCATATTTTCTAATAAAACTCGTACTTATTAATACTCAGATTTGTGATGGTGAAATGAAAATTCGATCTGTGGATGCACGGTATCCCGGCTCCAACCATGACTCATTTGTGTGGAATATAAGTACTGCCAGGCAACATTTTATTAGGATGTATGAGTCGGGCGACCGAACATCGAAGCTTCTGGGAGATTGTGGATATGGAATTGAACCCTTTTTGTTGACACCGTATAGAGATCCCAGCTATAACTCCAAAGAATATAAATTCAATATGGCTCATTCTTCAGCTCGAAATATCGTTGAGCGAACTATTGGAGTTTTAAAAAGCCGGTTTCGATGCTTAATGAGTACATTGCATTATCAGCCAGAAAAAGTGGTACAAGTTATAAATGTCTGCTGCGCTTTACACAACACCTGCATATACTACAAGTTGGAATACAACGAAAATGATATACGTTTACCATCCAACGATATAGAGGAGAACGTTACATTGCCATCATCAACTTCCCAACAAAGTGAAGGTCAGAGAATCAGGGATGAAATAGCTAACAGTTTATAGTTAAATAGAAAATATGTATAACTTTCATTTGGCAAATTCAGTCTTTTATTCATTGTTTAAGAAAAATAAAAAGGTAAAAATTAAAAGAGTAAAACACAAAAATTAAACATTAAAACACAAAATTAAAAGGTACATTCTATGTACATATACATGTTTAAAACATTTAAACTAAAAACTTAAGAAATTTGGTTTCAGTATTAAGTTAAATAAAAATTTGGTGCATTCTTTGTACATATGTTTAAAACTAATTCTAAAATAAAGGCACTGAGTTCAATTCTTTTTAGGTACAAAGTTTCAAAATAAAATTGTTTAAAATTAAAAGTCTTTTTTGTTTTTTTAGAATTCAAACTTTAGCGTTTCCAGTTCCAATTGTTTCTTCATAAGTTCGATTTTTTCTTGCTTACATTTCAAAATTCCTGTTTTCAAATCGTTTACTGCACTCGCGACAGACTCAATAGCCCTATAAGTGCGTCTTAGGCTGCTTGCGTTTTGTTGCTCTATATCAATTAAAGCGTCAAGCTTTTTATTTAGTTCCACCTTACTTTTACTATCCTCATCTAAAAATTTTTTTAAGCGGTCACTGCTACTTTCGGTTCTGATCCTTTTTGTAGTACTCTTGGGCAGATCTGCATACAATGGCCGTTTTGAAGACGTTGAGGGCATTTCGTCTTCAATTGAAACCTCAGCATCTTCGTTGAGGTCAAGTGAAATGCCGGACATACCATCTACCGACTGCGCCATGCCACATAAACGTACTATAGCCTCTTCAGTAGCTGTCAGCTGATATTTTGCTTAAGGTCCACAGCCAGTTGCCCTAGATTCTGATTTATTGTGCCCAAGCTTTCTCTTAATTTCGCTTTTCCACTCAATCCATTTCTATACAAATAATAAAACTACTAGTTAACAATGTAATTTGTTTTGTAGCAAAAACTTTGTTTACCTTTTTCCATCCATTAGCTTCGTATTGTGGTGGACCTGCAGCATTTACGGACTCTGTCAATTGTTGCCATAGGGCATCTACAGTTGGCTTGTCGCGCTTTGAGAATCCCTTTGCCAGGTCAGGATATTTCTCCATGAACTCCAAGATTATTTTACTTTGTGTCCTATTTTTATGCTTTCCCCTAGAGTATAAGAACAACAATGGAAAAATATATCTTTTTATTAAGCAAATATTAAAATAAATCAATTCACTTACATTTTTACAAAATATCCCAGAGCAAACAAATAATTCAAAATGCCGCAAATGAAAACTGACAACTGTTACCTGCTTGGTTTATTTACAATAACAAAACCGATAACATTGGTTTCTGTGACACCTAAAACCGATATAAATTCTAGTTCGAACATAAAACCGATAACATGGTTTTCATGACACCCAAGCATTTTTTCTTGTCGTTTTCAAAACCAATAGTGACAACATTGGTTTCTATGACAGCCCTGAATAATTATGTATAACACATCCAAATTCAATAGCACAAACATATTTTATGTTCTACATATAGCATGAGCAAAATACATTTATAAATGACAGCTAAATTCCAAATTTCGAGCTTTTTTATAACGACAAAAAATACTATCAGTGACGGCACCCCATCGGCTACGAAATAGCCGACTACTCAAATTTTAATTAGCTGGTTTGCTAAAAAAACACAACCCTGATCCAATGTAAAGTATTATCGTTTTGAAAAGTTTCAAAAAACAACAAAGTCGTATGGGATGTAAAATTTTTATCGTATTATTTTCCATATGTATCAGGGATTACATTAAGACTATCAGACTTGCACGTATTATTTGAATTTTTGACAAGTAGTAATACAAAGTATAATAGTCTGAACTGGGCTTTAAAAGCAGATGAATGTAGTGTTGGGCAAAATCTTTCATTTGTATGAATCTTTCAGGACAATTAACTGAATTAATTCATTCTTTTCCTTCATCTTTCAGTATGCCAGACATATTTTAGAATGAAAGAAAATGTTTCAATTATGCATTTCAGGTGGCAGCATAACGAATTATACACCAATAAAGGCAGCAAACAAGCATTATGTATTTCATTGTTCCACAGCGCAAAGGAATTGGCATAAAATATAAATAAGTTAATGGAGTTTATTGTAAACAAAAAATTTATTCACTTCTTAATTAATGCGATATCAAGAGCTGTGAGAAATGAAAGGATTTTAAGAAATAAAAAGTTTTTTTTTTTTTTGCTTTTATTTATTTATTGAATCTTCACAAAGTGAACTAACAATAAGTATTCAAATCTTATTACTAAATAAAATAAATTAACTAAGTCCAGCCAATGCTAGACAAAAAGTTTTATTATGCGCATATTATATCGGTAAAATTACCTACTTAACGCTCTGATGGCGGCAACGGTATCCCTTCTTCTCAACCGAGTGTGACCACTAAAATTAAGTATGTTTCGTGCAAGAGGGTTTGGGTGAAATTCCAATTTGCTGATATACCTTGTGGCATGCTTTGAAAACTCATCTTTTACCAGTGGAACACACAGATCCTTGTGAATTCGGGAGTTTTTACCGGACCATGGAGCTGCAGCAATTGTTCGAAGAATTTTCGAAGAAGTTTTGTCGCCTTTGAATTTTTTGAATATTTAATGCTGAGGCGGTGCCCTATAACTGAATTCCGTAGCACCATACAGGCTTTAGTATTGCGTTGTATAATAAAAGTTTGCAATCTAATTTCAATGTCGAATTTCTGCCCATAAGCCAATTCAGTTGAGCTGCTTTTAGTTTTAACTGAGTGACTTTCGCGCCAATGTGAGGCTTCCACGTTAACCTACGGTCGAGATGAATACCAAGGTACTTGACTTCATTTTGCTGCGTAATAGGTGAATTGTTAATCTGGATAGCTGAACATGTTTGTTTACGCAGTGTGAATGTAACGTGAGTACACTTTTGTTCATTAACTTTAATTTTCCAAAGTTTTAACCACATCTCTAACATTGAAATATACTCCTGCAAATTTCACGAAGCTACTTGATGGTTTTCATGTACGCTGCAGAATGCTGTGTCATCTGCTAAAGTTGAAGTGTGAATACCACATCTGGTTGGCATGTTAGAAGTGTAAATTAAATATAAAGTGAGTCCCAGAATGCTACCTTGGGGAACTCCTGCCCCGATTGGCTGAGTTGGGCTTATAAAGTCGCCTTCTCTGATAACAAACTTCCGGCCGCATAAATAGCTTTCCAGAAGCTTGTGAGTGTTTGCAGGCAAGTTCAACTTTATTTTTGTGCACTTTATCAAAAGCTTGGGAAACATCAATGAATAGAGCTGAGCAATACTTTTTGTCCTCAAAAGTCTTTCTTATAACATTAACTAGTCTATGCGTTTGTTCTATGGTGCTGTGTTTAGCCCGAAAACCAAATTGATGATGGGATGCATCCTACATCATTCAATATTGGAGTCAACTTTACCATTAACAATTTTTCGAAAAGTTTTGAAATTGTTGGCAGTAGACTTATTGGTCTATATGACTCTACTTTAGTGGGATCCTTCCCTGGCTTGGGTATCATATTAACCATAGATACTTTCCACTCTTCAGGATAATACTCTAGGCGCAAAATGCGTTAAAAATAAAAAGAAGAATTCTTCTAGCAACACGAGGTAACTAACTGTACAAGTATTTTGCCAGTAAATTGATCAAAACCTGGCGCTTTTTTTGAGTTAACTTTATTTATAACGTTTTCGACATCTTGAAAACTAAGTCTCAAAGGCACAGGCGGTCTAACAGCATATGGCGGAAATTCAGCAACATTATCTACTGTATCATTTGCAGTAAAAACGTTTTTCAAATGATTAACATACACCATCCCTTTTTCAGAATCACTTCTTGCCCAGTCGCCAGCTTAAGTTCACAAAAGTGGCTTACCTATTACGGGTCTTTTCAGACCTTTTGTCGCTTTCCATAGAGAATAGTCGGTTTGCAGGTTACCATCAAGACCTTCTAGATAATTTTTAAGGGAAGCCATTCTTTGGATTTCAAGCACATTTCTTAATTGAGTTATGCACTCCTGTAGCCTGCTTTTAAGCTGGGGAGACATGCAAAGTTGCCATTCGCTTCTAACTCTTCTTTTTTCTGACAAAAGTTGCTCAACTTCAGACGAATAAGTTCTATTGTTCTCATTTCTGAACCTCGTATGGGTAGTGGTAGCATGTTGCACGGCCAGTTTGAGGTCTTCAGAAAAATCTTTAATTGATATATCAACATCCTCAGGGGTTCTCAAGGCAATATTTTCTGTACAATGAGTACTCAAATATTTCTTATATTTTAGCCAATTAACTCTAGTGATGGCGAACGCCAAGTCACTATACGGGGAGCCAACCTCCTGGGGGAACGAAACGGATATTATACTGGGTAAGTGATCCGATGACAAATCTAATGAAGACCCTACTTGCCTCCATTCTAAAGGAAAATTTTTTGCAACTCCAAAATCTATAACATCTGGAGTCTTTCGCCGGTCTGAGGGCCAATAAGTGTCTGATGTCTGCTTGAAATCACATCTAAGCCCAGTTTGGAAACTGTGTCAAAAAGCATACGACCTTTTGGGGAAATTAAACGTGATCCCCAAAAAGTGTGCTTAGCCGCTAAAAATCGAGAACCAAGTGATTTGAAAAAATGTTATTGAAAATCGTGGCGGTGAGTAGATCGAAGATATAACGATTTTTCCATGCAAATATTCAATGCATATATTAGTTGCTTGGAGATACTCCTCACGTGTCTCATGTAGACAATAGTGCTTAACTCTATTTTTTATTAGAATTGCTGAGCCTTCACAAGAACTTCCACGAGGATCTTTAGTGTCATACAGTGTGTAGCCATTAATTTTGAAATAACTGTTGCTTGTCAAATGGGTTTCAGCAATCATCATTATATCGATTTGCTTTTCCATAAGGAAGTGCTCAACTTCATTTTTATGTTGGCGAATGCCGTTTGCGTTCCAGAAACATATTTTTAATCAATTCATTTTTTTAAAATTGCCTGTAAAATAGTGGATTGCATTTTTAGCATTTCCTGCATCATGTTGGTCATAGAAACGGTAAAAGTGTTAATGGATTGGACAAGAGTTTGCAGAGTTGCCTCTAGATTACTAAAATTTGGATCGGAATTTTGGGACTTGGGTTCCTGGTTCAAGTTTTGGTCGGATTTAACCACATTAGCATATTTTTTTTTTGTTTTTTTTTTTCATTCATTTGTTTATTGAATCTTCACAAAGTGAACTAACAATAAGTATTCAAATCTTAAAACTAAATACATAAAATTAATTAAGTCCAGCCAATGCCAGACAAAAATGTTTTATTTTGCACGATCAATATCGGTGAAATCACCTATTTAACGTTCTGATGGTGGCAAGGGTGTCCCTCCTTCTCAACCGAGAGTGGCCTTCGAAATTAAGTATATTGCGTGCAAGACGATTTGGATGAAGTTCCAATTTATTGATATGCCTTGTTGCGTACTTTGAAAATTCGTCTTTTACAAGAGAAACACAGAGATCCTTATGAATTCGTGAGTTTTTTACGTACCATGGAGCTGTGGTAATTGTTCGAAGAATTTTGTTTTGTCGCCTTTGAATTTTTTCAACGTTTGAAGCGGAGGCGGTGCCCCATAGTTGAATTCCATAGCACCATATAGGCTTTAGAATTGCGTTGTATAATAAAAGTTTGCAATCCAGCTTCAATGTAGAATTTCTGCCCATAAGCCAATTCAGTTGAGCTGCTTTTAACTTTAACTGAGTAACTTTCGCATCTATGTGAGACTTCCACGTTAACTTACGGTCCAGGTGAATACCAAGGTACTTGACTTCATTTTGCTGCGGAATAGGTGAATTGTTGATTTGGATGGCTGAACATGTTTGTTTACGCAGCGTGAATGTAACGTGAGTACACTTTTGTTCATTAACTTTAATTTTCCAAAGTTTTAACCACATCTCTAATATTGAAATATACTCCTGCAAATTTCGCGAAGCTACTTGATGGTTTTCATGTACGCTGCAGAATGCTGTATCGTCTGCAAAAGTTGAAGTGTGGATTCCGGGTGTCGTTGGCATGTCAGAGGCGTAAATCAAATATAAAGTAGGCCCCAGTATGCTGCCTTGGGGAACTCCTGCCTCGATTGGCTGAGTTGTGCTTATAAAGTCGCCTTCTCTGATAACAAACTTCCGCCCATATAAGTAGCTTTCCAGAAGCTTGTGTGTATTTGCAGGCAAGTTCAACTTTATTTTGTGTATCAAGCCCTCGTGCCACGCTTTATCAAAAGCTTGAGAAATGTCAATGAATAGAGCTGAGCAATACTTCTTCTCCTCAAAGGTCTGTCTTATGATATTGACTAGTCTGTGCGTTTGTTCTATGGTGCTGTGTTTAGCCCGAAAGCCAAATTGATGATCAGGGATGCATCCCACAGTGTTCAACATTGGACTCAACTTTGCCATTAACAATTTTTCGAACAGTTTTGAAATTGTTGGCAGTAGACTTATTGGTCTGTATGATTCTACTTTAGTGGGACCTTCCCTGGTTTGGGTATCATAGTAATCATGGACACCTTCCACTCTGCAGGATAATACTCGAGACGTAAAATAGCGTTAAAAATAAAAAGAAGAATTCTACGGGCTACACGAGGTAGCTGCTCAAGCATTTTTCCAGTAATTTGATCAATACCTGGAGCTTTCCTGGGGTTTGTGTTACGGATAACATTTTCAACATCTTGAAAACTAAGTCTCAAAGGCACAGGCGGTCTAACAGCATATGGCGGAAATTCAGCAACATCATCCACTGTATCATTTGCAGTAAAAACGTTTTTCAAATGATTAACATACATCATCCCTTTTTCAGAATCGCTTCTTGCCCAATCTCCAGTTGAAGTTCGCAGAGGTGGCTTACCTATTACGGGTCTTTTCAGACCTTTTGTCGCTTTCCATAGAGAATAGTCGGTTTGCGGGCTACCATCAAGACCTTCTAGATAATTTTTGAGGGAAGCCATTCTTTGGATTTCAAGCAGATTTCTTAATTGAGTTATGCACTCCCGTAGCCTGCTTTTAAGCTGGGGAGACCTTCGAAGTTGCCACTCTCTTCTAACTCTTCTTTTTTCTGACAGAAGTTGCTCTATTTCAGACGAATACGTTCCATTGCTCACATTTCTAGATCTTGTATGGCTAGTGGTAGCATGTTGTACGGCAAGTTTAAGGTCTTCAGAAAAATCTTTAACGGATATATCAACATCCTCAGGGGTTCTCAAGGCAATATTTTCTGTACAATGAGTACTCAAATACTTTTTATATTTTAACCAATTAACTCGAGTGACAGTCAATGCCAAGTCACAAAACGGGGAACCAACCCCCTGGGGGAACGAAACAGAAACTATAGTTGGTGAGTGATCTGATGACAAGTCCAATGAAGGCTCCACTTGCATCCATTCAGAGGGAAAATTTTTTGTAACTCCAAAGTCTATAACGTCTGGGATCTTGCGTTGGTCTGACGGCCAATAAGTGGGGTGTCCACTTGAAATCACACCTAAGCCCATTTTGGAAACGGTGTCAAAAAGCACACGGCCTTTCGAGGTAGTTAAACGTGATCCCCAAAAAGTGTGTTTATCGTTATAGTCGCCAGCCGCTAAAAATCGAGGACCAAGTGATTTGAAAAAAATTGAATATTGTCTTTCTGTTATTGAAAATCGTGGGGGTGAGTAAATCGAGGATATAACAATTTTTTCATGAAAATAATTAAGGCATATATTTGTAGCTTGGAGATATTCCTCACATGTCTCGTTCATTAAAAAGTGTTTAATTCTGGATTTTAGTAGAATTGCCGATCCTCCGCAAGATCTTCCACGGGGATCTTTTGTGTCGTACAGTATGTAGCCATTAATTTTGAAAAAACTGTTAGTTGTCAAATAGGTTTCAGCAATCATCATTATATCGATCCGCTTTTCCATAAGGAAGTACTCAAGTTCATTTTTGTGTTAGCGAATGCCGTTTGCGTTTCAGAAACATATTTTTAAACAATTCATTTTTTTAAAATTGCCTGTAAAATAGTGGATTGCATTTTTAACATTTCCTGCATCATGTTTGTCATAGAACCGGTAAAAGTGTTAATGGACTGAACAAGTGTCTGCAGAGTTGCCTCTAGATTATTAAAATTTAGATCGGAAATTTGGGGCTTGGGTTGCTGGTTCAAGTTTTGGTCGGATTTAACCACATTAGCATATGAAAATTTTTTGGAATTCTGCGTTTGTGTAGTTGGTTGAATGGCCTACCTGGGGAAAATTGTTTTTACCAATGACATTTGGCTGCTGGAGAAACCGATGACTTATTTGTCGATGACCGCTTAAACCTCTATAATTTGCAGTGTGGTTACCTCCACAGTTACTGCATTTTTTAACTCTTGCGTCGGCCTTTGGCTTATTGCACTGAGTTTTGCCGTGAAGTTTGCCACATACAACACAAACAGCGGGCAGCTTACAGTAAGCCTTAGTGTGGCCAAATTCTTGGCAGTTTAGGCACTGAACGGGTCCTGAACGCTTATGTGGATCCTCAACAGTAACCTTACGATGCAAAAAAATTTGAGGTTATCGGATGAATTTCACTCTTTTTTAGCACAACATTCCCTGGTTTTAGTTCAACCCTAAACATGGGTTGAGGGATTTTTTCACGGCTCCTGATGTTTACTACTGTTTTTATTTTAAAACCTTTATCTTCCAATCCGGTTTGACATCATCAATATCTACGCATGGCTCAATATCTTTAATAACGACCTGAATACCTTTAGCACTTTTGAGCTGGTAAGTGTAAAATGATCTTTTCTCTTTTTCTAACACATCAGACAATTTTCGTTAACTGTTTTCATGGTTTACCTGAATTTTAGTTTCACTGAAGCTGCCGTGCTTCACTGATGTGACGTTGAAAGTATCTTTGCCGTAATAAGTTGTTTCACCAGTTCACTAGAAGTAGGCTCTCTCAAATAAATTGGTGGTGGCTTATATGTTTTTTTGGATGTTGTTGGTTCATCTGTCTGAAGGATAGCAAACCTATTACTATCCGTTGTCGCAGAGGTAATATCGTCCTTAGACATTTTTGGTTGCGATGATATTTGCGCGAGTTTAGGGCTTCGCTGACGTTTAACCATGGTTATATACTTATCCATTCCTACTTGCATTTTTGGTTTATCAACAATAGCTAGACTGGAAGATGGTTTGTCGTCTGTTGTAACAACAATGTTTGGCAAGCACGAACGCGTGCGTTTTGTATCTTTTAGAGACAGGAGATTGTCCAATGATTTTTTCAATGATTCCTCTTCAGAAATCCAGAGGTTTTTTCTAGTGGAGCTAAGCTCCCTCTCAGAATATCATCTACTGGGTACACTCATACAATTCTTTTTTTTTGATTATTTTTTTTTTTTTACTTTAAAAGTATATAAAAATAATTGTCACAAAATTTTTCTTTTGTATAAATTTATAACACTCTGATTAAAAACAAATACGTCCGTTCACTATCAAAGCTGGACTCTGTGACTGTCGTGAAGGGTATTTTTGATTCGGCCCAGCCGAATATACTACACTCTTTCTTGTTAACTTTCATTTGTTTACTTGGAAATCTTCATCTATATGGAAACAACAAGTTATTAAGTAACTAAATTTTAATAATCCCGTTTATTTTGTTTATAAGCAGAATCATTTTTGAAAGTAAATTTAATTGATTTCTAAGCATTCATCTAGTCTTGTGCATGAATGAATTACTTCAACTGAATGATTCTCTTCAATGAACGAATGAAATACTTCAGTATTATTTCTGTATTTCTTTCATCATTAACTTTTCTTCATTTTTTTATTTTGTCGCCTTTGAATTTTTTCAATGTTAGAAGTGGAGGCGGTGCCCCATAATTGAATTCCATAGCACCATATAGGCTTTAGAATTGCGTTGTATAATAAAAGTGTGCAATCCAGCTTCAATGTCGAATTTCTGCCCATAAGCCAATTTAGTTGCGCTGCTTTTAACTTTAACTGAGTAACTTTCGCATCGATGCGAAATTTCCACGTTAACCTACGGTCGAGATGAATACCAACGTACTTGACTTCATTTTGCTGCGGAATAGGTGAATTGTTAATTTGGATAGCTGAACATGTTTGTTTACGTAATGTGAATGTAACGTGGGTATATTTTAGTTCATTAACTTTCATTTTCCAAAGTTTAAACCATTTCTCTGATATTGAAATATACTCCAGCAAATTTCACGAAGCTACTTGGTGGTTTTCATGTACGCTGCAGAATGCTGTATCATCTGCAAAAGCTGAAGTGTGGATTCCGCTCTCGTTGGCATGTCTGAGGCGTAAATTAAATATAAAGTAGGTCCTAGAATGCTACCTTGGGGAACTGCTGCCTCGATTGGCTGTAATGGGCTTATAAAATCGCCTTCTCTGATAACACAAAGTTTCTTTGTTATTTCTTCATTTGTTCATGCTTTCGGCAGCGTTGTCGTGCTTTTCGTATCATCTTAAGCGCTCTTTCAAATTTCCGACGTCAAAAACTCTAGTCAGTATAGTGTTTATCATTGTTTATAGGGGTGTATGCTTGTTTGTACAAAATTTTGATTTTCGTGCAAACATTTTGAATATTTGTGTATTTTTGCGCTAAATTTGTCATTTCAATGGAAATTTTGCAGAGTTAAGTGGAAGAAAACGAATGAAGAAAAAGTTTTCCAGTTTCAATTTTTGGAATTATATAAAAGTTCGCCTTCTTTGTCGAAAATTAAAAAACAAAGATTAAAGCAACATAATCGCAAGAAGTAGTGGGTATAATAATTTATTAAATAATTTACACTTTGCGGCGAGCAAATTATCATGATTAATTTTAATTATCGTGATTAATTTTTCAGCATATGTTGGGCAAATGGATATACATATATAAAAAATAAGAATAAGTAAATGACAATATTGTCGGAAATGCTTAGTTTCCGAGTTATGGACCGAAGAAGTTTCATATGTACATACAATTTTCTACCACATTTTTCAACCTATATGGTCAATATTGGCATCATTTGAAAGTTTATGAATATCTCTTCAAATATACTAATGTGCATATTCATAAAAAATTATATGTATGTGAAATTAATTTTAGTCAAATTTTGTATGGAATTTTTGAATTAAAACACATTTCAAATTCGTTTAAATGTTTATGAATATGCCCAACGCAGCTTTATACAGGTAGTGGCAGAATTACAATAAATACAACACCAACAAACATCAACATTTTGTTAGTAGAATTTACGAATAGTTGTCAAAATTTTGACAGCTGCCTTGGTAAGTATCATTAAGTTTTACAAAATTGTATTAAAGTGTTATATATCGGCTTCGTTAACAAACGTGTTTTTACATAGACGCTTCCGAAGTGGCCTCGCTTTTTATTTCTTCGAGTCAGAGTCTAGCTTTGATAGTGAACGGACGTATTTGTTTTTAATCGGAGTGCTATATAAAAAAGCAACGGTATAAGTAGAAAACCGCAATAAGTGGAAGAGTAAATTTATAAAAAAAAGAAAAACTTTGTGACAATTATTTTTATATACTTTTAAACGAATAAAAAACTTAATTGTAAAAAAATATAATTAAAAGCAAAAATTGCATGAGTGTACCTAGTAGATGCAATTCTGAGAGGGAGCTCAGCTCCACTAGAAAAAACCTCTGGATTTCTGAGGAAAAATCTTTGAAAAAGTCATTGGATAATCTTCTGTCTCTAGGAGATAAAAAAACGCACGCGTTCGTGTTCGCTAAACATTGTTGTTACAACTGAAGACCAACCATCTTCCAGTATAATTGTTGCAGATAAGCCGAAAACACAAGTAGGCATGGATAGGTATGTAACCGTGGTTAAACGTAAGCGAAGCCCCAAACCCGCTCAAATATCATCAAATCCGAAAATTTCCAAAGATGATAATAGGACTACGGCAACGGATAATAATAGGTTTGCTATCCTTCAGACTGACGAGCCAACTACATCAAAAAAAAACATTTAAACCGCCAACAATATACTTGAGAGAACCTACATCTAATGAGCTGGTAAAAGCACTTATGTATTACGACAATTGGTAAAGACACCTTCAACGTAACATCAGTGAAGCACGGACAAATAAGTGAAACAAAAATCCAAGTCAACTGCGAAAATGATTACCGAAAACTCTCTGCCGCTCTGGAAAAAGAGAAAGGATCTTTTTATATTTATGAACTTAAAAGTGCTAAAGGCCTTCAGGTTGTTATAAAAGGTATTAACCCTTATGTAGACACGGATGAGGTTAAGACTGCACTGCTAGATAAAGGCTTTAAAATAAAAAATGTGGTAAATATGCGGAACCGTGAAAAGATGCCTCAACCTATGTTTAGGTTTGAACTGGAACCAGGGAATGTTATTCTCAAAAAGAATGAAACTCACCCAATTTATAACCTTAAATTTCTTCTTCATCGCAGGGTTACCGTTGAAGAGCCGCACAAGCGTTTAGGGCCCGTTCAATGCCTAAACTGCCAGTAATTTGGCCATACGAAGGCCTATTGTAAACTGCCCACAGTTTGTGTTGTGTGTGGAGAACGGCACGGCACATCACAGTGCAAAAAGTCAAAAACTGACTCAAGTGTTAAAAAAAGGCAGCAACTATGGAGGTAAATTACAGAGATTGCCCTGTCTATACTCACTTTAAACGGTCAATGACAAATAAGCCAACAACTAGCTTTAAGCAACCCCAGCAGTCAAACATCATTTCTGCAAACAATTTTCCCCAGGTAGGCCAGCCAACCAGCCACATAATCATGCAAAACCCCAAACAAGTTTCATATGCTAGTGTGGTCAAAATCGATACACAAAACTTGAATCAGGAGCCCAAGCCCCAAAATTCCGATCAAAATTTTACCAATCTTGAGGCAACTCTGCAGACTCTTGTTCAATCCATAAACACATATACGGTTTCTATGGCAAACATGATGCAGGAAATGCTAAAAATGCAATCCACTTTGCAGGCAATTTAAAAAAAATGAATTGGTTAAAAATATGTTTCTGGAACGCAAACGGCATTCGCCAACACAAAAATGAACTTGAGCACTTCCATATGGAAAAAAATTGACCTAATGATGATTGCTGAAACTCATTTGACAAGCAACAGTTATTTCAAAATTAATGGCTACAGACTGTATGACACTAAAGATCCCCGTGGAAGGTCTTGTGGAGGCTCAGCAATTCGAATAAAAAATAGAATTAAGCACTATTTTCTGCATGAGACACGTGAGGAGTGTCTCCAAGCAACAAATATATGCGTTGAATATTTTCATGGAAAAATAAAAAAATTGCGGTTAAAGTCCTGCCAGTGCTGGACAAAAATTTATTTTTATGCGAATATTATTTCAGAATTCAGTCATCTGTTTAGAGCTCTAATGGTACCCAAAGTATCCCTCCTTCTGAGACGGGTATGACCACCAAAATTACGAATATTACCTGCAAGAGGATTTGGATGGAATTCAAGTTTGTTAATATATTTTGTCGCGTACTTCACAAATTCAGATTTCATCTGAAATTATTGTAATTATAAATAAATGTTTAATATACATATGTATGTATGTATAATGAAACTTATGCACACATGTATAACTAAAATTTCTTACCGGGAACTGAATCACTTTTATCTATTGCAATGTTATGTAGTACTGCAAGAGCAACAGTTAAAACTTTTGCAGGGGGTAAACAAATAAGTTGTTAATTTGTAGCCCGAATCACCAAGTAATCTGCCTTTAAATTCTCCTTTTTCAAATCGCTGTTTAATAGCTGACTCATTGAAAATCCTGCAGTCATGTGTGCTACCTCTCCGTCTTGCCACAATGTCTATCACAAATTCGTGACACGGTTGCTTGTGTTAAGCCATGAAGATCGGCAGCATCGCCTTGATACTGAAACATATACATATGTGAATATTTCACCACGATTGTCATGGAATTACATCTGCCCTCTCCACGCCCCCAACAACGCAAGGCAATCATCACCTGCAGTTCAGCAGACGTTCCACAGCCTCTCTTATCCAAACTGATGTTTTCTTTGACCAAATCTATAATTTTGCGCACGGTAGATTTTTTAAAACAATATTTGACCTTAAATTGGTCCTCCGGAATTGAAAATGGATTACTTCTTTCCTTGTATACCTTAGGTTGCCGATTATTTGAGAGCAGCACTAAAGTATCTGAAAATATTTGCAATTATTAATGTTTTCACAATGATATTGACTACACTTACCAATTAATCGAATTCCATTTATTGAGTCCATTTTATGATTTAAATCAGTGTTTTTTTCACAACTTATAAAAATATTGCAAACAAAACCTCTCGTTGTCACTTGATTGCACGCTTAAAGAAGGGTAAATCCAACAATAAAATTTCTTATTTTATGGATGCTTAATAACACGTTTATAAGGCTATTAATCATTTATGAATACAACTTTAGTGAATTTCGCTTATAAACGGTTAATAAGCCCAATATAAATTTTTATGAATTTGAGTGTTGCTTCGAAGCAGAAGTTTTTTGTACACTACGAATGCTTTTGCTTTTTCTTAAACTTTCCAAACAAAGAGCAACTTTGAAAAGTCTTCCGATATTTTAAAAAGAGTGGAAAGTTTTATTTTGTTTTAGCTTTTTCCTTTTGCAATGTAATAATTAAGCAACAGTGTGTAAACCAAAATCAAATTTCATGCTTGGAAGTAACTGCGCAGTTGTTTTAAAGAACTTATTTGAATATGCTATTCTCTTTTGTTTTCCGCTCAAAAGAGGCAATATACGGCAATATACTGCCCAATTAACATACATAAGAGTTGCATTTCAAAAGTATTTGATGCTTATTGTACACAATATATTTTTACATTAAACATACAACAGAAAAGCAGATAATTTTAATAAACATACGATTACTTGTATAGCAGAAAGTGCCACTGGGTGGGTCAACTATGTTTCGCAAGTTAGGTGAACTATTACATGACATACTGTCTTCTGTAACCAATTCAATAGTGGGTCGAAATATCATCAATTTACTCACCGCCACGATTTTCAATAACAGAAAATCAGTATTCACATTTTTTCAAATCACTTAGGCCTCGATTTTCAACGGCTGGTGACTATAACACTAAGCACACTTTTTGGGGATGACGTTTAATTTCCCCAAAAGGCCGTGTGCTTTTCGACACCGTTTCCAAACTGGGCTTAGATGTGATTTCAAGCGGACGTCTCACTTATTGGCCTTCAGATCGACGAAAGATTCCAGCTGTTACAGATTTTGGAGTTGCAAAAAATTTTCCTTTAGAATGGATGCAAGTGAAGTCTTCATTAGATTCGTTCCCCCAGGAGGTTAGTTCCCCGTTTTGTGACTTGGCGTTAACCGTCACTAAAGTTAACTGGTTAAAATATATAAAGTATTTGAATACTCATTGTACAGAAAATATTGCCTTGAGGACCTCTCAGGATATTGATGTGTCGATTAACGAATTTTCTGAAAAGCTTAAACTGGTCGTTGTAGTGAACGATTCCTCAGATTTAAATAAATTCATTACAAATACGTTCCTCTGTAAAGCAACAAATTATTTTGCGAGTGTAACTCGTTTCTTTATAAGTAATTAACCGTGCCATCGTGCTTGGTTTATGTACATTGTATTATATATAGAGATGTACGATAAGTAAACCAGATGACACCATTGTACCCTCAAATTAATATAAAGTAACACTTTACCTATAAAAAAGTGACAATATTACGCTCTTTATTGCATCAATCGTTAATACATAAGCATATATACATATGTATGTGTGTATTCTCCATGTATGTTTCAGCTACCTTTCGGACTTTACAACGTCTACTACCAATAATCAAATCAGTCACCTAGCAGACGATTTCTACGACGTACATAATTATAATTGTGAATTGTAGAAGTATTGCGACGCTAACGTTCTTCTCACCGAAGCCAATTCGTAGGAGAGCGCATGTGCAATTTCCTTTTTCTTTGAGTTTTCGAATCGATCGGACGTTAAGCGGCTAAAGGTATAGATACATTGATATTGCAAAGTTTGCCTAGCATTATAAGGCAGGAAAAATAAGTAAATTAAATCGTGTTAAATCACACCAATCGAAGATCAGTGCCATTTATATTAGTTTTCATTTTATTGTTAAAACAATAAAGTTTTCGTAAACATTCATCTTTAAAAAGAAAAATAAAAAAATAAGAAGAAACTTAATTTGTGTAAATTTCATATTTTCAGTCTAGTGGATCAAACGGTAAATGGTGCCGCATTGATTGGCTTGCCCAATTCCTGCTTGTCCAGAATTGCGGGGGTTACTGTCGATCACGGATTCAGTATTGAGACGGTAACGGGAACCCATACTCTAATTGCGAGAACCACAAATAAAAGGCAAATTACGTTCTGGAAAGGTCGTAAGAGTCGAAAAGAGAGGTTTTCAAGGGCCATACCAATCGTCACATTACAACCATAAGTCTGTAACAAGAAATATCTAAGGAAACTTACCTACGGGTTAACCACGCATTTATACCCTAAGCAGTCCGTATATAACAGAACTAACGTCCAACAGAACTAACTGCGGAGCTAGAAATTTGATTATACCTAACCGGTCATCTAAACTAAAACCTTTCCTAACCACCACCAAAAGAAAGTACAAATTGCTTACGGTCTAAGAATTATGCCGATCTAATTGAACAAAAAAAATCCTAACCTATACCTATTTATTATACTTACCCATTGTGACAATGATGCAATATGCTTGCAAAATAATTAGTAAATAACCTAGTATAACTTGACCTAAAAAGAAGAAATAAGAAAAGAATTCAGTACAATCTTTTTATTTGTTTTTGTTTTAGTACTTTGTGTTCTTTCAATAGTAGAGCACAACAAATTTTTTCACTTTTATTGAGATCCAATATATGTAGTTTCCTTAAATATATTTCTCATTTGTTGATTCGATTATTCTTTAATGAAGATATGCAAATATTACACTCTGCTTTGCCTATGTCAGATTTATTTTTGAAGTAGCGCTAAATAGCTTTTTTAAAATCATGTGTCGGTATATGCATATAATATCCTGGTTGTCATATTTTTTTTTTTCATTCATTTATTTACTGAATCTTCACAAAGTGAACTAACAATAAAAATTCAAATCTTAAAACTAAATACATAAAATTAATTAAGTCCAGCCAATGCTAAACAAAAATGTTTTATTTTGCACGGTCAATATCGGCAAAATCACCTATTAGACGTTCTGATGGTGGCAAGGGTATCCCTCCTTCTCAACCGAGACTGGCCTTCAATATTTTTTTTTTTTTTTTTGCCATTATGTTATTTACTTAATCTTCACAAAGTGAACTAACAATAAGTATTCAAATCTTAAAACTAAATACATGAAATTAATTAAGTCCAGCCAATGCTAGACAAAAATTTTATATTTTGCACGGCCAGTATCGGTAAAATCACCTATTGAACGTTCTGATGGTGGCAAGGGTATCCATTCTTCTCAACCGAGAGTGGCCTTCAAAATTAAGTATATTGCGTGCTAGAGGATTTGGGTGAAGCTCCAATTTACTGATATACCTTGTTTCGTACTTTGAAAATTCGTCTTTTACAAGAGGAACACAGAGATCCTTATGAATTCGGGAGTTTTTTACGTACCATGGAGCTGCAGTAATCATCCGAGTTTGTCGCCTTTGAATTTTCTCAATGCTAGAAGTGGAGGCGGTGTCCCATAATTGAATTCCATGGCACCAGATAGGCTTTAAAATTGCGTTGTATAATAAAAGTTTGCAATCCAGCTTCAATGTAGAATTTCTGCCCAAAAGCCAATTTAGTTGCGCTGCTTTTAACTTTAACTGAGTAAATTTCGCATCAATGTGAGACTTCCACGTTAACTTACGGTCGAGATGAATACCAAGGTACTGGACTTCATTTTGCTGTGGAATAGGTGAATTGTTAATTTGGATAGCTGAACATGTTCGTTTACGCAATGTGAATGTAACGTGAGTACATTTTTGCTATTTAACTTTAATTTTCCAAAGTTTTAACCATTTCTCTAATATTGAAATATACTCCTGCAAATTTCGCGAAGCTACTTGATGGCTTTCATGTACCCTGCAGAATGCTGTGTCATCTGCAAAAGTTGAAGTGTGGATTCCGGCTCTCGTTGGCATATTTGAGGCGTATATCAAATATAAAGTAGGTCTTAGAATGCTACCTTGGGGAACTCCTGCCTTGATTGGCTGTAAAGGTCTTATAAAATCGCCTTCTCTGATAACAAACTTCCGGCCGCATAAGTAGCTTTCCAGAAGCTTGTGAATGTTTGCAGGCAAGTTCAGCGTTATTTTGTAATTTAATCCTTCGTGCCACACTTTGTCAAAAGCTTGAGAAATGTCAATGAATAAAGCTTAACAATACTTTTTGTGTTCAAAAGTATGCTATGTTTAGCCTGAAAGCCAAATTGATGATCAGGGATGCATTCCATATTGTTTAACATTGGAGTCAACTTCGCCATTAACAATTTTTCGAACAGTTTTGAAATTGTTGGCAGTAGACTTATTGATCTGTATGATTTTACTTTAGTGGGATCCCTGGTATCATAGTAATCATGGACACCTTCCACTCTGCGGGATAATACTCGAGACGTCGAATAGCGTTAAAAATAAATAAAATCTTCGAGCTACACGAGGTAGCTGCTCAAGCATTTTACCAGTAATTTTATCAATACCTGGAGCTTTCCTGGGGTTTGTGTTACGCATAACATTTTCAACATCTTGAAAACTAAGTCTCAAAGGCATAAGAGGTCGAACAGCGTATGACGGTAGTTCAGCTGAATTATTCGCTGTATCATTTGTGGTAAAAACATTTCTCAAATGATTAACATACAACATCCCCTTTTCAGAATCGCTTCTTGCCCAATCTCCAGTTGAAGTTCGCAAAGGTGGCTTACCTATTACGGGTCTTTTCAGACCTTTTGTCGCTTTCCATAGAGAATAGTCGGATTGAGGAGTACCATCAAGACCTTCCAGATAATTTTTAAGGATTTCAAGCAGATTTCTGAACTGAGCTATGCACTCTCGTAGCCTGCTTTTAAGCCGGGGAGACCTGCGAAGTTGCCACTCTCTTCTAACTCTTCTTTTTTCTGTTAGAAGTTGTTCATTTTCAGACGCATATGTTCTATTGCTCACATTTCTGGATCTTATGTGGATAGTGGTGGCATGTTGTGCGGCTAGATTAAGGTGTTCAGAAAATTCGTTAATCGACACATCAATATCCTCAGGCGTTCTCAAGGCAATATTTTCCGAACAATGTGTACTCAAATATTTCTTATATTTTAACCAATTAGCTCGAGTGACGGTCAACGCCAAGTCACAAAACGGGGAACCAACCCCCTGGGGGAACGAAACAGAAACTATAGTTGGTGAGTGATCTGATGACAAATCTAATGAAGGCTGCACTTGCATCCATTCTTAGGGAAAATATTTTGTAACTCCAAAATCTATAACGTCTGGGATCTTGCGTTGGTCTGAAGGCCAATAAATGGGCTGTCCACTTGAAATCACACCTAAGCCCATTTTGGAAACGGTGTCAAAAAGCACGTGACCTTTTGGGGTAATTAAACGTGATCCCCAAAAAGTGCGAATACTGATTTTCTGTTACTGAATATCGGGGTGGTGAGTAAATCGAGGATATAACGATTTTATCATGAAAATGTTCAATACATATGTTTGTTGTTTGGAGATACTCCGCACATGTCTCGTTTAGCAATTAGTGCTTAATTCTGGATTTTATTAGAATTGCCGATCTTCCGCGGGGATCTTTTGTGTCGTACAGTATGTAGTCATTAATTAAAAAAAAACTGTTGGTTGTCAAATGAGTTTCAGCAATCAACATTGTATCGATTTGCTTTTCCTTAAGAAAGTGCTCAAGTTCATTTTTGTGTTGGCGAATGCCGTTTGCGTTCCAGAAACATATTTTTAGCCAATTCATTTTGTTAAAATTGCCTGCAAAATGGTGGATTGCATTTTCAGCATTTCCTGCATCATGTTCGTCATGGAAACCGTAAATGTATTTATAGATTGAACAAGAGTCTGCAGAGTATTGTATTTTGTAGATTGAACAAGAGTCTGCAGAGTTGCCTCAAGATTGCTAAAATTTTGGTCGGAGTTTTGAGGCTTAGGCTCCTGATTCAAGTTTGGTTTATCGGATTTTACCACATTCGCATAAGAAATTTGTTGGGGGTTTAGCACGTTTATATGGCTGGTTGACTGGCGTTCCTGGGAAAAATTGCTTGTAGAAATGGTGTTTGTCTGCTGGGGTGGTATATTTAAAATTGATGGCCTATTTGTCATTGACATCTTGAAGTGAGTATAGACAGGGCAACCCCTGTAGTTTGCAGTATGGTTACCTCCACAATTGCTACATTTTTTAACGCTCGCGTAAGTCTTAGGTTTTTTGCACCGTGAAGTTCAGCACACACAACGCAAATTGCGGGCAACTTACAAAAGGCCTTAGTATGGGCAAGTTCTTGGAAGTTCAGGCATTGAACGGGCCCTGAACGCTTATGCAAAAATATTTGAGGTTATAAATGGGATGCACTTCATTCTTCTTGAAGGCAACATCTCTAGGTTCAATTCAACCCTAAACATGAGTTGAGGAATTTTTTCACGGTTTCTAATATTAACCACATTTTTAAATTTAAAGCCATTGTCTCCTAATCCGGTTTTGACATCATTCGTATCTACAAAAGGGTCAATCCCTTTTATAACGACCTGAATACCTTTGGCACTTTTAAGCTGATATGTGTAAAATTATCGCTTCTCCTTTTCCAGGACGTCAGACAACTTTCGGTATTCATTTTCACTGTTTACCTGGATTTTCGTTTCATTGATGCTGCCGTGCTTAACCGATATTACATCAAAAGTGTCCTTGCCGATTGCCGTAATAAGTTGTTTTACCAGCTCACAGAGGTAGGCTCTCGCAAATATATTGGTGGCGGCTTAAAGGTTTTTTTTAGGTATTGCTAGTTCATCAGACTGAAGGATAGCAAACCTATTACTATCCATTGTCGTGGTGGTCTTATCATCTTTGGGTATTTTGGACTGAGCTGACATTTGAGCGGATTTGGGGCTTCGCTGCCGTTTAACCACGATTACATACCTGTCCATGCCTACTTGTGTTTTCGGCTTATCTGCAATAGCTGAACTGGCAGATGGTTTGTCGTCTATTGTAACAACTATATGTGGCGAACACAAGCGCGTACGGTTTCTTTCTCTTAGCGACAACAGATTTGTCTACCGGAGCTAAGCTCTTTTTCAGAATTACATCTGATAGGTACACTCATGCATTTAATTGCTTTTATTTTTTATTTACCATTTAAAACGGTATTAAAAAAATGTCACAATGTTTTTCTTTTAAATAAAATAACTCTGTTCATCTATTACGGTTTTTTACTTAGCGATCAAAAACCAAACACGTCCGTTCACTATCGAAGCTAAACAACGACTGGTTCACTATCGAAACTAAACAACGACATATTAAATACATTTTGTGTATGCTGGTTAGCTCTTTTACCAGCGCAAACACAACTTATGCTCACTTTTTTACAGCAAACATGCAACAGAAAAGCAAACAATTTTAATAAACATACGATTGTTTTTACGAGAAGCTATTTTTTATATATGTATGTAGTTATCTGCGAATAAGACAATATGTCCACCCGAAATATATCACTACCAACTAAAATGTCACGCTGTCTATAATATTAATATTGGTTCTAAGTCCCAGAAAAACAAACAATTTACTGTACTATTGCTTTCCGGCTATTTCCAAAGAAAGCTTTTTAAAATCATGTGTCGATATATGCATATAAGATTCTCGTTGTTATATTAAACAAATTTTTTGTTTGCTGGTTAGCTCCTTCACTAACGCAAAAAGCAATTTATCAAGCTGCATTAACGTATACACGGTGGCAGTACTAGAGCAAAATTACAACAATCTATGTAAGCTATGTTTATCAAAAATATTTGTAACTATTTTCACAATTATAAACTATGAATGCACCTTGCCATAATTATAAATAATAATTATTTGAATTATTTTTATGTTCACAAAATAATTTATATATGTTTAATTCAGAATAAAACACTAAATTCATTTTCAATAATGTAAACAATACATTTGACGTAAATAGCTTTTGCCAGTAGAAAAAAATTGTCACATACCGTAGTGCTACCACCGTGTATACGTTAATGCACCTGGAATTTATGCTCACTTTACATTAGCGATGCCCATCCATTGTAATAAAGTGGTAAGCAAAAGCAAACACAATCTTACGCTCATTAGTTTAGTCGTCAATGAGACAGCGACGAATGAGCATGCGCACGGGTGTATGAATTTATTCCTTGGTTTTTCTCTGTATTTTGCGTATTTTATACTTTTTGTGATATAAAATTTATTAAAAATAGTAAAAACATGAATTCACATATTTATTCTTTACTTTTACTTCAATTTTAATTAAATTGTAAGTAAAAGGATTATTTTGATTTGCGTATTTTTTCTCCCAGTGCAAATTTATTTACACTCAGAGCGTAACTATGGATTTCTCTTTGGCCATCACTACTTTACATATATCTTAAAAGTTGAAAAAAAAAACTGAATGAGCGCAAAGAACCTAAAAATTATTTAAAGAAACTTTTCATTTTAAAAGCTTAAGAAAAAGCAAAAGTTTTATTTGAAAAGAGAACAGTTTTTCTTCAAATCAGCAGTTTATTGTTTCAAACTTTCGATTTCTTTCTCTTCATAATTTGAATACTGTAAACCAAACATGCCCAGGCCTATGCGCTTGATACTCAATTGTTTTTGTAAATGCGCTTAGCTATAGGGCTATGCTCTTTGATACACAAATACTGCGCTCAGCATTAGCAATGAAAAATACACAAACAACTTCGTCTTTTATATTTTTTTCGTTCTTCACCGCACACACACACAAGAGCAAAGTAACAACACTATTGCATGCTTTGTTGGTAAACGGGGACGACAGCGATTATCAGTGTGAATTTTGTTTTTGTAAATTGTTTTGCTTTTTACAACAAAAAATATTAAATAAAAGTAGTTTTTCCTTAAATGTATTGGTGTTTACTCTTCCATATAGAACTTTTGGGCAACACTGCTGTAAACTGTTGCTTTCAGTTTTCTTTACAGAAATATGAAGTCGAAAAAATGCAAAACTACCCAAAAGCTAAATGCTGCTTTAAGCTAAAATTTTTGTTGATGCTTTATTTTGGTTGGATGTTGCTTCTCTTAATACTGTAAATTCTTTCGCATGGACGTACTGAGTGATGTTAAACAGTAATATAATTCTAAAGTTCACCACTTTTTAAATTTATTTGAGAAGTATCGCTATAAGGTTAAATAAATAGACTTTAAAGGATTTTGGAATTCATATGTACATATGAATATGCACCTAATTGAAATAAATGTATTCTTCACTAGCTCACTAGCAATATCTGTTAAAGCGTTTTCTCATTTAAATAGTTTCTATACTCTATTAGTGCGATCTTTAACGCAGAAAATGCTGGTGCAAAAGTTACCTGTAATAATTAAAATTATAAAATTAGCAATAATAAGTGTTTTATAATTTTGAACAGAATAATATTTTCAAACTTCAATGGGCGTATTGTACGTAGTGATGCAATAGTTTTTATAATATTTTGTTTCTGCTTTTGGTTCCATTTTGATTAACATTATAAAAAAATAAGCTGTAAAAATTTCAAAAAAAAAACTTTTCAAAGAGAAAAAAAAAATAAATCTCCAAAAGGATAAATCTTACGACCTGACAATATTCAATTGTAAACAAAGTAAAAAAATACACACAATTTTTCTTTAACTTCTGAACTTAGTCGAAGTTGAAGTCAGTCAAACTAAAAACTGTTCAAACATGTCGACTTCAGAAGTCTTCATAATGTATAACTTTTCATTTTTTATCCCTAGCTTAACTGCGACTGTTTGCATGATTGAAATCAGAAGTCGAAGCAACAGTTTGTGTTTGAATAGCAAAAAATTGAGAAGTCGAAGAAAAAGCACAATCTTACGCCTTTTGCTACTTTGACTGCAGTTTTTTAAACACTGGTTTCGATAGTATATCTTAAAACAAGGCAATTTTAAACAAATGAGTTGGTTTAAAATATGTTTCTGGAACCCAAATGGCATCCGTCAACAGAAAAATGAACTTGAGCATTTCCTTACGGAAAAGCAAATCGATACAATGTTGATTGCTGAAACTCATTTGATAACCAACAGTTTTTTTTTTAATTAATGACTACATACTGTACGACACAAATAAAATCTAATTCTAATAAAATCTAGAATTAAGCACTTTTTAATGAACGAGACACGTAAAGAATATCTCCAAGCATCTAATATATGCATTGAATATTTTCATGAAAAAATCGTTATTTCCTCGATTTACTCACCGCCACGATTTTCAATAACAGAAAGCCAATATTCAAATTTTTTCAAATCACTTGGTCCTCGAGATTTAGCGGCTGGCGGCTATAAGGCTAAACACTTTTTGGGCTTAGGTGTGATTTCAAGTGGACAGCCCACTTATTAGCCTTCAGACCAACGCAAGATCCCAGACGTTATAGATTTTGGAGTAACAAAAAATTTTCCCTCAGAATGGATGCAAGTGCAGCCTTCATTAGATTTGTCATCAGATCACTCACCAACTATAGTTTCTGTTTCGTTCCCCCAGGGGGTTGGTTCCCCGTTTTGTGACTTGGCGTTGACCGTCACTCGAGCTAATTGGTTAAAATATAAGAAATATTTGAGTACACATTGTACGGCAAATATTGCCTTGAGAACGCCTGAGGATATTAATGTGTCGATTAACGAATTTTCTGAACGCCTTAATCTAGCCGCACAACATGCCACCACTATTCACATAAGATCCAGAAATGTGAGCAATAGAACATATTCGTCTGAAAATGAACAACTTCTAACAGAAAAAAGAAGAGTTAGAAGAGAGTGGCAACTTCGCAGGTCTCCCCGGCTTAAAAGCAGGCTACGAGAGTGCATAGCTCAGTTCAGAAATCTGCTTGAAATCCTTAAAAATTATCTGGAAGGTCTTGATGGTACTCCTCAATCCGACTATTCTCTATGGAAAGCGACAAAAGGTCTGAAAAGACCCGTAATAGGTAAGCCACCTGTGCGAACTTCAACTGGAGATTGGGCAAGAAGCGATTCTGAAAAGGGGATGTTGTATGTTAATCATTTGAGAAATGTTTTTACCACAAATGATACAGCGAATAATTCAGCTGAACTACCGTCATACGCTGTTAGACCGCTTATGCCTTTAAGACTTAGTTTTCAAGATGTTGAAAATGTTATGCGTAACACAAACCCCAGGAAAGCTCCAGGTATTGATAAAATTACTGGTAAAATGCTTGAGCAGCTACCTCGTGTAGCTCGAAGATTTTATTTATTTTTAACGCTATTCGACGTCTCGAGTATTATCCCGCAGAGTGGAAGGTGTCCATGATTACTATGATACCAGGGATCCCACTAAAGTAAAATCATACAGATCAATAAGTCTACTGCCAACAATTTCAAAACTGTTCGAAAAATTGTTAATGGCGAAGTTGACTCCAATGTTAAACAATATGGAATGCATCCCTGATCATCAATTTGGCTTGCAGGCAGACTTTTGAAGACAAAAAGTATTGTCCAGCTTTATTCATTGACATTTCTCAAGCTTTTGATAAAGTGTGGCACGAAGGATTAAATTAAAAAATAAAGTTGAATTAGCCTGCAAACATTCACAAGCTTCTGGAAAGCTACTTATGCGGCCGGAAGTTTGCTATCAGAGATGGCGATTTTATAAGCCCCTACAGCCAATTAAGGCAGGAGCTCCCCAAGGTAGCATTCTAGGACCTACTTTATATTTGATATACGCCTCAAATATGCCAACGAGATCCGGAATCCACACTTCAGCTTTTGCAGATGACACAGCATTCTGCAGGGTACATGAAAACCATCAATTAGCTTCACGAAATTTGCAGGAGTATATTTCAATATTAGAGAAATGGTTAAAACTTTGGAAAATTAAAGTTAATGAGCAAAAATGTACTCACGTTACATTCACATTGCGTAGACAAACATGTTCAGCTATCCAAATTAACAATTTACCTATTCCGCAGCAAAATGAAGTCCAGTACCTTGGTATTCATCTCGACTGTAAGTTAAAGTGGAAGTATCGCATTGATGCGAAATTTACTCAGTTAAAGTTAAAAGCAGCGCAACTAAATTGGCTTATGGGCAGAAATTCGACATTGAAGCTGGATTGCAAACTTTTATTATACAACGCAATTCTAAAGCCTATATGGTGCTATGGAATTCAACTATGTGGCACCGCCTCCACTTCTAACATTGATCAGTAAATTGGAGCTTCACCCAAATCCTCTAGCACGCAATATACTTAATTTTGATTCACTCTGTGATTCTTCAACCGCACGGTCGTGTTTTTAAAAAAGTGAAAAAAAAACAAACCAAAAAATCATTGTGCTAACATTTTTTTTTTAACTTACATATAAAAACAATAATATATTGTATTAAATTGTAAAAACAATAACAAATTATTTAAAAAAAACAACGGGAAAATAAATTCCTTTTATTGCATTAACTAAACAATAAAATCAATTTCAATAAAACAAGTGCGGTGGCAGTGCATTGTTGTTGTTGTTATTGTGCGTGAAGATTACCTACCCAGTGGGAAAAAAAAACTATACACTAAAGTTTTGTTTTCTTTATGACAATTATTTTTATATACTTTTAAATTAAAAAAAAAATATAAAAAAAGTGCACCTAGTAGATGCAATTCTGAGAGGGAGCTTAGCTCCACTAGAAAAAACCTCTGGATTTCTGAAGAGGAATCATTGAAAAAATCATTGGACAATCTCCTGTCTCTAAGAGATAAAAAACGCACGCGTTCGTGTTCGCCAAACATTGTTGTTACAACAGAAGACCAACCATCTACCAGTTCAGTTATTGCAGATAAGCCGAAAACACAAGTAGGCATGGACAGGTATGTAACCGTGGTTAAACGTCAGCGAAATCCGCTCCGATATCATCACAACCAAAGATATCCAAAGAGGATAATACCGCTACAGCAACGGAAAGTAATAGATTTGCAATCCTCCAGACTGATGAGCCAAATACAGCAAAAAAAAACATTTAAACCACCACCAATATATTTGAGAGAACCTACTTCTAATGAGCTGGTAAAACAACTTATTACGGTAATCGGTAAGGACAATTTCAACGTGACATCAGTTAAGCGCGGAAGCATCAATGAAACAAGAATTCAGGTAAACCATGAAAATGATTACCGAAAATTGTCTGACGTTTTGGCTAAAGGTATTCAGGTCGTTATAAAAGGTATTGACCCATGTGTAGACACGGATGATGTTAAGATTGGTTTGGAGGACAAAGGGTTTAAAATCAGAAGTGTAGTGAACATCAGGAACCGTGAGAAGATCCCTCAACCCATGTTTAGGGTTGAACTGGAACCAAGAGATATTGTCCTGAAACGAAATGAAACTCACCCAATTTATACCCTCAAATTTCTCTTGCACCGTAAAGTTACCGTAGAGGAGCCTCATAAGCGTTTAGGTCCTGTTCAATGCCTAAACTGCCAGGAATTTGGCCATACTAAAGCCTATTGTAAACTGCCCGCAGTTTATGTTGTGTGTGGAGATCTACACGGAACTTCACAGTGCAAAAAACCAAAGACTGACTCGAGCGGTAAAAAATGCAGTAACTGTGAAGGTAACCACACTGCAAATTACAGGGGCTGTCCTGTTTACACTCATTTTAAACAATCAATGACAAATAAGTCATCAATTACCTTCAAGCAACCCCAGCAGCCAAACATTATTTCTGCAAACAATTTTCCCCAGATAGGCCAGTCAACTAGTCAAATAATTATGCAAAACCCCAAACAAGTTTCATATGCTAATGTGGTCAAAACCGATATACAAAACTTGAATCAGGAGCCCATGCCCAAAAACTCCGATCAAAATTTTAAAAATCTTGAGGCAAATCTGCAGACTCTTGTTCAATCCATAAACACATTTACGGTTTCTATGACTAACATGATGCAGGAAATGCTGAAAATGCAATCCACTATTTTGCAGGCAATTTTAAAAAAATGAGCTGGTTAAAAATATGTTTCTGGAACGCAAACGGCATTAGCCAACACAAAAATGAACTTGAGCACTTCCTTATGGAAAAGCAAATCGACACAATGCTGATTGCTGAAACCCATTTGACAACTAACAGTTTTTTCAAAATTAATGGTTACACGCTGTATGATACTAAAGATCCCCGTGGCAGATCTTGCGGAGGCTCAGCAATTTTGATAAAAACTAGAATTAAGCACTATTTGCTACACGAGACATGTGAGCAGTATCTCCAAGCAACAAACATATGTATTGAACATTTTCATCACAAAATTGTTATTTCATCGATTTATTCCCCACCCCGGTTTTCAGTAACAGAAAATCAGTATACAAATTTTTTCAATTCACTTGGGCCTCGATTTTTAGCGGCTGGCGACTATAACGCTAAACACACTTTTTGGGGATCACGTTTAATTACCCCGAAAGGTCGTGTGCTTTTTGACACCGTTTCCAAAATGGGCTTAGATGTGGTTTCAAGCGGACACCCCACTTATTGGCAGTCAGACCGACGAAAGATCCCAGTAGTGCAATTCACTAACCTGTTTTAACGCTAATAAAATTCGTTTAGAGAAATTAACACTAGCGTTGGTGTTTTCGCGATTCTATAACAGTTTTTAACACTGATTGTCTTCGTTCTACATCAGCTGTTTTTATAGCCTGACTGATTAGCGTTAACTAAACACCAATTATTTTTGTGATGTTTATCTTAACAACAATGTCGTTAAAATTCTACTAGAATAACTTCACAGCATCTGGTATATGACTTGTCGGTTTTCTTTATTTTTAACAAAGCTGCCACATTATTTCAAATTTTTTTAACAGACAACCAGAGGTGTTAAGAATAAGTTAGTGAATCGCATAAGCGTTAGTGCAAACCACAATACCTCGCGTTAAGTTATGCTCTTTTAAAATCGTTAAAAGTTAGTGAATTGCACTACAGATGTTATAGATTTTGGAGTTGCGAAAAATTTTCCTTTAGAGTGGATGCAAGTGGAGCCTTCATTAGATTTGTCATCAGATCACTCACCCACTATAATCTCTGTTTCGTTTCCCCAAGAGATTGGCTCCCTGTTGACCGTCAATAGAGTTAATTGGCTAAAATACAAAAAATTTTTGAGTACACATTGTACTGAAAATATCGCCTTGAGAACGCCTGTGGATATTGATGTGTCAGTTAATGATTTTTCTGAAAACCTCAAACTGGCCGTACAGCATGCTACCACTAGTCATATAAGATCCAGAAATGAGAACAATAGAACTTATTCGTCTGAAATTGAGCAACTTCTGTCAGAAAAAAGAACAGTTAGAAGAAAGTGGCAAACTCGCAGGTCTCCCCAGCTTAAAACTAGGCTACGGGAATGCGTAACTCGACTAAGAAATCTGCTTGAAATCCAGAGAATATCTTCCCTTAAAACATATTTGGAAAGCTTGGATGGTACTCCGCAATCTGACTATTCTCTGTGGAAAGCGACAAAAGGTCTGAAAAGACCAGTAATAGGTAAGCCACCTTTGCGAACTTCAACTGGCGACTGGGCAAGAAGTGACTCAGAAAAGGGGATGGTGTATGTTAACCATTTGAGAAATGTTTTTATTACAAATGATATAACAAATGATGCATCTGAATTACCACCATATGCAGTTAGACCACTGTGTCTTTGCGATTCACATTTCAAGATGTAGAACAAGGTATCAGTAACATAAACCCCAGGAAAGCTCCAGGTATTGATCAAATTACTGGCAAAATGCTTGAACAGTTACCTCGTGTAGCAAGAAGAGTTCTACTTTTTATTTTTAACGCTATTTTACGCCTTGAGTATTACCCTGCAGAGTGGAAGGTCTCTATGATTACTATGATACCCAAGCCAGGGAAGGATCCGACCAAGGTAGAATCATATAGACCAATTAGTCTACTACCAGCAATTTCAAAACTATTCGAAAAATTGTTAATGGTTAAGTTGAGTCCAATATTGAACAATGTGGGATGCATCCCTGATCATCAATTTGGGTTTCGGGCTAAACATAGCACCATAGAACAAACGCACAGACTAGTCAATGTCATAAGACAGAGCTTTGAGGAGAAGAAGTATTGTTCAGCTCTATTCATTGACATTTCTCAAGCTTTTGATAAAGTGTGGCACGACGGCTTGATGCACAAAATAAAGTTGAACTTGCCTGCAAATACCCACAAGCTTCTGGAAAGCTACTTATATGGGCGGAAATTTGTTATAAGAGAAGGTGATTTTATAAGCCCAACTCAACCTATCGAGGCAGGAGTTCCCCAAGGTAGCATACTTGGGCCTACTTTATATTTGATTTACGCCTCTGACATGCCAACGACATCTGGAATCCACACTTCAACTTTTGCAGACGACACAGCATTTTTGAGCATTCATGAAAACCACCAATTAGCTTCACGAAATTTACAGGAATTTATTTCAATATTGGAAAAATGGCTGAAGCTTTGGAAAATCAAAGTTAATGAACAGAAATGTACTCATGTCACATTCACTCTGTGTAAGCAAACATGTGCGCCTATCCAAATAAACAACACACCTATTCCGCAGCACAGTGAAGTCAAATACCTTGGTATACACCTCGACCTTAGGCTAACGTGGAAGTCTCACATTGAAGCAAAAGTCACTCAGTTGAAACTAAAGGCAGCGCAACTAGATTGGCTTATGGGCAGAAACTCGACTTTGAAGTTGGATTGCAAACTTCTGCTATACAATGCAATTCTAAAACCTATATGGTGCTACGGAATTCAATTATGGGGCACCGCCTCAGCGTCAAATATTGAAAAAAATCAAAGGCGACAAAACCAAGTTCTTCGAACGATTACAGCGGCTCCATGGTACGTAAAAAATTCACGAATTCATAAAGATCTGAGTGTTCCGCTGGTAAAAGAGGAATTTTCTAAGTACGCGACAAGGTATGTCAGTAAACTGGAACTTCATCCAAACCCCTCTTGCGCGTAATATACTTAATTTTGGCGGCCACAGTCGGTTGAGAAGAAGGGATACCGTTGCCAC
Organism: Thecocarcelia acutangulata; assembly: GCA_914767995.1. NCBI lineage: Eukaryota > Metazoa > Arthropoda > Insecta > Diptera > Tachinidae > Thecocarcelia > Thecocarcelia acutangulata. The sequence goes on from OU612097.1 coordinate 64,990,930, forward strand.
CATCAGAACGTTCAATAGGTGATTCTACCGATATTGCTCCCGCATAATAGAACTTTTTGTCTAGCATTGGCTGGACGTAAGTGAAAAGCACATTTTATTTTTTTATATTTTTTTTTTTTTTTATCAATTCTTTTATTTTTATATTTAGTATTAAGATTTGAATACTTATTGTTAGTTCATTTTGAAGATTCAATAAATAAAAACGCTTAACAAAAAAAAAAAAAAAAAAAAAAATAGGTGATTTTACCGATATTGCCCGTGCAAAATAAAATATTTTTGTCTAGCATTGGCTGGACTTAATTAATTTTATGTATTTAGTATTAAGATTTGAATACTTATGTTAGTTCACATTGTGAAGATTCAATAAATAAATAAAAGCTATAAAAAAAAATTTTAAACCATCGGTGTTTTCGATAGTATCGAATTCTAACATAAAATGTATATGCTAAAACTAATATAGCATTATTTTCAACTTTATTTTGAAGTGTGATCCGTGAAAATCTAGCGAGCATCAATACGTTTCACAAACTCACGAAAATCTTGGTACTGCACTATGCTGAACGGTTATACATCGCCATTAAAGCGTTTGTAAAATATTTTTTGCTATCTGTGTCGTAGTCGTAGGCTTCGTGTGTTTTAAACAATGAGTCTCTTTATGACAGAGGTGTTTTAAAATAACTAGGATGTGGAGGTGGAATATATTTGACATGTTATCGCTTGTTTTACAAACTTTACCACAAGAATCGTTATTTTTCTTTTTTTCGCTCAAAAAAAGAAAAGCTCTAGACTTTCTTTTACGCGTTTTTTTGCTTAAATTCCAATATTTTTACAATTATTGTTTTTTCATATGTAAAAACAATAATTATAAGAAAAATTTTTTCAGAATAACACTGGAACATTTTTGGGATTATTGTCTGGGGGGTGAGAAATTCCAAGTCAAGGTGATGCTACTAGATCAGTATAGTGAAACCCTCAAAGGGTTTGGCGTTCGTATATTTCAGTTTTTTTTTTATGACATTTAAAATTTTTTCCTTATCTTGATGTTTTTTTTTTTTATAATTTTTTATTTAAACAATTAAGTTTTTATTCGCTATTTTTAGCTTCTACCATTTATACCAATAAAAATTATAAATAGCTTGTTTTCCATGTTTCCCAGCTATCTATATGTCGAGATTTCATAGGAACTACCCTAATCATCAGTAGACTTTGGAAATTTTTGAAAGATATTCTCAAACATTCAACTTTATATCCCAAAAATATACATAAATAAATTGTGGAGAATTTAAAAAAAAAGGTTCTAATAATACCTGCATAGCGTTCACCTTCTTCATCAGATTCGGTAGCCAATTATTTGCTGAAGTAGTCCAGATGATGATGTAAATAATGGATTTTCAAGGACATGTGGACACCAATTTCCGAGAATGCTCTTAACATCCTTGCGACAGAAACATCGTAGTTGTTAGAACGATGCTTTCCCAACCAGCCTTCTATTACTTCTTTGATTGCCTGCCATGCATTCAATTCAGCGTCAATCAAAATATTGTTGAATGCGTCACATTTAATCAGCTTTCATATATCTGAACCATTTAGTACGCCTGACTAAACAATAAAACAATTATAATTGTTTTACCATTGAATCTTGCAAAAACTTCTGCATAACAATAAAACAAATTTATCAGAACCGTCAACTTTTAATAATAATCAGCAGCTTAAAAAATTACTGCGAAAGATTTAAAATTTTTGATAAAAATTTATGAAAACCAAATATAGTGTCACCAGCAATTTGTTAAAAGAAATCAAAGAAAATAGTATACTTTTAACTTTTAGTCGGCGATAAAGCCTTTAGATGTTAAGGTGGTTATTTTGCTATATATATTTTTAGTACTGAAAAAATCATGCTGCCTAAAATAAAGCATTTTAACTTATTTTTCAATTTAATTTACAAAAATATACAAGCCGGTGATTATTTTTAATCAACTTTGCTTTTGCTTTTTTCTCGCCGATAGCATCACTGTCTGATAAAAAATATCGATATTGGACCAAAAATAAAACTATCTATACTATCGATTTGAGCAAAAAAGTTGTTCAAGTTCGCTTATGCTTTTTTTTTATCTTGGACCAGTACTCAGGGGATGACCCCTACATATGCAGTGCATTGTACTGGAACTAGAAAAATAGGTTATAGAATAGAAGAGGAGTAGTGTTCGTGGAGGTTTAACAATAATAACACGAAAGACTAAAACAAACCCTACTGCGGCATTTGATTCCAACACTTTGTTGGAATCAAATTAGTTGAAACTGAGCAGTGCCCAGTGTGTATACCTTCGACACGGCTCAGATTAGAAAAATTTAGTCCAACACCTTCCACACGACAAGGTAGTAAAATGCATTGAAAAGAAATTAATATTAAACATATAAAGAAAACACGGACATTGGAGAAAAAAGACAAAAAAAAGGAACACGCGTACACATACTGCTACCTATTCCGGTGCGCTTTGATTGCATACGAAATTAATTTTTTTTTTTTTTTTTTTTTTTTTTTTTTCTCATTCATTTGTTTATTGAATCTTCACAAAGTGAACTAACAATAAGTATTCAAATCTTAAAACTAAATACATAAAATTAATTAAGTCCAGCCAATGCTAGACAAAAATGTTTTATTTTGCACGATCAATATCGGTGAAATCACCTATTTAACGTTCTGATGGTGGCAAGGGTGTCCCTCCTTCTCAACCGAGAGTGGCCGCCAAAATTAAGTATATTGCGTGCAAGACTATTTGGATGAAGTTCCAATTTATTGATATGCCTTGTTGCGTACTTTGAAAATTCGTCTTTGACAAGAGGAACACAGAGATCCTTATGAATTCGTGAGTTTTTTACGTACCATGGAGCTGCGGTAATTGTTCGAAGAATTTTGTTTTGTCGTCTTTGAATTTTTTCAACGTTTGAAGCGGAGGCGGTGCCCCATAGTTGAATTCCATAGCACCATATAGGCTTTAGAATAGCGTTGTATAATAAAAGTTTGCAATCCAGCTTCAATGTCGAATTTCTGCCCATAAGCCAATTCAGTTGAGCTGCTTTTAACTTTAACTGAGTAACTTTCGCATCTATGTGAGACTTCCACGTTAACCTACGGTCCAGGTGAATACCAAGGTACTTGACTTCATTTTGCTGCGGAATAGGTGAATTGTTGATTTGGATGGCTGAACATGTTTGTTTACGCAGCGTGAATGTAACGTGAGTACACTTTTGTTCATTAACTTTAATTTTCCAAAGTTTTAACCACATCTCTAATATTGAAATATACTCCTGCAAATTTCGCGAAGCTACTTGATGGCTTTCATGTACGCTGCAGAATGCTGTATCGTCTGCAAAAGTTGAAGTGTGGATTCCGGGTGTCGTTGGCATGTCAGAGGCATAAATCAAATATAAAGTAGGCCCCAGTATGCTGCCTTGGGGAACTCCTGCCTCGATTGGCTGAGTTGGGCTTATAAAGTCGCCTTCTCTGATAACAAACTTCCGCCCACATAAGTAGCTTTCCAGAAGCTTGTGTGTATTTGCAGGCAAGTTCAACTTTATTTTGTGTATCAAGCCCTCGTGCCACACTTTATCAAACGCTTGGGAAATGTCGATGAATAGAGCTGAGCAATACTTCTTCTCCTCAAAGGTCCGTCTTATGACATTGACTAGTCTGTGCGTTTGTTCTATTGTGCTGTGTTTAGCCCGAAAGCCAAATTGATGATCAGGGATGCATCCCACAGTGTTCAACATTGGACTCATCTTTGCCATTAACAATTTTTCGAACAGTTTTGAAATTGTTGGCAGTAGACTTATTGGTCTGTATGATTCTACCTTAGTGGGATCCTTCCCTGGTTTGGGTATCATAGTAATCATGGACACTTTCCACTCTGCAGGATAATACTCGAGACGTAAAATAGCGTTAAAAATAAAAAGAAGAATTCTACGAGCTACACGAGGTAGCTGCTCAAGCATTTTACCAGTAATTTTATCAATACCTGGAGCTTTCCTGGGGTTTGTGTTACGAATAACATTTTCAACATCTTGAAAACTAAGTCTCAAAGGCACAGGCGGTCTAACAGCATATGGCGGAAATTCAGCAACATCATCCGCTGTATCATTTGCAGTAAAAACGTTTTTCAAATGATTAACATACACTATCCCTTTTTCAGAATCGCTTCTTGCCCAATCTCCAGTTGAAGTTCGCAGAGGTGGCTTACCTACTACGGGTCTTTTCAGACCTTTTGTCGCTTTCCATAGAGAATAGTCGGTTTGAGGGCTACCATCAAGACCTTCCAGATAATTTTTAAGAGAAGCCATTCTTTGGATTTCGAGCAGATTTCTTAACTGAGCTATGCACTCTCGTAGCCTGCTTTTAAGCTGGGGCGACCTGCGAAGTTGCCGCTCTCTTCTAACTCTTCTTTTTTCTGTTAGAAGTTGTTCAATTTCAAACGAATATGTTCTGTTGCTCACATTTCTGGATCTTATATGGCTAGTGGTGGCATGTTGTACGGCTAGATTAAGGTGTTCAGAAAATTCGTTAATCGACACATCAATATCCTCAGGCGTTCTCAAGGCAATGTTTTCCGTACAATGTGTACTCAAATATTTCTTATATTTTATCCAATTAACTCGAGTGACGGTCAACGCCAAGTCACAAAACGGGGAACCAACCCCCTGGGGGAACGAAACAGAAACTATAGTTGGTGAGTGATCTGAGGACAAGTCCAATGAAGGTTCCACTTGCATCCATTCTGAGGGAAAATTTTTTGTAACTCCAAAGTCTATAACGTCTGGGATCTTGCGTTGGTCTGACGGCCAATAAGTGGGGTGTCCACTTGAAATCACACCTAAGCCCATTTTGGTAACGGTGTCAAAAAGCACACGGCCTTTCGGGGTAATTAAACGTGATCCCCAAAAAGTGTGTTTAGCGTTATAGTCGCCAGCCGCTAAAAATCGAGGACCAAGTGATTTGAAAAAAATTGAATATTGTCTTTCTGTTATTGAAAACCGTGGTGGTGAGTAAATCGAGGATATAACAATTTTTTCATGAAAATAATTAAGGCATATATTTGTAGCTTGGAGATATTCCTCACATGTCTCGTTCATTAAAAAGTGTTTAATTCTGGATTTTATTAGAATTGCCGATCCTCCGCAAGATCTTCCACGGGGATCTTTTGTGTCGTACAGTATGTAGCCATTAATTTTGAAAAAACTGTTAGTTGTCAAATGGGTTTCAGCAATCATCATTATATCGATCTGCTTTTCCATAAGGAAGTGCTCAAGTTCATTTTTGTGTTGGCGAATGCCGTTTGCGTTCCAGAAACATATTTTTAACCAATTCATTTTTTTAAAATTGCCTGTAAAATAGTGGATTGCATTTTTAGCATTTCCTGCATCATGTTGGTCATAGAGACGGTAAAAGTGTTAATGGATTGAACAAGAGTCTGCAGAGTTGCCTCTAGGTTACTAAAATTTGGATCGGAAATTTGGGGCTTGGGTAGCTGGTTCAAGTTTTGGTCGGATTTAACCACATTAGCATATGAAAATTGTTTGGTATTCTGCGTGTTTGTGAGGTTGGTTGGATGGCGTACCTGGGGAAAATTGTTTTTGCCAATGACATTTGGCTGCTGGGCTGCTGGAGAAACCGATGACTTATTTGTCATTGACCGCTTAAAATGAGTATAGACAGGGCAACCTCTATAATTTGCAGTGTGGTTACCTCCACAGTTACTGCATTTTTTAACACTTGCGTCGGCCTACTGAGTTGTGCCGTGAAGTTCGCCACATACAACACAAACAGCGGGCAACTTGCAGTAAGCCTTAGTGTGGCCAAATTCTCGGCAGTTTAGGCACTGAACGGGTCCTGAACGCTTATGTGGCTCCTCAACGGTAACCTTACGATGCAAAAGATATTTGAGGTTATATATTGGGTGAATTTCACTCTTTTTTAGCAGAACATCCCCTGGTTCTAGTTCAACCCTAAACATGGGTTGAGGGGTCTTTTCACGGTTCCTGATGTTTACTACTGTTTTTATTTTAAAACCCTTATCTTCCAATCCGGTTTTTACATCATCAGTATCTACGCATGGGTCAATCCCTTTAATAACGACCTGAAGACCTTTGGCACTTTTGAGCTGGTAAGTGTAAAATGATCTGTTCTGTTTTTCTAAGACATCAGACAATTTTCGGTAGTCGTTTTCATGGTTTACCTGAATTTTTGTTTCATTGATGTTTCCGCGCTTAACTGATGTCACGTTGAAATTGTCCTTACCGATTACCGTAATAAGTTGTTTTACCAGCTCATTAGAAGTAGATTCTCTCAAATATATTGGTGGCGGTTTAAATGTTTTTTTTGCTGTATTTGGCTCATCAGTCTGGAGGATTGCAAATCTATTACTTTTCGTTGCTGTAGCGGTATTATCCTCTTTGGATATCTTTGGTTGTGATGATATCTGAGCGGATTTCGGGCTTCGCTGACGTTTAACCACGGTTACATACCTGTCCATGCCTACTTGTGTTTTCGGCTTATCTGCAATAACTGAACTGGTAGATGGTTGGTCTTCTGTTGTAACAACAATGTTTGGCGAACACGAACGCGTGCGTTTTTTATCTCTTAGAGACAGGAGATTATCCAACGATTTTTTCAATGATTCCTCTTCAGAAATCCAGAGGTTTTTTCTAGTGGAGCTAAGCTCCCTCTCAGAATTGCATCTACTAGGTACACTCATGCAATTTTTTTTTTTTATTTATATTTTTTAAATTTAAAAGTATATAAAAATAATTGTCATAAAGATTTTCGGTTTTGCAAGTTTTTTTCCCACTGGGTAGGTAATCTTTACGCACAATAACAACAACAACAATGCACTGCCACCGCACTTGTTTTATTGAAATTTATTTTATTGTTTAGTTAATGAAATGTAAGGAATTTATTTTCCCGTTGTTTTTTTTTTAAATAATTTGTTATTGTTTTTGCAATTTAATACAATATATTATTGTTTTTGTATATCAGATTAAAAATATGTTAGCACAATGATTTTTGGTTTGTTTTTTTTTTCACTTTTTAAAAACACGACTGTGCGGTTGAAGAATCACAGAGTGAAATGCACGAAATTAATAATGAACATATATACATATGTATATACTTGAATAACCTCCGTTTAGGTTCGTTTACGTGACATTTTCATGGAAAATTGGTATATATGGACATCGGGGAACATGTTTTTTTTTTGCCTTTTAATTGCCATTTATATATTTTTTTGCTTATTTATCCCTATGGGGAACAACATAGTCATATCTCAAAAAATGGACTTTTCGAGTTAACAACGCAGAATTGTTAACAGTACTACCTTTTATATTGTACCAACAATTCATTCAAATTACTTTTAAACAGTTTCTTTTAGGAGATATTTTCTAAAAAAAATTTTTAAGACTTGTATGGAAACTAAAAATTTGAATTGTGTTTTTCTCGAAACAATCTTTTTTGCAATAAAGGAGCGATATGTACACATAACTGAGATGCATATATCGAAAATTCCGAAAAAAGTTTTTGTAGTTTTATATGAAAATTAAAAAAAAAAAAGTCTGTTTTGCTTCCAGGTTGACACAATTATTTGGCATATCAATATCAACTTTTGTAAAGTGGTAAATTTAGGGCACAAAGCTCATGAATCTTGCAGAATATACTCTAATGCCAGCACTCGACTAATCATAGGAAAAACTACTTAAAGTGGAAAGCAGTGAATTGGCCAAATTCTGAATGGGAATTATAGGCCTATGGCAATACCTATCATTATATAACTTACTAGTGATTACATCTTTAGCTCTACGTTATTTGCTTCATTTTCAGATACTATCTGATATGAATGAATTAATGTTGGAGCTCAACATCTTTGCACTGGCCTATACTTTCCTAACTTGCCGTAAGCTTATAGCCAGTTGTTGTTGATTGAAAAATGCGCCTTACCTGTTTTCTTCATTCTAAAGATTATTAACTTTGCCGATTTTTCACTGCCATCTGTAACAAAAAGAAAGCCCACATAAATATTTCAGTCCTTCATACAGAAAGTTATTAGCAGAAAGAAATTGACGTTGGAAAACCAGATTTTGCAACACGGTATAAGCTAATATAATCGTGTTTTTAAAATGAAATTACTATTTTAAAAACATTCAAATAACTTTTGCTCTGTAAAGAAACTTTAAATTACACTAAATTAAACATGACTACATAAGAGTATATAACTTATTGTTGCTCGATTTGATTAATTAAAAAAAAAACTTAAACCTGAAAACTTAAACCTGCAGACAATGTAGATCACAATAAATATCGCACATTGAGAAATTGCTTAAAATCACGCCAATCCTGTAAAATCCAACGAAAGCGGGTGGATTTCCTTCGCCTTTTTTTATCTTTAAGTATTTAACAAGTCTGTCCCCCAGACGGCTTCAAACAAAAAAAAAATCCGTAAAATACACAATTTAATCATTGTTTCAATTGCGCATACAAAATACATTTATTTAAAAAGAAACACTACATCAACAAAACAGCAAAAAATTAACTTTTTGAAAATATAGGGATCATTTGTAGCGATAACATTCCTTACAATAAACACAGGCACATGAAGCAAAATATAAAAAACACCACGATGCAAAAAAAGCTTATGACTTCAGCTGTTCAGCAACATACATGAACAAATAGGGTTTAACCAGCGAATTGAGCACTTGAAACAAATTACCCTAAAGGGCAGCAAGTAACTAACGGAGTGCGGTGCAGAAATCATTACAACATTCATTTATTCAACATACATAAACACACAAATGTACTACCCATGCTTGCATATAAATGTAAATGAACCCCGTATGTGACACACTTGTATAAGTTTAGAAATTTGTAGCTTTGAATAGACAGACATTATGGAAATGTTTCATTATCTATTCAAAGATCAACGATAACGTAAAAATTATACATACCTATCTAAACTTTTCCTTAAAAATGTTTAATACTTCGGACAGAATTTTTTTTAGCTTATACTTATCGATTGAAATAAACCGATTTTAATGATTCTAAATTCAGAAGTATAGCCGATAGCTTGAAGTGAAATTTTATTATTTTTTAGGTGCAACTGTGCTTCGCATTTTATATATATATATATATATATATATATATATATATATATATATATATATATATATATATATATATATATATATATATATATATATATATATATATATATATATATATATATATATATATATATATATATATATATATATATATATATATATATATATATATATATATATATATATATATATATATATATATATATATATATATATATATATATATATATATATATATATATATATATATATATATATATATATATATATATATATATATACTGTTATTTTTAAAAAATCACATCACTTTTTATACCCTTCACAAAAAATGTAAAGGGTATATATAAGTTTGTGATTCCGTTTGTAATTTCTACAGTTTTTTTTTGTGACCCTATAAAGTATATATATTCTGATTCAGAATTAATGGAAAAGTCGATTAAGCGATGTCCGTCTGTCGGTCGTTGAAATACCGTTTCTGAGAAAATCATTAGACATAGAAACTTTTTTCTTTCACCATTCTATTACTCCATATTGCCATGTGTTTGCTATTGAAACTCAGTAGTATCGGTCCACGTATAGCTGAGATATATTCAAAATTCCGAAAAAAGCCTTGAAATTTTGTATGGAAATTTTTGACAAAAAAGTTGTTTGTTTTGCTTCAAACTTCACACACTCATTAAGCAAGGTGACTAAAAGGCAAAAAAATTTTTTTCAGATATCGGTCCATTAATTGTGTGTTTGAATGCATTTCATGAAGTCTACAAAGAGTGTTTTTTGTTTGATTTGTTACTTTTTGAGGGCAACGAGAAAGCTTATCAAATATTGTATTAATTGTGTGTTTGAATGCATTTCATGAAGTCTACAAAGAGTGTTTTTTGTTTGATTTGTTACTTTTTGAGGGCAACGGTCCATCAGTCGTTGTTTAGCTTCGATAGTGAACGGACGTGTTTGTTTTTTGATCGCAAGTAAAAAAAAAATAAAACGGGATTAAGTAAAAACCGTAATAGGTGAACAGAGTGTTTTTGTTTAAAAAAAAAACTGTGACATTTTTTTTTTTAAATACCATTTAAAATTGTAAATAAAAAATAGAAGCAATTAATTGCATGAGTGTACCTATCAGATGTAATTCTGAAAAAGAGCTTAGCTCCGGTAGAAAAAACCTTTGGATTTCTGAAGAGGAATCGGTGAAAAAATCATTGGAAAATTTCCTGTCTCTAAGAGATAGGAAACGCCCGCGATCGTGTTCGCCAAATATTGTTGTTACAACTGAAGACAAAACATATTCCAGTTTAATTGTTGATGATAAGGTAAAAATCCAAGTAGGCATGGACAGGTACATAACCGTGGTTAAAAGGCAGCGAAGCCCCAAATCAGCTCAAATATCATCTCAACCGAAATTTTCTAAAGATGATAATAGGACTTCGGCAACCGATAGCAATAGGTTTGCTATACTGCAAACAGATGAGCCAACAATTTCTAAAAAAACCTTTAAGCCGCCACCAATATATTTGCGAGAACCTACCTCTAGTGAGCTGGTAAAACAACTTATTGCGGCAATCGGCAAAGATACTTTTAACGTAACATCGGTTAAGCACGGCGGCATCAATGAAACGAAAATCCAGGTAAACAGTGAAAATGAATACCGAAAGCTGTCTGACGTTCTAGAGAAGGAGAAGCGATCATTTTACACATATCAGCTTAAAAGTGCCAAAGGTATTCAGGTCGTTATAAAAGGGATTGACCCTTTTGTTGACACGAAAGAGGTCAAAACCGGACTAGAAGACAATGGCTTCAAAATTAAAAATGTGGTTAATATTAGAAACCGTGAAAAAATTCCTCAACCCATGTTTAGGGTTGAATTGGAACCTAGAGATGTTGCCTTAAAAAAGAATGAAGTGCATCCCATTTATAACCTCAAGTATCTTTTGCATCGCAAGGTTACCGTTGAGGAGCCTCATAAGCGTTTAGGGCCCGTTCAATGCCTAAACTGCCAAGAATTTGGCCATACTAAGGCCTATTGTAAGCTGCCCGCAGTTTGCGTTGTGTGTGGTGAACTTCACGGTACATCACAGTGCAAAAAACCTAAGACTGACGCGAGCGTTAAGAAATGCAGTAACTGTGGAGGTAACCATACTGCAAACTACAGGGGTTGCCCTGTCTACACTCACTTCAAGAGGTCAATGACAAATAGGTCACCAATTTCAAATATGCCACCCCAGCAGTCAAACACCACTTCTACAAACAATTTTCCCCAGGTACGTCAGCCAACCAGCCATATACACGTGCAAAACCCCCAACAAATTTCTTATGCGAATGTGGTAAAATCCGATAAACCAAATTTGAATCAGGAGCCCAAGCCTCAAAACTCCGACCAAAATTTTAGCAATCTTGAGGCAACTCTGCAGACTCTTGTTCAGTCCATAAACACTTTTACGGTTTCTATGACGAACATGATGCAGGAAATGCTGAAAATGCAATCCACTATTTTGCAAGCAATTTTAAACAAATGAATTGGTTAAAAATATGTTTCTGGAACGCAAACGGCATCCGCCATCACAAAAATGAACTTGAGCACTTCCTTATGGAAAAGCAAATCGATATAATGTTGATTGCTGAAACTCATTTGACAACCAACAGTTTTTTCAAAATTAATGGCTACATACTGTACGACACAAAAGATCCCCGTGGAAGATCTTGCGGAGGATCGGCAATTCTAATAAAATCCAGAATTAAGCACTATTTAATGAACGAGACACGTGAGGAGTATATCCAAGCAACTAATATATGCATTGAATATTTTCATGAAAAAATCGTTATTTCCTCGATTTACTCACCGCCCCGATTTTCAATAACAGAAAGCCAATATTCAAATTTTTTCAAATCACTTGGGCCTCGATTTTTAGCGGCTGGCGACTATAACGCTAAACACACTTTTTGGGGATCACGCTTAATTACCTCGAAAGGCCGTGTGCTTTTTGACACCGTTTCCAAAATGGGCTTAGATGTGGTTTCAAGCGGACACCCCACTTATTGGCCGACAGACCGACGAAAGATCCCAGACGTTATAGATTTTGGAGTTGCGAAAAATTTTCCTTTAGAGTGGATGCAAGTGGAGCCTTCATTAGATTTGTCATCAGATCACTCTCCCTCTATAATCTCTATTTCGTTCCCTCAAGAAATTGGCTCACCGTTGACTGTCAATAGAGTTAATTGGTTAAAGTACAAAAAATTTTTGAGCACACATTGCACTGAAAATATCGCCTTGAGAACGCCTGAGGATATTGATGTGTCAATTAACAATTTTTCTGAAAACCTCAAACTGGCCGTACAGCATGCTACCACTAGTCATTTAAGACCTAGAAATGACAGCAATAGAACTTATTCATCTGAAATTGAGCAACTTCTGTCAGAAAAAAGAAGAGTCAGAAGAGAGTGGCAACTTCGCAGGTCGCCCCAGCTTAAAACTAGGCTACGGGAATGCATAACTCAGCTAAGAAATCTGCTTGAAGTCCATAGAATGGCTTCCCTTAAAACATATTTGGAAAGCCTTGATGGTACCCCTCAATCTGATTATTCCTTGTGGAAAGCGACAAAAGGTTTAAAAAGACCCGTAATAGGTAAGACACCTTTGCGAAATTCAACTGGCGACTGGGCAAGAAGCGATTCTGAAAAGGGAATGTTGTATGTCGATCATTTGCGAAACGTTTTTATCACAAATGATTCAGAGAATAATACAGCGGAATTACCACCATATGTTGTTAGACCTCCTGTGTCTTTGAGATTTAATTTTCAAGATGTCGAAAACGTTATCGGTAATACAAACCCCAGGAAAGCTCCAGGCATTGATCAAATTACTGGTAAAATGCTTGAACAGTTACCTCGTGTAGCTAGAAGGGTTCTACTTTTTATTTTTAACGCCATTTTACGCCTTGAGTATTATCCTGCAGAGTGGAAGGTCTCAATGATTACTATGATACCCAAACCAGGGAAGGATCCCACTAAAGTAGAATCATACAGACCAATAAGTCTACTGCCAACAATTTCAAAACTGTTCGAAAAATTGTTAATGGCGAAGTTGAGCCCAATATTGAACAATGTGGGATGCATCCCTGATCATCAATTTGGCTTTCGGGCTAAACATAGCACTATAGAACAAACGCACAGACTAGTCAATGTCATAAGACAAACCTTTGAGGCGAAGAAGTACTGCTCAGCTCTTTTCATTGATATTTCTCAAGCATTTGATAAAGTGTGGCACGACGGCTTGATGCACAAAATAAAGCTAAATTTGCCTGCAAATACACACAAGCTTCTGGAAAGCTACTTATATGGGCGGAAGTTTGTTATCAGAGAAGGCGACTTTATTAGCCCAACTCAACCAATCAAGGCAGGAGTTCCCCAAGGCAGCATACTGGGGCCTACTTTATATTTGATTTACGCCTCTGACATGCCAACGACATCTGGAATCCACACTTCTACCTTTGCAGATGACACAGCGTTTTTGTGTGTTCATGAAAACCACCATTTAGCATCACGAAATTTACAGGAATACATTTCAATATTAGAGAAATGGCTAAAACTTTGGAAAATCAAAGTTAATGAACAGAAATGTACTCATGTTACATTCACACTGTGTAGGCAAACATGTCCGCCTATCCAAATTAACAACTCACCTATTCCGCAGCACAACGAAGTCAAGTACCTTGGTATTCACCTGGACCGTAGGCTAACATGGAAGTCTCACATTGAAGCAAAGGTCACCCAGTTAAAAGTAAAAGCAGCGCAGCTAAATTTGCTTATGGGCAGAAATTCGACACTGAAATTAGATTGCAAACTTTTGTTATACAATGCAATACTAAAGCCTATATGGTGCTACGGAATTCAGTTATGGGGCACCGCCTCAGCGTCAAACATTGAAAAAATCCAAAGGCGACAAAACAAAATTCTACGAACGATTACTGCAGCTCCATGGTACGTCAAAAATTCACGAATTCATAACGATCTGAGTGTTCCGCTGGTAAAAGAGGAATTTTATAAGTACGCGACAAGGTATATCAGTAAACTGGAGCTTCATTAAAACCCTCTTGCTCGCAATATACTTAATTTTGGCGGCCACACTCGGCTTAAAAGAAGGGATACCGCTGCCACCATCAGATTGCTCAATAGGTGATTTTACCGAAATAGCTCCCGCATAATAAAACTTTTGTCTAGCATTGGCCGGACTTTAGAATCACATTTTTTTTAATTTTAAATTTAGTATTAAGATTTGAATACTTATTGTTAGTTCATTTTGAAGATTCAATAAATAAAAAAATGCTCAAAAAAAAAAAAAAAAGATATCGGTCCATATATACCCGAGATATAGTCCAAATCGGGTTTTCATAAAAATGTCGCGTAAACCAACTGCAACAACTTTTTTTGCTTAAAAGCGGTTCTGGTAATAAAATAAGGTTATATAAATATCGAAAATGAAAATTTCCGATATCGGTCCATATATACCCGAGATATAGCCTAGACCAGGGTTTTCATGAAAATGCCGCGTAAGCGAACTTAAACAACTCTTATGTGCTCAAAAGCAGTTCTGGTAATGAAATAAGGTTATATAAATATGGAAAATGAAAACTTCCATATCGGTCTATATATACCCGAGATATAGCCTAGACCGGGTTTTACATGAAAATGCCGCGGAAGCGGACCTAAACAATTTTTTTGTGCTCAAAAGCAGTCTTAGTAATAAAATCAGTCTTAGTCATAAATATGGCAAATGAAAATTTCCGATATCGGTCCATATATACCCGAGACATAGCCTAGACCGGGTTTTGTAAGAAAATGTTGCGTAATCGAACTTAAACAACTCTTATGTGCTCAAAAGCAGTTCTGGTAATGAAATAAGGTTATATAAATATGGAAAATGAAAACTTCCATATCGGTCCATATATACCCGAGATATAGCCCAAACCGGGTTTTACATGAAAATGCCGCGAAGCGGACCTAAACAATTTTTTTGTGCTCAAAAGCAGTCTTAGTAATAAAATCAGGTTATCTAAATATGGCAAATGAAAATTTCCGATATCGGTCCATATATACCCGAGATATAGCCTGAGCCGATTTTTCATGAAAATATTGCGTAAACGAACTTACACCACTTTTTTTTGCTTGAAACCAATTCTGGTAATAAAATCAGGTTATATAAATATGGAAAATAAAAATTTCGGATATCGGTCCATGTATACCCGAGATATAGCCTGAGCCGATTTTTGCATTAATATTTTTTTTTTTTTTCTTTTTGCTGAAAAGGTATTCTCGTTATAAAAGAAGGTTACTAAAATACAGAAAATAGAAAATTCCTATATCGGTTCATATATAACCGAGCATATTTTGTTCACATTTTGAAATATACTATACATATACGTGACTATAGTGAATGGTATTTTAGACTCGGCCCAGCCGAATATACCACACTCTTACTTGTTTTATTTAAATTTTTTTAATAATTTAAAATGACTTGGTTTATCTATTAAAATAGTCCAAACTAAACAAAATAACGAAAAAAAATTATTCGCAAGGTATATGTTAGTTTTTCGTAATAGATAACATAAAAAAGTCAAAAATAAATCTTTTGCAGCATATTCAAATTTCATTCAAGTTTAAGGGTTACAATACTTGTCGTTTAATTGGAAGAACATTTTTTAGTACATCTATATACATATGTATATTTTTTTTAATTAAAATTATTAATCTAAAAGTACGCAAAATACTACATGAATTCGACTTAGTGTTCGATAACAACGCCATTATTGTAACTGATTGAGGTTCCAATATGGTTGCTGCTTTTCAAACAAATAACCATATGTTTTGTATTAACCATTTGACGCATAACACATTACAGAAATCCATGGAAAATATACCTAATGTGGCAAATTTGATCCATTCGAGTACAAAACTGGTCAAATATTTTAGAGTTACTGGTTTAAATTCGAACCTTAACACAACGTTAAAAAGCTTTTCACCTACTCGTTGGAACACCATTTATTACGAGTTAGTATCAATTGAGGCAAATTGGGGAGAGATTGTCCAAATTTTACAACAAAAAAAACGAGATGAATATGCTAAGCACTATTAATTTAAACGTTACAACGGCTCTTATAAAAATCTTAGAAGAATATGAAAAAACATCGAACAAGTTAGAAGGGGAAAATTACACAATACATCTGGTCTATATTTAAACATATATAGATTAAAAAATATATGTAGCCCTGCCACCACTGACATTCAAGTTATAAAAGAAGTTAAAGAAAAATTAAACATGTACTTGGATTCCATAGTATTTAAAAACTTAACCTTTTATCACCTTTGTTTCCACCGTTTGACACATTGATCAAATTTAGCGCTGGCGAAAAACAAGCGATTAAAGAGGAATGTACATATATGCATTATGAGAAACTATCAAGAACAGCAGATAGATCAACTCGAGAACACATACACGAATTTCGAATGATAATAATGTATTGTTTTGTGACTTTATGCCCAATTTATAATTACCGAGTCCGATTGATAAAATTAGTAATGAAATATCAACGTATGAAACAATTAAGACCCCATTTCACGATGATTTTAAAATTTTGCCGTGGTGGGATGTACATAAAAATCAATTACCTCTTCTGTATAAAGTAAGTTACAAAATATTAGCAACTCCAGCCAGCAGCGCTGCATCTGAACGAACTTTTTCTGCTAGAAGAAATTTGATATCAGAAAAAAGATCAAGTATAGCGTCAAATAATAGCACTATAAACCAAATTATGTTCTTACACTCCAATCTAGGGGAGCACGAATTGCAAACAAGGTTAAACGAACAAGATAATGAAGACATTTAATTTTCTAAACTCCAAACAATTTATAGTATATACATACATATGTAAAAATGTTTTTATTTTGGCCGAAATTTGGTGGTTTTATTTTTTTGTTTTATCATATAAAATGTAACAAAAATACTGAATTATAATTTTATTTTTAATGTATTATTTTTGTTTTTGGTTTTTTTAGTTTAAGTTATTCATTTTTTTCTTGATAAAATTTTTATTTAAAAATAATATTAAGCCTGTGATTTTTAAACATTTGGTTTTTTGCTTACAATAAAGACTATGCTGCAGTATATATGACAGTAATGTAAAAATCTGATTATTGCACACAGCATCATATAAAAAATCTAAGCGAGCGCACACCATAACAAACGACAACAAAAAAATAAAGTGTGTTTTTATTTGTGTTTGTGTATTCGTCAAGCAATGATGTCTTGCAAAAATGTTATGTGTGATAGTATATAGTTATTGTTGCTATTTGCAGTTTTAATTTTTTTTCTATACATGTCATAACTGTGTTCAACTTGTTACTTATCAGGGGGCTAATTCTGTCATTCGCTTACGAGCGAGTTTTCACTCGAATGTGCGAGTTTTTACACTTTTCGGCTTATCTCATTCGATATCGAGTAAAACGTTTCGAAATTTCTAATGATGGCATTCGATAGCGAGTAACCATTCGAATGCAACCATGCAACTTTTTACTCGTAAGCAAAATTACTATCGAAAACCAGCCAAATAGAAAAACACAAAAGAAATGTAGATTCAAAATTTGTTTTGAGTAGCAACAGTTGTTAAATTAAATTGAGAATTTTTGGTTCTTAAGGATTTTTTCAATTCATATGATGATGTACATGACGTATATATACAGGTATATTATAAAGATGAGTATTGCTAAGAACACAAAAACTTATATTTGAAGTCACATGTTATTATATTCAAGAATTTATTTTTGTTTTTTTTAGAAATGCATATATGTATACATACATATGCTTATACATAGTTAAATGGTTGTTTTTTACGTACATATTTATTGAATTGTTATTTCTATTTACTTACTTTTTAATGTACAAACACGCATACATGACTGATTTAAATGAATTGTTACTGTGAATGTATGTGTGTTTATTTTTTATACAAAGTATGCAAATACATACAATTTTGGGCAGTGTTATAAAACACATTTTGTCAGTACTTTGCAACACTGAAGTGATAACTCGACTCGTTACGTAACGAGTCACATCATTAGAAATTTACACGATATCGAAATTATTTTCTACTGGATAGTAATTTCGATCACGAATGACAGAATTAGCCCCCAGTTATGTTTCCTCATTGTTTATTATTGTTGTTGGCACACATTGTGTGTGTCATGCAAAACAAGAAGTAAGTGCACTGAAGTATTTGCTAAAAAATAAAATGTTTTAAATAGCATTCAAGACATCATTGGCATTTCTTTAATAGACATACAGCCGGCCATATCGCATGTGACTACACTGCCACCCGCCATAGTAAGTTTAGCCTCAAGAATATCGCCATTAAGTATCCGGAACTTGCTTATTATTTTCTTTTTAAGAAGAATTCTGCAAGTAGCATTCAGTTTACCAGCAGCAGCTCCAAAGTCATCATTGAGATATACACGCATATCAACCCCACCATCGACAAGGTCGCGAACTTTCAGCGAGCGTGTTTTAAATTAAGCCCTCGTTATATATACATATGTATATATGTATATGTGTGTATATATATATATATATATATATATATATATATATATATATATATATATATATATATATATATATATATATATATATATATATATATATATATATATATATATATATATATATATATATATATATATATATATATATATATATATATATATATATATATATATATATATCGCGTGTTTTGAAAATTCATCTTTCACTAAGGGTACACCTAGATCTTTGTGAATTCGAGAGTTTTTAACATACCATGGAGCTGCAGTAATTATGCGGAGAATTTTATTCTGGCACTTTTGAATTTTTTCAATGTTAGATGCAGAGGCGGTACCCCACAATTGAATTCCATAGCTCCATATTGGCTTTAGGATTGCATTATACAACAAAAGTTTGCAATCTAACTTCAAGATAGAATTTCTGCCGATGAGCCAATTTAGTTGCACCGCTTTTAATTTCATCTGGGTGACTTTAGCGTCAATGTGAGACTTCCACGTGAGCCTACGGTCGAGGTGAATACCAAGGTATTTGACTTCAGTGTGCTGCGAAACAATGCAGTTGTTGATTTTAATAGCCGAACAAGTTTTTCTACGTAGTGTGAATGTAACATGGGTACATTTTTGTTCATTTACTTTGATTTTCCAAAGTTTCAGCCATTTCTCCAATATAAGAATATGTTCTTGCAAATTTCTTGATACTAATTTATAGTCTTCATGGACACTGATGAATGCTGTATCATCTGCAAAAGTTGAAGTGTGAATTTTGCAGCTCGTTGGCATATCTGAAGCATAAATCAAATATAAGGTTGGACCCAATATGCTACCCTGGGAAACTCCAGCTTCGATTGGTTGAGTCGAGCTTTTGAAATCACCTTCCTTAACGACGAATTTCCGGTCATATAAGTAGCTCTCTAACAGCTTGTGCGTGTTTGCAGGCAAATTTAATTTTATTTTATGAGTTAAGCCTTCGTGCCACACTTTGTCAAAAGCTTTGGAAACGTCAATAAATAGAGCTGAGCAATATTTTTATCTTCGAACGCGTTTCTGATAACATTCACCAGCCTGTGTGTCTGTTCTATGGTGCTATGCTTAGCCCTAAAACCGAATTAATGGTTAGGAATACATCTTACTTCATTCAATATTGGGGTCAACCCCGTCATTACCAATTTCTCGAACAGTTTTGAAATTGTTGGCAATAGACTTATCGGCCTATATGACTCAACTTTTGTAGGATCCTTTCCTGGTTTTGGTATCATAGTAATGATAGACACCTTCCACTCAGTAGGAAAGTACTCGAGACGTAAAATAGCATTAAAAATAAAAAGGACGAGTCTTCTAGCTACTCGGGGTAACTGCACAAGCATTTTGTTGGTAATTTTATCAATACCAGGAGGTTTTCTGGGGTTTAAGTTACTAATAGCATTATCGACATCTTGAAAACGAAGTCTGAAAGGTACGGGTGGTCTAACGGCATATGGCGGCATATCAGCTTCATCATTCAGTTCGTCAATGGCAAATACGCTTCTCAAGTGGTTAGCGTACAGCATTCCCTTTTCGGAGTCACTTCTGGCCCAGTCCCCAGTTGGAGTACGCAAGGGTGGCTTAGATCTAATGGGTTTCTTTAACCCTCTTGCTGCTTTCCATAAAGAATAATCGGATTGAGGACTACCATCGAGGCTTTCCAAATAGGTTGTGAGGGAAGCCACTCTTTGGACTTCAAGCAAGTTTCTTAATTGATTTACGCATTCTCCAAACCTAGCTTTAAGCTGGGGAGACCTGCGGAGTTGCCATTTTCTTCTGATTCTTCTTTTTTCTGAAACAAGGTGTTCGATTTCAGAAGAACAAGTTCTGCTATTCATATTTCTAAAATTTGTAGTGGTAGCATGTTGCACGGCTTTTATAATATTTTGGGAAAAATCATTAATTGACTCATCAATATCCTCTGGAGTTCTCAAAGATATATTTTCCGTACAGTGAGTACTTAAATATTTTTTATATTTTAACCAATTCACTCTAGACTGGAATACACCTATGTCGTTAAATGGGGATCCAATGTTCTGGGGGAAACATATAGAGACCATAGTAGGTGAGTGATCGGAGGACAAATCCAATAAAGGCTCCACATGCATCCATTCTAAGGGGACGTTTTTTACGATTCCAAAGTCAATAACATCTGGGATCTTTCGCTGGTCAGATGGTCAATAGGTGGGACTCCCGCTGGAGATTACATCTAAACCCAATTTTGATATAGTATCAAAAAGCACACGACCTTTCGGGGAGATTAATCTTGAGCCCCAAAATGTGTGTTTAGCATTATAGTCACCAGCAGCTATAAATCGGGATCCAAGAGAAGTAAAAAAATGTGAGTAATGATTTTCTGTAACTGAAATCTGAGGCGGGAATAAATTGATGAAATTACCAATTTACTGTGAATGTGTTCAATACAAATATTTGTTGCTTGAAAATATTCTTCACATGTCTCATTTAACAAGTAATGTTTAGTTCTATTTTTAATTAGAATAGCCGAACCTCCACAAGATCTTCCACGTGGATCTTTAGTGTCATATAGTATATAGCCATTTATCCTGAAATAACTTTTTGACGTCAGGTGAGTTTCAGCAATAAACATAACATCGATTTGCCTTTCCCTCAGGAAGTGTTCAAGTTCATTTTTGTGTTGGCGTATGCCGTTTGCGTTCCAGAAACATATTTTTAAATAAATCATTTTTTTAAAATAGCCTGTAAAATAGTTGATTGCATTTTTAGCATTTCCTGCATCTAGTGGTCATAGAAGCTGTAAAAGTGTTTATTGATTGAACCAAAGTCTGCAATGTGGCTTCAAGGTTGCTAAAATATGGGTCGGGCTGTTGAGACTTGGACTTCTGATTCGCGTTTGGTATATTAGTCTTAACCACATTGGCATAAGAAACTTGGTTAGAGCTTGGAACATTTATTTGGGTTGTTGACTGACCTGCTTGAGGAAAATTGTTGCTTGAAATGAAATGCGATTGCTGGAACGGCTTGGGAGGAGTTAATGATTTATTTGGCATTGAGCGTTTGAAGTGGGTATAAACGGGGCAACCCCTGTAATTAGCAGTATGATTGCCTCCACAATTACTACATTTTTTTACGTTTGTGTCAGTTTTTGATTTGGTGCACTTTGATGTGCCATGGAGATTACCACACACAACACAGACAGTGGACAATTTACAATATGTCTTAGTGTGGCCATACTCCTGGCAGTTCATGCACTGCACGGGTCCTGAACGCTTATGAGGCTCCTCTACAGTAACTTTCCGGTGTAGAAGGTATTTAACATTATATATTGGGTGAACCTCATTCTTCTTTAAGGTGACATCTCCAGGTTCTAATTCCACCCTAAACATGGGCTGAGGTATCTTTTCTCGGTTTCTGATGTTAAAAACATTCTTAATTTTAAACCCTTTCTCCTCCAAACCAGATTTAACGTCATTAGGATCTACGCCAGAATCAATTCCTTTAACAACAACTTGGAGGCCTTTCGCACTTTTAAGCTGATAGGTGTAAAAAGCTCTATTTTCTTTCTCCAAGTCGTCCGTCAATTTGCGGTAATCATTTTCATGAATTACCTGGATTTTTGTTTCTTTAATATTTCCATGCTGCACAGATGTTACGCTAAAGGTATTTTCAGCTATTACGGAAATAAGTTTGCTTACCAGTTCCTTAGATGTAGGCTCTCTCAAATAAATTGGAGGAGGTTTAAACGATTTTTTTGAAGTTGTTGGCTCATCCGTTTGGAGAATAGCAAACCTGTTATTATCAGAAGATTTACCGGAGTCCTCATCTTTGGGTATTTTAGGCTTTGATGATAATTGGGCAGATTTAGGGCTTCGTTGCCGTTTCACAACGGTGATGTATTTATCCATGCCTACTTGGGTTTTCGGCTTATTAGCGCTAGTTGAACTAGATGTGTTTTCTTCAGATGTTGCAAATATATTTGACGAACACGAACGCGTGCGGTTTCTTTCTCCTCTTCAGAAATCCAAATGTTTCTACTAGTTGAGCTAAGCTCTTTCTCAGAATTGCATCTGCTAGGTGCACTCATGCAGTTTTTTTTTTATTAACAAAAAAAAAAAATTAATTAAAAAAAAAAAAATATGTCACAAAATATTTCTTTTATATAGGATCACTCTTTTTACCTATTACGGTTTTTTTATTACTTTCCGATCAAAAACTAACACGTCCGCTCAAGAAAACAAAACTTTAATGTATAGTTTTTTTTCCACTGGGTAGGTAATCTTCACGCACAATAACAACAATAACAATGCACTGCCACCGCACTTGTTTTATTGTGTGTTCTTAGCAATACTCATCTTTATATACTTACATATACCTGTATATATACGTCATGTACATCATCATATGAATTGAAAAAATCCTTAAGAACCGAAAATTCTCAATTTAATTTAACTACTGTTGCTACTCAAAACAAATTTTGAATCTACATTTCTTTTGTGTTTTTCTATTTGGCTGGTTTTCGATAGTAATTTTGCTTACGAGTAAAAAGTTGCATGGTTGCATTCGAATGGTTACTCGCTATCGAATGCCATCATTAGAAATTTCGAAACGTTTTACTCGATATCGAATGAGATAATCCGAAAAGTGTAAAAACTCGCACATTCGAGTGAAAACGCGCTCGTAAGCGAATGACAGAATTAGCCCCCTGATAAGTAACAAGTTGAACACAGTTATGACATGTATAGAAAAAAAAATTAAAACTGCAAATAGCAACAATAACTACTATCACACATAACATTTTTGCAAGACATCATTGCTTGACGAATACACAAACACAAATAAAAACACACTTTATTTTTTTGTTGTCGTTTGTTATGGTGTGCGCTCGCTTAGATTTTTTATATGATGCTGTGTGCAATAATCAGATTTTTACATTACTGTCATATATACTGCAGCATAGTCTTTATTGTAAGCAAAAAACCAAATGTTTAAAAATCACAGGCTTAATATTATTTTTAAATAAAAATTTTATTAAGAAAAAAATGAATAACTTAAACTAAAAAAACCAAAAAAAAAAAAATAATACATTAAAAATAAAATTATAATTCAGTATTTTTGTTACATTTTATATGATAAAACAAAAAAATAAAACCACCAAATTTCGGCCAAAATAAAAACATTTTTACATATGTATGTATATACTATAAATTGTTTGGAGTTTAGAAAATTAAATGTCTTCATTATCTTGTTCGTTTAACCTTGTTTGCAATTCGTGCTCCCCTAGATTGGAGTGTAAGAACATAATTTGGTTTATAGTGCTATTATTTGACGCTATACTTGATCTTTTTTCTGATATCAAATTTCTTCTAGCAGAAAAAGTTCGTTCAGATGCAGCGCTGCTGGCTGGAGTTGCTAATATTTTGTAACTTACTTTATACAGAAGAGGTAATTGATTTTTATGTACATCCCACCACGGCAAAATTTTAAAATCATCGTGAAATGGGGTCTTAATTGTTTCATACGTTGATATTTCATTACTAATTTTATCAATCGGACTCGGTAATTATAAATTGGGCATAAAGTCACAAAACAATACATTATTATCATTCGAAATTCGTGTATGTGTTCTCGAGTTGATCTATCTGCTGTTCTTGATAGTTTCTCATAATGCATATATGTACATTCCTCTTTAATCGCTTGTTTTTCGCCAGCGCTAAATTTGATCAATGTGTCAAACGGTGGAAACAAAGGTGATAAAAGGTTAAGTTTTTAAATACTATGGAATCCAAGTACATGTTTAATTTTTCTTTAACTTCTTTTATAACTTGAATGTCAGTGGTGGCAGGGCTACATATATTTTTTAATCTATATATGTTTAAATATAGACCAGATGTATTGTGTAATTTTCCCCTTCTAACTTGTTCGATGTTTTTTCATATTCTTCTAAGATTTTTATAAGAGCCGTTATAACGTTTAAATTAATAGTGCTTAGCATATTCATCTCGTTTTTTTTGTTGTAAAATTTGGACAATCTCTCCCCAATTTGCCTCAATTGATACTAACTCGTAATAAATGGTGTTCCAACGAGTAGGTGAAAAGCTTTTTAACGTTGTGTTAAGGTTCGAATTTAAACCAGTAACTCTAAAATATTTGACCAGTTTTGTACTCGAATGGATCAAATTTGCCACATTAGGTATATTTTCCATGGATTTCTGTAATGTGTTATGCGTCAAATGGTTAATACAAAACATATGGTTATTTGTTTGAAAAGCAGCAACCATATTGGAACCTCAATCAGTTACAATAATGGCGTTGTTATCGAACACTAAGTCGAATTCATGTAGTATTTTGCGTACTTTTAGATTAATATTTTTATCTGAAAATTAAAAAAAATATACATATGTATATAGATGTACTAAAAAATGTTCTTCCAATTAAACGACAAGTATTGTAACCCTTAAACTTGAATGAAATTTGAATATGCTGCAAAAGATTTATTTTTGACTTTTTTATGTTATCTATTACGAAAAACTAACATATACCTTGCGAATAATTTTTTTTCGTTATTTTGTTTAGTTTGGACTATTTTAATAGATAAACCAAGTCATTTTAAATTATTAAAAAATTTTAAATAAAACAAGTAAGAGTGTGGTATATTCGGCTGGGCCGAATCTAAAATACCCTTCACAATAGTCACGTATATGTATAGTATATTTCAAAATGTGAACAAAATATGCTCGGTTATATATGAACCGATATAGGAATTTTCTATTTTCTGTATTTTAGTAACCTTCTTTTATAACGAGAATACCTTTTCAGCAAAAAGAAAAAAAAAAAATATTAATGCAAAAATCGGCTCAGGCTATATCTCGGGTATATATGGACCGATATCCGAAATTTTTATTTTCCATATTTATATAACCTGATTTTATTACCAGAATTGGTTTCAAGCAAAAAAAAGTGGTGTAAGTTCGTTTACGCAATATTTTCATGAAAAATCGGCTCAGGCTATATCTCGGGTATATATGGACCGATATCGGAAATTTTCATTCGCCATATTTATATAACCTTATTTTATTACCAGAACTATTTTTAAGCAAAAAAACAGTTGTTTAGCTTCGCCTATGCGACATTTTCATTAAAAATCCGATTTGGGCTATATTTCGGGTATATATGGACCGATATCTTAAAAAAAATTTTTTGCCTTTAAGTCACCATGCTTAATAAGTGTGTGAAGTTTGAAGCAAAACAAACAACTTTTGTTTTCAAAATTTTCATACAAAACTGCAAAAAAATGGCTTTTTTCGGAATTTTGACGGGAATGACAATAGATATGTGGATAAAAAATTTTGAAGAATATGCTCTGGCATACGGTTGGTCAGAGGTACAAAAATTTGTGTTTGCAAGAAACAAAATGAGAAAGTGCGCAGATTTATTTTTATAGTTCGTTTCTGTTAGTAATTATGCTACTTTAAAAACACTTTTGATGGATGAATTTCATAAAGAATATACCAGTGCTGAAATTCATTCACAGCTACGTGAACGCAAGAAAAAAAAAAATGATGAAAACTTTAACGAATACGTGTTGCTCATGCGTCGAATCGGTTATCTCGGTACGGTTGATGATAAGTCAATAATCCGGTATATCGTGGATGGTATTAAAGGTAGTGCTGAGTGGAAAATAGGGCTATATAGTGCTCGGAATTATAAAGAACTTAAAGAACAATTTGAAATATATGAAAGAGTTTACAAACACAAGACAGATGCTACATATAAAAATCAAAACAAAGCTGTAAACAATAACATTAAACACAATGTCAAAATATCTCATTGTTACAATTGTGGATCTGCTGATCACAAACGTAGTGAGTGTACATCCGATACGCCCAAGTGTTTTAAGTGCAACAAAAATGGCCATATTTCAAGAGACTGCAGATCAATAACGGCAGTAAACTGTATGGTATATAATGATCAATTACGAAGTTTAATAATAAATAAAAATAAATTTGATTGTTTTATTGACAGTGGTGCGGAAATTTCTGTAATTAAAGAAAGTGTTGTCAAAAATATTTTAAAGTAGATATTAAAGTTTTCTTCTAACAGGGAATTTTCGAGTTTAATTTTGCGCCGTTTGGATTTTGTAATTCTCCAGCCGTTTTCATACGATTCATTAACACAATATTTCGAAATCTGGTTAATGAGGGTATTATACAAATATATATGGACGATTTTATAGTGTACTCGAAGAACAATGAATCCGATATGAAAAATCTAGAAAGAGTCTTTAATGTGGCATCCCAAAATAATTTAATAATCAATTGGAAAAAATGCAAATTTTTGCAAAACCGTGTTGAGTTTTTAGGCTTAGTTATTGAAAATGGTTCTATTAGCCCAAACGAGGAAAAAATTAAAGCAGTTAAGAACTTTCCTATACCTAATGACATAATAGGTATTCAATCGTTTCTCGGACTCACAGGATTTTTTCGAAAATTTATACAAAATTACTCAATTATAGCTAAACCGCTTACAAACATTTTGAGAAAGAATATAGAATTTTCAATGAATCCACATTCGCTAGGAGCAATTGAAGCATTGAAACGAATTTTGACAAGTCAACCGGTGCTGAAAATTTATTCTACGGAGGATAATACAGAATTACATACCGATGCATCAAAGTTGGGTTTTTGCGCGATTTTATTACAACAATTTGATGAACAGTGGCATCCGGTTTATTTTTATAGCAAGAAGAATTCTGATGCGAAACTCCATAGCTTCCACCTAGAAATAAAAGCTGCATACCTAGCGATGAGGAAATTACGCCACTATCTTTTAGCAACGAAGTTTGACCTTGTTACAGACTGTTTAGCATTTCAACAAACGTACAAAAAAGACAATTTATTGTCATCTATATCCAGATATGTAATGTATATGCAGGACTTTAATTACAATTTGAAACACCGAAAAGGAGAGAGTATGAAGCATGTTGATGCTTTGAGCAGATATTCAATAAATATTGTTAGCGTAGAATCTGAGTTAAAATGACGTTTAAGAAAAGCACAAAATACCGATGATAGTTTAAAATCAATAATCGAGATCTTACAAGTTCGTCCTTATGATAAATACAAATTGGTAGGGGGTGTTCTATGTAAAGAAATCGACAGTCATGAAGTTCTTGTAGTTCCACGCCTTATGGAAAAAGAAATTATAACTAAGGCTCATGAGAACGGTCATTTTGGTACAGTAAAAACAGTACATCAAATAAAACAGAATTATTTTATCCCACACTTGGAACATAAGGTGAACAAAGTCATACAAAATTGTACAAAATGTATACTGTTTAACAAAAAGCAAGGCAAACATGAAGGATTTTTACAATGTATCGACAAGGGGGATCAGCCGCTATCCACAATCCACATTGATCATCTAGGACATATGGATGCTACATGTAAGATGTATAAACATATTTTTGCGATTGTAGATGGGTTCAGTAAGTTCGTGTGGCTCTTCCCAACAAAAAGTACTGGTGTGGATGAAGTCGTATTTAAGCTGGAGTTTTGGAGAACAATATTTGGAGACCCACAACGTATAATGTTGGCATTACTGCCAGAAATACATCCGTGTATTATTATTATCATTGTAAATCAGAAATTAACGGCAGAGATTTTAAATTTAACGACTATCATTCATTCAACAACACCCGCAGAAACAACATCAAAGTAAACGCGTCACGCCGTACAGGTTGCATTTTAACTGAAGATTTTCAATAAAATAACTTGTTTTTACCTTACTATATATGTCTTTTATTTGTTGCCCGGACATTAATTAATTTTGCAACCAGCCTTTTTATTTGCCACATATGTTTAACTTTGTCTGCTGCGAGTGTTGATACGCGATATTAAGATAGGATTTATTTGAGTAGTTCCGCGGTTTTCAAGTCGTTAATAATGAGTAGAAGGCCGAAGACTAGGTCGTAGTCCAGTGAAAAACCACAGCAAGTACAGGACAATTCATCCGATAATGAAAGCCTGGATGCCACAATGATTGATACGGGTGGCGTGAACAATTGTAGTGAAGGCAATATGAACACATCAGTTTCACCTAATACACCCACACAATCACCACAACAGTTCACTATGTCGGAGGTCCTGTCAACAATGAATTCCTTAAAGACTGCCATAGACGAACTAAGAGAAGAGGCATTCCGTGATAATAATGCCATTAAAGGGCTTAGTGCGAGAATGGTAGAAGGAACGCCACATATCACAAGAGATGAAAACTCAACATATATTGCAACGTATACTCGAGAAGAATTGCCACCTTTGACAAGAAGAAACATGCAACAAGTGCCGCCAATATCCAATAGGGTGCAAGTCAATCCAACTTTATGTTATTCACAACAGTCACAGCCATTGCCAAGCCGGGTTGAATTTGCACCAGAATACAATCGCACACAGTTGCCGTCGCCGTCAGGTAATATAATGCAGCCGTCTACAAATAGTTTATACCACATGCCGCCAGTGTATAACAACGAGCAGCCGCCGTCGGGTCACATACACCATCCATCAGTGAATAATTTACAACAAAATCTGTTGCAGTCAACAAATACAGGAAGTAATGAAGAACATATAATGCCGCCAGCTACACCATCAAATTATTATTCGTCCGTACCACCAGCTACAAGCCAATATAGTGAATTTGTAACCAAATTATACCATTTGCCAACATTTGATGGTAAGCCAGAAGATTGGCCATTATTTTTTGCCACTTATGAGGATACTAATCTGGAATGCGGCTATACAAACCGTCAAAACTTAATACGTCTACAGAAGTCTTTGCAGGGTGCTGCCAAAGATACTGTAAAGTCAATGCTCATACATCCGGAGAACGTGCCTTTGATAATGGATGAGCTTAAATTTAATTTAATTTAAATTAAAAATTCACTCTGTGATTCTTCAACCGCACAGTCGTGTTTTTAAAAAGTGAAAAAAAAAACAAACCAAAAATCATTGTGCTAACATATTTTAAACTTACATACAAAAACAATAATATATTGTATTAAATTGCAAAAACAATAACAAATTATTTAAAAAAAAAAAACAACGGGAAAATAAATTCCTTACATTTCATTAACTAAACAATAAAATAAATTTCAATAAAACAAGTGCGGTGGCAGTGCATTGTTGTTGTTGTTATTGTGCGTGAAGATTACCTACCCAGTGGGAAAAAAACTTGCAAAACCGAAAATCTTTATGACAATTATTTTTATATACTTTTAAATTAAAAAAATATAAATAAAAAATTGCATGAGTGTACCTAGTAGATGCAATTCTGAGAGGGAGCTTAGCTCCACTAGAAAAAACCTCTGGATTTCTGAAGAGGAATCATTGAAAAAATCGTTGGACAATCTCCTGTCTCTAAGAGATAAAAAATGCACGCGTTCGTGTTCGCCAAACATTGTTGTTACAACAGAAGACCAACCATCTACCAGTTCAGTTATTGCAGATAAGCCGAAAACACAAGTAGGCATGGACAGGTATGTAACCGTGGTTAAACGTCAGCGAAGCCCGAAATCCGCTCAGATATCATCACAACCAAAGATATCCAAAGAGGATAATACCGCTACAGCAACGGAAAGTAATAGATTTGCAATCCTCCAGACTGATGAGCCAAATACAGCAAAAAAAAACATTTAAACCGCCACCAATATATTTGAGAGAATCTACTTCTAATGAGCTGGTAAAACAACTTATTACGGTAATCGGTAAGGACAATTTCAACGTGACATCAGTTAAGCGCGGAAACATCCATGAAACAAAAATTCAGGTAAACCATGAAAACGACTACCGAAAATTGTCTGATGTCTTAGAAAAACAGAAAAGATAATTTTACACTTACCAGCTCAAAAGTGCCAAAGGTCTTCAGGTCGTTATTAAAGGGATTGACCCATGCGTAGATACTGATGATGTAAAAACCGGATTGGAAGATAAGGGTTTTAAAATAAAAACAGTAGTAAACATCAGGAACCGTGAAAAGACCCCTCAACCCATGTTTAGGGTTGAACTAGAACCAGGGGATGTTCTGCTAAAAAAGAGTGAAATTCACCCAATATATAACCTCAAATATCTTTTGCATCGTAAGGTTACGGTTGAGGAGCCACATAAGCGTTCAGGACCCGTTCAGTGCCTAAGCTGCCAAGAATTTGGCCACACTAAGGCTTACTGCAAGTTGCCCGCTGTTTGTGTTGTATGTGGCGAACTTCACGGCACAACTCAGTGCAATAAGTCAAAGGCCGACGCAAGTGTTAAAAAATGCAGTAACTGTGGAGGTAACCACACTGCAAATTATAGAGGTTGCCCTGTCTATACTCATTTTAAGCGGTCAATGACAAATAAGTCATCGGTTTCTCCAGCAGCCAAATGTCATTGGCAAAAACAATTTTCCCCAGGTAGGCCATCCAACCAACTTCACAAACACGCGGAACACCAAACAATTTTCATATGCTAATGTGGTTAAATCCGACCAAAACTTAAACCAGCAACCCAAGCCCCAAATTTCCGATCCAAATTTTAGTAACCTAGAGGCAACTCTGCAGACTCTTGTTCAATCCATTAACACTTTTACCGCCTCTATGACCAACATGATGCAGGAAATGCTAAAAATGCAATCCACTATTTTACAGGCAATTTTAAAAAAATGAATTGGTTAAAAATATGTTTCTGGAACGCAAACGGCATTCGCCAACACAAAAACGAATTTGAGCACTTCCTTATGGAAAAGCAGATCGATATAATGATGATTGCTGAAACCCATTTGACAACTAACAGTTTTTTCAAAATTAATGGCTACATACTGTACGACACAAAAGATCACCGTGGAAGATCTTGCGGAGGATCGGCAATTCTAATAAAATCCAGAATTAAACACTTTTTAATGAACGAGACATGTGAGGAATATCTCCAAGCTACAAATATATGCTTTAATTATTTTCATGAAAAAATTGTTATATCCTCGATTTACTCACCACCACGATTTTCAATAACAGAAAGACAATATTCAATTTTTTTCAAATCACTTGGTCCTCGATTTTTAGCGGCTGGCGACTATAACGCTAAACACACTTTTTGGGGATCACGTTTAATTACCCCAAAAGGCCGTGTGCTTTTTGACACCGTTACCAAAATGGGCTTAGGTGTGATTTCAAGTGGACACCCCACTTATTGGCCGTCAGACCAACGCAAGATCCCAGATGTTGTAGACTTTGGAGTTACAAAAAATTTTCCCTCAGAATGGATGCAAGTGGAGCCTTTATTGGACTTGTCCTCAGATCACTCACCAACTATAGTTTCTGTTTCGTTCCCCCAGGGGGTTGGTTCCCCGTTTTGTAACTTGGCGTTGACCGTCACTCGAGTTAATTGGATAAAATATAAGAAATATTTGAGTACACATTGTACGGAAAACATTGCCTTGAGAACGCCTGAGGATATTGATGTGTCGATTAACGAATTTTCTGAACACCTTAATCTAGCCGTACAACATGCCACCACTAGCCATATAAGATCCAGAAATGTGAGCAACAGAACATATTCGTTTGAAATTGAACAACTTCTAACAGAAAAAAGAAGAGTTAGAAGAGAGTGGCAACTTCGCAGGTCTCCCCAGCTTAAAAGCAGGCTACGAGAGTGCATAGCTCAGTTAAGAAATCTGCTCGAAATCCAAAGAATGGCTTCCCTTAAAAATTATCTGGAAGGTCTTGATGGTACCCCTCAAACCGACTATTCTCTATGGAAAGCGACAAAACGTCTGAAAAGACCCGTAGTAGGTAAGCCACCTCTGCGAACTTCAACTGGAGATTGGGCAAGAAGTGATTCTGAAAAAGGGATGGTGTATGTTAATCATTTGAAAAACGTTTTTACTGCAAATGATACAGTGGATGATGTTGCTGAATTTCCGCCATATGCTGTTAGACCACCTGTGCCTTTGAGACTTAGTTTTCAAGATGTTGAAAATGTTATTCGTAACACAAACCCCAGGAAAGCTCCAGGTATTGATCAAATTACTGGTAAAATGCTTGAGCAGCTACCTCGTGTAGCTCGTAGAATTCTTCTTTTTATTTTTAACGCTATTTTACGTCTCGAGTATTATCCTGCAGAGTGGAAGGTGTCCATGATTACTATGATACCCAAACCAGGGAAGGATCCCACTAAACTAGAATCATACAGACCAATAAGTCTACTGCCAACAATTTCAAAACTGTTCGAAAAATTGTTAATGGCAAAGTTGAGTCCAATGTTGAACACTGTGGGATGCATCCCTGATCATCAATTTGGCTTTCGGGCTAAACACAGCACAATAGAACAAACGCACAGACTAGTCAATGTCATAAGACAGACCTTTGAGGAGAAGAAGTATTGCTCAGCTCTATTCATTGACATTTCTCAAGCTTTTGATAAAGTGTGGCACGAGGGCTTGATACACAAAATAAAGTTGAACTTGCCTGCAAATACACACAAGCTTCTGGAAAGCTACTTATGTGGGCGGAAGTTTGTTATTAGAGAAGGCGACTTTATAAGCCCAACTCAGCCAATCGAGGCAGGAGTTCCTCAAGGCAGCATACTGGGGCCTACTTTATATTTGATTTATGCCTCTGACATGCCAACGACACCCGGAATCCACACTTCAACTTTTGCAGACGATACAGCATTCTGCAGCGTACATGAAAGCCATCAAGTAGCTTCGCGAAATTTGCAGGAGTATATTTCAATATTAGAGATGTGGTTAAAACTTTGGAAAATTAAATTTAATGAACAAAAGTGTACTCACGTTACATTCACGCTGCGTAAACAAACATGTTCAGCCATCCAAATCAACAATTCACCTATTCCGCTCCAAAATGAAGTCAAGTACCTTGGTATTCACCTGGACCGTAGGTTAACGTGGAAGTCCCACATAGATGCGAAAGTTACTCAGTTAAAGTTAAAAGCAGCTCAACTGAATTGGCTTATGGGCAGAAACTCGACATTGAAGCTGGATTGCAAACTTTTATTATATAACGCAATTCTAAAGCCTATATGGTGCTATGGAATTCAATTATGGGGCACCGCCTCCGCTTCAAAAGTTGAAAAAATTCAAAGGCGACAAAACAAAATTCTTCGAACAATTACCGCAGCTCCATGGTACGTAAAAAACTCACGAATTCATAAGGATCTCTGTGTTCCTCTTGTAAAAGACGAATTTTCAAAGTACGCAACAAGGCATATCAATAAATTGGAACTTCATCGAAATCGTCTTGCACGCAATATACTTAATTTCGAAGGACACTCTCGGTTGAGAAGGAGGGACACCCTTGCCACCATCAGAACGTTAAATAGGTGATTTCACCGATATTGATCGTGCAAAATAAAACATTTTTGTCTAGCATTGGCTGGACTTAATTAATTTTATGTATTTAGTTTTAAGATTTGAATACTTATTGTTAGTTCACTTTGTGAAGATTCAATAAACAAATGAATGAGAAAAAAAAAAAAAAAAAAAAAAAATTTAATTTTGGTTGCCCTGAATTATTAATTAAATCGCAATTGGAGAAAATCAAAACGTATCCACCTATAACTGAGGGCCGTCTGGATAACATTTTGGGTTTTGCCACATGCACAAAAAATATAGTTGCTTTTTTTAAATCTTCTAAGTGTGATAATCATTTAATGAATCCGACTCTGCTAGAACAGTTGGTTTTAAAATTGCCCTTGTCGAAACAGTATGAATGGGCGAGATTTTCTAATTCGGTGACACCGTTTGCGAACGTTGAGGATTTTTCTAAATGGGTTGGCGAGGTGGCTCGTTATTGCAGTTTAATGCTTACTGAGTGCGGAAAATTTAAGGAACTGAGCACAAATGATAGATGGGAGCTGGTAAAACGACTACGAGTGTGTTTTGCCTGCCTACGAAAAGGTCACAACTTAACGCAGTGCAGAAAAAGAAGTAAATGTAACATTCTAGGTTGTACTCGTCTTCACCATCCTGTGTTACACCAGAACGTGGCGGAGTTGGCCTCCGCAGACAATTCACAAGAATCGGCGCATGTTTTGCAATGTCACCAAAATGAGAATGTAACGCAGTTGTTCAAAGTTTTGGCAGTAACCTTATATGGACCAAATGGATGCAGAAATCTTCTATTACGTTGCAGTGGTATGATAACATGCGCAAAACCGAATCGTCGCTGAAAGTGAAGGTAGAAATATCACCTAAAGACCAAAGCAGCAAAAAGTTCATCATTAATAATTTACAGACAGTGAAAAAACTCAATTTGCCCGTTCAAAGCTTTAATAAAGCAGACTTTAAATATTTGAAACATTTGCCCATACAGACATACGTGAATGAAAAACCTTCAATTCTTATTGGTTTGGACAACTGTTTGCTTACTTTAGCTGAGCAAGTAGTTGAAGCGGGGCCTGATTTGCCTGTAGCGTCTGCAACAAAACTCGGCTGGGTTGCGTATGGGGCTGTTCTAAAAGGCCAGAAAAGTATTGCCCGAATTTGCCCCATAAACGGATCAGATTCGTGGAAGGAAGTTCATCAATTAGTTCAGGAGTATTTTTCGGTTGAGAATTTTGGCGTGAAGGCGACTAACATGGTGTTAGAATCTGATGATAACAAGCGTGCTAAATACATTTTACAGAGTTCTACAAAAAAGGTTGGTGACAAGTATGAAACAGGCTTATTGTGGAGAAACGATGATACGGAGTTGCCAGATAGCTTTGAGATGGCAAAGCATCGTTTGCTCAAAGTCGAGGATAGAATGAAGCGAGATCCTGTCTATGCTGCCAACTATAGAAACGAAATTAATAAATATATTGCCAAGGGGTATGCAAAATGCTGTCTCAAGATGAGATGCAGTTACGATTTGATAATAAACGAGTCTGGTACTTGCCACATTTTGGAGTACGAAATCCCCATAAACCGGAAAAGCTGAGAATAGTTTTCGACGCAGCTGCGACAGCGTCGAACGTATCGCTGAATTCTGCTCTATTAAAGGGACCTGAACATGCAAAGCCAATTCAGACTATTTTATGTCAGTTTCGTCAGGGAAAAATAGCGGTGGCAGGCGATATTGAGGAAATGTTTTCGCAAGTATCCAT
This sequence comes from Thecocarcelia acutangulata, assembly GCA_914767995.1. Lineage (NCBI taxonomy): Eukaryota > Metazoa > Arthropoda > Insecta > Diptera > Tachinidae > Thecocarcelia > Thecocarcelia acutangulata. The sequence goes on from OU612097.1 coordinate 65,026,785, forward strand.
CATAGCCGCTGATCAACATTCACAACGCTTTTTATGGCGTAATGGTGAGACAACACATGAAATACGAGTGTTTTTAATGCAGTCAATGGTATTTGGTGCAGCATGCGCACCTTGTTGTGCAGAGCATGTTAAGAATTTTAACGCTAGTAGGTATGCGTCAGTCATGCCTCGAGGAGCCAATGCCGTTATTGATAACACCTATGTTGATGACCTCGTCATAAGCTTTAATTGTGTTGAAGATGCACTTGAGATTGTTCAGGAAGCTATAAATATAAATGCTGAGGCAGGATTTAAGTTGCGTAGATTTTCATCCAACTCGCCGGAGGTCGAGGCCAAATTAAATGGGAAAAATGAAGGAGGGCCAACAAATTTGAACATGGAAAGAGTTAATCAAACAAATAAAATCCTCGGTTTATACTGGAACAAAAACACAGATTGCTTTGAGTTTCACGTGAAGTTTCATAAAATTTGCCTTGATGTTTTGGAAGGCAGGCGTCCACCCACTAAAAGAGAAGTTTTGGGAATGGTGATGGTGATGGCAGTTTTTGATCCATTCGGGTTTCTGGCAAATTTCACGATATTTTCAAAGTTACTTTACAGAAGACGTGGAAATTGTGCTTACAATGGGACGAATCGCTTCCAAACCAATTACAGACAGAATGGAAAGCCTGTTGGAAAGAATTGGAAAAATTAAAGCAGTTTTCACTGGTCCGTTGTTACTCACCATTGGTCAACGCTGCTGATGATATTCAACTACACATATTTGTGGATGCCAGCTCTAGCGCCTATGCGGCAGTTGCGTATACAATATGTGGCCGATGTACATGTGTCTTTTGTAGTTTCTAAATCTAGGTGCGCACCCCCAAGGGGCATGACTATTCCTCGACTTGAATTGCAGTCCGCAGTACTTGGTTCCCGCCTAAAGACATTTGTAGAAGAGAGTCATAGTTTTAAAGTCAACCGCACAATATTTTGGTCTGATTCAACAACGGTAATTTCGTGGATTCGATCGACTGAGAGGGAATATAAGCAGTTTGTTGCATGCCGAATAGCGGAAATTTTGACAACAACAGACGCTGAACAATGGAGGTGGCTGCCAACCGGGTTGAATGTTGCCGATGAAGCCACTAGGGCCAAATTGCCAGTGTGTTTCGCTTCCGACTCAAGATGGTTGAGTGGTCCATAATTTTTGAGACAGGATGAATCATTTTGGCCAGTTGATACTTTCTGCTCAGAGGTCAGCCAAGGTCGTGAAGAGGAAAAGTTGAATACAGTATTGCTGTGTAGCCCTATTAAAGAGCAGTTGATTGATTTTGGACGATTTTCAAAATTCCTGAGATTGAAACGTTCTGCTACCTGGATATTTCGCTTCATAAACACAAAACTTCGAAAGTGTCAGCCAAGGTCCACTGAACTTACAGCCTTGGAGTTAGAGAGTGGTGAAAAATTAATTTGTCGTTTGGTTCAGATGGAGATGTTTACTGTTGAAAGGGAGTGTCTATTAAAAGGGTGCAAGCTAGCAAAAGATTCCAGTATTTATCAACTGACACCATATATTGATGATGAAATGTTACTGCGAGTCAATGGAAGAATTGACAACGCTTATTTTTTACCAGAAACGGCTCGTAATCCTATCATTATGCCAAATAAACACCGGGTTACTTCACTAATAATTGCTTATTACCACCAAAGAGGACATCATCACAACGATCATATTGTTATCAATGAGGTAAGGCAGAAGTTTTGGGTGCCATATATTCGCTCCGTTCTTAAAACTGTAAAAAGATCCTGCACAGTTTGCGTTCGCGAGACTGCTAAGCCAACACAGCCGCTGATGGGGCAATTGCCAGTTGATCGTATGTCGCCTTATGTTCGCCCTTTCAGTTATGTCGGACTGGATTACTGTGGTCCATTCAATGTCTCAGTGGGGCGAAGACCAGAGAAAAGGTGGATCGCTTTATTTACATGTTTAACTACGAGGGCATTGCATTTGGAAATTTCTGTAGACCTGTCCACAGACGCATTTTTAATTTGTTTGCGAAATTTTGTCAACAGGAGAGGTGTACCTGTCCGCATCAGAAGCGACAATGGCACAAATTTTGTGGGCGCGCAGAAAGAAATGAAAGAAAATAATAATTTTTTTGATTTTGATGCAATACAGCAAGAACTGTCTAAAAGCAATATTGATTGGGTGTTTAATTGTCCGTCTAACCCGCACGCAGGTGGCTGCTGGGAACGATTGGTTCGATGTGTAAAGCAATTATTGTTCCGAATTTTCAAAGAAGAAGCACCGCACTTAGAAACCTTCCGAAGTGCTGTAATAGAAGCCGAGTGTATTGTAAATAACCGTCCATTAACCGAACTACCATTGGATGCCGCCTCCAACATGCCTTTAACACCAAACCATTTTTTATTAGGAGCCTTAAATTCTACCCAAACGCCTGGCGACGGGGAAGAAAATATCTGTTTGCGGAAGCAATGGCGAATTGCACAGAATTTGAAGGACAGATTGTGGAAAAGGTGGATAGTGGAATATCTGCCACAACTATTGCAACGGCCTAAGTGGAGGGAAAAATCTGAAACGTTGAAGATTGACGATGTGGTGCTTATATTGGATTCCAACCAGCCTAGAAGTCAATGGAGAATGGGAAAAATAACTAAAGTGTTTAAGGAAAAAGATTGACAAACACGTTCTGCTGAAGTCAAAACCTTAAATGGTTATATCCGTCGACCCGCTGTAAAATTGGCCTTTATAAGGTTAAACGAATCCTGCTAGATGGAATGGATTCATGGTGGGGGGAATGTTAGCATTACTGCCAGAAATACATCCATGTATTATTACTTTTATATGCAACATTGTAAATCAGAAATTCACGGCAGAGATTTTAAACTTAACGACTATCATTCATTCAACAACACCCGCAGAAACAACATCAAAGTAAACGCGTCACGCCGTACAGGTTGCATTTTAACTGAAGATTTTTAATAAAACAACTTGTTTTTACCTTACTATATTTGTCTTTTATTTGTTGCCCGGACATTAATTAATTTTGCAACCAGCCTTTTTATTTGCCACATATAATAAGCGATAGAGGGCCAGCGTTCTTATCGAGAGCATTTGAAGATTTTTGTAAAGATAAAAATATAGAGCATATTAAAACAACAGCGGGTGTACCACGAGGCAATGGACAAATAGAACGTATGAATAGAACAATATTATCTGTGATTTCAAAGCTTTCATCTGAAAATCCACATCAATGTTTTAAGTACGTAGGAAGTGTACAAAAAGCAATTAACTGCAATTATCACAGATCTATAGGCAGGTCACCATTTGAAGTATTATTTGGCGTCAAGATGAAGAATGATAATAGCAGTGATGTCGTACAAGTCCTTGAAAAAGAATTAATCACCGAATTTTAAAAAGAACGAGATGAACTTAGAAATGTAACAAAGCAGCAAATAACGAAGGTCCAAGCCGAATACAAGAAGAATTTTGATAAAAAAAAGAAAGAAAAATATTGGTTATAAAGTTGCAGATTAGGTAGCTATAAAAAGGACGCAGTTTGTTGCACGCAGAAAATTGGCCACCGAATATCTAGGCCCATACGAAATTACCAAGGATAAGAGGAATGGACGATACGAAGTACGGAAGGCAGCATCATTCGAGGGGCCAAATTCTCCAACTACAAGCAATGGCCACATGAAATTATGGCGTTACGCAGAAGTTGATGATGAAGACGGTAATTCATCCGAAGCGGATGATTAGTCGGCTGGCCGAATGTGGGAACACAGCCTTTAACGGACAGATATCTTCATTACAACGCTGACATACCAAACAATGCAACACTGACGTACACATCATCACTGTTTTCTAAGAAAGAAAGAAAGAATGAAGAAGATGACGAGAAGAACAAGTTAAAAAGTTGAAAAGTAAAGTTCTATATAGAAAACGTTGAAGCTAGTTTTTAATAAAAGTTGCTAAAATAGCCGAAAAGATTTGATAAGTTGTTGTTAATATATTCGACATTAAACTTTACTTTCATAAATCAATGTGAATTTAATTAACTTAAACTCTGTAGCTTTTAATTTTTTTTTTTTGAATTTTATTATTAAATATTATAAGACATGAGCTATGAAAGCTTAACATAATCTAAGCGTTTTAATCATATATATATATATATATATATATATATATATATATATATATATATATATATATATATATATATATATATATATATATATATATATATATATATATATATATATATATATATATATATATATATATATATATATATATATATATATATATATATATATATATATATATATAAAAAAAAACAAAAACAAACAAGAAATCATTGTGCTAACATAAATTAAGGAATCTCAGACGGGTTCAATAAAAAAAATTCAGGCGCTGACAACCTTTTATTCAATCTTTGTTAAAAATACAATTGTAACAATTAATTAACCATTTAATAATTAAATATAAAATTCAATAATTCGATCACGTCCGTTCTCAAGTAAGCCGTTGCCAAGACTGTTAGTTCTGAGCCAACTTTGTCAGGTCGCTGCTTCGATCGATCACGTTGCACCAACATGCGCGAGTATGCAGACGCTGATCATGCAGAATTATTTTCCCATAATTTTAGCAAGAAGGCAATTTCACAATTGGGTCGGAAACGCGTGTAAAATTTTTTTTTTTTTTTTGAGCATTTTTATTTATTGAATCTTCAAAATGAACTAACAATAAGTATTCAAATCTTAATACTAAATTTAAAATTAAAAAATATGATTCTTATGTCCGGCCAATGCTAGACAAAAAGTTTTATTATGCGGGAGCTATTTCGGTAAAATCACCTATTGTGCAATCTGATGGTGGCAGCGGTATCCCTTCTTTTAAGCCGAGTGTGGCCACCAAAGTTAAGTATATTGCGCGCAAGAGGGTTTGGATGAAGTTCCAGTTTACTGACATACCTTGTCGCGTACTTAGAAAATTCCTCTTTTACCAGCGGAACTCTAAGATCTTTATGAATTCGTGAATTTTTTACGTACCATGGAGCTGCAGTAATCATTCGAAGAATTTTGTTTTGTCGCCTTTGGATTTTTTCACGCTGAGGCGGTGCCCAATAATTGAATTCCGTAGCACCATATCGGCTTCAGAATTGCGTTGTATAACAGAAGTTTGCAATCCAACTTCAATGTCGAGTTTCTGCCCATAAGCCAATTTAGTTGCGCAGCTTTTAGTTTCAACTGAGTGACTTTTGCTTCAGTGTGAGACTTCCACGTTAGCCTAAGGTCGAGGTATATACCAAGGTATTTGACTTCACTGTGCTGCGGAATAGGTGTGTTGTTTATTTGGATAGGCGAACATGTTTGCTTACACAGAGTGAATGTGACATGAGTACATTTCTGTTCATTAACTTTGATTTTCCAAAGTTTTAGCCATTTCTCTAATATTGAAATATATTCCTGTAAATTTCGTGAAGCTAATTGGTGGTTTTCATGAACACTCAAAAACGCTGTGTCATCTGCAAAGGTAGAAGTGTGGACTCCGGATGTCGTTGGCATGTCAGAAGCGTAAATCAAATATAAAGTAGGCCCCAGTATGCTGCCTTGGGGAACTCCTGCCTTGATTGACTGAGTTGGGCTTATAAAGTCGCCTTCTCTGATAACAAACTTCCGCCCATATAAGTAGCTTTCTAGAAGCTTGTGTGTATTTGCAGACAAGTTTAGCTTTATTTTGTGCATCAAGCCGTCGTGCCACACTTTATCAAAAGCTTGAGAAATATCAATGATAGAGCTGAGCAATACTTCTTCTCCTCAAAGGTCTGTCTTATGACGTTGGCTAGTCTGTGCGTTTGTTCTATGGTGCTATGTTTAGCCCGAAAACCAAATTGATGATCAGGGATACATCCCACGCTGTTCAATATTGTTTTCAACTTCGCCATTAACAATTTTTCGAATAGTTTTGAAATTGTTGGTAAAAGACTTATTGGTCTATATGATTCTACCTTTGTCAAGTCCTTCCCTGGCTTGGGAATCATGGTAATCATTGAGACCTTCCACTCTGCAGGATAATACTCAAGGCGTAAAATAGCGTTAAAAATAAAAAGTAGAACTCTTCTTGCTACACGAGGTAACTGCTCAAGCATTTTACCAGTAATTTGATCAATGCCTGGAGCTTTCCTGGGGTTTGTATTGCCGATACCATTTTCGATATCTTGAAAATTAAGTCTCAAAGGCACAGGCGGTCTAGTAGCATATGACGGTAATTCCGCTGTATTATTCGTTGAATCATTTGTAATAAAAACGTTCCTCAAATGATCGACATACAACATCCCCTTTTCAGAATCGCTTCTTGCCCAGTCGTCAGTTGAAGTTCGCAAAGGTGGCTTACCTATTACGGGTCTTTTTAAACCTTTTGTCGCTTTCCACAAGGAATAATCAGATTGAGGAGTACCATCAAGGCTTTCCAGATATGTTTTAAGGGAAGCCATTCTGTGGATTTCGAGCAGATTTCTTAGCTGAGTTATACATTCCCGTAGCCTAGTCTTAAGCTGGGGAGATCTGCGAAGTTGCCACTCTCTTCTGACTCTTCTTTTTTCTGACAGTAGTTGCTCAATTTCAGACGAATAAGTTCTATTGTTCTCATTTCTGGATGTTATATTACTAGTGGTAGCATGCTGTACGGCCAGTTTGAGGTTTTCAGAAAAATCGTTAATTGACACATCAATATCCTCAGGCGTTCTCAAGGCAATATTTTCAGTACAATGTGTACTCAAAAATTTTTTGTACTTTAGCCAATTAACTCTATTGATGGTCAACTGGGAGTCAATATCTTGGGGGAACGAGACAGAGATTATAGTGGGTGAGTGATCTGATGACAAATCTAATGAAGGCTCCACTTGCATCCACTCTAAGGGAAAATTTTTCACAACTCCAAAATCTATAACGTCTGGGATCTTCCGTCGGTCTGACGGCCAATAAGTGGGGTGTCCGCTTGAAACCACATCTAAACCCATTTTGGAAATGGTGTCAAAAAGCACACTGCCTTTCGAGGTAGTTAAACGTGATCCCCAAAAAATGTGTTTAGCGTTATAGTCGCCAGCCGCTAGAAATCGAGGACCAAGTGATTTGAAAAAATGTGAATACAGATTTTCTGTTACTGAAAATCGTGGTGGTGAGTAAATCGAGGATATAACGATTTTATCATGAAAATAATCAAGGCATATATTTGTAGCTTGGAGATATTCCTCACGTGTCCCGTTCATTAGATAGTGCTTAATTCTGGTCTTTATCACAATTGCCGAACCGCCGCAAGATCTTCCACGGGGATCTTTTGTGTCATATAATGTGTAGCCATTAATTTTGAAATAACTGTTGGTTGTCAAATGGGTTTCAGCAATCATCATTATATCGATCTGCTTTTCCATAAGGAAGTGCTCAAGTTCATTTTTGTGTTAGCGAATGCCGTTTGCGTTCCAGAAACATATTTTTAAACAATTCATTTTTTTAAAATTGCCTGCAAAATGGTGGATTGCATTTTCAGCATTTCCTGCATCATGTTCGTCATGGAAACCGTAAATGTATTTATAGATTGAACAAGAGTCTGCAGAGTTGTCTCAAGATTGCTAAAGTTTTGGTCGGAATTTTGAGGCTTGGGCTCCTGATTCAACTTTGGTTTATCGGATTTTACCACATTCGCATAAGCAATTTGTTGGGGGCTTTGCACATTTATATGGCTGGTTGGCTGGCGTACCTGGGGAAAATTGGTTGTAGAAATAGTGTTTGACTGCTGGGGTGGCATATATAAAATCAATGGCCTATTTGTCATTGACCTCTTGAAGTGAGTATAGACAGGGCAACCCCTGTAGTTTGCAGTATGGTTACCTCCACAGTTACTACATTTTTTAACGCTCGCGTCAGTCTTAGATTTTTTGCACTGTGATGTACCGTGAAATTCACCACACACAACGCAAACTGCGGGCAACTTACAATAGGCCTTAGTATGGCCAAATTCTTGGCAGTTTAGGCATTGAACGGGCCCTAAACGCTTATGTGGCTCCTCAACGGTAACCTTACGATGCAAAAGATATTTAAGATTGTAAATTGGATGCACTTCATTCTTTTTTAACACAACATCTCTTGGTTCCAATTCAACCCTAAACATGGGTTGAGGAATTTTTTCACGGTTTCTAATGTTTACTACATTTTTAATTTTAAAACCATAGTCTTCTAATCCGGTTTTGATATCATTCGTATCTACAAAAGGGTCAATCCCTTTTATAACGACCTGAATACCTTTGGCGCTTTTAAGCTGATATGTGTAAAACGATCGTTTCTCCTTCTCCAGAGCGTCAGACAATTTTCGGTATTCATTCTCATGGTTGACCTGGATTTTGGTTTCATTGATGCTGCCGTGCTTAACTGATGTTACATTAAAACTGTCTTTGCCAATTGCCGTAATAAGTTGTTTTACCAACTCACTAGAGGTAGGCTCTCGCAAATATATTGGTGGCGGCTTAAAGGTCTTTTTAGGTATTGCTGGTTCATCAGTCTGAAGGATAGCAAACCTCTTACTATCCATTGTCGTGGTGGTCTTATCATCTTTGGGTATTTTGGACTGAGATGACATTTGAGCGGATTTTGGGCTTCGCTGCCGTTTAACCACGGTTACATACCTGTCCATGCCTACTTGTGTTTTCGGCTTATCTGCAATAACTGAACTGTTAGATGGTTTGTCATCCGTTGTAACAACTATAAGTGGCGAACACGAGCGCGTGCGGTTTCTTTCTCTTAGCGACAACAGATTTTCCAATGATTTTTTCAAGGACTCCTAATCAGAAATCCAAGGACTTTTTCTAGTGGAGCTGAGCTCTTTCTCAGAATTACATATGATAGGTACACTCATGCAGTTTTTATTTAATTTTTTATTTTCCAGATTTTTTTCCCACTGGGTACGTAATCTTCACGCACGATAACAACAACAACAATGCACTGCCACCGCACTTGTTTTATTGAAATTGATTTTATTGTTTAGTTGCGTGTAAAAATGAAAATAATAAAGTGTTAAGGTTGCTAATTTATTTTTTGGTGACTGCGTCGCCACTGCCGTTAACTCCTCCCTCCTTAAATGTCTGCGGATTTCTTATTACTGGCAGATTGAGTCTCTTGGTAATCTTATACCAAAGTATACCGAAGCAAATGCCCACAACTATTGTAATACCAATTTGACTTCCAAAGGAAAGGTTCGATCTCAATTTTAGGTATTCAATCCTATTAATGTTATGTAGGCTAATGTTATGGAGTTGGTCGATGTCGACTAACAGTCTTTCGATTGCGACTTTCGTCAGAACAGGGGGAAGTGGTTGCATTCTCGAGATTGATGTGCTGGAGAAAGTTTCGTTGTCAAGAAAAATTGTTTCATTGAAGAGCTGTATCAGGTAAGTACCATTGAGCAATTCTTTGTGGTCCTGTGTCGCAATGACACCGATGTAATTGGTTACAAAAATCATATCAGAGGTAATCATTTCCACGATCGAGGCTTTACTTGTTGTATACTGGCAATCAGCGGTTCCGCCTTTAAGCAGACGTGGCACACAGGTGTTTTCTTCTAGTTGGTTGAGAGAGGATTCTTGACAAACCGTTATGCTGTTGATGTTCAAACAAGGACTTTTTATTCCAAATGTTTCTTTCTGACTGACAAGGAGTTCATTAAATGGAAGGTCGATTCGTTTTTCTGACCGTATTGTTGACCTGACGATAAGACGATGGTAAGAGTCCTTCTTCAGCTTTGGAATGGATATAACGTATAACAATAAGGTTCCATTTGTATAGACTGTCGGCTTTCCGTGTTCCATAGCCTCTATTGCATTGGTGTATGGCAGGCATCTCAGTAATAATTTCTTCAACTTCGGCTTGATTTAATAGATTAGTATTAATGATACCGCTTTTAGCCATTTGACATGCTCTTATTACTTCATCAATCGCGTCCTTCAGAACAAGCACCTAATTTATCGTTCCTTGTCCAAATTGTTCTGCTTCTGTTCCACCACTGATTTCGTTCATTCTGGAGACAAGCTCGTTGGTTTTCTGAACAACCTCCTTTGTAACATTCAATAGCTGTGAGTTAATTTTATATTGCTCGTTGTTGTTTGTAATTATTTCATTTTGTGTTTTAAGCACGTTGTTCCAATCTGTGGCGTCTGGGTTTCTAGCTACCCACTTCCAGGCTGTTCCAATCCAGTCGATCGATCTTTGTCTTCTGATTTTTCTGCCTTTGAGTTCAGCTAATCTTTCTTGCACTTGTGTAAGGTAGTATTCGATGACATCTTTGTTCTGGCTAGGTGGCATATGTTTTCGAACAAGTATTGTAACATTGTTGGCAATTTCTGCATAGTCTTCCAAATTTACCACATGGACCAGTTTTAAATTTCCATTTATTGTCCACGCATTTCCGGCTCGCAGAGTTACTATTGGAGTGTCATGGCGGAAGATTTGCGTTGCCCTTAAGGTGATTATACCCGCTTCAGATAGGAGTAGAAAAGTTAACAATAGAATCATCCTTCCTGCAAATATCAATTGTTCAGTTAAAAATGTTCGGGCACAGCCCCTTTTTTTTTTTAATATATATATATATATATATATATATATATATATATATATATATATATATATATATATATATATATATATATATATATATATATATATATATATATATATATATATATATATATATATATATATATATATATATATATATATATATATATATATATATATATATATATATATATATATATATATATATATATATATATATATATATATATATATATATATATATATGTGTACATGGTTAATTAATTAGCATGTTAATATATTAGCATGTTAGGTTTTGTTAAAAATTTACTTATTTTCTAGGTTAGATTTTTCTTATATAATTTTATATAGATGTATATTTTTCGTATACATTTTTTCTTTAAATTGCTTTTCGCAAATCATTTTAAATATTCTTGTGTACACATTTTTTTTATATATGAGATACATATATATATATATCTCGCTTAGAGCGTATATTTTCTTTTAATTGTGTATTTTGCAAGTTTCGCATTTATTTCATTATTTTTGTATTTTCTTTTACTTGTGGAAAGAAGGAGGAACTTTTTTTTTATTATAAAAAAAAAATCTTTCCTTTTCAAAAAAAAAATTTGTTTAAGTATAATTGTATTATTTTATTCAATATTATTTTCAGTTATTCTTACAGAAAAGAAGTGTACATTTACTTGTATTAAATTTATTTCAAATTTTTTATGTTGGCCTTATGAATCCTTTTACCACTCGTTGTACGAACCGTGACTTTATTGTCTTTTTCTACGATCTCTTTCTTATATACTGGCTTATTTTTAGCTTTTATATTTTTAATTCTAGTATATATAACGTCACCTTTCTTATATTTTTTTGGCGATAAACGTTTTTTATTCATTCGATTGTTTATTTATTTATTTATTTATTAATGAAAAATACAGTACAACAAGACTTAATCTTATTTAACAGTACTGGTGGGATAGTGGCAACCTTACTAACATATGTACATATATACATACATACATACATACATACATACATACATACATACATACATACATACATACATACATACATACATACATACATACATACATACATACATACATACATACATACATACATACATACATACATACATACATACATACATACAATTCCGAAGAGAATATCCTCAACGGAATTGTAGACCATCTTTTTCCTCAACAGGAAGCTCCGACATGGCAACACAGCTATCCAGCTGAATTATTCGACATTCCTCCGGTTACGGTCGTCGAGATAGAAGGTGCTGTCTCAAAATTCAAAGACAAGAAGGCACCAGGCTTAGATTGCATCCCAAATATGGTACTGAAGGAGGCTGTTAAGCTCCATCCTGATTATTTCCTGAAAGTAATAAGCGCATGCTTGATTCAGGGAACTTTTCCAACAATCTGGAAGAGGCAGAAATTGGTGTTGTTACCTAAGGATAACAAGCCGCTAGACGACCCTTCCTCCTATCGTCCGCTCTGTATGATAGATACAAGTGGAAAACTTCTGGAGAGTATAATCTGCAGAAGATTGGAAGATTGCGTACAAGCTAACCTAGGTTTATCAGATAACCAATTTGGCTTCAGGAAAGCAAAGTCAGCGGTGGACGCTATCAAAGTTGTAGTAGAAACCGCTGCTCAAGCTATCCAAGGGAAGAGGTGGAGGAATGGAACAAAAGGGTATTGTGTGGTTATAACCCTAGATGTAAAAAACGCCTTCAATACGGCAAACTGGGAGCATATAGTTAATGGTTTGGTCCGTATAGACATCCCAGGGTATCTACTAGCAATTGTACGGGACTATTTCCGGGATAGAGAGCTAGTTTATGATACCGATAAAGGTACTAAGAGGCGCAAGATCATTGGTGGGGTGCCTCAAGGTTCAGTTCTTGGCCCACTATTGTGGAACGTCATGTACGACGGAGTATTAAGATTGGATCTACCGGAAAAGGTGAAGATAGTTGGATTCGCAGACGACATAGCGTTAGTGTGTGAAGGGAAAGAGTTACTAGAGGTGGAAACCATTGCAAACGCCAGTATTCAGATCGTAAGATCTTGGCTAAGATCAATGGGCCTAACTCTAGCTGACCATAAAACGGAAGCGGTTCTGATTAGTAGTAGGAAAACTAGGGAAACTGTCAGGCTAAATATTGGCACGTGTAGCATAGAATCTAAGGAATGTTTAAAATACCTTGGGGTCATGATTGACACTCGTCTGTCTTTTCAAGAGCACTTGAAGTACATAGGCAGTAAAGCATCAAAAACATGCACAGCGCTATGCCGGATCATGCCGAATACAAGAGGTCCAAAATATCTGCAGAGGAGATTACTCTCTAGTGTAGTAAGAAGCATTATCTTATATGCATCGCCTATATGGTCAGGCTCACTTAGATATCCTACTTATGTGAACCTGATATCTCCTGTGTATAGGCTGATCGCCTTGCGCGTATGTAGCGCATTCCGAACTGTATCGGACCTGGCCGCTTTTGTCATTGCCGGCATGATACCGATCGAGCTAGAGGCCGCTTCGGACATCACGGTTGGGTTGAGAGAATCGTGTCTGCGAAAATGGCAAGAAAGATGGGCGACAGCTGACAAGGGAAGATGGACCTACTTACTGATACCAGACATCAGAGCATGGCTATCAAGAAAGCATGGCGATTTGAACTACTATATTACACAGTTTCTAACTGGGCATGGTTGTTTTAGGTCGTACTTGTACCGTTTTGGACATGACAGTACTCCGTTCTGTCCGAGTTGTGATGGTAATGTCTTGGAAGATGCTGAGCATGTGTTCTTCATCTGTCCACGGTTTAATAGTGATAGGGAATATTTAGAAACAGTCCTAGGACGTAGCATCAGTCCGAGCAGTATCGTTCCAACCATGTTGGAATCTTTGTGCAACTGGACGTACGTCTGTAGTTTTGTAAAATTGGTTCTGTTGGAACTTCGTAGGTTAGAACAGATTCGCAGCAGAATCAATGTAGTTTAGTTTAGATGTAGGGTGTATCACCTTTCCCACCCCGAGACGTAAAGCCTTGCGGCAGTCCCTCGGGGAGCATCTGGGTCAGGGCGAAGGGGTGTTTTTTAGCGAGTTAAAGTCTCGCACTACTGGCAACCACCATCACTGCCAGTGCCTTTCGATGGTTTTTCACCCCGCGAATAAAAAAAAAAAAAAAAAAAAAAAAAAAAACATACATACATACATACATACATACATACATACATACATCAAAGAAAGCACATACTAGTACGCATACTCAAACAGACGAACCACCAAGGCTCAATCCTGTGATGGGCGGAACTCCAAAGCGTAGAAGCTCTGTTACCCAAAAGGTAACAGAGCTAAAAAGAATAGGGGAACAACCCCTAATAAAGTAGTCAGGGTAGGTGGACACACTATACCCAAGGCTATAAACTCAAACTTGGTTGGCAAACCGGATCTAAGTGCTAAAGATCCTGGCTGGGTTAAGGTTGGCCCAAGGGCTAAAACAAAGAAAGCGTCCGTTAAACCAGATGCTATAGTGATTAAAACCTGTGGAGATACTTCCTATGCGGATATTCTCAGACAGGTGAAGAGGGACCCTAAGCTAAACAACCTGGGTCAAAATGTGAAGAGCATTAGGAAGACAGGGAAGGGTGAACTGTTGTTTGAGCTGAATAGACCCGCGCACCAGAATACGGGCGAATTTAGGTCGGCTATAGAAGAGGTGCTAGGTGATGCTGCTAAGGTTAGATCACTTTCTCATGAGGTCAGGCTTGAGATTAGGGATATAGACGAAGTAACCTCTAAGGAGGATATTTATGAAGCTCTCGTCAAAATATCTGACGAATTTAAAGCTTTGCACCCTACGGCAGTTAAGTCGCTAAGGAGAGCATACGGTGGGACACAGACCGCCACAATTGGCGTGAGTGCACTGATAGCTCGCCGCCTTATAGAGATGGCAAAGATACGTATTGGCTGGGTGGTTTGCCGAATACGCGAAAAGGTAGCACCAAAAAGATGCTTTAAATGTCTGGATTATGGACACGTAGCAGGGAACTGTAAGGGGCAAGACCTTTCAGGGAATTGCCTACGGTGTGGCAAAACGGGCCACAAAATTGGAACCTGTTCCAATAAACCATCCTGCTTGCTCTGCAAGAAGGGAGCAGACACCGCTAGTGACCATGTCACCGGAGGTGCAGTTTGCCCGTTTTATAAAAGAGCTCTACAGAAACTTAGGGAGTAGAGTAGAACCTAAGTCACCAAAATGCGTATATTACAGTTAAATCTCAACCATTGCCAGGCAGCCCAGGAGCTTCTTAAGCAAAGCGTTCGAGATATAAGTGTAGATGTCGCTATTCTAAGTGAGCCATATCGGACCATGGCATCTGTAAACTGGGTTTCCGATAACACGGGTACATCGGCAATATGGAACACCAGCACGCTAACCATACGCGATAGAATAACAACGCAATGTGGATATGCTCGAGCGGTTATATCTGGCATCACTATTTACAGCTGTTATATACCCCCTAGGTATTCTATAGAAGACTTTCGGGTAATAGTTGACAGTATTGTAACGGATGCAGTTGGAAAAACCCCCGTAATAATAGCAGGTGATTTCAATGCGTGGGCTGTTGAATGGGGCTGTCCCTCAGCAAACGCAAGAGGAAGAATACTCTTGGAAGCCTTTTCTGTACTGGGTGTTGTACTCATCAATAATGGAGTTGAACACACCTTCAGAAGGGGTGATGCTGGCTCAGTAATTGACATTACATTCGTCAGTGCCAGTATCGCAACCCAAGTGAACTGGAGAATATCTGACATCTATACACATAGCGATCATAGCGCTATAATAATAGATGTGCAAGACGCACAGCCCCGTGCTATTGTACAAGCACGTGTCTTGACAGGATGGAAGGTAAATACCTTTGATAAGGATAGCTTCGCAGCCTGCATGGAGAACATGGAAATGGCTGGTTCAGCAGAAGACATGGCAGTGCAATTAGTGCGCAATATCACTAGTGCCTGCAATGTAGCTATGATAAGGCGAAAAAGATCGCCAAATAAGCCTCCAGTGTATTGGTGGAATGATGAAATTGCTAGCTTGCGTTCAGAGTGTATTAGCGCCCGAAGGCGGTATACACGAACGAGGGGTCGGTTAGAGAATAACGTGCAGCACCAGTTGTATAGGGATAAAAGAAAGGCATTGAAGATTGCAATTCGTAGGAGCAAGCGTAGGTGTTTCCTGGATGCTTGTGATGAAATAGATAGTAATCCTTGGGGCTTAGCATATAAGCTAGTAACCAGGAAACTTAAATGTCTTGGCCCATCACCGCCAAGAGAAGAGAATATCCTCAACGGAATTGTAGACCATCTTTTTCCTCAACAGGAAGCTCCGACATGGCAACACAGCTATCCAGCTGAATTATTCGACATTCCTCCGGTTACGGTCGTCGAGATAGAAGGTGCTGTCTCAAAATTCAAAGACAAGAAGGCACCAGGCTTAGATTGCATCCCAAATATGGTACTGAAGGAGGCTGTTAAGCTCCATCCTGATTATTTCCTGAAAGTAATAAGCGCATGCTTGATTCAGGGAACTTTTCCAACAATCTGGAAGAGGCAGAAATTGGTGTTGTTACCTAAGGATAACAAGCCGCTAGACGACCCTTCCTCCTATCGTCCGCTCTGTATGATAGATACAAGTGGAAAACTTCTGGAGAGTATAATCTGCAGAAGATTGGAAGATTGCGTACAAGCTAACCTAGGTTTATCAGATAACCATTTTGGCTTCAGGAAAGCAAAGTCAGCGGTAGACGCTATCAAAGTTGTAGTAGAAACCGCTGCTCAAGCTATCCAAGGGAAGAGGTGGAGGAATGGAACAAAAGGGTATTGTGTGGTTATAACCCTAGATGTAAAAAACGCCTTCAATACGGCAAACTGGGAGCATATAGTTAATGCTTTGGTCCGTATAGACATCCCAGGGTATTTACTAGCAATTGTACGGGACTATTTCCGGGATAGAGAGCTAGTTTATGATACCGATAAAGGTACTAAGAGGCGCAAGATCATTGGTGGGGTGCCTCAAGGTTCAGTTCTTGGCCCACTATTGTGGAACGTCATGTACGACGGAGTATTAAGATTGGATCTACCGGAAAAGGTGAAGATAGTTGGATTCGCAGACGACATAGCGTTAGTGTGTGAAGGGAAAGAGTTACTAGAGGTGGAAACCATTGCAAACGCCAGTATTCAGATCGTAAGATCTTGGCTAAGATCAATGGGCCTAACTCTAGCTGACCATAAAACGGAAGCGGTTCTGATTAGTAGTAGGAAAATTAGGGAAACTGTCAGGCTAAATATTGGCACGTGTAGCATAGAATCTAAGGAATGTTTAAAATACCTTGGGGTCATGATTGACACTCGTCTGTCTTTTCAAGAGCACTTGAAGTACGTAGGCAGTAAAGCATCAAAAACATGCACAGCGCTATGCCGGATCATGCCGAATACAAGAGGTCCAAAATATCTGCAGAGAAAATTACTCTCTAGTGTAGTAAGAAGCATTATCTTATATGCATCGCCTATATGGTCAGGCTCACTTAGAATATATTAGATATATTCAACTGGCGACTGGGCAAGAAGCGATTCTGAAAAGGGAATGTTATATGTCGATCATTTGCGAAACGTTTTTATCACAAATGATTCAGAGAATAATACAGCGGAATTACCACCATATGTTGTTAGACCTCCTGTGTCTTTGAGATTTAATTTTCAAGACGTCGAAAACGTTATCGGTAATACAAACCCCAGGAAAGCTCCAGGCATTGATCAAATTACTGGTAAAATGCTTGAACAGTTACCTCGTGTAGCTAGAAGGGTTCTACTTTTTATTTTTAACGCCATTTTACGCCTTGAGTATTATCCTGCAGAGTGGAAGGTCTCAATGATTACTATGATACCCAAGCCAGGGAAGGATCTGACTAAGGTAGAATCATATAGACCAATAAGTCTTTTACCAACAATTTCAAAACTATTCGAAAAATTGTTAATGGCGAAGTTGAGTCCAATATTGAACAATGTGGGATGCATCCCTGATCATCAATTTGGCTTTCGGGCTAAGCATAGCACCATAGAACAAACGCACAGACTAGTCAATGTCATAAGACAAACCTTTGAGGCGAAGAAGTACTGCTCAGCTCTTTTCATTGATATTTCTCAAGCGTTTGATAAAGTGTGGCACGACGGCTTAATGCACAAAATAAAGCTAAATTTGCCTGCAAATACACACAAGCTTCTGGAAAGCTACTTATACGGGCGGAAGTTTGTTATCAGAGAAGGCGACTTTATTAGCCCAATTCAGCCAATCAAGGCAGGAGTTCCCCAAGGCAGCATACTGGGGCCTACTTTATATTTGATTTACGCCTCTGACATGCCAACGACATCTGGAATCCACACTTCTACCTTTGCAGATGACACAGCGTTTTTGAGTGTTCATGAAAACCACCATTTAGCATCACGAAATTTACAAGAATATACTTCAATATTAGAGAAATGGCTAAAACTTTGGAAAATCAAAGCTAATGAACAGAAATGTACTCATGTTACATTCACACTGTGTAGGCAAACATGTCCGCCTATCCAAATTAACAACTCACCTATTCCGCAGCACAACGAAGTCAAGTACCTTGGTATTCACCTGGACCGTAGGCTAACATGGAAGTCTCACATTGAAGCAAAGGTCACTCAGTTAAAACTAAAAGCAGCGCAGCTAAATTGGCTTATGGGCAGAAATTCGACACTGAAATTAGATTGCAAACTTTTGTTATACAACGCAATACTAAAGCCTATATGGTGCTACGGAATTCAGTTATGGGGCACAGCCTCAGCGTCAAACATTGAAAAAATCCAAAGGCGACAAAACAAAATTCTACGAACGATTACTGCAGCTCCATGGTACGTAAAAAATTCACGAATTCATAACGATCTGAGTGTTCCGCTGGTAAAAGAGGAATTTTCCAAGTACGCGACAAGGTATGTCAGTAAACTGGAACTTCATCCAAACCCTCTTGCTCGCAATATACTTAATTTTGGCGGCCACACTCGGCTTAAAAGAAGGGATACCGCTGCCACCATCAGATTGCTCAATAGGTGATTTTACCGAAATAGCTCCCGCATAATAAAACTTTTTTGTCTAGCATTGGCCGGACTTAAGAATTACATTTTTTAATTTTAAATTTAGTATTAAGATTTGAATACTTATTGTTAGTTCATTTTGAAGATTCAATAAATAAAAAAATGCTTAAAAAAAAAAAAAAAAAAAACTTAGATATCCTACTTATGTGAACCTGATATCTCCTGTGTATAGGCTGATCGCCTTGCGTGTATGTAGCGCATTCCGAACTGTATCGGACCTGGCCGCTTTTGTCATTGCCGGCATGATACCGATCGAGCTAGAGGCCGCTTCGGACATCACGGTTGGGTTGAGAGAATCGTGTCTGCGAAAATGGCAAGAAAGATGGGCGACAGCTGACAAGGGAAGATGGACCTACTTACTGATACCAGACATCAGAGCATGGCTATCAAGAAAGCATGGCGATTTGAACTACTATATTACACAGTTTCTAACTGGGCATGGTTGTTTTAGGTCGTACTTGTACCGTTTTGGACATGACAGTACTCCGTTCTGTCCGAGTTGTGATGGTAATGTCTTGGAAGATGCTGAGCATGTGTTCTTCATCTGTCCATGGTTTAATAGTGATAGGGAATATTTAGAAACAGTCCTAGGACGTAGTATCAGTCCGAGCAGTATCGTTCCAATCATGTTGGAATCTTTGTGCAACTGGACGTACGTCTGTAGTTTTGTAAAATTGGTTTTGTTGGAACTTCGTAGGTTAGAACAGATTCGCAGCAGAATCAATGTAGTTTAGTTTAGATGTAGGGTGTCTCACCTTTCCCACCCCGAGACGTAAAGCCTTGCGGCAGTCCCTCGGGGAGCATCTGGGTCAGGGCGAAGGGGTGTTTTTAGCGAGTTAAAGTCTCGCACTACTGGCAACCACCATCACTGCCAGTGCCTTTCGATGGTTTTTCACCCCGCGAATAAAAAAAAAAAAAAAAAAAAAAAAAAAAAAAAAAAAAAAAAACATACATACATACATACATACATACATGGTGGCGTGGGTGCGAGCGTTCAAGGTAAAGCGCTGGCTTCCCATCGGGTGTAGCCAGTTAGCGATCCTTGTCCCTGCTCAAACCAAGTTGTCACACGGCCTTCTCGTGGCGCTACTGAATAGTTCTCAACAAAAGTTGAGAATGAACTAACTGTGTGACAGCGATAATGGATTGGATGACGACCTGACGCAGACGATTATGGGCTGGGAGCTGACGTATTCCGTGACCTGATTAAGCACGAGTGACATCGTGCTGAAATGGCTCACGGGCTAATGCGGAAGCTACCTCCGTCCCGGTAAAACCCTGGCAGGGGCTTAAAGTATGATCAAAGTTTGTAGCCAATAGTTTTTGGCTGTGCAGGGTTAGTTGAGATGACTCCTAATCAGCTCCCGACCTGGCTCTGTACACAAGTCTCATAAGGCCTTGTGTCAACCCTCGCGAGGAACTCACTGCTTGCATAGCCACCCTCGGGGTCACTACAAGTGTAACTGCACATTCACTCAACAAAAAGTGAACTAAATTTTAATAAAATTAACTTAACCCGGAAAATGCGGGAATGTTTTGGACAAAGAAAAAACTTTTTATTGAGTGTGCGGCAAACGGAGACTACAGCTTTAAGCGGGGACCCAACTGAAAAAATGAATAAAAGTAATAATAATAATAATGAGAGTATAAATGAGTTGAGCATGGGTGAAATTGTAAACCCTTTTGCTAAGAAATCGGTGATAACCAGATCACCTCCTACAGCGGTGAGTAGGACCGTTCCGGTGCCTGGCACCGTTGAAAATAGTGAAAATGGACAAAATAACGTCCAGATGCTAGGAGAGAAGATCTCAAAGCTCGTAGCTTTCCTAAAGGCACGTTCAAACGTGCATAAGGAAATAGTGACAATGTCACGTGAGATACAGGCATTGTACATGCAGGTCTCAGATGAATTGAGTAGTGGAAGTGCTAGTAGTACAAACAAAGCACATACTAGTGCGCATACTCAAACAGACGAACCACCAAGGCTCAATCCTGTGATGGGCGGAACTCCAAAGCGTAGAAGGGAGGACTTAAGCCCAAAAGGTAACAGAGCTAAAAAGAATAGGGGAACAACCCCTAATAAAGTAGTCAGGGTAGGTGGACACACTATACCCAAGGCTATAAACTTAAACTTGGCTGGCGAACCGGATCTAAGTGCTAAACATCCTGGCTGGGTTAAGGTTGGCCCAAGGGCTAAAACAAAGAAAGCGTCCGTTAAACCAGATGCTATAGTGATTAAAACCTGTGGAGATACTTCCTATGCGGATATTCTCAGACAGGTGAAGAGGGACCCTAAGCTAAACAACCTGGGTCAAAATGTGAAGAGCATTAAGAAGACAGGGAAGGGTGAACTGTTGTTTGAGCTGAATGGACCCGCGCACCAGAATTTTTTTTTTTTTTTTTTTTTTTTGGAGCATTTTTATTTATTGAATCTTCAAAATGAACTAACAATAAGTATTCAAATCTTAATACTAAATTTAAAATTAAAAAAATATGATTCTTATGTCCGGCCAATGCTAGACAAAAGTTTTATTATGCGGGAGCTATTTCGGTAAAATCACCTATTGAGCAATCTGATGGTGGCAGTGGTATCCCTTTTTTTAAGCCGAGTGTGGCCACCAAAGTTAAGAATATTGCGCGCAAGAGGGTTTGGATGAAGTTCCAGTTTACTGACATACCTTGTCGCGTACTTAGAAAATTCCTCTTTTACCAGCGGAACACTAAGATCTTTATGAATTCGTGAATTTTTTACGTACCATGGAGCTGCAGTAATCATTCGAAGAATTTTGTTTTGTCGCCTTTGGATTTTTTCACGCTGAGGCGGTGCCCCATAATTGAATTCCGTAGCACCATATGGGCTTCAGAATTGCGTTGTATAACAGAAGTTTGCAATCCAACTTCAATGTCGAGTTTCTGCCCATAAGCCAATTTAGTTGCGCAGCTTTTAGTTTCAACTGAGTGAGTTTTGCTTCAATGTGAGACTTCCACGTTAGCCTACGGTCGAGGTGTATACCAAGGTATTTGACTTCACTGTGCTGCGGAATAGGTGTGTTGTTTATTTGGATAGGCGCACATGTTTGCTTACACAGAGTGAATGTGACATGAGTACATTTCTGTTCATTAACTTTGATTTTCCAAAGTTTTAGCCATTTCTCTAATATTGAAATATATTCCTGTAAATTTCGTGAAGCTAATTGGTGGTTTTCATGAACACTCAAAAACGCTGTGTCATCTGCAAAGGTAGAAGTGTGGACTTCGGATGTCGTTGGCATGTCAGAAGCGTAAATCAAATATAAAGTAGGCCCAAGTATGCTGCCTTGGGGAACTCCTGCCTTGATTGGCTGAGTTGGGCTTATAAAGTCGCCTTCTCTGATAACAAACTTCCGCCCATATAAGTAGCTTTCTAGAAGCTTGTGTGTATTTGCAGGCAAGTTTAGCTTTATTTTGTGCATCAAGCCGTCGTGCCACACTTTATCAAAAGCTTGAGAAATATCAATGAATAGAGCTGAGCAATACTTCTTCTCCTCAAAGGTCTGTCTTATGACGTTGACTAGTCTGTGCGTTTGTTCTATGGTACTATGTTTAGCCCGAAAACCAAATTGATGATCAGGGATACATCCCACGCTATTCAATATTGGACTCAACTTCGTTTCGTCATTAACAATTTTTCGAATAGTTTTGAAATTGTTGGTAAAAGACTTATTGGTCTATATGATTCTACCTTTGTCAGGTCCTTCCCTGGCTTGGGAATCATGGTAATCATTGAGACCTTCCACTCTGCAGGATAATACTCAAGGCGTAAAATAGCGTTAAAAATAAAAAGTAGGACTCTTCTAGCTACACGAGGTAACTGTTCAAGCATTTTACCAGTAATTTGATCAATGCCTGGAGCTTTCCTGGGGTTTATATTACCGATACCATTTTCGACATCTTGAAAATTAAGTCTCAAAGGCACAGGCGGTCTAGTAGCATATGACGGTAATTCCGCTGTATTATTCGTTGAATCATTTGTAATAAATACGTTCCTCAAATGATCGACATACAACATCCCCTTTTCAGAATCGCTTCTTGCCCAGTCGCCAGTTGAAGTTCGCAAAGGTGGCTTACCTATTACGGGTCTTTTTAAACCTTTTGTCGCTTTCCACAAGGAATAATCAGATTGAGGAGTACCATCAAGGCTTTCCAGATATGTTTTAAGGGAAGCCATTCTGTGGATTTCGAGCAGATTTCTTAGCTGAGTTATACATTCCCGTAGCCTAGTCTTAAGCTGGGGAGATCTGCGAAGTTGCCACTCTCTTCTGACTCTTCTTTTTTCTGACAGTAGTTGCTCAATTTCAGACGAATAAGTTCTATTGTTCTCATTTCTGGATCTTATATGACTAGTGGTAGCATGCTGTACGGCCAGTTTGAGGTTTTCAGAAAAATCGTTAATTGACACATCAATATCCTCAGGCGTTCTTAAGGCGATATTTTCAGTACAATGTGTACTCAAAAATTTTTTGTACTTTAGCCAATTAATTCTATTGATGGTCAACGGGGAGTCAATATCTTGGGGGAACGAGACAGAGATTATAGTGGGTGAGTGATCTGATGACAAATCTAATGAAGGCTCCACTTGCATCCACTCTAAGGGAAAATTTTTCACAACTCCAAAATCTATCACGTCTGGGATCTTCCGTCGGTCTGACGGCCAATAAGTGGGGTGTCCGCATGAAACCACATCTAAACCCATTTTGGAAATGGTGTCAAAAAGCACACGGCCTTTCGAGGTAGTTAAACGTGATCCCCAAAAAGTGTGTTTAGCGTTATAGTCGCCAGCCGCTAAAAATCGAGGACCAAGTGATTTGAAAAAAATGTGAATACTGATTTTCTGTTACTGAAAATCGTGGTGGTGAGTAAATCGAGGATATAACGATTTTATCATGTAAATAATCAAGGCATATATTTGTAGCTTGGAGATATTCCTCACGTGTCCCGTTCATTAGATAGTGCTTAATTCTGGTCTTTATCAAAATTGCCGAACCGCCGCAAGATCTTCCACGGGGATCTTTTGTGTCATATAATGTGTAGCCATTAATTTTGAAATAACTGTTGGTTGTCAAATGGGTTTCAGCAATCATCATTATATCGATCTGCTTTTCCATAAGGAAGTGCTCAAGTTCATTTTTATGTTGGCTAATGCCGTTTGCGTTCCAGAAACATATTTTTAACCAATTCATTTTGTTAAAATTGCCTGCAAAATGGTGGATTGCATTTTCAGCATTTCCTGCATCATGTTCGTCATGGAAACCGTAAATGTATTTATAGATTGAACAAGAGTCTGCAGAGTTGCCTCAAGATTGCTAAAGTTTTGGTCGGAATTTTGAGGCTTGGGCTCCTGATTCAACTTTGGTTTATCGGATTTTACCACATTCGCATAAGAAATTTGTTGGGGGTTTTGCACGTTTATATGGCTGGTTGGCTGGCGTACCTGGGGAAAATTGGTTGTAGAAATAGTGTTTGACTGCTGGGGTGGCATATTTAAAATCAATGGCCTATTTGTCATTGACTTCTTGAAGTGAGTGTAGACAGGACAACCCCTGTAGTTTGCAGTATGGTTACCTCCACAGTTACTGCATTTTTTAACGCTCGCGTCAGTCTTAGATTTTTTGCACTGTGATGTACCGTGAAGTTCACCACACACAACGCAAACTGCGGGCAACTTACAATAGGCCTTAGTATGGCCAAATTCTTGGCAGTTTAGGCATTGAACGGGCCCTAAACGTTTATGAGGCTCCTCAACGGTAACCCTACGATGCAAAAGATATTTAAGGTTGTAAATTGGATGCACTTCATTCTTTTTTAACACAACATCTCTTGGTTCCAATTCAACCCTAAACATGGGTTGAGGAATTTTTTCACGGTTTCTAATGTTTACTACATTTTTAATTTTAAAACCATAGTCTTCTAATCCGGTTTTGATATCATTCGTATCTACAAAAGGGTCAATCCCTTTTATAACGACCTGAATACCTTTGGCGCTTTTAAGCTGATATGTGTAAAACGATCTTTTCTCCTTCTCCAGAGCGTTAGACAATTTTCGGTATTCATTCTCGTGGTTGACCTGGATTTTGGTTTCATTGATGCTGCCGTGCTTAACCGATGTTACATTAAAACTGTCTTTGCCAATTGCCGTAATAAGTTGTTTTACCAACTCACTAGAGGTAGGCTCTCGCAAATATATTGGTGGCGGCTTAAAAGTTTTTTTAGGTATTGCTGGTTCATCAGTCTGAAGGATAGCAAACCTCTTACTATCCATTGTCGTGGTGGTCTTATCATCTTTGGGTATTTTGGACTGAGATGACATTTGAGCGGATTTTGGGCTTCGCTGCCGTTTAACCACGGTTACATACCTGTCCATGCCTACTTGTGTTTTCGGCTTATCTGCAATAACTGAACTGTTAGATGGTTTGTCATCCGTTGTAACAACTATAAGTGGCGAACACGAGCGCGTGCGGTTTCTTTCTCTTAGCGACAACAGATTTTCCAATGATTTTTTCAAGGACTCCTCCTCAGAAATCCAAGGACTTTTTCTAGTGGAGCTGAGCTCTTTCTCAGAATTACATCTGATAGGTACACTCATGCAGTTTTTATTTAATTTTTTATTTTCCAGATTTTTTTTCCACTGGGTACGTAATCTTCACGCACAATAACAACAACAACAATGCACTGCCACCGCACTTGTTTTATTGAAATTGATTTTATTGTTTAGTTGCTGAAATGTGAGGAATTTATTTTCCCGTTGTTTTTTAAAATAATTTGTTATTGTTTTTACAATTTAATATAATATATTATTGTTTTTATATGCAAGTTTAAAAAATATTTTAGCACAATGATTTTTTGGTTTGTTTTTTTTTTCACTTTTAAAAACACGACCGTGCGGTTGAAGAATCACAGAGTGAATTGAATACGCACCAGAATACGGGCGAATTTAGGTCGGCTATAGAAGAGGTGCTAGGTGATGCTGCTAAGGTTAGATCACTATCTCATGAGGTCAGGCTTGAGATTAGGGATATAGACGAAGTAACCTCTAAGGAGGATATTTATGAAGCTCTCGTCAAAATATCTGACGAATTTAAAGCTTTGCACCCTACGGCAGTTAAGTCGCTAAGGAGAGCATACGGTGGGACACAGACCGCCACAATTGGCGTGAGTGCACTGATAGTTCGCCGCCTTATAGAGATGGCAAAGATACGTATTGGCTGGGTGGTTTGCTGAATACGCGAAAAGGTAGCACCAAAAAGATGCTTTAAATGTCTGGATTATGGACACGTAGCAGGGAACTGTAAGGGGCAAGACCTTTCAGGGAATTGCCTACGGTGTGGCAAAACGGGCCACAAAATTGGAACCTGTTCCAATAAACCATCCTGCTTGCTCTGCAAGAAGGGAGCAGACACCGCTAGTGACCATGTCACCGGAGGTGCAGTTTGCCCGTTTTATAAAAGAGCTCTACAGAAACTTAGGGAGTAGAGTAGAACCTAAGTCACCAAAATGCGTATATTACAGTTAAATCTCAACCATTGCCAGGCAGCCCAGGAGCTTCTTAAGCAAAGCGTTCGAGATATAAGTGTAGATGTCGCTATTCTAAGTGAGCCATATCGGACCATGGCATCTGTAAACTGGGTTTCCGATAACACGGGTACATCGGCAATATGGAACACCAGCACGCTAACCATACGCGATAGAATAACAACGCAATGTGGATATGCTCGAGCGGTTATATCTGGCATCACTATTTACAGCTGTTATATACCCCCTAGGTATTCTATAGAAGACTTTCGGGTAATAGTTGACAGTATTGTAACGGATGCAGTTGGAAGAACCCCCGTAATAATAGCAGGTGATTTCAATGTGTGGGCTGTTGAATGGGGCTGTCCCTCAGCAAACGCAAGAGGAAGAATACTCTTGGAAGCCTTTTCTGTACTGAGTGTTGTACTCATCAATAATGGAGTTGAACACACCTTCAGAAGGGGTGATGCTGGCTCAGTAATTGACATTACATTCGTCAGTGCCAGTGTCGCAACCCAAGTGAACTGGAGAATATCTGACATCTATACACATAGCGATCATAGCGCTATAATAATAGATGTGCAAGACGCACAGCCCCGTGCTATTGTACAAGCACGTGTCTTGATAGGATGGAAGGTAAATACCTTTGATAAGGATAGCTTCGCAGCCTGCATGGAGAACATGGAAATGGCTGGTTCAGCAGAAGACATGGCAGTGCAATTAGTGCGCAATATCACTAGTGCCTGCAATGTAGCTATGATAAGGCGGAAAAGATCGCCAAATAAGCCTCCAGTGTATTGGTGGAATGATGAAATTGCTAGCTTGCGTTCACAGTGTATTAGCGCCCGAAGGCGGTATACACGAACGAGGGGTCGGTTAGAGAATAACGTGCAGCACCAGTTGTATAGGGATAAAAGAAAGGCATTGAAGATTGCAATTCGTAGGAGCAAGCGTAGGTGTTTCCTGGATGCTTGTGATGAAATAGATAGTAATCCTTGGGGCTTAGCATATAAGCTAGTAACCAGGAAACTTAAATGTCTTGGCCCATCACCGCCAAGAGAAGAGAATATCCTCAACGGAATTGTAGACCATCTTTTTCCTCAACAGGAAGCTCCGACATGGCAACACAGCTATCCAGCTGAATTATTCGACATTCCTCCGGTTACGGTCGTCGAGATAGAAGGTGCTGTCTCAAAATTCAAAGACAAGAAGGCACCAGGCTTAGATTGCATCCCAAATATGGTACTGAAGGAGGCTGTTAAGCTCCATCCTGATTATTTCCTGAAAGTAATAAGCGCATGCTTGATTCAGGGAACTTTTCCAACAATCTGGAAGAGGCAGAAATTGGTGTTGTTACCTAAGGATAACAAGCCGCTAGACGACCCTTCCTCCTATCGTCCTCTCTGTATGATAGATACAAGTGGAAAACTTCTGGAGAGTATAATCTGCAGAAGATTGGAAGATTGCGTACAAGCTAACCTAGGTTTATCAGATAACCAATTTGGCTTCAGGAAAGCAAAGTCAGCGGTGGACGCTATCAAAGTTGTAGTAGAAACCGCTGCTCAAGCTATCCAAGGGAAGAGGTGGAGGAATGGAACAAAAGGGTATTGTGTGGTTATAACCCTAGATGTAAAAAACGCCTTCAATACGGCAAACTGGGAGCATATAGTTAATGCTTTGGTCCGTATAGACATCCCAGGGTATCTACTAGCAATTGTACGGGACTATTTCCGGGATAGAGAGCTAGTTTATGATACCGATAAAGGTACTAAGAGGCGCAAGATCATTGGTGGGGTGCCTCAAGGTTCAGTTCTTGGCCCACTATTGTGGAACGTCATGTACGACGGAGTATTAAGATTGGATCTACCGGAAAAGGTGAAGATAGTTGGATTCGCAGACGACATAGCGTTAGTGTGTGAAGGGAAAGAGTTACTAGAGGTGGAAACCATTGCAAACGCCAGTATTCAGATCGTAAGATCTTGGCTAAGATCAATGGGCCTAACTCTAGCTGACCATAAAACGGAAGCGGTTCTGATTAGTAGTAGGAAAATTAGGGAAACTGTCAGGCTAAATATTGGCACGTGTAGCATAGAATCTAAGGAATGTTTAAAATACCTTGGGGTCATGATTGACACTCGTCTGTCTTTTCAAGAGCACTTGAAGTACATAGGCAGTAAAGCATCAAAAACATGCACAGCGTTATGCCGGATCATGCCGAATACAAGAGGTCCAAAATATCTGCAGAGGAGATTACTCTCTAGTGTAGTAAGAAGCATTATCTTATATGCATCGCCTATATGGTCAGGCTCACTTAGATATCCTACTTATGTGAACCTGATATCTCCTGTGTATAGGCTGATCGCCTTGCGTGTATGTAGCGCATTCCGAACTGTATCGGACCTGGCCGCTTTTGTCATTGCCAGCATGATACCGATCGAGCTAGAGGCCGCTTCGGACATCACGGTTGGGTTGAGAGAATCGTGTCTGCGAAAATGGCAAGAAAGATGGGCGACAGCTGACAAGGGAAGATGGACCTACTTACTGATACCAGACATCAGAGCATGGCTATCAAGAAAGCATGGCGATTTGAACTACTATATTACACAGTTTCTAACTGGGCATGGTTGTTTTAGGTCGTACTTGTACCGTTTTGGACATGACAGTACTCCGTTCTGTCCGAGTTGTGATGGTAATGTCTTGGAAGATGCTGAGCATGTGTTCTTCATCTGTCCACGGTTTAATAGTGATAGGGAATATTTAGAAACAGTCCTAGGACGTAGCATCAGTCCGAGCAGTATCGTTCCAATCATGTTGGAATCTTTGTGCAACTGGACGTACGTTTGTAGTTTTGTAAAATTGGTTTTGCTGGAACTTCGTAGGTTAGAACAGATTCGCAGCAGAATCAATGTAGTTTAGTTTAGATGTAGGGTGTATCACCTTTCCCACCCCGAGACGTAAAGCCTTGCGGCAGTCCCTCGGGGAGCATCTGGGTCAGGGCGAAGGGGTGTTTTTTAGCGAGTTTAAGTCTCGCACTACTGGCAACCACCATCACTGCCAGTGCCTTTCGATGGTTTTTCACCCCGCGAATAAAAAAAAAAAAAAAAACATACATACATACATACATGTATATGTATATACATACATACATGCATACATCTATATCTATACATCAATATAAAGCTAAAATAAAGAAATATAAAAACATCATATACAATACAAGAAAAAAAAAATTATTAATAATAAAAAAGTTATATGTATGTAAACTATAGTATTGTAAATATAACAACAGAATATAAAAAAAAAACATGGAAGTTGTATTGGCAAACAAAAGAAGAGAACAATTATTCATTCTTATTTTAGCCAAAATGTTGGCTTAGTTGGCACATAAAGTGCTTCACATTGCTTGTTTTTTGGATGTGATGTGTTTCGCTCTTTTACATTTTTCCTTATGAGCTTACTAAGATCCCTATTTATTTTAGAACGAGCCTCAAGCAATTTACTAAAGTCTGCAATTTTAGTTCTATTAAAAAATATGTCACTTGGTCTTTTACCGGTCGCAGAATGTATAGTGTTATTATACCTATCGACTGCTACGTACATCAGTTCTTGAACGCGAAGTTCTTTATGTTCGGTCCCTATACACCTGTAAATTTCAATTAGTGTTGAGTGTAAACGTTCTACCTGTCCGTTAACTTCACTACGATGAGATGGTGTTAAATATATTTTAATTCCTAGCCTTTCCAGAAAATCTTTAATCAAGGGCTAATAAAGCTGCTTTCATTGTCTGACACTAAAATCCTGGGTACAGTAAAATAATGCAAGATCTTTACTATTTTTTCTCTTATATTTAAAACAGATCTGTCACTAATATGGAAGAGTTTAGCGAATTTGGAAAATTTGTCGATCACAGATATAAATTTTTGGTTCTCTATTTCCATTATATCCATGTGCAAAATTTCGCATGGTACGGTTGGTATAGGAGTTTCTTGAAATTCTGGTCTGGGAGGATTTCTATCATATTTGTTGCTGTTGCACACATCGCAATTCGCAACGAATCTCTTTATGAGAGCGTTCATACGAGGAAAATAATATTCATCCAAAATTTGACTTCTATTTTCTCTGGCATTTCTATGCGCCCTACGATGTTCTTTTTGGATTATTTCGAATTGTCTATTTTCTGAATTAATGTCCGTAACTATTTTCTGGGCGATTCTAACCTTGTACTTTGAGAAATTCTGTAAATAAAGTTCTTGTATAAGTGGCAAACATAATTCTGGAGCTTTGATCCCATTTATTATTCCGGGATGCAGTATTCTCTTGAGGACGTCCAGGAGCTTTTCTGAGCTCCATTCTCGAGACGAGAAGTAATGTCTGTGATAGTTTTTGTGTGGTGCCTCATATGAATGAAAATCTGGTCCAATTTTTAGAATTATTTGGTTCTTAAAGACATTGATTGGGGCTTCCATATGGGGAATAAGATCCGAGGCATCCTGAATTGCACTATGAACGGTTGAGGATGTTGATAGTTCGTTGTCGTCCCTTGTTTCTGATGCTGTTCTAGTACCTTGTGAATCACATTCACTAGCTGATATCGTGGATGCATCGCTGATGTGATTGAGACTGGTTTTTAATCTGGAGAGAGCATCTGCAACAAAATTTGATCTACCAGGCTTGTAGATTAATTCGTGGTTATACTCTTCTATGCGAGCTTTCCATCGTTTAAGTTTAGCATTGTAGTTCCTGTTACCTAACGAGTAAGTAAGAGGTTGATGGTCGGTGTAGATTTTTATTTTCTTGGCACCATAAAGATAATTTCTCAGATTATCTAATGCCCACACGATTGCCAGCATTTCTTTTTCATTCGCGGCATAACCCTCTTCTGTTTTATTTAAAGAGCGTGATATGTAAGTTATCGGTTTATCTTTACCAATCTCTCCTTGCGAAAGGACAGCACCGATGGCGTAATTCGAGGCATCAGTTGTTAGATTAAATGCTTTATCAAAATCGGGAAACGCGAGAATTTCTGTTGTCGTTAAAAGAGCCTTTAACTTTTGGAAAGCAATTAACTCCTCATCATTCAATTTTATCTCAACTTTTTTGGACTGCGTAGCTTTCACGCTTGCATTTTCCCCCCTTGTCAAATTTGTTAATGGTTTAGCTACCTTAGCGTAATCTCTGACAAAGCGCCTATAGTACGACGTCATTCCTAAGAATCCTTTTAATTCCTTAAGGTTGGTAGGAGGCAGAAGTTTTTCGATAGCTTCTACTTTTTTTGGATCAGGCATTATCCCTTTAGAACTTACTACGTACCCCAAAAATTCTACCTCTTTTCGCATAAAATGCGTTTTTTCAATATTGACCTTTAGATTTGCTTCTTCCAATCTTCTGAAGATTGTGTCGACATTATTCAGGGTTTCCTCTTCACTATTTCCAAATTCACTCTGTGATCCTTCAACCGCGCGGTCGTGTTTTTAAAAAGTGAACAAAACAAAAAAAAAAAAAAAACAAACCAAAAAATCATTGTGCTAACATATTTTTAAACTTACATATAAAAACAATAATATATTGTATTAAATTGTAAAAATAATAAAAAATTATTAAAAAAAAACAACGGGAAAATAAATTCCTTACATTTCATTAACTAAACAATAAAATCAATTTCAATAAAACAAGTGCGGTGGCAGTGCATTGTTGTTGTTGTTATTGTGCGTGAAGATAACCTACCCAGTGGGAAAAAAACTATACACTAAAGTTTTGTTTGCTTGCAAAACCGCAATAAGTGGAAGAGCAAATTTATACAAAAGAAAAACTTTGTGACAATTATTTTTACATACTTTTAAATTAAAAAAAATATAAATAAAAAAACAAAAATTGCAGGAGTGTACCTATTAGATGCAATTCTGTGAGGGAGCTTAGCTCCACTAGAAAAAACCTCTGGATCTCTGAGGAAGAATCACTTAAAAAATCATTGGATAATCTTCTGTCTCTAAGAGATAAAAAACGCACGCGTTCGTGTTCGCCAAACATTGCTGTTACAACAGATGACATACCATCTTCCAGTTTAGCTATTGTTGATAAACCGAAAACTCAAGTGGGTATGGATAGGTATATAACCGTGGTTAAACGTCAGCGAAGCCCTAAATCCGCGCAAATATCATCGCAACCAAAAATGTCTAAGGGCGATATTACCTCTGCGACAACGGATAGTAATAGGTTTGCTATCCTTCAGACTGACGAGCCAACTGCATCAAAAAAAACATTTAAACCGCCACCAATATACTTGAGAGAACCTACATCTAATGAGTTGGTAAAAGCACTTATTTCGGCAATTGGTAAAGACACCTTCAACGTAACATCAGTGAAGCACGGACAAATAAGTGAAACAAAAATCCAAGTCAACTGCGAAAATGATTACCGAAAACTTTCTGCCGCTCTGGAAAAAGAGAAAAGATCTTTTTATACTTATCAACTTAAAAGTGCTAAAGGCCTTCAGGTTGTTATTAAAGGTATTGACCCTTGCGTAGATATTGATGACGTTAAAACCGGATTGGAAGATAAAGGTTTTAAAATAAAAACCGTAGTAAATATCAGGAACCGTGAAAAGATCCCTCAACCCATGTTTAGGGTTGAACTAGAACCCAGGGATGTTGTCCTGAAAACAGGTGAAATTCATCCTATTTATAACCTTAAATTTCTTCTGCATCGTAAGGTTACCGTTGAGGAGCCACATAAGCGTTCAGGACCCGTTCAGTGCCTAAACTGCCAAGAATTTGGCCACACAAAGGCTTACTGTAAGTTGCCCGCTGTTTGTGTTGTATGTGGCGAACTTCACGGCACAACTCAGTGCAATAAGCCAAAGGCCGACGCAAGTGTTAAAAAATGCAGTAACTGTGGAGGTAACCACACTGCAAATTATAGAGGTTACCCTGTCTATACTCATTTTAAGCGGTCAATGACCTAAAGCACTTTTTGTTGAACGACACATGTGAGGACTATCTTCAAGTAACTAATATCTGTGTGGAAAATTTTCATTACAAATTGGTTATCTCATCGATTTATTAGCCGCCTCGATTTTCAGTGACGGAATCACAATATTCAAGTTTTTTCACCTCATTAGGACCTCGTTTTATAGCAGCGGCTTCCCTACAAACGTATCTAGAAAGTCTGGATGCTACTCCTCAGTCCGACTATTTTTTATGGCGGGCGACTAAGGGTTTAAAAAATCCAGTTAGAGGTAAGCCGCCCTTGCGAGAACCATCTGGTGACTGGGCTAGAGATGACTCGGAAAAGGGTAATTTATTTGTTAACCATTTGAAAAGCGTTTTTACCACAAATAGGTCTGATAATGCAAATGAATTGCCGCCTATTGTTAGTAGACCTCCTGTGCCTTTAAGATTCAGTTTTGAAGAAGTTGAAAATGCTATTAATAATCTAAACCCTAAAAAAGCTCCAGTTATGGATAAAATCAGCAACAAAATGCTCGTAGAGCTGCCTAGTGTAGCTAAAAGAATTCTTCTTTTTATTTTTAATGCTATTTTACGACTTGAGTATTACCCTGCAGAGTGGAAGGTGTCCATGATAACAATGGTTCCTAAGCCAGGGAAGGATCACACGAAAGTAGAATCATACCGTCCAATAAGTCTACTGTCAACAATTTCAAAACTTTTCGAAAAATTGCTAAAGGCGAAGTTGGATCCAATGCTTCATAAGGTTGAATGTATTCCTGATCACCAATTTGGGTAAGAAAGGCATTTGAAGATAAAAAATATTGCTCTGCCTTATTCATCGACGTCTCACAGGCTTTTGATAAAGTGTGGCACGATGGCTTAATGCATAAAAGAAAGTTTAACTTACCTGCAAACATACATAACCTTTTGGAAAGCTATTTATATTGTCGCCAATTTATAGTAAAAGAAGGCGATTTAATAAGCCCCGCCCAGTCTATTAAAGCTGGAGTTCCCCAAGGCAGCATATAATCTACGCATCTGACATACCGACAAGCACCAACATTCACACTTCAACATTTGCAGATGATACAGCATTCCTTAGCATACATAGTAACCACCAGCAAGCATCAATAAATTTACAGGAACATATCGACAAACTAGAGAAATGGCTCAAGCTTTGGAAAATCAAGGTTAATGAACAAAAGTGTGCCCATGTTACATTCGCACTGCGTCTAGGAACATGCTCACCCATTACTATTAACAATAAAGTAATACCTCAACACAGTGAAGTCAAATACCTCGGTATTCATCTTGACCGTAGACTAACGTGGAAGTCGCACATCGAAAGCAGTGCAAATTAACTGGCTACTAGGCAGAAATTCGACCTTAAAGCTTGATTGTAAACTTTTGCTGTACAACTCGATTCTAAAGCCAATATGGTGCTATGGGATTCAATTATGGGGCACAGCCTCGGCATCCAACATTGAAAAAATTCAAAGAAGTCAAAATAGAATACTCCGTAGAATTACAGATGCTCCATGGTACGTTAAAAACTCACGAATCCACGCAGATCTGAACGTACCTTTTGTGAAATCTGAATTTGTGAAGTACGCGACAAAATATATTAACAAACTTGAATTCCATCCAAATCCTCTTGCAGCTAATATTCTTAATTTTGGTGGTCATACCCGTCTGAGAAGGAGAGATACTTTGGCTACCATTAGAGCTCTAAACAGATGACTGAATTCTGAAATAATATTCGCATAAAAATAAATTTTTGTCCAGCACTGGCAGGACTTAAATCACAATTTTTTTTAGTATTAAGATTTGAATACTTATTGTGATTACATTTTTTATGTAGATTCTATAAATAAAATAATTAAGTTAAAAAAAAATATATATATGAACTTTACGTAAGTGGTGCTACCAGTTCATGGGGTTTTCAGCACATAGTTTTGTCAACATTGGAACAGCTATTCTGTGGATCCGTACCACTTGTCCGTTTCCCCTTGGAACCCCTGTAGCTATCATCAAATGTTGAATACCCTCCTCAATGCAATAATATTTGAAGGTCTGCGAGGTAAAAGCCGTCCCACGATCCGTAGTTATTCTGATTGGGTTACAAAATATAGCAGATTGTTTTTCCAAATATTCAATAACCGCTTTGGCATCTGTTTATTTCGTTGGATGGAGCCAAACGAACTTCGTAAATACATCTACAACTACCAACAAGTAGTTGTACGCTTTCTTTGTGGTTTCCATAGGACCAACATAATCAATATGGTATGTCATCAACGGTTGATCTTCTTTATCTATGGGGTGAAGATACCCGTCTTTTTTTTCATTATTTTGCCTCGGTGATAATGCACTCGATACAATTTCTTACTTATTTTTGTCGCCTTTGTTGTTAGTTTAGGAATATAGTACTGTTTTTCGATTAATTCGCATGTGTTTGCTATTCCAAAGAGGAACTGGTTATGTGCTAGCCTGATGACCTCATCCTCAAGCTGAGTCGGAATCACTATAAGGTCCTTCGTGGGATCCTTGTATAATACTCTGTTTTGCATTTTTTTTAAGCATTTTTATATTTATTGAATCTTCAAAATGAACTAACAATAAGTATTCAAATCTTAATACTAAATTTAAAATTAAAAAAATGTGATTCTTAAGTCCGGCCAATGCTAGACAAAAAGTTTTATTATGCGGGAGCTATTTTGGTAAAATCACCTATTGAGCAATCTGATGGTGGCAGCGGTATCCCTTCTTTTAAGCCAAGTGTGGCCGCCAAAATTAAGTAAAATGCGCGCAAGAGGGTTTGGATGAAGTTCCAGTTTACTGACATACCTTGCCGCATACTTAGAAAATTGCTCTTTTACCAGCGGAACACTCAGATCTTTATGAACTCGTGAATTTTTGACGTACCATGGAGCTGCAGTAATCGTTCGAAGGATTTTGTTTTGTCGCCTTTGGATTTTTTCAATGTTTGACGTTGAGGCGGTTTCTCATAACTGAATTCCATAGCACCATATATGCTTTAGTAATGCGTTGTATAACAAAAGTTTGCAATCTAATTTCAGTGTCGAATTTCTGCCCATAAGCCAATTTAGCTGCGCTGCTCTTAGTTTTAACTGAGTGACCTTTGCTTCAATGTGAGACTTCCACGTTAGCCTACGGTCCAGGTGAATACCAAGGTACTTGACTTCATTGTGCTGCGAAATAGGTGAATTGTTAATTCATGTTTGTTTACACAGTGTGAATGTGACATGAGTACATTTCTGTTCATTAACCCTGATTTTCCAAAGCTTCAGCCATTTTTCCAATATTGAAATAAATTTTTGTAAATTTCGTGAAGCTAATTGGTGGTTCTCATGAACGCTTAAAAACGCTGTGTCATCTGCAAAGGTTGAAGTGTGGATTCCGGATGTCGTAAAGTAAGCCCCAGCATGCTGCCTTGAGGAACTCCTGCCTTGATTGGCTGAGATGGACTTATAAAGTCGCCTTCTCTGATAACAAATTTCCAGCCATATTTTATTAGCTTTCCAGAAGCTTGTGTGTATTTGCAGGCAAGTTTAGCTTTATTTTGTGCATCAAGCCGTCGTGCCACACTTTATCAAGAGCTTGAGAAATATCAATGAAAAGAGCTAAGCAATACTTCTTCTCCTCAAAGGGTTGTCTTATGACATTGACTAGCCTGTGCGTTTGTTCTATGGTGCTATGTTTAGCCCGAAAGCCAAATTGATGATCAGGGATGCATCCCACATTGTTCAATATTGGACTCAACTTCGTTTCGTCATTAACAATTTTTCGAATAGTTTTGAAATTGTTGGTAAAAGACTTATTGGTCTATATGATTCTACCTTAGTGGGATCCTTCCCTGGCTTGGGTATCATAGTAATCATTGAGACCTTCCACTCCGCAGGATAATACTCAAGGCGTAAAATGGCGTTAAAAATAAAAAGTAGAACCCTTCTAGCTACACGAGGTAACTGTTCAAGCATTTTATCAGTAATTTGATCAATACCTGGAGCTTTCCTGGGGTTTGTATTACTGTTGTGTATCCAACCGACCAGGTGGAGCTGGCAGTAAAAAGACACGTGTTTGTTGCTCAAATTCAGATACAGAAGTGTTTATTTAATTCATGTTATATGTAAGAGTAGTTGGTATGTAAGAGAGAGTTGCCAGACATTCACAAAATGAAACATAAGCTAATATCCAACATGCCCCTTCTTACATTGGTTTTGTAATATAAAATAAAGTTAACAGTAAAGAAAAGCTATATAAACTTATTATATACATATAGTATCTATTCTAATATAATTCATTGATACTGAAGTTTCATTAACACATTAAAAATGTAACAATTCATTTTCTATGTATAACTTTACCACCTATACGTGGTCTCAATTCTCGTCTTGGCAGATCTTCACAAACTTCACCATTTTCCACATCTGTTTCAACTACGTCTTCGCACACGTTGTTATTGCAATCGTTGCTGTCACTATCAGCGCGAGTATCATCATTGTTGATTACACTATTATTGTCATTATTTGAGATACATGGTGGCTTCTCTATATTGGTGTGTAATCCACGCATTTGATCTAGATGTCGTTTTATTTGTCTGTTGTTATCAGAGAAAATACACATATACGTTTGTGGACCTACCCTACTTTCTACTATAGCTGGAGACCAGCTAGCTTTATTTGGGTTTTTGTAGGAGCGAATAAGAACTTTCTGACCATGCTTAAATTCAACACTACGATTTCCTTTGTGGTTACGTATACTTTTGTTTTGGGAGTCTATTATTTTCTCTGTCGTACACGGTGGTTTTAAATGACTGAATCTTGTTTTTAAATTTCTACCGAGAAAAATTTTCGCTGGAGATTCACCTGTAGTACAGTGGTTAGTATTTCTATAGTCAATTAGAAAACGATTTATAATAACGTCCAAGTCAGTATTGTCCTGATATTTTAAATTCGCTATTATAGACTTTTTTTACAGTTTTAACGACATTTTCGGCTTGTCCATTACTAGAAGGATGACCGGGAGGAGTTAAAATATGTTTAACATTATTCTGCTTCAAAAAGGTTTGAAATTCTTCAGACGTAAATTGACGTCCGTTGTCGCTAACAAGCGTATCAGCTAATCCATATCTACAAAAAAGTTCTCGCAAGTGAAATGAGACGTAATATATTTTGTTTTAAATATTTCAACCCACTTCGAAAAAGAGTCTATAATAATAAGCAAATATTGACCTTTAATGAGTCCGGCAAAATCCACATGTATTCTGGACCAAACTGAGCAAGTTGGTGTCCATGGTATTAAGTAGCCTTTTTTTGGGTTGGCCTGCAATTGCTGACACGGTTTGCAGTTTCTTACTAGGTTCTCAATTTCATTGTTGATATTTGGCCACCATACATACGATCGGGCAATGGACTTTGTTTTTACGATCCCAAAATGAGATTGATGTAATTGTTCAAGAATATGCCTTCGAAATTTGGTTGGAATAATAGTACGATATCCCCATAATATACAGTCTTGCTCAACTGAAAGTTCTGACCCTTTGTCTCTGTATGGAGCGAATTGTTCACCTTTTAAATTCATAACTGTGCCATTGTTAATCGCATCAGCAACTTTCGATAAAATTGGGTCTCTTCGAGTTTCTTTTGCGATATCTTTAAAACTTAAATTTAACATGTTTTCTTTTTCAACGTACTGAATATAACTATATTCCTGACAATCATCTGAAACTTCAGCCTGTGGCATTCGTGAAAGATGATCTGCTTTATTTAAAGTGCCTTTAATGTATTCAACATTATAGTTAAAGCCTGACAGACAAAGTGCCCAACGTTGCATACGTGCGGACGCCATAATCGGTAGACCCTTTTTTTCTCCAAAAATAGAAATTAAAGGTTTATGGTCAGTCTGCAGTATGTATTTATTGCCAAGCAAATACTGTCTTAGTTTCGTAATGCTAAAAATTATAGCCAAAGCTTCTTTCTCTAAAGTGCTATAATTGCGTTCGCTCTTTGAGAGCGCTCGTGAAACGTACGAAATTGTGCGTAGAGAACCATCTGAAAGTCTATGGGATAAAATACCTGCCACTGCGTGGTTACTTGCGTCAGTAGTAAGTACTATTGGTAAAGTTGGATCGAAATAAATTAATACTTGGTCTGATGTAATATCATGTTTTAACATTTCGTATGTCTTTTGACATTTTTGAGTCCAAACGAACTTAGAGTCTTTTCTAAGCATTTCATAAAATGGATGCATCTTTTCAGCAAAATTGTTAATAAATTTTGAATAATAATTGAACATGCCAACTAAGGCTCTTAGTTCCGAAACATTTTTCGGTATCGGAGCTCTCATTATGGAGGAAACTCTTTCGGAGTTTTTGCTCAAACCATTTTTATCTATGGTAAAACCCAAGTACGAGACTTGTTTTTGAAAAAATTTGCATTTATCTGCTCTTATTTTAAGACCAACCGTTTTTAAACGATTTAAAACAATTTTCAAATTTTTGATATGATCCGACAAACTTTTGCCTGTGACGATAATATCATCTTGGTACACAGCAACCTCAGAGATATCTCTTAAAACGTTTTCAATTGTTTTTTGAAATATGGCTGCTGCCGTTTTTATACCGAAAGGCAACCGTTTCATTTTTAAACGCCCTATATGTGTGCTTAAGGTACACAAAATTTGTGATTTTTCGTCCAAAACTATCTGGTTGTATGCTCTCGCCAAATCAAGTTTTGTAAATAAACATCCACCCTGAAGTGATGCAAAAATCTCGTCAATTCGAGGGAGTGGATATTTTACATCAACCAAATATTTGTTCAATGTGACTTTATAGTCACCACATATTCTAATTTCGCCATTTGGCTTCAGAATGGGAACAATTGGTGTACCCCAATCCGAGTTATCGACCTTTTCTAATATCCCTTCTCTTATCAATTCATTAAGTTGTACTTCAATTTTTGCCCTCCATGCCAATGGCAATGGTCGCGGTTTGACAAATATAGGCTTAACACCTTCTTCAATGTCCAAAGAAATTCTCGCACATCTATACTCTCCTAGTTTGTTACTAAAAATTTCTGAAAATTCTTTCTTCAACTGATCACACACATCGTTGTAATTGTGTATTTCTTTTATTGCATTAACTTGCACTAGCTCAAATTTATAACTTCTAAGAAATGTTCTCCCAAGTAGTGGAGGTGTATTTGTTTTAGTGACAACAACTTTTATTTTCCTTTTGACACCTTGATATTCAATAATTGCGTAGTACTCACCAGCTATAGGAATCTGATCACCATTATAACTCAAATAAAAAGATTTTGATGGTTTAAGATATTTCTTATCACGATATTTTTCAACGAAGGATAGCGGTAGCAGCGTGCAAGATGCGCCTGTGTCACAAGTGGCTTCAACTTGTATTCATTCATTAGATTTACACGAGTTACGTTCAAAAGATTCTGATACATATTTTACATCTTTTTTTGATCGACATATTGATGCTAGGTGTCCTTTTCTGCCGCATGAATGACATTTGCTATTTTTATATTTACATTCTGCCGAATTGTGGTTTTTCCAACCACAGTGGAAGCACTTCACGCTCTGAGTCCTAGAGTTCTCATGACCTTTGTTGTTATCATCAGAATGGACGCTTCTTCGACTTTTGTTGCCGTCTTTGCCATACTTATGGCCGCTTCTGCCAAATGCGCCGTCATGTTTTTGACTGCCGTGCCATGTGTTATGTTTTACATAATGCACTTCATCGCTTTTAAGGTTATGTGACTTCGTGTATTTTGCTTCTAAGATAAGCGCCTTTTTTAAAGCATTCTCTAATGTTAAATGTTCGTCTTCCTCGCATAATCTTTCGAATATTTTGGGCGGTAATTCCATGACAAATTTGTCCAACACAAAAGCGTTTAAATGTTCTTTAAATTTGCAATTTAGCGCCAATTTTTTTACTCTGGCGAACCACGATGAAACACTTTCTTCATCAGCCATGGTCGCAGAATGGAAACTTTTGCGTTCTTCAAAGATAATTGTGGGTGGTGTATAATGACCTTTTAAAATATCACACAGAGATTTATATGTTTTCGATGCGGGTGAATCCGGGCTACACAAACTATGCAAGATCCCATATGCCTCGCACCCTATTGACTTCAGCAAAATCGACTTCTTGATGTTGTCGTCCGTACACTTTATTTCGCAGAAGTGTATTTCCAAACGTTCCTGCCATATGTGCCATTTGTCAACAGATGGTACAAATTCTGTAGCAGCCTGTGCGGACAATATAGTAATAGGCGCGTTGCTTTCCGAACTAGTTGCCATTGTGTTTAACATTGGTTAGCTTTTAACTTTTCGTACATATATGTATATGTGACGTATATTTATGGAATATAATAATATCCACGTGCGGAAAAATTATATGTATATTTATTTAAATAATTTATATGCGCAAACCACTTAATTA
Source organism: Thecocarcelia acutangulata (assembly GCA_914767995.1). NCBI lineage: Eukaryota > Metazoa > Arthropoda > Insecta > Diptera > Tachinidae > Thecocarcelia > Thecocarcelia acutangulata. The sequence continues at coordinate 65,068,554 of OU612097.1, forward strand.
TTATTTTCTTTTTACTTCGTCGCCATTTATATGTTGTGTATCCAACCGACAAGGTGGAGCTGGCAGTAAAAAGACACGTGTTTGTTGCTCAAATTCAGATACAGAAGTGTTTATTTAATTCATGTTATATGTATGGTATGTAAGAGAGAGTTGCCAGACATTCACAAAATGAAACATAAGCTAATATCCAACAATTACCGATAACGTTTTCGACGTGTTGAAAATTAAATCTCCAAGACGCAGGAGTTCTAACAACATATGGTGGTAATTCCGCTGTATTATTCTCTGAATCATTTGTGATAAAAACGTCTCGCAAATGATCGACATACAGCATTCCCTTTTCAGAATCGCTTCTTGCCCAGTCGCCAGTTGAATTTCGCAAAGGTGGCTTACCTATTACGGGTCTTTTTAAACCTTTTGTCGCTTTCCACAAGGAATAATCAGATTGAGGGTTACCATCAAGGCTTTCCAAATATGTTTTAAGGGAAGGCACTCCCGTAGCCTAGTTTTAAGCTGGGGCGACCTGCGACGTTGCCACTCTCTTCTGACTCTTCTTTTTTCTGACAGAAGTTGCTCAATTTTAGATGAATAAGTTCTATTGTTCTCATTTCTAGATCTTAAATGACTAGTGGTAGCATGCTGAACGGCCAGTTTGAGGTTTTCAAAAAAAACGTTAATTGACACATCAATATCCTCAGGCGTTCTCAAGGCGATATTTTCAGTACAATGTGTGCTCAAAAATTTTTTGTATTGTAACCAATTAACTCTATTGTCAGTCAACGGTGAGCCAATCTCTTGGGGGAACGAAACAGAGATTATAGTGGGTGAGTGATCTGATGACAAATCTAATGAAGGCTCCACTTGCATCCACTCTAAAGGAAAATTTTTCGCAATTCCAAAATCTATAACATAAGGATCTTTCGTCGGTCTGACGGCCAATAAGCGGGGTATCTGCTTGAAACCACATCTAAACCCATTTTGGAAACGGTGTCAAAAAGCACACGGCCTTTCGAGGTAATTAAACGTGATCCCCAAAAAGTGTGTTTAGCGTTATAGTCGCCAGCCGCTGAAAATCGAGGCCCAAGTGATTTGAAAAAATTTGAATATTGGCTTTCTATTATTGAAAATCGGGGCGGTGAGTAAATCGAGGAAATAACGATTTTTTCATCAAAATATTCAATGCATATATTAGTTGCTTGGATATACTCCTCACGTGTCTCGTTCATTAAATAGTGCTTAATTCTGGATTTTATTAGAATTGCCGATCCTCCGCAAGATCTTCCACGGGGATCTTTAGTGTCATATAATGCGCACCCATTAATTTTGAAATAACTGTTGGTTGTCAAATGGGTTTCAGCAATCATCATTATATCGATCTGCTTTTCCATAAGGAAGTGCTCAAGTTCATTTTTGTGTTGGCGGATGCCGTTTGCGTTCCAGAAACATATTTTTAACCAACTCATTTTTTTAAAATTGCCTGCAAAATAGTGGACTGCATTATCAGCATTTCCTGCATCATGTTCGTCATGGAAACCGTAAATGTATTTATAGATTGAACAAGAGTCTGCAGAGTTGCCTCAAGATTGCTAAAATTTTGGTCGGAGTTTTGAGACTTGGGCTCCTGATTCAAATTTGATTTATCGGATTTTACCACATTCGCATAAGAAATTTGTTGGGGGTTTTGCAAGTTTACATGGCTGGTTGACTGGCGTACCTGGGGAAAATTGTTTGAGGAAGTGGTTTTTGACTGCTGGGGTGGCATATTTAAAATTGATGGCCTATTTGTCATTGACCTCTTGAAGTGAGTATAGACAGGGCAACCCCTGTAGTTTGCAGTATGGTTACCTCCACAATTACTGCATTTTTTTACGCTCGAGTCAGTCTTAGGTTTTTTGCACTGTGATGTACCGTGAAGTTCTCCACACACAACACAAACTGCCGGCAGCTTACAAAAGGCCTTAGTATGGCCAAATTCTTGGCAGTTTAGGCATTGAACGGGCCCTGAACGCTTATGAGGCTCCTCAACGGTAACCTGACGATGCAAAAGATATTTGAGGTTATAAATTGGATGCACTTCATTCTTTCTCAGGAGAACATCTCTAGGTTCCAATTCAACCCTAAACATGGGTTGAGGATTTTTTCACGGTTTCTAATATTAACCACATTTTTAATTTTGAAGCCATTGTCTTCTAGTCCGGTTTTGAACTCATTCGTGTCAACAAAATGGTCAATCCCACTTATAACGACCTGAATACCTTTGGCACTTTTAAACTGATATGTGTAAAATGATCGTTTCTCCTTCTCTAGAACGTCAGACAACTTTCGGTATTCATTTTCACTGTTTCAGTTCTCCTGTGATTCTCCAACCGAACGGTTGTGTTAATAAACAAGCGAACAAAAAAAAAAAAAAAAAACAAAAATAAAATAAAACAAAAAAAACCAACAAAAAAAAAACAAAAAAAATTGTGCTCAAATACTTTTAAACTTATATTAATAATATATTGTGTTAAAAAAAAATCAGTAATATATTGTGTTAAATTGCAAAAACAATAACAAATTATTTTAAAAACAACGGGAAAATAAATTCCTCACATTTCATTTACTAAACAATAAAATCAATTTCAATATAACAAGTGCGGTGGCAGTGCATTGTTATTGTGCGTCAAGATTAACTACCCAGTTGGAAAAAAGTTAAAGTTTTGTTTTCTGCATGAGTGATCCCATCAGAAATAATTTTGAAAAAGAGCTTAGCTCCACCAGTAAAAGCATATGTACTTCTGAAGAAGAATCTATAAAGCAATCATTGGATAATTTTCTTTCTACAAGAGATAAAATCCGCTCCCGTTCCGGCTCGCCTAACATATGTAGATGTTTCAACAGAAGATAAAAGATCTTCTACTCTAATTAATGCCAATGCACCAAAAACGCAAGTAGGCATGGAAAGGTATATCACGATCACTAAACGTCAGCGAAGCCCTAAATCTGCTCAAATTGCATCCAAATCTAAAATCTCTAAAGATGCCGACACCGCTAGACCAACCGATCAAAACAGATTTTTTATTCTACAAACGGATGAACCAACAGCATCATCAAAAAAATCATTTAAACCACCACCAATTTATTTAAGAGAATCTGCTTCCAAAGAACTGGTAAGAAAAATTGTTTCAGCAATCGGAGAAAATACTTTTAACGTTACCTTCATCAAGCACGGTAACATTAATGAAACTAAAATTCAAGTTAACCACGAAAATGACTACCGAAAACTGTTTGACGAATTTGAGAAAAAAAAGAGCTTTTTATATTATACTTATCAGCTTAAAAGCGCTAAAGGTCTTCAAGTCGTAATAAAAGGGATTGACCCTTGCTTAGACATTAATGAAGTTAAGACCGGTTTGGCACATAAGGGATTCAAAGTAAAAAATGTGTTAAACATCAGAAATCGTGAAAAGATCCCTCAACCCATGTTTAGGGTTGAATTAGAGCCAGGAGATGTGAGTTTAAAGAAAAATGAAGTTCATCCAATATACAGTGTAAAATTCCTTTTACATCGAAAAATAACCGTAGAGGAACCGCATAAGCGCTTAGGACCCGTACAGTGCCATAACTGCCAAGAATTTGGCCATACTAGGACCTATTGCAAGTTGCCTACAGTTTGTGTTGTGTGTGGAGAATTCCATGGTACAGCACAATGCAATAAGCCGAAATGCGACCCAAAAATAAAAAAATGCAGTAATTGCGGTGAAAACCACACAGCTAATTATAGAGGTTGCTCCGTCTACACCCACCTCAAGCGCTCAATGAACAAAAAAACAATAATTGCTTCTAAGCCACCACAGCAGACTCAAATTTTTTCTAATAATTCTTTTCCTCTGACAGGACAGTCAACCACCGAGATAACTGTTCAAAATCAAAAACAAATTTCTTATGCCAATGTAGTTAAGTCTACATTCGCAAACCCGAATCAGCAATCCATATCTCAACCGCCCGATCGAAATTTCAATAACCTTGAGGCAACAATACAGACCCTAATTCAAACTATAAACACTTTTACGTCGTAAATGATGACGATGATGCAGGAAATGGTGAAAATGCAATCCACCATTTTGCAGGTAATTTCGAAAAAATGATTTGGTTAAAAATATGTTTCTGGAACGCCAACGGCATCCGCCAACACAAAAATGAACTCGAATACTTCCTGATGGATAAGCATATCGATTTAATGATGATTGCAGAAACTCACTTGACGTCAACAAGCTTCTTCAAAATTAACGGCTACGTACTATACGATACTAAAGACCCCCGTGGAAGAGCGTGGGGGTTCCGCAATCTTGATAAAATCTAGGATAAAGCATTATTTGCTGCACGACACATGCGAGGACTTTCTTCAAGCAACTAATATCTGTGTGGAAAATTTTCATTACAAATTGGTTATCTCATCGATTTATTCGCCGCCTCGATTTTCAGTAACGGAATCACAATATTCAAGTTTTTTCACTTCATTAGGACCTCGTTTAATAGCACTTGGAGATTACAACGCAAAACACACGCAACACACACGTTTAATCACCCCGAAGGGTCGGGTGCTTTTTAATACAATTTCTAAAATGGGCTTAGACGTAATATCAAGCGGACATCCCACTTACTGGCCGACTGACCGGCGAAAGATTCCTGATGCGATTGATTTTGGAGTGGTAAAGGGGTTCCCTGTGGAATGGATGCAAGCTGAGCCTTCGTTAGACTTGTCATCGGATCATTCACCTACTATTATTTCAGGAGACTTGGTCCCCGATTAACAATTTGCATAGGACTGTTACCCGAGTGAATTGGCTAAAATATAAAAAATTTTTGAGTACCCATTGCACTGAGAATATTGTTTTAAGAACACCTGAAGATATTAATGCGTCACTAAGCAACTTTAGCGAAAACCTTAAACAAGCCGCTGAACTTGCTTCTAGCGTTTATTTAACACGCAGAAACATTCAAAATAGAACATATTCTTCAGAAATCGAGCAACTTGTGTTAGAAAAAAGAAGAGTTAGACGAGAGTGGCAACTTCGCAGGTCTCCGCAACTAAAAACAAGGCTCCGTGAGTGCACAAATCAACTAAGAAATTTGCTTGGAACCCAAAAAACGGCTTCTCTACAAACGTATTTACAAAGTCTGGATGGTGCTCCTCAGCTCGGCTATTCTTTATGGCGGGCGACTAAGGGTTTAAAAAGGCCAGTTAGAGGTAAGCCGCCCTTGCGAGAACCGTCTAGTGACTGGGCTAGAGATGACTCGGAAAAGGGTAATTTATTTGTTAACCATTTGAAAAACGTTTTTACCACAAATAGGTCTGATAATGCAAATGAGTTGCCGCCTATTGTTAGTAGACCTCCTGTGCCTTTAAGATTCAATTTTGAAGAAGTTGAAAATGCTATTGTAATCTAAACCTTAAAAAAGCTCCAGGTATGGACAAAATCAGCAAAAAATGCTCGTAGAGCTGCCTGGTGTAGCTAAAAGAACTCTTCTTTTTATTTTTAATGCTATTTTACGACTTGAGTATTATCCTGCAGAGTGGAAGGTGTCCATGATAACAATGGTTCCTAAGCCAGGGAAGGATCACACGAAAGTAGAATCATATCGTCCAATAAGTCTACTGACAACAACTTCAAAACTTTTCGAAAAATTGCTAAAGGCGAAGTTGGATCCAATGCTTCATAAGGTGGAATGTATTCCTGATCACCAATTTGGTTTTAGAGCGAAACATGGCACCATTGAGCAAACACACAGGTTAGTTAACGTCATAAGAAAGGCATTTGAAGATAAAAAATATTGCTCTGCCTTATTCATCGACGTCTCACAAGCTTTTGATAAAGTATGGCACGATGCCTTAATGCATAAAATAAAGTTTAACTTACCTGCAAACGTACATAACCTTTTGGAAAGCTATTTATATTGTCGCCAATTTATAATAAAAGAATGCGATTTCATAAGCCCCGCCCAGCCTATTGAAGCTGGAGTTCCCCAAGGCAGCATATTAGGGCCTATCTTATATTTGATCTACGTATCTGACATGCCGATAAGCACCAACACTCACACTTGAACATTTGCAGATGATACAGCATTCCTTAGCATACATAGCAACCACCAGCAAGCATCAATAAACTTACAGGAACATATCGACAAACTAGAGAAATGGCTCAAGCTTTGGAAAATCAAGGTTAATGAACAAAAGTGTGCCCATGTTACATTCGCACTGCGTCTAGGAACATGCTCACCCATTACTATTAACAATAAAGTAATACCTCAACACAGTGAAGTCAAATACCTCGGAATTCATCTTGACCGTAGACTAACATGGAAGTCGCACATCGAGGCAAAAGTAACGCAGATGAAATTGAAAGCAGTGCAAATTAACTGGATACTAGACAGAAATTCGACCTTGAAGCTTGATTGTAAACTTTTGCTGTACAACTCGATTCTAAAGCCAATATGGTGCTATGGGATTCAATTATGGGGCACAGCCTCGGCATCCAACATTGAAAAAATTCAAAGAAGTCAAAATAGAATTCTCCGTAGAATTACAAATGCTCCATGGTACGTTAAAAACTCACGAATCCACGCAGATCTGAACGTACCTTTTGTGAAATCTGAATTTGTGAAGTACGCGACAAGATATATTAACCAACTTGAATTTCATCCAAATCCTCTTGCAGTTAATATTCCTAACTTTGGTGGTCATACCCGTTTGAGAAGGAGGGATACTTTGGCTACCATTAGAGCTCTAAACAGATGACTGAATTCTGAAATAATATTCGCATAAAAATAAATTTTTGTCCAGCACTGGCAGGACTTTAATCACAATTTTTTTTTTTTTTTAGTATTAAGAATTGAATACTTATTGTCATTACATTTCCTATGTAGATTCAATAAATAATATAATAAAGTTAAAAAAAAAAATTTAACTGTTTACCTGGATTTTCGTATCATTGATGCCGCCGTGCTTAACCGATGTTACGTTAAAAGTGTCTTTGCCGATTGCCGCAATAAGTTGTTTTACCAGCTCACTAGAGGTAGGCTCTCGCAAATATATTGGTGGCGGCTTAAATGTTTTTTTAGATATTGTCGGCTATACTGCAAACAAATGAGAAAATTTCGGTTGAGATGATATTTGAGCTGATTTGGGGCATCGCTGCCTTCTAACCACGGTTATGTACCTGTCCATGCCTACTTGGGTTTTTGGCTTATCATCAACAATTAAACTGGAAGATGTTTTGTCTTCAGTTGTAACAACAATATTTGGCGAACACGATCGCGGACGTTTCCTATCTCTTAGAGACAGGAAATTTTCCAATGATTTTTTCACCGATTCTTCTTCAGAAATCCAAAGGTTTTTTCTACCGGAGCTAAGCTCTTTTTCAGAATTACATCTGATAGGTACACTCATGCAATTAATTGTTTCTATTTTTTATTTACAATTTAAAACGGTGTTTAAAAAATGTCACAAAGTTTTTCTTTTTAACAAAAACACTCTGTTCACCTATTACGGTTTTTACTTAGTTCCGTTTTATTTTTTTTACTTTGCGATCAAAATACAAACACGTCCGTTCACTATCGAAGCTAAACAACGACTTTGATCCGTTTTGCATAAAATAATTATCATAATCTCTGTACTCTAACAGCTCTAACAGCTTTCGTACACTCATCGTTTTCTTGCGCACATTTGATTTTATGAGTCAAACTACTTTCCAAAATTAAGCAAGCTATCCTGCTAAGCGCGTCTACATGGGCCATCTTGGTACCTGGTCTGTATTCCAGTTGGTATGAGAATTCTTGTAAAAGTAACGCCCATCGGGATATTCGAGCCGGTATTATCTCTTTGCTCATCGTCATCTTGAATGCGTTGCAATCAGAAATGATTTTGAAGGGAATGCCAAGTAAGTAGACCCTCCATTTCTTGAGTGCTTCCACGATTGCCAGAACTTTTAGCTCATATGAGTGATACTCTTCCTCATAAGGGTTGGTTCGTAGACTCATGTACTGGACGGGGTGCCACTGAGCGTCGTCGATATTTTTCTGCAATAGGACCGAACCGTATGGCGTCTGCATGTACCTCCGTATTCGCATCTGGGTCATATATTTTTAAAACCGGAGCGTTAATCAATGCTTCCTTCATATGATATTAACCCTATAAACCTCTGCATCGTTTTTCGGTCGATGGGAATAGGAAAATCTCTAACCGCTCTTGCCTTATCATAAGACGGTTTTATCGAACCGTTCTGTATGATATATCCAAGGAATGTCACTGTCCTTTGCAAAATGTGGCATTTCTCCCATTTGAAGCGTAATCCGCTTAAAGCTGCTTTGTTCAAAACAATCAAAAACTTCTCCAATCCTTCATTAATATCCTTAGCGGGAATAATCATGTCGTTCATATATACTATGACTGTACCTTCTCGAATAAGTTCTCGAAATACAGCACCAATAAATCGGGTGAATACGGCTGGCGAATTACTGATGCCGAAAGGGCCGAATAAAAACTCAAATTGCCCATTTTGCGTCACAAATGTGGTGTACTTTCTCGAAGCTTTGTCTAAAGGTACATGAAAGAATCCGTTACGAAGGTCCAGTGTCGTATAAAAAACTGCACTCTGTAATTTATTCACTACTTCATCAATCAACGGCATAGGATAATGATCTCGAACGATCTTCTGGTTCAGTTTCCTAAAGTCACAGCACAGTTTTTTTGTTCCGTCTTTTTTCGGCACCAAAACAACTGGTGATGCATATTCCGATGTGCTTGGTTGCACTATACCTTCCTGCAACCAGTCGAAAACTTATTTATCAACTGTTGCTTGGTCTTGCACAGGTAAACGTCTGGGTCGCTGATACACTGGTATATCATCTTTAAATACAATTTTCATACTGATTGGGCTTTTTGTAATTCTCTTTGGCTGATACTAGGCGATTGCTTTGGCCACTTGTTTTTTAATTTGTTCGCCCAAATGACTAAGCTCTATTTGACTTTCCGGCTCATGTTTTTCGACGTTCAAACATATGCTCCCAAATTCTTCCAATAGGTAATTTCTATCCTCCGGTTTCTTGAAAAAGGCTTCCCCTCGATTAAAAGTTACGTCTACTTGACGGAAAATACTATTTCGTAACATCATGGCATAGTGAATGTCGCGTTGGCCTACTACATAAAATAGAACTTTCGTCTCTACCTCATCGATTCTAACCACTTCGCTAAAACGGCCCATTGTATGAATTCTACTACCGCCAATTACGTATAATTCGAGTCTTTCGGGAACGAAGTCTACTTCGCCACAGAATATCTTTTCTTAAAAGGCAAAACTCACTGCCTGTATCTACCAAGGCACAAACAGTTTTTCCCTTAATAATCACGTCTTTGAAAATCAACCACGAAGATTAAAAACCATGTTTGCGCGTCCAGATTCTGTTTTTTCAAAGCTTTTGTCTGCCTCTTTTATTGGGCATTCGAAGGAGCGATGCCCAAACTTTTGACATTTGAAACATTTGTATTGTCTGAAGCAGTCTTTGGCGATATGTGAACCGTCAGCGCCTTTAAAAACATTTTCTTTCCTTTTCTGTAGGCTGTATTAGTTCTTTCCCTTTGAATGGTGCCTGGAATTGTACTCGTGTCCTTTCATACACTTTTATTTGCTTTTTCAACTCAGAAATACTGTCGGCTTGATACAATACCGTTTTATTTATTTTTGAGTCAGGGATACTTTCTACAAAGAAATCTATGATACTTTTTTCGTCCAGATCAATATGACTTCCTATTTCCATAATGGCGTATAAGTATTTTATCAGTGACTCATTTCGTCCCAAGTGTCTTCCCCGACTCTGCCGAAGCACCTCTGTTGCCGAAAAACGAGCACTGAATTCTTCCGTTAGTACTTTCTTTAATGCACGCCAGTCGCGTATACCTCTTTGGCTTTTTATAAACGTTTTTGCTGCACCTGTCAATAGCTGTTTTCTGTAGATGTACATCTGAAGCGACGACCATTCTAATATTGTACCCATCTCCTCAAATTCGTCTACCCACCGAGTGACGTCCAGTGAGCTAGTGCCCGAAAATTGAGATAAACTATCCTCTACGTCCCTAAGTGTTAATTTGCTTTTTGATGAAGAGAAACCAGTGGCCCCCCTAATACCCTAATGCTGAGCATAATGAGGCCTCATCAGGAGGTCCAGCTGAACTGATACCCACCTCAGCTTCACGCTTATTGTCAGTTAACTCTAGTTTGTAGTGTTTAAAGAGTCTATTTTGTAACTCATCCTTAGGTCCAGACGTATTTAATCCTAAGTCCCCTAATTTGTTCCGTGAAACGTTTATACTCAAACTCAATATTTCCTCGCGATTCATGACTGGTTAACAAATATATTCCTTTTATACAAGTTGTAACCGCAAGGAAGTTACAATGATATTTTACTGAATTTAAAAAAAGAAAGTAGTAAATTATGTAAATCAAAGTTATATTAGGCTGATATCAAATCAAAATATATTATTATAAAGCAAAATGAAATATTTTCCAATATTGCATTAATGTGATTATCTGAATACGTTAACTAAATTTTTCTATTTAAATACAATTCTTTTTCTTTTGTTTTTTCTTTCTTTTATGTTTGTACAGTATTTCTCTTCAATAAAAAAAATTATTATTACTTCCAATTCTCTACAACAAATATTGGTTTTTATTTTCCTCTTTATTCTTTCTTGTTTTCCCCCAGAATTCTTTCCTGAATGGAATTTTGCGTTTTAATAAAATGCCCTTCTCTGTCTGGCAAGTAAACATTTGTTTCACAACAGAAAAAACAATTATTCAATGCTTCTTTTTCTAATTAAATTCTCTTCTTCGTCTATATAATCATCTTTAACTTAGATTTTCTTCAATAAATATATCCCCATTCTATTTTCTTCTTAAATAAAATTTCATTACACTTTAGGCAATATTCACTTCTTCGTAAAATTGTTCCCTTACAGAAATACCTTATTTAAATTCTTAGTGGAACAATAAATAAAAATACTCAGCTTAGTTTTCGTTTTGCACTGCTGTCTCAAATTCTGCTTTTCAGCCACAACTGCATTCATCTTATCTTTTGCTTCTCAGCTGCTAATGTATTCATCTCATCTGCTTCTCAGCCACTAATGCACTCGTAATTTACTTCTTAGCCACCACTGTATTTTTCTGCCTTTCTTGATATTTACCTCTGCCTATTGCTAACGACTGCAGACTCTTCCAACGGCTTGTCTAAGGTCAGACACAGCGATTTTAATTGCCGAACTTTTTAACAATTTTCTTTTGGAATTGCTTTTTTGTCCACACACAAAAACTTTTTTCGGCAATTCTTGAGCAATTCTCTACCTTTTGTTTCAAGCAATCTACAGTGTATATGCACATACACATACATACATGAGAGAAAAATAAGGAATTGCTGAGAATTGCCGAGTACCGGCAATTCTTTTTCCCTTCTTATTCCCCTCACCGAAAGCTTCTATAAAGTCAAGAATTGCCCAACTAAAGTTGCTGTCTGTGACCAGACGCTTTAGGCACTTACCATATATGTACGTGTGTATGCAGCAATAAACAGCCAATTCCATCGCGAAATGAAATAGAACGAACGCCAGATCAAATTGCAATCGTGAAGATTTTTATTATTGTTGTTGTTTTTTGTTTTTTTTGTTTTACTCTTCACTGAGTGTTTAAAGTTTTTTTTTTTGCTTGTGCAAATTTTAATTATACTAATTCTGTTAAATAATTTGCCATGATTATTTCTTTGGAGTTTAATCCACACTGAACTGTTCTCTTTAATTGATTTTGTTTGATATATATATATATATATATATATATATATATATATATATATATATATATATATATATATATATATATATATATATATATATATATATATATATATATATATATATATATATATATATATATATATATATATATATATATATATATATATATATATATATATATATATATATATATATATATATATATATATGTATATATATATATATATATATATATATATATATATATATATATATATAACGAGTGATTTTTTTGCTATTATCTTTTTGGCAACACTAGTTTTGACAGCTCACGCACGTTTTGTATCTTGTGTCACTGTCAAACATCTTCAGTTTGGTCTATAATTTAATCATGAATCGTCTTACAAACGAACAACGCTTGCAAATTATTGCATTTTTTTACCAAAATGCGTGCTCTGTTAAGAAAGTTCATCGTGCGATTCTTCCATTTTATGGTCAGTTTAATCGAGGCTTCTATTCGGGCTATTGTAAAAAAATTTCGCACCAAATTTACATTGTTGGACATTAAACCACCAACACGCTTACGTAGAGTGCGAACTGAAGAAAATATCGCAGCCGTATCGGCCAGTGTTGGTGATGACCGTGATTTATCGATTCGGCGCCGTTCGCAGCAATTGGGCCTCTGTTACTCCACTACGTGGAAAATTTTGCGGAAGGATTTGGGTATGAAGCCTTATAAGATACAGCTGGTGCAAGAATTGAAGCCAAACGACCTACCACAACGCCAAATTTTTGGTGAATGGGTTCTTGAAAAGTTAGATGAAGATCCACTTTTTTACCGAAGAGTTGTGTTCAGCGACGAGGCTCATTTCTGGTTGAATGGATACGTGAACAAGCAAAACTGCCGTATTTGGAGTGAAGAGCAGCCAGAAGCATTGCAAGAGCTACGAATGCGTCCACAAAAAACAACCGTTTGGTGCGGATTATGGGCTGGCGGCATCATTGGGCCGTATTTCTTCAAAGATGATGCGAATCACAACGTTACTGTGAATGGTGAGCGCTACCAGGCGATGATAACAAACTTTTTTTGCCCAAAATGGAAGAACTTGACTTGCATGACATGTGGTTTCAACAAGACGGTGCCACATGCCACACAGCACGCGAAACAATGGACCAATTGAGAGGCGAGTTCGGTGAACAGTTTATTTCACGCTTGGGACCAGTCAATTGGCCGCCCAGATCGTGCGATTTAACGCCTCTAGACTATTTTTTGTGGGGTTATGTTAAGGCTAATGTCTATAGCGAACAAAGCCACCAACGTATGTGCCACTTACACCCGAAAAAGCAGGAAAAGACCCTGGACGCGTCTGAGCGTGCCCCAGCTTCAAAACCGGGGTAACCAGAGGTTCTTTACAATTGGCGCCCGAGCAGGGACTGGAAAAGTGTAAAACAATAAATGGTTCGTACTTCATGGGTCTACACGCTCCGGAAAGACGAGCTCACCGAGTATTTGGAGGAATTTGGTTTAGAGGCCATTGGAACAGTCGAAGAAATGAGTAAGAAGCTAGCCAACTTTGTTTCAAGTGCAGATGTGGAGAAGGTTTGGAATAAGCTTGAAGAGCAATAGGTAAAGCAGTGTCGTAATGCGCTACCATTAATACCGGGTAATACAGGCACCTATGACCCAGTGTCAACAGGGGGCCAGCAAGGGGCTACAGTGTCGCTGCCGTATCCTAGCCAACAGCCTACAACATCCGTAATGGGGCAACAGGCCACCTTTTGTACCCAAATGTAAATTTCAGGCAGAGCGATCAGACGACCTCAGACCCAGGGGTGCCATACGCTACGGTAATAGACACGGTAATGAAGTGGTCGTTTCGTTATGAAGGAGGGAAAGATCCAATTGCTTTCATTGAGAGGGTAGATGAGCTAGCGGAAGTTTATGGTCTGGACTTAAATATGCTGCCCAGAACTATGCCAAAGTTGCCCAAGGATATGGCTCTTCTGTGGTATCGCAACAACAATCGGCAATGGGAAGCGTGGAAGGAGTTCAAGGACGTTTTTCTGAGCCATTTTTTTACCCCCGAGATACTTTGAGGGATTAGAGGATGAGATCCGCAGGAGACAGCAGAAGGCTCGAGAGCCGTTTAAGCAGTCGTGGTGTTGCAGAATATGATGCGTCACGCCGGTTACAATGAGGGGCAGCAAGTTAATAGAATCTATCGGAACAGTCTGGTTGAATACCAGCTGTACATTCGCCGCCGAGATTTTTCAACTCTCTTGGCGAGCTAATAAAGATGGCCGAAGAGTACCAGCTTATTCGCGTCGCACACCCAGAGGTGACCTTTAACCGACGGGACAACAGACCAACGCAGCGTCGAAGGACACCATGCGTCAGGTGGTAGATGTGAGCGCTACGCAAATTGATCCTACTACGGCCTGCAGAAGATGCGGTCAACCGGGGCACGGGTATCGATTTTGTCAAAACTCCAGTATGTTATTCTGCTGGGAGTGTGGAAGAAATGGCATTAGAACTCGTGAGTGCTGCCAGACGAGACAAGGAAACGTCAGGGGACTGCGCCAGGAACAAGGGCAGGCAGCGGTCCAGTATAAGTAATTCCCGATAAAAATACATTTTTCCGTCAGACAGAAACACGGATACTGGCGCAAGTGCAGCTGGGTAACCAGCATAAAGAGGCTACAATCGATACAGGGGCCTCCAAAAGCTACATCAGCGAGCGTTTGGCAGAAGAGATGAGGAGGAATGTTGAAGTTTTCCCAGTGAAATACCAATTGAAGCTAGCAAATGGGGCAACAGTAAGAGTGAACGAAGCAGTAAGAGTGCAGGTAACCATGGGCGACAAAGTGTGTCACCTGGAGTTAGGGGTCCTCTCTCAATTATTAGACGAGGTAGTGCTAGGGCTGGACTTTCTAAGGGCAATGGGTTGTGAGCTTCGGTGTGGTGGTCAATATATCCACTTGACTTCGGTGCCCTATCATATAATGGCAGCAGAGCAATCGCCAGGGGAGGAGGACAACCACCGTAGACAAGAAGACGGATAGAAAATCAAAACTTTTCTGAGTGAAGAACTGACGAGGTTCGAGAGCATAAGAGGACCAACCACCTTAGCCGAGCACAAAATAATACTGAAGGATGATAGGCCGGTTCGTCAGTGGTACGCACAAAGTAATCCTGAGATACAATTGTGATGGCACCAAAGAAAAATGACACCCTGCGGCTATGTATAGATTATAGGCAACTCAACGCCAAAACGGTGCCGGATGCCCAGGATAAATGCTATTTTGGATCGTCTACGAAATGCCAAGTACATTAGTAGCATCGACCTGAAAAACGGGTATTGGCAGATCCCCATGGCAAAAGAATGCAGGGAATAACAGCATTTACGGTGGCGGGTAAAGGATTGTTTCAGTGGAGAGTGATGCTGTTTGGGCTCACATCAGCTCATGCGACTTTCCAGAGAACTCTAGACATTGGGGCCGAAATGAAACCACACGCATACCTCGATGATATAGTGGTGGTAAGTAACACGCTGTAGGAACATATGACACATCTGAAGGAAGTGTTTAGGAGATTGAGGGAGGCATGGCTAAAAATTAATCAAGAAAAGTGCAAATTTTTCCAGAAGGAAATAACGTATTTAGGCCATGTAGTCAACCAGAATGGAATACAAACAGACCCAGAGAAGAAGAAAGCAATCCAAGAACTACAGCCGCCTCGGAACATAAGGGAGTTGCGACGATGCCTTGGAATTGCGTCATGGTATAGGCAGTTTGTGCCGGAATTCTCTCAGTTGGTTCACCCGTTGAAGCTTCTTTTGAAGAAAGGAAAACACTTCCGTTGACATGAAGATCAACAGGAAGCATTCGACAAGCTAAAGAAGCAGCTGACAAGAAAGAGGCACCGGTCCTGGCGTGCCCAGACTTTTCGAAAAAATTTACGTTACAAACGGATGCTTGTGATTACAGGTTGGAGGCAGTAATGACGCAGGAGATAGAGGGGCAGGAGAAGGTAATATCTTACGCAAGCCGCCGGTTGAATCTGGCCGGAATGAACTATTCCGCTACAGAGAAGGAGTGCCTGGCGATCGTGTGGGCAATTAGAAAATTGCGGCCTTACCTCGAAGGATACCCCTTTACGATCATCTGGCTCTGAAATGGTTGAACTCAATCGAAAGCCCCTCAGGTCGAGTAGCGCGATGGGCCTTGGAGCTACAACAATATAACTTTGATGTCCAATATCGTCGTGGAAAACTTAACGTGATAGCCGACGCACTAGCGCGGGACCCCATGAACGTATGCGAAGCACTACGCGAAAATGCAATGGAATGCAACTGGTGGCGCAAGAGATGTGAAGAGGTGGAAAGGGAGCCGGAAAAGTACCCCGATTTTGCCATTCATAATGGGCAACTATATCGATAACTGTACACCATGGAAGCTGTGCATTCCCTCATTCTAAAGGAATAGGGTGATGGTAGAAAACCACGATTGACCAACCGCTGGTCATCTGGGAATACGGAAAACCAAATAACAAATACTATTGGCCAGGGATGTTTCGAGATATCAAAACATATGTCAGCTATGTCAACAGTATAAGCCGAGTCAGCAGCTTTCTGCAGGTCAAATGCTATCGCGCATAGCCAAGGAGCCATGGGCTATTTTATGCGCTGATTTTGTAGGGCCGTTGCCAAGATCCAGGCATGGTCATTCAATGCTACTCGTGTTTACCGACAAAATTTCCAAGTGGTCTGAACTTGTGCCATTGCGTCGTGCTACCGGGGAAACACTCCGCAAAGCTTTCCCAGAGCGGATACTAGCCAGCTATGGTGTCCCGAAGATGTTGATAACCGACAATGGCTCACTGTTCACAAGCAAGATCTTCAAGACGTACTTGGAAGAGATTGGCGTAAAGCATCACTTTACAGCCCCGTACACGCCACAAGAGCACGGCGAGATCCGATAGCACCCAATACTCGGCAGCCTTTCTAGTCCAGGGGCGAGAACCCAGACTACCTAGTACTCTGTATGACGAAGTGACCTTAGGAACGGGGACCGAGTCCAGAGATCCCCGAGAGAAAGCTGAAATGCTCAGACAAATTTTCAGCTTGGTAGAAAAGAATCTGGTAAGAGCCGCAAGAGATCCGGCCCGGCCGTACAATCTACGTCGGAGGAAGTGGAGTCCCAAGGTGAGTGAGCTGATATGGGTGAAGCAGCATCAGTTGTCAAGTGCAGCGGACAGTTTTGCGGCGAAATTTTCCCCAAAATTCGATGGTCCTTAACGGGTGCATCGCCTTATATCACCGGTAATCGCCGAAGTGAAAAAAGATGGGCAGAAAAATATACGCACCGTACATGTGAGCAGTTTTAAGGTATATAGCGGTTCGGACGACAACGAAAAAATTTAAATAAAGTCCAGCGTAAGTAGTGAAAAAAAAAAAAATAAGGACAAACTCCACAAC
Source organism: Thecocarcelia acutangulata (assembly GCA_914767995.1). Lineage (NCBI taxonomy): Eukaryota > Metazoa > Arthropoda > Insecta > Diptera > Tachinidae > Thecocarcelia > Thecocarcelia acutangulata. The sequence goes on from OU612097.1 coordinate 65,085,828, forward strand.
GGGAAGTCTCTACCCCATAGTCTTCACATATTCGGGACAACTACAACAACTAACATCATAAGAAAATAACTACACAGTACCCCCCACAATCAAAGGATTAGTCAGTGTTAAAAAGTCATTGCGACTGAGCGGTTGAAAAAATTAATATAAAAAAATAAAATAAAAAACTACACATAAATATTGAAAAGAATATCCATGGCTGCTAACAAAGCCCCGTTAAGAGATGGAGACATCATAGAAATTTCTGATACGGAGAGCGAAGCCGAAGATCAAACTCCAAGCCAAGTTGATGACCAGTGCGAGGAAAACCTACGGGGGGAAGCAGAATATGACTGGTTAGATCCATACGGCTGGCCAGAGACGCCAGAGTTGGCCTCATCCCTAGCAACCGATGTTTCATAGGCGTCCGGAGACTCAGCTGAAATACCATTGAAGGTACGGGTGGAAGCGACGTTGAACCGCCACATAATCCGCCGCAGAAAGTACCGGCAATACCCCGCTCAAATTGCCATCACGTGTACGGTAGAAGAAACGGACAGCGAAGTGGAAGAGCAGGATTCTTTGGTGGAGTTTCCTGTATCTCCAAAGAGGCTAGCAATTATTCCGGGCAGTGCGACCCCAGAGAGGCCGGAAAGCGACCCGTTGGCGGAGAATGGTGATGAAGATTTGCGGCTGAGCGGAATAGAGGAAGACGTACTGTCGCTGGATGATATAAGTCTGGGTAGCCTGGAAGACTTAGTCCATCGTGCCGTCTACGGTAAGCAGAATACGTGTCCTCCGGAAGTCCGGGAAGGAGATAATGTTTTGATGAGTCAACTACCAGCGGAGGTCCAGTTTAGTCGTTCAACAGACGGTGAGGAATATACATGTCAGTTAGATGCTTAGAGCTTGTTTTCTAATTACAGTAGATAACATTAATGACAATGCAAAATTATTTTACGATAATAATGTGTTTGTATGTATGTTCAGTGTATTTTATGTCATCAAACTTTAAAAATGTTTAGAGAAAATGTGATTAAGAGGCATTATGATTACTTCCATTCTAATATGAGTCTAACATACTCGTAATGTCATAATTATGTTGAAATAAATTTTTCAGACTTAATATTTATTTGTACTAAGCAATCTAAAAAATTAGGTTTTACGTCTTTAAAACCAATATTGCTCTTACAAAACTGTCATATTAACGTAGAAGACTTAGTTCTTCATATGAAAATCTTTGGTTAGTTTTGCTTCTCACAGTACTTTAAATAACTCTCAAATTATCTCACTAACACAACCCAGCGGCGAACATTGCCTACCACATTATTTCTCTTCGATGATGTGTGCAACACTTTGTAATCAATGAATGGTAACTTACAAAGTGTATGAAAGTAGTATATGGAGTTCCGAAAAATGAATTACGTTCATCTTTTGTATCACATTTATATACAAATGTATTTTATTTTTTAGTTGTAAATCAAATGTTCGCCGTCTTTGTCAGACTACTCGTACGTTGCAAAAATTTTAATTAACAAAATCAGATAAAAGTGCTAGAAAACAATTTAAAAAAGGTACAAGACAAAAGGAAAGACAAAACATTTAGGGAAAAAATAAAAGAATGCAGTAGACAAAAAACAAAACAAATTTATTTAATGGAATATTCCCAAAAAACTGAAGTGCGCAGTACGTACGAGCTGCCTACTGCCGGCTTACAATGTATGCGAGATTGTATTCGAGCTACCTACTGCCGACTTACAAAGTATGCGAGATTGTATTCGAGCTGCCTACCGCCGACTTACAAAGTATGCGAGAATGTATTCAGGCTGCCTACCGCCGACTTACAAAGTATGCGAGAATGTATTCGAGCTGCCTACTGCCGACTTACAAAGTATGCGAGATTGTATTCGAACTGCCTACTGATAGCTTACAATGTATGTTAGGAAGTAATGAGCTTTTGTTGGATGAACACCACACTAGCTCGCTTACTTTGTGTGCAGGTAGTGGGCGTTCACTCTACAAATGCGGCAATGTGTATGAAAAAGTATACTAGGATCGTATATGAGATGGTGTGCATTACTGACTTACAAGTGTGCATCGGATCATCGCTTACGTAAGCGAAACTTTGGCCGCTGGGAAGTGCAAAACAAATTTTCCACCACTGTTCCAAATACAGTTTTTATGAAAACATAAATTTTAAGTGTATATTTCTCTTTGTTTTCTCATTGCTCAATGCTTTCCGCAACACTTCGCAAATATAACTGACCGTTTTTTCGTTTTGTCCACAAGTATGTTTGTGTACATGTGTGCCTTTATACTCCATTTTATCCAGGTTTATAACCATTTGTGATATATTTTTTGGCTATCGAAAACGATTTTGATAAAAGTCGGCACATAGGAGTGTTTTATGTCGAAAAATCAATTTAGTCTATCACTGATCCCGAGAAACTCATTTTGCTCAGTTTTTACCCATGGGAACTGCTTTCACGCTTTTTATGAAAATGTGTTTCATTAATTAATGGTTTTTCCCATTTTTATTGCGTTGTTTGTATAGTCACGTATTTTGATAAAAGCCAGTATCTAAAGGTTTTTGACACAAACATATATCTTCTTTTGTTGTCCAGGTCTTGGAAAACCCCATTTTTTACGACTGTTTATAATATACGACATTATGGTAAATATTAAGAGGTCTCAAAAACGGTTTGGGAATTTTTGAAAACAAAAATTTACCTTCGTTAGTCCCATTCCTAGAAAACTCTTTCTTTTTGTCCCAGTTTTCACACATCTGCTAACATTTTAATATGAATACCAAACTTAGTATTTTTAGATAAAACACAGAGGTTAATTTTTTAAGCGAGAAATTTCATACTACATTTGTACCATGATTACCACCAAAATTAGGTATATTACGCGCAAGAGGGTTTGGATGAAGTTCTAGTTTACTGACATACCTTGCAGCGTACGTAGAAAATTCCTCTTTTACTAGCGGAACACTCAGATCTTTTGTGAATTCGTGAATTTTTTACGTACCATGGAGCTGCTGTAATCGTTCGAAGAATTTGGTTTTGTCGCCTTTGAATTTTTCAATATTTGACGCTGAGGCGGTGCTCCATAATTGAATTCCGTAGCACCATATGGGCTTTAGAATTGCGTTGTATAACACGAGTTTGCAATCCAACTTCAATGTCGAGTTTCTGCCTATAAGCCAATTTAGTTGCACTGCGTTTAGTTTCAACTACTAAGTGACTTTTGCTTCAATGTGAGACTGCCACGTTAGACTATGGTCCAGGTGAATACCAAGGTCAAAGACAATAAATATATAAAGATGGTGCACTCTGAACATTTAAAAAACCAAAAATTATTAACTGCTTGTTGACAGCGGGGGTAATCAACAAGGGAAAATATGTTCCGTAAGCAAAAGCAAAAATGAAGAGAGCACAATTTTGTAAACATGAAAACATTCATGCGCACATGCGTAAATATATAAACATTGTATGTATGCATGTTCTATTTGAGTTTTGTTGATGGGAGTTATTAAGAACAAGTGAAGCAACAAATATACATATGAACATGTATTGGTGCATGCTAAAAATTTTTTTTGGGAATTATAATTCTCATTTCAAACATACATCTACGTAGATATGTATACTAAGCGCACATATGATATGCATGAATGTGTATTATTTTCTGGGATGTTGCTTTTTTTTTGTTTTTATGGAAGTATGTATGTATATGTATGTAGATATTTCTGACATACTTATTTTAAAAGTATTAGATAAAATTAAATTTCGTGTTTTCGTATCTTACGTAGTACATGGTTATAAGAGCCACTAATAAACGAAATTACCATATATGATTATTTTTATAATTGTAGGTACATATAGATTTTTTATTGTTGTATGAATAAAAATATGCATGTTCGCACCGAACTGATGATGCTGTATGTACCAAGATACTTTTTGAGAACTAATTCTGGTAGATATCTACTATACTTGTAATGAAATGCAACACACTGGTAACAGAATAAAAGACATATTTGTATTTGCATTTAATTTGTATACCCTTCACAAAAATTTAAAGGGTATATATATGTAAGTTTGTGATTCCGTTTGTAATTTCTACAGTTTTTATTTGTAACCCTATTAAGTATATACATATATTCTGATTCAGAATTAATGCAAAACTCGATTAAGCGATGTCCGTCTGTCCGCTGTTGAAATACCGTTTCTAAGAATACCATTAGACTTAGACACTTTTTTCTTTTACCATTCTTTTATTCCCTCGATTCATGGGCTTACTATTAAAATTCAGTAATATCGGTTCACATATAGCTGAGATATATTCAAAATTCCGAAAAAAGCCATTTTTTTTTTTGCAATTTTGTATGCAAATTTTTGAAAACAAAAGTTGATTGTTTTGCTTCAAACTTCACACAATTATTAAGCATGGTGACTAAAAGGCAAAACATTTTTTTTTCAGATATCGGTCCATATATACCCGAGATATAGCCTAAACCGCGGTTTTCATGAAAATGTCGCGTAAGTGAACTTAAACAACTTTTTTTGCTTAAAAGCAGCTCTGGTAATAAAATAAGGTTATGTAAATATGAAAAATGAAAATTTCCGTTATCAGTCCATATATACCCGAGATATAGCCTAAACCGCGGTTTTCATGAAAATGTCGCGTAAGTGAACTTAAACATCTTTTTTTTTTTTGCTTAAAAACAGTTCTGGTAAGGAAATAAGGTTATATAAATATGCAAAATGAAAATGCTCGATATCGGTCCATATATACCTGAGATATAGCCTAAACCGGGGTTTTCCTGAAAATGCCGCGTAAGCGAACTTAAACAACGTTTTTTTATTAAAAGCAGTTCTGGTATTAAAATAAGGTTAGATAAATATGGAAAATGAAAATGCCCGATATCGGTCCATATATATCCGAGATATAGCCTAACCGGTTTTTCCATGAAAATGTCACGTAAGCAACTTAAACAATTTTTTTTCTTAGAAGCAGTTCTGATAGTAAAACTAGGCTACTAAAATACAGGAAATGAAAATTTCAGATGTCAGTCTATATACACCAGAGATATAGGATAACCGATTTTTTCACGATTTTTTTATACCCTTCACAAAAATGTAAAGGGCGTATATAATTTTTATATTAAAGCAGTTGTCTTTATAAAAGGGGGTTACTAAAATACCAAAAAGTGGACATTTTTGATATCGGTCTACACATCGCCCAAATGAAAATGACGCGTGTGAAAAAACAATAATTTTTCACGCCGCCTTAAATAAATGTACACGTCCCTAGCATATATTATGAAAATTATTAGTTCGTATCAAAGATTTTAATGAACTGTCATTATTATAAATTAAAACAGCATATTTAGTCCAAATTTGTAATATGTACTATACATTTACGTGACTATCGTGAAGGGTATTTTAGATTCGGCCCAGCCGAATATACCTAACACTCTTACTTGTTTTTTTTTTTTGTAAATTTTTATTTTGTATGATATAAATATTCAAAAACCCTAAAAAGGTTATAAACCAAAACCAGGAACTCAAATAAATAGTTAGTTTTATAATTCAAAATGGAAAAACAAATTAAATAACTGGTGCTTTAAATTTGTGACTTTTTCAGCATTTGAAGCTTTGCACTCATGTGTCTGCCAAGAGGAATATTTTCTTAGTAATACAAATATAAGCAAATTAAGAATTTCCAACCCGTGTTTGTGACAAACGTTGTTCTCGTTAAACCAGAAAGAGCAAATTGAATTTTTAGTGCATTCTACGCATTGCTCAATAATAACTTTTTTTATACTTTTGATTGCTCTGATTTAACAAAATAGCTTTTCGAAAACTTTTATGTGAAGTTCATATAAATGAATGATTATACTATATAAGGAAAACATCTTCTTCATCAAATGAATATATTTCCGAAAAGTGTAAAAAATAACACTAACATACCGCAATATATGCCAGAGTTACATGCATACATATACATAAGGTTTCTCACAAATTATTTACAGTAGACATTAGTTTTCTCGCATGTAGAAAACTTGCTTGAAAAAATATCTTAACCTACAAATATTAAATTTTAATCTATTTGTATTATTTAATTAAAACTTAGATGCACACAAAAAATTTTCTTTAATTAAGGCATCTAAAATTCGATCAGAATTGATGCAGTTTAATTCGTACAATAACAAATGTATGCATACTTTCGCTACTGTGACAAAGTAGATCTATTCGTTTTGAATATAATATGTGCTCAGATCATTATATTAACATGCAAAACCCAGCAAACACGATGCAAAATCATTGAAATATGTTCACGGCTTAGTAACAACTTTGCATTAGACAAACGTTTGCTTGCAAACAAATGCTGTTATATAAAAATCAGCCCCTTTTTGCTGCGAAGGTAGTTCCAGTAAAACGATACTCAATCGTAAGTCGTCTACGAAAGAATTTTATTGCATATTATCATTATTACTAATTTTAATTAAAATCTGCATCCTTACTGGGCAGTATATTGGATGTTACTAACACACATGCACACATAAACAATACACATACGAAATTATTTTTGCAGAGAATTTGTTCTCTCCATTAATTGAAATTTTGTTTTTGCAAAATCACCAAGGGATTTTCAGAAAATCCCTACAAGAATTTAGCACCGGAACAACAACATAAGACAGTACAATATCTTTATATGTATATTTATTGTCTTTGCCAAGGTACTTGACTTCATTTTGCTGCGGAATAGGTGCGTGTTAATTTGGATAGGCGAACGTGTTTGCTTACACAGTGTGAATGTCACATGAGTACATTTCTGTTCATTAACTTTGATTTTCCAAAGTTTTAACCATTTTTCTAATATTGAAATATATTCCTGTAAACTTCGTGAAGCTAACTGGTGGTTTTCATGAACACTCAAAAACACTGTGTCATCTGCAGATGTGGATTCCGGAAGCGTTGGCATGTCAGGCGTAAATAAAATATAGTGTAGGCCCCACTATGCTGCCTTGGGGAACTCCTGCCTCGATTGGCTGAGTTGGGCTTGTGAAGTCGCATTTTCTGATAAAAAAAAACTTCCGCCCATATAAGTATCTTTCCAGAAGCTTGTGTGTATTTGCAGGCAAGTTTAACTTTATCAAAAGCTTGAGAAGCCACACTTTATCAAAAGCTTGAAAAATGTCAATGAATAAAGCTGAGCAATACTTGTTCTCCTCAAAGGTCTGTCTTATGACATTGACTAGTCTGTGCGTTTGTTCTATGGTGCTATGTTTAGCCCGAAAGCCAAATTGATGATCAGGGATGCATCCCACATTGTTCAATATTGGACTCAACTTCGCCATTAACAATTTTTCGAATAGTTTTGAAATTGTTGGTAAAAGACTTATTGGTCTATATGATTCTACCTTAGTGGGATCCTTCCTTGGCTTGGGTATCATAGTAATCATTGAGACCTTCCACTCCGCAGGATAATACTCAAGGCGTAAAATGGCGTTAAAAATAAAAAGAAGAATTCTACGAGCTACACGAGGTAACTATTCAAGCATTTTACAAGTACAAGTACATTTTACTAAAATTAAGTATGTTTCGTTCAAGAGGGTTTGGGTGAAGTTCCATTTGGTGATATACCTTGTCGCATGCTTTGAAAACTCATCTTTTACCAGTGAAACACACAGATCCTTGTGAATTCGGGAGTTTTTTACGTACCATGGAGCTGCAGTAATTGTTCGAAGAATTTTGTTTTGTCGCCTTTGAATTTTTTCAATATTTGACGCTGAGGCGGTGCCCCATAATTGAATTCCGTAGCGCCTTATAGGCTTTAGTATTGCGTTGTATAACAAAAGTTTGCAATCTAATTTCAATGTAGAATTTCTGCCCATAAGCCAATTTAATTGCGCTGCTTTTAATTTTAGCTGAGTGACTTTCGCGCCAATGTGAGGCTTCCACGTTAACCTACGGTCGAGATGAATACCAAGGTACTTGACTTCATTTTGCTGCGTAATAGGTGAATTGTTAATTTGGATAGCTGAACATGTTTTTCTACGCAGTGTGAATGTAACGTGAGTACACTTTTGTTCATTAACTTTAATTTTCCAAAGTTTTAACCACATCTCTAATATTGAAATATACTCCTGCAAATTTCGCGAAGCTACTTGATGGTTTTCATGTACGCTGCAGAATGCTGTGTCATCTGCAAAAGTTGAAGTGTGAATACCACATCTGGTTGGCATGTCAGAAGTGTAAATTAAATATAAAGTGGGTCCCAGAATGCTACCTTGGGGAACTCCTGCCTCGATTGGCTGAGTTGGGCTTATAAAATCGCCTTCTCTGATAACAAACTTCCGGCCGCATAAATAGCTTTCCAGAAGCTTGCGAGTGTTTGCAGGCAAATTCAACTTTATTTTGTGCATTAATCCCTCGTGCCACGCTTTATCAAAAGCTTGGGAAACATCAATGAATAGAGCTGAGCAATACGTTTTGTCCTCAAAAGTCTTTCTTATAACATTAACTAGTCTATGCGTTTGTTCTATGGTGCTGTGTTTAGCCCGAAAACCAAATTGATGATCCGGGATGCATCCTACATCATTCAATATTGGAATCAACTTCGCCATTAACAATTTTTCAAAAAGTTTTAAAATTGTTGGCAGTAGACTTATTGGTCTATATGACTCTACTTTAGTGGGATCCTTCCCTGGCTTGGGTATCATAGTAACCATAGACACCTTCCACTCTGCAGGATAGTATTCTAGGCGCAAAATAGCGTTAAAAATGAAAAGAAGAATTCTTCTAGCAACACGAGGTAACTGTACAAGCATTTTGCCAGTAATTTTGTCAAAACCTGGAGCTTTTTTTGAGTTTACTTTATTTATAACGTTTTCGACATCTTGAAAACTAAGTCTCAAAGGCACAGGCGGTCTAACAGCATATGGCGGAAATTCAGCAGCATCATCCACTGTATCATTTGCAGTAAAAACGTTTTTCAAATGATTAACATACACCATCCCTTTTTCAGAATCACTTCTTGCCCAGTCGCCAGATGAAGTTCGCAAAGGTGGCTTACCTATTACGGGTCTTTTGAGACCTTTTGTCGCTTTCCATAGAGAATAGTCGGTTTGCGGGCTACCATCAAGACCTTCTCGATAATTCTTAAGGGAAGCCATTCTTTGGATTTGAAGCAGATTTCTTAATTGAGTTATGCACTCCCGTAGCCTGCTTTTAAGCTGGGGAGACCTGCGAAGTTGCCATTCTCTTCTAACTCTTCTTTTTTCTGACAAAAGTAGCTCAATTTCAGACGAATAAGTTCTATTGTTCTCATTTCTGAAACTCGTATGGGTAGTGGTAGCATGTTGTACGGCCAGTTTAAGGTCTTCAGAAAAATCTTTAATTGATATATCAACATCCTCAGGGGTTCTCAAGGCAATATTTTCTGTACAATGAGTACTCAAATATTTCTTATATTTTAGCCAATTAACTCTAGTGAAGGCGAACGCCAAGTCACTATACGGGGAGCCAACCTCCTGGGGGAACGAAACGGATATTATAGTGGGTGAGTGGTCCGATGACAAATCTAATGAAGACTCTACTTGCATCCATTCTAAAGGAAAATTTTTTGCAACTCCAAAATCTATAACATCTGGAATCTTTCGCCGGTCCGAGGGCCAATAAGTGGGATGTCCGCTTGAAATCACGTCTAAGCCCAGTTTGGAAACTGTGTCAAAAAGCACACGGCCTTTTGGGGAAATTAAACGTGATCCCCAAAAAGTGTGCTTAGCGTTATAGTCACCAGCCGCTAAAAATCGAGAACCAAGTGATTTGAAAAAAAGTGAATACTGATTTTCTGTTATTGAAAATCGTGGCGGTGAGTAGATCGAAGAAATAACGATTTTTTCATGCAAATATTCAATGCATAGATTAGGTGCTTGGAGATACTCCTCACGTGTCTCATGCAGACAATAGTGCTTAATTCTATTTTTTATTAGAATTGCTGAGCCTCCACAAGACCTTCCACGAGGATCTTTAGTGTCATACAGTGTGTAGCCATTAATTTTGAAATGACTATTGCTTGTCAAATGAGTTTCAGCAATCATCATTATATCGATTTGCTTTTCCATAAGGAAGTGCTCAAGTTCATTTTTGTGTTGGCGGATGCCGTTTACGTTCCAGAAACATATTTTAAACCAATTCATTTTGTTAAAATTGCCTGCAAAATAGTGGATTGCATTTTCAGCATTTCCTGCATCATGTTCGTCATAGAAACCGTAAATGTGTTTATGGACTGAACAAGAGTCTGCAGAGTTGCCTCAAGATTGGTAAAATTTTGATCGGAATTTTGGGGCTTGGGCTCCTGATTCAAGTTTTGTGTATCGGTTTTGACCACACTAGCATATGCAACTTGTTTGGGGTTTTGCATAATTATTTGGCTGGTTGACTGGCCTATCTGCGGAAAATTGTTTGCATGAATTATGTTTGGCTGCTGGGGTTGTTTATAGGTGATTGATGGCTTATTTCTCATTGACTTCTTAAAGTGAGCGAGTATAGATAGGGCAGCCCCTGTAATTTGCAGTGTGGTTGCCTCCACAGTTACTGCATTTTTTAAAACTTGAGTCAGTTTTTGACTTTTTGCACTGTGATGTGCCGTGCAGTTCTCCACACACAACACAAACTGTGGGCAGTTTACAATAGGCCTTAGTATGGCCAAATTCCTGGCAGTTTAGGCATTGAACGGGCCCTAAACGCTTGTGCGGCTCCTCAACGGTAACTCTGCTATGAAGAAGAAATTTAAGGTTATAAATTGGGTGAGTTTCATTCTTTTTGAGAATAACATCCCCTGGTACCAGTTCAACCCTAAACATGGGTTGAGGAATCTTTTCACGGTTCCGCATATTTACCACATTTTTTATTTTAAAGCCTTTATCTAGCAGTGCAGTCTTAACCTCATCCGTGTCTACATAAGGGTCAATACCTTTTATAACAACCTGAAGGCCTTTAGCACTTTTAAGTTGATAAGTATAAAAAGATCTTTTCTCTTTTTCCAGAGCGGCAGAAAGTTTTCGGTAATCATTTTCGCAGTTGACTTGGATTTTTGCTTCACTTATTTGTCCGTGCTTCACTGATGTTACGTTGAAGGTGTCTTTACCAATTGCCGTAATAAGTGCTTTTACCAGCTCATTAGATGTAGGTTCCCTCAAGTATATTGGTGGCGGTTTAAATGTTTTTTTTGATGTAGTTGGCTCGTCAGTCTGAAGGATAGCACACCTATCACTATCCGTTGTCGCAGAGGTAATATCGCCCTTAGACATTTTTGGTTGCGATGATATTTGCGCGAATTTAGGGCTTCGCTGACGTTTAACCACGGTTATATACCTATCCATACCCACTTGAGTTTTCGGTTTATCAACAATAGCTAGACTTGAAGATGGTTTGTCGTCTGTTGCAACAACAATGTTTGGCGAGCACGAACGCGTGCGTTTTTTATCTCTTAGAGACAGGAGATTGTCCAATGATTTTTTCAATGATTCCTCTTCAGAAATCCAGAGGTTTTTCTAGTGGAGCTAAGCTCCCTCTCAGAATTGCATCTACCAGATACACTCATGCAATATTTTTTTTATTTATATATTTTTTTTAATTTAAAAGTATATAAAAATAATTGTCATAGTTTTTCTTTTGTATAAATTCGCTCTTCCACTTATTGCGATTTTGTAAGAAAACAAAAACTTTAATGTATAGTTTTTTTCCCACTGGGTAGGTAATCTTCACGCACAATTACAACAATAACAATGCACTGCCACCGCACTTGTTTTATTGAAATTGATTTTATTGTTTAGTTAATGAAATGTAAGGAATTTATTTTCCCGTTGTTTTTTTAAAATAATTTGTTATTGTTTTTACAATTTAATTTTAAAAGCGTTTAAGCAATGATTTTATTTTTTTGTTCACTATTTACGACCGTTCGGTTGGAGAGACACAGGAGAACTCCGAAACCACATCTAAGCCCATTTTGGAAAAGGTGTCAAAAAGCACACGGCCTTTCGACGTAATTAAACGTGATCCCAAAAAAGTGTGTTTAGCTTTATAGTCGCCAGCCGCTAAAAATCGAGGACCAAATGATTTGCAAAAAATGTGAATTCTGATTTTCCGTTACTGAAAATCGTGAAAACGTTTAATACATATATTTGTTGCTTGGAGATACTCCTCACATGTCTCGTTTAGCAAATAGTGCTTAAGTCTAGTTTTTATAAAAATTGCCGAACCTCCGAGAGATCCTCCACGGCGATCTTTAGTATCATATAGTGTGTAGCCATTAATCTTGAAATAACTGTTGGTTGTCAAATGGGTTTCAGCAATCATCATTATATCGATTTGTTTTTACATAAGGAAGTGCTCAAGTTCATTTTTGCGTTCCAGAAACATATTTTTAACCAACTCATTTTTTTAAAATTGCCTGCAAAATAGTGGATTGCATTTTTAGCATTTCCTGCATCATGTTTGTCATGGAAACCGTAAATGTATTTATAGATTGAACAAGAGTCTGCAGAGTTGCCTCAAGATTGCTAAAATTTTGGTCAAGTTTTGAGGCTTGGGCTTCTGATTCAAGTTTGGTTTATCGGATTTTACCACATTCGCATAAGAAATTTTTTTGGGGCTTTGCACGTTTGTATGGCTGGTTGACTGGCGTACCTGGGGAAAATTACGTGTTTGTCTGCTGGGGTGGCATATTTAAAGTTTATAGCCTATTTGTCATTGACCTCTTGAAGTGAGTGTAGACAGGGCAACCCCTGTAGTTTGCAGTATGGTTACCTCCACAGTTACTGCATTTTTTAACGCTCGCGTCAGTCTTAGGTTTTTTGCACTGTGATATACCGTGAAGTTCACCACACACAACGCAAACTGTGGGCAACTTACAATAGGCCTTAGTATGGCCAAATTCTTGGCAGTTTAGGCATTGAACGGGCCCTAGACGCTTATGAGGCTCCTCAACGGTAACCTTAGGATGCAAAAGATATTTAAGGTTGTAAATTGGATGCACTTCATTCTTTTTTAACACAACATATCTTGGTTCCAATTCAACCCTAAACATGGGTTGAGGAATTTTTCACGGTTTCTGATGTTTACTATATTTTTAATTTTAAAGCCATTGTCTTCTAATCCGGTTTTGACATCATTGGTATCTACAAAGGGGTGAATACCTTTTATAACGACCTGAATACCTTTGGCACTTTTAAGCTGATATATGTAAAACGATCGTTTCTCCTTCTCCAGAACGTCAGACAATTTTCGGTATTCATTCTCGTGGTTGACCTGGATTTTCGCATCATTGATGCTGCCGTGCTTTACTGATGTTGCATTAAAAGTGTCTTTGTCGATTGCCGTTCTACCAGCTCACTAGAGGTAGGCTGTCTCAAATATATTGACGGCGTCTGAAGGATAACAAACCTATTACTATCCATTGTCGTGGTGATCTTATCATTATTTGGGTTATTTGGACTGAGATGACATTTGTTCGCTGCCGTTTAACTACGGTTACATACCTCTCCATGCCTACTTGTGTTTTCGGCTTATCTCCAATAACCGAACTGGTAGATGGTTTGTCGTGTGTTGTAACAGCTAAATGTGGCGAACATGAGCGCGTGCGGTTTCCCTCTCTTCGCGATAGCAGAGTGTCCAATGATTTTTTCAAAGACTTCTTCAGCAATCCAAGGACCTTTTCATGTTAGACATAACATGAATGCATCATATTAAGAAATAACTAAAAGAATATTAGATTACATTTTAAAAATTCATAGCCCTCGTCACTTGACACCTCTTGCTGTCGCTGATCATTGTCGCGACAGTGCGCCTTTTAAGTGCAATCATTTGAAAATACACTTGAGGTGCTTTATGAAGGTATGTATGCACGTGTGTTGCACTATAACAATTATATACCATTATATATGACGTCTGATCAGCTTACCCCTAAACGTGGGAACCAAACTAGTTTCGCAAGCCTTTAACTATAATAATATAATAGTTTATATAAAAGATTCGTCTAGAACTTCCCATAAGTAGTATATAAGTAAATGTAATTTTAAGAACAATTATAAAACCGAGATTTCGAGCGAACTAGTGTTATTTATCAAAACTTTCTATATAAAAATATTTAAATTAATTATTATTTAAATGGGCGGAAGTTTACTATCAGAGAAGGCGACTTTATAAGCCCAACTCGAGGCAGGAGTTCCCCAAGGCAGCATACTGGGGCCTACTTTATATTTGATTTACGACTCTGACATGCCAACGACACCCGGAATCCACACTTCAACTTTTGCAGACGATACAGCATTCTGCAGCGTACATGAAAACCATCAAGTAGCCTCGCGAAATTTTCAGGAGTATATTTCAATATTAGAGAAATGGTTAAAACTTTGGAAAATTAAAGTTAATGAACAAAAGTGTACTCACGTTACATTCACGCTGCGTGAACAAACATGTTCAGCCATCCAAATTAACAATTCACCTATTCCGCAGCAAAATGAAGTCAAGTACCTTGGTATACACCTCGACCGTAGGCTAACGTGGAAGTCTCACATAGATGCGAAAGTTACTCAGTTAAAGTTAAAAGCAGTGCAACTGAATTGGCTTATGGGCAGAAATTCGACATTGAAACTGGATTGCAAACTTTTATTATACAACGCAGTTGTAAAGCCTATATGGTGCTATGGAATTCAATTATGGGGAACCGCCTCCGCTTCAAACGTTGAAAAAATTCAAAGGCAACAAAAAAAAATTCTTCGAACAATTACCGTAGCTCCATGGTACGTAAAAAACTCACGAATTCATAAGGATCTTTGTGTTCCTCTAGTAAAAGACGAATTTTCAAAGTACGCAACAAGGTATATCAGTAAATTGGAGCTTCATCCAAATCCTCTTGCACGCAATATACTTAATTTTGAAGGCCACTCTCGGTTGAGAAGAAGGGACACCCTTGCCACCACCAGAACGTTAAATAGGTGATTTTACCGATATTGACCGTGCAAAATAAAACATTTTTGTCTAGCATTGGCTGGACTTAATTAATTTTATGTATTTAGTATTAAGATTCGAATACTTGTTGTTAGTTCACTTTGTGAAGATTCAATAAATAAATGAATGAAAAAGAAAAAAAATTAAATACAAATAATTGTTTAATTAGTTTTTAAATTAGCGAATTGCTATTTGGCTCTCGCTCCAGAAAATATCATAAAAAACAAAAATGCCGTCAAAATGGGAAAAACTTGTGAATATGTTTTGTTTAAGTATATATATTATTTTTGCATCGAAAAATTTTTTACCAGTACAACCGAAAGTAAAATTCACTGACACTTTCACTTTTATGAAGAAGCGATTACGTAAAAATCAATGAATTTTATTGCGCGAATGTATTGGTTCAGGCTGAATACTGACCTGATTAATCAAATCTACTTTATTACACAAGTTGTCCAAGAGAAATTTTAATTCAAATATTTTTGATTATTTTTTCAATTTCAAAGTAATTTAACAAAATACCAAAATTCGCCGCAAGTTTTTGAGTGAAAAAACTATTCCTTAAGTGTACGCTTTAACTGTCAAAATTATTCATTCTCACTATTGCGGACACAATTTTTAAAAAAAGAGCACTTAAGTTGGTGAACATTACAAAATTTATCGTTGCGGTATCCGGCCCCAAGTACTATTTACTTATCTAGTCTTATGCATTGTAACGACACTTACGCCCTATGCTGGGATAGCTCAGCGAGGTCTAGGGTCGTTTCAATAAAGGAAACAAACAATTAGTCTTCCGTGTGGTTTCTTTATTTAAATAAACAAATACAAAATCTTCCTCGCCGGGGCCTCCAAATTGTAACGAAACTTAAGTCTTATGCTGGGATAGCTCAGTGTGGTCCAGTATCGTTTCAATAAAGGAAACAAAGAAAAACAAAGAATTAGTCTTCCGTGTGGTTTCTTTATTTAAATAAATAAATACAAAATCTTCCTTATGTGTTTGGTCACGTGCGGCTGTGGCACCACCTACGGCTGACGTTGGAGCGGGATTGCGGGCTGCTATGGAGGAATTGAAAACTCTTGCACGGACGCACTCGCTTCCCCACAGACCCACTGCCTCTGGTGTCGCGCTGGAGTGGAATTTAAAACTCCTCTGGCGGATGGTGAAGGTATTAATAACACCTTCACTCTTCGTCGCCCTCCAACGTTGACAAACAGGAGAATTCAAAACTCTCCCTCGAATACCAACCTGACGATGAGCGAAACCAGGCACAGACGAACCACTCCAGAGTAAAATGTTAGGAATTAAGAGCTCCTCACTACCCCTTATTGGTACTTTGCCACGGCTATGGTCACTCAAAAAAACTATATGCTTTGAATTAGAACTAAAAACTCTGTTTCAAAGCACTTCACAGCTATGATCACAAAAAAAACTAAATGCTTTGAATTAGAATTAAAAACTCTTCTTCAAGGCACTTCTTACCTGCAGGCCGTCCACTTGCCAAACTCCCGAAATGTTCTGATGCTCGTGCTTTTATACTCTAATCTGGGCACACATACACGTACTAACCTACGAGCGACCATATGTGTGGCTGTGTTTAGCGTACATTGTCTCATGGTTGCTATTCGTTCATGGTGTGGTGGTGCCATCTATGCTGACCGTTAATTTTAAATACAATTTTCAAAATTAGGAATAATTTAACCTACATTACATGTAACTTATTATACTACATTAATTATTAATTCAAAAGCAAATAGAACAACGCTTCTTGCGTTAATAGTTAATAATAAGCATTTGAATAAGACGGCTGTTTTTACGACGAAAAACAAGATTAGTAATAGGGTTCCTGATTGACCGCATTTTCAAATTCAGCTATACCTTTTCTTTCTTTCTTGACCGATTCATTTAATAAAATCAAATCATTTTAAAAGTTGCGATAATAATAAAATATCAACCCTGTTTGCCAAATGCGTGCATGTGTATGTATTGAACATATTTCTATTTTCTTTCCACTGGAATAACTTCCCTTGTGTTTCAATTATTTTTCAACTTTTTTATTACAGTATCATTATTTTATAGCGTCTTATTAAATATTTACCTTATTTGGTAAACATTTTAATAAGTTGTAAATAAAATTTCAAACGTTTAACATCAATTGAGTAAACAAATTGTGAAAACTACCCACTTGACAGCTGCTGCAATAAATAACACTTCCACTACCATCCACATCATGCATTAAATGTTCAACACTTCAATCCTCGTTTAATGTTTCGTTATTCTGCTCCTTCAAACGTTTTCTTTGTTTCAATTGAAAAAAGAAAGTTGATGGGCATATTATCTATTTGTACTTGGGATTTGGTGGGTTTTCTTTACAAACTTTGAGGTTAAATTATCTGTTTTGTATGAGCCAGAAATCTCATATTTGGGGGGATGATTGCAATGTTCAATTTCGAGAGAATTCCTTTCTTTCTTTAAATTGTTCAAATACAACTAATAGTATTTTCAATTATTTACATTGCAAAACGAATTTTGTAACAAATTGCGTATGTACGTGTGTGTAGGCATAATCACAACAAACACGAAATCAAACATTTAATATAACATAATGACTTTATCATTTGATACCAAACATAATTTTCAAACTTTTTTCAATTGATAGATTTTGACATATGAATTGAAATTAAGAGTTATTTGAATATAAACATTTGATATTCAATGTTTTATCAATTTGATTTTGAATGTAACTACCAATCATAAAACAAATGTGTCAGCAACTCATATACAAAAAGGTTTTAAGAATTCGGGAAAAGTTCAAAAAATGTGATTTGTTTGTGAGCAATATGCAATTAAATGTAAACAAAAATTAGTTTTAATAGGTAAAAACGCATGAAGGAAATCATAAACATATCAGATTGCCTGATTTGAGCGCGGCTTAGAGCCAAGAGGAGTTTCAAAATTTTCAAGAATAATAGTACTAATAAAATAAATAGTAATAAAGAAATATTCAAATTAAAAATCGCGAATAAATCAGAAGAAATCTGAATTTGTAAAGCAAGTGCATTTGAAACCAAGTTCAGAATAAATTAATTTCTCAATTTGAATATAATTTTGTCTAGAATACCATGTTTTCAATGTTTATGTTTATCATTTGAGAAAACGTTTGATTTCAAACGATTCAGTGTTCGTTGGGATTTTATTCACGTGCAATTGTGTGCATAAATATTTGAGAGATTGATAAAAAAGCCAAGTACTCGTAACCTTCATCTTGAAAGTAAACTAAGTGCCAGTTCACGGATAACAAAGCAATATATATATATATATATATATATATATATATATATATATATATATATATATATATATATATATATATATATATATATATATATATATATATATATGTATATATATATATATATATATATATATATATATATATATATATATATATATATATATATATATATATATATATATATATATATATATATATATATATATATATATATAATATATATATATATATATATATATATATATATATATATATTATATATTGCGCCACCGCATAAGAGAAACCCAGAAATAAGATGATTGGATAAGAGCGATTAGCAAGATTCTAGAGACACAGAGCTATGAAGACTTTTATTTGAAATGTGGCATTGTGCACAAGGATCCCACCAAGGAACTTGTTGTAATTCCATCCAACATGAAACGGGAAATAATTGAATTGGCTCATAAGCAAGGACACTATGCAGCGAAGAAGACGGCAGATTTAGTGGAAAAATCTTTCTATATACGGAGTTTGAGCACAAAAGCTGAAAGAGTGGTGAAAAATTGTATTGAATGTATTATGGGGGAAGCAAGGAGGGGTAAGAAGGAGGGGCTGTTAACTCCAATAGATAAGGCCGACAAACCGCTGATGACTTATCACCTAGATGATGTGGGTCCGATGGCAACAACCAAGAAGAAATACAATCATATTTTAGTTGTCGTAGATGCATTTTCGAAGTTTGTGTGGCTTTATCCCACAAAAAGTACCAGCACTAGCGAGGTAGTTGAACGCCTACAAAGGCAAGCCGCAATTTTTTGAAATCCTGTTAGAATGATAACCGATAGAGGAAGTGCATTCAGCTCAAACGAATTTGCAAACTATTGTAAAGAAGAAGGAATTCAGCACTTAATGATAGCTACGGGTGTGCCACGAGGAAATGGCCAGGTAGAGAGAATCCACCAAATCATAATTCCAATGCTGACGAAACTTTGCCTAGAAAATCAACCCCAAAATTGGTACTGTTACGTGGAAAAGGTGCAGAAGATGATGAACAATACGCCTACACGGAGTACAGGTAACTCACCCTTTGAGCTTATGACCGGCTTACAAATGAGAGTTAAAGAAGATCCTGATATACAAAGGCTGTTAGAAGAGTCGGCGGTCAATGAACTCCATCAAGAGCGCGATACCGTTCGAGAAAGAGCACGAGAAAATATTCGCAAAATACAAGAAGAGAACAAAAAGTATTTTGATAAGAGTCGAAGCACCGCAAAAACTTATAACGTGAACGACTTAGTAGCAATCAAGCGCACGCAGTTTGGTTCTGGGCTAAAGTTAAAGCCCAAATTCTTTGGACCTAATAAAGTAGTCAATAAACTGAATCACGAGCGTTATATAGTCGAGAAAATTGGTGAAGGTGAAGGATCAAGGAGATGCACCACAATGGCTGAATACATGAAGCCTTGGACTATCGCATTCGGGGCGAACGCAACGTCAGGAGGGCCGAATGTGGGAGTGCCAGTTGTTGGTCTTCGCCGATCCAGTCGGCAGAAGAGAGACAGAAATGACTAAACATGACGAACACAGACAATAGAAACATAAATAGACATGCAAACAATACGAGAATAATAACTGGAGATAGTTGAAACCCGACCATCAAGTCGACCACACAACGCGGACAGTATTTTAATTGTAATTAATTATAAGTTAAACATAACTGAATAAAATTATAATTTGAATTTCACGCCCGGGTGTTATTCTTTTCAACTGAGGATCATCAAATCCTACATTTGGGGGCTCAATCCAATGAGCGAACAGTGCATTGTGTGTAATTGGAAAAAATAAAAACATTATCCATAAATTAAAAAGGAATTTGGAAACTAAGCGAAAGCTAGTTGTACAAATTATTAAGTCTGTGTATGTGAACGTTAAGGAAATTTCTAGAAACATTCTTGGTGCATACGTACGTATACATATGTATGTATAAAGCAAAAAACGAAAAAGAATTTTACGAAGTTTAAATTACTAACGGTGAATCTTAAAGTTATGTACTACCAAAAGTATAATAAAATATCATTAAAAACCAAAAACTTGAACTAAATAGTGCAAACCAGAACATTTAAACAGTTTATAAAATTAAAGAAGAAAAAACTTTTCAAAAGCAAAAGAACAAACAAAAAGGAAGAAGTTTCCGTTAAACCAATAACAAAGAACAAATTCTTATGTATTTATATATGTACATAAGAAGAGAAAAATTTAGAACTGAGAAAACAAGAGAGTAATAAAGTTTATATTGGTGAAGAAAGCTAATAACTTTTGAAAAATAAGAGTAGGAGTTTGAAGAGCGATGAATGATGATGATGAGCGTTGGTGCTGTATAAAGAAA
Source organism: Thecocarcelia acutangulata (assembly GCA_914767995.1). Taxonomy (NCBI): domain Eukaryota; kingdom Metazoa; phylum Arthropoda; class Insecta; order Diptera; family Tachinidae; genus Thecocarcelia; species Thecocarcelia acutangulata. Next base: position 65,106,485 of record OU612097.1, read on the forward strand.
AAAGCCTAGAAGAAGAATCGATGTTGGACAACTGAAACAACATAGCAGTAGACGTACAGATTGATAGCCAGATTACAAAGTTGTGGCGGTGATGTATTAATTTAATTATTGTTAAAAAAGGAAGTAAATGATGAATGTATTTTAAGAGAATATATTGAATATTGTAAATTTAACAGTGAGTGGCTGAAATGTTTTCACATTAAACAATCAAGTATACATAAATTGTGCATAACATTTTCAGCTTAAGAGTAATTTGTGTTAGAAGATTTACAGAATACTTTACTTAGGAATTTTTAAAGTTAACAGCAGTTAAACAAATGTGCATACTTATGTATGTAAATTGCAATTTTGGAAAATTTATTGAATTAGTCTAAAAAGAAGAAAGAATATTTTTTTTTTATTCCGCGTGGAAGATTACAATAAATATTTTGCAGTGCTCAATACGATTTAGAAAAATAATTTATAATCATCAAATTAAATTTACTTGGAAGATTACAATAAATATTCTGCAGTGCTCAATACGATTTTGAAAAATAATTTATAATCATCAAATTAAATTTACTTTTGCGTTTGCTAGCAGGAAAAGAATACTAATTTAATTAATTATTGAAAATAATTTGAATTTATCCTCTTTAGTTAACCCAAGAATTAACATAATCTGTTTTAATTAAATTTATCAACTTATTATATTTAGTTGTAATATTTTTAAGATTATAATAATCGACAGAACCGAACATGGATTTATTAGAAATTTTGGGTATGACAGTTGAGGAGTTGAAGGGAAAATTAAACGAGTTGGGACTAAACGAAGACGGACCAAAAATTATTCTGCAAGAGAGATTGACTAAACAGGTTAATATAGGGCAAAAAGAAGGAAAAAGTGATACAGAAGACGACGAGATGGCTTCGGATATTCACCATGAAGTGGTTGCAGAACGTCCTGGACCTTCCACGTTTACCCTGAAGGATATTGAAAGCTCGCTAACAAAATTTTTTGGTGAGGGGCAACCTAGTATAGAGGCATGGCTGAATGAATTTGAAGATTGTGCGATAACAGTAGGCTGGAACGAGCTGCAGAAATATATTTACGCTCGGCAACTACTGGCCGGTGCAGTTAAAATGTTTTGTCGCAGCCAAGCAAAAGTTCGGGATTGGCAATCTCTAAAAATCGCCTTGAAAAAAGAATTTGGGGTAAAGCATTCTGCCATTGAAGTACATCGTATATTGAAAAATAGGAAGAAACGCCAAAACGAAAGTTTCCTGGAATATTTATACTGCATAATGGAAATTGGTTCACTAATAGCTTTAGATGAGCAAAGCGTTATTGAGTATTTTGTTGAAGGCATACCGGACAGCAAGGTAAACAAGACCGTTTTATATCAAGCCACAAGTATAGATGACTTGAAAAAAAAGATTAAGGTTTTTGAAAGGGTATCCAAACCACCTCTGCCAGTAAGTTTAGGTCGATCGCGACCAAAGCCAGAATTTTTTGTTGACAGAAAAGAAGAAGTAAAAGTTATACGTTGTTTTAAATGTGGAGAATAGAATCACGTACTTAGCTCGCGATTGCCCTCAAATGCAACCGAAATGTTTTAAATGTCAGGAAGTTGGACATAAATCGTTCAACTGCAAAAATGATAAAATTAAGAAAGAAGATGGCAAGGAAAGGCAACCTTGTACATGTTTTGTCTGATGAAGATCCTGGTCCATTTAAGAGTATAGTTTCTCAATCCAATAGAGTTTTCCAGAATGTTACAATTCTCGGTTTGAATGTATCAGCTTTAATAGATACGGGCAGTGATATCAGCTGTGTGCGATATGATACGCTGATGATGATGGATGATGTGACTGTCAGTGCCAAAAGAAGAAAGATGTTGGGTATAGGCGGTAAAGAAATACAGACTATAGGGGCATTTGATGCCGATGTTGATTTGAATGGCATAGAAGTGCCGATTAAGTTTCACATGGCGCGAGAACGCGATATACTATATTCTGTGGTGTTGGGGAACGACATCCTAGAATATGTCGACGTTTTTGTTAAAGCCGAAGGAGCAGAGTTTTCATTAAAATCATCTAAACCTCAGGTTACACCGGATGTAGTGGCAAGCCAGAATGTTCGCAGAGAAAAAGATACGTTGATTAGCAAAAATACTACTAAAAACGAACTGAGTGATGTCATAACACAGTTAGGGGAAATTTGTATTACCACAAACGTGCCCGACCTAAACGTAAATCATCTAAAATGTAACGTGAAAGAGGACATTACAAAATTGATAATGAATTATAAACCACTTAAGCCCACATCGTTCCCGGTTAAGATGAAAATCATACTTAAGGATGAGACACCAGTTTTCCATAACCCTCGCATGCAGAGCAGCAGTCCGTCGATAAACAAATCACGGAATGGCTGGAAGAAGGAATTATTAAGCGCAGTTGTTCTGAGTATTCATCGCCAGTGGTCTTGGTATCTAAGAAAGATAGCAGTAAGAGATTGTGCTGTGATTATCGTTGCCTCAATGAAAAGATTGTGCGCGACAATTTCCCTATGACAATTATGGATGATGTGCTGCAACGACTACAAGAAGCCAAGGTATACACTACACTTGATTTAAAAAATGGTTTCTTCCATGTACCAATTGAGGAAAACAGTCAGCGATATACATCCTTTGTTACTCATCGAGGTCAATTTGAGTTCAAGTACGTCCCGTTTGGCTTATGCAATTCGCCAGCAACGTTTTGCCGTTACATAAGTGCAGTATTTCATCAATTGATTCTAGACGGAACTGTTGTCATTTATATGGATGATATGGTAATACCGTCCAAAAGTGAGGAGGAGGGCGCAGCCAAATTGAAAAAAGTTATCGCAGTCGCGGCACTAAACGGGCTTCGTATAAAGTGGAGCAAATGCCAGTTTCTCATGCGACAGATAACATTTTTAGGCTATGTGTTGGAAAATTCCACGATTCTACCTTCAAAAGAAAAAACAAGGGCAGTTGAGAAATATCCTGTTCCTAACGACCGAAAGGCAGTAGAAAGGTTCCTGGGTCTAACTTCTTATTTCAGACGCTTTATTCCGAATTATGCTTTAATTACTAAGCCGTTGTCAGATTTACTAAAGAAGGATACACAGTTTAAAATTAGTGAAAAGGAAGTTTTGTCATATCAGCACTTGAAATCTGCTTTGGTTGGCGCTAGAGTTTTGAGGTTATTTAACCCAAATGCCGAAACCGAAATACATACCGATGCTTGCAAGTACGGATATGGAGCGGTATTGCTGCAAAAAGATTCGGAAGATGGCTCTTTGCATCCGATTCAATACATGAGCCGTAAAACCACGCCATTCGAAGAAAATTACCACTCATATGAGTTGGAAGTGTTGGCAATTATCGAAGCTCTAAAAAGATGGCGAGTCTTTGTATTGAGGGTGAAAATAAAAATCGTCACGGATTGCAATGCATTCACGATGACAATCAAGAAGCGAAATGTGCCGCTACGAGTGGCAAGGTGGGCACTTTTCTTGCAAGACTACGATTACGTAATCGAACACAGAGCGGATACAAAATTACGTCACGTTGACGCTTTAAGCAGGGCCTCATGTTTAATGATGGAAGACTCATTGCGCCACCGCATAAGAGAAACCCAGAAATAAGATGATTGGATAAGAGCGATTGGCAAGATTCTAGAGACACAGAGCTATGAAGACTTTTATTTGAAATGTGGTATTGTGCACAAGGATCCCACCAAGGAACTTGTGGTAATTCCATCCAACATGAAACGGGAAATAATTGAATTGGCTCATAAGCAAGGACACTATGCAGCGAAGAAGACGGCAGATTTAGTGGAAAAATCTTTCTATATACGGAGTTTGAGCACAAAAGCTGAAAGAGTGGTGAAAAATTGTATTGAATGTATTATGGGGGAAGCAAGGAGGGGTAAGAAGGAGGGGCTGTTAACTCCAATAGATAAGGCCGACAAACCGCTGATGACTTATCACCTAGATCATGTGGGTCCGATGGCAACAACCAAGAAGAAATACAATCATATTTTAGTTGTCGTAGATGCATTTTCGAAGTTTGTGTGGCTTTATCCCACAAAAAGTACCAGCACTAGCGAGGTAGTTGAACGCCTACAAAGGCAAGCCGCAATTTTTTGAAATCCTGTTAGAATGATAACCGATAGAGGAAGTGCATTCACCTCAAACGAATTTGCAAACTATTGTAAAGAAGAAGGAATTCAGCACTTAATGATAGCTACGGGTGTGCCACGAGGAAATGGCCAGGTAGAGAGAATTCACCAAATCATAATTCCAATGCTGACGAAACTTTGCCTAGAAAATCAACCCCAAAATTGGTACCGTTACGTGGAAAAGGTGCAGAAGATGATGAACAATACGCCTACACGGAGTACAGGTAGCTCACCCTTTGAGCTTATGACCGGCTTACAAATGAGAGTTAAAGAAGATCCTGATATACAAAGGCTGTTAGAAGAGTCGGCGGTCAATGAACTCCATCAAGAGCGCGATACCGTTCGAGAAAGAGCACGAGAAAATATTCGCAAAATACAAGAAGAGAACAAAAAGTATTTTGATAAGAGTCGAAGCACCGCAAAAACTTATAATGTGAACGACTTAGTAGCAATCAAGCACACGCAGTTTGGTTCTGGGCTAAAGTTAAAGCCCAAATTCTTTGGACCTTATAAAGTAGTCAATAAACTGAATCACGAGCGTTATATAGTCGAGAAAATTGGTGAAGGTGAAGGATCAAGGAGATGCACCACAATGGCTGAATACATGAAGCCTTGGACTATCGCATTCGGGGCGAACGCAACGTCAGGAGGGCCGAATGTGGGAGTGCCAGTTGTTGGTCTTCGCCGATCCAGTCGGCAGAAGAGAGACAGAAATGACTAAACATGACGAACATAGACAATAGAAACATAAATAGACATGCAAACAATACGAGAATAATAACTGGAGATAGTTGAAACCCGACCATCAAGTCGACCACACAACGCGGACAGTATTTTAATTGTAATTAATTATAAGTTAAACATAACTGAATAAAATTATAATTTGAATTTCACGCCCGGGTGTTATTCTTTTCAACTGAGGATCATCAAATCCTACATATATATATATATATATATATATATATATATATATATATATATATATATATATATATATATATATATATATATATATATATATATATATATATATATATATATATATATATATATATATATATATATATATATATATATATATATATATATATATATATATATATATATATATATATATATATTAAAGAGTTGCATGGGCATGCTTGATATTTGAGTATGCTCGAACATTGAACAGAGTAACGACAATACCCAAATATCAAGAAGCAGAAACGAATACTGTTGATTTAAACAAAATGCTTACTTGAAAAAACGAGCAGTGCTCAGTATCAAAACGAACAGTGTCCGGTTATTGTTTGGTTATGGTCGATTAATGCCCGTAGTAAAAAAAAGCGAAACTATTAAACGTTGCCACTTTTTTTAAAACTCTCAAATTTTTTGTGCACACTTTCTGCAGATTTTTTGTGTATTTTAAAATGAATGTAAGTAAATACCGTTCATAAATAATACCTGGTCAAGTAACTTACAAAAAATTATTTTCTTTGAAATGTTTTTGTTTGACCTAACAGTTTTATTAAATTAAAAACTCTTTCTTGTTGATGTGTTTCATTAAATACAACTTTTGTTGCTGAGTTTCTAACAAAGCGTGTTAATTTCTAAAATTAATTCGGCTTGTTTTCAATGCTTCTGTTCGCTTGTGAGAGATGTTTTAAACAAAGTGTCCGGCTATGTGGAAAAATTGGAATATCTCGGTTCAAAAAGATTGCCCGTTTATGCCAGTAGTAAGTGCTCCTTTGGATAAGTTTCACTGTATATATGAACCATGTCAACAAAACTTTATACTACTAGACTAGATTACAACTTTAAGATTATTCCGATGTAAATAAGACCATACAATATATTTGACATTTCTTTAACCCGGTTGCTAGCACCAGAAAATCGTCTGATTAAGTAGTGATATTTTTTACGGTTAACGATACTAAATCTTGGACGATTTATGTTTAAAAGTATAACTTTTATTTCTTTCTAACATATTTCCTTAACAAAAGTAGTAGTTTATATAAAAAATTTGAGTCCTAAAAAGGGGGCATTCGAATTGGTTACAGCCAATTTGAAACAAATATGCATAATTTTTGTTTTCTTCTTGAGTAATTACAAGACTATTTAACTATAAAGTGGAAATATATTTTATATAATAATGCAAATTAGATTACATTTTTTATATTTGCCAAGTAAACAAATTTATATTAGTTTTGGTAATTATTTTTGCACATTTGGTAATTTTTTTTTAATTTTTGTTGTAATAATTTTTTGGTCATGGCAGCACAGTTTACAACATATTACGCAGCTGACGAAGTTGTTCGAGTAATTACTTATTCTCTTCGTGAATAATCCAACCAGGATTGCTCCAGATTTAAAAACTTACTACCAAAAAGATTCTTAATTTTTACCAAAACCAATTGTATCGTTAATCTTCATTGCATAACATTACATTATTATCATCTTTGAATTTAACTATCCACTGTATTCACTGACATTGCTTTAATAATTCCTGAAAAGCTATTTTTGTATCAAAAATTTAAGAAATTTTATAACGTTACAAATAGTTTATAAAAAAATCCACACGCTTTCTTTTCTTCGTGACAATGGCATCCATATTTACAACAAAAGAACATGTTCGAAAACACAAATTTCATTCAGTAGCTTGGTAGCTTTCAACAGAGTAGGGACGTGGCGGATTTTTTATGTTATGAAAATTTTAAAGAGAGCTAATATTTTTGCTTTGTTACACTGGGAAGTGTAGCTATATAAATATAAGAAAGTTCATCGCGCGCTTCTTCCATTATGGTCAGTTTAATCGAGGCTTCTATTCGGGCTATTGTAAAAAAATTTCGCACCAAATTTACATTGTTGGACATTAAACCACCAACACGCTTACGTAGAGTGCGAACTGAAGAAAATATCGCAGCCGTATCGGCCAGTGTTGCTGATGACCGTGAATTATCGATTCGGCGCCGTTCGCAGCAATTGGGCCTCTGTTACTCCACTACGTGGAAAATTTTGCGGAAGGATTTCGGTGTGAAGCCTTATAAGATACAGCTGGTGCAAGAATTGAAGCCAAACGACCTACCACAACGCCAAATTTTTGGTGAATGGGCTCTTGAAAAGTTAGATGAAGATCCACTTTTTTATCGAAGAATTGTGTTCAGCGACGAGGCTCATTTCTGGTTGAATGGATACGTGAACAAGCAAAACTGCCGTATTTGGAGTGAAGAGTAGCCAGAAGCATTGCATGCACACCATTATACTTCCGCCCCCATGCTTGATAGAACCTTTGATATAGTGTGGATCTAGGCGCTTTCCCTTTGTTCTTCGAACGTACCATACACATCCGAATTTAATAAGTTAAATTTAGACTCATCGCTAAATAAAACTGTTTTCCATTTCTTCGCAGTCCAATTAGAGTGTGATTTTGCAAATTCCAGCCGAAAATTTCATAAAATATATAAAAACTTAGGACTACGTTTTAAAAATTTATACAAACATTTTTTTATATGGTTTTTTTCTTAGAACGGGTTTTTTAGACGGCATGAAGCTTCTCAAATCACTTCCCAAAGCGCGTTTCCCTACAGTGCTTAGCACTAATATTAAGATCAAACTTTTTTACAATATTTCGGGACGCAACAAAGGGATCATTTTTAAACAAACGAACGATTTTTCTGTCAGTGCGCGTCGAAGTTTTTCTTTTTCGCCCGCCTTTATTTATAACATCTATTGTTCCAATTGATTTATACTTTTCAATTCAACGTGAAACTATTGATTTATTAATTCCAAACCTTTTTGCAATAGAAATATGAGATTCACCATTAGTAAAATGTTCTACGAATTTTTTTTGCCATTCATTTATTTATTTAGGCCGACGCAATTGTTAAGAAATGCAGTAACTGTGGAGGTAACCACACTGCAAATTATAGAGGTTGCCCTGTCTATACTCACTTTAAGCGGTCAATGACAAATAAATCATCGGTTTCTCCAGCAACCCAGCAGCCAAATGTCATTGGTAAAAACAATTTTCCCCAGGTAGGCGATTCAACCACCCATACAAATACGCAAACCTCCAAACAATTTGCATATGCTAATGTTCTTAAAGCCGACCAAAGCTTGAACCAGGATCCCAAACCTCAAAAGTGCGATCCAAATTTTAGTAATTTAGAGGCAACTCTGCAGACTCTTGTTCAGTCCATAAACACTTTTACCGTTTCTATGACAAACATGATGCAGGAAATGCTAAAAATGCAATCCACTATTTTGCAGGCAATTTAAAAAAAATGAGTTGGTTAAAAATATGTTTCTGGAACGCAAAAATGAACTTGAGCACTTCCTTATGGAAAAGCAAATCGATATAATGTTGATTGCTGAAACCCATTGACTACCAACAGTTTTTTAAAAATTAACGGCTACATACCATACGACACAAAAGATCCCCGCGGAAGATCTTGCGGAGGATCGGCAATTCTAATAAAATCCAGAATTAAGCACTTTTTAATGAACGAGACACGTGAGGAATATCTCCAAGCATCTAATATATCCATTGAATATTTTCATGGAAAATCGTTATTTCCTCGATTTACTACCGCCACGATTTTTAATAACAGAAAGTCAATATTCAAATTTTTTCAAATCACTTGGTCCTCGAGTTTTAGCGGCTGGCGACTATAACGCGAAACACACTTTTTGGGGATTACCCCGAAAGGTCGTGTGCTTTTTGACACCGTTTCCAAAATGGGCTTAGGTGTTATTTCAAGTGGACACCCCACTTATTGGCCTTCACACCAACGAAAGATCCCAGACGTTATAGATTTTGGAGTGACAAAAAATTTCCCCTCAGAATGGATGCAAGTGGAGCCTTTATTAGACTTGTCATCAGATCACTCACCAACTATAGTTTCTGTTTCGTTTCCCCAGGGGTTGGTTCCCCGTTTTGTGACTTGGCGTGGACCGTCTCTCGAGTTAATTGGTTAAAATATAAAGAATATTTGAGTACTCATTGTACGGAAAACATTGCCTTGAGAACGCCTGAGGATATTGATGTGTCGATTAACGAATTTTCTGAACACCGTAATCTAGCCGTACAACATACCTCCACTAGCCATATAAGATCCAGAAATGTGAGCAACAGAACATATTCGTTTGAAATTGAACAACTTCTAACAGAAAAAAGAAGAGTTAAAAGAGAGTGGCAACTTCGCAGGTCTCCCCAGCTTAAATGCAGGCTACGGGAGTGCGTAACTCAGTTAAGAAATCTGCTTCAAATCCAAAGAATGGCTTTCTTTATAAATTATCTGGAAGATCTTGATGGTACCCCTCAATCCGACTATTCTCTATGGAAAGCGACAAAAGGTCTGAAAAGACCCATAATAGGTAAGCCACCTTTACGAACTTCAACTGGAGATTGGGCAAGAAGCGATTCTGAAAAGGGGAAGTTATATGTTAATCATTTGAGAAATGTTTGTACCACAACTGATACAGCAAATAATTCAGTTGAACTACCGTCATAGGCTGTTAGACCGCCTATGTTTTTGAGACTTAATTTTCAAGATGTTGAAAATGTTATTCGTAACACAAACCCCAGGAAAGCTCCACGTATTGACAAAATTACTGGTAAAATGCTTGAGCAGCTACCTCGTGTAGTTCGTAAAATTCTTCTTTTTATTTTTAACGCTATTTTACGTCTCGAGTATTATCCTGCAGAGTGGAAGGTGTCCATGATTACTATGATACCCAAACCAGGGAAGGATCCCATTAAAGTAGGATCGTACAGACCAATAAGTCTATTGCCAACAATCTCAAAACTGTTCGAAAAATTGTTAATGACGAAGTTGACACCAATATTAAACAATATGGGCTACATCCCTGATCATCAATTTGGGTTTCGGGCTAAACATAGCACCATAGAGCAAACGCACAGACTAGTCAATGTCATAAGACAGACCTTTCAAGAGAAGAAATATTGCTCAGCTCTATTCATTGACATTTCTCAAGCTTTTGATAAAGTGTGCCACGAGGACTGGATGCACAAAATAAAGTTAAGCTTGCCCGCAAACACTTACAAGCTTCTGGAAAGCTACTTATATGGGCGGAAGTTTGTTATCGGTTTAGGCTATATCTCGGGTATATATGGACCGATATCGGAAATTTTCATTTTTCATATTTATATAACCTTATTTTATTACCAGAGCTGCTTTTAAGCAAAAAAAAGTTGTTTAAGTTCGCTTACGCGACATTTTCATGAAAAACCCGGTTTAGGCTATGTCTTGGGTATATATGGACCGATATCGGAAATTTTCATTTTCCATATTTATATAACCTAAGTTTGTTACGTGAACTATTCTTAAGCAAAAAAAGTTGTTTAGCTTCGCCTATGCGACATTTTCATTAAAAATCCGGTTTGGGCTATATCTCGGGTATATATGGACCGATATCTGAAAAAAAATGTTTTGCCTTTTAGTCACCATGCTTAATAATTGTGTGAAGTTTGAAGCAAAACAAGCAACTTTTGTTTTCAAAAATTTGCATACAAAATTGCAAAAAAAAAATGGCTTTTTTCGGAATTTTGAATATATCTCAGCTATATGTGAACCGATATTACTGAATTTTAATAGTAAGCCCATGAATCGAGGGAATAAAAGAATGGTAAAAGAAAAAAGTGTCTAAGTCTAATGGTATTCTTAGAAACGGTATTTCAACAGCGGACAGACGGACATCGCTTAATCGAGTTTTGCATTAATTCTGAATCAGAATATATGTATATACTTAATAGGGTTACAAATAAAAACTGTAGAAATTACAAACGGAATCACAAACTTACATATATATACCCTTTAAATTTTTGTGAAGGGTATACAAATTAAATGCAAATACAAATATGTCTTTTATTCTGTTACCAGTGTGTTGCATTTCATTACAAGTATAGTAGATATCTACCAGAATTAGTTCTCAAAAAGTATCTTGGTACATACAGCATCATCAGTTCGGTGCGAACATGCATATTTTTATTCATACAACAATAAAAAATCTATATGTACCTACAATTATAAAAATAATCATATATGGTAATTTCGTTTATTAGTGGCTCTTATAACCATGTACTACGTAAGATACGAAAACACGAAATTTAATTTTATCTAATACTTTTAAAATAAGTATGTCAGAAATATCTACATACATATACATACATACTTCCATAAAAACAAAAAAAAAGCAACATCCCAGAAAATAATACACATTCATGCATATCATATGTGCGCTTAGTATACATATCTACGTAGATGTATGTTTGAAATGAGAATTATAATTCCCAAAAAAAATTTTTAGCATGCACCAATACATGTTCATATGTATATTTGTTGCTTCACTTGTTCTTAATAACTCCCATCAACAAAACTCAAATAGAACATGCATACATACAATGTTTATATATTTACGCATGTGCGCATGAATGTTTTCATGTTTACAAAATTGTGCTCTCTTCATTTTTGCTTTTGCTTACGGAACATATTTTCCCTTGTTGATTACCCCCGCTGTCAACAAGCAGTTAATAATTTTTGGTTTTTTAAATGTTCAGAGTGCACCATCTTTATATATTTATTGTCTTTGACCTTGGTATTCACCTGGACCATAGTCTAACGTGGCAGTCTCACATTGAAGCAAAAGTCACTTAGTAGTTGAAACTAAACGCAGTGCAACTAAATTGGCTTATAGGCAGAAACTCGACATTGAAGTTGGATTGCAAACTCGTGTTATACAACGCAATTCTAAAGCCCATATGGTGCTACGGAATTCAATTATGGAGCACCGCCTCAGCGTCAAATATTGAAAAATTCAAAGGCGACAAAACCAAATTCTTCGAACGATTACAGCAGCTCCATGGTACGTAAAAAATTCACGAATTCACAAAAGATCTGAGTGTTCCGCTAGTAAAAGAGGAATTTTCTACGTACGCTGCAAGGTATGTCAGTAAACTAGAACTTCATCCAAACCCTCTTGCGCGTAATATACCTAATTTTGGTGGTAATCATGGTACAAATGTAGTATGAAATTTCTCGCTTAAAAAATTAACCTCTGTGTTTTATCTAAAAATACTAAGTTTGGTATTCATATTAAAATGTTAGCAGATGTGTGAAAACTGGGACAAAAAGAAAGAGTTTTCTAGGAATGGGACTAACGAAGGTAAATTTTTGTTTTCAAAAATTCCCAAACCGTTTTTGAGACCTCTTAATATTTACCATAATGTCGTATATTATAAACAGTCGTAAAAAATGGGGTTTTCCAAGACCTGGACAACAAAAGAAGATATATGTTTGTGTCAAAAACCTTTAGATACTGGCTTTTATCAAAATACGTGACTATACAAACAACGCAATAAAAATGGGAAAAACCATTAATTAATGAAACACATTTTCATAAAAAGCGTGAAAGCAGTTCCCATGGGTAAAAACTGAGCAAAATGAGTTTCTCGGGATCAGTGATAGACTAAATTGATTTTTCGACATAAAACACTCCTATGTGCCGACTTTTATCAAAATCGTTTTCGATAGCCAAAAAATATATCACAAATGGTTATAAACCTGGATAAAATGGAGTATAAAGGCACACACGTACACAAACATACTTGTGGACAAAACGAAAAAACGGTCAGTTATATTTGCGAAGTGTTGCGGAAAGCATTGAGCAATGAGAAAACAAAGAGAAATATACACTTAAAATTTATGTTTTCATAAAAACTGTATTTGGAACAGTGGTGGAAAATTTGTTTTGCACTTGTGTTAGTGAGATAATTTGAGAGTCATTTAAAGTACTGTGAGAAGCAAAACTAACCAAAGATTTTCATATGAAGAACTAAGTCTTCTACGTTAATATGACAGTTTTGTAAGAGCAATATTGGTTTTAAAGACGTAAACCCTAATTTTTTAGATTGCTTAGTACAAATAAATATTAAGTCTGAAAAATTTATTTCAACATAATTATGACATTACGAGTATGTTAGACTCATATTAGAATGGAAGTAATCATAATGCCTCTTAATCACATTTTCTCTAAACATTTTTAAAGTTTGATGACATAAAATACACTGAACATACATACAAACACATTATTATCGTAAAATAATTTTGCATTGTCATTAATGTTATCTACTGTAATTAGAAAACAAGCTCTAAGCATCTAACTGACATGTATATTCCTCACCGTCTGTTGAACGACTAAACTGGACCTCCGCTGGTAGTTGACTCATCAAAACATTATCTCCTTCCCGGACTTCCGGAGGACACGTATTCTGCTTACCGTAGACGGCACGATGGACTAAGTCTTCCAGGCTACCCAGACTTATATCATCCAGCGACAGTACGTCTTCCTCTATTCCGCTCAGCCGCAAATCTTCATCACCATTCTCCGCCAACGGGTCGCTTTCCGGCCTCTCTGGGGTCGCACTGCCCGGAATAATTGCTAGCCTCTTTGGAGATACAGGAAACTCCACCAAAGAATCCTGCTCTTCCACTTCGCTGTCCGTTTCTTCTACCGTACACGTGATGGCAATTTGAGCGGGGTATTGCCGGTACTTTCTGCGGCGGATTATGTGGCGGTTCAACGTCGCTTCCACCCGTACCTTCAATGGTATTTCAGCTGAGTCTCCGGACGCCTATGAAACATCGGTTGCTAGGGATGAGGCCAACTCTGGCGTCTCTGGCCAGCCGTATGGATCTAACCAGTCATATTCTGCTTCCCCCCGTAGGTTTTCCTCGCACTGGTCATCAACTTGGCTTGGAGTTTGATCTTCGGCTTCGCTCTCCGTATCAGAAATTTCTATGATGTCTCCATCTCTTAACGGGGCTTTGTTAGCAGCCATGGATATTCTTTTCAATATTTATGTGTAGTTTTTTATTTTATTTTTTTATATTAATTTTTTCAACCGCTCAGTCGCAATGACTTTTTAACACTGACTAATCCTTTGATTGTGGGGGGTACTGTGTAGTTATTTTCTTATGATGTTAGTTGTTGTAGTTGTCCCGAATATGTGAAGACTATGGGGTAGAGACTTCCCGTTGTGGAGTTTGTCCTTATTTTTTTTTTTTTCACTACTTACGCTGGACTTTATTTAAATTTTTTCGTTGTCGTCCGAACCGCTATATACCTTAAAACTGCTCACATGTACGGTGCGTATATTTTTCTGCCCATCTTTTTTCACTTCGGCGATTACCGGTGATATAAGGCGATGCACCCGTTAAGGACCATCGAATTTTGGGGAAAATTTCGCCGCAAAACTGTCCGCTGCACTTGACAACTGATGCTGCTTCACCCATATCAGCTCACTCACCTTGGGACTCCACTTCCTCCGACGTAGATTGTACGGCCGGGCCGGATCTCTTGCGGCTCTTACCAGATTCTTTTCTACCAAGCTGAAAATTTGTCTGAGCATTTCAGCTTTCTCTCGGGGATCTCTGGACTCGGTCCCCGTTCCTAAGGTCACTTCGTCATACAGAGTACTAGGTAGTCTGGGTTCTCGCCCCTGGACTAGAAAGGCTGCCGAGTATTGGGTGCTATCGGATCTCGCCGTGCTCTTGTGGCGTGTACGGGGCTGTAAAGTGATGCTTTACGCCAATCTCTTCCAAGTACGTCTTGAAGATCTTGCTTGTGAACAGTGAGCCATTGTCGGTTATCAACATCTTCGGGACACCATAGCTGGCTAGTATCCGCTCTGGGAAAGCTTTGCGGAGTGTTTCCCCGGTAGCACGACGCAATGGCACAAGTTCAGACCACTTGGAAATTTTGTCGGTAAACACGAGTAGCATTGAATGACCATGCCTGGATCTTGGCAACGGCCCTACAAAATCAGCGCATAAAATAGCCCATGGCTCCTTGGCTATGCGCGATAGCATTTGACCTGCAGAAAGCTGCTGACTCGGCTTATACTGTTGACATAGCTGACATATGTTTTGATATCTCGAAACATCCCTGGCCAATAGTATTTGTTATTTGGTTTTCCGTATTCCCAGATGACCAGCGGTTGGTCAATCGTGGTTTTCTACCATCACCCTATTCCTTTAGAATGAGGGAATGCACAGCTTCCATGGTGTACAGTTATCGATATAGTTGCCCATTATGAATGGCAAAATCGGGGTACTTTTCCGGCTCCCTTTCCACCTCTTCACATCTCTTGCGCCACCAGTTGCATTCCATTGCATTTTCGCGTAGTGCTTCGCATACGTTCATGGGGTCCCGCGCTAGTGCGTCGGCTATCACGTTAAGTTTTCCACGACGATATTGGACATCAAAGTTATATTGTTGTAGCTCCAAGGCCCATCGCGCTACTCGACCTGAGGGGCTTTCGATTGAGTTCAACCATTTCAGAGCCAGATGATCGTAAAGGGGTATCCTTCGAGGTAAGGCCGCAATTTTCTAATTGCCCACACGATCGCCAGGCACTCCTTCTCTGTAGCGGAATAGTTCATTCCGGCCAGATTCAACCGGCGGCTTGCGTAAGATATTACCTTCTCCTGCCCCTCTATCTCCTGCGTCATTACTGCCTCCAACCTGTAATCACAAGCATCCGTTTGTAACGTAAATTTTTTCGAAAAGTCTGGGCACGCCAGGACCGGTGCCTCTTTCTTGTCAGCTGCTTCTTTAGCTTGTCGAATGCTTCCTGTTGATCTTCATGTCAACGGAAGTGTTTTCCTTTCTTCAAAAGAAGCTTCAACGGGTGAACCAACTGAGAGAATTCCGGCACAAACTGCCTATACCATGACGCAATTCCAAGGCATCGTCGCAACTCCCTTATGTTCCGAGGCGGCTGTAGTTCTTGGATTGCTTTCTTCTTCTCTGGGTCTGTTTGTATTCCATTCTGGTTGACTACATGGCCTAAATACGTTATTTCCTTCTGGAAAAATTTGCACTTTTCTTGATTAATTTTTAGCCGTGCCTCCCTCAATCTCCTAAACACTTCCTTCAGATGTGTCATATGTTCCTACAGCGTGTTACTTACCACCACTATATCATCGAGGTATGCGTGTGGTTTCATTTCGGCCCCAATGTCTAGAGTTCTCTGGAAAGTCGCATGAGCTGATGTGAGCCCAAACAGCATCACTCTCCACTGAAACAATCCTTTACCCGCCACCGTAAATGCTGTTATTCCCTGCATTCTTTTGCCATGGGGATCTGCCAATACCCGTTTTTCAGGTCGATGCTACTAATGTACTTGGCATTTCGTAGACGATCCAAAATAGCATTTATCCTGGGCATCCGGCACCGTTTTGGCGTTGAGTTGCCTATAATCTATACATAGCCGCAGGGTGTCATTTTTCTTTGGTGCCATCACAATTGTATCTCAGGATTACTTTGTGCGTACCACTGACGAACCGGCCTATCATCCTTCAGTATTATTTTGTGCTCGGCTAAGGTGGTTGGTCCTCTTATGCTCTCGAACCTCGTCAGTTCTTCACTCAGAAAAGTTTTGATTTTCTATCCGTCTTCTTGTCTACGGTGGTTGTCCTCCTCCCCTGGCGATTGCTCTGCTGCCATTATATGATAGGGCACCGAAGTCAAGTGGATATATTGACCACCACACCGAAGCTCACAACCCATTGCCCTTAGAAAGTCCAGCCCTAGCACTACCTCGTCTAATAATTGAGAGAGGACCCCTAACTCCAGGTGACACACTTTGTCGCCCATGGTTACCTGCACTCTTACTGCTTCGTTCACTCTTACTGTTGCCCCATTTGCTAGCTTCAATTGGTATTTCACTGGGAAAACTTCAACATTCCTCCTCATCTCTTCTGCCAAACGCTCGCTGATGTAGCTTTTGGAGGCCCCTGTATCGATTGTAGCCTCTTTATGCTGGTTACCCAGCTGCACTTGCGCCAGTATCCGTGTTTCTGTCTGACGGAAAAATGTATTTTTATCGGGACTTACTTATACTGGACCGCTGCCTGCCCTTGTTCCTGGCGCAGTCCCCTGACGTTTCCTTGTCTCGTCTGGCAGCACTCACGAGTTCTAATGCCATTTCTTCCACACTCCCAGCAGAATAACACACTGGAGTTTTGACAAAATCGATACCCGTGCCCCGGTTGACCGCATCTTCTGCAGGCCGTAGGATCAATTTGCGTAGCGCTCACATCTACCACCTGACGCATGGTGTCCTTCGACGCTGCGTTGGTCTGTTGTCCCGTCGGTTAAAGGTCACCTCTGGGTGTGCGACGCGAATAAGCTGGTACTCTTCGGCCATCTTTATTAGCTCGCCAAGAGAGTTGAAAAATCTCGGCGGCGAATGTACAGCTGGTATTCAACCAGACTGTTCCGATAGATTCTATTAACTTGCTGCCCCTCATTGTAACCGGCGTGACGCATCATATTCTGCAACACCACGACTGCTTAAACGGCTCTCGAGCCTTCTGCTGTCTCCTGCGGATCTCATCCTCTAATCCCTCAAAGTATCTCGGGGGTAAAAAAATGGCTCAGAAAAACGTCCTTGAACTCCTTCCACGCTTCCCATTGCCGATTGTTGTTGCGATACCACAGAAGAGCCATATCCTTGGGCAACTTTGGCATAGTTCTGGGCAGCATATTTAAGTCCAGACCATAAACTTCCGCTAGCTCCTCTACCCTCTCAATGAAAGCAATTGGATCTTTCCCTCCTTCATAACGAAACGACCACTTCATTACCGTGTCTATTACCGTAGCGTATGGCACCCCTGGGTCTGAGGTCGTCTGATCGCTCTGCCTGAAATTTACATTTGGGTACAAAAGGTGGCCTGTTGCCCCATTACGGATGTTGTAGGCTGTTGGCTAGGATACGGCAGCGACACTGTAGCCCCTTGCTGGCCCCCTGTTGACACTGGGTCATAGGTGCCTGTATTACCCGGTATTAATGGTAGCGCATTACGACACTGCTTTACCTATTGCTCTTCAAGCCTATTCCAAACCTTCTCCACATCTGCACTTGAAACAAAGTTGGCTAGCTTCTTACTCATTTCTTCGACTGTTCCAATGGCCTCTAAACCAAATTCCTCCAAATACTCGGTGAGCTCGTCTTTCCGGAGCGTGTAGACCCATGAAGTACGAACCATTTATTGTTTTACACTTTTCCAGTCCCTGCTCGGGCGCCAATTGTAAAGAACCTCTGGTTACCCCGGTTTTGAAGCTGGGGCACGCTCAGACGCGTCCAGGGTCTTTTCCTGCTTTTTCGGGTGTAAGTGGCACATACGTTGGTGGCTTTGTTCGCTATAGACATTAGCCTTAACATAACCCCACAAAAAATAGTCTAGAGGCGTTAAATCGCACGATCTGGGCGGCCAATTGACTGGTCCCAAGCGTGAAATAAACTGTTCACCGAACTCGCCTCTCAATTGGTCCATTGTTTCGCGTGCTGTGTGGCATGTGGCACCGTCTTGTTGAAACCACATGTCATGCAAGTCAAGTTCTTCCATTTTGGGCAAAAAAAGTTTGTTATCATCGCCTGGTAACGCTCACCATTCACAGTAACGTTGTGATTCGCATCATCTTTGAAGAAATACGGCCCAATGATGCCGCCAGCCCATAATCCGCACCAAACGGTTGTTTTTTGTGGACGCATTGGTAGCTCTTGCAATGCTTCTGGCTGCTCTTCACTCCAAATACGGCAGTTTTGCTTGTTCACGTATCCATTCAACCAGAAATGAGCCTCGTCGCTGAACACAACTCTTCGGTAAAAAAGTGGATCTTCATCTAACTTTTCAAGAGCCCATTCACCAAAAATTTGGCGTTGTGGTAGGTCGTTTGGCTTCAATTCTTGCACCAGCTGTATCTTATAAGGCTTCATAACCAAATCCTTCCGCAAAATTTTCCACGTAGTGGCGTAACAGAGGCCCAATTGCTGCGAACGGCGCCGATTCGATAATTCACGGTCATCACCAACACTGGCCGATACGGCTGCGATATTTTCTTCAGTTCGCACTCTACGTAAGCGTGCTGGTGGTTTAATGTCCAACAATGTAAATTTGGTGCGAAATTTTTTTACAATAGCCCGAATAGAAGCCTCAGTAGGTCGATTAAACTGACCATAAAATGGAAGAAGCGCACGATGAACTTTCTTAACAGAGCACGCATTTTGGTAAAAAAATTCAATAATTTGCAAGCGTTGTTCGTTTGTAAGACGATTCATGATTAAATTATAGACCAAACTGAAGATGTTTGACAGTGACACAAGATACAAAACGTGCGTGAGCTGTCAAAACTAGTGTTGCCAAAAAGATAAAAGCAAAAAATCACTCGTTATATATATATATATATATATATATATATATATATATATATATATATATATATATATATATATATGTGTATATATATATATATATATATATATATATATATATATATATATATATATATATATATATATATATATATATATATATATATATATATATATATATATATATATATATATATATATATATATATATATATATATATATATATATATGTATAGAAAAATTCCTCTTTTTATTTTTAACGCTATTTAACGCCTAGAATACTATCCTGCAGAGTGGAAGGTGTCTATGGTTACTATGATACCCAAGCCAGGAAAGGATCCCACTAAAGTAGAGTCATATAGACCAATAAGTCTACCGCCAACAATTTCAAAACTTTTCGAAAAATTGTTAATGGCGAAGTTGACTCCAATATTGAATAATGTAGGATGCATCCCTCATCATCAATTTGGTTTTCGGGCTAAACACAGCACCATAGAACAAACGCATAGACTAGTTAATGTTATAAGAAAGACTTTTAAGGATAAAAAGTATTGCTCAGCTCTATTCATTGATGTTTCCCAAGCTTTTGATAAAGTGTGGCACGAGGGATTAATGCACAAAATAAAGTTGAGCTTGTCTGCAAACACTCATAAGCTTCTGGAAAGCTATTTATGCGGCCGGAAATTTGTTATCAGAGAAGGCGACTTTATAAGCCCAACTCAGCCAATCGAGGCAGGAGTTGCCCAAGGTAGCATTCTGGGACCCACTTTATATATAATTTACACTTCTGACATGCCAACCAGATCTGGTATTCACAGCATTCTGCAGCGTACATGAAAACCATCAAGTAGCTTCGCGAAATTTGCAGGAGTATATTTCAATATTAGAGAAATGGTTAAAACTTTGGAAAATTAAAGTTAATGAACAAAAATGTACTCACGATAGATTCACACTGCATAAGCAAACTTTTGTTATACAACGCAATACTAAAGCCTATATGGCGCTACGGAATTCAAGTATGGGGCACCGCATCAGCGTCAAACATTGAAAAAATTCAAAGGCGACAAAACAAAATTCTTCGAACAATTACTGCAGCACCATGGTACGTAAAAAACTCGCAAATTCACAAGGATCTGTGTGTTCCACTGGTAAAAGATGAGTGTTCAAAGCATGCGACTAGGTATATCAGCAAATTGGAACTTCACCCAAATCCTCTTGCACGAAACATACTTAATTTTAGTGGTCACACTCGGTTGAGAAGAAGGGATACCGTTGCCATCATGAGAGCGTTAAGTAGGTGATTTTACCGATATAATATGCGCATAATAAAACTTTTTGTCTAGCATTGGCTGGACTTAGCTAATTTATTGTATTTAGTATTAAGATTTGAATACTTATTATTAGTTCACATTGTTAAGATTCAAAAAATAAATAAGAGCTAAAAAAATTACAAAAATATTGAATATTAAAAATTATAACTGTAATATATAATGAAGTTCGCGATCTAGATGATGAAGTTATTTTTTCGCTTTAGACTTTATAATAAAAGTTTGATTCGTTTTTTGTCAGTCGGCTCAAGTTTTTAATAAAGCAAATTTGTTCGTAAGAAAAATAAAAGGTCGTTTTATTTTTCAACTAACTTGATATTCATTTCTATAAAAAGGCTTACAGAATCTATCATATGGAAAAAATTTTAAAGGCTGTAAGAATCGAGTGATTTCAGAAGTAGATAGGAGAGCTATACTGATGGAAGCTTCTAATTCCAACAACTCTACTGCCAAAATTAAGAAAAAAACTTGTGTTAAAGCGATCCTATCAACGGTGCAAAAGGTAATATGAAAAGCAGCATATATGCGGAGACAGAAATTGAAAAAGAAACCACCACTTCATACGCTAAGAAAGGAAATGCTCTTAGATTTTACCCGAGCACACCTGACATGGTCTGCTCAGTGGAAATAAGTGGTCTTTTCAGATGAAAGAAATTCAATTTAGAAGGGCCCGATGGGTACAATTATTACTTCTACGAGCTACGTAAGAGGGAACACCACTTGGACCGCTTGCACAGCCGATAGGGAGTTGTGATGGTGTGGGGAGCTACATATATCCTACTATGGCACCAGCAAATTGCAGTTATTTACTTTACGTATGAATGCGGAAAACTATAAATATGTTTCTTTAGAAATGGCTTCGGGAGTCTAGAGCAGCATTTCCAACACGACAATAACCCGATTTAATCAGCCAGATCCGTAAAATCCTGGATTCAAAGACAAAGAGTTGATGCCCTTGAGTGGCCAACGTACTCGCTCGATCTAAATATATTCGGAAACATTTGGGGATGGTAGGCTAGGAAAACATACGAGTCCTGAAAGCACTGCAGCACAAAAACAGAAGTAATCAGAGCTATCAAACACACTTGGTCCTTCATTCCATCGTTGAATTAAATTAAAAGTCTGTAATTCCATTCCCAATCAAATTTTCGCGGTGGTTTCAAATAAAGGCGGAACCACACATAACTAATTTTATTTCCAAAATTTCAAAATATCACAAACTAGTAATAAACAAGTAAGAGTGTGGTATATTCGGCTGGGCCGAATCTAAAATACCCTTCACGTATATGTATATTTGTATATATTACAAGTATGAACTAAATATGCTCGAAAATAAATGGAGCGATATCGGGGGAAAAATGTGTTTGCCTTGTAATCACCATTCCATAAAAGAAATAATAAATAATATGAATATAAATAAGATCTGTTGCAATACGTTTAAGCACACGAAAAACATGTTGAAAAATTCAATGTTAATGTTATGTTTGATGCACAGTACAGATCAAACAGACGAGACTGTGATTTATAACCTTCTAGATATGTGCTTTTAGACACTTGTATAGAAAGCTCTTTAAAACAGACATATATATGTACGTAATTTTATTTTATTTATTTATTTGTAATACTAAGCCCATACGGCCAATAATATAATCAACTAAACATAATACATATGAATTAAAAGAATGTATTACCAAAGTATATTTAATAAAGTAACCGCTTCGCTACAATAAAAACAACTCCAAGAAACATTGCACGTATTTTGTTTTTGCAATGAGACCAAAATTTCAAAAGCATGTGACAGCAATATGGAAGGAAAAGTGTGAAAAAAGAAAACAAAACTGCACCACATGCTCAAAAGTTAATTGAATTATGTAAAAAAAGTGAAAAGGTCTTTTAAACATAGAAAACTAGTAAAATTAGATTACTAATAGAAATAATTTTAGTGAAATTATTATATAGTTCATCAAACAATTTGTAATAAATAAAAACTTTCCCATCAGGAAAGTTGCGAAAATCATTCAACTGAACTTTGCTTTTTAACCATTCTCTAAAAACGACACATTTGAAAGTTTTGATTCAAAATAATGTTTTGCAGCCGTAGTTGGTTCAGTGGAGGATGGAATAAACATCAATTGGCACTATAAAAAAGTAAAGGCTACTTACTGTGCAAAAGAACACATTTGTTCCAACTTTTCAATGAATGGTTCAGCATTTGGAAAAATGTTGAAGTATCCTCCAAGATTTTTGACGATTTGAGCAAATCTTTGCAGAAGTTGTAAATTTAGCCCCACAAATTTCCCTCCACTTTTTTTTCATCATCACATCGTTTGAGATACGAAACATAGTTCCGTCTCTTCTTTTGCACACAGCACAAATGGGCATTTTTAATGTTGTTTTGAAAAAAAAAACAATGAAAAACTTTTTAAAAATTTTAGCCTCGCTTTTCACAGATTTTAACCACAAAAAAATCTTTCACAATAAATAATTTTGGCGCGTGCAAAATTGTAAAGAAAACAAGAATATAAACAACTTTTGACAATTTGGCCAAACCAGATGAATAACGGTTTGACTGACGAGGTTACCTTATTAAGTGTACCCTGTGTATTACTACAAAACTATGAAATATCATTTGAGGAGACTTTTAGGAAAAAAATCTGTCAACACTGGTACTGCTGTCAGATTGTGAATTCGCCCGAAACTGTTTTTTACGCGACCATTTTACAAGCACCTTTCGTTTTTACTTTGTGCTTTCGTGGTGATCGGATGTTCGTGGAGGAAAATCTATAAATTACGGTCACGTTTTAGAGGTAAGTTTTACTGGAAATAAATTCAGTTCATTATAAATAAAATTAAAATAGCTGTTTTCAAAATGCAACTAGATATAAAGTTGGATTATTGAAGATTTTTCTTGCTTTCAAAGCTACCACATTTACATCCATAAAAAACAGCCGTTTTATTTTATAACAAAACTTCTATTGAAAATTCCTCTGATGCTTATATCTGAATATTTTAGTTGCAGCTCAAAAAGAACATGTTTTCTCTAGTAAAATATGAAAATGGTGAGTGTGGCGTCATATCAACTAAAAATTTCCGCGGTGGACCGGATAGATGTACGATCAAACATAAAGATGATTGTTACAAAGGCAAACTTATTTTAAAATGTGATAAGAACCACCTTAAAGTATAACAAAAAATTATTGGAGGAAATTTTAGCAGGCTTGTTTTACGCGTCACACGATGGCTGAAAGTATGATTTTATTGATGAAATTATTAATTACATTTCATTACAAACAAAAACTTCTTTTTTTTATACCCTTCACAAAAATGTAAAGGGTATTTATAAGTTTGTGATTCCGTTTGTAATTTCTACAGTTTCTTTTTGCGACCCTATAAAGTATACATATTCTGAATCAGAATTAATGGAAAAGTCGATTAAGCGATGTCCGTCTGTCCGCTGTTGAAATACCGTTTCTGAGAAAACCATTAGACTTAGAAACTTTTTTCTTTCACCATTCTTTTACCCCATCGATTCATGGGTTTGCTATTGAAATTCAGTAATATCGGTCCACGTATAGCTGAGATATATTCAAAATTCCGAAAAAAAAACATTTTTTTTGCAGTTTTGTATTAGAATTTTTGAAAACAAAAGTTGTTTGTTTTGCTTCAAACTTCACACACTTATTAAGCATGGTGACTAAAAGACAAAAATTTTTTTTTCAGATATCGGTCCATATATACCCGAGATATAGCCCAAATCGGATTTTTAATGAAAATGTCGCATAGGCGAAGCTATATAACTTTTTCTTGCTCAAAAGCAGTTTTGGTAATAAAATTAGGTTACATAAATATGGAAAATGAAAATTTCCGATATCGGTCCATATATACCCGAGATATAGCCCAAACCGGGGTTTTCATGAAAATGCCGCGTAAGCGAACTTACACAATTTTTTTGTGCTCAAAAGCAGTTCTGGTAATGAAATAAGGTTACATAAATATGGAAAATGAAAATTTCCGATATCGGTCCATATATACCCGAGATATAGCCCAAACCGGGGTTTTCATGAAAATGTCGCGTAAGCAAAATTAAACAACTTTTTTTGCTTAAAAGCAGTTCTGGTAATAAAATAAGTTTATATAAGTATGGAAAATGAAAATTTCCGATATCGGTCCATATATACCCGAGATATAGCCTAGACCGGCGTTTTCATGAAAATGCCGCGTAAGCGAACTTACACATTTTTTTTGTGCTCACAAGCAGTTCTGGTAATGAAATAAGGTTATATAAATATGGAAAATTAAAATTTTCGATATCGGTCCATATATACCTGAGATATAGCCTGAACCGATTTTTCCATTAAACAATTTTTTTTTTTTTTTTGCTGAAAAGCAATTCTCGTTATAAAAGAAGGTTACTAAAATACAGAAAATAGAAAATTCCGATATCGGTTCATATATAACCGAGCATATTTAGGTCACATTTTTAATATACTATACATATTCGTGACTATCGTGAAGGGTATTTTAGATTCGGCCCAGCCGAATATACTACACTCTTACTTGTTCGGAATTGAAAATATAAAATTGTGAAATGCGGCCAATAAAGTACTACTATGGGTAAAATGGTCTAAAGAAGAATCAGCTGCTGTTAAGTCTGCGTTTGGCCCATTGGAAAAACTAAAAAAAACTACCCAGTGTGTCGGAATGTTTAGAAGCAATTAAAAACTACCCTGTCTTAAAAACTAGGTCGCCTTTAAAAATAAAAACCTGTATAGATAATCAAAGACGGTACAAATAGACAGGAAAGTTATTAAATTCTCTCAACAATTTTTTTCCAATATCTTCGTTTTAGTTTCCAATAATGTACATTAATTTAGAAATTGCAGCGTGCAAATATTGCAGATAGTGACTTTGGAAAAACCTCAACTTTGTAACTATTAAAACCGTTTGTCTAAGTGTTCACATATATTAGTTCCTTATTTTTGTTTATTGTTTTACCTTTACTCAAAAAATTTAATATTTATTTTCTTTAGGAGCTGATATGGCAAAAAGAAAAACAATTTATAGCTGTTTTCTGTCTTTTTCTCCAACATGTCTATATGCAAAGAGTAAAACGTATTTAGCAATACGAAAAAAAGCTGTTTACTGCGTTTTTGAAAATTTGGCCTTATAATTTAAATTTTCATTAATTGTTTACAAAAAAAGAGCTATAAATTGTAGTTGTTTTGCCTACATCAATAGATAAGACATAACCAAAACATTTTTACATTGCTATCTTTCTCATTTGTTATTCCCCCCTATTCTGCGTTTCGATTAAGTCTCCGCATTCAGTTCCGTTGCGATCCAAAATTGGTATTCTGATAAAAAACGGAATCGAAAGAAAAAGAAGAAGACTACAATATTTATAAAATTAATAGCATCACTGTGGAATGTGGAAATGAAATTGCAAAATAAGCAAGTTTGTTATCGTTTTCATAAACAAATGTCAAATTTAATACAAAAAGTTGTTTATATAAATAATTAAAAATAAGTTCTTAATAAAGTTTAATAAGAAAACAGAAATATATATACAAAAACAAACTACAATTAATTGTTCATATATATATATTAAAGTGCAAAGAATCTTGTGAAGATAAAGGTACATAATAAAAAAAATTAAGTGTTGTGATTAAATATGGAAAGACCATATTTAATAAAAATTGTAGGGGATTAATTCACTGTGTTGTATTTATTTATTTTTTTTTTAATTTCAGAGAGCAGAACAACATGAGAAATAATGAGGCAGGCATTTTTTGTTGGAGGGCCTAGATGATCCCACAATTTCCTCCCAGAACACTGCTACTTGTGATATCCGCATGCAATGTCTGCATTAGATGACGTTAAATTTGCCAATTTTTCATACTGCTCTCTTGTTGTTTTTGACCCAAAGTACATAAAACACATCAGATTCGGGTACAAAAATTAATAATTTAAAACAAACAAAAAATAAATAAATTTAATTAAATAAAATAATTTTAAATATTTTTTTAATCGTTACTGAACATTTTATATAATTTTCTGCTTACATTTTTTTAAATTTTTTAACTAAAAAACAGATAACGAAAACTTCTCCGTCAACAAAAAAACAACTGAAAAAAACGGAGTTCCGATCGTAATGCAGAATACATACAATCGAAAGAAACTGAGCGGAATCGAAACGCAGAATACCCAAGTTGCCAGACGGAGAAAATTTCGATCCGAATCGAAATGCAGAATAGCCCCCATTATTATTATTCCGAAAATATGTACCTCATACGAATGAAAATTCATTCACATATTTATGTACATATGTTTCATTTTAAAATCTTTATAAATATTCATTTATTTAATGTTTAAATTTAAACATGCGCTTTATTTGTCAATACAAAAATTTTTATATATTAACTGCTTTTCTTTGTCTCTTACAAAAAATTTACCTTATAAAAATAAATTTTTAATTCAGGTAAAATTTTGCGATTATTATTTTTAAGTTATTAAAGAATCTCTTCCATGTGCACATAAATACAAGAAATATTTGAAGTTGATTAAGTTCTTATTTGACATTATTGTATGCAATTTGTCAAATAAGAGTTTAATATGCCTACATTTAATAAATTTAATGAATAATGCAGATCTGTATAAACGTAAATGTAATTATTGCAATTAAATTTTCAATAACATTTTATGTTTTATATCGCTATAGAAATCGCAGGCCACTCTATATACATACATATATAAAAAGAATTACTAGTTATAAATGTGGTTTATTATAAGAATATGCCTTTTATAAGTATTAATTTCTATTATTACGAGTAAACCCTTCACAAAAATGTAAAGGGTATATATAAATTTGTGATCCGGTTTGTAATTGTGACCCTATAAAGTATATGCGTATATTCTGAAACAGAGTAAGTGGCAAAGTCGGTTAAGCGATATCCGTCTGTCCGGTGTTGAAATACCGCTTCTGAGAAAACCATTAGACGTAGATATCGGTCCATATATAAACGCGATATAGCCCAAATCGGGGTTTTCGTGAAAATGCCGCGTAAGCGAGCTTAAACAACTTTTTTTGCTCAAAAAAAGTTTTGGTAATGAAATAAGGTTATATAAATATGGAAAACACAACAATGAACTTGAGCACTTCCTTATGGAAAAGCGGTTCGACATAATGTTGATTGCTGAAACCCATTTGACAATCAACAGTTATTTCAAAATTAATGGCTACACACTATATGACACAAAAGATCCCCGTGGAAGATCTTGCGGCGGTTCGGCAATTTTGATAAAGACCAGAACTAAGCACTATCTAACAAACGAGACACGTGAGGAATATCTCCAAGCTACAAATATATGCATTGATTATTTTCATGAAAAAATTGTTATATCCTCGATTTACTTAACACCACGATTTTCAGTAACAGAAAATTGGTATTCATATTTTTTCAAATCACTTGGACCTCGATTTTTAGCGGCTGGGAACTATAACTTGTAACACACTTTTTGGGGATCATGTTTAATTACCCCGAAAGGTCGTGTACTTTTTGACACCGTCTTCAAAATGGGCTTAGATGTGATTTCAAGCGGACACCCCATTTATTGGCCGTCAGACCGATGAAAGATCCCAGATGTTATAGATTTTGGAGTTGCGAAAAATTTTCCTTTAGAGTGGATGCAAGTGGAGCCTTCATTAGATTTGTCATCAGATCACTCACCCACTATAATCTCCGTTTTATTCCCCCAAGAGATTGGCTCCCCGTTGACCGTCAATAGAGTGAATTGGCTAAAATACAAAAAATTTTTGAGTACACATTGTACTGAAAATATCGCCTTGAGAACGCCTGAGGATACTGATGTGTTAATCAACGTTTTTTCTGAAAACCTCGAACTGGTCGTACAGCATGCTACCACTAGTCATATAAGATCCAGAAAGAAAACAATAGAACTTATTCGTATGAAATTGAGCAACTTCTGTCAGAAAAAAAAGAGTGAGAAGAGAGTGGCAACTTCGCAGATCTTGTAGTGCCACCCCTGACAAAATACGACTATGTGATAAAATGTAACTACGTAGTAGATACACCCATGTAATAATAGTAATACACACAAGGTGCATTAATGTATACACGGTGGCAGCACTAGAGCAAAATTACAACAATACAACAAAAACAGACATGTGGTAAGCTATGTTTATCAAAAATATTCGTAACTATTTTCACAATTGTAAACTATGAATGTACCTTTTCATGATTATAAAATATATTTATTTGAATTATTTTTATGTTCACAAAATAATTTATATATGTTTAATTCAGAATACAACACTAAATTCACTTTCAAAAATGTAAACAATACATTTGACGTAAATAGCTTCCTGTATTGCATGTAGCAAAAAATTGTCACATGCCGTAGTGCTGCCACCGTGTATACATTAATGCACCTTGAATACACACCTACATGTTAAGTATAAAGATAAAATAAAGAGCGGAGTTGGAGTTGAACCGTCAAAGAGACAAGATGTCTTTTAATTAAATTATATGGCAATCCTGCCTGTTGTAATTAATACACGGCAGCATTCATTCTTTTCTTGTAGTGTTTTTACAAGTTAATAAAACATTGTTTAAATAAAAAAAATTTAATATACAAATAAATAAACTGTTTAACACTACATAATTGTGGTCCACGGCAAATTATATTGTGTATTAATTTATTGGCTAAAGAAGACGCTTTGTGATTGGAACGTTATAAGAGTTTGAACCATCATGTCATCGCACAGCAGTGGGTTTTTTTTCATCACCCATGTGATTATGTGTGCTTAGTCTGTTAGTGTGCAATTTATTCAGTTTACTGACGTGGCGATTTGTTAACAAATTTTTGTTTTTGTTAAAACATTTACATAGTGGAAAAAAACGAAAAACCATTAATTGTGTTTCACTTTTTCAAAAAATATAAAATCAAAAATTCCAACCTTTTTCTTTCAACTGGGTAAAAAGTTTCAAGAAGGAAAAGTACAGTTAGTGCGGTCGTAAAACCGGTTCAATAAAAGCATGCAAAATGACATAGAATATCCGTTATAAGATAACGGCATGCATCAAAGCGCAAAAATTAAACCACACCATGGTATAGAGAAAAAAACGAAACACAGTGAAATCTAAAAAAGAAAAAACAGAATTAAAAATGAAATGACAAGAAATAAGAATATTAAGATTTTTTTTAACAAGTAAAAACCAGTTGAATATTAAAACAAAACTACAGATAAATAAGAAAACAAAAACTAATACACGAGAGAAAAACGTTAAAACATGAACTGAAATAGAAATTAACAATTAAAGAAACAGAATAAATTTCAATAATGTATGAAAAGAACTCGACAGTTGTATAAAACATAAATTAAAAAAAAAGAAGAAAAGCTAAAATTTTTAAAATTATACAATTATTATACTACAGAGCAAGGTGCATTAACGTATACACGGTGGCAGCACTACGGCATGTGACAATTTTTTGCTAGTGGCAATATAGTAAGCTATTTACGTCAAATGTATTGTTTACATATTTGGAAGTGAATTTAGTGTTGTATTCTGAATTATATATATATATATATATATATATATATATACAAATTATTTTGTGAACATAAAAATAATTCAAATAAATATAATTTATAATTATGAAAAGGTGCATTCATAGTTTATAATTTTCACAATTATAAATATTTTTGATAAACATAGCTTACCAGATGCCTGTTTTTGTTGTATCGTTGTAATTTTGCTCTAGTGCTG
Source organism: Thecocarcelia acutangulata (assembly GCA_914767995.1). Classification (NCBI taxonomy): domain Eukaryota; kingdom Metazoa; phylum Arthropoda; class Insecta; order Diptera; family Tachinidae; genus Thecocarcelia; species Thecocarcelia acutangulata. The sequence continues at coordinate 65,137,007 of OU612097.1, forward strand.
CCACCGTGTATACGTTAATGCACCTTGCTACAGAGTATAGCAAGGAACGAAAAAGAAACTTAATTTACAATAAGAATAGAACATTAAAACATAAGTTAATAGGGAAGTGAACATAAAAAACAAAAGAAGAAAATGTGCAAAAACATTGAAATATCAGATAAAGAAAACTGAGGAAAAAGAGAAAAGGACAAATATATATATACAAGTGGAAATAATAAATAACGTGTAATAATACATAAAAAAGGAAACAGAAAACAACAAACTTTAAAATGTAAAACACTTATCAAACTACCAGAATACCAGTGAAAGATCATCAACAACAACATAGGAACAAAAAGCATGCAATAGCAGCAACAGCATAATCGAAATGATACCGGCCCACCAAATGCGTGCCTATCAGATGAAACAACACATTACAACAACATTTATATAAATGTATAAATACCTAGAAGTAGTAAGTTAACATAAGTATATACCTAAATATATAGTTATACGTAAGAAGCTTTAGGTTAGAACCTTTATAAATACACATATAAAGATGAAAAACATTTGTTTGTTACATAATTATAAACTATATTTTATTAAAAGTAAGAAAAAAACAATAAAATAAATTACATATAATTATAACCTTTATATTTTTATACCACATACCTCCATATAGGTACATATACTTTTTCTACTTTTCTTTTCATGAATTCAACAAAAAAGGTAACCAAAATTTTTTTTACATACAAATATACATACATACACATATATATATACATATATATAGACTTTAAGAACTTTAATGAAGTTAAAAACTAATAACTTTACCAAAGTTATGAGATTTTATTTTCTAAATAGGTATAGGGTGTTTTTTTAAGCCCGATAGAACTTGAAATTGTAAAAAATAACACAAAAAATTAAATTGTAATCAAAATTTTTTTTTATTCGAAAGATCAATACGTGACATTAACATTTGAAAATGATTTCGGGCATATGGGCACCGCGGCTGTTCTTGACGAAGCGCATTCTGGACGTCCAATTTTGGGCCACTTTTTCGAGCACTGCTGGCCGTATGTCACGAACAACACGAACAATGCTGGCCTCCAAGGCGTCAATTGTTGCTGGTTTATCAGCATAAACCAGTGACTTCACGTAGCCCCACAGGAAATAATCGAGAGGTGTCAAATCGCACGACCTTGGAGGCCAATTGACAGGTCCATTTCTCGAAATCAACTTATCGCCAAATTTTGATTTCAGTAAGTCGATGGTTGCGTTCGCCGTATGGCACGTAGCGCCATCCTGTTGAAACCACATCTCCTCCGGATCAATGTCATCCATATTTTCATATTTCCATTGACCGTAACGCGAGCTCCGGCCTCATTTTTGAAGAAATAAGGTCCGATGATGCCACCAGCATGAAAATCGCACCAAACAGTGCATTTTTCTGGATGTAATGGAGTCTGTAGGGTCTCTTGTGGATTGGTCTCACTCCATATGCTGCAATTTTGCTTATTAACAAACCCGTTAAGCCAAAAATGCGCCTCATCGCTGAACACAATTTTGCGATAAAACAACGGGAAATCGACGACTGATTTTCAAAGTAAATTTGGATAATTTCGTAGCGTTGTTCAAGCGTGAGTCTATTCATAATGATTTGTCTGAGTATACTGAAACAAATAAAAAAAATGTTTCATCAAAATTTAATTTTTTGTGTTACTTTTTACAATTTAAAGTTCTATCTAGCTTAAAAAAACACCCTATATATACGTGTGTAAATAAACAGATATATACAAATCGCGCTTAATACATATATGAACAAACTTGATCATACATATATATTTGTTTACTTATACATACATATATATTTACATACATACATATTCATATTCTCCCAAAAGTGATTCTCACAAACATATGTATATATTGTACATTGAATTCAATGCCAGATATGGAATATCAGAATAATTCACATCTAACTTTTTATTTATTTTCTCTACATATTTAAATATTTTGCAAAATTTTCTTTAAAATATATATTAATATGCTACATATTAATATATAGAACCATTATTTAATGAATTTCTTATTCAATTTTGCTTAGTAACTAGACTATATGTATACATATAAGAAAGGCGGAAGGTGAGTTTAATACAACCCTAGTTAATTTTCCATACCTGCTTAACAACAAAAACAAATATTTAAGGGTTGTTTGTTTGAATTCGGTAAGAAGAGTAAAGATATATATTTAAGAGAATTAATCCACTACAATTATATAATATCAAGAGTGTATAAAGTGCAACCAGCGTTACCGCATATTTTGATAATTTTTTTTTTTTCTGCGATAAATTATTTTTTTTGTAAAGTGCCATACTACACAAAATGAATTTTGTATTACAATAATATTAATTAAAATTTAAATAAACTAAACACAATGTTGTCTGCTAGATAAACATTTTTCAAGGAATTTTTATTTTGGGAAAACCAAACAAAAAACTCTTCCCTTTTAATAATACATGTTTTGTTCAAAAGTAGTTTTGCTTTTCTTTCAACATAAGTACTAGTTTAGAGGAAATACAATTTTTTTTTGCAGTTGCAGTAACAAGAACAACAGACAAATGTTACTTGATAAGTTGTAAAAAATCTCGTCGTTATCGTTTTTTTTTTTATATTTTAAAAGTTTGTAAAACTTATCATATTCAAATAATATTTTTTGCTTTTTAATCTAAAATGCCCTTAGCAAAGGTGCTTGTACAAACAAAGTTGTAAAAAAAATTTAGCAAAAACGACCAGTTTCAACAAATTTATCTAAAGTAAATGAGTACATACAACTTCTGACAGAACAATATAATTTAGTCATAGTGTCTGATCCTAAGGAGTTAGTTGCAAAGTTGCTCGTCGAACAAACAAATGAGGCGAAGGAAAAACAAGTTTTAGCAATTCGACATCATACTAATAGGAATAATAGCAATAATTTTTCACAACACAATACGTATAATCATGCAAGGAAAAATTTTTATAGGAACAACAATCGTGGTCGAAATCGATATAGAGGTGGAAATCATAATTTTAGTAATAATCGAAGTCAATCGGGCTACAACAACAGTTACCGGACTCGTTTTAATCAAACAGCTAACAATCAAAGGACTTCTGTTAGGTATTTAAACTCGAAGCTCCTCAGCAGAGGCTGTTGAGGGAAGAAGAGAACCAACAATAGAAAATCAAATTATAAAGAAATCTGTCTATAGTTTTAACCTTAATTACATCGACTTTATTAAAATAGGTTGTATTGATACCATAAAGTCATGTACATTTCTTGTTGATACGCAAGCAGATATATCGTTAGTAAAAACTTCTACTTTGAGTCCCGAAACTACTTTAAATAAAATTTTTTTTTCTCCTTCAATTATTTATTGAATCTCCACAAAGTGAACTAACAATAAGTATTCAAATCTTAATACTAAATACATAAAATTAATTAAGTCCAGCCAATGCGAGACAAAAATGTTTTATTTTGCACGGTCAATATCGGTGAAATCACCTATTTAACGTTCTGATGCTGGCAAGGGTATCCCTCCTTCTCAACCGAGAGTGGCCTTCGAAATTAAGTATATTGCGTGCAAGACGATTTGGATGAAGTTCCAATTTACTGATATACCCTGTCGCGTATTTCGTCTTTTACAAGAGGAACACAGATATCCTTATGAATTCGTGACTTTTTTACGTACCATGGAGCTGCAGTAATTGTTCGAAGAATTTTGTTTTGTCGCCTTTGAATTTTTTCGATGTTTGAAGTTGAGGCGGTGCCCCATAGTTGAATTCCATAGTACCATATTGGCTTTAGAATTGCGTTGCATAATAAAAGTTTGCAATCCAGTTTCAATGTCGAATTTCTGCCCATAAGCCAATTCAGTTGCGCTGCTTTTAACTTTAACTGAGTAACTTTCGCATCTATGTGAGACTTCCACGTTAACCTACGGTCGAGATGAATACCAAGGTACTTGACTTCATTTTGCTGCGGAATAGGTGAATTGTTAATTTGGATAGCTGAACATGTTTGTTTACGCAGTGTGAATGTAACGTGAGTACACTTTTGTTCATTAACTTTAATTTTCCAACGTTTTAACCACATCTCTAATATTGAAATATACTCCTGCAAATTTCGGGAAGCTACTTGATGGCTTTCATGTACGCTGCAGAATGGTGTGTCATCCGCAAAATTTGAAGTGTGGATTCCGGATCTCGTTGGCATGTCTGAGGCTTAAATCAAATATAAAGTAGGTCCTAGAATGCTACCTTGAGAAACTCCTGCCTCGATTGGCTGTAAGGGGCTTATAAAATCGCCTTCTCTGATAACAAACTTCCGGCCGCATAATTAGCTTTCTAGAAGCTTGTGAGTGTTTGCAGGCAAGTTTAACTTTATTTTGTGCATCAAGACGTCGTGCCACACCTTATCAAAAGCTTGGGAAATGTCAATGAATAAAGCTGAACTATACTTTTTGTCTTCAAAAGTCTGTCTTATGACGTTGACTAGTCTGTGCGTTTGTTGTATGGTGCTATGTTTAGCCCGAAAACCAAATTGATGATCAGGGATGCATCCCACATGGAGTCAACTTCGCCATTAACAATTTTTCGAACAGTTTTGAGATTGTTGGCAATAGACTTATTGGTCTGTATGATCCTACTTTAGTGGGATCCTTCCCTGGTGTGGGTATCATAGTAATCATGGACACCTTCCACTCTGCAGGATAATACTCGAGACGTAAAATAGCGTTAAAAATAACTACACGAGGTAGCTGCTCAAGCATTTTGCCAGTAATTTGATCAATACCTGGGGCTTTCCTGGGGTTTGTGTTACGAATGACATTTTCAACATCTTAAAAACTATATAAGTCTCAAAGACATAGGCGGTCTAACAGCGCATGACAGTAGTTCAGCTGAATCATTCGCTGTATCATTTGTGGTAAAAACATTTCTCAAATGGTTAACATACAACATCCCCTTTTCGGAATCGCTTCGTGCCCAGTCGCCAGTTGAAGTTCGCAAAGGTGGCTTACCTATTACGGGTCTTTTCAGAAATTTTGTCGCTTTCCATAGAGAATAGTCGGATTGAGGGGTACCATCAAGACCTTCCAGATAATTTTTAAGCGAAGTCATTCTTTGGATTTCAAGCAGATTTCTTAACTGCGTTATGCACTCTCGTAGTTTGCTTTTAAGCCGGGGAGACCTGCGAAGTTGCCACTCTCTTCTAACTCTTCTTTTTTCTGTTAGAAGTTGTTCAATTTCAAACGAATATGTTCTATTGCTCACATTCCTGGATCTTATATGGCTAGTGGTGGCATGTTGTACGGCTAGATTAAGGTGTTCAGAAAATTCGTTAATCGACACATCAATATCCTCAGGCGTTCTCACGGCAATGTTTTCCGTACAATGAGTACTCAAATATTTTTTATATTTTAACCAATTAACTCGAGAGACCAGAACTACTTTTAAGAAGTCACAAAACGGGGAACCAACCCCTTAGGGGAACGAAACAGAAACTATAGTTGGTAAGTGATCTGATGACAAATCTAATGAAGACTCTACTTGCATCCACTCTAAGGGAAAATTTTTTGTAACTCCAAAATTTTTAACGTCTGAGATCTTTCGTTGGTCTGACGGTTAATAAGTGGGCTGTCCACTTGAAATCACACCTAAGTCCATTTTGGAAACGGTATCAAAAAGCACGCGACCTTTCGGGGTAATTAAACGTGATCCCCAAAAAGTGTGTTTGGCCAGCCGCTAAAACTCGAGGACCAAGTGATTTGAAAAAATTTGAGTATTGACTTTCTGTTCTTGAAAAGCGTGGCGGTGAGTAGATCGAGGAAATAACGATTTTTTCATGCAGATATTCAATGCATATATTAGTTGCTTGGAGATACTCCTCACATGTCTCGTTCATTAAAAATTGTTTAATTCTGGACTTTATTAGAATTGCCGATCCTCCGCAAGATCTTCCACGGGGATCTATTGTGTCGTACAGTATGAAGCCATTAATTTTGAAATAACTGCTGGTTGTCAAATGGGTTTCAGCAATCAACATTATATCGATTTGCTTTCCCATAAGGAAGTACTCAAGTTCATTTTTATGTTGGCGAATGCCGTTTGCGTTCCAGAAACATATTTTTAACTAATTCATTTGTTTAAAATTGCCTGCAAAATTGTGGATTGCATTTTCTGCATTTCCTGCATCATGGTTGTCATGGAAACCGTAAATGTATTTATGGATTGAACTAAAATCTGCAGACTTGCCTCAAGATTGCTAAAATTTATATCGGGTTTTGGAGGCTTGGGCTCCTGATTCAAGTTTGGTTTATCGGATTTTACCACATTCGCATAAGAAACTTCTTTGGGGGTTTGTACGATTATATGGCTGGCTGACTGACTCATCTGGGGAAAACTACTTTTAGAAATGATACTGCTGGGGTTAGTTAATGGGTATTGATGGCCTGTTTGTCATTGACCGCTTAAAGTGATTGTAGACAGGACAGCCCCTGTAATTTGCAGTATGATTACCTCCACAGTTACTGCACTTTTTAACACTTGCGTCGGCCTTTGGCTTATTGCACTGAGTTGTGCCGTGAAGTTCACCACACACAACGCAAACTGCGGGCAACTTACAATAGGCCTTAGTATGGCCAAATTCTTGGCAGTTAAGGCATTGAACGGTTCCTAGACGCTTATGTGGCTCCTCAACGGTAACCTTAGGATGCAAAAGAAATTTAAGGTCATAAATTGGATGAATTTCACCTTTTTTTAGGACAACATCCCTGGGTTTTAGTTCAACCCTAAATATGGGTTGAGGGATCTTTTCACGGTTCCTAATATTAACATTTTTTATTTTAAATCCTTTTTCTTTTAGTCCAGTAATAACTACCTGAAGGCCTTTGGCACTTTTAAATTGATAGGTGTAAAAAGATCTTTTCTCTTTCTCCAGAACGTCAGACAACTTTCGGTATTCATTTTCACTGTTTACCTGGATTTTCGTTTCGATGATGCTGCCTTGCTTTACTGATGTAACGTTGAAGGAGTCTTTGCCGATTGCCGTAATAAGTTGTTTTACCAGCTCACTAGAAGTAAGCTCTCTCAAATTAATTGGTGGCGGTTTAAATGTTTTCGTAGATGTTGTTGGCTCATCTGTTAGGAGTATAGCAAATCTATTACCATCCGCCGATGCCGAAGTCCTATTATCATCTTTACAAATTTTTGGTTGGGATGATATTTGAGCTGATTTGGGGCTTCGCTGCATTTTAACCACGGTTATGTACCTGTCCATGCCTACTTGTGTTTTCGGCTTATTAGCAATAATTAAACTGGAGGATGGTTTGTCTTCAGTTGTAACAACAATATTTGGCGAACACGATCGCGGGCGTTTCCTATCTCTAAGAGACAGGAGATTTTCCAATGATTTTTTCACCGATTCCTCTTCAGAAATCCAAAGGTTTTTTCTACCGGAGCTAAGCTCTTTTTCAGAATTACATCTGATAGGTACACTCATGCAATTAATTGTTTCTATTTTTATACCCATCACAAAAATGTAAAGGGTATATATAGGGTGTTTTTTTAAGCCCGATAGAACTTGAAATTGTAAAAAATAACACAAAAAATTAAATTGTAATCAAAATTTTTTTTTTATTCGAAAGATCAATACGTGACATTAAGATTTGAAAATGATTTCGGGCATATGGGCACCGCGGCTGTTCTTGACGAAGCGCATTCTGGACGTCCAATTTTGGGCCACTTTTTCGAGCACTGCTGGCCGTATGTCACGAACAACACGAACAATGCTGGCCTCCAAGGCGTCAATTGTTGCTGGTTTATCAGCATAAACCAGTGACTTCACGTAGCCCCACAGGAAATAATCGAGAGGTGTCAAATCGCACGACCTTGGAGGCCAATTGACAGGTCCATTTCTCGAAATCAACTTATCGCCAAATTTTGATTTCAGTAAGTCGATGGTTGCGTTCGCCGTATGGCACGTAGCGCCATCCTGTTGAAACCACATCTCCTCCGGATCAATGTCATCCATATTTTCAAACAAAAAATCATTGATCATGGTGCGGTAACGATCTCCATTGACCGTAACGCGAGCTCCGGCCTCATTTTTGAAGAAATAAGGTCCGATGATGCCACCAGCATGAAAACCGCACCAAACAGTGCATTTTTCTGGATGTAATGGAGTCTGTAGGGTCTCTTGTGGATTGGTCTCACTTCATATGCGGCAATTTTGCTTATTAACAAACCCGTTAAGCCAAAAATGCGCCTCATCGCTGAACACAATTTTGCGATAAAACAACGGGTCAGTTGCCAACTGATTTTCAAAGTAAATTTGGATAATTTCGTAGCGTTGTTCAAGCGTGAGTCTATTCATGATGATTTGTCAGAGTATACTGAAACAAATAAAAAAAATGTTTCATCAAAATTTAATTTTTTGTGTTACTTTTTACAATTTAAAGTTCTATCTAGCTTAAAAAAACACCCTTTATAAGTTTGTGATTCCGTTTGTAATTTCTACAGTTTTTTTTGCGACCCTACAAAGTATATATATTCTGAATCAGAATTAATGGAAAAGTCGATTAAGCGATGTCCGTCTGTCCGCTGTTGAAATACCGTTTCTGAGAAAACCATTAGACTTAGAAACTTTTTTCTTTCACCATTCTATTACTCCATATTGCCATGTGTTTGTTATTGAAATTCAGTAAAATTCCGAAAAAAGCCATTTTTTTTTGCAGTTTTGTATGAAAATTTTTGGAAACAAAAGTTGTTTGTTTTGCTTCAAACTTCACACACTTATTAAGCATTGTGACTTAAAGGCAAACATTTTTTTTCAGATATCGGTCCATATATACCCGAGCCTTAGCCCAAATCGGATTTTTAATGAAAATGTCGCATAGGCGAAGCTAAACAACTTTTTTTTTCCTTAAAAGCAGCTCTGGTAATAAAATACAGTTATATAAATATGGAAAATGAAAATTTCCGATATCGGTCCATATATACCCGAGATATAGCCCAAATCGGACTTTTAATGAAAATGACGTATAGGCGAAGCTAAACAACTTTTTTTTGCCTAAAAGTAGTTCTGGTAATAAACTTAGGTTATATAAATCTGGAAAATACAAATTTCCGATATCGGTCCATATATACCCGAGATATAGCCTAGAACGGGGTTTTTCATGAAAATGCCACATAAGCGAACTTAAAAAACTTTTTTTCCTTAAAAACAAATCCGGTAATAAAGTAAGGTTATAAAAATATGGAAAATGAAAATTTCCGATATCGGTCCATATATACCCGAGATATAGCCTAAAACGGGGTTTTCATGAACATGTTGCGTAAGCGAACTTAAACAACTTTTTTGTGCTTAAAAGCAGTTCTGGTAATAAAATAAGGTTATATAAGTACGGAAAATGAAAATTTCCGATATCGGTCCATATATACCCGAGATATAGCCGTAATCGGATTTTAATGAAAATGTCGCATAGGCGAAGCTAAACAACTTTTTTTGCTTAAAAGTAGTTCTGGTAATGAAATAAGGTTACATAAATATGGAAAATGAAAATTTTCGATATCGGTCCATGTATACGCGAGATATAGCCTAGAACAGGGTTTTCATGAAAATGCCACATAAGCGAACTTAAAAAACTTTTTTTGCTCAAAAGCAGATCCAGTAATAAAGTAAGGTTATATTAATATGGAAAATGAAAATTTCCGGTATCGGTCCATATATACCCCAGATATACCCTAAACCGGGTTTTTAATGAAAATGCCGCGTAAGCGAACTTAAACAACTTTTCTTTGCTTAGAAGAAGTTCTGGTAATGAAATAAGGTTAGATAAATATGGAAAATGAAAATGCCCGATATCGGTCCATATATACCCGAGATATAGGCTAAACTGGGGTTTTCAAGAAAATGCCACGTAAGCGAACTTAAACAACGTTTTTTCTTTAAAATCAGTTTTGGTAATACAATAAGGTTAGATAAATATGGAAAATAAAAATGCCCGCTATCGGGCCATATATACCCGAGATATAGCCTAAAACGGGTTTTTCATGAAAATGTCCCGTAAGTAAACTTAAACAACTTTTTTTGCTCAAAGTCAGTTCCGGTAATAAAGTAAGGTTATATAAATATCGAAAATGAAAATTTCCGATAGCGGTCCATATATAGCCTAGAACGGGTTTTTCATGAAAACTTAAAAAACTTCTTTTCCCTCAAAAGCAGTTCCGGTAATCAAGTAAGGCTGTATAAATATGGAAAATGAAAATTTCCGATATCGGTCCATATATACCCCAGATATACCCTAAACCGCGGATTTCATGAAAATGTCGCGTAAGTGAACTTAAACCTCCTTTTTTGCTTAAAAACAGTTCTGATAAGGAAATAAGGTTATATAAATATGGAAAATGGAAATTTCCGATTTCGGTCCAAATATACCCGAGATATAGCCTAAACCGCGGTTTTCATGAAAATATCGCGTAGGTGTACTTAAACATCTTTTTTTGCTTAAAAGCTGTTCTGATAATAAAATAAGGTTATATAAATATGGCAAATGAAAATTTCCGATAACGGTCCATATATACCCGAGATATAACCTAAACGGGTTTTTTCATAAAAATGCCGCGTAAGCGAACTTAAACAACTTTTCTTTGCTTAGAAGAAGTTCTGGTAATGAAATAAGGTTAGATAAATATGGAAAATGAAAATGCCCGATATCGGTCCATATATACCCGAGACATAGCCTAAACCGGGGTTTTCATGAAAATGCCGCGTAAGTAAACCTAAACAACTTTTTTTGCTCAAAGGCAGTTCCGGTAATAAAGTAAGGTTATATAAATATCGAAATTAAAAATTTCCGATAGCGGTCCATATATACCCAAGATATACCATGAATCGGGGTTTTCATGAAAATGTCTCGTAAGTAAACTTAAACAACCTTTTTTGCTCAAAGGCAGTTCCGGTAATAACGTAAGGTTATATAAATATGGAAAATGAAAATTTCCGATATCGGTCCATATATACCCCAGATATAGCCTAAGCCGCGGTTTTCATGAAAATGTCGCGTAAGTGAACTTAAACAACTTTTTTTGCTTAAAAACAGTTCTGGTAACGAAATAAGGTTATATAAATATGGAAAATGGAAATTTCCGATATCGGTACATATATACCGGAGATATAGCTTAACCGTGTTTTTATACGTGACTACTGTGAAGGGTATTTTAGATTCGGCCCAGCCGAATTTACCACACTTACTTGTTTTTATTTACAAATTTAAAACGGTAATAAAAAAAATGTCACAATGTTTTTCTTTTAAATAAAATAACTCTGTTCACGTATTACGGTTTTTATTTAATCCCGTTTTATTTTTTTTACTCTGCGATCAAAAACAAACACGTCCGTTCACTATCGAAGCTAAACAACGACACGACATAAAAATGAAATATCACTGGTGTAACGGCAAATACAATAATAACTCTAGGATCTATCTGCACAAGACTAACTATTTCAAATCGTTTAATTAACCAAGTGTTTCATGTTGTTAGAGATGATTTCAATATCCCAGCAGATGGTAATATACCAAAGGCAAAGATTTTCTCACAGACAACAGATGTAAAATTAACTATGAAAATATGACAATTTCAGTTTCAGTTCTAAATTCTATTTTAAAAATTCCAATCCAACCGGGAACGAATAATTTTACTTGCATAGTGCCGCCAAGGTGTGAATTCTTTCGTACTTTTCAATTACAAAACATTTCGGAACCCATGTTCATTGATTCGCAGGAACTCTGCAACGGTGTTTTTGTAGCGAAAGGCATTATTTCTGACAATAATCTTATTTAACAAATTGTTAACACAACTGATGAGTTTAAATGTGTTCGAAACGACAAAATAAGAATGGAAAAACTAGAAAATTTCAACATTTATTCAGTAAATGTGTTGCGTGGGTACCAAAAATGCGCAAAATGGCAGCTTTGCTGGACAGGAATGCAAATACGGGTGACAGCTTATAAGTACTGACAGTACCACTCGAGAAATAGGGTACTTCAGCTACTGGCACGAAAAAAATTTTCGGCGTGGACGCTGGGCTGAAACCGGAAAAAAATGCATGTTACATACATAAAACCAGCATCTGGTTTGAGGGAGGAGCGAATTGGGGATGGAGACACTACTCCTGCTCAGTCCCTTGTGTTTTCCCTAACCTTGTCTAAATCTAAATAGTTCTAAAGGGTAGCCAAAAGAATAGAAAACCTGTAAAGATAAAAAAATGTTTTAATTAATAATGGTGATTTAAAAATTGAACTTGAACGATACAACAATGTCCAGAGAGTGACTGCGGGTTAAGACTTCTCAAAATTCCTGAAAATAAAAGAAAAACCAAAGAAAAATTAAAAACCAATAATAATACTTGCGTGTTGAGTGGTGTCATGCTTTATAATGAACAGCTGACTCTCATGGATGTAATAATTTGATAAGAACCGATTAGAGAGTGACCATAATAGGAAAAAAATCAGGGCTGTGTTTTAGTGAATTCGCCGTAGTGTTGTAAAATGAATAATTTACAAAAAAAGCTGACCTGCAGAACTGACGGGGAAGAAAGAAGAAAAATAAAGTCATGACCGTTTAATGAGGCGGGACTTATGAATATGTGTGCGTGAAGAAAAAGAGCTGTGGGAATAAATCCGGTAATTGGTGTGATTGTATGGGTTAAAACGGCAGGTAGCGGAGTGTATAGAGATTAGCTCTTGAGTATTTAAGAGGCCATCAGAGAAGATTACGGGGATTTTGAAAAGTTACAAGCTAAATAGAAGAAATAGCGCACGAAAAAACATTTAAAAAAATAAAATCAAATTATAATAATTAATAAATAATAAGCCAATTAGAGACAGTGAAACAATTGAAAAATCTGGACACCTGCAAGAATCAGGGAATATCCAGAAGCGAGTTGAAGATTTGTGAAAATTGTGCGCAAAGGGGAAAACCCATAAACATAGAATTGAAAAATAAAACGTAAGTGTGCATAAGATATAAGATTGGGTCGATAGGTAATTTTTAATTGGTTATTCCTTTCGATAATGGAGCTGCCTATTGGATGTCACGCGAAGTGGTGGGCCTAAAACAATAGCCAGGTAAGTTTTGAATTTAATACAAAAAATTAGAGAAAGTGCGCTTATTGAAGGCAATAGACGGTAAAGCCAGAAAAGTCAAAGATCTTGGAAAGTTAGTGCCTGGGGTAAAATTAAAATTGAAGAAGTTAAAACCCCCAGGAGAATAATTAAAATCATCAGAAAAGCGTAAAACATACGCAAAATACGGCTGTTTGTTTAATATTGTGTTTTTGTGAACAAATTGTGTGTTAACGAGAGTGTTAAGTGTTTGTTGTGTACTATATACTTTAGACATATTTAAGTTTTATTTAATCATTTTATTTATTGGTCCGTGTAATTGTTTAGTTTATAGATAGGACAAATTGAAAGATTTAGGCGCTCAAAGTGTAGTTCTTAGTAAAAGATTGAAGCGTAGGCCTGAATTAAGGCATTTAAAATATTCTGAGGGAGCTCTTTCAGGGTAATTTTCGCGGTCAGCTAGAAAAGTAAAGCTCAGTTTTGTTGTGGAGCAGAGAGCATAACCTTTGAGCTTTAAATCAGAGAAGTTAGGAAATAAGTTATAAAGCAAAAATAGAAATAGGAAAACCATAGTTATATTAGTATAGGCAGATTTTGTTGTTTAATTTTTGTGTGTTAATAGGTTGTTGTAGGTTATTATATTTAGGTTAATAAAAAAATTATGTGAGGTATTATAACGTACAAAAATGCAAGTGTAATTTATTAAAAGATTGGCAATGGTAGAGTGGTAAGTGGAGGGAATCTGAGACTTATTTATGGGTCGTAAACAAATATAGTTCCGGTTCCTTTTACGACACGGTTGGGAGGGCATTCACACGAGAATAACATCCATCTCTAGATAGATACGTTTCTTTTGAAATTGGTAGGTGTGTGGGGGCATTGTAGAAGTTAAATGTTAAATAGTATTTAATTTAGTGTTGCTGTCAACGGCTGACGAGAGGGTTGGAACCGACCTGAGACAAATTGAGTTAGCCGGTAATCTCGTCAGGCGGTTAGCTTCGGACCGTAACATTAAATATGGCGCCCAATCTAATGTAATCAAGAATATATTTTTTGTAAATAAGACATGTATAACATCAAAACATGAATATAGACCAATAGATGTTGAAATAGCCCAAAGTGCGGACGCAATACAGATTCATAGATTCGTAATCCTTCGAAACTAGAGAAGTTGTCGTAAGTTGTGCGAGTTTGTGGATTTGAGGCAATCACACTCCATTATATCCTCCAAGAATATATCAGCGGTAGCTTGACAGTTATTTATACTGTATTTCAAATGTACCGTGATGGTTTTTGGAATTGTTAAAAACTAAATTTATGTAAGTTGTAGTCCATTATCATTGTGACTCTCCAACCGAACGGTCGTAAAAAGTGAACAAAAAAATAAAATAAAATCATTGCTTAAACGCCTTTAAAATTAAATTGTAAAAACAATAACAAGTTATTTAAAAAAACAACGGGAAAATAAATTCCTTACATTTCAATAACTAAACAATAAAATCAATTTCAATAAAACAAGTGCGGTGGCAGTGCATTGTTATTGTTGTTATTGTGCGCGAAGATTAACTACCCAGTGGAAAAAAAACTATACATTAAAATTTTTTGTTTTCTTACAAAACCGCAGTAAGTGGAAGAGCGAAATTATACAAAAGAAAAACTTTATGACAATTATTTTTATATACTTTTAAATTAAAAAAAAAAATATAAATCAAAAAAAAAAAAAAAATTGCATGAGTGCACCTAGTAGATGCAATTCTGAGAGGGAGCTTAGCTCCACTAGAAAAAACCTCTGGATTTCTGAGGAAGAATCTTTAAAAAAGTCATTGGATAATCTCCTGTCTCTAAGAGATAAAAAACGCACGCGGTCGTGTTCGCCAAACATTGCTGTTACAACAGAAGACCAACCATCCACCAGTTCAGTAATTGCAGATAAGCCGAAAACACAAGTAGGCATGGACAGGTATGTAACCGTGGTTAAACGTAAGCGAAGCCCCAAATCCGCTCAAATATCATCAAATCCGAAAATTTCCAAAGATGATAATAGGACTACGGCTACGGATAGTAATAGGTTTGCTATCCTTCAGACTGACGAGCCAACTTCATCAAAAAAACATTTAAACCGCCACCAATATACTTGAGAGAACCTACATCTAATGAGCTGGTAAAAGCACTTATTACGGCAATTGGTAAAGACACCTTTAACGTAACATCAGTGAAGCACGGACAAAGAAATGAAACAAAAATTCAAGTCAACTGCGAAAATGATTACCGAAAACTCTCTGCCGCCCTGGAAAACGAAAAAAGATCTTTTTATACTTATCAACTTAAAAGTGCTAAAGGCCTTCAGGTTGTTATAAAAGGTATTGATCCTTATGTAGACACGGATGAGGTTAAGACTGCACTGCTAGATAAAGGCTTTAAAATAAAAAATGTGGTAAATATGCGGAACCGTGAAAAGATGCCTCAACCTATGTTTAGGGTTGAACTGGAACCAGGGGATGTTATTCTCAAAAAGAATGAAACTCACCCAATCTATAATCTCAAATTTCTTCTTCATCGCAGGGTTACCGTTGAGGAGCCGCACAAGCGTTTAGGGCCCATTCAATGCCTAAACTGCCAGGAATTCGGTCATACTAAGGCCTATTGTAAGTTGCCCGCAGTTTGCGTTGTGTGTGGTGAACTGCACGGCACATCACAGTGCAAGAAGCCAAAAACTGATTCAAGTGCTAAAAAATGCAGTAACTGTGGAGGCAACCATACTGCAAATTACAGGGGCTGCCCTGTCTATATCCACTTTAAGCAGACAACGACAAATAAGCCATCAATTACCTTTAAGCAACCCCAGCAGTCAAACATCATTTCTGCAAACAATTTTCCCCAGGTAGGCCAGTCAACAAGCAATATAATAATGCAAACCCCCAAACAAGTTTCATATGCCAATGTGGTCAAAACCGATACACAAAACTTGAGTCAGGAGACCAAGCCCCAAAATTCCGATCAAAATTTTAACAATCTTGAGGCAACTCTGCAGACTCTTGTTCAATCCATAAACACATTTACGGTTTCTATGACGAACATGATGCAGGAAATGCTGAAAATGCAATCCACTATTTTGCAGGCAATTTTAACAAAATGAATTGGTTAAAAATATGTTTCTGGAACGCAAACGGCATCCGCCAACACAAAAATGAACTTGAGCACTTCATTATGGAAAAGCAAATCGACATAATGCTGATTGCTGAAACTCACTTGACAAGCAACAGTTATTTCAAAATTAATGGCTACACACTGTACGACACTAAAGATCCCCGTGGAAGGTCTTGTGGAGGCTCAGCAGTTCTAATAAAAATTAGAGTTAAGCACTATTTTTTACATGAGACACGTGAGGAGTATCTCCAAGCAACAAATATATGCATTGAGCATCTTAATGGAAAAATAGTTATATCATCAATTTACTCACCGCCCCGATTTTCAATAACAGAAAATCAGTATTCACATTTTTTCAACACACTTGGGCCTCGATTTTTAGCGGCTGGTGACTATAACGCCAAGCACACTTTTTGGGGATCACGTTTAATTTCTCCGAAAGGCCGTGTGCTTTTCGAAACAGTTTCCAAACTGGGCTTAGATGTGATTTCAAGCGGACATCCCACTTATTGGCCCTCAGACCGACGAAAGATCCCAGATGTTATAGATTTTGGAGTTGCAAAAAATTTTCCTTTAGAAGGGATGCAAGTAGAGTCTTCATTAGATTTGTCATCGGACCACTCACCCACTATAATATCCGTTTCGTTCCCCCAGGAGGTTGGCTCCCCGTTTAGTGACTTGACGTTCGCCATAACTAGAGTTAATTGGCTAAAATATAAGAAATATTTGAGTACTCATTGTACAGAAAATATTGCCTTGAGAACCCCTGAGGATGTTGATATATCAATTAAAGATTTTTCTGAAGACCTTAAACTGGCCGTACAACATGCTACCACTAGCCATACAAGATCCAGAAATGTGAGCAATAGAACGTATTCGTCTGAAATAGAGCAACTTCTGTCAGAAAAAAGAAGAGTTAGAAGAGAGTGGCAACTTCGAAGGTCTCCCCAGCTTAAAAGCAGGCTACGGGAGTGCATAACTCAATTAAGAAATCTGCTTGAAATCCAAAGAATGGCTTCCCTCAAAAATTATCTAGAAGGTCTTGATGGTAGCCCGCAAACCGACTATTCTTTATGGAAAGCGACAAAAGGTCTGAAAAGACCCGTAATAGGTAAGCCACCTTTGCGAACTTCATCTGGCGACTGGGCAAGAAGTGATTCTGAAAAAAGGATGGTGTATGTTAATCATTTGAAAAACGTTTTTACTGCAAATGATACAGTGGATGATGTTGCTGAATTTCCGCCATATGCTGTTAGACCGCCTGTGCCTTTGAGACTTAGTTTTCAAGATGTCGAAAACGTTATAAATAAAGTAAACTCCAAAAAAGCTCCAGGTTTTGACAAAATTACTGGCAAAATGTTTGTACAGTTACCTCGTGTTGCTAGAAGAATTCTTCTTTTCATTTTTAACGCTATTTTGCGCCTAGAATACTATCCTGCAGAGTGGAAGGTGTCTATGGTTACTATGCTACCCAAGCCAGGGAAGGATCCCACTAAAGTAGAGTCATATAGACCAATAAGTCTACTGCCAACAATTTCAAAACTTTTCGAAAAATTGTTAATGGCGAAGTTGACTCCAATATTGAATGATGTAGGATGCATCCCTGATCATCAATTTGGTTTTCGGGCTAAACACAGCACCATTGAACAAACGCATAGACTAGTTAATGTTATAAGAAAGACTTTTGAGGATAAAAAGTATTGCTCAGCTCTATTTATTGATGTTTCCCAAGCTTTTGATAAAGTGTGGCACGAGGGATTAATGCACAAAATAAAGTTGAACTTGCCTGCAAACACTCACAAGCTTCTGGAAAGCTATTTATGCGGCCGGAAGTTTGTTATCAGAGAAGGCGACTTTATAAGCCCAACTCAGCCAATCGAGGCAGGAGTTCCCCAAGGTAGCATTCTGGGACCCACTTTATATTTAATTTACACTTCTGACATGCCAACCAGATCTAGTATTCACACCTCAACTTTTGCAGATGACACAGCATTCTGCAGCGTACATGAAAACCATCAAGTAGCTTCGCGAAATTTGCAGGAGTATATTTCAATATTAGAGACGTGGTTAAAACTTTGGAAAATTAAAGTTAATGAACAAAAGTGTACTCACGTTACATTCACACTGCGTAGACAAACATGTTCAGCTATCCAAATTAACAATTTACCTATTCCGCAGCAAAGTGAAGTCAAGTACCTTGGTATTCATCTCGACCGTAGGTTAACGTGGAAGCCTCACATTGACGCGAAAGTCACTCAGCTAAAATTAAAAGCAGCGCAATTAAATTGGCTTATGGGCAGAAATTCTACATTGAAATTAGATTGCAAACTTTTGTTATACAACGCAATACTAAAGCCTATATGGCGCTACGGAATTCAATTATGGGGCACCGCCTCAGCGTCAAATATTGAAAAAATTCAAAGGCGACAAAACAAAATTCTTCGAACAATTACTGCAGCTCCATGGTACGTAAAAAACTCCCGAATTCACAAGGATCTGTGTGTTCCACTGGTAAAAGATGAGTTTTCAGAGCATGCGACAAGGTATGTCAGCAAATTGGAACTTCACCCAAACCCTCTCGCACGAAACATACTTAATTTTAGCGGTCACACTCGGTTGAGAAGAAGGGATACCGTTGCCACCATCAGAGCGTTAAGTAGGTGATTCTACCGATATAATTGGCGCAAAATAAAACTTTTTATCTAGCATAGCATTAAGATTTGAATACTTATTGTTAGTTCACATTGTGAAGATTCAATAAATAAATAAAAGCTAAAAAAAAAAAAAAATGTAAGTTGTAGACGTCTCTCGTGTAAGTAACATGTCAAGTAGCCTTTCTGAAACCAATAAAAAAAAAAGAATGTTGTACTTGATGTGTTGCAACGTGCCATAATCTCGTGAGTATAACCAGAGATCAACACGATGTATGACACTGTTACAAGAAACGTTTGTATGTTTTGTTTTTTTGCTTGATTTCACCCCCCACTACCAAATTTCCAAAGGAAAAGTTCATGTTTATGTATTTAGCCACGTAGACCTCCACAGCCGTCTACTGTTGCCAAACTTGTATGTTGATTAGAAAGAGTCTAGAAAAGAAAAGAAATAATATTTAATAATTGTAATAAAAAAGTAGAATAGTTCATATTAAAATTTAGGCGAAGGTTGTAGAAATTGAGCATAAATTGCATTATAAAATAAATAATCAAATATTGTTTTCTGTAATTGTTTTATGTTAAGTGTGTTCGTGATAACCTAGTTAATTATTGGAAATGTTGATTTGGTTTCTTTCGTCTCAAATTGTGCACATTTTATTTACAAATTTCATACATATTTCATGAAGGCAAACCAATAATAAATCTATATTATACATAATTTAGAGCGCGTTTTCCTTTTTTAGAGTTATTTCAATCTGCGCAAAATTTAGTGCGGCAATTCAAAATACATTAAACAATTTTTGACATCTTTGGTATATTATGAGCACAACAACCAGGTCACAATTGAAGAATAGAAATAAAGTAAGAAAAACGAATTTAGATCAGTCGCTTTCAGCAGAAAGTAAGAAAAACAAACCATCCGGAAGTCAGTGAAATGGCAAACACAGATAGCACAACTAGTAATCAGTTTGTAGTAGACATGTCAAGGACTATAAACACAGGAAATCAATTAAATCAGCAACCAAGAGATTTGAATAGCGCAAATATGAATACCGGGAATGTGACTGTAGATGCTAGGGATTTGCCAAATAATGACGGATTTATAAGCTCGCAAGCATTAGAGGAAAGGTTCAGGCAAATGGTGCAAACAGAGATGTCTGACATTAGAAAAAATATGAATGATCTCACAAAAAGTTTAGCCGACTTGGCGAAAATTACAGCCCAAAACCAGACCTCTATAGCAGCAGCTCTAAATGGGTCCAATAGGACAGAATCCTCGCAGAGAGATGATAGGGTAGACCTTAGAGTCCAATCTGAAGGCAGCTCAGAAAGTCATTTAAATACAAATAATATAAACATGGCTTTGCCTGTTCAAAATCCGCATTTTGTAGATGGAACAAGAATTCGAGTAGACAAATTAGGCGTTGTTTTCGATGGCAGTCC
This sequence comes from Thecocarcelia acutangulata, assembly GCA_914767995.1. Lineage (NCBI taxonomy): Eukaryota > Metazoa > Arthropoda > Insecta > Diptera > Tachinidae > Thecocarcelia > Thecocarcelia acutangulata. The sequence continues at coordinate 65,157,396 of OU612097.1, forward strand.
GAAAAATATTAGTATCGATGATTTTGTTTTTCGCTTAGAGCATCTGCAGGCTCACTATCAAATACCATGGGCGGAGGTTTTGAGAGACTTTCATTTATTGTTATCAGGATCAGCTAGGGAGTGGTATTGGCTGCATGTAAAAACTCATGGCATATCAGATTGGCCAAGGCTAAAACACGCATTGTTGAACCAATACCAAATAACTCGATCCAATTTTGAGATTATGCGCGATTTGGTGGAAAGAAAACAGCAAGTGGGCGAAACAATTGATAATTATTTTCATGCCATGGGCCAAATAAGATCAAGGCTAATTCAACCCATTCCGGAATATGACCTGATTAAAATAATAAAAAGAAATATTAGAGAAAGCATTGGTCGAATAGTGTACCCTATTGCAGTGTCGTCGATAGAACAACTGAGAGTAGAATGCAATGAAGCTGAAAAAAATTTTCCTCGTAAAGAGATCCGAAACGCACATCAAGCCACAAGACCCTATAAATACGTAAATGAGATTTATTACAATGATCAGAATGACGAAATGGAAAGCGAATCGGAAGATGAGTATACCGAGCTAGCAGCATTAAACATGAACCGTCAACAAAAACAAACGCTAAAATGCTGGAATTGTAAACAGCTAGGGCATGTGTTTATGGAATGTAAAGCGTCACAGTGGTCAAGATTTTGCTTTAAATGCGGTCGGCCAGACGTCATAACACCTACCTGCCCTAAATGTCAGTCGGGAAACATATCTCGGAGCCTGGTTACTACGGGGTAACCACGCTCATCTATAAATCAGTCCCCAAAAAACTAGAATCTGAAAAAAATAAAATAAAATTGCGTGAAAAAACAGCCCAGAATAGGCATTATTTACCACTCGAAACAAGACAGAAAAATTATGAATCAGTTAGGAGTAGAATTTTTGGCGAGCAAAGGTATAGGAGGGTTTCTAATAGAATAGCAAAAGTGAGAAAAAAATTTGCTGAACGTAGGAAAAACCGAAGGGCTGTTATAGAAACAATTAGTAGCGCGAATGCTTTAAAATCAGATGGCAGAATTTTTGCAAATGTTAGAATAGGTGACAGAGAGCTGGAAGGATTGTTAGATACCGGGGCTAATGTCAGCATTTTAGGAAATGGATGCCGAGAGTTGATTGAAGAATTAGACCTTGATATTTTGCCAATAATCATCAAGGTGAAAACTGCCAGTGGGCAATATCTCAGAGTCTTGGGTAAAATAAACACCTCTATTAACTATAAGGGTCAGGAACACAAAATGTTGTTTTACCTTTGTCCCGATTTGGAGCAAGTTCTATACTTAGGAATAGATTTTTGGAGAATTTTTGGGTTGGCTCCAGACGTTGTGGGGATAGGCGAAATGACCTGGTAAACGTAAAGGAAGATTTTAACAACAATAACGAAAAATACCAATTGAAAGCGCATGAACTGAGCCAGGATCAACAGCAGAGCTTGGAAAAAGTGATACAGCAGTTCCACACGTTTGAGAATCAGGGCGTAGGGATAACACACTTAGAAAAACATTCAATAAAACTAATAGAGGGAGCTGAACCGATCAAAGACCGTTACTATCCTATTTCTCCAGCAGTGCAAGAAATTACCTACAAAGATAAAAATAAAAAAAAATAAACTTACAATAAAGGATGCTTACCCACTGCAAAATATCGATGGCATTATAAGTAGAATAGATGAGACTCACTTTATTAGCAGTGTAGATCTCAAATATGCCTTTTGGCAAATCGAATTAGATGAAGAGAGCAAAGCTTACACCGCTTTTACGGTAGCAGGCAGACCTCTTTATCAATTCAGGGTAATGCCATTCGGGTTGTGCAACGCCGCACAAAGACTTTGCCGGCTCATGGATAAGGTCATACCAAGTAGATTAAAGGATAATGTGTTCACGTATTTAGATGATTTGCTCGTAATATCCACTACCTTTGAAGAACATCTGGAGTTGTTGGAAAAAGTGGCACAATGTCTTAAGGACGCGAATTTAACAATCGGCCTCGAAAAGTCACGGTTTTGCTTCCAGGAACTTAAATACTTAGGTTTTATAATAGGCGGTGGAACACTAAAAACAGACCCGGACAAAGTGCAAGCAATTCGGATATTAAATTGCCGAAAACTGTAAGAGAAGTTCGTAGTTTTCTTGGAACGGCTGGGTGGTACCGCCGATTTATTAAGAATTTCGCGACAATATCCGCACCTCTAACCGACACCCTGAAAAAACCGATAAATTTGTAATGACAGCCACAGCGGCAGAGGCATTCGAAAAATTGAAAAAGGCTCTAACCACAGCACCTGTCTTACGACACGCCGATTTTACAAAACGATTTATCATACAATGCGATGCATCAGAGCAGGGAATTGGAGCAGTTTTATTTCAGTTAAATGATAAAAACGAGGAGCACCCTATAGAATTTTATTCTCAAAAACTGAATACGTGTCAGCGAAACTATACTGTTACCGAAAAGAAATGTTTGGCTGCAGTTATGGCAGTAAAAAAATTCCGAGCATACGTAGAGATGATGCCTTTTACAATAATTACTGACCATGCTAGTCTTAAGTGGTTGATGGCTCTTAAAGATTTAAGTGGTAGACTCGCAAGGTGGTCATTAAAACTGCAAGCGTATGATTTCCAAATAGAACATCGGAAGGGATCTGAAAATGTAGTTGCTGACATGCTTTCACGCATACCGCAAAATGAAACCATCGGAGAAATTGAAACCGAAGATCTCTTAGACTTTGAAACAACAGAGTTTGATTCCGACGAATACATGGAGCTCATTAATGAAATTGAAAATAATCAAAAGAAGTTACCCGACCTTAAAGTGGAAAATGGAAAAATTTATAAGCGAGCCTATTGTAGTTCGGATGTAGAGTGTCCATATCCATGGAAGTTGTGGATACCAGCTAGCTTGACGCATGCGATAATCGAAAAGTCTCATTCAACACACACGTCAGCTCATGGGGGTACAGCGAAAACAATTGAACGAGTTAAACGTTTTTATTATTGGCCAAGAATGATAACCCAAATAAAAGAATTTGTAAAAAATTGTCAGATTTGTAAAGAAACCAAGCCATCAAATCATAACTTAATGCCCGAAATAGGTCAAGAAGTGGTTACCGAAAAACCTTTCCAAAAGCTTTGTATTGATTTTTTAGGGAAATACCCCAGGTCGAAAAATGGTAATAGTCATATATTGATAGTGGTAGACCATTTCACAAAATTTACAATTTTAAAAGCTATGAAAGAAGCTACAGCTTCTAACGTCATACAATTTTTAATGCATGAAATTTTTTATAAATTCGGTGTGCCAGAAACCATTCATAGTGATAATGGGTCACAGTTTGTGTCGAAAGCCTTTCAAGGCTTAATGGCAACGTTTGGTATAAAACACATGAAGACCGCGGTGTATTCACTCCAATCAAACGCTGCTGAAAGGGTTAATCAGTCCGTCTTAGCTGCCATTAGGGCATATTTAAATAAAGAACATCGGGATTGGGACCTGTATCTGGCGGAAATCGAATGTGCACTGAGAACTTCAGTCCATTCAGCCACAGGTTTTACTCCTTTCTTTGCCTTATTCGGTTTTCACATGTTCCAATGGATCTGATTACAGATTAGCACGCAAGTTGATGTCCATGTCAGATCATGAGCTATCAAGTCTTAGCAGAAATGAGAAGTTAGAGATTATTAGAGAAAAGATTAGAAAAAACATGTATGAGGCATATGAAAAGAGCGCTATAAGGTACAACAAAAGAGCTCGAATAATTAAATTAGTTCCCGGCCAAGAAGTATTTCGTCGAAACACTGTGCTGAGTGATTTCGGAAGAAATATTAATGCAAAATTTTGTCGCAAATTTGTTAAATGTCGTGTAGTCAAACCTATAGGTAACAATATGTACGCTCTAGAACACCTAAACGGAAAACCGACAGGAATATTTCATGTCAAAGATATAAAGCTGTGATAAACCATTAACTAAAGACTACATCTGTGATAAATCGAAACTGAGTGCAATATTAGAATAAGGACACACATAGACAAAATAATTATACATGAATATATCTGACTATATTAAGTGTTTGTGCCGTACTAATATTTACACAAAGTACCTGATTTGGATGTAGTGACTAAAAAAAAAAAAAAAAAAGATTGCAACATACCTACCTATTTACATTCTGATCAGCCTTGAGAAGAGGAGAGCACACAGGCTATAAATAGTTTAACATACACATAGTGCCTGACAATTCTGGAAAAGAATAAATTGTACAACTTTACACAAAGTAATAGTCGTAGAAGTAGTAAAACAAACGCATCTGTATAGTAAGATACTTCCTGTAATGATCTTACAGCCCGGATAGCTCAATCGGTAAAGCATGAGGTTAGGTACAGGGTCTGGGAGTTCCCCACGTTGGGCCAAATCACGCACACCGTCTCCTCTGGAAGCTACCATAGGCGCCGGAGTTTTGTTGCGTGGGTACTAAAAATGCGCAAAATGGCAGCTTTGCTGGACAGGAATGCAAATACGGGTGACAGCTTATAAGTACTGACAGTACCACTCGAGAAATAGGGTACTTCAGCTACTGGCACGAAAAAAATTTTCGGCGTGGACGCTGGGCTGAAACCGGAAAAAAATGCATGTTACATACATAAAACCAGCATCTGGTTTGAGGGAGGAGCGAATTGGGGATGGAGACACTACTCCTGCTCAGTCCCTTGTGTTTTCCCTAACCTTGTCTAAATCTAAATAGTTCTAAAGGGTAGCCAAAAGAATAGAAAACCTGTAAAGATAAAAAAATGTTTTAATTAATAATGGTGATTTAAAAATTGAACTTGAACGATACAACAATGTCCAGAGAGTGACTGCGGGTTAAGACTTCTCAAAATTCCTGAAAATAAAAGAAAAACCAAAGAAAAATTAAAAACCAATAATAATACTTGCGTGTTGAGTGGTGTCATGCTTTATAATGAACAGCTGACTCTCATGGATGTAATAATTTGATAAGAACCGATTAGAGAGTGACCATAATAGGAAAAAAATCAGGGCTGTGTTTTAGTGAATTCGCCGTAGTGTTGTTGTAAAATGAATAATTTACAAAAAAAGCTGACCTGCAGAACTGACGGGGAAGAAAGAAGAAAAATAAAGTCATGACCGTTTAATGAGGCGGGACTTATGAATATGTGTGCGTGAAGAAAAAGAGCTGTGGGAATAAATCCGGTAATTGGTGTGATTGTATGGGTTAAAACGGCAGGTAGCGGAGTGTATAGAGATTAGCTCTTGAGTATTTAAGAGGCCATCAGAGAAGATTACGGGGATTTTGAAAAGTTACAAGCTAAATAGAAGAAATAGCGCACGAAAAAACATTTAAAAAAATAAAATCAAATTATAATAATTAATAAATAATAAGCCAATTAGAGACAGTGAAACAATTGAAAAATCTGGACACCTGCAAGAATCAGGGAATATCCAGAAGCGAGTTGAAGATTTGTGAAAATTGTGCGCAAAGGGGAAAACCCATAAACATAGAATTGAAAAATAAAACGTAAGTGTGCATAAGATATAAGATTGGGTCGATAGGTAATTTTTAATTGGTTATTCCTTTCGATAATGGAGCTGCCTATTGGATGTCACGCGAAGTGGTGGGCCTAAAACAATAGCCAGGTAAGTTTTGAATTTAATACAAAAAATTAGAGAAAGTGCGCTTATTGAAGGCAATAGACGGTAAAGCCAGAAAAGTCAAAGATCTTGGAAAGTTAGTGCCTGGGGTAAAATTAAAATTGAAGAAGTTAAAACCCCCAGGAGAATAATTAAAATCATCAGAAAAGCGTAAAACATACGCAAAATACGGCTGTTTGTTTAATATTGTGTTTTTGTGAACAAATTGTGTGTTAACGAGAGTGTTAAGTGTTTGTTGTGTACTATATACTTTAGACATATTTAAGTTTTATTTAATCATTTTATTTATTGGTCCGTGTAATTGTTTAGTTTATAGATAGGACAAATTGAAAGATTTAGGCGCTCAAAGTGTAGTTCTTAGTAAAAGATTGAAGCGTAGGCCTGAATTAAGGCATTTAAAATATTCTGAGGGAGCTCTTTCAGGGTAATTTTCGCGGTCAGCTAGAAAAGTAAAGCTCAGTTTTGTTGTGGAGCAGAGAGCATAACCTTTGAGCTTTAAATCAGAGAAGTTAGGAAATAAGTTATAAAGCAAAAATAGAAATAGGAAAACCATAGTTATATTAGTATAGGCAGATTTTGTTGTTTAATTTTTGTGTGTTAATAGGTTGTTGTAGGTTATTATATTTAGGTTAATAAAAAAATTATGTGAGGTATTATAACGTACAAAAATGCAAGTGTAATTTATTAAAAGATTGGCAATGGTAGAGTGGTAAGTGGAGGGAATCTGAGACTTATTTATGGGTCGTAAACAAATATAGTTCCGGTTCCTTTTACGACACGGTTGGGAGGGCATTCACACGAGAATAACATCCATCTCTAGATAGATACGTTTCTTTTGAAATTGGTAGGTGTGTGGGGGCATTGTAGAAGTTAAATGTTAAATAGTATTTAATTTAGTGTTGCTGTCAACGGCTGACGAGAGGGTTGGAACCGATCTGAGACAAATTGAGTTAGCCAGTAATCTCGTCAGGCGGTTAGCTTCGGACCGTAACAAATGAAACTAAAATAAATAGCGACAGAGTTACTAAATTAAAAAACATACTCGGAAAACAAATCTCTAGCGATGTACAAGACTATTTATTACCGCTCTGCGAACAATATTCAGACATATTTGCTTTGGACGACGATAAAATGACTTTAAACAATTTTTACAAGCAGAAACTTAGGTTATCTGATACGTCTCCTGCTTATATAAAAAACTATAGGTTAGCTCATTCACAGAAAGACGAGATCAATAGACAAGTCGAAAATCTATTACAAAACGATTTAATAGAACCTAGCAGCTCAAATTTTAATAGTCCATTAATTCTGGTACCTAAAAAGAGTCACAATAATCAAAAAGCCTATCGCATGTGCGTAGATTATCGGGCAGTAAACAAAAAAATAATTGCATTGATGACAATCTAGGTCGCGCAAAACATTTTTCTATCATCGATTTATTTTCTGGCTTTCACCAGATACCTTTACATCGAGATTCACGTGATGTAACAGTGTTTAGCACCGACAAAGGTTGATTTAGATGGAAGGTCTTAGCTTTGGGTTAAATGTTGCGCCAAATTCATTTTCAAGAATGATGACAATAGCATTCTCTGGTCTCGCACCAAATAAAGCATTCTTATATGTCGATGACATAATTATTATCGGTTGTAGTAAGCAACACCATCTGGAAAATTTAGAAGACGTTTTTAAGATCCTTCGGTCTCGAAATCTAAGAATTAATCCGTACAAATGCAGTTTTTTCCGTTCCGAAGTCACTTTTCTTGGTCACAGATGCACAGCAAGAGGAATCTTACCAGACGATTCGAAATTAAAAGCAATAAATAATTACACAACTCCCTCCGATAAAGATGCCGTGAAGCGATTCGTGGCATTTGCCAATTATTACATGCGTTTTATTCCAAATTTTGCTATCATAACAGCACCATTAAACAACATGACTAGGAAAAAAGTTACTTTTAATTGGAATGAACAATGTCAAGTATCTTTTGACAAGCTGAAAGCCGCTTTAACTTCACCAAGAATTTTACAATACCCTGATTTCACTAGACAATTTATATAACGCTACTAAAGTAGGCTGTGGAGCTATGTTAAGTCAAGATTTCATTGGAAACGATCTTCCAGTATATTACGCATCAAAATCATTTTCACCTGCAGAACAGAAAAAGTCAATTATAGAATTAGAGCTTCTTGCAATTCATTTTGCCATAACACATTTCAGACCCTATGTTTTTGGAACTAATTTCATCGTCAGATCAGATCACCGACCTTTAGTATATTTATTCAATATTAAAGGATCCCTCTTCGAAATTAACACGTATCAGGCTAGAACTCTCAGAGTATAATTTCACCGTGGAATATATTAAAGGTAAATTAAACGTAGGAGCAGATGCACTCTCACGCATTTCAATGAGTAGCTTGAAAGATAAAAATACTAAAGTACTGGCTGTAACGACCGAGCTATGTCTAAAAAGACAAACAAATCGAACAAAATAAACCATTCACCCAATAATGACAATAACACACTGAAAATTTACGACAAATTTTCTTACGAATTAAGCAAAAATAGTGCAAAAATTAGAACACAAATTATTCAGTATAGTGATAACCGTAAAGAACTACATATAAATATATATATATATATATATATATAAAAAATTTAAAAAACTGCTTTCTATGACATTTGAAATTGTTAGCGAAACACTTAATTTAGATTAGTTGCTTTCGAGGCTGGAAAATGAAGCCAACAATATCGAAATTTATAGAGCAGAATGGCATAAAAATGATGTATTCTTCACAATATATACAGTACAGAAATTAAAAGATTACGATATAAAAATATTAAAAAATTTCGAAATTATTCTTACGGAACCAGTAGAAATGGTAATAGAAGATGATAAAAAACAGAAAATAATGCAAATTTATCACAATGATCCAATTCTTGGAGCACATTGTGGTCAGAAGAAACTATATGCTAAAATTCGGACGAAATATTATTGAAGAATTTGTTAGAAATTGTATTAAGTGTAATGTAAATAAAGATAAATGTTCAAACATTGAGCTTGTTTTGACACCAACCCCCACAAAACCGTTTGACATAGTTTTACTTGACACTATAGGTCTTTTACCGCAGTCCAATTATGGAAACAAATGTGCATTAACACTAATTGTGATATGTCCAAATATCTTGTAACAATAGCTATACCAAACAAATCGGCACGAATTGTTGCCCGCGCAAAATTGAAAATTTCATTCTTGTTTATGGAAAAATTAATATTTTAAAATCAGATTTAGGAACAGAATTCAGGAACGAAATAGTTTAAGAACTGTGTAAATTATTAAAAATTGATACTAAATTTTCAACTAGTTATCATCATCAAACCTTAGGAACAGTGGAACGTAACCATCGAGTTTTTAATGAATACATTCGATCTTATATAAGTGAAAACATGTCTGATTGGGATACTTACCTAAAGTATTTTACAAGTACTGTCTTTGACAACAATTTAACCCCTTTTGAGCTTGTGTTTGGGAAAAAAGCAACACTTCTTAACGAAAATAAAACAAACCTTGAACCAATTTACAATATTGAAAATTATATTAAGGAAATAATACACAGATTACAAAAAACACAAAACCAGAAATAAGATAATGATAAATATGCTAACCCTGTAACGTTATGTACTAATGATAAAGTATTATTGAAAAAGGAGCCATACGACAAATTTAATAACATTTACGATGGTCCTAATATTGTAAAGGAAATTGAAGGAGTTAATGTAACAACATATAACCAAATCACAAAGAAAGAAAAAACAGTACACAAGAATAGAATAAGAAAAACACAATTTTTACAAACAAAGTTAAAACAATTTTTTAAACTTTTAAATAAAATTTGTATATAAAATGTATATACACACTACTGTAAAAATTTGAACAAAAATTTAACGAAAAACAATAAATAACTATTGAATTAGCACTTTACTTTTTATAAACAAAAAGAAAACAAAAAATGTTTAATTTTCTATACATTATATTGATTTTAACGATCAAAATAAATATTCTTTCAAAAAAAAAAAAAAAAAAAAAACAACAACAACAAACATATAAAAACCTAAGCAAATACATGTAAAATCTAGAAACTATATTTGATACAAAATTTACATTTATACGTATAAAGATACAAATTTAATTTTTTTTATAAAAAAGGGAGGTATGATGTGGTACTAAATATTATGTTATATCAATTATTTTCTTAATTTTTTTTTAATAAAAAAAGGAAGGTGTAGTGCCACCCCTGACAAAATACGACTATGTGATAAACTGTAACTACGTAGTAGATACAACCATGTAATAATAGTAATACCAAGGTGCATTAACGTATACACGGTGGCAGCGCTACGGCATGTGACAATTTTTTGCTACTGGCAATGTGGTAAGCTATTTACGTCAAATGTATTGTTTACATTTTTGAAAGTGAACTTAGTGTTTTATTCTGAATTAAACATATACAAATTATTTTGTGAACATAAAAATAATTCAAATAAATATAATTTATAATTATGAAAAGGTACATTCATAGTTTATAATTGTGAAAATAAACACAAATATTTTTGATAAACATAGCTTACTACATGCTTGTTTTGTTGTATTGTTGTAATTTTTCTCTAGTGCTGCCACCGTGTATACGTTAATGCACCTTGAGTAATACACACCTACATGTTAAGTATAAAGATAAAATAAAGAGCGGAGTTGGAGTTGAACCGTTAAAGAGACCAGATGTCTTTTTAATTAAGGTATAATCTCCCCAGCTTAAAACTAGGCTACGGGAATGTACAACTCAGTTAATCTGCTTGAAGTCCATAGAATGGCTTTCCTTAAAACATATTTGGAAAGCCTTGATGGTACCCCTCAATCGGATTATTCCTAGTGGAAAGCGAAACAAGGTTTAAAAAGATTACTAGGTAAGCAACCTTTACGAACTTCAACTGGCGACTGGGCAAGAAGCGATTCTGAAAGGGGGATGGTGTATTTTAATCATTTGAGAACTGCTTTTACGACAAATGATTCAGTGGATGCTGCAGCAGAATTTCCGCAATACGCTGAGACTTAACTTTCAAGATGTTGAAAATGTTATTCGTAATACAAACCCCAGGAAAGCTTCAGGATTTGATAAAATTACTGGTAATATGCTTGAGCAGCTTCCTCGTATAGCTAAAAGAGTTCTACTTTTTATTTTTAAGGCTATTTTACGACTTGAGTATTATCGTGCAGAGTGGATGGTCTCTATGATCACTATGATACCCAAGCCAGGGAAGCATCTCACTAAAGTAGAGTCATATAGACCAATAAGTCTACTACCAACAATTTCAAAATTGTTAATGGCGAAGTTGAGTCCAATAGAGAACAATGTGGGCTGCATTCCTGATCATCAGTTTGGTTTTCGGGCTAAACATAGCACCATGGAACAAACGCACAGGCTAGTCAATGTCATAAGACAGACCTTTGAAGACAAAAAGTATTGTTTAGCACTATTCATCGACATTTCCCAAGCTTTTGATAAAGTGTGGCACAAGGGATTAATTTACAAAATAACGTTGAACTTTCCTGCAAACGCTCACAAGCTTTTGGAAAGCTACCCATGCGGCCAGAAATTTGTTATCAAAGAAGGTGACTTTATAAGTTTCCCAGAGTCAATCGGAGCAGGAGTTCCCCAAGGTAGCATTCTAGGACTTACTCTATATTTGATTTATGCCTCTGACATGCCAACGAGATCCGGAATCCACACTTCAACTTTTGCAGATGACACACCCTTTTGCAGCGTTCATGAAAACCATCAAGAAGCTTCACGAAATTTGCAGCAGTATATTTCAATATTAGAGAATTGGTTGAAACTTTGGAAAATAAAAGTTAATGAACAAAAATGTACTCTCGTTATATTCACACTGCGTAAGCAAACATGTTCGGCTATCCAAATTGACAATACACATATTCCGCAGCATAATGAAGTTATATACCTTGGTATTTGCCTCGACCGTAGGCTAACGTGGAAGTCTCACATTGATGCGAAAATCACTCAGTTGAAATTAAAAGCAGCGCAACTAAATTGGCTTATGGGCAGAAATTCGACAGTGAAGTTGGATTGTAAACTTTTGTTATATAACGCAATTTTAAAGCTTACATGGTGCTACGGAGTTCAATTATGGGGAACCGCCTCCACATCTAACATTGAAGAAATTCAAAGACGACAAAACCAAATTCTTCGTACGATTACTGCAGCTCCATGGTACGAAAGAAACTCACGAGTTCACAAGGATCTCTGTGTTCCGCTGTTAAAAGACGAGTTTTGTAAGTATGCGACAAGGTATATCAGTACACTGGAACTTCATTCAAATCCACTTGCACGTAACATACTTTTGTTGGCCATTCGCGGTTGAGAAGAAGGGATACCTTTGCCACCATCAGAACGTTAAATAGGTGATTCTACCGACATTATTCGCGAAAAATAAAACTTTTTTGGCCAGCAGTGGCTGGACTTAAATATAAAATAACTTCTATACTTAGTATTAAGATTTGAATACTTATTGTTAGTTCATATTTTGAAGATTCAATAAATAAATTAATGAAAGAAAAAAAAATGGAAAATGAAAATTTCCGATATCGGTCCATATATACCCGAAATATAGTCTAAACCGGGTTTTTCATGAAATGTTGCGTAAGCGAACTAAAACATTTTTTTTTTTTTGCCAATGAAATAAGGTTGTATAAATATGGAACATGAACATTTCCGATATCGGTCCATATATACTTGAGATATAGCGTAAACTGGTTTTTTCATGAACAACAATACTTTTTTTTCTTTAAAGCAGTTCTGGTAATAAAATAAGGTTATATAAATATATAGCCTGAACCGATATTTCCATTTACGTTTTTTTTTTTTTGCTGAAAAGCAATTCTCGTTGTAAAAGAAGGTTACTAAAATACAGAAAATAGAAAGTTCAGATATCGGTTCATATATAACCGAGATATAGCTTAAACAAACTTTCCCATGAAAATGTTCATGAAAGATTTCTTTGTTGGAATGGTTATTACAAGGCAAAAATCTTTTTCCCCCGATATCGGTCTATAGATATCGGTCCATATATCAGATTTTTGTAATCTGCCTGGCCCAAATCATACAAAATGGGATGGCTACGCACCTTCTCGATAAGAACTTCGTCGATATCCATTTGTATTTGTAAATAATCTTTGGAACACAAAAATATTAGAAAATTAAAAATGATAAATTTGAGGCAATATTATACTTACCAATCTCTAGCAATCAAAACACTGAAAATATGAAAAGAAAACGGAAAATTATTATTATATATCAGTTGTGTCACTTTAGGCGCTTTATAAAACATCTCTATTTAACAGAACGAGTTCTGTTTATGTAAACCGATCAGAAAAAAGTTTTCGCTATAAAAGAAAGTTTTATTAAGTATATGCAAGGGTATCGGTGAGTCACATTTTTTAGATTACTTATCTGTGTATAAATTTGTACAAAATACATACCAAGGCACCAGCAAAATACAAGTGCAACGTGGTGTAGCATGTACTTTACATCGATATACTTTGGGCTTAAAAAGCCGACAAAAAACTTTTAGTCCACCATGCCTTATTCATTGTAGGCGGGACTTCAAAGTTCAAAAATGTATTTGGGTAATGCGGAAGACAGTGCATCGAATTTTTCTAAATGTGGAGCCAATTCGAGAGCAAAAAATTGCGAATAAAAGCAAGTAAAGTAAAAAGCAACTGGTAACTTTACTTGCTTTGATTATATGCAAATATAAATTTATTTAAGACAATACTCATCTTTTGTTGTTTCACTTTGTGATTTAAAAAATAAAATAATTTCAACCACTAATTTGTATTATATATTTTGTTACATTCCCAACACTGATTTTATTTTGTAGTAAAAAAAAAATAGAAATTAGTTTAATTCGAGTGCGGTAAAAAACTGAGCATGGACAAAAACCTGAAGTCGTGTCGTCTTGCTGTATTCAAAATTAACGTTCGCATATAAATGCATGAATTTTATATTTGACATATTGAAGTCGGTAGTCTGCTGGTTTCAATGTGTTTGTTGCTTAAGAGTTTTTATGTAATTTTAGTACTTACCCTTTTGGAATTTGCATAATTTGCGTCTTCTCGATAAGAATTTATATTGTTGTTAAGAACTTAACTAGGTCATAATTAATGAAAACTTAATGCAGAATGAGTTTTATTTAATCAGCTCTAATTAATTTTTGACTACAGATTCCCTATTAACATTTTGTGCAGGGTAGTATGTCTCTAAAATTTACAAAACAAAATTTAATTCGCGAGTACAAATTTTTCCTACCCTGGGTCTCATTGTTCTCGTGCTTGGGGAAAAATTTGTTTAACTTACTTTAATCAAAATTTGAAAACAAGGTTAATTGTGGATGCTAGTCCCATACGAGAAGGGGCGATTTTGTCCCAAGTAGATGAGAAGGGCATAGAAAAGCCAATTGAGTTTGCTTCTCGATCATTAAGTGAGACAAACGTAAATACGCTCAAATTGATCGAGAGGTACTTTCAATTAAATTTGGTGTGACTAAGTTTCATCAATATCGGTTTGGTAGAAAATTCACTTTAATAACAGATAATAAGCCACTAACGTATATTTTACAGCTTAGAAAAGGTATTCCGGCTATAACATCAAATCGTGTACAACGCATTGCGAGGCTACCAGTTTGATGTGGAAAACGTGCCTTCGAAAGATAATGTTGCAGATTATCTCTTACGAAATCCAAACGTTTCAAATACTAATTAATACAGAACTTGAATTTCCTTCTCATATATATTTAAATTATTTCGAAAAATGCAATGAACAGAATCATATTCTTAATTTTGAGACTATTAACGAAGAGACAGATAAATATTATTGCAAAAGGTTAAATAATTTATAATTGACGGTTGGCCTAATTTTAGAAGAAAAGTAGAAATTTGTGAAAAAGGTGGCTGTTTGTTTTGGGGATATCGAATCATACTTCCTGCCAGGCTTCGGGCGGCCATAGTTAATTTTTTGCATATTTCCAATATGGGTATAATTAAAATGAAAGCCATGAGTAGAGAGTGCTGTTGGTGGCCAAATCAAAGTAAGGACTTAGAAGATGTTTACAACATGTTCACTCATATTTACTCACTCGCCCAACACCACCAAAACAACTAATTCTATGAAAAAGATCAGATGAGGTATGATCACGCATTCATATAGACTTTTTTGGCCATTTTTAAATCGTTGGTGTTTTGTAATCGTTGATAGCTCAAGTAAGTGGGTGGAGTGTGTAGATATGGGCACTAATATGACAAGTCGAGCAGTGGTGTCAGTATTGCGGGAGATGTTGGCGCGGTATAGCAGAAAAAGTTTTTACTCTATATACTAAATAGGATTAATAGATATTTAATAATATATAAATATTTAATTAATTAATATATTAATTTAGATAAAAAAAATAACTTTATTAAGAATATTAATATAATAAATTTTTATATTATTATACATTTGTTAAGATCGTATGTGCAGAAAAGTCGTTGCAATGCCAACCAGCGCAGTCGCTGCATCAGGGCGAGTTCCAACCGGCAACATACTGAACGCGACTGGGAAACACTTAAGAGGGACAACAGATGCTATGGTTCTTCACTCGCCCACCCTACTATGGACACGTCATGTCCTGTAAAATTTATTTCGCCGTGTCCCCAAAACCCGCACACATCACACGTTCACCTTACCTTACATCCAACCTAGCTCTTACCAAGAAAATTTTACCACATACTTATCTTTTCAGATACACAAATTACATTATATTTAAAATTTCTTCTTATTATCTTAAGTTAACAGTCTATCTTATCCTGGCACTTAAATTAATATTACGGCTTCAAAACAAAAAAAAGTATACAAATCGAATGTTTTTTATTTTTCTAGAACTAACAATATCTTTTTCTATACTTCTACTTATATTTAACTGTAAGTTGAACTAAGTAATCATGTGCCCTAATGTATATGCTAAAATTTCACTTTAAACTTTTAAGTAAACAGGAAACACATTTTGTACTTAATGCTTTAGTCAAAGCCAACTGGCACAGGCATTAACCGTTTACTATTTTACCTTGCAAAATACTTGCTTCTATTCCCTACCTAAATGAGCTCTCTTAGGTAGTTTATCAGATTATAGAACAAAAGACTCACTTTTCCCTATACCAATTCTCTCAACTCGCAGAAACAGAAACTGTTATTTTTGGTCACCTTTCTGTTCCCAACGAAATGTAATTTTTTTCTACACCCATAGAAAACATGACACCATACGTGCTCAAACTGACCACATTCGTTGTTGATAGTGTATCAACAACGTGTGTGGTCAAGTTGAGCACGCCGTTGTCAATCTGACAACGAAATTTTGACACCACGTTCGTTGTCAAATTGAGCACAAACGTGGTCAAATTGAAAACTTCTCGTTGTCAAATCGGCACCATATCGTTGTCAACTTGACACCATGTCGTTGTCAACTTGACACCATGTCGTTCTCAAACTGACACCATAGCTTTGTCAATTCGAAACCACGCCGTTGTCAGTTTGACACCATTCGTTGTCAAATTGTCAACGTTCGTTTTGATTTTTAATTAGCTTCCGTTCTTTTCCCAATTTATTCCCATAGAAATAAAAATTAAAGTTAATGCGTTTTTAAAGAATATTTTATTAAACATTATAATTCTATATATGTACATATGTATATACAGAAATTTAGATAAACTTAAGTCTAAAATAAATTTTTCCATTATTCATAGGATATAAGTGAAATTGGGAAGTTACAAATTCAAAAATTGGTATTAAAAATGTTTTACCTTGTTGTAGTGAACCAATTTCAAAGGCTTGCAAATGATAATCAAAGTCGTTAATCGTTACTTGGTTACATAAAATAAATATATTTTCATCCTGAATTATAAAATATTTAATTTTGAAAACTTCCACTGACACTTTATTCGTAGCTATGTAATAAATTGTTTTATATCGAGTTCCTTTATAAAAAATATCATTAGAAAGTTTGCAACTTTGAAAACTTATGTCTGGTTTCTTATTTTTGTAGTAATATTGTTGTTTTGTTAAATTTACAATATTATAGGAATTTATAGTCAAAGCACGAAAATAATTTAGAATCTACTTTGGACTTTGGACTTTTAGAATCTACTTTGGTTTTATGGACAAAGAACGACATGGATTTACTCTCGATGTAGTGTTATTGAAATAAATTTTTGCCTCTTTATGTTTGGCTTCGAATCTCATGCACCAAAGATATTTAAGAGGGCCACATTTTCGAATAGCAGTTGGGTAATGGACAAGAAAATGGTGCTTCGGCTTTACAGGACCATATTTTTTTTTGTAGCGTTTGTTATTTATTGAATCTTCAAAATGAACTAACAATAAGTATTCAAATCTTAATACTAAATTTAAAAATTAAAAAATGTGATTCTTAAGTCCGGCCAATGCTAGACAAAAAGTTTTATTATGCGGGAGCTATTTCGGTAAAATCACCTATTGAGCAATCTGATGCTGGCAGCGGTATCCCTTCTTTTAAGCCGAGTGTGGCCGCCAAAATTAAGTATATTGCGCGCAAGAGGGTTTGGATGAAGTTCCAGTTTACTGACATAGCTTGTCGCATACTTAGAAAATTCTTCTTTTACCAGCGGAACACTCAGATCGTTATGAATTCGTGAATTTTTGATGTACCATGGAGCTGCAGTAATCGTTCGAAGAATTTGGTTTTGTCGCCTTTGAATTTTTTCAATGTTTGACGCTGAGGCGGTGCCCCATAATTGAATTCCGTAGCACCATATGGGCTTTAGAATTGCGTTGTATAACACGAATTTGCAATCCAACTTCAATGTCGAGTTTCTGCCTATAAGCTAATTTAGTTGCACTGCGTTTAGTTTCAACTACTAAGTGACTTTTGCTTCAATGTGAGACTGCCACGTTAGACTATGGTCCAGGTGAATACCAAGGTACTTGACTTCATTGTGCTGCGGAATAGGTGCGTGTTAATTTGGATAGGCGCACGTGTTTGCTTACACAGTGTGAATGTCACATGAGTACATTTCTGTTCATTAACTTTGATTTTCCAAAGTTTTAGCCATTTCTCTAATATTGAAATGTATTGCTGTAAATTTCGTGAAGCTAATTGGTGGTTTTCATGAACACTCAAAAACGCTGTGTCATCTGCAAAGGTTGAAGTGTGGATTCCGGATGTCGTTGGCATGTCAGAGGCGTAAATCCAGTATAAAGTAGGCCCCAGTATGCTACCTTGGGGAACACCTGCTTCGATTGGCTGAGTTGGGCTTATAAAATCGCCTTCTCTGATAACAAACTTCCGCCCATATAAGTAGCTTTCCAGTAGCTTGTGAGTATTTACAGGCAAGTTTAACTTTATTTTGTGCATCAACCCGTCGTGCAATACTTCTTCTCCTCAAAGGTCTGTCTTATGACATTGACCAGTCTGTGCGTTTGTTCTATGGTGCTGTGTTTAGCCCGAAAACCAAATTGATGATCAGGGATGCACCCCACATTGTTCAATATTGGACTCAACTTCGCCATTAACAATTTTTCGAACAGTTTTGAAATTGTTGGTAGTAGACTTATTGGTCTATATGACTCTACTTTAGTGGGATCCTTCCCTAGCTTGGATATCATAGTAAGCATTGAGACTTTCCACACTGTATGATAATACTCCAGGCGTAAAATAGCGTTAAAAATAAAAAGTAGAAACGTTTCTCAAATGATCGACATACAACATCCCCTTTTCAGAGTCGCTTCTTGCCCATTCGCCAGTTGAAGCTCGCAAAGGTGGCTTACCTATTACGGGTCTTTTTAAACCTTTTGTCGCTTTCCACAAGGAATAATCAGATTGAGGAGTACCATCAAGGCTTTCCAAATATGTTTTAAGGGAAGCTATTCTATGGACTTCAAGCCGATTTCTTAACTGAGTTATGCATTCCCGTAGCCTAGTTTTAAGCTGGGGAGATCTGCGACGTTGCCACTCTCTTCTGACTCTTCTTTTTTCTGACAGAAGTTGCTCAATTTCAGACGAATAAGTTGTCGTAACTTTAAATAATAATTCACACACAACCGTTTACTTCAACGTTCAATCATCAATTCTGTTGTATTTTATTCAAACATTCTTAAATATCTAGAGTGGAGAGTAAGTGCCAGCGCTGCATACATTAGTAGTAACCGTGATGGCACTACACCTCCCTTTTTTACTAAAAAAAAGATACAATAAAAATAAGATAAAAATCTATAAGTTATAAATTATTTTTTGGTTAAAGATATTATGAATACCTCCCTTTTTTTCTAAAAAAAAAGATTGTATGTTTATATACTATGTTGTTTTGTTTGTTTTTGCAATTACGAAATAGTCAGGAAGTAATCTTGTTGATCAGTCAAGATCCCTTCATGAGTTTTTCATAAAAAAATATTAGCAATAGTAAAAAGTTTATAAAGAAGATTTGTTGTTATAAAAAAATGTTATATGATTGTTTTTTAAATTTTATATCCTTAAATATACGTTTGTTTAATATGAGACTTAAAGTTATTTAAGGTACAAGATTCTTATACTTCATTTCATTTTTTGATTTTGTTTCTGATTTTTCATAACATATTGGTTTTCGAAAATTAGGATGTAAAAAAAAAAATTATTTGGTGCATTAATTACAGTATATTATATTTTTATGAATTTGAATGAAAAATATTTTTCTTATCTTTTCTTCTTTGTTTTTTTTCTCTGTTTTTTTTTTTATACATGTTACATTTACATATTTATTTTAATATTATTTTAATAGATTTTGTAAAAAAAATTATATTATTGTAATTACGTTTTAAGTTTTATTATTTTAAAGTTTTTCTCTCTTCTTTTTATACATTTAGTTTTTCTTTTTTTTTTTAAATCTTAGGAGTTTGTTTTCCTTATTCTATTTTTGTGTATTGTTTTTTTGTATTTGGATTATATATGGTAACATTAACACCATCTATTTTCTTTACAATATAGGGACCACTGTAAATGCTCTTGAATTTTTCGTGTGGTTCTTCTTTTAACAGTACATTGTCATTAATACATAATGTTATTGGCTTAGCCTTTCTATCATAAAAATTTTTATTTCTTATTTTGTGTTTTTCAATGAGTGTTTTTGCTATTGACTGAGTTTTTTGTAGTCTATGTCTTACTTCTGTAGCATAATTATCAATGTTGTAAATTGGTTCTAAGTTTGTGTTGTTTTCATTGAGTAGTGTTACTGCTTTACCAAAAACCAGTTCATAAGGCGTAAATTGGTTGTCATAAACAGTGTTTGTTGCGTTATTGTGATAAAATGTAAAATACTTCAAGTAAGTATCCCAATCAGACATGTTTTCCTTTAGGTAAGCTCTAACGTATTCATTAAAAACCCAGTGGTTACGTTCCACTGTACCCAAAGTCTGATGATGGTAACTTGTTGAAAATTTGGTATCAATTTTTAGTGACTTGCACAGTTCATTTCTAAATTCTGTACCCAAATCTGATTTTAAAATATTCATTTTTCCATACACTAATATAAAATTTTCGAATATTGCGCGAGCGACTGTTTGAGCTGATTTGTCCGGGATAGCTATTGTAACGAGATATTTCGACAAGTCGCACATTAATATTAATGCGTACTTATTACCATAATTCGACTGTGGTAAAGGACCTATAGTATCTAGAACAACTATGTCAAAAGCTTTGATGGGTGTTGGTGTTAAAACAATGTTTGTTGGTTTGACTTTGTTTAAATTACATTTCGAACAATTCTTGACAAATTTTGCTATATCTCTCGTCATTTTCCTCCAATAATATTTTGTACGAATTTTAGCATATAATTTTTTCTGTCCGCAATGTCCTCCAAGAATTGGGTCATTGTGGTAGACTTGCATTATTTGTTCTTTTCTACTATCTTCTGTTATCCTTTCAATAGGTTCTGTAAGAATAATCTCAAAATTTTTTAAAACTTTAATACCGTAGCTCTTTAAGTTTTGAACTGTACATACTGAAAAAAATGTATCATCCTTTGGCCACTAATTTTATTAGAAAGTAAACAAAACAATTTTTCCTTTAATTGCATTCTCAAATTAAATTAAATTCATTCTCATTTCTCATAAACAGTTATGCAAAAATAATAAAGTTGCTTAATTTCGCTTCACTTCTCTCTTTTTTTCTTATATATAAATATGTATTTATTTGTAAACATGGATAATTATATGTAATCTTAACATACATACATACAGTATGCATCAAGGTGCATTAATGTATACACGGTGGCAGCACTACGGCATGTGACAATTTTTTGCTACTGGCAATATAGGAAGCTATTTACGTCAAATGTATTGTTTACATTTTTGAAAGTGAATTTAGTGTTGTATTCTGAATTAAACATATATAAATTATTTTGTGAACATAAAAATAATTAAAATAAATATATTTTATAATTATGAAAAGATACATTCATAGTTTATAATTGTGAAAATAGTTACAAATATTTTTGATAAACATAGCTTACCACATGCCTGTTTTTGTTGTAATTTTGCTCTAGTGCTGCCACCGTGTATACGTTAATGCACCTTGGTATGCATATTGAAAATACATTTAAGTATGTACACTCTTGTGGTTTTTTTTTTCAAAACATTCAAGTAACACAAGAAAAAAGGATTTAATAACACCCTGTGTTATTGAGTAATGAGAAAGAATTTTATGCAATTAATTCTTTGTTTTGTTTTCTTTTCTTTTGTTGGTATTTATGTATATGCATATAAATATGTAATTTAATGTACATATGTAAATATGTAATTTAATGTACATATGTGTTTAAAATTAAGTATATGTTAATAAAGTGTACATACATATATGTATGTATGTTTATTACCTTTTTCCCATTGAATTCATGTTTTTATGTGTAAGGCTAATAAAAAAAGTGTTTAATAGTGTACTCGTATATGTATAACATATGCAAGTTAGAAAATGGAAATTTTTTGTTTTTGTTTTATTTTGTTGTTTTTTTTCTCTTTTTTTTTTTTTTGTATACATACATATATGGTAAATCAGGAAAAAATTAATTAATATTATCAAATAATCTTTATAAGTATACATGTAAATATATATAGGAAAAATTTAAAAGAATAGTTATGAATAGAAAAAAACTAATATAGAAATTTGTATATTTCATTACATTTTTTTTTATATTTACTTTTACCATATTTATATTAAGCTGCTGTTGCTGTTGTTCTGGTGTTGTCTCTTCCCGTGGTATTGTTTTGTGTCCTCTTCAATTTCTTAATTTGTTGTATTTCTCTTTATTGATTCTTGTGGCAGTTTTGTTTCTTTCTTTGCAAGGTGCATTAACGTATACACGGTGGCAGCACTTTGCTTCATCATCTTTTAAGTTAGTTTCTCTATTTTCCCTTGTTGCTTCGATCTTTTCTCTCTTCTCAGTCGTTTTTTGTTCCAAATTTTTTATTTTTTTTTTATTTTTAGCGGTTTTTCGTAACTGTCGTAGTTTTCCGTTATTTTCTTTACTTTTATATTCTTATTTCTTTATGCTCTTTAAATGTTCACTTTTATGCAAGCACATTTTTACATTATTGCATGACTTCACTGTTCAAAATTATTCTGTACATACATATGTATGTATGTATGTACCCATTTGTATTTCAAAAAATATATATTTGATGGTTTATTCTTTTGATGAATTTTGAATTATGCTTTTATTGCGAATATTCAAAGTAAAAATTCCACAAAAGTTGAAAAACGAAATGCATAATGTATATTTTGTTTAAGTTTTTCCACCATAGTCATCACTTATTTAAAAGTTCAAGTTCCATATAAATTTATTGAAAGTATAATTGGTTTGTTTGAACTTATATTGTATTTTCAGTACTTAACCAAGGTGAGGTTAACCAAAAGTTTGGATTTGTTCAGTTTCTTTTTTAAAATTGATTATTTTTTTGCTCATAACTTGGTGTTGATTTTTCTTTTTGCAGTTCATTCTATGTTTTTCCGATCTTGGTATCTTTACACATTGTAAAAATAGTTACATACACTAAATCCTCCACAGACAACGCATTTAACATATTTGGTTTGAACCATATTTTTATAGTCGTTTTTAATTATTACATTTTTCCACAAATTATTATTAATTGTGTCGAGCGTTTTTTTTTTTTGAAAATGAAAAATATCCTACTCACGTACACGTGGTTTTTTAATTTAAGTATGTAAAAAGCTAGTAACGATTACGTAGCAGTCTTTGGTATAAAACCCAATTCAATAAAACATTTAGTCTTGTAAGCCACTTTGCCAGCTTCAGAAAAACAATTTTATTATATTATATAAATAACTTTTATATTTTTTATAAATAACTTTTTTTTATGTTTAAACACATTTTTTTGTACATTCTAGGGAATTTATCTTTAGCTATTTTACTTTTTCTTGCTATTATGTCTTTTGTTTTACACCTCTTCCCTCACGGTCGCCATGTCGTAACTTTAAATAATAATTCACACACAACCGTTTACTTCAACGTTCAATCATCAAGTCTGTTGTATTTTATTCAAACATTCTTAAATATCTAGAGTGGAGAGTAAGTGCCAGCGCTGCATACATTAGTAGTAACGGTTTCATTTCTGGATCTTATATGCCTAGTGGTAGCATGCTGTACGGCCAGTTTGAGGTTTTCAGAAAAATCGTTAATTGACACATCAATATCCTCAGGCGTTCTCAAGGCGATATTTTCAGTACAATGTGTACTCAAAAATTTTTTGTATTTTAACCAATTAACTCTATTGACAGTTAACGGTGAGTCAATCTCTTGGGGGAACGAAACAGAGATTATAGTGGGAGAGTGATCTGATGACAAATCTAATGAAAGCTCCACTTGCATCCACTCTAAGGGAAAATTTTTCGCAACTCCAAAATCTATAACATCTGGGATCTTTCGTCGGTCTGACGTCCAATAAGTGGGGTGTCCACTTGAAACCATATCTAAACCCATTTTGGAAACGGTGTCAGAAAGCACATGGCCTTTCGAGGTAATTAAACGTGATCCCCAAAAAGTGTGTTTTGCGTTATAATCGCCAGCCGCTAAAAATCTAGGACCAAGTGATTTGAAAAAATTTGAGTATTGGCTTTCTGTTATTGAAAAGCGTGGCGGTGAGTAGATCGAGGAAATAACAATTTTTTTATGCAAATATTCAATGCATATATTAGTTGCTTGGAGATACTCCTCACATGTCTCGTTCATTAAAAAGTGTTTAATTCTGGATTTTATTAGAATTGCCGATCCTCCGCAAGATCTTCCACGGGGATCTTTTGTGTCGTACAGTATGTAGCCATTAATTTTGAAATAACTGTTGATTGTCAAATGGGTTTCAGCAATCATCATTATATCGATCAGCTTTTCCATAAGGAAGTGCTCAAGTTCGTTTTTGTGTTGGCGAATGCCGTTTGCGTTCCAGAAACATATTTTTAACCAATTCATTTTTTTAAAATTGCCTGTAAAATAGTGGATTGCATTTTTAGCATTTCCTGCATCATGTTTGTCACAGAGACGGTAAAAGTGTTAATGGATTGAACAAGAGTCTGCAGAGTTGCCTCTAGGTTACTTAAATTTGGATCGGAAATTTGGGGCTTGGGTTCCTGGTTCAAATTTTTGTCGGATTTAACCACATTAGCATATGAAAATTGTTTGGAATTCTGCGTGTTTGTAAAGTTGGTTGAATGACCTACCTGGGGAAAATTGTTTTTACCAATGACATTTGGCTGCTGGGCTGCTAGAGAAACCGATGACTTATTTGTCATTGACCGCTTAAAATGAGTATAGACAGGGCAGCCTCTATAATTTGCAGTGTGGTTACCTCCACAGTTACTGCATTTTTTAACACTTGCGTCGGCCTTTGGCTTATTGCACTGAGTTGTGCCGTGAAGTTCGCCACACACAACACAAACTGCAGGCAACTTGCAGTAAGCCTTAGTGTGGCCAAATTCTTGGCAGTTTAGGCACTGAACGGGTCCTGAACGCTTATGTGGCTCCTCAACGGTAACCTTACGATGCAAAATAAATTTGAGGTTATATATTTGGTGAATTTCACTCTTTTTTCAAGACAACATCCCTGGGTTCCAGTTCAACCCTAAACATGGGTTGAGGGATATTTTCACGGTTCCTGATGTTTACTACTGTTTTTATTTTAAAACCCTTATCTTCCAATCCGAATTTGACATCATCAATATCTACGCATGGGTCAATCCCTTTAATAACGACCTGAAGACCTTTAGCACTTTTGAGCTGGTAAGTGTAAAATGATCTGTTTTTCTAAGAGATCAGACAATTTTCGGTAGTCGTTTTCATGGTTTACCTGAATTTTAGTTTCACTGATGCTGCCGTGCTTCACTGATGTGACGTTGAATTTATCTTTGCCGATTGCCGTAATAAGTTGTTTCACCAGTTCACTAGAAGTCGGCTCTCTCAAATAACTTGGTGGGAGTTTATATGTTTTTTGGAAGTTGTTGGTTCATCTGCCTGAAGGATAGCAAACCTATTATTATCCGTTGTCGCAGAGGTAATATCGTCCTTAGACATTTTTGGTTGCGACGCTATTTGCGCGGATTTAGGGCTTCGCTGACGTTTAACCACCGTTATATACCTATCCATACCCACTTGCGTTTTCGGTTTATCAACAAGAGCTAGACTTGAAGATGGTTTGTCGTCTGTTGTAACAACAATGTTTGGCGAGCACGAATGCGTGCGTTTTTTATCTCTTAGAGACAGGAGATTGTCCAATGATTTTTTCAATGATTCCTCTTCAGAAATCCAGAGGTTTTTTTTTAGTGGAGCTAAGCTCTCTTTCAGAATTGCACCTACTTGGTACACTCATGCAATTTTTTTTTTTATATTTCTGTTGCTTTAAAAGAATATAAAAATAATTGTCACAAAGTTTTTATTTTGTATTAATTCACTCTTCACATATTGCGGTTTTCTACTTATACCGTTATTATTATTATTATTATTTTTTTTTGTAACACTCTGATCAAAAACAAATACGTCCGTTCACTATCAAAGCTACACTCTGACAGTTTTAATCAGTTCTTCTAATTTTTTTAAATCGTCTTCTATGAAGCTTGATTTTAACAGTAAATCAATTATTTGCAACAATATTATGAACACTTCCCAATGGTTGTTACCATGAGAAACTAAATCGCCGATCATTAAAGGCAAAAAATGTACAAAGCAAATAGTTTCACTAGCTGTCATCTTTAAATTATTGTTTTTTAATCTGTACAAATCTAGTGGTACAGAACTGTCACCAATTTCAATTTCTCCAAATTGAAATAATCTTTTTCTGCTGTCAATACAGCTTAAAGTAATGACTTTTTCATCAATCAATCCAACTAATACATTACAAATATCGTAAACACAGACACCTTCGTATATGTCATGCATGATATCAAAGCAAAAGTTTTCTGTGACGTGAAAATTTGGAATAGATTCAAAAATGCATTGGGTTTTTATGCCTGTGTCCTGAAAATTATTTTCTAAAATATCTAGACTGTAGTTTTCTTTGTTTCTCAAAGAATCTAAATATTGAATTGTATCAGATTGCATTTGGGATTTAGTTCTTGTACAGGCACGGCAAAATCTTTTAGAGTTAAAGGATTGAACGAAACCTAAAATACTAGCGGTCAACATAATTGTCTCCAACGATAACCCCTAGAATAAAATGTACTTTGTAAACTTTTTGTTCAATTATGACTTCAACACCATCTTCCAATTTTTTCTACTCTTGCACTAAGTGGTAAAATGCTTTTTCATTGCCGTAAGTTTTTAAATCCGTTCAAGAAATAAAAGCAACGGTAAATATGTATTCCAATTTTGATAGTAAGTGCTGAGGCATTAATGGAAAATTAATATAACAACCACATATGGAAAAAGTGTGGCTTCCAAGAGGATTATTTATTTGAAAATAATCAGAATAAAGAACATAGGGAATAATTAAATCAAAGTTATACTTCAATAATTTTGTTTTATACAGATCTCCATTTGTAAAATTTTCTAAAGCATTTGAATTGAGAAATTTTTGAGAATTATTCAATGTTAAATCTAAAAGATTTGGAATTTTAAAAATTGCTTTAAGCATGGATTTTAATGGCATTATACATATATTAGATGTGCTAGGACCTAAAGTAGGATTTCCGTTAATAACAACTTCTGAAATTTGGTTGTTAATAGTAAGTACTTTTGGTTCTTCATAAAAGTGCATTTCTTTTAAAATTTTCAAAAGTCGATATTCTGTTTTTGTTTCTTCAGAAGGATTTTTACAGAAATTCAATAAACACCTTAAGTCTTCGTGGTCTGGTTTATCGTTTATATATTTTTCCATGGTACTCGAAATGGATGAAAGGAGTACTGAAACACCTTTTTGTATTTCTATGGCTCGATTTCTTGGCATACAGTTTTCTCGGTATAATTCCAATGACAGAAGCAAAGCCTTTCTTTTTAAATTTTCTAAATCATTTCCTACTTGTTTTTTATTAACGAAAGATGTATCCTTTGAGTAAGCCGAATTTGAAACCGATGGAATATGAACCGAATTATCATTTACACCGTCAATTAAGTTTGTAATGTCATGGAAATGTGCTGTTTTTCTAAATGGATTCTGTATGAAGTAAATCTAGTACATTTTTGGTTACAGTTGTGCTGAGCACATTCAATTTTTAAAAGTTTAGTTGACATTAAATGTTCAACTTTTAAATGAGCTGTTAAAATATTAGCCCTATCAAATTTTTTACGGCACTTAAAACGTATATACATTTTCGAACGAGATTTAATTATTGGTACAAAAGTTAATAAGAGATGTAATGTTAGCTGATTTTAAATCATATACGGTATTGATTTCAGAAAAGAATTTTTGAATAAACATCCATGGAAGTTGGCACGCATCAGGATATTTTAAAGACAAAGTTTGAAAAATTTTAAAACATATATCCAAACATTCAAGAAAGGAGTTAAACTTCAATAAATTGTGATTAAAATATATATAAAAACCTTTAAGATTAATACCCGATAAGCCCTCCACGATTAGGAATGGCTGTATGGTTAAACCAGCATTGTAATAGTTGGCTACGACTGCATCTATTTGTCGCTTATAATCATTAATTGTCGTTAAGCGCAAAACGAAGCTCTCCTGCGAATCTAGTATCGTCACCTTCTTTTTTATTTTGCCGCTACTACCCTTAAACCTAGCTGGTGATGGTAAGACTGCATTCAGCAATATTGTGTATATATAGTCTTGTGAGTCCGCGGTATATATATGTATGTAAATACGTATATGTAGAAATTATTGGTAAAAACATTCTTACCTATGTTGTTTGATGACGAAACATTCGCGAAGATCTGTTTGCAATATTCATTATGAATATTTTGTTTATGAAAATCACGAATCGTCTCTTTAAATTTGTCCCATTTGGATAGTAAAAAGTGACCTTTCAGTGGGTAAATTATATCAAAATCAATATTGACCTAGAACGAAAAGTTTTAACAAAAGTCAACTAAACTCAGTTGCCACCTACTAATCCAGCTGCTCTAGAATCGGATAACTTCGGCCATTCGAGCAGAAATTCATGGCTATTCAGTTTCTGCAAGTCTTTTTGGCGTATGTTGAAAGATCGTTTCCATTTTTCGCAAACCGCATCCCAATCGCTGCATTCTCTTATCAAGGAAGTTTTTAATGCAGCACCAACTGATTCATCTACTTCTACAAGCTCTTTCATAGACGATTGTAATGTCGTTGAACTTGTAACAGTGCTAGAGTTTGGTTCAGAATCCAAAAGCTTTCTTTTTTTCAAATTCTTGTTCCTGTATTTTGCATAAAGTTTTGCGTTATTCTTTCCTTTCCTTGAAATGTAATAATAATCCTAATTGTAAAAAATTTAAACGCTTAAAAATCTGTTGAAGAGGGTTTTTTACGGTTTCAGCTATTAAATAATGTGATTACCTTCATTTCTCTTTCATGGGGAAAACTGAGCAAATTTCTTCCAACAATCGATTGTAATCTTGAGTACAAAGAACTATGTCTCTATTTAAAGCGTCCTCAATAATTATGTTGATTATGTAATCTCTGTGTTCTGTTTGAAGTTTTTTGTGCTCAGTATAATATTCAAGCGCCAACTTTCTATTTGATGTTTCGCTTAACAATGTTTTCAAGTCCTGAATTTAATTGCAATGTGATTATAAATAAAACTCTTAATACAAAAAGTTATTTCTTACCTTAGAAAGAACTCCACCGGTTCTGGAACAGACTGACCCTGTAGTGGTGGCAGCTGTTTCATTGCGTTTCCACCATTCTCCCATTTCAGATGGTACTGACATTGTCTCATCATCAATTCCATGCTATAGTTATAGTAATTTAAATAAGGCATTAATTTTTAACATACCGCTATAATACCTTAGTTTTTTCCATGTAAAGAGCTTTTCTCTAAATTCCACACGTAATCCTAATGGTGGGACTGCTTCCTTCAAATCTTCCTTTTTTAGGTATGGCAAACTGCGGTATGTTACTTGTGATGCTAGAATATAAAAGAAGGTTATTGTAATTACATATTTTTGTAAATATAATGTTTTAATTTACTTACCTTTCAAATATCCTAAAATGGATTCCATATTTATATTCTTCAGAAATTCTTTAAGCTTGGAATCATCATCAGTCTCTTCATCCACATCGGTACTTGGAACGCTCGTATCGCTGAGCACCACAATATTACCGTCAACCTCTAACAAATTATTTTCTTCGAAAGAATTCATTTTTTTACGGATGAACACGTCTGTTTTCACCTGCTGGAGCTCCAAAATAATAATAAAAATAAAGCCGACAACAAACGCGTACGAAATGACAACCAAGCGTTGTCAATTTGTACACATTCTTTGACAAGTTGACAACCGCGTTGTCGAAAAATAAAATTTGACAACCAAATGTTGTCAATTGGTACACGTTCGTTAACAATTTGACACCCTCGTTGTCAGAACATAAAATTCGACAACAAAGCGTTGTTAATATGAACACGTTTGCTTACAACTTGACAACCACCGTGGTTAAAAAAAATCGACAACGTAGGGTGCCATCTTGACCACGAACGTGCTTGATTTTGCAACGTCTTTTTTCGCTGAGTGTATATACGAAGCCACTTTGCACAAGGACTTAATACTAACTTTTCCTTTCTTTAACAGCTAATATTACCGAAAAATACAAAAAGAACTTACATACATAAACATACAATCACAACACATAAATGATGACAATAATCACTTCCCTTTTTCCCCTTCAATCAGGTTCACCTAGCACGCACCAGATTCCGGTAACCCCTCAGATTTCGGATGTTTATTTTCGGCTGGTTACACCATAAAATTTCTCCACTAGTTGGTTAGTTTTTTTTTTATATCCGCCACTAGCATATAATAAATTTTCTCCGCCTTCTAAGATTTATTCTTGCAGTTGGGCCACGCAATTACAGGTGATTTTCTTCCAGTTTGTTCACAAGTATACTTTTTTTGTGAAACAGTTGATTATTTTACTTCTTTTATAACAATTCGATTCTTTTTTTGGAAAGATATATTTCTTGTGTTTTTTAATAACTTTTTATAACGTTACGTTTTCATCTGCTTAGACAGTTAAGTTTTTTTATTTTTTTTTATTTAACGCTTTCTCGTTTTCTTTAAATGTTCTTAAATTTTTCAACCAACAATTTTCACTAAAAAACTTTTTTTCGAGTCTTCACTGTCACCATTTCAGCTAAAAATCCAATCAAAAAGCCCCGTTTTTCCTCCATTAAACCAATTTATACCAATCTCCGGCTCCGTTTTGTTTTTCCAAACTACATTCCAGCGATCTTTATTTTTCCTACAAAAACACATCCGCCATAATGTATGTGCTATATTTTGGCGCACTTCTTTTTTTGTGTAGCACAACCCTGAGCAAATCTCTTACATTTTTTCTGAATGGCAACACTCTTCCGCAACATCTGACTCAGCAAAACCTACATTTTTATGAAACAGCGAAAAATGATCTGCAAGACCGCAGCGCAGCTTTTCTTTTACATATTTTGCTAATATCATTTTGCATGTTTTCGAAACTCATTGCTTTTTTGGGTGCATTTAACTATAAAAAACACCCATACATAAAAAAACCTAGAAATTTCATATGGAGTCTCCAAGTATCTGCATCATATGTGCATAAACGTGTACATTTGTTTGCCAGTATAATAACCTTCCACCTGGTGCAACCACTACAAATTCAAGAACCACTTTTTATAAGAAACTAAACAACGCGCACAACCTCCCAGGTCTGTTGCAACATCAACAGCCATAAACTCGTGGTCGTTGTGCGATGGCGCTGGTGTTGGTGGGGAATTAATAAAAAGTACAAATTACAACCAGTTTAAATTATCTGTGAACTCAATTAATCAACAATATCAGCTATTGGGC
Source organism: Thecocarcelia acutangulata (assembly GCA_914767995.1). Taxonomy (NCBI): domain Eukaryota; kingdom Metazoa; phylum Arthropoda; class Insecta; order Diptera; family Tachinidae; genus Thecocarcelia; species Thecocarcelia acutangulata. The sequence continues at coordinate 65,188,673 of OU612097.1, forward strand.
AGATTGACGAAATCGAATTTGGAAAACCATCGGAGACAATTGTACGTTTACGGGTTGAACGTTTGGCTATGACCAGATATCAATAAATGGTTAATATTATGTTATTATTAAGTATAAAAAGTGGGTAAATGAGATCTAAGCTTGTCTAACTTTGTATTTTTCTAGCTTAGAACCAATTACCCTCTAGTTTGCCACTAGCAACTACGAGTATTGCTTCCTGCAAAAAAACTTTGATTGTGGCCACCCGCAACACAATACCAGGGCTGTGAAATGGAATGCCCACAGGATTGGTGTGCGGTCGCTTATATGGTTTTAGCTGGCTGAAGAGTAAATATAAGAAACTTGGGGAACTCCAACACCCTGTCTCATGCCGGGCAACAAAGGTATTTTTTTTTAAGTTTTACATAAAAAGGAAAATTTTAACAACTTCGTAGAATCTTGGTTCTTATTTTATTTACTTTTCCTACCTATCGATCTTGACATTAACGGATACTTTGTACATTAACTACATCCAGGTTAGGTCCACCCCATTTCGATCTTTTTCTTAATTGTCTTATGTTTATATTGCACCTTCGTCACCAAAGCCTTAAATCTATGTTTCATATACGAGTAATTACGGCAAAATTTCGCATTTATATTGTTTTTAAAATCTGAAAGGACAAAATTCCTTGTGTATACTTCCTTCTCCGGCTGAAATTTTGTCTCGCAAGCCCTTTTGTTGTGTCTGAGCGCACTTTTTTGATAGGCTTTGTAAAGATTGTCCTTAATATTTTCTCTATCTCTAGTTTGTCATTTTTCTCCAGATTTTCGATCCTGTGATCAGACATTAAATACAATTTTCTGGCCAATTTATAATCGGTGCCATGTGAGTACATTTGGCAATCAAATAAAAAAAATGGCATAACGCCTGTCGCCGTATGCACGGGTGTTCTCAGCGCACTCTCTATTTCATGGAGGTATAGGTCCCAGTCCCTATGATCACTTTCTGCGTTAGTTCTAATTACTGACAATACTGTTTGATTCACTCCCTCTGCTGCATTTGACTGAGGAGAGTAAAAAACGGTTTTGAGAGGAGTTATTTTATATGTCTCTATCATTTCCTTAAACAAAACTAATGTAAACTGCTGCCCATTGTCACTATGCAACACTTCCGGTAACCCCAAACTTTTGAAAAACTTCCTGAATTAGAAACTGTACAACGTTCCTAGCTTCCTTCATGGCCTTTAGAAAAACGAATTTTGAAAAATGGTCTACTACGATAAAAATATACGTATTGCTCTTCTTCGACCTAGGATATTTACCTAAAATATCTACATATGTTTTCTAAAATGGCCTATCAGTTTTAACTTCACTCCCTATGGTCGGCATAGTACGCACATTAATCGATTTGGATTCTGTACAAGTTTGACAGTTTTGCACAAACCGTCTGACTTGAATTACCATTCCCAATAATAATGTTTTTTTCAGTCTATGAAGCGTTTTTCTAATTCCACCATGTGCCTCTGCCGGTACCTCATGCGCTTTCAGAATTAGTTCAACCGTAATCTCACCTGGAATCCACAATTTCCACACAGGTTGGCCCAAGTTTTCCTCACAGTCGAAAATAGTTCGTTTGTATACGTTACCATGTTCTACCATTAAGTCAGGCAATTTATCCTTATTTTCTATGACTTTTTTGTCCAACTGTAAATAATCTTCTTCTTCAAAGGCGGTAGTTTCTAAGTCTAAAAATCCGTTGTGAGTCAAATTGATTGTTTCTATTGTCATCCGGGAGAGCATATCTGCCACCATAAATCATAAGCTTGCAATTGCAATGACCATTTAGCCAACCTTCCGCTAAGATCTTTCAACGACATGAGCCACTTCAGACTGGCGTGGTCTGTGATGACAGTGAACTTCATCATTTCCACATATGGTCTGAATCGCTTTATGGCCAGATCAAATCCTGGGCACTCGTTTTCGTTCACCGAATAGTTTTTCTGACATGAGTTAAGTTTCTGACAAAAAAATGCTATGGGGTTTTCGAAATTCTGCTCAGTTTTTCGAAAAAAACTGCCTCTACTCCTACTTCCGAGGCGTCACTCTGGATAAAAAACGGCTTGCAAAAATTTGGATGACGCAACACGGGGTAGTTAGCGAAGCTTTAAGGTTTTCTACAGCCTCTATAACACTAGGTGTCATTGAGAAATTTTTTTTTTCAAGGTATCGGTGAGAGCCGGCGAGATAGTGGCAAAAACTCTAATAAATCTCCTATATCATTCCGCTGTGCCTAAAAATCTCCGAACCTCCCTCGGTGATTTCGGCATTGGAATTTTTTTAATCGCTCTTACCTTTTCTGGATCTGTTTTGAGCATTCCTCCACCGATTACAAAACCAAGATACGAGTATCTCAATTCTCTAAAACAAAACATCGATTTACTTAGCCCTATTGTTAAGTTAGCTTTTGTTAAACAGTCGGCTACTTGTTCTAATAACTTTAAGTGGTTTGAAAATTCATCAGAAATAATGAGTAGATCGTCCAAGTAAACGAAAACATCTGGCTTAAGCCTGGCAGGTATCACCTTATCCATTAAGCGATATAAACGCTGAGCCACGTTGCATAAACCAAATGGCAGCACTCTGAATAGATACAGAGGTCGGCCAGGCACTGTGAAGGCCGTATATGGATTCGCCTCTTCTTCCAACTCTATTTGCCAAAATGCATATTTGAGGTCAACGCTGCTGATGTAATGGGTCTGATCTATGCGGCTTAAAATGCCATCTATATTCGGCAGCAGATATACGTGCTTTATTGTAACCGCATTTAGTTTCCGCGCATCTAAACAAAAGCTGTTTTTATCTGATTTTTTTTACTGCTGCTGTGATTAGGCCAGGGACTGTTGCTTTCCTTAATTAAATTTAGCTTGAGCATGTTATCTAATTCAGCATAAACAATCTTCTGTACTGCCAGCGATATCGGGTAGTGTTTGTCTTTGATTGGGTTTACCCTTGAACGACTTTAATTTCATGTTTTTCCAGAGTTGTACAACTAAATACGGTGTTTGTTCCAGTTCTGTTCACAAATAAAAAGCTATAATTTTTTTGTCACCCTTGTATTTCTAGTGAAGTTTTTCTAACACTCGATACTGTTGCCCTCTCGCCGTACTCACATTGCAAATTTTTTTATCAGCCTGACATCTAGCTCTTCTATTACTTCTCGACAATTTTTTCCTAACAGACTGACTGAAGCGCCTGAATCTAGCAGTCCTTTAAAACTTTTCCCCTTAATCACACTATCCGCGTAAGGCCTTGGATCAGTGGTATTAATGTTTTGACGATTAGTTGCTTCTGTCAGAATTTTGCGGTGTTTTCTGCGCGTACTTAGAAAATTCCTCTTTTACAAGAGGAACACTCAGATCTTTATGAATTCGTGAATTTTTTACGTACCATGGAGCTGCAGTAATCGTTTGAAGAATTTTGTTTTGTCGCCTTTGGATTTTTTCAATGTTTGACGCTGAGGCGGTGCCCCATAACTGAATTCCATAGCACCCTATAGGCTTTAGTATTGCGTTGTACAACAAAAGTTTGCAATCTAATTTCAATGTAGAATTTCTGCCCATAAGCCAATTTAGCTGCGCTGCTTTTAGTTTTAACTGAGTGACCTTTGTTCAATGTGAGACTTCCACGTTAACCCACGGTCGAGATGAATACCAAAATACCGGACTTCATTTTGCTGCGGAATAGGTGAATTGTTAATTTAGATAGCTGAACATGTTTGTTTACGCAATGTGAATGTGACATGAGTACATTTTTGTTCATTAACTTTAATTTTCCAAAGTTTCCTGCAAATTTCGCGAAGCTACTTGATGGTTTTCATGTACGCTGCAGAATGCTGTATCGTCTGCAAAAGTTGAAGTGTGGATTCCGGCTCTCGTTGGCATGTCAGAGGCGTAAATCAAGTATAAAGTAGGCCCCAGTATGCTGCATTGAGGAACACCTGCCTCGATTGGCTGAGTCGGGCTTATAAAGTCGCCTTCTCTGATAACAAACTTCCGCCCATATAAGAAGCTTTCCAGAAGCTTGTGTGTATTTGCAGGCAAGTTTAACTTTATTTTGTGCATCAAGACGTCGTGCCACACTCTGTCAAAAGCTTGAGATATATCAATGAAAAGAGCTGAGCAATACTTCTTCTTCTCAAAGGTCTGTCTTATGACATTGACTAGTCTGTGCGTTTGTTCTATGGTGCTATGTTTAGCCCGAAAGCCAAATTGATGATCAGGGATGCATCCCACATTGTTCAATATTGGACTCAACTTCGCCATTAACAATTTTTCGAATAGTTTTGAAATTGTTGGTAAATAACCAATAAGTCATTGGTCTATATGGTTCTACTTTAGTCAGATCCTTCCCTGGCTTGGGTATCATAGTAATCGTTGAGACCTTCCACTCTGCAGGATAATACTCAAGGCGTAAAATGGCGTTACAAATGAAAAGTAGAACTCTTCTAGCTACACGAGGTAACTGTTCAAGCATTTTACCAGTAATTTGATCAATGCCTGGAGCTTTCCTGGGGTTTGTATTACCGATAACGTTTTCGACATCTTGAAAATTAAATCTCAAAGACACAGGAGGTCTAACAACATATGGTGGTTATTCCGCTGTAATATTCGCTGAATCATTTGTAATAAAACGTTTCTCAACTGATCGACATACAACATCCCTTTTTCAGAATCGCTTCTTGCCCAGGCGCCAATTGAAGTTTGCAAAGGTGGCTTACCTATTACGGGTCTTTTTAAACCTTTTGTCGCTTTCCACAAGGAATAATCCGATTGAGGAGTTCCATCAAGGTTTTCCAGATATGTTTTAAGAGAAGCCTTTCTGTGGATTTCGAGTAGATTTCTTAACTGAGTTATGCATTCCCGTAGCCTAGTCTTAAGCTGGGGAGGCCTGCGAAGTTGCCACTCTCTTCTGACTGCTCTTTTTTCTGACAGTAGTTGCGCAATTTCAGACGGATAAGTTCTACTGTTCTCATTTCTGGATCTTATATAACTAGTGGTAGCATGCTGTTCGGCCAGTTTGAGGTTTTCACAAAAATCGTTAATTGACACATCAATATACTCAGGCGTTCTCAAGGCGATATTTTCAGTACAATGTGTACTCAGAAATTGTTTGTATTTTAGCAAATTAACTCTATTGACGGTCAACGGGGAGCCAATCTCTTGGGGAAACGAAACAGAGATTATAGTGGGAGAGTGATCTGATGACAAATCTAATGAAGGCTTCACTTGCATCCACTCTAAAGGAAAACTTTTCGCAACTCCAAAATCTATAACGTCTAGGATCTTTCGTCGGTCTGTCGGCTAATAAGTGGGGTGTCCGCTTGAAACCACATCTAAGCCCATTTTGGAAACGGTGTCAAAAAGCACACGGCCTTTCGAGGTAATTAAACGTGATCCCCAAAAAGTGTGTTTAGCGTTATAGTCGCCAGCCGCTTAAAATCGAGGCCCAAGTGATTTGAAAAAATTTGAATATTGGCTTTTTGTTATAGAAAATCGGGGCGGTGAGTAAATCAAGGAAATAACGATTTTTTCATCAAAATATTCAGTGCATATATTAGTTGCTTGGAGATACTTCTCACGTATCTCGTTCATTAAATAGTGCTTAGTTCTGGATTTTATTAGAATTGCCGATCCTCCGCAAGATCTTCCACAGGGATCTTTAGTGTCATATAATGCGCACCCATTAATTTTGAAATAACTGTTGGTTGTCAATTGGGTTTCAGCTTGATTGCTTATATCGATTTGCTTTTCCATAAGGAAGTGCTCAAGTTCATTTTTGTGTTGGCGGATGCCGTTTGCATTCCAGAAACATATTTTTAACCAACTCATTTTTTTAAAATTGCCTGCAAAATAGTGGACTGCATTATCAGCATTTCCAACTTTTGATGATGAAACAATTATAGTTGGCTTAAAGAAACTTAAATTTTCCTACAACTTTGGCCCTGACAAGATCCCCAGCTGTATTTTGATAAACTGTGCTGAATCAATAGCCATACCTTTGACTATTATATTTAACATATCTACCAGAATTGGTTTCGTCCCAACTATTTGGAAAACATTCAACATAGTTCCTTTGTTTAAATCAGGCAACAAAGCAGATATTGAAAATTACCGTGGCATTGCAAAACTTAGTGTTATTCCCAAATTTTTCGAGAAATTGCTAACTGAGCAGTTATGTTTTCATGTGTTGAGTATAATATCTCCACATCAACACGGTTTTCAAAAGGGATGCTCAACCACCACGAATTTGTTCGCTGTAAATCGAGGACTATTTCAAAAGAAACAAGCGGATGTAATTTATACCGATTTCAGCAAAGCGTTTGATAAAGTGAATTATTCACTTCTTGTAAAGAAGTTGAAAATTTTGGGTTTTACAAATCAAGCTTTAAAATGGTAATTTTCATATTTGTCGGACAGGAGGCAAAATGTAATTTTCAGAAACGTAGTTTCAAAAAATATGCAGGTACCTTCTGGTGTACCACAGGGGAGCCATCTTTAATCGCTGCTATTTTCGCTGTATATTACTGATTTGCCGGATGTAATAAAGTTTTCAAATGTTTTAATGTATGCAGACGACGTAAAAATCTTTCTATGTTATAATAACTTTTTGGATCATAAATTTCTTCAAATGGAATTGGATTCGTTTTATAATTAGTGCAAAGTCAACCTGATGGAGCTTAATTTTAAAAAATGCAAGCAAATGCGCTTTCTAAGAAGCAATCCGAACATCGTTAATTATTTTCTGAATGGTTATAAAATTGATACCCTGGACATTATAATGGATTTTGGTATTTTATTTCATCCAAAGATAAGTTTTATTCCGCATATCACAGCTACAATAAATAAGGCCAGGGGTACATTGGGTTTTATAAAACGTTGGTCCAAAGAGTTCGCAGATCCGTGATTGCGAAAACGTTATATACTGCACTGGTTCATCCTATATTAGAATATGGACCGATTATTTCGGACCCTATCTATCAGATTCATTCAAAGGCAATTGAGTCAGTGCAAAAGCTTCAACCCTCAAAACTTGCCTCCGTATACGGCTCGTCTGCCTCTCATCAAGCTACCTACTTTGAAAAGCCGTAGAACTACGCTCAACGTTTCTTTCTTTACGCTCTTAATTATTGGTTAATGAAATTTCATTTAACATTCCTCAACGCTCGCCCGGTATTTCTTTCCGTTATTTTTGGAATTTTCCAGAGTTAATTATGTTGATGCTCTCTCACTCCCAGTAGAGTGTGTACGCAGTTCAACCAACTGCTTGGACTAATTGATTTTTCATTAAATCTAAATGTTGTAAAGAATTCAATTATTGTCTATTTAAGTTAATAACTTTTCTCTTTGTTGTTTATACCTGTTAATTATTTTGTCTGTAACATATTTTAATATTTATACACACATGTACAAAGGAGTTTTAATGACGAACCATACCATTGTTGATAACAATCATACTATTTTATGTCCTACCATATTAATATGGTTGTATATGATTTTAAAATATGGAATGCTGATGCTGAAATAACACTTGTCGAACCAAGACTATTTTTATTTGAGCTAATAGAATCTAGACCCCATTGAAATCTAAATTATTTGCAATTGTGAAACCCGATTATATTTTATTACAGAAATTTATTAAAATAACCTATAATTGAGAATATTAATTTATTTAATCTTTGTTGAACTTTTATAATTTTTTTTTAATAGGATTCTTGCTTTTGTACATCGGGTTACAGTTAAAGTTTTTCCTTTCTTTAACTTTTTTCTTAAGAAGGATGTTTTACAACACAAATTTGCTGTGATCAATAGTTTTTTATTGAAGACGACAAGAAAAATAATAATCAAATCTTTAGCCGGGGGACAACTAGCTGTTTCGTAACGGCTACACTACTCATCAGCATCCATTCGGATTTGATAATTAATAATAGTTTTAATTTTAGTTATAGTTTTATTTTATATTATTATATGTGACATAGTTAGTTGTAAATAAATAAAATTGAATCGTTTATCAAAGAATTCCTTTTATTTAATTAATATGGTGACATTAGTATGAGTATGATACTAGTATGGTTGTTTGTTGAAAGTAGTATGGTTATATGGTTGTTGACCATTGTAACAATGTTGCAATACTTTATTTTACAAAATTATAATGAATCGTTTCAAATATAACAATATAAAATAGTTAGCACCAACTATAGTATGTCAACAATAGTCTTTAGAATATTTTCAGGTAAACCACAATTTTTTTCTACGTATAGAGTTCTAAAAAATATCAAGTCCATATGTACAAGCCCAAAAAATCCAACAATACTGTTGCAGATATTCGAACTCCACAAATTTCGGAGAATGTCATAGCAAATGCTACAAAATTAATCGACTATTGAGAAGCTAAGAACCGTTGCTGTTTAACGCCACTTTAATACACGGAGAGCTTTCTGTATAAAGTCTTGAGTTAACATATTTTCCAAACTTTCGGTTAAAAAAATTTTCATTTTAATGTATATATGTATATATGTATATATATATATATATATATATATATATATATATATATATATATATATATATATATATATATATATATATATATATATATATATATATATATATATATATATATATATATATATATATATATATATATATATATATATATATATATATATATATATATATATATATATATATATAGGTTTTTACTTTCAAATTAACGATTTTTGTATTCAAATTCAATTTTTTACAAGTCAAACACAATGTTTTGCAACACAAATTCAATTTCTTGCACTTCAAATTAAATTCTTTTCATTTCATATTAAATTTTTTGTATTTCAAATTAAATTTTTTGTGTTTCAATTTGAATTTGTTTAACTTCGAATTAAATTTTTTGTTTATTTGGCTAAAAACTTACAGCTTTATTGAAAAAAAAAACTCAATAGACGTTACATTATCAGTAAAAAATTTTGAGAAAAGTTTATGAGAAAACTTTATTTTTAATTTGAAAATAAAATAAAAAATATGTTCTCCCGATATTTCAATTGTAATAAATTTCTTTTTTGAAAGACAAGACGATCATTGCTAATTCATCTGTAACTTCCAACATTTTCTTACTTTTCCTAGAAGAGTTAGCTATTCAGTAAATTAGCACCGAATGTGCTTGGCTGGTTCTTGATAATGCTAAGATACAAAAGATAAGGTTGCAGAATCCGTGCACATTATAAATTTTCTTCCTCCTTACATAACTACATACGTGAGCTTAATCCAATAAAAAAGTTTTTTTCTAAAACAAACTACCTGCCCGAAATTTATTAGCTGATGCGGACAGTAATTTGGACTTGATAACAATAATTAAACAGTCAGTCGAAACGGTAGCACCTTCAGATTGTAACAATTATTATCTTGATATGACCATGAGTTTGTCATTAGCTGCATCTGGAAAACGGTTGCAATAGGAACCGTCCAAATTTGGTTACAAAATTATATTAAGGAAAAATTACGAGTAATGACTTGAACAACAAGTTTATTTTTATTTCATTTTGTAAATTTTTTGCTAAATAAATAAAAACTTGAATTCGAAGTTAAACAAATTCAAATTGAAACACAAAAAATTTAATTTGAAATAAAAATAGTTTAATTTGAAATACAAAAAATTTAATATGAAATGAAAAAAATTTAATTTGAAGTGCAAGAAATTGAATTTGTGTTGCAAAACATTGTATTTGACTTGTAAAAAATAGAATTTGAATACAAACATCGTTAATTTGAAAGAAAAAACCTATATATATATATATATATATATATATATATATATATATATATATATATATATATATATATATATATATATATATATATATATATATATATATATATATATATATATATATATATATATATATATATATATATATATATATATATATATATATATATATATATATATATATACATGCATTATAGTTTATTGATTACATTATTAATGTACTCGAACTGATTTTATGGCTTTAACATAAATTTCCTTATGCATAAGCCTGTCTAGCTATGATTTATTTTTTGTTAAAATTCAGTTTGTTTTATTAAATGAACATATGTGTATACATATTTATTTTTATTTTAAGTTTTATAAAGATTAATAAATAAATTTAATTGAAAACCAATATAAAATCCAATAACGTTTTTTTACATATTGATATAAAAGGAAAGTATATTTGCAAATTAACGTCTATAAATTCAATGTCTTATCAGGTTTTGTTACCTGATTCAATAAGTATTAAATACTAAAGTTTGAATAAAGTACCATACAAAACATATTCATCCCAATAAACTTTTAATTAAAAAATAATAATAATAATATGTAGTTGCAAATTAATTTTTAAAAATTCATTCATAACGAAATATTTATAAAAATCAGTCTTATTATTTGTTTGGAAGTTAATCACATATATGTACGTTTCTTTAAGACAATTTGTCAAGAAGCTTTTCAAGAATGACTTTCGTATTTTTAACCTCTTCAATTTTTTCTCTGTGGGATCTCTCTATAGCCTCTTCCTTTTTTTCAGCTATTTCTTTTAACGTAGTGCTAAGATTATACTTTTTCCTTTCCTTTGCATTTGGTTTTTCGTTCCTAGAATTTTCTTTTTTTATTTCTTTTTGGCTACTAATTAAAATTTCCGGTTCTATGGAATCATCTAAAAAGCATATTTTATTTAGTTCTTGTTCAAACTCCAAAAGTTTACGTTTTGCTTCCGAGCTACTATTATTTTCCATGGCCATCTTTTTTCTTTTCAATACAGTTTTATATCTCTCTTCGAATTGTTTGGGAGACATATGGGATATTTCAGCTGCGATCTGCATCCACATTTCTTTTTTGTTCCGGAACTTTTTTAAAGGGCCAATATCAGCTAAATATATGCTGTAAGAATTTTTAGTGTCTCCATCTGTCCAATCTAAAAGCGGTATAAACAAGAAACTATTTTGATTATTCCGGCCACATTTCAAACAGCAATGTTATCAAGGAGCTGGAAAAGTTTTTACTTACACTGAATCGCTTTTGAACAAACTGGACTGTCATCACTATTTTTATTTTCATTACTCATTTTACTAAAAAAAAGAATGTTTAACTACGTCGGTCTTGCTAATAAATAATTTAGCTTTTGATTTGTAATCATAAGTTTATTATAAATAAATAAACTTCAACAAAAAATTTTTAAATAGTTGTTGCCTCGTTGAAAACTATCAGCTGTTTTAAACAGGGCAATGCATTTAATCATAAATTGTTTTTTGTTCTCGTTCAGATATAAATAACACTTTTACAGGGACGGTCGAACATTTTTTAAATGCATCTTTTGACAGGGTGGTATATCTTATGTAGAAACGAAAACACCATAAGGTTATATAAGGCGGTCAGCTGCAAGTCTATGTAGGGGGATCAACGCAGTGCACAGTGTGCACTGTGCCGTAACTGCTAGACTGTGCAGAAGTGCGGCTATAACCTCCTCGTGGTGGCTGCTGGGAACAGGCCAACCAGTAAGGTCATGTCTCTGGGTCTGGCTAATATAGTCGGGCTGAGAGAGAAAAATCTACACAAATCCCAATCCAAGAGGGAACAGCATACCTCGAGCGATGAATGGCTAGTGGGTTAATCTAGTTCCTAGTATGCGGACTTGGGATGCTCAGGCATGGTCCCATTTTAATAAGTGCCTTACTGCGCTACCGGGGCTCTGGTGCAGTGGACCGTCTTTTCCCCTATACTCGTGGGACCAAAAATGAACACAGAAAATAATAAAAATAAAAAAAAATGGCGGAAGCAGCCAAGAGAGCTTCAACAAAGAGGCAAATCAACCTCGAAAAATAGTAAAAGAGGCAGAAAAACCCTCGGCTGGGGCGGGAGTAACTCCCAGCAAAACCGGCTCTGAAATGAGGCCTAAGAGACTCAGTGGAGCGGGTAAAAAAAGGCTGGTCTACTTATTAAAACAAGGCCTTAGTAAGGAAGAGGCCAGACAGCCTATGACCCTGCAAAATGAGGAGGCCAAGGGCAAAGAACAAGGCCCAAAAAAGCAAAGGTCTGAGGAAGAAACGCCTCCGGAAGCCAATCAAAGAAAGAAGAGGCTAACGGACGAACAACCGTCCACCTCACGAGCAGCAAAAGCGGCACCAAAAAAAAGTAGTGACGACCAAGCAGAGGCGGCCCACTGCGTCATACAGGGACGTCACTACAGGAGTCAAGTTGGCAATTCTCGCAAGAGACTACCCTAACACTGCTCTATCAACAGAGCAGATGGACTCCATCCAGAAACTATTACTGGAAAAAATAATAGATGGCAAAAACAACGCCACAAAACCTGCCTTTCTAGGCTGTACCTATAACATTGTCATTGTCCTACACTGTAAGGACAACAAATCGGTGGACTGGGTGAAGGAGAACATCACCGACTCAACACCCTGGGAAGGGGCCTCAATATGGGCCATAGAGGAGTTCAAAATTCCTCTATCCAATATCGCGGTGGGATACTTCCCCAGCTCCACCAATTTGGAAACAAATAAGATCCTTGATCTTATACAGGGGCAGAACGAAGGCCTCGTCGTCGAGTCATGGCGACTAGTAAGAAGAGCAGAGAAGGGCTCACTAGTAACACTGGTTCTATTCGTGGACCAAAAACAGCGGCCAGCTTAAAGGAATCAGGCGGGAAGATCTACTACCGCTTTGGTCAAACCGCCATGAAGCTGAAAACTGAAAATATAACCACGGATGAGCTAGTGCAACAAATGCAGGAAGTGGGGCTAGAGGAAGAGGGCGTAAGTCCTCCTTATGGTCAAAGCACGGAAGGGCCAAAATAAAGTGCATCCAAGCAAATCTTCACCACGCTAGGGCTGCAACGGCCGAAATAAGTAGAAGATTTGCTTGGGGCACCACCAACATAGGGCTCCTACAAGAGCCCTGGATAACAAGAGGCCGTATTCAAGGTCTCAATATTAAAAATACACAGGTAATTTATGACACGGGCGCAGCCAAACCAAGGGCTGCACTTATCATGAACAATAATATTAACTATTTGCCTCTTACAGATGGCGACACAGCAGTGGCGCTAGTTGAAGCTGAGTCAAACGTTAGTAGGATAAAGGTTGTTATTGCCTCGGCCTACTTCCCAGGAGACATAAATGAAGGACCACCATCCATAATCAAGGGTCTAGTGGAGCACTGCAGGCAACACGGCAAGACCCTAATAATTGGGTGTGATGCAAATACCCACAATACAGTATGGGGAAGCACGGATACCAACACTAGAGGTGAGTCACTCTTTGAATACTTATTATCTACTGATATGGAAATAGCTAATAGGGGGAATAGTCCAACATTTAGCAATGCCATTAGGGAAGAGGTTCTAGATCTTTCCCTCATAACCAACAAATCTTTAGAAATGATCAGTGACTGGAAAGTCTCGGAAGAGAACTCCATGTCGGATCATAAACACATCTTATTTGAAATAAAGGGACTAATGAAGAGCACGTCGCTCTACAGAAACCCCAGGGCAACAAACTGGTTGAAGTTTGCGGAGAACCTACAGTCTAGAATGACAGATAGAATATTTCCCACTTCATCAACAGGACAGCTAGACGCCTCAGTGGAAGAATTGACAAATCTTATCATATCTTCCTTTCACGATAACTGTCCCACCAAAATAAAATCCTCCACGAAGAGGGTTCCGTGGTGGAACAAAAATCTTGAAAAACTGCGTAAAGCAGCCAGAACAGAGTTCAATAAGGCCAAGAAATCCAAAGAATGGGAAGAGTATAGGAAGGCCCTGACGACATATAACAAAGAGCTTAGGAGATCTAAGAGAAACTCATGGAGGGCTCTCTGTGAGGATCTCAAAGATGTCCCAGCAACAGCTAGGCTGCATAAAGCGCTTTCAAAAAGGCCGATTAACCCAATAGGCACACACAGGAAACCCGATGGCACCTGTACAAATACATTCCATGGGACCTTAGAGCTTCTTCTAAGGACTCACTTCCCAGACTGTACACTAAATACAAATGCGGACACGCAAAATGTGACGGCAAACTCAAATCATGGGATGATGACTCCAGTCATCAAGAGGATAATAACATTTGAAGGGGTAGAATGGGCAGTAAATGCCTTCAAACCCTACAAATCACCAGGACCGGATGGAATTTTTCCGGCACTATTATCAAGAAGCAACTCCACGGTCATACGAACTATGGGGAAAATCTTCAGATCAAGTTTACTATTGGGATATATTCCAAAAATATGGAGGGAGGTGAAGGCTATATTCATACCGAAAGGGGGAAATAAGCCTCCTGGCTCTCCCAAGTCATACAGACCAATTAGTCTATCCTCCTTCATGCTAAAAACCATGGAGAAGTTATTAGATATATACCTCAGAGAAGAGGTAATCACCTTACGTCCGATTCATGGACTACAATTTGCTTACCAAAAGGGCAAGTCTACGGTCACGGCCCTACACAAACTGGTAACGCATATCGAAAAGGCTTTGATCTCTAAGGAGATTTCTCTATGTGCATTCATGGACATAGAGGGTGCCTTCGATAACGCAAACTTCCTTGCTATGGAAACAGCACTCTTTAATAGAGGAACTGACCCAGCAATGGTAAAATGGATTAGCAACATGCTGAACCAAAGGACAGTAAGAGTCTCACTTGGCTCCGCTGAACGTTGTGTCACTGCGGTCAAAGGATGCCCTCAGGATGGAGTACTATCTCCCCTACTATGGTCAGTACTTGTTGACGACCTCATCAGGCTGCTTAACAGTATGGGATACAAAACCATTGGATACGCAGATGATATCTGCGTGACAATCAGGGGCGATCATCCTGACACGATGGGAATGCTGATGCAAAATGCATTAGACACAACATGGGAATGGTGCAGAAGGGAAGGACTTTCAATAAACCCTGAAAAGACGACAATTGTGCCATTCACCAAAAAAAGGGAAGTAGTGATCCCTACTCTAAGGATAAACGGTATTGAGGTTGCTCCCAAGACAGAGGTGAAATATCTAGGCATAGTCCTGAATAAGAAACTCACATGGGAACCGCACCTCGTATCGGTTATAAAAAAGGCAACAACAAGCCTCTGGATTGCCAAGAAACTACTGAGTAGATCCTGGGGCCTAAGCCCTAAGATGACGTACTGGTTATATACCCAAATGGTAAGACCCACTATACTATATGGGGCTGTAGTATGGTGGGGGAAAACCAAACAGGTAACAGTCATATCAAGACTTCGCACGGTTCAGAGACTCGCATGCCTATGTATCACAGGGGCGATGAAAACCACCCCAACGATAGGCATGGAAGCTCTTTTGAACCTAACACCGCTTAACGTAGCTGTAAAAAAAACCGGCCGTTCAGGCCATCTCAATTTACAAAAGGGAAAAACTTAAGGCAGGAAACCTTATTGGACATCTTGCAATCCTAAAGGATTTCAGAGACGTAATCGATTTCCTTTGCCAGGAAGTTTAAGACCATCTTCCCAGCAAGGGAGGAATGGAGCATGAACCCAAGATGGTTGCGGGATGGTTCACAAAAGTGGTACACGGATGGATCCAAAACGCTCCAAGGTGTTGGAGCGGGAATAGTGGGGCCTAGAGCACGCAAATATATAACCCTTAGCAAAGACACCACAATCTTTCAAGCGGAACTATACGCAATAAGGGAAGCGGTTGAAATACTTTCCCACAGGATACACAAGGGAGTGCTGATAAAATACTCTCCGATAACCAATCAGTGCTGAAGGCCCTGAGCAGTTGTGTCTTCACATCCAAGTTAGTACTGGAATGTCAGAACAGGCTAAATGAACTGGCAAGCCAGAACCAGGTCACCCTGATCTGAGTGGCAGGACATGAAGGGCATCATGGCAATGAAATGGCTGACATTTATGCCAAGAAAGGAGCAGACGGGAATTTTATTGGACCCACTCCAACTTTGGCTTCAAAAACAGATAAATAAATGGACAGTGTCCATCGTTGAACAACATTGGAACCAGACAGCTGGTCTTGAACACTCCAAGAAATTTCCAAACTTTGATAAAAAGAGAGCCGAACGTGCTCTAAAACTGGACAGGAAAAGTCTCAGAACATTGACAGGTGCACTTACAGGTCATTATAACTGCTACAAGCACCTGCATAGGATGGGAATTTCCAACACAGACATTTGCAGATTCTGCGGTGATGAAGAGGAGTCAATGGAGCACTTAATCACCCAATGTGGAGCACTGGGACACAGAAGATATAGGCTACTACAAGCTTATATGTTAAGCGAATGTGACTTAATATCACTCCCTATGATGGAGCTTGTCCGTTTTCTTGACATACTCAACCCATAATGGGGCAAGGGACGCACAATAGATCACCATTGGTCGCAGTGCAAATGACCGATGAGGGCCATATCGCATCCAATAATAATAAGGTTATATAAATATCGAAATGGAAATTTCCGATATCGGTCCATATATACCCGAGATATAGCCTAAACCGCGGTTTTCATGAAAATGTTGCGTAAGTGAACTTAAACATCTTTTTTGCCTAAAAACAGTTCTGATAAGGAAATAAGGTTATATAAATATGAAAAATGGAAATTTCCGATTTCGGTCCATATATAACCGAGATATAGCCTAAACCGCGGTTTTCATAAAAATGTCGCGTAAGTGAACTTAAACATCTTTTTTTGCTTAAAAGCAGTTCTGATAATAAAATAAGGTTATATAAATATGGAAAATGAAAATTTCCGATAACGGTCCATATATACCCGAGATATAACCTAATCGGGGTTTTTCATAAAAATGCCGCGTAAGCGAACTTTTTTTTTTTTTTTTTTGTTAAGCGTTTTTATTTATTGAATCTTCAAAGTGAACTAACAATAAGTATTCAAATCTTAATACTAAATATAAAAGTAAAAGAATTAATAAAATAAAAAAATAAATAAAATGTGCTTTTTACTTACGTCCAGCCAATGCTAGACAAAAAGTTCTATTATGCGGGAGCAATATCGGTAGAATCACCTATTGAACGTTCTGATGGTGGCAACGGTATCCCTTCTTCTCAACCGACTGTGGCCGCCAAAATTAAGTATATTACGCGCAAGAGGGTTTGGATGAAGTTCCAGTTTACTGACATACCTTGTCGCGTACTTAGAAAACTCCTCTTTTACCAGCGGAACACTTAAATCTTTATGAATTCGTGAATTTTTTACATACCATGGAGCTGCAGTAATCGTTCGAAGAATTTTGCTTTGCCGCCTTTGGATTTTTTCAATGTTTGACGCTGAAGCGGTGCCCCATAACTGAATTCCGTAGCACCATATAGGTTTTAGAATTGCGTTGTATAACAAAAGTTTGCAATCTAATTTCAATGTAGAATTTCTGCCCATAAGCCAATTTAGCTGCGCTGCTTTGAGTTTTAACTGAGTGACCTTTGCTTCAATGTGAGACTTCCACGTTAGCCTACGGTCCAGGTGAATGCCAAGGTACTTTACTTCCATGTGCTGCGGAATAGATGAGTTGTTAATTTGGATATGCGCACATGTTTGCTTACGCAGTGTGAATGTAACGTGAGTACATTTCTGTTCATTATGTTCAGCCATTTTTCCAATATTGAAATAAATTCCTGTAAATTTCGTGAAGCTAATTGGTGGTTTTCATAAACGCTCAAAAACGCTGTGTCGTCTGCAAAAGTTGAAGTGCGGATTCCAGATGTCGTTGGCATATCAGAGGCGTAAATCAAATACAAAGTAGGCCCAAGAATGCTACCTTGAGGAGCTCCTGCCTCGATAGGTTGAGTTGGGCTTATAAAATCACCTTCTCTGATAACAAATTTCCGCCCATATAAGTAGCTTTCCAGAAGCTTGTGAGTATTAGCAGGCAAGTTCAACTTTATTTTGTGCATCAAGCCGTCGTGCCACACTTTATCAAAAGCTTGAGAAATGTCAATGAATAGAGCTGAACAATACTTCTTCTCCTCTGTCTTATGACATTCACTAGTCTGTGCGTTTGTTCTATGGTGCTATGTTTAGCCCGAAAAACAAATTGATGATCAGGGATGCATCCCACATTGTTCAATATTGGACCCAACTTAACCATTAACAATTTTTCGAATAGTTTTGAAACTGTTGGTAGTAGACTTATTGGTCTGTATGATTCTATTTTAGTGGGATCGTTCCCTGCTTTGGGTATCATAGTAATCATGGACACCTTCCACTCTGCAGGATAATACTCGAGACGAAAAATTGCGTTAAAAATAAAAAGAAGAATTCTACGAGCTACACGAGGTAACTGTTCAAGCATTCTGCCAGTAATTTGATCAATACCTGGAGCTTTCCTGGGGTTTATGTTACTGATACCTTGTTCTACATCTTGAAATATGAATCGCAAAGACACAGGCGGTCTAACTGCGTATGGTGGTAATTCAGATGCATCATTTGTTATATCATTTGTAATAAAAACATTTCTCAAATGGTTAACATACACCATCCCCTTTTCTGAATCGCTTCTTGCCTAGTCGCCAGTTGAAGTTCGCAAAGGTGGCTTACCTATTACCGGTCTTTTCAGACCTTTTGTCGCTTTCCACAGAGAATAGTCAGATTGCGGAGTACCATCTAGGCTTTCCAAATAGGTTTTAAGGGAAGCCATTCTGTGGATTTCAAGCAGATTTCTTAACTGAGTTATGCACTCTCGTAGCCTGCTTTTAAGCTGGGGAGACCTGCGAAGCTGCCACTCTCTTCTGACTTTTCTTTTTTCTGACAGAAGTTGCTCAATTTCAGACGAATAAGTTCTATTGTTCTCATTTCTGGATCTTATATGACTAGTGGTAGCATGCTGTACGGCCAGTTTGAGGTTTTCAGAAAAATCGTTAATTGACACATCAATATCCTCAGGCGTTCTCAAGGCGATATTTTCAGTACAATATGTGCTCAAAAATTTGTTGTATGTTAGCCAATTAACTCTATTGACGGTCAACGGGGAGCCAATCTCTTTGCGAAACGAAACGGAGATTACAGTGGGTGAGTGATCTGATGACAAATCTAATGAAGGCTCCACTTGATTCCAGTCTGGAGGAAAATTTTTCGTAACTCCAAAATCTATAACATCTGGGATCTTTCGTCGGTCTGACGGCCAATAAGTGGGTTGTCTGCTTGAAACCACATCTAAGCCCATTTTGGAAACGGTATCAAAAAGCACACGGCCTTTCGAGGTAATTAAACGTGAACCCCAAAAAGTGTGTTTAGCGTTATAGTCGCCAGCCGCTAAAAATCGAGGCCCAAGTGAATTGAAAAAATTTGTATATTGATTTTCTGTTACTGAAAACCGGGGTGGGGAATAAATCGATGAAATAACAATTTTATGAGGAAAATGTTCAGTACATATGTTTGTTGCTTGAAGATACTCTTCACATGTCTCGTTTAGCAAATAGTGCTTAATTCTAGTTTTTATCAAAATTGCTGAGCCTCCGCAAGAGCTGCCGCGGGGATCTTTAGTATCATAGAGTCTGTAACCATTAATTTTGAAATAGCTGTTGCTTGTTAAGTGAGTTTCAGCAATCATCATTATATCGATTTGCTTTTCCATAAGGAAGTGCTCAAGTTCATTTTTGTGTTCGCGGATGCCGTTTGCGTTCCAGAAACATATTTTTAACCAACTCATTTTTTTAAAATTGCCTGCAAAATAGTGGATTGCATTTTCAGCATTTCCTGCATCATGTTCGTCATGGAAACCGTAAATGTATTTATAGATTGAACAAGAGTCTGCAGAGTTGCCTCAAGATTGCTAAAATTTTGGTCGGAGTTTTGAGGCTTGGACTCTTAAATCAAGTTTGGATTATCGGATTTTACCACATTCGCATAAGAAATTTTTTGGGGGTTTTGCACGTTTATATGGCTGGTTGACTGGTGTACCTGGGGAAAATTGGTTTTAGAAATGCTGTTTGTCTGCTGGGGTGGCATATTTAAAATTGGTGACCTATTTGTCATTGACCTCTTGAAGTGAGTATAGACAGGGCAACCCCTGTAGTTTGCAGTATGGTTACCTCCACAGTTACTGCATTTTTTAACGCTCGTGTCAGTCTTAGGTTTTTTGCACTGTGATGTACGGTGAAGGTCACCATACACAACGCAAACTGCGGGCAACTTACAATAGGCCTTAGTATGGCCAAATTCTTGGCAGTTTAGGCATTGAACGGGCCCTAAACGCTTATGAGGCTCCTCAACGGTAACCTTACGATGCAAAAGATACTTGAGGTTCTAAATGGGATGCACTTCATTCTTTTTTAAGGCAACATCTCTAGGTTCCAATTCAACCGTAAACATGGGTTGAGGAATTTTCTCACGGTTCCTAATATTAACCACATTTTTAATTTTGAAGCCATTGTCCTCTAGGCCGGTTTTGACATCATTCGTATCTACAAAAGGGCCAATCCCTTTTATAACGACCTGAATACCTTTGGCACTTTTAAGCTGATATGTGTAAAACTATCGCTTCTCCTTCTCTAGAACGTCAGACAACTTTCGGTATTCATTTTCACTGTTTACCTGGATTTTGGTTTCATTGATGCTGCCGTGCTTAACCGATGTTACATTAAAAGTGTCTTTGCCGATTGCCGCAATAAGTTGTTTTACCAGCTCACTAGAGGTAGGCTCTTGCAAATATATTGGTGGCGGCTTAAAAGTTTTTTTGGGTATTGCTGGTTCATCGGTCTGAAGGATGGCAAACCTATTATCATCTTTGGGTATTTTGGACTGAGATGACATTTGAGCGGATTTGGGGCTTCGCTGCCGTTTAACTACGGTTACATACCTATCCATACCCACTTGCGTTTTCGATTTATCAACAATAGCTGGACTGGAAGATGGTTTGTCGTCTGTTATAACAATAATGTTTGGCGAGCACGAACGCGTGCGTTTTTTATCTCTTAGAGACAGGAGATTGTCCAATGATTTTTTCAATGATTCCTCTTCAGAAATCCAGAGGTTTTTTTCAGAATTGCACCTACTGGGTACACTCATGCAATTTTTTTTTATTTATATTTTTGTTGCTTTAAAAGTATATAAAAATAATTGTCACAAAGTTTTTATTTTGTATTAATTTACTCTTCACTTATTGCGGTTTTCTACTTATACCGTTATCTTTTTTTTTGTAACACTCCGATCAAAAACAAATACGTCCGTTCACTATCAAAGCTACACTCTGACTCGCGTAAGCGAACTCAAACAACTTTTTTTCCTTAAAAACAGTTCTGGTAATGAAATAAGGTTAGATAAATATGGAAAATGAAAATGCCCGATATCGGTCCATATATACCCGAGACATAGCCTAAACCGTGGTTTTCATGAAAATGCCGCGTAAGTAAACTTAAACAACTTTTTTTGCTCAAAGGCAGTTCCGGTAATAAAGTAAGGTTATACAAATATAGAAAATGAAAATTTTCGATATCGGACCATATATACCCCAGATATAGCCTAAGCCGCGGTTTTCATGAAAATGTCGCGTAAGTGAACTTAAACAACTTTTTTTTGCTTAAAAACAGTTCTGGTAACGAAATAAGGTTACATAAATATGGAGAATGAAAATTTCCGATATCGGTCCATATATACCCGAGATATAGCCTAGACCGGGGTTTTCATGAAAATGCCGCGTGAGCGAACTTAAACAACTTTTTGTGCTCAAAAGCAGTTCTGGTAATAAAATTAGGTTACATAAATATGAAAAATGAAAATTTCCGATATCGGTCCATATATACCCGACACATAGCCCAAATCGAGTTTTTCATGAAAATGTCGCGTAAGCGAACTTAAGCAACTTTTTTGTGCTCAAAAGCAGTTCTGGTAATGAAATAGGGTCATATAAATATGAAAAATGAAAATTTCCGATATCGGTCCATATATACCCGAGATATAGCCTAAACCGGGTTTTTCATGAAAATGTCGCGTAAGCGAACTTAAACAACTTTTTTGTGCTCAAAAGCAGTTCTGGTAATGAAATGAGGTCATATAAATATTAAAAATGAAAATTTTCGATATCGGTCCATATATACCCGAGATATACCCTAGACCGGGGTTTTCATGAAAATGCCGCGTAAGCGAACTTGAACAACTCTTTTGTGCTCAAAAGCAGTTCTGGTAATGAAATTAGTTTACATAAATATGGAGAATGAAAATTTCCGATATCGGTCCATATATACCCGAGATATAGCCTAGACCGGGGTTTTCATGAAAATGCCGCGTAAGCGAACTTAAACATTTTTTTGTGCTCAAAAGCAGTTCTGGTAATGAAATAGGGTCATATAAATATGAAAAATGAAAATTTTCGATGTCGGTCCATATATACCTGAGATATAGCCCAAATCGGGGTTTTCATAAAAATGTCATGTAAGCGAACTTAAACAACTTTTTTGTGCTCAAAAGCAGTTCTGGTAGTGAAATAGGGTCATATAAATATGAAAAATGAAAATTTTCGATGTCGGTCCATATATACCCAAGATATAGCTTAAACCGGGTTTTTCATGAACACGCGGCGTAAGCGAACTTAAACAATTTTTTTTTTTGCTTAAAAGCAGTTCTGGTATTAAAATAAGGTTATATAAACATGGAAAATGAAAATTTCCGATATCGGTCCATATATACCCAAGATATAGCTTAAACCGGGTTTTTAATGAAAAAAGTTTTTTTTATTTATTTTTTATTTATTTTATTTATTATATCCCTACATAACAAGACTTAGTCTTATAATTGCAATGCAGGGCTGTATAATGTACAATAAAATCGCCAAAATAACTTATCATTAATTACAATTAACATTAAAAACAAAAACATAATTTAACTCATTTTTATTAATAGAGTAAAACATGCATATTTAGATATTTGTGAAACATTTAAGACATCTAGTCAAAATAATCGAAAAGAAAGTTTTTAAAATGTGTTGCATTGCTATTAGTTTGTTGATGCTCTGGAAGAGCATTCCAAAGACGAATAGCATGCAGAAAGAACTGCCATTCGGAAACAAGGCACTGATACTTGGGAATTATTATTTTTTTACCCCTTAAAGATCGAGCAAATCTAATTTTTTCAAATAAATATTTTGGTTTTTGGATGTGTATTACTTTGTGGAGAAAGATTAATGTTCTTATCTTTAAGAGATTCTCAAATTTTACACCATATACTGTTTTGGCATATAACGCAACATGGTCGCGGCTCTTGAGATTATAAATGTATCTTACTATGTTATTGAATAAAACTTCAAGTTTCCTCTTACTAGCACTATCACAATTAGAAAACAATTCACAGGCATATATGACACATGGTATCAAGTAAGTTTTAGCCAGTAACATTCTTACTTTCACAGGTGTAAAATATTGAACAGTCCATAGCGTCCTTAATTTTACATACGATTTAGCCACCAGCGCATTAACATGATCAGTCCATGTTAAATTATTATTAAAAATAACTCCTAAATTTTTTGCAGAGTTTACTACTTGAATATTTTGTCCATTGACTGCAATATCAACTTCTATACGAGGACGAATAGTTTTTTTGTGGATCACCAGACATTTAGATTTTTTAGGATTCATCTGTAATCGATTTGCAGATGCCCACATATAAATATTGTTTAAATCATAATTAATTTTGTTTATGCTTTCGCTGATGCATTCAGCTGGGCTACTGAGCCATAGCTGCACATCATCTGCATACATGTGGACATTGCAATGTTTTAAAGTATTAGGCAAGTCATTGGCGTAAATTGAAAATAGCAGAGGTCCCAAGATTGAACCTTGAGGAACACCTTTCTCAAGCTCAACTGGGTTGGAAACGGCATTGTTCACACACACTGACTGTGTACGATCTGTTATATACGACAATATAAGTTGTGCGGCTGTAGACGAAAAGTTAAACGAAGATCTAAGCTTGTTATAGAGAATTTGATGGTTAACTGTGTCAAATGCTTTTGTATGATCAAGTAGTATTAATATATTAATTTTCCCGTCATCTAGTTCACGCCTAATGCTTTCTGTGACATCCACTAAGGCAGTTACACAACTGTGGTTTGGTCGGAAACCTGATTGTTTGTCAGACATCAATTTATTACTCTGAATATAATGGCTTATCTGGAGGTGCAATATTTTCTCCAATGCTTTAGAAAGGTAGCTTAAAATAGCTATTGGCCGATATTCATTGTTAGTTTTCGGAACTGGAATTATTTTTGCATGTTTCCATTTGAGTGGAAAATAGCTTGTGGTTATGATTGTGTTAAAGAAATATGTAATATATGGCAGAAGAGCAGGTAAGATTATTCGTATAAACCGGGGATGTATATTGTCAAAACCTATAGCATTTGATTTTATCTGCGCAAAACTTGATAGAACGTCAAGCTGAGTGATACACTTGAAACCAAACATACTAAATTGGCATCTATTAAAATTATTCATACCCGAATTATTATAATCTGAAGTGCCACTTCCTGACGGTATGTTAGCAAAAGTGTTGTTGAGTTCATTAACATCAACAGAACAGTCTACAGCAGTATTTGACTCACCAATACCAATTTCCCTAATAGTTTTCCAGGTCCGTTTGGATTCAAGAGCAGTACCAAACCTGTCAGAATAATATTTAGTTTTGGCCAATTTTATCAATCTATTTGCATCCCTCCTAGCTGAACGGAAACCAAGCAATAAATTATTTGTTCGAAAACGCTTCCACCGTGAATACGCTAAATTTCTACGTCGGATAGACTCTTGGATCGCGGAATTAAACCACGGTCTCCTTGTTGCTGTTATAGTCTTAGACCTCATGGGTACTGTATCATCAAAGAGTTTTAGGATGTTATCTTCAAGAAACGAAAGCTGATCATCAACTGATATCATGTTGTAGATACAGCTCCAGTTCACTTGTAGAAAGTTTTCATTAAGTATATGAAAATCTATATTTTTAAAATCACGAAAAGAATATGTTTGCTTCCTATTTCCAGGCTCAAAATCATATGCCGCATACACAATATCATGCTTAGAAAAACACGAGGCAGAAATTTGATCATAACGTATTATCTTTGTAGCATTTGTTATAAAAATAAGATCTAAAAGAGTGCTATTATTCTCTGTATAGTGTGTAGGAAACGTTGTGTTCACTGGAATGAGGCCAATAGTAGCCATTTCATCTTTAAATGCTGATTCTACAAAAAGGTTAGAATTAAAATCACCTGCAATAATAACATCATTGTACCGTGTCCCTATAGTTTCAATACTAGTCATAAAATCACTGTAGTCAACAGTACTGTTAGGTCTATACACACAACCAATCAAAGCCTTTCTACCAAAAGATGAAATTTCAACAAAAATTGACTCAATTCTATCACTTGCACCACTTTTAGCGCGGAACTTGCAAGTTATGTGATTTTTAACATATATGGCAACGCCTCCACCTCTCCCAAATGTACGGTCCGACCTAAATATTTTGTACCTGGATAAAGATATAAGCCCATCCGAAATTGAGTTATCTAGCCACGTCTCAGAAATACATATAATGTCAACGTTAGAATTCTCAAATGTCCATCTAAATTCATCAATCTTAGGCCTTAAACTCTGGGCATTTAAATGACATATTTTAAGACCTCTTTCCTGTACGGCTAGTATTTTCACAATGCTACGCATTATATAAAATGGAACTCTCCTCGTAGTTTGTACTATTCATCAACACAAAATATTAAGTAATTTAAAAATTTACCTAATCGCAACGCAACATTTTTTAAAAGTAATGATGATAAAAATAGAGTGACTTTGCAATACTGAGTAATTATAAAAGTTTCATGATTCCTAATGTTTTTCGATTTATGATAGTCAATAATAATATGCCACAAGCGACAGAAATGTTCATAAGAATATACAAAATTTAATATTAGTGTAATAGAATTTAACATTGAAATAAAAAGTAATAATATATGAGTGTTCCAAATAGCAAGGTTCAAAAACAAAAACAATAATACATAGTACTGAAATACAATATCACGTTGGTACATTAACATTAGATGAACTAGATGGTTGTACAATATTATGTCCACGAAAAAGCTTTTGTAACTCATCAATGCTCGCAACACGTACTGGCTCATCTGAGTTTATTCGCTTTACATATACTAGTCCCCTATACGTATATGCAGTTTGCAGTATTTTTTTCTTCTTCAGTGTATTTGCTTCTCTGAGAATTTTATAGTTACCATTTGTTAGGTTTTCATTAATATAAAAGTATCGTTCTCTTGTACCGTCTGCTTCAAACCCAATTAAGTCCAAAGTTAAATATCTACGTTCTCTTTTAAATACCTTTAACGCTTTTAGAATAAAGTTTTTATCATAAGGTGTCAGTAATCTTACAATAACAACACCATCGATAGAATAATGATTACTTTTATTATTTTTGCTTTGCAATCGATGAATAAACTGCACTTCTGGCGTGGTAATTTTAAGAAAACTGCAGATCTCGTTGAATAAACTATGCAAGTTTTCACCAGGTTGAAACGGAATTCCATTAATACGTAGGTCACTTGCGATAATTGAATTAGAATGTTTTGATGATTGTATTTTTAATCTTTCTATTTGCGCTTTCATATCAGTGAATACAACTGCTTCTGCTTCAAGTTTTGCGACTCTTTCAATTACACCACTTAGATCTCTTTGCATTTTTTTAAATGTAATATCGATCTCAGTTAAAAGTCGCTCTTCAGCTTCTTTAACAGTTGCCTTAATGTCTTCACCTAGTCTGGACTCCCCTTCCCTTAATAGAAGTCCAAATTGTGAGATTTGGCGATTCATAACCTCAGTTAATTTTAATATTTTGGTGTCCATTGATCGCCACATATGTGAGATCGATTCGTTTGCAAGATCGCTGGGATACTTTAAATTATCAGTATCAATTCTCTTATCGGTATCAACTCTTTTGGTAGTTTGGCGCGTATTCATCATATCAATAAATTTAGCACAGGTAGCAAAGTAATTTAATTTTGGTTTTCTCTTAATTAAGTTGGTGAAATGCTTTGTTTATTTGCTTTGCAGTTATATTTATTTATTAGTTTTTTATTAATTATCTCTTTTAATTATCTCTTTTTGCCTTCACAATTATTACCTATGATTGTTGTTGGATGTAATTTTATTTGCGGAAGAACAAATTATAATTGGTTTGTAAGTATGTGTATATTTTTGTTTGTTACAATACTGTTGAACATTTATTTTGATTAATTTCAATAAGGTTCATTGCACTTGGATTTTTTTTATACGATTATCCAATTGTTCTTGTTTAAGAGTTGCTTTCATGTAATAAAGAGCAGAGTTTTTACTTGCGTATTTTATTATTTTTGAAATTAATATTTAAATGATTTTAAACTTTCTTTGTTTATGATATGTGTGATAATATGAATTATTGTGCACTTGAATGTTCAAAAAGAATGCACATTGATTGTTTTTTTTTTTTTTAAACTTTGTTAAAATTTGTCTTGATTTTTGTTCAATTATTAAAATTTAACTGCACGGCTAAAAAACACGTCCAACTTCAACAAAGGTTATAAAAGTTATTTTTGCTTAAAAGCAGCTCTGGTAATAAAAGAAGGTTATATAAATATGGAAAAAAAAAAAAATTTCCGATATCGGTCCATATGTACCCGAGATATAGCCTAAGCCGGGCTTTTCATGAAAATGTCACGTAAGCGAACTTAAACAACTTTTTTGTGCTCAAAAGCAGTTCTGGTCATGAAATAAGGTTATATAAATATGGAAAATGAAAATTTTCGATGGCGGTCCATATATACCCGAGATATAGCCTAGACCGGGTTTTGCATAAAAGTGTCGCGTAAGCGAACTTAAACAACATTTTTGTGCTCAAAAGCAGTTCTGGTAATGAAATAAAGTTATATAAATATGGAAATTGAAAATTTGCGATATCGGTCGATATATACCCGAGATATAGCCTGGAACGTGGTTTTCATGAAAATGCCCCGTCAGCGAATTTAAACAATTTTTTTTGCTTAAATTCGGTTCTGGTAATAAAATAAGGTTATATAAATATGAAAAATTAAAATTTCCGATATCGGTCCATATATACCGCAGATAAGGCCTGGAACGGGGTTTTTATGAAAATGCCGCGTAAGCGAACTTAAACAACTGTTTTTGCTTAAAAGCAGTTCTGGTAATGAAATAAGGTTATATGAAATAAGGTTATATAAATATATACCCGAGATATAGCATAAACCGGGTTTTTTCATGAAAATGTCGCGTAAGCGAACTTAAACAACTCTTTTAGGCTCAAAAGCAATTCTGGTAATGAAATAAGGCTATAAGAATATGCCTACGGAAAATCTTCGATATCGGTCCATATATACCCGAGATATAGCATGAATCGATTTTTTTTTTTTTGCAGAAAAGCAATTCTCATTATAAAAGAAGGTTAATAAAATACAGAAAATAAAACATTCCGATATCGGTTCATATATACCCGAGATATAGTCTAGACCGGGGTTTTTTTTATTAAAATGTCACGTAAGCGAACTGAAACAACGTTTTGTCTCAAAAGCAGTTCTGGTAACGAAGTACGGTTATTTACATATGGAAAATAAAAATTTCCGATGGTGGCCCATACATACCCGAGATATAGCCTGGACCGATTTTTCCATTAATTTTTTTTTTTTTTTTGCTGAAAAGCAATTCTCGTTATAAAAGAAGGTTACTAAAATACAGAAAATAGAAAATTCCGATATCGGTTCATATACAACCGAGCATATTTAGGTCACATTTTTAAATATAGTATATATTACGTGACTATCGTGAAGGGTATTTTAGATTCGGCACAGCCGAATATACTACACTCTTACTTGTTATTTTTAATGCTATTTTACGTCTCGAGTATTTTCCTACTGAGTGGAAGGTGTCTGTCATTACTATGATACCCAAACCAGGAAAGGATCCTACAAAATTTGAGTCATATAGGCCGATAAGTCTATTGCCAACAATTTCAAAACTGTTCGAGAAATTGCTAATGACGAGGTTGACCCCAATCTTGAATGAAGTAGGATGTATTTCTAACCATCAATTCGGTTTTAGGGCTAAGCATAGCACCATAGAACAGACACACAAGCTGGTGAATGTGATCAGAAATGCGTTCGAAGATAAAATACATATATTGCTCAGCTCTATTTATTGACGTTTCCAAAGCTTTTGACAAAGTGTGGCACAAAGGCTTAATCCATAAAATAAAATTAAACTTGCCTGCAAACACGCACAAGCTGTTAGAGAGCTACTTATATGACCGGAAATTCGTCGTTAAGGAAGGTGATTTCAAAAGCTCGGCTCAGCCAATCGAAGCTGGAGTTCCCCAGGGTAGCATATTGGGCCCAACTTTATATTTGATTTATGCTTCAGACATGCCAACGAGCTGCAAAATTCACACTTCAACTTTTGCAGATGATACAGCATTCATCAGTGGCCATGAAGACTATAAATTAGCATCACAAAATTCGCAACAACATATTCTTATATTGGAGAAATGGCTGAAACTTTGGAAAATCAAAGTAAATGAACAAAAATGTACCCATGTTACATTCACACTACGTAGAAAAACTTGTTCGGCTATTAAAATCAACAACTACATTGTTCCGCAGCACAGTGAAGTCAAATACCTTGGTATTCACCTCGACCGTAGGCTCACGTGGAAGTCTCACATAGACGTTAAAGTCACCCAGATGAAATTAAAAGGGGTGCAACTAAATTGGCTCATCGGCAGAAATTCTATCTTGAAGTTAGATTGCAAACTTTTGTTGTATAACGCAATCCTAAAGCCAATATGGAGTTATGGAATTCAATTGTGGGGTACCGCCTCTGGATCTAACATTGAGAAAATTCAAAAGCGCCAGAATAAAATTCTCAGTATAATTACTGCAGCTCCATGGTATGTTAAAAACTCTCCAATTCCCAAAGATCTAGGTGTACCCTTAGTGAAAGATTAATTTTCAAAACACGCGATGAGGTACATTAACAGACTGGAGTGTCACCCGAATCCTCTCGCACGTAGCATCCTTAACTTTGGTGGCCACACTCTACTGAGAAGGATGGACACGCTAGCAACCATCAGAGCGTTGGAAAGGTGATTCACCAACAAAATACACGCAAGAAACAACTTTTCGTCTAGCATTGGCTGGATCTAAGTAAATAAAATTTTTCAATATTAATTAATTTTTTTTTTCTACATTAATTAATGAATTTTTAGTTTTAAGATTTGCATACTTATTGTTAGTTCTTTTAGAAGATACAATAAATAATTGAATTATAAAAAAAAAAATAAAAAAACCCACACTGCAAATTACAGGAGCTGTCCTGTTTACACTCATTTTAAACAATCAATGACAAATAAGTCATCAATTACCTTCAGGCAACCCCAGCAGTCAAACATTATTTCTGCAAACAATTTTCCCCAGATAGGCCAGTCAACCAGCCAAATAATTATGCAAAACCCCAAACAAGTTTCATATGCTAATGTGGTCAAAACCGATATACAAAACTTGAATCAGGAGCCCATACCCAAAAACTTTGATCAAAATTTTAAAAATCTTGAGGCAAATCTGCAGACTCTTGTTCAATCCATAAACACATTTACGGTTTCTATGACTAACATGATGCAGGAAATGCTGAAAATGCAATCCACCATTTTGCAGGCAATTTTAAAAAAATGAGCTGGTTAAAAATATGTTTCTGGAACGCAAACGGCATTCGCCAACACAAAAATGAACTTGAGCACTTCCTTATGGAAAAGCAAATCGACATAATGCTGATTGCTGAAACCCATTTGACAACTAACAGTTTTTTCAAAATTAATGGTTACACGCTGTATGATACAAAAGATCCCCGTGGCAGATCTTGCGGAGGCTCAGCAATTTTGATAAAAACTAGAATTAAGCACTATTTGCTACACGAGACATGTGAGGAGTATCTCCAAGCAACAGACATATGTATTGAACATTTTCATCACAAAATTGTTATTTCATCGATTTATTCCCCACCCCGGTTTTCAGTAACAGAAAATCAGTATACAAATTTTTTCAATTCACTTGGGCCTCGATTTTTAGCGGCTGGCGACTATAACGCTAAACACACTTATTGGGGATCACGTTTAATTACCTCGAAAGGACGTGTGCTTTATGGCACCGTTTCCAAAATAGGCTTAAATGTGGTTTCAAGCGGACACACCACTTAGTGGCCGTCAGGCCGACGAAAGATCCCAGATGTTATAGATTTTGGAGTTGCGAAAAATTTTCCTTTAGAGTGGATGCAGGTGGAGCCTTCATTAGATTTGTCATCAGATCACTCTCCCACTATAATCTCTGTCTCGTTCCCCCAAGAGATTGGCTCACCGTTGACTGTCAATAGAGTTAATTGGTTAAAATACCAAAAATTTTTTAGCACACATTGTACTGAAAATATCGCCTTGAGAACGCCTGTGGATATTGATGTGTCAATTAATGATTTTTCAGAAAACCTCAAACTGGCCGTACAGCATGCTACCACTAGTCATATAAGATCCAGAAATGAGAACAATAGAACTTATTCGTCTGAAATTGAGCAACTTCTGTCAGAAAAAAGAAGACTCAGAAGAGAGTGACAGCTTCGCAGGTCTCCCCAGCTTAAGACTAGGCTACGGGAATGCATAACTCAGTTAAGAAATCTGCTTGAAATCCACAGAATGGCTTCCCTTAAAACCTATTTGGAAAGCCTAGATGGTACTCCGCAATCTGAATATTCTCTGTGGAAAGCGACAAAAGATCTGAAAAGACCCGTAATAGGTAAGCCACCTTTGCGAACTTCAACTGGCGACTGGGCAAGAAGTGACTAAGAAAAGGGGATGGTGTATGTTAACCATTTGAGAAATGTTTTTATTACAAATGATATAACAACTGATGCATCTGAATTACCACCATATGTAGTTAGACCGCTTGTGTCTTTGCGATTCACATTTTAAGATGTAAAACAAGATATCAGTAACATAAACCCCAGGAAAGCTCCAGGTATTGATCAAATTACTGGCAAAATGCTTGAACAGTTACCTCGTGTAGCTAGAAGAGTTCTACTTTTTATTGTTAACGCTATTTTACGCATTGAGTATTACCCTGCAGAGTGGAAGGTCTATATGATTACTATGATACCCAAGCCAGGGAAGGATCCGACCAAGGTGGAATCATATAGACCAATAAGTCTACTACCAACAGTTTCAAAACTATTCGAAAAATTGTTAATGGTTAAGTTGAGTCCAATATTTAACAATGTGGGATGCATCCCTGATCATCAATTTGGGTTTCGGGCTAAACATAGCACCATAGAACAAACACACAGACTAGTCAATGTCATAAGACAGACCTTTGAGAAGAAGAAGTATTGTTCAGCTCTATTCATTGATATTTCTCAAGCTTTTGATAAAGTGTGGCACGACGGCTTGATGCACAAAATAAAGTTGAACTTGCCTGCAAATACCCACAAGCTTCTGGAAAGCTACTTATATGGGCGGAAATTTGTTATCAGAGAAGGTGATTTTATAAGCCCAACTCAACCTATCGAGGCAGGAGTTCCCCAAGGTAGCATACTTGGGCCTACTTTATATTTGATTTGCGCCTCTGACATGCCAACGACATCTGGAATCCACACTTCAACTTTTGCAGACGACACAGCGTTTTTGAGCATTCATGAAAACCACCAATTAGCTTCACGAAATTTACAGGAATTTATTTCAATATTGGAAAAATGGCTGAAGCTTTAGAAAATCTGGGTTAATGAACAAAAATGTACCCACGTTACATTCACAATGCGTAAGCAAACATGTTCGGCTATAAAAATTAACAATACACCTATTCTGCAGCAAAATGAAGTCAAGTACCTTGGTATTCACCTAACGTGGAAGTCTCACATTGAAGCAAAAGTCACTCAGTTGAAACTAAAGGCAGCGCAACTAGATTGGCTTATGGGCAGAAACTCGACTTTGAAGTTGGATTGCAAACTTCTGCTATACAATGCAATTCTAAAACCTATATGGTGCTACGGAATTCAATTATGGGGCACCGCCTCAGCGTCAAATATTGAAAAAAATCAAAGGCGACAAAACCAAGTTCTTCGAACGATTACAGCGGCTCCATGGTACGTAAAAAATTCACGAATTCATAAAGATCTGAGTGTTCCGCTGGTAAAAGAGGAATTTTCTAAGTACGCGACAAGGTATGTCAGTAAACTGGAACTTTATCCAAACCCCTCTTGCGCGTAATATACTTAATTTTGGCGGCCACAGTCGGTTGAGAAGAAGGGATACCGTTGCCACCATCAGAACGTTCAATAAGTGATTCTACCGATATTGCTCCCGCATAATAGAACTTTTTGTCTAGCATTGGCTGGACGTAAGTAAAAAGCACATTTTATTTTATTTTTTTTAATATTTAGTATTAAGATTTGAATACTTTTTGTTAGTTCATTTTGAAGATTCAAGAAATAAAAACGCTTAGCAACAAAAAAAAAATTATATAACCTTG
Source organism: Thecocarcelia acutangulata (assembly GCA_914767995.1). NCBI lineage: Eukaryota > Metazoa > Arthropoda > Insecta > Diptera > Tachinidae > Thecocarcelia > Thecocarcelia acutangulata. The sequence goes on from OU612097.1 coordinate 65,222,267, forward strand.
TTTCATTACCAGAACTGCTTCTAAGCAATAAAAAAAGTTTTTTAAGTTCACTTATGTGGCATTTTCATGAAAACCCCGTTCTAGGCTATGTCTCGGGTATATATGGACCGATATCAGAAATTTTTATTTTCCATATTTATATAACATAAGTTTATTACCAGAACTACTTTTAAACAAAAAAAAGTTGTTTAGCTTCGCCTATGCGTCATTTTCATTAAAAGTCCGATTATTACCAGAACTACTTTTAAGCAAAAAAAAGCTGTTTAAGTTCGCTTACGCCGCATGTTCATGAAAAACCCGGTTTAGGCTATATCTCGGGTATATATGGACCGATATCGGAAATTTTCATTTTCCATACTTATATAAACTTATTTTATTACCAGAACTGCTTTTAAGCAAAAAAAGTTGTTTAATTTTGCTTACGCGACATTTTCATGACAAACCCGTTTTAGGCTATATCTCGGGTATATATGGACCGATATCGGAAATTTTCATTTTCCATATTTTTATAACCTTACTTTATTACCGGAACTGCCTTTGAGCAAAAAAAAATGTTTTTTAAGTTCGCTTATGTGGCATTTTCATGAAAAAGACAGCATTATCATCTCATTGCTTTGAATTAAATCACTATCCTCATTTTGAAAATGTTTCAATAATAAACACAGAATGTAATTATAAGAAACGTTATATGTTAGAAATGTTAGAGATTATTAGTACACCTGTAGAACAGAGAATTAATTTTAAATTGGATACTGATAATTTAGCACATAGTTATAGACATTTAGTTAGCAAAAAAAAAAAAAAAAATTAATACGTTGAATGTATATAGAGGGTTTTATTATTAAGATATTATTAAGTTATGTAAAACTTGTTCATGTTATTCTGTGAGCAACATGTTCGTTAATTTGTTTAAAGTTGAGGAGCAACATATAATCGTTAACAGGGCTTGTATTGGTTGCAGAAAAAGTTTAATTTTGTTTTATGTTATTTTTTAATTTGAAAATATTGCTAAGAATTTCTCTTTGTGTTTGAATTTTTTGTATATAAGAATTTTTTGACAACATTTTTTCAAACAAAAATTTTTATAACATTTTAATTTTCCTGACGATGCTAACAAACTGTTAGCGAAATATCGAAACAATCAAAAAATTCGTTAATTTTTTATAAAAAAAAAAAAAAAAAAAAAAAAAAAAAAAAACAACAAAAGATCTTAAGCTGCAAAAATTTTAATAATTTAACATAAAAGAAGATCAAATAATATTAGGATAAAATTGAATTAGAAAGAGCACGAAACAATTGGAATTAAATATGAACTATCAAATATTCAAGAAAAATCAACACGTTAGAAGTCTCATCAATCAACTACTATCATTGCGGAATAAAATAATAATTACCAAATCATGGAATAACCTTTTTGATAAGATGTAGAAATGCCGGAATCATTCCCAAGTTTATCGCTAACACAACAAAAACTTTATCAAATCTATTCAACAAGGACATATTGCGAGGGTTTCAAGACACTGTATCGGAATATGAACATAATCTACAAAGAATTTAAACTCAATCCATTGGAAGATGCATTAAATACCACACGGACCTTTGTGGTCAGGTTTAATTACCGCGTGATGTGGCAGATAATAGAATTCTGGATTTTCAGACTGACATGGTGGCTGAATTTTTGTCATGTGTTCGAGTTCTAAATACTCCTTAATGACAGTATCATATTCAACTTTCATATGTGGATTTCGAATCAATCTAGCCTCATTGCGGAAAAATTGCGACATCGCGGAGGCCCTCGAGTTCCCTATTTTCACAGAGTTCGGAAACCCGCGATCGAGAGAGGATATAATGTTCTTCATAGGAAGATTCTCCACCTCACAAAAACGCGAAATTGCCTTGTCCAAGGAAACTTCACAGAAATGTGAAACTATAGAACTCGACGCAAATCTGTCGGTTAGGGGCCCGATCAATATCCATCCAAAGATGGTCTACTGTGCAATTGGCGATTTGCAAACTTTATGTTGTACTCCTGAGCAGACAATATCTGGGAAAATATCTCCCCCTATAAGCAAATCAATTTTTGAGCTGTAGTAGAATGACGGATCAGCAATCGAATGTCAGGAAGATTGGCAAAAGAACTACAGGATAGTCTGCGATAGGAGATTTGCGGATAGATGTGGCACTACTAAAGCTGTTGTATGAATTTCAATGTTCTTAATCAACGCGCTGCCTAGCAGGAAAGAAAATTGTCGCTGGACCTTTGCCGAAATTGAACTATTTAGCCCAGAGACTTGAGCATTTGTCCGTACAAATGGAAGTTTTAGCAAATTAAATAAGCGTTCAGAAATAAAAGTTCCCTGCGACCCTGAGTCAATCAGAGCTCGTGCTCTAACGCCAAAATGGATAATACTAACCATCGCTGTACCCAAAAGAACATGCTTTGAATTTGCACGACTGAACTACACCAGAGCTTGAGGGAGCAACGGATGGCTGATGTGAATTATTGGGTCTACTAAAGGGTGCAGAATTTAGATTAAGTGAGTGTAGTAGTTCGTCCTGTCGTAGGCCCTTGTGCTGATTTATTAGCCTCCATTTCTCCGTGAAGTGGAGTGTTGTGCCTCTTTTTTCATTTGAAACAATTATGCTTACTATTACAATTTCGGACCCAATGAGCTTTTGAAAAACAGTTTAAACACAAACCTTCCTTTTTAATTTCATTTACCCGCTGGGTGCAATCCATACTTAAAAATTTTGGACACTTGCGAATAATATGGTTTTCTTTCGGGCATAATTGGCATTTGGGACTAGACATATTAACATGGAAACTTCTTAATTTTTTACCTGGATCCAAGGTATTTCTGAACTTGGAACTGTATTCCCTAAAGCACGAATTTCAGATACAGACTCTAATGTCCTATACCGATTCGCCAAAAATTCATCTAATTCGGACCATTTAGGAATAGAAGTTTTATCCCCCAAGCCCTGTTCCCACAGAGTCAACGTCGTTTCTGGAAGCCGGTTCGTACAAATGAAAACAAAAATTGGATCCCAGCTTTCTACGTCGCAGTCATAGAGCTGCAGTGTTGATATGCAGGAATTAACATCTCTCTGCAATTGTTTCAAGGATTTTCCCGACTCTGCTGAAATAGCATGTAGACTAAAAAGAAGTTTTAGCTGACCATTGACAAGCACTCTACGATTCTCAAACCTTAAAGCCAAATTATTCTAAGCCAAGTCGAAACCTTGGTTTGTCAGTGGGCGTTTCTTGACAATTTCCCTGGCCTCGCCTCTGGTTTTTTATTGCAAATAAAATGTCGCGGAATGATGGCCATCAAGCATAATCTCCGTGAAAGGGCTCAATATCGATCGGAGGCAAGTTTAGGCCACGCAGCTCTGAACCACTAGATTTCCTCGTATCATCATCGTGTGCAGGTGCTTCTTCAGTATTAGATGAAGAGTCTTTCAGACCTTCGATGTCTGATAATTTGGTCAGGCAGTTCCAGTAAGTTCCGTAGGTTTTCTTATACCTTGCTTTAATGGGCTCTATCTCTACTGAGTCTTCTCTTTGACTACCAGCCTTTTTACTCGGTAGCTCTTCCCTTTGATGTAAATATTTATGATACGCTTCCTTAATACGAGCCCATTTTGACTCCAATTCAGCGCGGTGAACCTCAAACGCGTGAACCGCAGTAACAGGCAGCAAGTTCATTATGGTCAACCTCAAATTCAACTAACTAAGACACAGAAAATTTAAATGTTTTGATTTTACCAACTCTAGACCACTAGAAATAGAATTAATTACCTATTATTGCGGAGGGTAGAAACTGAATGTAAACAAATAAATTACCTTTTGAATTTATGCTGAAATAATTTATGGACGTAAAGAAACTATGGCTAATATAGAAAAAATAATAATTACAAGAAAAAAATCACAAATTTGCTTAAGAATATTCACAAGCACTTAGTCATCTGCAAAATTGATCAGTACCAACTCATGCAAAATTGATGAAAAGGTCATTGAACTCAAACGTACTGGAAAGGAAAAAAATCTGTCTGGAATAAACGTAAGACATTAGGTCTTCTCGTCTTGACCAATAAATAAAAATTTGTATATTTAAACCGAGTGGACAAACTCAATTTATTTCCGCAGTCCAGAAAAATGTTTGTAAACTTTGCAATAATAAATTACAATATATTAAAATATCCAAGTTCTCGGAACAACTTAAATATATATTGAAGCAAAAATAATTGTCTTTGCTACATATATACCTAGCGAAAAAAAAAACATTTTTTAAGAAATGGCTGTGTTTTGTTTCGATATATTGTCCACCTGAAATATAATTTTTCATATAAAACCGATTTTTAATTTATTTTAGTTCCACTAAATATTACAAACTTTTAGTAGGATCAAATCCCGAACACACCTATGCAATTTGTATGCAAACCGTAATTTTTCTCTTTACAATGGAATGCGATTATTTAAGTTGTTGTTGATGTTATTGAATATGAAAAAAAAAAATAGGAGAAATATACAACCAACAAAAATAAATGTTGTGACTTGGAACTTATTTAAAAAGAAGTGGAGCAGAAAAAAATTTCAAAATTATCCTTAAATGTAGATGTAAGGGGAAATTATTTCAGTGTTATGGGCTATTAACTAAAAACGTTAAAATGATTTTTTAATAATAATGGAAGGGGAACCAACTGTGCTCCAAATAAAGAATAAAATAAAAGAAAAAAAAGTACGTAAATGTTACTATTTTGTCTATTTATTAATGCGGAAAAAACATGTAAATATATTTATATATACGGTAAATTTTAATATGGGAAAAAATTTTAATGGAATAAAATTATTCAATTGAGGGGAAAAGCTGGAAAAAGAGAAACATAAAAACTCATAGGCATAGAATTTCATACATATTAACCTGGAAAGCTGAAATATAAGAGGGGAAAAAGCACAAAAATATCGATATACTCTACGAGATGACTGCAAAAACACCGAATGAATGAATTTTGATAAATTTATTATTTATTATTCACAACAAAATTTATGATTATTTAGCGGCAGGACTAGTTAGTATCAGGATTGCATAAGCAATTGGTTGTGTTTTTTTTTCACTTTTCCACAACTGTATATATGTACAAATGTATATATGTATGTATTTTCACATACGCACTTATGTTTTATGGCTCTTTTTCAACGTTTTTTTTTCTATTTCGGATTTAATAGAAAATCATGATATTTTGTAAAAATGAACACACTAAACACTCCCGCTTTTAGAACTTTTGTTTCCGTACAAAATATGACTCGAAATTTAAACAAAAATGTTCTTTTGAAAATACATACAACTCGAAATGCACTCTACAAACTAACTAAGGCTGTATAAAGCAAAATATGAAACGTACCTTATTAGTTTAGAAGAGGGGAAATTTGTATGTTATTGATGACATTCCGATCTGTACGTAATCCCAGAGAACTTATTCTTTTCCAATCCGGTTCGATAGGATCAAATGATTAGCTCAGTTTTTGGAAAGGATGGCAGGCTGTAGTGAAAGGCAGAACTAAGTTTTTGTCCGAGCCGTTGTGCTGAAATGGAGGGAAATTTTTTAGCTCGTTGACACAGAATAACCTCCGATTACAGATGGACCGATAAAAACGAAATAAAATAAAACCAAGTGAATTAGTGGTTTGTTTGGAACATGGAGTGTTTATTAGGAGTAATTGTGTAGAAATTGGGATATTTACCTGCTTACTCTATGTGTGTTCGAATTAAGAGTCAGTGGTTTTCTTTTTAGAAAACCGGAAGTAACATTTAAATGGTCAATATCATTTTTGTTAGGCATTTATATAAAAGAGACAGTGTCACGAATCGCCAAACAGACTATCGAAACGATGCTCGTTCGACATCCGTTTGTGATTTGTGTTCCATTGGAAAACTGTGTGACTCACTGGTAACTGACCATTTTGCGCGGCTATGGCTCGTCGGGCTTGGGCGGGTGTTCGTTCCACACAGCCAATAGAAGGTATCTTAATGTACCAGTGATTAATCCAAACCTAAACAAAAATAAAAAAGAGGCCGAAAACGTCGATCCTGAGGACAGGGGTGGACACAGTCATTTTGATTCTGATGGTGGGATTGTTCGTGTTAAGTAATCCCGGGCTATAATCCCTCCCATAGTATCATAGACTGATACCGGACCGGGATAGCTTGGTTGCCAAAAATGTTTGTAGCTATCCCCTGAAAAATTCTATTCAACCATCCAAATACTCACCTCTACCAATTTACCTCCACATGATCATTTCATAGAAACATGTCGCATATACAAATAATAAAATTCAATAATATTCATATATATTTATAATTTCCAATCTTATATCAATTAATCTCTAGAAATTCAAAGCATGGAAGCTAAAATATCGTCTGCCGCTCAAGTCGATTTAAACCAGAAAACTTTGAGAAAAAGAAAGAGACTTGCCAATTTGGAAAAATCACGGCCACGAAAACTATGCGAACGAATAGCACTTTCGTTTTCTCGTATTTCCCTTGAGGAACAGGCTGATATTTACGCTTAGTTTTCTTAAATGTTATAGATCAGTGCACACAAACTCTCTTATAATTCAGGCTTAATTTCTATTTTCTTTGCTTTTATTTTTTTTATAAATCACATGAGTTCTTATTCTACTTCTTATCGGAATTCCTTTTCTATTTAGTTATTCGGTAATTGTACTTATTCTTCGTAAAATGATTTGGCTTTAATTTTTTGTTTAGTTAAGTTTTGTTAAAGTTTCAGTTTTAGTTCAATTTGCCTTTATCCTCACTTAAAATTTTATTCAATTTGTCCTCTTATCGCATAAAATTTTATATTTAGTTTGCATTATATTTTGTTTTCATTTAAACTATAGTTTTAATTCATTTCTGTTAAATGTAATATTAACTTAGTTCAGTGGCGTTATCCTTTCTAGAAGTGTAGCATTTTCAACGTTTCGCCAAAAAGGAAAAATACCGGAGTATAGTGTTTTCTCAACTTTCAACTTTGTAGCGATTAATCGTTATTGCGACATCTTCTTTTCATCTCTTTAAAACTTGAATTTTAAAAATTGAATTTTAAGAAAAAAAGGTGCCGGACAAGAATACAAAATTCTTCCAGCAAAGAGAACGGCATAAGTCTAAAATTAGGTTAATATTGGTAAAGCCGGGCTTAAATAAATCTAAACAGCTAGTTTAGATTCCGAACCGAGATAAGATTTAGGATGTATTAAAAAGTGACTGATGGTGTACAAGTTGTTGCAAAATGAAACGAGGCTAGTTAAAGTTACCCGAAACGATGGAATTAGTAGCGAATACAATCTGCTGTAAGAACTGTTACAACCAAAACAGTGGCGTTCTATTTTCCCCGGTCTGAAAGCCTAGTAAAAAGACCAAATAAAATAAAAAATTGCAGACTTTAGGCCGCTGCCGTTCGCCTTAGCTTTCTATTTTCCCCGGTCTAAAAGCCTTTTAAGAAGACCAAATAAAAATGAAAAAATTGCAAGCTTTCGGCGGCTGCAATTCGCCTTGGCTGTGTTCGCTGTTCGGTGTTGAATAGCAAACGCACCCCACACTCCTTATATCGGACAAAACAAAAAAATCACTTGACTGACCCCCAACGTCCGCGCATCTAAGACTATTAAATGCGTTTTTCACGTCCAACGCAGCTAAGAGAATCAGTGGTCTACTGAAGTGATTCCCCGTTTGAGTAGCCTCAACTGCCTTCATGATGTCACTGACGGCCCCGATCGTTGATCTTTTAGGTCTAAAGCCGTGCTGTCTCTCAGAAAGCCCTCCTCCAGCAATCAAGGCTTCATTGAGACGTGGCTTTATTAACCTCTCAAGTAGTTTTCCTGCTGTGTCCAACATACATAATGGTCTATATGCAGATGGAGAGCTCGGATCACCTTTGGGCTTGCTGATGAGTACAAGATGCTGCCTTTTCCATATCCTTGGGAAAACTCCTTCCCGTAGGCAAGCATTGTACGTTGCAAGCATTATATCCGGCCGTCTAAACGCTAACTCCTTTATTACTTCCGCTGGTACTCCATCTGGTCCAGGGGATTTGCCATCCTTCAGCTTGTCCGCTGCATCCCAAAGCTCCTGTCGCGTGAACTCCAATATGTCCGATTGGCTTTCTGTGTCTACCAATTCCTCCAGCGCTTCATGGTCTGGAAAAAGCGTAGTCACAATATTATCCATTGCCACACTATCCATGTTCCCTACTGGGGCTCTCGCCGCAAGCTTTCCCATTACCAGCTTGTACCCAGTTCCCCATGGGTTGTTATTTACATCCGCTCGAAGATCTTCCCATAGCTGCTTTTTGCTGTTGAATATTACATCACGCAGTTTCTTCTTTGCCTGCTTGTATCCGACCAGCTCATTTCCTGCTTCCCCTCTTCTTCTTGCCCTTGTATATTTCCGTCTCTGACGGAGGCAATCTCGTCGGGCCTCCGCTATAGATTCATTCCACCAATATACAGGTTTCTTTCGTCGGTTGTCCGTTCTTGCTCTGGGCATTGACTTATCACACGCTTGTTTAATTATCCGCATAGCTCTTTCCACATTTCTTTCTGCGTCCGTCGCCCGTTGGATTTCGTGTGCTCCCCTGTCGAACTCTTCCAGCAAAACTGAAGTGTTCAGTTTCCTAATATTCCACTTTCTGGTACTTAGTCTCCGTCGCGTGGTGTCATCTTCAGCAGTTCTGTCTTCCCCATATGAGTATGAGATATACTGATGATCGCTTGCCGTGTATATCTCCAGTACTCTCCAATCCTTAACTTTGTCCCCGTAATTATCTGAAACAAAAGTAATATCTGGAATAGTCCCCTCTGCTCCAGGGCGTCTAAAAGTAGGAGTGTTCCCTATGTTGGCTACGGTGAGGCCAGCCCTGGCTGTCATTTGCATGACCCTTCTGCCTCTGTAGTCCAGCGTTTTTGTGCCCCACTCTGGTGAGCGAGCATTGAAGTCACCAGCTAGTATAACTGCTCCCTGCATACGACGTATGTTGTCCTCAATTTCGTCCAGTTTCTCCTGAAAGTCTTCGATATAGTCGCTGGGTGTTAAGTAACAGCTTACAAGAGTGACTTTGCTGAGCTGAACCCATACGAACCCACGACCCTTGCCGTTCGCCATCGAAGTGACGTGGCTTGTAGGAGGAATCCATATTGCTGCAGTAGCCGATTCATCCTCAACCCAGTATCCGTTTAACTTTTTCGAATACTGCTCGCTAATGATAGCAATATCCACTTCCTGTTCTATAATTATTTGCGGCAGAAGTGCATCTGCCACTTTCCCTCGATGCATGTTTAGTTGTAAAATTTTCATTTATTCCTTTTTCCTCGGCTCCTTACATGCTCTTGACCCAGGAATATGGTCAATAGAGACTTTCCCTTTCTCCAAGCAGAGACAGCATTTCGGTGGGTTGGTGCACTGTTTCAAGGTGTGTCCCTTCTCTGTGCACCGAATGCACATACCCATCCCTTTTCTGTCCGGACCTTTACATCCTCACTGTGTATGTCCAAGGCCAAAACATTTAAAGCAACGTTTTACGTCCTCGTAGGGCCTAACCCTACAGATGACCCAACCTATTCTGACGCGCCCCAGTTCAAGGAGTTTATTTGCCCCTGCTGCCGGTATCGCTACAAAAGCCCTTCTCTGGTCCCGCATATTAGGTTTCGTTAGCTGAACCTCTACATCACCCTCTTCCATTCCAGAAGCTTTACATATCGCGCTATGCACTTCCTCCTTTGTTGTGGATCCTTCTATATCCCGGATGTCAAGTTTTATCTTCGTCTTCATCTCCTTGACTTCCGCAACCTCCTTCAGCAAGCCCTTGACAGCCTCTCTGAATTCAGCTTTTCTTCCACCCTTTTCCAGCTCGAGTAAAAGGGCTCCTGTTTTGGTTTTTCGTATTGACCTGACTGATACCTCTGTTCGTTCAGGCTTTACGTTCTCCTTAAGACTCTTGAGAACTTCTGCGTAGCTATGACCAACCGTTGGTCTTACCAACACAGCTTCTGGTCGTTCTCTATGAGCTTTTTGCTTCTTTTTCTTGCCAACTTTCTGCCATCTCTCGGTTGGTTTTGCCGTTTTTTCAATTTTTGACGAGGATTGAGATATCTCCTCTCTTCTCTGTGCGCCCATTTTCTTGTTCTCCTTTTGCATTTTCGACGGTTTATTTCTTCAGCCGGGCTGCTTGCCGTCCGCTTTTTGCTCGATCCGGCTGGTTTAGCTGCGACGTTTTCAATTACCTTGGAGCTCTTAACCTTGCCTCTACTCCTCTCATTTTCAGCCTTCTTCCAGCTTTTTCGGTAGCTGCTTATGACGTCAACAATCTCCTCCATTTCGGATACGCCATTCTTTGTCCAAAGTGCAGTTATATAATAATAATAATAATAATAATAATAATAATAATAATAATAATAATAATAATAATAATAATAATAATAATAATAATAATAATAATAATAATAATAATAATAATAATAATAATAATAATAATAATAATAATAATAATAATAATAATAATAATAATAATAATAATAATAATAATAATAATAATTTTTTTCCGCCGAGGGGGAAAAATGCGTTACGCACTGACCAGAGGGCCCGTACCCTCCGCTTTGTGTCGGACTGGTCACCACAGTGCAACCTACCGACTAAAAAAACCCCTCTTCTTCCTGGGATAAAAAATTCCACCCCGGGACCGCCTTAGCATTGCTTCGGGGTGGATTCCCAATGGCTTAATCAGCCCTTCTCTTTACACTATCCTTTGTCTGGGATCCTGATTATAATATTGCTCTGCGGCGTCCAGACCTGGCTTTTTCGTCCGCAGAACTTTTTCACAGAATCGCGATACCGCTAAAAAGTTGGCTTCGCTCCCTATCATGATGTTCACGATATTCTGTACTGTTATTGAGAAAATTACCATCTCCAGCTCTCTACGAGTTTACTCCCATCGAATACACTTAAAGAAAGTGTGTTCTGCGTCGTCTAGGACTTCTTCATCTTCGTATAAACAAATGGGTGTATTACATTTACCCATTTTGTATAAGTAGCTCCGGTAGTAGCCGTGGCCTGACAGCATTTGAGTCAGGTAATAGTTCACATTCCCATGCCGTCTGTTCAACCATTTCTCGATATTGGGAATGAGACGCCCCGTCCATCTACCCCTAGTGTTAGTACTCCATCCAGACTGCCAACTCTGTAACATTTCCTCCCGTATTTGCTGCATGCTACCAAGGTCTGCATGGCTACTCTGCCTTGATATCCATGCTTTCCTTCGTGCTAGGATCTGTAGGTCTATTGGGATCATACCTGCTATTACTGTAATCGCTCCCGCCGATACAGTACGGTATGCAGATGTGACCCGTAAAGCAGCTACCCTTTGCACTGCTAACAATGGATTTGCTCTACTTTGTATCCTGACTTTCTCCCCCCAGATTTCGCTCCCATAGAGAAGGATGCTATTGCATGCCTCCATTAAGAGTTTGCGTTTTTCTGGTAGTGGGCCTCCTATGTTCGCCATCAGCCGGCTTAATCGTCCTGTTATACCAGTAGACTTGTTAACAGCATACTGAACCTGTTCTGAGAACGTTAGCTTTGAGTCAAGCCTAATTCCGAGATAATTCACGAACTTCCTCGTTGGTAGGATCAAGTCGTCAAACTGTATATCAATTTCCATTGGAATATGACGTCTACTAAGGATTAAGATCTCAGTCTTCTGCTCAGCCAGTTGCAGGCCATGTGTATCTAGCCATCCCTTCGTTCTTATCATAACTTGCCTCAGCTTTCTTTTTGCCTCCTCAACATCTCTGGCGCTAATAACTGCTGCGATGTCGTCCGCATATCCTACCAGGAAGCTACCCTGCGGCATTTCCACTTGAAATATTTCATCATAGCTAAGGTTCCATAGGTCTGGTCCCAAGATGGAACCCTGCGCAGCGCCTGATGTTATTTTCCTTCTTTTCCGACCTTCCGTAGTGTTATATATAAATTCCCTATCCTTAAGATAGTTCCTTATGATTCTTAACAAGTAGGCTGGTATCCGGAATCTTCTCTCCAGGACCTGAAGTACGTCCGCCCATCTAAGACTATTAAATGCGGTTTTCACGTCCAACGCAGCTAAGAGAATCAGTGGTCTACTGAAGTGATTCCCCGTTTGAGTAGCCTCAACTGCCTTCATGATGTCACTGACGGCCCCAATCGTTGATCTGTTAGGTCTAAAGCCGTGATGTCTCTCAGAAAGCCCTCCTCCAGCAATCAAGGCTTCATTGAGACGTGGCTTTATTAACCTCTCAAGTAGTTTTCCTGCTGTGTCCAACATACATAATGGTCTATATGCAGATGGAGAGCTCGGATCACCTTTGGGCTTGCTGATGAGTACAAGATGCTGCCTTTTCCATATCCTTGGGAAAACTCCTTCCCGTAGGCAAGCATTGTACGTTGCAAGCATTATATCCGGCTGTCTAAACGCTAACTCTTTTATTACTTCCGCTGGTACTCCATCTGGTCCAGGGGATTTGCCATCTTTCAGCTTGTCCGCTGCATCCCAAAGCTCTTGTCGTGTGAACTCCAATATGTCCGATTGGCTTTCTGTGTCTACCAATTCCTCCAGCGTTTCATGGTCTGGAAAAAGCGTACTCACAATATTATCCATTGCCACACTATCCATGTTCCCTACTGGGGCTCTCGCCGCAAGCTTTCCCATTACCAGCTTGTACCCAGTTCCCCATGGGTTGTTATTTACATCCGCTCGAAGACCTTCCCATAGCTGTTTTTTGCTGTTGAATATTACATCTCGCAGTTTCTTTTTTGCCTGCTTGTATCCGACCAGCTCATTTCCTGCTTCCCTTCTTCTTCTTGCCCTTGTATATTTCCGTCTCTGACGGAGGCAATCTCGTCGGGCCTTCGCTATAGATTCATTCCACCTATATACAGGTTTCTTTCGTCGGTTGTCCGTTCTTGCTCTGGGCATTGACTTATCACACGCTTGTTTAATTATCCGCAAAGCTCTTTCCACATTTCTTTCTGCGTCCGTCGCCCGTTGGATTTCGTGTGCTCCTCTGTCGAACTCTTCCAGCAAAACTGAAGTGTTCAGTTTCCTAATATTCCACTTTCTGGTACTAAGTCTCCGTCGCGTGGTGTCATCTTCAGCAGTTCTGTCTTCCCCATACGAGTATGAGATATACTGATGATCGCTTGCCGTGTATATCTCCAGTACTCTCCAATCCTTAACTTTGTCCCTGTAATTATCTGAAACAAAAGTAATATCTGGAATAGTCCCCTCTGCTCCAGGGCGTTTAAAGTAGGAGTGTTCCCTATGTTGGCTACGGTGAGGCCAGCCCTGGCTGTCATTTGCATGACCCTTCTGCCTCTGTAGTCCAGCGTTTTTGTGCCCCACTCTGGTGAGCGAGCATTGAAGTCACCAGCTAGTATAACTGCTCCCTGCATACGACGTATGTTGTCCTCAATTTCGTCCAGTTTCTCCTGAAAGTCTTCGATATAGTCGCTGGGTGTTAAGTAACAGCTTACAAGAGTGACTTTGCTGAGCTGAACCCATACGAACCCACGACCCTTGCCGTTCGCCATCGAAGTGACGTGGCTTGTAGGAGGAATCCATATTGCTGCAGTAGCCGATTCATCCTCAACCCAGTATCCGTTTAACTTTTTCGAATACTGCTCGCTAATGATAGCAATATCCACTTCCTGTTCTATAATTATTTGCGGCAGAAGTGCATCTGCCACTTTCCCTCGATGCATGTTTAGTTGTAAAATTTTCATTTATTCCTTTTTCCTCGGCTCCTTACATGCTCTTGACCCAGGAATATGGTCAATAGAGGCTTTCCCTTTCTCCAAGCAGAGACAGCATTTCGGTGGGTTGGTGCACTGTTTCAAGGTGTGTCCCTTCTCTGTGCACCAAATGCACATACCCATCCCTTTTCTGTCCGGACCTTTACATCGCCACTGTGTATGTCCAAGGCCAAAACATTTAAAGCAACGTTTTACGTCCTCGTAGGGCCTAACCCTACAGATGACCCAACCTATTCTGACGCGCCCCAGTTCAAGGAGTTTATTTGCCCCTGCTGCCGGTATCGCTACAAAAGCCCTTCTCTGGTCCCGCATATTAGGTTTCGTTAGCTGAACCTCTACATCACCCTCTTTCGTTCCAGAAGCTTTACATATCGCGCTATGCACTTTTTCCTTCGTTGTGGATCCTTCTATATCCCGGATGTCAAGTTTTATCTTCGTCTTCATCTCCTTGACTTCCGCAACCTCCTTCAGCAAGCCCTTGACAGCCTCTCTGAATTCACCTTTTCTTCCACCCTTTTCCAGCTCGAATAAAATGGCTCCTGTTTTGGTTTTTCGTATTGACCTGACTGATACCTCTGTTTGTTCAGGCTTTACGTTCTCCTTAAGACTCTTGAGAACTTCTGCGTAGCTATGACCAACCGTTGGTCTTACCAACACAGCTTCTGGTCGTTCTCTATGAGCTTTTTGCTTCTTTTTCTTGCCAACTTTCTGCCATCTCTCGGTTGGTTTTGCCGTTTTTTCAATTTTTGACGAGGATTGAGATATCTCCTCTCTTCTCTGTGCGCCCATTTTCTTGTTCTCCTTTTGCATTTTCGACGGTTTATTTCTTCAGCCGGGCTGCTTGCCGTCCGCTTTTTGCTCTATGCGGCTGGTTTAGCTGCGACGTTTTCAATTACCTTGGAGCTCTTAACCTTGCCTCTACTCCTCTCATTTTCAGCCTTCTTCCAGCTTTTTCGGTAGCTGCTTATGACGTCAACAATCTCCTCCATTTCGGATACGCCATTCTTTGTCCAAAGTGCAGTTATATAATAATAATAATAATAATAATAATAATAATAATAATAATAATAATAATAATAATAATAATAATAATAATAATAATAATAATAATAATAATAATAATAATAATAATAATAATAATAATAATAATAATAATAATAATAATAATAATAATAATAATAATAATAATAATAATAATAATAATAATAATAATAATAATAATAATAATAATAATAATAATAATAATAATAATAATAATAATAATAATAATAATTTTTTTCCGCCGAGGGGGAAAAATGCGTTACGCACTGACCAGAGGGCCCGTACCCTCCGCTTTGTGTCGGACTGGTCACCACAGTGCAACCTACCGACTAAAAAAACCCCTCTTCTTCCTGGGATAAAAAATTCCACCCCGGGACCGCCTTAGCATTGCTTCGGGGTGGATTCCCAATGGCTTAATCAGCCCTTCTCTTTACACTATCCTTTGTCTGGGATCCTGATTATAATATTGCTCTGCGGCGTCCAGACCTGGCTTTTTCGTCCGCAGAACTTTTTCACAGAATCGCGATACCGCTAAAAAGTTGGCTTCGCTCCCTATCATGATGTTCACGATATTCTGTACTGTTATTGAGAAAATTACCATCTCCAGCTCTCTACGAGTTTACTCCCATCGAATACACTTAAAGAAAGTGTGTTCTGCGTCGTCTAGGACTTCTTCATCTTCGTATAAACAAATGGGTGTATTACATTTACCCATTTTGTATAAGTAGCTCCGGTAGTAGCCGTGGCCTGACAGCATTTGAGTCAGGTAATAGTTCACATTCCCATGCCGTCTGTTCAACCATTTCTCGATATTGGGAATGAGACGCCCCGTCCATCTACCCCTAGAGTTAGTACTCCATCCAGACTGCCAACTCTGTAACATTTCCTCCCGTATTTGCTGCATGCTACCAAGGTCTGCATGGCTACTCTGCCTTGATATCCATGCTTTCCTTCGTGCTAGGATCTGTAGGTCTATTGGGATCATACCTGCTATTACTGTAATCGCTCCCGCCGATACAGTACGGTATGCAGATGTGACCCGTAAAGCAGCTACCCTTTGCACTGCTAACAATGGATTTGCTCTACTTTGTATCCTGACTTTCTCCCCCCAGATTTCGCTCCCATAGAGAAGGATGCTATTGCATGCCTCCATTAAGAGTTTGCGTTTTTCTGGTAGTGGGCCTCCTATGTTCGCCATGAGCCGGCTTAATCGTCCTGTTATACCAGTAGACTTGTTAACAGCATACTGAACCTGTTCTGAGAACGTTAGCTTTGAGTCAAGCCTAATTCCGAGATAATTCACGAACTTCCTCGTTGGTAGGATCAAGTCGTCAAACTGTATATCAATTTCCATTGGAATATGACGTCTACTAAGGATTAAGAGCTCAGTATTCTGCTCAGCCAGTTGCAGGCCATGTGTATCTAGCCATCCTTTCGTTCTTAGCATAACTTGCCTCAGCTTTCTTTTTGCCTCCTCAACATATCTGGCGCTAATAACTGCTGCGATGTCGTCCGCATATCCTACCAGGAAGCTACCCTGCGGCATTTCCACTTGAAATATTTCATCATAGCTAAGGTTCCATAGGTCTGGTCCCAAGATGGAACCCTGCGCAGCGCCTGATGTTAATTTCCGTCCTTTCCGACCTTCCGTAGTGTTATATATAAGTTCCCTATCCTTAAGATAGTTTCTTATGATTCTTAACAAGTAGGCTGGTATCCGGAATCTTCTCTCCAGGACCTGAAGTACGTCCGCCCATCTAAGACTATTAAATGCGTTTTTCACGTCCAACGCAGCTAAGAGAATCAGTGGTCTACTGAAGTGATTCCCCGTTTGAGTAGCCTCAACTGCCTTCATGATGTCACTGACGGCCCCAATCGTTGATCTTTTAGGTCTAAAGCCGTGCTGTCTCTCAGAAAGCCCTCCTCCAGCAATCAAGGCTTCATTGAGACGTGGCTTTATTAACCTCTCAAGTAGTTTTCCTGCTGTGTCCAACATACATAATGGTCTATATGCAGATGGAGAGCTCGGATCACCTTTGGGCTTGCTGATGAGTACAAGATGCTGCCTTTTCCATATTCTTGGGAAAACTCCTTCCCGTAGGCAAGCATTGTATGTTGCAAGCATTATATCCGGCCGTCTAAACGCTAACTCCCTTATTACTTCCGCTGGTACTCCATCTGGTCCAGGGGATTTGCCATCCTTCAGCTTGTCCGCTGCATCCCAAAGCTCCTGTCGCGTGAACTCCAATATGTCCGATTGGCTTTCTGTGTCTACCAATTCCTCCAGCGCTTCATGGTCTTCAAAAAGCGTACTCACAATATTATCCATTGCCACACTATCCATGTTCCCTACTGGGGCTCTCGCCGCAAGCTTTCATATTACCAGCTTGTACCCAGTTCCCCATGGGTTGTTATTTACATCCGCTCGAAGATCTTCCCATAGCTGCTTTTTGCTGTTGAATATTACATCTCGCAGTTTCTTCTTCGCCTGCTTGTATCCGACCAGCTCATTTCCTGCTTCCCCTCTTCTTCTTGCCCTTGTATGTTTCCGTCTCTGACGGAGGCAATCTCGTCGGGCCTCCGCTATAGATTCATTCCACCAATATACAGGTTTCTTTCGTCGGTTGTCCGTTCCTGCTCTGGGCATTGACTTATCACACGCTTGTTTAATTATCCGCATAGCTCTTTCCACATTTCTTTCTGCGTCCGTCGCCCGTTGGATTTCGTGTGCTCCTCTGTCGAACTCTTCCAGCAAAACTGAAGTGTTCAGTTTCCTAATATTCCACTTTCTGGTACTAAGTCTCCGTCGCGTGGTGTCATCTTCAGCAGTTCTGTCTTCCCCATACGAGTATGAGATATACTGATGATCGCTTGCCGTGTATATCTCCAGTACTCTCCAATCCTTAGCTTTGTCCCCGTAATTATCCGAAACAAAAGTAATATCTGGAATAGTCCCCTCTGCTCCAGGGCGTCTAAAAGTAGGAGTGTTCCCTATGTTGGCTACGGTGAGGCCAGCCCTGGCTGTCATTTGCATGACCCTTCTGCCTCTGTAGTCCAGCGTTTTTGTGCCCCACTCTGGTGAGCGAGCATTGAAGTCACCAGCTAGTATAACTGCTCCCTGCATACGACGTATGTTGTCCTCAATTTCGTTCAGTTTCTCCTGAAAGTCTTCGATATAGTCGCTGGGTGTTAAGTAACAGCTTACAAGAGTGACTTTGCTGATCTGAACCCATACGAACCCACGACCCTTGCCGTTCGCCATCGAGGTGACGTGGCTTGTAGGAGGAATCCATATTGCTGCAGTAGCCGTTTAACTTTTTCGAATACTGCTCGCTAATGATAGCAATATCCGCTTCCTGTTCTATAATTATTTGCGGCAGAAGTGCATCTGCCACTTTCCCTCGATGCATGTTTAGTTGTAAAATTTTCATTTATTCCTTTTTCCTCGGCTCCTTACATGCTCTTGACCCAGGAATATGGTCAATAGAGGCTTTCCCTTTCTCCAAGCAGAGACAGCATTTCGGTGGGTTGGTGCACTGTTTCAAGGTGTGTCCCTTCTCTGTGCACCGAATGCACATACCCATCCCTTTTCTGTCCGGACCTTTACATCCTCACTGTGTATGTCCAAGGCCAAAACATTTAAAGCAACGTTTTACGTCCTCGTAGGGCCTAACCCTACAGATGACCAAACCTATTCTGACGCGCCCCAGTTCAAGGAGTTTATTTGCCCCTGCTGCCGGTATCGCTACAAAAGCCCATCTCTGGTCCCGCATATTAGGTTTCGTTAGCTGAACCTCTACATCACCCTCTTCCATTCCAGAAGCTTTACTTATCGCGCTATGCACTTCTTCCTTCGTTGTGGATCCTTCTATATCCCGGATGTCAAGTTTTATCTTCGTCTTCATCTCCTTGACTTCCGCAACCTCCTTCAGCAAGCCCTTGACAGCCTCTCTGAATTCACCTTTTCTCCTGTTTTGGTTTTTCGTATTGACCTGACTGATACCTCTGTTTGTTCAGGCTTTACGTTCTCCTTAAGACTCTTGAGAACTTCTGCGTAGCTATGACCAACCGTTGGTCTTACCAACACAGCTTCTGGTCGTTCTCTATGAGCTTTTCGCTTCTTTTTCTTGCCAACTTTCTGCCATCTCTCGGTTGGCTTTGCTGTTTTTTCAATTTTTGACGAGGATTGGGTTATCTCCTCTCTTCTCTGTGCGCCCATTTTCTTGTCCTCCTTTTGCATTTTCGACCTTCTTATTTCTTCAGCCTGGCTGCTTGCCGTCCGCTTCTTGCTCGATGCGGCTGGTTTAGCTGCGACGTTTTCAATTACCTCTTAGGAGCTCTTAACCTTGCCTCTACTCCTCTCATTTTCAGCCTTCTTCCAGCTTTTTCGGTAGCTGCTTATGACGTCAACAATCTCCTCCATTTCGGATACGCCATTCTGGACATCCATACTTATGTTTCTCTGTCTGCTCATTGCAGACTTCATCTTTTTGAGAATCATCCGGAGTTTCTCAATTGACTCTTCCTCGGATTCCCTCATCCTCAGAATGTATTCCTGAGATGGGCTGCCCGCTGCACTCTGCTGAAGAGCCTGGTGTGATGCACCTCTATCTTCATTTACGGCTCTTGGCTCTCCAACCTTAGTAGTAAGCGGTGTCTGTACCTTTTCACTGCGGTCCACTTCAGAGTTCAGTACTGGCGACCGAATCGTCTTTCTGCTAGACCCAAAGGGGCTTGCAGCACTTTGTCCTATTTCCTCAACCGTAATTATTCTGTTTATTTTATTTGCTTTCATTTTGGTCAATTGGGTCTCCGCTTAAAGCCGTTATCTCCGTTTGTCCAAAGTGCAGTTACCCTTATAATGACCCCAAGCGTCCCTTTGCAAGCAGTGAGGTCCTCGCGAGGGTTGATACAGGTCCTTATGAGATCCTGTATACAGAGCCAGGTCGGGAGCTGATTAGGAGTCATCTCAACTAACCCTGCACAGCCGACTACAAACTTTGAGCGTACTTTAAGCCCTTGCCAAGGTTTTACCGAGACGGAGGTAGCTACCGCATTAGCCCGTGAGCCGTTTCAGCACGATGTCACTCGTGCTTAATAAGGTCACGGAATATGCTAGCTCCCAGCCCATAAGCGTCTAT
Organism: Thecocarcelia acutangulata; assembly: GCA_914767995.1. Lineage (NCBI taxonomy): Eukaryota > Metazoa > Arthropoda > Insecta > Diptera > Tachinidae > Thecocarcelia > Thecocarcelia acutangulata. The sequence continues at coordinate 65,242,293 of OU612097.1, forward strand.
TCCAAGATTGTTTTGTTATACTCGGTTCCAATCCATAACCAGGTCGTCAACTATCCCAATATCGCTGTCACACAGTTAGTTCACTCTCTACATTTGCTGAGAGCTATCCAGTGGCGCCACGAGGAGGCCGTGTGACAAGGATCGCTAACTGGCTACTCCCAATTGTGTAGCAACTAGTGCTTTACCCTGTATGCTCGCACCCCTGCGCCACCAATAATAATCATAATAATAATAATAATAATAATAATAATAATAATAATAATAATAATAATAATAATAATAATAATAATAATAATAATAATAATAATAATAATAATAATAATAATAATAATAATAATAATAATAATAATAATAATAATAATAATAATAATAATTTTTTTTTTTTCGGCGAGGGGGAAAAATGCGTTACGCACTGACCAGAGGGCCCGTACCCTCCGCTTTGTGTCGGACTGGTCACCACAGTGCAACCTACCGACTAAAAAACCCCCTCTTCTTCCTGGGATAAAAATTTCCACCCCGGGACCGCCTTAGCATTGCTTCGGAGTGGATTCCCAATGGCTTAATCAGCCCTTCTCTTTACACTATCCTTTGTCTGGGATCCTGATTATAATATTGCTCTGCGGCGTCCAGATCCAGTTACCATCTCCAGCTCTCTACGAGTTTCCCATCGAATACACTTAAAGAAAGTGTGTTCTGCGTCGTCTAGGACTTCTTCATCTTCGTATAAACAAATGGGTGTGTTACATTTACCCATTTTGTATAAGTAGCTCCGGTAGTAGCCGTGGCCTTACAGCATTTGAGTCAGGTAATAGTTCACATTCCCATGCCGTCTGTTCAACCATTTCTCGATATTGGGAATGAGACGCTCCGTCCATCTACCCCTAGTGTTAGTACTCCATCTAGACTGCCAACTCTGTAACATTTCCTCCCGTATTTGCTGCATACTACCAAGGTGTGCATGGCTACTCTGCCTTGATATCCATGCTTTCCTTCGTGCTAGGATCTGTAGGTCTATTGGGATCATACCTGCTATTACTGTAACCGCTCCCGCCGATACAGTACGGTATGCAGATGTGACCCGTAAAGCAGCTACCCTTTGCACTGCTAACAATGGTTTTGCTCTACTTTGTATCCTGACTTTCTCCCCCCAGATTTCGCTCCCATAGAGAAGGATGCTATTGCATGCCTCCATTAAGAGTTTGCGTTTTTCTGGTAGTGGGCCTCCTATGTTCGCCATCAGCCGGCTTAATCGTCCTGTTATACCAGTAGACTTGTTAACAGCATACTGAACCTGTTCTGAGAACGTTAGCTTTGAGTCAAGCCTAATTCCGAGATAATTCACGAACTTCCTCGTTGGTAGGATCAAGTCGTCAAACTGTATATTAATTTCCATTGGAATATGACGTCTACTAAGGATTAAGATCTCAGTCTTCTGCTCAGCCAGTTGCAGGCCATGTGTATCTAGCCATCCCTTCGTTCTTATCATAACTTGCCTCAGCTTTCTTTTTGCATCCTCAACATCTCTGGCGCTAATAACTGCTGCGATGTCGTCCGCATATCCTACCAGGAAGCTACCCTGCGGCATTTCCACTTGAAATATTTCATCATAGCTAAGGTTCCATAGGTCTGGTCCCAAGATGGAACCCTGCGCAGCGCCTGATGTTATTTTCCTTCTTTTCCGACCTTCCGTAGTGTTATATATAAATTCCCTATCCTTAAGATAGTTCCTTATGATTCTTAACAAGTAGGCTGGTATCCGGAATCTTCTCTCCAGGACCTGAAGTACGTCCGCCCATCTAAGACTATTAAATGCGGTTTTCACGTCCAACGCAGCTAAGAGAATCAGTGGTCTACTGAAGTGATTCCCCGTTTGAGTAGCCTCAACTGCCTTCATGATGTCACTGACGGCCCCAATCGTTGATCTGTTAGGTCTAAAGCCGTGATGTCTCTCAGAAAGCCCTCCTCCAGCAATCAAGGCTTCATTGAGACGTGGCTTTATTAACCTCTCAAGTAGTTTTCCTGCTGTGTCCAACATACATAATGGTCTATATGCAGATGGAGAGCTCGGATCACCTTTGGGCTTGCTGATGAGTACAAGATGCTGCCTTTTCCATATCCTTGGGAAAACTCCTTCCCGTAGGCAAGCATTGTACGTTGCAAGCATTATATCCGGCTGTCTAAACGCTAACTCTTTTATTACTTCCGCTGGTACTCCATCTGGTCCAGGGGATTTGCCATCTTTCAGCTTGTCCGCTGCATCCCAAAGCTCTTGTCGTGTGAACTCCAATATGTCCGGTTGGCTTTCTGTGTCTACCAATTCCTCCAGCGTTTCATGGTCTGGAAAAAGCGTACTCACAATATTATCCATTGCCACACTATCCATGTTCCCTACTGGGGCTCTCGCCGCAAGCTTTCCCATTACCAGCTTGTACCCAGTTCCCCATGGGTTGTTATTTACATCCGCTCGAAGACCTTCCCATAGCTGTATTTTGCTGTTGAATATTACATCTCGCAGTTTCTTTTTTGCCTGCTTGTATCCGACCAGCTCATTTCCTGCTTCCCCTCTTCTTCTTGCCCTTGTATATTTCCGTCTCTGACGGAGGCAATCTCGTCGGGCCTTCGCTATAGATTCATTCCACCTATATACAGGTTTCTTTCGTCGGTTGTCCGTTCTTGCTCTGGGCATTGACTTATCACACGCTTGTTTAATTATCCGCAAAGCTCTTTCCACATTTCTTTCTGCGTCCGTCGCCCGTTGGATTTCGTGTGCTCCTCTGTCGAACTCTTCCAGCAAAACTGAAGTGTTCAGTTTCCTAATATTCCACTTTCTGGTACTAAGTCTCCGTCGCGTGGTGTCATCTTCAGCAGTTCTGTCTTCCCCATACGAGTATGAGATATACTGATGATCGCTTGCCGTGTATATCTCCAGTACTCTCCAATCCTTAACTTTGTCCCCGTAATTATCTGAAACAAAAGTAATATCTGGAATAGTCCCCTCTGCTCCAGGGCGTCTAAAAGTAGGAGTGTTCCCTATGTTGGCTACGGTGAGGCCAGCCCTGGCTGTCATTTGCATGACCCTTCTGCCTCTGTAGTCCAGCGTTTTTGTGCCCCACTCTGGTGAGCGAGCATTGAAGTCACCAGCTAGTATAACTGCTCCCTGCATACGACGTATGTTGTCCTCAATTTCGTCCAGTTTTTCCTGAAAGTCTTCGATACAGTCGCTGGGTGTTAAGTAACAGCTTACAAGAGTGACTTTGCTGAGCTGAACCCATACGAACCCACGACCCTTGCCGTTCGCCATCGAGGTGACGTGGCTTGTAGGAGGAATCCATATTGCTGCAGTAGCCGATTCATCCTCAACCCAGTATCCGTTTAACTTTTTCGAATACTGCTCGCTAATGATAGCAATATCCGCTTCCTGTTCTATAATTATTTGCGGGAGAAGTGGATCTGCCACTTTCCGTCGATGCATGTTTAGTTGTAAAATTTTCATTTATTCCTTTTTCCTCGGCTCCTTACATGCTCTTGACCCAGGAATATGGTCAATAGAGGCTTTCCCTTTCTCCAAGCAGAGACAGCATTTCGGTGGGTTGGTGCACTGTTTCAAGGTGTGTCCCTTCTCTGTGCACCAAATGCACATACCCATCCCTTTTCTGTCCGGACCTTTACATCGCCACTGTGTATGTCCAAGGCCAAAACATTTAAAGCAACGTTTTACGTCCTCGTAGGGCCTAACCCTACAGATGACCCAACCTATTCTGACGCGCCCCAGTTCAAGGAGTTTATTTGCCCCTGCTGCCGGTATCGCTACAAAAGCCCTTCTCTGGTCCCGCATATTAGGTTTCGTTAGCTGAACCTCTACATCACCCTCTTCCGTTTCAGAAGCTTTACATATCGCGCTATGCACTTTTTCCTTCGTTGTGGATCCTTCTATATCCCGGATGTCAAGTTTTATCTTCGTCTTCATCTCCTTGACTTCCGCAACCTCCTTCAGCAAGCCCTTGACAGCCTCTCTGAATTCACCTTTTCTTCCACCCTTTTCCAGCTCGAATAAAATGGCTCCTGTTTTGGTTTTTCGTATTGACCTGACTGATACCTCTGTTTGTTCAGGCTTTACGTTCTCCTTAAGACTCTTGAGAACTTCTGCGTAGCTATGACCAACCGTTGGTCTTACCAACACAGCTTCTGGTCGTTCTCTATGAGCTTTTCGCTTCTTTTTCTTGCCAACTTTCTGCCATCTCTCGGTTGGTTTTGCCGTTTTTTCAATTTTTGACGAGGATTGGGTTATCTCCTCTCTTCTCTGTGCGCCCATTTTCTTGTTCTCCTTTTGCATTTTCGACGGTCTTATTTCTTCAGCCGGGCTGCTTGCCGTCCGCTTTTTGCTCGATCCGGCTGGTTTAGCTGCGACGTTTTCAATTACCTTGGAGCTCTTAACCTTGTTTCTACTCCTCTCATATTCAGCCTTCTTCCAGCTTTTTCGGTAGCTGCTTATGACGTCAACAATCTCCTCCATTTCGGATACGCCATTCTGGACATCCATACTTATGTTTCTCTGTCTGCTCATTGCAGACTTCATCTTTTTGAGAATCATCCGGAGTTTCTCAATTGACTCTTCCTCGGATTCCCTCATCCTCAGAATGTATTCCTGAGATGGGCTGCCCGCTGCACTCTGCTGAAGAGCCTGGTGTGATGCACCTCTATCTTCATTTACGGCTCTTGGCTCTCCAACCTTAGTAATAAGCGGTGTCTGTACCTTTTCACTGCGGTCCACTTCAGAGTTCAGTACTGGCGACCGAATCGTCTTTCTGCTAGACCCAAAGGGGCTTGCAGCACTTTGTCCTATTTCCTCAACCGTAATTATTCTGTTTATTTCATTTTGGTCAATTGGGTCTCCGCTTAAAGCCGTTATCTTCGTTTGTCCAAAGTGCAGTTACCCTTATAATGACCCCGAGGGTCCCTTTGCAAGCAGTGAGGTCCTCGCGAGGGTTGATTCAGGTCCTTATGAGATCCTGTATACAGAGCCAGGTCGGGAGCTGATTAGGAGTCATCTCAACTAACCCTGCACAGCCGAAACCTATCGACTACAAACTTTGAGCGTACTTTAAGCCCTTGCCAAGGTTTTACCGAGACGGAGGTAGCTACCGCATTAGCCCGTGAGCCGTTTCAGCACGATGTCACTCGTGCTTAATAAGGTCACGGAATACGTTAGCTCCCAGCCCATAAACGTCTATTCCAAGATTGTTTTGTTATACTCGGTTCCAATCCATAACCAGGTCGTCAACTATCCCAATATCGCTGTCACACAGTTAGTTCACTCTCAACATTTGCTGAGAGCTATCCAGTGGCGCCACGAGGAGGCCCTGTGACAACTTGGTTTGAGCAGTGACAAGGATCGCTAACTGGCTACTCCCAATTGTGTAGCAACCAGTGCTTTACCCTGTATGCTCGCACCCCTGCGCCACCAATAATAATAATAATAATAATAATAATAATAATAATAATAATAATAATAATAATAATAATAATAATAATAATAATAATAATAATAATAATAATAATAATAATAATAATAATAATAATAATAATATTAATAATATTAATAATAATAATAATAATAATAATAATAATAATAATAATAATAATAATAATAATAATAATAATAATAATAATAATAATAATAATAATAATAATAATAATAATAATAATAATAAAAATAATAATAATAATAATAATAATACTTGTTAGAATTATTACTTGTTTTATATAAATTGTCAATTGTTTTATATCTACTTGTTGTATAACGAAATCATACTTAGCTTTGTATAATTGTCATTATCAGGAAAAATATTGGTTAATAAAAATTCATTCGATTTTTTTACTAAAACTAATAGGTTATGGGCCCAGCCCTTTAAAATTTTTTGAAGACTTATTGGGCTGAAAAACTATTTTCTGAAGAATGGCTTTTGGGCAGAACGAGAAATTCGAAAAGCTGGTTGGATCAGATAATTGGCTTACGTAGCGTTTGGCTGTAGAAACTCAGTTACATTTAGAAAATTTGTGGAAATATGGCGATGTTGATCCGGTAGAATGTAAGGCTGAAGAAGATGAGAAAGCAAGATGTCCTGTAATTTTAGCCTTGGATAAGTCACTTTATGTTTATGTGAGAGGTTGTATGAAAACATGCGAGGTTTGGAAGACGTTGAAAGATCTCTTCCAAGACTCAGGTCTGGACAGAAAAGTTGGGTTGCTTCAAAAGCTATGCTCAATACAATTGGAAGATTGTTGCTCTATTGAGGATTATGTATCACAAATTGTAACAACATCTCATAAATTGGGATCTATCTGTTTTGTGGTGGATGATGAATGGTTGGGTTGTTTGTTATTGAAAGGTTTGCCGGAAATTTATAAACCCATGATAATGTCAATAGGAAGCTGTGGTGCAAAGATAACAGCAGATGCTATTAAAATGAAATTGCTGCAGGATGTGCGTATTGAAGGTGTTAGTCATGCGTTACTAACGCAAGAGTGAATTTCAGAGAAAGAAAAAAAGGTAGCGGATTTGAACGCAGATGTTATGGATGCAACGGGTTGGGACATTTTAAAGCTGATTGTCCGACCATAAAAAAAGAAAAGAATTCCAAAAATTTTTCTTTTTATGCATTGAGTGGTAGATATGTGGCTGAAAATTCCAAGTGGTACGTTGACAGTGGTGCTTCGGCGCATATGACAAATAAAAAAAATATTTTTAAGAAGTTGAATCCATATGAAGGTGAAATTAAGACTGCTGCAGATACTTTATTGAAGGTTAAAGCAAGAGGTAATGTAGAAATAAATTTAAGTGGTACATTTGGCGATTATGTTATTCCTGTTAAGAATGTTCTGTATGTTCCTGATATTGCGGAAAATTTATTATCAGTTCGCCGATTGTGCAGCGATGGTAATATGGTAATTTTTGATAAGAATGGTGGGCAAATTTTAAGTTCAAATGGAACCGTGATTGCAAGTGCTGAATCTGAAAATGGTATGTACAAATTAAGCATACAGAAGACGCAAGTCGCATTAAGTGCTTATACAAATAATTCAATGGCGCTATGGCATAAACGTTTTGCTCACTTATATTCTGAAGGCCTTAAGCTACTAAAAAGTGGCTTGGTTACTGGTATTGATTTTAATGTTGTGTCTTTGAATAAAGAAATGTGTGAAGGTTGCGTCATAGGTAAACATGTGAAGTCAAAGTTTCCTAGTGAAGGTAATAGATCTTCAACAATTCTTGAAATTGTGCACACTGATGTTTGTGGACCTATGGAGGTAAAATCGATCGGTGGCAACAGATATTTTGTAATTTTTGTTGATGATTACATACGAAAAGTTCTTGTCTATTTTATAAAAAATAAGAGTGACGTTTTTACAAAATTTCAGGAGTTTAAAAATTTGGTAGAAAACCAAACGAGCCATAAAATCAAAATACTGAGAAGTGATAATGGCACAGAATATTGCAACAAGATATTTTAAAGTGCTTTAAAGGGTTGGGGAATAGTTCATCAGAGATCAGTGCCGTACAATCCTGAGCAAAATGGTTTTGCGGAACGTGTTAATAGAACGTTAACAGAAAAGGCAAGATCTATGTTATGTGATGCTGAACTTCCAAAGTTTTTTTGGGCAGAAGCAGTGCAGACGGCTGTACATATTATTAACAGATCACCTCATAAATTTTTGAACTCAACGCCTCAAGAGCTGTGGTCTGGAAGAAAACCAAATGTAAGCTATTTCAAGATATTTGGATGTTTAGCAATTTCTTTAATACCCAAAGAACAACATAAGAAATGGGATGCAAGATCAAATAAAAGTATTTTTGTTGGATATGGCATTACTACGAAAGGTTATCGAATATATGATACTAATACAAATAAAGTAATAACGAGGAGAGATGTTAAATTTGACGAAAATAGAAAAGGTTTCTATTTGCTAGAGTCGGAAGGTAAAGACTATTATTTTTTTGGACTAAAAAGCTTACCTGAGAAAACTGCTGAAAACGTGAATTTCAATTCTAATGACGACAATACTTCTGAAGTTAGTTCATTGTCATTTAATTCCGTAAATGCAAATGAAGTGGGGGAGTTGTGTGAATCTGAGCAGGTCAATGAATTAACACAAACAGAAGAAAATTTTAATAAACATCAAGATTTAGATGAATGTCAAAATCAAGGTGCAGAAGTGCTAACTCTACCCAGAAGAAGTGAAAGATTAGCTGAAAAGGAGAAAGGGAGATGGAATTGGTTAAGTTATTCTACTGAGTTTTCTGACGATGAGCCAATTAGTATTGAAGAAGCGCTTAAATCAAAAGATAGTATCAAACGGAATGAAGCCATATATAGCGCATTAATGTCAATTGAAGAAAATCAAACATGGGTGATAGTTCCAAGACCAAGTAAGTGCAATGCTATTCAAACAAAGTGGGTATTCTGGAAAAAGAAGGAAATTGATGATTCGATTCGTTACAAGGCTCGTCTTGTTGTCAAAGGTTATACTCAACGAAGAGGAATTGATTATGAAGAAATTTGTTCACCAGTTGTTCGTTATACTTCTGTTCGATATTTGATGGCTTTAGCTGCAAGATATAATTTAAAGATAGAACAAATGGATGCAATAACTGCTTTTCTTTAAGGTGAGTTGCACGAAGATGTTTATGTTGAACCAACTCATATATTGGATGTTCCTTCTGGCCATGTTTTAAAGTTAAACAAAGCCTTATACGGGTTGAAACAGGCAAGTCACGTTTGGAATAATAAATTAAATGAATTTTTACCGAAATATGGTATGAAACGTTCTGAACTTGATCCGTGTATTTATTATCAAATTGATGGCGATAAGAACACTTATTTGGCTCTGTATGTAGATGACATACTTCTATTCACAAATGATGAATCATTCAGTCAAATATTTAAATCAAATCTTATAAAACATTTTGAAATAAAATTCTTGGGAGAAGCGAAACGTTGCTTAGGAATGCGTATAAGTAAGACCGAAAACTGTATATCTTTGGATCAGGAGGAGTATATAGTTAGTATGTTGAAAAAATATGAAATGGAAAACTGTAATCCTATATCAACGCCTATGGACATGAATCACAAATTCTCTAAAGTTGAAGATAAAAACGATTTAATGAAAAGTGTGCCATATCAGCAAGCCATAGGAAGTTTGTTATTTGCTGCTCAATGCACGCGACCGGATATAATCCATGCTGTAAATCTCTTGAGCCAATTTAATAACGCTCCGTCACAAGTTCATTGGAAAGCCGTGAAACGCATTTTTCGTTACTTAAATGGGACAATGCATTACAAACTACATTTTGATTTAAGTGGTAATAATGAAATAATAGCTTATTCAGATTCAGATTGGGGCAATGATCTTGGAGATCGAAGATCTGTAACGGGTTACGTGAACTTATTACAAGACGCTGCAATATCATGGAATAGCAAACGACAACCAACTATTGCATTATCTACAACAGAAGCCGAATATATGGCTTTATCAGCGGCTACGCAAGAAATCATGTGGTTAAGAATGTTGGAAAAGGAATTAATTATTAATTTTGAGAAAAACATTCCAACAAAGATTTATTGCGATAATCAAAGTGCAATACATTTAGCTTCAAATGAAGTCTATCAACCAGGAAGTAAACATATTGATATACGACATCATTATGTCAGAGAGAAATGCAAGTCTAATCAAATTTCTTTCCATAGGATATCAACAAATGATCAACTTGCTGATTTCTTAACAAAACCTGTTTCGAAAGACAAACAATTAAAATTTTGTAAATTCTTGGGATTGTACTAAGTAGATTTCGAGTGGTGGTGTTAGAATTATTACTTGTTTTATATAAATGGTCAATTGTTTTATATCTACTTGTTGTATAACGAAATCATACTTAGCTTTGTCTTATTGTCATTATCAGGAAAAATATTGGCTAATAAAAATTCATTCGCTTTTTTGTACTAAAACTAATAATACTAATGGACTTACAGGCTGGTGAATGCTGTTGTGTCGGCTGCTGGTGTTGTTGCTAGCTGGTGTTGTTGCTAGCTGCTGTTGCTAGCTGGTGCTGTCGGATGTTGTTGGCTAGCTGGTGCTGTCAGCTGGTGGCTAATGATGCTGTCAGATGATGGCTAAAGTTGGCTGGCTGATGCTGTCGGATGTTGGCTAGCTGATGATGTCAATTGATGGCTGAAGTTGGCTAGCTGATGCTGCTATTGTTGTTGTTGTTGCGGCATTTGCTGTGTCTATTGTTGATGCTGTTATATCTGATGATGCTACTATTGATGCTATTGGTGAGCCTAGCTGCTGCGGTTGGTGTTGTTGTTGTTGCTGCCGGCTACAGTTGTGGTAGACTGGCTGCTGATGCTAGCGGCTGGTGTGGATGCTAGCGGCTGGTGTGGTTGCCAGAGACCTGCGCCGAAGCGGCTATAGCCGACTAAGTCGAGCCGCCGATGATATTCGATAGTCGCCGCCGCCGAAATTTTTACGGCTAATTTCGGCTAAAAATGAGCCGCCGATGATAGGTCACGAAATTATTAAATATAAGCCAAATTGTACGTTTTGTAGCTATAAATGCCAAACTTAGCTTAAAAACTTGTGCATAACACAATGGATAAACATTTTCTGCGCAACACATTTAGTGCTTCTTGTTCGTCAGAACAAATTAACGATACTCTAGCGATTTTTGAGACTATCGTAATGTTTTCACCGAAAGAAATTAAAAAAAAAAACGTTGTTTACTTTGATACGGCAACAATGATAACGTTCGTTTTTCGTTTTTAATACGGTAACTCAATCAAGTGCAGTGATGCAAACTCTATGATAATTACCGCTTTTTACGGTAATACGGTAAAAATAGTTATTAGCTATTGTACTGAATCTCTTTTTGTTTATATGTTTTCTATTTTATCTACATACACACATACATATAAGTTAACGACACCGTTAACGCTGCCAACCAAATTAATTTGGCTTAATCAGCAAATTAATATTTTAATAATTTTAAATTAATATTTTAATAATTTCAACACGCGCATCCGGTCTGATTACAACTTGCACTGTCGTGAGAAAACAATTTTGCTGAATTAGCGTCTGCATATTGGCACATGTTGGTGCAACGTGATCAGGCAATCGATGAGGGAACTTTTTGGACAACAATTTAATCAGTCTCGGTTACGCTCGCGAACTCGTCGGTATTTAATTATTAATTAATCAAATTGTGAAAATTAATAAGAGCATTAATAAAATTGTGTCAATTGAAATAAAATTGTGTTGAAGTTTTTATTTAGTAAAGGTTAAATTTGAAGGTAATAAAAATTAATTCAGGCGCTGTGGTTGCGCCTTAAACTATTTTTTTATCAGAATCATTTGGAGGATTCTTAACTGGCGCCCGAGCAGGGACCTGAGTTAAGGTCTCTAATTAACGAAAGAGAATTTCTGCGATCTCTACGGAGCACTCCAGAAACAAAATAAATTAATAACACTCCTGCGATCTCTACGGAGCACTCCAGGATCAATAAAACAAAAAATTATAATAAAAATAAAAAAGTCACTCCTCCTTCGCCAACCGAGTATTCCTGGTGATCATTAATACACAAATCACAGAAGGTTACTCGAGCGAAAGTGAAGTCAACCGTACCCCAGTAGGTATCCGCGATTATAAAAGCGGATTTCCAAAAAGGAACCATACGGAGCTTCCGCGAGGAGAAAAAGAAAAAGGATTCTCCATTTGATCGGGTCGCGTCGCGTCGCGCAACCGAGGCTCAAAACCAAAATTTTTTTTTTTTTTTTTATTTTATTTTATTTAAAAAAAAAATATGTGTCAAATATAAAGATCATTAACAAAATTTTTTCTAACAAAAAGTGAACTAAAATATTTCGAGGCAAAAATTTTATTCCTAATAAAAAAGTGAACTAAAATATTTTGAAGCTACCAAAAAATTTATTTTCTAATAAAAAAGTGAATTAAAATATCAAGCTATAAAAATAATTATTGAAAAAATTTTATAAAAATTTTAAAGAGAAAAATTTAATTCCAATAATTAAATGAAAATTGAGAAAAAAGAATTAAGGAAAAATTTTGAAGAGCATAAATAAGTTATTGAAAAAATTTTATAAAAGTTAAAAAAATATATAATTCCAATAAAGAAAAATTCATAAAAAAAAGGAATTAAAATTTTATCAAAAGATTGTTTTCAAAAAAAAAAGAAGCAAAAAGAGGGAATTAAATATAAAAAAAAGGAAAATACTCCCCAAAAAATTGTATATCAAAAATTTTTTTTTTGTTCCAAAGAAAAAAGGAAAAGTAAACGGCCAAAAAAGAGCCAGAGTATTAAAAATTTGGAAAAAATAGAAGTGTGGTGTATACAGCGAAAAGAAATAAGACCAGGTGAGTCTAAATATCCTTTTACCCTTATCCGTTGTTGTAACCATTATAATAATTATGGAGGAGATGCAGGGAACGCTCACCACCCTAACGGGTGCCGTAAATCGTCTCCTACAAGAGATGAAAATTATAGAAACTAGACTTAGGGCAATTGAGGAAAATAGGGATATAGGAGCCTTAAAGGAAAGACTAGATTCGTTAGAACAGGGAGTTGCCAATGTAGGAGCTGACCAAGGGGAAACCGCTGCAATACTGCAGGCACCCAGGACTGAAGAGGAGCTGAATTCAATATGTAGGCTTCCAGATAGCGTAAAAGAACTTCGGACATTCGATGGAAATCCATTGAACTACGTATCCTGGGTTCATGCGGTAGAAATGGTGCTTAAGGATTTCGAAATAGTTAGGCACAAACCAATCTATAGGTCCATTTTACAGAGTATACGCCAGAAAATAGTTGGCGAAGCTGATGCCGCCCTGGTGTCATACAACATTTTTGATAACGACTGGAAGGAGGTGAAAAAAGTTCTGTCGCTCCATTATGCTGACAAGAGGGATGTACAAACCCTCGAACATCAGCTAAATCAACTCTCGCAGGGTTCGTCTAAAGTAGACGAATTCTACTCAACGGTGAATCACCAGCTATCCCTTATAATAAATAAGCTGAAAACGGAGGCATACAGCGAAGAAACGATTAATGCATTGGTGACTACCCACAGGAATAGAGCACTAGATATATTTATCCGTGGCCTTAACCCGGAATTGTCCAGGATGGTCATAATACAACGGCCAAGGACCTTGCCAGAGGCCTACTCTGCATGCCTAGAACTCCAGAATCTTACAATGAGGAACAACATACTACACCCTAGGTCGCAGCTACGTACGACTAATCCACCAGTCGCAGTCGTCAAAATACCTCCGAGACCTCCTAGACCTCATTTTAATTTTTCAAATAATGCAAGGAACAATTACCACAACAATGGACCATCCTATGCAAGTAACAAACCAGTTCCGTACCCAAGGTTTCCACAGACTAAACCAGAGCCGATGGACATGGATCATTCCATTCAAACTCGGAAAATAAACTACATGAACCGTCCTAATGGAGCGGAAAAAAGAAGGGGAAGCGAAATGTTTAGGAAGGATAAACAGCTTCGTGTCTTCCATCTAGACACAGCAGTCGAAGACGCGGAATTAATTCCTGAAGAAGAAGTAACACTCGGCGATTTCGATTCGGCATCGAGGGAACAAAATTTTATGAAGGAGGGGCATCCACCCTACCTTACATAGAATATGTTACAGGTAATAACACCAAACTCGAATTTTTGATCGATACCGGCTCGAACAAGAATTTCTGTAGTCTAAAATTATCCGCCGGAAGCATACCGTTATTAAATCCAATCAGTGTCAAAACCGCAGGAGGGAAAATTGAAGTAACTAGGAAGATAGTCGGAAAATTTTTTGCAAAATATGGAATATTTGATTTAATAACATTTTATTTGTTACCAGGCCTTAGTACTTTCGATGGGATTATAGGCGACGATACCCTTAAGGTACTCGGAGCTGTAGTTGATAGGAAAATGAATCTGCTAGTGATCAAGGACACTATTAAAATACCTCTGGGGACAAAAAAGTCAAATAGTTTAAATTATGTTCTGAGTGAATCCATGCCAGACCAAACTAGGATAAAAATTAACGAAATGATTACTAGATTCGGATCACTGTTTGGACCGTTGGATAGCAATCAAGCCATCTCCACGAACGTCCGCGCAGAAATAAAAACAACCACATCGGAGCCTATATATTCAAAAAGCTATCCATACCCAGCCGCAATGAGAAAAGAAGTAGATAGACAAATTGCTGAATTACTATCCGAAGGTATAATACGTCCTTCAAAAAGCCCTTACAACTCTCCCATTTGGATTGTTTCTAAAAAACCAAAACCAAATGGCGAGAAACAGTACAGATTAGTAGTTGATTACAAACGATTAAATGCTGTTACAATTCCCGATACATACCCTATCCCAGATATTAACGCCACCCTAGCAAGCTTGGGTAATGCCAAATACTTTACCACGATTGATTTAACCTCAGGATTTCACCAAATTCCTATGAAAGCCTCGGACATTCCGAAGACGGCATTCTCAACTATGAACGGGAAATTCGAATTTCTTCGCTTACCATTTGGACTTAGGAATGCACCGGCAATTTTCCAAAGGATGATCGATGACGTCCTGAAGGAATATATAGGAAAAATGTGTTATGTCTACATTGACGACATAATTGTGTTCGGATGTAGCGAGGAAGAACTATTTACCAATGTGGAGACAATTTTTCAAAAATTAGAAAACGCAAATTTAAAAGTCAATATCGAAAAAACTAATTTCATGCAGACAGAAGTAGAATTTCTAGGGTACATTGTGAGTGCAGATGGAATTAAACCAGATCCCAAGAAAGTGACCGCAATTGAGAACTTGCTCCCCCCTAATAATCTTAAGGAGCTCAAAGGCTTCTTAGGAATGACCTCGTATTATAGGCGTTTTATAAGAGACTACGCAAAGGTAGCTAAACCGTTAACTAATTTGACTAGAGGCGAAAACGCCCAGGTTAAGGCAAGTCAGTCAAAAAAGGTTCCAATAAATTTACAGGACGATGCACTTTTGGCCTTTAAAAAGTTAAAGACTCTCTTGACTACAGCGGAAGTGCTTGCTTTCCCAGATTTCGACAAACCATTCAACCTTACGACCGACGCATCTAACTATGCCATTGGCGCTGTCCTCTCCCAAGGAGAGATTGGTAAAGACAAACCAATCGCTTACATATCCCGATCGCTAAACAAAACTGAAGAAGGTTACGCAACTAATGAAAAAGAGATGCTAGCCATCGTGTGGGCGCTGGACAACCTAAGGAATTATCTATACGGAGCAAAAAAGATAAAAATATACACTGACCATCAGCCACTTACTTACGCGCTAGGTAATCGGAACTTCAATGCCAAATTGAAGCGATGGAAAGCTCGTATAGAGGAGTACAACCACGAGTTGATCTACAAACCTGGTAGATCAAACGTCGTGGCAGATGCACTCTCTAGATTGAAAACTAGCGTTAACCATATCAGCGATGTATCCACAGACACGGCCAGCGAAGGGGATTCACAAGCAACAAGAATAGCATCAGAAACTAGGGATGATGACGCTGAATCAACAGGTTCTACTATCCACAGTGCGATGCAAGATGCTTCTGATTTAATTCCTCATGTGGAAGTCCCAATCAACGTTTTCAGAAACCAGATCATAATCAAAATAGGCCCCGAATTGCAGTCTAACGAAACACCACATGCGCATTTCCTACGTCATTATGTCTCTTCACCTGATTGGGATGCCGAGAAACTTACAGACGTACTAAAGAGAACACTGAATCCCAATATGGTGAACGGCATTAAAGTCCCAGAATCTTATTTGGCAGTTTTACAGGATTTGTATTTACAGCATTTCTCAAGATACAAAATAAGAATTGCTCAAAAAGAAGTCAAGGACGTGAGCTCAGAGAATCTTCAATTCGAAATAATTCAGAAGGAGCACCACAGAGCACACAGAAATGCAAGGGAAAACAGAAAACAAATTTTAGACGAGTACTATTTTCCACGCATGTACGCCCAAATTAGGAAATTCGCTGAGCGTTGTGAAATATGCAATAGCAACAAGTACGACAGAAATCCGATAAAACCTCATTTGCAAGACACCCCCACTCCAACCATGCCATGTGAAATATTACATATGGACATAATGGAAATACAAAATCAAAAATTTCTGTCTGTACTCGACAAGTTCTCTAAGTTCGTTAAGCTGTTCCACATAAGCGATAGGTCTGTTCTAAATATTAGAGAAAAATTAGTGAAAATTTTGCATTATTTTACAGCACCCAAGATTTTAGTGACTGACAACGAGAGTAGTTTCCTCAGTCCTTTGATTAGGGATTTCATCGAAAGATTAGGGATAAAAATTTACTTGACACCATCGCAACGAAGCGAAGTGAATGGACAAGTAGAGCGTGTTCACTCAACTCTTATAGAAATTTACAGGTGCCTAAGAGCAGAAAAGCAAGAATTAAGTGTTCAGGAGTTAATATATGTAGCAGTCGATAGGTACAATAATACTATACATTCCGTCACGGGAAAGAGACCTAGTGATGTATTCTTTAACAGGGCAAAAACATCCGATTTTGATAAACTGCTTAAAGCTCGCTCTAAAATTAATAAGGACCTTAGGGAACTAATTAAGAAAAATGCCAGGGAAAGAAATAAGCGCATAAATAGGAAACGAACATCTCCAAAGAAATTTAAGAGAGGTGATGCAATCTTTGTTAGGATAAAAAACGTTAAAGCAAAAAATAAACCAGTTTTCAGAAAAGAGATCGTGGATAAAGATAACAGAGTTACAATACGCACGGTAAGTGGTAGAAGGATTCACAAGGCTCACATAAAAAATTTGAAACAAGTCTAATAAATAACAAAAACCTTCTATTTTTTTCAAAAGATTTCAACTCTAAGTATCAAAAGCAACATAATGGATAACAAAATAGTATCCAATATAAAGCGCCTTGCCTAAACAACTTGGTGAGTGTCTTTGGCACTGGGGTTCGACTCCCTAAAGGCAGCGCTCATTACCATATTGATAAGTACATATGCATATAAAGATTAATATAAAAAATTTAAAAGGAATACAAGGAAACATAAAAAAGATTAAAAAAAAAAAAAAAAAAAAAAAAAAAAAAAAGAGAAAAAGCGCAATTGACGCATCAAATAAATTCCCATTTAATGCAATAATTAATGCACGTAATACGAAAGATTATGAAACAAAAGCATTTCTATGAATACATGAATGCAAGTCCAATATAATTTCCATATAACACAATATAGAGAACGTCAGCTCAGGCCTGGACAATCTTCCGATGATGCACTGATGCCCTGCACTGGCGAGTTGCATCAAGGCATATAGATGCAATGGCGGCAAGGTATAAGATCATCATTTGGGGTTCCAAGTGAACCAAGAAGCGATCCATAAACTGACTGACGAAGAAATATAACGAACTAAAATAAGAATGAAAAATGAAAAATTTTTATTTTTTTTTTTTAAGATAAAATATCCTTCTTTATCAGAAATAAGCATAAAAATATATATACAAAAAAAAGGAAAAAAACAAAAAAAAGAAAATAAAAAAAGAAGAAAAAAACGGCTTTGCCCGAATTTCATTGACCACTAATATCATTTGAAATTAATTATTTTTCAGACAAAATGATTTTCAAACTAAGTATTTTTATTATGATTTACATGAGCATTATCACTCTACGAGCCGAACAAATATATCGCTATGAGGTCCCTATCGTTACGGTGAGAGCTGGCAACGCTTGGACGATTAATGGCAATTTTAAATTGGTTCACGTCATCAACCTAGATGAGTATGCAGCAATTGCGAATAATGTAACGGCGCTGGTCCAGAATTACATGCCGCCTGGCAAGACTAAAGAAATAATTGTTTATCACCTTACACAAATACAAGACAGACTCATCGAGCTGGGAGCCATACGGGGCAGAACGCGTAGGTCAATCGACTGGATAGGCTCCGCATGGAAATGGATCGCTGGCAATCCAGATGCCGCAGATTGGAACTACATTTTAAAAAGTCAAAACGCAATAATTAGCAACAATAACGAGCAATACAAAATCAACGCACAACTCTTGAACACCACAAAAGAGATCGTTCAAAAAACCAATGAACTTATTACTAGAATGAACGAGATTAGCAATGGAAAAGAAGCCGAGAGAATTGGGCAGGACACAACGAATCAAGTTCTCATCCTGAAAGATACTATCAACGAAATAGTAAGGGCCTGCCAATTGGCCAAAAGAGGAATTGTCAACACGAACTTATTAAACAGGGCTGAAGTCGAAGATATTGTTACCGAAATGGAAACACTGCCATACGCTAACGCCATAGAAGCTATCGAATACGGAAATCCATCCATATATACAAACGGGTCACTGTTACTGTATGTCCTTTCTATTCCAAAGCTGAAAAAAGACTTTTACCACCGACTCATCACTAGGACAACAATAAGAAGGGGTAGACAAGTCGAACTACCGTTCAACGAAATACTCATAAGCCAAGATGAAACGTTTGGAGTGAAAACCCCGTGTCTAAACATTAACAAAGTGACTGTCTGCCAACAAACGTCCCTAGTCCAACTAGCCGAAGATTCCTGCATACCACGACTTCTCAAAGGAGGGAATGCGAATTGTCGCTACAAAATGACCACCAAGCAAGTAACAGAAATGTTAACAACTGATATTATTTTCATAACGAACTTCGAGGGTATCCTGAAAACGCAGAGTCAGACAAAAACACTCAATGGCAGTTACCTGATACAATTATATAACGAGAGTGTTTTAATCAATAACGAAACCTTCTCCAGCACAGCTGTTTCCAGGCTACAGCCACTTCCCCCTGTCCTAACGAGCGTGGCTAACGAAAAGCTACTTGTGGACATCGATCAAGTTCATAACATAAGTTTGCACAACATGGACAAGCTTGAGTATCTTGGTTTAAAACTAAATATGTCGCTTGGAACATACATTAGTGTCGCTATCGCAATGGGAATTTGCGTTGGAGTCTTGTGGCATAAGATAACTAGAAAAATTAACCTGCCAACAGTCAAAGTTCCACAGCCAGTTGATCCTACCTGCAACCCCAAAAATGTGATCTGCGGGACGCAGATATTTAAGGAGGGAGGAGTTAACGACACCGTTAACGCTGCCAACCAAATTAATTTGGCTTAATCAGCAAATTAATATTTTAATAATTTTAAATTAATATTTTAATAATTTCAACACGCGCATCCGGTCTGATTACAACTTGCACTGTCGTGAGAAAACAATTTTGCTGAATTAGCGTCTGCATATTGGCACATGTTGGTGCAACGTGATCAGGCAATCGATGAGGGAACTTTTTGGACAACAATTTAATCAGTCTCGGTTACGCTCGCGAACTCGTCGGTATTTAATTATTAATTAATCAAATTGTGAAAATTAATAAGAGCATTAATAAAATTGTGTCAATTGAAATAAAATTGTGTTGAAGTTTTTATTTAGTAAAGGTTAAATTTGAAGGTAATAAAAATTAATTCAGGCGCTGTGGTTGCGCCTTAAACTATTTTTTTATCAGAATCATTTGGAGGATTCTTAACTTATATATAAAAATCTTAAAAATAGTATATGATCTCGAGGTTATAAAACAATAATTAAAAGCTTTTTATTCAATATTTCGTTTTTCTTTAGAAAACTTCTTAAGGATTGTATTTGTTGATTAATTATAAAATCGAAAAAAATTTTCTGACATATGTACATACGCACATATTTACATACACACATAATTACATTTAACGTAAAAATAATGTTATTTTACTTCCTATCAAAACATGTTTGATTTTATAATTAATTAATACTTTCCTTAAGAAGTTGTCTAAAGGAAAACGAAATACAAATTGAATAAAAAACTTTTTAATTATTGTTTTATATAAAAATATTATTATATTTTATATAAAAATATTATTTATTTTTGTTGTTTACTAACTTTTATTGTTTTTTATTAAATAAATTGTTTATTAGATAAATTTAATAAAATAAATATGTAAACAAGATAAATCAAAATTTTTTAGTTAAACCTGCAAAAAATGGGGTATTTATTAATAACTATTTATGTGGTTAAATATAACTGCTGCCTGAAACAGCTGATTTTAAAACCCAGCATACGATGTTTAAAGTACCGTAATAATTTTAACGGAAATAATTGCGGCTTAAAAAGCATAGTGAATCGCACTACGTATTTTTATTAGACGCAATTTGTAATGTTTCTATAATTGCAATTGGTCTATTATTGAAAACTATAGTTTCTGTTCAACTATGTAAAACTCCACATAAATTCTTAAGGCGCTTGAAAGTAACAAATAGAATTGTGTATATATTTATTAAATTTAGTTTTCTTGTAGACCTGTTTTATTCTCAAATAAATTACTACATGCGATCTTCTACTTCATAAAAAATTAAGGCCAAATCAAAGCTTTATGTAAATTTAATTAGTTCCGTTATTGCATTCCAAGTGAAATTTTCACGTTGGAGGTCTTGTTTTACTTTCCGTTTTTTTAATCTAAACTGCTAATAAAGTTTTAAAAGTTCCACGTGGAATGTAGAATATGTTTTCAGAAACTCATGTTTAGGAACAAATATTTTTTATTGATTTTTAGCCGATTTTTTATAAGAGCCGATGGGAAAAAGGCTAGCCGGTCAAATCCTGGCTATAGCCGACTATGAGCCGCCGCCGAGTAATATATCATCAGCCGCCGCCGCCGATAAAAATGGACGGCGCAGGTCTCTGGTGGTTGCTAGCTGCTGATGTGGTTGCTAGCGGCTGATGTGATTGCTAGATGCGGATGTGGTTGCTCGCGGCTGGTGTCTCTGCTCGCGGCTGATGCGATGACAGTGATGGGGACACCCACTTTAGTGTGAACTCAGCTACTAAAAAAACACTTGCGCATTTTTGGATCATCCGCCGAACAATTTATTGCCCCTGCCCGCTTACCTTTGCATAAATTTACACAATTTTCTTCAATTTGGAGGTTAACCGGACAATAGGATTTCCTTCTTATCTATTTATGGTGACAGCACCGTGCCGGGACAGAGCCGTCTTAATGCTGATTTGATGATGCGGCTAATGGTTCCAGAAAAGCCGCTGATGGCGTAGGTGCTGACGGATTACGCGCACAATTTGACGATAAGGTAAAGGCAGAGGTGGTGTTCTATGGGCGATAAACTTTCGTATTCGGCCGATAATAATCCGGGACCAGAAATCTACCACGAGTTATCGTCTAAGGCGATTTCTGATTGCTTCTATACTTAGCAATATAGAAATGTATCGTCAAGTTCCTTTTTTTTCTTATTATTTAATAGTGTTAAAATTTTCTGTTGCTTACTTACGTTTTTCCTTGCGCCGAATTACCTAGAAATTACTGCCGTCCAATGTGCTGATATAAACTTGACAGTCGCATCCATCCACTCAGCTTCGCATCCACAATGAAAAGGACCGGAAGTCTGGCGTGCTTTAGTGACGTTTAATATTGTCACTCAAAAATCGCCATATTGCATCAGAGTTGCAATATTTCTCCACTGTCAAATCACTTTGCATAGTTGCATTTTCAGTTGTCTCCACGCGCTGTGAACATGTCCATGGCAAGGCGTTGACATGGGATACCACACCCTTTCCTCGTGGTGGAACATTTTATCATATTGCGAATATGATAAAAGGTAATTATTTCATTACGCTCTTCAGTCCTTTGCATGGAAAACTCTCAATGGCTTACCTTGTAAGGTTTGGATCTCATATAGACTATTCCCGACCAATCGAGTGATGCGACACTTTAAAAATTTCCTACAAAGCTTTGCCGATCCTGCCGAGCGAAGTCTGATAGCTGAAAGTTCCGTCTGAACACTTCTTGACCCGCTTTGAACTTGACATTTCCTGTTCGAGTGTTATATTTTTTTGCGTTGGACTCATAGATCTGGTGCAACCTGTCCCTGAGTTTATCCCGGACGACTTCCAAAAATTCGTGCCTGTTTTCAAAACACATATCGGGTTCGTCGACCGCGTCTAACTTACGAGCAAGCTTATAAGCAGAGGCATGAGTAATCTTGTTAGTACCAAAGAGTGCGAAGTATGGTGTCATCCCAATAGCTGAGTGTATGGCAGAGCGAAGAGCGCATTCGATCTCGCAAATATGCAAATCCCATTCGTTATGGTTTTCTCCCAAATATGAGATAGCTGCTAGTATCGACTGGTTCACCCTCTCCGACGCGTTTGCCTGTGGAGCATACACTCCCGTTTTTCTGTGCTCAATGTCAAATGTGTTCATCAAATCGTTAAACTCCTTGCTTATAAACTGAGGTCCATTATCAGGCACTATAATCTCTGGGCAACCGAATTTATAAAAAACTTCCGTAACCAGAAAATCAACTACCTTACGTGCCTGAGCCTTGGCCATTGCCTTCAACAATACGAATTTTGTGACATGATCTAATACAATGAATATGTAGCTATTGCCTTTCTTTGAGCGAATGTAAGGGCCCAAAAAATCTAGATATATCCGTTGAAAAGGTTTCGTGGCGTCAGCCTCCTTTCCCATAGGTGGTCTTAGAATGGTGTTGGATGGCTTGCATTCCTTGCAAGTATCGCAATTATTGACGAAACTTCGAACTTGAATGTTCAGGTGCGGCCAGTACAGATACTCTCTTATCCTGCGAATAGTTTTAGCTATGCCTCCGTGAGCCATCTCTGGTGGGCAGTGTGCTTTTACTATTACTCCCGCTGTCAATGAAGCTGGCACCCACAATTTCCAAGCATGGTCCTCTGTTAATACGTCTCCGTTATAAAAGGTGGTCCTCTTATAAACAAAATTGTCTATTACTTTAACATTCGGCAAGCTGTTTTTCTCTTCCTGCACGGTTCGAATCAATTGCTTAAAGTCATCAGAACTAAACTCTGGAGAGTCGACATCCACTAAAGGTGCTCTCACTTCCTCTAACGCACCAACTGTGTATCTTGAGAGTGCGTCTGGAACAACATTTTGCGCCCCTTTGCGGTGCTTTATCGTAAAGGTGAATGGCTGCAGCTGCAAACTCCAACGAGCTAATCTTCCACTAAGATCTTTTTGGCTCATCAGCCATCTGAGGCTTGAATGATCCGTGATCACCACGAACTGCATCAATTCAATGTAGGGCCTAAATCCCTTAATAGCAGATACTACGGCTAAACATTCACGCTCTGTCACAGAATAATTTTTCTGAGCGGAAGTAAGTTTCTTCGAAAAAAAAAGCAATAGGATGTTCGCCGCCTTCAGGATCCTCTTGAAACAGGACTGCTCCTATCCCCACGTCCGATGCGTCACACTGTATGTGGAACGTCTTAGAAAAATCTGGGCGACTTAAAACTGGGCTGGTAGTCAGACAGTGTATCAACTTATCGAATGCTGTTTTTGCGTCGGCAGTAAACTCAAACTTCTTTCCATTGCGGAGCGTTTCACAAATCGGTGTTGTTATGGTGGCGTAGTTGTCGATGAATCTCCGGTACCAACCAGTGGTTCCCATGAAACTGCGTACTTGTTTGGGTGTTGTTGGGTACTTGAAATTCCTAATTGCTAAAATTTTATCCGGACCTGGCCTTAAGACTCCTCCTCCAAGGATGTAGCCAAGATACTTCAATTCTTTACAACAAAACTTGGCCTTTTCCACATTAATTGTTAATCCGGCGCTTGTTAAACAGTGCGCTACTTCTCTCAGCAGATTGATGTGTTCGGCAAAATTGAAAGATACTACTAACAGGTCATCCAGGTAGACGAAAACACGTTCGCGAAGGCGTGCTGGAATGACTTTGTCCATTAAACGTCATAACCGCTGAGCTGCGTTACATAACCCGAACGGCATGACCGTGAAATGGTACAAAGGCCTTCCAGGTACCGTGAACGCCGTCTTTTCCCTACTGGAGACTGCTAGCGGTATCTGCCAAAACGCGTCTTTCAAATCTATGCTGGAAATAAAGTGAGTATCTCCTAGCCTGCTTAATAAACCCTTGATGTTAGGTAAAGGGTAAGCGTCCTTTACTGTTACATCGTTCAACCTTCGAGCGTCGAGACATATGCGTACCTTTTCGCCTTTTTGAACGAATGTGACCCGGTTATTCCATGGGCTTTCACTGGGTTCGATGACACCCAAAGAAATCATCCGGTCTAGTTCTTTGTACATGAGCTGCTGTACGGCTGGCGTCACTGGGTAAAATTTTTCCTTAATTGGCAATGCTGCTCCCGTGTCAATTACGTGTGTCTCTAACAATGTCTTTCCGAGGCCTTGCTGTGTAAACGATGGAAAGTCCTTAACAGCTTGATCCAAACTGTACTGTAAATCAGGTGACAAAATGTGTCTCGGTGGAAAATCAGTTAATGTGTCGGTTGGCTCACCGTTGTTAGTCGACATTTCGGTGACCTCAAATCTGAATACGTTGAATTTCTTCAAAAAGTCTACGCCCAAAAATAATATGTGTTTCAACGAAGGTACCATATATAAATCAATATAATCTATCCGGCCATTAAACTCTATTAACGCCCTAACTCGACCTAAAATTTTGTTGGTTCTGCCGTCTGCAGTAAAAATATTCGACTGGTAAGGGTAGATTAAAAGTTTTGCCTTTTCGATGAAATCGAGGCATCCCTCCCCTAGGCATGATACGGTGGCTCCGCTGTCTAGCAAGCCTTGAATCTCAAATCCATTTCCAAATCCAGACTTTTCAATTAAACTAGCTGAGGCTATTTCTTTACGTTGTTGTTTTCGTTGATCAAACCGTTGTCTTGTTTTGCAAATCCTTGGTGTTGTTTCGCCGAAAATCCTCTCCCTGGCTATGTTGTATTCTAGTAGCCGTTGGTGATAGGGTTTTCTGACTGGAATTTCATCTTTGGTGGCTGGTTCACCTACTGGTGGTTGGTCATTGCTTAAAATTTGTATCCGTTGCGGTGTTAAAGGTTCTTCTGGTGTTGTTGATTCGACCTCATCATTTGTTTGTATACCCACTTTGACATATGCTGGTGTAGTATCGTCGAGACTTACTGAGCCGTAGGTGGAACCGTTGAGGGCGGTTGTGCTTGGCACTGGGTTGCTGCATTTCTCGAACGAATCTCCAACCCAATCCGAGGATTGTTCGCATTTAAAACAAAATGATCTTCTCCGCATTTAAAACAAAATGATCTTCTCCTTTCCGACGGGCAGTCCATAAACATATGGCCTCCCGCTTTACAGTTCCAGCAAACCAATTTGCGTGCGGGGGCTGTCAAGGCACTTACCGCAACTTCCTCTTCCGAAAGCTTCTCTACGCTCACATCCAAATCTATTTCATTAATTTGCCTTGTTGGGTATCTGTGGCTATTTATTTTTATTTTTTTTTATTTATTTATTTATTTATTTATTTATTTATTAAAAGTGGATATCACATACAACAAGAAATAAATCTTTTAAATTACTGTATGTGATCTTAAAACAAAATAAACAGTTTATAATATCAGTATTACAACATAAAAGATACAAAAAAAAGTGCAAAAATGTAAAAGTAAAATAAGAGAAAAGGAAAATTAACATTTATTTCAAATAAATTGTATTAAAAAATTAATTTCAAATAGACTTCAATTTCTATAGCAAACAAGTAAAAAAAATAAAATAAAAATAGTAATAAAAAAACGGTAATACGGGAAGTTTAAAGTATACTTAAAAACTTGAGAACAATTTCTTTTTAAAGCGTACAACGCTGCCTGTGATTTGCAAAGAATTAGGAAGTGAGTTCCACAGTCGTATTGTATTTGTAAAAAATTGCCATTCAGAGATTAATGTTTGATATCTAAAATTAATAATGTTTTTACCTCTATTAGACCGTGCAAATTGAAGACGTTCAAATAAATAAATTGGTTCTTTCGTGTAAATAATTTTGTGTAGCAATATTAAAGACTTAATCTTAAGCAGATCCAAGAGCTCAACTCCATATAAAGATTTTGAATACTGTGAAGTACCTTCATATCTCTTGATACAGTATACGTATCGCAAAATTGCGTTATAGGCTACAACTAATCTGCTCTTGCTATATGAATCACAATACGCAAAAATTTCACAGCCATATAACAACATAGGCATTAAATACGATTTCGCAAGAAGCACGCGTATGTAAGTTGGTGTAAACTGTTGTGAAGAGTATAACACTCGAAGCATTGAAAATATTTTTCCAGAGATAGAGTTTATGTGTGTATCCCATTGAAGTGTTTTGTTAAAAATAATTCCAAGATTCTTAGCGGAGTCGACTATAGCAATGTCTTGATTCCCTATAGATATCGGAGTATCTATGGTTATACTCTGATTTCTTTGGGCTATAATGAGACATCTAGATTTTTTAGGATTTAAGTATAGCCCATTAGATGATGCCCATAAAAATATGTTATTTAGGTCAACGTTAAGCTTGGCAATACACTCTTCTATCAAATTTTTCTTACAACTTATATATATTTGTACATCATCTGCATACATATGGATTCTGCTGTGTAATAGTTGCTTAGGTAAATCATTAATGTACAGAGTGAACAAAAGTGGCCCCAAAATAGAACCCTGCGGTACTCCTTTAGAAACATGTAAGGCAGAAGATATTGAATCACCAGCACATACAGATTGGTAACGATCGGCAAGATAACTTGCAATGAGTGAAGTGGAAGTTTGAGAAAATTTGAATGTATTGTATATCTTACTACAAAGAATTTCATGATCAACAGAATCAAATGCTTTGGAGTGATCCAAGAGCACAAGAAACGTGACACAACCGTCATCAAGACTGCCCCTTATGTCTTCTGTTACATTGATAAGTGATGTAACACAGCTATGTTTACCTCTAAATCCGGATTGATTCCTTACTAGAAGCTGATAATTAGTCAAATATTTGCATATTTGCACATGCAACAACCGCTCAAAGACTTTGGACAAATATGGTAGTATTGAAATGGGACGATATTCATTACCAGTTTTGGGCACAGGGATAACCTTTGCATATTTCCAACAGCTTGGAAATATACTTGTAGTGATAATAGTATTGAAAATATGTGTTATGTGCATTAAAATTTTTGGAAGAAGGAGTTTTATGAATTTTGGATAGATCTGGTCGAACCCGACAGCATTTGATGTCACTGATAGAATACATGATAAAACATCAGCTGGGGGTACACCCATAAAATTAAAACGATATGTGGGGGGTAACAATTGCTGCTGAGTTAGATTTAAGGCGTTAACCTGATTGGTATTTCCCGACGTGCATGACGGAATGGTAATAAATGATTTGTTTAATTCATTGACATCAATATTACAGGAGGAGGTAATTTTATTTGCGATACCTATCTCTCTGATTATCCGCTGGTTGTTCAACATATTTTCTGCTCGCCTACCTTCCGTTCTAAACTGGCTAAGACTAAACGGCCTAATCGCAAATAAAAGCTGCGACATAGCTGGTCTCAAATTGCTCTTCAAAATTTCTACTAAGTCTTGTTCCAAAATCGGGTTAGTCTGTTGGTTTCTCAGATGAATGACTGCATTACAAAAATCATCGAACGATTCGGTTGGTTGTTGACGCCGGTCTAAAATTTTTCGTTGAATGTTAAAATCGCTCTCAAATCGGTGAAAATATTTGACTAGTGCTGGCCAATCGCTGATATTGTTGTTCATCCTTCTGTAATCCCATAGCCAATCCAATGCTGGTCTACTGAGCAAATTATGAAAGCTTCGCATAACTTCTGCCCACGGGCAATCATAATCTGACTGTAATATTTCGACTCGAAAAACGAAATCTTCAACACTAATGGTTTTTGTAGTCCCGTCAAATCTAAGTCCCCATTTGTCTATTCTAGGTATTGGTTCTCTGTAATGGTTTCTGTTGTTCGCTGCTCCGTTGGTGTATGGGTTCCAATTGGTTTGATAATTCGGTGGTTGGAAGTGATGATACTGTCCCAACGGTGGTGGTGGTTCACTAAAACGTGTTCCTTGCGGTGGATTTTCAAAAACTGGTTGAAATTCTTGATTGAAGGGTGGTGGTCGTCTCTGGTTTGCGTCCCGGTAATTCATTCGTTGAGGTGGCTGTCGTTGAACATTACCCCGGTTAGCTGGAAACACAGATGGTGGCTGTCGTTGAACATTACCCCGGTTAGCTGGAAACACAGATGGTGGCTGACTAAAGTTCCTTGCGGCTGGCTGCTCAACGCGACTTACGTTCGATCTTTGGCTGCTTCTGTCTTGTTGTGATATCGCACTGATTGTTGCGCGGACTATACCCGGTATCGTTCTTCAATTCGGGCATCCACTGATCGACGAATTTCAAGCTGCCTTAAGCCTTCTTGAGCTTCATGCCTTGCGTCTCTGCGTTCTGCACCCGTCGGGTTAACATTGCTGTTCCTCGCCTCTTCCCTAACTTTTCTAGCTGTTATGCTTGAATACTCCGGTGATGGTATAGTTGAATCTGTTGATGTGTTTGGCGTTGTTTCGGGAGCTTCCCCTGGCACGCGTACGATTGTTCGACTTTCTCGGGCAGTTGCTAGCATTCCGGCAGGTCGGCGATGAGTCGCGCCGGCACCTACATATCTTGATGACGCAGCTGCCTCGTAATCCTCGGCCGTTGTGGTGAGACTGGTTGCTGTGGTTGTCATCCTTGTAGTTGTGGCTACCGTTGCTGCGGTTACTGAAGTCATTCCAGGTTCCATAATTCCACTAGTATTGAAACCACTTCTGGTTTTTACCATAACCTGTAAATCCCAAAACGAAAGCAATGCCCGATGAGAGCTAAACAAAACCTATCAACCTAAAACTTCAGAAAGAAACGCTCAAATCAACAATTGCACTACACTGTACAACCGACAAAATATCTTATCTTGAATCCAAAAACCTGAAAAGCTGAAAGAAAATAAGCTCCAATTCTGCGCTTTGAAAATGAATAAGAAAATATATGGCTCCAATTCGGTGCCTTAAAATGAATAAGAAGATATATGGCTTAAAAATGAATATAAAATTTATAAGTGATGTGGCAAAAAGTTAAACCCTATAGGTATGGGTATATAAAAAAAATAAACCAGTGGAATAACAATTGAAATCACTGGCTAAATATATGCTAGATATTTGTTCATACAATTGATCAGTGTGTTCACTCGTACACTTCGAAAATTGAGTAAAGTTGCTCAAAAAAATAACAATTGCTCATATAATTGGTTTGTATTTGGTTGGTTGAATATATAAATAAAACTAAAAAAAAAATCAGAATCAAAACGACTGGAGTGCTCCTGACGGTTCGCGTGTGAAATTTATCCACTCGGAATCTTACAGTCCTGTGTCTAAAGTAAACGTCGCAACGCGGCATTGCATAACAACAGTCCGGGACTTACGTTACCCTCAACACGAACCAATAGTTAATGTGATGTGTCGCGATCAGCGGGTCTGGCAATACCCTACCGCTGAGACTTACCCATCACCAAAACGTTAATCGTTAAAACCTTTGTCGCGAATGACCTGATGATTCATCGATTATGACTTACAAAAGTTCCCCGATTCACTGTAAAACGACTCGAAACTATCATACAAAGATTCCTCATGTCCAAAGATTTCAAAGATGTCCAAAGTACTAGAAGTATTATTTAAAAGCGGTTATAAGTTTTCTGGCTCAGAGTTGGGTGATTCCTTCACAAAGTATCCGAATTATTTTCCAGCAACGTCGCAACACAGGCATGATGCATCGCATCTTCCGGGACTTACGCTACCCTCTAACAAACCAAAACACCATGCGACGGTCTCTCTCAAAGCTGAATCCAAAATCTATAAAAATTCTAATATTCGACTCTATTCGGGCCCCACGTTGGGCGCCATAAGAATACTGTCACGAATCGCCAAACAGACTGTTGAATTGTCAACGGTTGAAATAAGTTGAACACCAAAGGTTTCCTTTGGAGTTCAGATTTTTGTTTTTTTTTTGTATTTGTTTAGCCCAGGTAGAAACACCTTGTGCTAATATAAAATTAATTAAGCCTTAGTAGAATCACTAAGACCCGTGAGGTGATAAAAAGAGTTAATCTTTGTTTGCCTAGTTGTCTTTATTTTTGTCAGTCTTTTATACAATTTAATTGCTTACGTCTAACTTAAAATTAATAATAATAATTTTTAAAGATCCAATTTCAATAGTTATAAAAAATGCCTTTAATTGCATTATTGCAGTATTGCATAAAATATACTAAAGGTAAATGGCATTTAGTTTTATTATTGTAACATTAACCGATTCTGAAGGTAAATAAAATTTATATTTTTTTTATTATAACATTAAATGGTTTTAAAGGAAATGACTGCAATAACAAGTTCAAGGGCAAATGACTAAAATATTGTCGTATATGCATTTTTGCAGTTTTTAGTAAATACGTGAAATCATTTTTGCTTGTTGTTTTTTGACTTCTTTTAATTTTTAAGTTTGGTTTTTTGTTATTATTAACATTCTCCGCCACGTTGAGCGGATAGCGAAAATTATGTATGAGAGAAAAAAAAACTAAATTAATGAAATAAGAATTAATAGTATAAGAGTTAACAAATTGTTTTTTTTTTTTTTTTTTTTAAACCTCAGAGTTTTGCTGTCGTGGTGCTGGTTGTGGGGCTGATTCTGGCATCGTTGGGGACAAGTTCATTGGGGCTCCCTTGTAGCATTTAATTTTCCGGCCAATTAGGATGACTATTGTCAATAATGACAGAAGTAGCGCCAACGAGCCGATATGTGGATGATGAAGCACTGGGTGTTTTATTTCCTTTGGAAGATTCTGGATGTCTGATAGCTGTCTTTGGATGTTGGTGAGCTCATCTAATTTGGGGTCCAATTCTATGTTTGGTGCTAGTAGCCTCTTGACCTCGGAGGGTTTGCCAATTGCCGTAATATTGCCAAACATTGCATATGAAGTATGAAGAGTAGTAATACTCGTTTCATGCCCATGGATAATTAGTGAATTTCCCTTTATGATATAGGTTGATTTCATGGACATGAGGCCAGATCGTTTGACGGTAAATTGTATGGTTTCAGAGTCGCACACTGCAGTTAGCTCTAATGGACTTGGTGTTGCATAAAGCCAACGATTGATAGTGTTTAGTGCGATAAAAGAAACCTTGTTCTGTACGTACTCGAAACTACATTGTGGGGATGTCCGGTTGTGAAAAAGAGCAATTTCGCATGAACAGCTGCTGGGGTCTCGAGTAACGCTGACTTGTAATGTAGTGCAAAGATATATGTCGCTCTTTGCTACAATACATTTATTGAATTGAAGTGTATTTAGTGTCAAATATCCATCTCGGTGGCTGTTCACAGCGAGATATTCATTATTGGTTTTTATATCAATGTCCCTGTCGTTTATATTGGTGGGTATAGGGATGACCTTGAAGAGCTCAAAATGTTCCTGGTTCACTAACGGTAGTTCAATCATGAAAATGACACTCTCCTGTGTTACTGTGCTCATGACTCTCATGATTTTGTATAATTCCAGCAAGTCAGTATCTTCAATTGGTAATGAGCGACCAATGGGAAGGTGGCCTTTAATCTTAGCTATCTCTGTTCTTAACTGTTTTGGTGTGAGGAGAAGTGGACTTATTTTACCGTGATTTGAGTGCGTGAGGGCAGCGACCAGCTCTGTCTCAATTCTTTGTAACTCTGCCGCAAGTGTATTTAATTGAATCGCCAGGGACATTAGATTTTGGGTTTGTCGCAAATTTGAATTCTCGTCTCTAACTGTATTCAACTCATTATAGATGCTGGTTTTAAGCTCTGAGAAGCGCACCTTCATATTATTCTCGCCTTGTTTGAGAATATTAATCGTCGAATTTATCACCGAAGTTTGGTTTTTGAGTAACAGGTGCAAATACTCCTCGTTGTGCTTCACATTGGCTATAGTTTGAGCCATTTGTTCTGCATAATCCGAATCTAGGACTCCAAATATAGCATGAGCCATATTCCCCACAATATCTAGTGCAGCTCTTCGGTTTCTTCTTGGAGTTAAAAGGTCTGATTCTTGAATGAGATTGTCCCAAGTATGCTGAAGTTCGAGGTAGAGTATTTCACATGATTTAGTAGCTATTGATTGTTTGCAGAGCTTTGAAAATGCTGTTATTCCGGTTTCCAGAACCTTGTTCCTCTCCCAAATAGGTGTGAGATCGTAATATATGATGAATTTCCAGGTCGCAGTTACCAATTTTGTCGACCCTATGCCTTCGAAATACAATCCTGGGTTGGAAGAAAACTCTGTGACATTGATCGGAGAGGCTAGTATTATCGGCAGTAGCAGGAGCGAGATACATATTGTACTGAAGATTCCTTGCGAAGCATATGATACTACCTTCCGTTTTGGCTGTATAGAGTCGCCTTCTGATAAGTGTTGTCTCTTTTGCGATATTGGCTTGTTATATTCGCAGTGTTCTGTGTGAAAGTCGTTGAACAGGGGTGCCAATCTATGAATTGGCCTCTTGAAAGTTCCCTTCGCTGTTTTGACGTCGCAGACCCTAATAAGTCCATCATCTCCCTTGTATATTCGACTGATTCTTCCCAGCGGCCATTGTAGTACAGGAGTATTGTCCTCTTTGAGAATGACAAGCATGCCTTCAATAACGTTCGGTGAAGGAACTTCCATTTTCCTCTTTGTTGTAGCTCATGTAAATATGTTTGTGTCCATTCCTTCCAGAATTTGTGTTTAATCTCTGAAGTTATTTTCCACCTTGCATCTAAATGTAATTTTGGAGATTGGGCATGTACATCCACTGCTGATGTTAATGGCTCACCTACTAGAAAATGGGCTGGTGTAAGAGCTTGAAGATCTTCGAAATTTGATGAGAGAGGAATTAAAGGTCGCGAGTTTAGGATGGCTTCTATTTCAACCACTATGGTTTCCAACCCCTCATATGTAAGTGATGCAGCACCAAACACCTTCTCAGCAGAAGGTGTTTGGCTGATTTAACTGCCGCTTCCCAAAGGCCACCGAAATGAGGGGCCCTTGGTGGAATAAATTTAAAAGTAATTGATTGATTGCGGCATACTCGTGTAATTTTTTCTTGGGCTGATTGAGAATATATTGATTCTTCGAATTCAGCTATTTTGTTGGTTGCTCCCACGAAGTTGGTAGCATTGTCGCAATATAATGTCTGACAATGGCCTCTTCTACTGATGAATCGTCGTAATGCTCCGAGAAAGGCTTCTGTGGACAGATTGGACACGACTTCCATGTGAATGGCCTTAGTTGGAAAACAGCAAAATACTGCGATATAGGCCTTGTCTGGTCTTTTGCCCCTAATTTTGTGATGTATCCAAATCGGCTCAAAGTAATCAACTCCTGTAGTAATGAATGGACGTCCTGGCGTCACTCTGTCAGCTGGTAGATTTCCCATCAATTGTTTAAAAAGCACTGGCCTTGCTTTGGTGCATCGTATGCATTTGTGGACGGTACTGCGTGCGACTGATTTTCCGTTGGTAATCCAGAACTGCGCCCTGGATGCAGACAACAATGCTTGTGGGCCGCAATGACGATTTTCTTCATGTAGCATTTGCATCAACAACCCCACCATAAAATGACTGTGTGGTAAAATTGCTGAATGCTTCGCCTTGAATGGTAATATTGATTGCTCCAGACGACCACCTACACGCATTATCTGGTATTCATCCAAAAATGGATTTAATGAGGCCAAAGGACTGGATTTACGTACAGGTGTTTTGTTTGATAATCTTTCTAGCTCTTCCCCAAATTCCGTGGCTTGCATGAATTTGATGATAACGTTCAGAGCTTCTTCCATTTCATGTGCATCGAGAGCCTTGTTGGATGAACGACAAAATTTTGCAGTTTTGGAATTTGTGATGAATCTCAAGACATAACCGATCGTGCGCTGAAGAGTCTTGAAAGAGTTTCGATGGTTTATTCGACTTATAATGTCTTCGTACTTTTGCTGCGAAGTTGATATTGTCAAAACAAGCTTCGACATTTTGCGTTCTTCGTTGCAAGGTATGTCAAAAACTTGTGGAGATGAGTTCATCCACTCACCTTTTTGTCCTGATATAAATAGTGGGCCAAAAAACCAACTTGAATGTTGTGATAGGTTTTCTGCTGCTAGCCCTCGGGATATTGCGTCAGCTGGATTCTGTTTGGAGCTGACATGTCGCCATTGATTTGATTCGCTTAATTCTTGTATTTTGGCTATTCTGTTTGCCACAAAAGTGTGGTAGGATGCTGCAGTCGAATTTATCCACGCAAGGACAATCCTTGAATCTGTCCAGAAAAAGTTTGCGGTATTTTGTAGACGAAGATCTTGCTTTACTCTATTTGTCAGCTCCACCCCTAGTAGTGCGGCACATAGTTCCAGCCGAGGCAGCATCTGTTTTTTGATGGGTGCTACACGGGACTTGGAACATATTAACCTTGTTGATACAGTTTTGTCCTTGTATGTTGACCGAATGTAAATTGCCGTTCCATAAGATCGTTCCGAGGCATCAACAAATGTGTGAAGCTGCGTTGTTACTGGATTTGCGATTTTTAGTACGCATCGATCGATCTTAATTGTGTTTAGTGATCCTATGCTCTTTCGAAAATTATTCCATACGTTTTGAAGATCCAGGGGCAATTCATCATCCCACGAAATTGGTAATTGCCACAGCTCCTGCAAAATATTTTGGCTCGTACGACTACTGGCCCAAAGATTCCTAATGGATCAAATATCTTAGCAAGTTCTGAACTAACTATTCGTTTTGTTACACTTTTTGAATAATTTGCCATTGGTACTTGTGCTCGTCCATATAACTGATCAGACCTTGGTAGCCATATTAATCCAAGTGTTTTAATAGAGTAGTTTGAGCTTTCGTCTAAGTCCAAGTTGATCTCTTGGTCCTCAGGCGCAATACCATTTAGCAACTGGGGATGATTTGAACACCATTTTCGAAGTTTAAAGCCAGCTTCTTTTAGGATTGAGTTGAGCTGTCGTTGTGATTCCAATGCTGTACTGATAGAATCGGCTCCGCTTAGGCAATCGTCCACATAAAAATCATCTCGTAATATTGAGGCACCTAGTGGATATTTCGTGGTGCTTTGTGTTGCTAGGTATTGAAGGCATTTGGTAGCTAGGTATGGAGCTGAGGAAGTGCCGTAGGTGACAGTTTTGAGGCGATAATATTTGATATCTTGATGTTTGTTATATCTCCAAATGATGAGTTGAAACATTTGGTCTGCATAATTGACTTGAATTTGTCGGTACATTTTTTCGATGTCTGCAGTGAAGACGAATTTATGCATCCGAAATCTTAGTAGAACACAGCTCATTTTGTACGGTTGGTCCTGCACGAAGGATGTCGTGGAGTGAGAACCCGCTGGATGTTTTGGCTGATGCGTCAAACACTACCCGCAATTTGGTTGCTGAACTTTCCGGTTTCAGCACGCAATGATGAGGCATGACATAATGTACATCGGGAATATCGTCTTCCTGAATTTCTTCCATGTGCCCCAAGGATTCATATTCTTCCATAAATTTATTGTACTCTGTTCTAAGTTCTGGCTTACGGTTCAACCGGTTTTCCAATGACAAAAATCGATTGAAAGCCATTGTTTTAGAAGTTCCGAGAATTGATGGATTTTCTGCAAATGGTAAGCGGACAACGAATCTCCCATCCTTGTTTCTTTGTAAGTTTTGCACAAAATGATCTTCACATCGTTTCTCAGCTAAAGATAATGCTCGTTCTGAATTATTTGCCTCTTCAAGTTTCCAGAACCTTTCAATCAGCTCGGTTGTTGTTTGCTGTTCTGGGGTAAATACTGCACAAGTAACCAAGTTGTTGTCATTGTTTTCTTGTAGTTTACCTGTTACGACCCATCCCAAAGCTGTATTTTGTAGAATTGGTAAGTTCTTGTTGAGTCTTATTTGTTGTGGCCGCATAAGTTGGTGATAAAACTCTGCTCCGATCAGCATATCAATTTTATCCATTTGATTGAAATATGGATCTGCTAAATTAATATTATCAGGAAGATTCCAATCTGATGTGTTGAACGATTTTGTAGGCTGAGGTGATACAATGGTTGGGAGTACAAATGCTTCGATTCTGGTGGCATAATTGCCTGAGCATGCATGTAGCTCTACATTGATTCGTCGGGATGTGTTGTGAACCTTACGGCCTATTCCTTCAATACGCAAGGAAGAATCTGAAGAATCCAATGTTAACTTGTTTAACACTCGATTTGTAACCAGATTGATCTGTGATCCAGAATCTAGAAGAGCACGGAATATGCCGGTGCGGCCATTGGTTCCAATCACCTTTACTCTTGCTGTGGCGAGTAATACATAGGTGTTGCCGCTGAGCTGCTTGTTTGTTGCAGCAACGATTGAGGAATTTGTATTTGAAGCAATGGCTGGATTTTGTTTCTTTTCGAAGCTTCCAGCAGAGGTTTGTGATGAATATTGTCTTGGTGTTTCTAAGTGCAGCAGCGTGTTGTGCTTTTTTGCGCACCTTGAGCATGACCGTGATGTGCATGATTTGGTGGTATGCTCTGATTTAAAACAGTTGACACAAAGTCTCATCTTTTGCGTTCATTGTAGTCTCTCGGCTGGGGACATTTTCAGGAACTTTTCACAGTAATATATGGGATGTCCTGTTAATCCACATACGTTACAATTCGGATTTGATGTGGCTGAAGTTATAATCTTGGCTCTATCCTTCCCCCCTCCAGATTCGCACGATCTTCGTCGCGTTTCCAATGCTTGGAACCTATGCTCTATGAATTTAAGCAGTTCATCGAGATTTACGAGGTTTTTGTTGTCTGTGAGTGATTGCTCAAATAGTGTTTGAGTAGAGGGATCAAGATTCTTCAATATTATGTGGACGATTATTGCGTCCCACTGGTCCACTGGAAGTCCCTGTGCCTTCAAGCCATGGATGCATTCCTTTGTAAGGTCATGCATATTTTTTAGGGATTGTGCCGATTCATTTTTCACTTGTGGATTAGAGAGCAAGTTGTTGAGTAATGTTGTCACAATGAGCCTTTTATTATCGTATCTATTGACGAGAATATTCCATGCAATTGCATAGTTTGCTGTTGCAATTGGCAAATGGTTTATCAGCTTTTTTGCCTCATCTGTGATATGTGTCGTCATATAAAACATTTTTTCAACTTCGCTCATTGCTGCATTGTGAATTAGTTGAGTATATAGGTCTTTGAAGGATACTCATTGGAGAAAACTGCCGTTGAATTTTGGAATCTGAATTTTTGGCAGGTGTGGTTGACACTGTTCTATTCTGTTGATGTGTTGTGGAGTGCTATCATTGGAAAGACTGCCATGTTGTTGTAAAGTACATTTAATGTTGTGCACTTCGGCTTGCGTTTTGTAGAAGTCATCCACTGTGTACCCATCTATTTGTTCTTTAGTGGTTAATTGCTATAACATGTCATTGTTTCTCGAGAGATCGCCCATATATTTATCAATGAGAGTTAATTTTGCTCCCTCATGAATTTCTTCGGCCATGGCTTCGTCCATTGTTCGTCTTAGCGCTCTTGTCAGCGCCCTCTGATTACGAAGAACCTTACTCGTAATTTCGGCAAGTTGTGACTTTCCCTGTATGCAGCTGCTGGCACCTTCATTGATTTGTTGATTATTGATTGTTGTATTTGAGAGTCTTTTGATTTCAGACTCAAATAGCTCTTTGTACTTTAGTATGTCACCTGAAATACGCAAGTATTGGTCCGTAAAATATTCGTGCTGCATGGGAAGATCCGACAGACACCTTAATTTGTTGTCAGTGCTGTCAAATTCTAGCCATGCAGTGTCTAGCCGTTTTAAACGTTCCAGGTAGTACTCCCTCGATTTTCTTGTTGTCGGGTCCTTTTTATAGTTTCGGATTATGGTCTCTATTTGACCCGCCGTCTTTTGTTGCGCTGCTAATAGGACATCAAATGTTTCCATGGTCGTTGAATTGTTGACTGTTGAGAGTTTATAAACCAATTGTTGATTGGTATGTACTCGATGTTGTATATGTACTCGATATCCTTGTGGTCACCAAATGTTGATTTGGTTTGTAGTTTGAAAGTTTATAAACCAATTGTTGATCGGTATGTATCTGGACTCGATGTTATATATGTACTCGATGTCCTTGTGGTCACCAAATGTTGATTTGGTTTGTTGCGTGTGGCGTTGTAATCCTGTGCCACGTTACAGGACCGTCGGGGTCACCAAATGTTGAGTTGTCAACGGTTGAAATAAGTTGAACACCAAAGGTTTCCTTTGGAGTTCAGATTTTTGTTTTTTTTTTTTGTATTTGTTTAGCCCAGGTAGAAACACCTTGTGCTAATATAAAATTAATTAAGCCTTAGTAGAATCACTAAGACCCGTGAGGTGATAAAAAGAGTTAATCTTTGTTTGCCTAGTTGTCTTTATTTTTGTCAGTCTTTTATACAATTTAATTGCTTACGTCTAACTTAAAATTAATAATAATAATTTTTAAAGATCCAATTTCAATAGTTATAAAAAATGCCTTTAATTGCATTATTGCAGTATTGCATAAAATATACTAAAGGTAAATGGCATTTAGTTTTATTATTGTAACATTAACCGATTCTGAAGGTAAATAAAATTTATATTTTTTTTATTATAACATTAAATGGTTTTAAAGGAAATGACTGCAATAACAAGTTCAAGGGCAAATGACTAAAATATTGTCGTATATGCATTTTTGTAGTTTTTAGTAAATACGTGAAATCATTTTAGCTTGTTGTTTTTTGACTTCTTTTAATTTTTAAGTTTGGTTTTTTTGTTATTATTAACACAGACTATCGAATGATGCATCCTTAAAAATCGAAACGATGCTCGTTCGACATCCGTTTGTGATTCGTGTTCCATTGGAAAACTGTGTGACTCACTGGTAACTTACCATTTTGCGCGGCTATGGCTCGTCGGGCTTGGGTGGGTGTTCGTTCCACACAGCCAATAGAAGGTATCTTAATGTACCAGTGATTAATCCAAACCTAAACAAAAATAAAAAAGGGGCCGAAAACGTCGATCGTGAGGACAGGGGTGGACACAGTCACTTTGATTCTGATGGTGGGATTGTTCGTGTTAAGTAATCCCGGGCTATAATCCCTCCCATAGTATCATAGACTGATACCGGACCGGGATAGCTTGGTTGCCAAAAATGTTTGTAGCTATCCCCTGAAAAATTCTATTCAACCATCCAAATACTCACCTCTACCAATTTACCTCCACATGATCATTTCATAGAAACATGTCGCATATACAAATAATAAAATTCAATAATATTCATATATATTTATAATTTCCAATCTTATATCAATTAATCTCTAGAAATTCAAAGCATGGAAGCTAAAATATCGTCTGCCGCTCAAGTCGATTTAAACCAGAAAACTTTGAGAAAAAGAAAGAGACTTGCCAATTTGGAAAAATCACGGCCACGAAAACTATGCGAACGAATAGCACTTTCGTTTTCTCGTATTTCCCTTGAGGAACAGGCTGATATTTACGCTTAGTTTTCTTAAATGTTA
Organism: Thecocarcelia acutangulata; assembly: GCA_914767995.1. Taxonomy (NCBI): domain Eukaryota; kingdom Metazoa; phylum Arthropoda; class Insecta; order Diptera; family Tachinidae; genus Thecocarcelia; species Thecocarcelia acutangulata. The sequence continues at coordinate 65,281,904 of OU612097.1, forward strand.
TAGATCAGTGCACACAAACTCTCTTATAATTCAGGCTTAATTTCTATTTTCTTTGTTTTTATTTTTTTTATAAATCACATGAGTTCTTATTCTACTTCTTATCGGAATTCCTTTTCTATTTAGTTATTCGGTAATTGTACTTATTCTTCGTAAAATGATTTGGCTTTAATTTCTTGTTTAGTTAAGTTTTGTTAAAGTTTCAGTTTTAATTCAATTTGCCTTTATCCTCACTTAAAATTTTATTCAATTTGTCCTCTTATCGCATAAAATTTTATATTTAGTTTGCATTATATTTTGTTTTTCATTTAAACTATAGTTTTAATTCATTTCTGTTAAATGTAATATTAACTTAGTTCAGTGGCGTTATCCTTTCTAGAAGAAGTGTAGCATTTTCAACGTTTCGCAAAAGGGAAAAATACCGAAGTATAGTGTTTTCTCAACTTTCAACTTTGTAGCGATTAATCGTTATTGCGACATCTTCTTTTCATCTCTTTAAAACTTGAATTTTAAAAATTGAATTTTAAGAAAAAAAGGTGCCGGACAAGAATGCAAAATTCTTCCAGCAAAGAGAACGGCATAAGTCTAAAATTAGGTTAATATTGGTAAAGCCGGGCTTAAATAAATGATATAGCTGTTTAGATTCCGAACCGAGATAAGATTTAGGATGTATTAAAAAGTGACTGATGGTGTACAAGTTGTTGCAAAATGAAACGAGGCTAGTTAAAGTTACCCGAAACGATGGAAATAGTAGCGAATATAATCTGCTGTAAGAAGTGTTTCAACCAAAACAGTGGCGTTCTATTTTCCCCGGTCTGAAAGCCTAGTAAGAAGACCAAATAAAATCAAAAAATGCATACTTTAGGCGGCTGCCATTCGCCTTAGCTTTCTATTTTCCCCGGTCTGAAAACCTGTTAAGAAGACCAAATAAAAATGAAAAAATTGCAAGCTTTCGGCGGCTGCAATTCGCCTTGGCTGTGTTCGCTGTTCGGTGTTGAATAGCAAACACACTCCACACTCCTTATATCGGACAAAACAAAAAAATCACTTGACTGACACCCCCCCCCAAAACACTCCCTAAGCTTTAAAACGGACGGACTAAATTCAGACCCTTTCCCGGACTTGTAATTTTTATGCGGACGGACCCCTAACGTGGGCAATGGCAATCTACTCCTTCACTCGGACAGACCAAACGTTTTATTAATTCTATTGCAGACGGACAATCTCCCTTACTGAGACAAAACCGTCAGACTGGGCATATATATATTTGAAAAAACGGACTGACCCTATTACCGCGAGAGCTGTGGCGAGCGCTTGGCTCCTCACTCAACGAACACGAACACAACCGAATTTTTCCCCGGCCAGACGTTGGCATACTATCCAAACACAAACGCACTTGACTTAGCCCGACCTTGCTTATGACCTAGACACGACCACACTGTTATTCCGAATACCCGTAAACTAGCTAACTATTTGGCGCCACGAATATCCGGGTATAATAATAATAATAATAATAATAATAATAATAATAATAATAATAATAATAATAATAATAATAATAATAATAATAATAATAATAATAATAATAATAATAATAATAATAATAATAATAATAATAATAATAATAATAATAATAATAATAATAATAATAATAAGCCTTGAAGCGGCGAGGGGGCTTAAAAGATTATTTCTGTGAAGCTGAGAGCTATGTTGACTCAGGGCCACCCGTGTCAAACAGGTCAAAGTGGAGAAATACAACGTAACTAATTATCCCAACCCAGTAAAAACATGGAGACACACAATATTAATAGATCTGATAGAATATCGCTGCCCGAGGTCGTCGGGGCACCTTCTGGAGCCAACGCTGGAGGTGACAGCATGCGAACCGTTGGTGGTCAATTGCCCGTGGGAGCAATGACCGGGATACCCGAAGAAGTGACCCACACCAATAGCCCAAGGATCGAACTTCCACAAGCATCACAACCTTCAACCCGACGTGTTTTGTCAAGGACTACCATGGCAACCACAGGTGAAGGCCAACCTAGGCAACGTATAAAATGGACAGCACAAATGAACCAATCTGTCATACGATGCTACTTCATCTCAACAAATATGGAAACTGAAATGCATGTGTATAGGGCAAAAATGAGGGAGTTATTTTTGGAACAATTCCCTACCTTAGATAGAATTACAGAACAAAATCTCGCTGACAGAAGGAGAGCTATAGTAGTAAAACATCTGCTATCAGCACAAGAAATTCATGATATTAAATGTCAAGCATTAAATATTATCTCAACTAGGTCAACAATTGAGGAGCACGTAAATGTACACCAAAGTGACGAGCAACGCGGTGATCCTGTAGAAAGATTGGAAAATATTGAAGCAGCTCACCGACGTGCTTCACAGCAGACAGACACCAATGTTTCTTCAGATACACCCTATTACCAACCAGGGGAAAACACCTTAAATAGTGCAGATGCAAGCAGTATCCAAGCACAAGAGCAGAGAAATTTCAAATTACATGAACAATTCCGTATAGCTTGGGCACAATATAAAAATAGTGACCCATCCCGAAGAGATGGAATTCCACGAATTTTCAACAATAGAAGAATTAATGAGCTAACACATATTGTTAATCTTGATATCTTACCCAACTACCTCACAACATGTACAAGCATAGAAGATGTGCTCTGCGTGATATATTCGGGCGCAGTAGTAGTAGTTAGAACTATGGGCAAAAAGACAATAAGATATACAGACACTCCTAGAAGAAAAACATCTACAGAATTGCCAGCGTGGGAAAGAAGGTTAGTTAATAAAATCAATACCATCAGGCAGGACGTAGGGAGACTGTCAGCTTACATTGGGGGTTTACAAACGCAGAAGATCCGGAAACTAGTGAGAAGCATTATTCATCCAGCACAGATTAGTCAAGTTACAGAAAATACTCTAATAGAAATCAAAAACAAAAAAACCCAGCAGCTTGCAGCATATGCCAAGCGTCTCGCGAGATATAGAGAAAGTAAGACTCGAATATTGCAAAACTCCCTCTTTGAGAAAGACCAAAAAAAATTCTATAGACAATTAGAACTACCAGGAGGGAATTCAGCCGAGCCGCGAGACCCACCAATGGATGATGTTGTACAGTACTGGAGGCAAATATGGAGTGAAACAAAAAATGTAAATCTTGAAAATCAATGGATAAACAACGAAGCTGAGCAGAGCATAAATTATAGGCAAACGCAGAACAATGATATCACAGCAGAAGAAGTAAAAAAGGCGATTAGGGATAGTAGCAATTGGAAATCGCCTGGCCCAGACAAAATCCAGAATATATGGCTAAAGAAGTTCACTTCAATCCATTCAAAACTTGCTGAATGCTTCAACAAACTTTTAAGAAACCCTGATGAGACCCCATTGTTTTTGTTAACAGGAAATACCTTCCTCATAAAAAAAGGAGGGAACACCGCAGACCCATCAAACTACCGGCCAATTACATGTCTGTCAACTACCTACAAGCTTCTGACAAAAATTTTTACCAACCGAGTTTACGACCATTGCGATAACTGTAACATCATGATGCCGGAACAGAAAGGATGCGTTCGAAATTCAATGGGGTGCAAGGAACAGCTTGTAATCGACTCGGTTTTAGTGCATCAGGCCGTGCATGGCAAACGCAATCTCAGTATGGGATACATAGATTACAAAAAAGGGTTCGATAGTCTTCCACATTCTTTCTTAATTAAAATCCTACATGTAAGGTTACATATGTAAGGTTACATATGGGACAAAATACCAGTGAGGCAATACCTATCAAACGAGGAATTTTCCAAGGTGATGCATTTAGCCCCCTCTGGTTCTGTCTTAGTATGAATCCACTGAGTAGACTGATAAAAGGCCTTCAACTTGGGTTTAAGGTTAAAGCAGAAACCACGCAAATACATGTCGATCACTTACTCTATGTAGATGACTTAAAACTTTATACTAGCAGTAAAGATAAAATGCACCGGATGATACGAGCAGTTAAACGTTTCAGTGACGACCTTGGAATGGAATTTGGAATAGAAAAATGTAAAATGATCCACATTCAAAGAGGAAAAGTTCAAAATGATACTGAAGGATATCCATTAGATCAGGACCAAGTAATTGCCAGCTTGAGCGTAGAAGACAACTATAAATATCTTGGCTTTTTGCAATTAAAAGGAACTGATGAGGTAAAAATAAAGACAATACTGCGCAGAAAGTTTGAAGAAAGATTAGTCAAAGTCCTTAAATCTAAACTAAATGCTGGTAATAAGCGAAAAGCCATTAACACGTGGGTTGTCCCTGTATTTACATATCCTAGATGAAATATCAACGCTAGTAAGAACCACGCTTACCAAATTCTTATGCCATCACCCACGAAGTGCTGTTGAAAGAATCACTCTCCCTCAACAAGATGGTGGAAGAGGGTTAATCGACTTGCCAAACCTTCAGCTCTCACAAATAAAAAACTTAAGAGAATACTTCAGAAGCCAAATGGAAACTTCGGAGTTATTCCAAGGGGTATGTATGGCAGACAAAAACTACACCCCTCTCAACCTAAGATCGAGCGAGTTTCAAGCACCACCTAATAGTTTCTCTCGCGAAGAACGTATAGATGCATGGAAAAATAAATCCCTGCATGGAGTGCATCCATTCCAAATGGAGCAAGATTACATTGACAAGCCCATTTCAAACTTATGGCTCAAGCAAGGGAAGTTGTTCATGGAAACGGAGGGATTTATGATCGCTATTCAAGATAAAGTCATAGCTACTAAAAATTATCGAAAATATATATTGAAGGAAAACCTAGAAAATGATTTATGTAGGCGATGCCAGACCAACGCAGAAACCATTGACCACATTATAGGTGGATGCCCTGGCTTAGCATCGCAGGACTATACTGCAAGGCATAACCAGGTGGCGAAAATCATACACCAGAGCCTAGCATTTAACAAAAAACTTATAGCGGAAAAACAACCGTACTATAAGTATGACCCTCCTCCAGTTGTTGAAAATAGAAATGTGAAGATATATTGGGACAGGACTATAATTACAGACCGCACCATACAAGCCAACAAACCAGACATTGTTTTGTTTGACAAAGTTGAGAAAAATATAACTCTGTTTGATATAGCTGTGCCCCTTAACAACAATATTCAATCAACTTACAGCGTGAAAATTGACAAATATAAGTTACTGGCCAATATATCGCCAATAATCATATCTGCAACAGGGCTAATTCCTAAAAGCCTTATAGCCCAGCTGACAAAACATAACTTGAACGACAACATAGAGGTGATTCAGAAATCTGTAATCCTAAACACATGCAACATCGTGAGAAACTTCTTACATACGTGATGAAAACAATAACCACAGCAGGAAAACAAGTCATCAGAGGCTAATCCCTTGGCATAGCCCGGGATAGGTATTTTCCAGTCTCACAGAGATTGAGAAATTTAAAAACTCGATAATAATAATAATAATAATAATAATAATAATAATAATAATAATAATAATAATAATAATTATTATTATTTAAATTATGTATGTTAATAAATAAAAATAAATACCGCTAGTTTAGAGACAGCAAACGCTGTACAAACAATGTGGGCAATTAACAAAATGCATATGTGATTCAATATGAGATGAATATAGATAGAAAATAATTAAATGCTCGGTGGCTTAGTAGTTAAAGCAGTAGATCATGATACGTCATGTCCCGAGTTCGAATCCCAGTGGGTGCTGATGAGTAGTGTAGCGACTACGAAACAGCTAGTTGTCCCCCAGCTAAAGATTTGATTATTATTTTTCTTGTCTTCTTCAATCAATAATTATTGATCACAGCAAATTTGTATTGTAAAAAATCCTTCTTAAGAAAAAATTAAGAAAGGAAAAACTTGAACTAAAAACCTGTTGTACATACATATGTACAAACCAAACAATTTTTAATTTAAAAAATTATAAAAGTTCAACAACTTTGGTTTATCGGATTTTACCACATTCGCATAAGAAATTTGTTGGGGGTTTTGCACATTTATATAGCTGGTTGGCTGGCGTACCTGGGGAAAATTGGTTGTAGAAATAGTGTTTGACTGCTGGGGTGGCATATTTAAAATCAATGGCCTATTTGTCATTGACCTCTTGAAGTGAGTGTAGACTGGGCAACCCCTGTAGTTTGCAGTATGGTTACCTCCACAGTTACTGCATTTTTTAACGCTCGCGTCAGTCTTAGGTTTATTGCACTGAGATGTACCGTGCAGTTCACCACACACAACGCAAACTGCGGGCAACTTACAATAGGCCTTAGTATGGCCAAATTCTTGGCAGTTTAGGCATTTAACGGGCCCTGAACGCTTATGAGGCTCCTCAACGGTAACCTTACGATACAAATATATTTGAGGTTATAAATTGGATGAACTTCGTTATTTTTCAAGCAACATTTCTAGGTTCCAATTAACCCTTAACATGGGTTGAGGAATTTTTTCACGGTTTCTAATATTAACCACATTTTTAATTTTGAAGCCATTGTCTTCTAGTCCGGTTTTGACCTCATTCGTGTCAACAATAGGGTCAATCCCTTTTATAACGACCTGAATACCTTTGGCACTTTTAAGCTGATATGTGTAAAATGATCGCTTCTCCTTCTCTAGAACGTCAGACAGCTTTCGGTATTCATTTTCACTGTTTACCTGGATTTTCGTTTCATTGATGCCGCTGTGCTTAACCGATGTTACGTTAAAAGTATCTTTGCCGATTGCCGCAATAAGTTGTTTTACCACCTCACTAGAGGTAGGTTCTCGCAAATATATTGGTGGCGGCTTACAGGTTTTTTTTAGAAATTGTTGGCTCATCTGTTTGCAGTATAGCAAACCTATTGCTATCGGTTGCCGAAGTCCTATTATCATCTTTAGAAAATTTCGGTTGAGATGATATTTGAGCTGATTTGGGGCTTCGCTGCCTTTTAACCACGGTTATGTACCTGTCCATGCCTACTTGGATTTTTACCTTATCATCAACAATTAAACTGGAAGATGTTTTGTCTTCAGTTGTAACAACAATATTTGGCGAACACTATCGCGGGCGTTTCCTATCTCTTAGAGACAGGAAATTTTCCAATGATTTTTTCACCGATTCCTCTTCAGAAATCCAAAGGTTTTTTCTACCGGAGCTAAGCTCTTTTTCAGAATTACATCTGATAGGTACACTCATGCAATTAATTGTTTCTATTTTTTATTTACAATTTTAAATGGCATTTAAAAAAAATGTCACAAAGTTTTTATTTAAACAAAAACACTCTGTTCACCTATTACGGTTTTTACTTAATCCCGTTTTATTTTTTTTTTCTTACTTGCGATCAAAAAACAAACAAGTCCGTTCACTATCGAAGCTAAACAACGATGAAGTTCCCTATCCTTAAGATAGTTTCTTATGATTCTTAACAAGTAGGCTGGTATCCGGAATCTTCTCTCCAGGACCTGAAGTACGTCCGCCCATCTAAGACTATTAAATGCGTTTTTCACGTCCAACGCAGCTAAGAGAATCAGTGGTCTACTGAAGTGATTCCCCGTTTGAGTAGCCTCAACTGCCTTCATGATGTCACTGACGGCCCCAATCGTTGATCTTTTAGGTCTAAAGCCGTGCTGTCTCTCAGAAAGCCCTCCTCCAGCAATCAAGGCTTCATTGAGACGTGGCTTTATTAACCTCTCAAGTAGTTTTCCTGCTGTGTCCAACATACATAATGGTCTATATGCAGATGGAGAGCTCGGATCACCTTTGGGCTTGCTGATGAGTACAAGATGCTGCCTTTTCCATATCCTTGGGAAAACTCCTTCCCGTAGGCAAGCATTGTACGTTGCAAGCATTATATCCGGTCGTCTAAACGCTAACTCCTTTATTACTTCCGCTAGTACTGTATCTGGTCCAGGGGATTTGCCATCCTTCAGCTTGTCCGCTGCATCCCAAAGCTCCTGTCGCGTAAACTCCAATATGTCCGATTGGCTTTCTGTGTCTACCAATTCCTCCAACGCTTCATGGTCTGGAAAAAGCGTAGTCACAATATTATCCATTGCCACACTATCCATGTTCCCTACTGGGGCTCTCGCCGCAAGCTTTCCCATTACCAGCTTGTACCCAGTTCCCCATGGGTTGTTATTTACATCCGCTCGAAGATCTTCCCATAGCTGCTTTTTGCTGTTGAATATTACATCTCGCAGTTTCTTTTTTGCCTGCTTGTATCCGACCAGCTCATTTCCTGCTTCCCCTCTTCTTCTTGCCCTTGTATATTTCCGTCTCTGACGGAGGCAATCTCGTCGGGCCTTCGCTATAGATTCATTCCACCAATATACAGGTTTCTTTCGTCGGTTGTCCGTTCTTGCTCTGGGCATTGACTTATCACACGCCTGTTTAATTATCCGCATAGCTCTTTCCACATTTCTTTCTGCGTCCGTCGCCCGTTGGATTTCGTGTGCTTCTCTGTCGAACTCTTCCAGCAAAACTGAAGTGTTCAGTTTCCTAATATTCCACTTTCTTGTACTTAGTCTCCGTCGCGTGGTGTCGTCTTCAGCAGTTCTGTCTTCCCCATATGAGTATGAGATATACTGATGATCGCTTGCCGTGTATATCTCCAGTACTCTCCAATCCTTAACTTTGTCCCCGTAATTATCTGAAGCAAAAGTAATATCTGGAATAGTCCCCTATGCTCCAGGGCGTCTAAAAGTAGGAGTGTTCCCTATGTTGGCTACGGTGAGGCCAGCCCTGGCTGTCATTTGCATGACCCTTCTGCCTCTGTAGTCCAGCGTTTTTGTGCCAGACTCTGGTGAGCGAGCATTGAAGTCACCAGCTAATATAACTGCTCCCTGCATACGACGTATGTTGTCCTCAATTTCGTCCAGTTTCTCCTGAAAGTCTTCGATACAGTCGCTGGGTCTTAAGTAACAGCTTACAAGAGTGACTTTGCTGAGCTGAACCCATACGAACCCACAACCCTTGCCGTTCGCCATCGAGGTGACGTGGCTTGTAGGAGGAATCCATATTGCTACAGTAGCCGATTCATCCTCAACCCAGTATCCGTTTAACTTTTTCGAATATTGCTCGCTAATGATAGCAATATCCGCTTCCTGTTCTATAATTATTTGCGGCAGAAGTGCATCTGCCACTTTCCCTCGATGCATGTTTAGTTGTAAAATTTTCATTTATTCCTTTTTCCTCGGCTCCTTACATGCTCTTGACCCAGGAATATGGTCAATAGAGGCTTTCCCTTTCTCCAAGCAGAGACAGCATTTCGGTGGGTTGGTACACTGTTTCAAGGTGTGTCCCTTCTCTGTGCACCAAATGCACATACCCATCCCTTTTCTGTCCGGACCTTTACATCCCCACTGTGTATGTCCAAGGCCAAAACAATTAAAGCAACGTTTTACGTCCTCGTAGGGCCTAACCCTACAGATGACCCAACATATTCTGACGCGCCCCAGTTCAAGGAGTTTATTTGCCCCTTCTGCCGGTATCGCTACAAAAGCCCTTCTCTGGTCCCGCATATTAGGTTTCGTTAGCTGAACCTCTACATCACCCTCTTCCATTCCAGAAGCTTTACATATTGCGCTATGCATTTCCTCCTTCGCTGTGGATCCTTCTATATCCCGGATGTCAAGTTTTATCTTCGTCTTCATCTCCTTGACTTCCGCAACCTCCTTCAGCAAGCCCTTGACAGCCTCTCTGAATTCAGCTTTTCTTCCACCCTTTTCCAGCTCGAGTAAAATGGCTCCTGTTTTGGTTTTTCGTATTGACCTGACTGATACCTCTGTTTGTTCAGGCTTTACGTTCTCCTTAAGACTCTTGAGAACTTCTGCGTAGCTATGACCAACCGTTGGTCTTACCAACACAGCTTCTGGTCGTTCTCTATGAGCTTTTCGCTTCTTTTTCTTGCCAACTTTCTGCCATCTCTCGGTTGGTTTTGCCGTTTTTTCAATTTTTGACGAGGATTGGGTTATCTCCTCTCTTCTCTGTGCGCCCATTTTCTTGTTCTCCTTTTGCATTTTCGACGGTCTTATTTCTTCAGCCGGGCTGCTTGCCGTCCGCTTTTTGCTCGATGCTACTGGTTTAGCTGCGATGTTTTCAATAACCTTGGAGCTCTTAACCTTGACTCTACTCCTCTCATTTTCAGCCTTCTTCCAGCTTTTTCGGTAGCTGCTTATGACGTCAACAATCTCCTTCATTTCGGATACGCCATTCTGGACATCCATACTTATGTTTCTCTGTCTGCTCATTGCAGACTTCATCTTTTTGAGAATCATCCGGAGTTTCTCAATTGACTCTTCCTCGGATTCCCTCATCCTCAGAATGTATTCCTGAGATGGCCTGCCCGCTGCACTCTGCTGAAGAGCCTGGTGTGATGCACCTCTATCTTCATTTACGGCTCTTGGCTCTCCAACCTTATTAGTAAGCGGTGTCTGTACCTTTTCACTGCGGTTCCCTTCAGAGTTCAGTACTGGCGACCGAATCGTCTTTCTGCTAGACCCAAAGGGGCTTGCAGTACTTTGTCCTATTTCCTCAACCGTAATTATTCTGTTTAATAATAATAATAACAATAATAATAATAATAATAATAATAATAATAATAATAATAATAATAATAATAATAATAATAATAATAATAATAATAATAATAATAATAATAATAATAATAATAATAATAATAATAATAATAATAATAATAATAATAATAATAATAATAATAATAATAATAATAATAATAATAATAATAATAATAATAATAATAATAATAATAATAATAATAATAATAATAATAATAATAATAATAATAATAATGATAATACTAATGGACTTACAGGCTGGTGAATGCTGTTGTATCGCTGGCTGGTGTTGTTGCTAGCTGCTGCTGCTAGCTGGTGCTGTCAGCTGGTGGCTAATGATGCTGTCAGATGATGGCTAAAGTTGGCTGGCTGATGCTGTCGGATGTTGGCTAGCTGATGATGTCAATTGATGGCTGAAGTTGGCTAGCTGATGCTGCTATTGTTGTTGTTGTTGCGGCATTTACTGTGTCTATTGTTGATGCTGTTATATCTGATGATGCTACTATTGATAATATTGGTGAGTCTAGCTGCTGCGGTTGGTGTTGTTGTTGTTGCTGCCGGCTACAGTTGTGGTAGACTGGCTGCTGATGCTAGCGGCTGGTGTGGATGCTAGCGGCTGGTGTGGTTGCTAGCTGCTGATGTGGTTGCTAGCGGCTGATGTGATTGCTAGATGCGGATGTGGTTGCTCACGGCTGGTGTCTCTGCTCGCGGCTGATGCGATGACAGTGATGGGGACATCCACTTTAGTGTGACCTCAGCTACTAAAAAAACACTTGCGCATTTTTGGATCGTCCGCCGAACAATTTATTGCCCCTGCCCGCTTACCTTTGCATAAATTTACACAATTTTCTTCAATTTGGAGATTAACCGGACAATAGGATTTCCTTCTTGTCTATTTATGGTGACAGCACCGTGCCGGGACAGAGCCGTCTTAATGCTGATTTGATGATGCGGCTAATGGTTCCAGAAAAGCCGCTGATGGCGTAGGTGCTGACGGATTACGCGCACAATTTGACGATAAGGTAAAGGCAGAGGTGGTGTTCTATGGGCGATAAACTTTCGTATTCGGCCGATAATAATCCGGGACCAGAAATCTACCACGAGTTATCGTCTAAGGCGATTTCTGATTGCTTCTATACTTAGCAATATAGAAATGTATCGTCAAGTTCCTTTTTTTCTTATTATTTAATAGTGTTAAAATTTTCTGTTGCTTACTTACTGAAATTACTGTCGTCCAATGTGCTGATATAAACTTGACAGTGGCATCCATCCACTCAGCTTCGCATCCACAATGAAAAGGACCGGAAGTCTGGCGTGCTTTAGTGACGTTTAATATTGTCACTCAAAAATCGCCATATTGCATCAGAGTTGCAATATTTCTCCACTGTCAAATCACTTTGCACAGTTGCATTTTCAGTTGTCTCCACGCGCTGTGAACATGTCCATGGCAAGACATTGACATGGGACAACAGATGCTTATATGTCAGGCTGTCTCTTCTTTAGATAAAAATCAAATTTTGTATATATCTCAATATAAACTTAACCACAGGGTTTGTAACCATTTTGAGTTATGGCATTTGGCCTTAAAGGTTTGTATTACCGATAACGTTTTCGACATCTTGAAAATTAAGTCTCAAAGACACAGAAGGTCTAACAACATATGGTGGTAATTCCGCTGTATTATTCGCTGAATCATTTGTAATAAAAACGATCCTCAAATGATCGACATACAACATCCCGGTTTCAGACTCGCATCTTGCCCACTCGCCAATTAAAGTTCGCAAAGGTGGCTTAGCAATTACGAGTCTTTTTATACCTTTTGTCGCTTTCCACAAGGAATAATCAGATTGAGGAGTACCATCAATGCTTTCTAAATATGTTTTAAGAGAAATATGTTTTAAGATATGACTAGTCGTAGTATGCTGTACGGCCAGTTTGAGGTTTTCAGAAAAATCGTTAATTGACACATCAATATCCTCAGGCGTTCTCAAGGCGATATTTCCAGTACAATGTGTACTCAAAAATTTTTTGTATTTTAGCCAATTAACTCTATTGACAGTCAACGGGGAGCCAATCTTCTGGGTGAACGAAACAGATATTATAGGGGGTGAGTGATTTGATGAAAAATCTAATGGAGCCTCCACTTGTATCCACTCTAAAGGAACATTTTTCGCAACTCCAAAATCTATAACATCTGGGGTCTTTTGTCGGTCTGACGGCCAATAAGTGGGGTGTCTGCTTGGAACCATCGAGGCCCAACTGATTTTAAAAAAATGTGAATATTGGTTTTCTGTTATTGAAAATCATGGCGGTGAGTAAATCGAGGATATAACAATTTTACCATGAAAATGTTCAATACGTATGTTTGTTGCTTGGAGATACTCCTCACGTGTCTCGGTTAGCAAGTAGTGCTTAATTCCAGTTTTTGTCAAAAATGCTGAGACTCCACAAGATTTGCCACGAGGAACTTTAGTATCATATAGTGTGTAACCATTAATTTTGAAATAGTTTTTAAGTGTCAGGTGAGTTTCAGCAATCAGCATTATGTTGATTTGCTTTTCCATAAGGAAGTGCTCAAGCTCAATTTGTGTTGGTGAATGCCGTTTGCGTTCCAGAAACATATTTGAAACCAACTCATTTGTTTAAAATCGCCTGTAAAGTAGTGGAGTGCATTTTTAGCATTTCCTGCATCATGTTTGTCATAGAAACGGTAAAAGTGTAAATGATTTGAACAAGAGTCTGCATACTTGCCTTTAGATTACTAAAATTTGGATCGTTCTTTGAGGATTGGGCTCCTGGTTCAAGATTTGGTCGGATTTAACGACATTAGCATATGAAAATTGTTTGGAGGTTTGCGTATTTGTATGGTTGGTTGAATCGCCTACCTGGGCAAAATTGTTTTTACCAATGACATTTGGCTGCTGGGTTGCTGGAGAAATCGATGACTTATGTGCCATTGATCGCTTAAAATGAGAATAGACAGGGCAACCTCTGTAATTTGCACTGTGGTTACCTCCACAGTTACTGCAATTTTTAACACTTGCGCCGGCCTTTGGCTTAATGCACTGAGTTATGCCGTGAAATTCGCCAGATACAATACAAACAGCGGGCAACTTACAGTAGCCCGTAGTGTGGCCAAACTCTTCGCAGTTTAGGCACTGAATGGGTCTTGAAGGCTTAAGTGGCTCCTTAACGGTAACTTTACGATGCAAAAGTAATTTATTTTATAAATTTAATTTATAAATTTCTATATTGGATGCCAGTTCTCCTGTGACTCTCCAACCGCACGGTCGTAAAAAGTGAACAAAAAAATAAAATAAAATCATTGCTAAAACTCTTTTAAAATTAAATTGTAAAAACAATAACAAATTATTTAAAAAAAAAAACAACGGGAAAATAAATTCCTTACATTTCATTAACTAAACAATAAAATCAATTTCAATAAAACAAGTGCGGTGGCAGTGCATTGTTATTGTGCGTGAAGATTGCCTACCCAGTGGGAAAAAACTATACCTTAAAGTTTTTGTTTTCTTACAAAACCGCAATAAGTGGAAGAGCGAATTTATACAAAAGAAAAACTTTATGACAATTATTTTTATATACTTTTAAATTAAAAAAAATATATAAATAAAAAAAAAAATTGCATGAGTGTATCTGGTAAATGCAATTCTGAGAGGGAGCTTAGCTCCACTAGAAAAACCTCTGGATTTCTGAAGAGGAATCATTGGACAATCTCCTGTCTCTAAGAGATAAAAAACGCACGCGTTCGTGCTCGCCAAACATTGTTGTTGCAACAGACGACAAACCATCTTCAAGTCTAGCTATTGTTGATAAACCGAAAACTCAAGTGGGTATGGATAGATATATAACCGTGGTTAAACGTCAGCGAAGCCCTAAATCCGCGCAAATATCATCGCAACCAAAAATGTCTAAGGGCGATATTACCTCTGCGACAACGGATAGTAATAGGTTTGCTATCCTTCAGACTGACGCGCCAACTACATCAAAAAAAAACATTTAAACCGCCACCAATATACTTGAGAGAGCCTACATCTAATGAAACAAAAATTCAAGTCAACTGCGAAAATGATTACCGAAAACTTTCTGCCGCTCTGGAAAAAGAGAAAAGATATTTTTATACTTATCAACTTAAAAGTGCTAAAGGCCTCCAGGTTGTTATAAAAGGTATTGACCCTTATGTAGACACGGATGAGGTTAAGACTGCACTGCTAGATAAAGGCTTTAAAATAAAATTCATGTTTAGGGTTGAACTGGTACCAGGGGATGTTATTCTTAAAAAGAATGAAATTCACCCAATTTATAACCTTAGATTTCTTCTTCATCGCAGAGTTACCGTTGAGGAGCCGCACAAGCGTTTAGGGCCCGTTCAATGCCTAAACTGCCATGAATTTGGCCATACTTAGACCTTATGTAAACTGCCCACAGTTTGCGTTGTGTGTGGTGAACTGCACGGTACATCACAGTGCAAAAAGTCAAAAACTGACTCAAGTGTTAAAAAATGCAGTAAATGTGGAGGCAACCATACTGCAAATTACAGGGGCTGCCCTGTCCATACCCACTTTAAGCAGTCAATGACAAATATGCCATCAATTACCTTTAAGCAACCCCAGCAGTCAAACATCATTTCTGCAAACAATTTTCCCCAGGTAGGCCAGTCAACCAGCCATATAATCATGCAAAACCCCAAACAAGTTTCATATGCTAGTGTGGTCAAAACCGATACACAAAACTTGAATCAGGAGCCCAAGCCCCAAAATTCCGATCAAAATTTTACCAATCTTGAGGCAACTCTGCAGACTCTTGTTTAGTCCATAAACACTTTTACCGTTTCTATGACAAACATGATGCAGGAAATGCTGAAAATGCAATCCACTATCTTGCAGGCAATTTTAAAAAAATGAATTGGTTAAAAATATGTTTCTGGAACGCAAACGGCATCCGCCAACACAAAAATGAACTTGAGCACTTCCTTATGGAAAAGCAAATCGATATAATAATGATTGCTGAAACTCATTTGACAAGCAATAGTCATTTCAAATTTAATGGCTACACACTGTATGACACTAAAGATCCTCGTGGAAGGTCTTGTGGAGGCTCAGCAATTCTAATAAAAAATAGAATTAAGCACTATTGTCTGCATGAGACACGTGAGGAGTATCTCCAAGCATCTAATATATACATTGAATATTTGCATGAAAAAATCGTTATTTCTTCGATCTACTCACCGCCACGATTTTCAATAACAGAAAATCAGTATTCACTTTTTTTCAAATCACTTAGTTCTCGATTTTTAGCGGCTGATGACTATAACGCTAAGCACACTTTTTGGGGATCACGTTTAATTTCCCCAAAAGGCCGTGTGCTTTTTGACACAGTTTCCAAACTGGGCTTAGACGTGATTTCAAGCGGACATCCCACTTATTGGCCCTCAGACCGGCGAAAAATTCCAGATGTTATAGATTTTGGAGTTGCAAAAAATTTTCCTTTAGAAGGGATGCAAGTAGAGTCTTCATTAAATTTGTCATCGGACCACTCACCCACTATAATATCCGTTTCGTTCCCCCAGGAGGTTGGCTCCCCGTATACTGACTTGACGTTCGCCATCACTAGAGTTAATTGGCTAAAATATAAGAAATATTTGAGTACTCATTGTACAGAAAATATTACCTTGAGAACCCCTGAGGATGTTGATATATCCATTAAAGATTTTTCTGAAGACCTTAAACTGGCCGTACAACATGCTACCACTAGCCATACAAGATCTAGAAATAGGAGCAATAGAACGTATTCGTCTGAAATAGAGCAACTTCTGTCAGAAAAAAGAAGAGTTAGAAGAGAATGGCAACTTCGCAGGTCTCCCCAGCTTAAAAACAGGCTACGGGAGTGCATAACTCAATTAAGAAATGTGCTTGAAATCCAAAGAATGGCTTCCCTCAAAAATTATCTGGAAGGTCTTGATGGTACCCCTCAAACCGACTATTCTCTATGGAAAGCGACAAAACGTCTGAAAAGACCCGTAGTAGGTAAGCCACCTTTGCGAACTTCATCTGGCGACTGGGCAAGAAGTGTTTCTGAAAAAGGGATAGTGTATGTTAATCATTAGAAAAACGTTTTTACTGCAAATGATACATTGGATGATGTTGCTGAATTTCCGCCATATGCCGCCTGTGCCTTTGAGACTTAGTTTTCAAGATGTCGAAAACGTTATAAATAAAGTAAATTCAAAAAAAGCTCCAGGTTTTGACAAAATTACTGGCAAAATGCTTGTACAGTTACCTCGTGTTGCTAGAAGAATTCTTCTTTTAATTTTTAACGCTATTTTGCGCCTACAATACTATCCTGCAGAGTGGAAGGTGTCTATGGTTACTATGATACCCAAGCCAGGGAAGGATCCCACTAAAGTAGAGTCATATAGACCAATAAGTCTACTGCCACCAATTTCAAAACTTTTCGAAAAATTGTTAATGGCGAAGTTGACTCCAATATTGAATGATGTAGGATGCATCCCGGATCATCAATTTGGTTTTCGGACTAAACACAGCACCATAGAACAAACGCATAGACTAGTTAATGTTATAAGAAAGACTTTTGAGGACAAAACGTATTGCTCAGCTCTATTCATTGATGTTTCCCAAGCTTTTGATAAAGTGTGGCACGAGGGATTAATGCACAAAATAAAGTTAAACTTGCCTGCAAACACTCACAAGCTTCTGGAAAGCTATTTATGTGGCCGTAAATTTGTCATCAGAGAAGGCGACTTTGTAAGCCCAACTCAGCCAATCGAAACAGGAGTTCCCCAAGGTAGTAATCTGGGACCCACTTTATATTTAATTTACACTGCTGACATGCCAACCAGATGTGGTATTCACACTTCAACTTTTGCCGATGACACAGCATTCTGCAGCGCACATGAAAACCATCAAGCAGCTTCCCGAAATTTGCACGAGTATATTTCAATATTAGAGCAATGGTTGAAACTTTGGAAAATAAAAGTTAATGAACAAAAATGTACTCACGTTACATTCACACTGCGTAAGCAAACATGTTCGGCTATCCAAATTAACATATTCCGCAGCATAATGAAGTTAAATACCTTGGTATTCATCTCGACCGTAGGTTAACGTGGAAGCCTCACATTGACGCGAAAGTCACTCAGCTAAAATTAAAAGCAGCGCAATTAAATTGGCTTATGGGCAGAACTTCTACATTGAAATTAGATTGCAAACTTTTGTTATACAACGCAATACTAAAGCCTATATGGCGCTACGGAATTCAATTATGGGACACCGCCTCAGCGTCAAACACTGAAAAAATTCAAAGGCGACAAAAAGTTCTTCGAACGATTACTGCGGCTCCATGGTACGTAAAAAACTCCCGAATTCACAAGGATCTGTGTGTTCCACTGGTAAAAGATGAGTTTTCAAAGCATGCGACAAGGTATATCAGCAAATTGGAACTTCACCCAAACCCTCTTGCACGAAACATACTTAATTTTAGTGGTCACACTCGGTTGAGAAGAAGGGATACCGTTGCCACCATCAGAGCGTTAAGTAGGTGATTTTACCGATATAATATGCGCATAATAAAACTTTTTGTCTAGCATTGGCTGGACTTAGTTAATTTATTGTATTTAGTAATAAGATTTGAATACTTATTGTTAGTTCACATTGTGAAGATTCAATAAATAAAAAAAAGCTAAAAAATATATTGGATGAATTTTATTCTTTTTTGACACAACATCCCCTGGTTCTAATTCAACCCTAAACATGGGTTGAGGGATCTTTTCACGGTTCCTGATGTTTACTACGGTTTTTATTTTAAAACCTTTATCTTCCAATCCGGTTTTGACATCATCAATATCTACGCAAGGGTATTAACGGTCTGAAGACTTTTAGCACTTTTGAGCTGGTAAGTGTAGAATTATCTTTTCTCTTTTTCTTAAACATCAGACAATTTTCGGTAATCGTTTTCGTGGTTTACCTGAATATTAGTTGGTAATGAAAATAAACTATTTTGCCAATTTTTAAATTTTTACAAACGCGTTTAAGTTCATATGTATGAGTGCTATACAATTAATTTCTCTACTAACCGCAAAACCAAATCAAACAAATGAATAGAATATCATCCATCATTATCATCCCTAAACAAACATTTTCCATGCAAATGATTTTTGTGTTCAACGATAACCCAACACAGAAAGTTGTAAGTAAATAAACGATTAAAGTGTCACAACTTATTAGAGAATGAAATGTGCTATTAAAGGAACACAACAGAACATATTTGCTGGAATAGCTTAAGAAGAAGAAGGAGTAACTCAAAAACGTTGAAAAAGACACTGCTGAAGGCAATTGTGAATGGGGTTTACACGTGAATCAAACAAATTGATGTTTAATTTTAGACACATCCATTATAGAATAGAAGGAAAAATGAATTCTTTCTCTATACATACGTTTTTTTCATATTTGAAAGCCTCTAGGGACTTGTTGAGAGACTATGCAAGGAAGTATATACTAAAAAATTCCAATTAACAATTTAAACCCCAAACAATGACGAAATATAAAAGAATACTCGTATCATGAAAAGATTTAATATGTACAAAGAAAATGGCAAAACTAAAGAAACCTGCAGTCAGTTAACTGCAAGATTTAAAGGGTTTAAATGTCTAAATTTTAATAAAGGGTTCCTTCAAAAGATTTTTGGAATATTTATGGTACTCTACTAAAATAAAAGGTTTAAAATAAATTTACTCTGTGGTCGAACCCAAAAACCTTTATCAGGGATAACATTTTTGACTTTCTACATTGCGCACATATTTACTAGTGGAATAAAAATATACTGTATTGTTTCAATAAGTGCCAATAGGTGTTGAAATGTAACAAATTACGGTAATTGCTCTTGTTATTATACACATTTAATAATATTTGAAATTTCCCTGTAACTATACACTTGCAAAGTAATGGATGCACAGCATGGGCGGGGTGGCGGAGACCATGTGCCCAAGATGGTATTAACAGTACGTTTGGAACGGCGCTGTGGCTAACTATAACGATATATGCCTTCACATTCGAAGTAAATGTGTTGCTAGACGAACTGAATTTTAATGGAGCAATTTTGCACAACTTAACTTTTTCATAATATATTTCTGAAAGAAATTAATATTTCTTTGAAAATATGTACTCGTAAACCAGGCTTGCTTTTAGTTTTAAGTTGGAAAACGTTAAAACGAATTCTAATTCATTTATTTGTTTCATTATGCTATTTATTTCCCCAACAAATAAAATAATTTAATAAAAATTTATTTTAAACCTTGCAGCGTTGCCTTTTATGATACTAAAGTGTCAATTTCACCCTTTTTTGTGTCTATGAGACTTTTTATAACACTTTTTTTAAAATACCCTTTTTGTAAACATGAATCTTTTTGTTGAGAACGATCAAACAGCTGCAGCATAAATATTCAGTTCTCATTCATTTTTGAGCAAGGTTTTATATGAAACTGCTCTTATGTATGTAGGTATTTATTTTATATCTGAAAACAAAATAGTCAAATAATTTATACCAAGATTGCAAATATAAACGTGATTTGTTTTATTAATAAGTCTGAAGAAGTACAACTGTATTTCAAAAAAGTTTTACAGCGCAGTTTTTGAGCTTGTATTAAAGGGCTGCACAGAATGTTCTAAAGAATACTGATCACTACTGTGTAGTAGTTCCAAGCAGAGACCTGCGCCGTCCATTTTTATCGGCGGCGGCGGCTCATAGTCGGCTATAGCCAGGATTTGACCGGCTAGCCTTTTTCCCATCGGCTCTTATAAAAAATCGGCTAAAAATCAATAAAAAATATTTGTTCCTAAACATGAGTTTCTGAAAACATATTCTACATTGCACGTGGAACTTTTAAAACTTTATTAGCAGTTTAGATTAAAAAACGGAAATTAAAACAAGACCTCCAACGTGAAAATTTCACTTGGAATGCAATAACGGAACTAAAGCTTTGATTTGGCCTTAATTTTTTATGAAGTAGAAGATCGCATATAGTAATTTATTTGAGAATAAAACAGGTCTACAAGAAAACTAAATTTAATAAATATTTACACAATTCTATTTGTTACTTTCAAGCGCCTTAAGAATTTATGTGGAGTTTTACATAGTTGAACAGAAACTATAGTTTTCAATAATAGACCAATTGCAATTATAGAAACATTACAAATTGCGTCTAATAAAAATACGTAGTGCGATTCACTATGCTTTTTAAGCCGCAATTATTTCCGTTAAAATTATTACGGTACTTTAAACATCGTATGCTGGGTTTTAAAATCAGCTGTTTCAGGCAGCAGTTATATTTAACCATATAAATAGTTATTAATAAATACCCCCTTTTTTTGCAGGTTTAACTAAAAAATTTTGATTTATCTTGTTTACATATTTATTTTATTAAATTTATCTAATAAACAATTTATTTAATAAAAAACGATAAAAAAATAATAATATTTTTATATAAAATATAATAATATTTTTGCATAAAACAATAATTAAAAAGTTTTTTATTCAATTTGTATTTCGTTTTCCTTTAGAAAACTTCTTAAGGAAAGTATTAATTAATTATAAAATCAAACATGTTTTGATAGGAAGTAAAATAACATTATTTTTACGTTAAATGTAATTATGTGTGTATGTAAATATGTGTGTATGTAAATATGTGTGTATGTATGTCAGAAAAATTTTTTCGATTTTATAATTAATCAACAAATACAATCCTTAAGAAGTTTTCTAAAGAAAAACGAAATATTGAATAAAAAGCTTTTAATTATTGTTTTATAACCTCGAGATCATATACTATTTTTAAGATTTTTATATATATGTATGTGTGTATGTAGATAAAATAGAAAACATATAAACAAAAAGAGATTCAGTACAATAGCTAATAACTATTTTTACCGTATTACCGTAACAAGCGGTAATTATCATAGAGTTTGCATCACTGCACTTGATTGAGTTACCGTATTAATAACGAAAAACGAACGTTATCATTGTTGCCGTATCAAAGTAGACAACGTTTCTTTTTTAATTTCTTTCGGTGAAAACATTACGATAGTCTCAAAAATCGCTAGAGTATCGTTAATTTGTTCTGACGAACAAGAAGCACTAAATGTGTTGCGCAGAAAATGTTTATCCATTTTGTTATGCACAAGTTTTTAAGCTAAGTTTGGCATTTATAGCTACAAAACGTACAATTTGGCTTATATTTAATAATTTCGTGACCTATCATCGGCGGCTAATTTTTAGCCGAAATTAGCCGTAAAAATTTCGGCGGCGGCGGCTATCGAATATCATCGGCGGCTCGACTTAGTCGGCTATAGCCGCTTCGGCGCAGGTCTCTAGT
The DNA here is from genome assembly GCA_914767995.1 of Thecocarcelia acutangulata. Taxonomy (NCBI): domain Eukaryota; kingdom Metazoa; phylum Arthropoda; class Insecta; order Diptera; family Tachinidae; genus Thecocarcelia; species Thecocarcelia acutangulata. The sequence continues at coordinate 65,303,915 of OU612097.1, forward strand.
TCCAAGCACTGTATTTCAAAACAGTTCTTAAAACAAAACAAACAAGCTACAGAACATTTAGAAACAGAACAAACACTTCATAGTTTTGAAACGACTTCACGGCAGTGCTTGACTATACTTGAATTCTGTTTCACAGCAAAATGCAAAACAAAACATCACAGTAAAGCGAATAACGATGACCCATAGCAAGCCCATTAGCATTTGAGTATATTGCGTCTTAAATATTTGTGCTTAGTGCAAAGAAAAATAACATGAACAACAACAACACACACACATGAGCATACTGTGCATACAGCACTTGCGCACTAATACAAAGACAAAAACCATGAACAACAACTATAGAGGAAGCCTTTGGTTTTGAGACAAGTGAGCTTAATAAAGCTTATGCAAAATATAAAAAGATTTTTAAGAATGTGATGCGGAAACTGTAGAAAAGAAGAAATACCTTGCTGCAATTCAAACAAAGCATGTATAAGTACGCAAAGCTTACTCGTACGTTAAATGTATTAATATAATTTCAAATGGAAGAAAATATCAACTTGGGAAAGTAGATGAGCTGTTAAAGACAGTGGTTCTCAATGACATAGTACCCGTCCCACCATGTGATACAAATGTGTTTCGTGACGATTATGTATCATGTCCCACATTTAGGGACATGTTTACTGAAATTTATATTAATAATAAAAGACTTAGCCCTATTGAAAAATTATTTTATTTGTTTCGCAAAACTGATGGTGATTCTAGAGATATAAATAAAAATATTGCGTTAACAGCAGAAAATTTCGAAATTGCGTGGAACAATTTAAAGGTTCAGTACGAAAATAAAAGGTTGCTAATAAACAGTCGAAGCTTTTGTTCAATTTAGCTCCATGTGAGACAGGTTCAGCAACTGCAGTCAAGAAATTACAGCGAGAAATAAATAATTGCAGGTCAGTGCTGATGTTATATGATATCAATATAAGTACATGGGATCCTATTTTTGTGTTCCAATGCTCTTCGCGGTTGTCTGAGAAAACTTAAAATATTTGGGAGCAATCTGTGAAGAACAAAACAGAGGTTCCCAAATGGGAAGAATTAATAATTTTCTAACAGATAGATCCCTTGCTTTAGAAAGTGTTTCTGAAATCGCTGCGAGTAACAAAGAACACACAAGTAGTTCTCACGCAGCGTGTGTAGTGAGCTTGTAGCCGGGAGATTGTTTATTGTTAGCAGGCAATTGCCCAGGACTTTAGTTTGACAAGTTTTGTTCTTATATGTATATGTATATGTATATGTATATGTATATGTATATGTATATGTATATGTATATGTATATGTATATGTATATGTGTATGTATATGTGTATGTATATGTATATGTGTATGTATATGTATATGTATGTGTATATGTATATGTATATGTATGTGTATATGTATATGTACTTGTTTGAGCATATATGTATTTTTAAGGGCAGGCATAATTTAAATCTAACGGTTTATATGGGTTTATACTATGTAGAGATGTATTTGGTAATACATTTAGGGTTGCATGAATTAGTGCGGGAGCACAAAAGAAAAAAAAATCATGCCTGTTTGTAGGCTTTTGATAAACTGGGCGAGTCGAAGGAAATTTGTGGCAAAGTGGAGTGCAGAAATAGCGTGCGCATTTCTTAAAAAAAAAATTTGCGTATAAAAGACGTAGCGGTTCGAATTTAAGAATATTGTGATTCAGTGTTTCTTTTCAATTGTTTCCAGACATCCTACTTTATCATTCAGTGAACCAAAGTACAATTTTGCCATGAGAGGATCTGAATAATGAATAATTTTGTGGAGAAATTTAACTTGCAGGTACTGTTTTCATTGGTATCATTGACTTGCGTTATTAACATTTGGGTAATTTTTAGTTCCTTAAACAGAAATATTTGCTTTGCGCATTAGGCTGATTAAAGGGTTACGGGAAACCCTTACGAAAAACCCGTCCAAGGATAATTTCAATTTTCAACGTCGACTAGAAATAGGAAAAACCTGAAGATACGAATACTTTTCATTATTCAGCACAACTGGTTCACGCAACCTGCAGGAGAATCCAAAGATCATTTTAATTTCTTTTCGCTACGGTGTCCACCAAAGTTGTTTTGCGACAAGATTCGTAAAGGGACACCACCATTTTCTCGCTGGAGCATCCATGCACCTATAAATACATTTGCACACCCGTACAACCGAAGAATTTCACGATCCGGCGCCTGCAAGATTGGTTCTCGCTCAAGGAGGGAAAAAATATGTAGATAATTTTTCCTTTCTAAAGTTTCAATAGTTTGAAGGAAACAATCCACCTTCAAACAGCAAAAGAACATTAAAATTATTATCAATTCTGACATCCGCCGCAGTATGCCCTTAATAATAGGTGTTTAACATGTCTGTATAGGGTTAACCTTTCTGTATAGATGTCCAATAACTACATGTAAATTTATCTAATACTCATTTCTGTAGTAAAACGTTGCTTGCAGGGAGCCGATGAAAGATCTTTCCCGGATTCCAGCTGAACGAGTAAGTAAAGTTTGCAATTACTATCTTGCTTTAAATTTGCAATTATTATCTTGCTGTAATTTGGCCATACGAGGAAGTAAAAATCTAAAGTTAATAGTGTTATTAAAAATCTGTTAACGCCTCTCTTGTACAGCATTAACATTCATTCCGGTAATTCTTAGCCAGGTATATTTCTTTTTCGTGTGACCAAGTTATTGTTAACAAAAGAAAAAAAAATTTACATGTGGTTGGATAGTTTTGAAAATTTAAAAAAAAAAATAAAAAAAATAATAATAAAAAAAAAAATAAAAAATAAAATAAAATTATAAAAAGAAAAAAAAAAAAAAAATAGACAGATACCAAAAACACATAATAACCATTAATATTATAGTCTCGCAATTAGATTTTATTATTAATTTTGAAATTTTAAAAGTGAATTTTTTTTTCTTCTTACCTTTATACATTATATTGTTTATAAACGACATTTACCTGTCAATACGTTACTAAGTTTCTTATTCTTTTGCCATATCGAAAGAAATACGAGGGCATACCATTCCTTTTATTTTGTACTTGTGTTTTAAATTTATATGATATCAAATGAATGTAATAAACAGTGGAATAATATAATGAATGCCTAAGAGCGTCTCGTGATTTCTGGTTAGTCGGCTGAAAAGGGTGGATACCAATTAAAAACAAATGTGGGATCTTATACCAAAAACTTTCTGCTATCGAGTATTGGATCATGGTGGGGAGGGGAACAAACGAAACACCTAACGCTTGAGTCAATAAACTATAACATTCTGAATGTCTATTTCATATGTCTCCTTTTTTTTTGCTAAGCATGCAATTAAAATAATATATTCTGTAGCGTAAATAGATCAAAAGTTGGGCTAACGAGACAAAGAACCCACACCAGTTGTCGACGAGCAAAAGGCTGGATAAAAAGGTGCATGCTGACCAACTTAAAGCAATTTTCGGACGGACGTCCTTTACACCAGTTGTTCGCTACAGTAAGATTATTTTTGGCGCCCAACGTGGGGCCCGACATTTCGTTAATATTAATAGATCATCACACCGTTATAATAATAATAATATAAAAAAAAAAACATATTTTGAAAATATGATGTGGCCCCGAAATTTTCTTATTTTCCTACATTTTTGCTCTATACCAATTAATTTTTTTAGCTTTTCTCTAATCAACACGTAATGTACGGATGTGTATCAATATTCAATATCTATTATATATTGGTAACCGACATTATTTGCAGTATACTGAATTTTTTTCCCCCATTAGTTTGGCTTATAGATTTTCCTGGAAATGCTGATATTTAGAATATGCATCTAAATTTAGACCGGTTAATCAAGAGTTTCTGTATTACTAACTAATCGTTTTTTTGTCTTCGACTTGAATAATTTCATAAGATATTAGGCTGGAAATGATGCATTTGAATAACTCCTTTAAATGCATACTGCTTAATTAAACAGTCTGTTTTATTTAGATAGATATTTTTCGTTTCCTTCAGAATGCTAATAGAGTTGACTTTCACATGTTTTTGTATCTACCCTTTCGAAAGATTTAACCAGAAATCGACTAGTTAAATATTTATTTAAATTTTTGATATTATTTTTATTTGGTTTCTAAAGGAAAACTTTATTTGTTTTCAATTACTGTTTATATATCATTTTATATTTTTTTTATTGAAATGTATAAAACTTTATACCTAATTTTACGTGAATTTGCTTCGGAATTTAATTGAAATATGTCGGTGAGCAGAAGCAACGAAGATTTGTCTACCGTAAGAACGTACAATTGTAGCGTGTGTGCAAATGTAATATCGGCACCAATTTATATGTGTAAGTCTAGTTGCAATCATTTTTTCCACAAATCTTGCTATCAGAAATTTGCGAAAACGAAACAAACTTGTCCTGTATGTGGTAGTAAGCTTACCACTGCACCATGTGTGGTAAGTGAAGGCAGTTCATGTGGTTCCCAATCTCACATTGTGACTAGATCTCAAGCGCAGCGTCTTCAGGAGTTTGATCTAAATAGGGCAAGCAATCCACTTTCAACTCCAGTATCTATAGGCGCGAGAAATTTAAATTCGGCTTCCGCTGGGGTAAACCAGAGTTCTCCTGAGAATCAGCAGGAAGTTGTTAAAAATATGATAGCATCTGCAATGAAATCTCAGCAACATGACATTCTTGCGGCTATTGGTCAACAACTGAGCAAAATGATCGAAACCAATGTAGAAGCTGCATTCAGACGATTAAGTGTGCACCAGTTGAGAAATGAAGATTGTCCAGAGAGACAAGCGGAATTGCAACCCTACCAGTCAACTAGAATTCGAACCGTTTCGGCGGCAGAAAATCAAACCTTAGAACAACTTTTAGGTTTACAAAATAATGGGGGTTTTAATGAAAATCACTCAACGTCCGGAAATTTAGGTCAAAACATTAGAGATTCATTACCTTTACCTTATTCCATGTGTAAGCCCGATAAAGTAGGTCATATAATTCATAATTGGAGGATTAAATTTACGGGTGATCAAAATGGCATGTCTGTGGATAACTTTATCTATCGTGTAGAAGCATTGACGATACAAACGTTGGATGGGAATTTTGAGTTACTTTGTCGACATATATCGACTTTGTTTGACTCGAAAGCAACCGATTGGTTCTGGCGATACCACCGGTCGGTAAGAAAAATTCGATGGAGAGACTTGTGTAGAGCATTGAGACATCAATACAAAGATTCGCGTACTGACATTGACTTTAGGGAAATGATTCGTGATAGGAAGCAGCGCTCTGCAGAGACATTCGATACGTTTTATGAAGCAATCAGCGATATTGCCGACCGATTATCAAGCCCTCTTCCCGAGAATATTTTGGTAGAAGTTCTTCGCAGAAATTTGCTACCAGAAATACAACATGAACTGTTGAACTTACAAATAGAGTCAGTCTCGCACTTGCGCGATATATGTAGGCGAAGGTAATTTTTCCTGATAGATGTAAATAAAAGGCAATTGTTTAGCAAACCATTTATGACTAAAAGACAAGTGCACGAACTTGAAAGAGATGAGAAAGAGTTTTTAATTGAAAACGATATTAATGCGGTTTCACTGACGTGCTGGAATTGCAAAAAGACTGGTCATCGATATCAAGACTGCACTGCAGAGCACAACATATTTTGTTTTGGTTGTGGAGCACCAGATGTGTATAAGCCAAATTGCTCCAAATGTCAGAGTTCAAAAAACGGTCGTTCCAGTGCACGGACAAGTGCACTCAAACAGACCAAACCAACTTCCTCGAACACCGATTAACGACTTTACCTGATCAACATATAAATAAAAACTCTTATTCTAATCATGCTCCATTAACAAAAAATATCTCTTTAGAATCCGTTGTGCAAACCAATGACATTTTGGGGATCCAAAATGGTGACTGTGGTACTGATTTTTCGGATGAGAAAATTACTATTTTACGAAATTCAAAAACTCCGGCTAGTGAACGGCCCCATACTGAGTTTAAACATCTAACAAAGCTAAAACCCTTTCATATACGATTAGCCGAATATAAGGCAAAAACAGGCGAAGTTTTTAATAACACATCTAACACGAATAAAACACGTTCAGCACGTAGGATAAAATATTTTTGGACTGAGATGAAAAGAACTCGTCGAAGTTTACTTAATACGATTTATGATAACCCGAATGATATTAGACCATATGCGAGTGTTAAAATTTTTGATAGAAATTGTATAGGCTTACTTGACACGGGTGCTGCGATCAGCTGTTTAGGGGATAAAGCTGCAGCTGAACTACTTAATTCAAATCAGAAATTGAAGAAAATTCGATCTTTCGTTAAAACCGCTGATGGCAAATCACAACAGGTTGTAGGTTTTTTGGAAACTGAAATTTCATTTCGTGGTGTAACTAGAATGATAAAACTGTATATCATACCAACTCTGTCTCAGGATCTGTACTTGGGTATTGATTTTTGGCGTGATTTTGAATTGTTGCCTAAAGGTTTGTTATCTGAGATAGATGTGAGCCTTATACCTTTTAATTCGAAAGCCACTGCTGATCAGCGATCATTATCTGACAGTCAAAGGTCACAGTTACAGGGTGTTATAAGTTTATTCCCTTCATTCGCTAAGGAAGGTCTTGGCCGTACTAATCTTATTTCTCATCTTATAAATGTTGAAAACGCAGCTCCTATTAAGCAAAGGCACTTTCCAGTTTCACCGGCTATGGAAAAATTAATTTACGCTGAGATTGATCGCATGCTTGAAAATGATGTCATTGAAGAATCTGATAGTGCTTGGTCTTCACCGATGGTACTCGTGCGTAAGCCTGGTAAAATTCGTCTGTGTCTCGACAGCAGAAAAGTTAATTCTGTGACTGTAAAGGATGCATATCCTTTGCCACATATCGATGGCATTCTTAGCAGGTTACCCAGGGCTGAGTACATCACAAGCCTAGACTTGAAGGATGCGTTCTGGCAAATTCCGCTGACAGAATCATCGAAAGATAAGACTGCATTTACTGTCCCCGGTCGTCCTTTGTACCAGTTCAAGGTCATGCCTTTTGGCCTTTGTAATGTACCACAGACCATGTCCCGATTGATGGACAAAGTGGTGCCGGCGAATTTGAGGACAGAAGTGTTTGTTCATCTGGATGATTTGCTAGTAGTGTCAGACACATTTGAGCGGCATTTGGAGGTATTGCGAGAAACATTGAGAAATCGAAGTTTTGTGTACAGGAAGTATGTTATCTTGGGCACTTAGTAGGGAACGGGGTAATTCAGACCGATCCGGATAAAGTATCAGCCATTCTGGAATTCCCCACACCGAAAGATATTCGTCAGCTTAGAAGGTTTTTGGAAGTGACATGATGGTATAAGAAATTCATTAGGAATTATGCATCTGTTACTGTACCTCTTACCGACTTATTGAAAAATAAAAGGAAATTTGTGTGGAATGAAGAAGCTAAAAGGGCATTTGAAGATTTGAAGAATATTCTGACCACAGCGCCAGTATTGCACAGCCCAGATTTCTCAAAACCATTTTACATACATTGGGATGCTAGCAATACCGGGGTCGGGGGTGTTTTGGTGCAAAAGAATGCGGAAGGTGAAGAGTGTCCGATTTCTTATATGTCTAAAAAGCTTAATCAAGCTCAACGCAACTACTCTGTCACTGAACAGGAGTGCTTGGCTGCAATTCTTAGCATTAAAAAGTTTAGAGCATACGTTGAGGGGCATGAGTTTACAGTTATCACGGATCACGCGTCACTTAAATGGCTTATGTCCCAGTCCGATCTCAATTCCCGTTTGGCGAGATGGGCCTTAAAGCTTCAAGGTTTCAACTTTAATATCGAGCACCGGAAGGGTAGCCAAAATGTGGTTCCGGATGCGCTTTCACGTACTAATGATGAAGATTTGTCCGCAATTTTTGGAATCTCTGAGATAAGTTCTGGACTGTTTGTGGATTTACAGCCAGAACATTTCAAATCTCGGGAATACGTGCAACCGATTGAGCGATTGAGAGAAAACATTGTACGTACATTGTGTACATTGTACACTGTACGGGTGAACAGTTACAGGATGATCTTGCTTGGAAGCTATGGATACCCAAGGGGATGATTACGGAACTGCTGGAGAAAGCTCACAATAGGCCACTATCTGCCCATGGAGGAATAGCTAAAATACTTGAAAAGATAAGGAGATTTTATTACTGGCCTAATTTGGTTAACGATGTTAGGGAGTATATAAACTCATGCGAGGTGTGTAAAAGCACCAAACACCCGAACTTCGTGACACGAGCACCAATGGGAAAAATGTTGCCAACTCTTCGGTTCTTTCAAAAACTTTTTGTCGACTTTTTAGGGCCTTATCCACGCTCAAATCAGGCAACATACGCATATTTATTGTACTTGACCATTTTTCTAAATTCTGTTTTCTTAAGCCTATAAAAAAATTCACTGCAGATGTCGTCACTAAATATATAGAAGAACTATTTCACACTTTTGGAACACCGGAATCAATAGTTTCGGACAATGGTTCTCAGTTTAAATCTTTACAATTTAATAAACTTTTACAAGAATATAGCATACACCACATATATACTGCCGTTTATTCGCCTCAGGCCAATGCCTCTGAACGAGTTAACCGGTCAGTGCTTTCTGCAGTTCGGGCATATATAAAATCCGATCAAAGTAATTGGGATCAATATTTGAGCAGTATCAGCTGTGCAATACGCTCTACCGTACACACGGCGACTGGTACTAGCCCCTATTATTTGGCATTCGGACAACACATGATAACGAATGGAAAATCGTATGAGCTTCTGCGAAAGTTAGAAATGATGGAGGATAGAACGGTTAGATTTAATCATAGAGATACTTTTGATATAATACATGAAAGAGCGGTGAAGAACATGCAGAAACATCAAAGTAGGAATGAGAGATCGTACAATTTGCGTTCTAGAGAGGTTGATTTTCAAGCTGGACAGGTAGTTTTTAGAAGAAATTTTAGGTAGAGTGACTCAAGTAAACAGTATAACAGTAAGCTTGCTCCCACCTATTTGAAGGCTAAGATACGCAAGAAGGTTGGTTATTGTTATTACCAATTAGAGGATATGAACAGTAAACCTCTTGGCATTTACCACGCCAAAGATATCAAATCTTAATTGTGCTGCAAGCTTGGTCAGCTTTGTGAGTTACACACACCACAAATCTGATCTTGGGGGGGGGGGGGGGGAAATGTAATGAGCTTGTAGCCGGGAAATTGTTTATTGTTAGCAGGCAATTGCCCAGGACTTTAATTTGACAAGTTTTGTTCTTATATGTATATGTATATGTATATGTATATGTATATGTATATGTATATGTATATGAATATGTATATGTATATGTATATGTATATGTATATGTATATGTATATGTATATGTATATGTATATGTATATGTATATGTATATGTATATGTATATGTATATGTATATGTATATGTATATGTATATGTATATGTATATGTATATGTATATGTATGTGTATATGTATATGTATAGGGTGTTTTTTTAAGCCCGATAGAACTTGAAATTGTAAAAAATAACACAAAAAATTAAATTGTAATCAAAATTTTTTTTTATTCGAAAGATCAATACGTGACATTAACATTTGAAAATGATTTCGGGCATATGGGCACCGCGGCTGTTCTTGACGAAGCGCATTCTGGACGTCCAATTTTGGGCCACTTTTTCGAGCACTGCTGGCCGTATGTCACGAACAACACGAACAATGCTGGCCTCCAAGGCGTCAATTGTTGCTGGTTTATCAGCATAAACCAGTGACTTCACGTAGCCCCACAGGAAATAATCGAGAGGTGTCAAATCGCACGACCTTGGAGGCCAATTGACAGGTCCATTTCTCGAAATCAACTTATCGCCAAATTTTGATTTCAGTAAGTCGATGGTTGCGTTCGCCGTATGGCACGTAGCGCCATCCTGTTGAAACCACATCTCCTCCGGATCAATGTCATCCATATTTTCAAACAAAAAATCATTGATCATGGTGCGGTAACGATCTCCATTGACCGTAACGCGAGCTCCGGCCTCATTTTTGAAGAAATAAGGTCCGATGATGACACCAGCATGAAAACCGCACCAAACAGTGCATTTTTCTGGATGTAATGGAGTCTGTAGGGTCTCTTGTGGATTGGTCTCACTCCATATGCGGCAATTTTGCTTATTAACAAACCCGTTAAGCCAAAAATGCGCCTCATCGCTGAACACAATTTTGCGATAAAACAACGCGCGAATCGACGACTGATTTTCAAAGTAAATTTGGATAATTTCGTAGCGTTGTTCAAGCGTGAGTCTATTCATGATGATTTGTCAGAGTATACTGAAACAAATAAAAAAAATGTTTCATCAAAATTTAATTTTTTGTGTTACTTTTTATTACAATTTAAATTTCTATCTAGCTTAAAAAAACACCCTATATATGTATATGTATATGTATATGTTTTTTTTTTTTTTTTTTTTAAGCATTTTTATATTTATTGAATCTTCAAAATGAACTAACAATAAGTATTCAAATCTTAATACTAAATTTAAAATTAAAAAATGTAATTCTTAAGTCCGGCCAATGCTAGACAAAAAAGTTTTATTATGCGGGAGCTATTTCGGTAAAATCACCTATTGAGCAATCTGATGGTGGCAGCGGTATCCCTTCTTTTAAGCCGAGTGTGGCCGCCAAAATTAAGTATATTGCGAGCAAGAGGGTTTGGATGAAGTTCCAGTTTACTGACATACCTTGTCGCGTACTTGGAAAATTCCTCTTTTACCAGCGGAACACTCAGATCGTTATGAATTCGTGAATTTTTTACGTACCATGGAGCTGCAGTAATCGTTCGTAGAATTTTGTTTTGTCGCCTTTGGATTTTTTCAATGTTTGACGCTGAGGCGGTGCCCCATAACTGAATTCCGTAGCACCATATAGGCTTTAGTATTGCGTTGTATAACAAAAGTTTGCAATCTAATTTCAGTGTCGAATTTCTGCCCATAAGCCAATTTAGCTGCGCTGCTTTTAGTTTTAACTGAGTGACCTTTGCTTCAATGTGAGACTTCCATGTTAGCCTACGGTCCAGGTGAATACCAAGGTACTTGACTTCGTTGTGCTGCGGAATAGGTGAGTTGTTAATTTGGATAGGCGGACATGTTTGCCTACACAGTGTGAATGTAACATGAGTACATTTCTGTTCATTAGCTTTGATTTTCCAAAGTTTTAGCCATTTCTCTAATATTGAAGTATATTCTTGTAAATTTCGTGATACTAAATGGTGGTTTTCATGAACACTCAAAAACGCTGTGTCATCTGCAAAGGTAGAAGTGTGGATTCCAGATGTCGTTGGCATGTCAGAGGCGTAAATCAAATATAAAGTAGGCCCCAGTATGCTGCCTTGGGGAACTCCTGCCTTGATTGGCTGAATTGGGCTAATAAAGTCGCCTTCTCTGATAACAAACTTCCGCCCGTATAAGTAGCTTTCCAGAAGCTTGTGTGTATTTGCAGGCAAATTTAGCTTTATTTTGTGCATTAAGCCGTCGTGCCACACTTTATCAAACGCTTGAGAAATATCAATGAAAAGAGCTGAGCAGTACTTCTTCGCCTCAAAGGTTTGTCTTATGACATTGACTAGTCTGTGCGTTTGTTCTATAGTGCTATGCTTAGCCCGAAAGCCAAATTGATGATCAGGGATGCATCCCACATTGTTCAATATTGGACTCAACTTCGCCATTAACAATTTTTCGAATAGTTTTGAAATTGTTGGTAAAAGACTTATTGGTCTATATGATTCTACCTTAGTCAGATCCTTCCCTGGCTTGGGTATCATAGTAATCATTGAGACCTTCCACTCTGCAGGATAATACTCAAGGCGTAAAATGGCGTTAAAAATAAAAAGTAGAACCCTTCTAGCTACACGAGGTAACTGTTCAAGCATTTTACCAGTAATTTGATCAATGCCTGGAGCTTTCCTGGGGTTTGTATTACCGATAACGTTTTCGACGTCTTGAAAATTAAATCTCAAAGACACAGGAGGTCTAACAACATATGGTGGTAATTCCGCTGTATTATTCTCTGAATCATTTGTGATAAAAACGTTTCGCAAATGATCGACATATAACATTCCCTTTTCAGAATCGCTTCTTGCCCAGTCGCCAGTTGAATTTCGCAAAGGTGGCTTACCTATTACGGGTCTTTTTAAACCTTTTGTCGCTTTCCACAAGGAATAATGAGATTGAGGGGTACCATCAAGGCTTTCCAAATATGTTTTAAGGGAAGCCATTCTATGGACTTCAAGCAGATTTCTTAGCTGAGTTATGCATTCCCGTAGCCTAGCTTTAAGCTGGGGCGACCTGCGAAGTTGCCACTCTCTTCTGACTCTTCTTTTTTCTGACAGAAGTTGCTCAATTTCAGATGAATAAGTTCTATTGCTCTCATTTCTAGGTCTTAAATGACTAGTGGTAGCATGCTGTACGGCCAGTTTGAGGTTTTCAGAAAAATTGTTAATTGACACATCAATATCCTCAGGCGTTCTCAAGGCGATATTTTCAGTACAATGTGTGCTCAAAAATTTTTTGTACTTTAACCAATTAACTCTATTGACAGTCAACGGTGAGCCAATCTCTTGGGGGAACGAAACAGAGATTATAGTGGGAGAGTGATCTGATGACAAATCTAATGAAGGCTCCACTTGCATCCACTCTAAAGGAAAATTTTTCGCAACTCCAAAATCTATAACGTCTGGGATCTTTCGTCGGTCTGTCGGCCAATAAGTGGGGTGTCCGCTTGAAACCACATCTAAGCCCATTTTGGAAACGGTGTCAAAAAGCACACGGCCTTTCGAGGTAATTAAGCGTGATCCCCAAAAGGTGTGCTTAGCGTTATAGTCGCCAGCCGCTAAAAATCGAGGCCCAAGTGATTTGAAAAAATTTGAATATTGGCTTTCTGTTATTGAAAATCGGGGCGGTGAGTAAATCGAGGAAATAACGATTTTTTCATGAAAATATTCAATGCATATATTAGTTGCTTGGATATACTCCTCACGTGTCTCGTTCATTAAATAGTGCTTAATTCTGGATTTTATTAGAATTGCCGATCCTCCGCAAGATCTTCCGCGGGGATCTTTAGTGTCATATAATGCGTACCCATTAATTTTGAAATAACTGTTGGTTGTCAAATGGGTTTCAGCAATCAACATTATATCGATTTGCTTTTCCATAAGGAAGTGCTCAAGTTCATTTTTTTGTTGGCGAATGCCGTTTGCGTTCCAGAAACATATTTTCAACCAATTCATTTTTTTTAAATTGCCTGCAAAATAGTGGATTGCATTTTCAGCATTTCCTGCATCATGTTCGTCATGGAAACCGTAAATGTATTTATAGATTGAACAAGAGTCTGCAGAGTTGCCTCAAGATTGCTAAAATTTTGGTCGGAGTTTTGAGGCTTGGGCACCTGATTCAAGTTTGGTCTATCGGATTTTACCACATTCGCATAAGAAATTTGTTGGGGGTTTTGCACGTGTATATGGCTGGTTGGCTGGCGTACCTGGGGAAAATTGCTTGTAGAAATGGTGTTTGTCTGCTGGGGTGGCATATTTAAAATTGATGGCCTATTTGTCATTGATCTCTTGAAGTGAGTATAGACAGGACAACCCCTGTAGTTTGCAGTGTGGTTACCTCCACAATTACTGCATTTTTTAACGCTCGCGTCAGTCTTAGGTTTTTTGCACTGTAATGTACCGTGAAGTTCACCACACACAACGCAAACTGCGGGCAACTTGCAATAGGCCTTAGTATGGCCAAATTCTTGGCAGTTTAGGCATTGGACGGGCCCTAAACGCTTATGAGGCTCCTCAACGGTAACCTTACGATGCAAAAGATATTTGAGGTTATAAATTGGATGCACTTCATTCTTTTTCAGGAGAACATCTCTAGGTTCCAATTCAACCCTAAACATGGGTTGAGGAATTTTTTCACGGTTTCTAATATTAACCACATTTTTAATTTTGAAGCCATTGTCTTCTAGTCCGGTTTTGACCTCATTCGTGTCAACAAAAGGGTCAATACCTTTTATAACGACCTGAATACCTTTGGCACTTTTAAGCTGATATGTGTAAAATGATCGCTTCTCCTTCTCTAGAACGTCAGACAACTTTCGGTATTCATTTTCACTGTTTACCTGGATTTTTGTTTCATTTATGCCGCCGTGCTTAACCGATGTTACGTTAAACGTGTCTTTGCCGATTGCCGCAATAAGTTGCTTTACCAGGTCACTAGAGGTAGGCTCTCGCAAATATATTGGTGGCGGCTTAAAGGTTTTTTTAGATATTGTTGGCTCATCTGTTTGCAGTATAGCAAACCTATTATTACCCGTTGCCGAAGTCCTATTATCATCTTTAGAAATTTTCGGTTTAGATGATATTTGAGCTGATTTGGGGCTTCGCTGTCTCTTAACCACGGTTATGTACCTGTCCATGCCTACTTGGGTTTTTGGCTTATCATCAACAATTAAACCGGAAGATGTTTTGTCTTCAGTTGTAACAACAATGTTTGGCGAGCACGATCGCGGGCGTTTCCTATCTCTTAGAGACAGGAAATTTTCCAGTGATTTTTTCACAGATTCTTCCTCTGAAATCCAAAGATTTTTTCTACCGGAGCTAAGCTCTTTTTCAGAATTACATCTGATAGGTGCACTCATGCAATTAATTGTTTCTATTTTTTATTTACAATTTAAAACAGTATTTAAAAAATGTCACAAAATTTTTCTTTTAAACAAAAACACTCTGTTCACCTATTACGGTTTTTACTTAATCCCGTTATATTTTTTTTTTTTTTTTACTTTGCGATCAAAAAAAACAAACACGTCCGTTCACTATCGAAGCTAAACAACGACTTATATGTATATGTATATGTATATGTATATGTATATGTATATGTATATGTATATGTATATGTATATGTATATGTATATGTATATGTATATGTATATGTATATGTATATGTATATGTATATGTATATGTATATGTATATGTATATGTATATGTATATGTATATGTATGTGTATGTGGTGTACCGTGTCTTTGTACCGAATACCCATACAAAGTACATCACCATCAACTCGTTAAAAATTTAACTTCATCGTTCTTTTTTTGTCTCTTCTACAGATAGACACGACACAGACACAACGTGATTTGTACAATTCATTTTTTAAAATAGAAAAATAAAAATTGACCATATATCGAGTGTGATATAAATGTACAAGTGTTTTATTCATTAGTAGTGTTAAAACCAAAATTAGTCTATCCAAAACTGGTGACCCCGTTCGAAGATTGTAAATTTTTTTGGCGTGGTTTGAAAACCTTCGACTTACAGCCATTTTATTAATCATTGTAAGTCGCCATTTTGTACTCAGAGCATTCCGTTCGAAGTTATTCACGACAACAGAAAAATGGAAGATAACAAACTTCCTAACACAAGCGCCAACGACAGGAACAATCTGCTGGAACCAACAGCTGCAAGCATTTCTGCAGTATATGCCCGTTTGCCTGTGCCAGAAATGTCTAGTACCAACATCGAAGCTTGGTTTACAACGATGGATTTTTGGTTCGCTGCATCCGGAATTACTGCCGACAAACAAAAAACTGCCACAATACTGGCGGCATTAGGCCCAAATTTAATATCGCAATTAACAGATGTAATTGCCACGTTACCTCAAGCGGACAGATATGATTACATAAAGTCAAAAATCGTTGAGCATTTTGCCGACAGTGAACAGCGCCGTTTAAATCGGCTTTTATCCGAACTACCACTAGGTGACAGGAAACCATCGTTCGTAGTGGCAGACGTGACGTCACCAATCATCGGCTCCGATTTTATAAAGCATTACGACTTATTAATCGACTTACGACGCAACAGGCTTATAGATAATTTAACCGGACTTATATCACAACTTACATCATCAAGAGTTTGCAACAAAACATGTATAACAACTTTCAACTCAACCGAACCTTATGCTGAAATTATAAAAAGTTTGTAGACATCACGAAGCCTTCGCCTTACGGCGCGACGACAAAAACCAAAACCACACATAAAATTGAAACTGTAGGCCAGCTCGTTTTCTGCCGTCCCAGACGACTCTCGCCGGAGAAGCTAGCTGCTGCCAAAGCAGAGTTTGAGTTTCTATTAAAAGCAGGTATATGCCAGCCCTCTAAGAGCAACTGGTCGAGCCCATTGCACCTAGTCAAAAAAAGTGATGGAACCTGGAGGCCATGTGGAGATTATCGTGCCCTCAACGCTCAAACGTTGCCAGATCGGTATCCTCTACCATACTTAACCGACTTTACAGCTAATTTAAGTGGCAAAACGATTTTTTCTAAAATAGATTTGCAAAAAGCCTTTCATCAGGTGCCAGTTGATCCCGATGACGTCCCGAAAACAGCTATCAGTACGCCTTTTGGTCTCTATGAATTTAAATTCATGACCTTCGGGTTGTGCAATGCCGCCCAAACTTTCCAAAGGCTAATTAATGAAGTACTTCGTGGCTTGGACTACGTCTTTCCGTATATAGATGATATTTTTATCGCTTCCCGCTCGATTGAACAACACCGCTTAGATCTGACCGAAGTTTTTCAGCGCCTTCGAGAGCACAATCTGACCATTAATTTAAAAAAATCTGAATTTGGCAAAACAGAAATTAAATTTCTAGGTCACCTCGTCAACGCCGATTGAATACGTCCCTTGCCGGAGAAAGTTGCTGCCGTCCAAAATTTTCCTAAACCAAAGATAGCTCAAGATCTCAAGCGATTTATCGCGATTATAAATTTTTATAGAAAATTTTTACCACATGCTGTGTTTCACCAATCAGAACTACAAAAATTAGTTGTCGGCAACAAAAAAAATGATAAAACGCCTTTATTGTGGTCTCATCAGGCTGAAAATGCTTTCGAGCAGTGTAAAAATGAATTAGCTAAAGCAACACTTCTAGCTCACCCGGTCGCTGAAGCGGAATTAGCGTTGTACGTCGACGCCTCAGATACTGCCGTCGGGGCCGCTCTCCACCAAAATGCAGATGGCAGCTTGCAACCACTCGGGTTTTATTCGAAAAAACTAAACGATACCCAACGCAAGTACTCAACGTATGACCGAGAGCTAACTGCTATCTACCAGGCTGTACTTCACTTTCGGTACATTATTGAAGGTCGACAATGCTATATCGTAACAGACCACCGACCACTTACATTCGCGTTTAAGCAAAAAGTGGAAAAAGCCTCACCTTGTAGAATACGTCAACTAGACTTTATTAGTCAATTTAGCACCGATATCCGTTATATTCCAGGTTCGGAAAACACGTCCGCTGATGCACTTTCACGCATTGGATTCGTAGAAACCGTAGTGAACTATTGTCGCATAGCAACCGCACAGCAGACAGACGCAGAGTTGCAAGAAATGCTACAAAACACGAACTCTAATTCATTACATTTTAAACATTTTACAGTTCCAGACTGCAATTATCAGTTAATCTGCGATACGTCAACGTCACAAATTCGCCCGTATATACCCAAAGACTTTCGTACTACAATTCTTGCAAAAATCCACAATTTATCGCATTCTGGCGTCCGCGCTACTACAAAGCTAGTCACTTCGAGGTTTTGTTGGCCGGGCATGCGAAAAGATGTATCTGTATTTGTGCGAAAATGCATTCAGTGCCAATCGTCCAAGGTTCAACGGCACACGCAATCCGTACCTACAAAATACAAACCCCCAAAACAACGGTTTGCCCACATTAATATAGATATCGTTGGCCCGTTCCCGTTATGCGAAGGACAGCGCTACTGTTTAACCATTATAGACCGATTCACGCGGTGGCCAGAAGCTATTCCAATACCCGACATGTCAGCAGAAACAGTTGTTAAAGCTCTCCTATCGCAGTGGATATCTAGGTTTGGAGTCCCTGCGAAAATTACTTCCGATCGTGGACGCCAATTTGAATCCTCGATTTTCTTGGAGCTGGTAAAAACAATAGGCGCAACACATTTACGCACCACTCCTTACCACCCTCAGTCAAACGGCATAATAGAGAGATTTCATCGAACCCTTAAAGCTGCAATTTTATGCCACAACCCAGCTAAATGGATATGCCATCTGCCAACTATTTTACTCGGGTTGAGAGTCGCTTTCAAGCCCGACTTGAATGCATCACCGGCAGAATTAGTGTACGGTACTACACTCGCTATTCCCGGCGAATACCTCCATCAAAGTAAGATGCCAGAAATCAGCAGCGATTTTGTGTCCGAATTTAGATCGTCAATGCAGCAGCTTGGAGCAACAAATACAGCGCATCACACTACACCCCGACCTTTCGTCTCAAAAAATCTTTTTCAATCGACGCACGTTTTCGTACGCAACGACTCCATAAAACCATCACTCTCGAAACCATACGACGGTCCATTTATGGTAATAAAAAGAGGCAGCAAGTATTTTATAATTCTTATGAAAGGTAGAAAAAATGAAATTAGCATCGACCGTTTAAAACCAGCCTTCGTAGCAAACACGGATCTCACCGAAATGCCTGAGTGTACAACAACAAGCAACACATCATTAACTACAAACTTACCTGCAAAAACTACAAATTTACCAGCTCATCAACCTGATAAAACAATTTCAATTAACAACGAAACCAATACTTCACCAATATGTGAACTATCACCAAAAAAGACCAGAAGAGGAAGACAAGTTGTAATTCCTCATCGATTCAGATGAGTCCTCTCTAGATGGGGGAGTGATGCGGTGTACCGTGTCTTTGTACCGAATACCCATACAAAGTACATCACCATCAACTCGTTAAAAATTTAACTTCATCGTTCTTTTTTTGTCTCTTCTACAGATAGACACGACACAGACACAACGTGATTTGTACAATTCATTTTTTAAAATAGAAAAATAAAAATTGACCATATATCGAGTGTGATATAAATGTACAAGTGTTTTATTCATTGGTAGTGTTAAAACCAAAATTAGTCTATCCAAATGTATATGTATATGTATATGTATATGTATATGTATATGTATATGTATATGTATATGTATATGTATATGTATATGTATATGTATATGTATATGTATATGTGATTAAGATGAGTACTCTTGTTGAATTCCAATTGTGAAAAAGATTTCAATACTTATTATGCAATAAAACAAGAGTTTTGTACAATTTATTGATAAATAATATTATATTAATGCAGCGCGGCAGTTATAACTTATTTCACGATCAGTACAATAATGAAATGATATAAAATGTTCTTATGCTTCAAAAAAGTATTGAAGTCATAAAACTTGTGTTAAAGCAAAAAAAATAGAGAATTTACAGAAAGGAATAAAATGTAACGTTATAAATTCGGAGTTTGTAATATTTAAAGTTAATGCGTAATTAGCTTATTATGTGTACTTTTATCTGGTGGTTGTTGTAATTTTATTACAATATTTTAATGAGAGTCAAATGCACTGTGACTTAATACGAAAATAATTAAGATAAAGAGTATTAAGGAGACGCAGAATTATAGAAATAAAATAAAAAACGAAATACAATTGAAATAATTAATGTAGCAAGTTTTTCACCAACATTCTCCGCCACTAAGCACGAAAGTGTTTAATTCAAGAAGTTGTACCAGCGGCATCAGGCAAAGCATCATCTTCGGGAAAGTGGTCCATACTTGGCAAAAAGGCTATCTTGGAAATTGGTCTCTTAAAAGTTTTTCCATTTGAGAACAGGGTCACAACCCTTACACAGCCGTCTTTGCCCGGATGCACGGATTGAATACGGGCTAAAGGCCACTGCCCTGGTGGACAACGCTCATCGAGAACTACTACCAGATCACCAATTTCAGCATTTCTTGTAGTTTTTAACCATTTAGGCCTTGATTGAAGGCGACAAACCCACTCGGTGCGCCAGCGACTCCAAAAATGTTGCTTTAATTTTTCCACAGCTTTCCACCTTGATAAGCGATCGATGTTAGACTGAAGCAGATCCTCTTCAGGTAAGCAAACAGATGATTCCCCAATTAAAAAATGTGCCGGCGTCAATGCGCAACAATCTGATGGATCTGAGTTCAAGGGGCAAAGTGGTCTAGAATTAAGGCAACTTTCAATTTGAGTTAAGAGGGTTGTTAACTCCTCAAACGTAAGCACACGTTTTTGCATAACTCTTCGTAAATGGTGTTTGGTGGACTTAACTCCGGCCTCCCACAGGCCACCAAAGTTGGGTGATGCTGGTGGTATAAAATGCCATGTTACTCCATCAGTTGCTAGTATTGCGGCGAGTTCATTGGGCAGGTTAGACTTGCCTTGATCATGTAGAATTTTTAACTCTTTTTCCGCCCCTACAAAATTAGTGCCACAATCTGAGTATATATCGGTACAGCTACCACGACGGGCTACGAAACGTCGGAACGCCGCCAAAAACGCATCTGTAGTTAAATTCGTCACCGCTTCCAAGTGTAAAGCCTTAGTTACCATGCATATAAAAACACAAATGTATCCTTTAGTAGTAACAGTGTTTCTTGCAGTAGATTGTTTGACTATTATAGGACCAGCGTAGTCCACACCACTGTGCTTAAAAGGTTGAGCTGGCTTAAGACGAACGCTGTGTAGTGACCCGATGATTTGTTGTGCTGCTTTTGTGTTGTGCTTGAAGCAAACCATACATTTTCGTAAGACTCGTTTTGCAAGGTTTCTCGCTGATAGAATCCAATATTCCTGGGAAACATGAGACTGCATTTGAATTAAACCACCATGTAATGTTTTCATGTGTGCATCTAAAAAAATAAGTTGTGAAAGAGGATTTCGTTTTGAAAGTAAAATCTGATGCTTAGAACAGTAATTTAGATCTGAGCTTTGTATTCGCCCGCTAATTCTAAGGACACCAAACGAATCTAAAAATGGGCATAATCTAGCGATTGACTTGTTTGTATAAATTTGGCCCTTTCTTTTTAATTCTAAGATCTCATTTGGAAAGTCTATCTGTTGAGAACTACCTATTAGCTTCATACGAGCATTCTTAAGCTCACTTGTGGTAAGAAAACCTGTCATCTTACTACTACCTTCTATGAGTGATTTCATTTTGTGCAACGAATTATTCACAAAACGAAATACGTATACGTACATTGAAAAACGTCTGAAAATTTCAGGATACTCTTCAGTTTCACGTGTAGTTAAAAGTGTGTTCACCATAGGATATATTTCTACTTCCACAGTGGGCTCAAAGTTTATTTTTGGTTGTTTTGGCCAGTTTTCCGCAGACTCAGCAAGCCATTTTGGACCATTCCACCAAAGTTCATGGTGCACTAGATCTCTGGCTGAAATGCCACGAGATGCACAATCGGCTGGATTATCTCGTGTTGAAATGTAGTGCCACTGACAATTATTTGTTTTTCGTTGAATTTCCGCAACTCTGTTCCCAACATAAACTGGCCATCGGGAAGACTGTCCTCTTATCCAAGAAAGAGCTGTTGTGCTATCAGTCCAATAAAATATTTTTGCGATACCACAATCAATTGAATGTTTAATTTTATCAACTAGTTTTACTAAAAGAGCTGCCCCACATAGTTCCATTCGAGGTATAGTGAGCCTCTTCAGTGGGCCAACCTTTGTTTTTGCCTGAAGCAAGCATATTTTGACGCAAGATTCATTTATAATAGCTTTAGAATAGACCGCAGCTGCAAACGCAAGCTTTGAAGAATCGCAAAAACCGTGAATTTCAATTGCGTTGTTTTTAGATACCCCAATCCATCTTGGTATTTTAATTTCTTCGATTTCGTGCAATTGTTGTCTGCATTCTAACCACCTTCTGTTTATATGTTCTGGCAGGTAATCATTCCAGTCTAATCCTAAGAGCCATAAGTTTTGAAATTCAATCTTTGCAACTATTGTAGTAGGCGATAGCCACCCAAGCGGATCATACAACTTTGCCGCGTCTGAGAGCAGATTTCGCTTTGTAATCTTTTCATTTACCTTTTCAAAATTTATTTTAAAAGAAAAATAATCAGAACCCGTGTTCCATTCAAGGCCTAATGCTTTCACAAAATTTTCATTCTCAATTTCTAAAGTGTCGGATTCTTCTTTTAGTTCTGGGGGAATACAGTCTAAAAGTTCCTTCGAGTTCGAAGTCCATTTTCGCAAATTAAATTGCCCTCTATGTAGTAGTTGACACAATTCTAAATACAGTTTTTTAGCTCGCTCTACATCATCTGCCCCAGAAATAACGTCATCAACGTATGTATCCGTATTCAGCACCTCACATGCCGCGGGAAAACTTTCCATTTCATCAGAAGCCAATTGCTGTAGAACTGTAATTGAGAGAAACGGAGCTGATGTTGTACCATATGTAACGGTAGGGAGATTGTAAATGAAAATATCATTGGAATTTGAGTTTCTCCATAAAATCTGTTGATATTTTTGGTGTTCTTTTGCAACGTTAATCTGGCGAAACATCTTTTCTATGTCCGCTCGAAAACCAATGATAAAGCGTCTCCATCGTGTTATAATGGTGGGTAAATCATTTTGTAAGGCCGGGCCGGTGGCCAGTTCATCATTTAATGATGGTTGAGTTGTTGTTTTTGAGCTACCATCAAAAACAACTCTTAATTTTGTAGTAGAACTCTTTTCTCTCAAAACACCGTGATGTGGCAAGAAATAACCATTTCTGTTCAAATCCTTTGGATATTTCCCCATTTTGCTCATATGCCCTAGTGTTTCATATTCTTGCAAAAACTCTTCATATAGCTTCCCAAATACAGGGTTCTTCTTACATTTGTCTTCAACATTTTTCAGCCTAGCTAGCGCACTGTAATCTGTGTGTTTGAATGAGGGCTGTGAACTACCCTTCAATACATTTTTAAAAGGCAATAATACAGTGTACCGCCCAGTTTGGTCACGTGTAGTGGTTTTCTTGAAAAACTGTTCGCAACGTTCTTCCTCCTTAGTCAGCTGTGGTTTTTCAAGTAGTTCTTCTTGTTCCCAAAAAGCTTTCAACTGTCGTTCTAAGGAACAGACATTCACGTTTAACCTCTTCTGCTTGTATGCAACTGGTGCTGTCGGACCAGACACAACCCAACCGAAATGAGTTAACTGTAAAAGTAAGCAACCGTGAACCTTTTGCTGCTCAGGTAATACAATCTCACCATAAATATCTCCTCCTAGGAGTAGGTCAATTTTGTCTCGACCATCGAAGTTAGGGTCAGCGAGTTTGTAGCTATCAAAATTTTTCAAAAGTTCATTACCTATTGGTTGAGGCTGGCAAGCTGTTATTTTAGGTAAAACAAAGGTCTTGCAGTTTATTTTAAAACCATCTTTTGGATCCGAGAGCAAAGTCACATAAACCATTTTTTTTGTTACATAATTACTTTCACCAACACCGCCTATTTCAGCATAAGTTTTTATTACTGTAAGCTTCAAAGTTTCTGCTGCGTCTTGAGATATAAAGGATGCTTGGGCACATTGATCTAGAATAGCCCTTAAGCGAAAAACTCCATTTTGAGTTTTTACTAAGACGCGAAGTGTTGCCAACAATATCTGAGGTGGGTTGTCTATGCTGTTGCAATGGCATGTTATATTAGCATTTATGTTACTAGACGATGGCTCAACAGATACTATATCTAAATTCTGAGAAGTGTTGACGTTTTTACAATTAACCGTTGTGTATTCGCTATGCACTATGGTATGGTGTTTTTGATGGCATATCTGACAAAATGATGTTGATTTACAATTGTTACTGAAGTGGCCAACATTTAGGCAATTTCGGCAAATTTTCTTTTCATTAAGAAACCCACGTTTATTTTCAGCTGACATTGCAACAAATTTGTAGCATTTAAATAAAAGATGACGCTTATCACAACACGGGCAATTAACATCGTTATTTGTGACGGAAACATGAACATTTTTTCGAAAATGGTTCTTATTTTTATTTGCATTTGTATGTCGCAAGTTTTTGCTGTAAGTGGAACTGAATTGCGGCGGTTCATAAATTGTTTCTAAAGTACGAAACGAAGTTTCTAGAAACTCGAAAAGCGTTTTAACACGAGGAATTTCAGTAGTAGCTTTTAAAGATTGTTCCCACTCTTTACGGGTTTGATGGTCAAGCTTATTTACAGACATGTAAATGATAATAGCATCCCATCCTTCTGAGTCTACTTCGAGTGTTCGTAGTAACGCAAGACAATTGCGTGTAGTATCTAATAGTGTTTTAATGCTCTCAGCGGAGCCATTTGAAACCGGTATTGAAAAGAGTTTTTTCATTAAGGTATCGACTAGTTTTCTCTTGTTGTGAAAACGGTCATTTAAGGCATTCCAACCTAGAAGATAACTGGCGTCGGAAGCAGGATATTCGTTTACTATATCCAATGGAGTACCAGAGCATGAACTTTTCAAAAAATAGTATTTTTGAACATTACTTAAAGCGTGATTATTGTGCACCAAAGAGACAAACATATCCCTATAAGAGATCCAAGACAAATAATCACCGGAAAATACAGGTATGTCTATTTTAGGAAGACGAGCCTCAGCAGGCATAGTTTCGTTTCTACTGGGGTGTACATTAGCAAAAGTGCTTGAGTGAAACATTGGCGATTGCTTGCTCATTTATAATATCAATTAAGTGACCTTTAAATGACAAATATAAGTCTTGAAACTTATAGTAAATTTCGTCCTGAACGTATGGAATATCGGCTATCTTAATAGAGTTTTCACGAGCAATTGATGTAATCTGGCTATGAAAATCTTTGAAAAGTTGAGCTGAGGCTTCAATTTCCTCTAGAAGTCCTTGAGCATAGCCACGAGTATTAATTGGCCTGTCTTGAAATGTTCGCTCCATTCGTTCTAAATTTTTATATATTGAACGCTGTTCTTCGATATTGTTTGAAAGATTTTCCATTTTGTTAATTTATTTTTTTTTATCAGAATTGTTCAATTTTATAAATGTATACATACGTGTTAACCACTAATAAAAGGCAATAGTAACGCAGGTCAATACTTCACCCAAATCTACTCAACAGAATCCTTCAGAGTCTCCAAGTCACAGGGAATTATGATCCTATGGGAGGATTTTCAGAATTTAAGCACTCAGACACGAGTCAGTAGTTCCACATTAAATTGGGCATTAAGTCTCAGCAAACTTCCTCAATTTCAATAGGAAATGTTCCCGGGTTTCGGCACCAATGTTTAAGATGAGTACTCTTGTTGAATTCCAATTGTGAAAAAGATTTCAATACTTATTATGCAATAAAACAAGAGTTTTGTACAATTTATTGATAAATAATATTATATTAATGCAGCGCGGCAGTTATAACTTATTTCACGATCAGTACAATAATGAAATGATATAAAATGTTCTTATGCTTCAAAAAAGTATTGAAGTCATAAAACTTGTGTTAAAGCAAAAAAAATAGAGAATTTACAGAAAGCAATAAAATGTAACGTTATAAATTCGGAGTTTGTAATATTTAAAGTTAATGCGTAATTAGCTTATTATGTGTACTTTTATCTGGTGGTTGTTGTAATTTTATTACAATATTTTATTGAGAGTCAAATGCACTGTGACCTAATACGAAAATAATTAAGATAAAGAGTATTAAGGAGACGCAGAATTATAGAAATAAAACAAGTAAGAGTGTAGTATATTCGGCTGGGCCGAATCTAAAATACCCTTCACGATAGTCACGAATATGTATATTATATTAAAAATGTGGCCTGAATATGCTCGGTTATATATGAACCGATATCGGAATTTTCTATTTTCTGTATTTTAGTAACCTTCTTTTATAACAAGAATTGCTTTTCAGCAAAAAAAAAAAATTTTTTTAATGAAAAAATCGGTTCAGGCTATATCTCGGGTATATATGGACCGATATCGAAAATTTTAATTTTCCATATTTATATAACCTTATATCATTACCAGAACTGCTTTTGAGCACAACAAATTGTTTAAGTTCGCTTGCGCGATATTTTCATGAAAAACCCGATTGCGGCTATATCTCGGGTACATATGTACCGATATCGGAAATTTTCATTTTCCATATTTAGGTAACCTAATTTCATTACCAGAACTGCTTTTGAGCACAAAAAAGCTGTTTAAGTTCGCTTACGCGACATTTTCATGAAAACCCTGGTCTAGGCTATATCTCGGGTATATATGGACCGATATCGGAAATTTTTATCTTCCATATTTATATAACCTCATCTTATTACCAGAACTGTTTTTAAGTAAAAAAAATTGTTGTTTAAGTTCGCTTACGCGACATTTTCATGAAAAACCCGGTTTGGGCTATATCTCGGGTATATATGGACCGATATCGGAAATTTTCATTTTCCATACCTATATAACCTTATTTTACTATTAGAAATTTTCATTTTTCATATTTATGTAACCTAATTTCATTACCAGAACTGCTTTTGAGCAAAAAACAGTTGTTTAAGTTCGCTTACGCGACATATTCATGAAAAACCCGATTTGGGCTATATCTCGGGTACATATGAACCGATATAGGAAATTTTTATCTTTCATATTTATATAACCTCATCTTATTGCCAGAACTGTTTTTAAGCAAAAAAAAATTGTTGTTTAAGTTCGCTTACGCGACATATTCATGAAAAACCCGGCTTGGGCTATACCTCGGGTATATATGGACCGATATCGGAAATTTTTATCTTCCATATTTATATAACCTCATCTTATTACAAGAACTGTTTTTAATCAAAAAAAGTTGTTACAGTTCGCTTACACGACATTTTCATAAAAACCCGGTTTGCGCTATATCTCGGGTATATATGGACCAATATCGGAAATTTTCATTTTCCATACTTATATAACCTTCTTTGATTACCAGAACTGCTTTTAAGCAAAAAAAGTTGTTTAAGTTCGCTTACGCGGCATTTTCATGAAAACCACATTCGACGCTATATCTGCGGTATATATGGACCGATATCGGAAATTTTAATTTTTCATATTTATATAATCTTATTTTATTACCAGAACCGCTTTTAAGCAAAAAAAGTTGTTTAATTTCGCTGACGCGGCATTTTCATGAAAAACCCGATTTGGGCTATATTTCGGGTATAAATGGACCGATATTGGAAATTTTCATTTTTCATATTTATATAACATCATTTCATTACTAGAACTGCTTTTGAGCACAAAAATGTTGTTTTAGTTTGCTTACGCGACACTTTTATGTAAAACCCGGTCTAGGCTATATCTCGGGTCTATATGGACCGACATCGAAAATTTTCATTTTTCATATTTATATGACCCTATTTCATTACCAGAACTGCTTTTGAGCACAATAAAGTTGTTTAAGTTCGCTTACGCGACATTTTCATGAAAAACCCGATTTGGGCTATATCTCGGGTATATATGGACCGATATCGAAAATTTTCATTTTTCATATTTATATGACCTTATTTTATTACCAGAACTGCTTTAAGGGTGGATGACCCGGGGGTCGATTGTACGGTCGTGAGCTGTACCCGGTGGGGGGTCTGCGTTGCTGTACAGGGGGAGTTTGGGCGGGTGCTCTTTGCAAGCCTGTATTGCAGGTTTGCCATCCCTTTGGAGCCGTACATTCGGTACATGGATACGGTCCTACTCCTAGCGAGTAGTGCACCTGTTATTTTAGGCCTGGATGCAAATGCATGTTCCTCTATGTGGTTCTGTAAAATGCCCAGGCATGCGCCTGGTCATATGAACCACACTAGAGGAATCATGCTCGGTGAATGGCTGGTCACAGTTGGTGCTTCGGTGTTAAACGAGGCTAGTGATCTGTACACGTTTGACGCTCCACAGGGCCGCAGCGATATCGATGTGACAATTGCCAATAACTTGGCGTTGTCATACTTCGACTTCAGCTGGAGGGTATGTGACAACGCTGGTGTGAGTGATCATAATCTCATTGAGATTCGGTTCACTTATCGCCGGCGGAGTTGGATATCTGGGTCACCTCGCGGGTGGCGTAAAAGGGACATAGACTGGGGCGGTTACGCGAATAGTGTTAGGGCGGCTGCTATGGTACAGCCTATAGATGAATTCAGGGAATTGGGTATAGACGCTCAGGTTGGCCAGATTGACGACTGGATGTGCGCGGTGAATGATGCGCTGCTTGGCCGAGCCCGTCCGGGTAGGCCAAGAAAAGTCAAGTGGTGGACCGATGAACTGGATCTGATGCGGAGGAGTGTCAGGCGCCTCAGGAAGAGATTCCAGAGGGCCCGGCAGTCTAACGCAGATGATCTAGCTATTCGTAAAGTTGAATATCTGGCTAGCCTGAGGGAATATAAGGGTAGAATTTGTAGGGTAAAAGAAGACGAGTGGAGAGAATTCGTGCGTGAAAATAGGGACGATCCTTGGGGTCGTGTCTATCGCGTTTGTTCGGGTCGGCACAGGCGTTTAGAAGTAGGAAGCCTCCAGGTTGACAATGTAACATTGTCTTCCTGGAGCGATATTATGGGCGCGTTGTTGGGGGTTTTCTTTCCGGTTGTACGGGCGGGCGGTAGCCCTCCTCTCATTAGGGAGGGAGCCGCCCCTCTTGCGCTGGAGAGATCCGAAATAGAGGTTTGTGTCCATAGGGTTAAGAGTAGGAAATCTCCGGGTATAGACGGTATGACTGGAGAGATGTGTAAAAGCATCTGGAAGGCCATACCGGAATACCTGGAGTCAATATTTGCGAAGTGTCTCAGTGAGGGCTACTTCCCTGAGGCTTGGAAGAGGGCACGTGTTGTGGTGCTCTTAAAGTCCCCCGGAAAAGTGAGGACTGATCCTCGCTCTTATAGGGGCATTAGTCTTCTTCCGGTGCTTGGAAAAGTACTGGAGAGGATAATGGTCTTTCGACTGAAAGAGTGTCCGGGTGCAGCACTGTCTGAATTCCAGTTCGGTTTCAGGGAGGGGAGGTCTGTTGACGATGCCTGGCTGCATGTTAAGTCAAGTGTGGCTAGCTCTGCGGAAAGATATATACTGGGACTCTTCGTAGACTTCAAGGGTGCGTTTGACAATCTCCTGTGGAGTGTAGGTCTCGATAGACTACGTAGTGTGGGCTGTCGGGAGCTCGCTCTGTGGGAGAGTTACTTCTGCGGTAGGAAAGCCTGTGTGGTGGGCGCCAGCGACACGGTTTGGAGGGACGTTGTACGCGGCTGTCCGCAGGGGTCCATCTGTGGTCCATTTTTATGGAACCTCATGATGGATTCCCTGCTGAGGTCGTTGCAGCGTGACTTCAAACTGTGTGCATATGCGGTTGACTTGCTCATCTTGGTTGAAGGACAGTCTCGTGCTGATCTGGAAAGCCGGGGTGAGAGGGCCATGCGTGTTGTGCGCGAGTGGGGCGATAGTGTGGGTGTGGAGGTGGCTATGGACAAGACCGTGGCAATGCTGCTGAAAGGCAGGTTGTCTCGGGGTCGTCCACCACTCGTTCGCTCTGGCGGCATTAGTCTCCGGTATGCGACGGAAGTCAAATACCTGGGAATAATGGTGAGTGAGAGGTTGAACTTTATGGTTCACCTCTCATATGTGAGGGACAGGCTTACTGCTGTAGTAGGTAAAGTTAGGCGCATCCTTAGAAGTGAATGGGGCCTCAGCAGGCGGGCTACTCGTACCATATATGGTGGACTGTTTGTTGCATGCGCAGCTTATGGTGCACCTGTGTGGTACGAGACAGTCATGACTGTTGTTGGCCGCAATAAGATAGAGTCCGCCCAGAGAACTGCGATGCTTGCTTGCATGCCAGTTTGTAGGACGGTGTCAACAGATGCTCTACAGGTCTTGCTGGGGGTGGCTCCCCTTGATCTGGAGGTGATTCGCCGTGCGATCGCCTTCAAGGTTAGGAAGGGGCTACCGCTTTGTCCACATGATTGGCTTTCTGCTCTTGATCTTGTGGTTAATAGGGAACCCAGTCAGATCAAGGCGCTCCTTTGGGAACGTCTTGTGTCTGCCTGGCGGGCGCGATGGGCGAATAGTACAAAGGGGCGAGCAACGCACGAATTCATTCGCGAGGCTGATTTTGTTGTGGGACGGCCGGAATTTGGCTTCAGTCTCAGTACGGGCTTCTTGCTTACGGGACATGGTTCCCTCAATGCATTTTTGCATAAGAGGGGCCTGTCCGAGACTGCGCTGTGCAGATGTGGTGAGAGCCCTGAGGACTGGAGACACGTTCTGGTCGAATGCCATCTTTATGATGACATTAGGGATCTAGAGGGAATGGGCGTAGTAGGGGCGGGCGACCATTGGGATTTCAGTAGGGTTTTGGCGGTCGGCACGTCTTTTGACGCGTTGGGCGCGTATGCCCGTGAGGTCTTTAGGCGGAGACCAAGGTAGGGAGGGTAGCCTCCCTGTTGTTGCCATTTCCGGAACCGTCGTTTGTTGAACCGCAGGTTCGCGCGTGACTGTGTGCGTCTCTCGTCGGCGGAGTTGGTTGCAGTTGTGGTTGAAGTCTTAGTGTAGGCAACCATGAGGAACATAGAGCACAGTTCTTGTGCCCTGTGCTGTTCCTGGTGTCATGTACTTTGCTGTGTGTTGTTTGCTGGTTGCTGTTTGCTGTGTTGCTGGTTGCAGTCTGCTGTTTTGTTTTGATGTCGCAGGGTTGCTGGCAACGTTGTTTTTGTTTGTAAGTCCTTCCGTGAGGGGGGTCATGTCTAATTGTTGTTTTTTTTTGTTTTGTTCGTGTTGTAAAGGGCTGGGCCACAGGGGGGTGGCCAATGTACTCATCCGTGAGGATGAATGTTGAATGTTTTTGTTGTTTTTGTTTATTGTGCTTTGTGCCCGTGTGTGTTTTGTGTTGCAGGTGATGCAGTTTGTACGTTGAGTGGCTGCTGTTTTGCTGTTGTCGCTGACGTTCCTGTTGTTCCTGTTTTATGTTGCTGTTTGCTGTTATTGCTGTGTTCCTGTGTGCTGTTTACTGTAAGTATGGTTGCAGGGGGTCACCAGTCCCCGAGCCGTTTGGGGCTCTACTGGTAGTAGTCCTTGGGCTACGAAGTCTGACCGGAGACTTAAATCTGGTACCACGGGAACCGGGAGCCCCAGGAACTTGTTCCTGCCCGGTTATGGTGCGGCCCTTCGGGGAGTATCGTGGTGGTTGTGGTTTAAACCCAAATCGCGGGGAGAGTTCATTTGAGCTCGATGTGGAGTTGCATTGCGACCGGGTGCCGTGACCCAAAGATCGGAAGGAGTTTTAGAAAGGCTCCGCTCCTAACCAAGGGGGAGATCATGTCCAAACAACATGAGATCGAATTGGTACTCATGCATGGCAGTTTGTCATGTATGGGGGCGCTGGTAGACGCATTGTATTCACCCGGTGTTAAGATCACCGTGGGGTAAGGCCACAATGGCAGGTACCCACGTTAATCGTTTTCACAACTGACCCTATTTCATTACCAGAACTGTTTTTAAGCAAAAAAATATGTTTAAGTTCACTTACGCGACATTTTCATTAAAACCGCAGTTTAGGCTATATCTCGGGTATATATGGACCGATATCGGAAATTTTCATTTTCCATGTTTATGTAATCTTATTTCATTATCAGAACTGCTTTTGGGCACAAAAAAGTTGTTTAAGTTCGCTTACGCGACATTTTCATGAAAACCCCGATTTCGGCTATATCTCGGGTACATATGGACCGATATCGGAAATTTTCATTTTCCATATTTAGGTAACCTAATTTTATTACCAGAACTGCTTTTGAGCACAAAAAAGTTGTTTAAGTTCGCTTACGCGGCATTTTCATGAAAACCCCGGTCTAGGCTATATCTCCGGTATATATGGACCGGTATCGGAAATTTTCATTTTTCATATTTATATGACCCTATGTCACTACCAGAACTGCTTTTGAGCACAAAAAAGTTGTTTAAGCTCGCTTACGCGACATTTTCATGAAAAACCCGATTTGGGCTATATCTCGGGTATATATGGACCGATATCGGAAATTTTCATTTTCCATATTTATGTAACCTAATTTCATTACCAGAACTGCTTTTGAGCACAAAAAAGTTGTTTAAGTTCGCTTACGCGGCATTTTCATGAAAACCCCGGTCTAGGCTATATCTCCGGTATATATGGACCGGTATCGGAAATTTTCATTTTCCATGTTTACGTAACCTAATTTCATTACCAGAACTGCTTTTGAGCAAAAAAAAAGTTATTTAGCTTCGCCTATGCGACATTTTCATGAAAAACCCGGTTTGGGCTATATCTCGGGTATATATGGACCGACATCGAAAATTTTCATTTTTCATATTTATATGACCCTATTTCACTACCAGAACTGCTTTTGAGCACAAAAAAGTTGTTTAAGTTCGCTTACGCAACATTTTCATGAAAAACCCGATTTGGGCTATATTTCGGGTATATATGGACCGATATCGGAAATTTTCATTTTCCATATTTATGTAACCTAACTTCATTACCAGAACTGCTTTTGAGCAAGAAAAAGTTGTTTAAGTTCGCTTACGCGGCATTTTCATGAAAACCCCGGTCTAGGCTATATCTCGGGTATATATGGACCGATATCAGAAATTTTCATTGTCCATGTTTACGTAACCTAATTTCATTACCAGAACTGCTTTTGAGCAAAAAAAAATTATTTAGCTTCGCCTATGCGACATTTTCATGAAAAACCCGGTTTGGGCTATATCTCGGGTATATATGGACCGATATCTGAAAAAAAATTTTTTGCCTTTTAATCACCATGCTTAATAAGTGTGTGAAGTTTGAAGCAAAACAAACAACTTTTGTTTTCAAAAATTTTAATACAAAACTGCAAAAAAAAATGTTTTTTTTCGGAATTTTGAATATATCTCAGCTATACGTGGACCGATATTACTGAATTTCAATAGCAAACCCATGAATCGATGGGGTAAAAGAATGGTGAAAGAAAAAAGTTTCTAAGTCTAATGGTTTTCTCAGAAACGGTATTTCAACAGCGGACAGACGGACAGACGGACATCGCTTAATCGACTTTTCCATTAATTCTGATTCAGAATATATATACTTTATAGGGTCGCAGAAAAAAACTGTAGAAATTACAAACGGAATCACAAACTTATATATACCCTTTACATTTTTGTGAAGGGTATAATAAAAAACGAAATACAATTGAAATAATTAATGTAGCAAGTTTTTCACCAACAATATGTATATGTATATGTATATGTATATGTATATGTATATGTATATGTATATGTATATGTATATGTATATGTATATGTATATGTATATGTATATGTATATGTATATGTATATGTATATGTATATGTATATTGTAGTGTGCACATACTATAAGGTATTAATAAGTCGACGTATACCTACTTTGTTTAGTATTATTATAAGTACCGTATTATTATATGTAGTTTTTACAAATATTAAATTGGAAATATTCCTGATTCATTTTTGTAGTTGCAGGAATGTTGTTTCCAATTTAATATTTGTAAAAACTACATATAATAATACGGTACTTATAATAATACTAAACAAAGTAGGTATACGTCGACTTATTAATACCTTATAGTATGTGCACACTACAATATGTATATGTATATGTATATGTATATGTATATGTATATGTATATGTATATGTATATGTATATGTATATGTATATGTATATGTATATGTATATGTATATGTATATGTATATGTATATGTATATGTATATGTATATGTATATGTATATGTATATGTATATGTATATGTATATGTATATGTTTTTTTTTTTTTTTTTTTTTTATTCGCGGGGTGAAAAACCATCGAAAGGCACTGGCAGTGATGGTGGTTGCCAATAGTGCGAGACTTTAACTCGCTAAAAAAACAACCCTTCGCCCTGACCCAGATGCTCCCCGAGGGACTGCCGCAAGGCTTTACGTCTCGGGGTGGGAAAGGTGATACACCCTACATCTAAACTAAACTACATTGATTCTGCTGCGAATCTGTTCTAACCTACGAAGTTCCAACAAAACCAATTTTACAAAACTACAAACGTACGTCCAGTTGCACAAAGATTCCAACATGATTGGAACGATACTGCTCGGACTGATACTACGTCCTAGGACTGTTTCTAAATATTCCCTATCACTATTAAACCTTGGACAGATGAAGAACACATGCTCAGCATCTTCCAAGACATTACCATCACAACTCGGACAGAACGGAGTTCTGTCATGTCCAAAACGGTACAAGTACGACCTAAAACAACCATGCCCAGTTAGAAACTGTGTAATATAGTAGTTCAAATCGCCATGCTTTCTTGATAGCCATGCTCTGATGTCTGGTATCAGTAAGTAGGTCCATCTTCCCTTGTCAGCTGTCGCCCATCTTTCTTGCCATTTTCGCAGACACGATTCTCTCAACCCAACCGTGATGTCCGAAGCGGCCTCTAGCTCGATCGGTATCATGCCGGCAATGACAAAAGCGGCCAGGTCCGATACAGTTCGGAATGCGCTACATACACGCAAGGCGATCAGCCTGTGCACAGGAGATATCAGGTTCACATAAGTAGGATATCTAAGTGAGCCTGACCATATAGGCGATGCATATAAGATAATGCTTCTTACTACACTAGAGAGTAATTTCCTCTGCAGATATTTTGGGCCTCTTGTATTCGGCATGATCCGGCATAGCGCTGTGCATGTTTTTGATGCTTTACTGCCTACGTACTTCAAGTGCTCTTGAAAAGACAGACGAGTGTCAGTCATGACCCCAAGGTATTTTAAACATTCCTTAGATTCTATGCTATGCAGTTTCCCTAATTTTCCTACTACTAATCAGAACCGCTTCCGTTTTATGGTCAGCTAGAGTTAGGCCCATTGATCTTAGCCAAGATCTTACGATCTGAATACTGGCGTTTGCAATGGTTTCCGCCTCTAGTAACTCTTTTCCTTCACACACTAACGCTATGTCGTGTGCGAATCCAACTATCTTCACCTTTTCCGGTAGATCCAATCTTAATACTCCGTCGTACATGACGTTCCACAATAGTGGGCCAAGAACTGAACCTTGAGGCACCCCACCAATGATCTTGCGCCTCTTAGTACCTTTATCGGTATCATAAACTAGCTCTCTATCCCGGAAATAGTCCCGTACAATTGCTAGTAGATACCCTGGGATGTCTATATGGACCAAAGCATTAACTATATGCTCCCAGTTTGCCGTATTGAAGGCGTTTTTTACATCTAGGGTTATAACCACACAATACTCTTTTGTTCCATTCCTCCACCTCTTCCCTTGGATAGCTTGAGCAGCGGTTTCTACTACAACTTTGATAGCGTCCACCGCTCACTTTGCTTTCCTGAAGCCAAATTGGTTATCTGATAAACCTAGGTTAGCTTGTACGCAATCTTCCAATCTTCTGCAGATTATACTCTCCAGAAGTTTTCCACTTGTATCTATCATACAGAGCGGACGATAGGAGGAAGGATCGTCTAGCGGCTTGTTATCCTTAGGTAACAACACCAATTTCTGCCTCTTCCAGATTGTTGCAAATGTTCCCTGAATCAAGCATGCGCTTATTACTTTCAGGAAATAATCAGGATGGAGCTTAACAGCCTCCTTCAGTACCATATTTGGGATGCAATCTAAGCCTGGTGCCTTCTTGTCTTTGAATTTTGAGACAGCACCTTCTATCTCGACGACCGTAACCGGAGGAATGTCGAATAATTCAGCTGGATAGCTGTGTTGCCATGTCGGAGCTTCCTGTTGAGGAAAAAGATGGTCTACTATTCCGTTGAGGATATTCTCTTCTCTTGGCGGTGATGGGCCAAGACATTTAAGTTTCCTGGTTACTAGCTTATATGCTAAGCCCCAAGGATTACTATCTATTTCATCACAAGCATCCAGGAAACACCTACGCTTGCTCCTACGAATTGCAATCTTCAATGCCTTTCTTTTATCTCTATACAACTGGTGCTGCACGTTATTCTCTAACCGACCCCTCGTTCGTGTATACCGCCTTCGGGCGCTAATACACTCTGAACGCAAGCTAGCAATTTCATCATTCCACCAATACACTGGAGGCTTATTTGGCGATCTTTTTCGCCTTATCATAGCTACATTGCAGGCACTAGTGATATTGCGCACTAATTGCACTGCCATGTCTTCTGCTGAACCAGCCATTTCCATGTTATCCATGCAGGCTGCGAAGCTATCCTTATCAAAGGTATTTACCTTCCATCCTGTCAAGACACGTGCTTGTACAATAGCACGGGGCTGTGCGTCTTGCACATCTATTATTATAGCGCTATGATCGCTATGTGTATAGATGTCAGATATTCTCCAGTTCACTTGGGTTGCGATACTGGCACTGACGAATGTAATGTCAATTACTGAGCCAGCATCACCCCTTCTGAAGGTGTGTTCAACTCCATTATTGATGAGTACAACACCCAGTACAGAAAAGGCTTCCAAGAGTATTCTTCCTCTTGCGTTTGCTGAGGGACAGCCCCATTCAACAGCCCACGCATTGAAATCACCTGCTATTATTACGGGGGTTCTTCCAACTGCATCCGTTACAATACTGTCAACTATTACCCGAAAGTCTTCTATAGAATACCTAGGGGGTATATAACAGCTGTAAATAGTGATGCCAGATATAACCGCTCAGCATATCCACATTGCGTTGTTATTCTATCGCGTATGGTTAGCGTGCTGGTGTTCCATATTGCCGATGTACCCGTGTTATCGGAAACCCAGTTTACAGATGCCATGGTCCGATATGGCTCACTTAGAATAGCGACATCTACACTTATATCTCGAATGCTTTGCTTAAGAAGCTCCTGGGCTGCCTGGCAATGGTTGAGATTTAACTGTAATATACGCATTTTGGTGACTTAGGTTCTACTCTACTCCCTAAGTTTCTGTAGAGCTCTTTTATAAAACGGACAAACTGCACCTCCGGTGACATGGTCACTAGCGGTGTCTGCTCCCTTCTTGCAGAGCAAGCAGGATGGTTTATTGGAACAGGTTCCAATTTTGTGGCCCGTTTTGCCACACCGTAGGCAATTCCCTGAAAGGTCTTGCCCCTTACAGTTCCCTGCTACGTGTCCATAATCCAGACATTTAAAGCATCTTTTTGGTGCTACCTTTTCGCGTATTCAGCAAACCACCCAGCCAATACGTATCTTTGCCATCTCTATAAGGCGGCGAACTATCAGTGCACTCACGCCAATTGTGGCGGTCTGTGTCCCACCGTATGCTCTCCTTAGCGACTTAACTACCGTAGGGTGCAAAGCTTTAAATTCGTCAGATATTTTGAAGAGAGCTTCATAAATATCCTCCTTAGAGGTTACTTCGTCTATATCCCTAATCTCAAGCCTGACCTCATGAGATAGTGATCTAACCTTAGCAGCATCACCTAGCACCTCTTCTATAGCCGACCTAAATTCGCCCGTATTCTGGTGCGCGGGTCTATTCAGCTCAAACAACAGTTCACCCTTCCCTGTCTTCCTAATGCTCTTCACATTTTGACCCAGGTTGTTTAGCTTAGGGTCCCTCTTCACCTGTCTGAGAATATCCGCATAGGAAGTATCTCCACAGGTTTTAATCACTATAGCATCTGGTTTAACGGACGCTTTCTTTGTTTTAGCCCTTGGGCCAACCTTAACCCAGCCAGGATCTTTAGCACTTAGATCCGGTTTGCCAGCCAAGTATGTATATGTATATGCATATGTATATGTATATGTATATGTATATGTATATGTATATGTATATGTATATGTATATGTATATGTATATGTATATGTATATGTATATGTATATGTATATGTATATGTATATGTATATGTATATGTATATGTATATGTATATGTATATGTATATGTATATGTATATGTATATGTATATGTATATGTATATGTATATGTATATGTATATGTATATGTATATGTATATGTATATGTATATGTATATGTATATGTATATGTATATGTATATGTTTATGTATATGTATATGTATATGTATATGTATATGTATATGTATATGTATATGTATATGTATATGTATATGTATATGTATATGTATATGTATATGTTTATGTTTATGTATATGTATATGTATATGTATTTGTATATGTATATGTATATGTATATGTATATCTATATGTATATGTATATGTATATGTATATGTATATGTATATGTATATGTATATGTATATGTATATGTATATGTATATGTATATGTATATGTATATGTATATGTATATGTATATGTATATGTATATGTATATGTATATGTATATGTATATGTATATGTATATGTATATGTATATGTATATGTATATGTATATGTATATGCATATGTATATGTTAATGTATATGTATATGTATATGTAACTGAATGAAACAAACGTTTTATTCTTTCGAGTACTTGACTACGACTGATCTTTTTATTCTTCAAAATTTTATCAAAGAGAAATTTGTTACAAAAATTATTGCTTACATTTAAAATATTGTTTACTTAAAAAAAATACAAAAATATTGATTACTTAGAAATATAAAAATATTGTTTATTTTCAATATGTTGAGATCAATAAAACTGCGTACCAAGTATTGTAATTTGAGAACCACTTAAATGTTAAGCATTTAAATGTTCTACTTAAATGTGTTGAATGCAATGAACTCACACAAGTTGCAACGTAAGTAAAAAGAGAAAGTAATAAAAGAAAAATGAAATAATAGCAACAACAAGCATGAAACTAAATTGTCGTTAACTCTTCCCCCTTTAAATTTGATTGCCCACAATCAAAAGTATGGTATTTTGGAAATTCTTGCTATTGATGGATCTCTGGGATCAGAAGTGT
Source organism: Thecocarcelia acutangulata (assembly GCA_914767995.1). NCBI lineage: Eukaryota > Metazoa > Arthropoda > Insecta > Diptera > Tachinidae > Thecocarcelia > Thecocarcelia acutangulata. The sequence goes on from OU612097.1 coordinate 65,342,789, forward strand.
TTACAATAATCTTTTGTATTGGCAATGGAGCAATACCATCAGAATGTTGTTCTGAGTGACGACAGCACATTCCCTTTGAGCAGATAAATATCATTATTATGATTAAGGATATTATAAGGACAATACTAACAACATCTCCAACCCTGCTCTCAATGTTGAGCAATTCAATAGCTTCTGTATTGTTAGCGTTCATTTCTTCAATCAGTTCCAGCGTAAGGGTTTTTTCCATGTATGAAATTTCGCTTATTGGCTGTACCACAGCTGGCAATGGTTTTGACAAAGATATTTCTGAAAATGAGAAAGTTTTATCATTCACCTTGATTGTCTCATTACAAAATCTAATGAGGAAAGTGCCGTTTAGATTATAGGTTTCTTGACTTATGAGAATTTTGCCATTAAACTGATTCAATAGAATCGTTCCAGGAAGTAGTTCCTGTACAGATGGTATGTGGAGGTTATTAATCATGGTGCAATTGGAGGGTTTGCTGCGTATTAGATTGGGGAGACATTCCGTTTTGGTAATATCTTCAATATTTTCATTCTTGCATATTGCTAGCTTATTGAAACTTTTACATTTACTTTTAATGCCGAAAAATTTTTCATCACAAACTAGAACTTCGTCATATTCAATTTTGGTAGCAATTTTATTAATTTTTACAGGTTTGACACTTATTCTATTACAAGATTCTATATTTGTTGTAGGAATATCTATAATATAAATTAGTGAGTTATTGCCCGAAGCTATTCTTACTTCGCCAAAATCAAGAGATTCCTCGACGTTTAAGTAGTTTATGTTTTCCTTGTCGGCTAAAGTTTTGATCATACCCATTTCATATTCAGACAAGATGAATGAATTTATGACTCCAACTTTAGCCCAATCTATTGCGTATTTGAGGTTTAAAATCTCGCTTTTAATAATTTGCAATTTGTATTTTAATTCATCCACGAGGATGTTTATCATTTCTTAATTTTTAAAGGATTTCAAAATGTAATTATTTCTCACGGTTATTTCGTTTAACTTTTCTAATGACATTTTATTAATTATAATCTGTCTATTATTATTCTGCAAAACATTATTTATTTTCTGTTCGATTATTTGAAAATCGGCGTGATCTGGATTACCCGCAATCCATTTCCACGCGGAACCGATAAAATCTAGGGATCTCTTGCTTCTGGGTTTTAAGTTATCAATATAAGTTTGCAATTGTTTAATTTCATAATTAAGGAAGGAGTACAGGGGATGGGAAGTGCTCACATTTAACTGGATAATGGATTGTAAGTGGTTAATTGTTGTCTCAAAAATTCCTATATTCACTACATGTACCAGCTTAAGTGTGCCAGACTGAACCTTTGCGGATCCAGTGTCAATTGCCACTACTCGTGAATTGGTATAATCTAATATTCGCACCTCACACACTATGACGGATATCGCCACTCTAAAAAGGAGGAAAATAAAATGAAATAAATCTTTAGCTCTTAATGTTGTTTTTGTGGACTACTTTTCCACTTTCTGTCGCTACCGTAGTATGTCTATTTTCCTTAACAAGTTCCTTTCTATAATTCTTAGACAATTTAGTCCCTAGGCGTTTATTGACCTTAACATAAATTTCCTGACCTACCTCGTAATTCTTCTGTCTAGATTTCTTTTTGTTATGGAATTCGAGATCTTTAGCTTGTTTTTCCCTTATTCTTTCAATTATTTCTCGTCTGTCTTTTTCAAATCTGTCGGGTTCAGTGAATCTATTCTTACAGAGAAATATTTCTGACGGTTTTCTTAGTGTTGTAGTACATATGAACGGAGTTATTGTATTCATAAAGGGATTTGTAGAGTAGTTCTGAGAAAGTCTGATGAACGTTTTCTGCTCTAAGGCATCTCATTATTTCTGTCAATGTTGAGTGGAATCTTTCTATTTGACCATTAGTTGAACTAGCGTAAGGAGGTGTTCTGAAGACCTTGATATTGAATTGATTTTCCAGCATGAACCTTATAGCCGTAGAATTGAAGGACTTTTCGTTGTCCATCACAACGGTTTCTGGCATTCCGAATGTTAAAAGGATTTCTCTTAGTGGTTCCTTTATGTCCTCCGACGATCTGGACTTCAATAATCTAGCCTGAGCATATTTAGAAAATTTATCAATTGCTGTTAAGACAGTTTTCTTTTCTGTAATAAAAATGTCAATATGGACAATTTGTCCGGGGTATTGCGGAATAGGTGTTTCAAAAATTTCAATTTTGTTGGGGTGACGATCGTACTTGCTTTCTTTGCAGATTTTACAAGCCTTTGTAATTTTCTTCACTTTTGCCATCATCTGAGGAAAATAATATTTTTCTAGAAGTTGTGCCTTGTTTTCCTCGGCACCTCTATGAGCTCTATTGTGCTCATTAATTATTTCTAATTCTTGCTCTGATGCGTCTCGAACATCAGTCACCATCTTTCTTGTGTAAAGAACTTTATATTTATGAAAACGCTTAGAGAATATTTGTTGTGCTTTACCGAGAATTGTGTCCGTAGTCTTCACGCAATTTGTCACCGAAGGGTTAAGATATTTTTCAAAGATTTGCTCTATTTTCTCATCAGAAAGATCTGGTTCTAATACGATATGTCTGTGGTAAGTCGGAAAAACAATTTGGAATTCATATGAAGAAGTATTATGTGGCTCTATTATAATTTGATTCTTAAATGCGTTAATTGGCATTTCTGTATATTGGATAGAGTTTTCTGGAGAACTTTGGTTGCTATTTTCTTTATTTTATTAAATGCTTCTGTGGGCTTCTAAAGACGGGCTTGCGTTGAACAAAATATTCAAAAACACATTTATGTATAAAGAATATGCGTATGCGTATGTTTATTTCTAAAAAATAAATGACAATTAAATTATGAACAGAAATAAAGTTAAACTTATGTTACCGCAGTTTTGCACCCGTCTTTGACAAAGGTTAACTTATGTTTGAACTCAATTGTTCTGATTACAAAGAAAAGTATGAATAAGAACAAAGAAGAATGCAAAGGCGGTAGAACTGACAGATGACATTCACTACGAATTGACAAAATGTACACTGGCAAAAAATGTATTAACCCAAAATCGAATATTAAGGGCCGTTTTGGGACACTCCCACCCCCGTGGAGCGACCAGCTTCACTAGTTTCTACGTCCAAAACGGCTAGCTTAGATACTGCACGCTGCAAATTTCCGGATGAAGTTTTTACGTCAACCCTTCGTGCCACGCCATCCCTTCCAGTGTAAACGCGAGTGACCAAACCTCTCCGCCATTGACTCCTCGGAATATTCGGATCACATATAAATACCAGGTCTCCCGTTTTAATTGGTTCCGTTCGCTCACACCATTTCACCCTCCTCGTAAGCGTAGGCAAATACTCGTTAACCCACCTTTTCCAAAATCGGTCGCGCAGACAACGCGAAACCCACCACTGTTTTTTCAGTAAGAAGGGTTTGACGTCCGGTGATTCTACTGTTGGTGTACAGGCAATATTTCCTCTCCCAATTAGGAAATGGTTAGGGGTAAGCGGCTCCTCTTCTTGAGGGCTAATAGGCAAGTGGGTTAATGGACGCGAATTAACTATATTTTCAGCTTCAATTAGCACTGAGTACAGTACATGTTCTTTCGGTGAAGCTTCTTTTAGTGTGTGTCGCAGGACCCTTTTAACACTTTGTACCATTCTTTCCCAGACGCCTCCTTCGGATGGATTGGCAGGACAATTAAATACCCATTCGATACCCTTCATGGCCATTTCATTTTGAATTTTTTCAGCATCAAAAACTTCACTAAATCTTTTTGCCTCTTCGTTGGCTCCAACAAAGTTTTTGCCATTATCAGAGCGGATTCTAGTGGGCACTCCCCTTCGGTTAATGAAATTTCTTATGGCGAGAATACATGTATCTGTTGATAAGTCATACGCTAACTCTAAATGAATTGCTCGGATTGTAAGACACGTAAAGAGTGCCACCCACCTCTTTTCAATTCTTCTTCCAATCGATACGTTTATCGGCCCAAAGTAGTCCAGGCCTGTGTATTTAAAGGGCTCTACATTAGGTTCAAGGCGATCAATTGGAAGCGGTCCCATAAAGGGTGCACGAGGGATTGAGTTTTTGATTTTGCACAGCTGACAATTTGATACAACTTTCTTTAACAAATTTCTTAACTGGGGTATCCAAAACTTTTTACGGATTTCACAAACAGTCGCCTCATGATTTTGGTGTTTCATGCGGCAATGGTGATACAGTACGACAAGAGCTGTAAGTCTATGGTTTTTCGGTAATATTATTGGGCGCTTTGAACTATAGGGTAGACAGCTGGCAGCGTCTATTCTTCCATACACTCTTAAGAGTCCATCGCCATCAACAAAGGGCGCTAAAGTAAACAAAGGACTGTTTTTTGGAAGCAACTTCTTGGTTTTTATTACCCTCAATTCATCTTGAAACCCTTCTCTTTGAGCTAGCAAACATAGGATCTTTTCAGAGTTTTCTAGCTCGCTAGAAGTAAGGCCATGGGCTTGTAAACTATTATACTCTCTGCGGCAACGATTAATAAATCTTAACATCCATGCAGTGACTCTTTTTAAACGGCTTAGGGTTGAAAATCTCTCAAAATCAATTACGTTATTATGCGTTATCAGTAATGATGTCCTTTGGCAAATTTCTTCGTTATCCTCTTCTACGTTAGAAGTTTCAAATACGTTAACTGACCATGATTCTTCTGGCGTTTTCAGGAAAGCTGGACCATTTAACCAACGGGAAGAAGGGGAAAAATCTACTTTATGACATGTTCTTGTAGCTTCATCCGCAACATTATCTTTTGTTGATACCCATCTCCAATCCACGACTTCTGTAAAAGAGAGTATTTCTGCTACACGGTGGGCTACATATGGTTTATACCTTCGGTGGCTACTAGAAATCCATTTTAGGACGGTCTTTGAATCACCCCATAATACACATTTATCTGGCGCAAGGCTATGTTCGCTTAAAATAGCATTTTTCAAACGTGCTCCAAGAACTGCTGCCTGTAATTCTAGACGTGGAATTGTGACTCTCTTTAGAGGGCTGCATTTAGTCTTTGATGATATAAAACTTGTAAAAATATTGTTGCTGTCACCTAAAAACCTCCAGTAGGCCACCGCAGCAAACGCGTCTTCGCTTGCATCCACAAAAACATACAATTGTACAGAAACCGGGTTTCCACCGAAAAAATAATAACGCGGGATCCGAAATTGTCCTACGCCCAATAATTGGCTTCTCCAACGCTCCCACATGTCGATTAGATTTTTCGGTATTGGCTCGTCCCAAAGGCAATTGGTTCTCCAAACCTCTCTTAAAATTAACTTCCCGCCAACAGTAAAATTATTTAAAAAGCCAAGAGGATCAAAGGTCGACATAATAATACTGAGAATCTCTCTTTTCGTTGGGGTTCGCTGTCCAGACATAACTGACCGATCAACACGATGAAATTTTAAATTAAACATGAAGTTGTCACTGGAAGGTTCCCAAAATAGACCTAGCACCTTTTCTGTTCCGTCGCTGGCAGGAATTTGTTTCGATGTTAAATTACCATCTAAAGATGTTGTGACGTTGGCCGAGTTTGATATAAAGCCTCTTAATTCGAAACCTCCCTTTTTATGAATTTCTCTAACTTGTTTAGAAATATTTATGGCATCCTCCACACTTTCAAAACTGTCTACATAATCGTCCATATAATGGTGATCACAAATGGCTTCAATAGCTCGAGGGTTAAATGAATGGTGTTCACGAGCATTTAATTTCATGACAAACAAGGCGGAACACGGCGAACAGGTGGCTCCAAATGTCATGACCACCATTTCATATTCATCGGGCTGTTTCTCAGTACTTTCGTTTCTCCACAAGAATCTTTGTGAAATTCTATCACCGGGTTGCACCAGGATTTGATGGAACATCTCGCGAATATCGGCACTAACAGCAATTTGGCCACGGCGAAAATTGTAAAGCGTAGACGGCAAAGACGCAATATCTTGGGGGCCCTTTAGTAATTGTGAGTTCAACGAGATACCATATACACTGGCGGCAGCATCAAACACTAGTCGTAGTTTATTCGGTTTATTGGGGTTAGTAACCCCAAAATGTGGGAGGTACCATTTTTTCGAGTTGTTCATTTCGATTTCATCAGGGGATATTTTTCTGATGTAGCTTTTATTTATGTAACGTTTAATAACTTCTTTATAGGATTGGGCAAATTCTAGATCATCTTGCATTTTTCTTTCTATACTTTCTAAGCGTTTGACTGCCATATTATAACTATTTGGAAAATTGACATCATCATATTTCCATAACAAGCCGGTTTGAAACCGATTGCCAACTCTTATTGTAGTTTCGTTCAAGATCTGCTTTGCTCTAACGTCTTCTTCAGTTTCTATTAACGGAGCAGCCCTCACACCTAAGCTCTCAATATTGAAATAATCGGTAACCATTTTATGAATATCGTCGTCCCTATTGGCGTTTACAAGAAGACAAGATTTTAGCTTTGGAGATATGTCACCACAAGGTCCAAATACTACCCAACCCAATTCAGTGTTGCAGGCAAATGGTCCCTTTAGGTTACTATTATTTGTAAAAGACGGTAGCCCTAAAAACGTGTGATCAAGCCCGATCAATAGTTTTGGAACTACATTTGTGTACGGCCTAACAGGCAATCGAGACGCATCTTTAAACGCCTTTTTAATTTCTTCTTGTGTTAAACTTTGCATAGGTAGATTTAAATTAGAAACCGCGTAAACATTTTTGAGCAAATGCCTACTCTTTTTATCTACGCCGCTTACTTTGACGTTAAAGGATATAGCTGGCTCACGTGCCGATCGACCTCCAAACCATTGAATATTTAAAGAGCTCCTTTTTCCTCGGATGCCAATTATATCTGCCACGTCCTTATCTAACATTGTAATTGACGAGCCGTCATCAAAAAGAGCGAAAACCTCCATACGACAATTTTCCCCATACAAAGTGACAGGCAAAACCCTAAATAACACTTTGTTGTTATTTTCGGTACAACAACTGAGAACATTTTGTTGTGATTCGTTTATAACAGATGGCTGAACAGATAAAATTTCGCTTGTTGGATCTTCATGAAGCATTTTATTATGTCTTCTTTGGCATCCATTTCTCAAACACTGTTTTTTATGACGGCAATCTCGGGTGGTGTGACCAATGTTTAAGCAAGAAAAACAGGCGTGAAGTTTCTTTATTTGTTTCCATCGCTCTTGCACTGGCATGTTTAGAAACTGTATACAATCATAAATTTTGTGCGGCCCTTTACAAATAATACATTGCCTTATCGTTGTGTTTAACAAGACGCGCCGTTTTTGCTCCCTTTGTTCTACTTGCTCTACTGTGCATATTAAGTTGGCTACGTCGTTGAGCCAGTTGCTAAAATCGACAATAGTTGGATAAGGTTTAACACTTCCTGCTACTTTGGCCCAATCCAATTTCTTGCTCATTGGAAGCTTCCCTACAAGCTCTTCCAATAAAGTCGGGTTGGCTATGTGCTGCTGCCCATTCACTGATTGTAAAAACACAGCTAAATTTTTGACCCTTGTAGAAAATGGGACAAGTTTTACTATATTGTTTTCACTCACATGTGGTAGTTCCCTTACTTGCTTTAGCTGGCTGTGGATAAGCTGCTCAGGGCGACCAAATCTAAATTTAAGTTGTTCTATAACTGCATTAACGTTGTCTGGGTGTATTAACAGAGATTTGATTACTTCTCTAGCTGCACCTTTGAGGCATTTATGCAGTCGTTGATTGTTTTCTAGATTTGTGTAACCATATGCCGCAGTTGACTGCGTGAATGCTGTATAAAACAATGGCCAATCTTCTGGTTCACCGGAAAATTCTGGCAGGTCTTGGATTTTGCGCGGCAGTACGTTGCTTAAATTAGAGTTTGTCCCTATGGTAGAATTCTGTTGGTTTACATGCCAAAATGGTGTGTTATTATTCGTGAGTGGTGACACATACAATTGACTTAACATTGGTGCTGCTTGTGTTGTCGTGTTAGCGCTGCTTGCAGTAGCTGCTGCAGTTTGCGTAAAATAAGAATTTGTGTTGTTAAACGTCGGCAGACCCAAAAAATTATTTGAAGTAACCGATGCTTGCGTCGACGGTATAAGGGAGCAGCTGGCTGCAGTCTGCATATACGGCGTTGTGGCTGCATAAGTTGTTAATGTATTTGTTGGCCGGCTGACATATTGTAACGGGTAAGTTGGCGGTATTTGGTCAATGGCGGATACCGTTGTTTGCGAAACACTTTCACGGTTGAGGTTAAGGTCACTTACCTGGTCTCTTTCCTGGATGGCTGACTGCAGTTCTTGACACTGGCGGCTGCTATTACTAAGCTTCATTTGCGTGTCAGACAGTTGACGTTGTAGTAGGGCAATCTAGTTTTGCATTTCTAGCAAGTTGGTGGCTGTTGTGTTTGCTGACTTCGACTTAAATGCAATCTGTTGACTTACACTGGCTTCTGTGGAGGCAGTAGTAGATGCTGGCTGCATCTGGGTTTGTGGAGCACATGGCAAATTTTCTCCACTTGCATTGGCGGCATCTTTTGCTTGTGTGGTTACGTTAGTTCCGCTGGCTGCGGCTGGCACTGGCTGTGACTGATCAGCAGGGTTAAGCTTTACACCATCACCTTGTAGTCTCGGGCTTCGGCGTACTGGAGAATGGTGTAACATTATTTATGATTTGTTATTCAATTACCCCGCAAAAGTTCTTGACTTCTTCTTTTGAACAAACACCACGGCTACAAGCAAGTGCAGTTATTTTGTACAAACAACAATACACAAATAGCTGCGAAATAAAAAAATGTGGGCTTCTAAAGACGGGCTTGCGTTGAACAAAATATTCAAAAACACATTTATGTATAAAGAATATGCGTATGCGTATGTTTATTTCTAAAAAATAAATGACAATTAAATTATGAACAGAAATAAAGTTAAACTTATGTTACCGCAGTTTTGCACCCGTCTTTGACAAAGGTTAACTTATGTTTGAACTCAATTGTTCTGATTACAAAGAAAAGTATGAATAAGAACAAAGAAGAATGCAAAGGCGGTAGAACTGACAGATGACATTCACTACGAATTGACAAAATGTACACTGGCAAAAAATGTATTAACCCAAAATCGAATATTAAGGGCCGTTTTGGGACAGCTTCTATTGCCTCATCATTAAGGTTTAAAATGATTTTATTAGATAGAGACTTGGACATTTGTCCTCCCTCCCCTCTTAAAAGAGCCGTTAGTGGTTTCGCAAGTTTGGCGTAATCTTTCACGAAACGGCGATAAAATCCTGACATTCCCAGGAATGATCTTAAGTTTTTCAAAGTTTTTGGGATGGGCAGGTTACAAATTGCTTCTACTTTTTGTGGATTGGCGCGAATTCCTGATGTCGATATGATGAATCCCAAAAACTCAACGTTTGGTTTAAAAAATTCACATTTATCTAACTGTACTTTCATGTTGGCTGATTCTAAAGTGCGAAAAACCCTTTTAATGTTCTCGAAATGCTGCTGTTCAGTTTTTCCAAATATGATGATATCGTCAATATAAACATAACATATTTTTCCAATATGTTCTCTCAGGATATCATCTAAGCATCTTTGGAATATTGCAGGTGCGTTTCTCAAGCCAAAAGGAAGTCGAGTAAACTCATATTTTCCGTTGTTAATGGAAAACGCAGTCTTTTCGATATCCTTTTCTCGTAAGGGGATTTGATGAAACCCACTTTTAAGATCCAGTACAGTAAAAAATTTGTTTTCTCCCAACTGTGAAAGTACCTCATTTATTTCAGGTATTGGGTATCGATCTGGTACTATTATATTATTGAGTTTCCTGTAGTCAATGACCATTCTGAATTTTTTTATACCTGAAGCATCCATCTTTTTTGGTACAACCCAGACTGGTGAGTTGTATGGTGATTTTGATGGTCTAATAATGCCGTGGTCAAGTAATTCATTGACTTGTTGTTCTACTACGTCCTTGAGATGTGCTGGGTAGGGATAGCACCTAGAGTAAACGGGGTCATCACTTGTTGTCGTCGTTGTTTAGCTTCGATAGTGAACGGACGTGTTTGTTTTTTTGATCGCAAAGTAAAAAAAAAAAAAATATAACGGGATTAAGTAAAAACCGTAATAGGTGAACAGAGTGTTTTTGTTTAAAAGAAAAATTTTGTGACATTTTTTAAATACTGTTTTAAATTGTAAATAAAAAATAGAAACAATTAATTGCATGAGTGCACCTATCAGATGTAATTCTGAAAAAGAGCTTAGCTCCGGTAGAAAAAATCTTTGGATTTCAGAGGAAGAATCTGTGAAAAAATCACTGGAAAATTTCCTGTCTCTAAGAGATAGGAAACGCCCGCGATCGTGCTCGCCAAATATTGTTGTTACAACTGAAGACAAAACATCTTCCGGTTTAATTGTTGATGATAAGCCAAAAACCCAAGTAGGCATGGACAGGTACATAACCGTGGTTAAGAGACAGCGAAGCCCCAAATCAGCTCAAATATCATCTAAACCGAAAATTTCTAAAGATGATAATAGGACTTCGGCAAAGGATAATAATAGGTTTGCTATACTGCAAACAGATGAGCCAACAATATCTAAAAAAACCTTTAAGCCGCCACCAATATATTTGCGAGAGCCTACCTCTAGTGACCTGGTAAAGCAACTTATTGCGGCAATCGGCAAAGACACGTTTAACGTAACATCGGTTAAGCACGGCGGCATAAATGAAACAAAAGTCCAGGTAAACAGTGAAAATGAATACCGAAAGTTGTCTGACGTTCTAGAGAAGGAGAAGCGATCATTTTACACATATCAGCTTAAAAGTGCCAAAGGTATTCAGGTCGTTATAAAAGGTATTGACCCTTTTGTTGACACGAATGAGGTCAAAACCGGACTAGAAGACAATGGCTTCAAAATTAAAAATGTGGTTAATATTAGAAACCGTGAAAAAATTCCTCAACCCATGTTTAGGGTTGAATTGGAACCTAGAGATGTTGCCTTAAAAAAGAATGAAGTGCATCCAATTTATAACCTCAAATATCTTTTGCATCGTAAGGTTACCGTTGAGGAGCCTCATAAGCGTTTAGGGCCCGTCCAATGCCTAAACTGCCAAGAATTTGGCCATACTAAGGCCTATTGCAAGTTGCCCGCAGTTTGCGTTGTGTGTGGTGAACTTCACGGTACATCACAGTGCAAAAAACCTAAGACTGACGCGAGCGTTAAAAAATGCAGTAATTGTGGAGGTAACCACACTGCAAACTACAGGGGTTGTCCTGTCTATACTCACTTCAAGAGATCAATGACAAATAGGCCATCAATTTTAAATATGCCACCCCAGCAGACAAACACCATTTCTACAAGCAATTTTCCCCAGGTACGCCAGCCAACCAGCCATATACACGTGCAAAACCCCCAACAAATTTCTTATGCGAATGTGGTAAAATCCGATAGACCAAACTTGAATCAGGAGCCCAAGCCTCAAAACTCCGACCAAAATTTTAGCAATCTTGAGGCAACTCTGCAGACTCTTGTTCAATCTATAAATACATTTACGGTTTCCATGACGAACATGATGCAGGAAATGCTGAAAATGCAATCCACTATTTTGCAGGCAATTTTAAAAAAATGAATTGGTTGAAAATATGTTTCTGGAACGCAAACGGCATTCGCCAACAAAAAAATGAACTTGAGCACTTCCTTATGGAAAAGCAAATCGATATAATGTTGATTGCTGAAACCCATTTGACAACCAACAGTTATTTCAAAATTAATGGGTACGCATTATATGACACTAAAGATCCCCGCGGAAGATCTTGCGGAGGATCGGCAATTCTAATAAAATCCAGAATTAAGCACTATTTAATGAACGAGACACGTGAGGAGTATATCCAAGCAACTAATATATGCATTGAATATTTTCATGAAAAAATCGTTATTTCCTCGATTTACTCACCGCCCCGATTTTCAATAACAGAAAGCCAATATTCAAATTTTTTCAAATCACTTGGGCCTCGATTTTTAGCGGCTGGCGACTATAACGCTAAGCACACCTTTTGGGGATCACGCTTAATTACCTCGAAAGGCCGTGTGCTTTTTGACACCGTTTCCAAAATGGGCTTAGATGTGGTTTCAAGCGGACACCCCACTTATTGGCCGACAGACCGACGAAAGATCCCAGACGTTATAGATTTTGGAGTTGCGAAAAATTTTCCTTTAGAGTGGATGCAAGTGGAGCCTTCATTAGATTTGTCATCAGATCACTCTCCCACTATAATCTCTGTTTCGTTCCCCCAAGAGATTGGCTCACCGTTGACTGTCAATAGAGTTAATTGGTTAAAGTACAAAAAATTTTTGAGCACACATTGTACTGAAAATATCGCCTTGAGAACGCCTGAGGATATTGATGTGTCAATTAACAATTTTTCTGAAAACCTCAAACTGGCCGTACAGCATGCTACCACTAGTCATTTAAGACCTAGAAATGAGAGCAATAGAACTTATTCATCTGAAATTGAGCAACTTCTGTCAGAAAAAAGAAGAGTCAGAAGAGAGTGGCAACTTCGCAGGTCGCCCCAGCTTAAAGCTAGGCTACGGGAATGCATAACTCAGCTAAGAAATCTGCTTGAAGTCCATAGAATGGCTTCCCTTAAAACATTTTTGGAAAGCCTTGATGGTACCCCTCAATCTCATTATTCCTTGTGGAAAGCGACAAAAGGTTTAAAAAGACCCGTAATAGGTAAGCCACCTTTGCGAAATTCAACTGGCGACTGGGCAAGAAGCGATTCTGAAAAGGGAATGTTATATGTCGATCATTTGCGAAACGTTTTTATCACAAATGATTCAGAGAATAATACAGCGGAATTACCACCATATGTTGTTAGACCTCCTGTGTCTTTGAGATTTAATTTTCAAGATGTCGAAAACGTTATCGGTAATACAAACCCCAGGAAAGCTCCAGGCATTGATCAAATTACTGGTAAAATGCTTGAACAGTTACCTCGTGTAGCTAGAAGGGTTCTACTTTTTATTTTTAATGCCATTTTACGCCTTGAGTATTATCCTGCAGAGTGGAAGGTCTCAATGATTACTATGATACCCAAGCCAGGGAAGGATCTGACTAAGGTAGAATCATATAGACCAATAAGTCTTTTACCAACAATTTCAAAACTATTCGAAAAATTGTTAATGGCGAAGTTGAGTCCAATATTGAACAATGTGGGATGCATCCCTGATCATCAATTTGGCTTTCGGGCTAAGCATAGCACCATAGAACAAACGCACAGACTAGTCAATGTCATAAGACAAACCTTTGAGGCGAAGAAGTACTGCTCAGCTCTTTTCATTGATATTTCTCAAGCGTTTGATAAAGTGTGGCACGACGGCTTAATGCACAAAATAAAGCTAAATTTGCCTGCAAATACACACAAGCTTCTGGAAAGCTACTTATACGGGCGGAAGTTTGTTATCAGAGAAGGCGACTTTATTAGCCCAATTCAGCCAATCAAGGCAGGAGTTCCCCAAGGCAGCATACTGGGGCCTACTTTATATTTGATTTACGCCTCTGACATGCCAACGACATCTGGAATCCACACTTCTACCTTTGCAGATGACACAGCGTTTTTGAGTGTTCATGAAAACCACCATTTAGCATCACGAAATTTACAAGAATATACTTCAATATTAGAGAAATGGCTAAAACTTTGGAAAATCAAAGCTAATGAACAGAAATGTACTCATGTTACATTCACACTGTGTAGGCAAACATGTCCGCCTATCCAAATTAACAACTCACCCATTCCGCAGCACAACGAAGTCAAGTACCTTGGTATTCACCTGGACCGTAGGCTAACATGGAAGTCTCACATTGAAGCAAAGGTCACTCAGTTAAAACTAAAAGCAGCGCAGCTAAATTGGCTTATGGGCAGAAATTCGACACTGAAATTAGATTGCAAACTTTTGTTATACAACGCAATACTAAAGCCTATATGGTGCTACGGAATTCAGTTATGGGGCACCGCCTCAGCGTCAAACATTGAAAAAATCCAAAGGCGACAAAACAAAATTCTACGAACGATTACTGCAGCTCCATGGTACGTAAAAAATTCACGAATTCATAACGATCTGAGTGTTCCGCTGGTAAAAGAGGAATTTTCCAAGTACGCGACAAGGTATGTCAGTAAACTGGAACTTCATCCAAACCCTCTTGCTCGCAATATACTTAATTTTGGCGGCCACACTCGGCTTAAAAGAAGGGATACCGCTGCCACCATCAGATTGCTCAATAGGTGATTTTACCGAAATAGCTCCCGCATAATAAAACTTTTTTGTCTAGCATTGGCCGGACTTAAGAATTACATTTTTTAATTTTAAATTTAGTATTAAGATTTGAATACTTATTGTTAGTTCATTTTGAAGATTCAATAAATAAAAAAATGCTTAAAAAAAAAAAAAAAAAAAATCACTTGTTGTTCGTATTTCACCCTTCACTTTAGTTGTATAAGTTAACCGCTCATTTGGTTCGGTGAAAAGATTTGGGAATTCTGCTGCTAATTGTTTAGTTTTTAATTTTTGTTCGTTTGTCATATGATTTTGTCTTATTTGCATATTGTTTGTGGTTTGTGAGATATTATTGACATTTTCTGAGACATATTGTTTAAGCTTAATTTTGATGTGGCCATTAATAGTCATTAAGCTTTTACTTGTGTAAATAATAGCAGATAACTCTTTAAGACTGTCGTTACCCAATATGGCATCGAAAGATTTTAGATTAGGTAAACCGAAAAATTTGAGTTTTTTAGTTTTTATTCCGAATAAATTTATGAACGTATGATGGGTTATGTGGATCTTTCCTCCTGCAGAATTTGCAACGAAGTTTTTCTCGTTAGGGATGGCAAGTTTCATTAATGATGTCTGAATATAATTTTTGTTAGAACCAGTATCAACTAAAATTTTGAGGATTTTCCCTTCTTTCGTCTTTGCTTCAAAATATGGCAAAGACGAGTTTATTCTAAAAAATGGATATCGGTAAAATCTTGACCATTAATAGCTTCTGGTTCATAGTATAGATCAGGGAAGTCATTTTGGTTATTGTATTCTTCGAGTGGTTGCAGCTCATTTTCAGATTCATATGACTGCATTAACTGATTGTAATGAACCTCTTCGTCTACCTCGTCACTTTCTGTTTCAATGTTAAAATTTCTCTGAAATTTTTGTTGTTGCATTACAGATGATTGTATGGGTCTTTTTCCTATAAATCTGTCATTAGGCCTTAGTCGGTTAATATAATTAACATTTTTGGATTGAATGGACTGGTCAATGTCCATAGGGATGGGTTTTGGTTGTGGTTTTGGTGCGTTAGGTCTTGGCGGGGGTATTTGAAAATTATTGGGGTATTGTCTTTGTGGATTTTTAAATTGTGTTGTGTTTTGTAAATGTTTATTTTGAGGGTGCATATATTGGAAAGGATAAGGTTGAGGATAAGGATTTGGATACTGGGTGGAAGACTGGTTTCGATATTGTGTTGTGTGTTGAATGTTTCTTGGGGTGACATATGTGGGGTGAGGATAAAATGAAGGTGTTGTTTGAGGTCTAAAATGTTGGTTCCTTGTGTTTTGCTTAGGATTTTTATTTAAGGCATGGTCTGTTCTAAAGTTTTGATTTTGAAGTTTTAGACAGAGGTGCAATGCTTGTGGTAAGCTATTTGGTTCTCTTATGCAAAGAAGTTTTGAAAGGTCGCCTCTTAAACCTCTTACAAATGTATCTAAAGCTTTGTCCCTGTATGTTTGTATTAATACGTCCATAGCTTCTTTTCCTATCGTCATACAGCTAATGTTATTGATGATTAATGATAAGTGCGAGTAAACTTCCTGATAAAAGTCTTGCACTGACAAATTTCCTTGTACCAGCGTTGTTAGTTGATATTCTAATGTAGTAATATCTCGTTTGTCTGCATAATGGATGGTCAGACAACGGGAAATAGCTTCCCAACATAAAGGGGTATTGTAGGACTCAAGTGCTGAGTCAGCCGCTCCTGTAATTTTATTTCTCACTACATTCAGTATAGCGAAGTACCTTGGTGTCCCTTTTTGTGTTTCATAAATCTTAAGGACACGTTCAACGCTCTTTTTCCAAGAACTGAACTCGGAAGCGTTGCCAGAGAACTCCCTAAGGCAACGCACAATATCTGGCACTTTGTCTAGTTCATTAAGGTTTTCCCTATACTGCTCTTCTATGACCTGATCTTCTACTATAATATTCGCATTCGGATCTAAAATATTCTCTACTATACTTCTACATTGCTCCCTACATAACTGAGTGACGAGATTTACTATTGCCTCCATTTGAGGGTTGTGTTGGGGATTATTGGGTGGATTTGGGTTATCGTCTGGGTTAGATGGTGGAAGATTATTTAAGACTGAAGGTCTTATTAGATTGTTAGGGTTAGACATTATTATTTTTTTTTTTTTTTTTTTATTAGATAACTTGTAATTTTTCTTAAATGAACTCGATTTGTTAGTAAATTTTATTTAATTGTTGAGTATTATTTTTATTTTTGATTTATATCTGTAGTTTTTTTTCTTTTTTTTTTTTTTTTAAATTTGGAATATAAGGATTCTTAAACTGCGATTTGATTTCTGGATCAATTTTAAATATTACTTTTATTTAACAATCGATTTTTAGAATCTTTGTGAAAATTTTTGTTTATTTGTAAAAAAAAAAATTAATAAAAGAAAATAATTGGAAGTTTTAAATTATAATTTAATGAATCAGAAAAAGATTGCTCTTTATTTTATTTTATTTTATTTTATTTTATAACTATCAAGAATTTTGATTATTTTTTTTTTTTTTTATTTTTTTTTTGCATTTAGTTGCCGAGAAATTTTGTAATTTTTTATTTATATTATTTCTTTGTTTCTTAAAAATATTTCTTTTCCTGTTAATATAGAAAAATGTATAAACTTACAATAAATATATTGCCGCTTTTAGTTCCATGGGTACTGTTGAAAATCGTTGTGGTTTCTCCTGCTGATGATGTCCTGGTTATCTGGTTTTCTTCCTTCTTTAAGCTTTTGTCGGTTGCATAAACAGGATATCAAAAATTTGAAGAAATTATGACTTAAGGTGTTGGCCAATAAAGTCTCAGTATTCAGCTGTTGTTTCGAAATTTTTCTCCAGGTCCACTTTTTTTTATTTTCATTGAACAAATTTAAATTTTTCTAAGTCTTTAGTGTTAATTTATTTTAATTTATTTCAGAGTTCTTTTTTATTTAATACTTTTTTTTTATTTTTACAAGGATTTTTATTATTTTAATCCTACTTAAGGATTTTTTATTTTTTTCCTATTTAAGGAATTTTTTGTTTTTCCTACTTAAGGATTTTTTTTTTTTTTATTTTTTTATATTTTTTTTTCCTACTTAAGGAATTTTTATTTTTTTCCTACTTAAGGAATTTTTTTTTCGTTGGGCGCCACTGAATGAAACAAACGTTTTATTCTTTCGAATACTTGACTACGACTAATTTTTTTATTCTTCAAAATTTTATCAAAGAGAAATTTGTTAAAAAAATTATTGCTTACATTTAAAATATTGTTTACTTAAAAAAAATACAAAAATATTGATTACTTAGAAATATAAAAATATTGTTTATTTTCAATATGTTGAGATCAATAAAACTGCGTACCAAGTATTGTAATTTGAGAACCACTTAAATGTTAAGCATTTAAATGTTCTACTTAAATGTGTTGAATGCAATGAACTCACACAAGTTGCAACGTAAGTAAAAAGAGAAAGTAATAAAAGAAAAATGAAATAATAGCAACAACAAGCATGAAACTAAATTGTCGTTAACTTGTATATGTATATGTATATGTATATGTATATGTATATGTATATGTATATGTATATGTATATGTATATGTATATGTATATGTATATGTATATGTATATGTATATGTATATGTATATGTATATGTATATGTATATGTATATGTATATGTATATGTATATGTATATGTATGTGTATATGTATATGTACTTGTTTGAGCATATACATATGTATTTTTAAGGGCAGGCATAATTTAAATCTAACGGTTTATATGGGTTTATACTATGTAGAGATGTATTTGGTAATACATTTAGGGTTGCATGAATTAGTGCGGGAGCACAAAAGAAAAAAAAATCATGCCTGTTTATAGGCTTTTGATAAACTGGGCGAGTCGAAGGAAATTTGTGGCAAAATGGAGTGCTGAATTAGCGTGTGCACTTCTTAAAAAAAAATTGCGTATAAAAGACGTAGCGGTTCGAATTTTAGAATATTGTGATTCAGTGTTTCTTTTCAATTGTTTCCAGACAGCCTACCTTATAATTCAGTGAACCAAAGTACAATTTTGCCATGAGAGGATCTGAATAATGAATAATTTTGTGGAGAAATTTAACTTGCAGGTACTGTTTTCATTGGTATCATTGACTTGCGTTATTAACATTTGGGTAATTTTTAGTTCCTTAAACAGAAATATTTACTTTGCGCATTAGGCTGATTAAAGGGTTACGGGAAACCCTTACGAAAAACCCGTCCAAGGATAATTTTAATTTTCAACGTCGACTAGAAATAGGAAAAACCTGAAGATACGAATACTTTTCATTATTCAGCACATCTGGTTCACGCAACCTGCAGGAGAATCCAAAGATCATTTTAATTTCTTTTCGCTACGGTGTCCACCAAAGTTGTTTTGCGACAAGATTCGTAAAGGGACACCACCATTTTCTCGCTGGAGCATCCATGCACCTATAAATACATTTGCACACCCGTACAACCGAAGAATTTCACGATCCGGCGCCTGCAAGATTGGTTCTCGCTCAAGAAGGGAAAAAATATGTAGAAAATTTTTCCTTTCAAAAGTTTCAATAGTTTGAAGGAAACAATCCACCTTCAAACAGCAAAAGAACATTAAATTTATTATCAACTCCGACATCCGCCGCAGTATGCCCTTAATAATAGGTGTTTAACATGTCTGTATAGGGTTAACCTTTCTGTATAGATGTCCAATAATTACATGTAAATTTATCTAACACTCATTTCTGTAGTAAAACGTTGCTTGCAGGGAGCCGACGAAAGATCTTTCCCGGATTCCAGCTGAACGAGTAAGTAAAGTTTGCAATTACTATCTTGCTTTAAATTTGCAATTATTATCTTGCTGTAATTTGGCCATACGAGGAAGTAAAAATCTAAAGTTAATAGTGTTATTAAAAATCTGTTAACGCCTCTCTTGTACAGCATTCACATTCATTCCGGTAATTCTTAGCCAGGTATATTTCTTTTTCGTGTGACCAAGTTATTGTTAACAAAAGAAAAAAAAAATTTACATGTGGTTGGATAGTTTTGAAAATTTAAAAAAAAAATAAAATAAAATTATAAAAAGAAAAAAAAAAAAATAGACAGATACCAAAAACACATAATAACCATTAATATTATAGTCTCGCAATTAGATTTTATTATTAATTTTGAAATTTTAAAACTGAATTTTTTTTTCTTCTTACCTTTATACATTATATTGTTTATAAACGACATTTACCTGTCAATACGTTACTAAGTTTCTTATTCTTTTGCCATATCGAAAGAAATACGAGGGCATACCATTCCTTTTATTTTGTACTTGTGTTTTAAATTTAAATTTATATGATATCAAATGAATGTAATAAACAGTGGAATAATATAATGAATGCCTAAGAGCGTCTCGTGATTTCTGGTTAGTCGGCTGAAAAGGGTGGATACCAATTAAAAACAAATGTGGGATCTTATACCAAAAACTTTCTGCAATCGAGTATTGGATCATGGTGGGGAGGGGAACAAACGAAACACCTAACGCTTGAGTCAATAAACTATAACATTCTGAATGTCTATTTCATATGTCTCCTTTTTTTTTGCTAAGCATGCAATTAAAATAATATATTCTGTAGCGTAAATAGATCAAAAGTTGGGCTAACGAGACAAAGAACCCACACCAGTTGTCGACGAGCAAGAGGCTGGATAAAAACGCATGCTGACCAACTTAAAGCAATTTTCGGACGGACGTCCTTTACACCAGTTGTTCGCTACACGTGTCACAATTTTACTCAATCTGTCACAAAAACGAAACATTTTAAGAGCAATCACACAAAGGTTGAGGTGAAGCAGTGTAAACTGTGTAAAGAGACTCATGCTATTGCTTCATGCGCTAAATTTTTGGCAATGGATCATAGAAATCGTGTTTCAGTTTTAGGGAAATATATTTATTATTTCAATTGTCTGAACGCCCTAACATGTATGGAGATTGCTCGAAACAATATGCGTGTTCAAAATGTGAAAAGAAGCACCATACTTTGATGCATAGAGATTATGAGAAGAAAAATAATAACAGCCAATACGACGGATCACCTTTTGATCAAAATCAAGAAGTTCGGCCGAACTATATACAGTCCAGAAATAATCCAGGGACATCTAATAAGTTTTGTATCCCAAAAAAAGCTTCTAACATTACCTACAACACCAGTTTTCGCCGAAATTACGGGACTATATGGAAAAGTTGTTAGCAGATCCAATCAGGTGGCGAATTTTCACCTAAATTCGTGATTGAAAAACGGCTTAGTAGTCCCCAGGATAATAGGAGACATTCCTTCACATACATTTAAATTTTTTTACAAGTAGCGAAGTTGATATATTGTCTTTATCCTTCAGTTATACGTTCAGGTGTTCGACACGAGGTGTTTGAATTACTTGTAGCTCAAGAGACGATTTTCGGTTGGATCGTAAACGGACGAAGATCTCATTTAACTGAAGTCTCAATTGACGAACAGTTGTTGAAATTTTAGGAATTAGAAGAAATCTAGGATCGGAAATTTTTATCAAAAGATGATAAGGTATGTGAGGAGATCTTCCGAGCCACAACGGTTAGAAATCCTGAAGGAAGGTATGTGGTAAACCTCCCATCCAAAACAAATACTTCGAGTCTGGGCCCTAATAGGCATATAGCGTTAAGCTAGTTTTTGCGAAATGAAAAGTCACTTAAGCGCAAACCAGAAGACAAGAAGAAATATGATGAAGTGTTACAATAATATGTGGCACTAGGACATATGACTATTGAAGCAAATGATAATCGAGACAGAAGTTATTATATGCCAAATCACGGGGTACTTAAACAAGATAGTGCTACTGCAAAATTGAGGGTTCTGAAAGTAGTGATATGAAAGACTTTTAATTATATACAGTAATATTTAGGGTTAACTGTGCGCCATATTTGGCTTTGAGAACGCTTTTACAGTTAGCCACTGATGAAGAAAAGCGTTTCTCAGTAGGATTCTAACAGAATCAATGTACGTTGATGATGCACTGGTCGGGATTCATTCCTTGTCAGATGCTTTAGTAGTGTTATAGTATTTCCTGGGGGGTCCCATAGGATTCGCAGGAAATACATATTATTATTATTGTGTGTAGTTATTGTTTTACCCTGGAGGGTCCCTTGGGAATCGCAGGATTTACTATTGTATTATAGTTCTATTCTAATTTAAATAAAACCACTTTTTTATTATCACTCACTTTATTGAAATTATAATTATTTATTTGTTCAAACGATTACTTCTGTCCATTATTGAACATTACTGATCAATTCTCTTAATTCTACTTCTTCTTTTATGTGTGCTGCTGCCGCAAACCTGGAGCTATAGCTGAGTGTGCTCGAATTCATGACCCACATCAGTATTCCATCGTGTCAGCAATTGTTAGTGTTTATGTAATTTCCGGGTTGTAGCAGTTTTTTGTTGGTACTGCTGTTCTTTGTTTTGTTTAATACATATTTGCTGCCTTGCAATATTGGGCCTGACCCCAATATTCTTTTTATTTGTTATTCAGGCAGCAGTTTATGGTTGCTCGTTTTCAATATTATTAGCTGGGGTAAGAAGTAAGTTGTGACTCACAATATCCCTCCCCCCTTTCGGAAGTGAAACATCCAAGTAAGGATGTTTCGGACTTTGTGGTAGTGGTGGCTGTTCCGGAATTTTCTTTTCGATAGTTTGCCTGACCCCGTGATATTGGTCATTTTTTTTTTTTTTTTTTTTGCCATTCATTTATTTATTGAATCTTCACAAAGTGAACTAACAATAAGTATTCAAATCTTAATACTAAATACATAAAAATAATTAAGTCCAGCCAATGCTAGACAAAAATTTTTCTTTTTCACGGTCAGTATCGGTAAAATCACCTATTAAACATTCTGATGGTGGCAGGGGTATCCCTCCTTCTCAACCGAGAGTGGCCTTCAAAATTAAGTATATTGCGTGCAGGAGGATTTGGGTGAAGCTCCAATTTACTGATATACCTTGTTGCGTACTTTGAAAATACTTCTTTTACAAGAGGAACACAGAGATCCTTATGAATTCGGGAGTTTTTTACGTACCATGGAGCTGCAGTAATCATCCGAAGAATTTGATTTTGTCGCCCATAATTAAATTCCATAGCACCATATTGGCTTTAAAGTTGCGTTGTATAATAAAAGTTTGCAATCCAGCTTCAATGTAGAATTTCTGCCCATAACCCAATTTAGTTGTGCTGCTTTTATCTTTAACTGAGTAACTTTCGCATCAATGTGAGACTTCCACGTTAACCTACGTTCGAGATGAATACCAAGGTACCAGACTTCATTTTGCTGCGGAATAGGCGAATTGTTAATTTGGATAGCTAAACATGTTTGTTTACGCAGCGTGAATGTAACGTGAGTACACTTTTGTTCATTAACTTTAATTTTCCAAAGTTTTAACCATTTCTCTAATATTGAAATATACTCCTGCAAATTTCGCGAAGCTACTTGATGGTTTTCATATACGCTGCAGAATGCTGTGTCATCTGGAAAAGTTAAAGTGCGGATTCCAGCTCTCGTTGGCATGTCAGAGGCGTAAATCAAGTATAAAGTAGGCCCCAGTATGCTGCCTTGGGGAACTCCTGCCTCGATTGGTTGAGTTGGGCTTAAAAAGTCGCCTTCTCTTATAACAAACTTCCGCCCGTATAAGTAGCTTTCCAGAAGCTTGTGTGTATTTGCAGGCAAGTTTAACTTTATTTTGTACATCAAGACGTCGTGCCACACTTTATAAAAAGCTTGAGAAGTGTCAATGAATAGAGCTGAACAGTACTTCTTCTCCTCAAAGGTCTGTCTTATGACATTGACTAGTCTGTGCGTTTGGTCTATGGTGCTATGTTTAGCCCGAAAGCCAAATTGATGATCAGGTATGCATCCCACATTGTTCAACATTGGACTCAACTTTGCCATTAACAATTTTTCGAACAGTTTTGAAATTGTTGGCAGTAGACTTATTGGTCTGTATGATTCTACTTTAGTGGGATCCTTCCCTGCTTTGGGTATCATAGTAATCATGGACACCTTCCACTCGAGACGAAAAATTGCGTTAAAAGTAAAAAGAATTCTACGAGCTACACGAGGTAGCTGCTCAAGCATTTTACCAGTAATTTTATCAATACCTGGAGCTTTCCTGGGGTTTGTGCTACGAATTACATTTTCAACATCTTGAAAACTAAGTCTCAAAGACATAGGCGATCTAACAGCGTATGACGGTAGTTCAGCTGAATTATTCGCTGTATCATTTGTGGTAAAAACATTTCTCAAATGATTAACATACAACATCCCCTTTTCAGAATCGCTTTTTGCCCAATCTCCAGTTGAAGTTCGCGAAGGTGGCTTACCTATTACGGGTCTTTTCAGACCTTTTGTCGTTTTCCATAGAGAACAGTTGGATTGAGAGGTACTATCAAGACCTTCCAGATAATTTTTAGGGGAAGCCATTCTTTGGCTTTCAAGCAGATTTCTTAACTGAGTTATGCACTTCCGTAGCCTGCATTTAAGCTGGGGAGACCTGCGAAGTTGCCACTCTCTTCTGGCTCTTCTTTTTTCTGTTAGAAGTTGTTCAATTTCAAACGAATATGTTCTATTGCTCACATTTCTGGATCTTATATGGCTAGTGGTGGCATGTTGTACGGCTAGATTAAGGTGTTCAGAAAATTCTTTAATCGACACATCAATATCCTCAGGCGTTCTCCAGGCAATATTTTCCGTGCAATGTGTACTCAAATATTTCTTATATTTTATCCAATTAACTCGAGTGACGGTCAACGCCAAGTCGCAAAACGAGGAACCAACCCCTGGGGGAACGAAACAGAAACTATAGTTGGTGAGTGATCTGATGACAAGTCTAATAAAGGCTCCAATTGCATCCATTCTGAGGGGAAATTTTTTGTAACTCCAAAATCTATAACGTCTGGGATCTTTCGTTGGTCTGAAGGCCAATAAGTGGGGTGTCCACTTGAAACAACACCGAAGCCCATTTTGGAAACGGTGTCAAAAAGCACACGGCCTTTCGGGGTAATCCCCAAAAAGTATGTTTCACGTTATAGTCACCAGCCGCTAAAAATCGAGGACCAAGTGATTTGAAAAAATTTGAATATTGGCTTTCTGTTATTGAAAATCGTGGCAGTGAGTAGATCGAGGAAATAACGATTTTTTCATTCAAATATTCAATGCATATCTTAGTTGCTTGGAGATATTCCTCACATGTCTCGTTCATTAAAAAGTGCTTAATTCTGGATTTTATTAGAATTGCCGATCCTCCGCAAGATCTTCCACGGGGATCTTTTGTGTCGTACAGTATGTAGCCATTAATTTTGAAAAAACTGTTGGTTGTCAAATGAGTTTCAGCAATCAACATTATATCGAGTAGCTTTTCCATAAGGAAGTGCTCAAGTTCATTTTTGTGTTGGCGGATGCCGTTTGCGTTCCAGAAACATATTTTTAACCAACCCATTTTTTTATAATTGCCTGCAAAATGGTGGATTGCATTTTCAGCATTTCCTGCATCATGTTTGTCATGGAAACCGTAATTTATAGATTGAGCAGAGTTGCCTCAAGATTGCTAAAATTTTGGTCGGAGTTTTGAGGCTTGATTCAGGTTTGGTTTATCGGATTTTACCACATTCGTATAAGAAATTTGTTTGGGGATTTGCAAGTTTACATGGCTGGTAGACTGGCGTACCTGGGGAAAATTGTTTGTAGAAGTGGTGTTTGACTGCTGGGGTGGCATATTTGAAATTGATGGCCTATTTATCTTGAAGTGAGTATAGTCAGGGCAACCCCTGTAGTTTGCAGTATGGTTACCTCCACAATTACTGCATTTTTTAACGCTCGAGTCAGTCTTAGGTTTTTTACACTGTGATGTACCGTGAAGTTCTCCACACACAACGCAAACTGCGGGCAGCTTACAATACGTCTTAGTATATCCAAATTCATGGCAGTTTAGGCATTGAACAGGTCCTAAACGCTTATTAGGCTCCTCAACGGTAACCTTACGATACAAATATATTTGAGGTTATAAATTGGATGAACTTCGTTATTTTTCAAGCAACATTTCTAGGTTCCAATTCAACCCTTAACATGGGTTGAGGAATTTTTTCACGGTTTCTAATATTAACCACATTTTTAATTTTGAAGCCATTGCCCTCTAGGCCGGTTTTGACATCATTCATATCTACAAAAGGGTCAATCCCTTTTATAGCGACCTGAATACCTTTGGCACTTTTAGGCTGATATGTGTAAAACGATCTTTTCTCCTTCTCCAGGACGTCAGACAACTTTCGGTATTCATTTTCTCTGTTTACCTTTATTTTGGTTTCATTGATGCTGCCGCGCTTAACCGATGTTACATTAAAAGTGTCTTTGCCGATTGCCGCAATAAGTTGTTTTACCAGCTCACTAGAGGTAGGCTCTCGCAAATATATTGGTGGCGGCTTAAAAGTTTTTTTAGGTATTGCTGATTCATCGGTCTGAAGGATAGCAAACCTATTACTATCCATTGTCGTGGTGGTCTTATCATCTTTGGGTATTTTGGACTGAGATGACATTTGAGCGGATTTGGGGCTTTGCTGCCGTTTAACCACGGTTACATATCTATCCATACCCACTTGCGTTTTCGGTTTATCAACAATAGCTAGACTGGAAGATGGTTTGTCGTCTGTTGTAACAACAATGTTTGGCGAGCACGAACGCCTGCGTTTTTTATCTCTTAGAGACAGGAGATTGTCCAATGATTTTTTCAATGATTCCTCTTCAGAAATCCAGAGGTTTTTTTTAGTGGAGCTAAGCTCTCTTTCAGAATTGCACCTATATTTTTGTTGCTTTAAAAGTATATAAAAATAATTGTCACAAAGTTTTTATTTTGTATTAATTCTCTCTTCACTTATTGTGGTTTTCTACTTATACCGTTATCTTTTTTTTTTTTTTTTTTGTAACACTCCGATCAAAAACAAATACGTCCGTTCACTATCAAAGCTACACTCTGACTGATATCGGTCATGATGGGGAATAAAATTGGGTACTCTCCTCGTCTGGAGCGTCTCTAGGCTAATGGCTGTGTGTCTTTCTATGGTAGTTCCGTTTTGAAGAGGCAGAGAGTGATTGCTGTTTGTTTATGATATTCTTAATTTAAGTCTTTTTATTTCTTTTTGTAATTTTTTCATGTTATATTCTTATTGTCTAATTAATCTTACAAAATTTTTCCTTAAATATAGTCATTAGAAATTCTTGTAATTGAAACATAATTTTTTAACTTATAAACATAATGACATTAAGGTCAGCCTACTGTAAAATTTCCTAAGTAGTTGTTTTAATTATCGACCTTACGTAATATTATTATCTGTATTTACATATTTTTTCCCTTTTTTTATACTTTGTTAATATACTGTAGTGATTATTAAGCAATGGATACTCCTGTTTTTATTTTTTTTTTTATTTTTTTAAGCTAAAAATGCAGTTGTTGCGATTTTATACATATACATACATATGTGTGTTTGAGTGTACGTGCACATTGTTTGGTCTCATTTATTTGTACTGGGTGTAAGTAACCCAGTACGCCAAACGACTGGTGAATATGTTTGTGAGACATATGTTTATAATATTAACCATGTGAAAGGAATTATTTCCTTGCAAATAGTTTAGTATATATGTACATATGTTTTTTTTTTATATTTTTATTTCATCCTCATGGATTGTCCCAAAAGTTAAAAGCTTGAATTTCTTTTTAAATAAACTAAAATAAATTTTGAGTTATACTCCAGCCAACATGTTTAAAGTAATCGCTTCCGTAATTGTTGCTTAAAACCCACATGTACGATGATAAATATCATTGCAAATGTGTCAGGATTTAAACTGAGTTCATTATCTACCCGTATACTATTATTGGATTGTCGGCTGGGTTATTTGTTGAATTTTAGTTATTTATAACAAATGCTGATTAAGCGGATTACTATAAAACTTCTGACTAGAAGCGCACAAATAGTAGCACAGTGTCTGTGAACAGAGTTAATTTGTTTTATTTAAAAATTTGAGGGGGACGGAAGAATTGTTCTAACACAGTGAGTTAGAGCAATTTCCAGTATTCGTTTGGATACTGGGAAAATACTCACCGTGGATCCACATCAGGTATGTTACGTTCCTCATCTTCTTGTATGTGTACAGTTTAAATGTATATTCTTCCTTCCAGGTCTGTCTTCGTTTTTAGTTTGGTGTTTCAGTTGACTTTGGCATGCGGATATTGATTCCCAGAGTAATTTGCCACATCCTTCTTATATAAAACTTATGGCCGCGTTTTTGTGAGTAGCTACTCTCAAGGTAGTTCAGAGAAACTTATTGTTGTTATATGTAGGGTTTTATCAGATCACGGTGTAAGGGTTTTAATTTGACTGTCGGCTCGGTTACTTGTGGAATTTTAGCTTGCTTTTACTAAGCTTTCACCATGCCGGGTAATAATTAGTCTGAAAGTTGTTCCCTGTATGGTGACATCCTTTTTCAGGTAATGGCCCATCTTTCAGTTCGACCTCATCGCTTTCACCTGGGTCTGGAGTAAAGCATCGGTTTTCGTGCACAAAGGTTTTTCCGTCCCTGTGGTACATTTCCGCATGACACACGCCAACAATTTTCGCGTGATCGCCTTTTCCCTCATTTGACCGCCGGGGTGCTAGCCACAACCTTCACCAGCGCCAAATCTGCGCAAACTGTAGTCTGCTTTTCGTATCACGAAAAGCCCGCAGTCCACCAAGATTTCTTGTTGGGGTCGCGTGGCATATACCAGCGGTAGTGTGTTTTTCGTGAAGAGTTGCTCGTTCTTATAGGCCAGCTGGTATAGCTTGCGGGAAC
Organism: Thecocarcelia acutangulata; assembly: GCA_914767995.1. Classification (NCBI taxonomy): domain Eukaryota; kingdom Metazoa; phylum Arthropoda; class Insecta; order Diptera; family Tachinidae; genus Thecocarcelia; species Thecocarcelia acutangulata. The sequence continues at coordinate 65,371,056 of OU612097.1, forward strand.
TTCCATGTTCCTCTGCGTAGTTATTTCTGCTAATGTCCAATGGTGGTCTTCCATTATGGGCATTAGTACGAGCTCCTTTTCTCTTAGGTCGACCCTCTTTAGAGCAGATGATAGTCTGAATAGGCAGCTTTCTGACTGCGGGTCAATGGCATATTTCTTCAAGGCCGAATAGAACAAAGCACTGAGTATGTGTACTTTGTGTGCCCTGTCCTGTGTGACCGTGGTTTTCTTCACCCAGTCTAAGAAAATATCGAGGTGGTTGTCATCCAGTCATTTTCTTCTTTTCCATTGCGTTGACATCTCGTTCCGTGAGTTGCCTGTATCCCTTTTCCATCCTATATCTACCGGAAAACGTCTCCATGTCTCTATGAGTACGTCTGTATTCCTATCGCAAGTGTTGCTTCGACGTACGTGGCCTCTACAGTCACACTTTATATTTGGTGATGAGTCTGTAACACAAGAAGAGAATGAAAACACGCCACATACCTAACCTCCAACCAACTTTCCTGCGTCAGTTAATTATTATTTGAGTCAGTTACATCTTATATTCTTTTTCTTTATGTTTATTTATATGTTATACTCTATTGTTCAATTATGTCTTTATGTCTAGTCTTTGTGTGTATGTGCGAGAGTTCTCCCTTTTTTCTTATACTTTGCCTTCGCTTTCTAAGACTTCACTTCTAAGTTGGCTGCTACACAAGGTTCTCTTGTGTATTCGGTTTTCTGTTATTTTACCCTGATGTTACCTTGTCGTTTGCATAGTACCAGGATCACAACCACTAGCCCCGTTATAATAACTAAGGTAACTCCTCCCACCGTCGTACTTACAGCATCGTGGAACCTTAATTCTTCAATTGTCTTCAGGTTGTTTTGGTGCTGCAGTACAATATGATTGATATTGTACTGCAGCATATTGGTTTCTCTGTAGCAATCCTTCTTCTGTTTGACGAAAGCGCGAAGGTTGCTATGCTCTCGAAAACTTTGTTACTGAAGCTGGTGTTACCCACGGATATAGTGCAATTGTTTGTTATGTGTTCAACTTGGGGTGAATGTGTTTGATGTTGGCATCGTCCCGCTACTAATCGCCAATATAGGGGTTGGGTTCAACCGCCACTCCCACATTCTCCGAACTATAACATAATTTCTCGTGTCCATTCAGAAACTAAATAATGCTGCAAAACTATAACGTTATTATTTTTTTTTTCATCAATCCCGGTATAACTGAAGGGTAGGACTTCAACAGTTTGCCTCTGTACAAGACTTTGGCTTGGCCCAACCCTCCCCTTCTGCTTAACAATCACGAGCAGCCATGAACTGTGTCTTAGGCCCTACAAGTGAGACAAGTTCCCTTAATACAAAAAAAAATCATGAGCCAAACTGTCTATTACAAGTAGATCAACCATTTCCAGGATACATATAATTCACCACCCCCCGTATCACTAAAAGAAACGAACTAAGTCCTCATTTTCACGACTGCACCAGTAAGCTAATAAAATTCGTTTGCAACCTTTTGTATACAAACCATAGCAGTTTTAGCCAATTACGCAGCTTTTTCTTTTACAATATTCCAATCACACAAATGTGAACAGGTCTTGTTTTTTTCTGATTCAATTATATTATGGTTTAACATAAATAATAGTTTTACACACGCTACTACTATAGTTTTTACATCGAAATAGTAATAAAAGAAAGTTATATGTAAATATCTATGTACTCTATGAATATATAAATATGTAAGCAAAAGATGAAAAATTGGGAACTACTGTTTACTAAACAAGCTTATTACCTTTGAAATTTTGGTTTTTTTTTGTAATGTTTTATTTTTTTTTTTTTTACTCACTTCTCTTAATTCACCATTCTTTAGATACATGTTGGTACAGTAATCGGGATTCAATGTTGGCGCCAGCATCACCCATGATCAGCTACTAGTCTCTAAACTTAAATAACAAAACTGAAAATATATGATAATTTAAGAGAGATTTCTCTTACTTAAGATTTATCACTATTTTTTTTTAACTTTATTATTTTATTTATTTTAATCTACATAAGAAATGTAATGACAATAAGTATTCAATTCTTAATACTAAAAAAAAATTGTGATTAAGGTCCTGCCAGTGCTGGACAAAAATATATTTTTATGCGAATATTATTTCAGAATTCAATCATCTGTTTAGAGCTCTAATGGTAGCCAAAGTATCCCTCATTCTCAGACGGGTATGACCACCAAAATAAGAAATATTCACTGCAAGAGGATTTGGAAGGAATTCAAGTTTGTTAATATATCTTGTCGCGTACTTCACAAATTCAGATTTCACAAAAGGTACGTTCAGATCTGCGTGGATTCGTGAGTTTTTAACGTACTATGGAACATCTGTAATTCTACGGAGAATTCTATTTTGACTTCTTTGAATTTTTTCAATGGTAGATGCCGAAGCTGTGCCCCATAATTGAATCCCATAGCACCATATTGGCCTTAGAATCAAGTTTACAATCAAGCTTCAAGGTCGAATTTCTGCCTAGTAGCCAGTTAATTTGCACTGCTTTCAATTTCATCAGTGTTACTTTTGCCTCGATGTTATTATGTATGTTTGCAGGTTATGTATGTTTGCAGGTAAGTTAAACTTTATTTTATGCATTAAGCCATCGTGCCACACTTTATCAAAAGCCTGTGAGACGTCGATGAATAAGGCAGAGCAATATTTTTTATCTTCAAATGCCTTTCTTATGACGTTAACTAACCTGTGTGTTTGCTCAATGGTGCCATGTTTCGCTCTAAAACCAAATTGGTGATCAGGAATACATTCAACCTTATGAAGCATTGGATCCAACTTCGCCTTTAGCAATTTTTCGAAAAGTTTTGATATTGTTGATAGTAGACTTATTGGACGGTATGATTCTACTTTCGTGGGATCCTTCCCTGGCTTAGGAACCATTATTATCATGGACACCTTCCACTCTGCAGGGTAATACTCAAGTCGTAAAATAGCATTGAAAATAAAAAGAACAATTCTTTTAGCTACACGAGGCAGCTCTACGAGCATTTTGTTGCTGATTTTATCCCTGGAGCTTTTTTAAGGTCTAGATTATCAATAGCATTTTCAACTTCTTCAAATTTAATTTTAATGGCACAGGAGGTCTACTAACAATAGGCGGCAACTCATTTGCATTATCAGACCTATTTGTGGAAAAAAAGTTTTTCAAATGGTTAACAAATAAATTACCCTTTTCCGAGTCATCTCTAGCAGCCCAGTCACCAGATGGTTATCGCAAGGGCGGCTTACCTCTATCTGGCCTTTTTAAATCTTTAGTCGCCCGCCATAAAGAATAGTCGGACTGAGGAGTACCATCCAGACTTTCTAAATACGTTTCTAGAGAAGCCGATTTTTGGTTTCCAAGCAAATTTCTTAGTTGATTTGTGCACTCATGGAGCCTTGTTTTTAGTTGCAGAGACCTGCGAAGTTGCCATTCTCGTCTAACTCTTCTTTTTTCTAATACAAGTTGCTCGATTTCTGAAGAATATGTTCTATTTTGAATGTTTCTGCGTGTTAAATAAACGCTAGAACCAAGATCAGCGGCTTGTTTAAGGTTTTCGCTAAAGTTGCTTAGTGACGCATTAATATCTTCGGGTGTTCTTAAAACAATATTCTCAGTGCAATGGGTACTCAAAAATTTTTTATATTTTAGCCAATTCACTCGGGTGACAGTCCTATGCAAATTGTTAATCGGGGACCAAGTCTCCTGGGGAAAACGCACTGAAATAATAGTAGGTGAAGGATCCGATGACAAGTCTAACGAAGTCTCAGCTTGCATCCATTCCATGGGGAACCCCTTTACCACTCCAAAATCAATCACATCAGGAATCTTCCGTCGGTCAGTCGGCCAGTTAGTGGGATGTCCGCTTGATATTACGTCTAAGCCCATTTTAGAAATTGTATCAAAAAGCACCCGACCCTTTGGGGTGATTAAACGTAAGCCCCAAAAAGAGTGTTTTGCGTTGTAATGTCCAGCTGCTATTAAACGAGTTCCTAATGAGGTGAAAAAACTTGAATATTGTGATTCCGTCACTGAAAATCGAGGCGGCGAATAAATCGATGAGATAAACAATTTGTAATGAAAATTTTCCACACAGATATTAGTTGCTTGAAGATAGTCCTCGCATGTGTCGTTCAACAAAAAATGCCTTATCCTAGATTTTATCAAGATTGCAGAGCCCCCTTATGGAAAAGCAGATCGATATAATGATGATTGCTGAAACCCATTTGACAACCAATAGTTATTTCAAAATTAATGGCTACACATTATATGATACAAAAGATCCCCGTGGAAGATCTTGTGGCGGTTCGGCAATTTTTTCGACCAGAATTAAGCATTATCTAATGAACGGGACACGTGAGGAATATCTCCAAGCTACAAATATATGCCTTGATTATTTTCATGAAAAAATCGTTATATCCTCGATTTACTCACCACCACGATTTTCAATAACAGAAAGCCAATATTCAAATTTTTTCAAATCGCTTGGTTCTCGATTTTTAGCGGCCGGCGACTATAACGCTAAACACACTTTTTGGGGATCACGTTTAATTACCTCGAAAGGCCGTGTGCTTTTTGACACCGTTTCCAAAATGGGCTTAGATGTGGTTTCAAGCGGACACCCCACTTATTGGCCGTCAGACCGACGAAAGATCCCTGATGTTATAGATTTTGGAGTTGCGAAAAATTTTCCTTTAGAGTGGATGCAAGTTGAGCCTTCATTGGATTTGTCATCAGATCACTCACCCACTATAATCTCTGTAGCGTTCCCCCAAGAGATTGGCTCCCCGTTGACCGTCAATAGAGTTAATTGGCTAAAATACAAAAAATTTTTAGTACACATTGTAGTGAAAATATCGCCTTGAGAACAGCTGAGGATATTGATGCGTCAATTAACAATTTTTCTGAAAACCTCAAACTGGCCGTACAGCATGCTACCACTAGTCATATAAGACACAGAAATGAGAACAATAGAACTTATTCGGCTGAAATTGAGCAACTTCTGTCAGAAAAAAGAAGAGTTAGAAGAGAGTGGCAAATTCGCAGGTCTCCCCAGCTTAAAACTAGGCTACGGGCATGCGTAACTCGACTAAGAAATCTGCTTGAAATCCAGAGAATATCTTCCCTTAAAACATATTTGGAAAGCTTGGATGGTACTCCGCAATCTGACTATTCTCTGTGGAAAGCGACAAAAGGTCTGAAAAGACCCGTAATAGGTAAGCCACCTTTGCGAACTTCAACTGGCGACTGGGCACGAAGCGATTCCGAAAAAGGGATGATGTACGTTGATCATTTGAGAAATGTTTTTACGACAAATGATTCAGCGAATGCTGCAGCAGAATTTCCGCCGTATGCTGTTAGACAGCCTGTATTTTTGAGACTTAACTTTCAAGATGTCGAAAACGTTATCAATAACATAAACCCCAGGAAAGCTCCAGGTATAGATCAAATTACTGGTAAAATGCTTGAACAGTTACCTCGTGTAGCTAGAAGAGTTCTACTTTTTATTTTTAACGCTATTTTACGCCTTGATTATGATCTATGATTACTATGATACCCAAGCCAGGGAAGGATCCGACTAAAGTAGAGTCATATAGACCAATAAGTCTACTACCAACAATTTCAAAACTGTCCGAAAAATTGTTAATGGCGAAGTTGTCTCCAATACTTAATGATGTGGGATGTATCCCTGATCATCAATTTGGCTTTCGGGATAAACATAACACCATAGAACAAACACATAGGCTAGTCAATGTCATAAGACAGACTTTTGAAGACAAAAAGTACTGTTCAGCTCTATTCATCGACATTTCCCAAGCTTTTGATAAAGTGTGGTACGACGGACTGATGCACAAAATAAAGTTGAACTTGCCGGCAAATACTCACAAGCTTCTGGAAAGCTACTTATACGACCGGAAATTTGTTATCAAAGAAGGTGACTTTACAAGTCTCTCACAGTCAATCGGAGCAGGAGTTCCCCAAGGTAGCATTCTAGGACCCACTCTTTATTTGATTTACGCATGCCAACGAGATCCGAAATCCATACTTCAACTTTTGCAGATGACACAGCTTTTTTTAGCGTTCATGTAAACCATCAAGAAGCTTCACGAAATTTGCAGCAGTATATTTCAATATTAGAGAAATGGTTGAAACTTTGGAAAATAAAAGTTAATGAACAAAAATGTACCCACGTTACATTCACACTGCGTAAGCAAACATGTTCGGCTCTCCAAATTAACAATACACCTATTCCGCAGCATAATGAAGTTAAATACCTTGGTATTTACCTCGACCGTAGGCTAACGTGGAAGCCTCACATTGAGGCAAAAGTCACTCAGTTGAAATTAAAAACAGCGCAACTAAATTGGCTTATGGGCAGAAATTCGACATTGAAGTTGGACTGCAAACTTTTGTTATATAACGCAATTTTAAGGCCTATATGGTGCTATGGAGTTCAATTATGGGGAACCGCCTCAACATCTAACATTGAAAAAATTAAAAGACGACAAAACCAAATTCTTCGTACGATTACTGCAGCTCCATGGTACGTAAGAAACTCACGAATTCACAAGGATCTGTGTGTTCCGCTGGTAACTGACGAGTTCTCTTAGTATGCCACAAGGTATATCAGTAAACTGGAACTTCATCCAAATCCTCTTGCACGCAACATACTTAATTTTGGCGGCCACTCTCGGTTGAGAAGAAGGGATACCCTGGCCACCATCAGAACGTTAAATAGGTGATTCTATCGATATTATTCGCGCGAAATGAAACTCTTTTGTCTAGCAGTGGCTGGACTTAAATAACTTTTGTATTTAGTATTAAGATTTGAATACTTATTGTTAGTTCATATTTTGAAGATAAATGAATGACAAAAAAAAAAAAAAAAAAAAAAAAAAAAAAAAAAGCACCTGACCCTTTGGGGTGATTAAACGTAAGCCCCAAAAAAAGGTTTTTGCGTTGTAATGTCCAGCTGCTATTAAACGAGTTCCTAATGAGGTGAAAAAACTTGAATATTGTGATTCCGTCACTGAAAATCGAGGCGGCGAATAAATCGATGAGATAAACAATTTGTAATGAAAATTTTCCACACAGATATTAGTTGCTTGAAGATAGTCCTCGCATGTGTCGTTCAACAAAAAATGCCTTATCCTAGATTTTATCAAGATTGCAGAGCCCCCACAAGCTCTCCCACGGGGGTCTTTAGTATCGTATAGTACGTAGCCGTTAATTTTGAAGAAGCTTGTTGACGTCAAGTGAGTTTCTGCAATCATCATTATATCGATCTGCTTATCCATCAGGAAGTATTCGAGTTCGTTTTTGTTTTGGCGGATGCCGTTCGCATTTCTTATTACTATTGACAAGATTATCAATATGTACTTTACTTATATATTATAATCAAACATATATATATATATATATATATATATATATATATATATATATATATATATATATATATATATATATATATATATATATATATATATATATATATATATATATATATATATATATATATATATATATATATATATATATATATATATATATATATATATATATATATATATATATATATATATATATATATATATATATATATATATATATATATATATATATATATATATATATATATATATATATATATATATATATATATATATATATATATATATATATATATATATATATATATATATATATATATATATATATATATATATATATATATATACATATATATATATATATATATATATATATATACGTATGAAAATTGGGGTTACTAAATGTAAATGCAGAAATAATGTAAAAAGAACTTAAACTATTGCTCCTTCTTTTTTTATTTTTTACTAACAATCTCGAACTCTTTGAGTTGCAATTCAATCACAATCATTCATCACCAACAGTGATGTATTTGAATATCCATCACCACTATTCAACAGAGTTACAATTCAACTACGATTATATTGTGCGCTCGGTCAGTAAAGAAAAACAAAATAGGGTTAAGACTCGCAGCATGTTATAATGTAGGAAACAGTGGCCCATTGGTTCGAACTTCCTCTCGTCGCAGCTACTATGCAACGATATGTTGTACACATTGATTAGTACTACTGCTACTACTTATATCCCTAATTTCAGGCTCAGGCACTCTACTACCGCGCAGTGTTCCGAAACTGTACAGCTCTTTGATGGTTGTAATTCGAAAATTGATTTCCCTTCTGCGAAGTTGTATGTACGGTTGTACTTATCTACTACAGTGCTTGGGTCTTTCTTGATTTGGATTTGTGTGGCATTTGGAATAGGCATCAGCAAGTCTTTAATCGTCTCCACTGTGTTGGAGGGCACTAGTATTATTATGCTTATATTATCGTTTAACCATTCGACCAAAGCTGTTCTGGGGTTTCCAATACTCCCTGGTTAATTCCGAAGATTTCCACTTCCTCCGTTGTTAAGACCGACGGTAGGAACATTCCTGCCTTAGCGTTGGCCATTTTTGTTGTGTTTGATGATCGTTTTGGCTTGGCTCAATAATGTAAATGGAAACATTGAGCAAACATGGGGACTGCAAACCTTGCTGACGTGCTTGCTTTTCGCTCCGGCTAGAAGCTCGCCGTTTTGGGGTGGTGTTCTTGTTTATCAGTCTTGGTGATGCCAATCGACACAACAAAAAAAAATCACGTCAGACTTATTATGATCTGGATGTTAATTCATAAAAAAATTCAAAATTAATTGAGGCCCGAAAGTGAAATGATATGATAAAAAAATCAACTACAAAATCTTAGTGCATTTTAACCGCTTTAAATAAACCCGCTGACACCACTACTCACTTACCTTCCTTCGCTACAGAGTTACTGGCAGATGTTGCGCCAGATTCGGCTGCCCACCCTCATGGAATCTGTTCTGGATTCCACCATGATGGCTTAGAGGCCGCATTATTGTTTAAGCCATCCCTATTCGGCTATGTCCCGAATCTTAGACCTAAGATATTGTACCCGGAAGAGCTGGTTCAGCAGTCACGGTGTAAGACTTCGAAGTTGTTTACATGCTTTGTTATCAGCTCCCTGTCGTATATAATAGCATTCCGCCTGCGTTAATCAAGCCCCTCTTCAATCGATGTGGAAGTAGCATAAGTAAGGTTTTCCTTATTTCCGCTACTTCGTCTTGAGCCAGTTTCACGCATTCGGAATCCCCTAGGTGCTCGATGGTTCTTGTCACATTCTATACCATCGCCTCTAGTTCCCTCGTGTTCACCGTGTGTATGATGTAACTGTATCTGCACACAACCACTGCTCTACCCACATTGATTTCCATGTAACCTTCTTCCATTTGTAGATGCTCCATATAACAGCTTTTTCCCGCTTTTACCCATTCTGCTAGCAGTATTAAGTCTATAATGGATAACTGTAGAAAACTTGTTAGCTGCGTTGCTGCTGTGGGTTTAGTTTCTTTTAATTATTTTTGATTTTTCACTCCCTAGTCACTAGTTATTTAAGTCGTTCGTGTACGTCATTGACCGTTGTTTGTTTGAACGTAAGCTCGTATGCTCCCTTATACTTCCTCTAATTTCTGCTGGTTTCTGTAGGTTTCTATCCACATTCCCCGATGACTTCTTCACTAATTCAGGTCCTTGGTACAGTATCCCTCTGTATGGTTTTACTAGGTTACTGTGTAGATTTTTTAGTTTACCCTTGATTATTAACCGCAGAGGGTAGTCCTTTTACCTCGTAAGGCCCCTCCCATAGTGGGGAGAGTTTGTTTTTTTGAAGCTAATTTTTCACAAGCACTTTTTCTCCAACCTTGTATGTTGTGTGTTTGCTACCCTTGTCGTACCTTTACTTGGACTCAGCTTTGGCTTTGATCTGACATCTCCTTCTGGATTTGATGTTTTAACAAAGACGGATATTCGTATGGGTTATAGAGGGGGGTACTTATTCTGAGATTTGACGGTAAAGGCGTGTCAAATCCATAAAGTACCTTAAACGGGGTTTGGCTTGTAGATGCATGGTCCGTGTGATTATGCACATGCATTGCCGGGGCCAACCATTGGTCCCAATTTGACCCGTCCTCTTTTGCGAAATTCCTCAGATATTCGGCTTATGGTCGGTGACTTCGTTCTAGAGACTCGTTAGCCGAACAACTTGGATGTGAAGTTTGTGCCATTATCCGTGATTAGCTATGCTGGAATTCCATACTTTGTTATGATTTCGTTATAGAAAATTTTTGCCACTGTTTCTGCTTCTGCATCTGGCATGGGTGCACAATATAAAAAATTTTGACAAATCATCATGTATTTGCTTCCTGTTGTAGTTGTGGGGAGGGGGCCAACCATGTCCATATAAACTTTTTCAAAAGGTCGGCTGGGTGTATCTGTTAATACCATTGGCTCTTTGTTTAGATGTCCACTTTTAAGGCCCATTTAGCCGGCCGTAGAAATTGTAAATGTAAGGTAAATGTAAATGTAACGTAAATGTAAATGTAGCACTTATAGAACACGTAAAACCGTATCATGTGTTTTTGATGCAAAAAAAAAAAAAAAAAAAAAACAAAAGTGCATGTGAAGAAAAAGTGTTCACTTTTTAATGATCTACAGAAAAGGTGTTCTGTTTTTCATTTTTATATTATTATTATTTTTTATATTTTTTATATTGGACCAGTACTCAGGGGATGACCCCTACATATGCAGTGCATTGTACCAGAACTAGGAAAATAGGTTGTGAGGAGGGGGAAAGAGGGAGTAGTGTTTGTGAACATTTGACTTGAACCTTTCAACGTTATAACAGACAGGAAACACGTCTGCAGGCAACTTATTCCATAGACGAAGCGTACGGCTGAAAAACGAATTCTCTCTGTAATGCGTAGTGCGATTCCCCGGGCGATCGACCACAAATGCATGAGCTCTGGACGATGAGCGCGTGCTACGTAAAAATGTGCGAGTTTCGGGAACAAGATCCCTAATCTCGTCAGAGCAAAATCCATTGTAGTAACGATAGAACAGAGTAACGCACCCCACACTGCGTCGATGCTCCAGTGAGTCAATAGAGTTGGATACCCTACTGTCACCGATGAGCTTCTTCGCCCTCCCCTGCACACGGTCGAGTAACCCCAAAATAGACTTTGAGGCACCGGCCCAAACATGAGAGTTGTATTCCATTTGCGGTCGGATGTAGGTGGTATAAATAGTAAGGAGGTCGGATGGAGTGAAGTACATCTTACACCGTTTCAAAAAACCAAGACACTTGAATGCTTCTTTGGAGACATGAAAAATGTGTTCAGTCCAGCGAACATCACACTGTATCTTCATTCCAAGAACATCAAGAGCATCCGATTCCCCAATATTTATACCATCCATGAGCACAGATGAAGCAGCATTTTCGGTCGTTTGCTTGTGTGTTAATAAGCAACATTGGGTCTTACGAGCGTTGAAGGCGACTCTGTTTTTACGACCCCATTCGGAGATTAATCGAAGGTCACTATTCAGTGAATCATTCATATTTAGCCTCTTGGCAGCGATCTCGGATAGGCTGGGCCTATAGCTAAAAGAGTACGAGTGGCAAATGCTGCTGTCACCTGCGAAAGAGTGGATAGGGTTGGAAGTTTGGTATAGAAGATCATTTAGAAAAATAAGGAATAGGGTAGGAGAAAGAACGGAGCCTTGCGGAACCCCTGAATTAATCTTGAACTCGTTTGATGAGACCCCATCTATAACAACTCGTATAGTGCGGTCTCTGAGAAAACTCGATATAAACCGAGAGAAGTCATCACCGACACCAAAAGCAGTAAGTTTTGCCAGTAGTGCACCATGCCACACTCTGCCAAACGCTTTTGAAATATCCAGAGCCACCACCTTGCTTTCACCGAAATGATGGATTGAGTGGCACCATATCTCTGAGAGTTATGCCATAAGATCGCCAGTAGAACGACCCTTACGAAATCCATATTGACGATCGCAAAGTAGTTTATGCGACTCTAGATACTTGATAAGGTGATATTTTTTTTTTTTTTTTTAAATTATTTGGAGTTTATATGTATATATTATTTGTTTGTGTAAAGTGTTATTGATTTTTTAATTTTAAGATTAATAGGAAGCTTTGTTGTTATTTTTCTATTGATTTATTGGAATATTCTTTTTCAACACTTTAATTTATTTGTCACAGAGAAAACAAAAACTATTTCACAAACAAAACATTCATAAGACGCGGACGACACTGAAACGTGTGTGAATATCACGGCAGAAAAAACACTACTCAATATTATTGCATGTTAAAGAAAATAATTAATTTTTCATCACCCATATCTTTATATCAAATAATTTACAAGAATAAAATAAAAGCAATGCAGCTGTTCATAGCAGTGATGAGAGTTCATAGTATTCAGTACATATACAAAAGGTACGAATATTGTTAAAATGGTCCCTAAAATTTCTAATATTTCTTTTTCTGTCTATTGTCGACATTTCATATGAGCTACAGCTGGGAAATATAAAAAAAAACAAACTGTTTATAATTTTTTGATTAGTACCAATCTTGGAAGTAAAATAGTGAATAAATCTCAAATGTTTGAATTTTTGTTCTCTGCTCTTTGGTACTTCTAAAAAAACAAATTTAATTGCTTATAATATATAATAACATTAATATATAACAGGAGCGTAGTACATTCGGCTAGGCCGAATATAAAATACCCTTCAAGATAGTCACCTATTTTTTTTTTTTTTTTTTTTTATATTGTACCAGTACTCAGGGGATGACCCCTACATATGCAGTGCATTGTACCAGAACTAGGAAAATAGGTTGTGAGGAGGGGGAAAGCGGGAGTAGTGTTTGTGAACATTTGACTTGAATCTTCCAACGTTATAACAGACAGGAAACACTTCTGCAGGCAACTTGTTCCACAGACGAAGCGTGCGGCTGAAAAACGAATTCTCTCTGTAATGCGTAGTACGATTCCCCGGGCAATCGACCACAAATGGGTGAGCTCTAGACGATGAACGCGTGCTACGTAAAAATGTGCGAGTTTCGGGAACAAGATCCCTAATCTCGTCAGAGCAAAATCCATTGTAGTATCGATAGAACAGAGTAACGCATCCCACACTGCGTCGATGCTCCAGTGAGTCAATAGAGTTGGATACCCTACTGTCACCGATGAGCTTCTTCGCCCTCTCCTGCACACGGTCGAGTAACCCCAAAACAGACTTTGAGGCACCGGCCCAAACATGAGAGTTGTATTCCATTTTCGGTCGGATGTAGGTGGTATAAATAGTAAGGAGGTTGGATGGAGTGAAGTACATCTTACACCGTTTCAAAAAACCGAGGCACTTGAATGCTTCTTTAGAGATATGAAAAATGTGTTCATTCCAGCGAACGCCACACTGTATCTTCATTCCAAGAACATCAAGAGCATCCGATTCTTCAATATTTATACCATCCATGAGTACAGATGAAGCAGCATTAGCGGTCGTTTGTTTGTGCGTCAATAAGCAACACTGGGTCTTACGAGCATTAAAGGCGACCCTGTTTTTACGACCCCATTCAGAGACCAATAGAAGATCACTATTCAGTGAATCATTCATATTTAGTCTCTTGGCAGCGATCTCTGATAGGCTGGGCCTATAACTAAAAGAGTACGAGTGACAAATGCTGCTGTCATCCGCGAAAGAGTGGATAGGGTTGGAAGTTTGGTAGAGAAGGTCGTTGAGAAAAATAAGAAATAGGGTAGGAGAAAGAACGGAGCCTTGCGGTACCCCTGAATTAATCTTGAACTCGTTTGATGAGACCCCATCTATAACAACTCGTATAGAGCGGTCTCTGAGAAAGCTCGATATAAACCGAGAGAAGTCATCACCGACACCAAAAGCAGTAAGTTTTGCCAATAGTGCTCCATGCCACACTCTGTCAAACGCTTTTGAAATATCAAGAGCCACCACCCTACTTTCACCGAAATGATGGATTGAGTGGCACCATTTCTCTGAGAGATATGCCATAAGATCGCCAGTTGAACGACCCTTACGAAATCCATATTGACGATCACAAAGTAGTTTATGCGACTCCAGATACCTCATAAGGTGATGGTTAACCATGTTTTCCATTACTTTGGAGAGTGTAGAGCAAATTGCAATTGGGCGGTAATTTTCGGGGTTATTTGCCATACCCTTTTTGGGTATTGGTGTTACATTAGCAACCTTCCAGCACGATGGAAACTCACCAGTATGGTAAAGTATGCTGAAAAGGCGTGCTAATGGACGCGCAAGCGTAGAAGAGCACTGCTTCAAGACCAGTGCTGGAATGCCATCCGGTCCAGGAGTTTTGTTTATATCGAGGTCTTCCAAAACCCTTTTAACTGCTCGCGCCCGGAAGAATATCTTCGGCATAGTTACAAATACTCTTTCGAGCTCGGGAAGTGGCTGACTGCTTTCCGGCAAGCAGGAATTGCTTGCAAAGATTTCAGCCAACAGGTTAGCTTTGTCAACCGGGTCTGTGAATGCTTGGTCATTCTTTAAAAGAGTTGGAATTGATGAACTAGCACTGTTCTTTACTCTCTTAACGAAAGACCAAAAGGTCTTACTGCCCCGAGGAGCTGCAAGGACCTTGGCACGAAGGCGCTGTTCGTGAAGAGACTTTTCACGCCTAAGTACCTTGGCACACGAAGATCTTGCCTTTTTGCGTAGCAAATCAGTGTCTGGTGTTTTGTTTAAACGCCAGTTACTGAATGCTTCCTCTCTGGATCTGACTGCGTTTTTGCACGTCTGATTAAACCAAGATTTTGCTTTTGGTTTAATCGAAATCTGCTTGGAGGGGATGAATGTTTTCATCCCTAGCAATATAATGTTCTCGACCATTTTTGCTGAAGCATTTATGTCGTTATCTAGAAAACAAAGTTTCCAATTAAAATGCTCATAAAATTGGTTGAGCTCAGCCCAACGCGCCTTTTCGTAAATAAATATTGAACGTTTCGTAGCTGATTTTGAAACGTTACGAAGTCCCGAAATCGAAAAGGTGGCAGAAATGGTGCAATGATCCGAATTGCCGAGAGGTGCACTAACTCTGACTTCATACTTTTCAGGGTGTGAAGTCAGGAATAGGTCAAGTGTGTTTGAATGGTGCCCTTCAACACATGGAATATGCGTTGGCTCATTCACTAATTGCGCTAGGTGGTTGTACGCAGCGAATAACTCGACATATTGGCCTTCTGGAGTTGTGTGACTCGAGTGGCGAAGCCAGGATGAGTTGTGAACATTGAAATCACCAGCAACAACGATTTCACTGCTCGGACAACTTTCCAGGATCTTCGATATGGAGTCGGAGAGGGCATCGAAACCAGAAAAGGTAGTATCCCTCACCGCATTTGGACTTCTGTATAGAAACCCGAAATGCAAAAAGTGTGATCTGATTTTGAATTTAACCCAAAGACAGGTAAATTCTGCATCATGCATGCTTAATGGTTGCTGGCATTGGAACACAACTTCATTGCGAATGTAAATTACAAGGCCCCGATGGAAGTTAAAGAGGGATAGGAATTGATACCCAGGTATATGAAAATCCTGTGGATCAGCATTCTCAGATACCTGGGTTTCACATAGGGCGAAAATATCCGGCCGATGGAGACACGTGTGAGCATAGACGGAGAAGAAGTTCGTTCTCAGCCCACGTATGTTGCAAAAGTCTATTCTAAAGTTTCCCGCCATTGCGATAGAAAAATCATGTACAAATGCTAATTCTGCTGTGCTGGTGAGGCCGAAGTTAACTTAATTGATCATTCGACTGTATAGTATCCAGTGTATATACCTTCGATACTATACAGTCAACAACAGTCAACCCCATATCACCAACATTGCAAAACAATTATTTGGTTTTTATTTTTTTTTAAAAGGTATGTTGCAGGATTATGGAACAATGCCTGTAAAAGGGCCATAAAAGCCCTGATCTGGCCATTTATCTATATTATTTAGATTAAAAAGATAACTATTATTATTTTTATTATTATTATTTTATTATTATTGTTGTTGTGGGTGTTTTCTATTTTTATTTTTTATTTTTATACCCTTCACAAAAATGTAAAGGGTATATATAAGTTTGTGATTCCGTTTGTAATTTCTACAGTTTTTTTTTGCGACCCTATAAAGTATATATATTCTGAATCAGAATTAATGGAAAAGTCGATTAAGCGATGTCCGTCTGTCCGTCTGTCCGTCTGTCCGCTGTTGAAATACCGTTCCTGAGAAAACCATTAGACTTAGAAACTTTTTTCTTTCACCATTCTTTTACCCCATCGATTCATGGGTTTGCTATTGAAATTCAGTAATATCGGTCCACGTATAGCTGAGATATATTCAAAATTCCGAAAAAAGCCATTTTTTTTTTGCAGTTTTGTATGAAAATTTTTGAAAACAAAAGTCGTTCGTTTTGCTTCAAACTTCACACACTTATTAAGCATGGTGACTAAACGAAAAAAAATTTTTTTTTCAGATATCGGTCCATATATACCCGAGATATAGCCCAAATCGGATTTTAATGAAAATGTCGCATAGGCGAAGCTAAATAACTTTTTTTTGCTCAAAAGCAGTTCTGGTAATAAAATGAGGTTACATAAATATGGAAAATGAAAATTTCCGATATCGGTCCATATATACCCGAGATATAGCCCAAACCGGGTTTTTCATGAAAATGTCGCGTAAGCGAACTTAAACGACTTTTTTGTGCTCAAAAGCAGTTCTGGTAATGAAATAGGGTCATATAAATATGAAAAATGAAAATTTTCGATATCGGTCCATATATACCCGAGATATAGCCTAGACCGGGGTTTTCATGAAAATGCCGCGTAAGCGAACTTAAACAACTTTTTTGTGCTCAAAAGCAGTTCTGGTAATGAAATTGGGTTACATAAATATGGAAAATGAAAATTTCCGATATCGGTCCATATATACCCGAAATATAGCCTAGACCGGGGTTTTCATGAAAATGCCGCGGAAGCGAACTTAAACAACTTTTTTGTGCTCAAAAGCAGTTCTGGTAATGAAATTGGGTTACATAAATATAGAAAATGAAAATTTCCGATATCGGTCCATATATACCCGAAATATAGCCCAAACTGGGGTTTTCATGAAAATGTCGCGTAAGCGAACTTAAACAACTTTTTTGTGCTCAAAAGCAGTTCTGGTAATGAAATTAGGTTACATATATATGAAAAATGAAAATTTCAGATATCGGTCCATATATACCCGAGATATAGCCCAAATCGGGTTTTTCATGAAA
Organism: Thecocarcelia acutangulata; assembly: GCA_914767995.1. Taxonomy (NCBI): domain Eukaryota; kingdom Metazoa; phylum Arthropoda; class Insecta; order Diptera; family Tachinidae; genus Thecocarcelia; species Thecocarcelia acutangulata. Next base: position 65,388,344 of record OU612097.1, read on the forward strand.
ATGTCGCGTAAGCGAACTTAAACAACTTTTTTGTGCTCAAAAGCAGTTTTGGTAATGAAGTAGGGTCATATAAATATGAAAAATGAAAATTTTCGATATCGGTCCATATATACCCGAGATATAGCCTAGACCGCGGTTTTCATGAAAATGCCGCGTAAGCGAACTTAAACAACTTTTTTGTGCTCAAAAGCAGTTCTGGTAATGAAATTAGGTTACATAAATATGGAAAATGAAAATTTCCGATATCGGTCCATATATACCCGAGATATAGCCCAAACCGGGTTTTTCATGAAAATGTCGCGTAAGCGAACTTAAACAACTTTTTTGTGCTCAAAAGCAGTTCTGGTAATGAAATTAGGTTACATAAATATGAAAAATGAAAATTTCCGATATCGGTCCATATATACCCGAGATATAGCCCAAATCGGGTTTTTCATGAAAATGCCGCGTAAGCGATTTTAAACAACTTTTTTGTGCTCAAAAGCAGTTCTGGAAATGAAATAGGGTCATATAAATATGAAAAATGAAAATTCTCGATATCGGTCCATATATACCCGAGATATAGCCCAAATCGGGTTTTTCATGAAAATGCCGCGTAAGCGAACTTAAACAACTTTTTTGTGCTCAAAAGCAGTTCTGGTAATGAAATTGGGTTACATAAATATGGAAAATGAAAATTTCCGATATCGGTCCATATATACAAGAGATATAGCCTAGACCGGGGTTTTCATGAAAATGCCACGTAAGCGAACTTAAACAACTTTTTTGTGCTCAAAAGCAGTTCTGGTAATGAAATAGTGTCATATAAATATGAAAAATGAAAATTTTCGATATCGGTCCATATATACCTGAGATATAGCCTAGACCGGGGTTTTCATGAAAATGCCGCGTAAGCGAACTTAAACAACTTTTTTGTGCTCAAAAACAGTTCTGGTAATGAAATTAGGTTACATAAATATGGAAAATGGAAATTTTCGATATCGGTCCATAGATACCCGAGATATAGCCTAGAACGGGTTTTTCATGAAAATGCCGCGTCAGCGAAATTAAACAACTTTTTTTTTGCTTAAAAGCAGTTTTGGTAATAAAATAAGGTTATATAAATATGAAAAATGAAAATTTCCTATATCGGTCCATATATACCGCAGATATAGCCTGGAACGTGGTTTTCATGAAAATGCCGCGTAAGTGAACTTAAACAACTTTTTTTGCTTAAAAGCAGTTCTGGTAATCAAATAAGGTTATATACATAAGTATGGAAAATGAAAATTTCCGATATCGGTCCATATATACCCGAGATATAGTGCAAACCGGGTTTTTCATGAAAATGTCGCGTAAGCGAACTTTAACAACTTTTTTTTTATTAAAAACAGTTCTTGTAATAAGATGAGGTTATATAAATATGGAAGATAAAAATTTCCGATATCGGTCCATATATACCCAAGATATAGCCCAAACCGGGTTTTTCATGAAAATGTCGCGTAAGCGAACTTAAACAACAATTTTTTTTTGCTTAAAAACATTTCTGGTAATAAAATAAGGTTATATAAATATGGAAGATAAACATTTCCGATATCGGTCCATATGTACCCGAGATATAGCCCAAATCGGGTTTTTCATGAATATGTCGCGGAAGCGAACTTAAACAACTTTTTTTTGCTCAAAAGCAGTTCTGGTAACGAAATTAGGTTACATAAATATGAAAAATGAAAATTTCCGATATCGGTCCATATATACCCGAGATATAGCCCAAACCGTGTTTTTCATGAAAATGCCGCGTAAGCGAACTTAAACAATTTTTTCGCCTTAAAGCAGTTCTGGTAATAAAATAAGGTGATATAAATATGGAAAATGAAAGTTTTCGATATCGGTCCATACATATCCGAGATATAGCCTAAACCGGGTTTTTCATGAATACGCGGCGTAAGCGAACTAAAACAACTTTTTTTTTGCTTAAAAGCAGTTCTAATAGCAAAATAAGGTTATATAGGTATGGAAAATGAAAATTTCCGATATCGGTCCATATATACCCGAGATATAGCCCAAACCGGGTTTTTCATGAAAATGTCGCGTAAGCGAACTTAAACAACAATTTTTTTTTTGCTTAAAAACAGTTCTGGTAATAAGATGAGGTTATATAAATGTGGAAGATAAAAATTTCCGATATCGGTCCATATATACCCGAGATATAGCCTAGACCAGGGTTTTCATGAAAATGCCGCGTAAGCGAACTTAAACAACTTTTTTGTGCTCAAAAGCAGTTCTGGTAATGAAATTAGGTTACCTAGATATAGAAAATGAAAATTTCCGATATCGGTCCATATGTACCCGAGATATAGCCCAAATCGGGTTTTTCATGAAAATGTCGCGTAAGCGAACTTAAACAATTTTTGTGCTCAAAAGCAGTTCTGGTAATGAAATAAGGTTATATAAATTTGGAAAATTAAAATTTTCGATATCGGTCCATATATACCCGAGATATAGCCTGAACCGATTTTTTCATTAAAAAAAATTTTTTTTTTTTGCTGAAAAGCAATTCTTGTTATAAAAGAAGGTTACTAAAATACAGAAAATAGAAAATTCCGATATCGGTTCATATATAACCGAGCATATTCAGGTCACATTTTTAATATACTATACATATTCGTGACTATCGTGAAGGGTATTTTAGATTCGGCCCAGCCGAATATACTACACTCTTCTTGTTTTATTTTATTTTATTTTATTTTATTTTATTTTATTTTATTTTATTTTATTTTATTTTTTCTGTTTGTTGATCTGTCTGGTTTATTGGGTAGCAGCATGTATGCATAATTGTTTGTATTTGTTAATTGTATGGTTTATTGCATTTGTTGTTGGTAGTCGTATTTATATTTATATTGTTGTTGTTGAGATGCATGTTTTTAAGAGTTTTATGTTATTTTTTTTTTCACCCGTGTATTTTGTTGTTTTATTTTTAAAAAGATTTTTAACTGTTTATTTTATTTGGTTTTATTTTTATTTATTTTATTTGCAATACAAAAAAGCCACACACAAAATAAAAATTAAGGAAAAAAAAAACAAAAAACACTGAACGCGGATAACACTTAATACGTGTTCACAACACAACGGACAGAACACTACTCCCCCTATATACATATATATAGTATATATTAAAAATTTGAACCGGCATCGGGGAAAAAATATGTTTGCCTTGTATTCAACATTCCAAAAGGAAATCTTTAATGGAAATTATCATGTAAAAACTGGTTTAGGTTATATCTCGGTTAAATATGAACCGATAACGGAATTTTCCATTTTCTGTATTTTACGCGTAATTACCTCGTTTTATAATCGAAGCTGATTTCAAGCAAAAGAAATTTTTCACAAAAAAATCGATTTAGACTATATCTCGGGTATATATGGACCGATATCGAAAATTTTCATTTTCTCTATGTGGTATATTATCAGAACTTCTTTTAAGCAAAAAAAAACATTTATGGAAAAATTGGCTATATCTTGGGTATACGAGTATATGGACCAATATCGGAATTTCTCTTTTTCTGTATTTTAGTAACCTCCTTTTATTACTATAATAAGTTTGTGAAGTTTGAAGCAAAACTATATTTTTTCAAAAAATTTCATACAAAATTGCAAAATTTCGGAATTTTGAACATATCTCAGCTATATGTGAAGCGATATTGCTGAATTTTAATAGCAATTCCATGACTCGATGGGGTAATACAATGGTGAAAGAAAAGCGTTTCTAAGTCTAACGGTTTTCTCAGAACAGTATTTCAATACCCGACGGACGGACAGACGGACATTGCTTTATCGACTTTTCTATTAATTCTGATTCAGTATATACATATATACTTTATGCGGAAATTACAAACGGAATCAAAAACTTATATATACCCTTTACATTTTTGTGTATAACAGTACTAAAATGCTAGTTATATATAATTATTAGCTTATTATATTTAAAAAATATTAAAAAATTTTTATTATTACATTTTCATTTTATCACAGACCTAAATTTATACTGTATTGCGTTCTTACATTTATGTATATCAGCATAGCTCTATATTATAAACCAATTTTTAAAATTCATTTTATCGTTGGAAAATTGTACTTCATAAATATATTTTTGGAAATCGGGCGAATAAATGTTGTGGTTACATATAATGTGACAGTTGCAAAAATTGTGCGCTGTGTATAAATTATGCTACGTTGTATATCCATTTTGCGTACTTTACAGAAAAGTCTTAAATTTATTAAAATATATTATGTGGGTATACAAATATAACTATTTAAACATTGCAATTATCAAATAAACAAAAAGTACGAAAACAGGGTTTTTGGGCCATCCTGCCATTCACAATAATATACACCATCACTGACTACATTTGTCACGTAAACACGTAATGAAATTCTATTTTCTACAGGTTCAGACGTTACGGTTACATTTCATTACAGTCAGATAAGCGTTTTCATGGTTTCTCGTATAACAAAAACGATCAGCTATAGTTGGTGAGTGATCTGATGACAAGTCCAATGAAGGCTCCACTTGCATCCATTCTGAAGGAAAATTTTTTGTAACTCCAAAGTCTATAACGTCTGGGATCTTGCGTTGGTCTGACGGCCAATAAGTGGGGTGTCCACTTGAAATCACACCTAAGCCCATTTTGGAAACGGTGTCAAAAAGCACGCGGCCTTACGGGGTAATTAAACGTGATCCCCAAAAAGTGTGTTTAGCGTTATAGTCGCCAGCCGCTAAAAATCGAGAACCAAGCGATTTGAAAAAAATTGAATACTGGCTTTCTGTTATTGAAAATCGTGGTGGTGAGTAAATCGAGGATATAACAATTTTTTCATGAAAATAATTAAGGCATATATTTGTTGCTTGGAGATATTCCTCACGTGTCCCGTTCATTAGATAATGCTTAATTCTGGTCTTTATCAAAATTGCCGAACCGCCGCAAGATCTTCGACGGGGATCTTTTGTGTCATATAATGTGTAGCCATTAATTTTGAAATAACTGTTGGTCGTCAAATGGGTTTCAGCAATCATCATTATATCGATCTGCTTTTCCATAAGGAAGTGCTCAAGTTCATTTTTGTGTTGGCGAATGCCGTTTGCGTTCCAGAAACATATTTTTAACCAATTCATTTTTTTAAAATTGCCTGTAAAATAGTGGATTGCATTTTTAGCATTTCCTGCATCATGTTTGTCATAGAGACGGTAACAGTGTTAATGGATTGAACAAGAGTCTGCAGAGTTGCCTCTAGGTTACTAAAATTTGGATAGGAATTTTGGGGCTTGGGTTCCTGGCCCAAGTTTTGGTCGGATTTATTATGAAAATTGTTTGGAATTCTGTGTGTTTGTGTAGTTGGTTGAATGGGAAAATTGTTTTTACTAATGATATTTAGCTGCTGGGCTGCTGGAGAAACCGACGACTTATTTGTCATTGACCGCTTAAAATGAGTATAGACAGGGCAACCTCTATGGTTTGCAGTGAGGTTACCTCCACAGTTACTGCATTTCTTAACATTTGCGTCGGCCTTTGGCTTATTGCACTGAGTTGTGCCGTGAAGTTCGCCACATACAACACAAACAGAGGGAAGTTTACAATATGCCTTAGTATGACCGAATTCCTGGCAGTTTAGGCATTGAACGGGCCCAAAAACGCTTGTGCGGCTCCTCAACGGTAACCCTACGATGAAGAAGAAATTTGAGGTTATAAATTGGGTGAGTTCCATTCTTTTTGAGAATACCATCCCCTGGTTCCAGTTCAACCCTAAACACGGGTTGAGGAATCTTTTCATGATTCTGCATATTTAGCACACTTTTTATTTTAAAGCCTTTATCTAGCAGTGCAATCTTAACCTCATCCGTGTCTACATAAGGGTCAATACCTTTTATAACAACCTGGAGGCCTTTAGCACTTTTAAGTTGATAAGTATAAAAAGATCTTTTCTCTTTTTCCAGAGCGGCAGAAAGTTTTCAGTAATCATTTTCACAGTTGACTTGGATTTTTGTTTCACTTATTTGTCCGTGCTTAACTGATGTTACGTTGAAGGTGTCTTTACCAATTGCCGTAATAAGTGCTTTTACCAGCTCACTAGAAATAGGTTCTTCCAAGTATATTGGTGGCGGTTTAAATGTTTTTTTTGATGTAGTTGGCTCGTCAGTCTGAAGGATAGCAAACCTATTACTATCCGTTGCCGTAGTCCTATTATCATCTTTGGAAATTTTCGGATTTGGTGATATTTGAGCGGATTTGGGGCTTCGCTTACGTTTAACCACGGTTACATACCTGTCCATGCCTACTTCTGTTTTCGGCTTATCTGCAATAACTGAACTGGTGGATGGTTGGTCTTCTGTTGTAACAACAATGTTTGGCGAGCACGAACGCGTGCGTTTTTTATCTCTTAGAGACAGGAGATTGTCCAATGATTTTTTCAATGATTCCTCTTCAGAAATCCAGAGGTTTTTTCTAGTGGAGCTAAGCTCCCTCTCAGAATTGCATCTACTAGGTACACTCATGCAATTTTTTATTTTTTTTATTTTTATTTATATTTTTTTAATTTAAAAGTATATAAAAATAATTGTCACAAATTTTTTCTTTTGTATAAATTCGCTCTTCCACTTATTGCGGTTTTTCAAGAAATCAAAACTTTAATGAATAGTTTTTTTTCCCACTGGGTAGGTAAATCTTCATTTTGAAATACCGTTTCTGAGAAAACCATTAGACTTGAAACGTTTTTCTTTCACCATTCTATTACCCCATCGAGTCATGGGATTGCTATTGAAATTCAGTAATATCGGTTCACATATAGCTGAGATATGTTCGAAATTCCGAAAAAGATATAGTCTAAACCGATTTTTCTATAAATTTTTGTGTTTGCTTAAAAGAACTTCTGATAATATAAGGAGGTTACCAAATGGAGAAAATGAAAATTTCCGATATCGGTCCATATATACCCGAGATTAGACTATATCTCGGGTTTTAGTGAAAAATTTCTTTTGCTTGAAATCAGTTCTGATTATAAAACAAGGTAATTAATTACTCGTAAAATACAGAAAAGGGGAAATTCCGTTATCGGTTCGCATTTAACCGAGATATAGCCTCAACCAATTTTTGCGTAATAATTTCAATGAAAGATTTCCTTTTTGGAATGGTGATTACAAGGCAAACATATTTTTTGCCCGATGTCGGTCCATATATATCCAAGCATATTTAGTGACTATCGTGAAGGGTATTTTAGTTTCGGCCCAGCCGAATGTACTACGCTCCTGTTATATATTAATATTATTATATATTATAAGCAGTTAAATTTGTTTTTTTAGAAGTACCAAAAAGCAGAGAACAAAAATCTAAACATTTGAGATTTATTCGCTATAGTAGCTTCCAACATTGGTACTAATAAAAAAATTATAAAAAGCTTGTTTTTTATATTTTCCAGCTGTAGCTCATATGAAATGTCGACAATAGACAGAAAAAGAAATATTAGAAATTTTAGGGACCATGTTAACAATATTAGTACCTTTTGTATATGTACTGAATACTATGAGCTCTCATCCCTGCTATGAACAGCTGTATTGCTTTTATTTTGTTTTTGCAAATTATTTGATATACAGATATAGGTGATGAAAAATTAATTATTTTCTTTAACATACAATAATATAAAAATGAAAAGCAGAACACTTTTTCTATAAATCATTAATAAGTGAACACTTTTTCTTCACATGCACTTGTGTTTTTTTGTTTGTATCAAAAACACATGATACGGTTTTACGTGTTCTATAAGTGCTACTACATTTACATTTACGTTACATTTACATTTAACTTACAGTTACAATTTCTACGGTCGGCTAAATGGGCCTTAAGCCACCAAAATTTACAAATTGTGACATCCCTTTTAAGTAAGAGTAAATTAATTTACACGCTGTTCTTGAAAAATTAAACTTTTCTTTTAATTTCTTTATTAAAATTCTACGATCAAGACGATCGAATGTTTTGGAAAAGTCAAGTAACACCATGACACAACTTTTCTTCTGATCTAGACAATCTCTTATAGTCTCAGTTATACCCAAAAGCATACCTGAAGTATTGTGATACTCTCTGTAAGCATACTGATGCATGTTCAATAAATTCTGTTTATAAACATGATCTAATATTTGTTCTTTAAGAACATATTCCATAACTTTGGAGAGAGAGGGCAAAATACTTATCGGACGAAAATCATTTTTACGGGTGTCTTTGGGTATAGGAACCACGCGAGCGAGTTTCCATTCATTTGGATATGATGAAGAAGTGATAATATAATTAAAAAGATAGAATACCGGTTCCAAGATTAAAGGTAAAATTCGTTTCACAAACTTAATAGGAATTTCATCAATGCCAGTGGCATTGGACTTAACCTTGAATATTGCAACCTGCAGTTCATCAGCATTTATATTACCAAAAGAGAATCCTCCGAATTCTTCATTAAAACTATCAATATCATTGGAGTCATTTGAACCTCTTCTACCGCAAGAAACAAAAGCATTATTTATTGCATTTACATCAATGTCAGTTATTTCAGCGCTGCTGGAATATCTAGGGTGTTTAATAATGCTCCACATTTCTTTACTGGATGCACCATCAAATTTCTCAATATAATATAACCTTCGAAATTTACGAATTAGACATTTTAGCTTGTTCCTATATTTGCAATAAGCTTTGCGATTTTCAATCGTCTTGTTATCTTGATATTCCTCATAAGAGATATCTCTAAGGTGTCTAGTTTCAATTATTGCTCTTTCGTTCATCCATGGGTTTTTTCTGGGTTTTGCTCTAAATTTTACGGTGGGAACACATTCTAATAACTGAGATAGCAATGAATTAAGAGAAGCTAGCTTGGAATCTACACAATCACTGTAATAAAATGAGGAGAAATCAAAGCTCTCTACTTTATATTGCAAGAATTCAAAGTTAACACGATCAAAGTTTTTAAATTCAACATAAGTATCAAGTTTAGCCGGACAAAAGAACAATGAAATATAAATGAGAGCATGATGAGAGTTCAAAAAGGGAACTTGACCTTGCCCTGACGATTTAACTATAGCAGGTTTGTTAACTAGGAAAAAGTCAATTAGAGAGGTGGTATTGCGATCAACACTCCAATGTGTTGGAATCGAGTTGTGGACTACTGTTAACCCCAACCTGTTGCACAAAGATCTTAGAGATGAAGATTTGGCGGATTGAAATAATTTGCAGTTAAAGTCTCCCATCAAAACAACATTTTCGTATTGAGTTATGATGTTACCTAAAGTTTCCTCCATTATATCTAGATTACCATTCGGCAAATATACTACTCCAAATAAGATAGGTGATTCGTGGCACGGAACTTCTATTAATAATGCTTAATGCAAAACGTATATCCGGGTATTTTTATAGCATTCTTTGGTATGCTGGGCTTTAACCAAGTTTCAAAAAGTCCTATTATATTGGTGTTAGAATCCAAAACCAAGTTTTTTAATTCATCCAATTTTACATATTGTGATTGAGGGCTAATACTTTGACAATTTATATCCGCAACATTCATAACATTTTTGTTTCGTAAAAAGATTTACCTTAAAGCCACATTGTTACTAATAATGGGGCCTAACTTCATGCTATAGTCTACCATAAACATGCAATTTTGGAAGCGGGAACCAGAACCAAATAATTAAGAAATAATATAAAAAGAAATTCGCTTTCAAAGCAATATTTAAGAAATTCATATTCAAATTCAAAAGGGGAAAAATTTTTAACATTTTTACAACAAGTTATCGTGATAGTACTAGTAATAATAATAATAAGAGTTTGACGCAACAAAAGATTCAGTTAAGATATACATATACATATATACTCACATATACACATACATACATATGCCAGCAGATATGTCTAGACCACCTCAACAAAACCTAGCAACGTCTAAATTCTAGATAACAATATTATTAAACAACAATACAACAATTTTATACAATATAACTCAGCTGGAACTTCATGATTTGAGGACACATTTGGAGATAAACACATTTCTTCAGCTTCGTCACAGCTTTTATTCAATGTTTCCGCCCCAGTATCCTTAAAGTAAGCAACGCATTCATCATAGTTAAATATTTTTCTGATGTATCTTTGAAGTGTATTTTCACTCTTGGCAAATCCGAGTTTAAAATTCTAAATTTGGCTATGATATCATCTCTTCTTAATTTACGGCAAAGACGGCTAAGTTTACCACCTCTCTCTGTTAAATGATCATTTAAATATATACGATGCTTCGAGGTATATTCGGCGATGTCTGATTGAAGCAGTTTGCCTTTATTGAAATAATTTTGCATCACCGCATCTCTCTTGTCGGTATTGTTAAATTTTACTAAGATACCTTTTCTATTATTGATGTAGCAGTACACATTTACGTCATAATCATTAACATCAATTCCAAGGAACTTAAAAATATCGATTGCAGCTTGTTTGACTTGTAAACCTTTTCTTGGCAAACCATTAATGATTATATAATTTCTATTAAAACGTTTTTGCAAAATCTCATTTTTCTTCTCAAGCATCTTGATTTGCTTACTGCTTTCTTTATCAGCATGCTTAATCAATTTGTTACAGTTTATTACTTGTGCATTCAAACGTTGTAGCTGGGTGTCATAACATCCAATCTTCTTGAGTAAAGCGTCTAATTTAGCGTGGATTCCGTTGTTAGACTCACGAAATTCTCCTCTTAACTCTGCTATTTCAGAGCCAGTAGAGGCACAACTTTCGCAGTGAAAGTGGAGTTTGCCTCTTGTCTTACCTAAAAAATTTCTCTCATCTGCCGACATATTGACACAGGATGTGTGAAACCACTCCCGACACAAGCTGCAGGCAACGCCTCCTGTTTTAGTGGTTACATTTTTTCCACAAACATCACAAGACGACGAATCTTTTGTAGACATCGTAAAGACCAAAAAAAAAGTTTTGAGGTTATGGGTATTACTTTAGGGCACTTCAGACTATCACACTTTGTATTAAGACTTGTCAAAAAATCAAATAATACGTGCAAGTGTGATAGTGTGAATGTAAAGCATTATGAAAATGAGAAATAATACGGTAAAAGATTTGACATCCCATAACACAGTCACCATTTTTAGAAATTTGTTTAAACAATAAGATTTTTCATTGGATCAGGGTTGCATTTTTTGCAAAAGCAAATAATAAAAATATTAAAACCAGACGTTAAGTAAATTGGCTGTTTATTTTCAAGTCATATTCCTTTTTTTACTTTAGGTGTGATAGTGTGAAAACAAAATGAAATGGTACGTTAGATTTTTTGACAGTCGCAACAAATATCTTTAGATTTTTGTCTCACAAAATCCAATCAAAATCTTAAGACTTGTATGATAGTCTGAAACGCCCTTTTGCAACAATTGATGAGTACAATTTCAATTAGGATGCGGAAAAATCCAAAACAAATATATTTAACGGTGGGCAAAAATTATTTACTTTAATTTCATTGCACTAAAATGCTTAAAATTCTTTAATTTCTTGTATAAAATTTAACTTTTTATCAGGAGAACTTTGCTGTGTAAAAAAAACTCAACTTTCCACTATGATGTTTTTTTTTTTTTTATTTTTTTTTTTTTTTTTTTTTTTATTGAAGAGGACAAGAAAAATAATAAACAAATCTTTAGCTGGGGGCAACTAGCTGTTACGTAGTCGCTACACTACTCATCAGCACCCACTGGGATTTGAACTCGGGTCATGACGTATCATGATCTGCTGCTATAACCAGCTGCCAGTTAAGAAAGAAAAAACTTGAACTATAACCCGTTGTACAAATGCACAACCCAAGCTTTAATTTAAAAATTATAAAGTTCTACAAAAATTCAATAAATTAATAACTGTGATTTTGTTCAAAAAGTACTTAAAATACTACGCTGCAGCAAAAATGTGCACTTTAACGTGGTGTATTTAGTCTCTGGTCAACAAAAATATACACTTTTTTGTGATGAATTCAGTTTCTGATAAAATTCTTTTGTCAACCACCCATGCATAAATTATTTAAGTGAAAATGAAATCTTGCTAGGTGTCAAAAAACGGTGGTGTAAACGATATAGATTTCGTTGTAGATTTTATTTCAAATGTACTAGATTTTGAGTTGGTGTAAATGTGCCATAACAATAAGTATTCAAATCTTAAAACTAAATTTAAAACTAAAAAAAAAATAAAAAGGTGCTTTTTGCTTGAGTCCGGCCAAAGCCAGACAAAAAGCTTTATTATGCGAGAGCTCTTTCGGAAAAATCACGTATTGAACAATCTGATGGTGGCAACGGTATACCGTATTTACCACACTGTGGCCGCCAAAATTAAGTATATTGCGCGCAAGAGGGTTTGAATGAAGTTCCAGCTTACTGACTTACTTTGCCGCGTACTTAAAAAATTCCTCTTTTACGAGCGGAACACTTAGATCTTTATGAATTCGTGAATTTTTTACGTACCTTGGAGCTGCAGTAATCGTTCGAAGAATTTTGTTTTGTCGCCTCTGGATTTTTTCAATATTTGACGCTGAGGCGTCAAATAGAACTGCATTGTATAACAGGAGTTTGCAATCCAACTGCAATGTCGAGTTTCTGTCCACAAGCCAAGTCAGTTGCGCTGCTTTTAGTTTCAACTGTGTGACTTTTGCTTCAATGTGAGACTTCCTTAATAGCCTGCGGTCATGGTGAATAACAAGGTACTTGACTTCATTCTGCTGCGGAATAGGTGACTTCTTAATTTGGATAGGCGGACATATTTGTTTGCGCAGTGTGAATGTGACATGAGTACATTTTTGTCCATTAACTTTGATTTTCAAAGTTTTAACCATTTCTCTAATATTGAAATATATTCCTGCAAATTTCGTGAAGCTAGTTGGTGGTTTTTATGAACGCTCAAAAACGCTGTGTCATCTGCAAAGATAGAGGTGTGGATTTCGGATGTCGTTAGCACGTCAAAGGCGTAGGCCCTAGTATGCTGCCTTGGGGAGCAGCCGATTGGCTGAGTTTGGCTTATAAAGTCGCGTTCTCTGATAGCAAACTTCCGCCCATATAAGTAGCTTTCCAGAAGCTTGTGTGTATTTGCAGTCAAGTTTAACCTTTTTTTGTGCATCACTATATCAAAACCTTGAGAAACGTCAATGAATAGAGCTGAGCAATACTTCTTCTCCTCAAAGGTCTGTCTTTTCACATTGACTAGTCTGTGTGTTTGTTCTATGGTGCTATGTTTAGCCCGAAAACCAAATTGATCAGGGATGCATCCCACATTGTTCAATATTGCAGTCAACTTCACCATTAACAATTTTTCGATTAGTTTTGAAATTGTTGGTAAAATACTAATTGGTCTACATGATTCTACCTTAGTTAGATCCATCTCTGGCTTAGGTATCATAGTGATCATAGAGAGCTTCCACTTTGAAGGATAATTCTCAGGACATAAAATAGCGTTACTAATAAAAAGTAGAACTCTTCTAGCTACACGAGGTAACTGTTCAAGCACTTTACCAGTAATTTGATCAATGCCTGGAGCTTTCCTGTGTTTTGTATTACCGATAGCATTCTCTCTCTCGCTGTGATCGGATGTGTTCTTAAAGTGCTCTAAAGTTTTTCAATATTTTTCACAAAATTAACAATATATTTTAAATGAATTTTGTAAGATCTTGTCTTCTGAATAAAATAGTGTAAACAAATTAGTTAGTAAAATTAAAAGGATTTATTTTTCCCAGAATAATAAATATTAAAATTGCTGTATATACCTACATATTATTGTTTTTACATATGTGAAACATACAATTGATAGAAATACACAAAACAATAATAACAAAATTTGCCGCTTAAATGTTTAACATAATCAACATCAACAATGGCAAAACAGTAGTCCGAAATTCCAAAAATCAAATATAACATCAATTGCAATAAAATAAAACAAAAACAATTTAAAGAAGTACACAAAACAATATAACAAAACTTTACTGTTTAAATTTTTTAACACGATCTAGACCAAAAAACCACTAAACAATTATCTGAACATAAAACAACACCAATATTTGCAAAATTTTGCCGGTCAAAATATTTCAATTTTTTATACGCAATCTAAACTAAAAACTACGAAACAATAATACTAACGGGTATGTTCTAGATTCTACTTTGAAGTGAAAATAGTTTGAAATCACTTCATTTTCAAGCTTTGGTGTTCTACATTTTACTCTATACTTTTCATTTGTGTTCTGTTTTCGAACATTAATTTGTAGTGAATTGTCTGGTTCTTGAAACTACTTTTACACAAAAAGTAGTAGTTTGATAACACTTTTTAATTTCATTGTGAAAATGACATATTTTACAGAAAACTTAATATTATTACAATCCCATTGAAATAAGAGGGTTAGCTGACGGAATATTTACAATACAATTGTGCATATATTTATAGGGAAAATAAGGAAAATATTATATAAAAAACTAATATTTGTTATTTTATTAACTAAAGTCGATTGGCGATATCATCTCTTATTACAGCGTTTAGGGAGTCACTAACTCGTCCGAATTATCGTCATCACTTACATGTCTTTCGTTTACCGCCACTCGCTATATCAAACTTTTGCATAAAATGGCACTTAAAAAATTACGATCATCGTAGCAAACGGAGAATTTGATAAACCTAACTAAAGGCCGTATCAGATAAAGCTACCAGTTTTTTATATAAACAAACAAGTCGTGAGAGTTGCCAAAGTTTTTATTGTGACATACACCTTTTGCTTTGCGCTTTTCTGTTAAAGTTTAAACATCACACAAAGCGGCAAAGTGTTATCTGCCATGGCCTAAAATTTTGTTCTTATAAAATAACAAAAAAAAAAAAAAAATTTCCACGTCGTTTTTTGGGCAAAAAAAATAAAATGAAATTGAAAATATGGTTCATTTCAGTACTGATTTATATAAAAAAAAAACAAATAAAATTGAAAACATGGTTCGTGTCAGTACTAGTTACTGCACAATTTATCCAAGTTTTATTTTCGAAGTTCAGTTCGAACGAAAGAATGAAACACACAAACTACTACTTTTTCAGAACAACAAAAATGAAAAGTTAACTTTTCAAATCATTTTTCATTTTCATTCCACTACTTTTCTGGAACATGCCGGACAGATTGGTAACGATAGGCAAGATAACTTGCAATGAGTGAAGTGGAAGTTGGAGAAAATTTGAATGTATTGTATATCTTACAACAAAGAATTTCATGATCAACATAATCAAATGCTTTGGAGTGATCCAAGAGCACAAGAAACGTGACACAACCGTCATCAAGACTGCCCCTGATGTCTTCTGTTACATTGATGAGCGATGTAATACAGCTATGTTTACCTCTAAATCCAGGTTGATTCCTTACTAGAAGCTGATAATTAGTCAAATATTTGCATATTTGCACATGCAACAACCGCTCAAAGACTTTGGACAAATATGGTAGTATTGAAATGGGACGATGTTCATTACCAGTTTTGGAAACAGGGATAACCTTTGCATATTTCCAACAGCTTGGAAATATACTTGTAGTGATAATAGTATTGAAAATATGTGTTATGTGCATTAAAATTTTTGGAAGAAGGAGTTTTATGAATTTTGGATAGATCTGGTCGAACCCGACAGCATTTGATGTCACGGATAGAATACATGATAACACATCAGCTGGGGGTACACTCACAAAATTAAAACGATATGTCGGGGGTGACAATTGCTGCTGAGTTAGATTTGAGACGTTGGTTTGTATTTTATTGATATTTCTCGACGTGCATGACGGAATGGTAATAAATGATTTGTTTAATTCATTGACATCAATATTACAGGAGGAGGTAATTTTATTTGCGATACCTATCTCTCTGATTGCTTGCCATTTCCTTTTTGAATTAACAACTTATTTGAAGCGATTCGCATAAAAGTTAGTTTTTGCGTCACTAATGCACAAGGTATATCAGCAAATTGGAACTTCACCCAAACCCTCTTGCACGAAACATACTTAATTTTAGTGGTCACACTCGGTTGAGAAGAAGGGATACCGTTGCCACCATCAGAGCGTTAAGTAGGTTATTTTACCGATATAATATGCGCATAATAAAACTTTTTGTCTAGCATTGGCTGGACTTAGTTAATTTATTGTATTTAGTAATAAGATTTGAATACTTATTGTTAGTTCACATTGTGAAGATTCAATAAATAAAAAAAAAATTAAAAAAAAAAAAAACTAATGCTTTTATTGACAATACGGCGAGCTCTACGGTACTCTTCATGTATGTAATTCCGCCTTTCGGAATCTTTTCCAGTGCCTATACAGTTTATCACAAACATTTATTTGACGTTTAATTACGAGATTAAACCAACATTTCCTTGCTTTATTTTCAAAATACCTTCGCAAGGGAACGGAAATGTCAAAAAGTTGGAGTAAGTTTGAATTAAAAACTTGTAGCTGTTCGTCAGCAGATGCCAATCCGTATATTTCGTTCCAGTCGATATTATTGAAACTTGCATCTAATATGTTTAGATCAATATTTTGAAAATCACGAAAACTAATTGGATTTACAGTATTTTTTACTTTGAAGGACTTTTTACTTTGCAATTTTTCCCAATTTTTACAAGTTCGTAGTTTAACTTCTTTTTACAAAATTATTTGCAGGAGAGTACCCTACTATTTATGTATATGCGAAGTTTAACTTCACTAGATACACCACTCATCCTCAGGTCATGGTTCCAAGTATCCGTACTTCTTTGTCTGAGCGATCCTTTCACGTGAAAATAGCGAGAACCTGAAACTCATTACCAAGATATTTGCAAAACTTTATGCTAACGGTTTCTGTTTTCAAGCATAAATTATTAAATTACTTTAAGTTACGGTAACATACCGCAAGATTTGCCTTAAAAATCAAAACAAAACATATGAAACATATTTAAACATATTTTTACTTATATACAGCAACTACAGACGAACTTAGGGGCTTGGGGAAGAAATCATGTTGTAGTCTCTTATTCTTTTTTTGTATTTTTTTGGAGGAGGAACCATAGCCTGAGCATAGTATAGAATAGAATATAAAAGAACTGAAATCCCATTTTTCCCTTTTCCTATAATAAAGATCTCAATTAGTTTATAAAATACTCATTAAGTAATTTATTTATATATATTTGATATATTTATATATTATATATTGTATTGTAGCAATACGGTCTTGGCCTAATAGGCTTTTGGTATTGCAGATAAATAAATAAATAAAAAATAAAATTATTGATCACAGCAAATTTGTGTGGTAAAAAATCATTCTTAAGGAAAAACTTGAATTGAAAAAACTTGAACTATAACCCGTTGTACAAATTTACAAACCAAAAATCACAGTTACATTGATTGGTACGCGTAGATGTCAGGAGATTTCGTCGAAATCTACTCATAAAGTAGTATGGGAAATCTTCTCAAAATCTACTAGATTTGGTTTAAAATCTCGAATGAGCAGATTTTGCTTTGATGTAAATAGACTCTTAGTTCATTTTGAAGATTCAATAAATATAAAACGTTTAAAATAAATCCGTCTCTTTCTGATTCTTTCCTTATCTTTATTTGATGTATTTTCATCAACGTGTTCACCCTCTTATGGAAGCATTTACCCCAACTTTAACAAGAACTCCATTACCCTTCTGCTTGCATGGAATCTTTTAAATTGTCGAAAATCTTTTGCGTCTTTTGCATCTTGGGTATGACATTGTTGAGGTTGGATTTGTTAGTTCGTTAACTTCTTTTCCGATACCCATTATAAGATGGAATTCGTCATTCATATATCATACATTCAATGTATTTTCCTTCACTGATTTAATATTTTGTGAGTTTCATCTTCTTAATTTGTTTTTGAATGTGCTTCACTGTGCTCCTTATGAATTCCGGCGATTCCCTTGCAAGCTGAAACATTGTTGGCTGACAATAATGTATTGATGACAGTGACATCAGTTTTTAGCCGCAAAGGAACAACAGATTCTAAAAACATATTTCCATTCGATATTGTAGGGCCATCGGAAGATATATTTTGCTTATAAATGCTTTGTCCGGATGATCCATTGCAGCCCCATTTACTACGCAATGTGAGTTTTGCAGGAAGAACTTCTACCACATTTTCAGGAAGACTCTCCAACAGCCGCTTTGCTGTATGGTCCATAAGATCCTGCATAATGGTTTTCACAGAGGCTTCAGTAAGCTCCGTATTCAATGGTCGTGAATTTATTTTTGTTTGGAGGGCTACTCTTAAATCCACTTTATTTCTTCTTAATATACAGATATAAAATAAGCTGTGCCGACTCGCTTGTCCTGTCTTCATGAAATTTGTGTGAAGTGTGAAAATAAGAAATGGCAAACGAGCAAGCCTAAGCTAAGTAATAGGTGCTACGGCAAATTCAGCACGGTGGTGCCAGATGCCCCATTTACTCGTGGCAATTTTCTTAAGAAAATCATGAGTGCAAAAAACTTATCGTAGGGCCTTGCACTTATTGTGCAACCTTTACAATAATTTACCAATTACAAACAAACTTTGATATAAGAGTTCAGCTTAATACAAGAAAAGAAAAAGAAATCATTTGAAAGAGAACAGAAAATTAATAGTTATAAAGAGATGATATTCACGTTTGTGTTGTATTAGTATCTGGATGGGTTGGAGAGGTACTGTCTTGCTGGGGTGTCCTCAGCTGGGTATGCCTCTCCAAAGTATGTTAACCCAAAGATGGTGTCCTGTGCGTAGAGTCTACCAGGTCGACCCTTAGCGATGCCGGTGTCGGTAGTTAGCGGTAGAATGCAGGTCACCTTCACCCGTCGACCCTTGTATCGGCTGTTGCAAACGACTATTTGCGTGCGGCCTCCATGCATGGCACAGTGTAACTGCTAGGCCTCTCAAGCCATAATTGAAGATCAAGCGTGGTTTGGGCTTACTAGCGCTCGTTCCCACCGCTCTGGAGCTCCTGGATTGGCAATTACGCTAATCATAGTTGTCATTCTAACCCAGATTTTTCCTGCCGGTATAGGGTGAAGCCACGTGTTGTGGTCTTGTAAGCATCGGTCGAGGCTTCGGCAAGAGGGTCGACAAAAGATGACAAAACCAAATTCTTCGTACGATTACTGCAGCTCCATGGTACGTAAGAAACACAGGAATTTACAAGGATCTGTGTGTTCCGCTGGTAAAAGACGAATTTTCTAAGTTTGCTAAGGTATATCAGTAAACTGGAGCTTGACCCAAAATCCACTTGCACGTAACATACTTAATTTTGGCGGCCACTCTAGGTTGAGAAGAAGGGATACCCTTGCCGCCATCACAACGTTAAATAGGTGATTCTACCGATATTATTCGCGCAAAATAAAACTTTTTTGTCTAGCAGTGGCTGGACTATAATACTTTTATATTTAGTATTAAGATTTGAATACTTATTGTTAGTTCATATTTTGAAGATTCAATAAATAAATGAATGAAAAATAAAAACATCCATCAGTTGAAACTGATATATCGGGCAAACATAATTAGGGTTGAACCAGCCGTCAAACATGATGGACCACTATAAATAAGCTTAAAAGATTATAGAGAATTATTAGCATATGCTCGTATAAGGAGTCTACTAAGTTGAGGTGCATATTGGGTTGTATTACTCTTTTAGACTCGGCATCGGAACCAGCTTGTGAACTGGACGAATAGTGATTCCATTTTGGATTTTGGCGTCTACAATTCTAACTCGTTCGTCACAGCCACGGTGAACTTTGACAATTCTTTCTAACTGCCACTCTGTGGGTCCTACATTTTTGTTCTTGAGAACCCCGAGGTGGTTTTCTTTTACATCAACCTGAGAGGTTTTCCACTTGGTTCGTTTATGCATCTCCTTTAAATATTCGTTTTTCCAGCGGCACACGAACTCCTACTGAATGGCTTTGATTTTCTGCGAGCGGTTGACTACGCTTCAGGTTCTGGAGGTGCGATAATTGCAGACCCGATCAAAAAATGCGCAGGACCAGGCTACTGGTTCATCGGGGAGATCGGACAAGGAGCCTAGAGTCCAAGAATTGAGACACGCTTCTATGCAAAATAAGGACGGTATTAAATTCTTCAAATAATTATAAGTTTAAGTTGGCTCGCCACCTTTTTCAGGTAGACTTTGAAACTCTTAACTCCCGCATACATACGTGAACTTTCATTATTTCACAATAGCGCCCAGTGAAACTTGATTTCAAAAGGTCCTGCAAAGTCTATTCCCGTGTCGGTAAAGGGTCGACTGGAAGAGGCTCGTTCTTCACTCAATGGATTAATTATTTGCCATTGCAAATGTTTTTTGTAAAGGACACAAGTTTTAAAGTTCTGAACCACCGTTTTTATTAGATTTTTAGACTTCAGAATCCAGCATTATTGGAAGACGATATTTAACATGTGCCACCATGTTGAACGAGTTTGTGGATACAGTCGAGCTAACTGGCTGTGGTAGAGCAGGATTATTGGAGTGCGTCCATTTAAAGATAAACTTTTAGTACAAATCAGCCGACTATTGGCGCGAATGATTAGATTTTTGTCCAAGTATGGTGTCAATGTTAGTAGGGGGCTACGAGACTTTAATGGCCTACGAGACTTTAGAGGCGGTTGTATTCACTAGGGATACAAATTTGTTGTAAAATTAAAAAGAGACGGTTAAGTACGAAGGCCAGCTCTTGTGCAGTAACGTGCGTACTATGATATTTAAACTCCCTTCTTTCTTCGCATGCATTATGAAACCGGAACATATACGCTAATGCGTGGTAAGCTCGTGTTAAACAGGAGAAACGAATGAAAATATATTCAACCTCCGAAGATCTAGCAACATGAACGATATTTTTTCATCAGTCAGAAATCGCGGACAAAAGGCAGTTTTGTTTCAGTTCGGAAGCCATCACCTGATGCTATATGACGCCAATTCTTGTTACTCACTTTTTCTAATATTGAAGACACTCTGTTAACACAAATGTCTTCTAATTACAGGGTGGTTTTTTAACCACTAGCACTATGGTAAAATTGGACCACAAATGAATATCGCACGTTTTCATATTAAGTTCTTGCGATAAATTTTGTACCAACTTCGCTAAAAGCAACGCGCCACATAATTTTAAACGTGGAAAATAAATTTTTTTTATAAGTGCAACTTTAGTTTTTTCTACGATTAGGTTCGAAATAATTTTCCATTTGATTTTCACTCTGGCATACAATGTGGCTGCATAGGCTAGCTGAGGCAAATCACAAAACCCATGATATACAATGTAAGCACCTGGAGAATATTGGACCCACCGAGGGATCTTTATGTCATTTATATCGTGGTAGCTAGCAATAAAGGCCTGCCACTTCTGAAGAGCTACTTATGTAATATTTTCGTCCCAGCCAATTTTATCGAGCTGATTTTTGCTGTTATCACTACTTGTGCGAACCATCCTGCTAGGTGAAATAGTTGGGCTATTATTGAAAGCACTTCTCTTTTATTGTAGAAAGCTTTAGTTCTTATATTTTCAGTAACAAAGTAGAAAATATCTTCGGCAACAAAAGATTCTTTCTTTTGTTTAATGCATATTTGCTGCCTTGCAGTACCAACAAAAAATTGCTACAACCCGGAAATTACATAAACTATAACAATTGCTGACACGATGGAATACTGATGTGGGTCATGAATTCGAGCACACTCAGCTATAGCTCCAGGTTTGCGGCAGCAGCTATGACGGCAGCAGCACACATAAAAGAAGAAGTAGAATTAAGAGAATTGATCAGTAATGTTCAATAATGGACAGAAGTAATCGTTTGAACAAATAAATAATTATAATTTCCATAAAGTGAGTGATAATAAAAAAGGGGTTTTATTTAAATTAGAATAGGACTATAATACAATAGTAAATCCTGCGATTCCCAAGGGACCCTCCAGGGTAAAACAATAACTACACACAATAATAATAATATGTATTTCCTGCGAATCGTATGGGACCCCCCAGGAAATACTATAACATTTTGGCGCAGCCGGTAGGATCTTTGTACGGCTTGGGAAAACCCATAACAAAATAATAATTAAAAAAGCTACTAAAAGGTCAGTTTTGTTGCGAATATCGTGGTACGAAACAGCAGGAAAGCCTGATTACCAGCATCCTTGAGCTTGTCTAGCACTACGATAGAAAAGTGACACTACTTATCAGTAGTTGCATGGGAACAGGCACGCTATGAGTTACGGTTTGCCTGTGCGCCTGCAACAACAGCAAAACCTAGCTTATAAGAAAGTAACGATAATAGAGAAAATATATAATAATAAAATTTCGCTGGCTTAAAGACCTTGTATGTTTATTTTTTAACAAACATTTTTTTTTTTTTTTTTTGTGAAATATAGAAAAAAATATATATAAAGACAAATTAGATAAACTATATAAAAACTCTGTATAAAAGCAAGAAGTGAAAGTCATAAACAGTGCAAAATAACTAAAAGAGGACCCAGCCATGAGGATGTTGGTGAGTTTAAGAAAATAATATGTTTTCTCTTTTTAATTACAGATATACCTGCTAATGGAAAGCCCTGGTACAAAGACGGACGAACTAATAAATAGGCTAAATAAATATAGTTATTAAGTTGACAATCTGCAGGTACTAGCGTGGACAGAATTAAGAAAGCTAAACTCTGACAAAGACTTCCTAGACAGTCATAGAGAGACAATCAGGAACCAAAAATTTACGAAATTAGAAGAAGTAGGATACGTACTGCAACTGGTGGGTGAGCTAAGCGAGGATCAGTCAGTATAGTTCACTAACAGAATAGAAAAGTTAAAAGAAACGAAAGATTTATTACAGACAAGGAACAAAAAACTGAGGAGCCAAATTACAAATTACACAAATGACTTGCTAGAAGAGGTAGTAAAAGAAAACACAGACCTAATAGGACAATTACAGAAAAAAGAATTAAGCGAAAAGGACTTTAAGAAACAACTTAAACAGAAACAACTGATTGACATAAAGGACGAAATCATACAGAGATTGCAAACAGCGCTAGAAAACGCACGTCGGGAATTAGGTATAATATATAAATCTAAGTCTCCAAATCCCTCATTAAGCGAGGAGCTATTAGAAGTAGAACGGGTTGGAGTTCCCGTAATAGTAATAGATAAAGCCCCAGAACAACCCACATTCTCAACCAAACAGAGTACAGGGGATTCAGAAGAGGTTAAAATAGCGTTGGACTTAATTGAAAAAACAAAAAACCTCATAAGCAACGCTTAGAAAGCCGGGAGCAAAGGCTACACCGAAGAAACCACAAACAGAAAATTTAACGAGTTGACCCTTTTAAAGACTACTTTCAACAGACTAGATAAAACAAATATAGCAGACGACAATATAATCAGGGAAATGGAGAAATTGGTACCTTTAGCACGAGAGCTTTTAACGAGAAGATCAACTTCCTCAGAGCGAACTAGAACTCCAGAAGCAGCCTCAATTAACACACACAAAATGCCAACCTTATCAGATATTACCAAGATAGTGAACAACATAGTTCCTACTTTCTTTGGCACTGAAGGATCGGACCTACAAGCCGAACAAGAGTTGAAAAATGGTGGAAAGAGAGTTAGTATCAGACCAAAATGATGGCTTAACACAGGATGTCATCCAACGCTTAAAATTGAGGCTATTAAAATCGGCTTACACAAAATTTTCCCAGCTTACCTTTAACTCAGTAGATGCGCTATGCAACGCCATCAAAAAACAGTATTTGAAGAGGAAAAGTCTGCATAAAATAAGGTACTAATATTAAGCTGTAAACAGGGCATCAGAGAGCCAGCGGGTAAATTTGGAGAGCGTCTGGAAAGTTTACTGAACGAAGCCATAACAACAATAGGGGATGAGTGGCCAGAAGGGGTAGGCCGCGACACTATGGAGGCGGATTTTAAGAGGATAGCGGCTAAAAGTTTCATTAAGGACCTAAAGGACCAAGCCTTCAAGGCCCGACTACTTGCATCAGAGGGCGAAGGGTTGAGATCCCTAATAGAAATCATTGTCGATGCGGAAGGGCTATTCGGGAAGCCACACCATTCGATAAACGTGGTCACAAATGCAAAACCATGCAGTTTCTGTAACAAGGAGGGTCACGAACGAATTAATTGCAAAAAAAGGCTCAACACTACCTATTGCATTAATTGCGGAAAATACGGACACGAAAGGGACCCCCAATTCAAAACAGACATGGCGAAACAGAAAAGCTGCGATTATTGCCGAGATAGAGGTCATACAATTGAGGAATGCAGAAAAAGACAAGGCTCGTTATTGTAAAGTGTGCCGAACTAGTGGGCATAATGAAAATCAGTTTTGCAGGCAGCAGCCAAACAAAATCGTTGACAAAATAATAGAATGGAAGCCCCCGAAATAGGCTACAACAGAGCAAATGATGGCCTAGTGACACGAAACAGGCTTACAGGATTAGCCTCAAATGTAAACATACAACCACGATGCTACAGTTGTAATTTGTTTGGCCATTTTGCTAGAGAATGCCCAAGAATTGTTACACAAAATATGTCACAAAACTATGCAGGAATTGCAGGAAACCCGTACAGCAGTCGGGCTACAAATAATGTTGTAGGCAACAGACACAATGTAAGCGGCAATTGGGGAAGATATAATGTACCACAAAACCCGGAAAACTAAATTGGGCCCAGTTACAGCCAATAACTGGGAAACCAAAAATTTGCGGACTAACTTGGCAGCGACAAACATACATCGCAAATATTGAATAATCCCACACATAAGAAATTGCAACCCAAATTAAGGAGTTCTGCAGAGGAAGATTTTGGAGACGAAGCAAATGTAAAACTATGTACACCAGCACCAAAATCAAAAATAGAGAGGGTCAAAATCAACGACACAAACACAACGGACGATATGGATGCAGCATTCATTACTGTTCCTTGCAATCAAGCAATGAAGGGTTGGTTGGTCGCACTTGTTGACACAGGGGCCGATTCAAGTATAATAAAGGAGGAAGCTATGACGGTATGCTCAAGAAAAGATTCGGGAGATGTCAAACTATTAACGGGTGCATTTGGAGGAAATGCAACCACGCTCTTTGCAATTAAAGTCAATATAATCGGTAAGAAAAAGCTACAATGGGAATTCCAAGTGGTAGCCCAAGGAAGTAGTATTCCAGGAGATGCAATCCTAGGAAGAGATAATATTTGGGGTTCTAGCATTATAAATACCCTGATCAAAACTCTGCAGATATTTGATAATCATAATTGCATTAAAACATTCGCCTTGCATAATGTTCAGGACGGTGGTGTAAAAAATCAGTTCAGTATTCAGGGTAGAGCAGTTACAGTCATTCCAATTCAAGTAAATTCGAATGAGAAAACTGTAGTAATTCATAAACAGGAATTGAGTCCTGGAGTATATGTGGTGAATGTTCGAAACGGAAAGGCAATGGTACCAATACTGAACTCTACAGAAGAGGAACTATCACTATATGATGATATAAAAGTGTTATCAAAGTTATCAAGCATAAATAACTACACAGAGTATAGTGGAACGGACTCCTCAAGGCCGATTACAATCAAAAGAGAAAAAATAAGAAAGTTACGGGACATAATAATGCAGGAAGCTACATGGAATGAAAAAGAAAGAGAATCAGTGATGAAAATTTGCGAACAGTACCACGACGTATTTATGCTATCTGGCGATAGTCTACCGTTCACATCTTTGGTGCAGCATAAGATACCAACAAAACATGATCAGCCACCAATAAACCAGAGGCAATATAGACTCCCGCAGATGCACAAGGACGAAATCAATCGGCAAGTATCGGAGCTCTTGAAGGAAGGTGTCATTACCCCAAGCACATCGCCATGGAATTCTCCACTATTATTGGTACCCAAAAAATCACCTACCGGCCAGAAAAAGTTTCGCATGGCGGTGGATTTTCGAAAGTTAAACGAGGCAACGATTAAACAGGTGTTCCCGATTCTACGAATTGACGAGATTTTGGACCAACTAGGAAACAGCCGATATTTTACTACACTAGATCTGGCTAGCGGATACTATCAGGTGTTGGTGGATGAAAAAGATAAACAAAAAACAGCATTCAGTACAGACAAAGGTCATTTCGAGTTCAGCAGAATGCCTTTCGGGTTAACGGGAGCACCAGCAACGTTGCAGAAATAAATGAACACCATTCTAACGGGATTGCAGGGCCTGGACTGTTTTGTGTACCTGGATGACTTAGTAGTTTAAGGGAGAGACATCTCAGATCATGAAAGGAAATTGCTCAATGTCCTAGACAGGCTCAGAGAAAGTGGCCTGAAACTAAATACAGAAAAATGCCAATTCCTTAGAAGAGAAATTGTGTATTTGGGCCACAAGTGTTCAGAAAAGGGAGCATTGCCTTAACCGGGAAAAGTGGAATGCGTAAAAAATATTAGACCCCCAAGGAACGTGAAAGAAGTACAAGCCCTCCTAGGCTTGGTCAATTACCACAGGAAGTTTGTAAAAGGTATGGCAGGCAAGGCCTAGCCAATAACCCGTCTCCTGAAGAAAGGAAATAAGTTTATCTGGACCACAGAGTGCCAGGAAGCTTTAGATAATATAAAACGAAGTATTGCGAGTCCCCCCATTCTCATCTATCCAAATTCTGCGGAACCTTTTCGCCTAAGCACAGACGCAAGCAATGAGGCGCTGGGAGCGGTGCTGTCTCAGGAAAGGAAGGGCAAAGACCATCCCATCGCATTTGCAAGCAGATCACTATGTGATGCTGAAAAATGGTATTTTACAATAGAAAAAGAAATGTTAGCTATCGTATAGGCAACTCACACGTTTCGTCATTATCTACTAGGTCGCTATTTTACGAGTTTTACTGATCACCAACCACTGCGTGGAATAGCAAACCTAAAATATCAAACATCAAGACTAGCTAGATTTAGACACAAGCTCTCCAAGTATGAGTTTGATATTGTCTACAAACCAGGAGCAGCCAACTTAAACGCAGATGCACTCAGTCGGCTACCTCTTAAACAGCATAGAGTGGAAGCAGTAACCCGGGCCCAGACAAAGAGCAGCAACAAAAAGCAAGAACCCCGTAAACCACTATGTCAAGAACAAACCGAGCCTGAGTCTAAGGTCACTATCAAAAACATAGAAAACAATGATGCCGCTATTACTGTCACCTGAAGAGACGATATTCGGGAAGTCCTGAGAAGTTTTTACGAATCACCCCTGTGCGGACATCAGGGGAGATGGAAAACATACCGGAGAATACGCAGACAATACAAATGGAGGGGTATGCTGAAAGATATTTTTTTTTTATTTTATTTTTTTTTTAGCGTTTTTATTTATTGAATCTTCAAAATGAATTAACAATAAGTATTCAAATCTTAATAAAAAATATAAAAAATAAAAGAATTGATAAAAAAAAATAAATAAAATGTGCTTTATACTTACGTCCAGCCAATGCTAGACAAAAAGTTCTATTATGCGGGAGCAATATCGGTAGAATCACCTATTGAACGTTCTGATGGTGGCAACGGTATCCCTTCTTCTCAACCGACTGTGGCCGCCAAAATTAAGTATATTACGCGCAAGAGGGTTTGGATGAAGTTCTAGTTTACTGACATACCTTGTCGCGTACTTAGAAAACTCCTCTTTTACCAGCGGAACACTTAGATCTTTATGAATTTGTGAATTTTTTACATACCACGGAGCTGCAGTAATCGTTCGAAGAATTTTGTTTTGTCGCCTTTGGACTTTTTCAATGTTTGACGCTGCGGCGGTGCCCTATAACTGAATTCCGTAGCACCATATACGCTTTAGTATTTCGTTGTATAATAAAAGTTTGCAATCTAATTTCCATGTAGAATTTCTGCCCATAAGCCAATTTAGTTGCGCTGCTTTTAGTTTCAACTGAGTGGTTTTTGCTTCAATGTGAGACTTCCACGTTAGCCTACGGTCCAGGTGAATACCAAGGTACTTGACTTCATTTTGCTGCGGAGTAGGTGTACTGTTAATTTGTATAGCCGAACATGTTTGCTTACGCAGTGTGAATGTAACGTGAGTACATTTTTGTTCATTAACCCTGATTTTCCAAAGCTTCAGCCATTTTTCCAATATTAAAATAAATTCCTGTAAATTTCGTGAAGCTAATATGTGGTTTTCATGAACGCTGTCGTCTGCAAAAGTTGAAGTGTAGATTCCAGATGTCGTTGGCATGTCAGAGGCATAAATCAAATATAAAGTAGGCCCAAGTATGCAACCTTGGGGAACTCCTGCCTCGATATGTTGAGTTGGGCTTATAAAATCAGCGTTAAAAATAAAAAGTAGAACTCTTCTAGCTACACGAGGTAACTGTTCAAGCATTTTGCCAGTAATTTGATCAATACCTGGAGCTTTCCTGGGGTTTATGTTACTGATACCTTGTTTTACATCTTGAAATGTGAATCGCAAAGACACAGGGGGTCTAACTACATATGGTGGTAATTCAGATTACACATCTGCGCGGATACACTAAAGGCATACAAACTTTTGAAATTTCATATGCTTGTAATTGTTTGTGAGTTTTTCAGCGCTTCTTGTACGGATGGTTATTGTTTTTTTTTTACATAAAATGAATGCCTATACATGAGTTAAGAAACTTAGTTTCTTTTTGTGTAAAAAATATTTTTACTTCAAGATACAACCGTATCTTGAAGTGTACTTTATTTATTACAAAATATAATATTAAATTAAATTAGTTTCTGAGTTCTTACGAATCCCAGGACTTATCGTTATTAAGTTTACTTATGAACTGCCTGGAAAATATAGTTCTAGTATTATTTATACTTAAAATTAAGATGTATATTTCTTAGTGACAAAGATTGTAATATTGCTTATCGCTAACAATAGAATATTCTTATCGCTAACAATTGGATGTTTGTGAAAAATAGTATACTTATGTTGAAGTTATATTTCAAGGTCTGTTTATGTTGATACAGGTTTTAATGGTTCTTTGTTTATTAACATGATGTAATATTTGTTTGTAAAAATAGGGATGTAATTCTTTGTTGCTAATACTATGATAAAATATATGTATGTAAGTGATAATGAATGTCTCATGCTGGTTCCTATCTCATAACTCGTGCCAGCGCGTATGACTCAGACATAATTGTTTTACTTCGTATGAGAAAGTAAATATGCAATAAAGAACCGAAGTAAACTTTTTGTCACCAATTAAACGAAAAAAAAGTTCGATCAATATGCCGCGTCCATTGACAAACTATGTGTGCGTGTGTATATGTATGTGTCCACGCGTGCGTGCCAACAAAGCATCAGACAAGTTGTACGATGAAGTTTTACAAAGGGTTGTTTGTCTTAAACAATAATATAACAAGAAACCATAAATATTTTGTTGCCTGGATAAGTTGTAGTGTGATAGCAGTAATAAAGCAAACCAACATCATACAATATAATATGCTTATTTTAATAAAAAGTAGTGCGTAGTATCATGTTGGAACTGTTTTCGGCATACTTTCTGTTACACTCTAGCAGATGTGTTATTCA
Source organism: Thecocarcelia acutangulata (assembly GCA_914767995.1). NCBI lineage: Eukaryota > Metazoa > Arthropoda > Insecta > Diptera > Tachinidae > Thecocarcelia > Thecocarcelia acutangulata. The sequence continues at coordinate 65,417,925 of OU612097.1, forward strand.
GATGCATCATTTGTTATATCATTTGTAATAAAAACATTTCTCAAATGGTTAACATACACCATCCCCTTTTCTGAGTCACTTCTTGTCCAGTCGCCAGTTGAAGTTCACAAAGGTGGCTTACCTATTACAGGTCTTTTCACACCTTTTGTCCCTTTCCACAGAGAGTGGAGTACCATACAGGCTTTCCAAATACGTTTTAAGGGAAGATATTCTCTGGATTTCAAGCAGATTTCTTAGTCGAGTTACGCATTCCCGTAGCCTAGTTTTAAGCTGGGGAGACCTGCGAGTTTGCCACTCTCTTCTAACTCTTCTTTTTTCTGACAGAAGTTGCTCAATTTCAGACGAATAAGTTCTATTGTTCTCATTTCTGGATCTTATATGACTAGTGGTAGCATGCTGTACGGCCAGTTTGAGGTTTTCAGAAAAATCATTAATTGACACATCAATATCCTTCAGGCGTTCTCAAGGCGATATTTTCAGTACAATGTGTACTCAAAAATTTTTTATATTTTAGCCAATTAACTCTATTGACGGTCAACGGGGAGCCAATCTCTTGGGGAAACGAAACAGAGATTATAGTGGGTGAGTGATCTGATGACAAATCTAATGAAGGCTCCACTTGTATCCACTCTAAAGGAAAATTTTTCGCAACTCCAAAATCTATAGCATCAGGGATCTTTCGTCGGTCTGACGGCCAATAAGTGGGATGTCCGCTTGAAACCACATCTAAGCCCATTTTGGAAAAGGTGTCAAAAAGCACACGGCCCTTCGGGGTAATTAAACGTGATCCCCAAAAAGTGTGTTTAGCGTTATAGTCGCCAGCCGCTAAAAATCGAGGCTCAAGTGAATTTAAAAAATTTGTATATTGATTTTCTGTTACTGAAAACCGGGGTGGGGAATAAATCGATGAAATAACAATTTTATGATGAAAATGTTCAATACATATGTTTGCTGCTTGGATATACTCCTCACATGTCTCGTTCATTAAAAAGTGTTTAATTCTGGATTTTATTAGAATTGCCGATCCTCCGGGGATCTTTTGTGTCGTACAGTATGTAGCCATTAACTTTGAAAAAAACTGTTAGTTGTCAAATGCTGAAAGATATAAAAAGGTATATAGAAAGTTACCCTAAATGTCAGAAGAATAAAGGCCCATTTAGCCGACCGTAAATGTAGAAATGTAAATGGAGTCGTAACAGCTGATTGTTTTTGTTATACGAGAAACCATGAAAACGCTTATCTGACTGTAATGAAATGTAACCGTAACGTCTGAACCTGTAGAAAATAGAATTTCATTACGTGTTTACGTGACAAATGTAGTCAGTGATGGTATATATTATTGTGGATGGCAAGATATCCCAAAAACGCTGTTTTCGTACTTTTTGTTTATTTGATAATTGCAATGTTTAAATAGTTATATTTGTATACCCACATAATATATTTTAATATATGTAATATTAAAAAATTTTTTTAATATTTTTTAAGTATAATAAGCTAATAATTATATATAACTAGCATTTTAGTACTGTTATACACAAAAATGTAAAGGGTATATATAAGTTTTTGATTCCGTTTGTAATTTCTAGAATTTTTATTTGCGACTGCATAAAATATATATGTATATACTGAATCAGAATTAATAGAAAAGTCGATAAAGCAATGTCCGTCTGTCCGTCCATCGGTTATTGAAATACTGTTCTGAGAAAACCGTTAGACTTAGAAACGCTTTTCTTTCACCATTGTATTACCCCATCGAGTCATGGAATTGCTATTAAAATTCAGCAATATCGCTTCACATATAGCTGAGATATGTTCAAAATTCCGAAAAAAGTCATTATTTTTTGCAATTTTGTATGAAATTTTTTGAAAAAATATAGTTTTGCTTCAAACTTCACAAACTTATTATAGTAATAAAAGGAGGTTACTAAAATACAGAAAAAGAGAAATTCCAATATTGGTCCATATACTCGTATGCCCAATATATAGCCCATTTTTCCATAAATGTTTTTTTTTTTTTTGCTTAAAAGAAGTTCTGATAATATACCACATAGAGAAAATGAACATTTTCGATGTCGGTCCATATATACCCGAGATATAGTCTAAACCGATTTTTTTGTGAAAAATTTCTTTTGCTTGAAATCAGCTTCGATTATAAAACGAGGTAATTACGCGTAAAATACAGAAAATGGAAAATTCCGTTATCGGTTCTGTTTAAAAACGCTTTAAAGCAATTATCGGCAACAAAGTTCCATCACTGTAATTAATTGTGAATGGAAACATTCACCATTAATTGCTCTTTTTCGCCTTAAATTTTTATAATTGACTGATTTCCGGTCTTCATTATTATTATTGTCTGAGCGGACTCCCGATAAAGAAGATCCTGTGGCGTCTTGAAGTTTTTCTAAAGTTGAAGTTTCGCTGATTTGTAACAAATTTTGGTTTGTAAATAAATTTACACGAATGTAAGTAATTGGAAATTTATTTGCGCACTTCTTTGAGAAAATTAATAGTGACGTCAGGAATCTCCTCTTGGCCATAGTCGTCATTCCCTAGACTAACGCTATTCCCCTACCTGTTCCATGCTTCTGCATACTCCCATGCATTAGCTTGTCCCATTTTCCAACCAAACAATTTTAATTAAATCCATAATTAAACATGGTCCTTCGAGCCGGATTAAAGATGGTCCTTTTGTGGCAGTAAAATCACTGAATTAGCACCGTTGAAATATACAGTCCAAAGCTCTAAGTTGGTTATCAACGCCAGACGAGACTGCCTGCGTTAAAGGTGATCAACGTTGAAGTTTTTTTATTTTAAAAAGCAAAAAAGGAATGTGCGAAGAAAAACTTCAATTATAGTAAAACTATTAAAGTTTAGGAAATTTACCACAGCTGAATAAAAGTGTGAAATTCGACTATTATCAAAAAGAAAGAAAGAAGTGTATTATATTGTTCTCGAGAAAAGAACAAGTAGTTTAAAACATCAGCGAAGCAAAACACAACTGTCACCGATAAAGGAAAAGGTACAAGTACCAGCGAAATGACTAAGCTATTGACAGAATTCTTCAGTGGAGCTGAAGGATCTGGAAAGGAATATTAGCCATTAAAGGAATACTTGAAACTGTGAGTACGGAATCTATCTCAATTATGTTTTTCTAATAAGTAAAGGTGCCTACATAAACACATTTTCAAAGCAATGAAAACGCATAAATTCAAATTGGCACTTAAAATCTATATATAGGTTTTTACTTTCAAATTAACGATTTTTGTACTCAAATTCAATTTTTTACAAGTCAAACACAATGTTTTGCAACACAAATTCAATTTCTTGCACTTCAAATTAAATTCTTTTCATTTCATATTAAATTTTTTCTATTTCAAATTAAACTATTTTTATTTCATATTAAATTTTTTGTGTTTCAATTTAAATTTGTTTAACTTCGAATTTAAGTTTTTATTTATTTAGCTAAAAATTTACAAAACGAAATTAAAATAAACTTGTTGTTCAAGTCATTACTCGTAATTTTTCCTTAATATAATTTTCTAAACCAAATTTGGACGGTTCCTATTGCAACTGTTCTCCAGATGCAGCTAATGACAAACTCATGGTCATATCAAGATAATAATTGTTACAATCTGAAGGTGCTACCGTTTGGACTGACTGTTTAATTATTGTTATCAAGTACAAATTACTATCCGCATCAGTTAATAAATTTCGGGCAGGTAGTTTTGTTTTAGAAAAAAACGTTTTTATTGGATTAAGCTCACGTATGTAGCTATGTAAGGAGGAAGAAAATTTATAATGTGCCCGGATTCTGCAACCTTATCTTTTGTATCTTAGCATTATCAAGGACCAGACAAGCACATTCGGTGCTGGTTTCAGCTAATTTACTGAATAGCTAACTCTTCCAGGAAAATTATGAAAATGTTGGAACTTACAGATGAATTAGCAATGATCGTCTTGTCTTTCAAAACAGAAATTTATTACAGTTGAAATATCGGGAAAACATATTTTTTCAATTTATTTTCAAATTTAAAATAAAGTTTATTTCATAAACTTTTCTCAAAATTTTTTACTTATACAGCCCAATTATGAATACTCTTACGGAATTTATTTCTCTCGGAGTTTATTCCTCACGGAATTTATTTTCCACATAAAGTACTTTTTTCAATTAAAATTAAAGAAAAAACACATTTTTTGTCCGTAAGAATTGAAGAGTTGATCTTCCTTTAATGTTTTTAACGAATAGAGCGAAGAAAAAATAAAAAAACCTCATACTTAATTTTTGTTCATAATTGGAGGAAAGGGAAAAGTGATAAAATTCCTATGGAATTTTTATTTATAATTGGGCTGATAATGTAACTTCTATTGAGTTTTTTTTTTATAAAGCTGTAAGTTTTTAGCCAAATAAACAAAAAATTTGATTCGAAGTTAAACAAATTTAAATTGAAACACAAAAAATTTAATATGAAATAAAAATAGTTTAATTTGAAATAGAAAAAATTTAACATGAAATGAAAAGAATTTAATTTGAAGTGCAAGAAATTGAATTTGTGTTGCAAAACATTGTGTTTGACTTGTAAAATATTGAATTTGAGTACAAAAATCGTTAATTTGAAAGTAAAAACCTATACATATATAAAAGTTAGCTAAATATTTTCATGTATTGAAAAGCTTACATATAAACACAAAGGCTTATAAACATACGTATATGTGCGTATACATCTAACTTAAATTAAATAATATCATTCATCTATTTTACATCCTAAAAACAGTTACATGCACATACATACATATTTAGGTAGATCAAACAGTTAAGTTACTAAAAGAAGTAAAATTACAAAAATTACATCAACAAAACATATGTGTAAAAACAACCGCAATTTCAGCGTATGTTGTTGTTATAGTTGAATAAAAACTTAAATTTTAAGAGTAATCTCAAATAAAGAGAAAATTTGTCTCACCCCCACTCTAATCTCTTTGATTAAGTTCACTCCTAAATTAATTTGATGAACTTTGGATGGATGATGCTACTCAATCATATATACGAAGAGTTGGGAAAATATATTTTCGATAATTGAACCATTTAATTTTCAATCACATACATATGTATGTACACATATGAATAAAAAGTACATACATACATAGGTACTTGTATAGAAGAAGTCATAGGAAAGCTGACATCTTAATATTATACAATATAAAATATTAGTTATATTTATATATTACTGATTTGGTCACATTTATGAAATCCTTGAAGAACATTATCTTGCTCGTGTGAAAATTAAACATTGAGAGGCCAGCAAACATATAAATAAAATTGAATATAAATTATTTTTAGTTTTGCTTTATCAATAATTTGTTCGCTAAGCTCAGCGTACGTAAGTTATACACGGGGTTACCTAAAAACTGGTTTGCATGTCCCAGCGAACATCGGAAGGTTCATTTACTGAATTTAATTTTTCGTAATTTTACTCTCAAATTCTATCAAAAGTGAAATTAAATTATACGTCGAGCTATTGGAAAACTTATTCACGAGGCCCAATGAAAATTTTTTCATAGTTTTAGTGACCGAATTTGGTTTCGTAAAATTGAACGAACCATAGCCAGCATTTCAAGAAAAATTGCTTTGCGCTTAAATAAAATATTTTCAAAAATATCAACTGAACATCTGTACTGAGTGAATAAGAAACAGGTTCGCAATTCCCAGCGAACAATTTAAGAGTACTTGCTGAATTTACTTTTTTTTGAAGGTTTTGTCAAACTCCATGAAAAGCGGGAATTTAATTCTGCGTTGACTTATTGGAAAACTTGGTAACGAATCCCAGTGAACATTTTTTGTATACTTTCGATTCCCAACGAACACTAAAGTGCAAGTCTGTACCGGATTATTAAATAATTGGTTTAAAGTTTTATGGTGCTCTAATTGTTCCATAAGTATTGCTGGATTCGTCGTTCTAAGAGTGTTTACAAAATCTGTGCGCAAAAAACTAAGAAAAACCCCCAAAGTCTTAAAAAGCTACATTGAGCGTAGAAAAATTTTTTCGCAAATCCCTGCGAATACTAAAGCAAAAATTCTGTACTAAGCTAAAAGTAAAATTTCTTGCAAATCCCAGCAAATACTTAGAGATTTAGTGTGGAGGTATTTAGACCTTAAGTTTCCAAATCCCAGCGAAACATATAGTTGAACCCTGAGTTATTGAAAATTGTTTAGCAATTCCCAGCTAACACATTTAATTCTGCTTTCCGAGTTTTTTCATTCCAAAATTTTATTCGCTAATCCCAGCGAATACTGTGCCAATAAAGAGTGTGTTTGCTAAGTCTAGCGACTACTGAAAGGGTTTCGGTGCTGAGCTTTTCGTAAACTCTGTTCGTTAATCCCAGCGAACACCCGATTAGATTGTTACAGAGACGACTAAAGTGAAAACCTGTTTGAGGTTATATTTTATTTCAATCTGTCGCCTAAACATTGTAAACCTGTTGGTCTAAAAGTTAGTTAGTACTGTTGCAAAGTATGTGGCAACCCCATGGGGATATATCTACTTTTATTTTTTTTCAAAATTTGTGCCTGCGTTAGGACAAAAGAATCCTTCTCGCTTGTTAATATACAGTTTAGAATTGCTCTGTAAAAATATTGTAAATATTGTGAAAACAAGGAGAGGAACAGACACCACTATCTCGGGAAAAATGTCGGAAGATTTCGTTTTTGATTCGGACGGTTTGGTCACTTTTTGCTCGGAGTTCGACAATACACCTACAGCAGAAATGACAGAATCATATCTCGAAGTTGCACTACAAGATTTAAACGAACGGTGGGCGAACGTACAAAGGACTTATCTCCGAAAGAGAAAGCAAGGCCGATAAAAAACTGTTAGAATCAGCCCGCGCTAAGTACCTCAGTTGCACAAAGTCGATATTTTCAGTACAATGTGTACTCAAAAATTTTTTATATTTTAGCCAATTAACTCTATTGACGGTCAACGGGGAGCCAATCTCTTGGGGAAACGAAACAGAGATTATAGTGGGTGAGTGATCTGATGACAAATCTAATGAAGGCTCCACTTGTATCCACTCTAAAGGAAAATTTTTCGCAACTCCAAAATCTATAGCATCAGGGATCTTTCGTCGGTCTGACGGCCAATAAGTGGGATGTCCGCTTGAAACCACATCTAAGCCCATTTTGGAAAAGGTGTCAAAAAGCACACGGCCCTTCGGGGTAATTAAACGTGATCCCCAAAAAGTGTGTTTAGCGTTATAGTCGCCAGCCGCTAAAAATCGAGGCTCAAGTGAATTTAAAAAATTTGTATATTGATTTTCTGTTACTGAAAACCGGGGTGGGGAATAAATCGATGAAATAACAATTTTATGATGAAAATGTTCAATACATATGTTTGCTGCTTGGATATACTCCTCACATGTCTCGTTCATTAAAAAGTGTTTAATTCTGGATTTTATTAGAATTGCCGATCCTCCGGGGATCTTTTGTGTCGTACAGTATGTAGCCATTAACTTTGAAAAAAACTGTTAGTTGTCAAATGCTGAAAGATATAAAAAGGTATATAGAAAGTTACCCTAAATGTCAGAAGAATAAAGGCCCATTTAGCCGACCGTAAATGTAGAAATGTAAATGGAGTCGTAACAGCTGATTGTTTTTGTTATACGAGAAACCATGAAAACGCTTATCTGACTGTAATGAAATGTAACCGTAACGTCTGAACCTGTAGAAAATAGAATTTCATTACGTGTTTACGTGACAAATGTAGTCAGTGATGGTATATATTATTGTGGATGGCAAGATATCCCAAAAACGCTGTTTTCGTACTTTTTGTTTATTTGATAATTGCAATGTTTAAATAGTTATATTTGTATTCCCACATAATATATTTTAATATATGTAATATTAAAAAATTTTTTTAATATTTTTTAAGTATAATAAGCTAATAATTATATATAACTAGCATTTTAGTACTGTTATACACAAAAATGTAAAGGGTATATATAAGTTTTTGATTCCGTTTGTAATTTCTAGAATTTTTATTTGCGACTGCATAAAATATATATGTATATACTGAATCAGAATTAATAGAAAAGTCGATAAAGCAATGTCCGTCTGTCCGTCCATCGGTTATTGAAATACTGTTCTGAGAAAACCGTTAGACTTAGAAACGCTTTTCTTTCACCATTGTATTACCCCATCGAGTCATGGAATTGCTATTAAAATTCAGCAATATCGCTTCACATATAGCTGAGATATGTTCAAAATTCCGAAAAAAGTCATTATTTTTTGCAATTTTGTATGAAATTTTTTGAAAAAATATAGTTTTGCTTCAAACTTCACAAACTTATTATAGTAATAAAAGGAGGTTACTAAAATACAGAAAAAGAGAAATTCCAATATTGGTCCATATACTCGTATACCCAATATATAGCCCATTTTTCCATAAATGTTTTTTTTTTTTTTGCTTAAAAGAAGTTCTGATAATATACCACATAGAGAAAATGAACATTTTCGATGTCGGTCCATATATACCCGAGATATAGTCTAAACCGATTTTTTTGTGAAAAATTTCTTTTGCTTGAAATCAGCTTCGATTATAAAACGAGGTAATTACGCGTAAAATACAGAAAATGGAAAATTCCGTTATCGGTTCTGTTTAAAAACGCTTTAAAGCAATTATCGGCAACAAAGTTCCATCACTGTAATTAATTGTGAATGGAAACATTCACCATTAATTGCTCTTTTTCGCCTTAAATTTTTATAATTGACTGATTTCCGGTCTTCATTATTATTATTGTCTGAGCGGACTCCCGATAAAGAAGATCCTGTGGCGTCTTGAAGTTTTTCTAAAGTTGAAGTTTCGCTGATTTGTAACAAATTTGGGTTTGTAAATAAATTTACACGAATGTAAGTAATTGGAAATTTATTTGCGCACTTCTTTGAGAAAATTAATAGTGACGTCAGGAATCTCCTCTTGGCCATAGTCGTCATTCCCTAGACTAACGCTATTCCCCTACCTGTTCCATGCTTCTGCATACTCCCATGCATTAGCTTGTCCCATTTTCCAACCAAACAATTTTAATTAAATCCATAATTAAACATGGTCCTTCGAGCCGGATTAAAGATGGTCCTTTTGTGGCAGTAAAATCACTGAATTAGCACCATTGAAATATACAGTCCAAAGCTCTAAGTTGGTTATCAACGCCAGACGAGACTGCCTGCGTTAAAGGTGATCAACGTTGAAGTTTTTTTATTTTAAAAAGCAAAAAAGGAATGTGCGAAGAAAAACTTCAATTATAGTAAAACTATTAAAGTTTAGGAAATTTACCACAGCTGAATAAAAGTGTGAAATTCGACTATTATCAAAAAGAAAGAAAGAAGTGTATTATATTGTTCTCGAGAAAAGAACAAGTAGTTTAAAACATCAGCGAAGCAAAACACAACTGTCACCGATAAAGGAAAAGGTACAAGTACCAGCGAAATGACTAAGCTATTGACAGAATTCTTCAGTGGAGCTGAAGGATCTGGAAAGGAATATTAGCCATTAAAGGAATACTTGAAACTGTGAGTACGGAATCTATCTCAATTATGTTTTTCTAATAAGTAAAGGTGCCTACATAAACACATTTTCAAAGCAATGAAAACGCATAAATTCAAATTGGCACTTAAAATCTATATATAGGTTTTTACTTTCAAATTAACGATTTTTGTACTCAAATTCAATTTTTTACAAGTCAAACACAATGTTTTGCAACACAAATTCAATTTCTTGCACTTCAAATTAAATTCTTTTCATTTCATATTAAATTTTTTCTATTTCAAATTAAACTATTTTTATTTCATATTAAATTTTTTGTGTTTCAATTTAAATTTGTTTAACTTCGAATTTAAGTTTTTATTTATTTAGCTAAAAATTTACAAAACGAAATTAAAATAAACTTGTTGTTCAAGTCATTACTCGTAATTTTTCCTTAATATAATTTTCTAAACCAAATTTGGACGGTTCCTATTGCAACTGTTCTCCAGATGCAGCTAATGACAAACTCATGGTCATATCAAGATAATAATTGTTACAATCTGAAGGTGCTACCGTTTGGACTGACTGTTTAATTATTGTTATCAAGTACAAATTACTATCCGCATCAGTTAATAAATTTCGGGCAGGTAGTTTTGTTTTAGAAAAAAACGTTTTTATTGGATTAAGGTCACGTATGTAGCTATGTAAGGAGGAAGAAAATTTATAATGTGCCCGGATTCTGCAACCTTATCTTTTGTATCTTAGCATTATCAAGGACCAGACAAGCACATTCGGTGCTGGTTTCAGCTAATTTACTGAATAGCTAACTCTTCCAGGAAAATTATGAAAATGTTGGAACTTACAGATGAATTAGCAATGATCGTCTTGTCTTTCAAAACAGAAATTTATTACAGTTGAAATATCGGGAGAACATATTTTTTCAATTTATTTTCAAATTTAAAATAAAGTTTATTTCATAAACTTTTCTCCAAATTTTTTACTTATACAGCCCAATTATGAATACTCTTACGGAATTTATTTCTCTCGGAGTTTATTCCTCACGGAATTTATTTTCCACATAAAGTACTTTTTTCAATTAAAATTAAAGAAAAAACACATTTTTTGTCCGTAAGAATTGAAGAGTTGATCTTCCTTTAATGTTTTTAACGAATAGAGCGAAGAAAAAATAAAAAAACCTCATACTTAATTTTTGTTCATAATTGGAGGAAAGGGAAAAGTGATAAAATTCCTATGGAATTTTTATTTATAATTGGGCTGATAATGTAACTTCTATTGAGTTTTTTTTTTATAAAGCTGTAAGTTTTTAGCCAAATAAACAAAAAATTTGATTCGAAGTTAAACAAATTTAAATTGAAACACAAAAAATTTAATATGAAATAAAAATAGTTTAATTTGAAATAGAAAAAATTTAACATGAAATGAAAAGAATTTAATTTGAAGTGCAAGAAATTGAATTTGTGTTGCAAAACATTGTGTTTGACTTGTAAAATATTGAATTTGAGTACAAAAATCGTTAATTTGAAAGTAAAAACCTATACATATATAAAAGTTAGCTAAATATTTTCATGTATTGAAAAGCTTACATATAAACACAAAGGCTTATAAACATACGTATATGTGCGTATACATCTAACTTAAATTAAATAATATCATTCATCTATTTTACATCCTAAAAACAGTTACATGCACATACATACATATTTAGGTAGATCAAACAGTTAAGTTACTAAAAGAAGTAAAATTACAAAAATTACATCAACAAAACATATGTGTAAAAACAACCGCAATTTCAGCGTATGTTGTTGTTATAGTTGAATAAAAACTTAAATTTTAAGAGTAATCTCAAATAAAGAGAAAATTTGTCTCACCCCCACTCTAATCTCTTTGATTAAGTTCACTCCTAAATTAATTTGATGAACTTTGGATGGATGATGCTACTCAATCATATATACGAAGAGTTGGGAAAATATATTTTCGATAATTGAACCATTTAATTTTCAATCACATACATATGTATGTACACATATGAATAAAAAGTACATACATACATAGGTACTTGTATAGAAGAAGTCATAGGAAAGCTGACATCTTAATATTATACAATATAAAATATTAGTTATATTTATATATTACTGATTTGGTCACATTTATGAAATCCTTGAAGAACATTATCTTGCTCGTGTGAAAATTAAACATTGAGAGGCCAGCAAACATATAAATAAAATTGAATATAAATTATTTTTAGTTTTGCTTTATCAATAATTTGTTCGCTAAGCTCAGCGTACGTAAGTTATACACGGGGTTACCTAAAAACTGGTTTGCATATCCCAGCGAACATCGGAAGGTTCATTTACTGAATTTAATTTTTCGTAATTTTACTCTCAAATTCTATCAAAAGTGAAATTAAATTATACGTCGAGCTATTGGAAAACTTATTCACGAGGCCCAATGAAAATTTTTTCATAGTTTTAGTGACCGAATTTGGTTTCGTAAAATTGAACAAACCATAGCCAGCATTTCAAGAAAAATTGCTTTGCGCTTAAATAAAATATTTTCAAAAATATCAACTGAACATCTGTACTGAGTGAATAAGAAACAGGTTCGCAATTCCCAGCGAACAATTTAAGAGTACTTGCTGAATTTACTTTTTTTTGAAGGTTTTGTCAAACTCCATGAAAAGCGGGAATTTAATTCTGCGTTGACTTATTGGAAAACTTGGTAACGAATCCCAGTGAACATTTTTTGTATACTTTCGATTCCCAACGAACACTAAAGTGCAAGTCTGTACCGGATTATTAAATAATTGGTTTAAAGTTTTATGGTGCTCTAATTGTTCCATAAGTATTGCTGGATTCGTCGTTCTAAGAGTGTTTACAAAATCTGTGCGCAAAAAACTAAGAAAAACCCCCAAAGTCTTAAAAAGCTACATTGAGCGTAGAAAAATTTTTTCGCAAATCCCTGCGAATACTAAAGCAAAAATTCTGTACTAAGCTAAAAGTAAAATTTCTTGCAAATCCCAGCAAATACTTAGAGATTTAGTGTGGAGGTATTTAGACCTTAAGTTTCCAAATCCCAGCGAAACATATAGTTGAACCCTGAGTTATTGAAAATTGTTTAGCAATTCCCAGCTAACACATTTAATTCTGCTTTCCGAGTTTTTTCATTCCAAAATTTTATTCGCTAATCCCAGCGAATACTGTGCCAATAAAGAGTGTGTTTGCTAAGTCTAGCGACTACTGAAAGGGTTTCGGTGCTGAGCTTTTCGTAAACTCTGTTCGTTAATCCCAGCGAACACCCGATTAGATTGTTACAGAGACGACTAAAGTGAAAACCTGTTTGAGGTTATATTTTATTTCAATCTGTCGCCTAAACATTGTAAACCTGTTGGTCTAAAAGTTAGTTAGTACTGTTGCAAAGTATGTGGCAACCCCATGGGGATATATCTACTTTTATTTTTTTTCAAAATTTGTGCCTGCGTTAGGACAAAAGAATCCTTCTCGCTTGTTAATATACAGTTTAGAATTGCTCTGTAAAAATATTGTAAATATTGTGAAAACAAGGAGAGGAACAGACACCACTATCTCGGGAAAAATGTCGGAAGATTTCGTTTTTGATTCGGACGGTTTGGTCACTTTTTGCTCGGAGTTCGACAATACACCTACAGCAGAAATGACAGAATCATATCTCGAAGTTGCACTACAAGATTTAAACGAACGGTGGGCGAACGTACAAAGGACTTATCTCCGAAAGAGAAAGCAAGGCCGATAAAAAACTGTTAGAATCAGCCCGCGCTAAGTACCTCAGTTGCACAAAGTCTTATCATAAAAGCAAGTCTAACATACTTGATATTCAAAAAACTTTAAGCACGGAATCCTCCAATCCGGCGTGTCGGGACTTCATGGATGATGACAGGTTTGCCCATATTAAAATCCCTCCCTGTGACACGGATATTTTTGATGGTGGGTATAAAGAGTGGCCATCGTTTCGCGACATGTTCACTGCGGTGTACATCGACAATCCCAGGATCCCGGACGTGCAAAAACTGTACTACCTAAGGCTTAAAGTTCACGGCCAAGCAGCTAGTATAATAAGAAATTATCAGCTTTGTGCGGGAAACTTTAGCCTTGCGTGGGAGGCGCTAAAGGAGAGGTACGAAAACCAAAGAATTTTAGTAGAAAACCAGATTTTACTTAATTTGGCATCGATTACTGAAGAAAGCAGTAAGTCCCTTCAAAAACTTCAAACGACAATTAACGACAGTCTCGCAGCGATTAAGGCCCAAAACGTTCCCATAGGCGAATGGGACCCCTTTATTATAATGTTATGTGCCAGTAAGCTTCCCGTCGAGACCCTATCCCTCTGGGAACAATCTCTAGAGTCACACAGGAAGTTAATCAAATGGGAGAAGATGGACAGGTTTCTTTCACACAGATGCGAAGTGGTTGAAAGATTAGAAGACCGAAGACAATTACCGCAACATATCAATCAAAAGATAATTTCTGGAAAGACAATTAGTATATCCAAGCCTGAGTCGACCAATTTCAAATGTAAGATTTGTGGTTCTAACCACCCCTTAAAATCTTGTCCACAATTCCTAGGCTTTGACCCTCAAACGAGAAATAAATTTGTGTCTGATAACAAAATATGTATAAACTGCTTAGCATACACGCATCTCCGAAAAAACTGTCCGAGCCGATTTTCTTGCTCATATTGCAAGCAGAACCACCATTCCCTCCTGCACTTTCCTAAACAATCAGCCGAAAGCAACCAGTTCGTTCTACGTGAGGAGTGCCCGGGAACATCATCTCAGTGCAAAGGGAAACCATACTCATCGGCTTCAGCTCACTTCTCACAGGGGGGCATTACAAGTGCCCAGGAAAATACTTTATTGCCCACGGCGATAGTTGAAGTTAGTCATCAGGGTGAAAAATTTAAGGCTCGCGCTTTTTTCGGCCAAGGGTCGGAAAGAACTTTCATTTCTAAAAGACTACAACAGCAACTGATGCTTCCGACGGAACCCAAATTCTTTCAAATACATGGCATCGGTGGAGAAATAGAAACTCACATTATATTCGGAGAATTATAATCGGTTTGTGGACGTCCAAACTATCGTCATTCCAAAAATAACTCGAATGTTGCCGAGAACAGCTGCCGCAAGATCAAATATGCTTCTCCCTGATTTAACAGGTATTGAATTAACAGATCCGGAGTATTATCTTTCCAGACATGTTGATTTACTCATCGGTGCTAATGTATTTCCCCAAATCCTTCTCGAAGGAGTTAAGCCCATTAATCCGTCTTTGCTGGCGCAGCGTACTATTTTTGGCTGGGTTATAAGCGGGCCCATAAACATTGGATGCTTCTCTACGTTTTCAATTGAGGCTAGAGAAATTTCTGGTAATCTACTAGGGGACCAGTTGAGGAGGTTTTGGGAGGAAGAAGAAGTACCTGTTCAGCGGTCTGCCTCTAAAGACGAGGAGTTCTGCGAAGCTTTTTATCAGAAAACCACTATCCGAAACCCCTGCGGCCGCTATGTGGTTAGGCTTCCGTTTAAGACAGAGTTCCCAACTTATTTGCGTCTCGGTACTGCTCGTGCTGCAGCAATGGCCCAGTATCTTAATTTAGAACACTCCCTCAAAAAGAAAGGTGATCCTGCTAACACATATAGTAGTGTTTTACATGAGTACTTAGGTCTCGATCAAATGGAATCTACAAATTCTATCGAAACTATAACTCCTCAAGGTCCTCATTTTATCTCCCCCACCATGCTGTAATTAAACCAGACAGCCGTACCACCAAAGTAAGGGTAGTTTTCAATGCGTCCAAGAAAACTTCGTCCGGATTGTCCCTCAACGACATTCTGCATGTAGGCCCCACCCTACAAGCGGATTTGATGACGCTAATTTTAAGATGGCGACTTTATAGATATGTCTTCAATGGAGATATTGAGAAAATGTATCGCCAAATTCGTGTTCATGAAGAAGATATGCAGTTTCAGCGGATTCTCTTTCGGCCGACCCCATACTCAACCATTCAAGACAGTAACGTTTGGCGTCAACTGTGCACCATATTTGGCCATCAGGACTCTTATACAATTAGCTCGTGACTCTGAAAACATGTACCCACAGGCAGCGTATACCCTGAGGAATGAGACATATGTAGACGATATTTTGTCAGGCGCACATGACATTCAATCGGCGATCAATTCATTATCACAGCTAACAATGGTGTTAAAATCTGCTGGTTTCCCTTTAAAAAAAAAATAACTTCAAACTCCCATGAAGTCTCAAAAGAAGATCTACTAGACTCTTCGTTTCTCAAATTCAAGGAAATCAGTTCGACAAAAACGCTTGGTATCCAGTGGAATGCGTTGTCAGACTCCTTTTCTTATACCGTCAAGCCTCTTTGCTCGGTGAGTTCTATAACAAAACGGCAGATGCTTTCGAATATTGCCAAGATTTTTGATCCCGCTGGCTGGATCTCTCCCATTGTCATTCAGGCAAAGATACTTTTACAACAACTATGGTTGGAAGGTAACCAATTGGGATGAAAATGTCAAGCCTGCCACATTGGAAAAATGGAACGCATTTGTTCACAATATGGGCAGCATTTCGTCACTCAAAATACCCCGATGGATAAATTACGCCCCTTCATCACTCATTCAAATTCACGGATTTTGTGACGCATCCGAAAAGGCTTACTCTGCAGTAGTGTACCTTAGAATACAGTCCGATTTTGGCAACACATCACATCTCTTTGCATCTAAAACAAAAGTTGCCCCAATCAATCCAGTAAGTCTTCCTCGACTAGAACTATGTGGTCGCTGTTGTTGTCTAAACTTGTGAGAAAAATTATGGAGGCTATGCCTTGGCAGAATAAAGAGCTCTTTTTGTGGACGGATTCTTCTATTGTGCTGGGCTGGCTGGGAAAATCTCGGAGTACTTGGAAAACGTACGTGGCCAACAGGACCGCACAGATAATTCGAATGTTGAAAATGCGTCATGGAGACACGTCCGATCCTCCGAAAATCCAGCCGATTTAGGCTCTCGTGGCTGTGATTTCGATCAACTGATTTATAACTCCTTATGGTGGAACGGGCCAGATTGGCTTCTAAAGCCCCCCGAAGAATGGCCAAAGACCATAACAGTGAACGAAAATTTGTTAGGAGAGAAAAGGAGAGTCGATATTTTTCATACACTTGCGAGCGACGAGGATCCGCTTAGTCGGTTTTCAAAATGGGACAAAGCTATAAGAGTCTTGGCGTACGCGTTCAGGTTTTTTGAGGCTTTAAAAAAAGCGTATAAACGCGATAACTCAAATATCTCGCATATAGCACCTGCTTCCGATCAAATCAAAACCATACTTAAAAAATGCGATAGCATTACATACGAAGAGTTCTCAAGAACTAAAAGTAGGCTTATATCTTTAACTCAGCTTAGACATTACAAAACAGAGTTTACCTCATTATTAAAGGGCAAAGAAATCAGTAGGAAAAGCTCTCTATTTCCCTTGAATCCATTTGTGGACGAACATAATGTTATTCGTACCAACGGCAGAATAGCGAACTCAACTCTGCCCTATAACGAACGTCACCCAGTGATTCTGCCCGTCAACTCATGTTTTTGCAGGTTATTTATCGATTTTACACATAATCTCTTAATGCACGCGGAAACCAACCTGATGTTGCGAGCAATACGAGCAGAATATTTTGTGCCGAGATTGAAACCCGCAATCAGATTCTGCATTCGGAAATGTGTAACGTGCGTTCGTTATAAGCAAAATGTGAAAGCACAAGTAATGAGCGCCCTACCAGTGGCGAGAAGTTCTTTCTCATTACCATTCACCATCACTGGCTTAGACTTTGCAGGTCCTTTTTCCATTAAAACTTCAATGTTACACTAAGTTTACACGAGCAAGTAACTTGTTACAAGTAGCGTGTACATATTAACAACCAATACATCGAAAAAAATAATAAAAACACTTGCAATTTGCACGATTGTTTACACACGCAAGTGCAAGTTCATTTTCAAAATGTCGTCGAAAACAAACGTTGTACGCCTTTGTACTACATGCGCTTTTGATGTCTGTGCTGCCAAAGTTTTAGCCTATCAATCTTACAGGGGAATTATATTAAGTACATAAATTTTTCACAATATACATAATAAATTTGTAATCCAAAGAAAAAATAGGTTATAGATGTTTATTTATTTTTGTATTTTTATATTATGTTTTCGGCATATAACTAAAAATATTAAAATTTTAAAAATTTTTCATTGAAAAATACCTATTAAAGTGAAAATGAAATATCTATGGGCAACACTGTTTGTTTCTGCTTGCATGCAAGTGAAAAAATCACTGCCAACCAAAATCAGTTGCAAGTGAGGCTACTACTTGCAGGTGTGTGTATGTATTAGTAAAAAAAATGGTAATGTATTGGGTTTTTTGCACTTGCACTTGCGTGTGTAAACATTGAGTTACGAAATGCCCCATATCAAAAGGGATATGTATGTGTCTTCGTGTGCTTTGCTACGAGTGCAGTGCACCTTGAGCTTTGTTCCGACTTAACCACCAATTCTTTCAGAGCAGCTTTCATTAGATTTGCTGCTCGACGCGGTTTGCCAAAAAAGATTATGTCCGACAATGGGACCAATATTGTAGGCGCTGAACGAGCTCTCCAGTTCGAATACGATCAGTTGATAAGCACCGCTGCATCGGATATAGTGGCGAAATACTCTTCCCATGGATTTCAGTGGCATTTTATTCCCCCAAATGCTCCTCATATGGGAGGGCTGGGGGAAGCGGGTTTCAAATCGTTTAAAACTCATTTCAAAAAGGTAGCCCAAAACAATAAATACACTTTTGAAGAATTTGCTACGCTTCTGGCTCGCATAGAGTCTCTTCTTAACTCTAGGCCCCTATCACCCATGTCGGATGATCCTAACGAGTTATTAGCTCTCACACCAGGCCATTTCCTTCGTGGTGCGCTTATTATAGCTCCTCCCGAAATTCAGAATGAGCCCTGCAGTCTCAGAAACCGATGGGAAAAGTTAAAAGTACTCCACCATCAATTTGCGCAAAGATGGAAAGACGAGTACCTTAAAGAACTGCAAAAAAGATACAAATGGCAACATCCCGAAGAGAACATTATGGTCAATCAGCTGGTTGTAGTAAAAGATGACCGTCTACCCCCTAATGAATGCAGATTAGGTCGAATCGTAAAAATTTATTCTGGCACCGATGGGTTCGTTCGAGTAGCCGACATAAGAACGCAGACCGGCATTATAACTAGAGCTATACATAAGCTTTGTGCCCTCCCAATTCACGCTCTTCCTAATCAATAAAAAATACATAATTCTCTTATCTCTCCTATTTTATTTTGTACATCGTTGTATCCACTTGTATGTACTAGTATTGGAACCCACTCAGTCATACCCCTCCCCTATATTCTCCAAGTTCATTCCTGCCTATAACTACACTAACAAACTTGATTTTTCACAGGGTTCCACGAAGAATCGCGCTTAATAAGTGTCTTGTCTGCAGCAAATATCACCCACTGCGTTTTTGTAGAAAGTTTCGAAATATGAAAGTCGAAGAACGTCAACGCCAAGTTCGCCTACATGGATACTGCGCAAATTGCTTCGCACGATCCCATTCTACCGATGACTGCACTTCTGCAGATGTGTGCAAAAAATGCGGCTGGGGACACCACACACTGCTGCATATTGCTAAGCGAACTGCCAGGTCCGCCAGCTATGGTGACCGCGGACGTGTACATCAAGCACCACGTCAACGACCGCAACGTGTACAAGATCGTTTAGGCTCAAACCATCGATCAAGAAACCACTGACCACCACGCTCAGAATCCACTTCAATCAATAGACAACACACCGCCAGGAATCCACGACGGCTTCTTAAGGGTGTATTGCGAGCCCTTGAACTCCTCGCACAAACAATTTAATTAATTTGATCATACAGATCAAGGCGCCGCAGGATGTTTAAAAACGCTTTAAAGCAATTATCGGCAACAAAGTTCCATCCCTGTAATTAATTGTGAATGGAAACATTCACCATTAATTGCTCTTTTTCGCCTTAAATTTTTATAATTGACTGATTTCCGGTCTTCATTATTATTATTTTCTGAGCGGACTCCCGATAAAGAAGATCCCGTGGCGTCTTGAAGTTTTTCTAAAGTAGAAGTTTCGCTGATTTTTAACAAATTTTGGTTTGTAAATAAATTTACACGAATGTAAGTAACTGGAATTTATTTGCGCATTTATTTGAGAAAATTAATAGTGTCGTCAGGAATCTCCTCTTGGCCATAGTCGTCATTCCCTAGACTAACGCTATTCCCCTACCTGTTCCATGCTTCTGCATACTCCCATGCATTAGCTTGTCCCATTTTCCAACCAAACAATTTTAACTAAATCCATAATTAAACATGTTCATATTTAACTAATTTTTACATGATAATTTCCATGAAAGATTTCCTTTTGGAATGTTGAATACAAGGCAAACATATTTTTTCCCCGATGTCGGTTTATATATATCCGAGCATATATAATTCAAATTTTTAATATATATTATATATGTATATAGGTGACTATCTTGAAGGGTATTTTAGATTCGGCCCAGCCGAATGTACTACGCTCCTGTTATATATTTATATTATTATATATTATGAGCAGTTAAATTTGTTTTTTTAGAAGTACCAAAAAGCAGAGAACAAAAATCTAAACATTTGAGATTTATTCGCTATAGTAGCTTCCAACATTGGTACTAATAAAAAAATTATAAAAAGCTTGTTTTTTATATTTTCCAGCTGTAGCTCATATGAAATGTCGACAATAGACAGAAAAAGAAATATTAGAAATTTTAGGGACCATTTTAACAATATTAGTACCTTTTGTATATGTACTGAATACTATGAACTCTCATCACTGCTATGAACAGCTGTATTGCTTTTATTTTATTTTTGCAAATTATTTGATATACAGAGATAGGTGATGAAAAATTAATTATTTTCTTTAACATACAATAATATTTTTTTTTTTTTTTTAAGCATTTTTTTATTTATTGAATCTTCAAAATGAACTAACAATAAGTATTCAAATCTTAATACTAAATTTAAAATTAAAAAATGTGATTCTAAAGTCCGGCCAATGCTAGACAAAAAGTTTTATTATGCGGGAGCTATTTCGGTAAAATCACCTATTGAGCAATCTGATGGTGGCAGTGGTATCCCTTCTTTTAAGCTGAGTGTGGCCGCCAAAATTAAGTATATTGCGAGCAAGAGGGTTTGGATGAAGTTCCAGTTTACTGATATACCTTGTCGCGTACTTAGAAAATTCCTCTTTTACCAGCGGAACACTCAGATCGTTATGAATTCGTGAATTTTTAACGTACCATGGAGCTGCAGTAATCGTTCGTAGAATTTTGTTTTGCCGCCTTTGGATTTTTTCAATGTTTGACGCTGAGGCGGTGCCCCATAACTGAATTCCGTAGCACCATATAGGCTTTAGTATTGCGTTGTATAACAAAAGTTTGCAATCTAATTTCAGTGTCGAATTTCTGCCCATAAGCCAATTTAGCTGCGCTGCTTTTAGTTTTAACTGAGTGACCTTTGCTTCAATGTGAGACTTCCATGTTAGCCTACGGTCCAAGTGAATACCAAGGTACTTGACTTCGTTGTGCTGCGGAATAGGTGAGTTGTTTATTTGGATAGGCGCACATGTTTGCTTACACAGAGTGAATGTGACATGAGTACATTTCTGTTCATTAACTTTGATTTTCCAAAGTTTTAGCCATTTCTCTAATATTGAAGTATATTCCTGTAAATTTCGTGATTCTAAATGGTGGTTTTCATGAACACTCAAAAACGCTGTGTCATCTGCAAAGGTAGAAGTGTGGATTCCAGATGTCGTTGGCATGTCAGAGGCGTAAATCAAATATAAAGTAGGCCCCAGTATGCTGCCTTGGGGAACTCCTGCCTTGATTGGCTGAGTTGGGCTAATAAAGTCGCCTTCTCTGATAACAAACTTCCGCCCGTATAAGTAGCTTTCCAGAAGCTTGTGTGTATTTGCAGGCAAATTTAGCTTTATTTTGTGCATCAAGCCGTCGTGCCACACTTTATCAAACGCTTGAGAAATATCAATGAAAAGAGCTGAGCAGTACTTCTTCGCCTCAAAGGTTTGTCTTATGACATTGACTAGTCTGTGCGTTTGTTCTATGGTGCTATGTTTAGCCCGAAAGCCAAATTGATGATCAGGGATGCATCCTACATTGTTCAATATTGGACTCAACTTCGCCATTAACAATTTTTCGAATAGTTTTGAAATTGTTGGTAAAAGACTTATTGGTCTATATGATTCTACCTTAGTCAGATCCTTCCCTGGCTTGGGTATCATAGTAATCATTGAGATCTTCCACTCTGCAGGATAATACTCAAGGCGTAAAATGGCGTTAAAAATAAAAAGTAGAACCCTTCTAGCTACACGAGGTAACTGTTCAAGCATTTTACCAGTAATTTGATCAATGCCTGGAGCTTTCCTGGGGTTTGTATTACCGATAACCTTTTCGACATCTTGAAAATTAAATCTCAAAGACACAGGAGGTCTAACAACATATGGTGGTAATTCCGCTGTATTATTCTCTGAATCATTTGTGATAAAAACGTTTCGCAAATGGTCGACATACAACATTCCCTTTTCAGAATCGCTTCTTGCCCAGTCGCCAGTTGAATTTCGCAAAGGTGGCTTACCTATTACGGGTCTTTTTAAACCTTTTGTCGCTTTCCACAAGGAATAATCAGATTGAGGGGTACCATCAAGGCTTTCCAAATATGTTTTAAGGGAAGCCATTTTATGGACTTCAAGCAGATTTCTTAGCTGAGTTATGCATTCCCGTAGCCTAGTTTTAAGCTGGGGCGACCTGCGAAGTTGCCACTCTCTTCTGACTCTTCTTTTTTCTGACAGAAGTTGCTCAATTTCAGATGAATAAGTTCTATTGCTCTCATTTCTAGGTCTTAAATGACTAGTGGTAGCATGCTGTACGGCCAGTTTTAGGTTTTCAGAAAAATTGTTAAAATATCCTCAGGCGTTCTCAAGGCGATATTTTCAGTACAATGTGTGCTCAAAAATTTTTTGTACTTTAACCAATTAACTCTATTGACAGTCAACGGTGAGCCAATCTCTTGAGGGAACGAAACAGAGATTATAGTGGGAGAGTGATCTGATGACATATCTAATGAAGGCTCCACTTGCATCCACTCTAAAGGAAAATTTTTCGCAACTCCAAAATCTATAACGTCTGGGATCTTTCGTCGGTCTGTCGGCCAATAAGTGGGGTGTCCGCTTGAAACCACATCTAAGCCCATTTTGGAAACGGTGTCAAAAAGCACACGGCCTTTCGAGGTAATTAAGCGTGATCCCCAAAAAGTGTGCTTAGCGTTATAGTCGCCAGCCGCTAAAAATCGAGTACCAAGTGATTTGAAAAAATTTGAATATTGGCTTTTTGTTATTGAAAATCGGGGCGGTGAGTAAATCGAGGAAATAACGATTTTTTCATGAAAATATTCAATGCATATATTAGTTGCTTGGATATACTCCTCACGTGGCTCGTTCATTAAATAGTGCTTAATTCTGGATTTTATTAGAATTGCTGAGCCTCCGCAAGATCTTCCACGGGGATCTTTTGTGTCGTACAGTATGTAGCCATTAATTTTGAAAAAACTGTTGGTTGTCAAATGAGTTTCAGCAATCAACATTATATCGGTTTGCTTTTCCATAAGGAAGTGCTCAAGTTTATTTTTGTGATGGCGGATGCCGTTTGCGTTCCAGAAACATATTTTTAACCAATTCATTTGTTTAAAATTGCCTGTAAAATAGTGGATTGCATTTTCAGCATTTCCTGCATCATGTTTGTCATAGAAACGGTAAAAGTGTTTATGGACTGAACAAGAGTCTGCAGAGTTGCCTCAAGATTGCTAAAATTTGGATCGGATTTTGGAGGCTTGGGCTCCTGATCCAAGTTTGGTTTATCGGATTTTACCACATTTGCATAAGAAATTTGTTTGGGGTTTTGCAAGTTTACATGGCTGGTACCTGGGGAAAATTGTTTGTAGAAGTGGTGTTTGACTGCTGGGGTGGCACATTTGAAATTGGTGAGCTATTTGTCATTGACCTCTTGAAGTGAGTGTAGACAGGGCAACCCCTGTAGTTTGCAGTATGGTTACCTCCACAGTTACTGCATTTCTTAACGCTCGCGTCAGTCTTAGGTTTTTTGCACTGAGATGTACCGTGAAGTTCACCACACACAACGCAAACTGCGGGCAGCTTACAATAGGCCTTAGTATGGCCAAATTCTTGGCAGTTTAGGCATTGAACGGGCCCTAAACGCTTATGAGGCTCCTCAACGGTAACCTTGCGATGCAAAAGATACTTGAGGTTATAAATGGGATGCACTTCATTCTTTTTTAAGGCAACATCTCTAGGTTCCAATTCAACCCTAAACATGGGTTGAGGAATTTTTTCACGGTTTCTAATATTAACCACATTTTTAATTTTGAAGCCATTGTCTTCTAGTCCGGTTTTGACCTCATTCGTGTCAACAAAAGGGTCAATCCCTTTTATAACGACCTGAATACCTTTGGCACTTTTAAACTGATATGTGTAAAATGATCGCTTCTCCTTCTCTAGACCGTCAGACAGCTTTCGGTATTCATTTTCACTGTTTACCTGGATTTTCGTTTCATTGATGCCGCCGTGCTTAACCGATGTTACGTTAAAAGTATCTTTGCCGATTGCCGCAATAAGTTGTTTTACCAGCTCACTAGAGGTAGGTTCTCGCAAGTATATTGGTGGCGGCTTAAAGGTTTTTTAGAAATTGTTGGCTCATCTGTTTGCAGTATAGCAAACCTATTGCTATCGGTTGCCGAAGTCCTATTATCGTCTTTAGAAAATTTCGGTTGAGATGATATTTGAGCTGATTTGGGGCTTCGCTGCCTTTTAACCACGGTTATGTACCTGTCCATGCCTACTTGGATTTTTACCTTATCATCAACAATTAAACTGGAAGATGTTTTGTCTTCAGTTGTAACAACAATATTTGGCGAACACGATCGCGGGCGTTTCCTATCTCTTAGAGACAGGAAATTTTCCAATGATTTTTTCACCGATTCTTCTTCAGAAATCCAAAGGTTTTTTCTACCGGAGCTAAGCTCTTTTTCAGAATTACATCTGATAGGTACACTCATGCAATTAATTGTTTCTATTTTTTATTTACAATTTAAAATGGTAATTAACAAAAAATGTCACAAAGTTTTTCTTTTAAACAAAAACACTCTGTTCACCTATTACGGTTTTTACTTAATCCCGTTTTATTTTTTTTTTTTTTTTTTTACTTTGCGATCAAAAAACAAACACGTCCGTTCACTATCGAAGCTAAACAACGAATTGTGATACAATAATATAAAAATGAAAAACAGAACACTTTTTCTATAAATCATTAATAAGTGAACACTTTTTCTTCACCTGCACTTGTGTTTTTTTGTTTGTATCAAAAACACATGATACGGTTTTACGTGTTCTATAAGTGCTACTACATTTACATTTACGTTACATTTACATTTACCTAACAGTTACAAACTCTACGGTCGGCTAAATGGGCCTTAAGAACAGAGATTTGCGTGATGTACTGCAAGCAGTAATAAATCATTCACTTAGTAGTTTGAACATGTAGATGATACGAAATGAATTGTGTGTAAACCCTTCCAAGACGAAAGAAATTATGTTTAGAAGCTACAGTAGCAATATTATTTATCCGAAAATTAAAATATTTGAAAATAGAGTTGACTTCGTTCATTCAATTAAGTGTTTAGGGGTTATAGTTGATGACTTTAAATTTCGGTGAGCATATTAATTTTGTGTCGTCTAAAGTTACTTTAAGTCTGAGAAAGCTTTACAGTTGTGGTATATATTTGCCCATAGAAGTTAAAAAAAATTAGCTCATGCCAAAGACAATAAATATATAAAGATATTGTACTGTCCAAGGTGCATTAACGTATACACGGTGGCAGCACTACGGTATGTGACAATTTTTTGCTACTGGCAATATAGTAAGCTATTTACGTCAAATGTAAACAATACATTTTTGAAAGTGAATTTAGTGTTTTATTCTGTATTAAATATATACAAATTATTTTGTGAACATGTTAATAATCCAAATAAATATAATTTATAATTATGAAAAGGTACATTCAAAGTTTATAATTGTGAAAATAGTTACAAATATTTTTGATAAACATAGCTTACCACATGCCTGTTTTTGTTGTATTGTTGTAATTTTGCTCTGGTGCTGCCACCGTGTATACGTTAATGCACCTTGGTACTGTCTTATGTTGTTGTTCCGATCACAGATATAACCAGATATGGCAACATTGACGTATGTCAAAATGGGCAAAACATTTGTTATCCCATGAGGCGTGCAAGCAGTACAGAAAATCAAAATCAATGTGTTAATGAAAACAGCTAGTCTATACAAATAAAAATGTAAACAAAGAAAAAAAGGTGGTTGAAAAAAAATTTGTTTTATTCAATGTTTTAATAAAAAAGTGGAAACATGAATAAAAAGTGAAATAAATAATGTTAAAAATATTATATAAAGTACTAGATACTACAAAACAATGCAAACAAGAAGTAAAAGCAACATATTAAGTTTTGTTTCTTCGTTAAAATGCGTTGTTTGTATTGTTGGTGGCGGAGTGTCCAGTTGCCTGTTGGAAATGTTTAGTATTTTAATAAAATACATAAAACATGACTGAAAGGTAAAAAAGAGTGTTAAAAATATAAGAAATAGTACTAGCTAATAAAAAACAATGCAAACAGAAAATATAAACAACATATTAAGTTTTGTATCTTTGTTAAAATTACTTGTTTGCACTGTTACTGACAGAGTGCCATTTGCTTGTTGGATTTCCAATTGTACATCTGCCAAGATTTCCAAATACCGCTTAGTACGTTCTATAAACTAAAAATATAAGAAAGAAAACAAAATTTTTTAGAATTTGGTATTTTTCGTTCTATTTTAATTGCAGAATAGAAATTTTAAGGGTGGGTTTGCCCCAAAGTGAAAATTGAAACAGTGTACCAACCTGTTGGTTTTCCACCTAATGAACACAATTCGGTCCCATCTAGCGCTCCGGACATATGGTAAGCTGAAAATAAAAAAACTACTATAAAATTTTTATTAATTTTGACTTTTTTAATTTATTTTAATAGGCAATACATGAAATCTCATTTGAACGAAAATTGGAAAAGTCTACCAACCTGTTGTTTTTCGAGCTAATGACCAGAATTTGGTTTCATCTGGCGTTCCGGACCCTTGGTAAGCTGAAAATAAAAAAACACTATAAATTTTTTATTAATTTTCATTTTTTTAATTTATTTTAAAGGGCAGTGTATGAAATCGTTTTGTATCAAGCATCAATTAGCACTGCAACTTCCTTGCAGCACCAACAGATAATATCCCAACAGTCCATTTCTATGCAGCAGTATCTGCCGCCAGTGCCGCAGGTGGACATAAATCAAATACAGCAAAGTGTACAAAATATTCATCATCCAATCGGCCCCCAAGTCCAACAATAGTTAATTATTTTAGGTGGAGAATAAAGAAGTTTTTAATAAAAATTTGTATCTTTCCCATTTATGTATAGATAAGTTTTCATGGAAATAAAGATAGTATTCTTTAAAGGAAAGTAAAAAAACCTTTTTTTTAAATACTTATTTATAGTTAGAATGAAACTAGCTCTGAAGAATTGTTGCAACAAGTAGTTGGAAAATACATCTAAAAACTAATAAATCTAGACAAAATACATACTAAACACTAAAAAAAATTCATTCAGTTTGTGTGTAGATAATCCAGCTTCAATAACTCTAGGTAGCTCACTATTTGTCAATGAATATTCCAGTTGTTGTTCAGTATAGTGCTAAAAGGATAGCTTCATTATACAACGTTCCTTAACAAAACACACAACAAACAACTATTTTTGACTTTATGCAGTGATAAAGCTACATTTGTTATTATTGAGAACAAGCACACAAATGGTGGTAAGTAACAACAACCAAGTCTTAAAGATGACTTTAACACCAGCCTTAGCAGGTTGTATTGGTTGTTGTTACAAAACCTACCCTTAAATTTATGGTAATTTTTAACACTTTAAAAACAATTATGCACACACTTAAAAGCACTAATATCACTGAGCACCCAAATACAGAACACACACAGCTCCAACTGGTCGTATGCCTATATGAGCTAAATATAACTGGACACAATGCCAACCAAAATGATGTACTGTGTCCGACATGTAAAATTTTAAATCAACAACTTCATTTGTTGGGAACGAATGCAGCTTCAACTTATCACGACACCACATTATACATTTTCGGTTCTTGGAAAGAAGCAAAATATCATTATTACACATTCTTTTATTTTTATTATAATAAACTAAACTGACATATTTATTTCTTCCGGCGGAACACTTAGCACAAAAACACCTTTTCACTAACTTGTACACAACGATGGTATTTTTTCATAAATTAGCGCAAAAAAGGAAAATCGCGCCAAAAAGAAAAATTTCCACTACTCTTGCGCCAATTTATTGAAAATTTTTACTCCAAAATACAATTTTTACCACAAATTTTCACAAATAAAATGTAAACAAACCAACTATTTCACAAAAGAGAAAGCGATACATATATATTATATTGTCCTTCACACACGCCTTTTGGGATTTAGCGTTACCACTGTGATGGGAATTGGTTTGAAACGACCATACTTTGCAACTTTTTTCCCCGCGTGTCCATTCTGTGTATTCTGTGGTTCCGGTGCTAAATTCTTGAAGGGATTTTCTGAAAATCCCTTGGTGTTTTTGCAAAAACAAAATTTCAATCAAGGTGCATTAATGTATATACGGTGGCAGCACTAGAGCAAAATTACAACAATACAACAAAAACACGCATGTGGTAAGCTATGTTTATCAAAAATATTTGTAGCTATTTTCAAAATTATAAACTATGAATGTACCTTTTCATAATTATAAATTATATTTATTTGAATTACTTATATGTACACAAAATAATTTTTATATGTTTAATTCAGAATAAAGCACTAAATTCACTTTCAAAAATGTAAACAATACATTTGACGTAAATAGCTTCCTATGTTGCCAGTAGCAAAAAATTGTCACATGCCGTAGTGCTGCCACCGTGTATACATTAATGCACCTTGATTTCAATTAATGGAGAGAACAAATTCTCTGCAAAAATAATTACGTATGTGTATTGTTTATGTGTGTTAGTAACATCCAATATACTGTCCAGCAAACACGCAGATTTGAATTAAAATTAGTAATAATGATAATATGCAATAAAATTCTTTCGTAGACGACTTACGATTGAGTATCGTTTTACTGGAACTACCTTCGCAGCAAAAAAGGGCTGATTTTTATATAACAGCATTTGTTTGCAAGCAAACGTTTGTCTAATGCAAAGTTGTTACTAAGCCGTGAACATACTTCAATGACTTTGCATCGTGTTTGCTGGGTTTTGCATGTTAATATAATGATCTGAGCACATATTATATTCTAAACGAATAGATCTACTTTGTCACAGTAGCGAAAGTATGCATACATTTGTTATTGTACGAATTAAACTGCATCAATTCTGATCGAATTTTAGATGCCTTAATTAAAGAAAATTTTTTGTGTGCATCTAAGTTTTAATTAAATAATACAAATAGATTAAAATTTAATATTTGTAGGTTAAGATATTTTTTCAAGCAAGTTTTCTACATGCGAGAAAACTAATGTCTACTGTAAATAATTTGTGAGAAACCTCATGTATATGTATGCATGTAACTCTGGCATATATTGCGGTATGTTAGTGTTATTTTTTACACTTTTCGGAAATATATTCATTTGATGAAGAAGATGTTTTCCTTATATAGTATAATCATTCATTTATATGAACTTCACATAAAAGTTTTCGAAAAGCTATTTTGTTAAATCAGAGCAATCAAAAGTATAAAAAAAGTTATTATTGAGCAATGCGTAGAATGCACTAAAAATTCAATTTGCTCCTTCTGGTTTAACGAGAACAACATTTGTCACAAACACGGGTTGGAAATTCTTAATTTGCTTATACTTGTATTACTAAGAAAATATTCCTCTTGGCAGACACATGAGTGCAAAGCTTCAAATGCTGAAAAAGTCAGAAATTTAAAGCACCAGTTATTTAATTTGTTTTCCATTTTGAAGTATAAAACTAACTATTTATTTGAGTTCCTGGTTTTGGTTTATAACCTTTTTAGGTTTTTTGAATATTTATATCATACAAAATAAAAATTTACAAAAAAAAAAAAAAAAAAAAAAACAAGTAAGAGTGTTAGGTATATTCGGCTGGGCCGAATCTAAAATACCCTTCACGATAGTCACGTAAATGTATAGTACATATTGCAAATTTGAATTAAATATGCTGTTTTAATTTATAATAATGATAGTTCATTAAAATCTTTGATACGAACTAATAACTTTCATAATATATGCTAGGGATGTGTACATTTATTTAAGGCGGCGTAAAAAATTATTGTTTTTTCACACGCGTCATTTTCATTTGGGCGATGTGTAGACCGATATCAAAAATGTCCACTTTTTGGTATTTTAGTAACTCCTTTTTACAAACAGAACTGCTTTAATATAAAAATTATATACACCCTTTACATTTTTGTGAAGGGTATAAAAAAAATCGTGAAAAAATCGGTTATCCTATATCTCTTGTGTATATAGACTGACATCGGAAATTTTGATTTCCTGTATTTTAGTAGCCTAGTTTTACTATCAGAACTGCTTCTAAGAAAAAAATTGTTTAAGTGGCTTACGTGACATTTTCATGGAAAAATCGGTTTAGGCTATATCTCGGGTATATTTAGATCGATATCAGAAATTTTTATTTTCTTTATTTATATAACCTTATTTTATTACAAGAACTGCTTTAAGCAAAAAAAGTTGTTTAAGTTTGCTTACGCGACATTTTCATGGAAGACCCGTTTTAGACTATATCTCGGGTATATGGACCGATATCGGGCATTTTCATTTTCCATATTTATCTAACCTTATTGTAATACCAGAACTGCTTTTAATAAAAAAAAACGTTGTTTAAGTTCGCTTACGCGGCATTTTTTATAAAAACCCCGGTTTAGACTATATCTCAGGTATATATGGACCGATATCGGACATTTTCATTTTCGATATTTATATAACCTTATTTCTTTACCAGAACTGCTTCTAAGCAAAAAAAGTTGTTTAAGTTCGCTTTCGCGGCATTTTTATGGAAAACCCGGTTCAGGGTATATATGGACCGATATCGGACACTTTCATTTTCGATATTTATATAACCTTATTTCATTACCAGAACTGCTTTTAAGCAAAAAAAGTTGTTTAGGTTTGCTTACGCGACATTTTCATGAAAACCCCGTTTTAGGCTATATCTCGGGTATATATGGACCGATATCGGAAATTTTCATTTTGCATATTTACATAACCTTATTTTATTACCAGAACTGTTTTTAAGCAAAAAAAAAGATGTTTAAGTTCACTTACTTGACATTTTCATGAAAACCGCGGTTTAGGCTATATCTCGGGTATATATGGACCGATATCGGAAATTTTCATTTTTCGTATTTACATAACCTTATTTTATTACCAGAGCTGCTTTTAAGCAAAAAAAGTTGTTTAAGTTCGCTTACGCGATATTTTCACGAAAAACCCGGTTTAGGCTATGTCTTGGGTATATATGGACCGATATCGGAAATTTTCATTTTCCATATTTATATAACCTAAGTTTATTACCAGAACTACTTTTAAGCAAAAAAAGTTGTTTAGCTTCGCCTATGCGACATTTTCATTAAAAATCCGATTTTGGCTATATCTCGGGTATATATGGACCGATATCTGAAAAAAAAATGTTTTGCCTGTTAGTCACCATGCTTAATAATTGTGTGAAGTTTGAAGCAAAACAAACAACTTTTGTTTCCAAAAATTTTCATACAAAATTGCAAAAAAAAAATTGTTTTTTTTTTTCGGAATTTTGAATATATCTCAGCCATATGTGAACCGATATTACTGAATTTTAATAGTAAACCCATAAATCGATGGAATAAAAGAATGGTGAAAGAAAAAGGTGTCTAAGTCTAATGGTTTTCTTAGAAACGGTATTTCAACAGCGGACAGACGGACATCGCTTAATCGAGTTTTGCATTAATTCTGAATCAGAATATATGTATATACTTAATAGGGTTACAAATAAAAACTGTAGAAATTACAAACGGAATCACAAACTTACATATATATACCCTTTAAATTTTTGTGAAGGGTATACAAATTAAATGCAAATACAAATATGTCTTTTATTCTGTTACCAGTGTGTTGCATTTCATTACAAGTATAGTAGATATCTACCAGAATTAGTTCTCAAAAAGCATCTTGGTACATACAGCATCATCAGTTCGGTGCGAACATGCATATTTTTATTCATACAACAATAAAAAATCTATATGTACCCTACAATTATAAAAATAATCATATATGGTAATTTCGTTTATTAGTGGCTCTTATAATCATGTAGTACATAAGATACGAAGACACGAAATTTAATTTTAGCCAATACTTTTAAAATAAGTAAGTATGTCAGAAATATCTACATACATACATATATGTACATACTTCTATAAAAACAAAAAAAAAAGCAACATCCCAGAAAATAATACACATTCATGCATATCATATGTGCGCTTAGTATACATATGTACGTAGATGTATGTTTGCAATGAGAATTATAATTCCCAAAAAAATTTTTAGCATGCACCAATACATGTTCATATGTATGTATATTTGTTTCTTCACTTGTTCTTAATAACTCCCATCAACAAAACTCAAATAGAACATGCATACATACAATGTTTATATATTTACGCATGTGAGTTATATATGTATAAGTTAACACGATTCAAGTTGGTGACCAATTTGTTATTAATTTTTTGTTCTTTTCTTTTTCTTGTTAATTGGAAAATTATTTTAATATTGTGTTTGCATCGATAAATGCAAACACATCATTTTTAATATTGTTTCCAACGAAATATTTCAAATTAACATGATACATGTTGGCGACCTAAAAAGTCAATTCGCTATTAATTTTTTGTTCTTTTATTTTTCTTTGTAAATTGCGAAATTATTTTAAAATTGTGTTTGCGCTGATAAATGCAAACACATCATTTCATGCAACGTCTGACTTGAGGAAATGAGTTTCCCAATAATTTTAAGTTTCAGCAAGTAAGCAGAAAAATACAAAAAACTCTGTAATAATTTTAAGTTTAATTTTTAAGTAAAGAAAAATTTTTAGTGAGTCAACTTCTGAACTCAAAAATAAAAAGGTCGCTTTAGACAAGCGCTCACAATTACAATCGTCTTTTATTTTGGAAAGAGGCTTTTGACAAGCCCACGTACAACGGTAAAAAGGCTTTTGACAAGCCGACGTACAACTTATACAAATACACACACATACATAAAGAATGACCCTATTGATGATTTCTTAACAAATTTACAAATTAATAAAAAGTAATACAAAACCCATTTCCTATTTGTTTAAAGAAATTAAAATTAAATTTATAAACCAAGACTATTTTTCGGTCGCAGTTCCAAGAACGGCCCCAATTTAACCAAGTAAATTTTAATAAATATTATCAAAACTGCATTTATTGCACTTCCGTTCTGATAACGAAAATGCAATAACTCAATAGGTGACTTCGCACAACAATTTTAAAACAAAAACTAATTTAATGAGTAAAAATTTTTAAATAATTTAAGACAATAATTTTGTAAAATAAAGTTAGTCTAAGTCTACATCTAAGTCTGAGTCGAAGTCTAAGTGCCCACTTGTAAAAAGAAAGATATAATAAAATTGGATTATTATTAAAAAACGAAAAATAAAGTTTTTTTTTCTTCAAACACAAATATAATAAGTTAAATTGTGCGCATGAATGTTTTCATGTTTACAAAATTGTGCTCTCTTCATTTTTGCTTTCGCTTACGGAACATATTTTCCCTTGTTGATTACCCCCGCTGTCAACAAGCAGTTCATAATTTTTGGTTTTTTAAATGTTCAGAGTGCACCATCTTTATATATTTATTGTCTTTGCTCATGCCTTACTTATGTCACATATCAATTATGGCACTGAACTATACTCTGGTACGTTTGGCTACAATCTTATCAAACTAGAACGCATTCTAAAAAGAATAGTACGTTTTGTTTCCAATTGAAATGCTCATAAAATTGGTTGAGTGCAGCCAAACGCGCCTTTTCGTAAATAAATATTGAGCGTTTCGTACCTGATTTCGAAACGATACGAAGTTCAGAGATCAAAAAGGAGGCAGAAATGGTGCAATGTTCCGAATTGCCGAGAGGTGCACTAACTCTAACTTAATACTTTTCAGGGTGTTTGAATGGTGCCCTTCAATACATGGAATATGCGTTGGCCCATTCACTAATTGTGCTAGGTGTTTGTGCGCAGCGAATAACTCAACATATTGGCCTTCTGGAGTTGTATGACTCGAATGGCACAGCCAGGATGAGTTGTGAACATTGAAATCACCAGCAACAACGATTTCACTGCTCGCACAGCTCTTCACGATCTTCGATATGGAGTTGGAGAGGGCATCGAAACCAGTAAAGGTAATATCCCACACCGCATTTGGACATTTGTATAGAAACCCGAAGTGCAAAAAGTTTGACCTGATTTTGAATTTAACCCAAAGACAGGTAAATTCTGCATCATGCATGCCTAATGGTTGCTGGAATTGGAACACAACTTCAACTGATGGAAATTAAAGAGGGATAGAAGTTGATATTCAGCTATATGAAAATCCTGTAGATCAGCATTCTCAGATATCTGGGTTTCACACAAGGCGAAAATATCCGGCCGATGCAGACAAGTGTGGACGTAAACAGCGAAGAAGTTCGCTCTCAGCCCACGTATATTACAAAAATCAATCTTAAAGTTTCCTGCCATTATGCTAGAAAATTGACAAAACAAATGTTGACTCAACTGTGTAAGAGACGCTGGAATTAATTGTTGCTTAGATGAGGTATACGAGATATACTCGTATACCCGAAATATGTCCTAAACCGATATTTCTATAAAATTTTTTTGGCTTAAAATCAGTTCTGATTATAAAACGAGGTAATTAAAATACAGATAATGAAAATTTCCGATATCGGTCCATATATACCCGAGATATAGGATAAACCGATCTTTCCATGAACATATTTTTTGCTTAAAAGCAGTTCTCGTTATAAAAGAAAGCTACTAAATACAGAAAATGGAATACAACCGAGATATGTATAGCCTAAACCGATTTTTCCATGAAAGGTTTCCTTTTTTTAATGTTGATTACAGGACAAAAATATTTTTTCCCCGATGTCGGTCCATATATGTATATCAGAGCATATTTATTTAAAATTTGTAATATATACTACATAAATATTTCTTATTTTTGCAGCTAAAGATCGTTTTTTTTAATAAAAATTTCAACAGTATTTATTTTCAATATTTCGATAACAATTTGTTATCATCGTCAGAAAATTAATATGTTATTAAAACTTTTTCAAAATGAAAAATTATTGTCAAAAACTCCTATGTACAAAAAATCCATACACCAAGAAAAAATATTAATTCATACACAAAGAAAATTTCTTAACAATATTATCAAATTGAATACTTAAAATATATCACAACATTTTTAGGTTATTAAAACACAAAATTTTTGGGTTATTAAAAAATTAAAAAAAAAAAAAAAAACAAATAATATTAATACCAAACATAAAAAATAATATAAAACTAAAATAACCTAATTCTGCAACCAACACATGTTCTGCAACATGTTGTTTTTCAACTAGCAAAACAAATGCTGTTTACAGAATAACATGGAAAAAAATTATTAACATAATTTAAAAAATTATCGTAACATTCATTCCTAAACAATTCAAATCTAGAATTTCTTATTAACTAAATATCTTTAATACTGTGCTAATTTCTCTGTGTCTACCTTAAAGTTAATTCTCTGTGTTGCTTGTGTGTTTATAATTTCTAACATTTCTAACATGTAAGGCTTCTTATAGTTACTTTCTGTTCTTAAAATTGAAACATTTTCAAAGTTCGGAGAGTGATTACATTTGGAACATTGAGTAGATAATGCTGTTTTTTGTGAACAACGTTCCTTGTCTGTATTGATTTTTGCTTCCTTATAGCATGTTCACACGAAGGCTTATTTTCGAGGTTCGCTCTCTCATTCGTGGCTCGCGGCGCAATCTTTATTGAACCAATATGGTTCTCCATACAAAATTTTGAGAGCGAACCTACTTGGTTCATTTTGAATCTTGTTGCGAACCAAGCAAAAACTACTATCATCTCCAAATTTGATAATAAATTATCGCTAGTTTATCTGAACTAGCTGCAAAATAATCTAAACACTGAAAAAAAAGATAATAACGTGAGTAAAATCAAAATAAACACATTGAAAATGTAAAAATTTGGAACTTACATAAATATTTAAATAAAAATTGAAAAAATAATTAGTGAAACTTTTGCACAAAATATGTAAACATCAGTGTGATACAAACACCTAGTTTCGCAATAGTGGTTCAGACAGCGAACCAAGTGTTTCATATTACCGTCTGAACGTGGTATTATTTAGTGTCCAGTGCCTCGTTTCTGTATTACTCGCATCGAGAAATTTCTCACAAGAAGCAAAGGAATTGACTGAGAAACTATGCGAATTGAAACAAAAAATGGAGTTTCTCACACAAATGTTTCTGTATCTTTGAGAAGCGAGAAATATCTGTCAAAATAACTTTTTTGACGTAATTCATTGGAAGCTTGCGAGTAAACCTGTTTCTGTATTAAAATTTTGTGAGAAGCTTCTCGCTAGTACAGTCAAAACTTTTCACAAATAAAAGAGTTGCGGAAGTTATAAATTTAAAAAATATATAATTGACATAATGAATGCAAAACGTGTATAAAAGATAAAGTTTTTAAATATTTATACACATATTGTCGTATTCATAAAAAATAATTTGCAATTAGTAAAAGTTTACTTGACATACATATTTTTACACAAAATTTGTCAATTAAACCTTTGTTATGTGTAAATTATTTATTATGAATACGGCAGATATTGAATTTAGTTCATTATTCATTTTTTCTTTTTATTTTAGAAAATTGAAAGATATAGTATAATAAATATATAAAAATTATGAATTTTTTTGGTTTTTTCTTTATTTCTTAATATTTATGTACATACATACAGTATGACAAATTAAAAATTTAATGGCAAAATCTTAATTTTAGCCTGTCTCGAATGCGAGAAGCTTCCCTCATCGGTTCAGGAACTAAAAAAGGGTCAGTTGCAGCCGTTAATCTCTGGCTGTAAATACGCAACATGTTTCGCCGGTCATATTGGTCAGCAACCATCATCACAAAACTATACCTTATTGAAAGTTTTTATGAAATTTCTTTATGATTTGAAGGTGTTTTTATTTATGTACACGTGTTATTGATTGACACAATTAAATAAACATTTGTTTCTTAAAATTTCTTTTTGTTTGATAAATTTTTCCTATATTCTTCTTCTTATTTGTTTACTTTTTGCATTTTGACAGCTGCTTAATGGAAATATTCCAATAAAGACGTAACTAGTATTGCCTCTTTTCGATTTAATATACAGAAACGCTGTTTTTCTCGATAGTCGATGGAATTTTATGTTTCATAGTTTTCGATGCGAAAAACTTTTCACCAATCTTACAGAAACGAGGCACAGACCTGCGATAATATCTGAAATGAGAACGTCAAATTCAATCGCAGAGAGAATTTTGTGCGGACGAGAAGTTAACAAACTGAGATAACAAACTATTTTTTCCGCTCAAAGAGAGGGAGAAAAAATGGCGCTCGTTTGCAGAAAAATGAGTAATTTTTCATTATTGTGCAAAAGTGTGCAGAATAATGCCGCCGGACTAAACGTGCTACCAGTCGAAAATTGAGTATTTTTGCCAAATTTCAAGTGCTACCAAATTTAAAATGGTAAATTTTAGAACATTTACTACTATTAATACGGCAACTTCAGCAAATAATAATTCTTCTTCTTGTTTCATTACATGGCAGAGGATTTGCAAGATAACAATCTATTTTAACAAACTATATCAAATCGACATGACTGAAAAATTATGTATGAAAACATGTGTTATTATTAATGAAAAAATATTAATTAAAGAATAAATTACATACAATTATATAAGTTATGTTGTATTTGAAAGAATAGTTTCATTTATATGGTCCAAAAAGTTCCTTATATTTCAGCAAACCTAAAATCTTCCAACAACACAAATAGGTCTCTAGAGTCCAAACAAGAATTTTTCCTGGACCAAACCTTTTATAGATTAAAAAGGGCATTTCTACCTTAAATTTGGCATTTAATTTATGTAGCCCAAAAGTTTTTGGTAGAACAAAGTTTCAATTTTAAAAAAATTTTAGTAATTGTACTTAAACACTAATGGGCCTCCCGAGTCCAAACAAGAAATTCTTCCTGGACCAAACTTTTTGCAAGTTAAAGAGGACCTTTTTAGCTTTAATTTGAGATATAAATTATATAGCCCAAAAGTTTTTGGTAAAACAAAGTTTCGATTTTAAACAAATTCTGTCATTGCACTCAAACACTAATGGGCCTGCCGAGTCCAAACAAGAAATTCTTCCTGGACCAAACCTCTTGTAGATTAAAGAATACCTTTTTAGCTTCAATTTGACATATAATTTATATAGCCCAAAAGTTTTTGGTAGAACAAAGTTTCGACTTTAAACAAATTTTGTCATTGCACCCAAACCCTAATGTGCCTCCCGAGTCCAAACGAGAAATTCTTCCTAGACCAAACCTTTTGCAAGTTAAAGAGGACTTTTTTTAGCTTTAATTTGACATACAACTTATATAGCCCAGAAGTTTTTGGTAGAACAAATTTTCGATTTTAAACAAATTTTGTCATTGCACTCAAACACTAATATGCCTCCTGAGTCAAAACAAGAAATTCTTCCTGGATCAAACCTTTTGTAGATTAAAGAATACCTTTTTAGCTTTTATTTGACATATAATTTATATAGCCCAAAAGTTTTTTTAAAACAAAATTTCAATTTAAAAAATTGTGGTCATTGGTTTCGAACATTAATTGACGAAAAGATTTTACATACATGAGATATTGCTTTTTTATTGCAACATGCTTATTACTACAAAAAGCTTGTTTCGAGAAAAACACATTAAAAATTTTTAGTTTCCATACAAGTCTTAGAAAAATTTTTATATCGTATCTTGTAGAGGAAACAGTTTAAAAGTAATTTGAATAAATTTTTGACACAATAAAAAATATAGTACTGTTAACAATCCATATTTGGAGATATGACTATGCAATAAAGGAGCGATATCTTCAATGGTTTCTATTATTTCACAGAAAAGAAATGCGGACTTATATTCATTTTACAGATTTCACCCCTCCAAAAACACTAAATGATGATTTGAAGTAAAACGCACATATTTTTTATTCAACAAAACTTCATTTCTGTATTGCTTAAAACTACCAAGTGGGAAAATCTGATTTATATTATTACAAAAATAAAAAGTGTTCATGAGAATGTGGCACAATTTTAAATAAAAAATGAAAAGTTTTTTTTCAATTAGATATTTGGTCTTTGCATTTTTGTACATCAGGTTATAGTTCAAGTTTTTCCTCTGCAGACTCTTGTTCAGTCCATAAACACTTTTACCGTTTCTATGACAAACATGATACAGGAAATGCTAAAAATGCAATCCACTATTTTACAGGCTATTTAAAAAAAATGAATTGGTTGAAAGTATGTTTCTGGAACGCAAACGGCATTCGCCAACATAAAAATGAACTTGAGCACTTCCTTATGGAAAAGCAGATCGATATAATGTTGATTGCTGAAACTCATTTGACAACCAACAGTTTTTTCAAAATTAATGGCTACATACTGTACGACACAAAAGATCCCCGTGGAAGATCTTGCGGCGGTTTGGCAATTTTGATAAAGACCAGAATTAAGCACTATCTAATGAACGGGACACGTGAGGAATATCTCCAAGCTACAAATATATGCCTTGATTATTTTCATGAAAAAATTGTTATATCCACGATTTACTCACCACCACGATTTTCAATAACAGAAAACCAATATTCAAATTTTTTCAAATCACTTGTTACTCGATTTTTAGCGGCTGGCGACTATAACGCTAAACACACTTTTTGGGGATCACGTTTAATTACCCCGAAAGGCCGTGTGCTTTTTGACACCGTTTCCAAAATGGGTTTAGATGTGGTTTCAAGCAGACACCCCACTTATTGGCCGTCAGACCGACGAAAGATCCCTGATGTTATAGATTTTGGAATTGCGAAAAATTTTCCTTTAGAGTGGATGCAAGTGGAGCCTTCATTAGATTTGTCATCAGATCACTCACCCACTATAATCTCTGTTTCGTTCCCACAAGAGATTGGCTCCCCGTTGACCGTCAATAGAGTTAATTGGCTAAAATACAAAAAATTCTTGAGTACACATTGTACTGAGAATATCGCCTGAGGATATTGATGCGTCAATCAACGATTTTTCTGAAAACCTCAAACTGGCCGTACAGCATGCTACCACTAGTCATATAATATCCAGAAATGAGAACAATAGAACTCATTCGTCTGAAATTGAGCAACTTCTGTTAGAAAAAAGAAGAGTTAGAAGAGAGTGGCAAACTCGCAGGTCTCCCCAGCTTAAAACTAGGCTACGGAAATGCGTAACTCGACTAAGAAATCTGCTTGATGTCCAGAGAATATCTTGCCTTAAAACATATTTGGAAAGCCTAGATGGTACTCCGCAATCTGACTATTCTCTGTGAAAAGCGACAAAAGGTCTGAAAAGACCCGTAATAGGTAAGCCACCTTTGCGAACTTCAACTGGCGACTGGGCACGAAGCGATTCCGAAAAGGGGATGGTGTACGTTGATCATTTGAGAAATGTTTTTACGACAAATGATGCAGCGGATGCTGCAGCAGAATTTCCGCCGTATGCTGTTAGACAGCCTGTGTCTTTGAGACTTAACTTTCAAGATGTCGAAAACGTTATCAATAACATAAACCCCAGGAAAGCTCCAGGTATAGATCAAATTACTGGTAAAATGCTTGAACAGTTACCTCGTGTAGCTAGAAGAGTTCTACTTTTTATTTTTAACGCTATTTTACGCCTTGACTATTATCCTGCAGAGTGGAAGGTCTCTATGATTACTATGATACCCAAGCCAGGGAAGGATCCCACTAAAGTAGAGTCATATAGACCAATAAGTCTACTACCAACAATTTCAAAACTGTTCGAAAAACTGTTAATGGCGAAGTTGTCTCCAATACTTAATGATGTGGGATGTATCCCTGATCATCAATTTTGCTTTCGGCCTAAGCATAACACCATAGAACAAACACATAGACTAGTCAATGTCATAAGACAGACTTTTGAAGACAAAAAGTATTGTTCAGCTCTATTTATCGACATTTCCCAAGCTTTTGATAAGGTGTGGCACGACGGACTGATGCACAAAATAAAGTTGAACTTGCCTGCAAACACTCACAAGCCTCTTGAACGACCTGAATACCTTTGGCACTTTTAAGCTGGTATGTGTAAAACGATCGTTTCTCCTTCTCCAGAACGTCAGACAATTTTCGGTATTCATTCTCGTGCTTGACCTGGATTTTGGTTTCATTGATGCTGCCGTGCTTAACCGATGTTACGTTAAAAGTGTCTTTGCCAATTGCCGTAATAAGTTGTTTTACCAGCTCACTAGAGGTAGGCTCTCGCAAATATATTGGTGGCGGCTTAAAGGTTTTTTTAGATATTGTTGGCTCATGTGATTGAAGTGTAGAACATCTATTACTATCTGGTTTGGGGCTTCGCTGCCTTTTGACCACGGTTATGTACCTGTCCATGCCTAATTGAGTTTTCGGCTTATCATCAATAATTAAACTGGAAGATGTTTTGTCTTCAGTTGTAACAAATATATTTAGCGAACACGATCGCGGGCGTTTCCTATCTCTTAGAGACAGGAAATTTTCCAATGATTTTTTCACCGATTCTTCTTCAGAAATCCAAAGATTTTTTCCACCGGAGCTAAGCTCTTTTTCAGAATTACATCTGATAGGTGCACTCATGCAATTAATTGCGTCTATTTTTTATTTACAATTTAAAACGGTATTAAAAAAAATGTCACAATATTTTTCTTTGAAATTTCATTTACTAAACAATAAAATAAATTTCAATATAACAAGTGCGGTGGCAATGCATTGTTATTGTGCGTGAAGATTAACTACCCAGTGGGAAAAAAGCTATACATTAAAGTTTTGTTTTCTGTATGAGTGATCCCATCAGAAATAAT
Organism: Thecocarcelia acutangulata; assembly: GCA_914767995.1. Taxonomy (NCBI): domain Eukaryota; kingdom Metazoa; phylum Arthropoda; class Insecta; order Diptera; family Tachinidae; genus Thecocarcelia; species Thecocarcelia acutangulata. The sequence continues at coordinate 65,460,024 of OU612097.1, forward strand.
TTTGAAAAAGAGTCTAGCTCCACCAGCAAAAGCATATGGACTTCTGAAAAAGAATCTATAAAGCAATCATTGGATAATTTTCTTTCAACAAGAGATAAAATCCGCTCCCGTTCCGGCTCGCCTAACATAGATGTTACAACAGAAGATAAAAGATCTTCTACTCTAATTAATGCCAATAAACCAAAAACGCAAGTAGGCATGGATAGGTATATCACCATCACTAAACGTCAGCGAAGCCCTAAATCTGCTCAAATTGAATCCAAATCTAAAATCTCTAAAGATGCCGACACCGCTAGACCAACCGATCAAAACTGATTTTCTATTTTACAAACGGATGGGCCAACAGCATCGTCAAAAAAATCTTAAACCACCACAAATTTCTTTAAGAGAATCTGTCTCCAATGAACTGGTAAGAAAAATTGTTTCAGCAATCGGCGAAAATACATTTAACGTTACCTCCATCAAGCAGGGTAACATTAACGAAACTAAAATTCAGGTTAACCATGAAAAGCTTTTTATACTTATCAGCTTAAAGCTTTTTATACTTATCAGCTTAAAAGCGATAAAGGTCTTCAAGTCGTAATAAAAGGGATTGACCCTTGCGTAGACATTAATGAAGTTAAGACCGGTTTATCGGATAAGGGATTCAAAGTAAAAAATGTGTTAAACATCAGAAATCGTGAAAAGATCCCTCAACCCATGTTTATGGTTGAATTAGAGCCAGGATATGTGACTTTAAAGAAGAATTAAGTTCATCCAATATGTGGTATAAAATACCCTTTACATCGAAAAATAACTGTAGAGGAACCGCATAAATGCTTAGGACCCGCACAGTGCCACAACTGCCAAGAATTTGGCCACAATAAAACTGCAAACATTTATAAAACCATAATAACAAAGATCATAAAACAATACAGTTAAAAAATAATAACAACAATAGCCATAAACGAAACTTTCAACAACAACAAATAGAACTTAACATAAAACTTAAACATACATAATTTGCAATAACATTACCCAACAAACAATTCAATAACCACGAGAAACGTCCATAAAAGAAAAATTAATTTAAAGCTAAAAAAATAAAAACACAAAAAAAAAAAAAAAAAAAAAAAAAAAAAACAAACAAAAATTCAATAATAAAAAAAAAAAAAAAAAATTACCCATGGCCAGATCAGGGCTTTTATGGCCCTTGTGCAGGCATTGATATCTATTCCCTTCCACATTTATTAAATAGTAATCACTTTGCAATGTCGGGGATGCCGGGTTAATTGTTGTTGATTATTATAGCATCGAAGGTATACACACTGGGTGCTATATGGTCAACCTAGCAACAATTGATTCCGGCCTCTCTTGCATAGCAGAGTCAACATTTCTTATGTTAATTTTCGGGCGTAATGACAGGCAACTTTAAACTTGACTTTTGTAATATACGTGGGCTGAGAACGAATTTTTTCTCTGTTTATGCTCACACTTGTCTCCATCGGCCGGATGTTTTCGCCCTGTGTGAGACCCAGGTATCTGAGAATGCTGATCCACAGGATTTTCATATACCTGGGTATCAACTCCTATCCCTATTTAATTTCCATCGCTGCCTTGTAATTTACGTTCGCAATGAAGTTGTGTTCCAATGCCAGCAACCATTAGGCATGCATGATGCCGAATTTACCTGTCTTTGGGTTAAATTCAAAATCAGGTCACACTTTTTGCATTTCGGGTTTCTATATAGAAGTCCAAATACGGGGCGGGATACTACCATTTCTGGTTTCGATACCTTCTCTGACTCCATATCGAAAATCCTAGAGGATTGTCCGAGCAGTGAAATCGTTGTTGCTGGCGATTTAAATGTTCACAACTCATCTTGGCTTCGTCATTGGAGTCATACAACTCCAGAAGGCCAATATGTTCAGTTATTCGCTGCGCACAACCATCTAGCGCAATTAGTGAATGAGCCAACGCATATTCCATGTGTTGAAGGGCACCATTCAAACACACTTGACCTATTCCTGACTTCACACCCTGAAAAGTATGAAGTCAAAGTTAGTGCACCTCTCGGCAATTCGGATCATTGCACCATTTCTGCCTCCTTTTCGATCTCTGAACTTCGTAACGTTTCGAAATCAGCTACGAAACGTTCAATATTTATTTACGAAAAGCTGCGTTGGGCTGAGCTCAATCAATTTTATGAGCATTTTAATTGGAAACTTTGCTTTCTAGATAACGACATAAATGCTTCAGCAAAAATGGTCGAGAATATTATATTGCTAGGGATGAAATCATTCATCCCATCCAAGCAGATTTCGGTTAAACCAGGAGTGAAATCCTGGTTTAATCAGACTTGCAAAAACGCAGTCAGATCCAGAGAGGAAGCATTCAGTAATTGGCGTTTAAACAAAAACCCAGAGACTGATTTACTACGCAAAAAGGCAAGATCTTCATGTGCCAAGGTACTTAGGCGTGAAAAGTTTCTTCACGAACAGTGTCTTCGTGCCAAGGTCCTTACAGCTCCCAGGGGCAGTAAGACTTTTTGGTCATTCGTTAAGAGGGTAAAGAACAATACTAGTTCATCAATCCCAACTCTCTTAAAGAATGACCAAGCATTCACCGACCCGGTTGACAAAGCTAACCTGTTGGCTGAAATTTTTGCAAGCAACTCCTGCTTGCCGGAAAGCAGTCAACCACTTCCCGAGCTCGAAAGAGTATCTGTAACTATGCCAAAGATATTTTTCCGGGCACGAGCAGTGAAAAGGGTTTTGGCAGACCTCGACATAAACAAAACTCGTGGACCGGATGGCATTCCAGCACTGGTCTTGAAGCAGTGTTCTTCTATGCTTGCGCGTCCATTAGCACGCCTCTTCAGCTTACTTTACCATTTTGGTGAGTTTCCATCAAGCTGGAAGTTTGCTAATGTAACATCAATATCCAAAAAGGGTGAGGCAAATAACCCTGAAAATTACCGCCCAATTGCAATTTGCTCTACACTTTCCAAAGTAATGGAAAGCATGGTCAACCATCACCTTATGAGGTATCTAGAGTCGCATAAACTACTTTGTGCTCGTCAATATGGATTTCGTAAGGGTCGTTCTACTGGCGATCTTATGTCATATCTTTCAGAGAAATGGTGCCACTCAATCCATCATTTCGGTGAAAGTAGGGTGGTGACTCTGGATATTTCAAAAGCGTTTGACAGAGTGTGGCATGGTGCACTACTGGCAAAATTTACTGCTTTTGGTGTCGGTGATGACTTCTCTCCGTTTATATCGAGTTTTCTCAGAGACCGCACTATACGAGTTGTTATAGATGGTGTCTCATCAAACGAGTTCAAGATTAATTCAGGGGTTCCGCAAGGCTCCGTTCTTTCTCCTACCCTATTCCTTATTTTTCTAAATGATCTTCTCTACCAAACTTCCAACCCTATCCACTCTTTCGCAGATGACAGCAGCATTTGCCACTCGTACTCTTTTAGCTATAGGCCCAGCCTATCAGAGATCGCTGCCAAGAGGCTAAATATGAATGATTCACTGAATAGTGACCTTCTATCTATCTCCGAATGGGGTCGTAAAAACAGAGTCGCCTTCAACGCTCGTAAGACCCAATGTTACTTATTAACACACAAGCAAACGACCGCAAATGCTACTTCATCTGTACTCATGGATGGTATAAATATTGAGGAATCGGATGCTCTTGATGTTCTCGGAATGAAGATACAGTGTGATGATCACTGGACAGAACACATTTTTCATGTCTCTAAAGAAGCAGTCAAGTGCCTCGGTTTTTTGAAATGGTGTAAGATGTACTTCACTCCATCCGACCTCCTTACTATTTATACCACCTACATCCGACCGAAAATGGAATACAAGTCTCATGTTTGGGCCGGTGCCTCAAAGTCTATTTTGGGGTTACTCGACCGTGTGCAGGGGAGGGCGAAGAAGCTTATCGGTGACAGTAGGGTATCCAACTCTATTGACTCACTGGAGCATCGACGCAGTGTGGGGTGCGTTACTCTGTTCTATCGTTACTACAATGGATTTTGCTCTGACGAGATTAGGAATCTTGTTCCCGAAACTCGCACATTTTTACGTAACCCGCGCTCATCGTCTAAAGCTCATCCATTTGTGGTCGATTGCCCGGGAATCGCACTACGCATTACAGAGAGAATTCGTTTTTCAGCCGTACGCTTCGTCTATGGAATAAGTTGCCTGCAGACGTGTTTCCTGTCTGTTATAACGTTGGAAAGTTCAAGTCAAATGTTCACAAACACTACTCCCTCTTTCCCCTCCTCATAACCTATTTTCCTAGTTCTGGTACAATGCACTGCATATGTAGGGGTCATCCCCTGAGTACTGGTCCAAGCTAAAAAAAAACACTAAAGCGTATTGCAAGTTGCCTACAGTTTGTGTTGTGTGTAGAGAACTCCATGGTACAGCACAATGCAATAAGCCGAAATTCAACACAAAAATAAAAAAATTCAGTAATTGCTATGAAAACCACACAGAAACCATAGAGGTTGCTCCATCTACACCCATTTCAAGCGCTTAATGAACAACAAACCAATAATTGCTTCTACGTACTATACGATACTAAAGACCCCCGTGGAAGAGCTTGTGGGGGTTCCGCAATCTTAATAAAATCTAGGATAAAGCATTATTTGCTGAACGACACATGTGAGGATTATCTTCAAGCAACTAATATCTGTGTGGAAAATTTTCATTACAAATTGGTTATCTCATCGATTTATTCGCCGCCTCGATTCTCAGTGACAGAATCACAATATTCAAGTTTTTTCACCTCATTAGGACTTCGTTTTATAGCAGCTGGAGATTACAACGCAAAGCACTCTTTTTGGGGCTCACGTTTAATCACCCCGAAGGGTCAGGTGCTTTTCGATACAATTTCTAAAATGGGCTTAGACGTAATATCAAGCGGACATCCCACTTACTGGGCGACTGACCGGCGAAAGATACCTGATGTGATTGATTTTGAAGTGGTAAAGGGGTTCCCTGTGGAATGGATGCAAGCTGAGCCTTCGTTAGACTTGTCATCGGATCATTCACCTACTATTATTTCAATACGCTTTCCCCAGGAAACTTGGTCCCCGACTAACAATTTGCATAGGACTGTTACCCGAGTGAATTGGCTAAAATATAAAAAAAAATTTTGAGTACTCATTGCACTGAGAATATTGTTTTAAGAACTCCTGAAGATATTAATGCGTCACTAAGCAACTTTAGCGAAAACCTTAAACAAGCCGCTGAACTTGCTTCTAGCGTTTATTTAACACACAGAAACATTCAAAATAGAACATATTCTTCAGAAATCGAGCAACTTGTGTTAGAAAAAAGAAGAGTTAGACGAAAGTGGCAACTTCGCAGGTCTCCGCAACTAAAAACAAGGCTACGTGAGTGCACAAATCAACTAAGAAATTTGCTTGGAACCCAAAAAACGGCTTCTCTACAAACGTATTTGGAAAGTCTGGATGGTACTCCTCAGTCCGACTATTCTTTATGGCGGGCGAATAAGGGTTTAAAAAGGCCAGTTAGAGGTAAGCCGCCCTTGCGAGAACCGTCTGGTGACTGGGCTAGAGTTGACTCGGAAGAGGGTAATTTATTTGTTAACCATTTGAAAACCGTTTTTACCACAAATAAGGCTGATAATGCAAATGAGTTGCCGCCTATTGTTAGTAGACCTCCTGTGCCTTTAAGATTCAATTTTCAAGAAGTTGAAAATGCTATTGGTAATCTAAACCTTAAAAAAACTCCAGGTATGGACAAAATCAGCAAGAAAATGCTCGTAGAGCTGCCTCGTGTAGCCAAAAGAATTCTTCTTTTTATTTTTAATGCTATTTTACGACTTGAGTATTACCCTGTAGAGTGGAAGGTGTCCATGATTACAATGGTTCCTAAGCCATGGAAGGATCACACGAAAGTAGAATCATATCGTCCAATAAGTATACTGACAACAACTTCAAAACTTTTCGAAAAATTGCTAAAGGCGAAGTTGGATCCAATGCTTCATAAGGTTGAATGTATTCCTGTAGTGCAATTCACTAAATTTACACCCCAATTAGAAGTGTTAACTGTAACCACACATTTTGTTGCTTGCACTAACCCCAACGTTATTCACTAACTATATTTAGCCACCGTAGAGGGGTTTATTTTTCTTCACGTTCAGATTGTTATAACGTGGCAACTCTCCATTTCATTTTTATTAGCTATTGTACTGAATCTCTTTTTGTTTATATGTTTTCTTCATCTTTTGTAACTTTGACCTTTTTATATACATAAATATATATAAAAATCTTGAAAATAATATGTGAGCTCGAGATCCTTTCTATATAAAACAATAATTAAAAGTTTTTTATTGAATATTTCGTTTTGCTTTAGAAAACTTCTTAAGGAATGTATTTGTTGATTAATTATAAAATCAAAAACATTTTTGTGATGAAAATAAAATAACATGAACAGCTTTAGCACATACATACATCCATACATAATTACATTTAACATAAAAATAATGTTATTGCCTATCAAAACATTTTTGATTTTATAATCGATCAACAAATACTTTTCTTAAGAAGTTTTCTAAAGGAAAACGAAATACATAATGAATAAAAAATTTTTTAATTATTGTTTTATACAAAAATATTATTTCCAAGATTTATTTTTGTTGTTTGCTAACTTTTATTGTTTTTTTTTTTTATTAGACAAATAGTTTATTACATAAATTAAATGAAATGAATATGTAAACAATATCAACACTTTTTTTAAACCCACAAAAAATTGGGGTGTTAATTAACACCTATTTATGTGGTTAAATATAACAGCTGCCTCAAACAGCTGACTTTAAACCCCAGCATATGGTGTTTAAAGTACTTGTGAATAGGAAAAAGGTTAATTTTGTGGTTAATAATTTTAACCGAAATAATTGGGGCTTAAATAGCATAGTGAATCGCACTACTGATCACCAATTTGGTTTTAGAGCGAAACATGGCACCATTAAGCAAACACAAAGGTTAGTTAACGTCATAAGAAAGGCATTCGAAGATAAAATATATTGCTCTGCCTTATTCATTGACGTCTCACAAGCTTTTGATAAAGTGTGGCACGATGGCTTAATGCATAAAATAAAGTTTAACTTACCTGCAAACGTACATAACCTTTTGGAAAGCTATTTATATTGTCGCCAATTTTGAATAAAAGAAGGCGAATTCATAAGCCCCGCCCAGCCTATTGAAGCTGGAGTTCCTCAAGGCAGCATATTAGGGCCTATCTCATATTTGATCTACGCATCTGACATGCCGACAAGCACCAACACTTCACATTTGCAGATGATACAGCATTCCTTAGCATACATAGTAACCACCAGCAAGCATCAATAAACTTACAGGAATATATTGACAAACTAGAGAAATGGCTCAAGCTTTGGAAAATCAAGGTTAATGAACAAAAGTGTGCCCATGTTACATTCGCACTGCGTCTAGGAACATGCTCACCCATTACTATTAACAATAAAGTAATACCTCAACACAGTGAAGTCAAATACCTCGGAATTCATCTTGACCGTAGACTAACATGGAAGTCGCACATCGAGGCAAAAGTAACGCAGATGAAATTGAAAGCAGTGCAAATTAACTGGCTACTAGGCAGAAATTCGACCTTGAAGCTTGATTGTAAACTTTTGCTGTACAACTCGATTCTAAAGCCAATATGGTGCTATGGGATTCAATTATGGGGCACAGCCTCGGCATCCAACATTGAAAAAATTCAAAGAAGTCAAAATAGAATTCTCCGTAGAATTACAAATGCTCCATGGTACGTTAAAAACTCACGAATCCACGCAGATCTGAACGTACCTTTTGTGAAATCTGAATTTGTGAAGTACGCGACAAGATATATTAACCAACTTGAATTCCATCCAAATCCTCTTGCAGTGAATATTCCTAATTTTGGTGGTCATACCCGTCTGAGAAGGAGGGGTACTTTGGCTACCATTAGAGCTCTAAACAGATGACTGAATTCTGAAATAATATTCGCATAAAAATAAATTTTTGTCCAGCACTGGCAGGACTTTAATCACAATTTTTTTTTGTAGTATTAAGAATTGAATACTTATTGTCATTACATTTCTTATGTAGATTCAATAAATAAAATAATAAAGTAAAAAAAAAATGTTTTTCTTTTAAATAAGAACACTCTGTTTACCTATTACGGTTTTTACTTAATCCCGTTTGATTTGTTTACTTTGCGATTAAAAAACAAACACGTCCGTTCACTATCGAAGCTAAACAACGACTGAGTATTAAGATTTGAATACTTATTTTTAGTTCATATTTTGAAGATTCAATAAATAAATGAATGGAAAAAAAAAGTTTTTCCTTAAGAAGGATTTTTTTGTACAATACAAATTTGCTGTGGTCAATAATTTTTAATTGGAGAAGACAAGAAAAATAATAATCAAATCTTTAGCAAAAATCTAATATAAAGTTATTTTCTCATTAAAATTTGTTTACATTGTTTTTGTGGTAACTTTTATTCATACATCTGGCAGCTACGTGCCGTAGTGATACCAAGTCTATTAGTACCAAATATAACAAGATGCATTAAGTTCATCAAGGTGGCAGCGCCACTGCAATTTCTACTGGCCAAGGTGCATTAAATCTACAATGTGGCAGCGCTACGGCATGTGACAGTTTTTTGCTACTGGCAATATAGCAAGCTATTTACGTCAAATGTATTGTTTACATTTCTGAAAGTGAATTTAGTGTTTTATTCTGAATTAAACATATAAAAATTATTTTGTGAACATAGAAATAGTTTAAACAAGAATAATTTATAATTATGAAAAGGTACATTCATAAACATATAAAAAATATTTTGTGAACATAGAAATAGTTTAAATAAGAATAATTTATAATTATGAAAAGGTACATTCATAGTTTATAATTGCGAATAAAGTTACAAATATTTTTGATAAACATAGCTTACCAGCTGCCTGTTTTTGTTGTATTTTTGCAATTTTGCTCTAGTGCTGCCACCGTGTAGACGTTAATGCCTTGCTACTGGCAATATAGTAAGCCATTTCCGTCAAATGTGAACATTACATATTTGGAAGTGAATTTAGTGTTATTTTCTGAATGAAACTTTAAAAAATTATTTTGTGAACATAGGAATAATTCAAACAATAATAATTTATAAGTGTGAAAATGAATTTTCATAGTTTGTAATTGTGAAAAATTAATAATATTTTTGACAAGCATAACTTACACATGCCGGTTTTTTGTATTGTTGTAATGTTACTGTAGTGCTGCCACCTTGTAGATATTAATGTTCGTTCAGATACAAATTCGCGGCTTTAAGAAATGTTGTACTCTGTGGAAATGTTTTGTGTTAACTTGAGAAATTAATTTAATAACAATGGTTGATCATAAGCACAGAATACAATAAATATATTCATAAACTTTCAAATGATGCCAATATTGGCCATTTAGATTGAAAAATGTGTTAAAAAATTGCATGTACATATATATGAAAACTTCTTCGGTCTATAACTCCAATATTGTCATTTAATATTTTCTTATTATTTTTCAATTTTCTATCACACTATGTACTTTTTATTTCATTTGCAGCTGCGTTGATCAACTAGATTCGTTCCAAAAACTTTTGTTCTTTTAATAATTTCTCAGCTTACGAGTTTAGAACAATAATATGAATATACATACATATCTACGTATGCCATACGTGTATATATTGATGTAAAATATATATTAAATGTAATAAAAAATAAAACATTTTTTATATATTGTGTAATATATAAAAAATGACTTTATTTTTAGTATAAAAAATAACTTTATTTTTAGTATTTGAATATGTACACAGATAAGCAGGGCTGGGCAGTATTTGAAATACATGTATTTGAAATACGTATTTGAAATACAAATACGTATTTTGTATCTGTATTTCAAATACCCAACCTGAAAATATTTTGTATTTCAAATACATATAGCTTAAAAATACATTTATTTATTATAAGTTCAAAATAAGTTTTTTCACACAAAAGCTAAAATTGCTAGAAACTGCGACCACTAAAATGTTTATTATTTTGCAATACCGCAATTAAGCTTTCAATTGTCTTGTCCATAGCAAAAACATTTTACACTAATCAGGTGATATCAATAGGAATTTTCACATATTCGCCACCAGCCTTTTCCCAACGCTTTGTATTATATACAGGGAAATAATTTTTATTATGAAAACTTTTGCTTACCTTAATGTCTGTGAGAACTAGATTATATCGATTGCATATATAATAATTTGAGGTATTTCAGTTGTATTTTAACAAAACTAATGGAGAGCTTAGAAAGGACATATAACGACACCTGAAGCAAATAGAGCCATATTGGCGTCCACCCTAGTTTCAAAATACACTGGTCACCAGAAATCATCTCATTAAAAGAGAGGCAACGAATTCAAAACCTTGCAATAGATACCTTAGAGAAAGAAAGTGAAACCGAACATGGATGCAATAGAAGTAGTAGTTGCAGTAAAGATGATGAGAATTTTATTGTTTTTATGCAAATATAGAATTTGGGAGCAGGTTCCGCAGAACCTGTAGAAATATTTTTTTCACTCCCCAACAAGAGGTTGTTTGTCGGATGACTTATTAAATTATCTTGTTTTATTAAAGGAAATACTTGTTTTGCCGAATGAATCTTTTATTTGCTATCTATTAAATCCTAAATATTATTAATTTCCCAGTTGACGAGTTTAGAACAATCATATGAATGTACACACGTATGTCACACGTGTATATATGTAAAATGTATAGAATGTTAAATATATATAACACATTTTATATAATATTACACAGCTTTATTTCTAGTATTTGAATACATAATAAGTATATATGCAGTTGTAAGTATGAACATATATGTATGTATATTGTCGCCTAAAAAGAAAAAGAGCATAACTGACAGAAAAATTCTAGTCTAGTTAATATCAATAATACAACTATCTACAATTTTTAATAGGCTTTCAATACTTTGCCAGTTACGCACTTTTAAGTTGTATGTGACAATATACAACTTAGTTTAAGTGCATATATAAAATAAAATATTTATCTAAAACCAGAGTGGTATATTCTTATGAGATCGAAAGACAAAAAAGTATTTGTAGTTTTTAATTGTATTTTGTATTTAAAATACACAAGTTGAAAGTATTTTGTATCTTGTATTTGAAATACACAGCTGGGAAGTCTTTTGTATCTTGTGTTTGAAATACTTAAAGTGAGTATTTTGCCCAGCCCTGCAGATAAGTATATATGCAGTGGTAAATATGAACATACATATGACAATTTTTTAATCCGTATTGTTTCAAATGAGGTGTTATCAATAATAATAATAAAAACTGTCCACAAATTTATAATAATAGTTTTATAAAATTTAAGTGCATATGTAAAATAAAATATGTATCTAAAACCAAAGAGGTACATTTTTATGACACCGAAATACAAAAACGTATTTGTATTTGAAATACACAACTTGGAAAGTATTTTGTATCTTATATTTCAAATACAAGGTACTTATATATCAAATACATTAGGAAGAATTTCTGGTTTGGGCTCGGGAGGCCAATTAGTGTTTGAGTGTAATGACAAAATTTTTTTCAAATTGAAACTTTGTTCTACCAAAAACTTTTGGGCTATATAATTTAAATCTCAAATTAAAGCTAAAAAAGTCCTCTTTAACTTGTGAAAGGTTTGGTCTAGGAAGAATTTCTTGTTTGGACTCGGGAGGCCAATTAGTGTTTAAATGCAATGACAAAATTTTTTTTTAAATTGAAACTTTGTTCTACCAAAAACTTTTGGCCTATATAATATTTGTCAAATTAAAGCTAGAAAGATCCCCTTTAACTTGCAAAAGGTTTGGTCCAGGAAGAATTTCTTGTTTGGACTCGGGAGGCCCATTGGTGTTTAAGTACAATTACTAAAATTTTTTTTAAAATTGAAACTTTGTTCTACCAAAAACTTTTGGGCTATATAAAATATATGTCAAATTAAAGCTAAGATGGTCCTCTTTAACTTGAAAAAGGTTTGGTCCAGGAAGAATTTCTTGTTTGGACTCGGGAGGCCCATTGGTGTTTAAGTACAATTACTAAAATTTTTTTTAAAATTGAAACTTTGTCCTACCAAGAACTTTTGGGCTATATAAATTATATGCCAAATTAAAGGTAGAAAGATCCTCTTTAATCTAAAAAAGGTTTGGTCCAGGAAGAATTTCTTGTTTGGACTCTAGAGACCTAGTTGTGTTGTTGGAAGATTTTAGGTTTGCTGTAATATAAGGAACATTTTGTACCATATAAATGAAACTTTACTTTCAAGTACAACATAACTTATATAATTGCATGTAATTTATTCTTTAATTATTAATTTTTCATTAATGATAAGGCATTTTTTCATACATCATTTTTCAGTTATGTTGATTTGATATAGTTTGTTAAAATAGTTTGTTATCTCTCCCATGTAAGAAAACAAGAAGAAGAGTGAAAATTTTTAGAAGTTGCCGTATTTATGGTAGAAAATGTTCTATAATTATACATTTTAGACTTGGTAGCACTGGAAATTTGGTCTGCAAAGGCAAAATCACTCAATTTTTGTCTGCACACAGTCTGCAAAGAGAGAATTATGGCGTTCCTGTCTTGAAATTGAGTGAAACAAAAAAAGTTTGTTATCTTAGTTTGTTAACTTCACGGAGATGAATTTTGTTACGTGTAGACTTAAAATCAGTGTTATCGCAGTCATAATAATTTTTATGAGAGCGTTTTTATGAGAAATCTCATAGCAACAATGTTATGATAAAAGCCGTCAAAAAAGCGACTGTGTATGTGTTTGTTTACAAAAAGACGCCATTGCAATTTTACGGATTATTAGTTTTGCAAAATGGTAAATAATTTACCTTTTAAATGGTAAATAATTTGTTTTTATTCATTAACGGCATAATTCATGAATACATTATAACACGGTGATATCAAACTTATAAGGAAAAATCGAAAAAAATGTATTCATAAATGAGTGATAGCTTATTATTATACTGCTTATAACCTTCCTTGACATTCAAGATTTTTATTGTTGCCTGTACCCAACTATAAGCGTTTAATAAAGTGGCACTTGTTAAATTGACGAACGTTTGTTTCCAAAAAAAAAAAAAAAATTATTCATTATGTGCATATTTTTTTCTTTTCTACCACAAATTATATATAAAAAAAAGAAAAATGGCAAATACGATAAATACTTAAATAAGTACATTGCAAAGCAAATGTGAAGTGGTAGTCAATCAAATAATTAAACACTTTTAGGTTCAAGATGATTCAGCCGATCTTCATGGTTTGCCTCATGCAACGGTCTCCCAAATTTCCGCCAGGGTGGCTCGTGCTTTTGCACGAAGTTACCAAAGTAATCACTTTTTGTTATATGCATTATTAAAACCCAGTTTTTGAGTTCGTATTTAAATGTCATTTAGCTTTAAGTTCTATTTAAATACGAAAATCAGTTTTTCACTACAAGTTTTTACAAAATTTAAATGCCCAAGTTGCTTGCATTTGCATTAGTGCAAAAAATGTAAACAAAACACACATACGAGCTATTGTCTGTAGAAGATTTGAAAATTAGTTGCTAATTTTGCACTAAACAACAGCACAATATAATACTTAATCAAAAATAAATATTATTGCCCTGAAGAAGCTATCCGAAGGAAAGCGAAATATTGGCAGAAATATTAAAATAAATAAGCAAAAAGGACCTTAAACAAAAATAACTTCGCATGAAATAAAATTATTAAGTTTTTCTATGCCGTTAATAAATGTATTATTTTTCTTTAAGAATTTTTCTATTCTTCCACTAACGAACAGCTGTTCAATGGAACATTTTCCATAATATTTGGATTCTACGAGTAGTAATATTATTGACAACACTGGGCAAATGAAAAGAAGCAAAATTTTTGGTGCGAGTGATCTTTTTTTAATAAGTTACATAAAAATTATTAAATAATTGTCAAAGAAAGATTTTATCATTAAAATAAAATACACGATTGACTATATAAACTAAAAGTCAGAAATAGTGAGCAACAAACTTAATAGAAACAAAAATTTCGTGTAAAAATAACCTGCAGTGAAACTTGAAATAGCAACAACAATTGTATTTGTATAAAAAACAAAAACTGTATTTTCTTAACATATTTTGATTTAATTAACAATTAAAAAGTATTACATCTCGCTAAACCAATAAATAAAACGCGAAACAAAATCTCATGAAATAAGTATAAATATACTTATATGTAAATACAAACAAAGAAACCAACAAAAAAAAATAAAAAAAAAATCTCAAGAGAACAATAATAATTTAAAAAAAACAACAAAAACACACCAAAGAAAACTTTGTTTTAACTTGAACAGCTGTAACGATCAAGCTGTGCAAAAGTGGAAGTGCTACACTGAGGAAAAAAATACTGTTTAAACACAACATTAATTAATATCAAAATTTTTCATAGTTTTCAAAACAAATAAATCAATAAACAGAAGTAAATAGAAACTAATAAGTAATGTATAAAACCCGAAGCAAGTCTCCAAACAAGAATAAAATTAAAACTCGACATCTAACTCATACAGCAGAAGGTATAAATAATAATATGCAATCCAAAAACAATGCTGAATCAGTTTCGCCAAAAACTCCCGCTCATAAACGGTTAAGAGAGGTAGTGAAAGACTCCGATTTAGTGAATACAACGTCGCCTTTCAAAATAATAACTATAATGGACAGGCGTTTTGAAAAATTATCCAATGAAATACACGACATGATGTCTAATAAACTCAAAGAATATAAAGAAGAACTTTTAACTGAAATCGATAAGAGGTTTAATGTAATAAAAGCAGATATTCAAGCCATAAATGAAAGAGTTACTCTATTAGAAACGACTACCATAACTGAAATAAAAATGAACGTTATGAAAATTGAGTCGGAAACTTCTGAGTTTAAAACATTAAAAACCGAAATAAAAGACCTGAAGAAGAATATAATAAAACAAGAAAACTCCACTGTGGCCAATAGCATACGAATACGTGGTATACCGTGTTGCGAAAATGAAAATTTGGTTGGTATTTTTAATTGTGTTTGTGAAAGTCTTCGAATGCCGGCTCCTCAAGTAGAAAATATTTACAGACTTAAAAAGATTAACAAAGATAAAAATAGACCGTATTTGCCGAAAGATGAAGGTAATTGTTGTCAAAATGCAAACGCCTTATCAAAGAAATTTCTTATTAAAAACCGTTGTCAAATATATTCGAGAACACAAAAAACCCTTATGCCTCAGGCACGCCGGATTTGATAGTGATGTTCCAATTTACGTAAATGAAAATTTAACGCCGCACAATCACGTAATTTTCCAAGAAGCCTTAAAAATTAAAAAGGCTGGTTCGATCAAATCAGTATATACTATACGTGGACTGGTGTATGTAAGAACGAGAAATAACCCAGAAGAGGCTGTTCAAATATCGTTTATCGATTAACTTCATCAGTTATTTCGGGAATAGACTGCATATAATTATCAAAATTTTTTATAGTAAATTCTTAAAAATATTATTCTTCATAAAATTGTGCATGGTGGATTTTAGTAATGATTTACATTATTTTTTCTTAAATTTTCAAGTATACTTTTTTATATCTTTTTTAACATTTTCAACATTTAGGTGGTGCGTTGCAGGTCGGTTTCTTTCTATTATTTCTTTCCTTATTATTGATGCACGAAATGGGTGATAGTTCGAAACATTCCAAAGATATTACTTCTCATATGCTCAAAATTTTATGCAAACAGAAACAAGAGCTAAAAATTTGTCGTATAAATGCTCAAAGCTTGACGAATAAAATATGTAGATGAATTCCGATATATTTTCGAAAACTCAGGTGTAAATATTGTATGTGTTTCAGAAACATGGTTTCATAAATCAATCACAGATGCCATGGTAGCAATGAATGGTTATAAGCTTTACAGAAACGACAGAAATGATGGTTATGGAGGGATAGCAGTTTACATCAAAAAAGGACTTGGATGCAAAATAAGATTCAAGAGCGGTTCATCACCAATTGACAAAAATTGAGGTAAATTCAGAAGGTTACAAGTTTTTAATCGGGTGTGTATATAGACCCAATAACAGAATTGATCTCTTACATTTCTACGAGACATTAGGGGAAATATCTCCACTTTATAACGACATAATTATAGCCGGAGACTTTAATTCAAACACGCTAGTTGACGATAGTCTTTTAGTAAGCATGAAGTCATTTGGTCTTAGTCCCACAAACATAACTACACCTACCCATTTCTCCCTGACTGCCTCCACTTTGATTGACTTGTTCTTCGTGTCTATTGACTCCTCTGTTAGAATGTATGATCAGTTATCAGCATCGTGTTTTTCAAAGCATGATTTAATTTTTCTCACGTATAACATCCCAGTGCAAGCCATGAGCAATGAAATACAATTTCGTAATTTCAAACTGCTTGACTTATGTATGTAAAGTGGAAACTGAATTGTGTAAAATTGATTGGAGTAATATATATTACATGCTGACTGCTGACGAACAGTTAGAATTTCTGGAAACCAACATCGTATATCTTTTTAATCAAACAGTACCGCTACAAACTAAAACGTTAAGCACCAAGAATAAGCCTTGGTTCACTTCGCAAATAAAAAGGTTAATTCAAATTAGAGATATTGCTTACTCGCGTTGGAAACGCTTTAAAACAAGCCAGCTGAATAATCGCTTTCGTGAAGCGAGGAAGAACGTGAACAATGCAATCAAGAATGCCAAATCACTATATTACGCTAACAAATTTGCCGATGCTGTCAATACTCGTGATACTTGGAAAATCATTCGAGAACTCGGGGTCGTTCAGAATAGGAAAAGTAATGACGATACGCCAGACAAGGATCCGAATTTAATAAATTATGATTTAGTAAATATACCTATGCCGCAAGCAGATCATGCCTATTATAGAAACTTACAGAATGGGACTGTACCCAAAATGCATTTTAGTTTTGACTGTGTAAGTCAGCACCAAGTTTACTTATGTTGTCTAGATATAAAATCAAATGCGACAGGTGTCGATGGAATCCACCCGAAATTCTTTAAATATTTGTTACCTTATATATTACCTATAATAACCCACATTTTTAACAACATAATCACCACAAGTGTGTATCCAAAAAGATGGAAACAGGCCAAAGTACTCCCGATTCCAAAACCGTCTGGCGACTATAGACCCATTGCAATTCTACCCTACTTGTCTAAAGTTTTCGAGAAACTGCTCCATAGTCAAATGACACAATACTTGAATGATAAAAAACTTCTCACTAGCAAACAATCAGGTTTCCGCAAAAATCATAGCTGTGTTACAGCACTCATTGACGTAGCCGAAAATATAAGAACTGAACTTGACGATGGACATAAAACGTTGTTGGTACTATTAGACCACTCAAAAGCTTTTGACACAGTTGACCATGTTATTTTGGCTCAGAAGCTTGAAATGATGATGCATTTTTCTCTAACGTCAACCAAATTGATGAAATCGTACCTATATGGGCGAGAGCAATATGTAGAAATAAATTCATCTTTGTCGTCAGGCTTCCTCCCAGTAGTCAGAGGTGTACCGCAAGGCTCAATTCTCGGACCTCTTCTTTTTTCCATTTACGCAAATGACTTGCCAGACCAACTAAAATATTGTGGTATTAGAATGTACGCGGATGATGTCCAACTGTACATTAGTAATCGGTCTGGAAATGTCGAGGACAAACTTAATGAAGATTTAAGAAGACTTTCATACTGGGCCTCTGTAAATGGCCTTAGTATTAACCCAAAAAAATCGAAATGTGTACTCCTCCAATGAAGATCATATAGGGGAACTGAATTGCCATATATTTATGTGAATAATCAGCCGATAGAAATGGTGAAGAAAGCCCAAAACTTAGGAGTTACTTTTAACGACACCCTGACTTGGTCGGACCATATAGTAAATACTTGTGGTAGGACATTTTCAATGTTACGTACACTATGGCCTTCACAAAACTGTACTTCATACAAAATAAGACTCCTTCTTGCTAAAACGTGCCTAATACCAAATTTGACATATGCATGTGAGCTTTTTTCAAATTGCGACGCAAAGAGTAGGTTGAGGCTAAACGTGACATTTAATAATATAGCAAGGTATGTCTTCGGATTCAAATCACACGGTATTTATACACATATCAGCCCTTATGCGAAAAAAATATATGGCGTTGATTTTGATAATCTTATGAAAATAAGAACTTTGGTGCTACTGCACAAGATAATTAACGCACAGCAACCAACCTATCTTTTCAGTCGCCTTACTTTCTGTCGTTCCGTAAGAACAAAAACTATTTTACAGATAAGATATAACACATTAATTTCGAATTGGCAATTTTTTGTAACGGCAATTCGTCTTTGGAATGTTTTACCCTCTGCTATAAAGGAAACCTGCAACGCATTGCTTTTTAAAAGAAAATTATTGCAATATTACTCAAATTAACCAAAAAACACCATATATATCTTTTTTTTCTCTTTCTTTCTTATATATATATATATATATATATATATATATATATATATATATATATATATATATATATATATATATATATATATATATATATATATATATATATATATATATATATATATATATATATATATATATATATATATATATATATATATATATATATATATATATATATATATATATATATATATATATATATATATATATATATATATATATATATATATATATAGGGTGTTTTTTAAGCCCGATAGAACTTGAAATTGTAAAAAATAACACAAAAAATTAAATTGTAATCAAAATTTTTTTTTATTCGAAAGATGAATACGTGACATTAACATTTGAAAATGATTTCGGGCATATGGGCACCGCGGCTGTTCTTGACGAAGCGCATTCTGGACGTCCAATTTTGGGCCACTTTTTCGAGCACTGCTGGCCGTATGTCACGAACAACACGAACAATGCTGGCCTCCAAGGCGTCAATTGTTGCTGGTTTATCAGCATAAACCAGTGACTTCACGTAGCCCCACAGGAAATAATCGAGAGGTGTCAAATCGCACGACCTTGGAGGCCAATTGACAGGTCCATTTCTCGAAATCAACTTATCGCCAAATTTTGATTTCAGTAAGTCGATGGTTGCGTTCGCCGTATGGCACGTAGCGCCATCCTGTTGAAACCACATCTCCTCCGGATCAATGTCATCCATATTTTCAAACAAAAAATCATTGATCATGGTGCGGTAACGATCTCCATTGACCGTAACGCGAGCTCCGGCCTCATTTTTGAAGAAATAAGGTCCGATGATGCCACCAGCATGAAAACCGCACCAAACAGTGCATTTTTCTGGATGTAATGGAGTCTGTAGGGTCTCTTGTGGATTGGTCTCACTCCATATGCGGCAATTTTGCTTATTAACAAACCCGTTAAGCCAAAAATGCGCCTCATCGCTGAACACAATTTTGCGATAAAACAACGGGTCTGATTTTCAAAGTAAATTTGGATAATTTCGTAGCGTTGTTCAAGCGTGAGTCTATTCATGATGATTTGTCAGAGTATACTGAAACAAATAAAAAAAATGTTTCATCAAAATTTAATTTTTTGTGTTACTTTTTACAATTTAAAGTTCTATCTAGCTTAAAAAAACACCCTATATAATGATGTTTCAATACTTTTTTGTTCATATCTTTGTACTTCTATTATTTTAAAACTTTTTTATGTTTTGTTATAGAAGTTGCCATTAATAAAACTAAATACAAATACAAGTAAAGGTGGTATGACACTTCATTTTTATTTCATTGAATTGTTATAGAATTGTTAGAAAAAAATAGCAAATGTTAGAAAGAATAAACTATATAAAAAAAATTGACATTTCAAAAAATAACCAAAAAAGAAAACGAAAATTTATGAAAAAAGTGATATTAAAAGAATAAAATGGTAAAAGTTTGGTTAGAAGAAGAAGTTTTAGAGGGTGTTTTTTTAAGCTAGATAGAACTTTAAATTGTAAAAAGTAACACAAAAAATTAAATTTTGATGAAACATTTTTTTTATTTGTTTCAGTATACTCTGACAAATCATCATGAATAGACTCACGCTTGAACAACGCTACGAAATTATCCAAATTTACTGCTCTAGAGCAGTTGGCAACTGACCCGTTGTTTTATCGCAAAATTGTGTTCAGCGATGAGGCGCATTTTTGGCTTAACGGGTTTGTTAATAAGCAAAATTGCCGCATATGGAGTGAGACCAATCCACAAGAGACCCTACAGACTCCATTACATCCAGAAAAATGCACTGTTTGGTGCGGTTTTCATGCTGGTGGCATCATCGGACCTTATTTCTTCAAAAATGAGGCCGGAGCTCGCGTTACGGTCAATGGAGATCGTTACCGCACCATGATCAATGATTTTTTGTTTGAAAATATGGATGACATTGATCCGGAGGAGATGTGGTTTCAACAGGATGGCGCTACGTGCCATACGGCGAACGCAACCATCGACTTACTGAAATCAAAATTTGGCGATAAGTTGATTTCGAGAAATGGACCTGTCAATTGGGCTCCAAGGTCGTGCGATTTGACACCTCTCGATTATTTCCTGTGGGGCTACGTGAAGTCACTGGTTCATGCTGATAAACCAGCAACAATTGACGCCTTGGAGGCCAGCATTGTTCGTGTTGTTCGTGACATACGGCCAGCAGTGCTCGAAAAAGTGGCCCAAAATTGGACGTCCAGAATGCGCTTCGTCAAGAACAGCCGCGGTGCCCATATGCCCGAAATCATTTTCAAATGTTAATGTCACGTATTGATCTTTCGAATAAAAAAAAATTTTGATTACAATTTAATTTTTTGTGTTATTTTTTACAATTTCAAGTTCTATCGGGCTTAAAAAAACACCCTTTATATATAATAAATGAAGTTAAGCAAGTGCCTTTGGGATGTAAAGAAAGTTAAGTTTTGGGAAGAGCTGACCATAAATCTTGCTTTCTTGCTTTGTAATATATGGCTTTACTTTTGCTTAAATTTTCGCAAATTGATGAGGAGCAAGGCGAAATCAAAACAGGTGGTTGCAAGAGAACAATAAATACAACATTGCAAAAACAACACGTATTTTGTTAGTGTAATCATTACTGCCCACGTCAGATTGCAAATTCGCCGAAAGTAGTTTTTTTTGTTTAATAAAATAGCTAAGAAGAAAAGGAGTTAAGTGAAAAGTAAGTATGATACAAAATTTAATTATTTTAAGAAATTAATTAAAATTTATTATTTTAAAGGTGGTTGTGGTGAATTTATTGAGTATTTTCCGGTCTGAGTGTTAGTGCTAAAACAATATAAATGTGTGTTGTTTTTTTTTTTGTTTTCCATTTTTGTTAAAACGGCCCACAACAAAACCCGACAACAGACGGACGTACAAACCAATAATGGAATCCATTGAAGAATATTTAACGCTAACCCTAAGGAATGGTGAGCACAATAATTCATTATATTACAAAACTATGCTAAATTTATATACTATTGCAGCAACGTGGATGAAATAAACATTTTAGTTCCTGGGTGCGGTCTTCGGAGGTTATTGTATGAGTTGGCTAATTGTTCCCGGGAAAACAAGCACACCTTAAACCCATACATATGCACCCATAAACTCATCAACACGATAAATCTACACCGAGCTGATCAAGACAGCTTTATACAGGTAGTAGCAGAAATACAATAAATACAACACCAACAAACATCAACATGTATTTTGTTGGTAGAATTTACGAGTAGTTTATTGTAATTCTGCCACTACCTGTATAAAGCTGCCTTGGAGCTGATCAAGTAGCTGCAGTGCGTTTTTTTATGTTTGTCCTTTAAAAAATTTATCAAGTGGCATGCTGTCCGTAGTAGCAGGTGATTTTTAGAGGTAAATTATAATTATAAAAAAACTATTTGTAAACTGAAAGTGAAACACTGCTTTCTTTTACATTTTAGGTTAATAAAACTCCATATTCTTACCACTGTGTTGCAACATGTATCTTTATATACTGTGCTAATAACGTGGTTGATTTCATTGAGACAATTTCAATTTATTCATTTATTATATATAAAACTTCTTCTTCTAACCAAACTTTTACCATTTTATTCTTTTAATATCACTTTTTTCATAAATTTTCGTTTTCTTTTTTGGTTATTTTTTGAAATGTAAATTTTTTTTTATATAGTTTATTCTTTCTAACATTTGCTATTTTTTTTCTAACAATTCTATAACAATTCAATGAAATAAAAATGAAGTGTCATACCACCTTTACTACTCGTAGAATCCAAATATTGTGGAAAATGTTCCATTGAACAGCGGTTCGTTAGTGGAAGAATAGAAAAATTCTTAAAGAAAAATAATACATTTATTAACGGCATAGAAAAACTTAATAATTTTATTTCATGCGAAGTTATTTTTGTTTAAGGTCCTTTTTGCTTATTTATTTTAATATTTCTGCCAATATTTCGCTTTCCTTCGGATAGCTTCTTCAGGGCAATAATATTTATTTTTGATTAAGTATTATATTGTGCTGTTGTTTAGTGCAAAATTAGCAACTAATTTTCAAATCTTCTACAGACAATAGCTCGTATGTGTGTTTTGTTTACATTTTTTGCACTAATGCAAATGCAAGCAACTTGGGCATTTAAATTTTGTAAAAACTTGTAGTGAAAAACTGATTTTCGTATTTAAATAGAATTTAAAGCTAAATGACATTTAAATACGAACTCAAAAACTGGGTTTTAATAATGCATATAACAAAAAGTGATTACTTTGGTAACTTTGTGCAAAAGCACGAGCCACCCTGGCGGAAATTTGGGAGACCGTTGCATGAGGCAAACCATGAAGATCGGCTGAATCATCTTGAACCTAAAAGTGTTTAATTATTTGATTGACTACCACTTCACATTTGCTTTGCAATGTACTTATTTAAGTATTTATCGTATTTGCCATTTTTCTTTTTTTTATATATAATTTGTGGTAGAAAAGAAAAAAATATGCACATAATGAATAATTTTTTTTTTTTTTTTGGAAACAAACGTTCGTCAATTTAACAAGTGCCACTTTATTAAACGCTTATAGTTGGGTACAGGCAACAATAAAAATCTTGAATGTCAAGGAAGGTTATAAGCAGTATAATAATAAGCTATCACTCATTTATGAATACATTTTTTTCGATTTTTCCTTATAAGTTTGATATCACCGTGTTATAATGTATTCATGAATTATGCCGTTAATGAATAAAAACAAATTATTTACCATTTAAAAGGTAAATTATTTACCATTTTGCAAAACTAATAATCCGTAAAATTGCAATGGCGTCTTTTTGTAAACAAACACATACACAGTCGCTTTTTTTTCGGCGTTTATCATAACATTGTTGCTATGAGATTTCTCATAAAAACGCTCTCATAAAAATTATTATGACTGCGATAACACTGATTTTAAGTCTACACGTAACAAAATTCATCTCCGTGAAGTTAACAAACTAAGATAACAAACTTTTTTTGTTTCACTCAATTTCAAGACAGGAACGCCATAATTCTCT
Organism: Thecocarcelia acutangulata; assembly: GCA_914767995.1. Classification (NCBI taxonomy): domain Eukaryota; kingdom Metazoa; phylum Arthropoda; class Insecta; order Diptera; family Tachinidae; genus Thecocarcelia; species Thecocarcelia acutangulata. Next base: position 65,483,704 of record OU612097.1, read on the forward strand.
CTTTGCAGACTGTGTGCAGACAAAAATTGAGTGATTTTGCCTCTGCAGACCAAATTTCCAGTGCTACCAAGTCTAAAATGTATAATTATAGAACATTTTCTACCATAAATACGGCAACTTCTAAAAATTTTCACTCTTCTTCTTGTTTTCTTACATGGGAGAGATAACAAACTATTTTAACAAACTATATCAAATCAACATAACTGAAAAATGATGTATGAAAAAATGCCTTATCATTAATGAAAAATTAATAATTAAAGAATAAATTACATGCAATTATATAAGTTATGTTGTACTTGAAAGTAAAGTTTCATTTATATGGTACAAAATGTTCCTTATATTGCAGCAAATCTAAAATCTTCCAACAACACAACTAGGTCTCTAGAGTCCAAACAAGAAATTCTTCCTGGACCAAACCTTTTTTAGATTAAAGAGGATCTTTCTACCTTTAATTTGGCATATAATTTATATAGCCCAAAAGTTCTTGGTAGGACAAAGTTTCAATTTTAAAAAAAATTTTAGTAATTGTACTTAAACACCAATGGGCCTCCCGAGTCCAAACAAGAAATTCTTCCTGGACCAAACCTTTTTCAAGTTAAAGAGGACCATCTTAGCTTCAATTTGACATATATTTTATATAGCCCAAAAGTTTTTGGTAGAACAAAGTTTCAATTTTAAAAAAAAATTTTAGTAATTGTACTTAAACACCAATGGGCCTCCCGAGTCCAAACAAGAAATTCTTCCTGGACCAAACCTTTTGCAAGTTAAAGGGGATCTTTCTAGCTTTAATTTGACAAATATTATATAGGCCAAAAGTTTTTGGTAGAACAAAGTTTCAATTTAAAAAAAAATTTTGTCATTGCATTTAAACACTAATTGGCCTCCCGAGTCCAAACAAGAAATTCTTCCTAGACCAAACCTTTCACAAGTTAAAGAGGACTTTTTTAGCTTTAATTTGAGATTTAAATTATATAGCCCAAAAGTTTTTGGTAGAACAAAGTTTCAATTTGAAAAAAATTTTGTCATTGCACTCAAACACTAATTGGCCTCCCGAGCCCAAACCAGAAATTCTTCCTAATGTATTTGATATATAAGTACCTTGTATTTGAAATATAAGATACAAAATACTTTCCAAGTTGTGTATTTCAAATACAAATACGTTTTTGTATTTCGGTGTCATAAAAATGTACCTCTTTGGTTTTAGATACATATTTTATTTTACATATGCACTTAAATTTTATAAAACTATTATTATAAATTTGTGGACAGTTTTTATTATTATTATTGATAACACCTCATTTGAAACAATACGGATTAAAAAATTGTCATATGTATGTTCATATTTACCACTGCATATATACTTATCTGCAGGGCTGGGCAAAATACTCACTTTAAGTATTTCAAACACAAGATACAAAAGACTTCCCAGCTGTGTATTTCAAATACAAGATACAAAATACTTTCAACTTGTGTATTTTAAATACAAAATACAATTAAAAACTACAAATACTTTTTTGTCTTTCGATCTCATAAGAATATACCACTCTGGTTTTAGATAAATATTTTATTTTATATATGCACTTAAACTAAGTTGTATATTGTCACATACAACTTAAAAGTGCGTAACTGGCAAAGTATTGAAAGCCTATTAAAAATTGTAGATAGTTGTATTATTGATATTAACTAGACTAGAATTTTTCTGTCAGTTATGCTCTTTTTCTTTTTAGGCGACAATATACATACATATATGTTCATACTTACAACTGCATATATACTTATTATGTATTCAAATACTAGAAATAAAGCTGTGTAATATTATATAAAATGTGTTATATATATTTAACATTCTATACATTTTACATATATACACGTGTGACATACGTGTGTACATTCATATGATTGTTCTAAACTCGCCAACTGGGAAATTAATAATATTTAGGATTTAATAGATAGCAAATAAAAGATTCATTCGGCAAAACAAGTATTTCCTTTAATAAAACAAGATAATTTAATAAGTCATCCGACAAACAACCTCTTGTTGGGGAGTGAAAAAAATATTTCTACAGGTTCTGCGGAACCTGCTCCCAAATTCTATATTTGCATAAAAACAATAAAATTCTCATCATCTTTACTGCAACTACTACTTCTATTGCATCCATGTTCGGTTTCACTTTCTTTCTCTAAGGTATCTATTGCAAGGTTTTGAATTCGTTGCCTCTCTTTTAATGAGATGATTTCTGGTGACCAGTGTATTTTGAAACTAGGGTGGACGCCAATATGGCTCTATTTGCTTCAGGTGTCGTTATATGTCCTTTCTAAGCTCTCCATTAGTTTTGTTAAAATACAACTGAAATACCTCAAATTATTATATATGCAATCGATATAATCTAGTTCTCACAGACATTAAGGTAAGCAAAAGTTTTCATAATAAAAATTATTTCCCTGTATATAATACAAAGCGTTGGGAAAAGGCTGGTGGCGAATATGTGAAAATTCCTATTGATATCACCTGATTAGTGTAAAATGTTTTTGCTATGGACAAGACAATTGAAAGCTTAATTGCGGTATTGCAAAATAATAAACATTTTAGTGGTCGCAGTTTCTAGCAATTTTAGCTTTTGTGTGAAAAAACTTATTTTGAACTTATAATAAATAAATGTATTTTTAAGCTATATGTATTTGAAATACAAAATATTTTCAGGTTGGGTATTTGAAATACAGATACAAAATACGTATTTGTATTTCAAATACGTATTTCAAATACATGTATTTCAAATACTGCCCAGCCCTGCTTATCTGTGTACATATTCAAATACTAAAAATAAAGTTATTTTTTATACTAAAAATAAAGTCATTTTTTATATATTACACAATATATAAAAAATGTTTTATTTTTTATTACATTTAATATATATTTTACATCAATATATACACGTATGGCATACGTAGATATGTATGTATATTCATATTATTGTTCTAAACTCGTAAGCTGAGAAATTATTAAAAGAACAAAAGTTTTTGGAACGAATCTAGTTGATCAACGCAGCTGCAAATGAAATAAAAAGTACATAGTGTGATAGAAAATTGAAAAATAATAAGAAAATATTAAATGACAATATTGGAGTTATAGACCGAAGAAGTTTTCATATATATGTACATGCAATTTTTTAACACATTTTTCAATCTAAATGGCCAATATTGGCATCATTTGAAAGTTTATGAATATATTTATTGTATTCTGTGCTTATGATCAACCATTGTTATTAAATTAATTTCTCAAGTTAACACAAAACATTTCCACAGAGTACAACATTTCTTAAAGCCGCGAATTTGTATCTGAACGAACATTAATATCTACAAGGTGGCAGCACTACAGTAACATTACAACAATACAAAAAACCGGCATGTGTAAGTTATGCTTGTCAAAAATATTATTAATTTTTCACAATTACAAACTATGAAAATTCATTTTCACACTTATAAATTATTATTGTTTGAATTATTCCTATGTTCACAAAATAATTTTTTAAAGTTTCATTCAGAAAATAACACTAAATTCACTTCCAAATATGTAATGTTCACATTTGACGGAAATGGCTTACTATATTGCCAGTAGCAAGGCATTAACGTCTACACGGTGGCAGCACTAGAGCAAAATTGCAAAAATACAACAAAAACAGGCAGCTGGTAAGCTATGTTTATCAAAAATATTTGTAACTTTATTCGCAATTATAAACTATGAATGTACCTTTTCATAATTATAAATTATTCTTATTTAAACTATTTCTATGTTCACAAAATATTTTTTATATGTTTATGAATGTACCTTTTCATAATTATAAATTATTCTTGTTTAAACTATTTCTATGTTCACAAAATAATTTTTATATGTTTAATTCAGAATAAAACACTAAATTCACTTTCAGAAATGTAAACAATACATTTGACGTAAATAGCTTGCTATATTGCCAGTAGCAAAAAACTGTCACATGCCGTAGCGCTGCCACATTGTAGATTTAATGCACCTTGGCCAGTAGAAATTGCAGTGGCGCTGCCACCTTGATGAACTTAATGCATCTTGTTATATTTGGTACTAATAGACTTGGTATCACTACGGCACGTAGCTGCCAGATGTATGAATAAAAGTTACCACAAAAACAATGTAAACAAATTTTAATGAGAAAATAACTTTATATTAGATTTTTGCTAAAGATTTGATTATTATTTTTCTTGTCTTCTCCAATTAAAAATTATTGACCACAGCAAATTTGTATTGTACAAAAAAATCCTTCTTAAGGAAAAACTTTTTTTTTCCATTCATTTATTTATTGAATCTTCAAAATATGAACTAAAAATAAGTATTCAAATCTTAATACTCAGTCGTTGTTTAGCTTCGATAGTGAACGGACGTGTTTGTTTTTTAATCGCAAAGTAAACAAATCAAACGGGATTAAGTAAAAACCGTAATAGGTAAACAGAGTGTTCTTATTTAAAAGAAAAAAATTTTTTTTTACTTTATTATTTTATTTATTGAATCTACATAAGAAATGTAATGTGTAACAGATTTTTTTTAACATAATATCGTTCACTAAAATACTAACATATAAAAGAAAAACTACAGCGAAAAAAGGTAATTTGATAACAACCTTTCTACTATAAGTTAACATTTTACTATGTTAACTAAGTTAGTAATGGCATAACATACATAGTCAACGTAACATAATAAAAATTATACTACAAACTGCTATTTTTAAAGTTAGCAACACTAAAGTACTATCGATTACCTAGTTATTAAATAATTGATTATATTACAATACTTTGTCACATGTAAGTTAATACTTTTTCCGTTCTTCCTTTTTCGATTGGGATCGTTAAGTGCTCAGTAGTTATTTTGAGAAAATAAAATTTCAGATTTATCAAAATCATCAGTAATTTAATTAAAAATTTCTTTAAAAAAATAAAGAGATTTCACAAAAAAATAAAAACCCAATTTGTTTGGTAAGATTTGACAAAATTATATATATATATATATATATATATATATATATATATATATATATATATATACATATATATATATTTCTTTTAAATATATGTATACACATGTACTTATTGAGTGCAATTATAGGGTTTTAATTATATGATAAAATATAATAATTTAACGTGCGTTGAGACGCTAAATCTGCTATAGAAGCGTGGGACAGAAAAGGTGGCATAAAAAAAAAAATAAAAATCAGATTCCCATATCAAAGCAGGGCTAGCAGAACACGTTTCGGGAACAGAAAAATTAACCTAAATTACACTGAGTCTGGAGGCTAACAAGTTGAAAGAAAGAGAAAAATATATAAATAATGAGAATAACCGCAAACTTAAGGAATTAACAAAATCTCACATAAGAGCTAAGTATAGACAAAGGAAAACCACTTAATAAATCATTTATAACTATCTATGTAACTACAAACATACTTATTATGTATTTACATAATTATGAATACCAGAAAATGTTAAGATAAATTGAGTAATCAAGTATTTTGGTTAAAGCTGTACATGAGATTACATTTTTAACATTACATGTTTAACATTAACAGGATTATATAAAAAAACCAATCTTACAGTATATACTCGTACATGCATCTAGAGCATAATTCTCTTTACATTAATTTTTATTATAACATTTTAACATTAACATTTTTACTATTATGTTAAGTGATTTCAAAAGTAATATGTACATAAGTAGGATGTAACATGTTAAACGGAATTTTGTATATTATGTTTAAATTTTAATTAATAGAACTCTCTTTAGTTGCAGCTGATGCAGATGTTTTGAGCTCAAACCATTTAAAGCCTGCTAAATTTATATGTAACAGTTTAAAAGACATATATATACACATCAACAATGAAGATTGCCAAAAATATCGTAAGTCATAATATACATACAAACTATTTAACATAGGTCTACAAATTAAAAAAAAAAAAGAAGAAAAAAAAGAAGAAAAAAAAAAGAAAGAAAACAAAGTTCAACATTTATTAATAAGCTGCATATACATTTTTCAAAAATTACATAATTATAAAACAATACAGATATACTTATCTATGAATACAAGTAAAACGTTTATAAAATTTAATTATTCAAATATTTGTGGACACAAGCAATTTATTATAAAACTATTATTAATTAATTTAACTGACTTGAATTAAAGATGAATTAAAGAAAAATGGATAGCTAAAGTAAATAAATATTTTATTTGGAAATGCCTATGACTAAACCTGAAAAGCGGATGATGAGCTAGAAATTCCTAGCTCATTAAGGAGAGATACTGATCTTTATTGAATTACATGAACACTGTAGTATCTCTGGTAATAGAGGGTGGGTAAATTTCAAAGGTGTTCAGGTGATAAAACATCAATCGCCGCAAACTATTTACTCAGATAAGACATCACAAATTTCACTAGTAGGCTAGTTTATTTATTTAAACTTCTTTTACCAAATAAGTCTTGGAAAGATTTAATTAATTTTTCTATTTATGTAGTTTGAGAGTCACGTATGATTAAGAACACTCCCAATCCGGCGAGCTAAGCTACTTTCATCTTTCCAAGCGCAGATCATATGGACTTTAAATTTCACAGAATAATTAAAACAATTGCTACAAATGACAATAAGTATTCAATTCTTAATACTGCAAAAAAAAAAATTGTGATTAAAGTCCTGCCAGTGCTGGACAAAAATTTATTTTTATGCGAATATTATTTCAGAATTCAGTCATCTGTTTAGAGCTCTAATGGTAGCCAAAGTACCCCTCCTTCTCAGACGGGTATGACCACCAAAATTAGGAATATTCACTGCAAGAGGATTTGGATGGAATTCAAGTTGGTTAATATATCTTGTCGCGTACTTCACAAATTCAGATTTCACAAAAGGTACGTTCAGATCTGCGTGGATTCGTGAGTTTTTAACGTACCATGGAGCATTTGTAATTCTACGGAGAATTCTATTTTGACTTCTTTGAATTTTTTCAATGTTGGATGCCGAGGCTGTGCCCCATAATTGAATCCCATAGCACCATATTGGCTTTAGAATCGAGTTGTACAGCAAAAGTTTACAATCAAGCTTCAAGGTCGAATTTCTGCCTAGTAGCCAGTTAATTTGCACTGCTTTCAATTTCATCTGCGTTACTTTTGCCTCGATGTGCGACTTCCATGTTAGTCTACGGTCAAGATGAATTCCGAGGTATTTGACTTCACTGTGTTGAGGTATTACTTTATTGTTAATAGTAATGGGTGAGCATGTTCCTAGACGCAGTGCGAATGTAACATGGGCACACTTTTGTTCATTAACCTTGATTTTCCAAAGCTTGAGCCATTTCTCTAGTTTGTCGATATATTCCTGTAAGTTTATTGATGCTTGCTGGTGGTTACTATGTATGCTAAGGAATGCTGTATCATCTGCAAATGTTGAAGTGTGAATGTTGGTGCTTGTCGGCATGTCAGATGCGTAGATCAAATATAAGATAGGCCCTAATATGCTGCCTTGAGGAACTCCAGCTTCAATAGGCTGGGCGGGGCTTATGAATTCGCCTTCTTTTATTCAAAATTGGCGACAATATAAATAGCTTTCCAAAAGGTTATGTACGTTTGCAGGTAAGTTAAACTTTATTTTATGCATTAAGCCATCGTGCCACACTTTATCAAAAGCTTGTGAGACGTCAATGAATAAGGCAGAGCAATATATTTTATCTTCGAATGCCTTTCTTATGACGTTAACTAACCTGTGTGTTTGCTCAATGGTGCCATGTTTCGCTCTAAAACCAAATTGGTGATCAGGAATACATTCAACCTTATGAAGCATTGGATCCAACTTCGCCTTTAGCAATTTTTCGAAAAGTTTTGAAGTTGTTGTCAGTATACTTATTGGACGATATGATTCTACTTTCGTGTGATCCTTCCATGGCTTAGGAACCATTGTAATCATGGACACCTTCCACTCTACAGGGTAATACTCAAGTCGTAAAATAGCATTAAAAATAAAAAGAAGAATTCTTTTGGCTACACGAGGCAGCTCTACGAGTATTTTCTTGCTGATTTTGTCCATACCTGGAGTTTTTTTAAGGTTTAGATTACCAATAGCATTTTCAACTTCTTGAAAATTGAATCTTAAAGGCACAGGAGGTCTACTAACAATAGGCGGCAACTCATTTGCATTATCAGCCTTATTTGTGGTAAAAACGGTTTTCAAATGGTTAACAAATAAATTACCCTCTTCCGAGTCAACTCTAGCCCAGTCACCAGACGGTTCTCGCAAGGGCGGCTTACCTCTAACTGGCCTTTTTAAACCCTTATTCGCCCGCCATAAAGAATAGTCGGACTGAGGAGTACCATCCAGACTTTCCAAATACGTTTGTAGAGAAGCCGTTTTTTGGGTTCCAAGCAAATTTCTTAGTTGATTTGTGCACTCACGTAGCCTTGTTTTTAGTTGCGGAGACCTGCGAAGTTGCCACTTTCGTCTAACTCTTCTTTTTTCTAACACAAGTTGCTCGATTTCTGAAGAATATGTTCTATTTTGAATGTTTCTGTGTGTTAAATAAACGCTAGAAGCAAGTTCAGCGGCTTGTTTAAGGTTTTCGCTAAAGTTGCTTAGTGACGCATTAATATCTTCAGGAGTTCTTAAAACAATATTCTCAGTGCAATGAGTACTCAAAATTTTTTTTTATATTTTAGCCAATTCACTCCTATGCAAATTGTTAGTCGGGGACCAAGTTTCCTGGGGAAAGCGTATTGAAATAATAGTAGGTGAATGATCCGATGACAAGTCTAACGAAGGCTCAGCTTGCATCCATTCCACAGGGAACCCCTTTACCACTTCAAAATCAATCACATCAGGTATCTTTCGCCGGTCAGTCGGCCAGTAAGTGGGATGTCCGCTTGATATTACGTCTAAGCCCATTTTAGAAATTGTATCGAAAAGCACCTGACCCTTCGGGGTGATTAAACGTGAGCCCCAAAAAGAGTGCTTTGCGTTGTAATCTCCAGCTGCTATAAAACGAAGTCCTAATGAGGTGAAAAAACTTGAATATTGTGATTCTGTCACTGAGAATCGAGGCGGCGAATAAATCGATGAGATAACCAATTTGTAATGAAAATTTTCCACACAGATATTAGTTGCTTGAAGATAATCCTCACATGTGTCGTTCAGCAAATAATGCTTTATCCGAGATTTTATTAAGATTGCGGAACCCCCACAAGCTCTTCCACGGGGGTCTTTAGTATCGTATAGTACGTAGAAGCAATTATTGGTTTGTTGTTCATTAAGCGCTTGAAATGGGTGTAGATGGAGCAACCTCTATGGTTTCTGTGTGGTTTTCATAGCAATTACTGCATTTTTTTATTTTTGGGTTGAATTTCGGCTTATTGCATTGTGCTGTACCATGGAGTTCTCTACACACAACACAAACTGTAGGCAACTTGCAATACGCTTTAGTGTTTTTTTTAGCTTGGACCAGTATTCAGGGGATGACCCCTACATATGTAGTGCATTGTACCAGAACTAGGAAAATAGGTTATGAGGAGGGGAAAGAGGGAGTAGTGTTTGTGAACATTTGACTTGAACTTTCCAACGTTATAACAGACAGGAAACACGTCTGCAGGCAACTTATTCCATAGACGAAGCGTACGGCTGAAAAACGAATTCTCTCTGTAATGCGTAGTGCGATTCCCGGGCAATCGACCACAAATGGATGAGCTTTAGACGATGAGCGCGGGTTACGTAAAAATGTGCGAGTTTCGGGAACAAGATCCCTAATCTCGTCAGAGCAAAATCCATTGTAGTAACGATAGAACAGAGTAACGCACCCCACACTGCGTCGATGCTCCAGTGAGTCAATAGAGTTGGATACCCTACTGTCACCGATAAGCTTCTTCGCCCTCCCCTGCACACGGTCGAGTAACCCCAAAATAGACTTTGAGTCACCGGCCCAAACATGAGAGTTGTATTCCATTTTCGGTCGGATGTAGGTGGTATAAATAGTAAGGAGGTCGGATGGAGTGAAGTACATCTTACACCGTTTCAAAAAACCGAGGCACTTGACTGCTTCTTTAGAGACATGAAAAATGTGTTCTGTCCAGTGATCATCACACTGTATCTTCATTCCGAGAACATCAAGAGCATCAGATTCCTCAATATTTATACCATCTATGAGTACAGATGAAGTAGCATTTGCGGTCGTTTGCTTGTGTGTTAATAAGTAACATTGGGTCTTACGAGCGTTGAAGGCGACTCTGTTTTTACGACCCCATTCGGAGATAAATAGAAGGTCACTATTCAGTGAATCATTCATATTTAGCCTCTTGGCAGCGATCTCTGATAGGCTGGGCCTATAGCTAAAAGAGTACGAGTGGCAAATGCTGCTGTCATCTGCGAAAGAGTGGATAGGGTTGGAAGTTTGGTAGAGAAGATCATTTAGAAAAATAAGGAATAGGGTAGGAGAAAGAACGGAGCCTTGCGGAACCCCTGAATTAATCTTGAACTCGTTTGATGAGACACCATCTATAACAACTCGTATAGTGCGGTCTCTGAGAAAACTCGATATAAACGGAGAGAAGTCATCACCGACACCAAAAGCAGTAAGTTTTGCCAGTAGTGCACCATGCCACACTCTGTCAAACGCTTTTGAAATATCCAGAGTCACCACCCTACTTTCACCGAAATGATGGATTGAGTGGCACCATTTCTCTGAAAGATATGACATAAGATCGCCAGTAGAACGACCCTTACGAAATCCATATTGACGAGCACAAAGTAGTTTATGCGACTCTAGATACCTCATAAGGTGATGGTTGACCATGCTTTCAATTACTTTGGAAAGTGTAGAGCAAATTGCAATTGGGCGGTAATTTTCAGGGTTATTTGCCTCACCCTTTTTGGATATTGATGTTACATTAGCAAACTTCCAGCTTGATGGAAACTCACCAAAATGGTAAAGTAAGCTGAAGAGGCGTGCTAATGGACGCGCAAGCATAGAAGAACACTGCTCCAAGACCAGTGCTGGAATGCCATCCGGTCCACGAGTTTTGTTTATGTCGAGGTCTGCCAAAACCCTTTTAACTGCTCGTGCCCGGAAAAATATCTTTGGCATAGTTACAGATACTCTTTCGAGCTCGGGAAGTGGTTGACTGCTTTCCGGCAAGCAGGAGTTGCTTGCAAAAATTTCAGCCAACAGGTTAGCTTTGTCAACCGGGTCGGTGAATGCTTGGTCATTCTTTAAGAGAGTTGGGATTGATGAACTAGTATTGTTCTTTACCCTCTTAACGAATGACCAAAAAGTCTTACTGCCCCTGGGAGCTGTAAGGACCTTGGCACGAAGACACTGTTCGTGAAGAAACTTTTCACGCCTAAGTACCTTGGCACACGAAGATCTTGCCTTTTTGCGTAGTAAATCAGTCTCTGGGTTTTTGTTTAAACGCCAATTACTGAATGCTTCCTCTCTGGATCTGACTGCGTTTTTGCAAGTCTGATTAAACCAGGATTTCACTCCTGGTTTAACCGAAATCTGCTTGGATGGGATGAATGATTTCATCCCTAGCAATATAATATTCTCGACCATTTTTGCTGAAGCATTTATGTCGTTATCTAGAAAGCAAAGTTTCCAATTAAAATGCTCATAAAATTGATTGAGCTCAGCCCAACGCACCTTTTCGTAAATAAATATTGAACGTTTCGTAGCTGATTTCGAAACGTTACGAAGTTCAGAGATCGAAAAGGAGGCAGAAATGGTGCAATGATCCGAATTGCCGAGAGGTGCACTAACTTTGACTTCATACTTTTCAGGGTGTGAAGTCAGGAATAGGTCAAGTGTGTTTGAATGGTGCCCTTCAACACATGGAATATGCGTTGGCTCATTCACTAATTGCGCTAGATGGTTGTGCGCAGCGAATAACTCAACATATTGGCCTTCTGGAGTTGTATGACTCGAATGACGAAGCCAAGATGAGTTGTGAACATTTAAATCGCCAGCAACAACGATTTCACTGCTCGGACAATCCTCTAGGATTTTCGATATGGAGTCAGAGAAGGTATCGAAACCAGAAATGGTAGTATCCCGCCCCGTATTTGGACTTCTATGTAGAAACCCGAAATGCAAAAAGTGTGACCTGATTTTGAATTTAACCCAAAGACAGGTAAATTCGGCATCATGCATGCCTAATGGTTGCTGGCATTGGAACACAACTTCATTGCGAACGTAAATTACAAGGCAGCGATGGAAATTAAATAGGGATAGGAGTTGATACCCAGGTATATGAAAATCCTGTGGATCAGCATTCTCAGATACCTGGGTCTCACACAGGGCGAAAACATCCGGCCGATGGAGACAAGTGTGAGCATAAACAGAGAAAAAATTCGTTCTCAGCCCACGTATATTACAAAAGTCAAGTTTAAAGTTGCCTGTCATTACGCCCGAAAATTAACATAAGAAATGTTGACTCTGCTATGCAAGAGAGGCCGGAATCAATTGTTGCTAGGTTGACCATATAGCACCCAGTGTGTATACCTTCGATGCTATAATAATCAACAACAATTAACCCGGCATCCCCGACATTGCAAAGTGATTACTATTTAATAAATGTGGAAGGGAATAGATATCAATGCCTGCACAAGGGCCATAAAAGCCCTGATCTGGCCATGGGTAATTTTTTTTTTTTTTTTTTTATTATTGAATTTTTGTTTGTTTTTTTTTTTTTTTTTTTGTTTGTGTTTGTGTTTTTATTTTTTTAGCTTTAAATTAATTTTTCTTTTATGGACGTTTCTCGTGGTTATTGAATTGTTTGTTGGGTAATGTTATTGCAAATTATGTATGTTTAAGTTTTATGTTAAGTTCTATTTGTTGTTGTTGAAAGTTTCGTTTATGGCTATTGTTGTTATTATTTTTTAACTGTATTGTTTTATGATCTTTGTTATTATGGTTTTATAAATGTTTGCAGTTTTATTGTGGCCAAATTCTTGGCAGTTGTGGCACTGTGCGGGTCCTAAGCATTTATGGGGTTCTTCTACAGTTATTTTTCGATGTAAAAGTTATTTCATACCACATATTGGATGAACTTAATTCTTCTTTAAAGTCACATCTTCTGGCTCTAATTCAACCGTAGACATGGGTTGAGGGATCTTTTCACGATTTCTGATGTTTAACACATTTTTTACTTTGAATCCCTTATCCGATAAACCGGTCTTAACTTCATTAATGTCTACGCAAGGGTCAATCCCTTTTATTACGACTTGAAGACCTTTATCGCTTTTAAGCTTATAAGTATAAAAAGCTTTTCATGGTTAACCTGAATTTTAGTTTCGTTAATGTTACCGTGCTTGATGGAGGTAACGTTAAATGTATTTTCGCCGATTGCTGAAACAATTTTTCTTACCAGTTCATTGGAGACAGATTCTCTTAAATAAATTTGTGGTGGTTTAAGATTTTTTTGACGATGCTGTTGGCCCATCCGTTTGTAAAATAGAAAATCTGTTTTGATCGGTTGGTCTAGCGGTGTCGGCATCTTTAGAGATTTTAGATTTGGATTCAATTTGAGCAGATTTAGGGCTTCGCTGACGTTTAGTGATGGTGATATACCTATCCATGCCTACTTGCGTTTTTGGTTTATTGGCATTAATTAGAGTAGAAGATCTTTTATCTTCTGTTGTAACATCTATGTTAGGCGAGCCGGAACGGGAGCGGATTTTATCTCTTGTTGAAAGAAAATTATCCAATGATTGCTTTATAGATTCTTTTTCAGAAGTCCATATGCTTTTGCTGGTGGAGCTAGACTCTTTTTCAAAATTATTTCTGATGGGATCACTCATACAGAAAACAAAACTTTAATGTATAGCTTTTTTCCCACTGGGTAGTTAATCTTCACGCACAATAACAATGCATTGCCACCGCACTTGTTATATTGAAATTTATTTTATTGTTTAGTAAATGAAATTTCAAAGAAAAACATTGTGACATTTTTTTTAATACCGTTTTAAATTGTAAATAAAAAATAGACGCAATTAATTGCATGAGTGCACCTATCAGATGTAATTCTGAAAAAGAGCTTAGCTCCGGTGGAAAAAATCTTTGGATTTCTGAAGAAGAATCGGTGAAAAAATCATTGGAAAATTTCCTGTCTCTAAGAGATAGGAAACGCCCGCGATCGTGTTCGCTAAATATATTTGTTACAACTGAAGACAAAACATCTTCCAGTTTAATTATTGATGATAAGCCGAAAACTCAATTAGGCATGGACAGGTACATAACCGTGGTCAAAAGGCAGCGAAGCCCCAAACCAGATAGTAATAGATGTTCTACACTTCAATCACATGAGCCAACAATATCTAAAAAAACCTTTAAGCCGCCACCAATATATTTGCGAGAGCCTACCTCTAGTGAGCTGGTAAAACAACTTATTACGGCAATTGGCAAAGACACTTTTAACGTAACATCGGTTAAGCACGGCAGCATCAATGAAACCAAAATCCAGGTCAAGCACGAGAATGAATACCGAAAATTGTCTGACGTTCTGGAGAAGGAGAAACGATCGTTTTACACATACCAGCTTAAAAGTGCCAAAGGTATTCAGGTCGTTCAAGAGGCTTGTGAGTGTTTGCAGGCAAGTTCAACTTTATTTTGTGCATCAGTCCGTCGTGCCACACCTTATCAAAAGCTTGGGAAATGTCGATAAATAGAGCTGAACAATACTTTTTGTCTTCAAAAGTCTGTCTTATGACATTGACTAGTCTATGTGTTTGTTCTATGGTGTTATGCTTAGGCCGAAAGCAAAATTGATGATCAGGGATACATCCCACATCATTAAGTATTGGAGACAACTTCGCCATTAACAGTTTTTCGAACAGTTTTGAAATTGTTGGTAGTAGACTTATTGGTCTATATGACTCTACTTTAGTGGGATCCTTCCCTGGCTTGGGTATCATAGTAATCATAGAGACCTTCCACTCTGCAGGATAATAGTCAAGGCGTAAAATAGCGTTAAAAATAAAAAGTAGAACTCTTCTAGCTACACGAGGTAACTGTTCAAGCATTTTACCAGTAATTTGATCTATACCTGGAGCTTTCCTGGGGTTTATGTTATTGATAACGTTTTCGACATCTTGAAAGTTAAGTCTCAAAGACACAGGCTGTCTAACAGCATACGGCGGAAATTCTGCTGCAGCATCCGCTGCATCATTTGTCGTAAAAACATTTCTCAAATGATCAACGTACACCATCCCCTTTTCGGAATCGCTTCGTGCCCAGTCGCCAGTTGAAGTTCGCAAAGGTGGCTTACCTATTACGGGTCTTTTCAGACCTTTTGTCGCTTTTCACAGAGAATAGTCAGATTGCGGAGTACCATCTAGGCTTTCCAAATATGTTTTAAGGCAAGATATTCTCTGGACATCAAGCAGATTTCTTAGTCGAGTTACGCATTTCCGTAGCCTAGTTTTAAGCTGGGGAGACCTGCGAGTTTGCCACTCTCTTCTAACTCTTCTTTTTTCTAACAGAAGTTGCTCAATTTCAGACGAATGAGTTCTATTGTTCTCATTTCTGGATATTATATGACTAGTGGTAGCATGCTGTACGGCCAGTTTGAGGTTTTCAGAAAAATCGTTGATTGACGCATCAATATCCTCAGGCGATATTCTCAGTACAATGTGTACTCAAGAATTTTTTGTATTTTAGCCAATTAACTCTATTGACGGTCAACGGGGAGCCAATCTCTTGTGGGAACGAAACAGAGATTATAGTGGGTGAGTGATCTGATGACAAATCTAATGAAGGCTCCACTTGCATCCACTCTAAAGGAAAATTTTTCGCAATTCCAAAATCTATAACATCAGGGATCTTTCGTCGGTCTGACGGCCAATAAGTGGGGTGTCTGCTTGAAACCACATCTAAACCCATTTTGGAAACGGTGTCAAAAAGCACACGGCCTTTCGGGGTAATTAAACGTGATCCCCAAAAAGTGTGTTTAGCGTTATAGTCGCCAGCCGCTAAAAATCGAGTAACAAGTGATTTGAAAAAATTTGAATATTGGTTTTCTGTTATTGAAAATCGTGGTGGTGAGTAAATCGTGGATATAACAATTTTTTCATGAAAATAATCAAGGCATATATTTGTAGCTTGGAGATATTCCTCACGTGTCCCGTTCATTAGATAGTGCTTAATTCTGGTCTTTATCAAAATTGCCAAACCGCCGCAAGATCTTCCACGGGGATCTTTTGTGTCGTACAGTATGTAGCCATTAATTTTGAAAAAACTGTTGGTTGTCAAATGAGTTTCAGCAATCAACATTATATCGATCTGCTTTTCCATAAGGAAGTGCTCAAGTTCATTTTTATGTTGGCGAATGCCGTTTGCGTTCCAGAAACATACTTTCAACCAATTCATTTTTTTTAAATAGCCTGTAAAATAGTGGATTGCATTTTTAGCATTTCCTGTATCATGTTTGTCATAGAAACGGTAAAAGTGTTTATGGACTGAACAAGAGTCTGCAGAGGAAAAACTTGAACTATAACCTGATGTACAAAAATGCAAAGACCAAATATCTAATTGAAAAAAAACTTTTCATTTTTTATTTAAAATTGTGCCACATTCTCATGAACACTTTTTATTTTTGTAATAATATAAATCAGATTTTCCCACTTGGTAGTTTTAAGCAATACAGAAATGAAGTTTTGTTGAATAAAAAATATGTGCGTTTTACTTCAAATCATCATTTAGTGTTTTTGGAGGGGTGAAATCTGTAAAATGAATATAAGTCCGCATTTCTTTTCTGTGAAATAATAGAAACCATTGAAGATATCGCTCCTTTATTGCATAGTCATATCTCCAAATATGGATTGTTAACAGTACTATATTTTTTATTGTGTCAAAAATTTATTCAAATTACTTTTAAACTGTTTCCTCTACAAGATACGATATAAAAATTTTTCTAAGACTTGTATGGAAACTAAAAATTTTTAATGTGTTTTTCTCGAAACAAGCTTTTTGTAGTAATAAGCATGTTGCAATAAAAAAGCAATATCTCATGTATGTAAAATCTTTTCGTCAATTAATGTTCGAAACCAATGACCACAATTTTTTAAATTGAAATTTTGTTTTAAAAAAACTTTTGGGCTATATAAATTATATGTCAAATAAAAGCTAAAAAGGTATTCTTTAATCTACAAAAGGTTTGATCCAGGAAGAATTTCTTGTTTTGACTCAGGAGGCATATTAGTGTTTGAGTGCAATGACAAAATTTGTTTAAAATCGAAAATTTGTTCTACCAAAAACTTCTGGGCTATATAAGTTGTATGTCAAATTAAAGCTAAAAAAAGTCCTCTTTAACTTGCAAAAGGTTTGGTCTAGGAAGAATTTCTCGTTTGGACTCGGGAGGCACATTAGGGTTTGGGTGCAATGACAAAATTTGTTTAAAGTCGAAACTTTGTTCTACCAAAAACTTTTGGGCTATATAAATTATATGTCAAATTGAAGCTAAAAAGGTATTCTTTAATCTACAAGAGGTTTGGTCCAGGAAGAATTT
Source organism: Thecocarcelia acutangulata (assembly GCA_914767995.1). Taxonomy (NCBI): domain Eukaryota; kingdom Metazoa; phylum Arthropoda; class Insecta; order Diptera; family Tachinidae; genus Thecocarcelia; species Thecocarcelia acutangulata. The sequence goes on from OU612097.1 coordinate 65,501,248, forward strand.
CTTGTTTGGACTCGGCAGGCCCATTAGTGTTTGAGTGCAATGACAGAATTTGTTTAAAATCGAAACTTTGTTTTACCAAAAACTTTTGGGCTATATAATTTATATCTCAAATTAAAGCTAAAAAGGTCCTCTTTAACTTGCAAAAAGTTTGGTCCAGGAAGAATTTCTTGTTTGGACTCGGGAGGCCCATTAGTGTTTAAGTACAATTACTAAAATTTTTTTAAAATTGAAACTTTGTTCTACCAAAAACTTTTGGGCTACATAAAATAAATGCCAAATTTAAGGTAGAAATGCCCTTTTTAATCTATAAAAGGTTTGGTCCAGGAAAAATTCTTGTTTGGACTCTAGAGACCTATTTGTGTTGTTGGAAGATTTTAGGTTTGCTGAAATATAAGGAACTTTTTGGACCATATAAATGAAACTATTCTTTCAAATACAACATAACTTATATAATTGTATGTAATTTATTCTTTAATTAATATTTTTTCATTAATAATAACACATGTTTTCATACATAATTTTTCAGTCATGTCGATTTGATATAGTTTGTTAAAATAGATTGTTATCTTGCAAATCCTCTGCCATGTAATGAAACAAGAAGAAGAATTATTATTTGCTGAAGTTGCCGTATTAATAGTAGTAAATGTTCTAAAATTTACCATTTTAAATTTGGTAGCACTTGAAATTTGGCAAAAATACTCAATTTTCGACTGGTAGCACGTTTAGTCCGGCGGCATTATTCTGCACACTTCTGCACAATAATGAAAAATTACTCATTTTTCTGCAAACGAGCGCCATTTTTTCTCCCTCTCTTTGAGCGGAAAAAATAGTTTGTTATCTCAGTTTGTTAACTTCTCGTCCGCACAAAATTCTCTCTGCGATTGAATTTGACGTTCTCATTTCAGATATTATCGCAGGTCTGTGCCTCGTTTCTGTAAGATTGGTGAAAAGTTTTTCGCATCGAAAACTATGAAACATAAAATTCCATCGACTATCGAGAAAAACAGCGTTTCTGTATATTAAATCGAAAAGAGGCAATACTAGTTACGTCTTTATTGGAATATTTCCATTAAGCAGCTGTCAAAATGCAAAAAGTAAACAAATAAGAAAAAGAATATAGGAAAAATTTATCAAACAAAAAGAAATTTTAAGAAACAAATGTTTATTTAATTGTGTCAATCAATAACACGTGTACATAAATAAAAACACCTTCAAATCATAAAGAAATTTCATAAAAACTTTCAATAAGGTATAGTTTTGTGATGATGGTTGCTGACCAATATGACCGGCGAAACATGTTGCGTATTTACAGCCAGAGATTAACGGCTGCAACTGACCCTTTTTTAGTTCCTGAACCGATGAGGGAAGCTTCTCGCATTCGAGACAGGCTAAAATTAAGATTTTGCCATTAAATTTTTAATTTGTCATACTGTATGTATGTACATAAATATTAAGAAATAAAGAAAAAACCAAAAAAATTCATAATTTTTATATATTTATTATACTATATCTTTCAATTTTCTAAAATAAAAAGAAAAAATGAATAATGAACTAAATTCAATATCTGCCGTATTCATAATAAATAATTTACACATAACAAAGGTTTAATTGACAAATTTTGTGTAAAAATATGTATGTCAAGTAAACTTTTACTAATTGCAAATTATTTTTTATGAATACGACAATATGTGTATAAATATTTAAAAACTTTATCTTTTATACACGTTTTGCATTCATTATGTCAATTATATATTTTTTAAATTTATAACTTCCGCAACTCTTTTATTTGTGAAAAGTTTTGACTGTACTAGCGAGAAGCTTCTCACAAAATTTTAATACAGAAACAGGTTTACTCGCAAGCTTCCAATGAATTACGTCAAAAAAGTTATTTTGACAGATATTTCTCGCTTCTCAAAGATACAGAAACATTTGTGTGAGAAACTCCATTTTTTGTTTCAATTCGCATAGTTTCTCAGTCAATTCCTTTGCTTCTTGTGAGAAATTTCTCGATGCGAGTAATACAGAAACGAGGCACTGGACACTAAATAATACCACGTTCAGACGGTAATATGAAACACTTGGTTCGCTGTCTGAACCACTATTGCGAAACTAGGTGTTTGTATCACACTGATGTTTACATATTTTGTGCAAAAGTTTCACTAATTATTTTTTCAATTTTTATTTAAATATTTATGTAAGTTTCAAATTTTTACATTTTCAATGTGTTTATTTTGATTTTACTCACGTTATTATCTTTTTTTTCAGTGTTTAGATTATTTTGCAGCTAGTTCAGATAAACTAGCGATAATTTATTATCAAATTTGGAGATGATAGTAGTTTTTGCTTGGTTCGCAACAAGATTCAAAATGAACCAAGTAGGTTCGCTCTCAAAATTTTGTATGGAGAACCATATTGGTTCAATAAAGATTGCGCCGCGAGCCACGAATGAGAGAGCGAACCTCGAAAATAAGCCTTCGTGTGAACATGCTATAAGGAAGCAAAAATCAATACAGACAAGGAACGTTGTTCACAAAAAACAGCATTATCTACTCAATGTTCCAAATGTAATCACTCTCCGAACTTTGAAAATGTTTCAATTTTAAGAACAGAAAGTAACTATAAGAAGCCTTACATGTTAGAAATGTTAGAAATTATAAACACACAAGCAACACAGAGAATTAACTTTAAGGTAGACACAGAGAAATTAGCACAGTATTAAAGATATTTAGTTAATAAGAAATTCTAGATTTGAATTGTTTAGGAATGAATGTTACGATAATTTTTTAAATTATGTTAATAATTTTTTTCCATGTTATTCTGTAAACAGCATTTGTTTTGCTAGTTGAAAAACAACATGTTGCAGAACATGTGTTGGTTGCAGAATTAGGTTATTTTAGTTTTATATTATTTTTTATGTTTGGTATTAATATTATTTGTTTTTTTTTTTTTTTTAATTTTTTAATAACCCAAAAATTTTGTGTTTTAATAACCTAAAAATGTTGTGATATATTTTAAGTATTCAATTTGATAATATTGTTAAGAAATTTTCTTTGTGTATGAATTAATATTTTTTCTTGGTGTATGGATTTTTTGTACATAGGAGTTTTTGACAATAATTTTTCATTTTGAAAAAGTTTTAATAACATATTAATTTTCTGACGATGATAACAAATTGTTATCGAAATATTGAAAATAAATACTGTTGAAATTTTTATTAAAAAAAACGATCTTTAGCTGCAAAAATAAGAAATATTTATGTAGTATATATTACAAATTTTAAATAAATATGCTCTGATATACATATATGGACCGACATCGGGGAAAAAATATTTTTGTCCTGTAATCAACATTAAAAAAAGGAAACCTTTCATGGAAAAATCGGTTTAGGCTATACATATCTCGGTTGTATTCCATTTTCTGTATTTAGTAGCTTTCTTTTATAACGAGAACTGCTTTTAAGCAAAAAATATGTTCATGGAAAGATCGGTTTATCCTATATCTCGGGTATATATGGACCGATATCGGAAATTTTCATTATCTGTATTTTAATTACCTCGTTTTATAATCAGAACTGATTTTAAGCCAAAAAAATTTTATAGAAATATCGGTTTAGGACATATTTCGGGTATACGAGTATATCTCGTATACCTCATCTAAGCAACAATTAATTCCAGCGTCTCTTACACAGTTGAGTCAACATTTGTTTTGTCAATTTTCTAGCATAATGGCAGGAAACTTTAAGATTGATTTTTGTAATATACGTGGGCTGAGAGCGAACTTCTTCGCTGTTTACGTCCACACTTGTCTGCATCGGCCGGATATTTTCGCCTTGTGTGAAACCCAGATATCTGAGAATGCTGATCTACAGGATTTTCATATAGCTGAATATCAACTTCTATCCCTCTTTAATTTCCATCAGTTGAAGTTGTGTTCCAATTCCAGCAACCATTAGGCATGCATGATGCAGAATTTACCTGTCTTTGGGTTAAATTCAAAATCAGGTCAAACTTTTTGCACTTCGGGTTTCTATACAAATGTCCAAATGCGGTGTGGGATATTACCTTTACTGGTTTCGATGCCCTCTCCGACTCCATATCGAAGATCGTGAAGAGCTGTGCGAGCAGTGAAATCGTTGTTGCTGGTGATTTCAATGTTCACAACTCATCCTGGCTGTGCCATTCGAGTCATACAACTCCAGAAGGCCAATATGTTGAGTTATTCGCTGCGCACAAACACCTAGCACAATTAGTGAATGGGCCAACGCATATTCCATGTATTGAAGGGCACCATTCAAACACCCTGAAAAGTATTAAGTTAGAGTTAGTGCACCTCTCGGCAATTCGGAACATTGCACCATTTCTGCCTCCTTTTTGATCTCTGAACTTCGTATCGTTTCGAAATCAGGTACGAAACGCTCAATATTTATTTACGAAAAGGCGCGTTTGGCTGCACTCAACCAATTTTATGAGCATTTCAATTGGAAACAAAACGTACTATTCTTTTTAGAATGCGTTCTAATTTGATAAGATTGTAGCCAAACGTACCAGAGTATAGTTCAGTGCCATAATTGATATGTGACATAAGTAAGGCAAGAGCAAAGACAATAAATATATAAAGATGGTGCACTCTGAACATTTAAAAAACCAAAAATTATGAACTGCTTGTTGACAGCGGGGGTAATCAACAAGGGAAAATATGTTCCGTAAGCGAAAGCAAAAATGAAGAGAGCACAATTTTGTAAACATGAAAACATTCATGCGCACAATTTAACTTATTATATTTGTGTTTGAAGAAAAAAAAAAACTTTATTTTCCGTTTTTTAATAATAATCCAATTTTATTATATCTTTCTTTTTACAAGTGGGCACTTAGACTTCGACTCAGACTTAGATGCAGACTTAGACTAACTTTATTTTACAAAATTATTGTCTTAAATTAATTAAAAATGTTTACTCATTAAATTTGGTTTTGTTTTAAAATTGTTGTGCGAAGTCACCTATTGAGTTATTGCATTTTCGTTATCAGAACGGAAGTGCAATAAATGCAGTTTTGACAATATTTATTAAAATTTACTTGGTTAAATTGGGGCCGTTGCAGTTCTTGGAACTGCGACCGAAAAATAGTCTTGGTTTATAAATTTAATTTTAATTTCTTTAAACAAATAGGAAATGGGTTTTGTATTACTTTTTATTAATTTGTAAATTTGTTAAGAAATCATCAATAGGGTCATTCTTTATGTATGTGTGTGTATTTGTATATATAACTTCTCCCTCCTTTAGATTGGAATTCTCCTGAATTCTTTTATTTAAAATTATTTTAATGTATCTTTGCTTTACAATTACAAAAATTAAGATATTAGTTATTATTATTGTTAATAGAATATAAAGTCCATAGGATATATTACTATGATATTGTAGTCCTTTAATATTTTTAAGATTATTGCTATTTAATGTTTTGATTTCTTGAAACGTTATTTTATGTGAGAAGTTTTTTTCTATGTATGTATCTTCAATTATTTGTTTTTCTTCTATGTTTTCAATTATATTTGAGAAATAATAGTCTTTTATTCTAACTGAACAGTTATTGAAACTTATGATATAATTTCCGTTTAGCATAATTTTTTCAAAATTACAATTTTGATTGATACTAATATTTATTGCGTTCTTAATTATTATTGTATCTATGTCTAGTTGTATAATTTCTAAGTCATTATTCTTTATTAGCTGACAGTTATTTTTTATTAGACAATGATTGCTTAATTTTAAATTCTTTAAGTGTTTATTTTCTTCAAATATATAGGTTTTATTTTCAAACTCAATGGTTTGATGTATTATAGAATCTATTTCGTCATTGTGATCATTCGGTAGTGGAACAATATATTTAAGCTTAACAGTTATAAATGTTTTGGGTATTTTTTTTCCAAAAACTAAACATGAATTATTAAAAAATGTAGTTCCTATCTGAATATATTTTAGCTTATTATAATCTATTTCATACTTTCTTATTTCATTGTTAGTTAAAATACTTGGATGTACCATCCCGTATTGTGCTGAAATAACGTTGTCTTGTAGATGTTCTATTTTGTTTTTAATAAGTTGTATATTTGATAGTTGTTCTAAGTATATGTATTTTTCATTTTCTCTTTCGAGCAATTTATTTATAGAATTCAGTTCTTTTTCTATTATGTCTCTATCATTTTTTACAATAATTTTTAAGTTATTTATAGTTTCATTAAAATAATTATTAATTAAGACTTGCTGATCATTATTATTTCGTCAATTCTAAAAAGATGTTTTTCAATATTCTGTCTGCCTTCGTCGTCCATAGTTCCAAACAACCATTTTGACATACTACCAATGCCGTTAATAAGTCCGCGTTTTTGTCGGTTTTGTTTTGGTGTTAAAGTACTTAACTTATTTCTAGCGTCTAGGAATTCAAGTTGAAGTATTTCTTTGTTTTTTATTTTCATTAATATTATGTTGTCTGTCATTTGGTCCAGTATGCTTTCTATTTCATTTAAGTTTATTATGTGTAGTATTATGTCCGCTTCCCTAACTATATCCTGATTTTTCATATAAATATCTACGTATCCTGTTTGTTCTGTAAGTCTCTTTGTTATTATTAATCCCTCAGACGGTAGTGTCAACAGGAGTAGTATCAGCGTTGTCAGAATCTGAAAATTTTAATGGTCGTTTAATGTTGCATGAATGAATGTCATTTAATTTTTTCTTTCTGTACTTTGGCAGCTCTTTATGTCTAACCGCCTTATAATTTTTAATAAATCCTTCGGGTCTCGTTTCCTCATAATGTTCTCTACTTTTATTTAGTTTATTTATAATTTTATGTTTTGTTGTTTCCAAGTTATTTTTTACTATATCAAGGTCTACTTTATTTTCGTGCACTTCATTTGGTGTACGTTTTATTGCCGAATGGAATCTATTATTATAGTTTCGAATTGCTTTGTGAATTAATTGTTTTGCTGACGATCCTTTTTCTATCTTGTATAGGATTCCCAATTTTTCCGCTATTGTACTATGAAACCTTTCAATATCTGAATTGCCCGTATGGCTATTAGGTTTCGTCAAGTGAAGCTCTATATTTTCTTTGTCTAAAAATTCTTTTATCCTTGCCGTTTTAAATTCATTGTCTGCTATTATTTTTCTTGGTTTCCCTAATTTAGCAAAGTGATCTTCTAATTGTTCAATAATAGTAATATGATTTCTGTCGTTTAATAAGTAGGCTGCGCCAAATTTTGAAAATTTGTCTATAACTGTTAAAAAGTGATATCCTTTCATGATGTATGTATCTACATGTATAATTTGATTTTTTTCTGTTGGTGTCTCTGTATAATTTAATTTGGGCTTGATTGGTTTTCTATCGTACTTTACCTCCTGACAAATTTCGCACTGATTGATTACTATCTGGATTAATTCCATTAATTTTGGATAATATATTTTATTCTTGATTTGGTTGTATGTTTCAAGGATACCTGAATGTATACTCTCTCTTACATGATATAATGATATCTGTTTTACTGCTTCCACTTCGGTTTCAATGTCTTGTGCCCTCATGGTACACTTAGTGAAATTGATTTGTCTATCATTTGAATACATGTTTATTAGTTTTTCCTGTACTATATTATAGTTGTACTCAGATAGTTCCGAAAATATTCCTACTTTCCCTCTCCCATTTGACAAAAATCACTTTCAGCAATAAATATAATCCTTTTCCCATGTATTTCTTTAAATTCTTCTACTTTGTTATTTGTTAGAATTATTTGGGTCTTGTACTTGTTCACAATTTCCTCCTTTATAAAAAAATGATCACCTACTTCTTCATCGGCCGAATGTACTGTTGCCATTGTCTCGTCGTTTTCTATATTGTTAACTGAAAAAAAATTTAAGACGGTGCTGTTGAAGCCAAAATTGGGGATTGTCTCTAATCAGCTTAAATCTGGCCAATTTATCATTTGTGGAATCTGACTCCTAGGTGGCGCTGTAGCCATAGTGTTTTTGACACTTACTACTTTATATGTATAAGTTTTTGTTGTAATATAAAAGTAAAAACGACATTTTGTTAGTTGGTTTGCCGCGCTTTTTTTTATATACTTATCTTTTTGGTGTAAAGAAAGAACTGTTCGTTTTTCAACATTTTTTTAATATAACCAGTGTTAGTGTAATTAATTTAAGTTTGTAATTAATAAAAATCTATTTTGTGAATTTCAAGTTGCAAGGAATTCTGTTGGTTTTTTTTCCTTTCCTTTCCTTTCGGCGGAGAGTTGCAGCCCGACTAGCTTTGGCTTTTTTATTGGTCCAATCGATCCGGATTCTTGAGGCAGTGGAGGAGTCATACATCCAAAAACCGAAAGGAATTACTGGTTTAAAAAGGTTTTTATGCTATTAATTAGTAATATCCATATATAAGTTTATGGACATTGTTGTTTGTGACAATTTTCATTGCAAAGTGTTTTTCTGCTAAAGCAACAACAAATATCTTCTTGTTGAAATTTTTTCCTTTTGTATTGATAGAGGAAACAAGTAAGAGTGTAGTATATTCGGCTGGGCCGAATCTAAAATACCCTTCACGATAGTCACGAATATGTATAGTATATTAAAAATGTGACCTAAATATGCTCGGTTATATATGAACCGATCTCGGAATTTTCTATTTTCTGTATTTTAGTAACCTTCTTTTATAACGAGAATTGCTTTTCAGCAAAAAAAAAATTTTTTTTAATGGAAAAATCGGTTCAGGCTATATCTCGGGTATATATGGACCGATATCGAAAATTTTTATTTTCCACATAACCTTATATCATTACCAGAACTGCTTTTGAGCACAACAAACTGTTTAAGTTCGCTTACGCGATATTTCATGAAAAACCCGATTTAGGCTATATCTCGGGTATATATGGACCGATATCAGAAATTTTAATTTTCGTAACCTTCTTTTATAACAAGAACTGCTTTTCAGCAAAAAAAAAATGTTATTGGAAAAATCGGTTCAGGCTATATCTCGAGTATATATGGACCGATGTCGGATATTTTCTTTTTCCATATATATATAACCTTATTTTATTACCAGAACTGCTTTAAGGTGAAAAAAGTTGTTTAAGTTCGCTTACGCGACATTTTCATGAAAAACACGGTTTGGGCTATATCTCGGGTATATATGGACCGATATCGGAAATTTTCATTTTTCATACCTATATAACCTTATTTTATTATTAGAACTGCTTTTAAGCAAAAAATATTGTTTGAGTTCGCTTACGCCGCGTGTTCATGAAAAACCCGGTTTAGGCTATATCCCGGGTATATACATATGTACCGATATCGAAAACTTTCATTTTCAATATTTATATCACCTTATTTTATTACCAGAACTGCTTAAGGCAAAAAATTTGTTTAAGTTCGCTTACGCGGCATTTTCATGAAAACCCCGGTTTAGGCTATGTCTCGGTTATATATGGACCGATATCCGAAATTTTTATCTTCCATATTTATATAAACTCATCTTATCACCAGAACTGTTTTTAATCAAAAAAAAGTTGTTAAAGTTCGCTTACGCGACATTTTCATGAAAAACCCGGTTTGGGCTATATCTCGGGTATATATAGACCGATATCAAAAATTTTCATTTTCCATACTTATATAACCTTATTTTATTATCAGAACTGCTTTTAAGTAAAAAAAAGTTGTTTAAGTTCGCTTACGCGGCATTTTCATGAAAACCCCGTTCCAGGCTATATCTCGGGTATATATGGACCGATATCGGAAATTTTCATTTTCCACATTTATGTAACCTAATTTCATTACCAAAACTGCTTTTGAGCACAAAAAAGTTGTTTAAGTTCACTTACGCGACATTTTCATTAAAACCGCAGTTTAGGCTATATCTCGGGTATATATGGACCGATATCGGAAATTTTCATTTTCCACATTTATGTAACCTAATTTCATTACCAGAACTACTTTTGAGCAAAAAAAAGTTGTTTAAGTTCGCTTCCGCGACATTTTCATGAAAAACCCGATTTGGGCTACATATGGACCGGGTACATATGGACCGATATCGGAAATTTTCATTTTCCATATTTATATAACCTAATTTCATTACCAGAACTGCTTTTGAGCACAAAAAAGTTGTTTAAGTTCGCTTACGCGGCATTTTCATGAAAACCCCGGTCTAGGCTATATCTCGGGTATATATGGACCGATATCGGAAATTTTCATTTTTCATATTTATGTAACCTAATTTTATTACCAGAACTGCTTTTGAGCACAAAAAAGTTGTTTAAGTTCGCTTACGCGACATTTTCATGAAAAACACGGTTTGGGCTATATCTCGGGTATATATGGACCGATATCGGAAATTTTCATTTTCCATATTTATGTAACCTAATTTCATTACCAGAACTGCTTTTGAGCACAAAAAAGCTGTTTAAGTTCGCTTACGCGAGATTTTCATGAAAAACACGGTTTGGGCTATATCTCGGGTATATATGGACCGATATCAGAAATTTTCATTTTCCATATTTATGTAACCTAATTTTATTACCAGAACTGCTTTTGAGCACAAAAAAGTTGTTTAAGTTCGCTTACGCGGCATTTTCATGAAAAACCCGATTTGGGCTATATCTCGGGTATATATGGACCGATATCGGAAATTTTCATTTTTCATATTTATATGACCCTACTTCATTACCAGAACTGCTTTTGAGCACAAAAAAGTTGTTTAAGTTCGCTTACGCGACATTTTCATGAAAAACCCGGTTTGGGCTATATCTCGGGTATATATGGACCGATATCGGAAATTTTCATTTTCCATATTTATGTAATCTCATTTCATTACCCGAACTGCTTTTGAGCACAAAAAAATTGTTTAAGTTCGCTTACGCGGCATTTTCATGAAAACCCCGGTCTAGGCTATATCTCGGGTATATATGGACCGATATCGGAAATTTTCATTTTCCATATTTATGTAACCTAATTTTATTACCAGAACTGCTTTTGAGCACAAAAAAGTTGTTTAAGTTCGCTTACGCGACATTTTCATGAAAAACCCGATTTGGGCTATATCTCGGGTATATATGGACCGATATCGGAAATTTTCATTTTTCATATTTATGTAACCTAATTTCATTACCAGAACTGCTTTTGAGCACAAAAAAGTTGTTTAAGTTCGCTTACGCGACATTTTCATGAAAAACACGGTTTGGGCTATATCTCGGGTATATATGGACCGATATCGGAAATTTTCATTTTCCATATTTATGTAACCTAATTTCATTACCAGAACTGCTTTTGAGCACAGAAAAGTTGTTTAAGTTCGCTCACGCGGCATTTTCATGAAAAACCCGATTTGGGCTATATCTCGGGTATATATGGACCGATATCGGAAATTTTCATTTTCCATATTTATGTAACCTAATTTTATTACCAGAACTGCTTTTGAGCACAAAAAAGTTGTTTAAGTTCGCTTACGCGGCATTTTCATGAAAAACCCGATTTGGGCTATATCTCGGGTATATATGGACCGATATCGGAAATTTTCATTTTTCATATTTATATGACCCTACTTCATTACCAGAACTGCTTTTGAGCACAAAAAATTGTTTAAGTTCGCTTACACGACATTTTCATGAAAAACCGGGTTTGGGCTATATCTCGGGTATATATGGACCGATATCGGAAATTTTAATTTTCCATATTTATGTAACCTAATTTTATTACCAGAACTGCTTTTGAGCAAAAAAAAAGTTATTTAGCTTCGCCTATGCGACATTTTCATTAAAAATTCGATTTGGGCTATATCTCGGATATATATGGACCGATATCTGAAAAAAAAATTTTTTGCGTGAAGTTTGAAGCAAAACGAACAACTTTTGTTTTCAAAAATTTTCATGCAAAACTGCAAAAAAAAAATGGCTTTTTTCGGAATTTTGAATATATCTCAGCTATACGTGGACCGATATTACTGAATTTCAATAGCAAACCCATGAATCGATGGGGTAAAAGAATGGTGAAAGAAAAAAGTTTCTAAGTCTAATGGTTTTCTCAGAAACGGTATTTCAACAGCGGACAGACGGACAGACGGATATCGCTTAATCGACTTTTCCATTAATTCTGATTCAGAATATATATACTTTATAGGGTCGCAAAAAAAAACTGTAGAAATTACAAACGGAATCACAAACTTATAAATACCCTTTACATTTTTGTGAAGGGTATAAAAATTTGGGAAGTTTTGTGCTTGCATGCATATTAATTATATTTGCTTAAACTTGCAAGAGAAATTATACTTTGTTACAAACCACTATTTTGTTTCTTGCTTTTTGGTTTGATAAAAGAAGAAATACAACAAATACATTTTTTTCATAATAATTATCTTTCATAATAATCTTTGTTGTGAATTTTTCCTTTTGGTTTGATAAAGGCAAAAATTCCCCTTAGTAAACTAGTTTGAAAGGCACTGGTATAATTGTTGACTTATCGAAGACAAACCCCAACAATTGAAGCAAACTATTGGAGCCACCCTGTAAACTTCACAGCTCGGTTGACATAAATAGCAGCATAGAAAATTTGTTTCGATTTTTGCAAAATATATATATTTTTTTTCGTTTTCATTTACTTTGCAAAATAGTGTGCAAGGAAATAGCATCAAGTGCTATTGGAAAAAATTTTGTTTGAATCATTTTTACATGAATAATAATAAAATATAATAATTTATTTTTGCATTGGCGGGCTTAATAGCAACTGATTTTGATACTTCATTATTTGGTGAAATTTATTTGTGTGGTTGATTTTCTTTTCTATTTGAGAAGAAGGGTTGGACATTCAGACCATAGTTCTGAAAAGATTTGCTGAGAGAATTTTACATTCTTTTTTTTGCGTGCTTGGTAAATATTCGTTTGTGATTTGTCGATATTGTTTCTTTTTTCTTTTAATAATTCGTTGGTTGCAAGAAAATGGTAAAGGCGGCAAATCTGACAACTTTTGAGAAATATGCAGGTCTATTTCTTGAATTTGAAAGTGATTTTAACGAAAATGATAAAGCAAATCAAACGGCGTTTATGGTCGAGGTGGAAAGGGAAGAACTTAAGTCCTTATGGGAAAAGGTAAAGTTATATTATGAAACTTTCTCAATGGCAAGTGGAAATACTGACTCTGAAGAGGACTGTCAGGCAGCAAAGGATCTTTTCAAGGAGTGTAGATTGGCCTACATCACTTGTGCTGCACAGATGGGTGAATTGTCACAAACATTGGTTAATCAACCTTCGCTCTCTTCCACTCAAGGTGTCTTCAACCCGAATGAAGCTTCTGTTATAGTAAATCACCAAGTCAGGCTACCGCCTTGTACCACTGAACCTTTTTATGGAGACTATCAGTCATGGCCAGCTTTTACAGATATATTCATGGCAGTTTATATTAATGGTAGTTCATTGTCGGCTGTTGAAAAACTTTTCTACCTTAGACAAAACACTCGCGATGAGGCTTTAGAAATTGTGAAAAAGTCTCCGCTCACAAATGATGGTTTCGAAACTGCATGGAAAATTTTAAGAGATAGGTATGAAAATAAGAGAATTCTTGTTAATATCCAACTCAAGATTTTGTTCAATTTAATGGAAGTCAGGACGGAATCGGCCCCAGAAATAAAAAGATTGCATAGAGATATCAATAATTGTATTTCTGCTCTTCACTTACATGCTGTTGATATACGAAACTGGGACCCAATTTTTATTTTTCTTTGCTCCATCAAATTGCCCGACTTGACACTGTCATTATGGGAACAGTCCATTAAAGAGAAAACGGAAATTCCAAAGTGGGAGGATATGGACAGTTTTTTGACTTCTCGTTTGCAGTCACTAGAAACAGTCACAGGTATTCGAAAAAGCGCTTCCAATTAGATAAAAGTGCCTCTCCTGGCACTAATTTTCGAAAAGATCTCCGCCCTGAACATAAAAAAGGTTTTGTTCACAATAGGAACTTTAGAACTTATCAGGCGAATGTTACGAAAAGGGTTTGTCCTAGTTGCTCTAAAGATCATCTTTTGAGAACTTGCTCTAAATTTCTTGGGCTGAACCCAGCTGAAAGGTTTTTGATTGTGAAGAGACACAATTTGTGTATTAACTGTCTTAGTGATGGCCATAAGTTAAACACATGTAAAAGTACTTTCAGCTGCTCGGTGTGTAAATTGAAACACCACTCGTTGTTACACAGGGAAGTGATAAATGATGGTCAACTGGACGGGCCAAGTACTAGCAAGGCGGCGCAACAACATGCATCATTCAAAACTGTTTTGCTTCTACATCGCGGCGAGTATTACTAGGCACGGCTATTGTTAACATCGTATGCCGCGGGGACGTTTTTCGTGTCAGAGCCCTTATTGATTCCGGTTCTCAGGCGACTTTTATTTCTGAGAGCTTGGAGCGAAAACTTAATTTACCTTCTAGAAGAACTCGAGCTCAAGTGTCTGGTGTAAATGGTACGCTGGCTGGCTCGGTTCAAAAAATTTGCTCTTTTTATTTGGGCTCACCGTTAGATAGTAGCTTGCATGTAGCGGTCGATGGTTTGGTTTTACCCAAGTTGACTGGGAATTTGCCTACAGAATCGATACATCGCCAGTATTAGCAGGTTTAAAGCTAGCGGATCCAGATTTTGCGAGAAGTAGTAAAGTCGATCTTCTTATTGGTGCTGACATTTACGCCAAGGTTATGAAAGACGGAGTCATAAGGGATATCGGCGAGAACTTAATGGCTCAGGAAACTGTATTTGGATGGTTTTTAACCGGGTGCCTAACTGGACTTGGAACTAGGACTTTTGCAACCTACGTTTCGTTTTGCACAGAAGTTGGGTTAGATAAACAGTTAGAGCAATTTTGGGCACTAGAGGAGCCCCCGAAGGCCTCGCGGTCCACACCGGAGGATGACTACTGCGAAGAACATTATACAAATACTACAACCCGGAACGCTGATGGTCGGTACGTGGTTTCGTTACCCTTTAAGCCTCAGTACTCGGTCGACAGCGGGCTGGGCTCCTCGCGCGAAAAGGCCCAGCGTCAGTTTTTGAGAAACGAGACGTCTCTGTTGAAGAATTTAGTTCTCAAAACCACGTATGACAAAGTCCTATCGGAGTACGTTGAATTAGGACATATGGCTCGAGTTAAGTCAAACATTTCAAATTGCTCGGAGTCATTTTATATGCCGCATCACGCAGTTTTCAAGCCTGAGAGTTTGTCTACTAAGGTCAGGGTTGTTTTCAACGCTTCGAGTGCTACATCGTCTGGCCTAAGTCTTAACGATGTCTTAATGACTGGCCCCATTTTGCAAAACGATCTGACAATGTTGATAATGAAATGGCGTGGCTATCGTTATGTGTTTAACGGCGATATTGAGAAAATGTATCGCCAAATTTTAGTAAAACCTGAACAAACTAAGTTTCAGCGTATTGTTTTTCGTAGCAACCCGGATGCCGATTTAGAAGATTTCGAGCTAAAAACCGTCACCTTTGGAGTTAATTGCGCGCCGTATTTGGCAATAAGAACTTTGCACCAATTAGCGAATGACGTTGAAACCTCTTTGCCACTCGCTTCAAAGATTTTACGGAAAATGATGTATGTGGATGATGCGCTGGCGGGAGCGCATGACATTGCGGCAGCAATCGCAGCTCGAGATCAGTTGCTGATGGCTTTATCGTCGGCTGGATTTGCTATGAAAAAGTGGACTTCAAACGATCATCGTATTTTGAATGACTTGCCAACAGAACTTCTTTTAAATGGACATTTTTTGGAAATTGATGACTACAGCACCACTAAAACATTAGGTATTAGGTGGAACGCTAAGACTGATAAGTTTTACTTCGCAACCTCTCCTATACCAGCAAAAGAGAATTTTACTAAACGAGAAGTCTTATCGATAATAGCAAAGCTTTTTGATCCCGCGGGGTGGTTAGGACCTATTGTAATCGTAGCAAAGGTTCTGATGCAACAAATTTGGGCTGAGAAACCCGATTGGGATGAATACTTATCGGTTGACAGCAGTAGAAAGTGGAAGCAGTTTATTGGCGATCATGCTTCCATTAATAGAATTACAATTTGTCGTTGGGTAGGATTTACACCAACATGTAACGTGGAAATACATGGGTTTTCGGATGCCTCTGAAAAGGCATATGGTGCTTGTGTGTACGTTCGTCTCAAAGATGAGATGAATGTCATTCAATCTCATTTGTTGTTAGCGAAGTCAAGAGTAGCTCCCGTGAAAACGGTTTCCCTGCCACGCTTAGAACTTTGTGGCGCGTTTCTTTTAGCGAATTTAATAACTGCTGTTAAAAATGATTTTGGATTTGATGAAAATCGCACTAAGACATACGCTTGGAGTGATTCGATGATTGTTTTGGCTTGGTTACAGAAACCTTCGAGTACTTGGACCACCTTTGTAGCAAATAGGGTTTCAAAAATAGTTGAGAGGGTTGACAAGGGTTGCTGGAGGCATGTTAGTTCGAACGACAACCCGGCAGACTTGCTAAGCAGAGGTGTACGACCACAAGACTTAGCCAAAAATCCACTTTGGTGGCATGGCCCCTCATGGCTTGTTTCTTCTTCTGCTCGCTGGTGTAACGCGACAATCAGGGAGGATTTTGGGACTCATGAGGAGGAGCGTAAGCAGCAAGTATGTTTTGTATATTTTGATAGGTTTTATGATATCTTGCAAAGATTTTCTTCATATCAACGAGCTTTGCGGGTTTTAGCTTTGGTAGTTAGAGGTTGGAGACTTATTTTAAGACAAGTGAGCCATATTGAGCAGTTGGAAATTAGTACTGGTGAGATCCAGTCGGTCAAAGAGAAGCTAATTATTGTTTCGCAAAAGGCATTTTTTGGCACCGAATACCATAAGTTGTCGAATGATCAGTCTATATCAAGTGGAAACTTATCGAATTTAAGCCCTTTTTTGGATGAAAAAGGTATAATTCGTGTCGGAGGTCGTTTATCAAATGCCCCAAATTTGACTTATAACGAGAAATTTCCTATCGTATTACACCCAGGTTGTCAATTTTCCTTACTGTTCGTCCAGTTTGTTCATAAAATTACGATGCACGGGGGAAGCCAGTTAATGCTAAGAGTAATACGCACTGAATTTTTTATTCCGCATGCTAAGAATTTGATAAAGAAGGTTATTGGGCGGTGCAAGAGTTGTACTTTACAGAAAAAGGCTACACAGAGCCAAATTATGGCCGCCCTCCCCACGTGTAGGACTGTTATTTCTCGTCCTTTTTCAACTACTGGTGTCGATTTCACAGGGCCCTTTGACATACGAAACTATACCGGTCGAGCGTGTTTAGTTACAAAGGGGTATGTTTGTTTATTTGTTTGTTTTGCCACGAAAGCGATTCATTTAGAAGCTGTTAGTAATTTATCGACAGCAGCGTTTCTGGCAGCTTTTGAACGATTTGTCTCTCGACGTGGGTATCCCATGAAGATGTATTCTGACAATGGGACAAATTTTGTAGGTGCTTCAAGAATTATAAAATCCGAATTTCAGGCGGTTTTGCGAGGCACAGGCTCAGCAGTGAATGCTCAATATGGACCTCAAGGGCTCGAATGGCACTTTAACCCAGCCAGTGCACCACACATGGGAGGTCTATGGGAAGCAGGTGTGAAAAGCTTCAAGCATCATTTTAGAAGAATTGCTGGAAATTTGAGATATACATTTGAAGAATTTTCCACACTACTCGCACGTATTGAATCCTGCCTAAACTCTCGTCCATTATGTACTTTATCGGAGAACATCGAAAGTCTTGATATTTTAACGCCGGGTCATTTTCTTATTGGTGGCCCACTTTTAGGCCCACCTGAAGCAGAAATCAGGGAGGCTCCACTGTCGATTGTCAATCGGTGGCAGCGGGTTAAAGCGTTGAATCAGCGTTTATGTGCTCGGTGGAAAAATGATCTAAAGGATTTACAGAAACGCAATAAGTGGAAGTTTTTGAAACAAGATTTAAAAGTTGGTGATCTTGTCGTGATTCGTGAAGATAATGTGGCAACGAATGAGTGGCGCATGGGTCGTGTAACACGAATTCACCTCGGTAAAGATGGTCACGTCAGATTTGTGGAGTTGAAAACAGGGCGTGGCATAATAACTAGACCAGTTGTGAAGTTGGTAGTTCTTCCAACTGATTAGTATTTGTTGTCTCTATTTAAATCTCTTTACAGTATCATGGTTTCGAAGAAAAAGTACACCCAGTCTCACACTTCCGTCAACAAAATGGAATCACCCCTTACGTTTTTGTGATAAGTTCTTACAGGTGGACATCGAAGAAAGAACACAGCTCGTATCTATTTACAACTATTGTGCAAGTTGCTTGAGCCATGATCATACCTGGCGTACTTGTGAAAGTAAGGGCAAGTGCAGACGTTGTGGCGATATGCATCACACATTGTTGCATAAATCGAGCGTAAGACCTCGTTCGTCTGGCTCGAAAAAACGCAAACATGTCAAACGCTGCAAAAGGGGACCTCGTTCGTCTACCCGCTCGAAGAGTGAAGGACCTAGTTCGTCTCGACACTCAGCCAAGGGACCTCGTCCGTCCAATGATCATGAGCGCGGCCGACCTAGCTCGTCTTTGGCCCTAGTCTCTATCAATTCGGAGACTCGGCAAGCTTATCCAATGGGGCGGAAAGCTCCCGAAAGAGTGCTGGCCTTACCAGGGTATCAAGTCATGGGAAGCGTGCTATTGAAGCCAACTGCGGTTGTTCAGTTTGTGGCAAGAGACAAGTACGTGTGCGCAAGGGTACTAATTGATCCCAGTTCGGAAACTTCAGTGATGTCGGAGGAAGTAGTGAGACGTTTCAATGGAAAAATGGTTCGTGTGGGACAAGAGGAGAAGTGTTTGCTCGTGATGAGAGGTAATCACGGTAACAGTGAAACCGTGGAAGTATACGCCACAGTTCGAAGAAAATTTAAGATTGTCACGCCTGCGAAGTCAATTGACGGAAGGGTCACGGACGAGTTCCCAGGTCTCCAGTTTGCAGACCCCCAGTTTTATGTGTCGGCTCCGGTTGAGGCGAAACTTGGCTGTGACGTATACACGAGAATTATGCGGAATGGTGTATCCGGAGGTTCGTTTGGTAAACCGTTGGCGCAGTATTCCATTTTTGGCTACCTTATATCTGAATCGTGTGCCCAGTGAGTCGTGTTTTGGGTCCTCATAGTCCTCGAACTTTGATGCTGATAAGTGTGAATTCGAATACATTTTTGTTATATTATTAGTTTTTAAGTAATAAAAACTCGTTGGTTCCCACCTGAATTTTTTTTGAGGAACTCTCCAAAGTCTTGTTTTCTCTTTTTCTTTTTTATTTCTTTCTATTTAGGCAATGCCGATGCAGATTGGTTGCAGTACTGCAAGGCGGGCGGAATGTTTAAGCCAAAATTGGGGATTGTCTCTAAGCAGCTTAAATCTGGCCAATTTATCATTTGTAAAATCTGACTCCTAGGTGGCGCTGTAGCCGTAGTGTTTTTGACACTTACTACTTTATATGTATAAGTTTTTGTTGTAATATAAAAGTAAAAACGACATTTTGTTAGTTGGTTTGCCGCGCTTTTTTTATATACTTATCTTTTTGGTGTAAAGAAAGAACTGTTCGTTTTTCAACATTTTTTTAATATAACCAGTGTTAGTGTAATTAATTTAAGTTTGTAATTAATAAAAATCTATTTTGTGAATTTCAAGTTGCAAGGAATTCTGTTGGTTTTTTTTCCTTTCCTTTCCTTTCGGCGGAGAGTTGCAGCCCGACTAGCTTTGGCTTTTTTATTGGTCCAATCGATCCGGATTCTTGAGGCAGTGGAGGAGTCATACATCCAAAAACCGAAAGGAATTACTGGTTTAAAAAGGTTTTTATGCTATTAATTAGTAATATCCATATATAAGTTTATGGACATTGTTGTTTGTGACAATTTTCATTGCAAAGTGTTTCTCTGCTAAAGCAACAACAAATATCTTCTTGTTGAAATTTTTTCCTTTTGTATTGATAGAGGAAAAAATTTGGGAAGTTTTGTGCTTGCATGCATATTAATTATATTTGCTTAAACTTGCAAGAGAAATTATACTTTGTTACAAACCACTATTTTGTTTCTTGCTTTTTGGTTTGATAAAAGAAGAAATACAACAAATACATTTTTTTCATAATAATTATCTTTCATAATAATTATCTTTGTTGTGAATTTTTCCTTTTGGTTTGATAAAGGCAAAAATTCCCCTTAGTAAACTAGTTTGAAAGGCACTGGTATAATTGTTGACTTATCGAAGACAAACCCCAACAATTGAAGCAAACTATTGGAGCCACCCTGTAAACTTCACAGCTCGGTTGACATAAATAGCAGCATAGAAAATTTGTTTCGATTTTTGCAAAATATATATATTTTTTTTCGTTTTCATTTACTTTGCAAAATAGTGTGCAAGGAAATAGCATCAAGTGCTATTGGAAAAAATTTTGTTTGAATCATTTTTACATGAATAATAATAAAATATAATAATTTATTTTTGCATTGGCGGGCTTAATAGCAACTGATTTTGATACTTCATTATTTGGTGAAATTTATTTGTGTGGTTGATTTTCTTTTCTATTTGAGAAGAAGGGTTGGACATTCAGACCATAGTTCTGAAAAGATTTGCTGAGAGAATTTTACATTCTTTTTTTTGCGTGCTTGGTAAATATTCGTTTGTGATTTGTCGATATTGTTTCTTTTTTCTTTTAATAATTCGTTGGTTGCAAGAAAATGGTAAAGGCGGCAAATCTGACAACTTTTGAGAAATATGCAGGTCTATTTCTTGAATTTGAAAGTGATTTTAACGAAAATGATAAAGCAAATCAAACGGCGTTTATGGTCGAGGTGGAAAGGGAAGAACTTAAGTCCTTATGGGAAAAGGTAAAGTTATATTATGAAACTTTCTCAATGGCAAGTGGAAATACTGACTCTGAAGAGGACTGTCAGGCAGCAAAGAATCTTTTCAAGGAGTGTAGATTGGCCTACATCACTTGTGCTGCACAGATGGGTGAATTGTCACAAACATTGGTTAATCAACCTTCGCTCTCTTCCACTCAAGGTGTCTTCAACCCGAATGAAGCTTCTGTTATAGTAAATCACCAAGTCAGGCTACCGCCTTGTACCACTGAACCTTTTTATGGAGACTATCAGTCATGGCCAGCTTTTACAGATATATTCATGGCAGTTTATATTAATGGTAGTTCATTGTCGGCTGTTGAAAAACTTTTCTACCTTAGACAAAACACTCGCGATGAGGCTTTAGAAATTGTGAAAAAGTCTCCGCTCACAAATGATGGTTTCGAAACTGCATGGAAAAATTTAAGAGATAGGTATGAAAATAAGAGAATTCTTGTTAATATCCAACTCAAGATTTTGTTCAATTTAATGGAAGTCAGGACGGAATCGGCCCCAGAAATAAAAAGATTGCATAGAGATATCAATAATTGTATTTCTGCTCTTCACTTACATGCTGTTGATATACGAAACTGGGACCCAATTTTTATTTTTCTTTGCTCCATCAAATTGCCCGACTTGACACTGTCATTATGGGAACAGTCCATTAAAGAGAAAACGGAAATTCCAAAGTGGGAGGATATGGACAGTTTTTTGACTTCTCGTTTGCAGTCACTAGAAACAGTCACAGGTATTCGAAAAAGCGCTTCCAATTAGATAAACGTGCCTCTCCTGGCACTAATTTTCGAAAAGATCTCCGCCCTGAACATAAAAAAGGTTTTGTTCACAATAGGAACTTTAGAACTTATCAGGCGAATGTTACGAAAAGGGTTTGTCCTAGTTGCTCTAAAGATCATCTTTTGAGAACTTGCTCTAAATTTCTTGGGCTGAACCCAGCTGAAAGGTTTTTGATTGTGAAGAGACACAATTTGTGTATTAACTGTCTTAGTGATGGCCATAAGTTAAACACATGTAAAAGTACTTTCAGCTGCTCGGTGTGTAAATTGAAACACCACTCGTTGTTACACAGGGAAGTGATAAATGATGGTCAACTGGACGGGCCAAGTACTAGCAAGGCGGCGCAACAACATGCATCATTCAAAACTGTTTTGCTTCTACATCGCGGCGAGTATTACTAGGCACGGCTATTGTTAACATCGTATGCCGCGGGGACGTTTTTCGTGTCAGAGCCCTTATTGATTCCGGTTCTCAGGCGACTTTTATTTCTGAGAGCTTGGAGCGAAAACTTAATTTACCTTCTAGAAGAACTCGAGCTCAAGTGTCTGGTGTAAATGGTACGCTGGCTGGCTCGGTTCAAAAAATTTGCTCTTTTTATTTGGGCTCACCGTTAGATAGTAGCTTGCATGTAGCGGTCGATGGTTTGGTTTTACCCAAGTTGACTGGGAATTTGCCTACAGAATCGATACATCGCCAGTATTAGCAGGTTTAAAGCTAGCGGATCCAGATTTTGCGAGAAGTAGTAAAGTCGATCTTCTTATTGGTGCTGACATTTACGCCAAGGTTATGAAAGACGGAGTCATAAGGGATATCGGCGAGAACTTAATGGCTCAGGAAACTGTATTTGGATGGTTTTTAACCGGGTGCCTAACTGGACTTGGAACTAGGACTTTTGCAACCTACGTTTCGTTTTGCACAGAAGTTGGGTTAGATAAACAGTTAGAGCAATTTTGGGCACTAGAGGAGCCCCCGAAGGCCTCGCGGTCCACACCGGAGGATGACTACTGCGAAGAACATTATACAAATACTACAACCCGGAACGCTGATGGTCGGTACGTGGTTTCGTTACCCTTTAAGCCTCAGTACTCGGTCGACAGCGGGCTGGGCTCCTCGCGCGAAAAGGCCCAGCGTCAGTTTTTGAGAAACGAGACGTCTCTGTTGAAGAATTTAGTTCTCAAAACCACGTATGACAAAGTCCTATCGGAGTACGTTGAATTAGGACATATGGCTCGAGTTAAGTCAAACATTTCAAATTGCTCGGAGTCATTTTATATGCCGCATCACGCAGTTTTCAAGCCTGAGAGTTTGTCTACTAAGGTCAGGGTTGTTTTCAACGCTTCGAGTGCTACATCGTCTGGCCTAAGTCTTAACGATGTCTTAATGACTGGCCCCATTTTGCAAAACGATCTGACAATGTTGATAATGAAATGGCGTGGCTATCGTTATGTGTTTAACGGCGATATTGAGAAAATGTATCGCCAAATTTTAGTAAAACCTGAACAAACTAAGTTTCAGCGTATTGTTTTTCGTAGCAACCCGGATGCCGATTTAGAAGATTTCGAGCTAAAAACCGTCACCTTTGGAGTTAATTGCGCGCCGTATTTGGCAATAAGAACTTTGCACCAATTAGCGAATGACGTTGAAACCTCTTTGCCACTCGCTTCAAAGATTTTACGGAAAATGATGTATGTGGATGATGCGCTGGCGGGAGCGCATGACATTGCGGCAGCAATCGCAGCTCGAGATCAGTTGCTGATGGCTTTATCGTCGGCTGGATTTGCTATGAAAAAGTGGACTTCAAACGATCATCGTATTTTGAATGACTTGCCAACAGAACTTCTTTTAAATGGACATTTTTTGGAAATTGATGACTACAGCACCACTAAAACATTAGGTATTAGGTGGAACGCTAAGACTGATAAGTTTTACTTCGCAACCTCTCCTATACCAGCAAAAGAGAATTTTACTAAACGAGAAGTCTTATCGATAATAGCAAAGCTTTTTGATCCCGCGGGGTGGTTAGGACCTATTGTAATCGTAGCAAAGGTTCTGATGCAACAAATTTGGGCTGAGAAACCCGATTGGGATGAATACTTATCGGTTGACAGCAGTAGAAAGTGGTAGCAGTTTATTGGCGATCATGCTTCCATTAATAGAATTACAATTTGTCGTTGGGTAGGATTTACACCAAAATGTAACGTGGAAATACATGGGTTTTCGGATGCCTCTGAAAAGGCATATGGTGCTTGTGTGTACGTTCGTCTCAAAGATGAGATGAATGTCATTCAATCTCATTTGTTGTTAGCGAAGTCAAGAGTAGCTCCCGTGAAAACGGTTTCCCTGCCACGCTTAGAACTTTGTGGCGCGTTTCTTTTAGCGAATTTAATAACTGCTGTTAAAAATGATTTTGGATTTGATGAAAATCGCACTAAGACATACGCTTGGAGTGATTCGATGATTGTTTTGGCTTGGTTACAGAAACCTTCGAGTACTTGGACCACCTTTGTAGCAAATAGGGTTTCAAAAATAGTTGAGAGGGTTGACAAGGGTTGCTGGAGGCATGTTAGTTCGAACGACAACCCGGCAGACTTGCTAAGCAGAGGTGTACGACCACAAGACTTAGCCAAAAATCCACTTTGGTGGCATGGCCCCTCATGGCTTGTTTCTTCTTCTGCTCGCTGGTGTAACGCGACAATCAGGGAGGATTTTGGGACTCATGAGGAGGAGCGTAAGCAGCAAGTATGTTTTGTATATTTTGATAGGTTTTATGATATCTTGCAAAGATTTTCTTCATATCAACGAGCTTTGCGGGTTTTAGCTTTGGTAGTTAGAGGTTGGAGACTTATTTTAAGACAAGTGAGCCATATTGAGCAGTTGGAAATTAGTACTGGTGAGATCCAGTCGGTCAAAGAGAAGCTAATTATTGTTTCGCAAAAGGCATTTTTTGGCACCGAATACCATAAGTTGTCGAATGATCAGTCTATATCAAGTGGAAACTTATCGAATTTAAGCCCTTTTTTGGATGAAAAAGGTATAATTCGTGTCGGAGGTCGTTTATCAAATGCCCCAAATTTGACTTATAACGAGAAATTTCCTATCGTATTACACCCAGGTTGTCAATTTTCCTTACTGTTCGTCCAGTTTGTTCATAAAATTACGATGCACGGGGGAAGCCAGTTAATGCTAAGAGTAATACGCACTGAATTTTTTATTCCGCATGCTAAGAATTTGATAAAGAAGGTTATTGGGCGGTGCAAGAGTTGTACTTTACAGAAAAAGGCTACACAGAGCCAAATTATGGCCGCCCTCCCCACGTGTAGGACTGTTATTTCTCGTCCTTTTTCAACTACTGGTGTCGATTTCACAGGGCCCTTTGACATACGAAACTATACCGGTCGAGCGTGTTTAGTTACAAAGGGGTATGTTTGTTTATTTGTTTGTTTTGCCACGAAAGCGATTCATTTAGAAGCTGTTAGTAATTTATCGACAGCAGCGTTTCTGGCAGCTTTTGAACGATTTGTCTCTCGACGTGGGTATCCCATGAAGATGTATTCTGACAATGGGACAAATTTTGTAGGTGCTTCAAGAATTATAAAATCCGAATTTCAGGCGGTTTTGCGAGGCACAGGCTCAGCAGTGAATGCTCAATATGGACCTCAAGGGCTCGAATGGCACTTTAACCCAGCCAGTGCACCACACATGGGAGGTCTATGGGAAGCAGGTGTGAAAAGCTTCAAGCATCATTTTAGAAGAATTGCTGGAAATTTGAGATATACATTTGAAGAATTTTCCACACTACTCGCACGTATTGAATCCTGCCTAAACTCTCGTCCATTATGTACTTTATCGGAGAACATCGAAAGTCTTGATATTTTAACGCCGGGTCATTTTCTTATTGGTGGCCCACTTTTAGGCCCACCTGAAGCAGAAATCAGGGAGGCTCCACTGTCGATTGTCAATCGGTGGCAGCGGGTTAAAGCGTTGAATCAGCGTTTATGTGCTCGGTGGAAAAATGATCTAAAGGATTTACAGAAACGCAATAAGTGGAAGTTTTTGAAACAAGATTTAAAAGTTGGTGATCTTGTCGTGATTCGTGAAGATAATGTGGCAACGAATGAGTGGCGCATGGGTCGTGTAACACGAATTCACCTCGGTAAAGATGGTCACGTCAGATTTGTGGAGTTGAAAACAGGGCGTGGCATAATAACTAGACCAGTTGTGAAGTTGGTAGTTCTTCCAACTGATTAGTATTTGTTGTCTCTATTTAAATCTCTTTACAGTATCATGGTTTCGAAGAAAAAGTACACCCAGTCTCACACTTCCGTCAACAAAATGGAATCACCCCTTACGTTTTTGTGATAAGTTCTTACAGGTGGACATCGAAGAAAGAACACAGCTCGTATCTATTTACAACTATTGTGCAAGTTGCTTGAGCCATGATCATACCTGGCGTACTTGTGAAAGTAAGGGCAAGTGCAGACGTTGTGGCGATATGCATCACACATTGTTGCATAAATCGAGCGTAAGACCTCGTTCGTCTGGCTCGAAAAAACGCAAACATGTCAAACGCTGCAAAAGGGGACCTCGTTCGTCTACCCGCTCGAAGAGTGAAGGACCTAGTTCGTCTCGACACTCAGCCAAGGGACCTCGTCCGTCCAATGATCATGAGCGCGGCCGACCTAGCTCGTCTTTGGCCCTAGTCTCTATCAATTCGGAGACTCGGCAAGCTTATCCAATGGGGCGGAAAGCTCCCGAAAGAGTGCTGGCCTTACCAGGGTATCAAGTCATGGGAAGCGTGCTATTGAAGCCAACTGCGGTTGTTCAGTTTGTGGCAAGAGACAAGTACGTGTGCGCAAGGGTACTAATTGATCCCAGTTCGGAAACTTCAGTGATGTCGGAGGAAGTAGTGAGACGTTTCAATGGAAAAATGGTTCGTGTGGGACAAGAGGAGAAGTGTTTGCTCGTGATGAGAGGTAATCACGGTAACAGTGAAACCGTGGAAGTATACGCCACAGTTCGAAGAAAATTTAAGATTGTCACGCCTGCGAAGTCAATTGACGGAAGGGTCACGGACGAGTTCCCAGGTCTCCAGTTTGCAGACCCCCAGTTTTATGTGTCGGCTCCGGTTGAGGCGAAACTTGGCTGTGACGTATACACGAGAATTATGCGGAATGGTGTATCCGGAGGTTCGTTTGGTAAACCGTTGGCGCAGTATTCCATTTTTGGCTACCTTATATCTGAATCGTGTGCCCAGTGAGTCGTGTTTTGGGTCCTCATAGTCCTCGAACTTTGATGCTGATAAGTGTGAATTCGAATACATTTTTGTTATATTATTAGTTTTTAAGTAATAAAAACTCGTTGGTTCCCACCTGAATTTTTTTTGAGGAACTCTCCAAAGTCTTGTTTTCTCTTTTTCTTTTTTATTTCTTTCTATTTAGGCAATGCCGATGCAGATTGGTTGCAGTACTGCAAGGCGGGCGGAATGTTTAAGCCAAAATTGGGGATTGTCTCTAAGCAGCTTAAATCTGGCCAATTTATCATTTGTAAAATCTGACTCCTAGGTGGCGCTGTAGCCGTAGTGTTTTTGACACTTACTACTTTATATGTATAAGTTTTTGTTGTAATATAAAAGTAAAAACGACATTTTGTTAGTTGGTTTGCCGCGCTTTTTTTATATACTTATCTTTTTGGTGTAAAGAAAGAACTGTTCGTTTTTCAACATTTTTTTAATATAACCAGTGTTAGTGTAATTAATTTAAGTTTGTAATTAATAAAAATCTATTTTGTGAATTTCAAGTTGCAAGGAATTCTGTTGGTTTTTTTTCCTTTCCTTTCGGCGGAGAGTTGCAGCCCGACTAGCTTTGGCTTTTTTAGGTGCTATTCTCAACTCTGGTATCTTCACCCCCCGCTTTTTCTGAAATAGTGTCCTCACTATTTTCTATTCTGCTCAAAAAATCTGCTACTTTGTTTTCTTTTCCTTTCAAGTATTCGATCTCGAATTGGTATTCACCTAATTTTAATAGCCATCGCTGGTGTCTGGGTGACATGTCCTTTCCTCTGTATTTCGAATGTAAGTATTTTATTGGCTGGTGATCAGTAAGAATTTTGAATTTTCTGCCGTAAATATAGGGTCTAAAATAGTTGACGCTCCACATTATTGCCAGAAATTTTTTGTCCGTTGCAGAGTAATTCTTTTCATGGTTATTTAGGGTTCTGGATGCGAAGCAAACTGGGTGTCCATCTTGTGAGAGAACAGCTCCAATCGCGTAGTTGGATGCATCTGTCGTTAATGTAAACTCTTTTTCAAAATCGGGATAGCGTAAAACAGGATGTGTACTAATTAGTGTTTTTAATTTCTCGAAGGCTTCGATATAAGTTGGGTCCTTTATGTTGATTTTTGTACCCTTTTTTAAATATTTCGTAATTGGCTGGACTATTTTTGCATAGTCCTTTACGAACTTGCGGTAATATAAAGTCAATCCCAAGAAACTTTTTATTTGTTTCTCAGTTTTTGGCAATTCTAAATTTTGAATAATTTTAATTTTGTCTGGATTTGGCTTCATGCCATCCTTGGTTAATATGCGGCCTAAAAATTCTGTCTCTTTTCTTAAAAAATTGCATTTGTCTATTTGTATTTTTAAATTTTTTACTTTCAAGAATTTTAAAAATGTCTCTTATTGCTTTAATATGTTCGGCTAAAGATGTGCTAAAGATTAAGATGTCGTCTAAATAAACGACGCAAGTTTTATTTATTTGGTCTCTCAAAATTTCATTCATCAGCCTTTGAAATGTGGCTGGCGCATTTTTAAGGCCAAAAGGCCTTATAAATTCTTATAAATTCGTATAATCCGTGCGGTGTTACAAATACCGTCTTTTCTCTGTCCTCTTTTTTTACAAGAATTTGATGGTACCCCTTTGCTAAATCTAATGTTGTGAAATACTGAGCTCTCCCCAGCTTATCTAATATTGAATCGATATTTGGTAAGGGAAACTTATCATCTATGGTAACCTCGTTTAATTTTCTGTAATCGATTACTATGCGATATTTCCTTTCACCTGAGTTGTCTATTTTCTTTGGTACAACTATTAGTGGACTTGAATATCTTTTCTGTATGATACCTTGTTCTACCATTTCTTTAATTTGTTTTCTAACTTCCAACTCGTGTTGGGGTGGGTATCTATACAATTTTGAATTAATCTGTTGTTGTGTAGTAGCTCTAATCTCATGCTGAATTTCTGTGGTATTAGTCAATACGTCACCTTCTTTATGTAATAATTTGTTATATCGTTTCAATAAATTAATGATTTCTCTATGCTCTTCCTCATTCAAATGGTCCAATCTAAGTTTTTCTAAATTCGAGTCACTAACTTCAAGATTACAGATTTGGTTAAATTCATAAGGGTTATTCAAAAATTTGCTCTCCTTTCCGTTGAGCGTTATTTCGCCTTTTTCAATATTTATTTGCGAATTTAAAAAATTCAAAATGTCAATTCCTATTATAAAGTCATATATTTTTCCTTTTAGTGGTACGACCTTCCAACGAATCCTTGCGTTGTTAGGCAGATTAAATTCATTCGGTCCTTCTGTATGTACTTCATATTCAGTTATACCGTTATTCGTTACTGTACTAAATGTTATTGGGCGTCTCAATTTAATTTTCTTAAAATCATTTATTTCTCTACTGATTAGGCTGATACTAGCTCCAGTATCTATTAATGCTATATATGTTTTATTATTAATATTAAGTGTTATTTTTGGCAGGCATTCTGTGGCTGCTTCGTAAAAAAAAACCGTATTATTTATATCTTCACAATAATTAATTTTAGGTCCTTCTGGGCTTTGTCTATCGTAGTTTAGGCGATTTTGGCCAAACTTATGATTAGGGTGTCCTGCCATTTGAGGTCTATTCAAATTTAAATTAATATTATCGATTTCCATGGGTTCGACCCGACCTTGCCTATACTGGTTCTGGCGATATTGGCCTGAATCCCGTCTAGGGTTTCCTACCGGTGGTGGCCTTTGGAAATTTCCTGACATGTTATTATTATTATTATTAGATTGGACTTTATAGCGTCCTGAATTATTATTGTTATAATTATTGTACCTATTATAATAATTGTTCTGGTTACTATTGTGGTAATTAGGTTGTCCTTTATTATGATAATTTCTGTTATAATTATAATTATTTTTATTCGGTTGTTTAGATGTATTTAACAAATTACCCTTGAATTTCTTAAATTCTTGCCTAATGCAACTGTCTTCATACCTTCTTTTCGTCATTATGTCAATTATTATCCCTATGTCTCTCTCCTCGTATATTTTATCTAGTAACACTCCTTGTGTCATTTCTTTTGCTACGTTAGCTAGTAAGCTATTCACATTAGATAAATGTATATATTGATTATCTTGATAGTAAATACTTAGCTCATCACTTTTATACTTAATATTTTGTAATTCTATTACCAAATCACTTACATTGTTTACTCGTATCTCGTTGATTTTCCTTTAGATCTGATGGGGTTCCACATCTGGTCTATACCTTAATCTTTACGTCTTCTTTATTATAGTCCAGTTGTCTGGTTGTTGTATATTTATTACCACGCTCTTGGCTTCTCCTTGAATATTTCGGTAAAAGTTTTGGTGGCTTCCTTCCTCAAATCATCATTTGTTATAGATGATAGTAAATATTCTACACTGCTTAGAAATGAACTGATGGTGATGTCTCCCACTCCTGTGAACACTGGTAGGTAGCTCACATTTTTAAAGATTCGGTCCAGTTGATTGGCTTGTTGATGTTGTTGTTGATGCTGCGGTTGTTGTTGCTGCATTTGTTGTTGTAGATCCAGATATGCCCGACGCAACTGTTCTAGTTGTGCGTCCTTTCGAGCCAGTTCCTCTGCGACATTCACGGATGCTATATGAGCCTGTTCTTCCATCCTTGAATTTCTTCGTGCGTCGAATTTTTTTTGCCTTTTCTTTCTTGAATACAGTTTGTATAGCAATTGTTCACTTGCATTAAGATTTCGTTTTTTTTTTTGTGGTGCCTCAATTTTATTTTTTTGTTAATAATTGTGCACTTCACTAGGTTTTCTTACTGTTTTCTTTTGTTCTGGTGGTGCCTCAATTTTCTTCTAAACGAATAATTGTGCACTGCACTAGGATTTTTACAGTTTTCTTTTGTTCTTGTGGTGCCTCAATTTTCTTCTAAACGAATAATTGTGCACTGCACTAGGAAAAGATTTTTTTTCGGTTCGTATCACTAGATCCTTTTCACGTTTGTAAAGGATCCTACCGACTGCGCCATTTAACTTATTATATTTGTGTTTGAAGAAAAAAAAACTTTATTTTCCGTTTTTTAATAATTATCCAATTTTATTATATCTTTCTTTTTACAAGTGGGCACTTAGACTTCGACTCAGACTTAGATGTAGACTTAGACTAACTTTATTTTACAAAATTATTGCCTTAAATTAATTAAAAATGTTTACTCATTAAATTTGTTTTTGTTCTAAAATTGTTGTGCGAAGTCACCTATTGAGTTATTGCATTTTCGTTATCAGAACGGAAGTGCAATAAATGCAGTTTTGACAATATTTATTAAAATTTACTTGGTTAAATTGGGGCCGTTGCAGTTCTTGGAACTGCGACCGAAAAATAGTCTTGGTTTATAAATTTAATTTTAATTTCTTTAAACAAATAGGAAATGGGTTTTGTATTACTTTTTATTAATTTGTAAATTTGTTAAGAAATCATCAATAGGGCCATTCTTTATGTATGTGTGTGTATTTGTATAAGTTGTACGTCGGCTTGTCAAAAGCCTTTTTACCGTTGTACGTGGGCTTGTCAAAAGCCTCTTTCCAAAATAAAAGACGATTGTAATTGTGAGCGCTTGTCTAAAGCGACCTTTTTATTTTTGAGTTCAGAAGTTGACTCACTAAAAATTTTTCTTTACTTAAAAATTAAACTTAAAATTATTACAGAGTTTTTTGTATTTTTCTGCTTACTTGCTGAAACTTAAAATTATTGGGAAACTCATTTCCTCAAGTCAGACGTTGCATGAAATGATGTGTTTGCATTTATCAGCGCAAACACAATTTTAAAATAATTTCGCAATTTACAAAGAAAAATAAAAGAACAAAAAATTAATAGCGAATTGACTTTTTAGGTCGCCAACCTGTATCATGTTAATTTGAAATATTTCGTTGGAAACAATATTAAAAATGATGTGTTTGCATTTATCGATGCAAACACAATATTAAAATAATTTTCCAATTAACAAGAAAAAGAAAAGAACAAAAAATTAATAACAAATTGGTCACCAACTTGAATCGTGTTAACTTATACATATATAACTCACATGCGTAAATATATAAACATTGTATGTATGCATGTTCTATTTGAGTTTTGTTGATGGGAGTTATTAAGAACAAGTGAAGAAACAAATATACATACATATGAACATGTATTGGTGCATGCTAAAAATTTTTTTGGGAATTATAATTCTCATTGCAAACATACATCTACGTACATATGTATACTAAGCGCACATATGATATGCATGAATGTGTATTATTTTCTGGGATGTTGCTTTTTTTTTTGTTTTTATAGAAGTATGTACATATATGTATGTATGTAGATATTTCTGACATACTTACTTATTTTAAAAGTATTGGCTAAAATTAAATTTCGTGTCTTCGTATCTTATGTACTACATGATTATAAGAGCCACTAATAAACGAAATTACCATATATGATTATTTTTATAATTGTAGGGTACATATAGATTTTTTATTGTTGTATGAATAAAAATATGCATGTTCGCACCGAACTGATGATGCTGTATGTACCAAGATGCTTTTTGAGAACTAATTCTGGTAGATATCTACTATACTTGTAATGAAATGCAACACACTGGTAACAGAATAAAAGACATATTTGTATTTGCATTTAATTTGTATACCCTTCACAAAAATTTAAAGGGTATATATATGTAAGTTTGTGATTCCGTTTGTAATTTCTACAGTTTTTATTTGTAACCCTATTAAGTATATACATATATTCTGATTCAGAATTAATGCAAAACTCGATTAAGCGATGTCCGTCTGTCCGCTGTTGAAATACCGTTTCTAAGAAAACCATTAGACTTAGACACCTTTTTCTTTCACCATTCTTTTATTCCATCGATTTATGGGTTTACTATTAAAATTCAGTAATATCGGTTCACATATGGCTGAGATATATTCAAAATTCCGAAAAAAAAAAAACAATTTTTTTTTTGCAATTTTGTATGAAAATTTTTGGAAACAAAAGTTGTTTGTTTTGCTTCAAACTTCACACTATTAGTAAGCATGGTGACTAACAGGCAAAACATTTTTTTTTTCAGATATCGGTCCATATATACCCGAGATATAGCCAAAATCGGATTTTTAATGAAAATGTCGCATAGGCGAAGCTAAACAACTTTTTTTGCTTAAAAGTAGTTCTGGTAATAAACTTAGGTTATATAAATATGGAAAATGAAAATTTCCGATATCAGTCGATATATACCCAAGACATAGCCTAAACCGGGTTTTTCGTGAAAATATCGCGTAAGCGAACTTAAACAACTTTTTTTGCTTAAAAGCAGCTCTGGTAATAAAATAAGGTTATGTAAATACGAAAAATGAAAATTTCCGATATCGGTCCATATATACCCGAGATATAGCCTAAACCGCGGTTTTCATGAAAATGTCACGTAAGTGAACTTAAACATCTTTTTTTTTGCTTAAAAACAGTTCTAGTAAGGAAATAAGGTTATATAAATATGCAAAATGAAAATTTCCGATATCGGTCCATATATACCCGAGATATAGCCTAATACGGGTTTTTCATGAAAATGTCGCGTAAGCAAACCTAAGCAAATTTTTTTGCTTAAAAGCAGTTCTGGTAATTAAATCAGGCTATATAAATATCGAAAATGAAAATTTCCGATATCGGTCCATATACCCGAGATATAGCCTTAAAAGGGTCTTCCATGAAAATGTCGCGTAAGCAAACTTAAACAACTTTTTTTGCTTAAAGCAATTCTTGTAATAAAATAAGGTTATATAAATAAGGAAAATAAAAATTTCTGATATCGATCTAAATATACCCGAGATATAGCCTAAACCGATTTTTCCATGAAAATGTCACGTAAGCCACTTAAACAATTTTTTTCTTAGAAGCAGTTCTGATAGTAAAACTAGGCTACTAAAATACAGGAAATCAAAGTTTCCGATGTCAGTCTATATACACAAGAGATATAGGATAACCGATTTTTTTACGATTTTTTTCATACCCTTTACAAAAATGTAAAGGGTGTATATAATTTTTATATTAAAGCAGTTCTGTTTATAAAAAGGAGTTACTAAAATACCAAAAAGTGGACATTTTTGATATCGGTCTACACATCGCCCAAATGAAAATGACGCGTGTGAAAAAACAATAATTTTTCACGCCGCCTTAAATAAATGTACACATCCCTAGCATATATTATGAAAATTATGAGTTCGTATCAAAGATTTTAATGAACTATCATTATTATAAATTAAAACAGCATATTTAGTTCAAATTTGTAATATGTACTATACATATACGTGACTATCGTGAAGGGTATTTTAGATTCGGCCCAGCCGAATATACCTAACACTCTTACTTGTTTTTTTTTTTTTTTTTTTTGTAAATTTTTATTTTGTATGATATAAATATTCAAAAAACCTAAAAAGGTTATAAACCAAAACCAGGAACTCAAATAAATAGTTAGTTTTATACTTCAAAATGGGAAAACAAATTAAATAACTGGTGCTTTAAATTTCTGACTTTTTCAGCATTTGAAGCTTTGCACTCATGTGTCTGCCAAGAGGAATATTTTCTTAGTAATACAAGTATAAGCAAATTAAGAATTTCCAACCCGTGTTTGTGACAAATGTTGTTCTCGTTAAACCAGAAGGAGCAAATTTTTAGTGCATTCTACGCATTGCTCAATAATAACTTTTTTTATACTTTTGATTGCTCTGATTTAACAAAATAGCTTTTCGAAAACTTTTATGTGAAGTTCATATAAATGAATGATTATACTATATAAGGAAAACATCTTCTTCATCAAATGAATATATTTCCGAAAAGTGTAAAAAATAACACTAACATACCGCAATATATGCCAGAGTTACATGCATACATATACATGAGGTTTCTCACAAATTATTTACAATTAGTTTTCTCGCATGTAGAAAACTTGCTTGAAAAAATATCTTTACCTACAAATATTAAATTTTATTCTATTTGTATTATTTAATAAAAACTTAGATGCACACAAAAAATTTTCTTTAATTAAGGCATCTAAAATTCGATCAGAATTGATGCAGTTTAATTCGTACAATAACAAATGTATGCATACTTTCGCCACTGCGACAAAGTAGATCTATTCGTTTTGAATATAATATGTGCTCAGATCATTATATTAACATGCAAAACCCAGGAAACACGATGCAAAGTCATTGAAGTATGTTCACGGCTTAGTAACAACTTCATCATCATTGTGACTCTCCAACCGAACGGTCGTAAAAAGTGAACAAAAAAAATAAAATAAAATCATTGCTTAAACGCCTTTAAAATTAAATTGTAAAAGCAATAACAAATTATTTAAAAAAAACAACGGGAAAATAAATTCCTTACATTTCAATAACTAAACAATAAAATCAATTTCAATAAAACAAGTGCGGTGGCAGTGCATTGTTATTGTTGTTATTGTGCGTGAAGATTAACTACCCAGTGGGAAAAAAACTATACATTAAAATTTTTTGTTTTCTTACAAAACCGCAATAAGTGGTAGAGCGAATTTTTACAAAAGAAAAACTTTATGACAATTATTTTTTTTATATACTTTTAAATTAAAAAAAAATATAAATCAAAAAAAAAAAAAAATTGCATGAGTGCACCTAGTAGATGCAATTTTGAGAGGGAGCTTGGCTCCACTAGAAAAAACCTCTGGATTTCTGAAGAGGAATCATTGAAAAAATCATTGGACAATCTCCTGTCTCTAAGAGATAAAAAACGCACGCGTTCGTGCTCGCCAAACATTGTTGTTGCAACAGACGACAAACCATCTTCAAGTCTAGCTATTGTTGATAAACCGAAAACTCAAGTGGGTATGGATAGGTATATAACCGTAGTTAAACGTCAGCGAAGCCCTAAATCCGCGCAAATATCATCGCAACCAAAAATGTCTAAGGGCGATATTACCTCTGCGACAACGGATAGTAATAGGTTTGCTATCCTTCAGACTGACGAGCCAACTACATCAAAAAAAACATTTAAACCGCCACCAATATACTTGAGGCAACCTACATCAAATGAGCTGGTAAAAGCACTTATTACGGCAATTGGTAAAGACACCTTCAACGTAACATCAGTGAAGCACGGACAAATAAGTGAAACAAAAATCCAAGTCTACTGCGAAAATAATTACCGAAAACTTTCTGCCGCTCTGGAAAAAGAGAAAAAATCTTTTTATACTTATCAACTTAAAAGTGCTAAAGGCCTTCAGGTTGTTATAAAAGGTATTGACCCTTATGTAGACACGGATGAGGTTAAAACTGCACTGCTAGATAAAGGCTTTAAAATAAAAAATGTGGTAAATATGCGGAACCGTGAAAAGATTCCTCAACCCATGTTTAGGGTTGAACTGGTACCGGGGGATGTTATTCTCAAAAAGAATGAAACTCACCCAATTTATAACCTTAAATTTCTTCTTCATCGCAGAGTTACCGTTGAGGAGCCGCACAAGCGTTTAGGGCCCGTTCAATGCCTAAACTTCCAGGAATTTGGCCATACTAAGGCCTATTGTAAACTGCCCACAGTTTGTGTGGTGTGTGGAGAACTGCACGGCACATCACAGTGCAAAAAGTCAAAAACTGACTCAAGTGCTAAAAAATGCAGTAACTGTGGAGGCAACCACACTGCAAATTACAGGGGCTGCCCTGTCTATACTCACTTTAAGCAGTCAATGACAAATAAATCGTCAATCACCTATAAACAAACCCAGCAGCCAAACATAGTACATACAAACAATTTTCCGCAGATAGGCCAGTCAACCAGCCAAATAATTATGCAAAACCCCAAACAAGTTTCATATGCTAGTGTGGTCAAAACCGATACACAAAACTTGAATCAGAAGCCCAAGCCCCAAAATTCCGATCAAAATTTTACCAATCTTGAGGCAACTCTTCAGACTCTTGTTCAGTCCATAAACACATTTACGGTTTCTATGACGAACATGATGCAGGAAATGCTGAAAATGCAATCCACTATTTTGCAGGCAATTTTAACAAAATGAATTGGTTAAAAATATGTTTCTGGAACGCAAACGGCATCCGCCAACACAAAAATGAACTTGAGCACTTCCTTATGGAAAAGCAAATCGATATAATGATGATTGCTGAAACTCATTTGACAAGCAATAGTCATTTCAAAATTAATGGCTACACACTGTATGACACTAAAGATCCTCGTGGAAGGTCTTGTGGAGGCTCAGCAATTCTAATAAAAAATAGAATTAAGCACTATTGTCTGCATGAGACACGTGAGGAGTATCTCCAAGCAACTAATATATGCATTGAATATTTGCATGAAAAAATCGTTATTTCTTCGATCTACTCACCGCCCCGATTTTCAATAACAGAAAATCAGTACTCACATTTTTTCAACACACTTGGGCCTCGATTTTTAGCAGCTGGTGACTATAACGCCAAGCACACTTTTTGGGGATCACGTTTAATTTCTCCGAAAGGCCGTGTGCTTTTCGAAACAGTTTCCAAACTGGGCTTAGATGTGATTTCAAGCGGACATCCCACTTATTGGCCCTCAGACCGACGAAAGATCCCAGATGTTATAGATTTTGGAGTTGCAAAAAATTTTCCTTTAGAAGGGATGCAAGTAGAGTCTTCATTAGATTTGTCATCGGACCACTCACCCACTATAATATCCGTTTCGTTCCCCCAGGAGGTTGGCTCCCCGTTTAGTGACTTGACGTTCGCCATAACTAGAGTTAATTGGCTAAAATATAAGAAATATTTGAGTACTCATTGTACAGAAAATATTGCCTTGAGAACCCCTGAGGATGTTGATATATCAATTAAAGATTTTTCTGAAGACCTTAAACTGGCCGTACAACATGCTACCACTAGCCATACAAGATCCAGAAATGTGAGCAATAGAACGTATTCGTCTGAAATAGAGCAACTTCTGTCAGAAAAAAGAAGAGTTAGAAGAGAGTGGCAACTTCGAAGGTCTCCC
Organism: Thecocarcelia acutangulata; assembly: GCA_914767995.1. Classification (NCBI taxonomy): domain Eukaryota; kingdom Metazoa; phylum Arthropoda; class Insecta; order Diptera; family Tachinidae; genus Thecocarcelia; species Thecocarcelia acutangulata. The sequence goes on from OU612097.1 coordinate 65,539,286, forward strand.
CAGCTTAAAAGCAGGCTACGGGAGTGCATAAATCAATTAAGAAATCTGCTTGAAATCCAAAGAATGGCTTCCCTCAAAAATTATCTAGAAGGTCTTGATGGTAGCCCGCAAACCGACTATTCTTTATGGAAAGCGACAAAAGGTCTGAAAAGACCCGTAAAAGGTAAACCACCTTTGCGAACTTCATCTGGCGACTGGGCAAGAAGTGATTCTGAAAAAGGGATGGTGTATATTAATCATTTGAAAAACGTTTTTACTGCAAATGATACAGTGGATGATGTTGCTGAATTTCCGCCATATGCTGTTAGATCGCCTGTGCCTTTGAGACTTAGTTTTCAAGATGTCGAAAACGTTATAAATAAAGTAAACTCAAAAAAAGCTCCAGGTTTTGACAAAATTACTGGCAAAATGCTAGTACAGTTACCTCGTGTTGCTAGAAGAATTCTTCTTTTAATTTTTAGCGCTATTTTGCGCCTAGAATACTATCCTGCAGAGTGGAAGGTGTCTATGGTTACTATGATACCCAAGCCAGGGAAGGATCCCACTAAAGTAGAGTCATATAGACCAATAAGTCTACTGCCAACAATTTCAAAACTTTTCGAAAAATTGTTAATGGCGAAGTTGACTCCAATATTGAATGATGTAGGATGCATCCCGGATCATCAATTTGGTTTTCGGGCTAAACACAGCACCATAGAACAAACGCATAGACTAGTTAATGTTATAAGAAAGACTTTTGAGGACAAAAAGTATTGCTCAGCTCTATTCATTGATGTTTCCCAAGCTTTCGATAAAGTGTGGCACGAGGGATTAATGCACAAAATAAAGATGAACTTGCCTGCAAACACTCACAAGCTTATGGAAAGCTATTTATGCGGCCGGAAGTTTGTTATCAGAGAAGGCGGCTTTATAAGCCCAACTCAGCCAATCGAAACAGGAGTTCCCCAAGGTAGCATTCTGGGACCCACTTTATATTTAATTTACACTTCTGACATGCCAACCAGATGTGGTATTCACACTTCAACTTTTGCAGATGACACAGCATTCTGCAGCGTACATGAAAACCATCAAGTAGCTTCGCGAAATTTGCAGGAGTATATTTCAATATTAGAGATGTGGTCAAAACTTTGGAAAATTAAAGTTAATGAACAAAAGTGTACTCATGTTACATTCACACTGCGTAGACAAACATGTTCAGCTATCCAAATTAACAATTCACCTATTACGCAGCAAAATGAAGTCAAGTACCTTGGTATTCATCTCGACCGTAGGTTAACGTGGAAGCCTCACATTGGCGCGAAAGTCACTCAGCTAAAATTAAAAGCAGCGCAATTAAATTGGCTTATGGGCAGAAATTCTACATTGAAATTAGATTGCAAACTTTTGTTATACAACGCAATACTAAAGCCTATATGGCGCTACGGAATTCAGTTATGGGGCACCGCCTCAGCGTCAAACATTGAAAAAATTCAAAGGCGACAAAACAAAATTCTTCGAACAATTACTGCAGCTCCATGGTACGTAAAAAACTCCCGAATTCACAAGGATCTGTGTGTTCCACTAGTAAAAGATGAGTTTTCAAAGCATGCGACAAGGTATATCAGCAAATTGGAACTTCACACAAACCCTCTTGCACGAAACATACTTAATTTTAGTGGTCACACTCGGTTGAGAAGAAGGGATACCGTTGCCACCATCAGAGCGTTAAGTAGGTGATTTTACCGATATAATATGCGCATAATAAAACTTTTTCTCTAGCATTGGCTGGACTTAGTTAATATATTGTATTTAGCAATAAGATTTGAATACTTATTGTTAGTTCACATTGTGAAGATTCAATAAATAAAAAAAAAGCTTAAAAAAAAAAAAAAAAAAAAAAGTAACAACTTTGCATTAGACAAACGTTTGCTTGCAAACAAATGCTGTTATATAAAAATCAGCCCCTTTTTGCTGCGAAAGTAGTTCCAGTAAAACGATACTCAATCGTAAGTCGTCTACGAAAGAATTTTATTGCATATTATCATTATTACTAATTTTAATTCAAATCTGCGTGTTTGCTGGACAGTATATTGGATGTTACTAACACACATGCACACATAAACAATACACATACGTAATTATTTTTGCAGAGAATTTGTTCTCTCCATTAATTGAAATTTTGTTTTTTGCAAAAACACCAAGGGATTTTCAGAAAATCCCTACAAGAATTTAGCACCGGAACAACAACATAAGACAGTACCAAGGTGCATTAACGTATACACGGTGGCAGCACCAGAGTAAAATTACAACAAAAACAGGCATGTGGCTTATGTTTATCAAAAATATTTGTAACTATTTTCACAATTATAAACTATGAATGTACCTTTTCATAATTAAAAATTATATTTATTTGAATTATTTGTATGTTCACAAAATAATTTGTATATGTTCAATTCAGAATAAAACACTAAATTCACTTTCAAAAATGTATTGTTTACATTTGACGTAAATAGCTTACTATATTGCCAGTAGCAAAAAATTGTCACATGCCGTAGTGCTGCCACCGTGTATACGTTAATGCACCTTGGACAGTACAATATCTTTATATATTTATTGTTTTTGGCATGAGCTAATTTTTTTAAACTTCTATGGGCAAATATATACCACAACTGTAAAGCTTTCTCAGACTTAAAGTAACTTTAGACGACACAAAATCAATATGCTCACCGAAATTTAAACAGTCATCAACTATAACCCCTAAACACTTAATTGAATGAACGAAGTCAACTCTATTTTCACAAATTTTAATTTTCGGATAAATAATATTGCTACTGTAGCTTCTAAGGGTTTACACACAATTCATTTCGTATCATCCACATGTTCAAACTACTAAGTGAATGATTTATTACTGCTTCCAGTACATCACGCAAATCTCTGTTCTTAAGGCCCATTTAGCCGACCGTAGAAATTGTAACTGTAAGGTAAATGTAAATGTAACGTAAATGTAGTAGCACTTATAGAACACGTAAAACCGTATCATGTGTTTTTGATACAAACAAAAAAACACAAGTGCATGTGAAGAAAAAGTGTTCACTTATTAATGATTTATAGAAAAAGTGTTCTGCTTTTCATTTTTATATTATTGTATCATTCACTCTGTGATTCTTCAACCGCACAGTCGTGATTTTAAAAAGTGACAAAAAAAAAAAACAAACCAAAAATCATTGTGCTAACATATTTTTAAACTTACATACAAAAACAATAATATATTGTATTAAATTGCAAAAACAATAACAAATTATTTAAAAAAAAACAACGGGAAAATAAATTCTTTACATTTCATTAGCTAAACAATAAAATAAATTTCAATAAAACGTTTTTATCACAAATGATTCAGAGAATAATACAGCGGAATTACCACCATATGTTGTTAGACCTCCTGTGTCTTTGAGATTTAATTTTCAAGATGTCGAAAACGTTATCGGTAATACAAACCCCAGGAAAGCTCCAGGCATTGATCAAATTACTGGTAAAATGCTTGAACAGTTACCTCGTGTAGCTAGAAGGGTTCTACTTTTTATTTTTAACGCCATTTTACGCCTTGAGTATTATCCTGCAGAGTGGAAGGTCTCAATGATTACTATGATACCCAAGCCAGGGAAGGATCTGACTAAGGTAGAATCATATAGACCAATAAGTCTTTTACCAACAATTTCAAAACTATTCGAAAAATTGTTAATGGCGAAGTTGAGTCCAATATTGAACAATGTGGGATGCATCCCTGATCATCAATTTGGCTTTCGGGCTAAGCATAGCACCATAGAACAAACGCACAGACTAGTCAATGTCATAAGACAAACCTTTGAGGCGAAGAAGTACTGCTCAGCTCTTTTCATTGATATTTCTCAAGCGTTTGATAAAGTGTGGCACGACGGCTTAATGCACAAAATAAAGCTAAATTTGCCTGCAAATACACACAAGCTTCTGGAAAGCTACTTATACGGGCGGAAGTTTGTTATCAGAGAAGGCGACTTTATTAGCCCAACTCAGCCAATCAAGGCAGGAGTTCCCCAAGGCAGCATACTGGGGCCTACTTTATATTTGATTTACGCCTCTGACATGCCAACGACATCTGGACTCCACACTTCTACCTTTGCAGATGACACAGCGTTTTTGAGTGTTCATGAAAACCACCATTTAGCATCACGAAATTTACAGGAATATACTTCAATATTAGAGAAATGGCTAAAACTTTGGAAAATCAAAGTTAATGAACGGAAATGTACTCATGTTACATTCACACTGTGTAGGCAAACATGTCCGCCTATCCAAATTAACAACTCACCTATTCCGCAGCACAACGAAGTTAAGTACCTTGGTATTCACCTGGACCGTAGGCTAACATGGAAGTCTCACATTGAAGCAAAGGTCACTCAGTTAAAACTAAAAGCAGCGCAGCTAAATTGGCTTATGGGCAGAAATTCGACACTGAAATTAGATTGCAAACTTTTGTTATACAACGCAATACTAAAGCCTATATGGTGCTACGGAATTCAGTTATGGGGCACCGCCTCAGCGTCAAACATTGAAAAAATCCAAAGGCGACAAAACAAAATTCTACGAACGATTACTGCAGCTCCATGGTACGTAAAAAATTCACGAATTCATAACGATCTGAGTGTTCCGCTGGTAAAAGAGGAATTTTCTAAGTACGCGACAAGGTATATCAGTAAACTGGAACTTCATCCAAACCCTCTTGCTCGCAATATACTAAATTTTGGCGGCCACACTCGGCTTAAAAGAAGGGATACCGCTGCCACCATCAGATTGCTCAATAGGTGATTTTACCGAAATAGCTCCCGCATAATAAAACTTTTTGTCTAGCATTGGCCGGACTTAAGAATTACATTTTTTAATTTTAAATTTAGTATTAAGATTTGAATACTTATTGTTAGTTCATTTTGAAGATTCAATAAATAAAAAAATGCTTAAAAAAAAAAAAAAAAAAAAAAAAAAAAAAAAAAAAAAAAAAAAAAAAAAAAACAAGTGCGGTGGCAGTGCATTGTTGTTGTTGTTATTGTGCGTGAAGATTACCTACCCAGTGGGAAAAAAAACTATACACTAAAGTTTTGTTTTCTTGCAAAACCGAAAAACTTTATGACAATTATTTTTATATACTTTTAAATTTAAAAAAATATAAATAAAAAAAAAAAAATTGCATGAGTGTACCTAGTAGATGCAATTCTGAGAGGGAGCTTAGCTCCACTAGAAAAAACCTCTGGATTTCTGAAGAGGAATCATTGAAAAAATCGTTGGACAATCTCCTGTCTCTAAGAGATAAAAAACGCACGCGTTCGTGTTCGCCAAACATTGTTGTTACAACAGAAGACCAACCATCTACCAGTTCAGTTATTGCAGATAAGCCGAAAACACAAGTAGGCATGGACAGGTATGTAACCGTGGTTAAACGTCAGCGAAGCCCGAAATCCGCTCAGATATCATCACAACCAAAGATATCCAAAGAGGATAATACCGCTACAGCAACGCAAAGTAATAGATTTGCAATCCTCCAGACTGATGAGCCAAATACAGCAAAAAAGACATTTAAACCGCCACCAATATATTTGAGAGAATCTACTTCTAATGAGCTGGTAAAACAACTTATTACGGTAATCGGTAAGGACAATTTCAACGTGACATCAGTTAAGCGCGGAAACATCAATGAAACAAAAATTCAGGTAAACCATGAAAACGACTACCAAAAATTGTCTGATGTCTTAGAAAAACAGAAAAGATCATTTTACACTTACCAGCTCAAAAGTGCCAAAGGTCTTCAGGTCGTTATTAAAGGGATTGACCCATGCGTAGATACTGATGATGTAAAAACCGGATTGGAAGATAAGGGTTTTAAAATAAAAACAGTAGTAAACATCAGGAACCGTGAAAAGACCCCTCAACCCATGTTTAGGGTTGAACTAGAACCAGGGGATGTTCTGCTAAAAAAGAGTGAAATTCACCCAATATATAACCTCAAATATCTTTTGCATCGTAAGGTTACCGTTGAGGAGCCACATAAGCGTTCAGGACCCGTTCAGTGCCTAAACTGCCAAGAATTTGGCCACACTAAGGCTTACTGCAAGTTGCCCGCTGTTTGTGTTGTATGTGGCGAACTTCACAGCACAACTCAGTGCAATAAGCCAAAGGCCGACGCAAGTGTTAAAAAATGCAGTAACTGTGGAGGTAATCACACTGCAAATTATAGAGGTTGCCCTGTCTATACTCATTTTAAGCGGTCAATGACAAATAAGTCATCGGTTTCTCCAGCAGCCCAGCAGCCAAATGTCATTGGCAAAAACAATTTTCCCCAGGTAGGCCATCCAACCAACTTCACAAACACGCAGAATACCAAACAATTTTCATATGCTAATGTGGTAAAATCCAATAAACCAAACTTGAACCAGCAACCCAAGCCCCAAATTTCCGATCCAGATTTTAGTAACCTAGAGGCAACTCTGCAGACTCTTGTTCAATCCATTAACACTTTTACCGTCTCTATGACCAACATGATGCAGGAAATGCTAAAAATGCAATCCACTATTTTACAGGCAATTTTAAACAAATGAATTGGTTAAAAATATGTTTCTGGAACGCAAACGGCATTCGCCAACACAAAAATGAACTTGAGCACTTCCTTATGGAAAAGCAGATCGATATAATGATGATTGCTGAAACCCATTTGACAACTAACAGTTTTTTCAAAATTAATGGCTACATACTGTACGACACAAAAGATCCCCGTGGAAGATCTTGCGGAGGATCGGCAATTCTAATAAAATCCAGAATTAAACACTTTTTAATGAACGAGGCATGTGAGGAATATCTCCAAGCTACAAATATATGCCTTAATTATTTTCATGAAAAAATTGTTATATCCTCGATTTACTCACCACCACGATTTTCAATAACAGAAAGACAATATTCAATTTTTTTCAAATCACTTGGTCCTCGATTTTTAGCGGCTGGCGACTATAACGCTAAACACACTTTTTGGGGATCACGTTTAATTACCCCAAAAGGCCGTGTGCTTTTTGACACCGTTACCAAAATGGGCTTAGGTGTGATTTCAAGTGGACACCCCACTTATTGGCCGTAAGACCAACGCAAGATCCCAGACGTTATAGACTTTGGAGTTACAAAAAATTTTCCCTCAGAATGGATGCAAGTGGAGCCTTCATTGGACTTGTCCTCAGATCACTCACCAACTATAGTTTCTGTTTCGTTCCCCCAGGGGGTTGGTTCCCCGTTTTGTGACTTGGCGTTGACCGTCACTCGAGTTAATTGGATAAAATATAAGAAATATTTGAGTACACATTGTACGGAAAATATTGCCTTGAGAACGCCTGAGGATATTGATGTGTCGATTAACGAATTTTCTGAACACCTTAATCTAGCCGTACAACATGCCACCACTAGCCATATAAGATCCAGAAATGTGAGCAACAGAACATATTCGTTTGAAATTGAACAACTTCTAACAGAAAAAAGAAGAGTTAGAAGAGAGTGGCAACTTCGCAGGTCTCCCCAGCTTAAAAGCAGGCTACGAGAGTGCATAGCTCAGTTAAGAAATCTGCTCGAAATCCAAAGAATGGCTTCCCTTAAAAATTATCTGGAAGGTCTTGATGGTACCCCTCAAACCGACTATTCTCTATGGAAAGCGACAAAAGGTCTGAAAAGACCCGTAGTAGGTAAGCCACCTCTGCGAACTTCAACTGGAGATTGGGCAAGAAGCGATTCTGAAAAAGGGATGGTGTATGTTAATCATTTGAAAGACGTTTTTACTGCAAATGATACAGTGGATGATGTTGCTGAATTTCCGCCATATGCTGTTAGACCGCCTGTGCCTTTGAGACTTAGTTTTCAAGATGTTGAAAATGTTATTCGTAACACAAACCCCAGGAAAGCTCCAGGTATTGATCAAATTACTGGTAAAATGCTGGAGCAGCTACCTCGTGTAGCTCGTAGAATTCTTCTTTTTATTTTTAACGCTATTTTACGTTTCGAGTATTATCCTGCAGAGTGGAAGGTGTCCATGATTACTATGATACCCAAACCAGGGAAGGATCCCACTAAAGTAGAATCATACAGACCAATAAGCCTAATGCCAACAATTTCAAAACTGTTCGAAAAATTGTTAATGGCAAAGTTGAGTCCAATGTTGAACACTGTGGGATGCATCCCTGATCATCAATTTGGCTTTCGGGCTAAACACAGCACAATAGAACAAACGCACAGACTAGTCAATGTCATAAGACAGACCTTTGAGGAGAAGAAGTATTGCTCAGCTCTATTCATTGACATTTCTCAAGCTTTTGATAAAGTGTGGCACGAGGGCTTGATACACAAAATAAAGTTGAACTTACCTGCAAACACTCACAAGCTTCTGGAAAGCTATTTATGTGGCCGTAAATTTGTCGTCAGAGAAGGCGCCTTTGTAAGCCCAACTCAGCCAATCGAGGCAGGAGTTCCCCAAGGTAGCATTCTGGGGCCTACTTTATATTTGATTTATGCCTCTGACATGCCAACGGCACCCGGAATCCACACTTCAACTTTTGCAGACGATACAGCATTCTGCAGCGTACATGAAAGCCATCAAGTAGCTTCGCGAAATTTGCAGGAGTATATTTCAATATTAGAGATGTGGTTAAAACTTTGGAAAATTAAAGTTAATGAACAAAAGTGTACTCACGTTACATTCACGCTGCGTAAACAAACATGTTCAGCCATCCAAATCAACAATTCACCTATTCCGCAGCAAAATGAAGTCAAGTACCTTGGTATTCACCTGGACCGTAGGTTAACGTGGAAGTCTCACATAGATGCGAAAGTTACTCAGTTAAAGTTAAAAGCAGCTCAACTGAATTGGCTTATGGGCAGAAATTCTGCATTGAAGCTGGATTGCAAACTTTTATTATACAACGCAATTCTAAAGCCTATATGGTGCTATGGAATTCAACTATGGGGCACCGCCTCCGCTTCAAACGTTGAAAAAATTCAAAGGCGACAAAACAAAATTCTTCGAACAATTACCGCAGCTCCATGGTACGTAAAAAACTCACGAATTCATAAGGATCTCTGTGTTCCTCTTGTAAAAGATAAATTGGAACTTCATCCAAATCGTCTTGCACGCAATATACTTAATTTCGAAGGACACTCTCGGTTGAGAAGGAGGGACACCCTTGCCACCATCAGAACGTTTAATAGGTGATTTCACCGATATTGATCGTGCAAAATAAAACATTTTTGTTTAGCATTGGCTGGACTTAATTAATTTTATGTATTTAGTTTTAAGATTTGAATACTTATTGTTAGTTCACTTTGTGAAGATTCAATAAACAAATGAATGAGAAAAAAAAAAAATATTATTGTATGTTAAAGAAAATAATTAATTTTTCATCACCTATCTCTGTATATCAAATAATTTGCAAAAATAAAATAAAAGCAATACAGCTGTTCATAGCAGTGATGAGAGTTCATAGTATTCAGTACATATACAAAAGGTACTAATATTGTTAAAATGGTCCCTAAAATTTCTAATATTTCTTTTTCTGTCTATTGTCGACATTTCATATGAGCTACAGCTGGAAAATATAAAAAACAAGCTTTTTATAATTTTTTTATTAGTACCAATGTTGGAAGCTACTATAGCGAATAAATCTCAAATGTTTAGATTTTTGTTCTCTGCTTTTTGGTACTTCTAAAAAAACAAACTTAACTGCTTATAATATATAATAATATTAATATATAACAGGAGCGTAGTACATTCGGCTGGGCCGAATCTAAAATACCCTTCAAGATAGTCACTTATATACATATACATATATAGTATATATTAAAAATTTGAATTATATATGCTCGGATATATATAAACCGACATCGGGGAAAAAATATGTTTGCCTTGTATTCAACATTCCAAAAGGAAATCTTTCATGGAAATTATCATGTAAAAATTAGTTAAATATGAACATGTTTAATTATGGATTTAGTTAAAATTGTTTGGTTGGAAAATGGGACAAGTTAATGCATGGGAGTATGCAGAAGCATGGAACAGGTAGGGGAATAGCGTTAGTCTAGGGAATGACGACTATGGCCAAGAGGAGATTCCTGACGTCACTATTAATTTTTTTAAATAAATGCGCAAATAAATTTCCAATTACTTACATTCGTGTAAATTTATTTACAAACCAAAATTTGTTAAAAATCAGCGAAACTTATACTTTAGAAAAACTTCAAGACGCCACAGGATCTTCTTTATCGGGAGTCCGCTCAGAAAATAATAATAATGAAGACCGGAAATCAGTCAATTATAAAAATTTAAGGCGAAAAAGAGCAATTAATGGTGAATGTTTCCATTCACAATTAATTACAGGGATGGAACTTTGTTGCCGATAATTGCTTTAAAGTGTTTTTAAGCATCTTGCGGCGCCTTGATCTGTATGATCAATACACCCTTAAGAAGCCGTCATGGATTCCTGGCGGTGTGTTGTCTATTGACTGAAGTGGATTCCGAGCGTGGTGGTCGGTGGTTTCTTGATCGATGGTTTGAGCCTAAACGATCTTGTACACGTTGTGGTCGTTCACGTGGTGCTTGATGTACACGTCCGCGGTCACCATAGCTGGCGGACCTGGCGGTTCGCTTAGCAATATGCAGCAGTGTGTGGTGTCCCCAGCCGCATTTTTTGCACACATCTGCAGAAGTGCAGTCATCGGTAGATGGGATCGTGCGAAGCAATTTGCGCAGTATCCATGTAGGCGAACTCGGCGTTGACGTTCTTCGACTTTCATATTTCGAAACTTTCTACAAAAACGCAGTGGGTGATATTTGCTGCAGACAAGACACTTGTTAAGCGCGATTCTTCGTGGAGCCCTGTGAAAAATTAAGTTTGTTAGTAGTTATAGGCAGGAATGAACTTAGAGAATATAGGGGAGGGGTATGACTGAGTGGGTTCCTAATACTAATACATACAAGTGGATACAACGATGTACAAAATAAAATAGGAGAGATAAGAGAATTATGTATTTTTTATTGATTAGGAAGAGCGTGAGTTGGGAGTGCACACAGCTTATGTATAGCTCTAGTTATAATGCCGGTCTGCGTTCTTATGTCGGCTACTCGAACGAACCCATCGGTGCCAGGATAAATTTTTACGATTCGACCTAATCTCCATTCATTAGGGGGTCATCTTTTACTACAACCAGCTGATTGACCATAATGTTCCCTTCGGGATGTTGCCATTTGTATCTTTTTTGCAGTTCTTTAAGGTACTCGTCTTTCCATCTTTGCGCAAATTGATGGTGGAGTACTTTTAACTTTTCCCATCGGTTTCTGAGACTGCAGGGCTCATTCTGAATTTCGGGAGGAGCTATAATAGGCGCACCACGAAGGAAATGGCCTGGTGTGAGAGCTAATAACTCGTTAGGATCATCCGACCTGGGTGATAGCGGCCTAGAGTTAAGAAGAGACTCTATTCGAGCCAGAAGCGTAGCAAATTCTTCAAAAGTGTATTTATTGTTTTGGGCTACCTTTTTGAAATGAGTTTTAAACGATTTGACACCCGCTTGGAATATAAAGTTAAATGTTTGAGAATATCTTTCAAAAATTTCCAAAGTCTACTGATGATTAGGGTAGTTCCTATGAAATGTCGACATATAGATAGCTGGGAAACATAGAAAACAGGCTATTTATAATTTTTTACTGGTATAAATGTTAGAAGCTTAAATAGCGAATAAAAATACTTAATTGTTTGAATTTTTGTTCTCTGCTTTTCGATACTTTCAAAAAGCAAATCGTAGCAACCAACGGTTGTTCATTTGTTTGAAAGGTAAAAAGAAATGTTAGAGTCGTTTATAAATAGAAAAGCTTGTTTTTTGTGTTTTGACGGATATTATTAGAGCATTTTTCTTTTAAATTCTCAGCAATTTAATTGGATTGTTGGAATATAAAGTTAAATGTTTGAGAATATCATTCAAAAATTTCCAAAGTCTACTGATGATTAGGGTCGTTCCTATGAAATGTCGACATATAGATAGCGGGGAAACATAGAAAACAGGCTATTTATAATTTTTTACTGGTTAGGTTAAATATGGAAAATAAAAATTTTCGATATCGGTCCATATATACGCGAGATATAGCCTAGAACGGGTTTTTCATGAAAGTGCCACATAAGCGAACTTAAAAAACTTTTTTTTTGCTCAAAGGCAGTTCCGGTAATAAAGTAAGGTTATATAAATATGAAAAATGAAAATTTCCGATATCGGTCCATATATACCCCAGATATACCCTAAACCAGTTTTTCATGAAAATGCCGCGTAAGCGAACTTAAACAACTTTTTTTTGCTTAGAAGCAGTTCTGGTAATGAAATAAGGTTAGATAAATATGGGAAATGAAAATGCATGATATCGGTCCATATATACCCGAGATATAGCCTAAAACGGGGTTTTCATGAAAATGTCCCGCAAGTAGACTTAAACAACTTTTTTGCTCAAAGGCAGTTCCGGTAATAAAGTAAGGTTATATAAATATCGAAAATGGAAATTTCCCATATCGGTCCATATATACCCGAGATATAGCCTAAACCACGGTTTTCATGAAAATGTCGCGTAAGTGAACTTAAACATCTTTTCTGCTTAAAAACAGTTCTGATAAGAAAATAAGGTTATATAAATATGGAAATTTCCGATTTCGGGCCATATATACCCGAGATATAGCCTAAACCGCGGTTTTCATAAAAATGTCGCGTAAGTGAACTTAAACATCTTTTTTTGCTTAAAAGCAGTTCTGATAATAAAATAAGGTTATATAAATATGGAAAATGAAAATTTCCGATAACGGTCCATATATACCCGAGATATAACCTAAACGGGGTTTTTCATAAAAATGCCGCGTAAGCGAACTTAAACAACTTTTTTTCCTTAAAAACAGTTCTGGTAATGAAATAAGGTTAGATAAATATGGAAAATGAAAATGCCCGATATCGGTCCATATATACCCGAGACATAGCCTAAGCCGGGGGTTTCATGAAAATGCCGCGTAAGCGAACTTAAACAACGTTTTTTCATTAAAAGCAGTTCTGGTTATAAAATAAGGTTAGATAAATATGGGAAATGAAAAAACCCGATATCGGTCCATATATACCCGAGATATAGCCTAAAACGGGTGTTTCATGAAAATGTCCCGTAAGTAAACTTAGACAACTTTTTTTGCTCAAAGGCAGATCCGGTAATAAAGTAAGGTTATATAAATATGAGTCGTTGTTTGGCTTCGATAGTGAACAGACGTGTTTGTTTTTGATCGCACAGTAAAAAAAATAAAACGGGAATAAGTAAAAACCGTAATAGGTGAACAGAGTGATTTTAATTAAAAGAAAAATTTTTTGACATTTTTTTTTACCGTTATAAATTTGTAAATAAAGAAAAATAGAAACAATTAATTGCATGAGTGTACCTATCAGATGTAATTCTGAAAAAGAGCTTAGCTCCGGTAGAAAAAATCTTTGGATATCAGAGGAAGAATCTGTGAAAAAATCATTGGAAAATTTCCTGTCTCTTAGAGATAGGAAACGCCCGCGATCGTGTTCGCCAAATATTGTTGTTACAACCGAAGATAAACAATCCTCCAGTTTAATTGTTGCTAATAAGCCGAAAACACAAGTAGGCATGGACAGGTACATAACCGTGGTTAAAAGGCAGCGAAGCCCCAAGTCAGCTCAAATATCATCTCAACCAAAAATTTGTAAAGATGATAATAGGACTTCGGCAACGGATGGGAATAGATTTGCTATACTCCAAACAGATGAGCCAACAACATCTAAGAAAACATTTAAACCGCCAACAATTTATTTGAGAGAGCCTACCTCTAATGAGCTGGTGAAGCGACTTATTACGGCAATCGGAAAAGACACCTTCAACGTTACATCAGTAAAGCATGGCAGCATCAACGAAACGAAAATCCAGGTAAACAGTGAAAATGAATACCGAAAGTTGTCTGACGTTCTGCAGAAGGAGAAAAGATCTTTTTACACCTATCAGCTTAAAAGTACTAAAGGCCTTCAGGTAGTTATTAAAGGTGTTGACCCTTGCGTAGATACGGATGACATTAAGACTGGAAGAAAAAGGATTTAAAATAAAAAATGTTGTTAATATTAGGAACCGTGAAAAGATCCCTCAACCCATGCTTAGGGTTGAACTAGAACCCAGGGATGTTGTCCTAAAAAAAGGGGAAATTCATCCAATTTATAACCTTAAATTTCTTTTGCATCGTAAGGTTACCGTTGAGGAGCCACATAAGCGTCTAGGACCCGTTCGATGCCTTAAGTGCCAAGAATTTGGCCTTACTAAGGCCTATTGTAAGTTGCCGACAGTTTGCGTTGTGTGTGGTGAACTTCACGGCACAACTCAGTGCACTAAGCCAAAGGCCGACGCAAGTATTAAAAAGTGCAATAACTGTGGAGGTAATCATACTTCAAATTACAGGGGCAGTCAATGACAATCACTTTAAGCCGTCAATGACAAACTGGCCATCAATACCCATTAACCAACCCCAGCAGTCAAATATCATTTTTAAAAGTAGTTTTCCCTAGATGAGTCAGTCAGCCAGCCATATATTCGTGCAAACCCTTAAAGAAGTTTCTTATGCAAATGTGGTAAAATCCAATAAACCAAACTTGAATCAGGAGCCCAAGCCTCCAAAATCCGATCTAAATTTTGGCAATCTTGAGGCAACTCTGCAGACTCTAGTTCAATCCATTAATACATTTACGGTTTCCATGACAACCATGATGCAGGAAATGCTGAAAATGCAATCCACTATTTTGCAGGCAATTTTAAACAAATGCAAACGGCATCCGCCATCACAAAAATGAACTTGAGCACTTCCTTATGGAAAAGCAGATCGATATAATGATGATGCTGAAACCCATTTGACAACCAACAGTTATTTCAAAATTAATGGCTACATACTGTACGACACCAAAGATCCCCGCGGAAGATCTTGCGGAGGATCGGCAATTCTAATAAAATCCAGAATTAAACACTTTTTGATGAACGAGACATGTGAGGAGTATCTCCAAGCAACTAATATATGCATCGAATATTTGCATGAAAAAATCGTTATTTCCTCGATCTACTCACCGCCACGCTTTTCAATAACAGAAAGCCAATACTCAAATTTTTTCAAATCACTTGGTCCTCGGTTTGTAGCGGCTGGCGACTATAACGTTAAACACACTTTTTGGGGATCACGTTTAATTACCCCGAAAGGCCGCGTGCTTTTTGACACCGTTTCCAAAATGGACTTAGGTGTGATTTCAAGTGGACACCCCACTTAATCGCCGTCAAACCAACGAAAGATCCCAGACGTTATAGATTTTGGAGTTACAAAAAATTTTCCCTCAGAATGGATGCAAGTGGAACCTTCATAAGACTTGTCATCAGATCACTCACCAACTATAGTTTCTGTTTCGTTCCCCCAAGGGGTTGGTTCCCCGTTTTGTGACTTGGCGTGGACCGTCTCTCGAGTTAATTGGTTAAAATATAAAAAATATTTGAGTACTCATTGTACGGAAAACATTGCCTTGAGAACGCCTGAGGATATTGATATATCGATTAACGAATTTTCTGAACACCTTAATCAAGCCGTACAACATGCTACCACTAGCCATATAAGATCCAGAAATGTGAGCAATAGAACTTATTCATCTGAAATTGACCAACTTCTGTCAGAGAAAAGAAGAGTTAGAAGAGAGTGGCAACTTCACAGGTCTCCCCAGCTTAAAGCTACGGGAATGCATAACTCAGTTAAGAAATCTGCTTGAATCCCAAAGAATGGCTTCCCTCAAAAATTATCTAGAAGATCTTGATGGTACTCCTCAATCCGATTATTCGCTATGGAAAGCGACAAAAGGTCTGAAAAGACCCGTAATAGGTAAGCCACCTTTGCGAACTTCAGCTGGAGATTGGGCAAGAAGCGATTATGAAAAGGGAATGTTGTATGTCGATCATTTGAGAAATGTTTTTACCACAAATGATACAGCGAATAATTCAGCTGAACTACCGTCATACGCTGTTAGGCCACCTATGCCTTTGAGACTTAGTTTTCAAGATGTTGAAAATGTTATTCGTAACACAAACCCCAGGAAAGCTCCAGGTATTGATAAAATTACTGGTAAAATGCTTGAGCAGCTACCTCGTGTAGCTCGTAGAATTCTTTTTATTTTTAACGCTATTTTACGGCTCGAGTACTATCCTGCAGAGTGGAAGGTGTCCATGATTACTGTGATAAACAAACCAGGGAAGGATCCCACTAAGGTAGAATCATACAGACCAATAAGTCTACTGCCAACAATTTCAAAATTGTTCGAAAAATTGTTAATGGCAAAGTTGAGTCCAATGTTGAACAATGTGGGATGCATTCCTGACCATCAATTTGGCTTTCGGGCTAAACACAGCACCATAGAACAAACGCACAGACTAGTCAACGTCATAAGACAGACTTTTGAAGACAAAAAGTATTGTTCAGCTTTATTCATTGACATTTCCCAAGCTTTTGATAAAGTGTGGCACAAAATAAAGTTAAACTTGCCTGCAAACACTCACAAGCTTCTGGAAAGCTACTTATGTGGCCGGAAGTTTGTTATCAGTAGCAATAAGCCACTTACAGCCAACTGAGGCAGGAGTTCCTCAAGTTGGCATTTTAGGACGTACTTTATATTTGATTTACGCCTCAGACATTCCAACGAGATCCGGAATCCACACTTCAACTTTTGCGGATGACACATCGTTCTGCAGCGTACATGAAAATTATCAAGTAGCTTCGCGAAATTTGCAGGAGTATATATCAATATTAGAGATATGGTTAAAACGTTGGAAAATTAAAGTTAATGAACAAAAGTGTACTCACGTTACATTCACACTGCGTAAGCAAACATGTTCGGCTCTCCAAATTAACAATTCACCTATTCCGCAGCAAAATGAAGTCAAGTACCTTGGTATTCATCTCGACCGTAGGTTAACGTGGAAGTCTCACATAGATGCGAAAGTTACTCAGTTGAAGTTAAAAGCAGCGCAACTGAATTGGCTTATGGGCAGAAATTCGACAATGAAGCTGGTTTGCAAACTTTTATTATACAACGCAATTCTAAAGCCTATATGGTGCTATGGAATTCAACTATGGGGCACCGCCTCCACTTCAAACATCGAAAAAATTCAAAGGCGGCAAAACAAAATTCTTCGAACAATTACTGCAGCTCCATGGTACGTAAAAAACTCGCGAATTCATAAGGATCTCTGTGTTCCTCTTGTAAAAGACGAATTTTCAAAATACGCGACAAGGTATATCAGTAAATTGGAACTTCATCCAAATTGCCTTGCACGCAATATACTTAATTTTGAAGGCCACTCTCGGTTGAGAAGGAGGGACAGCCTTGCCACCATCAGAACGTTAAATAGGTGATTTTACCGATATTGACCGTGCAAAATAAAATATTTTTGTTTAGCATTGGCTGGACTTAATTCATTTTATGTATTTAGTATTAAGATTTGAATACTTATTGTTAGTTCACTTTGTGAAGAGTCAATAAATAATTGAATGAGAAAAAAAATATATATATATCGAAAATGAAAATTTCCGCTAGCGGTCCATATATACCCCAGATATACCATGAATCGGGTTTTTCATGAAAATGTCCCGTAAGTAAACTTAAACAGCCTTTTTTGCTCAAAGGCAGTTCCGGTAATAAAGTAGGGTTATACAAATATGAAAAATTCCGATATCGGTCCATATATACCCCAGATATAGCCTAAACCGCGGTTTTCATGAAAATGTCGCGTAAGTGAACTTAAACAACTTTTTTTCCTTAAAAACAGTTCTGGTTACGAAATAAGGTTATATAAATATGGAAAATGGAAATTACCGATATCGGTACATATATACCGGAGATATAGCCTAAACCGCGTTTTTATACGTGACTATTGTGAAGGGTATTTTAGATTCGGCCCAGCCGAATTTACCACACTCTTACTCTTTAATTCTCTAATATATTAATCGATTTATTGTACATAATACTTACCTACATTATGTTTAAGCTATAGTAACCTTTTCTATTATAATAAAGATGGTTTCTACCGCTGCCAGGGGCTTTTATACGGACGTGTGTGCCATGTACACAACCTAAAATACCGGGAATGGAAGAAATTTCATAAAAGTTTCTTTGGTTTTATTATCTTCTTTTAAGCTTCTATCCAATTGTATCCATTTAGGACCCAGATGCTCCATAAAGATGAATAGCAGCTTATTAATTATTTTTAACACGTTTTATTTGGACATAGAAGAAACGTACTCGTTTCCCACTGATGCTTGATAGCCACCGGTACCCATAAATGTTAAAAAACTAGAAAGTTTTATAGGCGCCGGTATGTGGGTGGTTCGAAATGCCGGTTTTAATTTTGGTTGTATTTCCTTAAGCAGCATTGCAAACATTTTTTATTGATGCGAAATGTAGCAATGAATCTGTAAAAGTACACAAATGTTAATAAAATTAAATTACAGCTTTTGTGTTTACTGACCGCTCTTCCGGCAGCTCTAATATATTTAAGGCAACACGGATATTTCTACTGTACAAACGAAAGTTCACAATATCACTTTCACTAGAGTCAGTATCGAAATTTATTTCACTTGATGGAAACATTTTACTATATTTAAATTAAACTTTAGTACACTTTTCTTTATCCTAATTTTTCGACCTTTTTATTAAATTAAGATGAAATGATCTTCAAGCTTGAGGTCTTTTTTATAAAAATTTTTTTAAAAAATGTGTTTATTTAATTCAATATTTCGTCTTCCTTTGGAAGACTTTTTCAGGGAAATTTTTTGATTTTTTGTTTATAAATTATTTAAGAGGAAATGAAAATAATAATAACATACATACATAAATACATTCAACATAAAGTGTCACAAAAAATTAAAATACACAAAAACCATTTTTAACATAATGTAATTAACATAATAATAGATTTCTTAATATGCTAATTTATTACTTTATTTTTATAAATTAGATGCCTATAATTCTGAGCTAAGCTTTCCGTATCTTTTCTAAAATTAATTCTATTTCCTAATGGTACATTAATTATATGCAGCATCTCAAACATATAACGTTTCCTATAATTATTTTCCGTATTCAATATGGAAACACTATTAAAATCCGGGTTATGATCTAAATCCCGACAATGAATAGACAAAGCAGTCTTCTGAGACGAATTTATATTTCTATATTTCTGATCTGTCTTATGTCCTGCTAATCTAGTCTTCAATTTATTCTTCGTTGTTCCTATATATACCTTGTCACATTGTTCAACTCATATACATACATTTCTCTTGTATTTCTTTTCAAATTTTGTATTTAATTGATGACGTCACATGTATATTGTTGTTGCATTAAAGATCAATTACAGTTGGGAGAACATATGTAGCAACATTTACACGTGATGCGGCTTCTTTGAGGTTATGTTAGTTTGATGATTAGTGATAAGCCTATGTCTCCTTTCTTTTCATGCAACTACTTCACTTCCTGGACGATTATTTTCCATTATATGCACTTTTAAAATTATCACTAAACTAATTTTTAAAATTATCACTAAACTAATGCCAAACAAAAATCCACCATCTGAACTTCTCAATATTGTTAATACTGAAATATTGTTAATACTAAAACCCTAGCAATTAAATTTTATTGTTAATTGATTGAAGTATTTATAAGTTTTATAAAAAATTGATCATGCTACAGTTACATACTAAAAATTCTGACCGAATTTTATCATAACTTACCAAGTTTACTTGGGCTATATGAAATGATTAATAATTAAAATATTAATCCGAACATTTTTGTTTTTCTTTTACAAGCCTTAATAAAAATACTGCTAAGCACATGTAAATTTTAATTTATTTTTTTGTGCTCAACTATTCTCCTCATTTTTCCGCAAGGCAGCCACACACTTCAAAACTGATCAGATAAAAAAAAAAGTAAAATTTTAATTAACTTTATGTCGCTCTAAGAGAAATACCTCGACAGCTATTTCAAGACAAGTTCTTTTGTTTTAAGATATACTTATATTATAGTCGTATGTCTCGTGCTCAAATTCTAGACATAAATGTTACTAGTTTTAACATTAAAACTTCTAACAGAAAAATTTATAGTATTTTATTTTGAGCGCCAACATAATCTATTTAAATTTGATTGCAAGAACACTATCACAAATGGCTGTTTGACTGAAAGAGCATTGTGTTGTGACTTAAATAAATATTCTTTGTGCGGGACATAAAAATCTGCAACACAATCGTGTCTGTCATGAGTTTAGAACGTTTTCAATTAGAGTGAAAATTTCCGAATCATAAAAAAGAAAATTTGGTGTCCGCAATCCACATATTTTTTAAACTTTTTCGAACTAATTTTCGAAAGACAAACTAAAAACGACTAAGCAAGAACGCAGTGGTTGCAGAAGCTAAATGTCAAACTAATTATAATTTTCATTTGTTTTTTTTTTTAATATAGAACTTGACACTTTGATTTCATACAAAACTTGCCATTGTTAACACCTTGTTAGTAGTCTCTGACTATAATATGTTTCAAACATATGCTTAAAGCTTTTAGCTCAAAACAAAAAAATTAAAAAATGCCGGCAGTATTTCATTTAAGTTATATTCAAATAAAAAGACAAAAAATTTGTGAAGAAAATGTTCGGAGACGGAACCTGCGTGATCATTCAGACCCAATGAATTTATCAGATTCTGCGTAAGTAATTTTATGTTTATCATTTGAAATTTCTAATGTTTTTTACATGTAGATTTGTTGATCACTTTCGTATTAACAAGGCCGCTTATCATATGATATTACGAAACATTGGACCACATATGGTTGTAAGCAGCATACCTGAAACATTCCAACTTGCAGGAACTTTAAGATTTTTGGCTGTTGGTGCCTCTCAAAGATCTGTGGCAAATGATTTTCATATTGGTCTTGGAAGAAGCACTCTCTCAATGTATATGTGGAGTGTGATACAATTGCTGGAAGATAAGATCTGTCCTAGATGGATACATCTTCAAATGAATGAAGAGGAAATCAGAGCATCCAAATTACATTTTTTTGAAAATTATGGTTTACCAAATGTGATTGGGTGTGTTGATGGATCTCATATCCGCATTATTAAGCCGAAAGAGGATGATTCCATTTATTTTAATCGTAAAGGATACTTTAGTTTGAATGCATTGATAGTTAGTTATTTACTTTTTCAAATAGTTCGGATTTAATTAATTCATTGTGTATATTTAGATTTGTGACCATAAAATGAAGATACGTGCCGTTAATGCAAGCAGAGGTGGTTCAAGTCATGATGCAATCATATGGCGTTTAAGTGATGTTCGGCAACATTTTCGGGAGATATATGAAAGAGGAAATGATAGCATAATTCTAGGTGACTTCGGCTATGCTTTGGAACCGTTTCTTTTAACACCGTATCGAAATCCAGTAGCCGGGTCTAGGGAGCACTTATTCAACAAGAGGCACACCTCTGCTCGGAATATTGTGGAGCGGACTATAGGCAACCTGAAAAGCCGTCTTCGTTGTCTTCTATCCCCAGCACTACACTATAGCCCTCCCAAGGTCGTAAAAATTATTAATGTGTGTTGTGCGCTCCATAATGTATGTAAGGAGTTCAATATTGAATATAATAACTCAGACCCAGATGCTGAAGAAAATTATGACGAGCAGGACACTAGTGAAGATAATCATACTAATGATGATGAGGAGTCCCAACATTCACGCGAAAATGCACTTGCAATTAGAAATCGTATAGCTACTAGCTTGAGCAATAATTAAAACAATTTCTTATTTACATATTTTATTATTTAATAAAAAAAAGAAAAATCAACAAATTCATTTCAAAATCAGACTTAAGGCATATTATGTACATGGTTTTCCCTACCACAAAAAATTTTAAATTAATAAAAAAACTTCAATTTCTAGCATTTTCATTGGTTTAGATCTTTTAGTTAAAGCATTATTTCTAGTTTCTTTTCCACAGTTTTTCCAATTGATTGTAATGTTCTCTTTGTTGTATACCTTGTTTTTTAATTTCTTCCAGCTTTTCTCTTTTTATCAAAATAATTTCATCATATTTAAGACCCAAATTATCGATCTTGGCGCATAAAACTTGCACTTTTCTTTCTATATTTTGAAGGCAATCACAAATCTTTTTTTTATTGTCATTTAAGTTTGCTATCTCTAACCCTATCTTTTCCATACTTTTATTTTCTTTTTTCAATAAATCTTCCAAACTATTTTCGCGATTTCTGTTTCGAGATAGGTGCATGGATGATGCTGGACGTTGGTGTTTAGAGTGGGTTTGAGGCGAACAAAATTCCTGAGGGGGCGATGATGATATAATTGTATCTACATCTACTATTTCCTTGCTTTTAGGCACTCCGAAACTTTTTGCATTTTCAATGCCATCAATTACTTTGTATATGCCGCATATAACTGCTAGTTCCTCTTCTGTACGGGTAAGAACAAACTGATTATAGCTGCCCCCTCCAGTTTTCTTAACTTCAGTCTTATTATGGGCCAGTTTTTTCCTAATGTTCCCCTTCCAATCGAGCCAAGCCTAGAAATAGTAAGCATTAGATGAACTATAGTAAACATTACTAAAAAATAACCCACTTTCTTCCAAGTGGCAACATCCTTTGAAGGTGGCCCAGCGGCATTCAATTGAGCTGCTAGCTCTTCCCACAATTCTTCTTGTAGTACCTTATCTCCTTTAACAAAACCCCGGGCAACGTCAGGATGGTCAGCCATAAATTTTAAGAAAATTGAGTCTTGTTTTGCATTCTTACATATGTTTACCCCTGCAGATAAGAAACACAATAAGAGAATAACAAAAATATAAATTTAACAGTTTACTTACATTTTAGGATTTATTCCATTAGTTTTTCTTTGTATTTCTATTTTCTTTTATTTCTTGTATATTTTTTTCATCAATCATTCATTTGCGTGTTAATTAATTTGTATCAAACATTGAAGTCGCTAAACTGATCGGCGGCGGCAGTGGGACTAAAGTTAGTCGGCGACTACACACAAAAATTGTCGGCAGCCAAAAAATTAGATGAAGTTATCAATGTAATAATTTTATAATTTTTGTTATTATTTCCAAAAAAATGCTACTGTCCCTATACAATTATGTTTAAATACTAGAATAAAGAAATTTAAATTATTATATTTAATATTTAAGAAAATTAACAACTTACTTTTTATACGATGGGCTTGGTACACCGACTAGCATATGTTTTATTTTAATGATAAATAATGATAAATAATGATAATGATAATAATTAAAAACTGATTCGGAATTGGAAAAATTAAAATTTTTTTAACTTTTTAATTAAAATCTCTTTTATTTGACTAAATATTGATAAAAAGCTTAATAACAAATATAGCATATTTTGCACATTAACGTTTTCCAGTTCTAATTTCATTACTTATGTATGAAATGTACAGGGTGGCCCAGAAAGACTGAAGTGGTGTGAATTGCTTATAACTTTTTATTTAAGAGATATTTTTTTAATTTTTTTTTTTTTTAATACATTAAATTTATGGGGAATATTTTTGGATTAGTTATTAAAAATGATATCCCGCAAGTGGTGGCCATATTCTGCTTCGCACAAATGTGCTCTTTCCAACACATTTTCCATGACCTTTCGCAAAACTTCCGGTGGTATGTTGTTAATTTCTTCTCGAATATTGGTTTTTAACTCCTCAATAGTCCTAGGCTTATTAACATAAACTTTTCCTTTTAAATAGCCCCAAAGAAAACAGTCTGGAGCGGTTAAATCCGGGGAACGCGGAGGCCAATTAAAATTGCTGTTACGAAATAAATTGCATAGTCAAGTCGTTGCTGGTAATCTGTTGGTTTCAATTCTTGGACAAGTTGAATTTTGTATGGAAACAATCCTATGGTGTGCAAAATTCGCTGCAGCGACGTCCTTGAGAGGCCCAGTTGTGACGAACGTCTCCTGGTTGATGTTTCTGGATCCTCCCGAATACTCTCCTGTACCACTTGAATATTGTCAGCCGTGTGGACAGTTCGGTGTCTGCCGGGACCAGGAAGGTTCCTTACTGCTCCTTGTTCTCGAAAATTTGCAACCAGACGGTTTATTGTTGACTGAGAGGGTGCAACCCGCACATTAAATTGACGACGGTATGCGCGCTGAGTCAACACAATGGACCGTTGATTTGAAAAGTAAATTTCAACAATTTGGGCACGTTGTTCAATTGTGTATTGCTCCATTATAAATTATCCAAGTCTTCTTTACAAAATACTGAAAAGAAAAGAAAAAAAAATTATAATAAAAAAGTTATAAGGAATTCACACCACTTCGGTCTTTCTGGGCCACCCAGTATAATAAAAGTCCATTTATATGCGGCGCGGCATACTTCCGAATGTTTTTGCAAGATTGGTAGCTAATTTGAGAGTGTTTCTAACATCTCCATTTCCGTGTATTAATATCAAACATATATAGATTTTAATGTTTTAGTTGGATAAATAAGATATCAAACTAAATTCTAATTTAATTTTTTTTTAATTAAATTAATTTTATTGTATAATAAAGGAGATTCTTTTTGCTTTCACAAAGTTTGGCGCACTCGAAAGTAAAACGAAAATATTGTTCGGAAGTGAATGTCATGACACCAAAATGTTCGGAAAAGATTCACTTTCACACGGATGTGAAACTCAAGACAGACACGAATATCATATTTCGGTGTCAATAAACTCGCCAGCTTTTCGTATTGCTCTGGTGTTGTGTTTTTTTGACCTGCAATCAATTAAAAAAAGGTTTAAAGTTACACAAAAACAAAACAAAATTTATTACAAAATACATTTATAGTACTTTATATTCACATTTTATTTAATTATGCAATTTTTTAACTAAAGCAAAAAATCTAAATGCTTTCCGTTAGAAAATAAACAACTTGCAAAAACGTAGCTACGATCGTAATGCAGAATACAAACAATCGAAAAACAAATCGAATTCATACCGGGAACGGAACGCAGAATACAAAACTTGCCGAACAGAGAAAATTACGATCCGAATCGAAACGCTGTAAACAAGTAAGAGTGTGGTATATTCGGCTGGGCCGAATCTAAAGTGAAAATATACTCGGTTATATATAACCTGTTTCGGAATTTTCTATTTTCTGTATTTTAGAAACTTTCTTTTATAACTAGAAAATTTTTCAGCAAAAAAAAAAAATATTAATGGAAAAATCGGTTCAGGCTATATCTCGGGTATTTATGGACCGACATTGGAAATTTTTATTTTCCATATGTATATAACCTTACTTTATTACCAGAACTGCTTTTGAGCAAAAAAAAGTTGTTTAAGTTTGTTTACGGGATATTTTCATGAAAACCCCGGTCTAGGCTATATCTCGGGTATATATGGACCGTATCGGAAATTTTAATTTTCCATAATTATATAATATTATTTCCTTACCAAAACTGCTTTTGAGCACAAAAAAGTTGTTTAAGCATTTTCATGAAAAACCCGGTCTAGGCTATATCTCGGGTATATATGGACCGATATCGGAAATTTTCATTTTCCATATTTATATAACCTGATTTTATTACCAGAATTGGTTTTAAGCAAAACAAAGTTGCTTAAGTTCGTTTACGCAATATTTTCATGAAAACCCGGTTTAGGCTATATCTTGGGTATATATGGACCGATATAGGAAATTTCCATTTCCAATATTTATACAACCTTATTTTATTACCAGAACTGCTTTTAAGCAAAAAAATTTCTTTCAGTTCGCACACGCGACATTTTCATGAAAAACCTTGTTCAGGCTATATCTCGGGTATATATAGACCGATATCGGAAATTTTTATTTTCCATATTAATATAATTTTATTTCATTACCAGAATTGCTTTTGAGCACAAAAAAGTTGTCTAAGTTCGCTTACGCGACATTTTCATGAAAACAGCGGCTTAGGCCATATCTCGGGTATATAACGACCGATATCGGAAATTTTCATATTTATATAACCTTATTTCATTACCGTAACTGCTTTTGAGCACAAAAAAGTTGTTTAAGTTCGCTTACGCGATATTTCCATGAAAACCCCGGTTTAGGCTATATCTCGGGTATATATTGACAGATATCGGAAGTTTCCATTTTCCACATTTATATATCCTTATTTCATTACCGGAACTGCTTTTGAGCACAAAAAAGTTGTTTAAGTTCGCTTACGCGATATTTTCATGAAAAACCCGGTTTAGGCCATATCTCAAGTATATATGGACCGATATCTGAAAAAAAATGTTTGCCTTTTAGTTACCATGCTTAATAAGTGTGTGAAGTTTGAAGCAGAACAAACAACTTTTGTTTCCAAAAATTTTCATACAAAATTGCAGAAAAAATGGCTTTTTTCGGAATTTTGAATATATCTCAGCTATACGTGGACCGATATTACTGAATTTTAATAGCAAACCCATGAATCGATGGGGTAAAAGAATGGTGAAAGAAAAAGTTTCCAAGTCTAATGGTTTTCTCAGAAACGGTATTTCAACAGCGGACAGACGGACATCGCTTAATAGACTTTTCCATTAATTCTGATTCAGAATATATATATTTTACAGGTTCGCAAATTAAAACTGTAGAAATTACAAACGGAATCACAAACTTATATATACCCTTTACATTTTTGTGAAGGGTATAATAAAAGAGTTATTTCATTTCAAATAAATAGGGGTGTTTATTAATCACCTGTGACACAGTTTCTTGTGGACAATTTCCTTCTTTTTGAAAATACACTTATATAAAACTCAGCTGCTCGCACTGCTTGATCGGATGAATAGATAACTCAGAGAAAAAAGTAAAAACCGGAAATGGTTAGATTTCGGCAATCTAACTTGACATTGGAAAATTTCCAATTGGATCAAATTGTCAATGCGAACAACCAAGGTGCATTAACGTATACACGGTGGCAGCACTAGAGCAAAATTACAACAACACAACAAAAACAGGCATGTGGTAAGCTATGTTTATCAAAAATATTTGTAACTATTTTCACAATTATAAACTATGAATGTACCTTTTCATAATTATAAATTATATTTATTTGAATTATTTATATGTTCACAAAATAATTTGTTTTTTATTTTTTATTTTTAACTTGGACCAGTACTCAGGGGAAGACCCCTACATATGCAGTGCATTGTACCAGAACAAGGAAAATAGGTTGTGAGGAGGAGGAAAGAGGGAGTAGTATTTATGAACATTTGACTTGAACATTTCAACGTTATAACAGACAGGAAACACGTCAGCAGGTAACTTCTTCCACAGGCGGAGCGTACGGCTGAAAAACGAATTCTCTCTGTAATGCGTAGTACGATTCCCTGAGCAATCGCCCACAAATGGATGAGCTCTGAACAATGCACGCGTGCTACGTAAAAATGTGCGGGTTTCAGGAACAAGGTCCCTAATCTCGTCAGAGCAAAATCCTTAGTAGTAACGATAGAACAGAGTAACGAACCCCACACAGCGTCGATGCTCCAGTGAGTCAATAGAGTTGGATACTCTACTGTCACCGATAAGCTTCTTCGCCCTCTCCTGCACACGGTCGAGTAACCCCAAAATTGATTTTGGGGCACCGGCCCAAACATGAGAGTTGTATTCCATTTTTGGTCGGATATAGGTGGTATAAATAGTAAGGAGATCAGATGGAGTGAAGTACATCTTACACCGTTTTAGAAACCCTAGGCACTTGAATGCTTCTTTAGAGATATGAAAAATGTGTTCAGTCCAGCGAACATCACACTGTATCTTCATTCCAAGAACATCAAGAGCTTCCGATTCCTCAATATTTATACCATCCATGAGTACAGATAAAGCAGCATCTGTGGTCGTTTGTTTGTGTGTTAATAAACAACATTGGGTCTTACGAGCGTTAAAGGCAACCCTGTTTTCTCGACCCCATTCGGAGATTAATAGAAGATCACTGTTTAGTGAGTCGTTCATATTTTGCCTCTTGGCAACGATCTCGGATAGGCTGGGCCTATAACTGAAAGAGTACGAATGGCAGATGCTGCTGTCATCCGCGAAGGAGTGGATAGGGTTGGAAGTTTGGTATAACAGGTCATTTAGGAACATAAGGAATAGGGTAGGAGAAAGAACGGAGCCTTGCGGTACCCCTGAATTAATCTTGAACTCGTTTGATGAGACCCCATCTATTACAACTCGTATAGTGCAGTCTCTGAGAAAACTCCATACAAACCGAGAGAAGACATCACCGACACCAAAAGCAATAAGTTTTGCCTGCAATGCAGCATGCCACACTCTGTCAAACGCTTTGGAGATATCTAGAGCCACAACTTTACTTTCACCGAAATGGTGGATTGAGTGATGTTTAATTCAGAATAAAACACTAAATTTACTTTCAAAAATGTAAACAATACATATGACGTAAATAGCTTACTATATTGCCAGTAGCAAAAAATTGTCACATGCCGTAGTGCTGCCACCGTGTATACGTTAATGCACCTTGCGAACAACTTTACAACCGAAGGTGAGTATAACAATTCATGTAAATGAATGGTAAGTAAGTATAATTTAACTATTAGTGTAGGTAAGTAAGTACGAATTTTCAATATAAGCAATATACAGATTTACATTTTTAAATCCAACAGGTAAGTATACAAAATTAAAAATAATAATGCGATGGTAAGAATACTTTCAATTAACAAATATATATTCCATTCAAAATTGACATTGCATAATGGTTTTATTTCCATATAGTTCATTAATTAAGCGTAAGACATGAGTTCATATTTAATAAAATTTAGTTTGTCCAAACACGCAGAATAAGGGTGATAATTATTGGGAAGTCTGACATCGTCATATTTCCATAACAAGCCAGTTTTAAACCGATTGTCAACTCTTATTGTAGTTTCGTTCAAAATCTGCGTTGCTCTCACGTCTTCTTCAGTTTTTATTAACGGCGCATTCCTCACCCCTAAGCTCTTAATATTGAAATAATCAGTAACCATTTTATGAATATCGTCCGCGTTTACAAAAAGGCAAGATTTTAGCTTTGAAGATACGTCACCCCAAGGTCCAAATACTACCCAGCCCAGTTCAGTGTTGCAGGTAAATGGTCCCTTTAAGTTACTACTATTTGTAAAAGATGACAGCCCTAAAAAGGTGTGATCAAGCCCGATCAATAATTTAACAAGCAATCGAGACGTATCTTTAAACGGCTTTTGAATTTATTCTTGTGTTAAGCTTTGCATGGGCAAATTTAAATTAGAAACTGCGTAAACATTTCTGATCAAATGCCTACTCTTTTTATCTATGCCACTTACCTTGACGTCAAACGATATAGCTGGCTCACGTGCTGATCGACCTCCAAATATTTGAATATTTAAAAAGCTCTTTTCCTTGGATGCCTATTATATCTGCGACATCCTTATCTAACATTGTAATTGACGAGCCCTCATCAAAAAGAGTGAAAGCATCGATACGGCAATTTTCCCCATACAAAGTGACAGGCAAAACTCTAAATAACATTTTATTGGTGTGTTCGATACAACAACTGAGAACATTTTGTTGTGATTCGTTTATAGCAGACGGCTGAACATGAAGAAATGAAGCATTTTATTATTTCTCTTATGGCATCCATTTGTCAAACACTGTTTTTTTCGACGGCAATCTCGAGTAGTGTGGCCAATATTTAAGCATGGAAAACAGGCGTGAAATTTCTTTATTTGTTTCCATCGGTCTTGTACTGGCATGTTTAGAAACTGCATACAATCATAAATTTTGTGCGGCCCTTTACAAATAATACACAACTTCATCGTTGTGTGTAACAAGACACGCCGTTTTTGCTCTTTTTGTTCAACTTGCCCTACGGTGCATATTAAGTTGGCTACGTCGCTAAGCCAATTGCTAAAGTCGACAATAGTTGGATAAGGCTTAACACTTCCTGCTACTTTGGCCCAATCGAATTTCTTGATCATGGGAAGCTTCGCTACAAGCTCTTCCATTAAAGCTATGTGCTGTTGCCCATTCACGGCTTGTAAAAACACCGCTAAATTTTTTACTTTTGTGGAAAACGGAACAAACTTTATTATATTCACTCACATGTGGTAGTTCCCTTACCTGCTTTAGCTGGCTATGAATGAGCTGTTCAGGGCGACCAAATCTAAATCTTCGATGGCAGAGTCATACATTAGGCACGGAATCACTGCGTGGGGAAGCGCAACACATTGTAGACTATTGCAAAATACACAAGACCGCATATTCAAGATTCTTTACAAAAATCTACAACGCAATCAAACATTAGCCAATACAAACAACATAACAAGCAATCTTACCAATACTGAAAACAACACTATTTACAATACAAGGTACAACACCATTCACAACACAATGAACAACATAAGTCAAAACAACGTCCATAACAATACAACCAACAATAGCCATAACGATCACTATACCAGCAATATCACCAGTTACAGCACAATAAACAACCCCACCAGTCGCTACAACTACAATGACATTTGCAACACAATTAATAACATCAGTCAAATAAATGTCCTTCAAAACACCCATATCAAAAACTACACGAGCAACAACATCAACGGTAGTAGCCACACATACAACTACAACAATGATAATACCAGTTACATTACCAATAGCAATACAACCTACAACACTGGTTACAGCACAATAAACATTAACATCGTAAATGAAAACAACACTCATCACAACATCTGTATAAACAACCACAAAAGGTACAACATCAACAACAATACCAGCTGTAGCGGCAACGCCAGTTACAACAATACCAACAATTATAACCATAGGAATATTACCACCAGCAACAACTTCAACACAAATAGTATAGGCAACAACAGTAGCAACAATACCAGATATGACTCCAGAAACAACAGCAACATCGCAAGTCTCAGTGGAAACAATTCCATTGCAAAACAATTACGCATTTTAAATATTAAAGGAATATATTATACAACACTAGCTGCCGAATTTTACAATGACTCAAGGTTTAATAAAACAATAGATCATCAATATAACACTAGACGACGAAAACAAGGCAGATTCAAAGTTGAAAGATATGAAAACAATTATGGAAAAAACACCCTAAACGTTACGATACCAGCAATTTTCAATAGGCTGCCAGTAAAAATTCTACAAACCCAAAACAAACACAAAAGAAAAAAACTTATAAAAGATTTTTTCATAAGTTCGCAATGAACTATAAATTTATGTTTGTATGTAATTTTTATCCTAAATTTAATACAAGAAACAGCACAAATTAATAAGAATTATTCCTGCAGACAAGCTATTTTGCTTCGCAGGTTTAGGTTTAAGATAATTTGTAAATGAATTCTTCAAATAATAAATTCCAAATTAAAAATATAAAAAAAAAAAATTTAAGTTGTTCTATAACTGCATTAACGTTGTCTGGGTGTATTAACTTTATTATTATACACCCATATATTTTATTACTTCTCTAGCAGCACCTTTGAGATATTTATGCAGTCGTTGATTATTTTTTAAATTTGTATAACCATATGCCGCAGTTGACTGCTGCATAAAACAATGGGTAATCTTCTGGCTCACCGGAAAATTCTGACAAATCTTGGATTTTACGCGGCAGTACGTTGCATGAATTAGAGTTTGGCCCTATGGTAGAATTCTGTTGGTTTACATGCGAAAACGGCGTGTTATTATTCGTGAGAATGGACACACACAATTGACTTAACATTGGCGCTGTTTCTGTTGCCGTGTTAGCGATGCTTGCAATAGCAGCTTCAGTTTGCGTAAAATAAGAACTTGTATCGCTAAGAAATTGTATCGGCAGACCCACAAAATTATTTGAAGCAACTGATGCTTGCGTCGATGGCATAAGAGAGCAGCTCGCTGCAGTCTGCATATACGGCGTTGTGGCTGCATATGTTGTTAATGTAATTGTTGGCCGGCTAACATATTGTAACGGGTAAATTGGCGGTATTTGGTTATTTGCGAAACACTTTCATGGTTGAGATTAAGGTCACTTACCTGGTCTCTTTCTTGGATGGTTGTTTGCAGTTCTTGACATTGGCGGCTGCTGTTACTAAGCTTCATTTGTGTATCAGACAGTTGACATTGTAGTAGGGCAATCTGTTTTTGCATTTCTAGCACATTGGTGGCTGTTGTGTTTGCTGGCGTTTTGGAAGACGTTTCTCCACTTGCATTGACGGCATCTTTTGCTTGTTTTTTTTTTTTTGTCATTCATTTATTTATTGAATCTTCAAAATATGAATTAACAATAAGTATTCAAATCTTAATACTAAATATAAAAGTTATTTAAGTCCAGCCACTGCTAGACAAAAGGGTTTAATTTCGCGCGAATAATATCGGTAGAATCACCTATTTAACGTTCTGATGGTGGCCAGGGTATCCCTTCTTCTCAACCGAGAGTGGCCGCCAAAATTAAGTATGGTGCATGCAAGAGGATGTGGGTGAAGTTCCAGTTTACTGATACACCTTGTGGCATACTTAGAGAACTCGTCAGTTACCAGCGGAACACACAGATCCCTGTGAATTCGTGAGTTTCTTACGTACCATGGAGCTGAAGTAATTGTACGAAGAATTTGGTTTTGTCGTCTTTGAATTTTTTCGATGTTGAGGCGGTTCCCCATAATTGAACTCCGTAGCACCATATAGGCTTTAAAATTGCGTAATATAACAAAAGTTTGCAGTCCAACTTCAATGTCGAATTTCTGCCCATAAGCCAATTTAGTTGCGCTACTTTTAATTTCAACTGAGTGACTTTCGCATCAATGTGAGGCATCCACGTTAGCCTACGGTCGAGGTAAATACCAAGGTATTTAACTTCATTATGCTGCGGAATAGGTGTATTGTTAATTTGGAGAGCCGAACATGTTTGCTTACGCAGTGTGAATGTAACGTGGGTACATTTTTGTTCATTAACTTTTATTTTCCAAAGTTTCAACCATTTCTCTAATATTGAAATATACTGCTGCAAATTTCGTGAAGCTTCTTGATGGTTTACATGAACGCTAAAAAAAGCTGTGTCATCTGCAAAAGTTGAAGTATGGATTCCGGATCCCGTTGGCATGTCAGATGCGTAAATCAAATATAGAGTGGGTCCTAGAATGCTACCTTGGGGAACTCCTGCTCCGATTGACTGTGAGAGACTTGTAAAGTCAGTTTCTTTTATAACAAATTTCGGGTCGTATAAGTAGCTTTCCAGAAGCTTGTGAGTATTTGCAGGCAAGTTCAACTTTATTTTGTGCATCAGTCCGTCGTGCCACACTTTATCAAAAGCTTGGGAAATGTCGATGAATAGAGCTGAACAGTACTTTTTGTCTTCAAAAGTCTGTCTTATGACATTGACTAGCCTATGTGTTTGTTCTATGGTGCTGTGTTTAGCCGGAAAGCAAAATTGATGATCAGGGATACATCCCACATCATTAAGTATTGGAAACAACTTTGCCATTAGCAATTTTTCGAACAGTTTTGAAATTGTTGGTAGTAGACTTATTGGTCTATATGACTCTACTTTAGTGGGATCCTTCCCTGGCTTGGGTATCATAGTAATCATAGAGACTTTCCACTCTGCAGGATAATAGTCAAGGCGTAAAATAGCGTTAAAAATAAAAAGCAAAACTCTTCTAGCTACACGAGGTAACTGTTCAAGCATTTTACCAGTAATTTGATCTATACCTGGAGCTTTCCTGGGGTTTATGTTATTGATAACGTTTTCGACATCTTGAAAGTTAAGTCTCAAAGACACAGGCTGTCTAACAGCATACGGCGCAAATTCTGCTGCAGCATCCGCTGAATCAGTTGTCGTAAAAACATTTCTCAAATGATCAACGTACGCCAGTCGCCAGTTGAAGTTCGCAAAGGTATTATGAGTCTTTTCAGACCTTTTGTCGCTTTCCACAGAGAATAGTCAGATTGCGGAGTACCATCCAAGCTTTCCAAATATGTTTTAAGGGAAGATATTCTCTGGATTTCAAGCAGATTTCTTAGTCGAGTTACGCATTCCCGTAGCCTAGTTTTAAGCTGGGGAGACCTTCGAGTTTGCCACTCTCTTCTAACTCTTCTTTTTTCTGACAGAAGTTGCTCAATTTCCGCCGAATAAGTTCTATTGTTCTCATTTCTGGATCTTATATGACTAGTGGTAGCATGCTGTACGGCCAGTTTGAGGTTTTCAGAAAAATCGTTAATTGACGCATCAATATCCTCAGGTGTTCTCAAGGCGATATTTTCACTACAATGTGTACTCAAAAATTTTTTGTATTTTAGCCAATTAACTCTGTTGACGGTCAACGGGGAGCCAATCTCTCCAAAATCTATAACATCAGGGATCTTTCGTCGGTCTGACGGCCAATAAGTGGGATGTCCGCTTGAAACCACATCTAAGCCCATTTTGGAAACGGTGTCAAAAAGCACACGGCCTTTCGAGGTAATTAAACGTGATCCTCAAAAAATGTGTTTAGCGTTATAGTCGCCGGCCGCTAAAAATCGAAGACCAAGTGATTTGAAAAAATTTAAATATTGGCTTTCTGTTACTGAAAATCGTGGTGGTGAGGAAATCGAGGATATAACGATTTTTTCATGAAAATAATCAAGGCATATATTTGTAGCTTGGAGATATTCCTCACGTGTCCCGTTCATTAGATAATGCTTAATTCTGGTCTTTATCAAAATTGCCGAACCGCCACAAGATCTTCCACGGGGATCTTTTGTGTCATATAATGTGTAGCGATTAGTTTTGAAATAACTGTTGGTTGTCAAATGGGTTTCAGCAATCATCATTATATCGATCTGCTTTTCCATAAGGAAGTGCTCAAGTTCATTTTTAAGTTGGCGAATGCTGTTTGCGTCCCAGAAACATATTTTTAACCAATTCATTTTGTTAAAATTGCCTGCAAAATGGAGGATTGCATTTTCAGCATTTCCTGCATCATGTTTGTCATGGAAACCGTAAATGTATTTATAGATTGAACAAGAGTCTGCAGAGTTGCCTCAAGATTGCTAAAATGTTGGTCGGAGTTTTGAGGCTTGGGCTCCTGATTCAACTTTGGTTTATCGGATTTTACCACATTCGCATAAGAAATTTGTTGGGGGTTTTGCACGTGTATATGGCTGGTTGGCTGGCGTACCTGGAGAAAATTGGTTGTAGAAATGGTGTTTGACTGCTGGGGTGGCATATTTAAAATTGATGACCTATTTGTCATTGATCTCTTGAAGTGAGTATAGACAGGGCAACCCCTGTAGTTTGCAGTGTGGTTACCTCCACAGTTACTGCATTTTTTAACGTTCGTGTCAGTCTTAGGTTTATTGCACTGTGATGTACCGTGAAGTTCACCACACACAACACAAACTGCGGGCAATTTACAATGTGCCTTAGTGTGGCCAAATTATTGGCAGTTTAGGCATTGAACGGGACCTAAACGCTTATGAGGCTCCTCAACGGTAACCTTACGATGCAAAAGAAATTTAAGGTTGTAAAGTGGATGAACCTCATTTTTCTTCAGAACGACATCCCCTGGTTCCATTTCAACCCTAAACATGGGTTGAGGAATCTTTTCACGGTTCCTTATGTTGGTTACATTTTTTATTTTAAAGCCTTCCTCTTGCAGTCCAGTCTTAATATCATCCCTGTGTACACAGGGGTCAATTCCTTTTATAACGACCTGAAACACTTTTAAGCTGATAAGTGTAAAATGATCGTTTCTCCTTCTCCAGAACGTTAGACAACTTTCTTTATTCATTTTCACTGTTTACCTGGATTTTCGTTTCATTGATGGCGCCGTGCTTAACCGATATTACATTAAAAGCATGTTTGCCGATTGTCGCAATAAGTTGTTTTACCAGCTCACTAGAGGTAAGCTCTCGAAAATATATTGGTGGCGGCTTAAAGGTTTTTTTAGATATTGTTGGCTCATCTGTTTGCAGTATAGCAAACCTATTACTATCCGTTGCCGAAGTCCTATTATCATCTTTAGACATTTTCGGTTGAGATGATATTTGAGCTGATTTGGGGCTTCGCTGCCTTTTAACCACGGTTATATACCTGTCCATGCCTACTTGGGTTTTTGGCTTATCATCAACAATTAAACTGGAAGATGTTTTGTCTTCAGTTGTAACAACAATATTTGGCGAACACGATCGCGGGTGTTTCCTATCTCTAAGAGACAGGAAATTTTCCAATGATTTTTTCACCGATTCTTCTTCAGAAATCCAAAGGTTTTTTCTACCGGAGCTAAGTTCTTTTTCAGAATTACATCTGATAGGTGCACTCATGCAATTAATTGTTTTTTATTTACAATTTAAAACGGTATTTAAAAAATGTCACAAAGTCTTTCTTTTAAACAAAAACACTCTGTTCACCTATTACGGTTTTTAGTTAATCCCGTTTTATTTTTTTTTATACCCTTCACAAAAATGTAAAGGGTATATATAAGTTTGTGATTCCGTTTGTAATTTCTACAGTTTTTTTTTGCGACCCTATAAAGTATATATATTCTGAATCAGAATTAATGGAAAAGTCGATTAAGCGATGTCCGTCTGTCCGTCTGTCCGCTGTTGAAATACCGTTTCTGAGAAAACCATTAGACTTAGAAACTTTTTTCTTTCACCATTCTTTTACCCCATCGATTCATGGGTTTGCTATTGAAATTCAGTAATATCGGTCCACGTATAGCTGAGATATATTCAAAATTCCGAAAAAAGCCATTTTTTTTTTTTGCAGTTTTGTATGAAAATTTTTGAAAACAAAAGTTGTTCGTTTTGCTTCAAACTTCACACACTTATTAAGCATGGTGACTAAAAGACAAAAAATTTTTTTTTTCAGATATCGGTCCATATATACCCGAGATATAGCCCAAATCGGGTTTTTCATGAAAATGTCGCGTAAGCGAACTTAAACAACTTTTTTGTGCTCAAAAGCAGTTCTGGTAATGAAATAGGGTCATATAAATATGAAAAATGAAAATTTTTGATATCGGTCCATATATACCCGAGATATAGCCCAAATCGGGTTTTTCATAAAAATGTCGCGCAAGCGAACTTAAACAACTTTTTTGTGCTCAAAGCAGTTCTCATAATGAAATTAGGTTACATAAATATGGAAAATGAAAATTTCCGATATCGGTCCATATATACCCGAGATATAGCCTAGACCGGGGTTTTCATGAAAATGCCGCGTAAGCGAACTTAAACAACTTTTTTGTGCTCAAAAGCAGTTCTGGTAATGAAATTAGGTTACATAAATATGGAAAATGAAAATTTTCGATATCGGTCCATATATACCCGAGATATAGCCCAAATCGGATTTTTAATGAAAATGTCGCATAGGTGAAGCTAAATAACTTTTTTTTGCTCAAAAGCAGTTCTGGTAATTATATAAGGTTACATAAATATGAAAAATGAAAATTTCCGATATCGGTCCATATATACCCGAGATATAGCCCAAATCGGGTTTTTCATGAAAATGTCGCGTAAGCGAACTTAAACAACTTTTTTGTGCTCAAAGCAGT
This sequence comes from Thecocarcelia acutangulata, assembly GCA_914767995.1. Classification (NCBI taxonomy): domain Eukaryota; kingdom Metazoa; phylum Arthropoda; class Insecta; order Diptera; family Tachinidae; genus Thecocarcelia; species Thecocarcelia acutangulata. The sequence continues at coordinate 65,576,947 of OU612097.1, forward strand.
TCTGGTAACGAAAAAGGGTTATATAAATATGAAAAATGAAAATTTTCGATGTCGGTCCATATACACCCGAGATATAGCCCAAATCGGGTTTTTCATGAAAATATCGCGTAAGTGAACTTAAACAGTTTTTTTGTGCTCAAAAGCAGTTCTGGTAATGAAATAGGGTCATATAAATATGAAAAATAAAAATTTTCGATATCGGGCCATATATACCCGAGATATAGCATAGACCGGGGTTTTCATGAAAATGCCGCGTAAGCGAACTTAAACAACTTTTTTGTGCTCAAAAGCAGTTCTGGTAATGAAATTAGGTTACATAAATATGGAAAATTAAAATTTTCGATATCGGGCCATATATACCCGAGATATAGCCTGAACCGATTTTTCCATTAAAAAAAATTTTTTTTTTTTTGCTGAAAAGCAATTCTCGTTATAAAAGAAGGTTACTAAAATACAGAAAATAGAAAATTCCGATATCGGTTCATATATAACCGAGCATATTTAGGTCACATTTTTAATATACTAAACATATTCGTGACTATCGTGAAGGGTATTTTAGATTCGGCCCAGCCGAATATACTACACTCTTACTTGTTTACTTTGCGATCAAAAAACAAACACGTCCGTTCACTATCGAAGCTAAACAGCGACTCTTGCAATTTTGTATAAAAATTTTTGAAAACAATAGTTGTTTGTTTTGCTTCAAACTTCATAAAATTATTAAGTATGATGACTAGAAGACAAAAGGATATCGGTCCATATATACTCGAGATATAGCCTAAACCGAGTTCTTATTGAAAATGTCACGTAAGCGAACTTAGACAACTTTTTTGTGCTCAAAAGCAGTTCTGGTAATGAAATAAGGTCATATAAATGTGAAAAATGAAAATTTTCGATATCGGTCCATATATACCCGAGATTTTTTTTGCGAATATTATTTCAGAATTCAGTCATCTGTTTAGAGCTCTAATGGTAGCCAAAGTATCCCTCCTTCTCAGATGGGTATGACCACTAAAGCTAAGAATATTAACTGCAAGAGGATTTGGATGGAATTCAAGTTTGTTAATATATCTTGTCGCGTACTTCACAAATTCAGCTTTCACAAAAGGTACGTTCAGATCTGCGTGGATTCGTGAGTTTTCAACGTACCATGGAGAATTCTATTTTGACTTCTTCGAATTTTTTCAATGTTGGATGCCGAGGCTGTGCCCCATAATTGAATCCCATAGCACCATATTGGCTTTAGAATCGAGTTGTACAGCAAAAGTTTACAATCAAGCTTCAAGGTCGAATTTCTGTCTATTCGCCAGTTAATTTGCACTGCTTTCAATTTCATCTGCGTTACTTTTGCCTCGATGTGCGACTTCCATGTTAGTCTACGGTCAAGATGAATTCCGAGGTATTTGACTTCACTGTGTTGAGGTATTACTTTATTTTTAATAGTAATGGGTGAGCATGTTCCTAGACGCAGGGAGAATGTAACATGGGCACACTTTTGTTCATTAACCTTGATTTTCCAAAGTTTGAGCCATTTCTCTAGTTTGTCGATATGTTCCTGTAAATTTATTGATGCTTGCTGGTAGTTACTATGTATGCTAAGGAATGCTGTATCATCTGCAAATGTTGAAGTGTGAACGTTGGTGCTTGTTGGCATGTCAGATGCGTAGATCAAATATAAGATAGGCCCTAATATGCTGCCTTGGGGAACTCCAGCTTCAATAGACTGGGCGAGGCTTATGAAATCGCCTTCTTTTACTATAAATTGGCGACAATATAAATAGCTTTCCAAAAGGTTATGTGTGTTTGCAGGTAAGTTAAATTTATGCATTAAGCCATCGTCCTCTGTTCTCGCAACTCTTCAACCATACGGTCGTGTTAATTGAAATCGGAAAAAAATAATTTTTTATACATGTTGGTAAACTTACATACAAAAACAATAATACATAGTGTTAAATTACGAGCATAAAAAAAACAAAATACGTTGTAATAAATTGTGCAAACAACAACAAGCTATTTAAAAACAAGTAAGAGTGTAGTATATTCGGCTGGGCCGAATCTAAAATACCCTTCACGATAGTCACGAATATGTATAGTATATTAAAAATGTGACCTAAATATGCTCGGTTATATATGAACCGATATCGGATTTTTCTATTTTCTGTACTTTAGTAACCTTCTTTTATAACGAGAATTGCTTTCCAGCAAAAAAAAAAAAAATTTTTAATGGAAAAATCGGTTCAGGCTATATCTCGGGTATATATGGACCGATATCGAAAATTTTAATTTTCCATATTGATATAACCTTATATCATTACCAGAACTGCTTTTGAGCACAACAAATTGTTTAAGTTCGCTTACGCGATATTTTCATGAAAAACCCGATTTAGGCTATATCTCGGGTATATATGGACCGATATCAGAAATTTTAATTTTCTCTATTTTCGTAACCTTCTTTTATAACAAGAACTGCTTTTCAGTAAAAAAAATGTTATTGGAAAAATCGGTTCAGGCTATATCTCGAGTATATATGGACCGATATCAGATTTTTTCTTTTTCCATATTTATATAACCTTATTTCATTACCAGAACTGCTTTTGAGCACAAAAAAGTTGTTTACTCGGCATTTTCATCAAAAAACCTGTTAAGCTATATATCGGGTATATATGAACCGATATCGGAAATTTTAATTTTCCATATTTATATAACCTTATTTTATTACCAGAACTGCTTTAAGGTGAAAAAAGTTGTTTAAGTTCGCTTACGCGGCATTTTCATGAAAACCACGGTTTAGGCTATATCTCTGGTATATATGGACCGATATCGGAAATTTTCATTTTCCATATTTATATAACCTCATCTTATTACCAGAACTGTTTTAAGCAAAAAAAAGTTGTTTAAGTTCGCTTACGCGACATTTTCATGAAAAACCCGGTTTGCGCTATATCTCGGGTATATATGGACCGATATCGGAAATTTTCATTTTTCATACCTATATAACCTTATTTCATTACCAGAACTGCTTTAAGGTGAAAAAAGTTGTTTAAGTTCCCTTACGCGACATTTTCATGAAAAACCCGGTTTGGGCTATATCTCGGGTATATATGGACCGATATCGGAAATTTTCATTTTCCATATTTATATAACCTTATTTAATTACCAGAACTGCTTTAAGGCGAAAAAATTTTTTAAGTTCGCTTACGCGGCATTTTCTTGAAAACCCCGGTTTAGGCTATATCTCGGGTATATATGGACCGATATCGGAAATTTTTATCTTCCATATTTATATAAACTGATCTTATTACCAGAACTGTTTTTAATAAAAAAAAAGTTGTTAAAGTTCGCTTACGCGACATTTTCATGAAAAACCCGGTTTGGGCTATATCTCGGGTATATATAGACCGATATCGAAAATTTTCATTTTACATACTTATACAACCTTATTTTATTACCAAAACTACTTTTAAGCAAAAAAAGTGTTTAAGTTCGCTTACGCGGCAATTTCATGAAAACCCCGTTCCAGGCTATATCTGCGGTATATATAAACCGATCTCGGAAATTTTCGTTTTTCATATTTATATAACCTTATTTTGTTACCAGAACCGCTTTTAAGCAAAAAAAGTTGTTTAATTTCGCTGACGCGGCATTTTCATGAAAAACCCTTTCTAGGCTATATCTCGGGTATATATGGACCGATATCGGAAATTTTCATTTTTCATATATATGTAACCTAATTTCATTACCAGAACTGCTTTTGAGCACAAAAAAGTTGTTTAAGTTCGCTTACGCGGCATTTTCATGAAAAACCTGGTTTGGGCTATATCTCGGGTATATATGGACCGATATCGAAAATTTTCATTTTTCATATTTATATGACCCTATTTCATTACCAGAACTGCTTTTGAGCACAAAAAAGTTGTTTAAGTTCGCTTACGCGACATTTTCATGAAAAACCCGGTCTAGACTATATCTCGGGTATATATGGACCGATATCGGAAATTTTAATTTTCCGTAGAGTTTTACTTTTTATTTTTAACGCTATTTTACGCCTTGACTATTATCCTGCAGAGTGGAAGGTCTCTATGATTACTATGATACCCAAGCCAGGGAAGGATCCGACTAAAGTAGAGTCATATAGACCAATAAGTCTACTACCAACAATTTCAAAACTGTTCGAAAAATTGCTAATGGCGAAGTTGTCTCCAATACTTAATGATGTGGGATGTATCCCTGATCATCAATTTGGCTTTCTGGCTAAACACAGCACCATAGAACAAACACATAGGCTAGTCAATGTCATAAGACAGACTTTTGAAGACAAAAAGTACTGTTCAGCTCTATTCATCGACATTTCCCAAGCTTTTGATAAAGTGTGGCACGACGGACTGATGCACAAAATAAAGTTGAACTTGCCTGCAAATACTCACAAGCTTCTGGAAAGCTACTTATACGACCGGAAATTTGTTATCAAAGAAAGTGACTTTACAAGTCTCTCACAGTCAATCGGAGCAGGAGTTCCCCAAGGTAGCATTCTGGGACCCACTCTATATTTGATTTACGCATCTGACATGCCAACGAGATCCGGAATCCTTACTTCAACTTTTGCAGATGACACAGCTTTTTTTAGCGTTCATGTAAACCATCAAGAAGCTTCACGAAATTTGCAGCAGTATATTTCAATATTAGAGAAATGGTTGAAACTTTGGAAAATAAAAGTTAATGAACAAAAAAGTACTCAGGTTATATTCACACTGTGTAGGCAAACATGTCCGTCTATCCAAATTAACAACTCACCTATTCCGCAGCACAACGAAGTCAAGTACCTTGGTATTCACCTGGACCGTAGACTAACGTGGAAGTCTCACATTGAAGCAAAGGTCACTCGGTTAAAACTAAAAGCAGCGCAGCTAAATTGGCTTATGGGCAGAAATTCGACACTGAAATTAGATTGCAAATTTTTGTTATACAACGCAATACTAAAGCCTATATGGTGCTACGGAATTCAGTTATGGGGCACCGCCTCAGCGTCAAACATTGAAAAAATCCAAAGGCGACAAAACAAAATTCTTCGAACGATTACTGCAGCTCCATGGTACGTAAAAAATTCACGAATTCATAAAGATCTGAGTGTTGCGCTGGTAAAAGAGGAATTTTCTAAGTACGCGACAAGGTATGTCAGTAAACTGGAACTTCATCCAAACCCTCTTGCGCGCAATATAATTAATTTTGGCGGCCACACTCAGCTTAAAAGAATGGATACCGCTGCCACCATCAGATTGCTCAATCGGTGATATTACCGAAATAGCTCCCGCATAATAAAACTTTTTGTCTAGCATTGGCCGGACTTTAGAATCACATTTTTTTTAATTTTGAATTTAGTATTAAGATTTGAATACTTATTGTTAGTTCATTTTGAAGATCCAATAAATAAAAAAATGCTTAAAAACAAAAAACAAAATTGCAAAAATTATTGGCTTCTTTCGGAATTTTGAATACATCTCAGCTATACGTGAACTTATATTACTGAATTTCAGTAGCAAACACATGGCGCGATGGAGTAATAGAATGGCGAAAGAAAAAAGTTTCTATGTCTAATGGTTTTCTCAGAAACGACCGAAATACGGACATCGCTTAATCGACTTTTCCATTAATTCGGATTCAGAATATATATATTTTATAAAATTACAATTGAAATCACAAACTTATATATACCCTTAACAATTTTGTAAAGGGTATAAAAAATAGTTTAAAGGGCAAAGTTAATTTAAAAGCGCAGTGAAACAAGTGTATTTTTTTATATGTATACCATTGTGTTTTTTAACAAATGTTCAAACATAAATACATACTTATATACATATGCACATTTGTTTTTTTCTATGAAAACCTTTTGTTTCTATGTACATATGTGTGTTTTATTTTGATTTTTTGCAACAGGAGCATACAGAAAATCTGTTGAATACATTTTTTTGTTTTAGCTTTTTTTTATTTATTGAATCTTCACAATGTGAACTGATAATAAGTATTCAAATCTTATTACTAAATACAATAAATTAACTAAGTCCAGCCAATGCTAGACAAAATGTTTTATTATGCGCATATTATATCGGTAAAATCACCTACTTAACGCTCTGATGGTGGCAACGGTATCCCTTCTTCTCAACCGAGTGTGACCACTAAAATTAAGTATGTTTCGTGCAAGAGGGTTTGGGTGAAGTTCCAATTTGCTGATATACCTTGTCGCATGCTTTGAAAACTCATCCTTTACTAGTGGAACACACAGATCCTTGTGAATTCGCGAGTTTTTTACGTACCATGGTGCTGCAGTAATTGTTCGAAGAATTTTGTTTTGTCGCCTTTGAATTGAGGCGGTGCCCCATAATTGAATTCCGTAGCACCATATAGGCTTTAGCATTGCGTTGTATAATAAAAGTTTGCAATCCAGCTTCAATGTCGAATTTCTGCCCATAAGCCAATTCAGTTGCGCTGCTTTTAACTTCAACTGAGTAACTTTCGCATCTATGTGAGACTTCCACGTTAACCTACGGTCGAGATGAATACCAAGGTATTTAACTTCATTATGCTGCGGAATAGATGTATTGTTAATTTGGAGAGCCGAACATGTTTGCTTACGCAGTGTGAATGTAACGTGAGTACATTTTTGTTCATTAACTTTTATTTTCCAAAGTTTCAACCATTTCTCTAATATTGAAATATACTCCTGCAAATTTCGCGAAGCTACTTGATGGTTTTCATGTACGCTGCAGAATGCTGTGTCATCTGCAAAAGCTTGTGGTTTGCTAGAGGAGTTGACCAATTCATCTTTATTGCACGAATTAATAATAAAAATGCCACCTCATTTTCAACTTGTTATTCTCCAACCGTACGGTCGTAGTATTTTAAAGTGAACAAAAACAAGTAAGAGTGTAGTATATTCGGCTGGGCCGAATCTAAAATACCCTTCACGATAGTCACGAATATGTATAGTATATTAAAAATGTGACCTAAATATGCTCGGTTATATATGAACCGATATCGGATTTTTCTATTTTCTGTATTTTAGCAACCTTCTTTTATAACGAGAATTGCTTTCCAGCAAAAAAAAAAAAAAAATTTTTAATGGAAAAATCGGTTCAGGCTATATCTCGGGTATATATGGACCGATATCGAAAATTTTAATTTTCCATATTTATATAACCTTATATCATTACCAGAACTGCTTTTGAGCACAACAAATTGTTTAAGTTCGCTTACGCGATATTTTCATCATAAACCCGATTTAGGCTATATCTCGGGTATATATGGACCGATATCAGAAATTTTAATTTTCTCTATTTTCGTAACCTTCTTTTATAACAAGAACTGCTTTTCAGTAAAAAAAAAATGTTATTGGAAAAATCGGTTCAGGCTATATCTCGAGTATATATGGACCGATATCGGATTTTTTCTTTTTCCATATTTATATAACCTTATTTCATTACCAGAACTGCTTTTGAGCACAAAAAAGTTGTTTACTCGGCATTTTCATCCAAAAACCTGTTAAGCTATATATCGGGTATATATGAACCGATATCGGAAATTTTAATTTTCCATATTTATATAACCTTATTTTATTACCAGAACTGCTTTAAGGTGAAAAAAGTTGTTTAAGTTCGCTTACGCGGCATTTTCATGAAAACCACGGCTTAGGCTATATCTCTGGTATATATGGACCGATATCGGAAATTTTCATTTTCCATATTTATATAACCTCATCTTATTACCAGAACTGTTTTAAGCAAAAAAAAGTTGTTTAAGTTCGCTTACGCGACATTTTCATGAAAAACCCTGTTTGGGCTATATCTCTGGTATATATGGACCGATATCGGAAATTTTCATTTTCCATATTTATGTAACCTAATTTTATTACCAGAACTGCTTTTGAGCAAAAAAAAGTTATTTAGCTTCGCCTATGCGACATTTTCATTAAAAATCCGATTTGGGCTATATCTCGGGTATATATGGACCGATATCGAAAATTTTCATTTTTCATATTTATATGACCCTATTTTATTACCAGAACTGCTTTTGAGCACAAAAAAGTTGTTTAAGTTCGCTTACGCGACATTTTCATGAAAAACCCGGATTGGGCTATATCTCGGGTATATATGGACCGATATCGGAAATTTTCATTTTCCATATTTATGTAACCTAATTTTATTACCAGAACTGCTTTTGAGCAAAAAAAAGTTATTTAGCTTCGCCTATGCGACATTTTCATTAAAAATCCGATTTGGGCTATATCTCGGGTATATATGGACCGATATCTGAAAAAAATATTTTTTGCCTTTTATTCACCATGCTTAATAAGTGTGTGAAGTTTGAAGCAAAACGAACAACTTTTGTTTTCAAAAATTTTCATACAAAACTGCAAAAAAAAATGGCTTTTTTCGGAATTTTGAATATATCTCAGCTATACGTGGACCGATATTACTTAATTTCAATAGCGAACCCATGAATCGATGGGGTAAAAGAATGGTGAAAGAAAAAAGTTTCTAAGTCTAATGGTTTTCTCAGAAACGGTATTTCAACAGCGGACAGACGGACAGACGGACATCGCTTAATCGACTTTTCCATTAATTCTGATTCAGAATATATATACTTTATAGGGTCGCAAAAAAAAACTGTAGAAATTACAAACGGAATCACAAACTTATATATACCCTTAACATTTTTGTGAAGGGTATAAAAAATATATATAGTTATATATATCATTGTGCTTACATACTAAAACAATAACAAATAATTAACAATAAAATCAATTTCAATAAAACAAGTGCGGTGGCAGTCCACTGTTATTGTCGTTATTGTGCGTGAAGATTACCTACCCAGTTGGGAAAAAACTATACATTAAAGTTTTTTCTTGAGCGGACGTGTTAGTTTTTGATCGGAAAATAATAAAAAAACCGTAATAGGTAAAAAGAGTGATCCTACATAAAAGAAATATTTTGTGACATTTTTTTATACCCTTCACAAAAATGTAAAGGGTATATATAAGTTTGTGATTCCGTTTGTAATTTCTACAGTTTTTTTTTGCGACCCTATAAAGTATATATATTCTGAATCAGAATTAATGGAAAAGTTTATTAAGCGATGTCCGTCTGTCCGCTGTTGAAATACCGTTTCTGAGAAAACCATTAGACTTAGAAATTTTTTTTTTCACCATTCTGTTACCCCATCGAGTCATGGGTTTGCTATTGAAATTCAGTAATATCGGTCCACGTATAGCTGAGATATATTCAAAATTCCGAAAAAAGCAATATTTTTTTGCAGTTTTGTATGAAAATTTTTGAAAACAAAAATTGTTCGTTTTGCTTCAAACTTCACACACTTATTAAGCATGGTGACTTGAAGACAAAAATTTTGTTTTTTCAGATATCGGTCCATATATACCCGAGATATAGCCCAAATCGGATTTTTAATGAAAATGTCGCATGGGCGAAGCTAAATAACTTTTTTTTGCTCAAAAGCAGTTCTGGTAATAAAATTGGATTACATAAATATGGAAAATGAAAATTTCCGATATCGGTCCATATATACCAGAGATATAGCCCAAACAGGGTTTTTCATGAAAATGTCGCGTAAGCGAACTTAAACAACTTTTTTGTGCTCAAAAGTAGTTCTGGTAATAACATAGGGTCATATAAATATGAAAAATAAAAATTTTCGATATCGGTCCATATATACCCGAGATATAGCCTAGACCGGGGTTTTCATGAAAATGCCGCGTAAGCGAACTTAAACAATTTTTTGTGCTCAAAAGCAGTTCTGGTAATGAAATTAGGTTACATAAATATGGAAAATTAAAATTTCTGATATCGGTCCATATATACCCGAGATTTAGCCCAAATCGGGTATTTCATGAAAATGTCGCGTGAGCGAACTTAAACAATTTTTTTGTGCTCAAAAGTAGTTCTGGTAATGAAATAGGGTCATATAAATATGAAAAATGAAAATTTTCGATGTCGGTCCATATATACCCGAGATTTAGCCCAAATCGGGTATTTCATGAAAATGTCGCGTGAGCAAACTAAAACAACATATTTGTGCGCAAAAGCAGTTCTTGTAATGAAATAAGGTTATGCAAATATGAAAAATGAAAATTTCCAATATCGGTCCATATATACCCGAGATATAGCCTAGAACGGGTTTTTCATGAAAATGCCGCGTCAGCGAAATTAAACAACTTTTTTTGCTTAAAAGCGGTTCTGGTAATAAAATAAGGTTATATAAATATGAAAAATGAAAATTTATGATATCGGTCCATATATACCGCAGATATAGCCTGGAACGGGGTTTTCATGGAAATGCCGCGTAAGCGACCTTAAACAACTTTTTTTGCTTAAAAGCAGTTCTGGTAATAAAATAAGGTTATATAAGTATGGGAAATGAAAATTTTCGATATCGGTCTATATATACCCGAGATATAGCCCAAACCGGGGTTTTCATGAAAATGTCGCTTAAGCGAACTTTAACAACGTTTTTTGATTAAAAACAGTTCTGGTAATAAGATGAGTTTATATAAATATGGAAGATAAAAATTTCCGATATCGGTCCATATATACCCGAGATATAGCCTAAACCGGGGTTTTCATGAAAATGCCGCGTAAGCGAACTTAAACAATTTTTTCGCCTTAAAGCAGTTCTGGTAATAAAATAAGGTGATATAAATATTGAAAATGAAATTTTTCGATATCGGTCCATATATACCTGAGATATAGCCTAAACCGGGTTTTTCATGAACACGCGGCGTAAGCGAACTCAAACAATATTTTTTGCTTAAAAGCAGTTCTAATAATAAAATAAGGTTATATAGGTATGAAAAATTAAAATTTCCGATATCGGTCCATATATATCCGAGATATAGCCCAAACCGGGTTTTTCATGAAAATGTCGCGTAAGCGAACTCAAACCGGGGTTTTCATGAAAATGCCGCGTAAGCGAACTTAAACAATTTTTTCGCCTTAAAGCAGTTCTGGTAATAAAATAAGGTGATATAAATATTGAAAATGAAATTTTTCGATATCGGTCCATATATACCTGAGATATAGCCTAAACCGGGTTTTTCATGAACACGCGGCGTAAGCGAACTCAAACAATATTTTTTGCTTAAAAGCAGTTCTAATAATAAAATAAGGTTATATAGGTATGAAAAATTAAAATTTCCGATATCGGTCCATATATACCCGAGATATAGCCCAAACCGGGTTTTTCATGAAAATGTCGCGTAAGCGAACTCAAACAACTTTTTTTGCTTAAAAACAGTTCTGGTAATAAGATGAGGTTATATAAATATGGAAAATGAAAAATTCCGATATCGGTCCATATATACCCGAGATATAGCCCAAACCGGGTTTTTCATGAAAATGTCATAAAAGAAGGTTACTAAAATACAGAAAATAGAAAATTCCGCTATGGGTTCATATATAACCGAGCATATTCAGGTCACATTTTTAATATAATATACATATTCGTGACTATCGTGAAGGGTATTTTAGATTCGGCCCAGCCGAATATACCACACTCTTACTTGTTTTTAATTAATTTTTTTTTTTTTTTTTTTTAATAAAAAAAAAAAAAACTGCATGAGTGGGGTCAACCTACATCTAAGGCACTTTTAGCGTAACATCTGTGCAGCATGGAAATATTAAAGAAACAAAAACCCAGGTAATTCACGAAAATGATTACCGCAAATTGACGGATGACTTGGAGAAAGAAAATAGAGCTTTTTACACCTATCAGCTTAAAAGTACGAAAGGCCTCCAAGTTGTTAAAGGCGTTGATTCTGGCGTAGATCCTAATGACGTTAAATCTGGTTTGGAGGAGAAAGGGTTTAAAATTAAGAATGTTTTTAACATCAGAAACCGAGAAAAGATACCTCAGCCCATGTTTAGGGTGGAATTAGAACCTGGAGATGTCACCTTAAAGAAGAATGAGGTTCATCCAATATATAATGTTAAATACCTTCTACACCGGAAAGTTACTGTAGAGAAGCCTCATAAGCGTTCAGGACCCGTTCAGTGCATGAACTGCCAGGAGTATGGCCACACTAAGACATATTGTAAATTGCCCACTGTCTGTGTTGTGTGTGGGGATCTCCATGGCACATCAAAGTGCACCAAATCAAAAACTGACACAAACGTAAAAAAATTACAGCGGTTGCCCCGTTTATACCCACTTCAAACGCTCAATGCCAAATAAATCATTAACTCCTTCCAAGCCGTCCCAGCAATCGCAATTCATTTCAAGCAACAATTTTCCTCAAGCAGGTCAGTCAACAACCCAAATAAATGTTCCAAGCTCTAACCAAGTTTCTTATGCCAATGTGGTTAAGACTAATATACCAAACGCGAATCAGAAGTCCAAGTCTCAACAGCCCGACCCATATTTTAGCAACCTTGAAGCCACATTGCAGACTTTGGTTCAATCAATAAACACTTTTACGGCTTCTATGACCACCATGATGCAGGAAATGCTAAAAATGCAATCAACTATTTTACAGGCTTTTATTGAATTTTTGATGAACTTTTATAATTTTTTAAATAAATTTTTGGTTTGTACATTTGTACAACGGGTTATAGTTCAGGTTTTTTCTTTCTTAAGTTGTTTTCTTAAGAAAGATTTTTTACAATACAAATCTGCTGTGATCAATAATTTTGATTGAAGAAGACAAGAAAAATAATAATCAAATCTTTAGCTGGGGGACAACTAGCTGTTTCGTAGTCGCTACACTACTCATCAGCACCCACTGGGATTTTACAGGCTATTTAAAAAAAACGATTTATTTAAAAATATGTTTCTGGAACGCAAACGGCATACGCCAACATAAAAATGAGCTTGAACACTTCCTGGGGAAAAGGCAAATCGATGTTATGTTGATTGCTGAAACTCACCTGACGTCAAGAATTTATTTCAGGATAAATGGCTATATACTATATGACACTAAAGACCCACGTGGAAGATCTTGTGGAGGTTCGGCTATTCTAATTAAAAATAGAATTAAATATTACTTGTTAAATGAGACATGTGAAGAATATTTTCAAGCAACAAATATTTGTATTGAAGACATTCACAGTAAATTGGTAATTTAATCAATTTATTCCCCGCCTCGGCTTTCAGTTACAGAAAACAATTACTCAAATTTTTTTTACTTCTCTTGGATCCCGATTTATAGCTGCTGGTGACTATAATGCTAAACACACATTTTGGGGCTCAAGAGTAATCTCTCCGAAAGGTCGTGTACTTTTTGATACTATATCAAAATTGGGTTTAGATGTAATATCCAGCGGGTGTCCCACCTATTGGCCATCTGACCAGCGAAAGATCCCAGATGTTATTGACTTTGGAATCGTAAAAAACGTCCCCTTAGATTGGATGCATGTGGAGCCTTCATTGGATTTGTCTTCCGATCACTCACCTACTATTGTCTCTATATGATTCCCCCAGGACATTGGATCCCCATTTAACGACATAGGTGTATTCCAGTCTAGAGTGAATTGGCTAAAATATAAAAAATATTTAAGTACTCACTGTACGGAAAATATATCTTTGAGACCTCCAGAGGATATTGATGATCAATTAATGATTTTTCCCAAAATATTATAAAAGCCGTGCAACATGCTACCGCTACAAATTTTAGAAATATGAATAGCAGAACTTGTTCTTCTGAAATCGAACACCTTGTCTCAGAAAAAAGAAGAATCAGAAGAGAATGGCAACTTCGCAGGTCTCCCCAGCTTAAAGCTAGGCTTCGGGAATGCGTAAGTCAACTAAGAAATTTGCTTGAAGTCCAAAGAGTGGCTTCCCTCACAACCTATTTGAAAAGCCTCGATAGTAGTCCTAAATCCGATTATTCTTTGTCTAAGATCTAAGCCACCCTTGCGTACTCCAACTAGGGACTGGGCCAGAAGTGACTCCGAAAAGGGAATGCTGTACGCTAAGAACTTGAGAAACGTGTTTGCCATTGACGGACTGAATGATGAAGCTGATTTTTTAGACTTCGTTTTCAAGATGTCGATAATGCTATTAGTAACTTAAACCCCAGGTAGTGAAAAAACTACCAACAAAATGCTTATGCAGTTACCCCGAGTAGCTAGAAGACTCGTCCTTTTTATTTTTAATGCTATTTTACGTCTCGACTACTTTCCTACTGAGTGGAAGGTGTCTGTCATTACTATCATACCCAAAACAGGAAAGGATTCTACAAAAGTTGAGTCATATAGGCCGATAAGTCTATTGCCAACAATTTCAAAACTGTTCGAGAAATTGCTAATGAGGTTGACCCCAATCTTGAATGAAGTAAGATGTATTCCTAACCATCAATTCGGTTTTAGGGCTAAGCATAGCACCATAGAACAGACAAACAGGCTGGTGAATGTTACCAGAAACGTGTTCGAAGATAAAAAATATTGCGCAGCTCTATTTATTGACGTTTCCAAAGCTTTTGACAAACTGTGGCACAAAGGCTTAACTCATAAAATAAAATTAAACTTGCCTGCAAACACGCACAAGCTGTTAGAGAGCTACTTATATGACCAGAAGTTCGTCGTTAAGGAAGGTGATTTCTAAAGCTCGGCTCAGCCAATCGAAGCTGGAGTTCCCCAGGGTAGCATTTTGGGTCCAACTTTATATTTTATTTATGTTTCAGACATGCTAACGAGCTGCAAAATTCACACTTCAACTTTTGCAGATGATACAACATTCATCAGTGTCCATGAAGACTATAAAATAGCATCACGAAGTTTGCAAGAACATATTCTTATATTGGAGAAATGGCTCAAACTTTGGAAAATCAAAGTAAATGAGCAAAAATGTACCCATGTTACATTCACACTACGTAGAAAAACTTGTTCGACTATTCAAATCAACAACTATATTGTTCCGCAGAACAGTGAAGTCAAATACCTTGGTATTCATCTCGATCCTAAAGCCAATATGGAGCTATGGAATTCAATTGTGGGGTACCGCTTCTGCATCTAACATTGGGAAATTTAAAAGCGCCAGAATAAAATTCTCCGTACAATTACTGCAGCTCCATGGTATGTTAAAAACTCTCGAATTCACTAAGATCTAGGTGTACCTTTAGTGAAAGATGAATTTTCAAAACACGCGATAAGGTACATAAACAGACTGGGATCTCACCCGAATCCTCTAGCACGAAGCATCCTTAACTTTGGTGGCCACACTCGACTGAGAAGGATGGACACCCTTGCAACCGTCAGAGGGTTGGAAAGGTGATTTACCAACAAAATACACGCAAGAAACAACTTTTCGTCTAGCATTGGCTGGACTTAGTAAATAAAATTTTTCAATATTAATTAATTTTTTTTTTCTATATTAATTAATGAATTTTTATTTTTAAGATTTGCATACTTATTGTTAGTTCTTTTAGAAGATACAATAAATAATTGAATTACAAAAAAAAAAAAGTCTGCAAAAGTTGAAGTGTGAATACCACATCTGGTTGGCATGTCAGAAGCGTAAATTAAATATAAAGTAGGTCCCAGAATGCTACCTTGGGGAACTCCTACCTCGATTGGCTGAGTTGGGCTTACAAAGTCGCCTTCCCTTATGACAAATTTATGGCCACATAAATAGCTTTCCAGAAGCTTGTGAGTGTTTGCAGGCAAGTTCAACTTTATTTTGTAAATTAATCCCTCGTGCCACACTCTATCAAAAGCTTGGGAAACATCAATGAATAGAGCTGAGCAATACTTTTTGTCCTCAAAAGTCTTTCTTATAACATTAACTAGTCTATGCGTTTGTTCTATGGTGCTGTGTTTAGCCCGAAAACCAAATTGATGATCCGGGATGCATCCTACATCATTCAAGGAGTCAACTTCGCCATTAACAATTTTTCGAAAAGTTTTGAAATTGTTGGCAGTAGACTTATTGGTCTTTATGACTCTACTTTAGTGGTATCCTTCCTTGGCTTGGGTATCATAGTAACCATAGACACCTTCCACTCTGCAGAATAGTATTCTAGGCGCAAAATAGCGTTAAAAATGAAAAGCATTTTGCCAGTAATTTTGTAAAACAAAGGCGTTGCTTACAACCAATTGTTTGACTAAATGTCCATCGCTGTCTTATACGTTTTTTGTCGTTCTTCACTGCACACACACAAGAGAAAAGCAACAACACTTTCGCATGTTTTGCTGGTAAACATTAACGACAGCGATTATCAGAGTGAATTTTGTTTTGCTTTTTACAACAAAAAATATTAAATAAAAGTAGTTGTTTCTTATAGAACCTTTGGGCACAACTGGTATAGATTATTGTGTTTGTTGTTGTTTTTATACCCTTCACAAAAATGTAAAGGGTATATATAAGTTTGTGATTCCGTTTGTAATTTCTACAGTTTTAATTTGCGACCCTATAGAGTATATATATTCTGAATCAGAATTAATGGAAAAGTCTATTAAGCGATGCCCGTCTGTCCGCTGTTGAAATACCGTTTCTGAGAAAACCATTAGACTTTTTCTTTCACCATTCTTTTACCCCATCGACTCATGGGTTTGCTACTGAAATTCAGTAATATCGGTCCACGTATAGCTGAGATATATTCAATAATCCGAAAAAAGCCATTTTTTTGCAGTTTTGTATGAAAATTTTTAGAAACAAAAAATGTTTGTTTTGCTTCAAACTTCACACACTTATTAAGCATGGTGACTAAAAGGCAAAAAAATTTTTTTCAGATATCGGTCTGTATATACCCGACATATAGCCCAAATCGGATTTTTAATGAAAATGTCGCATAGGCAAAGCTAAACAAATTTTTTTTGCTTAAAAGTAGTTCTGGTAATAATATAAGGTTATATAAATATGGAAAATGAAAATTTCCGATATCGGTTCATATATACCCCAGATATAGGCTAGAACGGGGTTTTCATGAAAATGCCGTGACAGCGAGCTTAAACAACTTTTTTTCTTAAAACCAATTTTGGTAATAAAATGTGGTTAGATAAATATGGAAAATCGGTCCATATATACCCGAGTAATAGCCAGACCCGAGTTTTATATTAACATTTTTTTGTTTTGCTGAAAAGCATTTCTCGTTATAAAAGAAGGTTACTAAAATACAGAAAATAGAAAGTTCCGATTTCGGTTCATATATAACCGAGATATACATAGGTTAAACTAACTTTTCCATGAAAATGTCCATGAAAGATTTCTGTTTTCGAATAGTGATTACAAGGCAAAAATATATTTTCCCCGATATCGGTCGATATATATCCGAGCATATTTAGTTCAAATTTGTAATACGTACTATACATGTACGTGACTATCGTGAAGAGTATTTTAGATTTGGCCCAGCCGAATATACCACACTCTTACTTGTTTTATTTTTAACTGTATAGTTTTTTTTTTTTTTTTGTTTTTTTTTTTTTTTTTTTGAAATTTTTCATTTTTGGCACAAACAGAAAAACAAAGCAATACCATAGAGAAGAGGCGAAGATTTTGGGGTGCATCCTACATCATTCAAGGAGTCAACTTCGCCATTAACAATTTTTCGAAAAGTTTTGAAATTGTTGGCAGTAGACTTATTGGTATTTATGACTCTACTTTAGTGGAATCCTTCCCTGGCTTGGTTATCATAGTAACCATAGACACCTTCCACTCTGCGGAATAGTATTCTAGGCGCAAAATAGCATTAAAAATGAAAAGAAGAATTCTTCTAGCAACACGAGGTAACTGTACAAGCATTTTGCCAGTAATTTTGTCAAAACCTGGAGCTTTTTTAAGTTTATTGTATTTATAACGTTTTCGACATCTTGAAAACTAAGTCTTGAAAACTAAGGCACATGCGGTCTAACAGCATATGGCGGAAATTCAGCAACATCATCCACTGTATCATTTGCAGTAAAAACGTTTTTCAAATTATTAACATACACCATCCCTTTTTCAGAATCACTTCTTGCCCAATCGCCAGATGAAGTTCGCAAAGGTGGCTTACCTATTACGGGTCTTTTCAGACCTTTTGTCGCTTTCCATAGAGAATAGTGGGCTACCATCAAGAATACATGACTGCATTGATTTTTGTTAATTTTGTGTTTTCTTCCTGAATATAAAATCTTATGTGAACGAAATGAAATGGTTTTTATGATTTTTTTTTTGTAATCACTCAAAGTTGTTCTCTGTTTTGCACTAAAAATATTTAAATGAAATTTTTGTATATATTTTCTTCAAAACACGATCGCCAAAGCATGATTTTTTCAAAATCTATTGGCAACTCGGCCCTTAGTTACGTTTACGTAGGTAAATACATAAAATTAAACACACATGGGTAATATAAACGTGTGAGTGCAAATTATTACATACAAATATTATTTTCATTGTTTTCAATATGAATTCCTTTCTACTAGGTGAAAGTGCGAGCACATACATATATTCCATTTTGAGTTCAACATTTGCTAAAAGCTTTTTACATCTTACTTACAATACGTACATGAATATCTGCAAGTATGTATGCGAGTACACACATGAATCACACAAGCAATAATGAAACACCATGTTGTTTTTGACTTATTGTAACCTGAGTTGTTCGTTTAAGTCGATAATTTTTGTAGAATTTTAGAGCTGTGGGGTTCGTTAGAGTCTGTGGGGTTCGTTCAATTACATATAAAAGAGAGATTTTCCAACGAAAAGTGGCTAGTTTAATAACCGGCTCACTTCGGTAACTTCAAATGAACTCGTTCGTTCGTGAACTGCCTATCTCTATTGAAAATGTAAGAACTGAGGCTGATGTTCTTTCTCAATAAAAATATTACGCCATAAGACAAGCAATTCGTTGAATTCCTGAGAATTCTATATCTCTATTGAAAATGTAAGAACTGAGGCTGATGTGCTTTATCAATAACAATATTACGCCATAAGACAAGCAATTCGTTAAATTCTGGAGAATTCGTTCATTGACCAGCACTCAACGAAAACCGCAATAGAAACCACAAAAAGTACGCATAATTTTTGATGTAACAGCTAGCATAAGAATTATTTAATTACCCTTTATATAGGTTTTTACTTTCAAATTAACGATTTTTGTACTCAAATTCAATTTTTTACAAGTCAAACACAATGTTTTGCAACACAAATTCAATTTCTTGCACTTCAAATTAAATTCTTTGCATTTCATATTAAATTTTTTCTATTTCAAATTCAAATATTTTTATTTCAAATTAAATTTTTTGTGTTTCAAATTAAATTTATTTAACTTCGAATTAACACTCTGTTCGACGATATCGAATGAAAATGTATGCGAAAGAAAGCTAGTCACTCACATTTGAATAAATTTGAGTTCGTCTATGTCACTATTGTTCGTTCGCATATAATTATGTATTTTAATTGAATTGTGACACATCGTTCGCATAGAATTAAGTTAGAAAAACCCCAAATCAATTTTCTTTCACCCTGAATGCGATTGAACTTATCCTTTCGACATGGGCGAACTGACTGTAAATTTTTTGTTTATTTGGCTAAAAACTTAAGGCTTTATTAAAAAAAAACTCAATATACGTTAATAATAAATAAACTTTAATAAAACTTTATTTTAAATTTGAAAATAAATTGAAAAAATATGTTCTCCCGATATTTCAACTGTAATAAATTTCTGTTTTGAAAGACAAGACGATCATTGCTAATTCATCTGTAAATTCCAACATTTTCATAATTTTCCTGGAAGAGTTAGCTATTCAGTAAATTAGATGAAACCAGCACCGAATGTGCTTGGCTGGTCCTTGATAATGCTAAGATACATAAAACTCAAGATACAAAAGATAAGGTTGCAGAATCCGGGCACATTATAAATTTTCTTCCTCCTTACATAGCTACATAGGTGAGCTTAATCCAATAAAAAAGTTTTTTTTTCTAAAACAAAACTACCTGCCCGAAATTTATTAGCTGATGTGGATAGTAATTTGGACTTGATAACAATAATTAAACAGTCAGTCGAAGCGGTAGCACCTTCAGATTGTAACAATTATTATCTTGATATGACCATGAGTTT
The DNA here is from genome assembly GCA_914767995.1 of Thecocarcelia acutangulata. Classification (NCBI taxonomy): domain Eukaryota; kingdom Metazoa; phylum Arthropoda; class Insecta; order Diptera; family Tachinidae; genus Thecocarcelia; species Thecocarcelia acutangulata. The sequence continues at coordinate 65,596,979 of OU612097.1, forward strand.
GTCATTAGCTGCATCTGGAAAACGGTTGCAATAGGAACCGTCCAAATTTGGTTACAAAATTATATTAAGGAAAAATTACGAGTAATGACTTGAACAACAAGTTTATTTTTATTTCATTTTGTAAATTTTTTGCTAAATAAATAAGAACTTGAATTCGAAGTTAAACAAATTTAAATTGAAACAAAAAAAAATTTAATTTGAAATAAAAATAGATTAATTTGAAATAGAAAAAATTTAATATGAAATGATAAGAATTTAATTTGAAGTGCAAGAAATTGAATTTGTGTTGCAAAACATTGTGTTTGACTTGTAAAAAATTGAATTTGATTACAAAAATTGTTAATTTGAAAGTAAAAACCTATATATCGTATGTATGTATACGAGTACATACATACGATTGTAAATATTCAAAGTATTTCTTCCTACGGTTGTTTATCACTTATTTTATCTCCAAATTAAATATTTATTTTTCTACGTGTAATAAAAAAGTGCTAAGTTTCTGGTAAGAAGTCTACAAAAATATTACAAAAATAAATTATAAATTTCTCTAAAGGGTTGATATATATGAAAATGTAACACCTTTAAAATCGTTAACAATTCTTTGTGTTCAGAAGGCTAATATTGGTTTTCAAACGTCAAGCAACAATAAGTCCATCGATAAAGTATGTACTTACTGAAACAGCAATAAGAAATTATAGATTATTAACAATATTTATGACTACTCGTATACTGGCAAAAACAAAATAACAAGCCAGTTAAACGCCAAAACCGTTGAAATTTATGTTGTTGCAACTAAATAGTGGTGCGTGTTCGCCTTTTTTTAATTATTTTCCTTTAAATGGTTGAGTATTTATAAATATGTATTAGGAAGCTACCCCCTCGCGGTTAAGTCTATTATTTTTATGACATTGTTTGGCGCGTGACCACCCAAACCAACCTCTTTATGGAAAAAATCATTTGAATTGTAACCATTTAACGTATAATTTTTGCATTTCTCTTGATCCTTTTAATATACATGTTTGTCAAAATAAACATCCGTTTTTGTCAGTTCACAACGCCGACAAATAGACACAAAACGGTTATTGTAACAAATTGGACGACGCTCTTAAACACGCGTCTTAATTGGCTTTCTTCCTGTTTATTGCACATTCTTATTTTTCAATTCTAGTGTTAGGAGGGGTTTTTGTAAGAGTTTCATAAGAGTTATTTTGGATTAATATATATACATATATTTTTTTATTGTTATGCATTTGTAATAATGGTATTTTATTATTTTCTCAATTATTTGTCATATTTTATTTGAAATGATTTATTGACTTTTAGTTAATTTCCGGTTATAATTTATTGCTAGCAGTATTTTGAAGTGGCATAAACGTCCAAACAATTGTGTTAGTAGGATATGCCTACAGGTTTATTTAGATCAAGCTTAAGCTTTTTATATGAGCGAAACCGTAGAAAAAAAGGTGAGCAAAATATACATTTGAAAACAGTTAAATAGGCTCACGTTCCCGTAATGCTGGCGCTAAAGCATTAAACACATTCGAGAAAGCAGGCTATACGAACACACGACTACAAGTGCTGCTGACTACCTAGCGTATAGTCAGCTAATTTTTTTTTTTTTTTTTTAACTTCATTATTTTATTTATTGAATCTACATAAAAAATGTAATTACAATAAGTATTCAAATCTTAATACTAAAAAAAACTGTGATTAAAGTCCTGCCAGTGCTGGACAAAAATTTATTTTTATGCGAATATTATTTCAGAATTCAGTCATCTGTTTAGAGCTCTAATGGTAGCCAAAGTATCCCTCCTTCTCAAACGGGTATGACCACCAAAGTTAAGAATATTAACTGCAAGAGGATTTGGATGGAATTCAAGTTTGTTAATATATCTTGTCGCGTACTTCACAAATTCAGCTTTCACAAAAGGTACGTTCAGATCTGCGTGGATTCGTGAGTTTTTAACGTACCATGGAACATCTGTAATTCTACGGAGAATTTTGTTTTGACTTCCTTGAATATTTTCAATGTTAGATGCCGAGGCTGTGAATCCCATAGCACCATATTGGTTTTAGAATCGAGTTGTACAGCAAAAGTTTACAATCACGCTTCAAGGTCGAATTTCTGTCTATTAGCCAGTTAATTTGCACTGCTTTCAATTTCATCTGCGTTACTTTTGCCTCGGTATGCGACTTTCATGTTAGTCTACGGTCAAGATGAATACTGAGGTATTTGACTTCACTGTGTTGAGATATTACTTTATTATTAATAGTAATGGGTGAGCATGTTCCTAGACGCAGTGCGAATGTAACATGGGCACACTTTTGTTCATTAACCTTGATTTTCCAAAGCTTCAGCGATTTCTCTAGTTTGTCGATATGTTCCTGTAAGTTTATTGATGCTTGCTGGTAGTTACTATGTATGCTAAGGAATGCTGTATCCTCTGCAATTGTTGTAGTGTGAATGTTGGTGCTTGTCGGCATTCCCGATGCGTAGATCAAATATAAGATAGGCCCTAATATGCTGCCTTGAGGAACTCCAGTTTCAATAGACTGGGCGGGGCTTATGAAATCGCTTTCTTTTACTATAAATTGGCGACAATATAAATAGCTTTTCAAAAGGTTATGTATGTTTGCAGGTAAGTTAAACTTTATTTTATGCATTAAGCCATCGTGCCACACTTTATCAAAAGCCTGTGAGACGTCATTGAATAAGGCAGAGCAATATTTTTTATCTTCGAATGCCTTTCTTATGACGTTAACTAACCTGTGTGTTTGCTCAATGGTGCCATGTTTCGCTCTAAAACACAAATTGGTGATTAGGAATACATTCATTCACTCTGTGACTCTCCAACCGCACAGTCGTATAATTAAACAATGAACAAAAAAAAAAAAAACAAACAAACAAACAAACAAAAAAATCATTGTGCTCACTAATTTTTAAACTTACATATAAATAATAATATATTGTAATAAATTGTAAAAACAATAACAAATTATTTTAAAAAACAACGGGAAAATAAATTCCTCACATTTCAGTAACTAAACAATAAAATCAATTTCAATATAACAAGTGCGGTGGCAGTGCATTGTTATTGTTGTAATTGTGCGTGAAGATTACCTACCCAGTAGGAAAAAAATATACATTAAAGTTTTTGTTTTCTGTAAGAGTTATCCCATCAGAAATAATTCTGAAAAAGAGCCTAGCTCCACCAGCAAAAGTATATGGACTTCTGAAGAAGAATCTATAAAGCATTCATTGGACAATTTTCTTTCTACAAGAGATAAAATCCGCTCCTGTTCCGGCTCGCCTAACATAGATGTTACAACAGAAGATAAAAGATCTTCTACTCTAACTAATGCCAATAAACAAAAAACGCAAGTAGGCATGGATAGGTATATCACCATCACCAAACGTCAGCGAAGCCCTAAATCTGCTCAAATTGCATCCAAATCAAAAATTTCTAAAGATGCCGAATCCGCTAGACCAACCAATCAAAACAGATTTTCTATTCTACAAACGGATGAGCCAACAGGATCGTCAAAAAAATCGTTTAAACCACCACCAATTTATTTAAGGGAATCTGCCTCCAATGAACTGGTAAGAAAAATTGTTTCAGTAATCGGAGAAAATACATTTAACGTTACCTCCATCAAGCACGGTAACATTAACGAAACTAAAATTCAGGTTAACGATGAAAATGACTATCGAAAACTGTCTAACGATTTTGAAAAAGAAAAAAAAGCTTTTTATACTTATCAGCTTAAAAGCGCTAAAGGTCTTCAAGTCGTAATAAAAGGAATTGACCCTTGCGTAGACACTGATGAGGTTAAGACCGGTTTGACAGACAAGGGATTCAAAGTAAAAAATGTGTTAAACATCAGAAATCGTGAAAAGATCCCTCAACCTATGTTTATGGTTGAATTAGAGCCAGGAGATGTGACTTTAAAGAAAAATGAAGTTCATCCAATATACAGTGTAAAATTCCTTTTACATCGAAAAGTAACCGTAGAGGAACCGCATAAGCGCTTAGGACCCGTACAGTGCCACAACTGCCAAGAATTTGGCCACACTAAAGCGTATTGCAAGTTGCCTACAGTTTGTGTTGTGTGTGGAGAACTCCATGGTACAGCACAATGCAATAAGCCGAAATTCCACCCAAAAATAAAAAAATGCAGTAATTGCGGTGAAAACCACACAGCTAATTATAGAGGTTGCTCCGTCTACACCCACCTCAAACGCTCAATGAACAACAAAACAATAATTGCTTCTAAGCCACCACAGCAGACTCAAATTTTTTCTAATAATTCTTTTCCTCCGACAGGACAGTCAACCACCGACATAACTGTTCAAAATCAAAAACATATTTCTTATGCTAATGTAGTTAAGTCTACATTCGCAAACCCGAATCAGCAATCCATATCTCAACCGCCCGATCAAAATTTCAGTAGCCTTGAGGCAACAATACAGACCCTTATTCAAACTATAAACACTTTTACGTCGTCAATGATGACGATGATGCAGGAAATGGTGAAAATGCAATCCACTATGTTGCAGGTAATTTCGAAAAAATGATTTGGTTAAAAATATTTTTTTTTTTTTTTTTTTTTTATATTGGACCAGTACTCAGGGGATGACCCCTACATATACAGTGCATTGTACCAGAACTAGGAAAATAGGTTGTGAGGAGGGGGAAAGCGGGAGTAGTGTTTGTGAACATTTGACTTGCATCTTCCAACGTTATAACAGACAGGAAACACTTCTGCAGGCAACTTGTTCCACAGACGAAGCGTGCGGCTGAAAAACGAATTCTCTCTGTAATGCGTAGTACGATTCCCCGGGCAATCGACCACAAATGGGTGAGCTCTAGACGATGAACGCGTGCTACGTAAAAATGTGCGCGTTTCGGGAACAATATCCCTAATTTCGTCAGAGCAAAATCCATTGTAGTATCGATAGAACAGAGTAACGCATCCCACACTGCTTCGATGCTCCAGTGAGTCAATAGAGTTGGATACCCTACTGTCACCGATGAGCTTCTTCGCCCTCTCCTGCACACGGTCGAGTAACCCCAAAACAGACTTTGAGGCACCGGCCCAAACATGAGAGTTGTATTCCATTTTCGGTCGGATGTAGGTGGTATAAATAGTAAGGAGGTCGGATGGAGTGAAGTACATCTTACACCGTTTCAAAAAACCGAGGCACTTGAATGCTTCTTTAGAGATATGAAAAATGTGTTCATTCCAGCGAACGTCACACTGTATCTTCATTCCAAGAACATCAAGAGCATCCGATTCTTCAATATTTATACCATCCATGAGTACAGATGAAGCAGCATTTGCGGTCGTTTGTTTGTGCGTCAATAAGCAACACTGGGTCTTACGAGCATTAAAGGCGACCCTGTTTTTACGACCCCATTCAGAGACCAATAGAAGATCACTATTCAGTGAATCATTCATATTTAGTCTCTTGGCAGCGATCTCTGATAGGCTGGGCCTATAACTAAAAGAGTACGAGTGACAAATGCTGCTGTCATCCGCGAAAGAGTGGATAGGGTTGGAAGTTTGGTAGAGAAGGTCGTTTAGGAAAATTAGAAATAGGGTAGGAGAAGGAACGGAGCCTTGCGGTACCCCTGAATTAATCTTGAACTCGTTTGATGAGACCCCATCTATAACAACTCGTATAGAGCGGTCTCTGAGAAAGCTCGATATAAACCGAGAGAAGTCATCACCGACACCAAAAGCAGTAAGTTTTGCCAATAGTGCACCATGCCACACTCTGTCAAACGCTTTTGAAATATCAAGAGCCACCCTACTTTCACCGAAATGATGGATTGAGTGGCACCATTTCTCTGAGAGATATGCCATAAGATCGCCAGTTGAACGACCCTTACGAAATCCATATTGACGATCACAAAGTAGTTTATGCGACTCCAGATACCTCATAAGGTGATGGTTAACCATGTTTTCCATTACTTTGGAGAGTGTAGAGCAAATTGCAATTGGGCGATAATTTTCGGGGTTATTTGCCATACCCTTTTTGGGTATTGGTGTTACATTAGCAACCTTCCAGCACGATGGAAACTCACCAGTATGGTAAAGTATGCTGAAAAGGCGTGCTAATGGACGCGCAAGCGTAGAAGAACACTGCTTCAAGACCAGTGCTGGAATGCCATCCGGTCCAGGAGTTTTGTTTATATCGAGGTCTTCCAAAACCCTTTTAACTGCTCGCGCCCGGAAGAATATCTTCGGCATAGTTACAGATACTCTTTCGAGCTCGGGAAGTGGCTGACTGCTTTCCGGCAAGCAGGAATTGCTTGCAAAGATTTCAGCCAACAGGTTAGCTTTGTCAACCGGGTCTGTGAATGCTTGGTCATTCTTTAAAAGAGTTGGAATTGATGAACTAGCACTGTTCTTTACTCTCTTAACGAAAGACCAAAAGGTCTTACTGCCCCGAGGAGCTGCAAGGACCTTGGCACGAAGGCGCTGTTCGTGAAGAGACTTTTCACGCCTAAGTACCTTGGCACACGAAGATCTTGCCTTTTTGCGTAGCAAATCAGTGTCTGGTGTTTTGTTTAAACGCCAGTTACTGAATGCTTCCTCTCTGGATCTGACTGCGTTAAAAATATGTTTCTGGAAAGCGAACGGCATCCGCCAACACAAAAATGAACTCGAATACTTCCTGATGGATAAGCAGATTGATATAATGATGATTGCAGAAACTCACTCGACGTCAACAAGCTTCTTTAAAATTAACGGCTACGTATTAAACGATACTAAAGACCCCCGTATAAAAGCTTGTGGAGGTTCTGCAATCTTGATAAAATCTAGGATAAAGCATTTTTTGTTGAACGACACATGTGAGGACTATCTCCAAGCAACTAATATCTGTGTGGAAAATTTTCATTACAAATTGGTTATCTCATCGATTTATTCGCCGCCTCGATTTTCGGTGACGGAGTCACAATATTCAAGTTTTTTCACCTCATTAGGACCTCGTTTTATAGCAGCTGGAGATTACAACGCAAAACACACTTTTTGGGGCTCACGTTTAATCACCCCGAAGGGTCGAGTGCTTTTTGATACAATTTCTAAAATGGGCTTAGACGTAATATCAAGCGGGCATCCCACTTACTGGCCGACTGACCGGCGAAAGATTCCTGATGTGATTGATTTTGGAGTGGTTAAGGGGTTCCCTGTGGAATGAATGCAAGCTGAGCCTTCGTTAGACTTTTCATCGGATCATTCACCTACTATTATTTCAGTGCGTTTTCCCCAGGAGACTTGGTCTCCGATTAACAATTTGCATAGGACTGTCACCCGAGTGAATTGGCTAAAATATAAAAAATTTTTGAGCACCTTTATTTTATGCATTAAGCCATCGTGCCACACTTTATCAAAAGCCTGTGAGACGTCGATGAATAAGGCAGAGTAATATTTTTTATCTTCGAATGCCTTTCTTATGACGTTAACTAACCTGTGTGTTTGCTCAATGGTGCCATGTTTCGCTCTAAAACCAAATTGGTGATCAGGAATACATTCAACCTTATGAAGCATTGGATCCAACTTCACCTTTAGCAATTTTTCGAAAAGTTTTGATATTGTTGACAGTAGACTTATTGGACGGTATGATTCTACTTTCGTCTGATCCTTCCCTGGCTTAGGAACCATTGTTATCATGGACACCTTCCACTCTACAGGGTAATACTCAAGTCGTAAAATAGCATTAAAAATAAAAACAATTCTTTTAGCTACACGAGGCAGCTCTACGAGCATTTTGTTGCTGATTTTATCCATACCTGGAGCTTTTTTAAGGTTTAGATTGCCAATAGCATTTTCAATTTCTTGGAAATTGAATCTTAAAGGCACAGGAGGTCTACTAACAATAGGTGGCAACTCATTTGCATTGTCAGACCTATTTGTGGTAAAAACGTTTTTCAAATGGTTAACAAATAAATTACCCTTTTCCGAGTCATCTCTAGCCCAGTCACCAGATGGTTCTCGCAAGGGCGGCTTACCTCTAACTGGCCTTTTTAAACCTTTAGTCGCCCGCCATAAAGAATAGTCGGACTGAGGAGTACCATCCAGACTTTCTAATTTCTTAGTTGATTTGTGCACTCACGTAGCCTTGTTTTTAGTTGCGAAGACCTGCGAAGTTGCCACTCTCGTCGAACTCTTCTTTTTTCTAACACAAGTTGCTCGATTTCTCAAGAATATGTTCTATTTTGAAGGTTTCTGCGTGTTAAGTAAATGCTGGAACTAAGTTCAGCGGCTTGATTAAGGTTTTCGCTAAAGTTGCTTAGTGACGCATTAATATCTTCAAGTGTTCTTAAAACAATACTCTCTGTGCAATGGGTACTCAAAAATTTTTTATATTTTAGCCAATTCACTCGGGTGACAGTCCCATGCAAATTGTTAATCGGGGACCAAGTCTCCTGGGGAAAACGCACTGAAATAATAGTTGGTGAATGATCCGATGACAAGTCTAACGAAGCCTCAGCTTGCATCCATTCCACAGGGAACCCCTTTACCACTCCAAAATCAATCACATCAGGAATCTTTTGCCGGTCAGTCGGCCAGTAAGTGGGATGTCCGCGTGATATTACGTCTAAGCCCATTTTAGAAATAGTATCAAAAAGCACCCGAACCTTCGGGGTGTTTAAACGTGAGCCCCAAAAAGTGTGTTTTGCGTTGTAATCTCCAGCTGCTATAAAATGAGGTCCTAATGAGGTGAAAAAACTTGAATATTGTGATTCCGTCACTGAAAATCGAGGCGGCGAATAAATCGATGAGATAACCAATTTGTAATGAAAATTTTCCACACAGATATTAGTTGCTTGAAGATAGTGACACATGTTAGGTCGTTCAACAAAAAATGCTTTATCCTAGATTTTATCAAGATTGCAGAACCCCTACAAGCTCTTCCACGGGGGTATTTAGTATCGTATAGTACGTAGCCGTTAATTTTAAAGAAGCTTGTTGACGTCAAGTGAGTTTCTGCAATCATCATTATATCTATCTGCTTATCCATCAGGAAGTATTCGAGTTCATGTGTTGGCGGATGCCGTTCGCGTTCCAGAAACATATTTTTAACCAAATCATTTTTTCGAAATAACCTGCAAAATAGTGGATTGCATTTTCACCATTTCCTGCATCATCGTCATCATAGACGACGTAAATATGTTTATAGTTTGAATAAAGGTCTGTACTGTTGACTCAAGGTTACTGAAATTTTGATCGGGCGGTTGAGATATAGATTGTTGATTCGGGTTTGCGGATGTAGACTTAACTACATTAGCATAAGAAATTTGTTTTTGATTTTGAACGGTTATGTCGGTGGTTGACTGTCCTGTCGGAGGAAAAGAATTATTAGAAAAAATTTGAGTCTGCTGTGGTGGCTTAGAAGCAATTATTGGTTTGTTGTTCATTGAGCGCTTGAGGTGGATGTAGACGGAGCAACCTCTATTATTAGCTGTGTGGTTTTCACCGCAATTACTGCATTTTTTTATATTTGTGTCGAATTTCGGCTTATTGCATTATGCTGTACCATGGAGTTCTCCACACACAACACAAACTGTAGGCAACTTGCAGTACGCTTAGTGTGGCCAAATTCTTGGCAGTTGTGGCACTGTGCGGGTCCTAAGCGCTTATGCGGTTCCTCTACGGTTATTTTTCGATGTAAAAGGTATTTTATACTATATATTGGATGAACTTCATTCTTCTTTAAAGTCACATCTCCTGGCTCTAATTCAACCCTAAACATGGGTTGAGGGATCTTTTCACGATTTCTGAAGTTTAACACATTTTTTACTTTGAATTCCTTGTCTGTCAAACCGGTCTTAACTTCATCAGTGTCTATGCAATGGCCAATCCCTTTTATTGCGACTTGAAGACCTTTAGCGCTTTTAAGCTGATAAGTATAAAAAGCTTTTTTTTTTCTTTTTCAAATTCGTCAGTTTCGTTAATGTTACCGTGCTTGATGGAGGTAACGTTAAATGTATTTTCTCCGATTACTGAAACAATTTTTCTTACCAGTTCATTGGACGCAGATTCCCTTAAATAAATTGGTGGTGGTTTAAATGATTTTTTTGACGATCCTGTTGGCTCATCCGTTTGAAGAATAGAAAATCTGTTTTGGTCGGTTGGTCTAGCAGTGTCGGCATCTTTAGGGAGCCAGCTACATAATTATATTGAAGGCGGCAGCTACATAATAAACAGCTGATATTGGTTTCTTTATCTCCTTACAAATATTAAAAAGCTTTTTAATATAAAATGGCTGAGGGAAATTTAGATAATTCTATAGTGGCTATTGGTAAAATAGTGCGAGCTACTTAGTATTCGATGTAATTATATATATACGTAAAAAAAAAATTAAATATTTGCATATCACAAGCAAGATCCACAATTGAAATTAAAACTTCTGAAATATAAACAGCTGCTTTTTTGCATTTCAATGGTACCACTTATAATTTTTTAGCTGTTTCTAAAGTTATCACCTAGTTGAAGAGTAAGAAAAATCCAAGAATATGTAATGAACTATTTGAAGATTAAAGTCATTTAAATAAAACTTCATCATTTATAAACCTATATACAGAAGTATTATTTAGTAAGAACTATTATTAAACATTTTCTATTTGGATTTTTTTTCATTCATTTATTTATTGAATCTTCAAAATATGAACTAACAATAAATATTCAAATCTTAATACTAAATATAAAAGTTATTTAAGCCCAGCCACTGCTAGACAAAAAAGTTTTATTTTGCGCGAATAATATCGGTAGAATCACCTATTTAACGTTCTGATGGTGGCAAGGGTATCCCTTCTTCTTAACCGTGTGGCAACTAAAATTAAGTATGTTTCGTGCAAGAGGGGTTGGGTGAAGTTCCCATTTGCTGATATACCTTGTCGCATGCTTTGAAAACGCATCTTTTACCAGTGGAACACACAGATCCTTGTGAATTCGCGAGTGTTTTACGTACCATGGAGCTGCAGTAATTGTTCGAAGAATTTTGTTTTGTCGCCTTTGAATTTTTTCAATGTTTGACGCTGAGACGGTGCCCCATAACTGAATTCCCAAGCGCCATACAGGCTTTAGTATTGCGTTGTATAACAAAAGTTTGCAATCTAATTTCAATGTAGAATTTCTGCCCATAAGCCAATTTAATTGCGCTGCTTTTAATTTTAGCTGAGTGACTTTCGCGTCAATGTGAGGCTTCCACGTTAACCTACGGTCGAGATGAATACCAAGGTACGTGACTTCATCTTGCTGCGGAATAGCTGAATTGTTAATTTGGATAGCTGAACATGTTTGCTTACGCAGTGTGAATGTAACGTGAGTACACTTTTGTTCATTAACTTTAATTTTCCAAAGTTTTAACCATTTTTCCAATATTGAAATAAATTCCTGTAAATTTCGTGAAGCTAATTGGTAGCTTTCATGAACGTTCAAAAACGCTGTGTCGTCTGCAAAAGTTGATCGTGAATACCAGATCTGGTTGGCATGTCAGAAGCGTAAATTAAATATAAAGTGGGTCCCAGAATGCTACCTTGGGGAACTCCTGCCTCGATTGGCTGAGTTGGGCTTACAAAGGCGCCTTCTCTGATGACAAATTTACGGCCACATAAATAGCTTTCCAGAAGCTTGTGAGTGTTTGCAGGCAAGTTCAACTTTATTTTGTAAATTAATTCCTCGTGCCACACTGTATCAAAAGCTTGGGAAACATCAATGAATAAAGTTGAGCAATACTTTTTATCCTCAAAAGTATTTCTTATAACATTAACTAGTCTATGCGTTTGTTCTATGGTGCTGTGTTTAGCCCGAAAACCAAATTGATGATCACGGATGCATCCTACATCATTCAATATTGGAGTCAACTTCGCCATTAACAATTTTTCGAAAAGTCAACTTCGCCATTAACAATTTTTCGAAAAGTTTTGAAATTGTTGGCAGTAGACTTATTGGTCTATATGACTCTACTTTAGTGGGATCGAATTGGAATAATACACTTTTTTACATAAAGGAAGTGTGGGTGTATCCAAAAATTACTGTTGTTTCAATAATAATAACAACAAGTAAGAGTGTAGTATATTCGGCTGGGCCGAATCTAAAATACCCTTCACGATAGTCACGAATATGTATAGTATATTAAAAATGTGACCTAAATATGCTCGGTTATATATGAACCGATATCGGATTTTTCTATTTTCTGTATTTTAGTAACCTTCTTTTATAACGAGAATTGCTTTCCAGCAAAAAAAAAAAAATTTTTAATGGAAAAATCGGTTCAGGCTATATCTCGGGTGTATATGGACCGATATCGAAAATTTTAATTTTCCATATTTATATAACCTTATATCATTACCAGAACTGCTTTTGAGCACAACAAATTGTTTAAGTTCGCTTACGCGATATTTTCATGAAAAACCCGATTTAGGCTATATCTCGGGTATATATGGACCGATATCAGAAATTTAAATTTTCTCTATTTTCGTAACCTTCTTTTATAACAAGAACTGCTTTTCAGTAAAAAAAAATGTTATTGGAAAAATCGGTTCAGGCTATATCTCGAGTATATATGGACCGATATCGGATTTTTTCTTTTTCCATATTTATATAACCTTATTTCATTACCAGAACTGCTTTTGAGCACAAAAAAGTTGTTTACTCGGCATTTTCATCCAAAAACCTGTTAAGCTATATATCGGGTATATATGAACCGATATCGGAAATTTTAATTTTCCATATTTATATAACCTTATTTTATTACCAGAACTGCTTTAAGGTGAAAAAAGTTGTTTAAGTTCGCTTACGCGGCATTTTCATGAAAACCACGGCTTAGGCTATATCTCTGGTATATATGGACCGATATCGGAAATTTTCATTTTCCATATTTATATAACCTCATCTTATTACCAGAACTGTTTTAAGCAAAAAAAAGTTGTTTAAGTTCGCTTACGCGACATTTTCATGAAAAACCCTGTTTGGGCTATATCTCTGGTATATATGGACCGATATCGGAAATTTTCATTTTCCATATTTATGTAACCTAATTTTATTACCAGAACTGCTTTTGAGCAAAAAAAAGTTATTTAGCTTCGCCTATGCGACATTTTCATTAAAAATCCGATTTGGGCTATATCTCGGGTATATATGGACCGATATCGGAAATTTTCATTTTTCATATTTATATGACCCTATTTTATTACCAGAACTGCTTTTGAGCACAAAAAAGTTGTTTAAGTTCGCTTAAGCGACATTTTCATGAAAAACCCGGATTGGGCTATATCTCGGGTATATATGGACCGATATCGGAAATTTTCATTTTCCATATTTATGTAACCTAATTTTATTACCAGAACTGCTTTTGAGCAAAAAAAAGTTATTTAGCTTCGCCTATGCGACATTTTCATTAAAAATCCGATTTGGGCTATATCTCGGGTATATATGGACCGATATCTGAAAAAAATTTTTTTTGCCTTTTATTCACCATGCTTAATAAGTGTGTGAAGTTTGAAGCAAGACGAACAACTTTTGTTTTCAAAAATTTTCATACAAAACTGCAAAAAAAATGGCTTTTTTCGGAATTTTGAATATATCTCAGCTATACGTGGACCGATATTACTTAATTTCAATAGCAAACCCATGAATCGATGGGGTAAAAGAATGGTGGAAGAAAAAAGTTTCTAAGTCTAATGGTTTTCTCAGAAACGGTATTTCAACAGCGGACAGACGGACAGACGGACAGACGGACAGACGGACATCGCTTAATCGACTTTTCCATTAATTCTGATTCAGAATATATATACTTTATAGGGTCGCAAAAAAAACTGTAGAAATTACAAACGGAATCACAAACTTATATATACCCTTAACATTTTTGTGAAGGGTATAAAAAGAAATAAATATTAGTGTTTAACAAAAAAGAACATAAATTTTTATTTCGGCTTCAAACTCAGTGTGTAACTCTATACGAAATTTCAGGTTACAAAAATCAGTTTTTATAAACGGAAGACTATCATGCTGATTTTTGCAGACATGGAAATTTGTTGTTATGTATTTTAGTTACGAGTATTTAACAATTAAATTTAAAGTAATGTTTTTACATCTAAAAAGTTCATGTTTCAAAAACTCAATGAAAAAGCATTCGACTTGTTATTTTAACATCCCAGTAATTAGAAAAAAACAAGAATTTACCAAACTGAATTATTAGCGTTTCGTAGTTATAATTATTTAAAAACAGTTCACATTTTGTATTAAGACTTGGCAAAAATTCGAATCAAATGTGCAAGTGTGAATTTAAGGCGTTATAAAGTAACAAATAGTATGGCAAGACATTTGACAACATAACACTTTGAGAAATTTATTTAAAAAATAAGATTTTTTATTGGAAAAGAATTGCATTTTTTACAAAAGCAATTAATAATGCAGTAAAATTCGTTTATAAGCCACACCGCTTATAGTAGAATTAGCGATTTACTCCAAAATGTGCAATTTTTTTGGCATCAATAAATAAAATACCTGCAAAATATTTGTTGCATAGTCCATTAGCGCTATAGTCCATATTCGCTTATATTCCACCTAGATGCGGTGTGAAAAAAACTTAATTTCACGCAAGTTATTAAAGATATAATCCAAAATGCAAATTTACTAAAAATTTTCCTAGACAAAAACGGAGCACAAAAATGCAACACTTTTTTATATGTACATATTTTACTTGACACATGTTTGCAATGTTAAATGTGTTTTTTTTTTTTTTGTCAATGAGAGCATTGAAATATCTGCTTTTAGATTTTAAATTTAGATTTCAAAATAAATTATTATATGCTAATTCAATAAATTATTATATGCTAATGCAAAAAGTGGCTTATATAAACATCTAACTATAGTGCAATTCGCCTTATAGTCCACAAAAAGCGTGCATTTGAAACAGTGGACTATAAGCGGATTTTACTGTAATATAGTTATCATTTACACTTCTCATTCGAATCATAGTGTTATACAAAAAATTGTTAGTAGTTCACATGACTATTGTATGCAAACATATATATTTTTTATTGTTTTTTATGAAAAAAAAAAAAGGCTTTCTGAGATTGGCGAATTGGATAAATATGCAAATAAGTCTCCAACCATTCCCCACATTATAAATTCATCTAATGATAAATCGAAAGATGCTACACATTAATCTAATGATAAATCGAAAGATGCAGCTGGTTTAATTGCTTCTCAAATGTATTTGATGTTAATAACATAGCTCCTCCGTGTGATGTCAACTCTATTTCTCCATCTATCTCACCTAATTGTGTATCTGGCAGGTCGTTTTCTGGTTCATTGTCGACTCCAATTAGTCCTAACGTTGGTGCATTGTTGTCACAGAACAACTTAAATCGTGAACTACGTACTATTCCACATAGAAAATCAATATTTGCTTCTCGTTTTTATGATAACACTACGGTTGAAGACATTTTTGGATACATTCAGACTAAAATTAATAATGAGCAGTCAAGCAGCGTTAAAGTTTTCAAAATAAATTCAAGAAGAGTTTCTTTTAAAATAATTGTACCGATTGAACTGTTTGATAAGATAGTAGATAAAAATTTTTGGCCTAAATACACTATTGTACGTGAATTTATTTACAATGAAGTAAAGTTGGCTCGTATTCCCGCATCGGGTAATTAAATTTCAAAAAAACCAATGTTGCCTTCAAACCTCAGTATATTATATCAGAATGTTAATGGAATGAACTACAAACTCTCCAATACATTTGTTAATAGTTTTAACGCTGAATTCCATATTGCTGTTCTTACGGAAACCTGGCTTAATAATAATACAAATTCGAAATTATGTGTGATAAGTTTCAAATTTTTAGACGGGATAGAATTGGGAAACATGGTGGTGGTGTTCTGATTGCTGTTTCTGGTTTATATCCAGCTCAAGAAATAAATGTTGAAAATTACTTTAACATTGAGATTGTCATTGCTGCTGCACAAGTTTTAAGTTTGTCATTGTTTATTACTTACTCTTACATTCCTCCCAACTCTGATCCTCTAATTTAGGAAAGGCATGCTATGGTCATCAAATCCGTGGCTGATAAACTTAAAACTTCTGATATCCTGATTGTTCTTGGTGATTTTAATATTCCGTCTGCCTCGTGGATCTCTTCAGATGACACCGAATACTTGATTCCAGTTACTGCTTATGACTGGATAGAAGACTTCTTTATGAGCCTCGCTGATGTGAACGTTTCTCAAATAAACAACATTTATAACAGCAATTCAAGATTACTTTATCTAATTTTTGTAAACAGTCCATCATTATTTGATGTGAGTATAACTAATCCGTTATGTGTTCCAGAGGGTCGTCATCATCCAACACTATTAATATCTACACCTTTTCCTAAGACGAAAGCATTAAATAATATTTGCGAAGGTTTATGTTTAAAGGCACATATTTTATTCTTCTAAATCAACTGCTAAGTGATATAAATTGGTTTGATGTGGTCACATTTAAAAATGATGAACATGATTTTGAGCTATCTATCCGTAAATTTTACTCGGTCTGAGTTGCATTCCTGCAAGTACTCCGATTGTAAAAAGAATTAGCAGTAATCACCCTCCCTGGTTTACAAACATACTGTCATGGTTACTGCAGCTCCATGGCACGTAAAAAACTCCCGAATTCATAAGGATCTCTGTGTTCCTCTTGTAAAAGACGAATTTTCATAGTACGCAACAAGGTATATCAGTAAATTGGAGCTTCACCCAAATCCTCTTGCACGCAATATACTTAATTTCGAAGGCCACTCTCTGTTGAGAAGGAGGGATACCCTTGCCACCATCAGAACGTCTAATAGGTGATTTTTACCAATATTGACCGTGCAAAATAAAACATTTTTGTCTAGCATTGGCTGGACTTAATTCATTTTATGTATTTCGTATTAAGATTTGAATACTTATTGTTAGTTTACTTTGTGAAGATTCAATAAATAAATAAATGGCAAAAAAAAAAAAAAACTGTCATGGTTGAAAAATAGACGAAACAGACTTCACAGAAAGTTTAAAAAAAGTAAAATCTCCCTTGATCGCATTCTTTATTTAATTGCAAGCAGTCATTTCAATATTGAAAACAGAAAATGTTACGATTACTTTGCTAGTAAAATCAAATTGAGCTTCAAAAATAATCCGAAAATGTTCTTCAACTTTTTGGTTTGTACATTTGCACAACGGGTTATAGTTCAGGTTTTTTCTTTCTTAAGTTTTTTTTTCTTAAGAAAGATTTTTTTACAATACAAATCTGCTGTGATCAATAATTTTGATTGAAGAAGACAAGAAAAATAATAATCAAATCTTTAGCTGGGGGACAACTAGCTGTTTCGTAGTCGCTACACTACTCATCAGCACCCACTGGGATTTGAACTCTGGACATGACGTATCATGATCTACTGCTTTAACCACTAAGCCACCGAGCATTTAATTATTTTCTATCTATATTCATCTCATATTGAATCACATATGCATTTTGTCAATTGCCCACATTGTTTGTACAGCGTTTGCTGTCTCTAAACTAGCGGTATTTATTTTTATTTATTAACATACATATTTTTGTATTTTAATATTCTCCGTACCCAGAGATGTAAATATAAATTTATTGAATTTTTGATGAACTTCTATAATTTTTTTAAATTAAATTTTTGGTTTGTACATTTGCACAACGGGTTATAGTTTAGGTTTTTTCTTTCTTAAGTTTTTTTTCTTAAGAAAGATTTTTTTACAATACAACTTTGTTAACTCAAAAAGAAGAGTTTCATCATACCCTACATCAATGAAATTTAACGCCACTACATACTTTAGTAATAATGATATCGCTAATGTTTTTGATGAATTTTTTGCCACTATGTTCTCCACAAATATATATAAAAATGCATCATATCCATACGATATACCATCTTCAACATCAATTTGCATTTGCTCCATAGATGTCTCTACCGTCTTGAAAAATATTACAAATATTATTATTATATATTAATATTATTTTGTAGTCGGTAGCCTGCTGTCTCGAATGTGTTTAATGCTTAATTTCTATTTTGTTGGCTACAAAAGCTTTGTTAGTGACGTCAATGTATCAAGCAAAGTCAAATAAATTAGCACTTTGAGACAAATTCACAAAATGTATTCATAAAAATGTTAAATAAAATTATGTTCATAAAAGGATTTTAAGTTAAAAAGTTCTGCTTAGCACTCTCTTCAGTCAACCGTTTTTAAAGCTGATTGCAAACTTTTCTAAGACAATTGTAAGGTGATGTTAGTGAATTTAGATGTTGTTTTTTTATTTTATTTATTGTGAAAATTCTTGTTTAAATCTAAAAACTTGTTTATTAATCAAATGTACGATGTTTTTGATAAAAATAATTGGTATTATTTGAATGTCGGATAATTTTAGTTTTGTGTATTTATTAAAAGAAAATATGGCCGAAGAGATCAACTTTAGATTCCTGATAAGCAATTAAACTTTATATACTTCACTCCTTTTTCATTTTATTATTACTAAGATTTTGTTTATTAATTCGTACAGCATTAAACACATTCGAAACAGCAGGCTACCGGCTACAAAAGCTCAAAATTAAAATACACGTGTTCTTATGAGACTGATTATTTTGAAAACAGCAAGGCAACACGGCTACAGGTTGTTGTCCATGCTGGTTTTGTCGTTGTAGTCCAATTAAACTAAAGCATTAAACACAGTCGATACAGAATCAGAAGATATTTTACGTGGGTTCCTGCCTTGACGGCCCAACCCCACGGCCATGCATGACAAATTGTCCATACCATTTTCGATCACATACACCATGGCGCATGCTCTCCCCCATGGTGTAGGTCGGAGCCTTCCTAAAACTCCTTCCGATCTCAGGGTCACGGCACCCGGTTGCAGTGCAACTCCACACCAAGTTCGAAAACTGTCCCCGCATTTGGATATTAAAACACAACCACCACGTTGCCCCCGAAGGTCCTCAACCATAGCCGGGCGAGAACATGTTCCTGGCGCTCCCGGCTCCCGTGGTACCAGAAAATAATAGCCTCTGGTCAGACTATCGCAGCCCTCAAAAGGGCTGCTACAGTTTTAAAACCCAAAAGGTTCGAGAAACTGCTAGCCCCCATACAACAACACTTATCACACCCATTAACATAAATGAAAACAGGAACAAATATCAGCAAAACAGGAACTCAGGAATGCATTTACAGCAAAAACTCAGCATCACAAAAAATAATAAAATCAGGAAACTTGAACTCAGGAATACATATACAGCAAAAACTCAGCATTATAAAAATAATAAAATCAGGAACAAAGAACAGGAACACCGGAACTCAGTGTTTTTTTGTTTTTTTTTTTTCTTTAATTTTTATTTTGTGTGTTGCTTTTTTGTATTGCAAATAAAATAAATAAAAATAAAACCAAATAAAATAAACAGTTAAAAATCTTTTTAAAAATAAAACAACAAAATACACGGGTGAAAAAAAAAATAACATAAAACTCTTAAAAACATGCATCTAAACAACAACAATATAAATACGACTACCAACAACAAATGCAATAAACCATACAATTAACAAATACAAACAATTATGCATACATGCTGCTACCCAATAAACCAGACAGATCAACAAACAGAAAAAATAAAATAAAATAAAATAAAATAAAAAAAAAATAAAAAAAATAAAAATAAAAATAGAAAACACCCACAACAACAATAATAATAATAAAAATAATAATAATAATTAACTTTTTAATCTAAATAATATAGATAAATGGCCAGATCAGGGCTTTTATGGCCCTTTTACAGGCATTGTTCCATAATCCTGCAACATACCTTTTAAAAAAAAAAAAAAAATAAAAACCAAATAATTGTTTTGCAATGTTGGTGATATGGGGTTGACTGTTGTTGACTGTATAGTATCGAAGGTATATACACTGGATACTATACAGTCGAATGATCAATTAAGTTAACTTCGGCCTCACCAGCACAGCAGAATTAGCATTTGTACATGATTTTTCTATCGCAATGGCGGGAAACTTTAGAATAGACTTTTGCAACATACGTGGGCTGAGAACGAACTTCTTCTCCGTCTATGCTCACACGTGTCTCCATCGGCCGGATATTTTCGCCCTATGTGAAACCCAGGTATCTGAGAATGCTGATCCACAGGATTTTCATATACCTGGGTATCAATTCCTATCCCTCTTTAACTTCCATCGGGGCCTTGTAATTTACATTCGCAATGAAGTTGTGTTCCAATGCCAGCAACCATTAAGCATGCATGATGCAGAATTTACCTGTCTTTGGGTTAAATTCAAAATCAGATCACACTTTTTGCATTTCGGGTTTCTATACAGAAGTCCAAATGCGGTGAGGGATACTACCTTTTCTGGTTTCGATGCCCTCTCCGACTCCATATCGAAGATCCTGGAAAGTTGTCCGAGCAGTGAAATCGTTGTTGCTGGTGATTTCAATGTTCACAACTCATCCTGGCTTCGCCACTCGAGTCATACAACTCCAGAAGGCCAATATGTCGAGTTATTCGCTGCGTACAACCACCTAGCGCAATTAGTGAATGAGCCAACGCATATTCCATGTGTTGAAGGGCACCATTCAAACACACTTGACCTATTCCTGACTTCACACCCTGAAAAGTATGAAGTCAGAGTTAGTGCACCTCTCGGCAATTCGGATCATTGCACCATTTCTGCCACCTTTTCGATTTCGGGACTTCGTAACGTTTCAAAATCAGCTACGAAACGTTCAATATTTATTTACGAAAAGGCGCGTTGGGCTGAGCTCAACCAATTTTATGAGCATTTTAATTGGAAACTTTGTTTTCTAGATAACGACATAAATGCTTCAGCAAAAATGGTCGAGAACATTATATTGCTAGGGATGAAAACATTCATCCCCTCCAAGCAGATTTCGATTAAACCAAAAGCAAAATCTTGGTTTAATCAGACGTGCAAAAACGCAGTCAGATCCAGAGAGGAAGCATTCAGTAACTGGCGTTTAAACAAAACACCAGACACTGATTTGCTACGCAAAAAGGCAAGATCTTCCAAGGTACTTAGGCGTGAAAAGTCTCTTCACGAACAGCGCCTTCGTGCCAAGGTCCTTGCAGCTCCTCGGGGCAGTAAGACCTTTTGGTCTTTCGTTAAGAGAGTAAAGAACAGTGCTAGTTCATCAATTCCAACTCTTTTAAAGAATGACCAAGCATTCACAGACCCGGTTGACAAAGCTAACCTGTTGGCTGAAATCTTTGCAAGCAATTCCTGCTTGCCGGAAAGCAGTCAGCCACTTCCCGAGCTCGAAAGAGTATCTGTAACTATGCCGAAGATATTCTTCCGGGCGCGAGCAGTTAAAAGGGTTTTGGAAGACCTCGATATAAACAAAACTCCTGGACCGGATGGCATTCCAGCACTGGTCTTGAAGCAGTGCTCTTCTACGCTTGCGCGTCCATTAGCACGCCTTTTCAGCATACTTTACCATACTGGTGAGTTTCCATCGTGCTGGAAGGTTGCTAATGTAACACCAATACCCAAAAAGGGTATGGCAAATAACCCCGAAAATTACCGCCCAATTGCAATTTGCTCTACACTCTCCAAAGTAATGGAAAACATGGTTAACCATCACCTTATGAGGTATCTGGAGTCGCATAAACTACTTTGTGATCGTCAATATGGATTTCGTAAGGGTCGTTCAACTGGCGATCTTATGGCATATCTCTCAGAGAAATGGTGCCACTCAATCCATCATTTCGGTGAAAGTAGGGTGGTGGCTCTTGATATTTCAAAAGCGTTTGACAGAGTGTGGCATGGTGCACTATTGGCAAAACTTACTGCTTTTGGTGTCGGTGATGACTTCTCTCGGTTTATATCGAGCTTTCTCAGAGACCGCTCTATACGAGTTGTTATAGATGGGGTCTCATCAAACGAGTTCAAGATTAATTCAGGGGTACCGCAAGGCTCCGTTCTTTCTCCTACCCTATTTCTTATTTTCCTCAACGACCTTCTCTACCAAACTTCCAATCCTATCCACTCTTTCGCGGATGACAGCAGCATTTGTCACTCGTACTCTTTTAGATATAGGCCCAGCCTATCAGAGATCGCTGCCAAGAGACTAAATATGAATGATTCACTGAATAGTGATCTTCTATTGGTCTCTGAATGGGGTCGTAAAAACAGGGTCGCCTTTAATGCTCGTAAGACCCAGTGTTGCTTATTGACGCACAAACAAACGACCGCTAATGCTGCTTCATCTGTACTCATGGATGGTATAAATATTGAAGAATCGGATGCTCTTGATGTTCTTGGAATGAAGATACAGTGTGACGTTCGCTGGAATGAACACATTTTTCATATCTCTAAAGAAGCATTCAAGTGCCTCGGTTTTTTGAAACGGTGTAAGATGTACTTCACTCCATCCGACCTCCTTACTATTTATACCACCTACATCCGACCGAAAATGGAATACAACTCTCATGTTTGGGCCGGTGCCTCAAAGTCTGTTTTGGGGTTACTCGACCGTGTGCAGGAGAGGGCGAAGAAGCTCATCGGTGACAGTAGGGTATCCAACTCTATTGACTCACTGGAGCATCGACGCAGTGTGGGATGCGTTACTCTGTTCTATCGATACTACAATGGATTTTGCTCTGACGAGATTAGGGATCTTGTTCCCGAAACGCGCACATTTTTACGTAGCACGCGTTCATCGTCTAGAGCTCACCCATTTGTGGTCGATTGCCCGGGGAATCGTACTACGCATTACAGAGAGAATTCGTTTTTCAGCCGTACGCTTCGTCTATGGAACAAGTTGCCTGCAGAAGTGTTTCCTGTCTGTTATAACGTTGGAGGATTCAAGTCAAATGTTCACAAACACTACTCCCGCTTTCCCCCTCCTCACAACCTATTTTCCTAGTTCTGGTACAATGCACTGCATATGTAGGGGTCATCCCCTGAGTACTGGTCCAATATAAAAAAAAAAAAAAAAAAAAAAAAAAAACAAATATACAGCAAAGAACACATCATTACAAAACAGCAATACCCGGAATCACCAACACACCCACACAGTAAAACAGGTAAACTGGAACTAATACGAGGAAAATAGAACGCACACATTTGAGACAACTGTGCCTTGACGGCCTAACCTGATGGTGGATCAATTCCACGAAGTGAATTTTTCACGATTCACCACCGCCCCCGTGTGGCTTGCTAGGCTCACACAGGTAGCAATTCTTGTCATATGATTGCGGTCATATGAACAACTCCTTGTTGAGGAGTTCGGTCTTTCTAAACACTCATGTATGCAATTTCCCAGCAATCAATGGAGGACAAGGCTTAATGAGTTGGTAGGCCGAAGCCCATTAAGAGCATCAGCCCTTAAACCAACTCACCCGTCAATCATCACCACTGGTTCCTTACAGTACACGTATCTGTTGTATAGGCAACAGATCCTCGGGAGATTGTTAGCCGTCGAAAAAAACCATCGCCAAACAATTATCAAGGATACTAACACTCCCTTCCTGCGATTTAGGTTTCAACCACAGCCAGAACGTTTCAGCCAAGGTAGGCACCTCAACCATGATCAGCCCGGGTCGAACCACAAGCGGAACTTCCCGGGGGCCATGCTGATCCCCGTTCTGCCAATTTATACCCTTGGTAAGGGTTTTGGAAGCCAACACAACATAAGTCATGTGGCTTCCTAGAGTTTTGTTTGCCGCACCAAACGAGGGACCCCTTCCCCTCTTTTCCCCGAAAAACAGAGCGCCTAAGTTAGGAATACGCCAAGGCAAAACCTGTTCCCCGGGGGGACACATTTGAGACAGCAGGCTACACGAACACACGACTACAAATGCCGCTGGCTACAAATGTAGCCTGTAGCTTGCTACCTAAATATATTGAAAACGGCAGCTGATATTGGTTTATTTATCTCCATACAAATATTAAAAAGCTTTTTTTTGCATACAAAATGGCTGAGGGGAATTTAGAAAGTTCTATAGTAGCTATTGCTAAAATAGTGCGAGCTACTTAGTATTCGGTGTAGTAATATATATACTTACATATAAATATTTGCAAATCACAATCAAAACTTACAATTAAAATTGAAACTTCTAAAATATGAACAGCTGCTTTTTCGCATTTCAGTGGTGCCACTTACAATTTTTTTAAGCTGTTTCTAAAGCAATCAATGCAATGAACTATATGAAGACTAAAGCATTAAACACATTCGAGACAGCAGCTACCGACTACAAAAGCTTAAAATTAAAATACACGCGTTCTTATGAGAATAAATATGTTGACGACAGCACAGCTACACGACTACATGAACACTGTTGTAGCTGTCGCCAAATTAGATTTATTTCTATTTGTGTTGGCTACAAAAGCTTTGTTAGTGATATCAATGTATCAAGCAAAGTCAAATAAATTAGCGCTTCAAAAAGAAATTCACAAAATGTATTCATAAAAATGGTAAACAGTTATTCAAATCATTTTTAGAGGAAACACGATAAAACTGTATTCATAAAAGAATTTTAAGTTAAAATGTTCTGTAGAGCACTCTTTTCAGTCAACTGTTTTTAAAACTGATTACACCCTTTTCTAAGACAATTTTAGGGATTTTAGATATTGTTTTTTTTATTTTTATATATTGTGAAAATTCTTATTTAAATCTAAAATTTTTTTTATTAATCATATATACGATGTGTTTGATAAAAATAATTGATGAAAAGTATTATTTGAATGTCGGACGATTTTAGTTTTGTTTATTAAAAGAAGCAATTACGCTTTTTTATACTTTACCCCTTTTTCATTTTATTACTACTAAAATTTTGTTTAGGAATTCATAAATATGTAATATACATTAATGACGAAACAATAAAAAAGGTCGTTTTCATATTATCTTCCATGCGCAAACATAATTGATGAAAACTTTTTTAATAATTAATTTTTGTTATTCAATGGAAAGACAAGATGAAGTTAACATTTATTTATTTGATTTAGTATTGATTTTCATTAAAAAAAATACAAAATATATAATTGCATATAGTAGTCACGTGAACTAGTAATCACTTTTAGTATAACACTATGATTCAGATGAGAATTGTTAATAATAACTATGTGTAGAAAATAAACAGCCAATTTGGTCAACGTCTGCTTTTAATATTATTATTAATTTAAATTCACACCTGCACGTATTATTTGAACTTTGAACAAGTCTTAATACTGAAGTGTCTTTAAGTAATTATAACTACAAAACGCTAATAATTCAGTTTGGTAAATTCTTGTTTTTTTCTAATTACTGGGATGTTAAAATAACAAGTCGAATTCTTTTTCCCTAAGTTTTTGAATTATGAACCTTTTAGCTATAAGAACATAACTTTAAATTTAATTGTTAAATACTCGTAACTAAAATACATAACAACAAATTTTCATGTCTGCAAAAATCAGTATGATAGTTTTCCGTTTATAACAACTGATTTTTGTAACCTGAAATTTCGTATAGAGTTAGTTGCACACTGAGCATTATTTGCATTTTTCCATAAGCCGAAACAAAAATGTATGGTCTCCTTCGTTTGTTAGTGTTTTATTTATTTATTTATTTTTATTTTTTTTTTTTGTTATTATTATTGAAACAATAATTTTTGAATACACCTAAACTTCTTTTACGTATGAAAGTGTATTATTACAAATAAAAAATATTTAATAATAGTTCTTGCCAAAAGATACTTCCGCAAATAGGTCTATAAATGATGGAGTTATATTTAAATTACTTTGATCTTCAAATAGTCCATTGCATTTTCTTGGTTTTTTCTTACTCTTCAACTAGGTGATATCTTTAGAAACAGCTAAAAAAAATTATAAGTTGCACCATTGAAATGCAAAAAAGCAGCTGTTTATATTTCAGTGGTTTTAATTTTAATTGTGAATCTTGTTGTAACTTGCAAATATTTAATTTTTTAATAATTATATATATTATTACATGGAATACTAAGTAGCTCAAACTATTTTAGCAATAGCGACTATAGAATTTTTTAAATTTCCCTCAGCTATTTAGTATGCACAAAAAGCTTTTTAATGTTTGCAAGGAGATAAAGAAAACAGTATTAGCTGTTTATTATGTAGCTGCCGCCTTCAATATAAGTATGTAGCTGGCTACA
Source organism: Thecocarcelia acutangulata (assembly GCA_914767995.1). Taxonomy (NCBI): domain Eukaryota; kingdom Metazoa; phylum Arthropoda; class Insecta; order Diptera; family Tachinidae; genus Thecocarcelia; species Thecocarcelia acutangulata. The sequence continues at coordinate 65,623,171 of OU612097.1, forward strand.
GGCTACATTTGTAGCCAGCGGCATTTGTAGTCGTGTGTTCGTGTAGCCTGCTGTCTCGAATGTGTTTAATGCTTAAAGTAATATAAATAAATATAATTTTTGGAGCTTTATATCTTTTTTTTACAAAAAATCAACAATTCAAAATATTTTATTTCTCGATATTTCTATAACAATTTGTTATCATCGTCAGGAAAATTAAAATGTTATTATACCCTGCACAAAAATGTAAAGGGTATATATAAGTTTGTGATTCCGTTTGTAATTTCTACAGTTTTAATTTGCGACCCTGTAAAGTATATATATATATATATATATATATATATATATATATATATATATATATATATATATATATATATATATATATATATATATATATATATATATATATATATATATATATATATATATATATATATATATATATATATATATATATATATATATATATATATATATATATATATATATATATATATATATATTCTGAATCAGAATTAATAGAAAAGTCGATTAAGCTATGTCCGTCTGTCGGTCTGTCCGCTGTTGAAATACCGTTTCTGAGAAAACCATTAGACTTAGAAACTTTTTTCTTTCACCATTCTCTTATCCCATAGATTGATCTATGATCTTAGAATGTCAATAAATCCGTGCCGTTTATCTGCATCTCAACATGCCTATACTAAGGGAAAATCCGTTGAGACTGCGTTGCATTCGCTCGTGGGGTACATAGAAAATTCTCTAGAGCAAGGGGAGTATACATTGGTGGCCTTCCTTGACATAGAGGGAGCCTTTAATAATGTTGCGCCAAAAATCATTACTATGGCTTTGGAAAGGCTGAACATTCGTCAGCCGATTATAAGTCTCATATGGAGTCTACTGACTGAGAGGGTCATAACATCTAGTATGGGACGGGCCACCATATGCAGAGTGGCAAACAGGGGTACTCCGCAGGGGGGAGTTTTATCTCCCTTCCTATGGAATCTTGCCCTAAACTCATTACTGGTGGAGTTAGACTCCATGCGTTTCAAGACTGTGGCATATGCCGATGATATTGCTGTGGCGGTGTCGGGTAAATATCTGGACACCCTCTCACAGTGTTTGAATTCCGCACTGAGGATCATAGATGGGTGGAGCACCCATAGTGGTCTCAGTGTGAATCCACAAAAAACGGAGCTTGTACTTTTCACCCGAAAATACAAGACTCCTCCTTTCGATCTGCCAACCCTAAAGGGCGTTGAGCTTAGTTTGGCAGATAGTGCCAAGTACCTGGGAATCTATCTTGATTCAAAACTGTCTTGGAAGAAGAATGTCCAATTTAGAGCGGACAAGGCGGCTGTTGCCTTGTACCTGTGTCGTAAGGCCATTGGGAAGACCTGGGGTATAAATACTTGGAATTCTTGCTGGCTATTTAACATGGTAATAAAGCCCATATTAATGTATGGGGCGCTTGTTTGGTGGACGGCTTTAGAGAAAACCACCTATTGCAGATTCATAGAAAGGATACTGCGGTCATCTGCTTTGATGGTAACTGGTGCTTCTTGTACTACGCCAACTAAAGCACTAATTACGATGATGCATTGGCTGCCAGCTGATCTCATGGTGAAGGAAGTGGCCATGTGCTCGGCAATTAGGCTAAAAGCCAGTGAGATGTGGAAAGAAGCGACAGAAGGTCACGCTTCGATAATAGAAAGTATAACGGACCTCCCGGAGTATATTGATTACTGTGCACCAGCTCTAATGCCCGACAAGAGATTTGACGTGATCTTATCAAGGACGGCCTCGGCAGCGAACCAAATGGGTCGCCAAGAGGACGTGCTTGAAATTTTCACAGATGGATCCAAGTCGGACATGGGAGTTGGTGGTGGTATCTTTATGCCCCAGTATCAGAAGAGGATCAGTTTTAAGCTATACGATGAGTGTAGCGTAATGCAGGCTGAAATTACAGCTATTTTGAGAGCAGCTAACTGGTTGAGGTACTATAGGGTATACGGGGTGAATATCCGAATCTGTACTGATAGTAAGGCTGCGTTAAATGCGCTTGTGGGTGTCTATACGACGTCCAGGTTGGTTCAGGAATGCCGGATATCTCTTAATGAGATGGCGAGACATTCGAGCCTGGAGCTTTTCTGGGTGCCGGGGCACAGTGGAGTGCCCGGAAATATTGTGGCGGATGAGCTGGCGAAAGCCGGAGCTCGTCTACAGAGAGGGGACATTGATACGATGGTTGGAGTCCCGCTTAACAGCTGTAAAAACCAAGTGCAGCGTCAACTTGTAGGGACTGCACAGGACAGATGGTCTGGTGAGGTCACCTGCCGAGTAGCAAGGCTGACATGGCCTGCGTATGATCGTAGTAGAACTGCGGTTTTAAAGGGTTTTCCCCGTCAAAGGTTGCGTACCTTGGTGGCAGTTCTGACAGGACATTGTCTCATAGGGACGCATGCTAGGAGGTTAAATCTTCCATTTAATGATTTCTGCAGAAGTTGCGGGGATGAGGACGAGGAGGAAAGTGTTGAGCATTTCCTCTGTCGATGCCCGGCTCTCAGTTCTATGAGAGCGCTGTACTTAGGCGGACCAATGCTGCACGGGTTAGCAGATATATCGGAATGCCGAGTGAACGGACTGGATTCCTTTATCCGGCTTTCGGGTTGGTTTGAATCTGAACCGTCGGGGGAAGTGTAAGTCTCGCGGGCTGCACTTCTCCCTCAGGCAACACCACGGGACCAAAAGGACCCAAGTGGGCTGGTTTCATGAAACTGGCGGCCTGTACAACCTAACCTAACCTAACCTATCCCATAGATTCATGGGTTTGCTATTGAAATTCAGTAATATCGGTCCACGTATAGCTGAGATATATTCAAAATTCCGAAAAAAGCCATTTTTTTGCAATCTTGTATGAAAATTTTTGGAAACAAAAGTTGTTTGTTTTGCTTCAAACTTCACACACTTATTAAACATGGTGACTAAAAGGCAAAAACTTTTTTTCAGATATCGGTCCATATATACCCGAGATATAGCCTAAACCGGGTTTTTCATAAAAATGTCGCGTAAGCAAACTTAAACAACTTTTTTTTGCTTAAAAGCAGCTCTGGTTATAAAATAAGGGTATATAAATATGAAAAATGAAAATTCCCGATATCGGTCCATATACTCTGAACCGGGGTTTTCATGAAAACTTAAAAAACTTTTTTCCCTCAAAAGCAGTTCCGGCAATAAAGTAAGGTTATATAAATATCGAATATAAAAATTTCCGATATCGCTCCATATATACCCCAGATATACCCTATAACGGGGTTTTCATGAATATGCCGCGTAAGCAAACTTAAACAACCTTTTTTTGTTTAAAAGCAGTTCTGGTAATTAAATAAGGTTAGATAAATATGGAAAATGAAAATGACCGATATCGGTCCATATATACCCGAGATATAGCCTAAACCGGGGTTTTCATGAAAACAAACAACGGGTTTTCATTAAAAGCTGTTCTGGTAATGAAATAAGGTTAGATAAATATGGAAAATGAAAATTTTCGATCGGTGTATATACACGAGATATAGCCTAAAACGAGTTTTTCATGAAAATGTCGCGTAAGCAAACTTAAACAACCTTTTTTTGTTTAAAAGCAGTTCTGGTAATTAAATAAGGTTAGATAAATATGGAAAATGAAAATGACCGATATCGGTCCATATATACCCGAGGTATAACCTAAAACGGGGTTTTCATGAAAATGTCGCGTAAGCAAACTTAAACAACTTTTTTTGTTTAAAAGCAGTTCTGGTAGTAAAATCAGGTTATATATATATGGAAAATGAACATTTCTGATATCGGTCCATATATACCCGAGATATAGTCTAAACCAAGTTTTTCATGAAAATATCGCGTACGCGAACTTAAACAATTTTTTATGCTAAAAAGCAGTTCTGGTAATGAAGTAAGGTTATATAAATATGGAAAATAATAATTTAAGATATCAGTCTATATATACTAGAGATATAACCCAAACCGGGTTTTTCAAGAAAATATCGCGCAAACGAACTTAAACAACTTTTTTTGCTTAAAACCAATTCTGGTAATGAAATCAGGTTATATAAATATTGAAAATGAAAATTTCCAATATCGGTCCATAGACACCCGAGATATAGCCTAGACCGGGTTTTTCATGAAAATGCTTAAACAACTTTTTTGTGCTCAAAAGCAGTTTTGGTAACGAAATAGTTTTATATAATTATGGAAAATTAAAATTTCCGATACGGCCCATATATGCCCGAGATATAGCCTAGACTGGCGTTTTCATTAAAATGTCGCGTAACCGAACTGAAACAACTTTTTTTGCTAAAAAGCAGTTCTGGTAATGAAGTAAGGTTACATACATATGGAAAATAAAAATTTCCGATGTCGGTCCATATATACCCTAGATATAGCCTGAACCGATTTTTCCATTAACATTTTGTTTTGCTGAAAAGCCATTCTCGTTATAAAAGAAGGTTACTAAAATATAGAAAGTATATCACACTCTTACTTGTTAATTTAATAAATTGTACACTTCTTTGTTAAGAATGTCACTCACATTTAAAGTCGGGCAAACATTGTCGAAAATTTATGATCTTAATATTTATGTTTTGATGAAAGATGATGCGTTTAACTTTTTTTTGTTTTATCATAAAAACTCTTATTAATAGAAAAGCCATAGAAATTTTATTTTAAGTCCCGTTATAAAATACATACGAATAACAAAATGAGAAAAAGTAAATTCTCTGTCTCACATTGAAAGTGTGGCACTTAATGTTTTGTACAGTGAAAAAGTGAAATATACCGTTATTTCCACTTTTTTTCTTCTTTTGTCTCCAAAACAATTATTTCTTCTTACACAATCATTCGATCAGTGAAGATTATAAAAGTTTTTTGAAAAATGCCGCGCAAAATTAAACAATCCACCTTCGAAGAACGGAAAATAATAATTGAGTTGCACTTAGATGGAAAATCTGAAAGGGAAATATCTAATTTGATAAAAAAAAGCAAATCTACAGTGCATGACATCATTTTTAGAAATAAAGAAAGTGGTTTGGTAGCAAATAAAAACGCGGAGCCCGAGCAAGAAAGCTTTCACCCAGAGATGAGAGCATGTGTTATAGTATTTCCTGGAGGGTCCCATAGGATTCGCAGGAAATACTTGTTATTATTTATTATTATTGTGGTGTAGTTATTATTTTATCCTGGAGGGTCCCTTGGGAATCGCAGGATTTACTATTGTTTTATAGCCCTATTCTAATTTAAATAAAACCCCTTTTTTTATTGTCACTTTACTGAAATTATTTATTTGTTTAACGATTGCTTCTGTTCACTGTTTTAACATTACTTCGTTCACTGTTTAACATTACTCTTCTCTTCTCTTAATTATACTTCTTTTATATGTGCTGCCTGCCATCATAGCTGCTGCCGCAAACCTGGAGCTATAGCTGAGTGTGCTCGAATTCATGACCCACATCAGTATTCCATCGTGTCAGCAATTGTTATAGTTTATGTAATTTCCGGGTTGTAGCAGTTTTTTGTTGGTACTGCTGTTCTTTCTTTTGTTTAATATATATTTGCTGCCTTGCAATATTGGGCCTGACCCCAATATTCTTTTTATTAGTTATTCAGGCAGCAGTTGATGGTTGCTCGTTTTCAATATTATTAGCTGGGAGAAGAAGTGAGTTCTGACTCGCAACATCCCTCCCCCCTTTCGGAAGTGAAAAGTCCGAGTAAGGATGTTTCGGACTTTGTGGTAGTGGTGGCTGTTCCGGCATTTTATTTTCTATAGTTTGCCTGACTCCATGATATCGGTCATGATGGGGAATAAAATTCGGCACTCTTCTCGTCTGGAGCGTCCCTAGGCTATTGAGCTCACGACTTTAGACTGCTGTAAGCGTGCTGGTGGCTGTATGTCTTTTTATGGTAGCTCCGTTTTGAAGAGGCAGAGAGTGATTGCTGGTTGTTTATGATATTCTTATTTTAATTATTTTCTTTTTTTTTTTTGTAATTTTTTCATATTATTTTCTTACTGTCTAATTAATCTTACAAAATTTTTACTTAAATATAGTCATGAGAAATTCTTATAATTGAGACATAATTCTTTAACTTATAAACATAATGGCATTAAGGTCAGTCTACTGTAAAATTTCCTAAGTGGTTGTTTTAATTACTGACCTTACGCAATATTATTATCTGTATTTACATTTTTTTCATTGTTGTTTTTTTTACACTTTGTTAATATAGAGTAGTGATTATTAAGCAATGAATACTCCTGTTTTTTTGTTTTTTAATTTTTTTAAAACTAAAAATGCAGTTGTTGCAATTTTATACATATGTGTGTTTGAGCGTACGTGCACATTTTTTTTTGGTCTCATTTATTTGTACTGGGTTTAAGTAACCCAGTACGCCAGACGACTGGTAAATATGTTTGTGAGACATATGTTTATAATATTAACCATGTGAAAGGAATTATTTCCTTGCAAATAGTTTATATATGTACATATGTTTTTTATTTTTTTTATTATTTTATTCTCAATTTACTTATGGTTCCGGCCATATGGTTTATTGGATTGTCCCAAAAGTTAAAAGCTTGAATTTCTTTTAAATAAACAAAAATCAATTTTAAGTTATACCCCAGCCAACATGTTTAAAGCAATCGCTTCTGTAATTGTTTTTAAAATCCACATGTACGATGATAGATATCATTGCAAATGTGTCGGGATTTAAACTGAGTTCATTCTCTACCCGTATACTATTATTGGATTGTCGGCTGGGTTATTTGTTGAATTCTAGTTATTTGTAACAAATGCTGATTAGGCGGATTATTATAAAACTTCTGACTAGAAGCGCACAAATAGTAACACATTGTCTGTGAACAGAGATAATTTATTTTGTTTAAAAATTTGATGAGGACGGAAGAATTGTTCTAACACAGTGAGTTAGAGCAATTTCCAGCATCCGTTTGGATACTGAGAAAATACTCACTGTGGATTGGACCCATATCAGGTATGTTGTGTTCCTCATTTTCTTGTGTTTGTACAGGTTAAATGTATATTCTTCCTTCCAGATCTCTCTCCATTTTTAGTTTGGTGTTTCAGTTGACTTTGGCAGCGGATATTGATTCCCAGAGTAAGTTGCCACATCCTTCTTATATAAAACTTATGGCCGCGTTTCTGTGAGTAGCTCCTCTCAAGGCAATTCAGAGGAGCTTATTGTTGTCATCTGTAGGGTTTTACCAGATTACGATGTAAGGTTTTTAGTTTACCCTTGATGAATACCTGAATAGTAACCGCAGAGGGTAGTCCTTTCACCTCGTAAGGCCCCGCCCATAGTGGGGAGAGTTTGTTTTTTCGAAGCTGATTTTTTACAAGCAATTTTTCTCCAACCTTGTATGTTGTGTGTTTGCTACCCTTGTCGTACCTTTCTTTGGACACAGCTTTGGCTTTTAGCTGGCATCTCTTGGCTATTTCATATGCCTTCTGGATTTGATGTTTTAACAAAGACGGATATTCGTATGGGTTATAGAGGGGGGTACTTATTTTGAGATTTGACGGTAAAGGCGTGTCAAATCCATAAAGTACCTTAAACGGGGTTTGGCTTGTAGATGCATGGTCCGTGTGATTATGCACATGCATTGCCGGGGCCAACCATTGGTCCCAATTTGACCCGTCATCTTAGGCGAAATTCCTCAGATATTCGGCTAAGGGTCAGTGACTTCGTTCTAGAGACCCGTTAGCCTGTGGATGGTAGGGAGTGATATGTTGCTTTTTTATTTTGAACAGTTTACACACACTCCCGAACAACTTAGATGTGAAGTTTGTGCCATTATCCGTGATTAGCTTTGCTGGAATTCCATACTTTGTTATGATTTCGTTATAGAAAATTTTTGCCACTGTTTCTGCTTCTGCATCTGGCATGGGTGCACATATAAAAAATTTTGACAAATCATCTTGAAAGGTGAGAATGTATTTGTTTCCTGTTGTAGTTGTGGGGAGGGGGCCAACCATGTCCATATAAACTTTTTCAAAAGGTCGGCTGGGTGTATCTGTTAATACCATCGGCTCTTTGTTTCGGTGTCCACTTTTATTCTTCTGACATTTAAGGCAACTTTCTATGTACCTTTTTATATCTTTCAGCATACCCCTCCATTTGTATTGTCTGCGTATTCTCCGGTATGTTTTCCATCTCCCCTGATGTCCGCCTAGGGGTGATTCGTGAAAACTTCTCAGGACTTCCCGAATATCGTCTCTTCTGGTTACAGTAATAGCGGCATCATGGTTTTCTATGTTTTTGATAGTCGCCTTAGATTCAGGCTCGGTTTGTTCTTGACATAATGGTTTACAGGGCTCTTGCGTTTTGTTGCTGCTTTTTGCCTGGGCCCGAGTTACTGCTTCCACTCTACGCTGTTCAAGAGGTAGCCGACTGAGTGCATCTGCGTTTAAGTTGGCTGCTCCTGGTTTGTAGACAATATCAAACTCATACTCGGAGAGCTTGTGTCTGAATCTAGCTAGTCTTGATGTTTGATCTTTTAGGTTTGCTATTCCACGCAGTGGTTGGTGATCAGTAAAAATCGTAAAATAGCGACCTAGTAGATAATGACGAAACGTGTGAGTTGCCCATACGATAGCTAACATTTCCGTTTCTATTGTGGAATATCGTTTTTCAGTATCACATAGTAATCTGCTAGCAAATGCGATGGGATGGTCTTTGCCCTCCCTTTCCTGGGACAGCACCGCTCCCAGCGCCTCGTTGCTTGCGTCTGTGCTTAGGCGAAAAGTTTCCGCAAAATCCGGATAGATGAGAATGGGGGGACTCGCAATACTTCGTTTTATATTATATAAAGCTTCCTGGCACTCTGTGGTCCAGATAAACTTACTTCCTTTCTTCAGGAGACGGGTTATTGGTGAGGCCTTGCCTGCCATACCTTTTACAAACTTCCTGTAGTAATTGACCAAGCCTAGGAGAGCTTGTACTTCTTTCACGTTCCTTGGGGGTCTAATATTTTGTACGCATTCCACATTTCCCGGATCAGGCAATGGTCCCTTTTCTGAACACTTGTGGCCCAAATACACGATTTCTCTTCTAAGGAATTGGCATTTTTCTGTATTTAGTTTCAGGCCACTTTCTCTGAGTCTGTCTAGGACATTGAGCAGTTTCCTTTCATGATCTGAGATGTCCCTCCCATAAACTACTATGTCATCCAGGTACACAAAACAGTCCAGGCCCTGTAATCCCGTTAGAATGGTGTTCATTAATCTCTGGAACGTTGCTGGTGCTCCCGTTAACCCGAAAGGCATTCTGCTGAACTCGAAATGACCTCTGTCTGTACTGAATGCTATTTTTTGTTTATCTTTTTCATCCACCAACACCTGATAGTATCCGCTAGCCAGATCCAGTGTAGTAAAATATCGGCTGTTTCCTAATTGGTCCAAAATCTCGTCAATTCGTGGAATCGGGAACACCTGTTTAATCGTTGACTCGTTTAACTTTCGAAAATCCACCACCATGCGAAACTTTTTCTGGCCGGCAGGTGATTTTTTGGGTACCAATAATAGTGGAGAATTCCATGGCGATGTGCTTGGGGTAATGACGCCTTCCTTCAAGAGCTCCGATACTTGCCGATTGATCTCGTCCTTGTGCATCTGCGGGAGTCTATATTGCCTCTGGTTTATTGGTGGCTGATCATGTTTTGTTGGTATCTTATGCTGCACCAAAGATGTGAACGGTAGAGTATCGCCAGACAGCATAAATACGTCGTGGTACTGTTCACAAATTTTCATCACCGATTCTCTTTCTTTTTCATTCCATGTAGCTTCCTGCATTATTATGTCCCGTAACTTCCTTATTCTTTCTCCTTTGCTTGTAATCGGCCTTGAGGAGTCCATTCCACTATACTCTGTGTAGTTATTTATGTTTGATAACTTCACTTTTATATCATCATACAGTGATAGTTCTTCTTCTGTAGAATTAAGTATTGGTACCATTGCCTTTCCGTTTCGAACATTCACCACGGTATTCCCAACATATACTCCAGGACTCAATTCCTGTTTATGAATTACTACAGTTTTCTCATTCGAATTTACTTGAATTGGAATGACTGTAACTGCTCTACCCTGAATACTGAACTGTTTTTTTACACCACCGTCCTGAACATTATGCAAGGCGAATGTTTTAATGCAATTATGATTATCAAATATCTGCAGAGTTTTGGTCAGGGTATTTATAATGCTAGAACCCCAAATATTATCTCTTCCTAGGATTCCATCTCCTGGAATACTACTTCCTTGGGCTACCACTTGGAATTCCCATTGTAGCTTTTCCTTACCGATTATATTGACTTTAATTGCGAAGAGCGTGGTTGCACTTCCTCCAAATGCACCCGTTAATAGTTTGACATCTCCCGAATCTTTTCTTGAGCATACCTTCATAGCTTCCTCCTTTATTATACTTGAATCGGCCCCTGTGTCAACAAGTAGGACCAACCAACCCTTCTTTGCTTGATTGCAGGGAACAGTAATGAATGCTGCATCCACATCGTCCGTTGAGTTTGTGTCGTTGATTTTGACCCTCTCTATTTTTGATTTTGGTGCTGGTGTACATATTTTTACCTTCGCTTCGTCTCCAAAATCTTCCTCTGCAGAACTTCTTAATTCGGGTTGCAATTTCTTATGTGTGGGATTACTTCTTTTGCAATCGTCTCTATGAATGATTGCCCTGTGCGTCAACATTTCAGGTGGATCGATTTTTGAGTCGCTCCTTCCATGTGTACTAATTTCTGGCAAATCGAGCTTAGAGTTGCTCGTCAACTCTTTCTTGTCGATATTTTCCAAGAAATTATTTTCCACTTTGTTCTTCCCTCTCATACTATGTGAATTATTATTATTTACAATATTTGGTGCTGGTGCACATATTTTTACCTTTGCTTCATCTTCAAAATCTTCCTCTGCAGAACTTCTTAATTCGGGTTGCAATTTCTTATGTGTGGGATTACTTCTCTTGCAATCGTCTCCATGAATGATTGCCCTGTGCGTCAACATTTCAGATAGATCGATTTTAGAGTCGCTACTTCCATGTGTACTAATTTCTGGCAAATCGAGTTTAGAGTTGCTCGTCAACTCTTTCTTGTCGATATTTTCCAAGAAATTATTTTCCACTTTGTTCTTCCCTCTCATACTATGTGAATTATTATTATTTACAATATTTGGTGCTGGTGCACATATTTTTACCTTCGCTTCGTCTCCAAAATCTTCCTCTACAGAACTTCTTAATTCGGGTTGCAATTTCTTATGTGTGGGATTACTTCTTTTGCAATCGTCTCTATGAATGATTGCCCTGTGTGTCAACATTTCAGGTAGATCAATTTTAGAATCGCTCCTTCCATGTGTACTAATTTCTGGCAAATCGAGTTTAGAGTCGCTCGTCAACTCTTTCTTGTCGATATTTTCCGAGAAATTATTTTCCACTTTGTTCTTCCCTCTCATACTATGTACATTATTATTTTCAATATTTGAGGTGTATGTTTGTCGCTGCCAAGTTAGTCCGCAAATTTTTGGTTCCCCAGTTATTGGCTGTAACTGGGCCCAATTTAGTTTCCCGGGTTTTGTGGTACATTATTTCTTCCCCAATTGCCGCTTGCATTGTGTCTGTTGCCTACAACATTATTTGCAGCCCGACTGCCATACGGGTTCCCTGCAACTCCTGCATAGTTTTGTGACATATTTTGTGTATCAATGCTTGGGCATTCTCTAGCAAAATGACCGAATAAATTACAACTGTAGCATCGCGGTTGTATGTTTACATTTGAGGCTACTCCTGTAAGCCTGTTTCGTGTCACTGGGCCATCGTTTGCACTGTTGTAGCGTATTTCGGGGGCTTCCATTCTGTTATTTTGCCAACGATTTTGTTTCGCTGAGCCATATACAGGCTGCTGCCTGCAAAACTGATTTTCGTTATGCCCAATAGTTCGGCACACTTTACAATACAACGAGCCTTGTCTTCTTCTACATTCCTCAATTGTATGGCCTCTGTTTCGGCAATAATCGCAGCTTTTCTGTTTCGCCGTGTCTGTTTTGCATTGGGGGCCCCTTTCGTGTCCGTATTTTCCGCAATTAATGCAATAGGGAGTGTTGAGCTTTTTTTTGCAATTAATTCGTTCGTGACCCTCCTTGTTACAGAAACTGCATGGTTCTGCATTTGTGACCACGCTTATCGCATGGTGTGGCTCCCCGAACAGCTCTTCCGCATCGACAATGATTTCTATTAGGGATCTCAACCCTTCGCCCTTTGATCCAAGTAGTCGGGCCTTGAAGGCTTGGTCCCTTAGGCCCTTAATGAAACTTTTAGCCGCTATCCTCTTAAAATCCGCCTCCATCGTGTCGCGGCCTACCCCTTCTGGCCACTCATCCCCTATTGTTGCTATGACTTCGTTCAGTAAACTTTCCAGACGCTCTCCAAATTTCCCCGCTGGCTTTCTGATGCCCTGTTTACAGCTTAATATTAGTTCCCTTATTTTATCCAGACTTTTCCTCTTCAAATACTGTTTTTTGATGGCGTTGCATAGCGCATCTACTGAGTTAAAGGTAAGCTGGGAGAATTTTGTGTAAGCCGATCCTAATAGTCTCAATTTTAGGCGTTGATATCCAGTCTTAAGCCATCATTTTGGTCTGATACTAACTCTCTTTCCACCATTTTACAACTTTGTATGTATCTGAAGACTTCGGCTTGTAGGTCTGGTCCTTCAGTGCCAAAGAAAGTAGGAACTGTGTTGTTCACTATCTCGGTAATATCTGATAAGGTTGGCATTTTGTGTGTGTTAATTGGGGCTGCTTCTGGAGTTCTAGTTCGCTCTGAGGAAGTTGATCTTCTCGTTAAAAGCTCTCGTGCTAAAGGTACCAATTTCTCAAGTTCCCTGATTATATTGTCGTCTGCTATATTACCTGCAGATTGTCGACTGAATAGCTATATTTATTTAGCCTATTTATCAGTTCGTCCGTCTTTGTACCAGGGCTTTCCATTAGCAGATATATCTATAATTAAAAAGAAAGAAAAAAAATTTATTTTCTTAAACTTACCAACATCCTCATGGCTGGGTCCTCTTTTAGTTACTTTGCACAGTTTATGACTTCCACTTCTTTCTTTTATACAGAGTTTTTATATAGTTTATCTAATTTGTATATATTATATATATTTTTTCCTATATTTCACAAAAAAAATGTTTAAAAAAAAACATACAAGGTCTTTAAGCTAACGAAATTTTATTATTATTATATATTTTCTCTATTATCGTTACTTTCTTATAAGCTAGATTTTGCTGATTTTGCAGGCGCACAGGCAAACCGTAACTCATAGCGTGCCTGTTCCCATGCAACTACTGATAAGTAGTGTCACTTTTCTATCGTAGTACTAGACAAGCTCAAGGATGCTGGAATTCAGGCTTTCCTGCTGTTTCGTACCACGATATTTACAACAAAACTGACCTTTTAGTAGCTTTTGTAATTATTATTTTGTTATGGGTTTTCCCAAGCCGTACAAAGATCCCACCGAGTGGTAAGCTCCTTGCAAAACTATTTTTCTCGGGATTATATTCCTCTAGTGCAAGATCAAGCAATCCAAAGGCTTTCCTTCGAACTTTCTTTTTTTCGAGCACTATAGGTCAATAAAAACCCAAAACGTTTAGACCCGCGCAAAATTTCTTAATTAATTTTATAGTAAAATTTATTAATTTATTCGAAATTTTTATTTACGCGGTTACCGGCTGCGCCAAAATGTTATAGTATTTCCTGGAGGGTCCCATAGGATTCGCAGGAAATACTTGTTATTTATTATTATTGTGGTGTAGTTATTATTTTATCCTGGAGGGTCCCTTGGGAATCGCAGGATTTACTATTGTTTTATAGCCCTATTCTAATTTAAATAAAACCCCTTTTTTTATTGTCACTTTACTGAAATTATTTATTTGTTTAACGATTGCTTCTGTTCACTGTTTTAACATTACTTCGTTCACTGTTTAACATTACTCTTCTCTTCTCTTAATTATACTTCTTTTATATGTGCTGCCTGCCATCATAGCTGCTGCCGCAAACCTGGAGCTATAGCTGAGTGTGCTCGAATTCATGACCCACATCAGTATTCCATCGTGTCAGCAATTGTTATAGTTTATGTAATTTCCGGGTTGTAGCAGTTTTTTGTTGGTACTGCTGTTCTTTCTTTTGTTTAATATATATTTGCTGCCTTGCAATATTGGGCCTGACCCCAATATTCTTTTTATTAGTTATTCAGGCAGCAGTTGATGGTTGCTCGTTTTCAATATTATTAGCTGGGAGAAGAAGTGAGTTCTGACTCACAACACATGATTTTAAAACAGGTGAAGAAAAGTCCTTTTATTTCTGCTCCAAAACTGACAGCAATGGTCAAGGAAGCTTCTGAGACGGAGGTAAACCCAGAAACAATAAGAACACTTCTTCGCAAGAATGACTTTCATGGCCGAGTGGCACGGAAAAAACCTCTAATAAGTAAGAAAAACCACTCGTCAATATATAACCAAAGATTTTGATTTCTGGAGTACCGTTGGAACAAACATAAAAATTTAATTAGGCTTATTATTGATATTTAGGTATTGTTTACTGACGAAAGTAAATTTAACTTATTTGGGTGCGAGGGAAGAGGCAAAGTATGGCGCAAACCAAACAAAGAGATGGAAGGCAAGAATTTAAGAAAAACAGTTAAGCACGGTGGTGGATCGGTTATGGTTTGGGGATGCATGGCAGCCTCAAGCGTTGGAAATTTGCATTTCATTGACGGTGTTATGAGTAAGAATGTTTATTTAAATATTTTGAGAAAAAATTTAAAAGAAAGCGTAAAAAACTCGGCATTGAAACTAATTTCCAATTTTACCAGGACAATGATCCTAAACATTCAGCATATGATGTAAAGAATTTGCTGCTCTATAACTGTCCGAAGGTTATTAAAACCCCTGCACAAAGTCCGGACCTCAATGTTATTGAACATTTGTGGGACGAATTAGGCCGCCGGATGCAGGACAGGCAGTGTACGTCAATTCCACAACTAAAGAATGCCTTACAGGAAGAGTGGAATAATATAAGTCCTGAGGTTTGCAAAAAATTAGTGGAATCTTTGCTTAACCGCTTACAAGCTGTTGATACCCAAAAAGGTGGATCCACAAAATATTAATTTTGCGTTATGTTCACATAATGCTAATTTTTTATTAACTGCCCGACTTTAAATGTGAGTGACTGTATATATATACATATATATACAGTCATATACATATATATATATATATATATATATATATATATATATATATATATATATATATATATATATATATATATATATATATATATATATATATATATATATATATATATATATATATATATATATATATATATATATATATATATATATATATATATATATATATATATATATATATAGGGTGTTTTTTTAAGCTAGATAGAACTTTAAATTGTAAAAAGTAACACAAAAAATTAAATTTTGATGAAACATTTTTTTTATTTGTTTCAGTATACTCTGACAAATCATCATGAATAGACTCACGCTTGAACAACGCTACGAAATTATCCAAATTTACTTTGAAAATCAGTCCCGTTGTTTTATCGCAAAATTGTGTTCAGCGATTAGGCGCATTTTTGGCTTAACGGGTTTGTTAATAAGCAAAATTGCCGCATATGGAGTGAGACCAATCCACAAGAGACCCTACAGACTCCATTGCATCCAGAAAAATGCACTGTTTGGTGCGGTTTTCATGCTGGTGGCATCATCGGACCTTATTTCTTCAAAAATGAGGCCGGAGCTCGCGTTACGGTCAATGGAGATCGTTACCGCACCATGATCAATGATTTTTTGTTTGAAAATATGGATGACATTGATCCGTAGCGCCATCCTGTTGGTTTCAACAGGATGGCGCTACGTGCCATACGGCGAACGCAACCATCGACTTACTGAAATCAAAATTTGGCGATAAGTTGATTTCGAGAAATGGACCTGTCAATTGGCCTCCAAGGTCGTGCGATTTGACACCTCTCGATTATTTCCTGTGGGGCTACGTGAAGTCACTGGTTTATGCTGATAAACCAGCAACAATTGACGCCTTGGAGGCCAGCATTGTTCGTGTTGTTCGTGACATACGGCCAGCAGTGCTCGAAAAAGTGGCCCAAAATTGGCCGTCCAGAATGCGCTTCGTCAAGTACAGCCGCGGTGCCCATATGCCCGAAATCATTTTCAAATGTTAATGTCACGTATTGATCTTTCGAATAAAAAAAAATTTTGATTACAATTTAATTTTGTGTGTTATTTTTTACAATTTCAAGTTCTATCGGGCTTAAAAAAACACCCTATATATATATATATATATATATATATATATATATATATATATATATATATATATATATATATATATATATATATATATATATATATATATATATATATATATATATATATATATATAAGTTATGGAAACGGTGTAACTAGAATTCAAATTTTGTTGAATTGTAGTTTTACGTTTTCTTTTTTATTTCTTTGACTCATTAAACAAGGAAATTACAGTTTTTGTTTATTAATTATTAAATTGACCTAATTTGTATAAACAATTGCGACATAAACTTCCGCAACAATGTCTTATTCTTAATTTTTTCATTACTTTGTGTTTACCCGATTTTATTGCTGTATAAGCAGCCGCAACAATGTTTTGTTGTTATTATTGATTTTGTTTTTTGGATTTCTTGCGCAATCGATTTGGACATAACTGAAAGTCATGATTTTTGCTTGGGGAAATAGAATAAGTAGTTTTAAGTTGGTGGGAGTTGAGTTAGTCTAAGTTTTGTTCTTGAATAAAGACGACTAAAAAAAGAACAAAGTGATGTATTTTTAATTGGAGGCCCCGGCGAGATACAGTCCTCTGAAGAATTAAATTCTGAAAACAAAAAAGTACGAATACTTTCAGGACTCGTCGCCAATATAAGAAACCAGTATCCTAAATTAAATAGGAGAAAAGGAAAAAAAAAACAACAACTTGTGGCAATAAAACCAATTATCCTAAAAATAGGAGAAAGTGGAAAAAATTTTTGTGGAAACAAAAAACAATAATTATTTTAAAAGACTGGAGATCAGAAAAAAGGCAATATTAAAGAAAAGTTATACTTTAAAAAAATTTTTGTTTTGCCAAAATAAATAATCCAAAAGTGGACAGAATTAAATCCTTCAGTGAAATAAGTTTAACTAAACATCCTCAAACAGAATTAAAACTAACAAAATTCTCAAAAATAAGAACTAATAAACTTTACCAAATTGCTAGTGATTTTAAAAGAAAACTAAAAACTATCTTGAAAGACTTAACAATAGAAGAAAAAAAGGAACTAGAAAAACTTTCTATGAAATTAAAATCCCAAATCTGTGTACAAAAGTGAATTAACTTTCGGTATTAACATCAGAAATCTTCCTCCAAAAGGGTTCGAAGCAGCATTCAACAAGCAACAACAACAACTGTAAGCTAAGTTAAGTGTATTAACATCAGAAATCTTCCTCCAAAGGGTTCGAAGCAGCATTCAACAAACAACAATAACAACAACTGTAAGCTAAGTTAATTGTTATATATAAGTTGTATCTTAAGTTAATTTTTTGCATCAAGTGGTGAATTGTGTACAAGCTGGCTGATAAAAATAAAGATATAGTAAGCGAAGTTGATGACTTGGTAGCATCATTTAGAAATTGGAGACCAGCCTCTACAATGGCTACAAATCAGAGCGAAATAACTGGGTTAATACTATCCCACTTAAGACCATTGCAGACAAAGATAGATGAATTGTCAGGGACATTAGCGAATTTGTCTTGCGCAAATACAGTTTTTGAGTATCAAACCCAAGAAATAAATGAAAGCATTTCTTGCGAAGAAACTTTAGATGTAATTAAATCATTACCAAATTTTGATGGGAGAAATTCTTATGTTAGTTGGCGTGAAGCCGCTAATAACTCAATGAAACTTTATAAAAAGGGCAGTAGAAAATATTTTGCCGCACTAACAATATTACGGAATAAGATTATTGATGATGCAAATGATATACTTACGAATCATGGAACGGTTCTAAATTTGGAAGCAATTATTAGTCGGTTAGATTTCGCATATGCCGATAAAAGGCCTTTGCATATAGTCGAACAGGAGTTGAGCGTAATGAGAGGGTTCACTGTCAATTGTAGATTATTATAATGAGATCAATAAAAAACTAACAGCCTTAATCAATAAAACAATAATGAGTCATGGTTCAGAGTCAGAATTGACGAAGGAACTAAATAACAAAAATAGGCAGTACGCTTTAAGAGTTTTTGTTACAGGTCTAAACGATCCACTAGCTAATGTGTTATTTTCATTATCACCGAAAGATTTGCCAAATGCATTGGCAAAAGCACAGGAGCTTGAGTCAAACAATATTCGAGCAAACTTTGCTAATCAATTTAACAGAGCGGGACAATTTAATAATGACAAACAAAAGTACACAAATACGTTACGTTTCCCACGACGAAATCAGAATAATCCACAATTAAATGTTATGGGTACTCGACATTGGGAGCCTAAGCCAGAACCAATGGAATTAGGTACTTCAGCCAACCTAAGACTTCCACAGAATTCTTACAATAATAAAAGGCCTAATTATTTTTACAACTCGCAAAACCGATCAAGCTTCCTCCCACAGGGTTCCAAGTGCCCTCACTCCCAAACAGTTCATCAGCCAAACCAAAAAAATCAACGAATAAATAATCTTAACGAAGATACTTTTTTAGAGATAGGTCCACGTTGCCCTACATCATTAGAACAGCAAGAGACGGCAGAAAGATCACAGTTCTAATAGACA
The DNA here is from genome assembly GCA_914767995.1 of Thecocarcelia acutangulata. Lineage (NCBI taxonomy): Eukaryota > Metazoa > Arthropoda > Insecta > Diptera > Tachinidae > Thecocarcelia > Thecocarcelia acutangulata. Next base: position 65,642,076 of record OU612097.1, read on the forward strand.
GTGGCGCAACTAGTTGTTACTGTAAACCCGGAGTTCTCTTGAACAGAAGGAAATTAGTTATAAGTAAGAGAGTACGAACCATTAATGGGTATACTGCCATTCAATATTATTGTGATGCGAGCATCTTTGGAATAGACCAAAGATTTTACGAAATTTCGAACTTGGAAACAGATGTGCTTATAGGATATAATTTTTTGAAAAAATCAAATTCAATATTAGACTTTAATAAGGGTACCATAACTTGCGGAAGTTATTGTGAAAAATTTGTGAATTTTAAAAGAGATGGCGATATTAAAGATGATGTGAAAAGAGAAGTTGAAGGCATAAAAACAAATGATTTAAATAAAAATATTAATGTCATTGAAGAAAGTTGTTTAAATGAAATTGTAGAAGAGAAATATATTCAGGGCAATTATAAAAGTGTTCTAACTCCGAACGTTAGTCATGAATCAAAAGCCTTAGAAGAATTACGTAGAAATATACAAGAGAGAATATCAAAGTTGCACTCGAAAATTAACTTAAATTTGCCTTTTAGAACAGATGTAAAGGCGGAAATAAAAACAGTAGATAATGAACCAGTATGGAGCAAACAATATCCGTACCCCCTTTCAGCAAACTCCTTTGTTAACAGGGAAATTCAAAAATTATTGACAGCCGGAATAATCCGTGAAAGCAGAGGGCCATATAATTCTCCCGTATGGGTCGTCCCAAAAAAAGGATTCAACGATGACGGAACACAGAAACTTCGGCTGGTTATCGATTATAAAAAATTAAATGCAAAAACCATTGCCTATAGGTACCCAATACCTGATTGTAATGTAATTCTTTCGAATTTGGGTAAATCTAAATACTTTTCGACCATAGATCTCGAGTCCGGTTTCCATCAAATCCTAATGAAAGAGGATGATATAGAAAAAACCGCATTTTCCATAAATAACGGAAAGTATGAGTTTATTAGATTGCCATTTGGTCTGAGAAATGCTCCAAGCATTTTCCAGAATGCAATGGATGACATTTTAAGGAAATTTATTGGAAAGTTTTGTCATGTTTACATTGATGACATAATTGTATATTCCCAGACACTTGATGAACATATTAAACATCTTGAAATTGTAGTTCATGCATTGAGAGAAGCAAACATGAAAATATCTCTTGAAAAATCAAGATTTTTCGAAAAAAAAGTAGAATTTTTGGGATATATAGTAGCTTTTGGAGTAATAAAAACTGATCCGAATAAAATAAATACAATAAGAAATTATCCTTTGCCTAAAACGTTGAGACAACTTCGTAGTTTCCTTGGAATGATAGGATACTATCGTAAGTTTATACGAGATTATGCTAAAATAGCTAAACCTTTGACGAAATATCTGTCAGGAGAGAATGGACGTGTATCGCAATATATGTCTAAAAAAACGGAAGTCAATTTGAACGAAGAAGGTGTCATTGCTTTCGAAAAATTGAAACGTTCATTATTTGAACAGATTGAATTGACACAGCCTGACTTTAGTAAAAAATTTACACTAACGACTGATGCCTCTAATGAAGCATTGGGTGCAGTCCTCAGCCAAGAAGGTAAACCCATCACGTTTATATCTAAAACCCTCAATGCTACTGAACGTAATTATGCCACAAACGAAAAGGAGTTATATGCAGTAGTTTGGGCAATAAAAACTCTACGAAATTACATATACGGGGTAGCAGATCTAGAAATTCACACAGATCATCAGCCTCTTACCTTCGCGATTTCAAATAAAAATCCAAATGCGAAAATTAAGAGATGGATGTCATTTATTGAGGAATATTCACCGAAATTTGTATATAAGCCTGGTGCAACTAATGTCGTTGCCGACGCGCTTTCTAGACAAGTCCTTAATAATATTACTGATAATGAGTCACTTGAAAGTACTCAACATTCTGCTGAAAGCAGTGAAACTATTGACATTCCTGAAACAACTAAGCCACTCAATGAGTTCAAGGAGCAGATTTTGCTTCATAGAACTGGTTTTAATAAATGTGACACTTTGGTGATTTTTGGTAGGACTCGTCATATAATCGAGTTCGATACCAGAGAAACTTTAAAAAATATTTTGTCGAAGATTCTTAAGCCCAACCTTGTAACCGCAATTCATTGCAATGCGGAAGACCTTTACGATTTTAAAGAGACTATTAAAGCAGCGTTTACAAACAAATTCGTTTATACTAGAATATTTGCAATTGATATAACCAACACAGACGATCAGTTAGCAATTATAGAACAAACCCATAATCGTGCTCATAGGAATTGCAAAGAGAATTATAAACAAATATTCCAGCAATATTATTGGCCAAAAATGTCAAATGGCATAAAACAATATGTCAAACATTGCAGTATATGCAATAAAACGAAGTATGATAGAAAACCTAACAAACTGCCAATTGGAGAGGCTCCAATTCCCGTTAATGAGGGGGATATTTTTTACGCTCAGAATTATAAATTCATTACATGCGTTGATGCTTATTCGAAGTTTTTGGTAATTGGACATATAGAAGACAAGCTAAACTTGGGTGAAAAAGCCCAAGAAATCTTACAAAGTTTCCCAAATGTGAAAAAGCTTACACTGGATAATGAACCGGGTTTTACAACACCCCAATTTAAGTCGTTAATGCAGAGAATGAATATTGAATTGTATTTCTGTGATCCAAGGCACAGTTCAACAAATGGTCAGGTAGAGAGAGTACATTCAACACTAGTTGAAATAGCCCGTTGTATCAAGGCGGAATATTGTCTAATAGATGTTTTTTTTTATTTGTAATTCTTTATTTACAATCTATCCAACCAAGGATAATAAGTAAATTTGATGTGGTAAGTAACATAACATTATGTTGTACTGCATTGAGGACAACATATGGCAAAATTTATAGTTGATATCCATATTTCTATATCTATAATGTAAATGACATATGTATTGTATTATAAAAGAAAATATACATACATAATTAGAAATTATAATTGAAAAAGAAAAATTAAAACTAGTGATTATACTGAGATCATGAAAAATGGTTACTTTCTAAACGGCAAATCCAAGATGTGGTGCCTTTTAAGTCTTCTTGTTTCTTCTGTATCATCTAGTAGAACGATAGCTAGCGGGTTCACGTGCTGACTCAGTCTTTCTAGATAGTTTTGACTGTATCTCCGAATTTCGTCTTTTACCTGTGATATGTTAAGGTCGTTGTGGATTGTTTTATTTGACACGAACCATGGACCGTTAACCATTGACCTGAGAGTTTTCGATTGGTACCTTTGTAGTATTTCAACGTTTGAATTGCTGGCGGTACCCCAAAGCTGAATGCCGTAAGGCCATACTGGTTTTAATATTGTTTTGTATATAAGAACCTTGTTTTGCAGGCTTAGTTTCGATTTTGAATTAAGTAACCAATATAATTTTTTCGTTTTAATGTTTAACTGTTGTTTTTTTGTTCTAATATGAGTTTTCCACGTTAATCTTCTGTCAATATGGATACCCAGATATTTAACCGATTCTTTCTGTGGTATACTAATATTGTTAAAAAGAATGGCAGGACAGTTACCTCGTCGCAGCGAAAACGTTACATGAGTTGACTTTTCCGTGTTGACTTTAATTTTCCATTTGTTCAACCATACTTCCAGTACATTTAGTTGAGTTTGTATTGTATTTGATGCATCATTCGGGCAATCGCAAGATGTTAAAATAGCAGTATCATCCGCGTATGTGGCGATTAAAACATTATTATTAACTGGCATATCGGAAGTGAATATTGCGTACAAAATTGGTCCGAGGACACTGCCTTGTGGGACTCCAGATTTTATGCTATATATTTCCAAAATCTCTGTGTTGAATTTAACATAGAAACTTCTATCTGTTAAATAAGATTTTAAAAGTAAATAAAAAGGTGTTGGCAGTATGTTTTTCAACTTAAAGCATAAACCGGCGTGCCATACTTTATCAAAAGCTTGTTGAATATCAAGAAATACTCCTGTACAATATCTTTTGTTTTCCAATGTATCTCGTATATAGGCAACAATACGATGGCATTGCTCTGGAGTGCCGTGTTTTTCCCGAAAACCAAATTGGTATTCAGGAATAATTTTCAGTTTGTCTAAAACTGGCATTAATCTTTCTAAAAATATTCTTTCAAATATTTTAGCGAATACGACCAGTAAACTTATCGGTCTGTACGATGAGACTACATTTTCTGGCTTATTTGGTTTATTAATCATTACTATTTCTGCACATTTCCATTGTGTGGGAAAATAACTAAGTCTTAATATAGAGTTATATAAAGACGTTAGATATATAACAGCTTTGTTTGGAAGTGCTTGAACCACCTTCCCATCTATACTATCGTAGCCAGGAGACTTGTTGCAGTTAATTTTCTTGATTTGGCTTCTAACTTCGTTCACAGATATGTGTTTTATTGGCCAGTCCATAGGGCAGGGACGGTTGAGGAAATCAACTACTTCGTTATCATGATTACCTGTAATTTCATGACCCTGAAATGTGTTTTGCAGGTGATTAGCAAATGCTTCAGCTTTAGCTTTATCGGTTTTACACCACGAACCGTTATTGTCCTTAATCGGAACATTTCTTTTAGCTGGTCTTTTTATATATTTGGTTGCTTTCCACAAAGAAAATTCGTTATTTTTGTTGCTGTTAGGGTTAAGGTTATTCAAAAAATTACCTAGCTGATCATTTTTCCAACTGTTTAATGCAATTTTAAGGTCTTTTGCTGCTTTATTGAAGATTTGTTTGTCGCGAGGATTCCTACTAATTTGCCAAACTTTTCTGAGTCTTCTTTTTTCTCTTAAGAGATTTCTTATTTCAGATGTGAGATTTAAATGATCAATTCTTTGTCGATTTACAGGATTTGGAGTAGATAAAAAACCAGCATCATGGATTGTGTTATTAAATGTTTCTATTGCATTTTCTATTTCTTCTGCAGATGTTAAAGACACATTAAGATTAAGATTCCGTTCAATCCAAGTGGCAAATGATGTTAAATCAGTTTTAGAATTTATTATATTGAGCTTATATATTTGAGTCTGTAACATAGTATTAAAGCATACTATTAGAGGTGTATGATCTGAGCTTAATTCGTCAACGTGAGTTATATGAAGTAATTGATTAGAAATGCCAGAGTACACAGCAAAGTCTAGGAGATCAGGAATTTTTCTCTGATCAGTGGGCCAATATGTTGGACTTCCTGTGGATAATACTGAAAAGTTGTTGTTTGTAATGCATTTATAAAGCTCACTTCCCTTAGGGTTAACTAATCTGGATCCCCACCATTGATGTTTTGCATTGAAATCGCCGCCAACTAAAAATCTTGGTCCTAATCGACTAAATAATCCATCAAACTGATGACATTTTACTGGAAACCGGGGTGGGAAATAAATAGCACAAATAGCAATATCATTAACATCTGATCTAATTTTTATACAAGCAGCTTGAAGGTATGATTCTCTTATTTCATCTAAGGTTTCGTATTTGATCGAAGATTTTATTAATATTGCGGCTCCAGCATGAGCTCTATCGTCCGGATGATTAGCTGCTATCAATTCATATCCCTGTATTTTAAAATATGTCCTAGTTGTGAAATGTGTCTCTGACACTAACATTATATCAATGTGATGTAGTTTTAAAAAAATTTCTACTTCCTGCGAATGATTGGAAAGCCCGTTAGCATTCCATATTGCGATATTTAAATTTAGTTGCATAATTTAGTAACTAAGACTGTCATCATGTTTAACAGCTTGTTAGTTAGTTCTATCTGATCCTGTATTAATTTTTCTAACTTTTCCAGTGAATTGGTTTGATTATTCTTTAAAATTCCGGAGTACGAGGTATTATTATTTGAATAACTTGCATTATTCATGTTCGAATATTCATAATTATTATAATTGGAGTTAGGGTTGTCACGTCTTTTGAGAAAATTTTGGTGTAATTTTTTCTTTAATAATTGCTTGTATACAATACAGCCTTTATAGCTTGCTGGATGATTTTGTAAACAATTTATACATTTAGGTGGAGTACTATCATTTTTAGTACAATCAGCAGTCAGATGACCTAGACCACATTTTACACAATTTACTGATTTTTTACAATATGTTTTGGTATGTCCGAATTCCTGGCATCGATGACATTGTACAATAACTTTGGTTTTCAGTGGTGGTACAATATTAACAATAGCATTGTTAATTGTTTTAATGTCATACACACTTTTATTATGTGGGTTTGGCTCGAGATCAACGAAAAACATTGGCAGGGCATGCTTAGTAATTCTACTTTTTATATTTGTTACATTTCTTATTTTATGTCCTAGTCTTTCAAAAGCATTTTTAATTTCTTCAGTTGACGTTGAAGGATGCAGGTTTTTAACTACTACTCTATATGATCTCTCTTGTTTTGTTTGGTATGTATGAAATTCAATATGTTTATCATTTAGAAAAGCACAAAGTGATCGGTATGATGTTATATCCTTTGCCATAACTCTTATTTGTCCGTCTCTAAGACATTTATAATTGAACAAAACATTTTTCAATCTGGAAAAACTTTTTACCATTGCACTTATATCTGTAACGTTCGGTATGATAATTGGTGGAGGTTTAGGAACTGTAACATTTGATTCTTCATCTTCATCATAAGTGTCATCATCATCATCGTTGGTTTGATTATTGTTTTGATTTAAAATATTGAACATATTCTGACTTACATTATCATTTACAGTCGTAGCTTTGTTTGTTTCAAAGTTTTTAGAGCTGTTTACGTTGTTGTTGGTATTTTTTAAAGCATGAACAGTTGTGTTGTTGTTGTGTGATGTAGATGCAGAAATATTACTAGCAGTAAATGCATTATCATTAATGTTGTTGTTGGGATTTTTTCTTTTGTTTAAAAATACATATTTTTGGCGATTCACTTTTTTTACGTTTTTTTGATTTAGGTACGACTACCTGCCAGCATATTTCGTCAAGATCAGTGCTTTCATCACCATCAGTCATACTGATAGCAATGTAAATTGTTTTTGTTCAATGAAATTTATTTATTTGTTTGTTTTGTTTTAATAACAAGTGTATTTTTTTTTTTTAATAATAAAAGTTTATTGTTTTTGTGTTATTGTTTTTAATATAGGGTGTTTTTTTAAGCCCGATAGAACTTGAAATTGTAAAAAATAACACAAAAAATTAAATTATAATCAAAATTTTTTTTTATTCGAAAGATCAATACGTGACATTAACATTTGAAAATGATTTCGGGCATATGGGCACCGCGGCTGTTCTTGACGAAGCGCATTCTGGACGTCCAATTTTTGGGCCACTTTTTCGAGCACTGCTGGCCGTATGTCACGAACAACACGAACAATGCTGGCCTCCAAGGCGTCAATTGTTGCTGGTTTATCAGCATAAACCAGTGACTTCACGTAGCCCCACAGGAAATAATCGAGAGGTGTCAAATCGCACGACCTTGGAGGCCAATTGACAGGTCCATTTCTCGAAATCAACTTATCGCCAAATTTTGATTTCAGTAAGTCGATGGTTGCGTTCGCCGTATGGCACGTAGCGCCATCCTGTTGAAACCAACAGGATGGCGCTACGGATCAATGTCATCCATATTTTCAAACAAAAAATCATTGATCATGGTGCGGTAACGATCTCCATTGACCGTAACGCGAGCTCCGGCCTCATTTTTGAAGAAATAAGGTCCGATGATGCCACCAGCATGAAAACCGCACCAAACAGTGCATTTTTCTGGATGTAATGGAGTCTGTAGGGTCTCTTGTGGATTGGTCTCACTCCATATGCGGCAATTTTGCTTATTAACAAATCCGTTAAGCCAAAAATGCGCCTCATCGCTGAACACAATTTTGCGATAAAACAACGCGCGAATCGACGACTGATTTTCAGTGTAAATTTGGATAGTTTCGTAGCGTTGTTCAAGCGTGAGTCTATTCATGATGATTTGTCAGAGTATACTGAAACAAATAAAAAAAATGTTTCATCAAAATTTAATTTTTTGTGTTACTTTTTACAATTTAAAGTTCTATCTAGCTTAAAAAAACACCCTATACTTTAGAGAACTCAGAACTTTTGCACACGGTAACGGTCAAAAAATGACTGTCTAATAGATGTTAAAGAAAAATTTTACAGAGCTGCAAAGCAGTATAATTTTACTATTCATTCCGTAACAAATAAAAAACCGTACGATGTATTCTACAACAAAATTAAGCATGACGATGTACGGGACCAGCTTCGACAAGCTCAGTTAAAAGTACCAAAATGAAATAAACCCGCTAAGATTTAAACCTATGAACCAAATCAAGAGGTTTATGAAAAACTTATCGGTAAGAGAAATAAACTTGATGATAGATACAAAAAACAAAAGATTCAATTAGATTTAGGAAATAAAGTAAAAATATATAGTAGGAATAGGATTATAAATAAAGAAAATATAAAATCATAAACGTTCTTCTCCTTCTCAACAGAAAATGTTATTCAGTCTTAATTTGCTGATTGCTGTTATCAGTGTCTGCCTATCGGAAGTACAGATCTTAGATTATTCAAATTCCCAACTAATCCCGATACACTTGGGGCAAGCTAGAGTCCAAAATGGAAATTTTAAATTGATACATATTATGGATTTGACGCATTACAAGTCCTCCCTTGATGAAATAGAATCCGAAGTTTTGCATAAGGTACTTAGAAATAGCACATTAAGGCCATTTTTCCTCCACGACATTAGACAGATAAAAGAGCACCTTGAAATAATAAGACCTCGAAAGAAACAGTCAATAAATATTTTAGGAACTGCTTGGAAGTGGATAGCCGGAACACCTGATCATGAGGACCATAAGGTAGTACTGGATAGAATAAATGGGCTTTTAGAAAATAACGAGAAGCAAAGAATAATTAACAAACAAATTGCAGAAAGAATTAATTTAATAACAAACTCCGCAAATCAAATCATCAAAACCATTCAGTAATTAGAAGAGGTCAGAAGGGTAAATGAAGAAACTATCACTAATAAAATAAGAATTTTAAAAGAAGAAGTTATAAATATAGAATATGCTCTTCAGTGGTCGAAAGTGGGAGTGGTAAACTCGTTCATCTTATCCGAAGAAGAAATTAATGAAGTAAGAAATTTTTTGGATAAAGAGAGATTTCCATACCCTGATCTTGAACAAGCCCTAAGCTTTGCAACAATAAAGATAGCCACGGATAATCTAGCTATAATTTATATCATTAACCTACCAATAATAGATAGCAAGAATTGTGAAAAATTGTTAATAAAACCTGTTAAGATTAAAGACAAAATTGTCAAAATAAATAATGAAAATATAATTAAGTGTAATAAAGAATTTTTTGAAATTAAGGAAGATTGTAAAGAATATAACAGATTGTGTATTTGCAGTCAGGAAAATCTTATAAATATAAGTAAAACCAATTGTATCCCCAAACTTTTGTCCAGTAAAGGTCATGATTGCATTTACATAAATAATCAACACGTGAATTCGGTACAAGAACTATATCCGGGACTCATTTTGTTAAATAAATTTAATGGCACCGTCAAAACCTCTAATAATGAATCCAATGAGTTATCAGGAACCTATTTAATTCAGTTCCATAATGATACCATTTCGATAGCTAATAGAACATTTATTTCCAAAGAAATCTCATATTGAAAACCTCTTCCAGCCTTACTTCAACCCAATCAAGGTAAACAGGAAATTAAGGAGGTTCTTTCCTTAGAACTTATGAAAGACTTGCAGATAAAAAGTATTGACGAATTGTCAACAATTACTAACAGGGGCAAGATATTGTTTTCAGTAAATATTATTTTTACAATAATACTGATTATGTGTCTGTCGATAATAGCCTATAAGCTGTGCTCAAAGAATACGATCAAGTCAACAGAGATTGTCAATGAAATTAAATTACCCGTGATTGAGGGCATTGAAAAAACACATTCTCCAGGATACGAATTTCGAAGCATCAATGATCTTCCTATTGAATCGGGACGATTCAACTAACGGTAGGGGGAGTTATGGAAACGGTGTAACTAGAATTCAAATTTTGTTGAATTGTAGTTTTACGTTTTCTTTTTTATTTCTTTGACTCATTAAACAAGGAAATTACAGTTTTTGTTTATTAATTATTAAATTGACCTAATTTGTATAAACAATTGCGACATAAACTTCCGCAACAATGTCTTATTCTTGATTTTTTCATTACTTTGTGTTTACCCGATTTTATTGCTGTATAAGCAGCCGCAACAATGTTTTGTTGTTATTATTGATTTTGTTTTTTGGATTTCTTGCGCAATCGATTTGGACATAACTGAAAGTCATGATTTTTGCTTGGGGAAATAGAATAAGTAGTTTTAAGTTGGTGGGAGTTGAGTTAGTCTAAGTTTTGTTCTTGAATAAAGACGTGCTAAAAAAAGAACAAAGTGATGTATTTTTAATTTATATATATATATATATATATATATATATATATATATATATATATATATATATATATATATATATATATATATATATATATATATATATATATATATATATATATATATATATATATATATATATATATATATATATTTATATATATATATATATATATATATATATATATATATATATATATATATATATATATATATATATATATATATATATATATATATATATATATATATATATATATATATATATATATATATATATATATATATATATATATATATATATATTCCAAAAATGATCATTTAATATATTTCACAAAAACTTTTACATATACGATCACATGTAATTTCTATGTTTAAGGGTATAATTTTCGTTAAAGCATATTTTTCAAAATCTGTGACAAATGCTTGCGTGTATTTTGTTAGTAAATCACCTTTCCAACGCTCTGATGGTTGCAAGGGTGTCCATCCTTCTCAGTCGAGTGTGGCCACCAAAGTTAAGGATGCTACGTGCGAGAGGATTCCAGACTGCTAATGTAAATACCTTATCGCGTGTTTTGAAAATTCATCTTTCACTAAGAGTACACCTAGATCTTTGTGAATTCGAGAGTTTTTAACATACCATAGAGCTGCAGTAATTATACGGAGAATTTTATTCTGGCGCTTTTAAATTTCCCAATGTTAGATGCAGAAGCGGTACCCCACAATTGAGTTCCATAGCTCCATATTGGCTTTAGGATCGAGATGAATACCAAGGTATTTGACTTCACTGTACTGCGGAACAATGTAGTTGTTGGTTTTAATAGCCGAACAAGTTTTTCTACATAGTGTGAATGTAACATGGGTACATTTTTGTTCATTTACTTTTATTTTCCAAAATTTCAGCCATTTCTCCAATATAAGAATATGTTGTTGCAAATTTTGTGATGCTAATTTGTAGTCTTCATGGACACTGATGAATGCTGTATCATCTGCAAAAGTTGAAGTGTGAATTTTGCAGCTCGTTGGCATGTCTGAAGCATAAATCAAATATAAAGTTGGGCCCAATATGCTACCCTGGGGAACTCCAGCTTCGATTGGCTGAGCCGAGCTTTTGAAATCACCTTCCTTAACGACGAATTTCCGGTCATATAAGTAGCTCTCTAACAGCTTGTGCGTGTTTGCAGGCAAGTTTAATTTTATTTTATGGGTTAAGCCTTTGTGTCACACTTTGTGAAAAGCTTTGGAAACGTCAATAAATAAAGCTGAGCAATATTTTTTAATTTCGAACGCATTTCTGATAACATTCACCAGCCTGTGTGTCTGTTCTATGGTGCTATGCTTAGCCCTAAAACCGAATTGATGGTTAGGAATACATCCTACTTCATTCAAGATTGGGGTCAACTTCGTCATTAGCAATTTCTCGAACAGTTTTGAAATTGTTGGCAATAGACTTATCGGCCTATATGACTCAACTTTTGTAGGATCCTTTCCTGGTTTGGGTATCATAGTAATGACAGACACCTTCCACTCAGTAGGAAAATACTCGAGACGTAAAATAGCATTAAAAATAAAAAGGACGAGTCTTCCAGCTACTCGGGGTAACTGCACAAGCATTTTATTGGAAATTTTATCAATACCTGGAGCTTTTCTCGGGTTTAACTTACTAATAGCATTATCGACATCTTGAAAACGAAGTCTAAAAGGTACGGGAGGTCTAACTGCATATGGCGGCATATGAGTTTCATCATTCAGTCCGTCAATGGCAAACACGCTTCTCAAGTGGTTAGCGTACAGCATTCCCTTTTCGGAGTCACTTCTAGCCCAGACCCCAGTAGGAGTACGCAAGGGTGGCTAAGATCTAACGGGTCTCTTTAACCCTCTTGCTGCTTTCCACAAAGAATAATCGGATTGAGGACTACCATCAAGCCTTCCAAATAGGTTGTGAGGGAAGCCACTCTTTGGACTTCAAGCAAATTTCTTAGTTGACTTACGCATTCTTGAAGCCTAGCTTTAAGCTGGGGAGACCTGCGAAGTTGCCATTCTCTTCTGATTCTTCTTTTTTCTGAGACAAGGTGTTCGATTTCAGAAGAACAAGTTCTGCTATTCATATTTCTAAAATTTGTAGCGGTAGCATGTTGCACGGCTTTTATAATATTTTGGGAAAAATCATTAATTGATCATCAATATCCTCTGGAGGTCTCAAAGATATATTTTCCGTACAGTGAGTACTTAAATATTTTTTATATTTTAGCCAATTCACTCTAGACTGGAATACACCTATGTCGTTAAATGGGGATCCAATGTCCTGGGGGAAACATATAGAGACAATAGTAGGTGAGTGATCGGAGGACAAATCCAATGCATCCAATCTAAGGAGACGTTTTTTACGATTCCAAAGTCAATAACATCTGGGATCTTTCGCTGGTCAGATGGCCGATAGGTGGGACACCCGCTGGAGATTACATCTAAACCCAATTTTGATATAGTATCAAAAAGTACACGACCTTTCGGAGAGATTACTCTTGAGCCCCAAAATGTGTGTTTAGCATTATAGTCACCAGCAGCTATAAATCGGGATCCAAGAGAAGTAAAAAAAATTTGAGTAATTGTTTTCTGTAACTGAAAGCCGAGGCGGGGAATAAATTGATTAAATTACCAATTTACTGTGAATGTCTTCAATACAAATATTTGTTGCTTGAAAATATTCTGCACATGTCTCATTTAACCAGTAATATTTAATTCTATTTTTAATTAGAATAGCCGAACCTCCACAAGATCTTCCACGTGGATCTTTAGTGTCATATAGTATATAGCCATTTATCTGAAATAACTTCTAGGCGTCAGGTGAGTTTCAGCAATCAACATAACATCGATTTGCCTTTCCCTCAGGAAGTGTTCAAGTTCATTTTAATGTTGGCGTATGCCGTTTGCGTTCCAGAAACATATTTTTAAATAAATCATTTTTTTAAAATAGCCTGTAAAATAGTTGATTGCATTTTTAGCATTTCCTGCATCATGGTGGTCATAGAAGCTGTAAAAGTGTTTATTGATTGAACCAAAGTCTGCAATGTGGCTTCAAGGTTGCTAAAATATGGGTCAGGCTGTTGAGACTTGGTCTTCTGATTCGCGTTTGGTATATTAGTCTTAACCACATTGGCATAAGAAACTTGGTTTGAGCTTGGAACATTTATTTGGGTTGTTGACTGACCTGCTTGAGGAAAATTGTTGCTTGAAATGAATTGCGATTGCTGGGACGGCTTGGAAGGAGTTAATGATTTATTTGGCATTGAGCGTTTGAAGTGGGTATAAACGGGGCAACCGCTGTAATTTTTTTACGTTTGTGTCAGTTTTTGATTTGGTGCACTTTGATGTGCCATGGAGATCCCCACACACAACACAGACAGTGGGCAATTTACAATATGTCTTAGTGTGGCCATACTCCTGGCAGTTCATGCACTGAACGGGTCCTGAACGCTTATGAGGCTTCTCTACAGTAACTTTCCGGTGTAGAAGGTATTTAACATTATATATTGGATGAACCTCATTCTTCTTTAAGGTGACATCTCCAGGTTCTAATTCCACCCTAAACATGGGCTGAGGTATCTTTTCTCGGTTTCTGATGTTAAAAACATTCTTAATTTTAAACCCTTTCTCCTCCAAACCAGATTTAACGTCATTAGGATCTACGCCAGAATCAACGCCTTTAACAACTTGGAGGCCTTTCGTACTTTTAAGCTGATAGGTGTAAAAAGCTCTATTTTCTTTCTCCAAGTCATCCGTCAATTTGCGGTAATCATTTTCGTGAATTACCTGGGTTTTTGTTTCTTTAATATTTCCATGCTGCACAGATGTTACGCTAAAGGTGCCTTAGATGTAGGCTCTCTCAAATAAATTGGAGGAGGTTTTAACGATCTTTTTGAAGTTGTTGGCTCATCCGTTTGGAGAATAGCAAACCTATTATTATCAGAAGACTTACCGGGGTCCTCATCTTTAGGTATTTTAGGCTTTGATGATAATTGGGCAGATTTAGGGCTTCGTTGCCGTTTCACAACGGTGATGTATTTATCCATGCCTACTTGGGTTTTCGGCGCTAGTTGAACTAGATGTGTTTTCTTCAGATGTTGCAAATATATTTGACGAACACGAACGCGTGCGGTTTCTTTCTCTTGTAGAAAGAAGATTTTTTTTAACGATTTTTGTAAAGATTCCTCTTCAAAAATCCAAATGTTTCTACTAGTTGAGCTAAGCTCTTTCTCAGAATTGCATCTGCTAGGTACACTCATGCAGTTTTTTTTTTTTTTTTTATTAACAAAAAAAAAAAAATTAATAATAAAAAAAAATAAAAAATGTCACAAAATATTTCTTTTATATAGGATCACTCTTTTTACCTATTTCGGTTTTTTTATTACTTTCCGATCAAAAGCTAACACGTCCGCTCAAGAAAACAAAACTTTAATGTATAGTTTTTTTTTCCACTGGGTAGGTAATCTTCACGCACAATAACAACAATAACAATGCACTGCCACCGCACTTGCTTTATTGAAATTGATTTTATTGTTTAGTTTCAATCAAATCAGAATAGAAAAAGATTTTTTGTTTTTATGTTTTGTTCTTTTTTCTCTCTCTTTTTGTTTGATATTAATTTTTATTCCGTTTAATTTTGAGGACATAAAGAAATATAATTAATATATTGTATTTTGCCAATATTGTGTTTTATTGTTTGAATGTACATAATAATAATAAAATTTAATGGACTTATAAATATTTTATTACAAAAATTTATGTTGCAATATATGTATATACATACTATATAGATTAAAATAATTTTACTGCTGCCTACGTACGTAAAAATACTTTGCTTGTTGCTCGATCTCTCTTGCAGCTATATTTCGTTGTTTTTTCTCGTTTCTCATTTGTTGTTGTTTTTTATTAATTTTATTGTGTTTTATATGATTTTATTATGTTTTATAATTTGAAGAATGTTGCTATTAAGATTTTTTTTAATTTTAAAATAAATTTCTTGCTATTAAAAAAACTGTTTTTATACATATTACACAAAAATTCAGTTCATAAATGTTATTAGTTTTGTTTTATCCTGTATTCAGATTAATATTTATAGTGTATTTTTGGTATTATTAATCGTCTTTTTTTGATAGTTTAATAAGTGATTATTTTACATTTTATTATTGTCGTTTTCTCCAGATTGTTTTCTTTTAAACATATATTATTTTAATTTATATAAAATTTAAGAGTACATTAGATTTGTGTTTTTAAGTTATATTAACATTTTCTTTACTTTGGTTTTTATCGTTTCTTTTCCACTGCTAAAGTTCTTTAACGTTTCTTTTCTCTCTTGTTTGTTTTTGGTTTTAAGTTGGTTTATATATCGATGTTGCACTGTTTTTTGTAAATTTGTTCTCATTTCTTTTGTTTCACTTTTCTTTTAATTCATATTTCAATGTTTTTGTAAATTTGTTCTTTGTTTCTTTTGTTACATACTTCTTTTAATTTATTGTTTCCAAGTTTTTTTTTTTAATTTTTCTTTTAACTGATGTTTAAATTTAAAAATATTGTACAAAAATAAGTTTAATGTAATATTTACTTATATATTTTGTTTTACCAATTTTGTAACATTTTGCACTTTCCGTTTGTCTCTGCATTTTATATATGTATCTAAATATACTGTCATCCCTAAACAAGAGCGACAAGCGGAACGTTTTTTTCCGCTGAGCTTTAACGCTGAAACGCCATCCCTAAACAAAAGCGGCAACGCTATGTCAAAACGATAAAAACAGGGTTATCAAACCCATGTTATCAAGCCGTGATTATTTTAACAGCTGGACGGACGGCATTCCTGTTTGTGATTATTTTTATTGACATTAAAATAAAATAATTAAATTTTTAATAAAAATGAGTTGTTTAGATGAGTTGGAAGATTTAGAAAATTTACTTGTGTTAAAGATGATGACGAACAAAAAGCAAGGATATCGATATCTTTTTAAAAGTGGAGATTCGCACAGATTTTACACAACAGGGGTTAATATTTTGATTGAAAAAAATCCGGAGCTATTTTTTAAATCCACTAGGCTGAATCATGAACAGTTCAAAGTTTTGTTGAATTTAGTTGAACCTTGGCTTAAAAAATATTCACACAGGAAACCCATTGAAGCAGAGCAAAGGTTGTACATAACATTGAAGTAAGTACAATCAACTTAATTATTGTTTGATTTATAAACTTATATTTTATGATAAACAGTTTTTTAGCTCACGGTAGCGCTCTTCATATTCTCTCCATGAAGTTTCGTATAGGCCTGGAGACAGTGAGATCAATTATTATAGCGACGTGCGAGGTTTTGTGGTGTGTTTTAGGAAGTAAATACGTAAGTGCACATAATACCGAAGAGTGGGTCAAAATAGTGGATGATTTTTTATCAAACCACGAACCTGCCGCATTTCTTAGGTTCTATAGATGGAAAACATCTAAGAATAACCTGTCCACCGAATTCTGGTTCTCAATTTTAGAACTATAAAAGTTTAATAAAAAAATATAAAAAGTTTAATAATAGTAATAATTTTAAATTCTTCTAGTACAAGATCAATAAACATTTTTGTTTTTGAAGGTTTTACTCTTAGATTGCCCACTGTCTGTGTTGTGTGTGGTGATCTCCATGGCACATCACAGTGCACCAAATCAAAAACTGACACAAATGTAAAAAAAATTTAGTAATTGTGGAGGCAATCATACTGCTAATTACAAGGATTGCCCCGTTTATACCCACTTCAAACGCTCAATGCCAAATAAATCATTAGCTCCTCCCAAGCCGTCCCAGCAATCGCAATTCATTTCAAGCAACAATTTTCCTCAAGCAGGTCAGTCAACAACCCAAATAAATGTTCCAAGCTCTAACCAAGTTTCTTATGCCAATGTGGTTAAGACTAATATACCAAACGCGAATCAGAAGTCCAAGTCTCAACAGCCCGACCCATATTTTAGCAACCTTGAAGCCACATTGCAGACTTTGGTTCAATCAATAAACACTTTTACGGCTTCTATGACCACCATGATGCAGGAAATGCTAAAAATGCAATCAACTATTTTACAGGCTTTTATTGAATTTTTGATGAACTTTTATAATTTTTTAAATAAATTTTTGGTTTGTACATTTGTACAACGGGTTATAGTTCAGGTTTTTTCTTTCTTAAGTTGTTTTCTTAAGAAAGATTTTTTACAATACAAATCTGCTGTGATCAATAATTTTGATTGAAGAAGACAAGAAAAATAATAATCAAATCTTTAGCTGGGGGACAACTAGCTGTTTCGTAGTCGCTACACTACTCATCAGCACCCACTGGGATTTGAACTCGGGACATGACGTATCATGATCTACTGCTTTAACCACTAAGCCACCGAGCATTTAATTATTTTCTATCTATATTCATCTCATATTGAATCACATATGCATTTTGTCAATTGCCCACATTGTTTGTACAGCGTTTGCTGTCTCTAAACTAGCGGTATTTATCTTTATTTATTAACATACATATTTTTGTATTTTAATATTCTCCGTACCCAGAGAATATTAAAATATTATTGAATTTTTGATGAACTTTTATAATTTTTTAAATAAAATTTTTGGTTTGTACATTTGTACAACGGGTTATAGTTCAGGTTTTTTCTTTCTTAAGTTTTTTTCTTAAGAAAGATTTTTTACAATACAAATCTGCTGTGATCAATAATTTTGATTAAAGAAGACAAGAAAAATAATAATCAAATCTTTAGCTGGGGGACAACTAGCTGTTTCGTAGTCGCTACACTACTCATCAGCACCCATTGGGATTTTACAGGCTATTTTAAAAAAACGATTTATTTAAAAATATGTTTCTGGAACGCAAACGGCATACGCCAACATAAAAATGAGCTTGAACACTTCCTGGGGAAAAGGCAAATCGATGTTATGTTGATTGCTGAAACTCACCTGACGTCAAGAAGTTATTTCAGGATAAATGGCTATATACTATATGACACTAAAGACCCACGTGGAAGATCTTGTGGAGGTTCGGCTATTCTAATTAAAAATAGAATTAAATATTACTTGTTAAATGAGACATGTGAAGAATATTTTCAAGCAACAAATATTTGTATTGAAGACATTCACAGTAAATTGGTAATTTAATCAATTTATTCCCCGCCTCGGCTTTCAGTTACAGAAAACAATTACTCAAATTTTTTTTACTTCTCTTGGATCCCGATTTATAGCTGCTGGTGACTATAATGCTAAACACACATTTTGGGGCTCAAGAGTAATCTCTCCGAAAGGTCGTGTACCTTTTGATACTATATCAAAATTGGGTTTAGATGTAATCTCCAGCGGGTGTCCCACCTATCGGCCATCTGACCAGCGAAAGATCCCAGATGTTATTGACTTTGGAATTGTAAAAAACGTCTTAGATTGGATGCATTGGATTTGTCCTCCGATCACTCACCTACTATTGTCTCTATATGTTTCCCCCAGGACCCAGCTTAAAGCTAGGCTTCGAGAATGCATAAGTCAACTAAGAAATTTGCTTGAAGTCCAAAGATTGGCTTCCCTCACAACCTATTTGGAAAGCCTCGATGGTAGTCCTCAATCCGATTATTCTTTGTGGAAAGCAGCAAGAGGGTTAAAGAGACCCGTTGGATCTAAGCCCCTTTTGCGTACTGGGCTGGGCCAGAAGTGATTCCGAAGAGGGGATGCTGTACGCTAACCACTTGAGAAACGTGTTTGCCATCGACGGACTGAATGATGAAGCTGATATGCCGTTAGACCTTCCGTACCTTTCAGACTTCGTTTTCAAGATGTCAAGTATTAGTAACTTAAACCCCATAAAAAATAAAATTAAAATTACCAACAAAATGCTTGTGCAGTTACCCCGACTAGCTAAAAGAATCGTCCTTTTTATTTTTAATGCTATTTTACGTCTCGAGTATTTTCCTACCGAGTGGAAGGTGTCTGTCATTACTATTATACCCAAACCAGGAAAGGATCCTACAAAAGTTGAACTATATAGGCCGATAAGTTTATTGCCAACAATTTCAAAACTGTTCGAGAAATTGCTAATGACGAAGTTGACCCCAATCTTGAATGAAGTAGGATGTATTCCTAACCATCAATTCGG
Source organism: Thecocarcelia acutangulata (assembly GCA_914767995.1). Taxonomy (NCBI): domain Eukaryota; kingdom Metazoa; phylum Arthropoda; class Insecta; order Diptera; family Tachinidae; genus Thecocarcelia; species Thecocarcelia acutangulata. Next base: position 65,661,692 of record OU612097.1, read on the forward strand.
TTTTAGGGCTAAGCATAGCACCATAGAACAGACACACAGGCTGGTGAATGTTACCAGAAACGCGTTCGAAGATAAAAAATATTGCTCAGCTCTATTCATTGACGTTTCCAAAGCTTTTGACAAAGTGTGGCACGAAGGCTTAACTCATAAAATAAAATTAAACTTGCCTGCAAACACGCACAAGCTGTTAGAGAGCTACTTATATGACCGGAAATTCGTCATTAAGGAAGGTCGTTGTTTAGCTTCGATAGTGAACGGACGTGTTTGTTTTTGATCGCAAAGAAAAAAAAATAAAACGGGATTAAGTAAAAACCGTAATAGGTGAACAGAGTGATTTTTATTAAAAGAAAAACTTTGTGACATTTTTTTTTATTCATTACCGCTTTAAATTTGTAAATAAAAAAAATAGAAACAATTAATTGCATCAGTGTACCTATCAGATGTAATTCTGAAGAAGAGCTTAGCTCGGGTAGAAAAAACCTTTGGATTTCAGAGGAATAATCTGTGAAAAAATCATTGGAAAATCTCCTGTCTCTTAGAGATAGGAAACGCCCGCGATCGTGTTCGCCAAATATTGTTGTTACAACAGACGCCAAACCATCCTCCAGTTTAATTGTTGCTAATAAACCGAAAACACAAGTAGGCATGGGCAGGTACATAACCGTGGTTAAAAGGCAGCGAAGCCCCAAATCAGCTCAAATATCATCTCAACCAAAAATTTCTAAAGATGATAATAGGACTTCGGCAACTGATGGTAATAGATTTGCGATACTCCAAACAGATGAGCCAACAACATCTAAGAAAACATTTAAACCGCCACCAATTTATTTGAGAGAGCCTACCTCTAATGAGCTGGTAAAACAACTTATTACGGCAATCGGCAAAGACATCTTCAACGTTACATCCAATTTATAACCTTAAATTTCTTTTGCATCGTAAGGTTACCGTTGAGGAGCCACATAAGCGTCTAGGACCCGTTCAATGCCTTAACTGCAGAGAATGTGGCCATACTAAGGCCTATTATAAGTTGCCCGCAGTTTGCGTTGTGTGTGGTGAACTTCACGGCACAACTCAGTGCAATAAGCCAAAAGCTGACGCAAGTGTTAAAAAGTGCAGTAACTGTGGAGGTAATCATACTGTAAATTACAGGGGCTGTCCTGTCTACAATCACTTTAAGCGGTCAATGACAAACAGGCCATCAATACCCATTAACCAACCTCAGCAGTCAAATATCATTTCTAAATAATAGTTTTCCCCAGATGAGTCAGTCAGCCAGCCATATAATCGTGCAAACCCCCAAAGAAGTTTCTTATGCAAATGTGGTAAAATCCGATAAACAAAACTTGAATCAGGAGCCCAAGCCTCCAAAATCCGATCCAAATTTTAGCAATCTTGAGGCAACTCTGCAGACTCTAGTTCAATCCATAAATACATTCACAGTTTCCATGACAACCATGATACAGGAAATGCTGAAAATGCAATCCACTATTTTGCAGGCAATTTTAAACAAATGAATTGGTTAAAAATATGTTTCTGGAATGCAAACGGCATCCGCCAACACAAAAATGAACTTGAGTACTTCCTTACGGAAAAGCAAATCGATACAATGTTGATTGCTGAAACTCATTTGATAACCAACAGTTTTTTTTTTTAAATTAATGACTACATACTGTACGACACAAAAGATCCCCGCGGAAGATCTTGCGGAGGATCGGCAATTCTAATAAAATCCAGAATTAAGCACTTTTTAATGAACGAGACGCGTGAAGAATATCTCCAAGAATCTAATATATATATATATATTTTTTTTTTTTAAGCTTTTTTTATTTATTGAATCTTCACAATGTGAACTAACAATAAGTATTCAAATCTTATTACTAAATACAATATATTAACTAAGTCCAGCCAATGCTAGACAAAAAGTTTTATTATGCGCATATTATATCGGTAAAATCACCTGCTTAACGCTCTGATGGTGGCAACGGTATCCCTTCTTCTCAACCGAGTGTGACCACTAAAATTAAGTATGTTTCGTGCAAGAGGGTTTGGGTGAAGTTTCAATTTGCTGATATACCTTATCGCATGCTTTGAAAACTCATCTTTTACCAGTGGAACACACAGATCCTTGTGAATTCGGGAGTTTTTTACGTACCATGGAGCTGCAGTAATTGTTCGAAGAATTTTGTTTTGTCGCCTTTGAATTTTTTGAATGTTTGACGCTGAGGCGGTGCCCCATAATTGAATTCCGTAGCGCCATATAGGTTTTAGTATTGCGTTGTATAACAAAAGTTTGCAATCTAATTTCAATGTAGAATTTCTGCCCATAAGCCAATTTAATTGCGCTGCTTTTAATTTTAGCTGAGTGACTTTCGCGCCAATGTGAGGCTTCCACGTTAACCTACGGTCGAGATGAATACCAAGGTACTTGACTTCATTTTGCTGCGTAATAGGTGAATTGGTAATTTGGATAGCTGAACATATTTGTCTACGCAGTGTGAATGTAACGTGAGTACACTTTTGTTCATTAACTTTAATTTTCCAAAGTTTTAACCACATCTCTAGTATTGAAATATACTCCTGCAAATTTCGCGAAGCTACTTGATGGTTTTCATGTACGCTGCAGAATGCTGTGTCATCTGCAAAAGTTGAAGTGTGAATACCACATCTGGTTGGCATGTCAGAAGTATAAATTAAATATAAAGTGGGTCCCAGAATGCTACCTTGGGGAACTCCTGCCTCGATTGGCTGAGTTGGGCTTATAAAGTCGCCTTCTCTGATAACAAACTTCCGGCCGCATAAATAGCTTTCCAGAAGCTTGTGCGTGTTTGCAGGCAAGTTCAACTTTATTTTGTGCATTAATCCCTCGTGCCACACTTTATCAAAAGCTTGGGAAACATCAATGAATAGAGCTGAGCAATACTTTTTATCCTCAAAAGTCTTTCTTATAACATTAACTAGTCTATGCGTTTGTTCAATGGTGCTGTGTTTAGCCCGAAAACCAAATTGATGATCTGGGATGCATCCTACATCATTCAATATTGGAGTCAACTTCGCCATTATTAATTTTTCGAAAAGTTTTGAAATTGTTGGCAGTAGACTTATTGGTCTATATGACTCTACTTTAGTGGGATCCTTCCCTGGCTTGGGTATCATAGTAACCATAGACACCTTCCACTCTGCAGGATAGTATTCTAGGCGCAAAATAGAGTTAAAAATGAAAAGAAGAATTCTTCTAGCAACACGAGGTAACTGTACAAGCATTTTGCCAGTAATTTTGTCAAAACCTGGAGCTTTTTTTGAGTTTACTTTATTTATAACGTTTTCGACATCTTGAAAACTAAGTCTCAAAGGCACAGGCGGTCTAACAGCATATGGCGGAAATTCAGCAACATCATCCACTGTATCATTTGCAGTAAAAACGTTTTTCAAATGATTAACATACACCATCCCTTTTTCAGAATCACTTCTTGCCCAGTCGCCAGAAGAAGTTCGCAAAGGTGGCTTACCTATTACGGGTCTTTTCAGACCTTTTGTCGCTTTCCATAGAGAATAGTCGGATTGAGGGGTACCATCAAGACCTTCCAGATAATTTTTAAGGGAAGCCATTTTTTGGATTTCAAGCAGATTTCTTAACTGAGTTATGCACTCCCGTAGCCTGCTTTTAAGCTGGGGAGACCTGCGAAGTTGCCATTCTCTTCTAACTCTTCTTTTTTCTGACAAAAGTTGTTCAATTTCAGACGAATAAGTTCTATTGTTCTCATTTCTGAACCTCGTATGGGTAGTGGTAGCATGTTGCACGGCCAGTTTAAGGTCTTCAGAAAAATCTTTAATTGATATATCAACATCCTCAGGGGTTCTCAAGGCAATATTTTCTGTACAATGAGTACTCAAATATTTCTTATATTTTAGCCAATTAACTCTAGTGATGGCGAAAGCCAAGTCACTATACGGGGAGCCAACCTCCTGGGGGAACGAAACGGATATTATAGTGGGTGAGTGGTCCGATGACAAATCTAATGAAGACTCTACTTGCATCCCTTCTAAAGAAAAATTTTTTGCAACTCCTGGAATCTTTCGCCGGTCCGAGGGCCAATAAGTGGGATGTCCGCTTGAAATCACGTCTAAGCCCAGTTTGGAGACTGTGTCAAAAAGCACGCGGCCTTTTGGGGAAATTAAACGTGATCCCCAAAAAGTGTGCTTAGCGTTATAGTCACCAGCCGCTAAAAATCGAGAACCAAGTGATTTGAAAAAAAGTGAATACTGATTTTCTGTTATTGAAAATCGTGGCGGTGAGTAGATCGAAGAAATAACGATTTTTTCATGCAAATATTCAATGCATATATTAGTTGCTTGGAGATACTCCTCACGTGTCTCATGCAGACAATAGTGCTTAATTCTATTTTTTATTAGAATTGCTGAGCCTCCACAAGACCTTCCACGAGGATCTTTAGTGTCATACAGTGTGTAGCCATTAATTTTGAAATGACTATTGCTTGTGTGTAGCCATTAATTTTGAAATGACTATTGCTTGTCAAATGAGTTTCAGCAATCATCATTATATCGATTTGCTTTTCCATAAGGAAGTGCTCAAGTTCATTTTTGTGTTGGCGGATGCCGTTTGCGTTCCAGAAACATATTTTTAACCAATTCATTTTTTTAAAATTGCCTGCAAAATAGTGGATTGCATTTTCAGCATTTCCTGCATCATGTTTGTCATAGAAACGGTAAAAGTGTTTATGGACTGAACAAGAGTCTGCAGAGTTGCCTCAAGATTGGTAAAATTTTGATCGGAATTTTGGGGCTTGGGCTCCTGATTCAAGTTTTGTGTATCGGTTTTGACCACACTAGCGTATGAAACTTGTTTGGGGTTTTGCATAATTATTTGGCTGGTTGACTGGCCTATCTGCGGAAAATTGTTTGTATGAATTATGTTTGGCTGCTGGGGTTGTTTATAGGTTATTGATGACTTATTTGTCATTGACTGCTTAAAGTGAGTATAGACAGGGCAGCCCCTGTAATTTGCAGTGTGGTTGCCTCCACAGTTACTGCATTTTTTAACACTTGAGTCAGTTTTTGACTTTTTGCACTGTGATGTGCCGTGCAGTTCTCCACACACCACACAAACTGTGGGCAGTTTACAATAGGCTTCAGTATGGCCAAATTCCTGGCAGTTTAGGCATTGAACGGGCCCTAAACGCTTGTGCGGCTCCTCAACGGTAACTCTGCGATTTTTTTTTTTTTTTTTTTTTTTTGGAGCATTTTTATTTATTGAATCTTCAAAATGAACTAACAATAAGTATTCAAATCTTAATACTAAATTTAAAATTAAAAAATATGATTCTTATGTCCGGCCAATGCTAGACAAAAAGTTTTATTATGCGGGAGCTATGTCGGTAAAATCACCTATTGAGCAATCTGATGGTGGCAGCGGTATCCCTTCTTTTAAGCCGAGTGTGGCCACCAAAGTTAAGTATATTGCGCGCAAGAGGATTTGGATGAAGTTCCAGTTTACTGACATACCTTGTCGCGTACTTAGAAAATTCCTCTTTTACCAGCGGAACACTAAGATCTTTATGAATTCGTGAATTTTTTACGTACCATGGAGCTGCAGTAATCATTCGAAGAATTTTGTTTTGTCGCCTTTGGATTTTTTCAATGTTTGACGCTGAGGCGGTGCCCCATAATTGAATTCCGTAGCACCATATGGGCTTTAGAATTGCGTTATATAACAGAAGTTTGCAATCCAACTTCAATGTCGAGTTTCTGCCCATAAGCCAATTTAGTTGCGCAGCTTTTAGTTTCATCTGAGTGACTTTTGCTTCAATGTGAGACTTCCACGTTAGCCTACGGTCGAGGTGTATACCAAGGTATTTGACTTCACTGTGCTGCGGAATAGGTGTGTTGTTTATTTGGATAGGCGCACATGTTTGCTTACACAGAGTGAATGTGACATGAGTACATTTCTGTTCATTAACTTTGATTTTCCAAAGTTTTAGCCATTTTTCTAATATTGAGATATATTCCTGTAAATTTCGTGAAGCTAATTGGTGGTTTTCATGAACACTCAAAAACGCTGTGTCATCTGCAAAGGTAGAAGTGTGGACTCCGGATGTCGTTGGCATGTCAGAAGCGTAAATCAAATATAAAGTAGGCCCAAGTATGCTGCCTTGGGGAACTCCTGCCTTGATTGGCTGAGTTGGGCTTATAAAGTCGCCTTCTCTGATAACAAACTTCCGCCCATATAAGTAGCTTTCTAGAAGCTTGTGTGTATTTGCAGGCAAGTTTAGCTTTATTTTGTGCATCAAGCCGTCGTGCCACACTTTATCAAAAGCTTGAGAAATATCAATGAATAGAGCTGAGCAATACTTCTTCTCCTCAAAGGTCTGTCTTATGACGTTGACTAGTCTGTGCGTTTGTTCTATGGTACTATGTTTAGCCCGAAAACCAAATTGATGATCAGGGATACATCCCACGGTATTCAATATTGGATTCAACTTCGCCATTAACAATTTTTCGAATAGTTTTGAAATTGTTGGTAAAAGACTTATTGGTCTATATGATTCTACCTTTGTCAGGTCCTTCCCTGGCTTGGGAATCATGGTAATCATTGAGACCTTCCACTCTGCAGGATAATACTCAAGGCGTAAAATAGCGTTAAAAATAAAAAGTAGAACTCTTCTAGCTACACGAGGTAACTGTTCAAGCATTTTACCAGTAATTTGATCAATGCCTGGAGCTTTCCTGGGGTTTATATTACCGATACCATTTTCGACATCTTGAAAATTAAGTCTCAAAGGCACAGGCGGTCTAGTAGCATATGACGGTAATTCCGCTGTATTATTCGTTGAATCATTTGTAATAAAAACGTTTCTCAAATGATCGACATACAACATCCCCTTTTCAGAATCGCTTCTTGCCCAGTCGCCAGTTGAAGTTCGCAAAGGTGGCTTACCTATTACGGGTCTTTTTAAACCTTTTGTCGCTTTCCACAAGGAATAATCAGATTGAGGAGTACCATCAAGGCTTTCCAGATATGTTTTAAGGGAAGCCATTCTGTGGATTTCGAGCAGATTTCTTAGCTGAGTTATACATTCCCGTAGCCTAGTCTTAAGCTGGGGAGATCTGCGAAGTTGCCACTCTCTTCTAACTCTTCTTTTTTCGGACAGGAGTTGCTCAATTTCAGACGAATAAGTTCTATTGTTCTCATTTCTGGATCTTATATGACTAGTGGTAGCATGCTGTACGGCCAGTTTGAGGTTTTCAGAAAAATCGTTAATTGACACATCAATATCCTCAGGCGTTCTCAAGGCGATATTTTCAGTACAATGTGTACTCAAAAATTTTTTGTACTTTAGCCAATTAACTCTATTGATGGTCAACGGGGAGTCAATATCTTGGGGGAACGAGACAGAGATTATAGTGGGTGAGTGATCTGATGACAAATCTAATGAAGGCTCCACTTGCATCCACTCTAAGGGAAAATTTTTCACAACTCCAAAATCTATCACGTCTGGGATCTTCCGTCGGTCTGACGGCCAATAAGTGGGGTGTCCGCTTGAAACCACATCTAAACCCATTTTGGAAATGGTGTCAAAAAGCACACGGCCTTTCGAGGTAGTTAAACGTGATCCCCAAAAAGTGTGTTTAGCGTTATAGTCGCCAGCCGCTAGAAATCGAGGACCAAGTGATTTGAAAAAATGTGAATACTGATTTTCTGTTACTGAAAATCGTGGTGGTGAGTAAATCGAGGATATAACGATTTTATCATGAAAATAATCAAGGCATATATTTGTAGCTTGGAGATATTCCTCACGTGTCCCGTTCATTAGATAGTGCTTAATTCTGGTCTTTATCAAAATTGCCGAACCGCCGCAAGATCTTCCACGGGGATCTTTTGTGTCATATAATGTGTAGCCATTAATTTTGAAATAACTGTTGGTTGTCAAATGGGTTTCAGCAATCATCATTATATCGATCTGCTTTTCCATAAGGAAGTGCTCAAGTTCATTTTTATGTTGGCGAATGCCGTTTGCGTTCCAGAAACATATTTTTAACCAATTCATTTTGTTAAAATTGCCTGCAAAATGGTGGATTGCATTTTCAGCATTTCCTGCATCATGTTCGTCATGGAAACCGTAAATGTATTTATAGATTGAACAAGAGTCTGCAGAGTTGCCTCAAGATTGCTAAAGTTTTGGTCGGAATTTTGAGGCTTGGGCTCCTGATTCAACTTTGGTTTATCGGATTTTACCACATTCGCATAAGAAATTTGTTGGGGGTTTTGCACGTTTATATGGCTGGTTGACTGGCGTACCTGGGGAAAATTGGTTGTAAAAATAGTGTTTGACTGCTGGGGTGGCATATTTAAAATCAATGGCCTATTTGTCATTGACTTCTTGAAGTGAGTGTAGACAGGGCAACCCCTGTAGTTTGCAGTATGGTTACCTCCACAGTTACTGCATTTTTTAACGCTCGCGTCAGTCTTAGATTTTTTGCACTGTGATGTACCGTGAAGTTCACCACACACAACGCAAACTGCGGGCAACTTACAATAGGCCTTAGTATGGCCAAATTCTTGGCAGTTTAGGCATTGAACGGGCCCTAAACGTTTATGAGGCTCCTCAACGGTAACCTTACGATGCAAAAGATATTTAAGGTTGTAAATTGGATGCACTTCATTCTTTTTTAACACAACATCTCTTGGTTCCAATTCAACCCTAAACATGGGTTGAGGAATTTTTTCACGGTTTCTAATGTTTACTACATTTTTAATTTTAAAACCATAGTCTTCTAATCCGGTTTTGATATCATTCGTATCTACAAAAGGGTCAATCCCTTTTATAACGACCTGAATACCTTTGGCGCTTTTAAGCTGATATGTGTAAAACGATCTTTTCTCCTTCTCCAGAGCGTCAGACAATTTTCGGTATTCATTCTCGTGGTTGACCTGGATTTTGGTTTCATTGATGCTGCCGTGCTTAACCGATGTTACATTAAAACTGTCTTTGCCAATTGCCGTAATAAGTTGTTTTACCAACTCACTAGAGGTAGGCTCTCGCAAATATATTGGTGGCGGCTTAAAAGTTTTTTTAGGTATTGCTGGTTCATCAGTTTGAAGGATAGCAAACCTATTACTACCCATTGTCGTGGTGGTCTTATCATCTTTGGGTATTTTGGACTGAGATGACATTTGAGCGGATTTTGGGCTTCGCTGCCGTTTAACCACGGTTACATACCTGTCCATGCCTACTTGTGTTTTCGGCTTATCTGCAATAACTGAACTGTTAGATGGTTTGTCATCCGTTGTAACAACTATAAGTGGCGAACACGAGCGCGTGCGGTTTCTTTCTCTTAGCGACAACAGATTTTCCAATGATTTTTTCAAGGACTCCTCCTCAGAAATCCAAGGACTTTTTCTAGTGGAGCTGAGCTCTTTCTCAGAATTACATCTGATAGGTACACTCATGCAGTTTTTATTTAATTTTTTATTTTCCAGATTTTTTTCCCACTGGGTACGTAATCTTCACGCACAATAACAACAACAACAATGCACTGCCACCGCACTTGTTTTATTGAAATTGATTTTATTGTTTAGTTGCTGAAATGTGAGGAATTTATTTTCCCGTTGTTTTTTAAAATAATTTGTTATTGTTTTTACAATTTAATATAATATATTATTGTTTTTATATGCAAGTTTAAAAATATTTTAGCACAATGATTTTTTGGTTTGTTTTTTTTTCACTTTTTAAAAACACGACCGTGCGGTTGAAGAATCACAGAGTGAATGGTAACTCTGCGATGAAGAAGAAATTTAAGGTTATAAATTGGGTGAGTTTCATTCTTTTTGAGAATAACATCCCCCGGTACCAGTTCAACCCTAAACATGGGTTGAGGAATCTTTTCACGGTTCCGCATATTTACCACATTTTTTATTTTAAAGCCTTTATCTAGCAGTGCAGTTTTAACCTCATCCGTGTCTACATAAGGGTCAATACCTTTTATAACAACCTGAAGGCCTTTAGCACTTTTAAGTTGATAAGTATAAAAAGATTTTTTCTCTTTTTCCAGAGCGGCAGAAAGTTTTCGGTAATCATTTTCGCAGTTGACTTGGATTTTTGTTTCGCTTATTTGTCCGTGCTTCACTGATGTTACGTTGAAGGTGTCTCTACCAATTGCCGTAATAAGTGCTTTTACCAGCTCATTTGATGTAGGTTCCCTCAAGTATATTGGTGGCGGTTTAAATGTTTTTTTTTGATGTAGTTGGCTCGTCAGTCTGAAGGATAGCAAACCTATTACTATCCGTTGTCGCAGAGGTAATATCGCCCTTAGACATTTTTGGTTGTGATTATATTTGCGCGGATTTAGTGCTTCGCTGACGTTTAACCACGGTTATATACCTATCCATACCCACTTGAGTTTTCGGTTTATCAACAATAGCTAGACTTGAAGATGGTTTGTCGTCTGTTGCAACAACAATGTTTGGCGAGCACGAACGCGTGCGTTTTTTATCTCTTAGAGACAGGAGATTGTCCAATGATTTTTTCAATGATTCCTCTTCAGAAATCCAGAGGTTTTTTCTAGTGGAGCTAAGCTCCCTCTCAGAATTGCATCTACTAGGTGCACTCATGCAATTTTTTTTTTTTTATTTATATTTTTTTAATTTAAAAGTATATAAAAATAATTGTCATAAAGTTTTTCTTTTGTATAAATTCGCTCTTCCACTTATTGCGGTTTTGTAAGAAAACAAAAAAATTTTAATGTATAGTTTTTTTCCCACTGGGTATGCAATCTTCACGCACAATAACAACAATAACAATGCACTGCCACCGCACTTGTTTTATTGAAATTGATTTTATTGTTTAGTTATTGAAATGTAAGGAATTTATTTTCCCGTTGTTTTTTTAAATAATTTGTTATTGTTTTTACAATTCAATTTTAAAGGCGTTTAAGCAATGATTTTATTTTATTTTTTTGTTCACTTTTTTACGACCGTTCGGTTGGAGAGTCACAATGATAATGATCTAATATAGATCATTATCTAAGATAGATCTAATATATGCATTGAATATTTTCATGAAAAAATCGTTATTTCCAAGAAAACCAATATTCAAATTTTTTCAAATCACTTGGTCTTCGAGTTTTAGCGGCTGGCGGCTATAAGGCTAAACACTTTTTGAGCTTAGGTGTGATTTCAAGTGGACAGCCCACTTATTGGCCTTCAGACCAACGCAAGATCCCAGACGTTATAGATTTTGGAGTAACAAAAAATTTTCCCTCAGAATGGATGCAAGTGCAGCCTTCATTAGATTTGTCATCAGACCACTCACCAACTATAGTTTCTGTTTCGTTCCCCCAGGGGGTTGGTGTCCCGTTTTGTGACTTGGCGTTGACCTTCACTCGAGCTAATTGGTTAAAATATAAGAAATATTTGAGTACACATTGTACGGCAAATATTGCCTTGAGAACGCCTGAGGATATTGAACGAATTTTCTAAACACCTTAATCTAGCCGCACAACATGCCACCACTAGCCATATAAGATCCAGAAATGTGAGCAATAGAACTTATTCGTTTGAAATTGAACAACTTCTAACAGAAAAAGGAAGAGTTAGAAGAGAGTGGCAACTTCGCAGGTCTCCCCGGCTTAAAAGCAGGCTACGAGAGTGCATAACTCAGTTAAGAAATCTGCTTGAAATCCAAAAAATGGCTTCCCTTAAAAATTATCTGGAAGGTCTTGATGGTACCCCTCAATCCGACTATTCTCTATGGAAAGCGACAAAAGGTCTGAAAAGAACCGTAATAGGTAAGCCACCTTTGCGAACTTCAACTGGAGATTGGGCAAGAAGCGATTCTGAAAAAGGGGGTGTTGTGTGTTAATTATTTGAGAAATATTCTTACCACAAATGATACAGCGGATAATTCAGCTGAACTACCGTCATACGCTGTTAGACCGCCTATGCCTTTGAGACTTAGTTTTTAAGATGTTGAAAATGTTATTCGTAACACAAACCCCAAGAAAGCTCCAGGTATTGATAAAATTACTGGTAAAATGCTTGAGCAGCTACCTCGTGTAGCTCGTAGAATTCTTCTTTTTATTTTTAACGCTATTTTACGTCTCGAGTATTATCCTGCAGAGTGGAAGGTGTCCATGATTACTATGATACCCAAACCAGGGAAGGATCCCACTAAGGTAGAATCATACAGACCAATAAGTATACTGCCAACAATTTCAAAACTGTTCGAAAAATTGTTAATGGCGAAGTTGACACCAATATTAAACAATATGGGATGCATCCCTGATCATCAATTTGGCTTTCGGGCTAAACATAGCATTATAGAACAAACGCACAGAGTAGTCAAAGTCATATTACAGACTTTTGAAGACAAAAAGTATTGTTCAGCTCTATTCATTGACATTTCCCAAGCTTTTGATAAAGTGTGGCACGAGGGATTAATTTACAAAATAAAGTTGAACTTGCCTGCAAACACTCACAAGCTTCTGGAAAGCTATTTATGCGGCCGGAAGTTTGTTATCAGAGAAGGCGATTTTATAAGCCACTTACAGCCAACCGAGGAAGGAGTTCCTCAAGGTAGCATTCTAGGACCTACTTTATATTTTATTTACGCCTCCGACATGCCAACGAGATCCGAAATCCACACTTCAACTTTTGCGGATGACACAGCATTCTGCAGCGCAGATGAAAACCATCAAGTAGCTTCGCGAAATTTGCAGGAGTATATTTCAATATTAGAGATATGATTAAAACGTTGGAAAATTAAAGTTAATGAACAAAAGTGTACTCACGTTACATTCACACTGCGTAAACAAACATGTTCAGCTATCCAAATTAACAATTCACCTATTCCGCAGCAAAATGAAGTCAAGTACCTTGGTATTCATCTCGACCGTAGGTTAACGTGGAAGTCTGACATAGATGCGAAAGTTACTCAGTTAAAGTTAAAAGCAGCGCAGCTAAATTGGCTTATGGGCAGAAATTCGACATTGAAGCTGGATTGCAAACTTTTATTATACAACGTAATTCTAAAGCCTATATGATGTTATGGAATTCAACTATGGGGCACCGCCTCCGCTTCAAACATCGAAAAAATTCAAAGGCGACAAAACAAAATTCTTCGAACAATTACTGCAGCTCCATGGTACGTAAAAAACTCACGAATTCATAAGGATCTCTGTGTTCCTCTTGTAAAAGACGAATTTTCAAAGTACACAACAAGGTATATCAGTAAATTGGAACTTCATCCAAATCGTCTTGCACGCAATATACTTAATTTCGAAGGCCACTCTCTTTTGAGAAGGAGGGACACCCTTGCCACCATCAGAACGTTCAATAGGTGATTTTACCAACATTTACCGTGCAAAATAAAACATTTTTGTCTAGAATTGGCTGGATTTAATTAATTTTATGTATTTAGTATTAAGATTTGAATTCTTATTGTTAGTTCACTTTGTGAAGATTCAATAAATTGAATGAGAAAAAAAAAAATTAAGGAAGGTGATTTCAAAAGCTCGGCTCAAGCCAATCAAAGCTGGAGTTCCCCAGGGTAGCATATTGGGTCCAACTTTATATTTGATTTATGCAGACATGCCAATGAGCTGCAAAATTCACACTTCAACTTTTACAAATGATACAACATTCATCAGTGTCCATGAAGACTATAAAATAGCATCACGAAGTTTGCAAGAACATATTCTTATATTGGAGAAATGGCTCAAACTTTGGAAAATCAAAGTAAATGAGCAAAAATGTACCCATGTTACATTCACACTACGTAGAAAAACTTGTTCGACTATTCAAATCAACAACTATATTGTTCCGCAGAACAGTGAAGTCAAATACCTTGGTATTCATCTCGATCCTAAAGCCAATATGGAGCTATGGAATTCAATTGTGGGGTACCGCTTCTGCATCTAACATTGGGAAATTTAAAAGCGCCAGAATAAAATTCTCCGTACAATTACTGCAGCTCCATGGTATGTTAAAAACTCTCGAATTCACTAAGATCTAGGTGTACCTTTAGTGAAAGATGAATTTTCAAAACACGCGATAAGGTACATTAACAGACTGGGATCTCACCCGAATCCTCTAGCACGAAGCATCCTTAACTTTGGTGGCCACACTCGACTGAGAAGGATGGACACCCTTGCAACCGTCAGAGGGTTGGAAAGGTGATTTACCAACAAAATACACGCAAGAAACAACTTTTCGTCTAGCATTGGCTGGATCTAAGTAAATAAAATTTTTCAATATTAATTAATTTTTTTTCTATATTAATTAATGAATTTTAAGATTTAAGAATTGCATACTTATTGTTAGTTCTTTTAGAAGATACAATAAATAATTGAATTATTAAAAAAAAAAAAAGGTTTTAATTGCTGCTTGTAACAGTAACTACGCCTTCACTTTGGTAGACGTGGGTGCGTATGGAAGCCAGAGTGAGAAACTAACAGTTTGGGAAAACTATTATCAACAAGATCTTGAATACATCTGTATCAGGAACCTTGCTAGGGTCAAAAGTTGAATTCCCATACTATTTTGTAGCTGATGCAGCATTTCCATTAAGGGAAAATATAATGAAGCCATTTGCAAAGCTTACTGACGAAACTAAAGAGGTTTTCAATAAAAGAATAAGTAGGGCAAGAATATGTATTGAGATTGCTTTTGGTAAGAAAACCTTCTTTATGAATATACTTACGTACATGAAAATAAAGTGTTTGCATTTATTTTTACAGGAATACTTACTTCCCGTTGGAGAATTTTAATGACAAGCATTTCTTTATCACCGGAAAGTGCAAAAAGGGTATTATACATACATATGCTTACTAATTATGAATATATAAAACCAAAAAACTTTTTTAATTATTCAGGTCGTACTAGCAACAGTTGTACTTGATAATTTTCTAAGATTTGACATTGAATTGATTATTCAATACTAACAGAGGACAGCGACAGCAGTATCCTGAACAGTGTCAGTAGACATGATTTGCATCAGCCAACACATCGAGCCAGACAGCTCTTAACTTAAGAAGCGATCTTTGCCATTATTTAAACTCTTTTTAAACAAAAAACAAACAATTCATATATAAAAGACGATTTAATAATTTAAAGACATTTTCACTTTTTATAAACGATTCTTTGATTCACTAGTTTTAAAATTTCAATTTGAACATCATCAACCTCACTTTCATTTAATTTATCGAAATTTTCTTTTAGCATTTCAAAAAAGTTGCAATATTTTTCTTTACTTGAAAGTTTTTGTGGCTCCTCATATTTTTTTTTCATGGCCATTAGCACATCTGTAAAAAGATCGTCGTTTTTGTATTTTCGGGTTGGTTGAGTACTTAAACTCCCTGTTTGGCTGCTGCTATCATCGAGGAGGTACTCCACGCTAGTGTCGAGCTCTTCAGACATATTGCCGATTGAACTGAAATAAACAAAACGACATTTTATTAATATTTTCACTTTTAAAAATATCAATAGTTTTTACCTTGCAGGCTCTATAGATTCTGCCAAAAAACTTAAACTCTCCATTTATCTCCGCGGAGCTCCAAACTTTTGCGAAGAACCCGAAGGAAGATTATCGGCCATTCTTTTCTTCCTATATCTATCCCGCAAGCTCTTCCAATTTATTTTGCATTCTTTAACTATATAAATTAAAGATTGAACATAAAAATTATTTCAAAGAAAGCAAATTGTAAAAATTATTTGAAATTTGTCTTTAATACCTGACGAATTTATTTGCTTTGCAATATTCTCCCATATCTTCTCCTTGTGATTGACGTCTTTGTATTTGGAGTCCTGTTTGTCATACAGGCATGGGTTTTGATAAATCAATTCTATAATTTGTTTGCTTGTATTCTAAATTAAAAAGGAAATATAAAATAAGAAACATATATGTATGTATATGTATGTATATATACATAGCTATGTATATTGAAAATAATTTCTTACCTCCATTTTCTTATAAAAAATATACAAATTTGTATTAGCTTATTTATTTCAATTCTTTATATGTAGTTTAGTTTTGTTTATATTTATTATTATATTTTTTTGCAATTTACTTCACTTTGAAACGCATTGTCAAAATGGTGGCCACAATCGAGTGTGGCCACCAAAGTTCGTGCTTGAGGATTCGGGTGAGATCCCAGTCTGTTAATGTACCTTATCGCGTGTTTTGAAAATTCATCTTTCACTAAAGGTACACCTAGATCTTAGATTCGAGAGTTTTTAACATACCATGGAGCTGCAGTAATTGTACGGAGAATTTTATTCTGGCGCTTTTAAATTTCCCAATGTTAGATGCAGAAGCGGTACCCCACAATTGAATTCCATAGCTCCATATTGGCTTTAGGATCGAGATGAATACCAAGGTATTTGACTTCACTGTTCTGCGGAACAATATAGTTGTTGATTTGAATAGTCGAACAAGTTTTTCTACGTAGTGTGAATGTAACATGGGTACATTTTTGTTCATTTACTTTGATTTTCCAAAGTTTGAGCCATTTCTCCAATATAAGAATATGTTCTTGTAAACTTCGTGATGCTATTTTATAGTCTTCATGGACACTGATGAATGTTGTATCATCTGTAAAAGTTGAAGTGTGAATTTTGCAGCTCATTGGCATGTCTGCATAAATCAAATATAAAGTTGGACCCAATATGCTACCCTGGGGAACTCCAGCTTTGATTGGCTGAGCCGAGCTTTTGAAATCACCTTCCTTAATTTTTTTTTCTCATTCAATTTATTGAATCTTCACAAAGTGAACTAACAATAAGAATTCAAATCTTAATACTAAATACATAAAATTAATTAAATCCAGTCAATGCTAGACAAAAATGTTTTACTTTGCACGGTAAATGTTGGTAAAATCACCTATTGAACGTTCTGATGGTGGCAAGGGTGCCCCTCCTTCTCAACCGAGAGTGGCCTTCGAAATTAAGTATATCGCGTGCAAGACGATTTGGATGAAGTTCCAATTTACTGATATACCTTGTTGCGTACTTTGAAAATTCGTCTTTTACAAGAGGAACACAGAGATCCTTATGAATTCGTGAGTTTTTTACGTACCATGAAGCTTCAGTAATTGTTCGAAGAATTTTGTTTTGTCGCCTTTGAATTTTTTCGATGTTTGAAGCGCAGTCGGTGCCCCATAGTTGAATTCCATAGCAGCATATAGGCTTTAGAATTGCGTTGTATAATAAAAGTTTGCAATCCAGCTTCATTGTCGAATTTCTGCCCATAAGCCAATTTAGCTGCGCTGCTTTTAACTTTAACTGAGTAACTTTCGCATCTATGTGAGACTTCCACGTTAACCTAGGGTCGAGATGAATACCAAGGTACTTGACTTCATCTTGCTGCGGAATAGGTGAATTGTTAATTTGGATAGCTGAACACGTTTGTTTACGCAGTGTGAATGTAACGTGAGTACACTTTTGTTCATTAACTTTAATTTTCCAACGTTTTAACCATATCTCTAATATTGAAATATACTCCTGCAAATTTCGCGAAGCTACTTGATGGTTTTCATGTACGCTGCAGAATGCTGTGTCATCCGCAAAAGTTTAAGTGTGGATTCCGGATGTCGTTGGCATGTCAGAGGCGTAAATCAAATATAAAGTAAGCTCCAGTATGCTGCCTTGAGGAACTCCTGCCTTGATTGGCTGAGTTGGGCTTAGAAAGTCGCCTTCTCTGATAACAAACAAACAAAAAGATTTACTAGCCGACTATTTATTAGCCGATGGCGTGCCGTCACCGACAGTGTTTTTTGTCGTTATAAAAAAGCTCGAAATTTTGGATTTAGCTGTCGTATATAAATGTTTTTTGCTCATGCTATGTGTAGAACGTAAAATATTTTGGTGCTTTTAAATTTGGATCTGTTTTACATAATTATTATATTAGCTGCTAAAGATTTTCAAACGCTGGCACGTCTACCGCCTACGACGAAGAGCTCACCTGCCGCCGAGTAAAGTTTTATGTTGGCAAATCTCTCTGCTGAATAAATAAAAAAATACGAACAGCTGTTTTCTTTTCTACTCAAATTTTGTGGTTTATATCAAGTGTGATAGTGGGAATGCAAAATCTAATTTACGTTAGACTTTTAGACAGTCGCAAGAAATGTGCTTAGACTTTTATCTCACAAAACCGAATGAAAGTATTTATACTTGTATAATAGTCTGATCGGGCCTTTACTGAAGTGACTCTTGAAAAAATAAAATCAGAATAGTAGATTGTCTTTCATTTCGTGCACATATTTTTTAACTATCGTCCGCGTTTATTTTTATATTTATAGGTGTGTTTCTTTACTCTACTTTGGGATCCCGCGGGATCCCAATTTGCACGAAAAGCGTTCCCGTACTTTAAAATTGGGCAAATGAGAGCGCTTTTGAGAGAATAGTATGCTTCCTCTTCTTGCACTAAACAGCCCGTACTTTTTCTTCGGGCTAGTTTGGGCAAGTAATTAAGCAATCAGCTGTTCGAAAAATAAACAATAGCAAAGAAACAAAGTTCATTTGAATCAACTCGTATACAAATCATTTCAGTGTTTTTATATAAAAATTAAATACACAGGAATGTACAAAAGACCTTAAAAGCTAAAAAGTGAAAAATATCACAGTATTTTTTCGTAAAACTAAGTGACAATTTTTTTTGCCATATCAAAACACAGCATATGTTTCTTTTTGGGCTAGAAATTTGGCTTTTTGCGTTCCCGTACTTTAGTTAAATTTTATCTGTATTTGAGAGTAACTCATGCATGCTCTCTTTTGCCCGAAACTTGCCCGGAAAGTAAAGAAACACACCTTATATGTTATCAAGTGCACACGTTTTAGTTGTTGTCGGGTTTTTTTTTTATAAGTTATGTTTTATTTTCTGTGCGGTGTTTTTTTTTTTTTTTTTTTTTTTTTTTTTTTTTTTTTTTTTTGTGAACAATGTTTAACGAAATATAATTAAAATTTAAAGTGCATTCAGAAAAAACAAAATTAAAATCTCAATAACGTACAGTTAAATAAGAAAAAGAAAAACAAAATATCAACAAGAAAGAAAAACAACAACACTATACTAATCAGAAAAACCAACAGCAATAATCAATTTTACAAAAATTTAACTACAACAATGCCACCCAACAAACCATTCAATAACCATTTCTAAAATAAAATAAAAAAAAATGACACAATAAAACAAAGCAATAAAATAAAACAAAATGAAGCTAAATTAATATAAATAAAATAAAAGCAAAAATAACAATAATAATAAATACACGATCAATTACATGGCCAGATCAGGGCTTTTATGGCCCTTTTTTAGGCCTTGTTATCAATTTCTTACCGCGTCCCTCAGTTGAAATTACTTTGCAATGCTAGGGGTGCCGGATTAATCGTTGTAGACCATTATAGTATCGAAGGTATATACACTGGATACTATATGATCAACTTAGCAACGATTAATTTCGGTTTTCACCTGCACTGAAAAAATAACATTTGTTTGTTGATCTTCCACCGGGATGACAGGCAACTTTAAAATAGAGTTCTGCAACATACGTGGGCTGAGATCGAATTTTTTCTCTGTCTATGCTCACACTTGTCTCCATCGGCCGGATGTTTTCGCCCCGTGTGAGACCCAGGTATCTGAGAATGCTGATCCACAGGATTTTCATATACCCGGGTATCAACTCCTATCCCTCTTTCATTTCCATCGGGGCTTTGTAATTTATGTTCGCAATGAAGTTGTGTTCCAGTGCCAGCAACCATTAGGCATGCTTGATGCAGGATTTACCTGTCTTAGGGTTAAATTCAAAGTCAGGTCACACTTTTTGCATTTCGGGTTTCTATACAGAAGTCCAAATGCGGGGAGGAATATTACCCTTGCCGGTTTCGATGCCCTCTCCGACTCCATATCGAAAATCCTGGAAAATTGTCTGAGCAGTGAAATCGTTGTTGCTGGTGATTTCAATGTTCACAACTCATCCTGGCTTCGCCGTTCGAGTCATACAACTCCAGAAGGCCAATATGTTGAGTTATTTGCTGCGCACAACCACCTAGCGCAAGTAGTGAATGAGCCAACGCATATTCCATGTGTTGAAGGGCACCATTCAAACACACTTGACCTATTCCTGACTTCACACCCTGAAAAGTAGGAAGTCAAAGTTAGTGCACCTCTCGGCAATTCGGATCATTGCACCATTTCTGCCTCCTTTTTGATCTCTGAACTTCGTAACGTTTCAAAATCAGCTACGAAACGGCCAATATTTATTTACGAAAAGGCGCGATGGGCTGAGCTCAACCAATTTTATAAGCATTTTAATTGGCAACTCTGCTTTCTAGACAATGACATAAATGCTTCAGCAAAAATGGTGAGAACATGATATTGCTAGGGATGAAAACATTCATCCCATCCAAGCAGATTTCGATTAAACCAAAAGCAAAATCGTGGTTTAATCAGACTTGCAAAAATGTAGTCAGATCCAGAGAGGAAGCATTCAGTAACTGGCCTTTAAACAAAACCCCAGACACTGACTTGCTACGCAAAAAGGCAAGATCTTCGTTTGCCAAGGTACTTAGGCTTGAAAAGTCTCTTCACGAACAGCGCCTTCGTGCCAAGCTCCTCGGGGCAGCAAGACCTTTTGGTCTCGCGTTAAGAGAGTAAAGAATAGTGCTAGTTCATCAATCCCAACTCTCTTAAAGAATGACCAAGCATTCACCGACCCGGTTGACAAAGCTAACCTATTGGCTGAAATTTTTGCAAGCAATTCCTGCTTGCCGGAAAGCAGTCAACCACTTCCCGAGCTCGAAAGAGTATCTGTAACTATGCCAAATATATTCTTCCGGGCGCGAGCAGTTAAAAGGGTTTTAGCAGACCTCGACATAAACAAGACTCCTGGACCGGATGGCATTCCAGCACTGGTCTTGAAGCAGTGTTCTTCTACGCTTGCGCGTCCATTAGCACACCTCTTCAGCAAAATTTACCATGGTGGTGAGTTTCCATCGTGCTGGAAGGTCGCTAATGTAACACCAATCCCCAAAAAAGGTATGGCAAATAACCCCGAAAATTACCGCCCAATTGCAATCTGCTCTGCGCTTTCCAAAGTAATGGAAAGTATGGTTAATTACCATCTTATGGGATATCTAGAGTTGCACAAATTACTTTGTGATCGCCAATATGGATTTCGTAAGGATCGCTCTACTGGCGATCTTATGGCATATCTTTCGGAGAAATGGTGCCACTCAATCCATCATTTCGGTAAAAGCAAGGTGGTGGCTCTAGATATTTCTAAAGAGTTTGACAGAGTGTGGCATGCTGCACTACTGGCAAAACTTACTGCTTTTGGTGTCGGCAACGATTTCTCTCGGTTCATATCGAGCTTTCTCAGAGACCGCGCTATACGAGTTGTTATAGATGGGGTCTCATCAAACGAGTTCAAGATTAATTCAGGGGTACCGCAAGGCTCCGTTCTTTCTCCTACTCTATTTCTTATTTTCCTCAACGACCTTCTCTATCAAACTTCCAACCCTATCCACTCTTTCGAAGATGACAGCAGCATTTGTCACTCGTACTCTTTTGGTCATAGGCCCAGCCTATCAGAGATCACTGCCAAGAGGCTAAATATGAACGATTCACTGAATAGTGATCTTCTATTAATCTCCGAGTGGGGTCATAAAAACAGGGTCACCTTTAACGCTCGTAAGACCCAATGTTGCTTATTAATGCACAAACAAACGACCGCAAATGCTGCTTTATCTGTACTCAAGGATGGTATAAATATTGAGGAATCGGATGCTCTTGATGTTCTTGGAATGAAGATACACTGAACACATTTTTCATGTCTCTAAAGAAGCATTCAAAGGTCTCGGTTTTTTGAAACGGTGTAAGATGTACTTCACTCCATCCGATCTCCTTACTATTTATACCACCTACATCCAACCGAAAATGGAATACAACTCTCATGTTTGGGCCGGTGCCCCAAAGTCTATTTTGGGGTTACTCGACCGTGTGCAGGAGAGGGCGAAGAAGCTCATCAGTAACAGTAGGGTATCCAACTCTATTGACTCACTGGAGCATTGACGCAGTGTGGGGTGCGCTACTCTGTTCTATCGTTACTACAATGGATTTTGCTCTGACGAGATTAGGGATCTTGTTCCCGAAACTCGCACATTTTTGCGTAGCACGCGTTCATCGTCTAGAGCTCATCCATTTGTGGTTGATTGGCCGGGGAATCGTACTACGCATTACAGAGAGAATTCGTTTTTCAGCCGCACGCTTCGTCTGTGGAACAAGTTGCCTGCAGAAGTGTTTCCTGTCATAACGTTGGAAAATTCAAGTCAAATGTTCACAAACACTACTCCCGCTTTCCCCCTCCTCACAACCTATTTTCCTAGTTCTGGTACAATGCACTGCATATGTACGGGTCATCTCCTGAGTACTGGTCCAATATAAAAATAAAATAAAAATAAAAGAATATAAAAAGATTTTGTGTTTTTATGTTTTGTTTTTTTTTCTCTCTTTTCGTTTTATATTAATTATTATTCCGTTTAATTTTGAGGACATAAAGAAATATAATTAATATTTTGTATTTTGCCAATATTGTGTTTTATTGTTTGAATGTACATAATAATAATAAAATTTAATGGACTTATAAATATTTTATTACAAAAATTTATGTTGCAATATATGTATATACATACTATATGTAACTATATAGATTAAAATAATTTTACTGCTGCCTACGTACGTAAAAATACTTTGCTTGTTGCTCGATCTCTCTTGCAGCTATATTTCGTTGTTTTTTCTCGTTTCTCATTTGTTGTTGTTTTTTATTAATTTTATTGATGATTTTATTATGTTTTATAATTTGAAGAATGTTGCTATTAAGATTTTTTTTAATTTTAAAATAAATTTCTTGCTATTAAAAAAACTGTTTTTATACATATTACACAAAAATTCAGTTCATAAATGTTATTAGTTTTGTTTTATCCTGTATTCAGATTAATATTTATAGTGTATTTTTGGTATTATTAATCGTCTTTTTTTGATAGTTTAATAAGTGATTATTTTACATTTTATTATTGTCGTTTTCTCCAGATTGTTTTCTTTTAAACATATATTATTTTAATTTATATAAAATTTAAGAGTACATTAGATTTGTGTTTTTAAGTTATATTAACATTTTCTTTACTTTGGTTTTTATCGTTTCTTTTCCACTGCTAAAGTTCTTTAACGTTTCTTTTCTCTCTTGTTTGTTTTTGGTTTTAAGTTGGTTTATATATCGATGTTGCACTGTTTTTTGTAAATTTGTTCTCATTTCTTTTGTTTCACTTTTCTTTTAATTCATATTTCAATGTTTTTGTAAATTTGTTCTTTGTTTCTTTTGTTACATACTTCTTTTAATTTATTGTTTCCAAGTTTTTTTTTTTAATTTTTCTTTTAACTGATGTTTAAATTTAGAAATATTGTACAAAAATAAGTTTAATGTAATATTTACTTATATATTTTGTTTTACCAATTTTGTAACATTTTGCACTTTCCGTTTGTCTCTGCATTTTATATATGTATCTAAATATACTGTCATCCCTAAACAAGAGCGACAAGCGGAACGTTTTTTTCCGCTGAGCTTTAACGCTGAAACGCCATCCCTAAACAAAAGCGGCAACGCTATGTCAAAACGATAAAAACAGGGTTATCAAACCCATGTTATCAAGCCGTGATTATTTTAACAGCTGGACGGACGGCATTCCTGTTTGTGATTATTTTTATTGACATTAAAATAAAATAATTAAATTTTTAATAAAAATGAGTTGTTTAGATGAGTTGGAAGATTTAGAAAATTTACTTGTGTTAAAGATGATGACGAACAAAAAGCAAGGATATCGATATCTTTTTAAAAGTGGAGATTCGCACAGATTTTACACAACAGGGGTTAATATTTTGATTGAAAAAAATCCGGAGCTATTTTTTAAATCCACTAGGCTGAATAGGCCTAGAAGTTATTTCAGGATAAATGGCTATATACTATATGACACTAAAGATCCACGTGGAAGATCTTGTGGAGGTTCGGCTATTCTAATTCAAAATAGAATTAAACATTACTTGTTAAATGAGACATGTGAAGAATATTTTCAAGCAACAAATATTTGTATTGAAAACATTCACAGCAAATTGGTAATTTAATCAATTTATTCCCTGCCTCGGCTTTCAGTTACAGAAAACAATTACTCAAATTTTTTTACTTCTGTTGGATCCCGATTTATAGCTGCTGGTGACTATAATGCTAAACACACATTTTGGCGCTCAAGATTAATCTCCCCGAAAGGTCGTGTACTTTTTGATACTATATCAAAATTGGGTTTAGATGTAATCTCCAGCGGGTGTCCCACCTATTGGCCATCTGACCAGCGAAAGATCCCAGATGCTATTGACTTTGGAATCGTAAAAAACGTCTCCTTAGATTGGATGCATTGGATTTGTCCTCCGATCACTCACCTACTATTGTCTCTATATGTTTCCCCCAGGACATTGACGATTTAATAATTTAAAGACATTTTCACTTTTTATAAACGATTCTTTGATTCACTAGTTTTAAAATTTCAATTTGAACATCATCAACCTCACTTTCATTTAATTTATCGAAATTTTCTTTTAGCATTTCAAAAAAGTTGCAATATTTTTCTTTACTTGAAAGTTTTTGTGGCTCCTCATATTTTTTTTTCATGGCCATTAGCACATCTGTAAAAAGATCGTCGTTTTTGTATTTTCGGGTTGGTTGAGTACTTAAACTCCCTGTTTGGCTGCTGCTATCATCGAGGAGGTACTCCACGCTAGTGTCGAGCTCTTCAGACATATTGCCGATTGAACTGAAATA
Source organism: Thecocarcelia acutangulata (assembly GCA_914767995.1). Classification (NCBI taxonomy): domain Eukaryota; kingdom Metazoa; phylum Arthropoda; class Insecta; order Diptera; family Tachinidae; genus Thecocarcelia; species Thecocarcelia acutangulata. Next base: position 65,686,562 of record OU612097.1, read on the forward strand.
AACAAAACGACATTTTATTAATATTTTCACTTTTAAAAATATCAATAGTTTTTACCTTGCAGGCTCTATAGATTCTGCCAAAAAACTTAAACTCTCCATTTATCTCCGCGGAGCTCCAAACTTTTGCGAAGAACCCGAAGGAAGATTATCGGCCATTCTTTTCTTCCTATATCTATCCCGCAAGCTCTTCCAATTTATTTTGCATTCTTTAACTATATAAATTAAAGATTGAACATAAAAATTATTTCAAAGAAAGCAAATTGTAAAAATTATTTGAAATTTGTCTTTAATACCTGACGAATTTATTTGCTTTGCAATATTCTCCCATATCTTCTCCTTGTGATTGACGTCTTTGTATTTGGAGTCCTGTTTGTCATACAGGCATGGGTTTTGATAAATCAATTCTATAATTTGTTTGCTTGTATTCTAAATTAAAAAGGAAATATAAAATAAGAAACATATATGTATGTATATGTATGTATATATACATAGCTATGTATATTGAAAATAATTTCTTACCTCCATTTTCTTATAAAAAATATACAAATTTGTATTAGCTTATTTATTTCAATTCTTTATATGTAGTTTAGTTTTGTTTATATTTATTATTATATTTTTTGCAATTTACTTCACTTTGAAACGCATTGTCAAAATGGTGGCCACAATCGAGTGTGGCCACCAAAGTTCGTGCTTGAGGATTCGGGTGAGATCCCAGTCTGTTAATGTACCTTATCGCGTGTTTTGAAAATTCATCTTTCACTAAAGGTACACCTAGATCTTAGATTCGAGAGTTTTTAACATACCATGGAGCTGCAGTAATTGTACGGAGAATTTTATTCTGGCGCTTTTAAATTTCCCAATGTTAGATGCAGAAGCGGTACCCCACAATTGAATTCCATAGCTCCATATTGGCTTTAGGATCGAGATGAATACCAAGGTATTTGACTTCACTGTTCTGCGGAACAATATAGTTGTTGATTTGAATAGTCGAACAAGTTTTTCTACGTAGTGTGAATGTAACATGGGTACATTTTTGTTCATTTACTTTGATTTTCCAAAGTTTGAGCCATTTCTCCAATATAAGAATATGTTCTTGTAAACTTCGTGATGCTATTTTATAGTCTTCATGGACACTGATGAATGTTGTATCATCTGTAAAAGTTGAAGTGTGAATTTTGCAGCTCATTGGCATGTCTGCATAAATCAAATATAAAGTTGGACCCAATATGCTACCCTGGGGAACTCCAGCTTTGATTGGCTGAGCCGAGCTTTTGAAATCACCTTCCTTAATTTTTTTTTCTCATTCAATTTATTGAATCTTCACAAAGTGAACTAACAATAAGAATTCAAATCTTAATACTAAATACATAAAATTAATTAAATCCAGTCAATGCTAGACAAAAATGTTTTACTTTGCACGGTAAATGTTGGTAAAATCACCTATTGAACGTTCTGATGGTGGCAAGGGTGCCCCTCCTTCTCAACCGAGAGTGGCCTTCGAAATTAAGTATATCGCGTGCAAGACGATTTGGATGAAGTTCCAATTTACTGATATACCTTGTTGCGTACTTTGAAAATTCGTCTTTTACAAGAGGAACACAGAGATCCTTATGAATTCGTGAGTTTTTTACGTACCATGAAGCTTCAGTAATTGTTCGAAGAATTTTGTTTTGTCGCCTTTGAATTTTTTCGATGTTTGAAGCGGAGGCGGTGCCCCATAGTTGAATTCCATAGCAGCATATAGGCTTTAGAATTGCGTTGTATAATAAAAGTTTGCAATCCAGCTTCATTGTCGAATTTCTGCCCATAAGCCAATTTAGCTGCGCTGCTTTTAACTTTAACTGAGTAACTTTCGCATCTATGTGAGACTTCCACGTTAACCTAGGGTCGAGATGAATACCAAGGTACTTGACTTCATCTTGCTGCGGAATAGGTGAATTGTTAATTTGGATAGCTGAACACGTTTGTTTACGCAGTGTGAATGTAACGTGAGTACACTTTTGTTCATTAACTTTAATTTTCCAACGTTTTAACCATATCTCTAATATTGAAATATACTCCTGCAAATTTCGCGAAGCTACTTGATGGTTTTCATGTACGCTGCAGAATGCTGTGTCATCCGCAAAAGTTTAAGTGTGGATTCCGGATGTCGTTGGCATGTCAGAGGCGTAAATCAAATATAAAGTAAGCTCCAGTATGCTGCCTTGAGGAACTCCTGCCTTGATTGGCTGAGTTGGGCTTAGAAAGTCGCCTTCTCTGATAACAAACAAACAAAAAGATTTACTAGCCGACTATTTATTAGCCGATGGCGTGCCGTCACCGACAGTGTTTTTTGTCGTTATAAAAAAGCTCGAAATTTGGGATTTAGCTGTCGTATATAAATGTTTTTTGCTCATGCTATGTGTAGAACGTAAAATATTTTGGTGCTTTTAAATTTGGATCTGTTTTACATAATTATTATATTAGCTGCTAAAGATTTTCAAACGCTGGCACGTCTACCGCCTACGACGAAGAGCTCACCTGCCGCCGAGTAAAGTTTTATGTTGGCAAATCTCTCTGCTGAATAAATAAAAAAATACGAACAGCTGTTTTCTTTTCTACTCAAATTTTGTGGTTTATATCAAGTGTGATAGTGGGAATGCAAAATCTAATTTACGTTAGACTTTTAGACAGTCGCAAGAAATGTGCTTAGACTTTTATCTCACAAAACCGAATGAAAGTATTTATACTTGTATAATAGTCTGATCGGGCCTTTACTGAAGTGACTCTTGAAAAAATAAAATCAGAATAGTAGATTGTCTTTCATTTCGTGCACATATTTTTTAACTATCGTCCGCGTTTATTTTTATATTTATAGGTGTGTTTCTTTACTCTACTTTGGGATCCCGCGGGATCCCAATTTGCACGAAAAGCGTTCCCGTACTTTAAAATTGGGCAAATGAGAGCGCTTTTGAGAGAATAGTATGCTTCCTCTTCTTGCACTAAACAGCCCGTACTTTTTCTTCGGGCTAGTTTGGGCAAGTAATTAAGCAATCAGCTGTTCGAAAAATAAACAATAGCAAAGAAACAAAGTTCATTTGAATCAACTCGTATACAAATCATTTCAGTGTTTTTATATAAAAATTAAATACACAGGAATGTACAAAAGACCTTAAAAGCTAAAAAGTGAAAAATATCACAGTATTTTTTCGTAAAACTAAGTGACAATTTTTTTTGCCATATCAAAACACAGCATATGTTTCTTTTTGGGCTAGAAATTTGGCTTTTTGCGTTCCCGTACTTTAGTTAAATTTTATCTGTATTTGAGAGTAACTCATGCATGCTCTCTTTTGCCCGAAACTTGCCCGGAAAGTAAAGAAACACACCTTATATGTTATCAAGTGCACACGTTTTAGTTGTTGTCGGGTTTTTTTTTTATAAGTTATGTTTTATTTTCTGTGCGGTGTTTTTTTTTTTTTTTTTTTTTTTTTTTTTTTTTTTTTTTTGTGAACAATGTTTAACGAAATATAATTAAAATTTAAAGTGCATTCAGAAAAAACAAAATTAAAATCTCAATAACGTACAGTTAAATAAGAAAAAGAAAAACAAAATATCAACAAGAAAGAAAAACAACAACACTATACTAATCAGAAAAACCAACAGCAATAATCAATTTTACAAAAATTTAACTACAACAATGCCACCCAACAAACCATTCAATAACCATTTCTAAAATAAAATAAAAAAAAAATGACACAATAAAACAAAGCAATAAAATAAAACAAAATGAAGCTAAATTAATATAAATAAAATAAAAGCAAAAATAACAATAATAATAAATACACGATCAATTACATGGCCAGATCAGGGCTTTTATGGCCCTTTTTTAGGCATTGTTATCAATTTCTTACCGCGTCCCTCAGTTGAAATTACTTTGCAATGCTAGGGGTGCCGGATTAATCGTTGTAGACCATTATAGTATCGAAGGTATATACACTGGATACTATATGATCAACTTAGCAACGATTAATTTCGGTTTTCACCTGCACTGAAAAAATAACATTTGTTTGTTGATCTTCCACCGGGATGACAGGCAACTTTAAAATAGAGTTCTGCAACATACGTGGGCTGAGATCGAATTTTTTCTCTGTCTATGCTCACACTTGTCTCCATCGGCCGGATGTTTTCGCCCCGTGTGAGACCCAGGTATCTGAGAATGCTGATCCACAGGATTTTCATATACCCGGGTATCAACTCCTATCCCTCTTTCATTTCCATCGGGGCTTTGTAATTTATGTTCGCAATGAAGTTGTGTTCCAGTGCCAGCAACCATTAGGCATGCTTGATGCAGGATTTACCTGTCTTAGGGTTAAATTCAAAGTCAGGTCACACTTTTTGCATTTCGGGTTTCTATACAGAAGTCCAAATGCGGGGAGGAATATTACCCTTGCCGGTTTCGATGCCCTCTCCGACTCCATATCGAAAATCCTGGAAAATTGTCTGAGCAGTGAAATCGTTGTTGCTGGTGATTTCAATGTTCACAACTCATCCTGGCTTCGCCGTTCGAGTCATACAACTCCAGAAGGCCAATATGTTGAGTTATTTGCTGCGCACAACCACCTAGCGCAAGTAGTGAATGAGCCAACGCATATTCCATGTGTTGAAGGGCACCATTCAAACACACTTGACCTATTCCTGACTTCACACCCTGAAAAGTAGGAAGTCAAAGTTAGTGCACCTCTCGGCAATTCGGATCATTGCACCATTTCTGCCTCCTTTTTGATCTCTGAACTTCGTAACGTTTCAAAATCAGCTACGAAACGGCCAATATTTATTTACGAAAAGGCGCGATGGGCTGAGCTCAACCAATTTTATAAGCATTTTAATTGGCAACTCTGCTTTCTAGACAATGACATAAATGCTTCAGCAAAAATGGTGAGAACATGATATTGCTAGGGATGAAAACATTCATCCCATCCAAGCAGATTTCGATTAAACCAAAAGCAAAATCGTGGTTTAATCAGACTTGCAAAAATGTAGTCAGATCCAGAGAGGAAGCATTCAGTAACTGGCCTTTAAACAAAACCCCAGACACTGACTTGCTACGCAAAAAGGCAAGATCTTCGTGTGCCAAGGTACTTAGGCTTGAAAAGTTTCTTCACGAACAGCGCCTTCGTGCCAAGCTCCTCGGGGCAGCAAGACCTTTTGGTCTCGCGTTAAGAGAGTAAAGAATAGTGCTAGTTCATCAATCCCAACTCTCTTAAAGAATGACCAAGCATTCACCGACCCGGTTGACAAAGCTAACCTATTGGCTGAAATTTTTGCAAGCAATTCCTGCTTGCCGGAAAGCAGTCAACCACTTCCCGAGCTCGAAAGAGTATCTGTAACTATGCCAAATATATTCTTCCGGGCGCGAGCAGTTAAAAGGGTTTTAGCAGACCTCGACATAAACAAGACTCCTGGACCGGATGGCATTCCAGCACTGGTCTTGAAGCAGTGTTCTTCTACGCTTGCGCGTCCATTAGCACACCTCTTCAGCAAAATTTACCATGGTGGTGAGTTTCCATCGTGCTGGAAGGTCGCTAATGTAACACCAATCCCCAAAAAAGGTATGGCAAATAACCCCGAAAATTACCGCCCAATTGCAATCTGCTCTGCGCTTTCCAAAGTAATGGAAAGTATGGTTAATTACCATCTTATGGGATATCTAGAGTTGCACAAATTACTTTGTGATCGCCAATATGGATTTCGTAAGGATCGCTCTACTGGCGATCTTATGGCATATCTTTCGGAGAAATGGTGCCACTCAATCCATCATTTCGGTAAAAGCAAGGTGGTGGCTCTAGATATTTCTAAAGAGTTTGACAGAGTGTGGCATGCTGCACTACTGGCAAAACTTACTGCTTTTGGTGTCGGCAACGATTTCTCTCGGTTCATATCGAGCTTTCTCAGAGACCGCGCTATACGAGTTGTTATAGATGGGGTCTCATCAAACGAGTTCAAGATTAATTCAGGGGTACCGCAAGGCTCCGTTCTTTCTCCTACTCTATTTCTTATTTTCCTCAACGACCTTCTCTATCAAACTTCCAACCCTATCCACTCTTTCGAAGATGACAGCAGCATTTGTCACTCGTACTCTTTTGGTCATAGGCCCAGCCTATCAGAGATCACTGCCAAGAGGCTAAATATGAACGATTCACTGAATAGTGATCTTCTATTAATCTCCGAGTGGGGTCATAAAAACAGGGTCACCTTTAACGCTCGTAAGACCCAATGTTGCTTATTAATGCACAAACAAACGACCGCAAATGCTGCTTTATCTGTACTCAAGGATGGTATAAATATTGAGGAATCGGATGCTCTTGATGTTCTTGGAATGAAGATACACTGAACACATTTTTCATGTCTCTAAAGAAGCATTCAAAGGTCTCGGTTTTTTGAAACGGTGTAAGATGTACTTCACTCCATCCGATCTCCTTACTATTTATACCACCTACATCCAACCGAAAATGGAATACAACTCTCATGTTTGGGCCGGTGCCCCAAAGTCTATTTTGGGGTTACTCGACCGTGTGCAGGAGAGGGCGAAGAAGCTCATCAGTAACAGTAGGGTATCCAACTCTATTGACTCACTGGAGCATTGACGCAGTGTGGGGTGCGCTACTCTGTTCTATCGTTACTACAATGGATTTTGCTCTGACGAGATTAGGGATCTTGTTCCCGAAACTCGCACATTTTTGCGTAGCACGCGTTCATCGTCTAGAGCTCATCCATTTGTGGTTGATTGGCCGGGGAATCGTACTACGCATTACAGAGAGAATTCGTTTTTCAGCCGCACGCTTCGTCTGTGGAACAAGTTGCCTGCAGAAGTGTTTCCTGTCATAACGTTGGAAAATTCAAGTCAAATGTTCACAAACACTACTCCCGCTTTCCCCCTCCTCACAACCTATTTTCCTAGTTCTGGTACAATGCACTGCATATGTACGGGTCATCCCCTGAGTACTGGTCCAATATAAAAATAAAATAAAAATAAAAGAATATAAAAAGATTTTGTGTTTTTATGTTTTGTTTTTTTTTCTCTCTTTTCGTTTTATATTAATTATTATTCCGTTTAATTTTGAGGACATAAAGAAATATAATTAATATTTTGTATTTTGCCAATATTGTGTTTTATTGTTTGAATGTACATAATAATAATAAAATTTAAATATTTTATTACAAAAATTTATGTTGCAATATATGTATATACATACTATATGTAACTATATAGATTAAAATAATTTTACTGCTGCCTACGTACGTAAAAATACTTTGCTTGTTGCTCGATCTCTCTTGCAGCTATATTTCGTTGTTTTTTCTCGTTTCTCATTTGTTGTTGTTTTTTATTAATTTTATTGATGATTTTATTATGTTTTATAATTTGAAGAATGTTGCTATTAAGATTTTTTTTAATTTTAAAATAAATTTCTTGCTATTAAAAAAACTGTTTTTATACATATTACACAAAAATTCAGTTCATAAATGTTATTAGTTTTGTTTTATCCTGTATTCAGATTAATATTTATAGTGTATTTTTGGTATTATTAATCGTCTTTTTTTGATAGTTTAATAAGTGATTATTTTACATTTTATTATTGTCGTTTTCTCCAGATTGTTTTCTTTTAAACATATATTATTTTAATTTATATAAAATTTAAGAGTACATTAGATTTGTGTTTTTAAGTTATATTAACATTTTCTTTACTTTGGTTTTTATCGTTTCTTTTCCACTGCTAAAGTTCTTTAACGTTTCTTTTCTCTCTTGTTTGTTTTTGGTTTTAAGTTGGTTTATATATCGATGTTGCACTGTTTTTTGTAAATTTGTTCTCATTTCTTTTGTTTCACTTTTCTTTTAATTCATATTTCAATGTTTTTGTAAATTTGTTCTTTGTTTCTTTTGTTACATACTTCTTTTAATTTATTGTTTCCAAGTTTTTTTTTTTAATTTTTGTTTTAACTGATGTTTAAATTTAGAAATATTGTACAAAAATAAGTTTAATGTAATATTTACTTATATATTTTGTTTTACCAATTTTGTAACATTTTGCACTTTCCGTTTGTCTCTGCATTTTATATATGTATCTAAATATACTGTCATCCCTAAACAAGAGCGACAAGCGGAACGTTTTTTTCCGCTGAGCTTTAACGCTGAAACGCCATCCCTAAACAAAAGCGGCAACGCTATGTCAAAACGATAAAAACAGGGTTATCAAACCCATGTTATCAAGCCGTGATTATTTTAACAGCTGGACGGACGGCATTCCTGTTTGTGATTATTTTTATTGACATTAAAATAAAATAATTAAATTTTTAATTAAAATGAGTTGTTTAGATGAGTTGGAAGATTTAGAAAATTTACTTGTGTTAAAGATGATGACGAACAAAAAGCAAGGATATCGATATCTTTTTAAAAGTGGAGATTCGCACAGATTTTACACAACAGGGGTTAATATTTTGATTGAAAAAAATCCGGAGCTATTTTTTAAATCCACTAGGCTGAATAGGCCTAGAAGTTATTTCAGGATAAATGGCTATATACTATATGACACTAAAGATCCACGTGGAAGATCTTGTGGAGGTTCGGCTATTCTAATTCAAAATAGAATTAAACATTACTTGTTAAATGAGACATGTGAAGAATATTTTCAAGCAACAAATATTTGTATTGAAAACATTCACAGCAAATTGGTAATTTAATCAATTTATTCCCTGCCTCGGCTTTCAGTTACAGAAAACAATTACTCAAATTTTTTTACTTCTGTTGGATCCCGATTTATAGCTGCTGGTGACTATAATGCTAAACACACATTTTGGCGCTCAAGATTAATCTCCCCGAAAGGTCGTGTACTTTTTGATACTATATCAAAATTGGGTTTAGATGTAATCTCCAGCGGGTGTCCCACCTATTGGCCATCTGACCAGCGAAAGATCCCAGATGCTATTGACTTTGGAATCGTAAAAAACGTCTCCTTAGATTGGATGCATTGGATTTGTCCTCCGATCACTCACCTACTATTGTCTCTATATGTTTCCCCCAGGACATTGGATCCCCATTTAACGACATAGGTGTATTCCAGTCTAGAGTGAACTGGCTAAAATATAAAAAATATTTAAGTACTCATTGTACGGAAAATATATCTTTGAGACCTCTAGAGGATATTGATGATCAATTAATGATTTTTCCCAAAATATTATTTTTTTTTTTTTTTAACTTTATTATTTTACTTATTGAATCTACATAAAAAATATAATGACAATAAGTATTCAAATCTTAATACTAAAAAATTTTTAATTAAAGTCCTGCCAGTGCTGGACAAAAATTTATTTTTATGCGAATATTATTTCAGAATTCAGTCATCTGTTTAGAGCTCTAATGGTAGCCAAAGTATCCCTTCTTCTCAGACGGGTATGACCACCAAAGTTAAGGATATTAACTGCAAGTGGATTTGGATGGATTTCAAGTTTGTTAATATATCTTGTCGCGTACTTCACAAATTCAGATTTCACAAAAGGTACGTTCAGATCTGCGTGGATTCGTGAGTTTTTAACGTACCAAAATATTATAAAAGCCGTGCAACATGCTACCGCTACAAATTTTAGAAATATGAATAGCAGAACTTGTTCTTCTGAAATCGAACGCCTTGTCTCAGAAAAAAGAAGAATCAGAAGAGAATGGCAACTTCGCAGGTCTCCCCAGCTTAAAGCTAGGCTTCGAAAATGCATAAGTCAACTAAGAAATTTGCTTGAAGTCCAAAGATTGGCTTCCCTCACAACCTATTTGGAAAGCCTCGATGGTAGTCCTCAATCCGATTATTCTTTGTGGAAAGCAGCAAGAGGGTTAAAGAGACCCGTTGGATCTAAGCCCCTTTTGCGTACTGGGCTGGGCCAGAAGTGATTCCGAAGAGGGGATGCTGTACGCTAACCACTTGAGAAACGTGTTAGCCATTGACGGACTGAATGATGAAGCTGATATGCCGTTAGACCTTCCGTACCTTTCAGACTTCGTTTTCAAGATGTCAAGTATTAGTAACTTAAACCCCAGAAAAGCTACAGGTTTTGATAAAATTACCAACAAAATGCTTGTGCAGTTACCCCGACTAGCTAAAAGAATCGTCCTATTTATTGTTAATGCTATTTTACGTCTCGAGTATTTTCCTACCGAGTGGAAGGTGTCTGTCATTACTATTATACCCAAACCAGGAAAGGATCCTACAAAAGTTGAACCATATAGACCGATAAGTTTATTGCCAACAATTTCAAAACTGTTCGAGAAATTGCTAATGACGAAGTTGACCCCAATCTTGAATGAAGTAGGATGTATTCCTTACCATCAATTCGGTTTTAGGGCTAAGCATAGCACCATAGAACAGACACACAGGCTGGTGAATGTTATCAGAAACGCGTTCGAAGATAAAAAATATTGCTCTGCTCTATTCATTGACGTTTCCAAAGCTTTTGACAAAGTGTGGCACGAAGGCTTAACTCATAAAATAAAATTAAACTTGCCTGCAAACACGCACAAGCTGTTAGAGAGCTACTTATATGATCGGAAAATCGTCATTAAGGAAGGTCGTTGTCAGTCGTTGTTTAGCTTCGATAGTGAACGGACGTGTTTGTTTTTGATCGCAAAGAAAAAACAAATAAAACGGGATTAAGTAAAAACCGTAATAGGTGAACAGAGTGATTTTTATTAAAAGAAAAACTTTGTGACATTTTTTTTTATTTATTACCGCTTTAAATTTGTAAATAAAAAAACTAGAAACAATTAATTGCATGAGTGTACCTATCAGATGTAATTCTGAAAAAGAGCTTAGCGCCGGTAGAAAAAATCTTTGGATTTCAGAGGAAGAATCTGTGAAAAAATCATTGGAAAATCTCCTGTCTCTTAGAGATAGGAAACGCCCGCGATCGTGTTCGCCAAATATTGTTGTTACAATTGAAGAAGATCCTCCAGTTTAATAGTTGCTAATGAGCCGAAAACACAAGTAGGCATGGACAGGTACATAACCGTGGTTAAAAGGCAGCGAAGTCCCAAATCAGCTCAAATATCATCTCAACCAAAAATTTGTAAAGATGATAATAGGACTTCGGCAACGGATGGTAATAGATTTGCTATACTGCAAACAGATGAGCCAACAACATCTAAGAGCACATTTAAACCGCCACCAATTTATTTGAGAGAGCCTACTTTTAGTGAACTGGTAAAACAACTTATTACGGCAATCGGCAAAGACACCTTCAACGTTACATCCAATTTATAACCTTAAATTTCTTTTGCATCGTAAGGTTACCGTTGAGGAGCCACATAAGCGTCTAGGACCCGTTCAATGCCTTAACTGCCAAGAATTTGGCCATACTAAGGCCTATTGTAAGTTGCCCGCAGTTTGCGTTGTGTGTGGTGAACTTCACGGCACAACTCAGTGCAATAAGCCAAAGGCTGACGCAAGTGTTAAAAAGTGCAGTAACTGTGGAGGTAATCATACTGCAAATTACAGGGGCTGTCCTGTCTACAATCACTTTAAGCGGTCAATGACAAACAGGCCATCAATACCCATTAACCAACCTCAGCAGTTAAATATCATTTCTAAATAGTAGTTTTCCCCAGATGAGTCAGTCAGCCAACCATATAATCGTGCAAACCCCCAAAGGAGTTTCTTATGCAAATGTGGTAAAATCCGATAAACAAAACTTGAATCAGGAGCCCAAGCCTCCAAAATCCGATCCAAATTTTAGCAATCTTGAGGCAACTCTGCAGACTCTAGTTCAATCCATAAATACATTCACAGTTTCCATGACAACCATGATACAGGAAATGCTGAAAATGCAATCCACTATTTTGCAGGCAATTTTAAACAAATGAATTGGTTAAAAATATGTTTCTGGAACGCAAACGGCATCCGCCAACTCAAAAATGAACTTGAGTACTTCCTTATGGAAAAGCAAATCGATATAATGTTGATTGCTGAAACTCATTTGACAACCAACAGTTTTTTCAAAATTAATGGCTACATACTGTATGACATACTGTATGTATATATATATATATATATATATATATATATATATATATATATATATATATATATATATATATATATATATATATATATATATATATATATATATATATATATATATATATATATATATATATATATATATATATATATATATATATATATATATATATATATATATATATATATATATATACAGTACTAAAATGCTATTTATATATAATTATTAGCTTATTATACTTAAAAAATATTAAAAAAAATTTATTATTACATTTTCATTTCATCACAGACCTAAATTTATACTGTATTGCGTTCTTACATTTATATCAGCATAACTCTATATTATAAACCAATTTTTAAAATTCATTTTATCGTTGGAAGATTGTACTTAATAAATATATTTTTGGAAATCGGGGGAATAAATATTGTGGTTACATATAATGTGACAGTTGAAAAATTGTGCGCTGTGTATAAATTATGCTACCATGTATATCCATCTTGCGTATTTTACAGAAAAGTTAAATTTATTAAAATATATTATGTGTGTATACAAATATAACTATTTAAACATTGCAATTATCAAATATACAAAAAGTACGAAAACAGGGTTTTTGGGCCATCCTGCCATTCACAATAATATATACCATCACTGACTACATTTGTCACGTAAACACGTAATGAAATTCTATTTTCTACAGGTTGAGACGTTACGGTTGTTACATTTCATTACAGTCAGATAAGCGTTTTCATGGTTTCTCGTATAACAAAAACGATCAGCTGTTACGACTACATTTACATTTCTACATTTACGGTCGGCTAAATGGGCCTTTAGCGCGGACGAGAAGTTAACCAACTGAGATAGGAAACTATTTTTTTTCGCTCAAAGAGAGGGAGAAAAAATGGCGCACGTTTGCAGAAAAATTAGTACTTTTTCATTATTGTGCAGAAGTGTGCAGAATAATTCTGCGGGACTAAACGTGCTACCAGTCGAAAATTAAGTATTTTTGCCAAATTTCAAGTGCTACCAAATCTAAAATGGTAAATTTTAGAACATTTACGGCAACTTCTGCAAATAATAATTCTTCTTCTTGTTTCATTACATGGGAGAGGATTTGCAAGATAACAAACTATACCAAATCGACATGACTGAAAAATTATGTATGAAAAAATGTGTTATTATTAATGAAAAATTAATAATTAAAGAATAAATTACATGCAATTATAAAAGTTACATATGTTGTACTTGAAAGTATAGTTTCATTTATATGGTCCAAAAAGTCCCTTATATTTCAGCAAACCTAAAATCTTCCAACAACACAAATAGGTCTCTAGAGTCCAAACCAGAAATTCTTCCTGGACCAAACCTTCTGTAGATTAAAGAGGACCCTTCTACCTTTAATTTCGCATATAATTTATATAGCCCAAAAGTTTTTGGTAGAACAAAGTTTCAATTTTAAAAAAATGTTAGTAATTGTACTCAATCACTAATGGGCCTTCCGAGTCCAAACCAGAAATTCTTCCTGGATCAAACGTTTTCCACATTAAAGAAGACCTTCTTAGCTTTAATTTGAGATATATTTTATATAGCCCAAAAGTTTTTGGTAAAACAAAGTTTCAATTTTAAAAAAATTTTGTTATTGCACTCAAACACTAATGGGCCTCCCGAGTCCAAACCAGAAATTCTTCCTGGACCAAACCTTTTGTAGATTAAACTACTACTCAAAAAATACAACAAAATACATAAAATAAAAATTTTTTTTTAAAGATATAAAAAAACCAAGCCAATTTCTCTTAAACTATAAAAAATAAAAATAATTCAAAAAATGAAAAATGAAATGAATTTTAAAATTTATTGGAATGGTTGGGAAGGGTAGGGTTGCTGTGCAGGTGGTGACATCTGCGCAGTTGGTGGCATCTGGGCTGGCTGTTGTGGGTGTGGTAGCGGCCCATAGTAAGGTCAGCCATGGGGCACATAATATTGTTGAACAGCGGGCCTTTCCCGTTGCCTTTCAGGTACCGCCTTTGCTTTAATGTTTATTTTTATTGCTTTCTGGCAATGAGGACACTTTATGTTCTGAAATAAAAGAAAATATATAATTATTAATATGTAACTAGTAAAAATATCCTGCTCCTGAACAAATATTTTGCTGATTATTGACAAAACATCAATACAGTATTACATGAACAAATAGAAGGTAACGTATTTCAACAAGAAACAAGTTCCAGAACTAAATGTTCTAACCCCAGATTACAATAAACCACAATACATTAAATTAGAATATATAAATTACAATATATAGTATATTTACCATGTTTATTTCTAAATTATTTTTGAAGAACTTTTTTCAAACTTTGTTTAATTTTTATATACGTATATACAAATTTATGGGGCTATAGTTGAAAAAACTTATCATTATAATTTTTTCTATGATGTAATTTTTATAAAAAGACTTTAATTACGCTCTTTATGTGTTAAATATACAATACAATGACAAATGATCATAATTATTTTCAATTTTATAATTATTATTTTACTACAATACTGCAACTTTATATAATTCTTTGTATGTGGCAACAATGTTTAGCAATTTGTCATTTTACTTTCGTAAACGTCAACAAATTTGTTTCATAAAATTTTTAATGAAAGCTGAGTGGAAAGTAAGCAAAATGAGAGTGCGTTAGCAAAAAAGTGTGAGTGTATTGCAACTTTCATGAAATTACTTTCCTGTCTAAACGATAGGTTATTTGAAACGTACTATTATAGCGCATTTACACCAACTCAAAATCTAGTAGATTTGAATTGAAATCTACAACGAAATCTATATCGTTTACACCACCGTTTTTTGACATCTAGCAAGATTTCATTTGCTCAAAAATAATTTATGCATGTGGGTTTGACAATACAATATTATCAGAGACTGAATACACCAGCATTATAATGTATATTTTTTGTGCCCAGAGACTGCATACACCAAATTATAGTGCATTCTTTGTTGCAGCGTAGTATTTTTAAGTACTTTTTGCAAGAAATCACAGTTGCATCGCTTAGTACTGAGTAGATTTCAGGAGATTTCGTCGACATCTACTCATAAAGTAGATTTCATTTTGTATGGGAAATCTTCTCAAAATCTACTAGATTTGGCTTGAAATCTCGAATGAGCAGATTTCGCTTTGGTGTAAATAGGCTATTACAGCAATTTGGTTTTTAAATCCCCCTTATTTTTTAAATAGTGCCAAGTTTTTTAATGTTAACTTGCGTTCTTACGTCTGGCAACTAATACCATAGTGGTACCAAACTGTAATTAGTACTAAACAACCAAATACAAAAAAATGCACGTAAGGTTATGAGAATGAAATTGATTCGATGAAAAAATTTGCAAATTCACTGGAAAACAAATACACTAAACGTAAGAATATTTTAAAAATAATTGCTGCATTTATACATTTATTCATCTCTTTCAGAAATCAACTCGCTTAAAATGAAATTGCAGCCTATGAAAAAAGAAAATTTTTGACATAAAGATGCAAGCTGATCTGCAAGACGATAAAAGTCAAACATTTTAGTTTTGGCATTAAATTTTTAATAGCTACTAAATTTACATGTTTAAATTGACTTTAATCGGTAGTAGCTACGATTTCCGTCTCGCCGGTAAAGGCTGTTCCAACATTGACGGCCTGGAATATATCGTTCTGCTGTTGGTTTTTTTTCAGACTCTATTAATTCTGCTGTAGCTTTTTGCGTTCTACGATCTAATTTCTTCGAAACATCCCTTTTTAAGTCTCAATCTGGTTTGCGCGGAACCAAATTTGTGATATCAATTTCATTTATTATGATTGGCTTCAACAAATCTAGTTGATCTACAACGGCATTTTCTATGTCACCAGATAGCTCCTGAGGAAGAACTTCCCCAGTCGTTGCTTCGTTTTGTAGTTTATAGCTTCGAAATATGGGTCTGAAATATATGTATGTATATTCATGAACAATTTACCATGAATGTTTTTGATCAATTTATTATTTATTAATGTTTTCACGCTGTATTGTTTTTCAAATGTAATAATTTATTTTTAAGCTCGGAAAACGTTGGTCTTTTGGCAAGATTAAGATCTCAAGCTTGTCTCCTCATTTCATAGATTTCAGGTGGAAAACCTTCTGGGGCTTTCATTTTATAACCCACTTCTACGTGTTTAACAACATCAGCCAAAGGTTGGAAAGTAAATAAAATTTTAAGTAGAAAATTTTGAGAAAAATTGTATATGAAATTAAACTGGAAATGCCAGAAGGGGTCGGCCGAGACACTATGGAGGCGGATTTTAAGAGGATAGCGGCTAAAAGTTTCATTAAGGGCCTAAGGGACCAAGCCTTCAAGGCCCGACTACTTGGATCAGAGGGCGAAGGGTTGAGATCCCTAATAGAAATCATTGTCGATGCGGAAGAGCTGTTCGGGGAGCCACACCATGCGATAAACGTGGTGACAAATGCAGAACCATGCAGTTTCTGTAACAAGGAGGGTCACGAACGAATTAATTGCAAAAAAAGGCTCAACACTCCCTATTGCATTAATTGCGGAAAATACGGACACGAAAGGGGCCCCCAATGCAAAACAGAGACGGCGAAACAGAAAAGCTGCGATTATTGCCGAAATAGAGGCCATACAATTGAGGAATGTAGAAGAAGACAAGGCTCGTTGTATTGTAAAGTGTGCCGAACTAGTGGGCATAACGAAAATCAGTTTTGCAGGCAGCAGCCTGTATATGTATGGCTCAGCGAAACAAAATCGTTGGCAAAATAACAGAATGGAAGCCCCCGAAATACGCTACAACAGAGCAAACGATGGCCCAGTGACACGAAACAGGCTTACAGGAGTAGCCTCAAATGTAAACATACAACCGCGATGCTACAGTTGTAATTTATTCGGTCATTTTGCTAGAGAATGCCCAAGCATTGATACACAAAATATGTCACAAAACTATGCAGGAGTTGCAGGGAACCCGTATGGCAATCGGGCTGCAAATAATGTTGTAGGCAACAGGCACAATGTAAGCGGCAATTGGGGAAGAAATAATGTACCACAAAACCCGGGAAACTAAATTGGGCCCAGTTACAGCCAATAACTGGGGAACCAAAAATTTGCGGACTAACTTGGCAGCGACAAACATACACCTCAAATATTGAAAATAATAATGTACATAGTATGAGAGGAAAGAACAAAGTGAAAAATAATTTCTCGGAAAATATCAACAAGAAAGAGTTGACGAGCGACTCTAAACTCGATTTGCCAGAAATTAGTACACATGGAAGGAGCGACTCTAAAATCGATCTACCTGAAATGTTGACACACAGGGCAATCATTCATAGAGACGATTGCAAAAGAAGTAATCCCACACATAAGAAATTGCAACCCGAATTAAGAAGTTCTGCAGAGGAAGAATTTGAAGACGAAGCGAAGGTAAAAATATGTGCACCAGCACCAAATATTGTAAATAATAATGATTCACATAGTATGAGAGGGAAGAACAAAGTGGAAAATAATTTCTTGGAAAATATCGACAAG
Organism: Thecocarcelia acutangulata; assembly: GCA_914767995.1. Taxonomy (NCBI): domain Eukaryota; kingdom Metazoa; phylum Arthropoda; class Insecta; order Diptera; family Tachinidae; genus Thecocarcelia; species Thecocarcelia acutangulata. The sequence goes on from OU612097.1 coordinate 65,704,149, forward strand.
AAAGAGTTGACGAGCAACTCTAAACTCGATTTGCCAGAAATTAGTACACATGGAAGGAGCGACTCTAAAATCGATCTACCTGAAATGTTGAAACAGTGAACAGAAGCAATCGTTAATAAATAACTACTTTCAATAAAGTGAGTGACAATAGGAAAAAAGGGGTTTTATTTAAATTAGAGTAGGACAATAATACAATAGTAAATCCTGCGATTCCCAAGGGACCCTCCAGGATAAAATAATAACTACACCACAATAATAATAAATAACAAGTATTTCCTGCGAATCCTATGGGACCCTCCAGGAAATACTATAACAAATTTAATACTTAAAGTACCAGCTAAAAGTTGTAAAACTCTAGTTTGTTGTTCGTTATGAATGAAAATTAAGTAAATTCTTTAAAACGTATGAAAGGATAAGTAGTTAGTTTCAGCTTAAAAACGAATCATATACCTCAAATATGCAAACAAAAGTATGCATTGGATTTAACACTAGCTAAAAGAACTATACAAATTTTTATATATACTATACTAAATTATATATATATATATACATATATATATATATATATATATATATATATATATATATATATATATATATATATATATATATATATATATATATATATATATATATATATATATATATATATATATATATATATATATATATATATATATATATATATATATATATATATATATATATATATATATATATATATATATATATATATATATATATATATATATATATATATATATATATATATATATATATATATATATATATATATATATATATATATATATATATATATATATATATATATATATATATATATATATATATATATATATATATATATATATATATATATATATATAATATATATATATATATATATA